>OX451741.1:534663573-537163573 GCA_948472305.1 Vicia faba
CATAGTTTGTTGTCGAGATTTTTGTTATTCCAGTGGATGGTAGCCTTGTCATTATGGAAGGTAGTCTGTTGTCGAGATTTTTATTACTCCAATGGATGGTAGCCTTGTCATTTTTGAAGATAGTCTATTGTCGAGATTTTTGTTACTACAATGGATGGTGCCTTGTCATTATGGAAGGTAGTCAGCTGTCGAGATTTTTGTTACTACAATGGATTGTAGCCTTGTCATTATGGAAGGTAGTTTGTTGTCGATATCTTTGTTACTCCAATGGATGGTTCCCTAGTCATTATGGAAGGTAGTCTGTTGTCGAGATTTTTGTTACTCTAAGGGATACTAGCCTTGTCATTATGGAACGTAGTTTGTTGTCAAGATTTTTGTTATTCCAATGGATGGTAGCCTTGTCATTATGAAAGGTAGTCTATTGTCGAGATTTTTGTTACTATAATAGATTGAAGCCTTGTCATTATGGAAGGTAGTCTAATGTCAAGATTTTTGTAACTCCAATGGATGGTAGCCTTGTGATCAGTGCATTTTGATGCACATTACTCTATGGTTGTACTTATACATTTCCATGGTTTGCTTATCTTATTTTTGTATTTTATAATGTTTTTATATTTTAATTTATTTTTATTGTTATTTGATTTTCGTATTTAATTTTCAGCTTTTGCAGTCTGCACGGAGACGATCTTAATTGGAGTTCCAGAAGTCCGATTGAGGCGTTCTAATTATCGACGGAAAGCTAAGAGAAATAACTACAATTCTTATGTTTGAGTCGAAGTCAGAATCGGACTGTAGAAGGGCCAGAAAATTCGTTGAAGTTGCAGCACTAGTTTTAGTTATGTTTCGGGTCAATTAGTTTTGGGCCTGGGTCGTATGTTTGACCCAGTTGGATTGTAAAACGGGTTGTACTCTTTCCCCTTAGGGTAGCAGCCGCGGCACTGTAGCGGCTATCTTCCATTGACGATTTTGATTGTAAGCTTGTACGAATGGCCATGGAGAACTAATCACTTTTGGTTGATCTACCGAATTTAGGTTCCGAAACTATGAGATTATTATAAGTTTTGCAATAAAATTCCTTTTCCTTCAATTATATATTTTGTTTATCTTTTGCTTAATTTGATATTCGTAATATATATTGTTTGGTTCGATTGATCTATGTTTTTCAATTTATCTGCGTGTTTATCGTATGCTTAATTGTTAAACCGTTTATCGCTTAACCGAATGCTTAATTCGGCAAACAGAAAATATAATTCGTATAATATTGTAGCGCTTGGTGATTATATTGTAATCGAACGAGAAAGGAATCCGCTTGGGATAGTGAGATTTTAATAATCGATGATTGGTAGGAACTTAATCGGTAGATTGACTTATTTTCATAATCACTTTTTCAAAACAGCTTATTTTCATAATCACTTTTGATAATCATTTTTCCGACCAAACCAAACCCCCCCCCCCAATTTCGTTTTTAGTTAGTAAAACCCAAGAGTCCTTGAGAGACGATACACGAGTTACCGTTACCATCGTTACTACAGTTTTGCAATTTAACTCGTTTTTGACTCGCGCGTGACAGCGGATCAAATTGGCGCCGCTGCCGGGGACTCTTGTGAATATTAAATGATATTAGAGTCTTAAGTGTAGTGTTTGTGTGTTTTGGCCATAGGTTCCTCGCGGTTTCGGCCATAACGCATTGAGTCGAAAAGTCGGTTTTCAGAAAAATTGCACTGTTTTGAAATTCTCTCCCGACAGTTAGGTGTGAAAAAATTCCCTGATCAAAAGTCACTTACTACAATGTAGTTATGTGCCAAATTTTTCGAATCGCGAAAAAAGCCTTTTTACTATTTTTAAAGATTTATTTTCTGTTTTCATAGAGTCAAAAAAATCCAAAAAAATTATCAAAATTCTATTTTTACGTCATTTGATTATTTTCGGTGTCAGTTTATTTTTTTGAATTGTTTTTAATCGATTTGCTTCATTTTGTTTGTTTTAGGGACATAATTGACATTTTCACCATTGTTGCTGCATTGTTGTGCACTAGTCCTGGCTACTAGGTCTTCTTGTCCTGAACTTGTGGCTTTTGATCCTGAGGTAGAATGAACCTTTCACACACTTCGTAGAGCAGGCCAGGCTAGCAATAGTTCCCCTTCACCGACCATAGTTGAGTCTTATTCTGAGTCAGACTGTTTGCATAACTTGTTTGCTTCTGATTCCAAATTTGCTTTTGAAATGGCTGACAATAGAACTCTAAGACAACTTGCAGCCCCTGATGTGAATTATAATGGCTTGTGTATTGAATATGGTGTTTTTTCTATTCCTTTTGAATTAAAATCGGGTTTAATACACTTGTTGCCAAAGTTTAATGGTCTTGCAGGTGAGGATCCGCACAAACATTTGAAGGAATTCCAGGTGGTGTGCTCTACACCATTGAAGCCTGAAGGGATCACTGAAGATCATATCAAACTTCGTGCTTTTCCTTTTTCTTTGCAGGGTGCAGCGAAGGATTGGATATATGATCTCGAACCGAATTCAATCACAAGCTGGAATGCTCTGAAAAGAGTGTTCTTGGAGAGATATTTTCCTGCCTCTAGAGCTGCTTCAATCCGAAAAGAGATTTGTGGCATTAGACAAGATAACGAGTCATCGGCTGAGTACTGGGATAGGTTCAAGAAGTTAGTTTCAAGCTGCCCTCAACATCAGATTACCGAGCAACTTCTCATTCAGTACTTTTATGAGGGGTTGTTACCTATGGATAGAAACATTCTTGATGCTGCTAGTGGTGGAGCACTTGTTGACAAAACTCCAGCTGCTGCCAGGGCCCTCATTGAAAATATGTCCTAAAATTCCCAGCAGTTCACCACTCGAACCAATTCTGTCCAGACTAAGGGTGTACATCAAATTCAAGGTTCCTCGAACAGAGCTTTAGAAACCAGAATTGATGAGCTGACCGCTTTAGTCAAACAACTTGCAGTAGCAAAACCTCAAACAACAACTGTATGTGGCATTTGTACAGCTCATGATCATCCCACTGATACTTGTCCTCTTCTGAAAGATGATACTGTTACCGAGTTGCCTCAAGCTTATGCAGCCAACCTTTACAACCAGAACAGGTACAACAACACCCTTGACTTGTCCACCAACAAATATCACCCCAATTGGAGGAATCATCCCAACCTTCGATATGGAAATCAGCAGCCCTCACAATAACAACTCACCGTTCCACTACCCCAGCCACATCACACCCCTCGAGCTACTACTTCTGGACCATCCTTGGAAGATCTTGTTAAACAAATGGCCGTGAACAACCTTCAGTTCCAATAAAGAACCGACACTAGCATTCAGACCTTGACCATACAGATGGGACAACTAGCTACTCAAATAAATAATATGCAAGCTCAAGGTTCGAACTAACTTCCAGCACAAACTGTTGTCAATCCGAATGGTAATGCTAATGTGAGCGCTATTTCTTTGAGATCCGGAAAGGTTACAGAACCAGCCCCTGAAAAAAATAAAAAAGTCATTGAGGTAACTTCTGAACTTTCTCCATCTGAACCTTCCCCTGCTGCACTTTCTTCTCCTTCTTCTGTTATGGTCGAAACTGAAAAAATTAGAGAAAAGGAGTATGTGCCACCAGTCCCTTTCCCACATAGAGTTCTGAAAAATGAAAGAATTGAGGAGGGAGACAAAGAAAGAGATATTTTGGATGTGTTTCGAAAGGTAGCGGTAAATATTCCGCTACTTGATGTTGTAAAACAGGTTCCTAAGTATGCAAAGTTTATGAAAGATTTGTGTACTAACAAGAGGAGGATTAAGGGAAGTGAAAGAGTGAACTTAGGACGAAATATTTCTGCCTTTATTCAGCCCAAACAATCATCTGACAAGGCTGTAAGTGAGCAAAATGTTTCAGCCCTCACTACTCAGGTGCTGCCACAAAAGCAGAAGGATCCGGGAACATTTGCTATTCCTTGTACCATCGGGGATAGTAAATTTGAGAATTGCATTCTTGATTTGGGAGCGGGCATTAATGTTATGCCTACTTCTGTTTATAATAACCTTTGTCTTGGCCCTTTGCAGCATACAGGTTTAATCATTCAATTGGCAAACAAGAGCAACGCTCGACCCGCCGGGGTTGTCGAAGATGTCCTTGTTCAAGTTAACGATTTGATTTTTCCTGCAGATTTTTATATTCTAGACATGGAAGGCGAAACCAAGACAACCAGAGCTCCCATAATTTTAGGCAGACCGTTCATGAAAACGGCGAAAACGAAGATTGATGTTGACGATGGAACCATGTCCATGGAATTTGGTGACATTGTCGCAAAATTCAACATTTTTGACGCCATGAAACATCCCTTGGAGGAGCATTCCATTTTTTACATTGAGTTGATTTCTGAACTAGTTGATGATAGTTGTTCTGAATTATTTGCACTTGATTTTCCATCTCTCTCTGATTTTGATGATACTTATTCATGTCCTGATTGCACTGACACTAACGTTTATGTTCTTTGTGCTGAGATTGATGCTTCCTTGCAGCCTGATACATTTCCTACAGGTGAAGTTGTTACCGATGAGGCTGTTTTTGTCGTCGATGCTCTTGACATCCCGGCTTCCCCAAGAATTCCATACATCGAGCAACCCCCGTCCTTAGAGCTAAAAGAGCTCCCTGGGAACCTGAAATATGCTTACTTGGAGCATAATGAAAAACTTCCTGTTATTATCTCTTCTAACCTTGATTTCAATCAAGAAGACAGACTTTTGCAGGTATTGAAGAGGCACAAGAAAGCAATTGGGTGGACATTAGCCGACCTTCCAAGTATTAGTCCTTCGATGTGCATGCACAGTATTAGCCTTGTCATTATGGAAGGTAGTCTTTTTGTCGTGATTTTTGTTAATCCATTGGATAGTAGCCTTGTCATTATGGAAGGTCAGCTGTTGTTGAGATTTTTGTTACTCCAATGGATGGTAGCCTTGTCATTATGGAAGGTAGTCTGTTGTCGATATTTTCGTTACTCCAATGGATGGTAGCCTTGTCATTATGGAAGGTAGTCTGTCGTTGTGATTTTTGTTACTCCAATGGATGGTAGCCTTGTCATTATGGAAGGTAGTGTGTTGTTCAGATTTTTGTTATTATAATGTATGTTAGCCTTGTCATTATGGAAGGTAGTTTGTTGGCCATATTTTTGTTACTCCATTGGATAGTAGCCTTGTCATTATGGAAGGTAGTCTGTTGTCGAGATTTTTGTTATTCCAATGGATCCAAGCCTAGTAATTATGGGAGGTAGTCTATTTTCGAGATTTTTGTTACTCCAATGGATGGTAGCCTTGTCTTTATGAAAGATAGTCTCTTGTTGATATTTTTGTTACTCTAATGGATGGTAGCCTTGTCATTATGGAAGGTAGTCTGTTGTCGAGATTTTTGTTACTCCAATGGATGGTAGCCTTGTCATTATAGAAGGTAGTTTGTTGTCGTGATTTTTGTTTCTCCAATGGATGGTAGCCTTGTCTTTATTGAAGGTAGTATGTTATCGATATCTTTGTTACTCCAATGGATGGTAGCCTTGTCATTACGAAAGGTGGTTTATTGTCGAGATTTTTTATACTCTAATGGATGATAGCCTTGTCATTAAGAAAGGTGGTTTATTGTCGAGATTTTTTATACTCTAATGGATGGTAGCCTTGTCATTATGGAAGGTAGTATTTTGTCAATATCTTTTTTACTCCAATGGATGGTAGCCTTATAATTATGGAAGGTAGTATGTTGTCGATAAATTTTTTACTCCAATGGATGGTAGCCTTGTTATTATGGAAGGTACTCTGTTGTCGATATTTTTGTTATTCCAATTGGTGGTAGCCTTGTCATTATGGAAGGTAGTCTTTTTGTCGTGATTTTTGTTAATCCATTGGATAGTAGCCTTGTCATTATGGAAGGTCGTCTGTTTTTGAGATTTTTGTTACTCCAATGGATGGTAGCCTTGTCATTATGGAATGTAATCTGTTGTCGAGATTTTTGTTACTCCAATGGATGGTAGCCTTGTCATTATGGAAGGTAGTCTGTCGTTGTGATTTTTGTTACTCCAATGGATGGTAGCCTTGTCATTATTGAAGGTAGTGTGTTGTTCAAATTTTTGTTACTATAATGTATGTTAGCCTTGTCATTATGGAAGGTAGTTTGTTGGCCATATTTTTGTTACTCCATTGGATAATAGCCTTGTCATTATGGAAGGTAGTCTGTTGTCGAGATTTTTGTTATTACAATGGATGGAAGCCTAGTAATTATGGGAGGTAGTCTATTTTCGAGATTTTTGTTACTCCAATGGATGGTAGCCTTGTCATTATGAAAGTTAGTCTCTTGTTGATATTTTTGTTACTCTAATGGATGGTAGCCTTTTCATTATGGAATGTAGTCTGTTGTCGACATTTTTGTTACTCCAATGGATGGTAGCCTTGTCATTATAGAAGGTAGTTTGTTGTCGTGATTTTTGTTTCTCCAATGGATGGTAGCCTTGTCATTATGGAAGGTAGTATGTTATCGATATCTTTGTTACTCCAATGGATGGTAGCCTTGTCATTACGAAAGGTGGTTTATTGTCGAGATTTTTTATACTCTAAGGGATGATAGCCTTGTCATTAAGAAAGGTGGTTTATTGTCGAGATTTTTTATACTCTAATGGATGCTAGCCTTGTCATTATAGAATGTAGTATTTTGTCGATATCTTTGTTACTCCAATGGATGGTAGCTTTGTCATTATGGAAGGTAGTATGTTGTCGATAAATTTTTTACTCCAATGGATGGTAGCCTTGTTATTATGGAAGGTACTCTGTTGTCGATATTTTTGTTATTCCAATTGATGGTAGCCTTGTCATTATGGAAGGTAGTCTTTTTGTCGTGATTTTTGTTAATCCATTGGATAGTAGCCTTGTCATTATGGAAGGTCGTTTGTTGTTGAGATTTTTGTTACTCCAATGGATGGTAGCCTTGTCATTATGGAAGGTAGTCTGTTGTCGAGATTTTTGTTACTCCAATGGATGGTAGCCTTGTCATTATGGAAGGCAGTCTGTCGTTGTGATTTTTGTTACTCCAATGGATGGTAGCCTTGTCATTATGGATGGTAGTGTGTTGTTCATATTTTTGTTACTATAATGTATGTTAGCCTTGTCATTATGGAAGGTAGTTTGTTGGCCATATTTTTGTTACTCCATTGGATAGTAGCCTTGTCATTATGGAAGGTAGTCTGTTGTCGAGATTTTTGTTATTCTAATGGATGGAAGCCTAGTAATTAAGGGAGGTAGTCTGTTTTCGAGATTTTTGTTACTCCAATGGATGGTAGCCTTGTCATTATGAAAGATAGTCTCTTGTTGATATTTTTATTACTCTAATGGATGGTAGCCTTGTCAATATGGAAGGTAGTCTGTTGTCGAGATTTTTGTTACTCCAATGGATGGTAGCCTTGTCATTATAGAATGTAGTTTGTTGTCGTGATTTTAGTTTCTCCAATGGATGGTAGCCTTGTCATTATGGAAGGTAGTATGTTATCGATATCTTTGTTACTCCAATGGATGGTAGCCTTGTCATTACGAAAGGTGGTTTATTGTCGATATTTTTTATACTCTAATCGATGATAGCCTTGTCATTAAGAAAGGTGGTTTATTGTCGAGATTTTTTATACTCTAATGCATGGTAGCCTTGTCATTATGGAAGGTAGTATTTTGTCGATATCTTTTTTACTCCAATGGATGGTAGCCTTGTAATTATGGAAGGTAGTATGTTGTCGATAAATTTTTTACTCCAATGGATGGTAGCCTTGTCATTATGGAAGGTAGTCTTTTTGTCGTGATTTTTGTTAATCCATTGGATAGTAGACTTGTCATTATGGAAGGTGGTCTTTTGTTGAGATTTTTGTTACTCCAATGGATGGTAGCCTTGTCATTATGGAAGGTAGTCTGTTGTCGAGATTTTTGTTACTCCAATGGATGGTAGACTTGTAATTATGGAAGGTAGTTTGTTGTCGTGATTTTTATTACTCTAAGGGATGGTAGCCTTGTCATTATGGAAGGTAGTCTGTCGTTGTGATTTTTGTTACTCCAATGGATGGTAGCCTTGTCATTATGGATGGTAGTGTGTTGTTCAGATTTTTGTTACTATAATGTATGTTAGCCTTGTCATTATGGAAGGTAGTTTGTTGGCCATATTTTTGTTACTCCATTGGATAGTACCCTTGTCATTATGGAAGGTAGTCTGTTGTCGAGATTTTAGTTATTCCAATGGATGGAACCCTAGTAATTATGGGAGGTAGTCTATTTTCGAGATTTTTGTTACTCCAATGGATGGTAGCCTTGTCATTATGAAAGATAGTGTCTTGTTGATATTTTTGTTACTCTAATGGATGGTAGCCTTGTCAATATGGAAGGTAGTTTGTTGTCGAGATTTTAGTTACTCCAATGGATGGTAGCCTTGTCATTATAGAAGGTAGTTTGTTGTCGTGATTTTTGTTTCTCCAATGGATGGTAGCCTTGTCATTATGGAAGGTAGTATGTTATCGATATCTTTGTTACTCCAATGGATGGTAGCCTTGTCATTATGAAAGGTGGTTTATTGTCGATATTTTTTATACTCTAATGGATGATAGCCTTGTCATTAAGAAAGGTGGTTTATTGTCGAGATTTTTTATACTCTAATGGATGGTAGCCTTGTCATTATGGAAGGTAGTATTTTGTCGATATCTTTTTTACTCCAATGGATGGTAGCCTTGTAATTATGGAAGGTAGTATGTTGTCGATAAATTTTTTACTCCAATGGATGGTAGCCTTGTCATTATGGAAGGTAGTCTTTTTGTCGTGATTTTTGTTAATCCATTGGATAGTAGACTTGTCATTATGGAAGGTGGTCTGTTGTTGAGATTTTTGTTACTCCAATGGATGGTAGCCTTGTCATTATGGAAGGTAGTCTGTTGTCGAGATTTTTGTTACTCCAATGGATGGTAGACTTGTAATTATGGAAGGTAGTTTGTTGTCGTGATTTTTATTACTCTAAGGGATGGTAGCCTTGTCATTATGGAAGGTAGTCTGTCGTTGTGATTTTTGTTACTCCAATGGATGGTAGCCTTGTCATTATGGATGGTAGTGTGTTGTTCAGATTTTTGTTACTATAATGTATGTTAGCCTTGTCATTATGGAAGGTAGTTTGTTGGCCATATTTTTGTTACTCCATTGGATAGTACCCTTGTCATTATGGAAGGTAGTCTATTGTCGAGATTTTAGTTATTCCAATGGATGGAACCCTAGTAATTATGGGAGGTAGTCTATTTTCGAAATTTTTGTTACTCCAATGGATGGTAGCCTTGTCATTATGAAAGATAGTGTCTTGTTGATATTTTTGTTACTCTAATTGATGGTAGCCTTGTCATTATGGAAGGTAGTCTGTTGTCGAGATTTTTGTTACTCCAATGGATGGTAGCCTTGTCATTATAGAAGGTAGTTTGTTGTCGTGATTTTGGTTTCTCCAATGGATGGTAGCCTAGTCATTATGGAAGGTAGTATGTTATCGATATCTTTGTTACTCCAATGGATGGTAGCCTTGTCATTAAGAAAGGTGGTTTATTGTTGAAATTTTTTATACTCTAATGGATGATAGCCTTGTCATTAAGAAAGGTGGTTTATTGTCGAGATTTTTTATACTCTAATGGATGGTAGCCTTGTCATTATGGAGGGTAGTATTTTGTCGATATTTTTGTTACTCCAATGGATGGTAGCCTTGTAATTATGGAAGGTAGTATGTTGTCGATAAATTTTTTTCTGCAATGGATGGTATCCTTATCATTATGGAAGGTAGTTTGTTGTCGAGATTTTTGTTACTTCAATGGATGGTAGCCTTGTCAATATGGAAGGTAGTCTGTTGTCGAGATTTTTGTTACTCCAATGGATGGTAGCCTTGTCATTATGGAAGGCAGTCTGTCGTTGTGATTTTTGTTACTCCAATGGATGGTAGCCTTGTCATTATGGATGGTAGTGTGTTGTTCATATTTTTGTTACTATAATGTATGTTAGCCTTGTCATTATGGAAGGTAGTTTGTTGGCCATATTTTTGTTACTCCATTGGATAGTAGCCTTGTCATTATGGAAGGTAGTCTGTTGTCGAGATTTTTGTTATTCCAATGGATGGAAGCCTAGTAATTATGGGAGGTATCTATTTTCGAGATTTTTGTTACTCCAATCGATGGTAGCCTTGTCATTATGAAAGATAGTCTCTTGTTGATATTTTTGTTACTCTAATGGATGGTAGCCTTGTCAATATGGAAGGTAGTCTGTTGTCGAGATTTTAGTTACTCCAATGGATGGTAGCCTTGTCATTACAGAAGGTAGTTTGTTGTCATGATTTTTGTTTCTCCAATGGATGGTAGCCTTGTCATTATGGAAGGTAGTATGTTATCGATATCTTTGTTACTCCAATGGATGGTAGCCTTGTCATTACGAAAGGTGGTTTATTGTCGATGTTTTTTATACTCTAATGGATGATAGCCTTGTCATTAAGAAAGGTGGTTTATTGTCGAGATTTGTTATACTCTAATGGATGGTAGCCTTGTCATTATGGAAGGTAGTATTTTGTCGATATCTTTTTTACTCCAATGGATGGTAGCCTTGTAATTATGGAAGGTAGTATGTTGTCGATAAATTTTTTACTCCAATGGATGGTAGCCTTGTCATTATGGAAGGTAGTCTTTTTGTCGTGATTTTTGTTAATCCATTGGATAGTAGACTTGTCATTATGGAAGGTGGTCTGTTGTTGAGATTTTTGTTACTCCAATGGATGGTAGCCTTGTCATTATGGAAGGTAGTCTGTTGTCGAGATTTTTGTTACTCCAATGGATGGTAGACTTGTAATTATGGAAGGTAGTTTGTTGTCGTGATTTTTATTACTCTAAGGGATGGTAGCCTTGTCATTATGGAAGGTAGTCTGTCGTTGTGATTTTTGTTACTCCAATGGATGGTAGCCTTGTCATTATGGATGGTAGTGTGTTGTTCAGATTTTTGTTACTATAATGTATGTTAGACTTGTCATTATGGAAGGTAGTCTGTTGTCGAGATTTTTGTTACTCCATTGGATAGTACCCTAGTAATTATGGGAGGTAGTCTATTTTCGAGATTTTTGTTACTCCAATGGATGGTAGCCTTGTCATTATGAAAGATAGTGTCTTGTTGATATTTTTGTTACTCTAATTGATGGTAGCCTTGTCATTATGGAAGGTAGTCTGTTGTCGAGATTTTTGTTACTCCAATGGATGGTAGCCTTGTCATTATAGAAGGTAGTTTGTTGTCGTGATTTTTGTTTCTCCAATGGATGGTAGCCTAGTCATTATGGAAGGTAGTATGTTATCGATATCTTTGTTACTCCAATGGATGGTAGCCTTGTCAATAAGAAAGGTTGTTTATTGTTGAAATTTTTTATACTCTAATGGATGATAGCCTTGTCATTAAGAAAGGTGGTTTATTGTCGAGATTTTTTATACTCTAATGGATGGTAGCCTTGTCATTATGGAAGGTAGTATTTTGTCGATATTTTTGTGACTCCAATGGATGGTAGAATTGTAATTATGGAAAGTAGTATGTTGTCGATAAATTTTTTTCTCCAATGGATGGTATCCTTGTCATTATGGAAGGTAGTCTATTGTCGAGATTTTTGTTACTTCAATGGATGGTAGCCTTGTCAATATGGAAGGTAGTCTATTATCGAGAGTTTTGTTACTCCAATGGATGGTAGCCTTGTCATTATGGAAGGTAGTCTATTGTCCCGGTTTTGGTTAATTCAATGGATAATAGACTAGTCGTTATGGAAGGTAGTCTATTGTCGATATTTTTGTTACTCCATTGGATAGTAGCCTTGTTATTATGGAAGGTACTCTGTTGTCGATATTTTTTTTTATTCCAATGGATGGTAGCCTTGTCATTATGGAAGGTAGTCTTTTTGTCGTTATATTTGTTAATCCATTGGATAGTAGACTTGTCATTATGGAAGGTGGTCTGTTGTTGAGATTTTTGTTACTCCAATGGATGGTAGCCTTGTCATTATGGAAGGTAGTCTGTTGTCGAGATTTTTGTTACTCCAATGGATGGTAGCCTTGTCATTATGGAAGGTAGTGTGTTGTTTAGATTTTTGTTACTATAATGTATGTTAGCCTTGTCATTATGGAAGGTAGTTAGTTGTCCATATTTTTGTTACCCCATTGGATAGTATCCTTGTCATTATGGAAGGTAGTCTATTGTCGAGATTTTTGTTATTTTAATGGATGGTAGCCTAGTAATTATTGGAGGTAGTCTATTTTCGATATTTTTGTTACTCCAATGGATGGTAGCCTTGTCATTATGAAAGATAGTCCCTTGTTGATATTTTTGTTACTCTAATGGATGGTAGCCTTGTCATTATGGAAGGTAGTCTGTTGTCGAGATTTTTGTTACTCCAATGGATGGTAGCCTTGTCATTATAGAAGCTAGTTTGTTGTCGTGATTTTTGTTTCTCCAATGGATGGTAGCCTTGTCATTATGGAAGGTAGTTTGTTATCGATATCTTTGTTACTCCAATGGATGGTAGCCTTGTCATTAAGTAAGGTGGTTTATTGTCGAGATTTTTTATACTCTAATGGATGATAGCCTTGTCATTAAGAAAAGTGGTTTATTGTCGAGATTTTTTATACTCTAATGGATGGTAGCCATGTCATTATGGAAGGTAGTATTTTGTCGATATGTTTGTTACTGCAATGGATGGTAGCCTTGTCATTACGAAAGGTGGTTTATTGTCGATATTTTTTATACTCTAATGGATGATAGCCTTGTCATTAAGAAAGGTGGTTTATTGTCGAGATTTTTTATACTCTAATGGATGGTAGCCTTGTCATTATGGAAGGTAGTATTTTGTCGATATATTTTTTACTCCAATGGATGGTAGCCTTGTAATTATGGAAGGTAGTATGTTTTCGATAAATTTTTTACTCCAATGGATGGTAGCCTTGTCATTATGGAAGGTAGTCTTTTTGTCGTGATTTTTGTTAATCCATTGGATAGTAGACTTGTCATTATGGAAGGTGGTCTGTTGTTGAGATTTTTGTTACTCCAATGGATGGTAGCCTTGTCATTATGGAAGGTAGTCTGTTGTCGAGAATTTTGTTACTCCAATGGATGGTAGCCTTGTCATTATGGAAGGCAGTCTGTCGTTGTGATTTTTGTTACTCCAATGGATGGTAGCCTTGTCATTATGGATGGTAGTGTGTTGTTCATATTTTTGTTACTATAATGTATGTTAGCCTTGTCATTATGGAAGGTAGTTTGTTGGCCATATTTTTGTTACTCCATTGGATAGTAGCCTTGTCATTATGGAAGGTAGTCTGTTGTCGAGATTTTTGTTATTCCAATGGATGGAAGCCTAGTAATTTTGGGAGGTATCTGTTTTCGAGATTTTTGTTACTCCGATGGATGGTAGCCTTGTCATTATGAAAGATAGTGTCTTGTTGATATTTTTGTTACTCTAATGGATGGTAACCTTTTCATTATGGAATGTAGTCTGTTGTCGAGATTTTTGTTACTCCAATGGATGGTAGCCTTGTCATTATAGAAGGTAGTTTGTTGTCGTGATTTTTGTTTCTCCAATGGATGGTAGCCTTGTCATTATGGAAGGTAGTATGTTACCGATATCTTTGTTACTCCAATGGATGGTAGCCTTGTCATTACGAAAGGTGGTTTATTGTCGAGATTTTTTATACTCTAATGGATGATAGCCTTGTCATTAAGAAAGGTGGTTTATTGTCGAGATTTTTTATACTCTAATGGATGGTAGCCTTGTCATTATGGAAGGTAGTATTTTGTCGATATCTTTGTTACTCCAATGGATGGTAGCCTTGTAATTATGGAAGGTAGTATGTTGTCGATAAATTTTTTACTCCAATGGATGGTAGCCTTGTTATTATGGAAGGTACTCTGTTGTCGATATTTTTGTTATTCCAATTGATGGTAGCCTTGTCATTATGGAAGGTAGTCTTTTTGTCGTGATTTTTGTTAATCCATTGGATAGTAGCCTTGTCATTATGGAAGGTCGTTTGTTGTTGAGATTTTTGTTACTCCAATGGATGGTAGCCTTGTCATTATGGAAGGTAGTCTGTTGTCGAGATTTTTGTTACTCCAATGGATGGTTGCCTTGTCATTATGGAAGGTAGTCTGTCGTTGTGATTTTTGTTACTCCAATGGATGGTAGCCTTGGTATTATGGCAGGTAGTGTGTTGTTCTGATTTTTGTTACTATAATGTATGTTAGCCTTGTCATTATGGAAGGTAGTTTGTTGGCCATATTTTTGTTACTCCATTGGATAGTAGCCTTGTCATTATGGAAGGTAGTCTGTTGTCCAAATTTTTGTTATTCCAATGGATGGAAGCCTAGTAATTATGGGAGGTATCTATTTTCGAGATTTTTGTTACTCCGATGGATGGTAGCCTTGTCATTATGAAAGATAGTGTCTTGTTGATATTTTTGTTACTCTAATGGATGGTAGCCTTTTCATTATGGAATGTAGTATGTTGTCGAGATTTTTGTTACTCCAATGGATGGTAGCCTTTTCATTATAGAAGGTAGTTTGTTGTCGTAATTTTTGTTTCTCCAATT
This sequence comes from Vicia faba, assembly GCA_948472305.1. NCBI lineage: Eukaryota > Viridiplantae > Streptophyta > Magnoliopsida > Fabales > Fabaceae > Vicia > Vicia faba. The sequence goes on from OX451741.1 coordinate 534,678,208, forward strand.
GGGCGTAGCCTTGTCATTATGGAAGGTAGTATGTTATCGATATCTTTGTTACTCCAATGGATGGTAGCCTTGTCATTACGCAAGGTGGTTTATTGTCGAGATTTTTTATACTTTAATGGATGATAGCCTTTTCATTAAGAAAGGTGGTTTATTGTCGAGATTTTTTATACTCTAATGGATGGTAGCCTTGTCATTATGGAAGGTAGTATTTTGTCGATATCTTTGTTACTCCAATGGATGGTATCCTTGTAATTATGGAAAGTAGTATGTTGTCGATAAATTTTTTACTCCAATGGATGGTAGCCTTGTTATTATGGAAGGTACTCTGTTGTCGATATTTTTGTTATTCCAATTGATGGTAGCCTTGTCATTATGGAAGGTAGTCTTTTTGTCGTGATTTTTGTTAATCCATTGGATAGTAGCCTTGTCATTATGGAAGGTCGTTTGTTGTTGAGATTTTTGTTACTCCAATGGATGGTAGCCTTGTCATTATGGAAGGTAGTCTGTTGTCGAGATTTTTGATACTCCAATGGATGGTAGCCTTGTCATTATGGAAGGTAGTCTGTCGTTGTGATTTTTGTTACTCCAATGGATGGTAGCCTTGTCATTATGGCAGGTAGTGTGTTGTTCAGATTTTTGTTACTATAATGTATGTTAGCCTTGTCATTATGGAAGGTAGTTTGTTGGCCACATTTTTGTTACTCCATTGGATAGTAGCCTTGTCATTATGGAAAGTAGTCTATTGTCGAGATTTTTGTTATTCCAATGGATGGAAGCCTAGTAATTATGGGAGGTTGTCTATTTTCGATATTTTTGTTACTCCAATGGATGGTAGCCTTGTCATTATGAAAGATAGTCTCTTGTTGATATTTTTGTTACTCTAATGGATGGTAGCCTTTTCATTATGGAAGGTAGTCCGTTGTCGAGATTTTTGTTACTCCAACGGATGGTAGCCTTGTCATTATAGAAGGTAGTTTGTTGTCGTGATTTTTGTTTCTCCAATGGATGGTAGCCTTGTCATTATGGAAGGTAGTATGTTATCAATATCTTTGTTACTCCAATGGATGGTAGCCTTGTCATTACGAAAGGTGGTTTATTGTCGATATTTTTTATACTCTAATGGATTATAGCCTTGTCAATAAGAAAGGTGGTTTATTGTCGAGATTTTTTATACTCTAATGGATGGTAGCCTTGTAATTATGGAAGGTAGTATTTTGTCGATATCTTTTTTACTCCAATGTATGGTATCCTTGTAATTATGGAAGGTAGTATGTTGTCGATAAATTTTTTACTCCAATGGATGGTAGCCTTGTCATTATGGAAGGTAGTCTTTTTGTCGTTATTTTTGTTAATCCATTGGATAGTAGACTTGTCATTATGGAAGGTGGTCTGTTGTTGAGATTTTTGTTACTCCAATGGATGGTAGTCTTGTCATTATGAAAGGTAGTATTTTGTCGATATCTTTGTTACTCCAATGGATGGTAGCCTAGTCATTATGGAAGGTAGTCTATAGTCGAGATTATTGTTACTCCAATGGATGGTAGCCTTGTTATTATTGAAGGTAGTCCGTTGCCGAGATTTTTGTTACTCCAATGGATGGTAGCCTTGTCATTATGGAAGGTAGTCTGTCGTTGTGATTTTTGTTACTCCAATGGATGGTAGCCTTGTCATTATGGATGGTAGTGTGTTGTTCAGATTTTTGTTACTATAATGTATGTTAGACTTGTCATTATGGAAGGTAGTCTGTTGTCGAGATTTTTGTTACTCCATTGGATAGTACCCTAGTAATTATGGGAGGTAGTCTATTTTCGAGATTTTTGTTACTCCAATGGATGGTAGCCTTGTCATTATGAAAGATAGTCTCTTGTTGATATTTTTGTTACTCTAATGGATGGTAGCCTTGTCATTATGGAAGGTAGTCTGTTGTCGAGATTTTTGTTACTCCAACGGATGGTAGCCTTGTCATTATAGAAGGTAGTTTGTTGTCGTGATTTTTGTTTCTCCAATGGATGGTAGCCTTGTCATTATGGAAGGTAGTATGTTATCGATATCTTTGTTACTCCAATGGATGGTAGCCTTGTCATTACGAAAGGTGGTTTATTGTCGATATTTTTTATACTCTAATGGATTATAGCCTTGTCAATAAGAAAGGTGGTTTATTGTCGAGAATTTTTATACTCTAATGGATGGTAGCCTTGTCATTATGGAAGGTAGTATTTTGTCGATATCTTTTTTACTCCAATGGATGGTATCCTTGTAATTATGGAAGGTAGTATGTTGTCGATAAATTTTTTACTCCAATGGATGGTAGCCTTGTCATTATGGAAGGTAGTCTTTTTGTCGTGATTTTTGTTAATCCATTGGATAGTAGACTTGTCATTATGGAAGGTGGTCTGTTGTTGAGATTTTTGTTACTCCAATGGATGGTAGCCTTGTCATTATGAAAGGTAGTATTTTGTCGATATCTTTGTTACTCCAATGGATGGTAGCCTAGTCATTATGGAAGGTAGTCTATAGTCGAGATTATTGTTACTCCAATGGATGGTAGCCTTGTTATTATTGAAGGTAGTCCGTTGCCGAGATTTTTGTTACTCCAATGGATGGTAGCCTTGTCATTATGGAAGATAGTCTGTCATTGTGATTTTTGTTACTCCAATGGATGGTAGCCTTGTCATTATGGAAGTTAGTCTGTTGTCGAGATTATTGTTACTCCATTTGATGGTAGCCTTGTCATTATGGAAGGTAGTCTGTTTTCGATATTTTTGTTATTCCAATGGATGGTAGCCTTGTCATTATGGAAGGTAGTTTGTTGTCGAGATTTTTGTTATTTCCAATGGATGGTAGACTTGTCATTATGGAAGGTAGTTTGTTGTTGATATTTTTGTTACTCCAATGGATGGTAGCCTTGTCATTATGGAAGGTAGTCTGTTGTCCCCATTTTTGTTACTCCAATGGATGGTAGATTAGTCGTTATGGAAGGTAGTCTGTTGTCGAGATTTTTGTTACTCCATTGGATGGTAGACTTGTTATTATGGAAGGTAGTCTGTTGTTGATATTTTTTTTATTCCAATGGATGGTAGCCTTGTCATTATGGAAGGTAGTCTTTTTGTCGTGATTTTTGTTAATCCATTAGATAGTAGACTTGTCATTATGGAAGGTGGTCTGTTGTTGAGATTTTTTTTACTCCATTAGATGGTAGCCTTGTCAATATGGAAGGTAGTCTGTTTTCAAGACTTTTGTTATTCCAATGGATGGTAGCCTTGTCATTATTAAAGGTAGTCTGTTGTCGATATCTTTGTTACTCCAATGGATGGTAGCCTAGTCATTATGGAAGGTAGTTTGTTGTCGATAGTTTTGCTATCCCAATGGATGGTAGCCTTGTCATTATGGAAGGTAGTTTGTTGTTGATATTTTTTTTACTCCAATGGATGGTAGCCTTGTCATTATGGAAGGTAGTTTGTTGTCTCGATTTTTGTTACTCCAATGGATGGTAGACTAGTCGTTATGGAAAGTAGTTTGTTGTCGAGATTTTTGTTATTCCAATGGATGGTAGACTTGTCATTATGGAAGGTAGTTTGTTGTTGATATTTTTGTTACTCCAATGGATGGTAGCCTTGTCATTATGGAAGGTAGTCTGTTATCCCCATTTTTGTTACTCCAATGGATGGTAGATTAGTCGTTATGGAAGGTAGTTTGTTGTCGAGATTTTTGTTACTCCATTGGATGGTAGACTTGTTATTATGGAAGGTAGTCTGTTGTTGATATTTTTTTTATTCCAATGGATGGTAGCCTTGTCATTATGGAAGGTAGTCTTTTTATCGTGATTTTTGTTAATCCATTAGATAGTAGACTTGTCATTATGGAAGTTGGTCTGTTGTTGAGATTTTTGTTACTCCAATGGATGGTAGCCTTGTCAATATGGAAGGTAGTTTGTTTTCAAGATTTTTGTTATTCCAATGGATGGTAGCCTTGTCATTATTAAAGGTAGTCTCTTGTTGATAGTTTTGTTATCCCAATGGATGGTAGCCTTGTCATTATGGAAGGTAGTTTGTTGTTGATATTTTTGTTACTCCAATGGATGGTAGCCTTGTCATTATGGAAGGTAGTCTGTTGTCTCGATTTTTGTTACTCCAATGGATGGTAGACTAGTCGTTATGGAAGGTAGTATGTTGTCGAGATTTTTGTTATTCCAATGGATGGTAGCCTTGTCATCATGGAAGGTAGTCTTTTTGTCGTGATTTTTGTCAATCAATTGGATAGTAGACTTGTCATTATGGAAGGTGGTATGTTGTTGAGAATTTTGTTACTCCAATGGATGGTAGCCTTGTCAATATGGAAGGTAGTCTGTTTTCGAGATTTTTGTTATTCCAATGGATGGTAGCCTTGTCATTTTGAAAGGTAGTCTATTGTGGATATCTTTGTTACTCCATTGGATGGTAGCCTAGTCATTATGGAAGGTAGTCTGTTGTCGAGATTTTTGTTACTCCATTGGATGGTAGCCTTGTCATTATGGAAGGTAGTCTGTTTCCGAGATTTTTGTTATTCCAATGGATGGTAGCCTTGTCATTATAGAAGGTAGTTTGTTGTTGAGATTTTTGTTATTCCAATGGATGGTAGCGTTGTCATTATGGAAGGTAGTTTGTTGTTGATATTTTTGTTACTCCAATGGATGGTAGCCTTGTCATTATGGAAGGTAGTTTGTTGTCCCGATTTTTGTTACTCCAATGGATGGTAGACTAGTCATTATGGAAAGTACTCTTTTGTCGAGATTTTTGTTACTCCATTGGATGGTAACCTTGTTATTATGAAAGGTAGTCTGTTGTCGAGATTTTTGTTATTCCAATGGATGGTAGTCTTGTCATTATGGAAGTTAGTCTTTTTGTCGTGATTTTTGTTAATCCATTGGATAATAGACTTGTCATTGTGGAAGGTGGTCTGTTGTTGAGATTTTAGTTACTCCATTGGTTGGTAGCCTTGTCATTATGGAAGGTAGTCTGTCATTGTGATTTTTTTTACTCCAATGGATGGTAGCCTTGTCATTATGGAAGGTAGTTTGTTGGCCATATTTTTGTTACTCCATTGGATAGTAGCCTTGTCATTATGGAAGGTAGTCTGTTGTCGAGATTTTTGTTATTCCAATGGATGACAGCCTAGTAATTCTGGGAGGTAGTCTATTTTTGAGATTTTTCTTACTCCAATTGATGGTAGCCTTGTCATTATGGAAGATACCCTCTTGTTGATATTTTTGTTACTCCAATGGATGGTAGCATTGTCATTATGGAAGGTAGTCTCTTGTCGAGATTTTTGTTACTCCAATGGATGGTAGCCTTGTCATTATGGAAGGTAGTTTGTTATCGTGATTTTTGTTACTCCAATGGATGGTAGCCTTGTCATTATGGAAGGTAGTATGTTATCGATATCTTTGTACTCCAATGGATGGTAGCCTTGTCATTAAGGAAGGTGGTTTATTTTCGAGATTTTTTATACTCTAATTGATGATAGACTTGTCATTATGAAAGGTAGTCTCTTGTTGATAGTTTTGTTACTCCAATGGATGGTAGCCTTGTCATTATGGAAGGTAGTATTTTGTCGATATCTTTGTTACTCCAATGGATGGTAGCCTTGTAATTATGGAAGGTAGTATGTTGTCGATAAATTTTTTACTCCAATGGATGGTAGCCTTGTCATTATGGAAGGTAGTCTGTTGTCGATATTTTTGTTACTTCAATGGATGGTAGCCATGTCAATATGGAAGGTAGTCTGTTTTCGAGATTTTTGTTATTCCAATGGATGCTAGCCTTGTCATTATGAAAGGTAGTCTGTTGTTGATATCTTTGTTACTCCAATGGATGGTAGCCTAGTCATTATGGAAGGTAGTCTATAGTGGAGATTATTGTTACTCCAAGGATGGTAGCCTTGTTATTATGGAAGGTAGTCTGTCATTGTGATTTTTGTTACTCCAATGGATGGTTGCCTTGTCATTATGGAAGGTAGTTTGTTGGCCATATTTTTGTTACTCCATTGGATAATAGCCTTGTCATTATGGAAGGTAGTTTGTTGTCGAGATTTTTGTTATTCCAATGGATGGCAGCCTAGTAATTATGGGAGGTAGTCTATTTTCGAGATTTTTCTTACTCCAATTGATGGTAGCCTTTTCATTATGGAAGATACTCTCTTGTTGATATTTTTGTTACTCCAATGGATGGTAGCGTTGTCATTATGGAAGGTAGTCTCTTGTCGAGATTTTTGTTACTCCAATGGATGGTAGCCTTGTCATTATGGAAGGTAGTTTGTTGTCGTGATTTTTGTTACTCCATTGGATGGTAGCCTTGTCATTATGGAAGGTAGTATGTTGTCGATATCTTTGTTACTCCAATGGATGGTAGCCTTGTCATTAAGGAAGGTGGTTTATTTTCGAGATTTTTTATACTCTAATTGATGATAGACTTGTCATCATGAAAGGTAGTCTCTTGTTGATAGTTTTGTTACTCCAATGGATGGTAGCCTTGTCATTATGGAAGGTAGTATTTTGTCGATATCTTTGTTACTCCAATGGATGGTAGCCTTGTTATTATGGAAGGTAGTCTGTTGTCGAGATTTTTGTTACTCCAATGGATGGTAGCCTTGTCATTATGGAAGGTAGTCTATCATTGTGATTTTTGTTACTCCAATGGATGGTAGCCTTGTCATTATGGAAGGTAGTCTGTTGTCGAGATTTTTGTTACTCCATTTGATGGTAGCCTTATCATTATGGAAGGTAGTTTGTTGTCCCGATTATTGTTACTACAATGGATGGTAGACTAGTCGTTATGGAAGGTAGTCTGTTGTCGAGATTTTTCTTACTCCATTGGATGGTAGCCTTGTTATTAGGGAAGGTAGTCTGTTGTCGAGATTTTTGTTATTCCAATGGATGGTAGCTTTGTCATTATGGAAGGTAGTCTTTTTGTCGTGATTTTTGTTAATCCATTGGATAGTAGACTTGTCATTATGGAAGGTGGTATGTTGTTGAGAATTTTGTTACTCCAATAGATGGTAGCCTTGTCAATATGGAAGGTAGTCTGTTTTCGAGATTTTTGTTATTCCAATGGATGGTAGCCTTGTCATTATGAAAGGTAGTCTATTATCGATATCTTTGTTACTCCATTGGATGGTAGCCTAGTCATTATAGAAGGTAGTCTGTTGTCGAGATTTTTCTTACTCCATTGGATGGTAGCCTTGTTATTAGGGAAGGTAGTCTGTTGTCGAGACTTTTGTTACTCCAATGGATGGTAGCCTTGTCATTATGGAAGGTAGTTTGTTGTCGTGATTTTTGTTACTCCAATGGATGGTAGCCTTGTCATTATGGAAGGTAGTATGTTGTCGATATCTTTGTTACTCAAATGGATGGTAGCCTTGTCATTAAGGAAGGTGGTTTATTTTCGAGATTTTTTATACTCTAATTGATGATAGACTTGTCATCATGAAAGGTAGTCTCTTGTTGATAGTTTTGTTACTCCAATGGATGGTAGCCTTGTCATTATGGAAGGTAGTCTGTTGTCTCGATTTTTGTTACTCCAATGGATGGTAGACTAGTCGTTATGGAAGGTAGTATGTTGTCGAGATTTTTGTTATTCCAATGGATGGTAGCCTTGTCATCATGGAAGGTAGTCTTTTTGTCGTGATTTTTGTCAATCAATTGGATAGTAGACTTGTCATTATGGAAGGTGGTATGTTGTTGAGAATTTTGTTACTCCAATGGATGGTAGCCTTGTCAATATGGAAGGTAGTCTGTTTTCGAGATTTTTGTTATTCCAATGGATGGTAGCCTTGTCATTATGAAAGGTAGTCTATTGTCGATATCTTTGTTACTCCATTGGATGGTAGCCTAGTCATTATGGAAGGTAGTCTGTTGTCGAGATTTTTGTTACTCCATTGGATGGTAGCCTTGTCATTATGGAAGGTAGTCTGTTTTCGAGATTTTTGTTATTCCAATGGATGGTAGACTTGTCATTATAGAAGGTAGTTTGTTGTCGAGATTTTTGTTATTCCAATGGATGGTAGCGTTGTCATTATGGAAGGTAGTTTGTTGTTGATATTTTTGTTACTCCAATGGATGGTAGCCTTGTCATTATGGAAGGTAGTTTGTTGTCCCGATTTTTGTTACTCCAATGGATGGTAGACTAGTCATTATGGAAAGTACTCTGTTGTCGAGATTTTTGTTACTCCATTGGATGGTAACCTTGTTATTATGAAAGGTAGTCTGTTGTCGAGATTTTTGTTATTCCAATGGATGGTAGTCTTGTCATTAGGGAAGTTAGTCTTTTTGTCGTGATTTTTGTTAATCCATTGGATAATAGACTTGTCATTGTGGAAGGTGGTCTGTTGTTGAGATTTTAGTTACTCCATTGGTTGGTAGCCTTGTCATTATGGAAGGTAGTCTGTCATTGTGATTTTTTTTACTCCAATGGATGGTAGCCTTGTCATTATGGAAGGTAGTTTGTTGGCCATATTTTTGTTACTCCATTGGATAGTAGCCTTGTCATTATGGAAGGTAGTCTGTTGTCGAGATTTTTGTTATTCCAATGGATGACAGCATAGTAATTCTGGGAGGTAGTCTATTTTTGAGATTTTTCTTACTCCAATTGATGGTAGCCTTGTCATTATGGAAGATACCCTCTTGTTGATATTTTTGTTACTCCAATGGATGGTAGCATTGTCATTATGGAAGGTAGTCTCTTGTCGAGATTTTTGTTACTCCAATGGATGGTAGCCTTGTCATTATGGAAGGTAGTTTGTTATCGTGATTTTTGTTACTCCAATGGATGGTAGCCTTGTCATTATGGAAGGTAGTATGTTATCGATATCTTTGTACTCCAATGGATGGTAGCCTTGTAATTAAGGAAGGTGGTTTATTTTCGAGATTTTTTATACTCTAATTGATGATAGACTTGTCATTATGAAAGGTAGTCTCTTGTTGATAGTTTTGTTACTCCAATGGATGGTAGCCTTGTCATTATGGAAGGTAGTATTTTGTCGATATCTTTGTTACTCCAATGGATGGTAGCCTTGTAATTATGGAAGGTAGTATGTTGTCGATAAATTTTTTACTCCAATGGATGGTAGCCTTGTCATTATGGAAGGTAGTCTGTTGTCGATATTTTTGTTACTTCAATGGATGGTAGCCATGTCAATATGGAAGGTAGTCTGTTTTCAAGATTTTTGTTATTCCAATGGATGCTAGCCTTGTCATTATGAAAGGTAGTCTGTTGTTGATATCTTTGTTACTCCAATGGATGGTAGCCTAGTCATTATGGAAGGTAGTCTATAGTGGAGATTATTGTTACTCCAAGGATGGTAGCCTTGTTATTATGGAAGGTAGTCTGTCATTGTGATTTTTGTTACTCCAATGGATGGTTGCCTTGTCATTATGGAAGGTAGTTTGTTGGCCATATTTTTGTTACTCCATTGGATAATAGCCTTGTCATTATGGAAGGTAGTTTGTTGTCGAGATTTTTGTTATTCCAATGGATGGCAGCCTAGTAATTATGGGAGGTAGTCTATTTTCGAGATTTTTCTTACTCCAATTGATGGTAGCCTTTTCATTATGGAAGATACTCTCTTGTTGATATTTTTGTTACTCCAATGGATGGTAGCGTTGTCATTATGGAAGGTAGTCTCTTGTCGAGATTTTTGTTACTCCAATGGATGGTAGCCTTGTCATTATGGAAGGTAGTTTGTTGTCGTGATTTTTGTTACTCCAATGGATGGTAGCCTTGTCATTATGGAAGGTAGTATGTTGTCGATATCTTTGTTACTCCAATGGATGGTAGCCTTGTCATTAAGGAAGGTGGTTTATTTTCGAGATTTTTTATACTCTAATTGATGATAGACTTGTCATCATGAAAGGTAGTCTCTTGTTGATAGTTTTGTTACTCCAATGGATGGTAGCCTTGTCATTATGGAAGGTAGTATTTTGTCGATATCTTTGTTACTCCAATGGATGGTAGCCTTGTTATTATGGAAGGTAGTCTGTTGTCGAGATTTTTGTTACTCCAATGGATGGTAGCCTTGTCATTATGGAAGGTAGTCTATCATTGTGATTTTTGTTACTCCAATGGATGGTAGCCTTGTCATTATGGAAGGTAGTCTGTTGTCGAGATTTTTGTTACTCCATTTGATGGTAGCCTTATCATTATGGAAGGTAGTTTGTTGTCCCGATTATTGTTACTACAATGGATGGTAGACTAGTCGTTATGGAAGGTAGTCTGTTGTCGAGATTTTTCTTACTCCATTGGATGGTAGCCTTGTTATTAGGGAAGGTAGTCTGTTGTCGAGATTTTTGTTATTCCAATGGATGGTAGCTTTGTCATTATGGAAGGTAGTCTTTTTGTCGTGATTTTTGTTAATCCATTGGATAGTAGACTTGTCATTATGGAAGGTGGTATGTTGTTGAGAATTTTGTTACTCCAATAGATGGTAGCCTTGTCAATATGGAAGGTAGTCTGTTTTCGAGATTTTTGTTATTCCAATGGATGGTAGCCTTGTCATTATGAAAGGTAGTCTATTATCGATATCTTTGTTACTCCATTGGATGGTAGCCTAGTCATTATAGAAGGTAGTCTGTTGTCGAGATTTTTCTTACTCCATTGGATGGTAGCCTTGTTATTAGGGAAGGTAGTCTGTTGTCGAGACTTTTGTTACTCCAATGGATGGTAGCCTTGTCATTATGGAAGGTAGTTTGTTGTCGTGATTTTTGTTACTCCAATGGATGGTAGCCTTGTCATTATGGAAGGTAGTATGTTGTCGATATCTTTGTTACTCAAATGGATGGTAGCCTTGTCATTAAGGAAGGTGGTTTATTTTCGAGATTTTTTATACTCTAATTGATGATAGACTTGTCATCATGAAAGGTAGTCTCTTGTTGATAGTTTTGTTACTCCAATGGATGGTAGCCTTGTCATTATGGAAGGTAGTATTTTGTCGATATCTTTGTTACTCCAATGGATGGTAGCCTTGTAATTATGGAAGGTAGTATGTTGTCGATAAATTTTTTACTCCAATGGATGGTAGCCTTGTCATTATGGAAGGTAGTCTGTTGTCGAGATTTTTGTTACTTCATTGGATGGTAGCCATGTCAATATGGAAGGTAGTCTGTTTTCGAGATTTTTGTTATTCCAATGGATGGTAGACTTGTCATTATGAAAGGTAGTCTATTGTCGATATCTTTGTTACTCCAATGGATGGTAGCCTAGTCATTATGGAAGGTAGTCTATAGTCGAGATTATTGTTACTCCAAGGATGGTAGCCTTGTTATTATGGAAGGTAGTCTGTCATTGGGATTTTTGTTACTCCAATGGATGGTAGCCTTGTCATTATGGAAGGTAGTCTGTTGTCGAGATTTTTGTTACTCCATTTGATGGTAGCCTTGTCATTATGGAAGGTTGTTTGTTGTCCCGATTATTGTTACTACAATGGATGGTAGACTAGTCGTTATGGAAGGAAGTCTGTTGTCGAGATTTTTATTACTCCATTGGATGGTAGCCTTGTTATTAGGGAAGGTAGTCTGTTGTCGAGATTTTTGTTATTCCAATGGATGGTAGCCTTGTCATTATGGAAGGTAGTCTTTTTGTCGTGATTTTTGTTAATCCATTGGATAGTAGACTTGTCATTATGGAAGGTGGTATGATGTTGAGAATTTTGTTACTCCAATGGATGGTAGCCTTGTCAATATGGAAGGTAGTCTGTTTTCGAGATTTTTGTTATTCCAATGGATGGTAGCCTTGTCATTATGAAAGGTAGTCTATTGTCGATATCTTTGTTACTCCATTGGATGGTAGCCAAGTCCTTATGGAAGGTAGTCTGTTGTCGAGATTTTTCTTACTCCATTGGATGGTAGCCTTGTTATTAGGGAAGGTAGTCTGTTGTCGAGATTTTTGTTACTCCAATGGATGGTAGCCTTGTCATTATGGAAGGTAGTTTGTTGTCGTGATTTTTGTTACTCCAATGGATGGTAGCCTTGTCATTATGGAAGGTAGTATTTTGTCGATATCTTTGTTACTCCAATGGATGGTAGCCTTGTAATTATGGAAGGTAGTATGTTGTCGATAAATTTTTTACTCCAATGGATGGTAGCCTTGTCATTATGGAAGGTAGTCTGTTGTCGAGATTTTTGTTACTTCAATGGATGGTAGCCATGTCAATATGGAAGGTAGTCTGTTTTCGAGATTTTTGTTATTCCAATGGATGGTAGACTTTTCATTATGAAAGGTAGTCTGTTGTCGATATCTTTGTTACTCCAATGGATGGTAGCCTAGTCATTATGGAAGGTAGTCTATAGTCGAGATTATTGTTACTCCAAGGATGGTAGCCTTGTTATTATGGAAGGTAGTCTGTTGTCGAGATTTTTTTTACTCCAATGGATGGTAGCCTTGTCATTATGGAAGGTAGTCTGTCATTGTGATTTTTGTTACTCCAATGGATGGTAGCCTTGTCATTATGGAAGGTAGTCTGTTGTCGAGATTTTTGTTACTCCATTTGATGGTAGCCTTGTCATTATGGAAGGTAGTTTGTTGTCCCGATTATTGTTACTACAATGGATGGTAGACTACTCGTTATGGAAGGTAGTCTGTTGTCGAGATTTTTCTTACTCCATTGGATGATAGCCTTGTTATTAGGGAAGGTAGTCTGTTGTCGAGATTTTTGTTATTCCAATGGATGGTAGCCTTGTCATTATGGAAGGTAGTCTTTTTGTCGTGATTTTTGTTAATCCATTGGATAGTAGACTTGTCATTATGGAAGGTGGTATGTTGTTGAGAATTTTGTTACTCCAATGGATGGTAGCCTTGTCAATATGGAAGGTAGTCTGTTTTCGAGATTTTTGTTATTCCAATGGATGGTAGCCTTGCCATTATGAAAGGTAGTCTATTGTCGATATCTCTGTTACTCCATTGGATGGTAGCCTAGTCATTATGGAAGGTAGTCTGTTGTCGAGATTTTTCTTACTCCATTGGATGGTAGCCTTGTTATTAGGGAAGGTAGTCTGTTGTCGAGATTTTTGTTACTCCAATGGATGGTAGCCTTGTCATTATGGAAGGTAGTTTGTTGTCGTGATTTTTGTTAATCCAATGGATGGTAGCCTTGTCATTATGGAAGGTCGTATGTTGTCGATATCTTTGTTACTCCAATGGATGGTAGCCTTGTCATTAAGGAAGGTGGTTTATTTTCGAGATTTTTTATACTCTAATTGATGATAGACTTGTAATCATGAAAGGTAGTCTCTTATTGATAGTTTTGTTACTCCAATGGATGGTAGCCTTGTCATTATGGATGGTAGTATTTTGTCGATATCTTTGTTGTTCCAATGGATGGTAGCCTTGTAATTATGGAAGGTAGTATGTTGTCGATAAATTAATTACTCCAATGGATGGTAGCCTTGTCATTATGGAAGGTAGTATGTTGTCGAGATTTTTGTTACTTCAATGGATGGTAGCCATGTCAATATGGAAGGTAGTCTGTTTTCGAGATTTTTGTTATTCCAATGGATGGTAGCCTTGTCATTATGAAAGGTAGTCTATTGTCGATATCTTTGTTACTCCATTGGATTGTAGCCTAGTCATTATGGAAGGTAGTCTGTTGTCGAGATTTTTCTTACTCCATTGGATGGTAGCCTTGTTATTAGGGAAGGTAGTCTGTTGTCGAGATTTTTGTTACTCCAATGGAAGGTAGCCTTGTCATTATGGAAGGTAGTTTGTTGTCGTGATTTTTGTTACTCCACTGGATGGTAGCCTTGTCATTATGGAAGGTAGTATGTTGTCGATATCTTTGTTACTCCAATGGATGGTATCCTTGTCATTAAGGAAGGTGGTTTATTTTCGAGATTTTTTATACTCTAATTGATGATAGAGTTGTCATCATGAAAGGTAGTCTCTTGTTGATATTTTTGTTACTCCAATGGATGGTAGCCTTGTCATTATGGAAGGTAGTATTTTGTCGATATCTTTGTTACTCCAATGGATGCTAGCCTTGTAATTATGGAAGGTAGTATGTTGTCGATAAATTTTTTACTCCAATGGATGGTAGGCTTGTCATTATGGAAGGTAGTTTGTTGTCGAGATTTTTGTTACTTCAATGGATGGTAGCCATGTCAATATGGAAGGTAGTCTGTTTTCGAGATTTTTGTTATTCCAATGGATGGTAGCCTTGTCATTATGAAAGGTAGTCTGTTGTCGATATCTTTGTTACTCCAATGGATGGTAGCCTAGTCATTATGGAAGGTAGTCTATAGTCGAGATTATTGTTACTCCAAGGATGGTAGCCTTGTTATTATGGAAGGTAGTCTATTGTCGAGATTTTTGTTACTCCAATGGATGGTAGCCTTGTCATTATGGAAGGTAGTCTGTCATTGTGATTTTTGTTACTCCAATGGATGGTAGCCTTGTCATTATGGAAGGTAGTCTGTTGTCAATATTTTTGTTACTCCATTTGATGGTAGCCTTATCATTATGGAAGGTAGTTTGTTGTCCCGATTATTGTTACTACAATGGATGGTAGACTAGTCGTTATGGAAGCTAGTCTGTTGTCGAGATTTTTCTTACTCCATTGGATGGTAGCCTTGTTATTAGGGAAGGTAGTCTGTTGTCGAGATTTTTGTTATTCCAATGGATGGTAGCCTTGTCATTATGGAAGGTAGTTTTTTTGTCGTGATTTTTGTTAATCCATTGGATAGTAGACTTGTCATTATGGAAGGTGGTATGTTGATGAGATTTTTGTTACTCCAATTGATGGTAGCCTTGTCAATATGGAAGGTAGTCTGTTTTCGAGATTTTTGTTATTCCAATGGATGGTAGCCTTGTCATTATGAAAGGTAGTCTGTTGACTATATCTTTGTTACTCCAATGGATGGTAGCCTAGTCATTATGGAAGGTAGTCTGTTGTCGAGATTTTTGTTACTCCATTGGAAGGTAGCCTTGTCATTATGGAAGGTAGTCTATTTTCGATATTTTTGTTATTACAATGGATGGTAGCCTTGTCATTATGGAAAGTAGTTTGTTGTCGAGATTTTTGTTATTCCAATGGATGGTAGCCTTGTCATTATGGAAGGTAGTTTGTTGTTGATATTTTTTTTACTCTAATGGTTGGTAGCCTTGTCATTATGGAAGATAGTCTGTTGTCTCGATTTTTGTTACTCCAACGGATGGTAGAATAGTCGTTATGGAAGGTAGTCTGTTGTCGAGATTTTTGTTACTCCATTGGATGGTAGCCTTGTTATTATGGAAGGTAGTTTGTTGTCGAGATTTTTGTTATTCCAATGGATGGTAGCCTTGTCATTATGGAAGGTAGTTTTTTGTCGTGATTTTTGTTAATCCATTGGATAATAGACTTGTCATTATGGAAGGTGGTCTATTGTCGATATCTTTGTTACTCCATTGGATGGTAGCCTAGTCATTATGGAAGGTAGTCTGTTGTCGAGATTTTTCTTACTCCATTGGATGGTAGCCTTGTTATTAGGGAAGGTAGTCTGTTGTCGAGATTTTTGTTACTCCAATGGATGGTAGCCTTGTCATTATGGAAGGTAGTTTGTTGTCGTGATTTTTTTTACTCCAATGGATGGTAGCCTTGTCATTATGGAAGGTAGTCTGTTGTCGAGATTTTTGTTACTTCAATGGATGGTAGCCATGTCAATATGGAAGGTAGTCTGTTTTCGAGATTTTTGTTATTCCAATGGATGGTAGCCTTGTCATTATGAAAGGTAGTCTGTTGTCGATATCTTTGTTACTCCATTGGATGGTAGCCTAGTCATTATGGAAGGTAGTTTGTTGTGGAGATTTTTCTTACTCCATTGGATGGTAGCCTTGTTATTAGGGAAGGTAGTCTGTTGTCGATATTTTTGTTACTCCAATGGATGGTAGCCTTGTCATTATGGAAGGTAGTCTGTTGTCGTGATTTTTGTTACTCCAATGGATGGTAGCCTTCGCATTATGGAAGGTAGTATGTTGTCGATATCTTTGTTACTCCAATGGATGGTAGCCTTGTCATTAAGGAAGGTGGTTTATTTTCGAGATTTTTTATACTCTAATTGATGATAGACTTGTCATCATGAAAGGTAGTCTCTTGTTGATAGTTTTGTTACTCCAATGGATGGTAGCCTTGTCATTATGGAAGGTAGTATTTTGTCGATATCTTTGTTACTCCAATGGATGGTAGCCTTGTAATTATGGAAGGTAGTATGTTGTCGATAAATTTTTTACTCCAATGGATGGTAGCCTTGTCATTATGGAAGGTAGTCTGTTGTCGAGATTTTTGTTACTTCAATGGATGGTAGCCATGTCAATATGGAAGGTAGTCTGTTTTCGAGATTTTTGTTATTCCAATGGATGGTAGCCTTGTCATTATGAAAGGTAGTCTATTGTCGATATCTTTGTTACTCCAATGGATGGTAGCCTAGTCATTATGGAAGGTAGTCTATAGTCGAGATTATTGTTACTCCAAGGATGGTAGCCTTGTTATTATGGAAGGTAGTCTGTTGTCGAGATTTTTGTTACTCCAATGGATGGTAGCCTTGTCATGACGGAAGGTAGTCTGTCATTGTGATTTTTGTTACTCCAATGGATGGTAGCCTTGTCATTATGGAAGGTAGTCTGTTGTCAATATTTTTGTTACTCCATTTGATGGTAGCCTTATCATTATGGAAGGTAGTTTGTTGTCCCGATTATTGTTACTACAATGGATGGTAGACTAGTCGTTATGGAAGGTAGTCTGTTGTCGAGATTTTTCTTACTCCATTGGACGGTAGCCTTGTTATTAGGGAAGGTTGTCTGTTGTCGAGATTTTTGTTATTCCAATGGATGGTAGCCTTGTCATTATGGAAGGTAGTCTTTTTGTCGTGATTTTTGTTAATCCATTGGATAGTAGACTTGTCATTAGGGAAGGTGGTATGTTGTTGAGAATTTTTTTACTCCAATGGATGGTAGCCTTGTCAATATGGAAGGTAGTCTGTTTTCGAGATTTTTGTTATTCCAATGGATGGTAGCCTTGTCATTATGAAAGGTAGTCTATTGTCGATATCTTTGTTACTCCATTGGATGGTAGCCTAGTCATTATGGAAGGTAGTCTGTTGTTGAGATTTTTCTTACTCCATTGGATGGTAGCCTTGTTATTAGGGAAGGTAGTTTGTTGTCGAGATTTTTGTTACTCCAACGGATGGTAGCCTTGTCATTATGGAAGGTAGTTTGTTGTCGTGATTTTTGTTACTCCAATGGATGGTAGCCTTGTCATTATGGAAGGTAGTCTGTTGTCGAGAATTTTGTTACTTCAATGGATGGTAGCCATGTCAATATGGAAGGTAGTCTGTTTTCGAGATTTTTGTTATTCCAATGGATGGTAGCCTTGTCATTATGAAAGGTAGTCTGTTGTCGATATCTTTGTTACTCCAATGGATGGTAGCCTAGTCATTATGGAAGGTAGTCTATAGTCGAGATTATTGTTATTCCAAGGATGGTAGCCTTGTTATTATGGAAGGTAGTCTGTTGTCGAGATTTTTGTTACTCCAATGGATGGTAGCCTTGTCATGATGGAAGGTAGTATGTCATTGTGATTTTTGTTACTCCAATGGATGGTAGCCTTGTCATTATGGAAGGTAGTCTGTTGTCAATATTTTTGTTACTCCATTTGATGGTAGCCTTATCATTATGGAAGGTAGTTTGTTGTCCCGATTATTGTTACTACAATGGATGGTAGACTAGTCGTTATGGAAGGTAGTCTGTTGTCGAGATTTTTCTTACTCCATTGGACGGTAGCCTTGTTATTAGGGAAGGTTGTCTGTTGTCGAGATTTTTGTTATTCCAATGGATGGTAGCCTTGTCATTATGGAAGGTAGTCTTTTTGTCGTGATTTTTGTTA
The DNA here is from genome assembly GCA_948472305.1 of Vicia faba. Classification (NCBI taxonomy): domain Eukaryota; kingdom Viridiplantae; phylum Streptophyta; class Magnoliopsida; order Fabales; family Fabaceae; genus Vicia; species Vicia faba. The sequence goes on from OX451741.1 coordinate 534,696,085, forward strand.
ATCCATTGGATAGTAGACTTGTCATTAGGGAAGGTGGTATGTTGTTGAGAATTTTTTTACTCCAATGGATGGTAGCCTTGTCAATATGGAAGGTAGTCTGTTTTCGAGATTTTTGTTATTCCAATGGATGGTAGCCTTGTCATTATGAAAGGTAGTCTATTGTCGATATCTTTGTTACTCCATTGGATGGTAGCCTAGTCATTATGGAAGGTAGTCTGTTGTTGAGATTTTTCTTACTCCATTGGATGGTAGCCTTGTTATTAGGGAAGGTAGTTTGTTGTCGAGATTTTTGTTACTCCAACGGATGGTAGCCTTGTCATTATGGAAGGTAGTTTGTTGTCGTGATTTTTGTTACTCCAATGGATGGTAGCCTTGTCATTATGGAAGGTAGTCTGTTGTCGAGAATTTTGTTACTTCAATGGATGGTAGCCATGTCAATATGGAAGGTAGTCTGTTTTCGAGATTTTTGTTATTCCAATGGATGGTAGCCTTGTCATTATGAAAGGTAGTCTGTTGTCGATATCTTTGTTACTCCAATGGATGGTAGCCTAGTCATTATGGAAGGTAGTCTATAGTCGAGATTATTGTTATTCCAAGGATGGTAGCCTTGTTATTATGGAAGGTAGTCTGTTGTCGAGATTTTTGTTACTCCAATGGATGGTAGCCTTGTCATTATGGAAGGTAGTCTGTCATTGTGATTTTTGTTACTCCAATGGATGGTAGCCTTGTCATTATGGAAGGTAGTCTGTTGTCGAGATTTTTGTTACTCCATTTGATGGTAGCCTTGTCATTATGGAAGGTAGTTTGTTGTCCCGATTATTGTTACTACAATGGATGGTAGACTAGTCGTTATGGAAGGAAGTCTGTTGTCGAGATTTTTCTTACTCCATTGGATGGTAGCCTTGTTATTAGGGAAGGTAGTCTGTTGTCGAGATTTTTGTTATTCCAATGGATGGTAGCCTTGTCATTATGGAAGGTAGTCTTTTTGTCGTGATTTTTGTTAATCCATTGCATAGTAGACTTGTCATTATGGAAGGTGGTATGATGTTGAGAATTTTGTTACTCCAATGGATGGTAGCCTTGTCAATATGGAAGGTAGTCTGTTTTCGAGATTTTTGTTATTCCAATGGATGGTAGCCTTGTCATTATGAAAGGTAGTCTATTGTCGATATCTTTGTTACTCCATTGGATGGTAGCCTAGTCATTATGGAAGGTAGTCTGTTGTCGAGATTTTTCTTACTCCATTGGATGGTAGCCTTGTTATTAGGGAAGGTAGTTTGTTGTCGAGATTTTTGTTACTCCAATGGATGGTAGCCTTGTCATTATGGAAGGTAGTTTGTTGTCGTGATTTTTGTTACTCCAATGGATGGTAGCCTTGTCATTATGGAAGGTAGTATGTTGTCGATATGTTTGTTACTCCAATGGATGGTAGCCTTGTCATTAAGGAAGGTGGTTTATTTTCGACATTTTTTATACTCTAATTGATGATAGACTTGTCATCATGAAAGGTAGTCTCTTGTTGATAGTTTTGTTACTCCAATGGATGGTAGCCTTGTCATTATGGAAGGTAGTATTTTGTCGATATCTTTGTTACTCCAATGGATGGTAGCCTTGTAATTATGGAAGGTAGTATGTTGTCGATAAATTTTTTACTCCAATGGATGGTAGCCTTGTCATTATGGAAGGTAGTCTGTTGTCGAGATTTTTGTTACTCCAATGGATGGTAGCCTTGTCATTATGGAAGGTAGTCTGTCATTGTGATTTTTGTTACTCCAATGGATGGTAGCCTTGTCATTATGGAAGGTAGTCTGTTGTCGAGATTTTTGTTACTCCATTTGATGGTAGCCTTGTCATTATGGAAGGTAGTTTGTTGTCCCGATTATTGTTACTACAATGGATGGTAGACTAGTCGTTATGGAAGGAAGTCTGTTGTCGAGATTTTTCTTACTCCATTGGATGGTAGCCTTGTTATTAGGAAAGGTAGTCTGTTGTCGAGATTTTTGTTATTCCAATGGATGGTAGCCTTGTCATTATGGAAGGTAGTCTTTTTGTCGTGATTTTTGTTAATCCATTGGATAGTAGACTTGTCATTATGGAAGGTGGTATGATGTTGAGAATTTTGTTACTCCAATGGATGGTAGCCTTGTCAATATGGAAGGTAGTCTGTTTTCGAGATTTTTGTTATTCCAATGGATGGTAGCCTTGTCATTATGAAAGGTAGTCTATTGTCGATATCTTTGTTACTCCATTGGATGGTAGCCTAGTCATTATGGAAGGTAGTCTGTTGTCGAGATTTTTCTTACTCCATTGGATGGTAGCCTTGTTATTAGGGAAGGTAGTTTGTTGTCGAGATTTTTGTTACTCCAATGGATGGTAGCCTTGTCATTATGGAAGGTAATTTGTTGTCGTGATTTTTGTTACTCCAATGGATGGTAGCCTTGTCATTATGGAAGGTAGTATGTTGTCGATATCTTTGTTACTCCAATGGATGGTAGCCTTGTCATTAAGGAAGGTGGTTTATTTTCGAGATTTTTTATACTCTAATTGATGATAGACTTGTCATCATGAAAGGTAGTCTCTTGTTGATAGTTTTGTTACTCCAATGGATGGTAGCCTTGTCATTATGGAAGGTAGTATTTTGTCGATATCTTTGTTACTCCAATGGATGGTAGCCTTGTAATTATGGAAGGTAGTATGTTGTCGATAAATTTTTTACTCCAATGGATGGTAGCCTTGTCATTATGGAAGGTAGTCTGTTGTCGAGATTTTTGTTACTTCAATGGATGGTAGCCATGTCAATATGGAAGGTAGTCTGTTTTCGAGATTTTTGTTATTCCAATGGATGGTAGCCTTGTCATTATGAAAGGTAGTTTGTTGTCGATATCTTTGTTACTCCAATGGATGGTAGCCTAGTCATTATGGAAGGTAGTCTATAGTCGAGATTATTGTTACTCCAAGGATGGTAGCCTTGTTATTATGGAAGGTAGTCTGTTGTCGAGATTTTTGTTACTCCAATGGATGGTAACCTTGTCATTATGGAAGGTAGTCTGTCATTGTGATTTTTGTTACTCCAATGGATGGTAGCCTTGTCATTATGGAAGGTAGTCTATTGTCGAGATTTTTGTTACTCCATTTGATGGTAGCCTTGTCATTATGGAAGGTAGTTTGTTGTCCCGATTATTGTTACTACAATGGATGGTAGACTAGTCGTTATGGAAGGTAGTCTGTTGTCGAGATTTTTCTTACTCCATTGGATGGTAGCCTTGTTATTAGGGAAGGTAGTCTGTTGTCGAGATTTTTGTTATTCCAATGGATGGTAGCCTTGTCATTATGGAAGTTAGTCTTTTTGTCGTGATTTTTGTTAATCCATTGGATAGTAGACTTGTCATTATGGAAGGTGGTATGTTGTTGAGAATTTTGTTACTCCAATGGATGGTAGCCTTGTCAATATGGAAGGTAGTCCATTTTCGAGATTTTTGTTATTCCAATGGATGGTAGCCTTGTCATTATGAAAGGTAGTCTATTGTCGATATCTTTGTTACTCCATTGGATGGTAGCCTAGTCATTATGGAAGGTAGTCTGTTGTCGATATTTTTCTTACTCCATTGGATGGTAGCCTTGTTATTAGGGAAGGTAGTCTGTTGTCGAGATTTTTGTTACTCCAATGGATGGTAGCCTTGTCATTATGGAAGGTAGTTTGTTGTCGTGATTTTTGTTAATCCAATGGATGGTAACCTTGTCATTATGGAAGGTAGTATGTTGTCGATATCTTTGTTACTCCAATGGATGGTAGCCTTGTCATTAAGGAAGGTGGTTTATTTTCGAGATTTTTTATACTCTAATTGATGATAGACTTGTAATCATGAAAGGTAGTCTCTTATTGATTGTTTTGTTACTCCAATGGATGGTAGCCTTGTCATTATGGAAGGTAGTATTTTGTCGATATCTTTGTTACTCCAATGGATGGTAGCCTTGTAATTATGGAAGGTAGTATGTTGTCGATAAATTAATTACTCCAATGGATGGTAGCCTTGTCATTATGGAAGGTAGTCTGTTATCGAGATCTTTGTTACTTAAATGGTTGGTAGCCATGTCAATATGGAAGGTAGTATGTTTTCGAGATTTTTGTTATTCCAATGGATGGTAGCCTTGTCATTATGAAATGTAGTCTGTTGTCGATATCTTTGTTACTCCAATGGATGGTAGCCTAGTCATTATGGAAGGTAGTCTATAATCGAGATTATTGTTACTCCAAGGATGGTAGCCTTGTTATTATGGAAGGTAGTCTGTTGTCGATATTTTTGTTACTCCAATGGATGGTAGCCTTGTCATTATGGAAGGTAGTCTGTCATTGTGATTTTTGTTACTCCAATGGATGGTAGCCTTGTCATTATGGAAGGTAGTCTGTTGTCGAGATTTTTGTTACTCCATTTGATGGTAGCCTTATCATTATGGAAGGTTGTTGGTTGTCCCGATTATTGTTACTACAATGGATGGTAGACTAGTCGTTATGGAAGGTAGTCTGTTGTCAAGATTTTTCTTACTCCATTGGATGGTAGCCTTGTTATTAGGGTACGTAGTCTGTTGTCGAGATTTTTGTTATTCCAATGGATGGTAGCCTTGTCATTATGGAAGGTAGTCTTTTTGTCATGATTTTTGTTAATCGATTGGATAGTAGACTTGTCATTATGGAAGGTGGTATGTTGTTGAGAATTTTGTTACTCCAATGGATGGTAGCATTGTCAATATGGAAGGTAGTCTGTTTTCAAGATTTTTGTTATTCCAATGGATGGTAGCCTTGTCATTATGAAAGGTAGTCTATTGTCGATATCTTTGTTACTCCATTGGATGGTAGCCTAGTCGTTATGAATGGTAGTCTGTTGTCGAGATTTTTCTTACTCCATTGGATGGTAGCCTTGTTATTAGGGAAGGTAGTCTGTTTTCGAGATTTTTGTTATTCCAATGGATGGTAGCCTTGTCATTATGGAAGGTAGTCTTTTTGTCGTGATTTTTGTTAATCCATTGGATAGTAGACTTGTCATTATGGAAGGTGGTATGTTGTTGAGAATTTTGTTACTCCAATGGATGGTAGCCTTGTCAATATGGAAGGTAGTCTGTTTTCGAGATTTTTGTTATTCCAATGGATGGTAGCCTTGTCATTATGAAAGGTAGTCTATTGTCGATATCTTTGTTACTCCATTGGATGGTAGCCTAGTCATTATGGAAGGTAGTCTGTTGTCGAGATTTTTTTACTCCATTGGATGGTAGCCTTGTCATTATGGAAGGTAGTCTGTTTTCGAGATTTTTGTTATTCCAATGGATGGTAGCTTGGTCATTATGGAAGGTAGTCTTTTTGTCGTGATTTTTGTTAATCCATTGGATAGTAGACTTGTCATTATGGAAGGTGGTATGTTGTTTAGAATTTTGTTACTCCAATGGATGGTAGCCTTGTCAATATGGAAGGTAGTCTGTTTTCGAGATTTTTGTTATTCCAATGGATGGTAGCCTTGTCATTATGAAAGGTAGTCTATTGTCGATATCTTTGTTACTCCATTGGATGGTAGCCTAGTCATTATGGAAGGTAGTCTGTTGTCGAGATTTTTCTTACTCCATTGGATGGTAGCCTTGTTATTAGGGAAGGTAGTCTGTTGTCGAGATTTTTGTTACTCCAATGGATGGTAGCCTTGTCATTATGGAAGGTAGTTTGTTGTCATGATTTTTGTTAATCCAATGGATGGTAGCCTTGTCATTATTGAAGGTAGTATGTTGTCGATATCTTTGTTACTCCAATGGATGGTAGCCTTGTCATTAAGGAAGGTGGTTTATTTTCGAGATTTTTTATACTCTAATTGATGATAGACTTGTCATCATGAAAGGTAGTCTCTTGTTGATAGTTTTGTTACTCCAATGGATGGTAGCCTTGTCATTATGGAAGGTAGTATTTTGTCGATATCTTTGTTACTCCAATGGATGGTAGCCTTATAATTATGGAAGGTAGTATGTTGTCGATAAATTATTTACTCCAATGGATGGTAGCCTTGTCATTATGGAAGGTAGTCTGTTGTCGAGATTTTGGTTACTTTAATGGATGGTAGCCATGTCAATATGGAAGGTAGTTTGTTTTCGAGATTTTTGTTATTCCAATGGATGGTAGCCTTGTCATTATGAAATGTAGTTTGTTGTCGATATCTTTGTTACTCCAATGGATGGTAGCCTAGTCATTATGGAAGGTAGTCTATAGTCGAGATTATTGTTACTCCAAGGATGGTAGCCTTGTTATTATGGAAGGTAGTCTGTTGTCGAGATTTTTGTTACTCCAATGGATGGTAGCCTTCTTATTATGGAAGGTAGTCTGTCATTGTGATTTTTGTTACTCCAATGGATGGTAGCCTTGTCATTATGGAAGGTAGTTTGTTGTCGAGATTTTTGTTACTCCATTTGATGGTAGCCTTATCATTATGTAAGGTAGTTTGTTGTCCCGATTATTGTTACTACAATGGATGGTAGACTAGTCGTTATGGAAGGTAGTCTGTTGTCAAGATTTTTCTTACTCCATTGGATGGTAGCCTTGTTATTATGGAAGGTAGTCTGTTGTCGAGATTTTTGTTATTCCAATGGATGGTAGCCTTGTCATTATGGAAGGTAGTCTTTTTGTCATGATTTTTGTTAATCCATTGGATAGTAGACTTGTCATTATGGAAGGTGGTATGTTGTTGAGAATTTTGTTACTCCAATGGATGGTAGCCTTGTCAATATGGAAGGTAGTCTGTTTTCGAGATTTTTGTTATTCCAATGGATGGTAGCCTTGTCATTATGAAAGGTAGTCTATTGTGAATATCTTTGTTACTCCATTGGATGGTAGCCTAGTCATTATGGAAGGTAGTCTATTGTCGAGATTTTTCTTACTCCATTGGATGGTAGCCTTGTTATTAGGGAAGGTAGTCTGTTGTCGAGATTTTTGTTATTCCAATGGATGGTAGCCTTGTCATTATGGAAGGTAGTCTTTTTGTCGTGATTTTTGTTAATCCATTGGATAGTAGACTTGTCATTATGGAAGGTGGTATGTTGTTGAGAATTTTGTTACTCCAATGGATGGTAGCCTTGTCAATATGGAAGGTAGTCTGTTTTTGAGATTTTTTTTTTGCCAATGGATGGTAGCCTTGTCATTATGAAAGGTAGTCTATTGTCGATATCTTTGTTACTCCATTGGATGGTAGCCTAGTCATTATGGAATGTAGTCTGTTGTCGAGATTTTTGTTACTCCATTGGATGGTAGCCTTGTCATTATGGAAGGTAGTCTGTCATTGTGATTTTTGTTACTCCAATGGATGGTAGCCTTGTCATTATGGAAGGTAGTCTATTGTCGAGATTTTTGTTACTCCATTTGATGGTAGCCTTGTCATTATGGAAGGTAGTTTGTTGTCCCGATTATTGTTACTACAATGGATGGTAGACTAGTCGTTATGGAAGGTAGTCTGTTGTCGAGATTTTTCTTACTCCATTGGATGGTAGCCTTGTTATTAGGGAAGGTAGTCTGTTGTCGAGATTTTTGTTATTCCAATGGATGGTAGCCTTGTCATTATGGAAGTTAGTCTTTTTGTCGTGATTTTTGTTAATCCATTGGATAGTAGACTTGTCATTATGGAAGGTGGTATGTTGTTGAGAATTTTGTTACTCCAATGGATGGTAGCCTTGTCAATATGGAAGGTAGTCCATTTTCGAGATTTTTGTTATTCCAATGGATGGTAGCCTTGTCATTATGAAAGGTAGTCTATTGTCGATATCTTTGTTACTCCATTGGATGGTAGCCTAGTCATTTTGGAAGGTAGTCTGTTGTCGATATTTTTCTTACTCCATTGGATGGTAGCCTTGTTATTAGGGAAGGTAGTCTGTTGTCGAGATTTTTGTTACTCCAATGGATAGTAGCCTTGTCATTATGGAAGGTAGTTTGTTGTCGTGATTTTTGTTAATCCAATGGATGGTAGCCTTGTCATTATGGAAGGTAGTATGTTGTCGATATCTTTGTTACTCCAATGGATGGTAGCCTTGTCATTAAGGAAGGTGGTTTATTTTCGAGATTTTTTATACTCTAATTGATGATAGACTTGTAATCATGAAAGGTAGTCTCTTATTGATTGTTTTGTTACTCCAATGGATGGTAGCCTTGTCATTATGGAAGGTAGTATTTTGTCGATATCTTTGTTACTCCAATGGATGGTAGCCTTGTAATTATGGAAGGTAGTATGTTGTTGATAAATTAATTACTCCTATGGATGGTAGCCTTGTCATTATGGAAGGTAGTCTGTTGTCGAGATCTTTGTTACTTAAATGGTTGGTAGCCATGTCAATATGGAAGGTAGTATGTTTTCGAGATTTTTGTTATTCCAATGGATGGTAGCCTTGTCATTATGAAATGTAGTCTGTTGTCGATATCTTTGTTACTCCAATGGATGGTAGCCTAGTCATTATGGAAGGTAGTCTATAATCGAGATTATTGTTACTCCAAGGATGGTAGCCTTGTTATTATGGAAGGTAGTCTGTTGTCGATATTTTTGTTACTCCAATGGATGGTAGCCTTGTCATTATGGAAGGTAGTCTGTCATTGTGATTTTTGTTACTCCAATGGATGGTAGCCTTGTCATTATGGAAGGTAGTCTGTTGTCGAGATTTTTGTTACTCCATTTGATGGTAGCCTTATCATTATGGAAGGTAGTTGGTTGTCCCGATTATTGTTACTACAATGGATGGTAGACTAGTCGTTATGGAAGGTAGTCTGTTGTCAAGATTTTTCTTACTCCATTGGATGGTAGCCTTGTTATTAGGGTACGTAGTCTGTTGTCGAGATTTTTGTTATTCCAATGGATGGTAGCCTTGTCATTAAGGAAGGTAGTCTTTTTGTCATGATTTTTGTTAATCGATTGGATAGTAGACTTGTCATTATGGAAGGTGGTATGTTGTTGAGAATTTTGTTACTCCAATGGATGGTAGCCTTGTCAATATGGAAGGTACTCTGTTTTCAAGATTTTTGTTATTCCAATGGATGGTAGCCTTGTCATTATGAAAGGTAGTCTATTGTCGATATCTTTGTTACTCCATTGGATGGTAGCCTAGTCATTATGAATGGTAGTCTGTTGTCGAGATTTTTCTTACTCCATTGGATGGTAGCCTTGTTATTAGGGAAGGTAGTCTGTTTTCGAGATTTTTGTTATTCCAATGGATGGTAGCCTTGTCATTATGGAAGGTAGTCTTTTTGTCGTGATTTTTGTTAATCCATTGGATAGTAGACTTGTCATTATGGAAGGTGGTATGTTGTTGAGAATTTTGTTACTCCAATGGATGGTAGCCTTGTCAATATGGAAGGTACTCTGTTTTCAAGATTTTTGTTATTCCAATGGATGGTAGCCTTGTCATTATGAAAGGTAGTCTATTGTCGATATCTTTGTTACTCCATTGGATGGTAGCCTAGTCATTATGAATGGTAGTCTGTTGTCGAGATTTTTCTTACTCCATTGGATGGTAGCCTTGTTATTAGGGAAGGTAGTCTGTTTTCGAGATTTTTGTTATTCCAATGGATGGTAGCCTTGTCATTATGGAAGGTAGTCTTTTTGTCGTGATTTTTGTTAATCCATTGGATAGTAGACTTGTCATTATGGAAGGTGGTATGTTGTTTAGAATTTTGTTACTCCGATGGATGGTAGCCTTGTCAATATGGAAGGTAGTCTATTGTCGATATCTTTGTTACTCCATTGGATGGTAGCCTAGTCATTATGGAAGGTAGTCTGTTGTCGAGATTTTTCTTACTACATTGGATGGTAGCCTTGTTATTAGGGAAGGTAGTCTGTTGTCGAGATTTTTGTTACTCCAATGGATGGTAGCCTTGTCATTATGGAAGGTAGTTTGTTGTCATGATTTTTGTTAATCCAATGGATGGTAGCCTTGTCATTATTGAAGGTAGTATGTTGTCGATATCTTTGTTACTCCAATGGATGGTAGCCTTGTCATTAAGGAAGGTGGTTTATTTTCGAGATTTTTTATACTCTAATTGATGATAGACTTGTCATCATGAAAGGTAGTCTCTTGTTGATAGTTTTGTTACTCCAATGGATGGTAGCCTTGTCATTATGGAAGGTAGTATTTTGTCGATATCTTTGTTACTCCAATGGATGGTAGCCTTGTAATTATGGAAGGTAGTATGTTGTCGATAAATTATTTACTCCAATGGATGGTAGCCTTGTCATTATGGAAGGTAGTCTGTTGTCGAGATTTTGGTTACTTTAATGGATGGTAGCCATGTCAATATGGAAGGTAGTTTGTTTTCGAGATTTTTGTTATTCCAATGGATGGTAGCCTTGTCATTATGAAATGTAGTTTGTTGTCGATATCTTTGTTACTCCAATGGATGGTAGCCTAGTCATTATGGAAGGTAGTCTATAGTCGAGATTATTGTTACTCCAAGGATGGTAGCCTTGTTATTATGGAAGGTAGTCTGTTGTCGAGATTTTTGTTACTCCATTTGATGGTAGCCTTATCATTATGCAAGGTAGTTTGTTGTCCCGATTATTGTTACTACAATGGATGGTAGACTAGTCGTTATGGAAGGTAGTCTGTTGTCAAGATTTTTCTTACTCCATTGGATGGTAGCCTTGTTATTAGGGAAGGTAGTCTGTTGTCGAGATTTTTGTTATTCCAATGGATGGTAGCCTTGTCATTATGGAAGGTAGTCTTTTTGTCGTGATTTTTGTTAATCCATTGGATAGTAGACTTGTCATTATGGAAGGTGGTATGTTGTTGAGAATTTTGTTACTCCAATGGATGGTAGCCTTGTCAATATGGAAGGTAGTCTGTTTTTGAGATTTTTTTTTTGCCAATGGATGGTAGCCTTGTCATTATGAAAGGTAGTCTATTGTCGATATCTTTGTTACTCCATTGGATGGTAGCCTAGTCATTATGGAATGTAGTCTGTTGTCGAGATTTTTGTTACTCCATTGGATGGTAGCCTTGTCATTATGGAAGGTAGTCTGTTTTCGAGATTTTTGTTATTCCAATGAATGGTAGCCTGGTCATTATGGAAAGTAGTCTTTTTGTCGTGATTTTTGTTAATCCATTGGATAGTAGACTTGTCTTTATGGAAGGTGGTATGTTGTTTAGAATTTTGTTACTCCGATGGATGGTAGCCTTGTCAATATGGAAGGTAGTCTGTTTTCGAGATTTTTGTTATTCCAATGGATGGTAGCCTTGTCATTATGAAAGGTAGTCTATTGTCGATATCTTTGTTACTCCATTGGATGGTAGCCTAGTCTTTATGGAAGGTAGTCTGTTGTCAAGATTTTTGTTACTCCATTGGATGGTAGCCTTGTCATTATGGAAGGAAGTCTGTTTTCGAGATTTTTGTTATTCCAATGGATGGTAGCCTGGTCATTATGGAAGGTAGTTTGTTGTCGAGATTTTTGTTATTCCAATGGATGGTAGCCTTGTCATTATGGAAGGTAGTTTGTTGTTGATATTTTTGTTACTCCAATGGATGGTAGCCTTGTCATTATGGAAGGTAGTTTGTTGTCCCGATTTTTGTTACTCCAATGGATGGTAGACTAGTCATTATGGAAGGTAGTCTGTTGTCGATATTTTTGTTACTCCATTGGATGGTAGCCTTGTTATTATGAAAGGTAGTCTATTGTCGATATTTTTGTTACTCCATTGGATGGTAGCCTTGTTATTATGGAAGGTAGTCTATTGTCGAGATTTTTGTTATTCCAATGGATGGTAGCCTTGTCATTATGGAAGGTAGTCTTTTTGTCGTGATTTTTGTTAATCCATTGGATAATAGACTTGTCATTAAGGAAGGTGGTCTGTTGTTGAGATTTTTGTTACTCCAATGGATGGTAGCCTTGTCATTATGGAAGGTAGTCTGTTGTTGAGAATTTTTTTACTCCAATGGATGGAATCCTTGTCATTATGGAAGGTAGTCTGTCTTGTGTCTTTTGTTACTCCAATGGATGGTAGCCTTGTCATTATGGAAGGTAGTGTGTTGTTCAGATTTTTGTTACTATAATGTATGTTAGCCTTGTCTTTGTGGAAGGTAGTTTGTTGTCCATATTTTTGTTACTCCATTGGATAGTAGCCTTGTCATTACGGAAGGTAGTCTGTTGTCGAGAATTTTGTTATTCCAATGGATGGAAGCCTAGTAATTATGGGAGGTAGTCTATTTTCGATATTTTTGTTACTCCAATGGATGGTAGCCTTGTCATTATGGAAGGTAGTCTGTTGTCAAGATTTTTGTTACTCCAATGGATGTTAGCCTTGTCATTATGGAAGATAGTCTCTTATTGATATTTTTGTTACTCCAATGGATGGTAGTCTTGTCATTATGGAAGGTAGTCTGTTGTCGAGATTTTTGTTACTCCAATGAATGGCAGCCTTGTCATTATGATAGGTAGTTTGTTGTCGTGATTTTTGTTACTCCAATGTATGGTAGCCTTGTCATTATGGAAGGTAGTATCTTGTCGATATCTTTATTACTCCAATGGATGGTAGCCTTGTCATTAAGGAAGGTGCTTTATTGTAGAGATTTTTTATACTCTAATGGATGGTAGCCTTGTCATTATGAAAGGTAGTCTCTTGTTGATATTTTTTTTACTCCAATGGATGGTAGCCTTGTAATTATGGAAGGTAGTATGTTGTCGATAAATTTTTTACTCCAATGGATGGTAGCCTTGTCATTATGGAAGGTAGTCTATTGTCGAGATTTTTGTTACTCACTTGGATGGTAGCCTTGTTATTATGGAAGGTGGTCTGTTGTCGAGATTTTTGTTATTCCAATGGATGGTAGCCTTGTCATTATGGAAGGTAGTTTTTTGTCGTGATTATTGTTAAACCATTGGATAGTAGACTTGTCATTATGGAAGGTGGTCGGTTGTTGAGATTTTTGTTACTCCAATTGATGGTAGCCTTGTAAATATGGAAGGTAGTCTTTTTTTGAGATTTTTGTTATTCCAATGGATGGTAGCCTTGTCATTATGAAAGGTAGTCTGTTGTCTTCACTTTTTTACTCCCATGGATGGTAGCCTAGTCATTATGGAAGGTAGTCTGTTTTCGAGATTTTTGTTACTCCATTGGATGGTAGCCCTGTCATTATGGAAGGTAGTCTATTTTCGATATTTTTGTTATTCCAATGGATGGTAGCCTTGTCATTATGGAAGGTAGTTTGTTGTCGAGATTTTTGTTTTTCCAATGGATGGTAGCCTTGTCATTATGGAAGGTAGTTTGTTGTTGATATTTTTGTTACTCCAATGGATGGTAGCCTTGTCATTATGGAAGGTAGTCTGTTGTCTCGATTTTTGTTACTCCAATGGATGGTATACTAGTCGTTATGGAAGGTAGTCCGTTGTCAAGATTTTTGTTACTCCATTGGATGGTAGCCTTGTTATTATGGAAGGTAGTCTGTTGTCAAGATTTTTGTTATTCCAATGGATGGTAGCCTTGTCATCATGGAAGGTAGTCTTTTTGTTGTTATTTTTGTCAATCCATTGGATATTAGACTTGTCATTATGGAAGGTGGTCTGTTGTTGAGATTTTTGTTACTCCAATGGATGGTAGCCTTGTCATTATGAAAGGTAGTCTATTGTCGATATCATTGTTACTCCAATGGATGGTAGCCTAGTCATTATGGAAGTTAGTCTGTTGTCGAGTTTTTTGTTACTCCATTGGATGGTAGCCTTGTCATTATGGAAGGTAGTCTGTTTTCGAGATTTTTGTTATTCCAATGGATGGTAGCCTTGTCATTATGGAAGGTAGTTTTTTGTCGAGATTTTTTTTATTCCAATGGATAGTAGCCTTGTCATTATGGAAGGTAGTTTGTTGTTGATATTTTTCTTACTCCAATGGATAGTAGCCTTGTCATTATGGAAGGTAGTTCGTTGTCCCAATTTTTTTTACTCCAATGGATGGTAGACTAGTCATTAAGGAAGGTGGTCTGTTGTTGAGATTTTTGTTACTCCAATGGATGGTAGCCTTGTCATTAGGGAAGCTAGTCTGTTGTCGATTTTTTTTACTCCAATGGATGGTATCCTTGTCATAATGGAAGGTGGTATGTCGTTGTGATTTTTGTTAATCCAATGGATGGTAGCCTTGTCATTATGGAAGGTAGTTTTTTGTTCAGATTTTTGTTAGTATAGTGTATGTTAGCCTTATCTTTATGGAAGGTAGTTTGTTGTCCATATTTTTGTTACTCCATATGATAGTAGCCTTGTCATTATGGAAGGTAGTCTATTGTCGAGATTTTTGTTATTCCAATGGATGGAAGCCAAGTAATTATGGGAGGTAGTCTATTTTCGATATTTTTGTTACTCCAATGGATGGTAGCCTTGTCATCATGGAAGGTAGTCTGTTGTCGAGATTTTTGTTACTCCATTGGATGGTAGCCTTGTTATTATGGAAGGTCGTCTGTTGTCGAGATTTTTGTTATTCCAATGGATGGTGGCCTTGTCATTATGGAAGGTAGTTTTTTGTCGTGATTTTTTTTAATCCATTGGATAGTAGACTTATCATTATGGAAGGTGGTCTGTTGTTGAGATTTTTGTTACTCCAATTGATGGTAGCCTTGTCAATATGGAAGGTAGTCTGTTTTCGAGAATTTTTTTATTCCAATGGATGGTAGCCTTGTCATTATGAAAGGTAGTCTGTTGTCTATATCTTTGTTTCTCCAATGGATGGTAGCCTAGTCATTATGGAAGGTAGTCTGTTGTCGAGATTTTTGTTACTCCATTGGATAGTAGCCTTGTCATTATGGAAGGTAGTCTGTTTTCGATATTTTTGTTATTCCAATGGATGGTAGCCTTGTCATTATGGAAAGTAGTTTGTTGTCGAGATTTTTGTTATTCCAATGGATGGTAGCCTTGTCATTATGGAAGGTAGTTTGTTGTTGATATTTTTGTTACTCCAATGGTTGGTAGCCTTGTCATTGTGGAAGGTAGTCTGTTGTCTCGATTTTTGTTACTCCAATGGATGGTAGACTAGTCGTTATGGAAGGTAGTCTGTTGTCGAGATTTTTGTTAATTCATTGGATGGTAGCCTTGTTATTATGGAAGGTAGTCTGTTGTCAAGATTTTTGTTATTCCAATGGATGGTAGCCTTGTCATCATGGAAGGTAGTCTTTTTGTTGTGATTTTTGTCAATCCATTGGATAGTAGACTTGTCATTATGGAAGGTGGTCTGTTGTTTAGATTTTTGTTACTCCAATGGATGGTAGCCTTGTCATTATGAAAGGTAGTCTATTGTCGATATCATTGTTACTCCAATGGATGGTAGCCTAGTCATTATGGAAGTTAGTCTGTTGTCGAGATTTTTGTTACTCCATTGGATGGTAGCCTTGTCATTATGGAAGGTAGTTTTTTGTCGAGATTTTTTTTATTCCAATGGATAGTAGCCTTGTCATTATGGAAGGTAGTTTGTTGTTGATATCTTTCTTACTCCAATGGATAGTAGCCTTGTCATTATGGAAGGTAGTTTGTTGTCCCAATTTTTTTTACTCGAATGGATGGTAGACTAGTCATTAAGGAAGGTGGTATGTTGTTGAGATTTTTGTTACTCCAATGGATGGTAGCCTTGTCATTATGGAAGGTAGTCTGTTGTCGAGATTTTTTTAACTCCAACGGGTGGTATCCTTGTCATTATGGAAGGTGGTATGTCGTTGTGATTTTTGTTAATCCAATGGATGGTCGGCTTGTCATTATGGAAGGTAGTGTGTTGTTCAGATTTTTGTTAGTATAGTGTATGTTAGCCTTGTCTTTATATAAGGTAGTTTGTTGTCCATATTTTTGTTACTCCATTGGATAGTAGCCTTGTCGTTACGGAAGGTAGTCTGTTGTCGAGATTTTTGTTATTCCAATGGATGGAAGCCAAGTAATTATGGGAGGTAGTCTATTTTCGAGATTTTTGTTACTCCAATGGATGGTAGCCTTGTCATTATGGAAGGTAGTCTGTTGTCGAGATTTTTGTTACTCCATTGGATGGTAGCCTTGTTATTATGGAAGGTAGTTTGTTGTCAAGATTAATGTTATTCCAATGGATGGTAGCCTTGTCATTATGGAAGGTAGTTTTTTGTCGTGATTTTTTTTAATCCATTGGATAGTAGACTTATCATTATGGAAGGTGGTCTGTTGTTGAGATTTTTGTTACTCCAATTGATGGTAGCCTTGTCAATATGGAAGGTAGTCTGTTTTCGAGATTTTTTTTATTCCAATGGATGGTAGCCTTGTCATTATGAAAGGTAGTCTGTTGTCTATATCTTTTTTTCTCCAAAGGATGGTAGCCTAGTCATTATGGAAGGTAGTCTGTTTTCGAGATTTTTGTTACTCCATTGGATGGTAGCCCTGTCATTATGGAAGGTAGTCTATTTTCGATATTTTTGTTATTCCAATGGATGGTAGCCTTGTCATTATGGAAGGTAGTTTGTTGTCGAGATTTTTGTTTTTCCAATGGATGGTAGCCTTGTCATTATGGAAGGTAGTTTGTTGTTGATATTTTTGTTACTCCAATGGATGGTAGCCTTGTCATTATGGAAGGTAGTCTGTTGTCTCGATTTTTGTTACTCCAATGGATGGTATACTAGTCGTTATGGAAGGTAGTCTGTTGTCAAGATTTTTGTTACTCCATTGGATGGTAGCCTTGTTATTATGGAAGGTAGTCTGTTGTCAAGATTTTTGTTATTCCAATGGATGGTAGCCTTGTCATCATGGAAGGTTGTGTTTTTGTCGTGATTTTTGTCAATCCATTGGATAGTAGACTTGTCATTATGGAAGGTGGTCTGTTGTTTAGATTTTTGTTACTCCAATGGATGGTAGCCTTGTCAATATGGAAGGTAGTCTGTTTTCGAGATTTTTGTTATTCCAATGGATGGTAGCCTTGTTATTATGAAAGGTCGTCTGTTGTCGATATCATTGTTACTCCAATAGATGGTAGCCTAGTCATTATGGAAGGTAGTCTGTTGTCGTGATTTTTTGTTACTCCATTGGATGGTAGCCTTGTCATTATGGAAGGTAGTCTGTTTTCGAGATTTTTGTTATTCCAATGGATGGTAGCCTTGTCATTATGGAAGGTAGTTTTTTGTCGAGTTTTTTGTCAATCCATTGGATAGTAGACTTATCATTATGGAAGGTGGTCTGTTGTTGAGATTTTTGTTACTCCAATTGATGGTAGCCTTGTCAATATGGAAGGTAGTCTTTTTTCGAGATTTTTGTTATTCTAATGGATGGTAGCCTTGTCATTATAAAAGGTAGTCTGTTGTCTATATCTTTGTTACTCCAATGGATGGTAGCCTAGTCATTATGGAAGGTAGTTAGTTGTCGAGATTTTTGTTACTCCATTGGATGGTAGCCTTGTCATTATTGAAGGTAGTCTGTTTTCGATATTTTTGTTATTCCAATGGATGGTAGCCTTGTGATTATGGAAAGTAGTTTGTTGCCGAGATTTTTGTTATTCCAATGGATGGTAGCCTTGTCATTATAGAAGGTAGTGTGTTGTTGATATTTTTGTTACTCCAATGGTTGGTAGCCTTGTCATTATGGAAGGTAGTCTGTTGTCGAGATTTTTGTTACTCCAATGGATGGTAGACTAGTCGTTATGGAAGGTAGTCTGTTGTCGAGACATTTGTTACTCCATTGGATGGTAGCCTTGTTACTATGGAAGGTAGTCTGTTGTCGAGATTTTTCTTATTCTAATGGATGGTAGCCTTGTCATCATGGAAGGTAGTGTTTTTGTCGTGATTTTTGTCAATCCATTGGATAATAGACTTGTCATTATGGAAGGTGGTCTGTTTTTGAGACTTTTGTTACTCCAATGGATGGCAGCCTTGTCAATATGGAAGGTAGTCTGTTTTCAAGATTTTTGTTATTCCAATGGATGGTAGCCTTGTCATTATGAAAGGTAGTCTGTTGTCGATATCATTGTTACTCCAATAGATGGTAGCCTAGTCATTATGGAAGGTAGTCTATTGTCGAGATTTTTGTTACTCCAATGGATGGTAGCCTTGTCAAAATGGAAGGTAGTCTGTTTTCGAGATTTTTGTTATTCCAATGGATGGTAGCCTTGTCATTATAAAAGGTAGTCTGTTGTCGATATCATTGTTACTCCAATGGATGGTATCCTAGTCATTATGGAAGTTACTCTGTTCTCGAGATTTTTGTTACTCCATTGGATGGTAGCCTTGTTATTATGGAAGGTAGTCTGTTGTCGAGATTTTTGTTATTCTAATGGATGGTAGCCTTCTCATTATGGAAGGTAGTCTTTTTGTCGTGATTTTTGTTAATCCATTGGATAGTAGACTTGTCATTAAGGAAGGTGGTATGTTGTTGAGATTTTTGTTAGTCCAATGGATGGTAGCCTTGTCATTATGGAAGGTAGTTTGTTGTCGAGATTTTTGTTACTCCATTGGATGGTATCCTTGTTATTATGGAAGGTAGTCTGTTGTCGAGATTTTTGTTTTTCCAATGGATGGTAGCCTTGTCATTATGGAAGGTAGTTTTTTGTCGTGATTTTTGTTAATCCATTGGATATTAGACTTATCATTATGGAAGGTGGTCTGTTGTTGAGATTTTTGTTACTCCAATTGATGGTAGCCTTGTCAATATGGAAGGTAGTTTGTTTTCAATATTTTTGTTATTCCAATGGATGGTAGCCTTGTCATTATGAAAGGTAGTTTGTTGTCTATATCTTTGTTACTCCAATGGATGGTAGCCTAGTCATTATAGAAGGTAGTCTGTTGTCGAGATTTTTGTTACTCCATTGGATGGTAGCCTTGTCATTATGGAAGGTAGTCTATTTTCGATATTTTTGTTATTCCAATGGATGGTAGCCTTGTCATTATGGAAAGTAGTTTGTTGTCGAGATTTTTGTTATTCCAATGGATGGTAGCCTTGTCATTATGGAAGGTAGTTTGTTGTTGATATTTTTGTTACTCCAATGGTTGGTAGCCTTGTCATTATGGAAGGTAGTCTGTTGTCTCGATTTTTGTTACTCCAATGGATGGTAGACTAGTCGTTATGGAAGGTAGTCTGTTGTCAAGACTTTTGTTACTCCATTGGATGGTAGCCTTGTTATTATGGAAGGTAGTCTATTGTCGAGATTTTTGTTATTCCAATGGATGGTAGCCTTGTCATCATGGAAGGTAGTGTTTTTGTCGTGATTTTTGTCAATCCATTGGATAGTAGACTTGTCATTATGGAAGGTGGTATGTTGTTGATATTTTTGTTACTCCAATGGATGGTAGCCTTGTCAATATGGAAGGTTGTCTGTTTTCGAGATTTTTGTTATTCCAATGAATGGTAGCCTTGTCATTATAAAAGGTAGTCTGTTGTCGATATCATTGTTACTCCAATAGATGGTAGCCTAGTCATTATGGAAGGTAGTCTGTTGTCGAGATTTTTGTTACTCTATTGGATGGTAGCCTTGTCATTATGGAAGGTAGTCTGTTTTCGAGATTTTTAATATTCCAATGGATGGTAGTCTTGTCATTATGGAAGGTAGTTTTTTGTCGATATTTTTGTTAATCCATTGGATAGTAGACTTGTCATTATGGAAGGTGGTCTGTTGTTGAGATTTTTGTTACTCCAATTGATGGTAGCCTTGTCAATATGGAAGGTAGTCTGTTTTCGAGATTTTTGTTAATCCAATGGATGGTAGCCTTGTCATTATGAAAGGTAGTCTATTGTCGATATCACTGTTACTCCAATGGATGGTAGCCTAGTCATTATGGAAGTTAGTCTGTTGTCGAGATTTTTGTTACTCCATTGGATGGTAGCCTTGTTATTATGGAAGGTAGTCTATTGTCGAGATTTTTGTTATTCCAATGGATGGTAGCCTTGTCATCATGGAAGGTAGTGTTTTTGTCGTGATTTTTGTCAATCCATTGGATAGTAGACTTGTCATTATGGAAGGTGGTATGTTGTTGATATTTTTGTTACTCCAATGGATGGTAGCCTTATTAATATGGAAGGTTGTCTGTTTTCGAGATTTTTGTTATTCCAATGAATGGTTGCCTTGTCATTATAAAAGGTAGTCTGTTGTCGATATCATTGTTACTCCAATAGATGGTAGCCTAGTCATTATGGAAGGTAGTCTGTTGTCGAGATTTTTGTTACTCTATTGGATGGTAGCCTTGTCATTATGGAAGGTAGTCTGTTTTCGAGATTTTTGTTATTCTAATGGATGGTAGTCTTGTCATTATGGAAGGTAGTTTTTTGTCGAGATTTTTGTTAATCCATTGGAAAGTAGACTTGTCATTATGGAAGGTGGTCTGTTGTTGAGATTTTTGTTACTCCAATTGATGGTAGCCTTGTCAATATGGAAGGTAGTCTGTTTTCGAGATTTTTGTTAATCCAATGGATGGTAGCCTTGTCATTATGGAAGGTAGTTTGTTGTTGATATTTTTGTTACTCCAATGGATAGTAGCCTTGTCATTATGGAAGGTAGTTTGTTGTTCATATTTTTTTTACTCTAATGGTTGGTAGCCTTGTCATTATGGAAGGTAGTCTGTTGTCGATATTTTTGTTACTCCATTAGATGGTAGCCTTGTTATTATTAAAGGTAGTCTGTTATCGAGATTTTTGTTATTCCAATGGATGGTATCCTTGTCATCATGGAAGGTAGTGTTTTTGTCGTGATTTTTGTCAATCCATTGGATAGTAGACTTGTCATTATAGAAGGTGGTCTGTTGTTGAGATTTTTGTTACTCCAATGAACGGTAGCCTTGTCAATATGGAAGGTAGTCTGTTTTCAAGATTTTTGTTATTCCAATGGATGGTAGCCTTGTCATTATGAAAGGTAGTCTGTTGTCAATATCATTGTTACTCCAATAGATGGTAGCCTAGTCATTATGGAAGGTAGTCTGTTGTCGAGATTTTTGTTACTCCATTGGATGGTAGCCTTGTAATTATGGAAGGTAGTTTGTTTTCGAGATTTTTGTTATTGCAATGGATGCTAGCCTTGTCATTATGGAAGGTAGTTTTTTGTCGAGATTTTTTTTATTCCAATGGATGGTAGCCATGTCATTATGGAAGGTAGTTTGTTGTTGATATTTTTGTTACTCCAATGGATAGTAGCCTTGTCATTATGGAAGGTAGTTTGTTGTCCCGATTTTTGTTACTCCAATGGATGGTAGCCTTGTTATTATGAAAGGTAGTCTGTTGTCGAGATTTTTATTATTCCAATGGATGGTAGCCTTATCATTATGGAAGGTAAGCTTTTTGTCGTGATTTGTGTTAATCCATTGGATAGTAGACTTGTCATTAAGGAAGGTGGTCTGTTGTTGAGATTTTTGTTACTCCAATGGATGGTAGTCTTGTCATTATGGAAGGTAGTCTATTGTCGAGATTTTTTTACTCCAATGGATGGTATCCTTGTCATTATGGAAGGTGGTCTGTCGTTGTGATTTTTGTTACTCCAATGGATGGTAGCCTTGTCATTATGGAAGGTAGTGTGTTGTTCAGATTTTTGTTACTATAATGTATGTTAGCCTTGTCTTTATGGAAGGTAGTTTGTTGTCCATATTTTTGTTATTCCATTGGATAGTAGCCTTGGCATTATGGAAGGTAGTCTGTTGTCGAGATTTTTGTTATTCCAATGGATGGAAGCCTAGTAATTATGGGAGGTAGTCTATTTTCGAAATTTTTGTTACTCCAATGGATGGTAGCCTTGTCATTATGGAAGGTAGTCTGTTGTCAAGATTTTTGTTACTCCAATGGATGGTAGCCTTGTCATTATGGAAGATAGTCTGTTGTTGATATTATTGTTACTCCAATGGATGGTAGTCTTGTCATTATGGAAGGTAGTCTGTTGTCGAGATTTTTGTTACTCCAATGAATGGTAGCCTTGTCATTATGATAGGTAGTTTGTTGTCGTGATTTTTGTTACTCCAATGGATGGTAGCCTTGTCATTACGGAAGGTAGTATCTTGTCGATATCTTTATTACTCCAATGGATGGTATCCTTGTCAATAATGAAGGTGCTTTATTGTCGAGATTTTTTATACTCTAATGGATGGTAGCCTTGTCATTTTGAAAGGTAGTCTCTTGTTGATATTTTTGTTACTCCAATGGATGGTAGCCTTGTCATTATGGAAGGTCATATTTTGTCGGTATCTTTGTTACTCCAATGGATTGTAGCCTTGTAATTATGAAAGGTAGTATGTTGTCGATAATTTTTTTACTCCATTGGATGGTAGCCTTGTCATTATGGAAGGTAGTGTGTTTTCGAGATTTTTGTTATTCCAATGGATGGTAGCCTTATCATTATGGAAGGTAGTTTGTTTTCGAGATTTTTGTTATTCCAATGGATGGTAGCCTTGTCATTATGGAAGGTAGTCTATAGTCGAGATTTTTGTTACTCCAATGGATGGTAGCCTTGTCATTATGGAAGGTAGTCTGTCGTTGTGATTGTTGTTACACCATTGGATGGTAGCCTTGTCGTTATGGAAGGTAATCTGTTGTTCAGATTTTTGTTACTATAATGTATGTTAGCCTTGTCATTATGGAAGGTAGTTTGTTGTCGAGATTTTTGTTACTCCAATGGATGGTAGCCTTGTCATTATGGAAGGTAGTCTATTGTCAAAAATTTTGTTACTCCAATGGATGGTAGCCTTGTCATTATGGAAGATAGTCTTTTGTTGATATTTTTATTACTCCAATGGATGGGAGCCTTATCATTATGGAAGGTAGTCTGTTGTCAAGATTTTTTTTATTCTAATGGATGGTAGCATTGTAATTATGGAAGGTAGTTTGTTGTCAATATCTTTGTTGCTCCATCGGATGGTAGCCTTGTCATTATGGAAGGTAGTTTGTTGTCTAGATTTTTGTTACTCCAATGGATGATAGCCTTATCATTATGGAAGCTACTCTCTTGTTGATATTTTTTTTACTTCAATGGATGGTAGCCTTTTCAATATGGAAGGTAGTCTGTTTTCGAGATTTTTGTTATTCCAATGGATGGTAGCCTTGTCATTATGAAAGGTAGTCCGTTGTTGATATCTTTGTTACTCCAATGGATGGTAGCCTAGTCATTATGGAAGGTAGTCTGTTGTCGAGATTTTTGTTACTCTATTGGATGGTAGCCTTGTCATTATCGAAGGTAGTCTATTTTCAATATTTTTGTTACTCCATTGGATGGTAGCCTTGTTATTGTGGAAGGTAGTCTGTTGTCTCGATTTTTGTTACTCCAATGGATGGTAGACTAGTCGTTATGGTAGGTAGTCTGTTGTCGAGATTTTTGTTACTCCAATGGATGGTAGCCTTGTCAATATGGAAGGTAGTCTTTTTTCGAGATTTTTGTTATTCCAATGGATGGTAGCCTTGTCATTATGGAAGGTAGTCTGTTGTCGATATCATTGTTACTCCAATAGATGGTAGCCTAGTCATTACGGAAGGTAGTTTGTTGTCGAGATTTTTGTTACTCCATTGGATGGTAGCCTTGTCATTATGGAAGGTAGTTTGTTTTCGAGATTTTTGTTATTCCAATGGATGGTAGCCTTGTCATTATGAAAGGTAGTCCGTTGTCGATATCTTTGTTACTCCAATGGATGGTAGCCTAGTCATTATGGAAGGTAGTCTGTTGTCGAGATTTTTGATACTCTATTGGATGGTAGCCTTGTCATTATGGAAGGTAGTCTGTTGTCGATATTTTTGTTACTCCATTGGATGGTAGCCTTGTTATTATGGAAGGTAGTCTGTTGTCGAGATTTTTGTTATTCCAATGGATGGTAGCCTTATGATTAAGGATGGTAAGCTTTTTGTCGTGTTTTTTGTTAATCCATTGGATAGTAGACTTGTCATTAAGGAAGGTGGTCTGTTGTTGAGATTTTTGTTACTCCAATGGATGGTAGCCTTGTCATTATGGAAGGTAGTCTGTTGTCGAGATTTTTGTTAATCCATTGGATAGTAGACTGGTCATTAAGGAAGGTGGTATGTTGTTGAGATTTTTGTTACTCCAATGGATGGTAGCCTTGTCATTATGGAAGGTAGTCTGTTGTCGATATTTTTTTTACTCCAATGGATGGTAGCCTTGTCATTATGAAAGGTAGTCTGTTGTCGATATCTTCTTTACTCCAATGGATGGTAGCCTAGTCATTATGGAAGGTAGTCTGTTGTCAAGAATTTTGTTACTCCATTGGATGGTAGCCTTGTCATTATGGAAGGTAGTTTGTTTTCGAGATTTTTGTTATTCCAATGGATGGTAGCCTTGTCATTATGGAAGGTAGTTTGTTTTCGAGATTTTTGTTATTCCAATGGATGGTAGCCTTGTCATTATGGAAGGTAGTCTATTGTCGAGATTTTTGTTACTCCATTGGATGGTAGCCTTGTCATTATGGAAGGTAGTCTATAGTCAAGATTTTTGTTACTCCAATGGATGGTAGCCTTGTTATTATTGAAGGTAGTCTGTTGTCGAGATTTTTGTTACTCCAATGGATGGTAGCCTTGTCATTATGGAAGGTAGTATGTCATTGTGATTTTTGTTACTCCAACAGATGGTAGCCTTGTCATTATGGAAGGTAGTCTATTGTCCAGATTTTTGTTACTCAAATGGATGGTAGCCTTGTCATTATGGAAGGTAGTCTGTCGTTGTGAGTGTTGTTACACCAATGGATGGTAGCCTTGTCGTTATGGAATGAAATCTGTTGTTCAGATTTTTGTTACTATAATGTATGTTAGCCATGTCATTATGGAAGGTAATTTGTTGTCCATATTTTTTTACTCCATTGGATAATAGCCTTGTTATTATGGAAGGTAGTATGTTGTCGATATTTTTGTTATTCCAATGGATGGAAGCCTAGTAATTATGGGAGGTAGTCTATTTTAGAGATTTTTGTTACTCCAATGGATGGTAGCCTTGTCATTATAGAAGGTAGTCTGTTGTCAAAAATTTTGTTACTCCAATGGATGGTAGCCTTGTCATTATGGAAGATAGTCTCTTGTTGATATTTTTGTTACTCCAATGGATGGTAGCCTTATCATTTGGAAGGTAGTCTGTTGTCGAGATTTTTGTTATTCCAATGGATGGTAGCATTGACATTATGGAAGGTAGTTTGTTGTCGATATCTTTGTTACTCCAATGGATGGTAGCCTTGTCATTAAGGAAGGTGCTTTATTGTCGAGATTTTTTATACTCTAATGGATGGTAGCCTTGTCATTATGAAAGTTAGTCTCTTGTTGATATTTTTGTAACTCCAATGGATGGTAGCCTTGTCATTATGGAAGGTCATATTTTGTCGATATCTTTGTTACTCCAATGGATGGTAGCCTTGTAATTATGGAAGGTAGTATGTTGTCGATAAATTTTTTACTCCAATGTATGTTAGCCTTGTCATTATGGAAGGTAGTCTGTTGTCGAGATTTTTGTTACTCCAATGGATGGTAGCATTGTCAATATGGAAGGTAGTCTGTTTTCGAGATTTTGGTTATTTCAATGGATGGTAGTCTTGTCATTATGAAACATAGTCTGTTGTCGATATCTTTGTTACTCCAATGGATGGTAGCCTACTCATATGGAAGGTAGTCTATAGTCGAGATTATTGTTACTCCAATGGATGGTAGCCTTGTTATTATTGAAGGTAGTTTGTTGTCGAGATTTTTGTTACTCCAATGGATGGTAGCCTTGTCATTATGAAAGGTAGTCTCTCATTGTGATTTTTTTTACTCTAATGGATGGTAGCCTTGTCATTATGGAAGGTAGTTTGTTGTCAAGATTTTTGTTATTCCAATGGATGGTAGCCTTGTCATTATGGAAGGTAGTTTGTTGTTGATATTTTTGTTACTCCAATGGATGGTAGCCTTGTCATTATGGAAGGTAGTCTGTTGTCCCGATTTTTGTTACTCCAATGGATGGTAGACTGGTCGTTATGGAAGGTAGTCTGTTTTCGAGATTTTTGTTATTCCAATGGATGGTAGCCTTGTCATTAAGAAAGGTAGTCCGTTGTCGATATCTTTGTTACTCCAATGGATGGTAGCCTAGTCATTATGGAAGGTAGTCTGTTGTCAAGATTTTTGTTACTCCATTGGATGGTAGCCTTGTCATTATGGAAGGTAGTCTGTTTTCGAGATTTTTGTTATTCCAATGGATGGTAGCCTTGTCATTATGGAAGGTAGTCTGTTGTCGAGATTTTTGTTACTCCATTGGATGGTAGCATTGTCATTATGGAAGGTTGTCTATAGTCAAGATTTTTGTTACTCCAATGGATGGTAGCCTTGTTATTATTGAAGGTAGTATGTTGTCGATATTTTTGTTACTCCATTGGATGGTAGCCTTCTCATTATGGAAGGTAGTCTGTAATTGTGATTTTTGTTATTCCAATGGATGGTAGCCTTGTCATTATGGAAGGTAGTCTATATTCGAGATTTTTGTTACTCCAATGGATGGTAGCCTTGTTATTATTGAAGGTAGTCTGTTGTCGATATTTTTGTTACTCCATTGGATGGGAGCCTTCTCATTATGGAAGGTAGTCTGGTATTGTGATTTTTGTTATTCCAATGGATGGTAGCCTTGTCATTATGGAAGGTAGTCTTTTTGTCGTAATTTTTGTTAATCCATTGGATAATAGACTTGTCATTACGGAAGGTGGTCTGTTGTTGAGATTTATGTTACTCCAATGGATGGTAGTCTTGTCATTATGGAAGGTAGTCTGTTGTCGAGATTTTTTTTACTCCAATGGATGGTAGCCTTATCATTATGGAAGGTAGTATGTCATTGTGATTTTTGTTACACCAAGAGTTGGTAGCCTTGTCATTATGGAAGGTAGTGTGTTGTTCATATTTTTGTTACTATAATGTATGTTAGCCTTGTCTTTATGGAAGGTAGTTTGTTGTCCATATTTTTGTTATTCCATTGGATAATAGCCTTGTCATTATGGAAGGTAGTCTGTAGTCGAGATTTTTGTTATTCCAATGGATAGAAGCCTAGGAATTATGGGAGGTAGTCTATTTTCGAGATTTTTGTTACTCCAATGGATGGTAGCCTTGTCATTATGGAAGGTAGTCTGTTGTCAAGTTTTTTGTTACTCCAATGGATGATAGCCTTGTCATTATGGAAGGTAGTCTGTTGTCGAGATTTTTGTTACTCCAATGGATGGTAGACTTGTCATTATGGAAGGTAGTTTGTTGTCGTGATTTTTGATACTCCAATGGATGGTAGCCTTGTCATTATGGAAGGTAGTATGTTGTCGATATCTTTGTTACTCCAATGGATGGTAGCCTTTTCATTAAGAAAGGTGGATTATTGTCGATATTTTTTAAACTCTAATGGATGGTAGCCTTGTCATAATGAAAGGTAGTCTCTTGTTGATATTTTTGTTACTCCAATGGATGGTAGCCTTGTCAATATGGAAGGTTTTATTTTGTCGATATCTTTGTTACTCCAATGGATGGTAGCCTTGTAATTATAGAAGGTAGTATGTTGACGAGATTTTTATTACTCCAATGGACGGTAGCCTTGTCAATATTGAAGGTAGTCTATTTTTGAGATTTTTTTTATTTTAATGGATGGTAGCCTTGTCATTATGAAAGGTAGTCTGTTGTCGATATCTATGTTACTCCAATGGATGGTAGCCTAGTCATTATGGAAGGTATTCTATAGTCGAGATTATTGTTACTCCAATGGATGGTAGCCTTGTTATTATTGAAGGTAGTCTGTTGTCGAGATTTTTGTTACTCCAATGGATGGTAGCCTTGTCATTATGGAAGGTAGTCTGTCATTGTGATTTTTGTTACTCCAATGGATAGTAGCCTTGTCATTATGAAAGGTAGTCTATTGTCCAGATTTTTGTTACTCAAATGGATGGTAGCCTTGTCATTATGGAAGGTAGTCTGTTGTTTTTATTGTTGTTACACCAATTGATGGTAGCCTTGTCGTTATGGAAGGTAATCTGTTGTTCAAATTTTTGTTACTATAATGTATGTTAGCCTTGTCATTATGGAAGTTAATTTGTTGTCCATATTTTTTTACTCCATTGGATAGTAGCCTTGTAATTATGGAAGGTAGTCTGTTGTCGAGATTTTTGTTATTCCAATGGATGGAAGCCTAGTAATTATGGGAGGTAGTCTATTTTCGAGATTTTTGTTTCTCCAATGGATGGTAGCCTTGTCATTATGGAAGGTAGTCTGTTGTCAAAAATTTTGTTACTCCAATGGATGGTAGCCTTGTCATTATGGAAGATAGTCTCTTGTTGATATTTTTGTTACTCCAATGGATGGTAGCCTTATCATTTGGAAGGTAGTCTGTTGTCGAGATTTTTGTTATTCCAATGGATGGTAGCATTGACATTATGGAAGGTAGTTTGTTGTCGATATCTTTGTTACTCCAATGGATGGTAGCCTTGTCATTAAGGAAGGTGCTTTATTGTCGAGATTTTTTATACTCTAATGGATGGTAGCCTTGTCATTATGAAAGGTAGTCTCTTGTTGATATTTTTGTAACTCCAATGGATGGTAGCCTTGTCATTATGGAAGGTCATATTTTGTCGATATCTTTGTTACTCCAATGGATGGTAGCCTTGTAATTATGGAAGGTAGTATGTTGTCGATAAATTTTTTACTCCAATGTATGTTAGCCTTGTCATTATGGAAGGTAGTTTGTTGTCGAGATTTTTGTTACTCCAATGGATGGTAGCATTGTCAATATGGAAGGTAGTCTGTTTTCGAGATTTTGGTTATTTCAATGGATGGTAGTCTTGTCATTATGAAACATAGTCTGTTGTCGATATCTTTGTTACTCCAATGGATGGTAGCCTACTCATATGGAAGGTAGTCTATAGTCGAGATTATTGTTACTCCAATGGATGGTAGCCTTGTTATTATTGAAGGTAGTTTGTTGTCGAGATTTTTGTTACTCCAATGGATGGTAGCCTTGTCATTATGAAAGGTAGTCTCTCATTGTGATTTTTTTTACTCTAATGGATGGTAGCCTTGTCATTATGGAAGGTAGTTTGTTGTCAAGATTTTTGTTATTCCAATGGATGGTAGCCTTGTCATTATGGAAGGTAGTTTGTTGTTGATATTTTTGTTACTCCAATGGATGGTAGCCTTGTCATTATGGAAGGTAGTCTGTTGTCCCGATTTTTGTTACTCCAATGGATGGTAGACTGGTCGTTATGGAAGGTAGTCTGTTTTCGAGATTTTTGTTATTCCAATGGATGGTAGCCTTGTCATTAAGAAAGGTAGTCCGTTGTCGATATCTTTGTTACTCCAATGGATGGTAGCCTAGTCATTATGGAAGGTAGTCTGTTGTCAAGATTTTTGTTACTCCATTGGATGGTAGCCTTGTCATTATGGAAGGTAGTTTGTTTTCGAGATTTTTGTTATTCCAATGGATGGTAGCCTTGTCATTATGGAAGGTAGTCTGTTGTCGAGATTTTTGTTACTCCATTGGATGGTAGCCTTGTCATTATGGAAGGTGGTCTGTTGTTGAGATTTTTGTTATTCCAATGGATGGTAGCCTTGTCATTATGGAAGGTAGTCTATTGTCGAGATTTTTTTTACTCCAATGGATGGTAGCCTAGTCATTATGGAAGGTATTCTGTAGTTGAGATTATTGTTACTCCAATGGATGGTAGCCTTGTTATTATCGAAGGTAGTCTGTTGTCGAGATTTTTGTTACTCCAATGGATGGTACCCTTGTCATTATGGAAGGTAGTCTGTCATTGTGATTTTTGTTACTCCAATGGATGGTAGCCTTGTCATTATGGAATGTAGTCTGTTGTCGAGATTTTTGTTACTCCATTGGATGGTAGCCTTGTCATTATGGAAGGTAGTCTATTGTCCCGATTTTTGTTACTCCATTGTATGTTAGCCTTGTCTTTATGGAAGGTAGTCCGTTGTCGATATCTTTGTTACTCTAATGGGTGGTAGCCTAGTCATTATGGAAGGTAGTTTGTTGTCGAGATTTTTGTTACTCCATTTGATGGTAGCGTTGTCATTATGGAAGGTAGTCTATTTTCAAGATTTTTGTTATTCCAATGGATGGTAGGCTTGTCATTATGGAAGGTAGTTTGTTGTCGAGTTTTTTGTTATTCCAATGGATGGTAGCCTTGTCATTATGGAAGGTAGTTTGTTGTCGATATTTTCGTTATTCCAATGGATGGTAGCCTTGTAATTATGGAAGGTAGTTTGTTGTTGATATTTTTGTTACTCCAATGGATGGTAGCCTTGTCATTATTGAAGGTAGTCTGTTGTCCCGATTTTTATTACTCCAATGGATGGTAGACTAGTCGTTATGGAAGGTAGTCTGTTGTCGAGATTTTTGTTACTCCATTGGATGGTAGCCTTGTTATTATGGAAGGTAGTATGTTGTCGAGATTTTTGTTATTCCAATGGATGGTAGCCTTGTCATTATGGAAGGTAGTCTTTTTGTCGTGATTTTTGTTAATCCATTGGATAGTAGACTTATCATTATGGAAGGTGGTCTGTTGCTGAGATTTTTGTTACTCCAATGGATGGTAGCCTTGTCAATATGGAAGGTAGTCTATTTTCGAGATTTTTGTTATTCCAATGGATGGTAGCCTAGTCATTATGGAAGGTAGTCTGTTGTCGAGATTTTTGTTACACCATTGGACGGTAGCCTTGTCATTATAGAAGGTAGTCTATAGTCGAGATTTTTGTTACTCCAATGGATGGTAGCCTTGTTATTATTGAAGGTAGTCTGTTGTCGAGATTTTTGTTACTCCAATAGATGGTAGCCTTGTCATTATGGAAGGTAGTCTTTTTGTCGTGATTTTTGTTAATCCATTGGATAGTAGACTTATCATTATGGAAGGTGGTCTGTTGCTGAGATTTTTGTTACTCCAATGGATGGTAGCCTTGTCAATATGGAAGGTAGTCTATTTTCGAGATTTTTGTTATTCCAATGGATGGTAGCCTAGTCATTATGGAAGGTAGTCTGTTGTCGAGATTTTTGTTACACCATTGGACGGTAGCCTTGTCATTATAGAAGGTAGTCTATAGTCGAGATTTTTGTTACTCCAATGGATGGTAGCCTTGTTATTATTGAAGGTAGTCAGTTGTCGATATTTTTGTTACTCCAATGGATGGTAGCCTTGTCATTATGGAAGGTAGTTTGTTGTCGTGATTTTTGTTACTCCAATGGATGGTAGCCTTGTCATTATGGAAGGTAGTATGTTGTTGATATCTTTGTTACTCTAATGGATGGTAGCCATTTCATTAAGGAAGGTAGTCTGTCATTGTGATTTTTGTTACACCAATGGATGGTAGCCTTGTCAATATGGAAGGTAGTCTGTTTTCGAGATTTTTGTTATTCCAATTGATGGTAGCCTTGTCATTATGAAAGGTAGTCCATTGTCGATATCTTTGTTACTCCAATGGATGGTAGCCTAGTCATTATGGAAGGTAGTCTGTTGTCGAGATTTTTGTTACTCCATTGGATGGTAGCCTTGTCATTATGGAAGGTAGTCTGTTTTCGAGATTTTTGTTATTCCAATGGATGGTAGCCTTGTCATTATGGAAGGTAGTTTGTTGTCGAGATTTTTGTTATTCCAATGGATGGTAGCCTTGTCATTATGGAAGGTAGTTTGTTGTTGATATTTTTGTTACTCCAACGGATGGTAGCCTTGTCATTATGGAAGGTAGTATGTTGTCCCGATTTTTGTTACTCTAATGTATGGTAGACTAGTCGTTATGGAAGGTAGTCTGTTGTCGAGATTTTTGTTATTCCAATGGATGGTAGCCTTGTCATTATGGAAGGTAGTCTTTTTGTCGTGATTTTTGTTAATCCATTGGATAGTAGACTTGTCATTATGGAAGGTGGTCTGTTGTTGAGATTTTTGTTACTCCAATGGATGGTAGCCTTGTCAATATGGAAGGTAGTCTGTTGTCGAGATTTTTTTTATTCCAATGGATGGTAGCCTAGTCATTATGGAAGGTAGTCTGTTGTCGATATTTTTGTTACTCGATTGGATGGTAGCCTTGTCATTTTAGAAGATAGTCTATAGTCGAGATTTTTGTTACTCCAATGGATGGTAGCCTTGTTATTATTGAAGGTAGTCTGTTGTCGAGATTTTTGTTACTCCAATTGATGGTAACCTTGTCATTATGGAAGTTAGTATTTCATTGTGAATTTTGTTACTCCAATGGATGGTAGCCTTGTCATTATGGAAGGTAGTCTATTGTCGAGAGTTTTGTTACTCCAATGGATGGTAGCCTTGTCATTATGGAAGGTAGTCTGTCGTTGTGATTTTTGTTACACCAATAGATTGTAGCCTTGTCAATATGGAAGGTAGTCTGTTTTCGAGATTTTTGTTATTCCAATGGATGGTAGCCTTTTCATTATGAAAGGTAGTCCGTTGTCGATATCTTTGTTACTCCAATGGGTGGTAGCCTAGTCATTATGGAAGGTAGTTTGTTGTCGAGATTTTTGTTACTCCATTTGATGGTAGCCTTGTCATTATGGAAGGTAGTCTGTTTTCGAGATTTTTGTTATTCCAATGGATGGTAGCCTTGTCATTATGGAAGGTAGTTTGTTGTCGAGTTTTTTGTTATTCCAATGGATGGTAACCTTGTCATTATGGAAGGTAGTTTGTTGTTGATATTTTTGTTACTCCAATGGATGGTAGCCTTGTCATTATGGAAGGTAGTCTGTTGTCCCAATTTTTGTTACTCCAATGGATGGTAGACTAGTCGTTATGGAAGGTAGTTTGTTGTCGAGATTTTTGTTATTCCAATGGATGGTAGCCTTGTAATTATGGAAGGTAGTCTTTTTGTCGTGATTTTTGTTAATCCATTGGATAGTAGACTTGTCATTATGGAAGGTGGTCTGTTGTTGAGATTTTTGTTATTCCAATGGATGGTAGCCTTGTCATTATGGAAGGTAGTCTATTGTCGAGATTTTTTTTACTCCAATGGATGGTAGCCTTGTCATTATGGAAGGTAGTCTGTTGTCGAGATTTTTGTTACTCCAATGAATGGTAGCCTTGTCATTATGATAGGTTTGTTGTTGTGATTTTTGTTACTCCAATGGATGGTAGCCTTGTCATTATGGAAGGTAGTATCTTGTCGATATCTTTATTACTCCAATGGATGGTAGCCTTGTCATTAAGGAAGGTGCTTTATTGTCGAGATTTTTTATACTTTAATGGATGGTAGCCTTGTCATTATGAAAGGTAGTCTCTTGTTGATATTTTTGTTACTCCAATGGATGGTAGCCTTGTCATTATGGAAGGTAGTATGTTGTCGATATCTTTGTTACTCCAATGGATGGTAGCCATTTCATTAAGGAAGGTAGTCTGTCGTTGTGATTTTTGTTACACCAATGGATGGTAGCCTTGTCAATATGGAAGGTAGTCTGTTTTCGAGATTTTTGTTATTCCAATGGATGGTAGCCTTGTCATTATGAAAGGTAGTCCGTTGTCGATATCTTTGTTACTCCAATGGATGGTAGCCTAGTCATTATAGAAGGTAGTCTGTTGTCGAGATTTTTGTTACTCCATTAGATGGTAGCCTTGTCATTATGGAAGGTAGTCTGTTTTCGAGATTTTTGTTATTCCAATGGATGGTAGCCTTGTCATTATGGAAGGTAGTTTGTTGTCGAGATTTTTGTTATTCCAATGGATGGTAGCCTTGTCATTATGGAAGGTAGTTTGTTGTTGATATTTTTGTTACTCCAACGGATGGTAGCCTTGTCATTATGGAAGGTAGTCTGTTGTCCCGATTTTTGTTACTCTAATGGATGGTAGACTAGTCGTTATGGAAGGTAGTCTGTTGTCGAGATTTTTGTTATTCCAATGGATGGTAGCCTTGTCATTATGGAAGGTAGTCTTTTTGTCGTGATTTTTGTTAATCCATTGGATAGTAGACTTGTCATTATGGAAGGCGGTCTGTTGTTGAGATTTTTGTTACTCCAATGGATGGTAGCCTTGTCAATATGGAAGGTAGTCTGTTGTCGAGATTTTTTTTATTCCAATGGATGGTAGCCTAGTCACTATGGAAGGTAGTCTATTGTCGATATTTTTGTTACTCCATTGGATGGTAGCCTTGTCATTTTAGAAGGTAGTCTATAGTCGAGATTTTTGTTACTCCAATGGATGGTAGCCTTGTTATTATTGAAGGTAGTATGTTGTCGAGATTTTTGTTATTCCAATGGATGGTAACCTTGTCATTATGGAAGGTAGTCCGTCGTTGTGATTCTTGTTACACCAATGGATGGTAGCCTTGTCAATATGGAAGGTAGTCTGTTTTCGAGATTTTTGTTATTCCAATGGATGGTAGCCTTGTCATTATGAAAGGTAGTCCGTTATCGATATCTTTGTTACTCCAATGGGTGGTAGCCTAGTCTTTATGGAAGGTAGTTTATTGTCGAGATTTTTGTTACTCCATTTGATGGTAGCCTTGTCATTATGGAAGGTAGTCTGTTTTCGAGATTTTTGTTATTCCAATGGATGGTAGCCTTGTCATTATGGAAGGTAGTTTGTTGTTGAGTTTTTTGTTATTCCAATGGATGGTAGCCTTGTCATTATGGAAGGTAGTTTGTTGTTGATATTTTTGTTTCTCCAATGGATGGTAGCCTTGTCATTATGGAAGGTAGTTTGTTGTTGATATTTTTGTTACTCCAATGGATGGTAGCCTTGTCATTATGGAAGGTAGTCTGTTGTTCCGATTTTTGTTACTCCAATGGATGGTAGACTAGTCTTTATGGAAGGTAGTCTGTTGTCGAGATTTTTGTTATTCCAATGGATGGTAGCCTTGTCATTATGGAAGGTAGTCTTTTTGTCGTGATTTTTGTTAATCCATTGGATAGTAGACTTGTCATTATGGAAGGTGGTCTGTTGTTGAGATTTTTGTTACTCCAATGGATGGTAGCCTTGTCATTATGGAAGGTAGTCTGTTGTCGAGATTTTTTTTACTCCAACGGATGGTAGCCTTGTCATTATGGAAGGTAGTATGTCGTTGTGATTTTTGTTACTCTAATGGATGGTAGCCTTGTGATTATTGAAGGTAGTGTGTTGTTCATATTTTTGATACTATAATGTATGTTAGCCTTGTCTTTAGGGAAGGTAGTTTGTTGTCCATATTTTTGTTACTCCATTGGATAGTAGCCTTGTCATTAGGGAAGGTAGTCTGTTGTCGAGATTTTTGTTATTCCAATGGATGGAAGCCTAGTAATTATGGGAAGTAGTCTATTTTCGAGATTTTTGTTACTCCAATGGATGGTAGCCTTGTCATTATGGAAGGTAGTCTGTTGTCAAGATTTTTGTTACTCCAATGGATGGTAGACTTGTCATTATGGAAGATAGTCTGTTGTTGATATTTTTGTTACTCCAATGGATGGTAGCCTTGTCATTATGGAAGGTAGCTTGTTGTCGATATTTTTGTTACTCCAATGGATGGTAGCCTTGTCATTATGGAAGGTAGTTTGTTGTCGTGATTTTTGTTACTCCAATGGATGGTAGCCTTGTCATTATGGAAGGTAGTATGTTGTCGATATCTTTGTTACTCCAATGGATGGTAGCCTTTTCATTAAGGAAGGTAGTCTGTCGTTGTGATTTTTGTTACACCAATGGATGGTAGCCTTGTCAATATGGAAGGTAGTCTGTTTTCGATATTTTTGTTATTCCAATGGATGGTAGCCTTGTCATTATGAAAGGTAATCCATTGTCGATATCTTTGTTACTCCAATGGATGGTAGCCTAGTCATTATGGAAGGTAGTCTATTTTTGGGATTTTTGTTATTCCAATGGATGGTAGCCTTGTCATTATGGAGGGTAGTTTGTTGTCGAGATTTTTGTTATTCCAATGGATGGTAGCCTTGTCATTATGGAAGGTTGTTTGTTGTTGATATTTTTGTTACTCCAATGGATGGTAGCCTTGTCATTATGGAAGGTAGTTTGTTGTTCCGATTTTTGTTACTCCAATGGATGGTTGACTAGTCTTTATGGAAGGTAGTCTATTGTCGAGATTTTTTTTATTCCAATGGATGGTAGCCTTATCATTATGGAAGGTAGTCTTTTTGTCGTGATTTTTGTTAATCCATTGGATAGTAGACTTCTCATTATGGAAGGTGGTCTGTTGTTGAGATTTTTGTTACTCCAATGGATGGTAGCCTTGTCATTATGGAAGGTAGTCTGTTGTCGATATTTTTTTTACTCCAATGGATGGTAGCCTTGTCATTATGGAAGGTAGTGTGTCGTTGTGATTTTTTTTACTCTAAGGGATGGTAGCCTTGTGATTATGGAAGGTAGTTTGTTGTCCATATTTTTGTTACTCCATTGGATAGTAGCCTTGTCATTAGGGAAGGTAGTCTGTTGTCGAGATTTTTGTTATTCCAATGGATGGAAGCCTAGTAGTTATGGGAGGTAGTCTATTTTCGAGATTTTTGTTACTCCGATGGATGGTAGCCTTGTCATTATGGAAGGTAGTTTGTTGTTCCGATTTTTGTTACTCCAATGGATGGTTGACTAGTCTTTATGGAAGGTAGTCTATTGTCGAGATTTTTTTTATTCCAATGGATGGTAGCCTTGTCATTATGGAAGGTAGTCTTTTTGTCGTGATTTTTGTTAATCCATTGGATAGTAGACTTCTCATTATGGAAGGTGGTCTGTTGTTGAGATTTTTGTTACTCCAATGGATGGTAGCCTTGTCATTATGGAAGGTAGTCTGTTGTCGATATTTTTTTTACTCCAATGGATGGTAGCCTTGTCATTATGGAAGGTAGTGTGTCGTTGTGATTTTTTTTACTCTAAGGGATGGTAGCCTTGTGATTATGGAAGGTAGTTTGTTGTCCATATTTTTGTTACTCCATTGGATAGTAGCCTTGTCATTAGGGAAGGTAGTCTGTTGTCGAGATTTTTGTTATTCCAATGGATGGAAGCCTAGTAGTTATGGGAGGTAGTCTATTTTCGAGATTTTTGTTACTCCGATGGATGGTAGCCTTGTCATTATGGAAGATAGTCTGTTGTTGATATTTTTGTTACTCCAATGGATGGTAGCCTTGTCATTATGGAAGGTAGTCTGTTGTCGAGATTTTTGTTACTCCAATGGATGGTATCCTTGTCATTATGGAAGGTAGTTTGTTGTCGTGATTATTTTTATTCCAATGGATGGTAGACTTGTCATTATGGAAGGTAGTATGTTGTCGATATCTTTGTTACTCCAATGGATGGTAGCCTTTTCATTAAGGAAGGTGGTTTATTGTCGAGATTTTATATACTCTAATGAATGGTAGCCTTGTCAATATGGAAGGTAGTATTTTGTCGATATCTTTAATATTCCAATGGATGGTAGCCTTGTAATTATGGAAGGTAGTATGTTTTCGAAAATTTTTTACTCCAATGGATGGTAGCCTTTTCATTATGGAAGGTAGTCTCTTGTCGAGATTTTAGTTACTCCAATGGATGGTAGCCTTGTCAATATGGAAGGTAGTCTGTTTTCGAGATTTTTGTTATTTCAATGGATGGTAGCCTTGTCATTATGAAAGGTAGTCTATTATCGATATCTTTGTTACTCCAGTGGATGGTAGCCTAGTCATTTTGGAAGGTAGTCTGTAGTCGAGATTATTGTTACTCCAATGGATGGTAGCCTTGTTATTATTGAAGGTAGTCTGTTGTCGAGATTTTTGTTACTCCAATGGATGGTACCCTTGTCATTATGGAAGGTAGTCTGTCATTGTCATTTTTGTTACTCCAATGGATGGTAGCCTTCTCATTATGGAAGGTAGTCTGTTGTCGAGATTTTTGTTACTCCATTGGATGGTAGCCATGTCATTATGGAAGGTAGTCTGTTGTCAAGATTTTTGTTACTCCAATGGATGGTAGTCTTATCATTATGGAAGGTAGTCTTTTTGTCGTGATTTTTGTTAATCCATTTGATAGTAGACTTGTCATTATGGAAGGTGGTCTATTGTTGAGATATTTGTTACTACAATGGATGGTAGCCTTGTCAATAATGAAGGTAGTCTGTTTTCGAGATTTTTGTTATTCCAATGGATGGTAGCCTTGTCATTATGAAAGGTAGTCTGTTGTCGATATCTTTGATACTCTAATGAATGGTAGCCTAGTCATTATGGAAGGTAGTCTATAGTAGAGATTTTTGTTACTCCAATGGATGGTAGCCTTGTTATTATTGAAGGTAATCTGTTTTCGAGATTTTTGTTACTCCAATGGATGGTAGCCTTGTCATTATGGAAGGTAGTATGTCATTGATATTTTTTTTACTCCAATGGATGGTAGCCTTGTCATTATGGAAGGTAGTCTGTTGTCGATATTTTTGTTACTCCAATGGATGGTAGCCTTGTCATTATGGAAGGTAGTATGTCATTGTGATTTTTGTTACTCCAATGGATGGTAGCCTTCTCATTATGGAAGGTAGTCTGTTGTTCAGATTTTTGTTACTTTAATGTATGTTAGCCTTGTCATTATGGAAGGTAGTTTGTTGTCCATATTTTTTTTACTCCATTGGATAGTAGCCTTATCATTATGAAAGGTAGTCTATTGTCGAGATTTTTGTTATTCCAATGGATGGTAGCCTTGTCATTATGGAAGGTAGTTTGTTGTGGAGATTTTTGTTATTCCAATGGATGGTAGCCTTGTCATTATGGAAGGTAGTTTGTTGTGGAGATTTTTGTTATTCCAATGGATGGTAGCCTTGTCATTATGGAAGGTAGTTTGTTGTTGATATTTTTGTTACTCCAAAGGATGGTAGCCTTGTCATTATGGAAGGTAGTCTATTGTCCCGATTTTTGTTACTCCAAGGGATGGAAGACTAGTCATTATGGAAGGTAGTTTGTTGTCGAGATTTTTGGTACTCCATTGGATGGTAGCCTTGTTATTATGGAAGGTAGTCTGTTGTCGATATTTTTTTTATTCCAATGGATGGTAGCCTTGTCATTATGGAAGGTAGTCTTTTTGTCGTGATTTTTGTTAATCCATTGGATAATAGACTTGTCATTATGGAAGAAGATCTGTTCTTGAGATTTTTGTTACTCCAATGGATGGTAGCCATGTCATTATGGAAGGTAGTCTATTGTCGAGATTTTTTTCACTCCAATGGATGGTAGCCTTGTCATTATGGAAGGTAGTGTGTCATTGTGATTTTTGTTACTCCATTGGATGGTAGCCTTGTCATTATGGAAGGTAGTTTGTTGTTCATATTTTTGTTTCTATAAT
The DNA here is from genome assembly GCA_948472305.1 of Vicia faba. Classification (NCBI taxonomy): domain Eukaryota; kingdom Viridiplantae; phylum Streptophyta; class Magnoliopsida; order Fabales; family Fabaceae; genus Vicia; species Vicia faba. The sequence continues at coordinate 534,735,224 of OX451741.1, forward strand.
ATATGTTAGCCTTGTCTTTATGGAAGGCAGTTTGTTGTCCATATTTTTGTTACTCCATTGGATAGTTGCCTTGACATTATGGAAGGTAGTCTGTTGTCGAGATTTTTGTTATTCCAATGGATGGAAGGCTAGTAATTATGGGAGGTAGTCTATTTTCGTGGTTTTTGTTACTCCAATGGATGGTAGCCTTGTCATTATGGAAGGTAGTTTGTTGTCATTATTTTTGTTACTCCAATGGATGGTAGCCTTGTCATTATGGAAGATAGTCTCTTGTTGATATTTTTGTTACTCCAATGGATGGTAGCCTTGTCATTATGGAAGGTAGTCTGTTGTCGAGATTTTTGTTACTCCAATGGATGGTAGCCTTGTCATTTTGGAAGGTATTTTGTTGTCGTGATTTTTGTTACTCTAATGGATGGTAGCCTTGTCATTATGGAAGGTAGTCTGTTGTCGAGATTTTTGTTATTCCAATGGATGGAAGCCTTGTAATTATGGGAGGTAGTCTATTTTCGATATTTTTATTACTCCAATGGATGGTAGCCTTATGATTATGAAAGGTAGTCTATTGTCGAGATTTTTGTTACTCCAATGGATTGTATCCTTGTCATCATGGAAGGTAGTCTGTTGTCGAGATTTTTCTTACTCCAATGGATGGAAGCCTTGTAATTATGGATGATAGTCTGTTGTCAAGATTTTTGTTACTACAATGTATGATAGCCTTGTCATTATGGAAGGTAGTTTGTTTTCGAGATTTTTGATATTCCAATGGACGGTAGCCTTGTCATTATAAAAGGTAGTCCATTGTTGATATCTTTGTTACTCAAATGGATGGTAGCCTAGTCATTATGGAAGGTAGTCTGTTTTAGAGATTTTTGTTATTCCAATGGATGGTAGCCTTGTCATTATGGAAGATAGTTTGTTGTTGATATTTTTGTTACTCCATTGGATAGTAGCCTTGTCATTATGGTAGGTAGTCTGTTGTCGAGATTTTTGTTATTCTAATGGATGGAAGGCTAGTAATTATGGGAGGTAGTCTATTTTCGTGGTTTTTGTTACTCCAATGGATGGTAGCCTTGTCATTATGGAAGGTAGTTTATGGTCATTATTTTAGTTACTCCAATGGATGGTAGCCTTGTCATTATGGAAGATAGTCTCTTGTTGATATTTTTGTTACTCCAATGGATGGTAGCCTTGTCATTATGGAAGGTAGTCTGTTGTCGAGATTTTTGTTACTCCAATGGATGGTAGCCTTGTCATTTTGGAAGGTATTTTGTTTGTCGTGATTTTTGTTACTCTAATGGATGGTAGCTTTGTCATTATGGAAGGTAGTCTGTTGTCGAGATTTTTGTTATTCCAATGGATGGAAGCCTAGTAATTATGGGAGGTAGTCTATTTTCGAGATTTTTATTACTCCAATGGATGGTAGCCTTATGATTATGAAAGGTAGTCTATTATCAAGATTTTTGTTACTCCAATGGATTATATCCTTGTCATCATGGAAGGTAGTCTGTTGTCGAGATTTTTCTTACTCCAATGGATGGAAGCCTTGTAATTATGGATGATAGTCTGTTGTCAAGATTTTTGTTACTACAATGTATGTTAGCCTTGTCATTATGGAAGGTAGTTTGTTTTCGAGATTTTTGTTATTCCAATGAACGGTAGCCTTGTCATTATAAAAGGTAGTCCATTGTTGATATCTTTGTTACTCCAATGGATGGTAGCCTAGTCATTATGGAAGGTAGTCTATTTTCGAGATTTTTGTTATTCCAATGGATGGTAGCCTTGTCATTATGGAGGGTAGTTTGTTGTCGAGATATTTGTTACACCAATGGATGGTAGCCTTGTCATTATGGAAGGTAGTTTGTTGTTGATATTTTTTTTACTCCAATGGATGGTAGCCTTGTCATTATGGAAGGTAGTCTGTTGTTCCGATTTTTGTTACTCCAAAGGATGGTAGCCTTGTCATTATGGAGGGTAGTTTGTTGTCGAGATATTTGTTACACCAATGGATGGTAGCCTTGTCATTATGGAAGGTAGTCTGTTGTCGAGATTTTTGTTATTCCAATGGATGGTAGCCTTGTCATTATGGAAGGTAGTCTTTTTGTCGTGATTTTTGTTAATCCATTGGATAGTAGACTTGTCATTATGGAAGGTGGTCTGCTGTTGAGATTTTTGTTACTCCAATGGATGGTAGCCTTGTCATTATGGAAGGTAGTCTGTTGTCGAGATTTTTTTTACTCCAATGGATGGTAGCCTTGTCATTATGGAAGGTAGTATGTCGTTGTGATTTTTGTTACTCTAATGGATGGTAGCCTTGTGATTATGGAAGGTAGTGTGTTGTTCATATTTTTGATACTATAATGTATGTAAGCCTTGTCTTTATGGAAGGTAGTTTGTTGTCCATATTTTTGTTACTCCATTGGATAGTAGCCTTGTCATTAGGGAAGGCAGTCTGTTGTCGAGATTTTTGTTATCCCAATGGATGGAAGCCTAGTAATTAAGGGAAGTAGTCTATTTTCGAGATTTTTGTTACTCCGATGGATGGTAGCCTTGTCATTATGGAAGGTAGTCTGTTGTCAAGATTTTTGTTACTCCAATGGATGGTAGACTTGTCATTATGGAAGATAGTCTGTTGTTGATATTTTTGTTACTCCAATGGATGGTAGCCTTGTCATTATGGAAGGTAGCCTGTTATTGATATTTTTGTTACTCCAATGGATGGTAGCCTTGTCATTATGGAAGGTAGTTTGTTGTCGTGATTTTTGTTACTCCAATGGATGGTAGCCTTGTCATTATGGAAGGTAGTATGTTGTCGATATATTTGTTACTCCAATGGATGGTAGCCTTTTCATTAAGGAAGGTAGTTTGTCGTTGTGATTTTTTTTACACCAATGGATGGTAGCCTTGTCAATATGGAAGGTAGTCTATTTTCGATATTTTTGTTATTCCAATGGATGGTAGCCTTGTCATTATGAAAGGTAGTCCATTGTCGATATCTTTGTTACTCCAATGGATGGTAGCCTAGTCATTATGGAAGGTAGTCTGTTTTCGGGATTTTTGTTATTCCAATGGATGGTAGCCTTGTCATTATGGAGGGTAGTTTGTTGTCGAGATTTTTGTTATTCCAATGGATGGTAGCCTTGTCATTATGGAAGGTAGTTTGTTGTTGATATTTTTGTTACTCCAATGGATGGTAGCCTTGTCATTATGGAAGGTAGTCTGTTGTTCCGATTTTTGTTACTCCAATGGATGGTTGACTAGTCTTTATGGAAGGTAGTCTATTGTCGAGATTTTTTTTATTCCAATGGATGGTAGCCTTGTCATTATGGAAGGTAGTCTTTTTGTCGTGATTTTTGTTAATCCATTGGATAGTAGACTTCTCATTATGGAAGGTGGTCTGTTGTTGAGATTTTTGTTACTCCAATGGATGGTAGCCTTGTCATTATGGAAGGTATTTTGTTGTCGATATTTTTTTTACTCCAATGGATGGTAGCCTTGTCATTATGGATGGTAGTATGTCGTTGTGATTTTTGTTACTCTAATGGATGGTAGCCTTGTGATTATGGAAGGTAGTTTGTTGTCCATATTTTTGTTACTCCATTGGATAGTAGCCTTGTCATTAGGGAAGGTAGTCTGTTTTCGAGATTTTTGGTAATCCAATGGACGGAAGCCTAGTAATTATGGGAGGTAGTCTATTTTCGAGATTTTTGTTACTCCAATGGATGGTAGCCTTGTCATTATGGAAGATAGTCTGTTGTTGATATTTTTGTTACTCCAATGGATGGTACCCTTGTCATTATGGAAGGTAGTCTGTTGTCGAGATTTTTGTTACTACAATGGATGGTATCCTTGTCATTATGGAAGGTAGTTTGTTGTCGTGATTTTTTTTACTCCAATGGATGGTAGACTTGTCATTATGGAAGGTAGTATTTTGTCGATATCTTTGTTACTCCAATGGATGGTAGCCTTTTCATTAAGGAAGGTGGTTTATGGTCGAGATTTTATATACTCTAATGGATGGTAGCCTTGTCAATATGGAAGGTAGTATTTTGTCGATATCTTTAATATTCCAATGGATGGTAGCCTTGTAATTATGGAAGGTAGTATGTTGTCGATAAATTTTTTACTCCAATGGATGGTAGCCTTTTCATTATGGAAGGTAGTCTCTTGTCGAGATTTTAGTTACTCCAATGGATGGTAGCCTTGTCAATATGGAAGGTAGTCTGTTTTCGAGATTTTTGTTATTTCAATGGATGGTAGCCTTGTCATTATGAAAGGTAGTCTATTGTCGATATCTTTGTTACTCCAGTGGATGGTAGCCTAGTCATTTTGGAAGGTAGTCTGTAGTCGAGATTATTGTTACTCCAATGGATGGTAGCCTTGTTATTATTGAAGGGAGTCTATTTTCGAGATTTTTGTTATTCCAATGGATGGTAGCCTTGTCATTATAGAAGGTAGTCTATTGTCAAGATTTTTGTTAATCCAGTGGATGGTAGCCTTGTCATTATGGAAGGTAGTCTTTTTATCGTGATTTTTGTTAATCCATTTGATAGTAGACTTGTCATTATGGAAGGTGGTCTATTGTTGAGATTTTTGTTACTACAATGGATGGTAGCCTTGTCAATACTTAATGTAGTCTGTTTTCGAGATTTTTGTTATTCCAATGGATGGTAGCCTTGTCATTATGAAAGGTAGTCTGTTGTCGATATCTTTGTTACTCTAATGGATGGTAGCCTAGTCATTATGGAAGGTAGTCTATAGTCGAGATTTTTGTTACTCCAATGGATGGTAGCCTTGTTATTATTGAAGGTAGTCTGTTGTCGAGATTTTTGTTACTCCAATGGATGGTAGCCTTGTCATTATGGAAGGTAGTATGTCATTGTGATTTTTGTTACTCCAATGGATGGTACCCTTGTCATTATGGAAGGTAGTCTGTCATTGTCATTTTTGTTACTCCAATGGATGGTAGCCTTGTCATTATGGAAGGTAGTCTGTGTTCGAGATTTTTGTTACTCCATTGGATGGTAGCCTTGTCATTACGGAAGGTAGTCTATTTTCGAGATTTTTGTTATTCCAATGGATGGTAGCCTTGTCATTATAGAAGGTAGTCTGTTGTCAAGATTTTTGTTACTCCAATGGATGGTAGCCTTGTCATTATGGAAGGTAGTCTTTTTGTCGTGATTTTTGTTAATCCATTGGATAGTAGACTTGTCATAATGGAAGGTGGTCTGTTGTTGAGATTTTTGTCACTACAATGGATGGTAGACTTGTCAATACCGAAGGTAGTCTGTTTTCGAGATTTTTGTTATTCCAATGGATGGTAGCCTTGTCATTATGAAAGGTAGTCTGTTGTCGATATCTTTGTTACTCCAATGGATGGTAGCCTAGTCATTATGGAAGGTAGTCTATAGTCGAGATTTTTGTTACTCCAATGGATGTTAGCCTTGTTATTATTGAAGGTAGTCTATTGTCGAGATTTTTGTTACTCCAATGGATGGTAGCCTTGTCATTATGGAAGGTAGTCTATCATTGTGATTTTTGTTACTCCAATGGATGGTAGCCTTGTCATTATGGAAGCTAGTCTGTTGTCGAGATTTTTGTTACTCCAATGGATGGTAGCCTTGTCATTATGGAAGGTAGTATGTCGTTGTGATTTTTGTTACTCCAATGGATGGTAGCCTTGTCATTATTGAAGGTAGTCTGTTGTTCAGATTTTTGTTACTATAATGTATGTTAGCCTTGTCATTATGGAAGGTAGTTTGTTGTCCATATTTTTTTTACTCCATTGGATAATAGCCTTATCATTATGGAAGGTAGTCTGTTGTCGAGATTTTTGTTATTCCAATGGATGGTAGCCTTGTCATTATGGAAGGTAGTTTGTTGTGGAGATTTTTGTTATTCCAATGGATGGTAGCCTTGTCATTATGGAAGGTAGTTTGTTGTGGAGATTTTTGTTATTCCAATGGATGGTAGCCTTGTCATTATGGAAGGTAGTTTGTTGTTGATATTTTTGTTACTCCAAAGGATGGTAGCCTTGTCATTATGGAAGGTAGTCTATTGTCTCGATTTTTGTTACTCCAAGGGATGGAAGACTAGTCATTATGGAAGGTAGTTTGTTGTCGAGATTTTTGGTACTCCATTGGATGGTAGCCTTGTTATTATGGAAGGTAGTCTGTTGTCGATATTTTTTTTATTCCAATGGATGGTAGCCTTGTCATTATGGAAGGTAGTCTTTTTGTCGTGATTTTGGTTAATCCATTGGATAATAGACTTGTCATTATGGAAGGAGATCTGTTCTTGAGATTTTTGTTACTCCAATGTGAAACAACCGGCTGAAAATCATCAAAACAATGAAGTCGCCATCGAACGTCTTTTATCCCATATGTAGGGAAAGGTAAACATCGAGAAAACCTGAGGAAGGGAGAAGTCACGGTCTTGCGACCGAGAGATCGGGTAAGGGAGTCTGTAACGCGAGGGGAAGGTATTAGCACCCCACACGCCCGTAGTACTCTACGGTATCCACTCTTGCTATCTATCTTATGGGTGTGTTTAATCTATGCTTACTGTTTACTATACCAATGGATGGAGTGTATGAATAAATGCCATGTCATGTTTTGTCATTTCCAAGGAATTTACGTGCTTTGATTTTGTTTTTGCGCAAGTAAGGGATGGAAGAGTTTTGGCACAAGACCTGCAAATATGATTCCTTGAAAATAATATAACATGTATGTTAAGCATGCAGTTAGCCATGTTATGTATGTAAAGGCATGAGATCAAAGAGGATCATGGTTCCATCATTCCTGAATAAGGTTGCTGCACTGCTCTGGATCATGTGAGTATCATCAGATCAGAGGTCTGACATAACTTCTGCATATATAAAAACCAAGTACCCTGTGGATATCCCATTGTACGGGGTCAAGGCTTCTGGAACATCGGATACTGTTGAGCATTTCTGAACATGCTGGGAATACCAAGATTGAAGGCTTGAATGAACCTCTGGGTAAACAAGTCAGGATCTCAGAAAATAAATCTGAGAACGACACGGTCACCAACAGGATACAGCATCTACATAAAGTCTTAACAGAAATCTAGAATATAGCCATTAGAATCAGTAGTCATTGTCTGAGCATAGTTACCATCTGAGCACGAGTAACCATCTGCACATAGTCACCATCTGTACCTGTGATAGAAATTCCCTCCCTACTCACGGGTGAAAACTAGGTCATGGTAAGATAATGGTAACTCGAAAATCATGGGTTCGCCTGAAAGTGCTATGGGCTTGCCCACAGACGTGGGTGCCGATAGTAATTCATTTGAACCTCGTCCGAGCGTGGTATATGACATGACTGCACTAATCGGACCATGTCCTATAGCCGTCATGCCCCCACTCTATTCCTAGTGTCCTAGTGCACTCTGGCCTGGGTAATGGGCCTTTTACCTCAGAAGTGACATCCCCACCCAACATAGAGAACAAAGTCCAGCATAATAGATAACAAATATGGAAATCCATAAAATGCAATGCAAACTTATGCTCACATAAACATGTACAAATGAGTAAAATTAAAGCATAAAAATAAACACCCTAAGGAAAGAAAACAAGAGCTAGGAGCGACTCCGGGATGGACCAGCATTTGGTCGACCTATTCCCCAGTGAAGTCGCCAGCTGAAACAACCGGATGAAAATCATCAAAACAATGAAGTCGCCATCGAACGTCTTTTATCCCACATGTAGGGAAAGGTAAACATCGAGAAAACCTGAGGAAGGGAGAAGTCACGGTCTTGCAACCGAGAGATCGGGTAAGGAAGTCTGTTACGCGAGGGGAAGGTATTAGCACCCCACACGCCCGTAGTACTCTACGGTATCCACTCTTGCTATCTATCTTATAGGTGTGTTTAATCTATGCTTACTGTTTACTATACTACTGGAGGAATGCATGCAAAAGAAAAGAGAAAAGGAATGTAGGGAAAATAAAATTGTGCTCTCCTGGGCCCTACACCAATGCCTACGATCCTTTTTGAGGAATCAGAGCTACCGTAGTTCGGCTCATATGTTTTTGTTTGTTTTATGTTTTTTATGGACGAAGTTAATTCCGCCTTCTACCACAGCTCGACCTTTGGAGACTTATGCGTTGGCACAGAAGTAAATTAATCGTGTCCTTACCTGAAAAGGTTTTTTTTTTATTTATATTTTGTTGTAGATGTTTTTTCGTTGTAGATGATGACTAATTGACCTCAAGAGAGAGATATTAGCCATTTTTCTACTTAGCAATGAAAGGTGTTTTTGAGAATTGAACCACACCTATGCTTGAGATGAAGAACAATAAGATCGAGAAGAGACCCGCTTATCATTCCCCGTACTAAGCAAAAGCATGATTCTCATCGATAGTTTTAAAGTATTTTGAATTTTGAAAGAAAAAGAAGTTTTTGTTTTAAGTGCGAATGTTCAAAAAAGAAAAGTCAAATGGGACTAGCCTACTTCTAAACCGAATGTTATCGTGCGTTAGTAACCATAAGATTTAGGTTAAAGGGGAAATTTCTACCTAATGTTAGCATGTTTGAATTGCGATAAAATACCGAAAATGAAGAATAAAATAGATTTGCGACAATACCGAACGGAGAAGGTCCGTTGCCTCTTCAAAATTGTGCGAGCTGTAAGAAAATTCTATCAAAGTTTCCTCGAACGAGTGATCGAAGAGTTCACCCCGAGCATTCCACATTGCAAGGGTTATGTCGATGCTATAAAAAAGTCAATAAAATGATTATCGAATATGAAAAATAAGATAGAAAAAATTCTGATCGAAATTCTAAAAAGAAATTCTATTATAAAAATATTCTATTATTTTTGTTGTCAATTGAGAGGAAAAAATTAAACTAAAAGAGAAAAATTAAAATAGTAAAAGAAAAGAAAAAAATTGAAAGAGTTAGGGGGTATGAAGTCTAAAAATATGGGTGCTGAAGTAATTTGCCCAAAAAGATTTTCAACATTTTTTATTTATTATTTGCTTAATTATAATTATTATTAATTTGAAATAAAAATAATAAAACAAAAATAAACTTGTGCAATAATTAAAACTAAAAAAAGGAAAAGATGTGAAAATTAAAAAGGTAATTTTAGGTCAGAACAAAAAAGTCTCTTCTTCTTCTTCGCGAACGCGGCGCCGCCGGTCTCTCACCATCTTCACCGCCGTTTGCTTTCTTCGTTCTCCGTCGCGGCTTCATCTCTCCTCTTGCAACGGTGATCTCCTCCTTCGATCTCTCCATCTCAAAGCTTCGCCTTATTGCTACGATTTCGTCCAACCTCGATCTCCTCCGTTAGACGCCAACTCACATTTCCATCTCACTCTCCTCCGTGTTGTAGCCATTGTGATGCTGTGAGGTTTGTTGATGATGATGGAGGTTGATGAGAGATGTCACCGATTTGGAGAAGGAGCCGATTGTTGCTATTACGAATTTCCTTGGCATGTCGTTGTTGTCCCGGTGAAGGCCTCGACGTACAGGTACGTCTTCTCATTACTCTTCTCACCTCTGATACTCTTTCTTTTTTTATCTTGTTTCCTGATTTATGCGTTGATGATTGTGGCGATCCATGCTTTGATGGTGAGTCCAGGTTGAAGTCTCGTTGTATTCTTTGAGGAATGTCGATCAGCTTTGATGATTCCGGTGATTCAGGCTTTGATGATCGTGAAGATGATTCCGGCTTTAACGATAGCGGTGACTCAGGCTTTGAAGATGGTGTAGTTGATTCAGGCTTTGAAGATGGTGGTGATTCTTCTGGGAAATTGAGAGGTAATCCCGTTTTTTTCTGTGTTGAATTCCTGTGTGTTGAATGATGAACCGTCCCATTCCTCCTCTCCTTTTTCTGAACGCGAATTGTTGTGCGTTTCTGAGATAGTTGTTGTTGTTGTGTGATGTTATGTGGTTTTGCGATGCAGATCGAGAGTGCAGAAGTGACGCACCGAGGTGCTGCAGTTGAACTGTTGTTGAAGGTTGATACGTTGCGATGGAGATGATGAAATTATTAGAGAGAGATTGAAGTAGAAGATTCGTTGTCGTTATGCAAAGAACGTTGCAGATTGAGTGTGTGCATTGAAGTTGTACTGAAGATGATGAAGATGAAAATTCTTGTGCAGAGAGAGAATATTTATGGAGTTTTCTTGGAGTTTCCTGTGATTCTTCTATGAAGATTGAAGAATGATTGAGGATGAAGATGCATAGAGTTTTTTTTTGGTTTTTTCTGAGGGTGATTCTTCAAGTGGTGAAGAATCAAATGATTGGGAGGTAATTCTATTTTTATTCTGTTAGTAAATCATCTCCATTCTGTCCATCCCCATTATGTATATATATATGCTGGAAGTTTGTTATGGTTGGTTAAGAGGTTAGAAATTCTGTTAGGTGGTTACGAGGTGGGAAAAAGTTGGTTATGAAGGAAGTTAAGAAAAGTTGTTAGGTGTTATAACAGTTTTGGTTAGTTATGCTGTTAGAAATTCTTTTAGGTCTATCACCATATAACCATTTTCTGTTATGCTAAACTGTATATAGACGAATATTGGTTGATGTAGAACTGTTTTGGCTGAACTAATGTTACTGGAAATGTTAACTTTTTTTGTTTGTATAAATGTGCAAGGATTGCTTTGGATTGAAACAGCAGGCCTAAATCATGGCAGGTTATGATATGATGATTTGGTCATGAAGAAGGTAATTAAGATATAATCAAACTAAAGCTGCATTGCAAACAAGATAAGGCCACATAGAAAGCAATGATGAGAATCAAAGTGAAGAGTCATTAGTCAACTGGTCGCCAAATGTGCATCTTTAGATGTATTTCTCATTTTTGTAGTATATTTTTTTGGATATTGTAAATGGTGTTGGATATTTGTAATGAATGTTTTTGACAGACTTTCTCCTTTTAAGATTTAAACCCTTTGCGCTTCTACCAGTAACATATGTGAAATCATGCTCAACTGATACGTCTGACTTGATTGTTCTTACATTGCCTTTTCCATGCATTAGAGAAATATCTATTATACTAATGCATGCAACAAAAAGCACGCATATAATATTTGTTTGTCGAACAACAACTGCAAAGGCTCCAACCTTACCAATGCACTTAACCAGTAATTATTTTCCAAACTTGCAAGATACATGGCCAGCACAGCAGTAACGGATGCAACATCTGTATAATAAAGAAAAGTGAAGAACCAATGAAGGGGATACAAGGATAGGACAATTGCGTGAAGTATTGCCTTTCTGTCACCGAGAGTTGGTTTCAAGTGAATAATGATGTCATATAGAATTATGCTGCATGATTTTTCATACTTGTGGTCTGGATTCCAAGAAGAACCACGCAAAATATTTTAGAACTTCCACTTCAAATATTAATGAATGAATTCTAAACAAACTACAGCTTCAGTGAATCCCTAATTCAATTCAATTTTTCCAATCTAAACCAAATTTGCGTGTCAAGCAAATAAGCATCTGAGATAATGACACCTTGATCACAATCAACATCTTGTACCATGTCCCGACTATATGAGCACTAGAACAACGACGTCTTGGACCCCTTCTACATGGATGATAATGACTATGCCCTGAGGGATTCTTTGCGGATGAATATGAAAGATGCGACATGCAAATACCTTGATATGGAATGAACCTCAGGTAGGATGCTGACAAGCTCAAATATGAAAATGTATAAACCCTGATTTTTAGCTTCGTCTCATAAAACCTTGCAACTTGGCATTGGGAAGAAAAGAATAGCATCGTAGCTTGATGATGATAAGGTCCATGAAATGAAAACCTAGCTTCAAACAGATTATTAATGGAGAAATCAACCGAAACAAGCTTGTGCGAAGATGGGAGCCTTAAAGCCATACACCAACCCTTATTCCTTGAAATCCATGATCTTATGCCAATTTATTGATTAATGATGCATGATGTGTTAGATGACCTAATGTGAGAAAAATGCAAAAAATGCGTAGGCCAGGTAGGAAGTAAAAGGGTAGGACAAATTTGGGGTATTACAACTGCCCCTATTTAATTGTCTTAAACCTGAAAGTACGTTTGGCACATGACTTTCGGAAGTTCAAGGTTGAATATTATTAAATATCAATGCCAAAAATTTGTCCTGAGAGAGAGAGTGAGTGTTTTCTTTATTTATTTTTGTATTATCTGTTGGGGAAGAGAAATTTGTTTTTTTTTTCAATGAAGAGACAGAGACTGGACTTGTAACGTGGCTTGATGCCAATACAAGACAAATGGTTGGTATGAAAAGACAGCGGGCGAGGTCTACGGGCGACCTATGATCCCAAGGTGATACATGAGAGTGATTTGACAGAGAACCTAGCCAAAGGACGATCTTAGGTTCGACGAAGGTTTGAAGGAAGAACCTAGCCAAGAGGCGATCACAGGTTCGACGATGATTGAGGGAAGAACCTAGCCAAGAGGCGATCTCAGGTTTGAAGAAGGGAACATGGGTTATGACATGATGATTGTTTAGATAAGCGACATGGATGAGCATCAAGAAAGTTTAAACACGGACGAGTGTTTGAATCAATACGGACGAGTATTGAAAGAAGATACGGACGAGCATCCAAGGTTAAACACGGACGAGTGTTTGATTCAATACGGACGAGTATTGAAAGAAAAAAGTATAAACACGGACGAGTGTTTGAATCAATACGGACGAGTATTGAAAGGAGATACAAGCGAGTATCAAAAGGTTAAACACGGATGAGTGTTTGAATCAATACGGACGAGTATTGAAAGAAGATACAGACGAGTATCAAAAGTTTAAACATGGACAAGTGTTTGATTCAATACGGACGAGTATCAAGAAAGTTTAAACACAGACGAGTGTTTGATTCAATACGGACGAGTATTGAAAGAAGATACGGACGAGTATCCAAGGTTAAACACGGACGAGTGTTTGAATCAATACGGACGAGTATTGAAAGAAGATACGGACGAGTATCAAAAAGTATAAACACGGACGAGTGTTTTAATCAATACGGACGAGTATTGAAAGAAGATACAGGTGAGTATCAAAGGTATAAACACGGACGAGTGTTTGAATCAATACGGACGAGTATTGAAAGAAGATACGGACGAGTATTGAAAGAAGATACGGACGAGTATCAAAAAGTTAAACACGGACGAGTGTTTGAATAACTGACCCGGGTGGGTGTTTAGGAAACTTGACACATACGAGCGTTTAGGAATGCACACGGACGAGTGTTTAGGGAACTGACTACCAGACAAGAAATGGGTTTAGAACGACAAAGTGTGTTGATTTTGTTTGGAATTGAAAAGGTGAAGGTCACCGACTGGGGACTTTGGGCAGGATACCCTTCTGTAGGGATGTATTGTTGTCCTTGAATAATTCAGGTTTTTCGTGTAAGGTACCTGGTCTGGCTTATGCTTTGTATGCATGTTTGAATTTCTTTTGACGCAAAGATCCACTCTGATGGATCAGCTACGCGCTTTTGAGGATGCAATGATATGTAATTATAACTATATGCAATGTGAAGAAATAAACTTCAAGGGGATAAGAGTAGGCTTACTGGGAGCCATTGCTCATCACTGGGGATGTCAGTATACATCGATGCTTGGAAGTCTGCAGTACCAAAGATTGATGGGGTACCGATAAAAATTTGCACTGGGGAGCCCATGATACCGAAGATTGTTGATGACTCTGCTGAAGACTGAATTGCTGACGAAGCGAGTCTTTAGGTACACTGCTGGATTTTGAATCGTACCGTTGAAGGAAGAGATAATCTGACCAAACCTCCATACATCCTGAACTGTTGAGGGGGTGATATAAGTGAATATGCTGAAGAATGGATACTGAACACCATGCGGATCCCTCCGGATACATGTCCCAAGTTCACGCACACTGGGGAATTATCTCTTGAATCACTTGAGGAATAAGAGATGGGCATGGACACTTACGAGTGCCCCAGTTTAGCTCTGCGAATGCCCCGGTCTAGCTCTGTGAATGCCCCGGTCTGGCTCTGTGAATGCCCCGGTTTAGCTTTACTGGGGATGCTCTTGATTAACTCCACTAAGGATGCCCTTGCGCGTGCTGAATTAAAAGATGATTCTAGACTTTTTGAATTCACTTGGGGAATCAGACCTGAAGTTGCTTGTAGTAGATGGAGGCAGTTTCACGTGCTGGCGGGGTCAGGGTGACTGTCATGATGCTTTCAGCTGATTGTAGTATTGTGCAACATAATTGACTCGAGCATTTAAGTACGGATGAGGAATGCCCCTATCTGGAGGGTCTTTGGGAAGATCTAGGTTGAATAGAATACCACAAGATTCGTGCCACAATACGATATGAGGTGGCCAGCCCCAATGTATTGAGCCACGAAACAAACTGTTCTTGATTACAACTTTCTTGGAGAGATTTGTCGAATCACGACGTAACTGCCCCAGGTTGAATGACTTCTGAATAGATCCCTCGGCGTGATAGCCTCTGATTGACTTAGCTTGAAGTGATTTATCGACGTGATAACCTCTAATTGACAGTTTTGAGGGAATGCCCCAGATTTGGCTGAGCTTGGAGAGATCGATTCTCGACTTGATTACCCCAGATTGGCAGTTTTAAGGGAATGCCCCAGATTTATGGAATCTGCTAGCTTTATCCCTAAAGGGTACTCAAGATGTGAAGCACCAAGATGATTTCTCTTGACAGAATATGTGGTTAACATGTTGCTGGATAAGTCATTTCTCTTGTGGCAGCTGACTCTTGCTTCAACAGGGTATTCAAGCCTCTCTTTTCTGACAAGATCGAGCTCTCTACTGGTTGTTCATTGTGCAAACTTACTTGATGTCAATCAGTTGTTCTGTATGCAGAAGAATGTTTATTATGAGAATGATAATTCTAATGCAACACATATGCAAGTCTTGAAGTTTGAAAAAAAACTTTGAATGAACTGACGTCACAACTCTGTTGTGAACGAGTCACTAGCTAAAGAGAAATATCTGCAAATTCTTTTTTTTGAAATATAATGCAAGCATATGATGCCAAAATAGATATTGAGACGTACCTCTTAGGAGTCAGTTAAACGCTATCTCGCTGTAGCATGCTTTCGAATTGACCCATGCTTCAATTAGGACTTTTATGGGTTGTAACGTGGCCTGGTTCACGGTTTTTAGAAAAAAGGATTTAAGGCTCAAAATTATTTGGTGCCCACCCATTCTCCATGATGTTCTCCATTCCTACGTTCAGTTGACCCGATACAAGCATTCGTCTCTCGAGAAGAGTTTTCAATAATTGAGGAACCATAGTGGTTTCTTGGACACGACAGTCACTAACTTCTTTGCCTTTGGTGTCTGATCAGACGACTTTGTTCTTTGATGAGGATTTTCGTTGGTAATCCTTTTCTCGCCTTTTAGGCTTTTTCAATTCCCTTATTGCTTTTGCCTGAACATATTCTTTTGAATTTGGATTTGGAAGTCCAACGGGATGCCCCAATTTTTGCCTAAGTGACTTGTTTTCAAGCTTCGACTTAACGGGGATTTTTGTTTCTTTCTTATTCGTATTTTTTTTTTGAACAAGTCATTGATCTTTGAGTTGTTTTTGATTTGTCGGAAGTGATCGTGACTGCCAGAGTCTTTAGTATCGTCATTTGTTGACCTCCTGATGTGCGAGAGATATCCATTGGGATATAGTCAGTAGGCGCACATTGTTGTTAGATGAGGGTTAACCATTCTGGTTTTGACTTTTCTCAACCTTTTGATGGATAACCATTGTCGTATCCTTGGATGCACACTCTTGATGAGTTCTGAATGCTTGAACAAATTAGCTGAACAGTACCCGCCCCAAGGTTAAAATGAGTGTTTTTTCTGAACAGAAAGAAAACTCCTACTTCGAAGGCTCAGAGGGGTCGACGAGGGTCTATCTCCCTTATATCTCCGGTGTTTGGGGATTGAAACAAGGCCTGTACATCGTCAGCAGGGTCCTACTCAAAAGCATACCAACCAGAGATTTTGCGTTTTCAGATTATCGTCATCCTCCCTTGAATCTTTACCTAAGCATAAGACTAGGAAATCTGGCATCAATATGCAAGTAAAACATTTAAAGAGTGATAACGAATAGATGAGTAAAAATGAAAGGAACACTTCAAGACTAGCATACTTATTGCATTAAGATTTTCGTTCAAAAATAGACAAGTTTCTATATACAAGCAATGTTTAAACAAACAAGCAAGAATGCAAATGAAAATGCAGTAAAGAAACCAATGATTGCCATTGTTGAGGAGACTTGACTCCGTATGGACTTGCTGATTTTGACGACTTTTTGTAGTCTTGATGCTCGAGTGTGCGAGAGAATTCCCTTTCAGATCTGATGTGAACACAGTAGTCTCTGGATTGAGCCTGTCTTGGACATTGTCTTTGGATGACATACCTTCTTTAACCGATTGGCCAGGTGCCCCAGTATAATATGCATCACCAAGCACATCGTGTCTCAAAGAAATAATAGACATCATTATCAGAGTTTCCATGAACTGGCTTATCTGACTCTTTAATCCATTATCTTCCTGCTTGAAGAAGTTTCTGATTATGAGCCAAAGCTTGCATGTACCACTCAGAGTTATTCCATCACTGATCTCTGAGCATGTGTGGAGAGAAATCAGGTTGAACCTTTGAAGAGAACCCCAGGTCTGAATAATAATCCCCAATCTTCGGATACCTGTAATGAATGCATGAATATACATGGAGTGTATGAATGAATGCCATGTCATGTTTTGTCATTTCCAAGGAATTTGCGTGCTTTGATTTTGTTTTTGCGAAAGTAAGGGATGGAAGAGTTTTGGCCCAAGACCTGCAAATATGATTCCTTGAAAATAATAGAACATGTATGTTAAGCATGCAGTTAGCCATGTTATGTATGTAAAGGCATGAGATCAAAGAGGATCATGGTTCCATCATTCCTGAATAAGGTTGCTGCACTGCTCTGGATCATGTGAGTATCATCAGATCAGAGGTCTGACATAACTTCTGCATATATAAAAACCAAGTACCCTGTGGATCTCCCATTGTACGGGGTCAAGGCTTCTGGAACATCAGATACTGTTGAGCATTTCTGAACATGCTGGGAATACCAAGATTGAAGGCTTGAATGAACCTCCAGGTAAACAAGTCAGGATCTCAGAAAATAAATCTGAGAACCACACGGTCACCAAAAGGATACAGCATCTGCATAAAGTCTTAACAGAAATCCAGAATATAGCCATTAGAATCAGTAGTCATTGTCTGAGCATAGTTACCATCTGAGCACGAGTAACCATCTGCACATAGTCACCATCTGTACCTGTGATAGAAATTCCCTCCCTACTCACGGGTGAAAACTAGGTCAGGGTAAGATAATGGTAACTCGAAAATCATGGGTTCGCCTGAAAGTGCTATGGGCTTGCCCACAGACGTGGGTGCTGATAGTAATTCATTTGAACCTCATCCGAGCGTGGTATATGACATGACTGCACTAATCGGACCATGTCCTATAGCCGTCATGCCCCCACTCTATTCCTAGTGTCCTAGTGCACTCTGGCCTGGGTACTGGGCCTTTTACCTCAGAAGTGACATCCCCACCCAACATAGAGAACAGAGTCCAGCATAATAGATAGCAAATATGGAAAGCCATAAAATGCAATGCAAACTTATGCTCAGATAAACATGTACAAATGAGTAAAATGAAAGCATAAAAATAAACACCCTAAGGAAAGAAAACAAGAGCTAGGAGCGACTCCGAGATGGACCAGCATTTGGTCGACCTATTCCCCAGTGAAGTCGCCAGCTGAAACAACCAGCTGAAAATCATCAAAACATTGAAGTCGCCATCGAACGTCTTTTATCCCACATGTAGGGAAAGGTAAACATCGAGAAAACCTAAGGAAGGGAGAAGTCACGGTCTTGCGACCGAGAGATCGGGTAAGGGAGTCTGTTACGCGAGGGGAAGGTATTAGCACCCCACACGCCCGTAGTACTCTACGGTATCCACTCTTGCTATCTATCTTATGGGTGTGTTTAATCTATGCTTACTGTTTACTATACTACTGGAGGAATGCATGCAAAAGAAAAGAGAAAAAGAATGTAGGGAAAATAAAATTGTGCTCGCCTGGGCCCTTCCCCAATGCCTACGTATCCTTTTTGAGGAATCAGAGCTACCGTAGTTCGGCTCATATGTTTTTGTTTGTTTTGTGTTTTTTATGGACGAAGTTAATTCCGCCTTCTACTGGAGCTCGACCTTTGGAGACTTATGCGTTGGCACAAAAGTAAATTAATCGTGTCCTTACCTGAAAAGGTTTTTTTTTATTTATATTTTGTTGTAGATGTTTTTTCGTTGTAGATGATGACTGATTTACCTCAAGAGAGAGATATTAGCCATTTTTCTACTTAACCATGAAAGGAGTTTTTGAGAATTGAACCACACCTATGCTTGAGATGAAGAACAATAAGATCGAGAAGAGACCCGCTTATCATTCCCCGTACTAAGAAAAAGCATGATTCTCATCGATAGTTTTAAAGTATTTTGAATTTTGAAAGAAAAAGAAGTTTTTGTTTTAAGTGCGAATGTTCAAAAAAGAAAAGTCAAATGGGACTAGCCTACTTCTAAACCGAATGTTATCGTGCATTAGTAACCATAAGATTTAGGTTAAAGGGGAAATTTCTACCTAATGTTAGCATGTTTGAATTGCGATAAAATACCGAAAATGAAGAATAAAATAGATTTGCGACAATACCGAACAGAGAAGGTCCGTTGCCTCTTCAAAATTGTGCGAGCGGTAAGAAAATTCTATCAAAGTTTCCTCGAACGAGTGATCGAAGAGTTCACCCCGAGCATTCCACATTTCAAGGGTTATGTCGATGCTATAAAAAAGTCAATAAAATGATTATCGAATATGAAAAATAAGATAGAAAAAATTCTGATCGAAATTCTAAAAAGAAATTCTATTCTAAAAATATTCTATTATTTTTGTTGTCAATTGAGAGGAAAAAATTAAACTAAAAGAGAAAAATTAAAATAGTAAAAGAAAAGAAAAAAATTGGAAGAGTTAGGGGGTATGAAGTCTAAATATATGGGTGCTGAAGTAATTTGCCCAAAAAGATTTTCAACATTTTTTATTTATTATTGGCTTAATTATAATTATTATTAATTTGAAATAAAAATAATAAAACAAAAATAAACTTGTGCTATAATTAAAACTAAAAAAAGGAAAAGATGTGAAAAATAAAAAGGGAATTTTAGGTCAGAACAAAAAGGTCTCTTCTTCTTTCTTCGCGAACGCGGAGCCGGCGGTCTCTCTCCATATTCACCGCCGTTTGCTTTCTTCGTTCTCCGTCGCGGCTTCATCTCTACTCTTGCAACGGTGATCTCCTCCTTCGATCTCTCCATCTCAAAGCTTCACCTTATTGCTACGATTTCGTCCAACCTCGATCTCCTCCGTTAGACGCCAACTAACATTTCCATCTCACTCTCCTCCGTGTTGTAGCCATTATGATGCTGTGAGGTTTGTTGATGATGATGGAGGTTGATGAGAGATGCCACCGATTTGGCGAAGGAGCCGATTGTTTCTATTACGAATTTCCTTGGTATGCCGTTGCCGTCCCGGTGAAGGCCTCGACGTACAGGTACGTCTTCTCATTACTCTTCTCACCTTCGATACTCTTTCTTTTTTTTATCTTGTTTCCTGATTTATGCGTTGATGATTGTGGCGATCCATGCTTTGATGGTGAGTCCAGGTTGAAGTCTCGTTGTATTCTTTGAGGAATGTCGATCAGCTTTGATGATTCCGGTGATTCAGGCTTTGATGATTGTGAAGATGATTCCGGCTTTGACGATAGCGGTGACTCAGGCTTTGAAGATGGTGTAGTTGATTCAGGCTTTGAAGATGGCGGTGATTCTTCTGGGAAATTGAGAGGTAATCCCCTTTTTTTGTGTTCAATTCCTGTGTGTTGAATGATGAACCGTCCCATTCCTCCTCTCCTTTTTCTGAATGCGAATTGTTGTGCGTTTCTGAGATAGTTGTTGTTGTTGTGTGATGTTGTATGGTTTTGCGATGCAGATCGAGAGTGCAGAAGTGACGCACCGAGGTGCTGCAGTTGAACTGTTGTTGAAGGTTGATACGTTGTGATGGAGATGATGAAATTATTAGAGATAAATTGAAGTAGAAGATTCGTTGTCGTTATGCAAAGAACGTTGCAGATTGAGTGTGTGCATTGAAGTTGTACTGAAGATGATGAAGATGAAAATTCTTGTGCAGAGAGAGAATATTTATGGAGTTTTCTTGGAGTTTCCTGTGATTCTTCTATGAAGATTGAAGAATGATTGAGGATGAAGATGCATAGAGTTTTTTTTGGTTTTTTCTGAGGGTGATTCTTCAAGTGGTGAAGAATCAAATGATTGGGAGGTAATTCTATTTTTATTCTGTTAGTAAATCATCTCCATTCTGTCCATCCCCATTATGTATATATATGCTGGAAGTTTGTTATGGTTGGTTAAGAGGTTAGAAATTCTGTTAGGTGGTTAGGAGGTGGGAGAAAAGTTGGTTATGAAGGAAGTTAAGAAAAGTTGTTAGGTGTTATAACAGTTTTGGTTAGTTATGTTGTTAGAAATTCTGTTAGGTCTATCACCATATCACCATTTTCTGTTATGCTAAACTGTATATAGACGAATATTGGTTGATGTAGAACTGTTTTGGCTGAAATAATGTTACTGGAAATGTTAATTTTTTTTGTTTGTATAAATGTGCAAGGATTGCTTTGGATTGAAACAGCAGGCCTAAATCATGGCAGGTTATGATATGCAGATTTGGTCATGAAGAAGGTAATGAAGATAGAATCAAACTAAAGCAGCATTGCAAACAAGATAAGGCCACATAGAAAGCAATGATGAGAATCAAAGTGAAAAGTCAATAGTCAACTGGTCGCCAAATGTGCATCTTTAGATGTATTTCTCATTTTTGTAGTATATTTTTTGGATATTGTAAATGGTGTTGGATGTTTGTAATGAATGTTTTTGACAGACTTTCTCCTTTTAAGATTTAAACCCTTTGCGCTTCTACCAGTAACATATGTGAAATCATGCTCAACTGATACATCTGACTTGATTGTTCTTACATTGCCTTTTCCATGCATTAGAGAAATATCTATTATACTAATGCATGCAACAAAAAGCACCCATATAATATTTGTTTGTCGAACAACAACTGCAAAGGCTCCAACCTTACCAATGCACTTAACCAGTAATTATTTTCCAAACTTGCAAGATACATGGCCAGCACAGCAGTAACGGATGCAACATCTGTATAATAAAGAAAAGTGAAGAACCAATGAAGGGGATACAAGGATAGGACAATTGCGTGAAGTATTGCCTTTCTGTCACCGAGAGTTGGTTTCAAGTGAATAATGATGTCATATAGAATTATGCTGCATGCTTTTTCATACTTGTGGTCTGGATTCCAAGAAGAACCACGCAAAATATTTAAGAACATCCACTTCAAATATTAATGAATGAATTCTAATCAAACTACGGCTTCAGTGAATCCCTAATTCAATTCAATTTTTCCAATCTAAAACAAATTTGCGTGTCAAGCAAATAAGCATCTGAGATAATGACACCTTGATCACAATCAACATCTTGTACCATGTCCCGACTATATGAGCACTAGAACAACGACGTCTTGGACCCCTTCTCAATAGATGATAATGACTATGCCCTGAGGGATTCTTTGCGGATGAATATGAAAGATGCGACATGCGAATACCTGGATATGGAATGAACCTCAGGTAGGATGCTGACAAGCTCAAATATGAAAATGTATAAACCCTGATTTTTAGCTTCGTCTCATAAAACCTTGCAACTTGGCATTGGGAAGAAAAGAATAGCATCGTAGCTTGATGATGATAAGGTCCATGAAATGAAAACCTAGCTTCAAACAGATTATTAATGGAGAAATCAACCGAAACAAGCTTGTGCGAAGATGGGAGCCTTAAAGCCATACACCAACCCTTATTCCTTGAAATCCATGATCTTATGCCAATTTATTGATTAATGATGCATGATGTGTTAGATGACCCAATGTGAGAAAAATGCAAAAAATGCGTAGGCCAGGTAGGAAGTAAAAGGGTAGGACAAATTTGGGGTATTACAACTGCCCCTATTTAATTGTCTTAAACCTGAAAGTACGATTGGCACATGACTTTCGGAAGTTCAAGGTTGAAGATTATTAAATATCAATGCCAAAAATTTGTCCTGAGAGAGAGAGTGAGTGTTTTCTTTATTTATTTTTGTGTTATCTGTTGGGGAAGAGAAATTTGTTTTTTTTTTCAATGAAGAGACAGAGACTGGACTTGTAACGTGGCTTGATGCCAATACAAGACAAATGGTTGGTATGAAAAGACAGCGGCCGAGGTCTACGGGCGACCTATGATCCCAAGGTGATACATGAGAGTGATTTGACAGAGAACCTAGCCAAAGGAAGATCTTAGGTTCGACGAAGGTTTGAAGGAATAACCTAGCCAAGAGGCGATCACAGGTTCGACGATGATTGAGGGAAGAACCTAGCCAAGAGGCGATCTCAGGTTTGAAGAAGGGAACATGGGTTATGACATGATGATTGTTTAGATAAGCGACACGGATGAGCATCAAGAAAGTTTAAACACGGATGAGTGTTTGAATCAATACAGACGAGTATTGAAAGAAGATACGGACGAGCATCCAAGGTTAAACACGGACGAGTGTTTGATTCAATACAGACGAGTATTGAAAGAAAAAAGTATAAACACGGACGAGTGTTTGAATCAATACGGACGAGTATTGAAAGGAGATACAAGCGAGTATCAAAAGGTTAAACACGGACGAGTGTTTGAATCAATACGGACGAGTATTGAAAGAAGATACAGACGAGTATCAAAAGTTTAAACACGGACAAGTGTTGAATTCAATACGGACGAGTATCAAGAAAGTTTAAACACAGACGAGTGTTTGATTCAATACGGACGAGTATTAAAAGAAGATACAGACGAGTATCCAAGGTTAAACACGGACGAGTGTTTGAATCAATACGGACGATTATTGAAAGAAGATACGGACGAGTATCAAAAAGTATAAACACGGACGAGTGTTTTAATCAATACGGACGAGTATTGAAAGAAGATACAGGTGAGTATCAAAGGTATAAACATGGACGAGTGTTTGAATCAATACGGACGAGTATTGAAAGAAGATACGGACGAGTATTGAAAGAAGATACGGACGAGTATCAAAAAGTTAAACACGGACGAGTGTTTGAATAACTGACCCGGGTGGGTGTTTAGGAAACTTGACACATACGAGCGTTTAGGAATGCACACGGACGAGTGTTTAGGGAACTGACTACCAGACAAGAACTGGGTTTAGAACGACAAAGTGTGTTGATTTTGTTTGGAATTGAAAAGGTGAAGGTCACCGACTGGGGACTTTGGGCAGGATACCCTTCTGTAGGGATGTATTGTTGTCCTTGAATAATTCAGGTTTTTCGTGTAAGGTACCTGGTCTGGCTTATGCTTTGTATGCATGTTTGAATTTCTTTTGACGCAAAGATCCACTCTGATGGATCAGCTACGCGCTTTTGAGGATGCAATGATATGTAATTATAACTATATGCAATGTGAAGAAATAAACTTCAAGGGGATAAGAGTAGGCTTACTGGGAGCCATTGCTCATCACTGGGGATGTCAGTATACATCGATGCTTGGAAGTCTGCAGTACCAAAGATTGATGGGGTACCGATAAAAATTTTCACTGGGGAGCCCATGATACCGAAGATTGTTGATGACTCTGCTGAAGACTGAATTGCTGACGAAGCGAGTCTTTAGGTACACTGCTGGATTTTGAATCGTACCGTTGAAGGAAGAGATAATCTGACCAAACCTCCATACATCCTGAACTGTTGAGAGGGTGATATAAGTGAATATGCTGAAGAATGGATACTGAACACCATGCGGATCCCTCCGGATACATGTCCCAAGTTCACGCACACTGGGGAATTATCTCTTGAATCACTTGAGGAATAATAGATAGGCATGGACACTTACGAGTGCCTCAGTTTAGCTCTGCGAATGCCCCGGTCTAGCTCTGTGAATGCCCCGGTCTGGCTCTGTGAATTCCCCGGTTTAGCTTTACTGGGGATGCTCTTGATTAACTCCACTGAGGATGCCCTTGCGCGTGCTGAATTAAAAGATGATTCTAGACTTTCTGAATTCACTTGGGGAATCAGACCTGAAGTTGCTTGTAGTAGATGGAGGCAGTTTCACGTGCTGGCGGGGTCAGGGTGACTGTCATGATGCTTTCAGCTGATTGTAGTATTGTGCAACATAATTGACTCGAGCAACTAAGTACGGATGAGGAATGCCCCTATCTGGAGGGTCTTTGGGAAGATCTAGGTTGAATAGAATACCACAAGATTCGTGCCACAATACGATATGAGGTGGCCAGCCCCAATGTATTGAGCCACGAAACAAACTGTTCTTGATTACAACTTTCTTGGAGAGATTTGTCGAATCTCGACGTAACTGCCCCAGGTTGAATGACTTCTGAATAGATCCCTCGGCGTGATAGCCTCTGATTGACTGAGCTTGAAGTGATTTATCGACGTGATAACCTCTAATTGACAGTTTTGAGGGAATGCCCCAGATTTGGCTGAGCTTGGAGAGATCGATTCTCGACTTGATTACCCCAGATTGGCAGTTTTAAGGGAATGCCCCAGATTTATGGAATCTGCTAGCTTTATCCCTAAAGGGTACTCAAGATGTGAAGCACCAACATGATTTCTCTTGACAGAATATGTGGTTAACATGTTGCTGGATAAGTCATTTCTCTTGTGGCAGCTGACTCTTGCTTCAACAGGGTATTCAAGCCTCTCTTTTCTGACAAGATCGAGCTCTCTACCGGTTGTTCATTGTGCAAACTTACTTGATGTCAATCAGTTGTTCTGTATGCAGAAGAATGTTTATTATGAGAATGATAATTCTAATGCAACACATATGCAAGTCTTGAAGTTTGAAAAAAAACTTTGAATGAACTGACGTCACAACTCTGTTGTGAACGAGTCACTAGCTAAAGAGAAATATATGCAAATTCTTTTTTTTGAAATATAATGCAAGCATATGATGCCAAAACAGATATTGAGACGTACCTCTTAGGAGTCAGTTAAACGCTATCTCGCTGTAGCATGCTTTCGAATTGACCCATGCTTCAATTAGGACTTTTATGGGTTGTAACGTGGCCTGGTTCACGGTTTTTAGAAAAAAGGATTTAAGGCTCAAAATTATTTGGTGCCCACCCATTCTCCATGATGTTCTCCATTCCTACGTTCAGTTGACCCGATACAAGCATTCGTCTCTCGAGAAGAGTTTTCAATAATTGAGGAACCACAGTGGTTTCTTGGACACGACAGTCACTAACTTCTTTGCCTTTGGTGTCTGATCAGACGACTTTGTTCTTTGATGAGGATTTTCGTTGGTAATCCTTTTCTCGCCTTTTAGGCTTTTTCAATTCCCTTATTGCTTTTGCCTGAACATATTCTTTTGAATTTGGATTTGGAAGTCCAACGGGATGCCCCAATTTTTGCCTAAGTGACTTGTTTTCAAGCATCGACTTAACGGGGATTTTTGTTTCTTTCTTATTCGTATTTTTTTTTTGAACAAGTCGTTGATCTTTGAGTTGTTTTTGATTTGTCGGAAGTGATCGTGACTGCCAGAGTCTTTAGTATCGTCATTTGTTGACCTCCTGATGTGCGAGAGATATCCATTGGGATATAGTCAGTAGGCGCACATTGTTGTTAGATGAGGGTTAACCATTCTGGTTTTGACTTTTCTCAACCTTTTGATGGATAACCATTGTCGTATCCTTGGATGCACACTCTTGATGAGTTCTGAATGCTTGAACAGATTAGCTGAACAGTACCCGCCCCAAGGTTAAAATGAGTGTTTTTTCTGAACAGAAAGAAAACTCCTACTTCGAAGGCTCAGAGGGGTCGACGAGGGTCTATCTCCCTTATATCTCCGGTGTTTGGGGATTGAAACAAGGCCTGTACATCATCAGCAGGGTCCTACTCAAAAGCATACCAACCAGAGATTTTGCGTTTTCAGATTATCGTCATCCTCCCTTGAATCTTTACCTAAGCATAAGACTAGGAAATCTGGCATCAATATGCAAGTAAAACATTTAAAGAGTGATAACGAATAGATGAGTAAAAATGAAAGGAACACTTCAAGACTAGCATACTTATTGCATTAAGATTTTCGTTCAAAAATAGACAAGTTTCTATATACAAGCAATGTTTAAACAAACAAGCAAGAATGCAAATGAAAATGCAGTAAAGAAACCAATGATTTCCATTGTTGAGGAGACTTGACTCCGTATGGACTTGCTGATTTTGACGACTTTTTGTAATCTTGATGCTCGAGTGTGCGAGAGAATTCCCTTTTAGATCTGATGTGAACACAGTAGTCTCTGGATTGAGCCTGTCTTGGACATTGTCTTTGGATGACATACCTTCTTCAACCGATTGGCCAGGTGCCCCAGTATAATATGCATCACCAAGCACATCGTGTCTCAAAGAAATAATAGACATCATTATCAGAGTTTCCATGAACTGGCTTATCTGACTCTTTAATCCATTATCTTCCTGCTTGAAGAAGTTTCTGATTATGAGCCAAAGCTTGCATGTACCACTCAGAGTTATTCCATCACTGATCTCTGAGCATGTGTGGAGAGAAATCAGGTTGAACCTTTGAAGAGAACCCCAGGTCTGAATAATAATCCCCAATCTTCGGATACCTGTATTGAATGCATGAATATACATGGAGTGTATGAATGAATGCCATGTCATGTTTTGTCATTTCCAAGGAATTTGCGTGCTTTGATTTTGTTTTTGCGAAAGTAAGGGATGGAAGAGTTTTGGCCCAAGACCTGCAAATATGATTCCTTGAAAATAATAGAACATGTATGTTAAGCATGCAGTTAGCCATGTTATGTATGTAAAGGCATGAGATCAAAGAGGATCATGGTTCCATCATTCCTGAATAAGGTTGCTGCACTGCTCTGGATCATGTGAGTATCATCAGATCAGAGGTCTGACATAACTTCTGCATATATAAAAACCAAATTACCCTGTGGATCTCCCATTGTACGGGGTCAAGGCTTCTGGAACATCGGATACTGTTGAGCATTTCTGAACATGCTGGGAATACCAAGATTGAGGGCTTGAATGAACCTCCAGGTAAATAAGTCAGGATCTCAGAAAATAAATCTGAGAACCACACGGTCACCAAAAGGATACAGCATCTGCATAAAGTCTTAACAGAAATCCAGAATATAGCCATTAGAATCAGTAGTCATTGTCTGAGCATAGTTACCATCTGAGCACGAGTAACCATCTGCACATAGTCACCATCTGTACCTGTGATAGAAATTCCCTCCCTACTCACGGGTGAAAACTAGGTCAGGGTAAGATAATGGTAACTCGAAAATCATGGGTTCGCCTGAAAGTGCTATGGGCTTGCCCACAGACGTGGGTGCTGATAGTAATTCATTTGAACCTCATCCGAGCGTGGTATATGACATGACTGCACTAATCGGACCATGTCCTATAGCCGTCATGCCCCCACTCTATTCCTAGTGTCCTAGTGCACTCTGGCCTGGGTACTGGGCCTTTTACCTCAGAAGTGACATCCCCACCCAACATAGAGAACAGAGTCCAGCATAATAGATAACAAATATGGAAAGCCATAAAATGCAATGCAAACTTATGCTCAGATAAACATGTACAAATGAGTAAAATGAAAGCATAAAAATAAACACCCTAAGGAAAGAAAACAAGAGCTAGGAGCGACTCCGAGATGGACCAGCATTTGGTCGACCTATTCCCCAGTGAAGTCGCCAGCTGAAACAACCGGCTGAAAATCATCAAAACAATGAAGTCGCCATCGAACGTCTTTTATCGCACATGTAGGGAAAGGTAAACATCGAGAAAACCTAAGGAAGGGAGAAGTCACGGTCTTGCGACCGAGAGATCGGGTAAGGGAGTCTGTTACGCGAGGGGAAGGTATTAGCACCCCACACGCCCGTAGTACTCTACGGTATCCACTCTTGCTATCTATCTTATGGGTGTGTTTAATCTATGCTTACTGATTACTATACTACTGGAGGAATGCATGCAAAAGAAAAGAGAAAAAGAATGTAGGGAAAATAAAATTGTGCTCGCCTGGGCCCTTCCCCAATGCCTACGTATCCTTTTTGAGGAATCAGAGCTACCGTAGTTCGGCTCATATGTTTTTGTTTGTTTTGTGTTTTTTATGGACGAAGTTAATCCCGCCTTCTACCGCAGCTCGACCTTTGGAGACTTATGCGTTGGAACAAAAGTAAATTAATCGTGTCCTTACCTGAAAAGGTTTTTTTTTTATTTATATTTTGTTGTAGATGTTTTTTCGTTGTAGATGATGACTGATTTACCTCAAGAGAGAGATATTAGCCATTTTTCTACTTAACCATGAAAGGAGTTTTTGAGAATTGAACCACACCTATGCTTGAGATGAAGAACAATAAGATCGAGAAGAGACCCGCTTATCATTCCCCGTACTAAGCAAAAGCATGATTCTCATCGATAGTTTTAAAGTATTTTGAATTTTGAAAGAAAAAGAAGTTTTTGTTTTAAGTGCGAATGTTCAAAAAAGAAAAGTCAAATGGGACTAGCCTACTTCTAAACCGAATGTTATCGTGCATTAGTAACCATAAGATTTAGGTTAAAGGGGAAATTTCTACCTAATGTTAGCATGTTTGAATTGCGATAAAATACCGAAAATGAAGAATAAAATAGATTTGCGACAATACCGAACGGAGAAGGTCCGTTGCCTCTTCAAAATTGTGCGAGCGGTAAGAAAATTCTATCAAAGTTTCCTCGAACGAGTGATCGAAGAGTTCACCCCGAGCATTCCACATTGCAAGGGTTATGTCGATGCTATAAAAAAGTCAATAAAATGATTATCGAATATGAAAAATAAGATAGAAAAAATTCTGATCGAAATTCTAAAAAGAAATTCTATTCTAAAAATATTCTATTATTTTTGTTGTCAATTGAGAGGAAAAAATTAAACTAAAAGAGAAAAATTAAAATAGTAAAAGAAAAGAAAAAAATTGGAAGAGTTAGGGGGTATGAAGTCTAAAAATATGGGTGCTGAAGTAATTTGCCCAAAAAGATTTTCAACATTTTTTATTTATTATATGCTTAATTATAATTATTATTAATTTGAAATAAAAATAATAAAACAAAAATAAACTTGTGCAATAATTAAAACTAAAAAAAGGAAAAGATGTGAAAAATAAAAAGGGAATTTTAGGTCAGAACAAAAGGGTCTCTTCTTCTTCTTCGCGAACGCGGAGCCGGCGGTCTCTCTCCATATTCACCGCCGTTTTCTTTCTTCGTTCTCCGTCGCGGCTTCATCTCTACTCTTGCAACGGTGATCTCCTCCTTCGATCTCTCCATCTTAAAGCTTCGCCTTATTGCTACGATTTCGTCCAACCTCGATCTCCTCCGTTAGACGCCAACTAACATTTCCATCTCACTCTCCTCCGTGTTGTAGCCATTATGATGCTGTGAGGTTTGTTGATGATGATGGAGGTTGATGAGAGATGCCACCGATTTGGCGAAGGAGCCGATTGTTTCTATTACGAATTTCCTTGGTATGCCGTTGCCGTCCCGGTGAAGGCCTCGACGTACAGGTACGTCTTCTCATTACTCTTCTCACCTTCGATACTCTTTCTTTTTTTTATCTTGTTTCCTGATTTATGCGTTGATGATTGTGGCGATCCATGCTTTGATGGTGAGTCCAGGTTGAAGTCTCGTTGTATTCTTTGAGGAATGTCGATCAGCTTTGATGATTCCGGTGATTCAGGCTTTGATGATTGTGAAGATGATTCCGGCTTTGACGATAGCGGTGACTCAGGCTTTGAAGATGGTGTAGTTGATTCAGGCTTTGAAGATGGCGGTGATTCTTCTGGGAAATTGAGAGGTAATCCCCTTTTTTTGTGTTCAATTCCTGTGTGTTGAATGATGAACCGTCCCATTCCTCCTCTCCTTTTTCTGAACGCGAATTGTTGTGCGTTTCTGAGATAGTTGTTGTTGTTGTGTGATGTTGTGTGGTTTTACGATGCAGATCGAGAGTGCAGAAGTGACGCACCGAGGTGCTGCAGTTGAACTGTTGTTGAAGGTTGATACGTTGCGATGGAGATGATGAAATTATTAGAGAGAGATTGAAGTAGAAGATTCGTTGTCGTTATGCAAAGAACGTTGCAGATTGAGTGTGTGCATTGAAGTTGTACTGAAGATGATGAAGATGAAAATTCTTGTGCAGAGAGAGAATATTTATGGAGTTTTCTTGGAGTTTCCTGTGATTCTTCTATGAAGATTGAAGAATGATTGAGGATGAAGATGCATAGAGTTTTTTTTGGTTTTTTCTGAGGGTGATTCTTCAAGTGGTGAAGAATCAAATGATTGGGAGGTAATTCTATTTTTATTCTGTTAGTAAATCATCTCCATTCTGTCCATCCCCATTATGTATATATATGCTGGAAGTTTGTTATGGTTGGTTAAGAGGTTAGAAATTCTGTTAGGTGGTTAGGAGGTGGGAGAAAAGTTGGTTATGAAGGAAGTTAAGAAAAGTTGTTAGGTGTTATAACAGTTTTGGTTAGTTATGTTGTTAGAAATTCTGTTAGGTCTATCACCATATCACCATTTTCTGTTATGCTAAACTGTATATAGACGAATATTGGTTGATGTAGAACTGTTTTGGCTGAAATAATGTTACTGGAAATGTTAATTTTTTTTGTTTGTATAAATGTGCAAGGATTGCTTTGGATTGAAACAGCAGGCCTAAATCATGGCAGGTTATGATATGCAGATTTGGTCATGAAGAAGGTAATGAAGATAGAATCAAACTAAAGCTGCATTGCAAACAAGATAAGGCCACATAGAAAGCAATGATGAGAATCAAAGTGAAAAGTCAATAGTCAATTGGTCGCCAAATGTGCATCTTTAGATGTATTTCTCATTTTTGTAGTATATTTTTTTGGATATTGTAAATGGTGTTGGATGTTTGTAATGAATGTTTTTGACAGACTTTCTCCTTTTAAGATTTAAACCCTTTGCGCTTCTACCAGTAACATATGTGAAATCATGCTCAACTGATACATCTGACTTGATTGTTCTTACATTGCCTTTTCCATGCATTAGAGAAATATCTATTATACTAATGCATGCAACAAAAAGCACCCATATAATATTTGTTTGTCGAACAACAACTGCAAAGGCTCCAACCTTACCAATGCACTTAACCAGTAATTATTTTCCAAACTTGCAAGATACATGGCCAGCACAGCAGTAACGGATGCAACATCTGTATAATAAAGAAAAGTGAAGAACCAATGAAGGGGATACAAGGATAGGACAATTGCGTGAAGTATTGCCTTTCTGTCACCGAGAGTTGGTTTCAAGTGAATAATGATGTCATATAGAATTATGCTGCATGCTTTTTCATACTTGTGGTCTGGATTCCAAGAAGAACCACGCAAAATATTTAAGAACATCCACTTCAAATATTAATGAATGAATTCTAATCAAACTACAGCTTCAGTGAATCCCTAATTCAATTCAATTTTTCCAATCTAAACCAAATTTGCGTGTCAAGCAAATAAGCATCTGAGATAATGACACCTTGATCACAATCAACATCTTGTACCATGTCCCGACTATATGAGCACTAGAACAACGACGTCTTGGACGCCTTCTCAATAGATGATAATGACTATGCCCTGAGGGATTCTTTGCGGATGAATATGAAAGATGCGACATGCGAATACCTTGATATGGAATGAACCTCAGGTAGGATGCTGACAAGCTCAAATATGAAAATGTATAAACCCTGATTTTTAGCTTCGTCTCATAAAACCTTGCAACTTGGCATTGGGAAGAAAAGAATAACATCGTAGCTTGATGATGATAAGGTCCATGAAATGAAAACCTAGCTTCAAACAGATTATTAATGGAGAAATCAAGCGAAACAAGCTTGTGCGAAGATGGGAGCCTTAAAGACATACACCAACCCTTATTCCTCGAAATCCATGATCTTATGCCAATTTATTGATTAATGATGCATGATGTGTTAGATTACCTAATGTGAGAAAAATGCAAAAAATGCGTAGGCCAGGTAGGAAGTAAAAGGGTAGGACAAATTTTGGGTATTACACAATGGATGGTAGCCTTGTCATTATGGAAGGTAGTCTGTTGTCGAGATTTTTTTCACTTCAATGGATGGTAGCCTTGTCCTTATGGAAGGTAGTCTGTCATTGTGATTTTTGTTACTCCAATGGATGGTAGCCTTGTCATTATGGAAGGTAGTTTGTTGTTCATATTTTTGTTTCTATAATATATGTTAGCCTTGTCTTTAAGGAAGGTAGTTTGTTGTCCATATTTTTGTTACACCATTGGATAGTAGCCTTGTCATTATGGAAGGTAGTCTGTTGTCGAGATTTTTGTTATTCAAATGGATGGAAGGCTAGTAATTATGGGAGGTAGTCTATTTTCGTGGTTTTTGTTACTCCAATGGATGGTAGCCTTGTCATTATGGAAGGTAGTTTGTTGTCATTATTTTTGTTACTCCAATGGATGGTAGCCTTGTCATCATGGAAGATAGTCTCTTGTTGATATTTTTGTTACTCCAATGTATGGTAGCCTTGTCATTATGGAAGGTAGTCTGTTGTCGAGATTTTTGTTACTCCAATGGATGGTAGCCTTGTCATTTTGGAAGGTATTTTGTTGTCGTGATTTTTGTTACTCTAATGGATGGTAGCCTTGTCATTATGGAAGGTAGTCTATTGTCGAGATTTATGTTATTCCAATGGATGGAAGCCTAGTAATTATGGGAGGTAGTCTATTTTCGAGATTTTTATTACTCCAATGGATGGTAGCCTTATGATTATGAAAGGTAGTCTATTGTCGATATTTTTGTTACTCCAATGGATTGTATCCTTGTCATCATGGAAGGTAGTCTGTTGTCGAGATTTTTCTTACTCCAATGGATGGAAGCCTTGTAATTATGGATGATAGTCTATTGTCAAGATTTTTGTTACTACAATGTATGGTAGCCTTGTCATTATGGAAGGTAGTTTGTTTTCAAGATTTTTGTTACTACAATGGATTATAGCCTTGTCATTATGGAAGGTAGTCTGTTGTCGATATCATTGTTACTCCAATGGATGGTAGCCTAGTAATTATGGAAAGTAGTCTGTTGTCGAGATTTTTGTTACTCTAATGGATGGTAGCCTTGTCATTATGGAAGGGAGTCTGTTGTCCAAATTTTTTATACTCAAATGTATGGTAGCCTTGTCATTATGGAAGGTAATCTGTTGTTGATATTTTTGTTACTCCAATGGATGGTAGTCTTGTAATTAAGAAAGGTAGTTTGTTGTCCAGATTTTTGTTACTCTAATGGATGGTAGCCTTGTCATTATGGAAGTTTATCGGTTGTCGAGATTTTTGTTACTCCATTGGATGGTAGCCTTATCATTATGGAAGGTAGTCTGTTGTTGAGATTTTTGTTATTCCAATAGATGGTAGCCTTGTCATTATGGAAGGTAGTATGTTGTCGTGATTTTTGTTACTCCAAAGGATGGTAGCCTTGTCATTATGGAAGGTAGTATGTTGTCGATATCTTTGCTACTCCAATGGATGGTAGCCTTGTCATTAAGGAAGGTGGTTTATTGTCGAGATTTTTTATACTCTAATGGATGATAGCCTTGTCATTATGAAAGGTAGTCTCTTGTTGATATATTTGTTACTCCAATGGATGATAGTCTTGTCATCATGGAAGGTAGTATGTTGTCGATATCTTTGTTACTCCAATGGATGGTAGCCTTGTCATTATGGAAGGTAGTCTGTTTTCGAGATTTTTGTTATTCTAATGGATGGTAGCCTTGTCATTATGAAAGGTAGTCTATTGTCGATATTTTTGTTACTCCAATGGATGGTAGCCTAGTCATTATGGAAGATAGTCTATAGTTTAGATTTTTGTTACTCCAATTGATGGTAGCATTGTTATTATTGAAGGTAGTTTGTTGTCGAGATTTTTGTTACTCCAATGGATGGTAGCCTTATCGTTATGGAAGGTAGTCTATCATTGTGATTTTTGTTACTCCAATGGATGGTAGCCTTGTCATTATGGAAGGTAGTCTATTATCGAGATTTTTATTACTCCAATGGATGGTAGCCTTGTCATTATGGATGGTAGCCTTGTCATTATTGAAGGTAGTATGTGTCGATATCTTTGTTACTCTAATGGGTGGTAGCCTTGTCATTATGGAAGGTGGTTTATTGTTGAGATTTTTTATACTCTAATGGATGGTAGCCTTGTCATTATGAAAGGTAGTCTTTTGTTGTTATTTATGTTATTCCAATGGATGGTAGCCTTATAATTATGAAAGGTAGTCTATTGTCGAGATTTTTGTTACTCCAATGGATTTTATCCTTGTCATCATGGAAGGTAGTCTGTTGTCGAGATTTTTCTTACTCCAATAGAAGGTAGCCTTGTAATTATGGATGATAGTCTGTTGTCGAGATTTTTGTTACTACAATGTATGGTAGCCTTGTCATTATGGAAGGTAGTTTGTTTTCGATATTTTTGTTACTACAATGGATTGTAGCCTTGTCATTATGGAAGGTGGTCTGTTGTCGATATCATTGTTACTCCAATGGATGGTAGCCTAGTCATTATGGAAAGTAGTCTGTTGTCGAGATTTTTGTTATTCCAATGGATGGTAGCCTTGTCATTATAGAAGGTAGTCTGTTGTCCAAATTTTTTATACTCAAATGTATGGTAGCCTTGTCATTATGAAAGGTAGTTTGTTGTTGATATTTTTGTTACTCCAATGGATGGTAGCCTTGTCATTAAGAAAGGTAGTTTTATGTCCAGATTTTTGTTACTCTAATGGATGGTAGCCTTGTCATTAAGGAAGGTTGTTTGTTGTCGAGATTTTTGTTACTGCAATGGATGGTAGCCTTGTCATTATGGAAGGTAGTTTGTTGTTGATATTTTTGTTACTCCAATGGATGGTAGCCTTGTCATTATGGAAGGTAGTCTGTTGTCCCGATTTTTGTTACTCCAATGGATGGTAGACTAGTCATTATGGATGGTAGTCTATTGTTGAGATTTTTGTTACTCCATTGGATGGTAGCCTTGTTATTATGGAAGGTAGTCTTTTGTCGAGATTTTTGTTATTCCAATAGATGGTAGCCTTGTCATTATGGAAGGTAGTCTTTTTGTCGTGATTTTTGTTAATCCATTGGATAGTAGACTTGTCATTATGTAAGGTAGTCTGTTGTCGATATGTTTGTTACTCTAATGGATGGTAGCCTTGTCATTAAGGAAGGTGGTTTTTTGTCGATATCATTGTTACTCCAATGGATGGTTGCCTTATCATTATAGAAGGTAGTCTGTCGTCCAAATTTTTTATACTCAAATGTATGCTATCCTTGTCATTATGGAAGGTAGTCTCTTGTTGATATTTTTATTACTCCAATGGA
The DNA here is from genome assembly GCA_948472305.1 of Vicia faba. Classification (NCBI taxonomy): domain Eukaryota; kingdom Viridiplantae; phylum Streptophyta; class Magnoliopsida; order Fabales; family Fabaceae; genus Vicia; species Vicia faba. Next base: position 534,770,842 of record OX451741.1, read on the forward strand.
TGATAGTCTTGTCATTATGGAAGGTAGTATGTTGTCGATATCTTTGTTACTCCAATTGATGGTAGCCTTGTCATTATGGAAGGTAGTCTGTTTTCGAGATTTTTGTTATTCCAATGGATGGTAGCCTTGTCATTATGAAAGGTAGTCTATTGTCGATATTTTTGTTACTCCAATGAATGGTAGCCTAGTCATTATGGAAGATAGTCTATAGTTTAGATTTTTGTTACTCCAATTGATGGTAGCATTGTTATTATTGAAGGTAGTCTATTCTCGAGATTTTTGTTACTCCAATGGATGGTAGCCTTGTCATTACGGAAGGTAGTCTGTCATGGTGATTTTTGTTACTCTAATGGATGGTAGCCTTGTCATTATGTAAGGTAGTCTGTTATCGAGATTTTTATTACTCCAATGGATGGTAGCCTTGTCATTATGGAAGGTAGTCTGTCGTTGTGATTTTTGTTACTCCAATGGATGGCAGCCTTGTCATTATGGAAGGTAGTCTGTTGTTCAGATTTTTGATACTACAGTGTATGTTAGCCTTGTCATTATGGAAGGTAGTATGTTGTCCATATTTTTGTTACTCCATTGGATAGTAGCCTTGTCATTATGGAAGGTAGTCTGGTGTCGAGATTTTTGTTATTCCAATGGATGGTAGACTAGTCATTATGGAAGGTAGTCTTTTGTCGTGATTTTTGTTACTCCAATGAATGGTAGCCTAGTAATTATGGAAGGTAGTCTGTTGTCGAGATTTTTGTTACTCTATTGGATGGCAGCCTTGTCATTATGGAAGGTAGTATTTTGTCTATATTTTTGTTATTCCAATGGATGGTAGTCTTTTCATTATGGAAGGTAGTTTGTTGTTGATATCTTTGTTACTCCAATGGATGGTATCCTTGTCATTATGGAAGGTAGTTTGTTGTCCATATTTTTTTACTCCAATGGATGGAAGCCTTATCATTATGGAAGGTAGTCTCTTGTTGATATTTTGTTTACTTCAATGGATGGTAGACTAGTCATTATGGAAGGTAGTCTATTGTCAAGATTTTTGTTACTCTATTAGATGGTAGCCTTTTCATTTTGGAAGGTAGTTTGTTGTCGAGATTTTATTTATTCCAATGGATGCTAGACTAGTCATTATGGAAGGTAGTCTTTTGTCGTGATTTTTGTTACTCCAATGAATGGTAGCCTAGTCATTATGGAAGGTAGTATGTTGTCGAGATTTTTGTTATTCCAATGGATGGTAGCCTTGTCATTATGGAAGGTAGTTTGTTGTTGATATTTTTGTTACTCCAATGGATGGTAGCCTTGTCATTAAGGAAGGTTGTTTGTTGTCGCGATTTTTGTTACTGCAATGAATGGTAGCCTTGTTATTATGGAAGGTAGTTTGTTGTTGATTCTTTTGTTACTCCAATGGATGGTAGCCTTGTCATTATTGAAGGTAGTCGTTTGTCCCGATTTTTGTTACTCTAATGGATGTTAGACTAGTCGTTATGGAAGGTAGTCTATTGTCGAGATTTTTGTTACTCCATTAGATTATAGCCTTGTTATTATGGAAGGTAGTCTGTTGTCAATATTTCTTTTACTCCAATGGATGGAAGCCTTGTAATTATGGATGATAGTCTGTTGTCGAGATTTTTGTTACTACAATGTATGGTAGCCTTGTCATTATGGAAGGTAGTTTGTTGTCGAGATTTTTGTTACTACAATGGATTGTAGCCTTGTCATTATGGAAGGTAGTCTGTTGTCGATATCATTGTTACTCCAATGGATGGTAGCCTAGTCATTAGGGAAAGTAGTCTGTTGTCGAGATTTTTGTTACTCCAATGGATGGTAGCCTTGTCATTATAGAAGGTAGTTTGTTGTCCAAATTTTTTATACTCAAATGTATGGTAGCCTTGTCATTATGAAAGGTAGTTTGTTGTTGATATTTTTGTTACTCCAATGGAAGGTAGCCATGTCATTAAGAAAGGTAGTTTTATGTCCAGATTTTTGTTACTCTAATGGATGGTAGCGTTGTCATTATGGAAGTTTGTTTGTTGCCGATATTTTTGTTACTCCATTGGATGGTACCCTTGTCATTATGGAAGGTAGTCTGTTGTTGAGATTTTTGTTATTCCAATAGATGGTAGCCTTGTCATTATGGAAGGTAGTTTGGTGTCGTTATTTTTGTTACTCCAATGGATGGTAGCTTTGTCATTATGGAAGGTAGTATGTTGTCGATATCTTTGTTAATCCAATGGATGGTAGCCTTGTCATTAAGGAAGGTGGTTTATTGTCGAGATTTTATATACTCTAATGGATGGTAGCCTTGTCATTATGAAAGGTAGCCTCTTGTTGATATTTTTGTTACTCCAATGGATGGTAGCCTTGTCATTATGGAAGGTAGTATGTTGTCGATATTTTTGTTACTCCAATGGATGGTAGCCTTGTAATTATGGAAGCTAGTATGTTGTCGATATATTTGTTACTCCAATGGATTGTAGCCTTGTCAATATGGAAGGTAGTCTGTTTTTGAGATTTTTGTTATTCCAATGGATGGTAGCCTTGTCATTATGAAATGTAGTCTATTGTCGATATCTTTGTTACTCCAATAGATGGTAGCCTAGTCATTATGGAATGTAGTCTATAGTTGAGATTTTTGTTACTCCAATGGATGGTAGCCTTGTTATTAATGAAGGCAGTCAGTTGTCGAGATTTTTGTTACTCCAATGGATGGTAGCCTTGTCATTATGGAAGGTAGTCTGTCATTGTGATTTTTGTTACTCCAATGGATGGTAGCCTTGTCATTATGGAAGGTAGTCTGTTGTCAAGATTTTTATTACTCTAATGGATGGTAGCCTTGTCATTATGGAAAGTAGTATGTCGTTGTGATTTTTGTTACTCCAATGGATGGTAGCCTTGTCATTATAGAAGGTAGTCTGTTGTTCATATTTTTGTTACTACAGTGTATGTTAGCCTTGTCATTATGGAAGGTAGTTTGTTGTCCATATTTTTGTTACTCCATTGGATAGCAGCCTTGTCATTATGGAAGGTAGTCTGGTGTCGAGATTTTTTTTATTCCAATGGATGGTAGACTAGTCATTATGGAAGGTAGTCTTTTGTCGTGATTTTTGTTACTCCAATGACTGGTAGACTAGTAATTATGGAAGGTAGTATGTTGTCGAGATTTTTATTACTCCATTGGATGGTAGCCTTGTCATTATGGAAGGTAGTATGTTGTCTACATTTTTGTTATTCCAATGGATGGTAGTCTTTTCATTATGGAAGGTAGTTTGTTGTCGATATCTTTGTTACTCCTATGGATGGTATCCTTGTCATTATGGAAGGTAGTTTATTGTCAAGATTTTTGTTACTCTATTAGATGGTAGCCTTGTCATTATGGAAGGTAGTCTGTTGTCGTGATTTTTGTTACTGCAATGGATGGTAGCCTTGTCATTATGGAAGGTAGTATGTTGTCGATATCTTTGTTACTCCAATGGATGGTAGCCTTGTCATTAAGGAAGGTTGTTTGTTGTCGAGATTTTTGTTACTGCAATGGAAGGTTGCCTTGTCATTATGGAAGGTAGTTTGTTGTTGATATTTTTGTTACTCCAATGGATGGTAGACTAGTCGTTATAGATGGTAGTCTATTGTCGAGATTTTTGTTACTCCATTGGATGGTAGCCTGGTTATTATGGAAGGTAGTCCTTTGTCGAGATTTTTGTTATTCCAATAGATGGTAGCCTTGTCATTATGGAAGGTAGTCTTTTTGCCGTGATTTTTGTTAATCCATTGGATAGTAGACTTGTCATTATGTAAAGTAGTCTGTTGTCGATATCTTTGTTACTCCAATGGATGGTAGCCTTGTCATTAAGGAAGGTGGTTTGTTGTCGATATCATTGTTACTCCAATGGATGGTAGGCTAGTTATTATGCAAAGTAGTCTGTTGTCGAGTGTTTTGTTACTCCAATGGATGGTTGCCTTATCATTATAGAAGGTAGTCTGTTGTCCAAATTTTTTATACTCAAATGTATGCTAGCCTTGTCATTATGGAAGGTAGTCTCTTGTTGATATTTTTATTACTCCAATGGATGGTAGCCTTGTCATTATGGAATTTAGTCTGTTGTCGATATCTTTGTTACTCCAATGGATGGTAGCCTTGTCATTATGGAAGATAGTCTATCGTCGAAATTTATGTTATTCTAATGGATGGCAGCCTTATCATTATGAAAGGTAGTCTATTGGAGAGATTTTTGTAACTCCAATGGATTGTATCCTTCTCATTATGGAAGGTAGTATGTTGTCGATATTTCTTTTACTCCAATGGATGGAAGCCTTGTAATTATGGATGATAGTCTGTTGTCGAGATTTTTGTTACTACAATGTATGGTAGCCTTGTCATTATGGAAGGTAGTTTGTTGTCGAGATTTTTGTTACTACAATGGATTGTAGCCATGTCATTATGGAAGGTAGTATGTTGTCGATATCATTGTTACTCCAATGGATGGTAGCCTAGTCATTATGGAAAGTAGTCTGTTGTAGAGATTTTTGTTACTCCAATGGATGGTAGCCTTATCATTATAGAAGGTAGTCTGTTGTCCAAATTTTTTATACTCAAATGTATGGTAGCCTTGTCATTATGCAAGGTAGTCTCTTTTGATATTTTTGTTACTCCAATGGATGGTAGCCTTGTCATTATGGAAGGTAGTTTGTTGTTGATATCTTTGTTACTCAAATGGATGGTAGCCTTGTCATTATGGAAGGTAGTCTCTTTTTGATATTTTTTTTACTTAAATGGATGGTAGACTTGTCATTATGGAAGGTAGTCAGTTGTCGAGATTTTTGTTATTGCAATGGATGGTAGCCTTGTCATTAAGGAAGGTGGTTTGTTGTCGAGATTTTTGTTACTGCAATGGATGGTAGCCTTGTCATTATGGAAGGTAGTTTGTTGTTGATATTTTTGTTACTCCAGTAGCCTTGTCATTATGGAAGGTAGTCTATTGTCCCGATTTTTGTTACTCCAATGGATGGTAGATTAGTCGTTATGGAAGGTAGTATGTTGTCGAGATTTTTGTTACTCCATTGGATGGTAGCCTTGTTATTATGGAAGGTAGTCTGTTGTCGAGATTTTTGTTATTCCAATGGATGGTAGCCTTGTCATTATGGAAGGTTGTCTTTTTTTCATGATTTTTGTTAATCCATTGGATAGTAGACTTGTCATTATGGAAGGTAGTCTGTTGATGATATTTTTGGTATTCCAATGGATGGTAGACTAGTCATTATGGAAGGTAGTCTGTTTTCTAGATTTTTATTACTCCAATGGATGGTAGTCTTGTCATTATGGAGGGTATTCTGTTGTCGAGATTTTTGTTACTCCAATGGATGGTAGCCTTGTCATTATGGAAGGTAGTCTGTCGTCAAAATTTATGTTATTCCAATGGATGGTAGCCTTGTCATTATGAAAGGCAGTCTATTGTCGAGATTTTTGTTACTCCAATGGATTGTATCCTTGTCATTATGGTAGGTAGTATGTTGTCGAGATTTTTTTTACTCCAATGGATGGTAGCCTTGTCATTATGGAAGGTAGTTTGTTGTCGAGATTTTTGTTACTACAATGGATTGTAGCCTTGTCATTATGGAAGGTAGTCTGTTGTCGATATCATTGTTACTCCAATGGATGGAAGCCTAGTCATTATGGAAAGTAGTCTGTTGTTGAGATTTTTGTTACTCCAATGGATGGTATCCTTGTCATTATGGAAGGTAGTCTGTTGTCAAAAATTTTTATACTGAAATGTATGGTAACCTTGTCATTATCGAAGGTAGTCTCTTGTTGATATTTTTGTTACTCCAATGGATGGTAGCCTTCTCATTATGGAAGGTAGTTTGTTGTCGATATCTTTGTTTTTCCAATGGATGGTCGCCTTGTCATTATGGAAGGTAGTTTGTTGTCCAGATTTTTGTTACTCCAATGGATGGTAGACTTGTCAATATGGAAGGTAGTCTGTTGTCGAGATTTTTGTTATTCCAATGGATGGTAGACTAGTCATTATGGAAGGTAGTTTTTTTTCTTGATTTTTGTTACTCCAATAAATCGTAGCCTAGTCATTATGGAAGGTAGTCTGTTGTCGAGATTTTCGTTACTCCATTGGATGGTAGCCTTGTCATTAAGGAAGGTCGTTTGTTATCGAGATTTTTGTTACTACAATGGATGGTAGCCTTGTCATTATTGAAGGTAGTTTGTTGTTGATACTTTTGTTACTCCAATGGATGGTAGCCTTGTCATTATGGAAGGTAGTCTATTGTCCCGATTGTTGTTACTCAAATGGATGGTAAACTAGTCGTTATGGAAGGTAGTCTGTTGTCGAGATTTTTGTTACTCCATTGGATGGTAGCCTTGTTATTATGGAAGGTAGTCTGTTGTCGAGATTTTTGTTATTCCAATGGATGGTAGCATTGTCATTATGGATGGTTGACTTTTTGTCGTGATTTTTGTTAATCCATTGGAGAGTAGACATGTCATTATGGAAGGTAGTCTATTGTTGAGATTTTTATTACTCCAATGGATGGTAGTCTTGTCATTATGGAGGGTAGTCTGTTGTCGATATTTTTGTTACTCCAATGGATGGTAGCCTTGTCATTATGGAAGGTAGTCTATCGTCGAAATTTATGTTATTCCAATGGATGGTAGCCTTGTCATTATGAAAGGTAGTCTATTGTCGAGATTTTTGTTACTCCAATGGATTGTATCCTTGTCATTATGGAAGGTATTATGTTGTCGAGATTTTTTTTACTCCAATGGATGGAAGCCTTGTAATTATGGATAATAGTCTGTTGTCGAGATTTATGTTACTACAATGTATGGTAGCCTTGTCATTATGCAAGGTAGTCTATTGTCGAAATCATTGTTACTCCAATGGATGGTAGCCTAGTCATTAGGGAAAGTAGTCTGTTATCGAGATTTTCGTTACTCCAATGGATGGTAGCCTTATCATTATAGAAGGTAGTCTGTGGTCCAAATTTTTTATACTCAAATGTATGGTAGCCATGTCATTATGGAAGGTAGTCTCTTGTTGATATTTTTGTTACTCCAATGGTTGGTAGCCTTGTCATTATGGAAGGTAGTTTGTTGTCGATATCTTTGTTACTCTAATGGATGGTAGCCTTGTCATTATGGAAGGTAGTTTGTTGTCCAGATTTTTGATACTCCAATGGATGGTAGCCTTATTATTATGGAAGGTAGTCTCTTGTTGATATTTTTTTTACTTCAATGGATGGTAGACTTGTCATTATGGAAGGTAGTCTGTTGTCGAGATTTTTGTTATTCCAATGGATGGTAAACTAGTCATTATGGAAGGTAGTCTTTTGTCGTGATTTTTGTTACTCCAATGAATGATTGTCTAGTCATTATGGAAGGTGGCTTGTTGTCGAGATTTTTGTTACTTCAATGGATGGTAGCCTTGTCATTATGGAAGGTAGTTTGTTGTTGATATTTTTGTTACTCTAATGGATGGTAGCCTTGTCATTATGGAAGGTAGTCTATTGTCCCGATTTTTGTTACTCTAATGCATGGTAGACTAGTCTTTATGAAAGGTAGTTTGTTGTCGAGATTTTTGTTACTCCATTGGATGGTAGCCTTGTTATTATGGAAGGTAGTCTATTGTCGAGATTTTTGTTATTCCAATGGATGGTAGCCTTGTCATTATGGAAGGTTGTCTTTTTGTCGTGATTTTTGTTAATCCATTGGATAGTAGACTTGTCATTATGGAAGGTAGTCGGTTGATGAAATTTTTGTTATTCCAATGGATGGTAGACTAGTCATTATGGAAGGTAGTCTGTTTTCGAGATTTTTATTACTCCAATGGATGGTAGACTTGTCATTGTGGAGGGTAGTCTGTTGACGAGATTTTTGTTACTCCAATGGATAGTAGCCTTGTCATTATGGAAGGTAGTTTGTCGTCGAAATTTATGTTATTCCAATGGATGGTAGCCTTGTCATTATGAAAGGCAGTCTATTGTCGAGATTTTTGTTACTCCAATGGATTGTATCCTTGTCATTATGGAAGGTAGTATGTTGTCGAGATTTTTTTTACTCCAATGGATGGTAGCCTTATCATTATGGAAGGTAGTTTGTTGTCGAGATTTTTTTTACTACATTGGATTGTAGCCTTGTCATTATGGAAGGTAGTCTGTTGTCGATATCATTGTTACTCCAATGGATGGAAGCCTAGTCATTATGGAAAATAGTCTGTTGTTGAGATTTTTGTTACTCCAATGGATGGTATCCTTGTCATTATGGAAGGTATTCTGTTGTCCAAATTTTTTATACTCCAATGTATGGTAGCCTTGTAATTATCGAAGGTAGTCTCTTGTTGATATTTTTGTTACTCCAATGGATGGTAGCCTTCTCATTATGAAAGGTAGTTTGTTGTCGATATCTTTGTTTCTCCAATGGATGGTCGCCTTGTCATTATGGAAGGTAGTTTGTTGTCCAGATTTTTGTTACTCCAATGGATGGTAGACTTGTCAATATGGAAGGTAGTCTGTTGTCGAGATTTTTGTTATTCCAATGGATGGTAGACTAGTCATGATGGAAGGTAGTATTTTTTCGTGATTTTTGTTACTCCAATAAATCGTAGCCTAGTCATTATGGAAGGTAGTCTGTTGTCAAGATTTTCGTTACTCCATTGGATGGTAGCCTTGTCATTAAGGAAGGTGGTTTGTTATCGAGATTTTTGTTACTACAATGGATGGTAGCCTTGTCATTATTGAAGTTAGTTTGTTGTTGATACTTTTGTTACTCCAATGGATGGTAGCCTTGTCATTATGGAAGGTAGTCTATTGTCCCGATTGTTGTTACTCAAATGGATGGTAAACTAGTCGTTATGGAAGGTAGTCTGTTGTCGAGATTTTTGTTACTCCATTGGATGGTAGCCTTGTTATTATGGAAGGTAGTATGTTGTCGAGATTTTTGTTATTCCAATGGATGGTAGCATTGTCATTATGGATGGTTGACTTTTTGTCGTGATTTTTGTTAATCCATTGGAGAGTAGACATGTCATTATGGAAGGTAGTCTATTGTTGAGATTTTTATTACTCCAATGGATGGTAGTCTTGTCATTATGGAGGGTAGTCTGTTGTCGATATTTTTGTTACTCCAATGGATGGTAGCCTTGTCATTATGGAAGGTAGTCTATCGTCGAAATTTATGTTATTCCAATGGATGGTAGCCTTGTCATTATGAAAGGTAGTCTATTGTCGAGATTTTTGTTACTCCAATGGATTGTATCCTTGTCATTATGGAAGGTATTATGTTGTCGAGATTTTTTTTACTCCAATGGATGGAAGCCTTGTAATTATGGATAATAGTCTGTTGTCGAGATTTATGTTACTACAATGTATGGTAGCCTTGTCATTATGCAAGGTAGTCTATTGTCGAAATCATTGTTACTCCAATGGATGGTAGCCTAGTCATTAGGGAAAGTAGTCTGTTATCGAGATTTTCGTTACTCCAATGGATGGTAGCCTTATCATTATAGAAGGTAGTCTGTGGTCCAAATTTTTTATACTCAAATGTATGGTAGCCATGTCATTATGGAAGGTAGTCTCTTGTTGATATTTTTGTTACTCCAATGGTTGGTAGCCTTGTCATTATGGAAGGTAGTTTGTTGTCGATATCTTTGTTACTCTAATGGATGGTAGCCTTGTCATTATGGAAGGTAGTTTGTTGTCCAGATTTTTGTTACTCCAATGGATGGTAGCCTTATTATTATGGAAGGTAGTCTCTTGTTGATATTTTTTTTACTTCAATGGATGGTAGACTTGTCATTATGGAAGGTAGTCTGTTGTCGAGATTTTTGTTATTCCAATGGATGGTAAACTAGTCATTATGGAAGGTAGTCTTTTGTCGTGATTTTTGTTACTCCAATGAATGATTGTCTAGTCATTATGGAAGGTGGCTTGTTGTCGAGATTTTTGTTACTTCAATGGATGGTAGCCTTGTCATTATGGAAGGTAGTTTGTTGTTGATATTTTTGTTACTCTAATGGATGGTAGCCTTGTCATTATGGAAGGTAGTCTATTGTCCCGATTTTTGTTACTCTAATGCATGGTAGACTAGTCTTTATGAAAGGTAGTTTGTTGTCGAGATTTTTGTTACTCCATTGGATGGTAGCCTTGTTATTATGGAAGGTAGTCTATTGTCGAGATTTTTGTTATTCCAATGGATGGTAGCCTTGTCATTATGGAAGGTTGTCTTTTTGTCGTGATTTTTGTTAATCCATTGGATAGTAGACTTGTCATTATGGAAGGTAGTCGGTTGATGAAATTTTTGTTATTCCAATGGATGGTAGACTAGTCATTATGGAAGGTAGTCTGTTTTCGAGATTTTTATTACTCCAATGGATGGTAGACTTGTCATTGTGGAGGGTAGTCTGTTGACGAGATTTTTGTTACTCCAATGGATAGTAGCCTTGTCATTATGGAAGGTAGTTTGTCGTCGAAATTTATGTTATTCCAATGGATGGTAGCCTTGTCATTATGAAAGGCAGTCTATTGTCGAGATTTTTGTTACTCCAATGGATTGTATCCTTGTCATTATGGAAGGTAGTATGTTGTCGAGATTTTTTTTACTCCAATGGATGGTAGCCTTATCATTATGGAAGGTAGTTTGTTGTCGAGATTTTTTTTACTACATTGGATTGTAGCCTTGTCATTATGGAAGGTAGTCTGTTGTCGATATCATTGTTACTCCAATGGATGGAAGCCTAGTCATTATGGAAAATAGTCTGTTGTTGAGATTTTTGTTACTCCAATGGATGGTATCCTTGTCATTATGGAAGGTATTCTGTTGTCCAAATTTTTTATACTCCAATGTATGGTAGCCTTGTAATTATCGAAGGTAGTCTCTTGTTGATATTTTTGTTACTCCAATGGATGGTAGCCTTCTCATTATGAAAGGTAGTTTGTTGTCGATATCTTTGTTTCTCCAATGGATGGTCGCCTTGTCATTATGGAAGGTAGTTTGTTGTCCAGATTTTTGTTACTCCAATGGATGGTAGACTTGTCAATATGGAAGGTAGTCTGTTGTCGAGATTTTTGTTATTCCAATGGATGGTAGACTAGTCATGATGGAAGGTAGTATTTTTTCGTGATTTTTGTTACTCCAATAAATCGTAGCCTAGTCATTATGGAAGGTAGTCTGTTGTCAAGATTTTCGTTACTCCATTGGATGGTAGCCTTGTCATTAAGGAAGGTGGTTTGTTATCGAGATTTTTGTTACTACAATGGATGGTAGCCTTGTCATTATTGAAGTTAGTTTGTTGTTGATACTTTTGTTACTCCAATGGATGGTAGCCTTGTCATTATGGAAGGTAGTCTATTGTCCCGATTGTTGTTACTCAAATGGATGGTAAACTAGTCGTTATGGAAGGTAGTCTGTTGTCGAGATTTTTGTTACTCCATTGGATGGTAGCCTTGTTATTATGGAAGGTAGTATGTTGTCGAGATTTTTGTTATTCCAATGGATGGTAGCATTGTCATTATGGATGGTTGACTTTTTGTCGTGATTTTTGTTAATCCATTGGAGAGTAGACATGTCATTATGGAAGGTAGTCTATTGTTGAGATTTTTATTACTCCAATGGATGGTAGTCTTGTCATTATGGAGGGTAGTCTGTTGTCGATATTTTTGTTACTCCAATGGATGGTAGCCTTGTCATTATGGAAGGTAGTCTGTCGTCGAAATTTATGTTATTCCAATGGATGGTAGCCTTGTCATTATGAAAGGTAGTCTATTGTCGAGATTTTTGTTACTCCAATGGATTGTATCCTTGTCATTATGGAAGGTATTATGTTGTCGAGATTTTTTTTACTCCAATGGATGGAAGCCTTGTAATTATGGATAATAGTCTGTTGTCGAGATTTTTGTTACTACAATGTATGGTAGCCTTGTCATTATGGAAGGTAGTCTATTGTCGAAATCATTGTTACTCCAATGGATGGTAGCCTAGTCATTAGGGAAAGTAGTCTGTTATCGAGATTTTTGTTACTCCAATGGATGGTAGCCTTATCATTATAGAAGGTAGTCTGTGGTCCAAATTTTTTATACTCAAATGTATGGTAGCCATGTCATTATGGAAGGTAGTCTCTTGTTGATATTTTTGTTACTCCAATGGATGGTAGCCTTGTCATTATGGAAGGTAGTTTGTTGTCGATATCTTTGTTACTCTAATGGATGGTAGCCTTGTCATTATGGAAGGTAGTTTGTTGTCCAGATTTTTGTTACTCCAAGGGATGGTAGCCTTATTATTATGGAAGGTAGTCTCTTGTTGATATTTTTTTTACTTCAATGGATGGTAGACTTGTCATTATGGAAGGTAGTCTGTTGTCGAGATTTTTGTTATTCCAATGGATGGTTGACTAGTCGTTATGGAAGGTAGTCTTTTGTCTTGATTTTTGTTACTCCAATGAATGGTTGTCTAGTCATTATGGAAGGTGGTTTGTTGTCGAGATTTTTGTTACTTCAATGGATGGTAGCCTTGTCATTATGGAAGGTAGTTTGTTGTTGATATTTTTGTTACTCTAATGGATGGTAGCCTTGTTATTATGGAAGGTAGTCTATTGTCCCAATTTTTGTTACTCTAATGGATGGTAGACTAGTCTTTATGAAAGGTAGTTTGTTGTCGAGATTTTTGTTACTCCATTGGATGGTAGCCTTGTTATTATGGAAGGTAGTCTATTGTCGAGATTTTTGTTATTCCAATGGATGGTAGCCTTGTCATTATGGAAGGTTGTCTTTTTGTCGTGATTTTTGTTAATCCATTGGATAGTAGACTTGTCATTATGGAAGGTAGTCTGTTGATGAAATTTTTGTTATTCCAATGGATGGTAGACTAGTCATTTTGAAGGTAGTCTGTTTTCGAGATTTTTATTACTCCAATGGATGGTAGTCTTGTCATTATGGAGGGTAGTCTGTTGAAGAGTATTTTGTTACTCCAATGGATAGTAGCCTTGTCATTATGGAAGGTAGTCTGTCGTCGAAATTTATGTTACTCCAATGGATGGTAGCCTTGTCATTATGAAAGGTATCATGTTGTCGAGATTTTTTTTACTCAAATGGATGGAAGCCTTGTAATTATGGAGGATAGTCTGTGGTCGAGATTTTCGTTACTACAATGGTAGCCTTGTCTTTATGGAAGGTAGTTTGTTGTCGAGATTATTGTTACTACAATGGATTGTAGCCTTGTCATTATGGAAGGTAGTCTATTGTCGAAATCATTGTTACTCTAATGGATGGTAGCCTAGTCATTATGGAAAGTAGTCTGTTGTCGACATTTTTGTTACTCCAATGGATGGTAGCCTTATCATTATAGAAGGTAGTCTGTTGTCCAAATTTTTTAAACTCAAATGTATGGTAGCCTTGTCATTATGGAAGGTAGTCTCTTGTTGATATTTTTGTTGCTCCAATGGATGGTAGCCTTGTCATTATGGAAGGTAGTTTGTTGTCGATATCTTTGTTACTCCAATGGATGGTAGCCTTGTCATTATGGAAGGTAGTCTCTTGTTGATATTTTTGTTGCTCCAATGGATGGTAGCCTTGTCATTATGGAAGGTAGTTTGTTGTAGATATCTTTGTTACTCCAATGGATGGTAGCCTTGTCATTATGGAAGGTAGTTTGTTGTCCAGATTTTTGTTACTCAAATGTATGATAGCCTTATCATTATGGAAGGTAGTCTATTGTTGATATTTTTTTTACATCAATGGATGGTAGACTTGTCATTATGGAAGGTAGTCTGTTGTCGAGATTTTTGTTATTCCAATGGATGGTAGACTAGTCATTATGGAAGGTAGTCTTTAGTCGTGATTTTTGTTACTCCAATGAACGGTAGTCTAGTCATTATGGAAGGTAGTCTGTTGTCGAGATTTTTTGACTCCATTGGATGGTAGCCTTGTCATTAAGGAAGGTGGTTTGTTGTCGAGATTTTTGTTACTTCAATGGATGGTAGCCTTGTCATTATGGAAGGTAGTTTGTTGTTGATATTTTTGTTACTCCAATGGATGGTAGCCTTGTCATTATGGAAGGTAGTCTATTGTCCCGATTTTTGTTACTCCAATGGATGGTAGACTAGTCGTTATGGAAGGTAGTCTGTTGTCGAGATTTTTGTTACTCCATTGGATGGAAGCCTTGTAATTATGGATGATAGTCTGTTGTCGAGATTTTTGTTACTACAATGTATGGTATCCTTGTCATTATGGAAGGTAGTCTATTGTCAAAATCATTGTTACTCTAATGGATGGTAGCCTAGTCATTATGGAAAATAGTCTGTTGTCGAGATTTTTGTTACTCCAATGGATGCTAGCCTTATCATTATAGAAGGTAGTCTGTTGTCCAAATTTTTTATACTCAAATGTATGGTAGCCTTGTCATTATGGAAGGTAGTCTCAGTTTGATATTTTTGTTACTCCAATGGATGGTAGCCTTGTCATTATGGAAGGTAGTTTGTTGTCGATATCTTTGTTACTCCAATGGATGGTAGCCTTGTCATTATGGAAGGTAGTTTGTTGTCGATATCTTTGTTACTATAATGGATAGTAGCCTTGTCATTATGGAAGGTAGTTTGTTGTCCAGATTTTCGTTACTCCAATGGATGGTAGCCTTATCATTATGGAAGGTAGTCTCTTGTTGATATTTTTTTTACTTCAATGGATGGTAGACTTGTCATTATGGAAGGTAGTCTGTTGTCGAGATTTTTGTTATTCCAATGGATGGTAGACTAGTCATTATGGAAGGTAGTCTTTAGTCGTGATTTTTGTTACTCCAATGAACGGTAGTCTAGTCATTATGGAAGGTATTCTGTTGTCGAGATTTTTTGACTCCATTGGATGGTAGCCTTGTCATTAAGGAAGGTGGTTTGTTGTCGAGATTTTTGTTACTTCAATGGATGGTAGCCTTGTCATTATGGAAGGTAGTTTGTTGTTGATATTTTTGTTACTCCAATGGATGGTAGCATTGTCATTATGGAAGGTAGTCTATTGTCCCGATTTTTGTTACTCCAATGGATGGTAGACTAGCCGTTATGGAAGGTAGTCTGTTGTCGAGATTTTTGTTACTCCATTGGATGGAAGCCTTGTAATTATGGATGATAGTCTGTTGTCGAGATTTTTGTTACTACAATGTATGGTATCCTTGTCATTATTGAAGGTAGTCAATTTTCGAAATCATTGTTACTCTAATGGATGCTAGCCTTATCATTATAGAAGGTAGTCTGTTGTCCAAATTTTTTATACTCAAATGTATGATAGCCTTGTCATTATGGAAGGTAGTCTCTTGTTGATATTTTTGTTATCCAATGGATGGTAGCGTTGTCATTATGGAAGGTAGTTTGTTGTCGATATCATTGTTACTCCAATGGATGGTAGCCTTGTCATTATGGAAGGTAGTTTGTTGTCCACATTTTTGTTACTCCAATGGATGGTAGACTAGTCGTTATGGAAGGTAGTCTCTTGTTGATATTTTTTTTACTTCAATGGATGGTAGACTTGTCATTATGGAAGGTAGTCTGTTGTCGATATTTATGTTACTTCATTGGATGGTAGCCTTGTCATTAAGGAAGGTGGTTTGTTGTCGATATCTTTGTTACTATAATCGATGGTAGCGTTGTCATTATGGAAGGTAGTTTGTTGTCCAGATTTTTATTACTCCAATGGATGGTAGCCTTATCATAATGGAAGGTAGTCTCTTGTTGATATTTTTTTTACTTCAATGGATGGTAGACTACTCATTATGGAAGGTAGTTTGTTGTCGAGATTTTTGTTATTCCAATGGATGGTAGACTAGTCATTATGGAAGGTAGTCTTTTGTCTTGATTTTTGTTACTCCAATGAATGGTAGCCTTGTCATTAAGGAAGGTAGTTTGTTGTCAAGATTTTTGTTACTCCAATGGATGGTAGCCTTTCATTATGGAAGGTAGTCTCTTGTTGATATTTTTTTTACTTCAATGGATGGTAGACTTGTTATTATGGAAGGTAGTCTGTTGTCGATATTTTTGTTACTCCATTGGATGGTAGCCTTGTCATTAAGAAAGGTGGTTTGTTATGGATATCTTTGTTACTCCATTGGATGGTAGCCTTGTCATTAAGGAAGGTGGTTTGTTGTCGAGATTTTTGTTACTTCAATGGATGGTAGCCTTGTCATTATGGAAGGTAGTTTGTTGTTGATATTTTTGATACTCCAATGGATGGTAGCCTACTCATTATGGAAGGTAGTCTATTGTCCCGATTTTTGTTACTCCAATGGATGGTAGACTAGTCGTTATGGAAGGTAGTCTGTTGTCGAGATTTTTGTTACTCCATTGGATGGTAGCCTTGTTATTATGGAAGGTAGTCTATTGTCGAGATTTTTTTTATTCCAATGGATGGTAGACTAGTCATTATGGAGGGTAGTCTGTTGTTGAGATTTTTGTTACTCCAATAGATAGTAGCCTTGTCATTATGGAAGGTAGTATGTCATCGAAATTTATGTTATTCCAATGGATGGTAGCCTTGTCATTATGAAAGGTAGTCTATTGTCTAGATTTTTGTTACTCCAATGGATTGTATCCTTGTCATTATGGAAGGTAGTATGTTGTCGAGATTTTTTTTACTCAAATGGATGGAAACCTTGTAATTATGGATGATAGTCTATTGTCGAGATTTTTGTTACTACAATGTATGGTAGCCTTGTCTTTATGGAAGGTAGTTTGTTGTCGAGATTATTGTTACTACAATGGATTGTTGCCTTGTCATTTTGGAAGGTAGTCTATTGTCGAAATCATTGTTACTCTAATAGATGGTAGCCTCGTCATTATGGAAAGTAGTCTGTTGTCGAGATTTTTGTTACTCCAATGGATGGTAGCCTTATCATTATAGAAGGTAGTCTGTTGTCCAAATTTTTTATACTCAAATGTGTGGTAGCCATGTCATTATGGAAGGTAGTCTTTTGTTGATATTTTTGTTACTCCAATGGATGGTAGCCTTGTCATTATGGAAGGTAGTTTGTTGTCGATATCTTTGTTACTCTAATGGATGGTAGCCTTGTCATTATGGAAGGTAGTTTGTTGTCCAGATTTTTGTTACCCCAATGCATGGTATCCTTTCATTATGAAATGTAGTCTCTTGTTGATATTTTTTTTACTTCAATGGATGGTAGACTTGTCATTATGGAAGGTAGTCTATTGTCGATATTTTTGTTACTCCATTGGATGGTAGCCTTATCATTAAGGAAGGTGGTTTGTTGTCGATATCTTTGTTACTCTAATGGATGGTAGCCTTGTCATTAATGAAGGTAGTTTGTTGTCCAGATTTTTGTTACTCCAATGGATGGTAGCCTTATCATTATGGAAGGAAGTCTCTTGTTGATATTTTTTTTACTTCAATGGATGGTAGACTTGTCATTATGGGAGGTAGTCTGTTGTCGAGATTTTTTTTATTCCAATGGATGGTAGACTAGTTATTATGGAAGGTAGTCTTTTGTCGTGATTTTTGTTACTCCAATGAATGGTAGTCTAGTCATTATGGAAGGTAGTCTGTTTTCTAGATTTTTGTTACTCGATTGGATGGTAGCCTTGTCATTAAGGAAGGTGGTGTGTTGTCGAGATTTTTTTGCTTCAATGGATTGTAGCCTTGTCATTATGGAAGGTAGTCTATTGTTGATATTTTAGTTACTCCAATGGATGTAGCCTTGTCATTATGGAAGGTAGTCTATTGTCCCGAGTTTTGTTACTCCAATGGATGGTAGACTAGTCGTTATGGAAGGTAGTATGTTGTCGAGATTTTTGTTACTCCATTGAATGGTAGCCTTGCTACTATGGAAGTTAGTCTATTTTCGAGATTTTTGTTATTCCAATGGATGGTAGCCATGTCATTATGGAAGGTTGTCTTTTTGTCGTGATTTTTGTTAATCCACTGGATAGTAGACTTGTCATTATGGAAGGTAGTCTGTTGATGAAATTTTTGTTATTCCAATGGATGGTAGACTAGTCATTATGGAAGGTAGTCTGTTTTCGAGATTTTTATTACTCCAATGGATGGTAGCCTTGTCATTATGGAGTGTAGTTTGTTGTCGAGATTTTTGTTACTCCAATGGATGGTAGCCTTGTCATTATGGAAGGTAGTTTGTCATCGAAATTTATGTTTTTCCAATGGATGGTAGCCTTGTCATTATGAAAGGTAGTCTATTGTCGAGATTTTTGTTACTCCAATGGATTGTATCCTTGTCATTATGGAAGGTAGTATGTTGTCGAGATTTTTTTTACTCAAATGGATGGAAGCCTTGTAATTATGGATGATAGTCTATGGTCGAGATTTTTGTTACTACAATGTATGGTAGCCTTATCTTTATGGAAGGTAGTTTGTTGTCGAGATTATTGTTACTACAATGGATTGTAGCCTTATCATTATGGAAGGTAGTCTATTGTCGAAATCATTGTTACTCTAATAGATGGTAGCCTAGTCATTATGGAAAGTAGTTTGTTGTCTAGATTTTTGTTACTCCAATGGATGGTAGCCTTATCATTATAGAATGTAGTCTGTTGTCCAAAATTTTTATACTCAAATGTATGGTAGCCTTGTCATTATGGAAGGTAGTCTCTTGTTGATATTTTTGTTACTCCAATGGATGGTAGCCTTGTCATTATGGAAGGTAGTTTTTTGTCGATATCTTTGTTACTCCAATGGATGGTAGCCTTGTCATTATGGAAGGTAGTTTGTTGTCCAGATTTTTGTTACTCTAATGGATGGTAGCCTTTCATTATGGAAGGTAGTCTCTTGTTGTTATTTTTTTTACTTCAATTGATGGTAGACTTGTTATATTGGAAGGTAGTCTTTTGTCATGATTTTTGTTACTCCAATGAATGGTAGCCTAGTCATTATGGAAGGTAGTTTGTTGTCGAGATTTTTGTTACTCCATTGGATGGTAGCCTTGTCATTAAGGAAGGTGGTTTGTTGTCGAGATTTATGTTACTGCAATGGATGGTAGCCTTGTCATTATGGAAGGTAGTCTATTGTCCCGAGTTTTATTACTCAAATGGATGGTAGACTAGTTGTTATGGAAGGTAGTCTGTTGTCAACATTTTTGTTACTCCATTGGATGGTAGCCTTCCTATTATGGAAGGTAGTCTATTGTCGAGATTTTTGTTTTTCCAATGGATGGTAGCCTTGTCATTATGGAAGGTTGTCTTTTTGTCGTGATTTTTGTTAATCCATTGGATAGTAGACTTGTCATTATGGAAGGTAGTCTGTTGATGAAATTTTTTTTATTCCAATGGATGGTAGACTAGTCATTATGGAAGGTAGTCTGTTTTCGAGATTTTTATTACTCCTATGGATGGTAGCCTTGTCATTATGGAGTGTAGTCTATAGTCGAGATTTTTGTTACTTCAATGGATGGTAGCCTTGTCATTATGGAAGGTAGTTTGTCGTCGAAATTTATGTTATTCCAATGGATGGTAGCCTTGTCATTATGAAAGGTAGTCTATTGTCTAGACTTTTCTTACTCCAATTGATTGTATCCTTGCCATTATGGAAGGCAGTCTGTTGTCGAGATTCTTTTTACTCCAATGGATGGAAGCCTTGTAATTATGGATGATAGTCTGTTGTCGAGAGTTTTGTTACTACAATGTATGGTATCCTTGTCATTATGGAAGGTAGTCTATTGTCGAAATCATTGTTACTCTAATGGATGGTAGCCTAGTCATTATGGAAAATAGTCTGGTGTCGTGATTTTTGTTACTCCAATGGATGGTAGCCTTATCATTATAGAAGGTAGTCTATTGTCCAAAATTTTTATACTAAAATGTATGGTAGCCATGTCATTATGGAAGGTAGTCTCTTGTTGATATTTTTGTTACTCCAATGGATGGTAGCCTTGTCATTATGGAAGGTAGTTTGTTGTCGATATCTTTGTTACTCCAATGGATGGTACCCTTGTCATTAAGGAAGGTAGTTTGTTGTCAAGATGATTGTTACTCCAACGGATGGTAGCCTTTCATTATGGAAGGTAGTCTCTTGTTGATATTTTTTTTACTTCAATGGATGGTAGACTTGTCATTATGGAAGGTAGTATGTTGTCGATATTTTTGTTACTCCATTGGATGGTAGCCTTGTCATTAAGGAAGGTGGTTTATTGTCCAGATTTTTTTTACTCCAATGGATGGTAGCCTTATCATTATGGAAGGTAGTCTGTTGTTGATATTTTTTTTACTTCAATGGATGGTATACTTGTCATTATGGAAGGTAGTCTGTTGTCGAGATTTTTTTTATTCCAATGGATGGTAGACTAGTCATTATGGAAGGTAGTCTTTTGTCGTGATTTTTGTTACTCCAATGAATGGTAGTCTAGTCATTATGGAAGGTAGTCTGTTGTCTAGATTTTTGTTACTCCATTGGATGGTAGCCTTGTTGTTGTACCCCAAAATTTGCCCTCCCATATTCTTCAAGAAATTACCAAGTCATGCTTCAAAATTCCCCAAGGGTTGCACAGTGTAAGGGCCTCCTAACAGTCAAAATTAGGGTTTTGGTTCTGGCAAAGAAAATGAAGTTTCCAAGGGTCCAATCAAGTCCCACATGCCTACAAACATGGTCAAGCATCCTCATATCAAGTTTCAAGACATACAGCACAAAATTGCACAGTCAAAAACCCTAATTGCACTACAGTCAACTGTAGGGGCAAAATGGTCATTTGACAGTCAAAAGTTCAAATTTTTGGTCAACATCTCATTTTGAAACCACAAACATCATTTGATCAATGCTTGATCATGATTCTCAAAGCTTGGCTCAAAAATCATCAAGATGCAAAAGTTTCCATGTTTGGACAGTTGAAAAAGTCAACTGTAAATTGACCAGGGCATAACTTTCACATGGATTATCAGAAAAATTCCATCCAAAGCTCATTTTTAAGAAAAAGACATTTCCTACAACTCCTCTTCACACTTCAAATCCAAGAAATGCTCTCACAAAAAGTTATCAATTTCAACATTATAGGTCATTTTCAAAAGTCAACAAAAAGGGACTTTAAGTCAAAGAACATAACTTGAGATTGGTAAATCAAAATGACATGGGACCAAAGGCATTGGTTATAGGACTCAAAGAACTTTCCAAAATGTCCAAGAACATGAGCAAAGTTTAAAAATTGAGAAAGTTATGCCTTTTGGAAGTTGGGAAATTTTTGGATATTTTGAAAAGTCAACATTGCTTCAAATGACCTAAAGGGAAGTTTTTTATCATTTTTATTTATTTATTTGGATTTTTTATTATTAATAATTCATTTAATTAAATAAAATACATGAAAAATACCAAACCTAATGTTTTGAATCTTTTTGTGCATAGAATAGGATCAATATTTCGTGTACAATCAAATAAGGAAAGAATCAAAGGTGATTGGATGTGATTGAAGCCAAAAAGCATGAAAAAGATTTGGAAAATTATGGCTTGAAAATCAAATATCCTTTTCATTAATTCATGGATTTTTGATCAATTTCTTTGACCTAAATCATTGATACATATATATGCAAGCTAACCCTATTCAAAAAGGACCCCCAGCTGCGCCATATACCAAGAGCCAAACTTGAATTTTTTGCAAGAATATTGAAAACTGAAAACAAGGTTCCAAGAGGTTTCAAGCCAAAATACTTGTCTCATCACCTTCCTGAGACCTCAAGCATCGTAACTGAATAACTTTCCACGTCCCTAACGCCCAGAATTGGTGAATAGAATTCAAACTTTTTCATATTTTTGTCATATTCGTGTTTTAATATTCCAGCACATTCATTGCATTTTTTTCATGGATTCTTGCTAATTGATGTATTCTGAAGCTAACCATATATTCCAATTGAGTTTTTATGCATTATTGAGGGATTCGCCATTAAAGACATTTAGGGTTACCAAGCTTTTCATTTGGGCGTTTCTCACTACTGCAAAATTAGGACATGTCAATGCCATGGATGAATTCAGAATGCTTGGACGGTTCAAAAACGACCCTCGCGCCTAATTAATGTGGTCGGACGGCCTAATCGTTATTTTCAGATATGGCATATTTTGGGGGGGTTTAAAACCCCCGCTAACCATTTTCTATTTTCAGGAAATAAACAAGCCAGTGAAGAAGAAGGGTATGTGGCCAGCGCTGGTTGGTTCGTTCAAATTTTGGCGTGGAAAAGAAAGCATTAACGTTGTTTATTTTATTATGTTTGTTGATTGTATAAAATACAAAGAAGTAAAGCAGCGCGTTTGGCAAGGCATAGCATTGGTATTCATCAAGACCTGGGTTCGAGCCCCAGGTCCACACCCCTTTCATATTATTTTTCATTTAACGCTTATATGCAGCTTCAACACTAAAACACACCATGCATCCACGTTATCAAGCCGTCCACGCGTCCCACTGCACTCAATCATACCAATCCAAGGGACTAGATTTGAAGGGAATGGTAAACTGCAGTCAAAGATGCCACATGCTAGCGCCAGGGTCAACGAGGCCTAAAGCTTATTGGGCTTAAATTGCTAAGACTTACCTCCCAATTTGGGGACAGACCCCCCTAGGTTTGCAATGTTCTTTTCACAATTTTTTTTATTTTGATTCAATTTTTTTTTCTTTTATTTATTAATTCCTTTAATTTAATATTTCTATAAAAACATAAAAAAAAACAATAAAAAATCAGAAAAGACAAAATTGAATATATTGTTATTTAATTAATATTTTTGTAAATAAAATTCATTAATTAACTTAGTTTTAAATCTAGGATTAATCTTAACATTTTTCAATAAAACCTAAAATTGGTAGAATTAAGGTTTCTAGCATTTTTCATCCTTTTTTTTATTTTACTATATTAATTATTAATTCTTAATTTGTTATTTTTATAAATCAAGTTGCAATTAATTAATTAGGCTTAATTTTAGATAATTGTCATATTTTCTTAATAAATAAAAAATTTGTAGACTTAGGTTTAATTTCATTAAATTCTCATAAATACAAAAAACCCAAAAAATAATTTCTTTTTCTTTAATTTAATTAATTTGCTAATAATTTAACTGCATTAAAAAGGGTCCAACGCCCTCGTTTTTAAGTTTAATTCAATTTGCGTATTTATTTCTTTTTCTTGATTATTTCTGTACCTCTCCCAAAGCCGTGTAAACTTAATTTCTCGCACTTTTACTTTTACTTTATTTCTTTACTTTCTGTCAAATCGGGTCCTGGAAATTTTGGCGATGTGGACCCGCGCCTTTTGTAATAGTTTAGAATTTTATCTTTCTCGCAATTTTTTTAACTGTTAACAAATGCATGCAAGAATGAATGGACAAAAACTAAAAACAAACGCATAGATCACTTTGACAAAAGACAAAAATAAATGAACATGACACACAAATCACACACCACCCCTAGGGTACGCCTCACTGTTGCCTTGCCTCGAAAGGTGATCGTCGAGTAGAGGATGTCTTAGTAAGTCCTCATGATCCGGGAACCTGGCATGAGGGTAGCTTCTAAGGTGTCTTCCTATTGCTCTGGTGATCACCATGTCCCGAACCTCGAATTGACCCGAACACCTCCAACGGTGGTGCTACCTACCTCTCAATGGTGGGATGGCACTACTTTAAAGGACATTTACACAGACGAATTCCTTAGGGTAGGTAGACGACTCTAGATACTTGCTCTAAATTCAAAACAAATTCAAAAATACTTTTCACACCAACACATTTTCAAAAAGCTTTCGAAAGCATTTATTCAAACACTCTTGAGGACCGATACAAGAGTCGAACTGAAATTTTCAAAGAAACTTTTTTAAAACCCACATTGAAAAGCAAACAAACCATTTTTGAAAACACAAGTGAGCAAGTATTTAAGAGCCCATGGATAACCATGGATAGAAAGGGTGCTAACACCTTCCCTTTCTATAACCTACCTCCCAAACCGAGAGCAATCTCTTTAAGGAATTTTTCTGTGCTTTTGTCCTTTCCATTTGGAGAAAATAAAAGACGGTGGCGACTCTTGCTTCCGCAACATTTCGCGAACCATCTTTAAAACAGTCAGTTCCAGATCCACCGATCACAGAACTGGAGACTCTGCTGGGGACATCTTTATAAAGTGAGGTGTACCTTAGGGTTAGTTCATAACTGTGTTTTCAATTGTACTGATTTGCTTGCTTTAAATTGTGGGACTGTCTTGGGAGTTCTATAGATCCTAACCCGGATCTGGGGATACCTTCTTAGAAAGTAGCAACAAGGCTGTGAGGGAACTGTGCGGGGTATACCGACATGGTTGAAACAGTCTGCTACGTTGATGTGGCACTTTGGTGTGTACCGGTAACCCTTGAGTTCAGTCAAGGAGAGTACGGGGCCTCCGCGTGGTGTCGTGAAGCATCAACAGACCTTAGGAACCTTAATTGAACTATCTTGGCCTCTTTAGGGTAGTGAGATAATTGACTTTGGTGCAGTCCGAGGTTGGTTGATACTCGATACTACACTCAATTGAGGGTTGCTTTCCTGGAATATTTCGGTCGCCAGTTCAGTGGCTAAATCGAAACGATGAACAATGAAAGCAATCCCGTGATATTGGGACCCTTAGAACCCGGTTACTTCTAATAGGACAGGTTGAGCCCACCAACTTCAAGAGGGTAATACCCAGACCCCATGCTGGCCTAAACTCTAAGGGCTTCTCTTGTGTGACTTGTGTGCCTTCGTACTTGACTACTTGCATGCTTGTTGTCTGACACTTGAGCTTCTTGCAGGTTTTGTTTGTAGTCCTTAATTAGGACTCATGACAAGGTTTACCGAGTTTCTTGCAGGGTTTGTCCATATTCCTTAATTAGGACTCATGGCAGGTTTACTGAGTTTGCTTGCAGATTTTGTGTATAGTCCTTAATAAGGGCTCATAACAGGGTTTATCCATACTACCCCATGCATCATGACATCATACCATTGCATACATCCTAACCCATTTCAAGGATCTCAAGGGCTTGTGATGCAGGTCATGATAAATCAAACGTCTAGCAAGGGGCAAAGAGGATTTATTTTCCTCTAGCCAAGGTTGTCAGGGGCTATGGCCCACTTGATATGGTGAGCTCTGACTCTTGAAGAAGGTTCCCCTAACCAAGGTTGTTTGGGAACCAAAACCAGACATGATGAATAAAGTCAGGGGCTATGACCCACTGGATATGGTGAGCCTTTGACCCTTGACGAAGGACTCTCAATAATATGCAGTTCCTTCAATCAAGCTACCGGACCCAAATTTTAACCAATTTCCTTGTTTACCCCGCGAGGTCCTTGAAAACATTACATGCATGTCATACTCATCATCGCATAACAGGTACCCTTTCTCTGCAGGTTGCTTACCTTCTTCGCTGTTTATTTCAGCCGATCGTCATGAATCCTGAATCATCCAATGAGTAGACTATCAAGGCCCTCCAGGCTCAGAATGCCCAGTTCCAAGAGCTGATCATGAATTTGGCCCAGGGGCAACAAGATCTGAAGACCCTGCTCTTGAAAAAGAAGAAGAAGAGGACTGTTTTGTTCAGCCCTAGACGCAGATCTGGGAACACACTGCAGATTGAAGCTGAGAGGACTACTCCATCTGTTGGGGAAGGCAGTCATCAGGAGGAAAGGGTTCCCAGTCCAGTGGTCTCCGACAACGAGACAAATTTCAACAACAAACAATACCCTCCTGCTGAGGACAAGTACAAACAGTTGGAAGACCGCCTGAATGCAATGGCAATTCAACAAGTGCCTGGTTTGGATTTCGGAGACTTGGGTCTAACTTCTGGTGTGGTGATCCCACACAAATTCAAAGCACCCTCTTTTTCTAAGTACAATGGGGCATCCTGTCCCAGGCTGCATCTCAGGTCTTATGTGCGGAAAATTCAACCGTATACTGTGGACAAGAACTTATGGATCCACTTCTTCCAGGAAAGTCTTTCAGGGACTCATCTCGAATGGTTCTATCAGCTGGATGGAACCAAGGTTCATAACTGGGAGGAGTTGGCTACTGCTTTTTACAAGCAGTATCAGTACAATGCCGACCTCGCTCCTACGCGTACCCAACTCCAGGGTATGTCGTTAGGATCGGGAGAAGGTTTTAAAGAATATGCGCAGAAGTGGAGGGACCTCGCTGGAAGGGTACAACCACCTCTGACTGACCTCGAGCTCGTCGACATGTTCTTAGGGACCCTGTCTGGTCCCTTCTTCAACCATCTGATTAAGAACTCTTCTGCTGGGTTTACAGATCTGATCTTGACTGGGGAGAGGATCGAAGCTGGTATCAAGGCTGGGAAGATACAGAAGGATGCTTCATCGAGCACCGATAAAAAACCTTTTAAGAAGGAATCCAATGCCGTCTATGGTTCAAGGAGACAGAATAGACCAGAACGCTGCCAAGCTGCCAATGCAGTGGTGATCTCAAAACCTGTTGGTGCTCTTCAACATCACAACCAACAAAAGAGCGAGAGAAGGCAGTTCACTCGGCTCAGCATGACCTTATCCCAGATATTGCCACAGTTGCTGGAGACCAAGCTGGTAACTCTAAAAGAAGCTCCGAAGAATCAAAATACAACGTCACCGAAGTATAACCCCAACGCCCGCTGCGCTTATCACTCTGACAGCCCGGGGCATACTACAGATGATTGTTGAAGCTTGAAAAATAAGATCCAAGACTTGATTGATGCAAAGGAGATTGAGTTCGAGGCGCCCGAGGCTCCCAACGTGATCATTGCTCCCTTGCCAAAGCATGGCTAGGATTGAGAAATTTTTGTTCATTTGAATTCAAGTTGTAATTTTCTTCTGTTCAAACATTTACTCATGTTAAACATTGTTATTGCATTAATGCATCGCATATGTCTGTTTTGAAGCAATATATTCGTATTCACTATACGCAACTTATTTTCATATTTTTTCTGATGATCAACTCTCAATTAATAATGCTAAGCCTCTTGAGGGAGGATGACAAAAACGATACCGTAATCTACAGTATGCTTTTGAACAGACCCCGCTGATGAGGTACAAGCATTGTTTCAATCCCTAAACACTGGAGTTATAAGGATGATAATCCCTCGTCAACCCCTCTGAGCCAAAGAAGTAGGAGTTTTTCTTTTCGAAATTCAAAACCCTTCATCATAACCTGGGGCAGGGTAGTTCTCTCAGTTGATCCAAGTGCATAACGAATGGCACCAAAAAGATCCTTACAAAACAAAGAAAGACAGTGATGGTTCCGAATGATCAATAAAGAAAGGCAGTCATTATCTTTCAAAATAAAAAAAAACCATTAAGTCAAAGCCCATGAAAGAGACTTACAAAACTGGGGCATCCCGCTGACTGTAATTCCAAAAAAGGAAATAGTTCAGGCAAAAAAGAAAGGGATAACAAAAATCAGAAAAGAAAGAGGTCCTATAAACCCTCAACAAAAAAAGGAATGACTGCGTATTCAAAATAAGTTATCAACATCCGAATCATCACCGGAAAATCAGAACAAAGACTCAAACAAGGTCTAATGCATGATCAACTGAGTTTAGGTTTGGAGAACATCACGAAGAGCGGGTGGGTACAAATAATTTGAGCCTTTATCCTTTGTTTCTTAAACCGTGAACCCGGCCACGTTATAACCCTTAAAAGTCCTAGCTGAAGCATGGGTTAGTTCGAAAGCATATTGTTACGAAGGTATCCTGACTCCCTAAGGCTCGCAATAAAATAACGAGTTGACATCACGTTTTACAAACATTTATTTGTTTTATGAAAAATAATGCATTTTCAAAATCTTCAAGACAGACATAGGCTTTGCATTTTTAACATAACTTTATTTGCATATGACCTTTTGTTTGAACAGCAGGAAAATTCGCACGAGGAATACCTAGTGAACAAAAGCATTTCCAATCAAGGGGCATGACATGATCATTGTCCATCATCTGGGGCAGTCCAATCAAGATTCAGGGAATCTCTCAGGGCCAAACAGCCTGGGGCAAATCTCCGCCTGAGTCACTTGGGGGCATTCCAGCAACGAATCTTGCCTAATCAAACATCTTCTGGTGGCATGACAAAACACTTCTAACAGGGGCACCTCCCTGCATTCTAAGAGCATGGACATAGTCGGAAAAAATACTACGCATCATCAAAGACCCTCTAGGTTGACATACCTAGGCAAAAATAAGGGCTTCCCGGTGAACCAAAAGGGTTCGGGCAAAAATGAGGGATGAAATGAAAAATCTGTACACCCGGCAAGTCAAAAACCTGAAAAGGCGACTTGGGCAAAAAAAGGGTATCCCGGTGGACTGAAAACCCGAAAGGATGGTCCAGGCAAAAGTTAGGGATTAAAGCGTACGACTATGTCCTATCATCTTGTCACCTGCCAACCAGAAGAAAGTTGGTCCATCAACAACTATCAGCACCTCACAGGTCTTCCTCTCCCATCTCAGAAACAAGGGCAATAAAGAGTTGTCTAAGCAATCTAATTGTTCTTCCCTCCAAGGTATCAAGGTAGGTTCAGCTGATGAACATAACCAGCACATCTTAATTCCCCAGAGAGTGAGCCAGCAAGTCAGTGCACTCTCCCCAAGCTATATTATCAAACCTTAAGGAAATTGGGTATCCCCCGCAGATCTCAACATTCCCCAGCACAGTATACGGATATTCTTAACGAGCATCCCCAGCAGTCTTGGTCTAAAGATTGTTCCCCGGCGGCATATCAAACATTAAGTGGAGTTACTTCCAATACATCTCAAAACTTCCCCCCAGAGAGTCCAATCTAGTTCCCCAGGAAATTTGGAATTCATCTCCCCAAGCAGTAAGCTTATCCCCAGTAGATTCTGGAAGCTTATCCTCGCAGAGCACGAATGCGTCTCCCGGATTTATTCAAAGAGTTATTTCCTTACCAGGATATAACTGGGTTATCCTCAGCCAAAAGCCACGGAAAGAGCGTCCTCGACGAAATCTTCTTATCCCCAGCAAAGTCTATTAACACTTCCAACACAACAAGGGTATCCCCAGCAAGTTATTATCAACATTTCAACAAAGTATCTCTCTCCCCACAGAGCATTGCTCTCCAGCAAGATCGTTAGAGTACTTTTCTCCCCGCAGAATATTTCATTCGCCAAGTTTATCCCCCAACGGAGTTATTTTCTCCTACCGGTATTCTTGCAACTATCACCCTGCGGAAGCAAAATCTATTCTTCAACGTCAGCCCAGGAGTGACTTCCCGGCACCCGTCAAGGATTTACTTTCCTAAGACAAAAACATACATTCGTAAACATCGCATACATCATTATAGTAAGCATGTACGCATCATATCTTACAAATCTCATTTATGTTGAGAACATCATTGCTTGATCCATATCATTCATTGCATATGACTGACCTTTACCTTTCAGGAAAAGATTCAGCTAAGCTCTCAGCTATGTTCAAGACCTAGACCAGTTCAGTTAAATCGACTCCAAAGATTTCTCTGTTTCTTATCCAGTCAAAGGCCTTCTCTGGTCTAGTTAAACCGACTCCTAAAGGTTTTTCTTTTGAAGACTCAGTTGAAGACTCCAAGACCTTGTCTGGTTCAGTTAAATCGACTCCCAAAGATTTTCCTGGTTATTATCCAGTCAAAGGCCTTCTCTGGTCTAGTTAAACCGACTCCTAAAGGTTTTTCTTTTGAAGATTCAGTTGAAGACTCCAAGACCTTGTCTAGTTCAGTTAAATCGACTCCCAAAGATTTTCCTGGTTATTATCCAGTCAAAGGCTTTCTCTGGTCTAGTTAAACCGACTCCTAAAGGTTTTTCTTTTGAAGAATCAGTAGAAGATATCCAAGATTCTCTCAATGATTTCTATTGAGGTTGTAGTTGCCTATGGTTCTCTCCTTGATACCGCGGAGGTGGTAATCCCAGATTTCGCTCAACGATTGCTGTTGAAGTTGAAGTTATCCAAGATTCTCTCAATGATTCCTATTGAGGTTGTAGTCGCCTATGGTTCTCTCCCCGATACTGCGGAGGTGGTAATCCCAGATTTCGCTCAATGATTGCTATTGAAGTTGAAGTTATCCAAGATTCTCTCAATGATTGCTATTGAGGTTGTAGTCGCCTATGGTTCTCTCCCCGATCCTGCGGAGGTGGTAATCCCAAGATTCGCTCAATGATTGCTGTTGAAGTTGAAGTTATCCAAGATTCTCTCAATGATTGCTATTGAGGTTGTAGTCGCCTATGGTTCTCTCCCCGATACTGCGGAGGTGGTAATCCCAGATTTCGCTCAATGATTGCTGTTGAAGTGGAGTTATCCAAGATTCTCTCAATGATTGCTGTTGAGGTTGTAGTCGCCTATGGTTCTCTCCCCGATCCTGCGGAGGTAGTAATCATCCCAAGATTCTCTCAACGATTGCTGTTGAGATTGAAGTATTCCAAGATTTTCTCAACGATTGCTGTTGAGGTTAAAGTCACCCAAGGTTCTCTCACCGTTCCTGTTGAGGTAGTAACCATCCCTGGTTCATTCATCATCGTTTGAAGCTCCAGATTCAGCTCCTGTAACCAGTCAGGACACATCTATACAAAGCATCTGAAGACCAGTTCCTGCAACATGTCAGGTAATCATTTTTCTTTTTTTGCAGGTATGCAAGTTCTCGCTAAGGAAGCTCTTACGCGATCAATATCCAGATGGCATCTATAAGCCCATCCACCTTCCATCATCCAGATGGCATCTATAAGCCCATCCACCTTCCATCATCTCTTAGCATGGCATCTATAAGCCCATCATCCTATCAGTCAATCTCCAAATGGCATCTATAAGCCCATTCCCATCATCACACTGCTACTATGTGAGCGCAAATTTTTGGGCACTCTAGTGTTCAATCATCTTCCACCCTCGGATTACGAAAGGCACGTCAACCAATCTGCATCCTCAGGTCTAAGAAGATTGAACAGGGGCAACTGTTGTACCCAAAAATTTGCCCTCCCATATTCTTCAAGAAATTACCAAGTCATGCTTCAAAATTCCCCAAGGGTTGCACAGTGTAAGGGCCTCCTAACAGTCAAAATTAGGGTTTTGGTTCTGGCAAAGAAAATGAAGTTTCCAAGGGTCCAATCAAGTCCCACATGCCTACAAACATGGTCAAGCATCCTCATATCAAGTTTCAAGACTTACAGCACAAAATTGAACAGTCAAAAACCCTAATTGCACTACAGTCAACTGTAGGGGCAAAATGGTCATTTGACAGTCAAAAGTTCAAATTTTTGGTCAACATCTCATGTTGAAGCCACAAACATCATTTGATCAATGCTTGATCATGATTCTCAAAGCTTGGCTCAAAAATCATCAAGATGCAAAAGTTTCCATGTTTGGACAATTGAAAAAGTCAACTGTAAATTGACCAGGGCATAACTTTCACATGGATTATCAGAAAAATTCTATCCAAAGCTCATTTTGAAGATAAAGACATTTCCTACAACTCCTATTCACACTTCAAATCCAAGAAATGCTCTCACAAAAAGTTATCAATTTCAACATTATAGGTCATTTTCAAAAGTCAACAAAAAGGGACTTTAAGTCAAAGGCCATAACATGAGATTGGTAAATCAAAATGACATGGGACCAAAGGAATTGGTTAGAGGACTCAAAGACCTTTCCAAAATGTCCAAGAACATGAGCAAAGTTTAAAAATTGAGCAAGTTATGCCTTGTGGAAGTTGGGAAATTTTTGGATATTTTGAAAAGTCAACATTGCTTCAAATGACCTAAAATTGCTAATGGGCCTCTTTTTCTTCCACAATTCATCATCCAAGACATGTGCACGACCATTTGGCCCAAAGGGAAGTTTTTTATCATTTTTATTTATTTATTTGGATTTTTTATTATTAATAATTCATTTAATTAAATAAAATACATGAAAAATACCAAACCTAATGTTTTGAATCTTTTTGTGCATAGAATAGGATCAATATTTCGTGTACAATCAAATAAGGAAAGAATCAAAGGTGATTGGATGTGATTGAAGCCAAAAAGCATGAAAAAGATTTGGAAAATTATGGCTTGAAAATCAAATATCCTTTTCATTAATTCATGGATTTTTGATCAATTTCTTTGACCTAAATCATTGATACATATATATGCAAGCTAACCCTATTCAAAAAGGACCCCCAGCTGCGCCATATACCAAGAGCCAAACTTGAATTTTTTGCAAGAATATTGAAAACTGAAAACAAGGTTCCAAGAGGTTTCAAGCCAAAATACTTGTCTCATCACCTTCCTGAGACCTCAAGCATCGTAACTGAATAACTTTCCACGTCCCTAACGCCCAGAATTGGTGAATAGAATTCAAACTTTTTCATATTTTTGTCATATTCGTGTTTTAATATTCCAGCACATTCATTGCATTTTTTTCATGGATTCTTGCTAATTGATGTATTCTGAAGCTAACCATATATTCCAATTGAGTTTTTATGCATTATTGAGGGATTCGCCATTAAAGAAATTTAGGGTTACCAAGCTTTTGATTTGGGCGTTTCTCACTACTGCAAAATTAGGACATGTCAATGCCATGGATGAATTCAGAATGCTTGGATGGTTCAAAAACGACCCTCGCGCCTAATTTATGTGGCCGGACGGCCTAATCGTTATTTTCAGATATGGCATATTTTGGGGGGGTTTAAAACCCCCGCTAACCATTTTCTATTTTCAGGAAATAAACAAGCCAGGGAAGAAGAAGGGTATGTGGCCAGCGCTGGTTGGTTCGTTCAAATTTTCGCGCGGAAAAGAAAGCATTAACGTTGTTTATTTTATTATGTTTGTTGATTGTATAAAATACAAAGAAGTAAAGCAGCGTGTTTGGCAAGGCATAGCATTGGTATTCATCAAGACCTGGGTTCGAGCCCCAGGTCCACACCCCTTTCATATTATTTTTCATTTAACGCTTATATGCAGCTTCAATGCTAAAGCACACCATGCATCCACGTTATCAAGCCGTCCACGCGTCCCACTGCACTCAATCATACCAATCCAAGGGACTAGATTTGAAGGGCATGGTAAACTGCAGTCAAAGATGCCACATGCTAGCGCCAGGGTCAACGAGGCCTAAGGCTTATTGGGCTTAAATTGCTAAGACTTACCTCCCAATTTGGGGACAGACCCCCCTAGGTTTGCAATGTTCTTTTCACTATTTTTTTTATTTTGATTCAATATTTTTTTCTTTTATTTATTAATTCCTTTAATTTAATATTTCTATAAAAACATTAAAAAAAACAATAAAAAATCAGAAAAGAAAAAATTGAATATATTGTTATTTAATTAATATTTTTGTAAATAAAATTCATTAATTAACTTAGTTTTAAATCTAGGATTAATCTTAACATTTTTCAATAAAACCTAAAATTGGTAGAATTAGGGTTTCTAGCATTTTTCATCCTTTTTTTTATTTTACTATATTAATTATTAATTCTTAATTTGTTATTTTTATAAATCAAGTTGCAATTAATTAATTAGGCTTAATTTTAGATAATTGTCATATTTTCTTAATAAATAAAAAATTTGTAGAATTAGGTTTAATTTCATTAAATTCTCATAAATACAAAAAACCCAAAAAATAATTTCTTTTTCTTTAATTTAATTAATTTGCTAATAATTTAACTTCATTAAAAAGGGTCCAACGCCCTCGTTTTTAAGTTTAATTCAATTTGCGTATTTATTTCTTTTTCTTGATTATTTTTGTACCTCTCCCAAAGCCGTGTAAACTTAATTTCTCGCACTTTTACTTTTACTTTATTTCTTTACTTTCTGTCAAATCGGGTCCTGGAAATTTTGGCGATGTGGACCCGCGCCTTTTGTAATAGTTTAGAATTTTATCTTTCTCGCAATTTTTTTTAACTGTTAACAAATGCATGCAAGAATGAATGGACAAAAAATAAAAACAAACGCATAGATCACTTTGACAAAAGACAAAAATAAATGAACATGACACACAAATCACACACCACCCCTAGGGTACGCCTCACTGTTGCCTTGCCTCGAAAGGTGATCGTCGAGTAGAGGATGTCTTAGTAAGTCCTCATGATCCGGGAACCTGGCATGAGGGTAGCTTCTAAGGTGTCTTCCTATTGCTCTGGTGATCACCATGTCCCGAACCTTGAATTGACCCGAACACCTCCAACGGTGGTGCTACCTACCTCTCAATGGTGGGATGGCACTACTTTAAAGGACATTTACACAGACGAATTCCTTAGGGTAGGTAGACGACTCTAGATACTTGCTCTAAATTCAAAACAAATTCAAAAATACTTTTCACACCAACACATTTTCAAAAAGCTTTCGAAAGCATTTTTTCAAACACTCTTGAGGACCGATACAAGAGTTGAACTGAAATTTTCAAAGAAACTTTTTTAAAACCCACATTGAAAAGCAAACAAACCATTTTTGAAAACACACGTGAGCAAGTATCTAAGATCCCATGGATAACCATGGATAGAAAGGGTGCTAACACCTTCCCTTTCTATAACCTACCTCCCGAACCGAGAGCAATCTCTTTAAGGAATTTTTCTGTGCTTTTATCCTTTCCATTTGGAGAAAATAAAAGACGATGGCGACTCTTGCTTCCGCGACATTTCGCGAACCAGCTTTAAAACAGTCAGTTCCAGATCCACCGATCACCCTTGTCATTAAGGAAGGTGGTGTGTTGTCGAGATTTTTGTTGCTTCAATGGATGGTAGCCTAGTCATTATGGAACGTAGTTTGTTGTTGATATTTTTGTTACTCCAATGGATGGTAGCCTTGTCATTATGGAAGGTAGTCTATTGTCCCGAGTTTTGTTACTCCCATGGATGGTAGACTAGTCGTTATGGAAGGTAGTCTGTTGTCAAGATTTTTGTTACTCCATTGGATGGTAGCCTTGCTATTATGGAAGGTAGTCTATTGTCGAGATTTTTGTTATTCCAATGGATGGTAGCCTTATCATTATGGAAGGTTGTCTTTTTGTCGTGATTTTTGTTAAGCCATTAGATAGTAGACTTGTCATTATGGAAGGTAGTCTGTTGATGAAATTTTTGTTATTCCAATGGATGGTAGACTAGTCATTATGGAAGGTAGTATGTTTTCGAGATTTTTATTACTCCAATGGATGGTAGCCTTGTCATTATGGAGTGTAGTCTGTTGTCAAGATTTTTGTTACTCCAATGGATGGTAGCCTTGTCATTATGGAAGGTAGTCTGTCATCGAAATTTATGTTATTCCAATGGATGGTAGCCTTGTCATAATGAAAGGTAGTCTATTGTCGAGATTTTTGTTACTCCAATGGATTGTATCCTTGTCATTATGGAAGGTAGTATATTGTCGAGATTTTTTTTATTCCAATGGATGGAAGCCTTGTAATTATGGATGATAGTCTGTTGTCGAGATTTTTGTTACTACAATGTATGGTAGCCTTGTCTTTATGGAAGGTAGTTTGTTGTCGAGATTATTGTTACTACAATGGATTGTAGCCTTGTCATTATGGAAGGTAGTCTCTTGTCAAAATCATTGTAACTCTAATAGATGGTAGCCTAGTCATTATGGAAAAAAGTCTGTTGTCGAGATTTTTGTTACTCCAATGGATGGTAGCCTTATCATTATAGAAGGTAGTTTATTGTCCAAATTTTTTATACTTAAATGTATGGTAGCCTTGTCATTATGGAAGGTAGTCTCTTGTTGATATTTTTGTTACTCCAATGGATGGTAGCCTTGTCATTATGGAAGGTAGTTTGTTGTCGATATCTTTGTTACTCCAATGGATTGTAGCCTTGTCATTAAGGAAGGTAGTTTGTTGTCAAGATTTTTGTTACTCCAATGGATGGTAGCCTTTCATTATGGAAGGTAGTCTCTTGTTGATATTTTTTTTACTTCAATGGATGGTAGACTTGTCATTATGGAAGGTAGTCTTTTGTCGAGATTTTTTTTATTCCAATGGATGGTAGACTAGTCATTATGGAAGGTAGTCTTTTGTCGTGATTTTTGTTACTCCAATGAATGGTAGTCTAGTCATTATGGAAGGTAGTATGTTGTCTAGATTTTTGTTACTCCATTGGATGGTAGCCTTGTCATGAAGGAAGGTGGTGTGTTGTCGAGATTTTTGTTGCTTCAATGGATGGTAGCCTTGTCATTATGGAACGTAGTCTGTTGTTGATATTTTTGTTACTCCAATGGATGGTAGCCTTGTCATTATGGAAGGTAGTCTATTATCCCGATTTTTGTTACTCCCATGGATGGTAGACTAGTCGTTATGGAAAGTAGTCTGTTGTCGAGATTTTTATTACTCCATTGGATGGTAGCCTTGCTATTATGGAAGGTAGTCTATTGTCGAGATTTTTGTTATTCCAATGGATGGTAGCCTTGTCATTATGGAAGGTTGTCTTTTTGTCGTGATTTTTGTTAATCCATTGGATAGTAGACTTGTCATTATGGAAGGTAGTCTGTTGATGAAATTTTTGTTATTCCAATTGATGGTAGACTAGTCATTATGGAAGGTAGTCTGTTTTCGAGATTTTTATTACGCCAATGGATGGTAGCCTTGTCATTATGGAGTGTAGTCTGTTGTCAAGATTTTTGTTACTCCAATGGATGGTAGCCTTGTCATTATGGAAGGTAGTCTGTCGTCGAAATTTATGTTATTCCAATGGATGGTAGCCTTGTCAATAATGAAAGGTAGTCTATTGTCGAGATTTTTGTTACTCCAATGGATTGTATCCTTGTCATTATGGAAGGTAGTATATTGTCGAGATTTTTTTTACTCCAATGGATGGAAGCCTTGTAATTATGGATGATAGTCTGTTGTCGAGATTTTTGTTACTACAATGTATGGTAGCCTTGTCTTTATGGAAGGTAGTTTGTTGTCGAGATTATTGTTACAACAATGGATAGTAGCCTTGTCATTATGGAAGGTAGTCTATTGTTAAAATCATTGTTACTCTAATAGATGGTTGCCTAGTCATTATGGAAAGTAGTCTGTTGTCGAGATTTTTGTTACTCCAATGGATGGTAGCCTTATAATTATAGAAGGTAGTCTATTGTCCAAATTTTTTATACTCAAATGTATGGTAGCCTTGTCATTATGGAATGTAGTCTCTTGTTGATATTTTTGTTACTCCAATGGATGGTAGCCTTGTCATTATGGAAGGTAGTTTGTTGTCGATATCTTTGTTACTCCAATGGATGGTAGCCTTGTCATTATGGAAGGTAGTCTCTTGTTGATATTTTTTTTACTTCAATGGATGGTAGACTTGTCATTATGGAAGGTAGTCTGTTGTCGATATTTTTGTTACTCCATTTGATGGTAGCCTTGTCATTAAGGAAGGTGGTTTGTTATCGATATCTTTGTTACTCTAATGGATGGTAGCCTTGTCATTATGGAAGGTAGTTTATTTTCCAGATTTTTGTTACTCCAATGGATGGTAGCCTTATCATTATTGAAGGTAGTCCCTTGTTGATATTTTTTTTACTTCAATGGATGGTATACTTGTCATTATGGAAGGTAGTCTGTTGTCGAGATTTTTTTTATTCCAATGGATGGTAGACTAGTCATTATGGAAGGTAGTCTTTTGTCGTGATTTTTGTTACTCCAATGAATGGTAGTCTAGTCATTATGGAAGGTAGTCTGTTGTCTAAATTTTTGTTACTCCATTGGATGGTAGCCTTGTCATTAAGGAAGGTGGTGTGTCGTCGAGATTTTTGTTGCTTCAATGGATGGTAGCCTTGTCATTATGGAAGGTAGTCTATTGTAGATATTTTTGTTACTCCAATGGATGGTAGCCTTGTCATTATGGAAGGTAGTCTATTGTCCCGAGTTTTGTTACTCTCATGGATGGTAGCCTTGTCGTTTTGGAAGGTAGTCTGTTGTCGAGATTTTTGTTACTCTATTGGATGGTAGCCTTGCTATAATGGAAGGTAGTCTATTGTCGAGATTTTTGTTAATCCAATGGATGGTAGCCTTGTCATTATGGAAGGTTGTCTTTTTGTCGGGATTTTTGTTAAGCCATTGGATAGTAGACTTGTCATTATGGAAGGTAGTCTGTTGATGAAATTTTTGTTATTCCAATGGATGGTAGACTAGTCATTATGGAAGGTAGTCTGTTTTCGAGATTTTTATTACTCCAATGGATGGTAGCCTTGTTATTATGGAGTGTAGTCTGTTGTCGAGAATTTTGTTACTCCAATGGATGGTAGCCTTGTCATTATGGAAGGTAGTCTGTCGTCGAAATTTATGTTATTCCAATGGATGGTAGCCTTGTCAATAATGAAAGGTAGTCTATTGTCGAGATTTTTGTTACTCCAATGGATTGTATCCTTGTCATTATGGAAGGTAGTATATTGTCGAGATTTTTTTTACTCCAATGGATGGAAGCCTTGTAATTATGGATGATAGTCTGTTGTCGAGATTTTTGTTACTACAATGTATGGTAGCCTTGTCTTTATGGAAGGTAGTTTGTTGTCGAGATTATTGTTATAACAATGGATAGTAGCCTTGTCATTATGGAAGGTAGTCTATTGTCAATATCATTGTTACTCTAATAGATGGTAGCCTAGTCATTATGGAAAGTAGTCCGTTGTCGAGATTTTTGTTACTCCAATGGATGGTAGCCTTATAATTATAGAAGGTAGTCTATTGTCCAAATTTTTTATACTCAAATGTATGGTAGCCTTGTCATTATGGAATGTAGTCTCTTGTTGATATTTTTGTTACTCCAATGGATGGTAGCCTTGTCATTATGGAAGGTAGTTTGTTGTCGATATCTTTGTTACTCCAATGGATGGTAGCCTTGTCATTATGGAAGGTAGTCTCTTGTTGATATTTTTTTTACTTCAATGGATGGTAGACTTGTCATTATGGAAGGTAGTCTGTTGTCGATATTTTTGTTACTCCATTTGATGGTAGCCTTGTCATTAAGGAAGGTGGTTTGTTATCGATATCTTTGTTACTCTAATGGATGGTAGCCTTGTCATTATGGAAGGTAGTTTATTTTCCAGATTTTTGTTACTCCAATGGATGGTAGCCTTATCATTATGGAAGGTAGTCCCTTGTTGAAATTTTTTTTTACTTCAATGGATGGTATACTTGTCATTATGGAAGGTAGTATGTTGTCGAGATTTTTTTTATTCCAATGGATGGTAGACTAGTCATTATGGAAGGTAGTCTTTTGTCGTGATTTTTGTTACTCCAATGAATGGTAGTCTAGTCATTATGGAAGGTAGTCTGTTGTCTAAATTTTTGTTACTCCATTGGATGGTTGCCTTGTCATTAAGGAAGGTGGTGTGTCGTCGAGATTTTTGTTGCTTCAATGGATGGTAGCCTTGTCATTATGGAAGGTAGTCTGTTGTAGATATTTTTGTTACTCCAATGGATGGTAGCCTTGTCATTATGGAAGGTAGTCTATTGTCCCGAGTTTTGTTACTCTCATGGATGGTAGCCTTGTCGTTTTGGAAGGTAGTCTGTTGTCGAGATTTTTGTTACTCTATTGGATGGTAGCCTTGCTATAATGGAAGGTAGTCTATTGTCGAGATTTTTGTTAATCCAATGGATGGTAGCCTTGTCATTATGGAAGGTTGTCTTTTTGTCGGGATTTTTGTTAAGCCATTGGATAGTAGACTTGTCATTATGGAAGGTAGTCTGTTGATGAAATTTTTGTTATTCCAATGGATGGTAGACTAGTCATTATGGAAGGTAGTCTGTTTTCGAGATTTTTATTACTCCAATGGATGGTAGCCTTGTTATTATGGAGTGTAGTCTGTTGTCGAGAATTTTGTTACTCCAATGGATGGTAGCCTTGTCATTATGGAAGGTAGTGTGTCGTCGAAATTTATGTTATTCCAACGGATGGTAGCCTTGTCATAATGAAAGGTAGTCTATTGTCGAGATTTTTGTTACTCCAATGGATTGTATCCTTGTCATTATGGAAGGTATTTTTTTTTCGAGATTTTTTTTACTCCAATGGATGGAAGCCTTGTAATTATGGATGATAGTCTGTTGTCGAGATTTTTGTTACTACAATGTATGGTATCCTTGTCATTATGGAAGGTAGTCTATTGTCGAAATCATTGTTACTCTAATGGATGGTAGCCTAGTCATTATGGAAAGTATTTTGTTGTCGAGATTTTTGTTACTCCAATGGATGGTAGCCTAATCATTATGGAAAGTAGTCTGTTGTCGAGATTTTTGTTACTCCAATGGATGGTAGCCTTATCATTATAGAAGGTAGTCTGTTGTCCAAATTTTTTATACTCAAATGTATGGTAGCCTTGTCATTATGGAAGGTAGTCTCTTGTTGATATTTTTGTTACTCCAATGGATGGTAGCCTTGTCATTATGGAAGGTAGTTTGTTGTCGAGATTATTGTTACTACAATGGATTGTAGCCTTGTCATTATGGAAGGTAGTCTATTGTCAAAATCATTGTTACTCTAATAGATGGTAGCCTAGTCATTATGGAAAGTAGTCTGTTATCGAGATTTTTGTTACTCCAATGGATGGTATCCTTATCATTATAGAAGGTAGTCTATTGTCCAATTTTTTTATGCTCAAATGTATTGTAGCCTTGTCATTATGGAAGGTGGTTTGTTATCGATATCTTTGTTACTCTAATGGATGGTAGCCTTGTCATTATGGAAGGGAGTTTGTTGTCCAGATTTTTGTTACTCCAATGGATGGTAGCCTTATCATTATGTAAGGTAGTCTCTTGTTGATATTTTTTTTAATTCAATGGATGGTATACTTGTCATTATGGAAGGTAGTCTGTTCTCGAGATTTTTTTTATTCCAATGGATGGTAGACTAGTCATTATGGAAGGTAGTCTTTTGTCGTGATTTTTGTTACTCCAATGAATGGTAGTCTAGTCATTATGGAAGGTAGTCTGTTGTCTAGATTTTTGTTACTCCATTGGATGGTAGCCTTGTCATTAAGGAAGGTGGTGTGTTGTCGAGATTTTTGTTGCTTCAATGGATTGTAGCCTTGTCATTATGGAAGGTAGTCTGTTGTAGATATTTTTGTTACTCCAATGGATGGTAGCCTTGTCATTATGAAAGGTAGTCTATTGTCCCGAGTTTTGTTACTCCCATGGATGGTAGACTAGTCATTTTGGAAGGTAGTCTGTTGTCGAGATTCTTATTACTCTATTGGATGGTAGCCTTGCTATAATGGAAGGTAGTCTATTGTCGAGATTTTTATTATTCCAATGGATGGTAGCCTTGTCATTATGGAAGGTTGTCTTTTTGTCGGGATTTTTGTTAAGCCATTGGATAGTAGACTTGTCATTATGGAAGGTAGTCTGTTGATGAAATTTTTGTTATTCCAATGGATGGTAAACTAGTCATTATGGAAGGTAGTCTGTTTTCGAGATTTTTATTACTCCAATGGATGGT
Source organism: Vicia faba (assembly GCA_948472305.1). Taxonomy (NCBI): domain Eukaryota; kingdom Viridiplantae; phylum Streptophyta; class Magnoliopsida; order Fabales; family Fabaceae; genus Vicia; species Vicia faba. The sequence goes on from OX451741.1 coordinate 534,812,162, forward strand.
AGCCTTGTCATTATGGAGTGTAGTTTGTTGTCGAGATTTTTGTTACTCCAATGGATGGTAGCCTTGTCATTATGGAAGGTAGTCTGTCGTCGAAATTTATGTTATTCCAATGGATGGTAGCCTTGTCATAATGAAAGGTAGTCTATTGTCGAGATTTTTGTTACTCCAATGGATTGTATCCTTGTCATTATGGAAGGTAGTATGTTGTCGAGATTTTTTTTACTCCAATGGATGGAAGCCTTGTAATTATGGATGATAGTCTGTTGTCGAGATTTTTGTTACTACAATGTATGGTATCCTTGTCATTATGGAAGGTAGTCTATTGTCGAAATCATTGTTACTCTAATGGATGGTAGCCTAGTCATTATGGAAAGTATTTTGTTGTCGAGATTTTTGTTACTCCAATGGATGGTAGCCTAGTCATTATGGAAAGTAGTCTGTTGTCGAGATTTTTGTTACTCCAATGGATGGTAGCCTTATCATTATAGAAGGTAGTCTGTTGTCCAAATTTTTTATACTCAAATGTATGGTAGCCTTGTCATTATGGAAGGTAGTCTCTTGTTGATATTTTTGTTACTCTAATGGATGGTAGTCTTGTCATTATGGAAGGTAGTTTGTTGTCGATATCTTTGTTACTCCAATGGATGGTAGCCTTGTCATTATGGAAGGTAGTTTGTTGTCCAGATTTTTGTTACTCCAATGGATGGTAGCCTTTCATTATGGAAGGTAGTCTCTTGTTGATATTTTTTTTACTTCAATGAATGGTAGACTTGTCATTATGGAAGGTAGTCTGTTGTCGATATTTTTGTTACTCCATTGGATGGTAGCCTTGTCATTAAGGAAGGTGGTTTGTTGTCGATATCTTTGTTACTCTAATGGATGGTAGCCTTGTCATTAAGGAAGGTAGTTTGTTGTCCAGATTTTTGTTACTCCAATGGATGGTAGCCTTATCATTATGTAAGGTAGTCTCTTGTTGATATTTTTGTTACTTCAATGGATGGTAGACTTGTCATTATGGAAGGTAGTCTGTTGTCGAGAATTTTTTTATTCCAATGGATGGTAGAATAGTCATTATGGAAGGTAGTCTTTTGTCGTGATTTTTGTTACTCCAATGAATGGTAGTCTAGTCATTATGGAAGGTAGTCTGTTGTCTAGATTTTTGTTACTCCATTGGATGGTAGCCTTGTCATTAAGGAAGGTGGTGTGTTGTCGAGATTTTTGTTGCTTCAATGGATGGTAGCCTTGTCATTATGGAAGGTAGTCTGTTGTTGATATTTTTGTTACTCCAATGGATGGTAGCCTTGTCATTATGGAAGGTAGTATATTGTCCCGAGTTTTGTTACTCCCATGGATGGTAGACTAGTCATTTTGGAAGGTAGTCTATTGTCGAGATTTTTGTTACTCCATTGGATGGTAGCCTTGCTATTATGGAAGGTAGTCTATTGTCGAGATTTTTGTTATTCCAATGGATGGTAGTCTTGTCATTATGGAAGGTTGTCTTTTTGTTGTGATTTTTGTTAATCCATTGGATAGTAGACTTGTTATTATGGAAGGTAGTTTGTTGATGAAATTTTTGTTATTCCGATGGATAGTAGACTAGTCATTATGGAAGGTAGTCTGTTTTCAAGATTTTTATTACTCCAATGGATGGTATCTTTGTCATTATGGAGTGTAGTCTGTTGTCGAGATTTTTGTTACTCCAATGGATGGTAGCCTTGTCATTATGGAAGGTAGTCTGTCGTCGAAATTTATGTTATTCCAATGGATGGTAGCCTTGTCATTATGAAAGCTAGTCTATTGTCTAGACTTTCGTTACTTCAATGGATTGTATCCTTGTCATTATGGAAGGTAGTATGTTGTCGAGATTTTTTTTACTCCAATGGATGGAAGCTTTGTAATTATGGATGATAGTCTGTTGTCGAGATTTTTGTTACTACAATGTATGGTATCCTTGTCATTATGGAAGGTAGTCTATGGTGGAAATCATTGTTATTCTAATGGATGGTAGCCTAGTCATTATGGAAAGTATTTTGTTGTCGAGATTTTTGTTACTCCAATGGATGGTAGCCTTATCATTATAGAAGGTAGTCTGTTGTCCAAATTTTTTATACTCAAATGTATGGTAGCCTTGTCATTATGGAAGGTAGTCTCTTGTTGATATTTTTGTTACTCCAATGGATGGTAGCCTTGTCGTTATGGAAGGTAATTTGTTGTCGATATCTTTGTTACTCCAATGGTTGGTAGCCTTGTCATTATGGAAGGTAGTTTGTTGTCCAGATTTTTGTTACTCTAATGGATGGTAGCCTTTTATTATGGAAGGTAGTCTCTTGTTGATATTTTTTTTACTTCAATGGATGGTAGACTTGTCATTATGGAAGGTAGTCTGTTGTCGATATTTTTGTTACTCCATTGGATGGTAGACTTGTCATTAGGGAAGGTGGTTTGTTGTCGATATCTTTGTTACTATAATGGATGGTAGCCTTGTCATTATGGAAGGTAGTTTGTTGTCCAGATTTTTGTTACTCCAATGGATGGTAGCCTTATCATTATGGAAGGTAGTCTCTTGTTGATATTTTTTTTACTTCAATGGATGGTAGACTTGTCGTTATGGAAAGTAGTCTGTTGTCAAGATTTTTGTTATTCCAATGGATGGTAGACTAGTCATTATGGAAGGTAGTCTTTTGTCGTGATTTTTTTGACTCCAATGAATGGTAGTCTAGTCATTATGGAAGGTAGTCTGTTGTCGAGTATTTTGTTACTCCATTGGATGGTAGCCTTGTCATTAAGGAAGGTGGTTTGTTGTCGAGATTTTTGTTACTTCAATGGATGGTAGCCTTGTCATTATGGAAGGTAGTTTGTTGTTGATATTTTTGGTACTCCAATGGATGGTAGCCTTGTCATTATGTAAGATAGTCTATTGTCCCGATTTTTGTTACTCCAATGGATGGTAGACTAGTCGTTATGGAAGGTAGTCTGTCGTCGAGATTTTTGTTACTCCATTGGATGGTAGCCTTGTTATTATGGAAGGTAGTCCATTGTCGAGATTTTTGTTATTCCAATGGATGGTAGACTAGTCATTATGGAAGGTAGTATGTTTTCAAGATTTTTATTACTCCAATGGATGGTAGTCTAGTCATTATGAAAGGTAGTCTATTGTCGAGATTTTTGTTACTCCAATGGATTGTATCCTCGTCATTATGGAAGGTAGTATGTTGTCGAGATTTTTTTTACTCAAATGGATGGAAGCCTTGTAATTATGGATGATAGTCTATTGTCGAGATTTTTGTTACTACAATGTATGGTAGCCTCGTCTTTATGGAAGGTAGTTTGTTGTCGAGATTATTGTTACTACAATGGATTGTAGCCTTGTCATTATGGAAGGTAGTCTATTGTCGAAATCATTGTTACTCTAATAGATGGTAGCCTAGTCATTATGGAAAGTAGTTTGTTGTCGAGATTTTTGTTACTCCAATGGATGGTAGCCTTATCATTATAGAAGGTAGTTTGTTGTCCCAATTTTTTATACTCAAATGTATGGTAGCCTTGTCATTATGGAAGGTAGTCTCTTGTTGATATTTTTGTTACTCCAATGGATGGTAGCCTTGTCATTATGGAAGGTAGTTTGTTGTCGATATCTTTGTTACTCCAATGGATGGTAGCCTTGTCATTATGGAAGGTAGTTTGTTGTCCAGATTTTTGTTACTCCAATGGATGGTAGCCTTATCATTATGGAAGGTAGTCTCTTGTTGATATTTTTTTTACTTCAATGGATGGTAGACTTGTCATTATGGAAAGTAGTCTGTTGTCGAGATTTTTGTTATTCCAATGGATGGTAGACTAGTCATTATGGAAGGTAGTCTTTTGTCGTGATTTTTGTTACTCCAATGAATGGTAGCCTAGTCATTATGGAAGGTAGTCTGTTGTCTAGATTTTTGTTACTCCATTGGATGGTAGCCTTGTCATTAAGGAAGGTGGTGTGTTGTCGAGATTTTTGTTGCTTCAATGGATGGTAGCCTTGTCATTATGGAAGGTAGTCTGTTGTTGATATTTTTGTTACTCCAATGGATGGTAGCCTTGTCATTATGGAAGGTAGTATATTGTCCCGAGTTTTGTTACTCCCATGGATGGTAGACTAGTCATTTTGGAAGGTAGTCTATTGTCGAGATTTTTGTTACTCCATTGGATGGTAGCCTTGCTATTATGGAAGGTAGTCTATTGTCGAGATTTTTGTTATTCCAATGGATGGTAGTCTTGTCATTATGGAAGGTTGTCTTTTTGTTGTGATTTTTGTTAATCCATTGGATAGTAGACTTGTTATTATGGAAGGTAGTTTGTTGATGAAATTTTTGTTATTCCAATGGATAGTAGACTAGTCATTATGGAAGGTAGTCTGTTTTCGAGATTTTTATTACTCCAATGGATGGTATCTTTGTCATTATGGAGTGTAGTCTGTTGTCGAGATTTTTGTTACTCCAATGGATGGTAGCCTTGTCATTATGGAAGGTAGTCTGTCGTCGAAATTTATGTTATTCCAATGGATGGTAGCCTTGTCATTATGAAAGCTAGTCTATTGTCTAGACTTTCGTTACTTCAATGGATTGTATCCTTGTCATTATGGAAGGTAGTATGTTGTCGAGATTTTTTTTACTCCAATGGATGGAAGCTTTGTAATTATGGATGATAGTCTGTTGTCGAGATTTTTGTTACTACAATGTATGGTATCCTTGTCATTATGGAAGGTAGTCTATGGTGGAAATCATTGTTATTCTAATGGATGGTAGCCTAGTCATTATGGAAAGTATTCTGTTGTCGAGATTTTTGTTACTCCAATGGATGGTAGCCTTATCATTATAGAAGGTAGTCTGTTGTCCAAATTTTTTATACTCAAATGTATGGTAGCCTTGTCATTATGGAAGGTAGTCTCTTGTTGATATTTTTGTTACTCCAATGGACGGTAGCCTTGTCGTTATGGAAGGTAATTTGTTGTCGATATCTTTGTTACTCCAATGGTTGGTAGCCTTGTCATTATGGAAGGTAGTTTGTTGTCCAGATTTTTGTTACTCCAATGGATGGTAGCCTTTTATTATGGAAGGTAGTCTCTTGTTGATATTTTTTTTACTTCAATGGATGGTAGACTTGTCATTATGGAAGGTAGTCTGTTGTCGATATTTTTGTTACTCCATTGGATGGTAGACTTGTCATTAGGGAAGGTGGTTTGTTGTCGATATCTTTGTTACTATAATGGATGGTAGCCTTGTCATTATGGAAGGTAGTTTGTTGTCCAGATTTTTGTTACTCCAATGGATGGTAGCCTTATCATTATGGAAGGTAGTCTCTTGTTGATATTTTTTTTACTTCAATGGATGGTAGACTTGTCGTTATGGAAAGTAGTCTGTTGTCAAGATTTTTGTTATTCCAATGGATGGTAGACTAGTCATTATGGAAGGTAGTCTTTTGTCGTGATTTTTTTTACTCCAATGAATGGTAGTCTAGTCATTATGGAAGGTAGTTTGTTGTCGAGATTTTTGTTACTCCATTGGATGGTAGCCTTGTCATTAAGGAAGGTGGTTTGTTGTTGAGATTTTTGTTACTTCAATGGATGGTAGCCTTGTCATTATGGAAGGTAGTTTGTTGTTGATATTTTTGTTACTCCAATGGATGGTAGCCTTGTCATTATGTAAGATAGTCTATTGTCCCGATTTTTGTTACTCCAATGGATGGTAGACTAGTCGTTATGGAAGGTAGTCTGTCGTCGAGATTTTTGTTACTCCATTGGATGGTAGCCTTGTTATTATGGAAGGTAGTCCATTGTCGAGATTTTTGTTATTCCAATGGATGGTAGACTAGTCATTATGGAAGGTAGTATGTTTTCAAGATTTTTATTACTCCAATGGATGGTAGTCTAGTCATTATGAAAGGTAGTCTATTGTCGAGATTTTTGTTACTCCAATGGATTGTATCCTCGTCATTATGGAAGGTAGTATGTTGTGGAGATTTTTTTTACTCAAATGGATGGAAGCCTTGTAATTATGGTTGATAGTCTATTGTCGAGATTTTTGTTACTACAATGTATGGTAGCCTCGTCTTTATGGAAGGTAGTTTGTTGTCGAGATTATTGTTACTACAATGGATTGTAGCCTTGTCATTATGGAAGGTAGTCTATTGTCGAAATCATTGTTACTCTAATAGATGGTAGCCTAGTCATTATGGAAAGTAGTCTGTTGTCGAGATTTTTGTTACTCCAATGGATGGTAGCCTTATCATTATAAAAGGTAGTTTGTTGTCCCAATTTTTTATACTCAAATGTATGGTAGCCTTGTCATTATGGAAGGTAGTCTCTTGTTGATATTTTTGTTACTCCAATGGATGGTAGCCTTGTCATTATGGAAGGTAGTTTGTTGTCGATATCTTTGTTACTCCAATGGATGGTAGCCTTGTCATTATGGAAGGTAGTTTGTTGTCCAGATTTTTGTTACTCCAATGGATGGTAGCCTTATCATTATGGAAGGTAGTCTCTTGTTGATATTTTTTTTACTTCAATGGATGGTAGACTTGTCATTATGGAAAGTAGTCTGTTGTCGAGATTTTTGTTATTCCAATGGATGGTAGACTAGTCATTATGGAAGGTAGTCTTTTGTCGTGATTTTTGTTACTCCAATGAATGGTAGTCTAGTCATTATGGAAGGTAGTCTGTTGTCGATATTTTTGTTACTCCATTGGATGGTAGCCTTGTCATTAAGGAAGGTGGTTTGTTGTCGAGATTTTTGTTCCTTCAATGGATGGTAGCCTTGTCATTATGGAAGGTATTTTGTTGTTGATATTTTTGTTACTCCAATGGATGGTAGCCTTGTCATTATGGAAGGTAGTCTATTGTCCCGATTTTCATTACTCCAATGGATGGTAGACTAGTCGTTATGGAAGGTAGTCTATTGTCGAGATTTTTGTTACTCCATTGGATGGTAGCCTTGTTATTATGGAAGGTAGTCTATTGTCGAGATTTTTGTTATTCCAATGAATGGTAGACTAGTCATTATGGAAGGTAGTATGTTTTCAAGATTTTTATTACTCCAATGGATGGTAGTCTTGTCATTATGAAAGGTAGTCTATTGTCGAGATTTTTGTTACTCCAATGGATTGTTTCCTTGTCATTATGGAAGGTAGTATGTTGTCGAGATTTTTTTTAGCCAAATGGATGGAAGCCTTGTAATTATGGATGATAGTCTATTGTCGAGATTTTTGTTACTACGATGTATGGTAGCCTCGTCTTTATGGAAGGTAGTTTGTTGTCGAGATTATTGTTACTACAATGGATTGTAGCCTTATCATTATGGAAGGTAGTCTATTGTCGATATCATTGTTACTCTAATAGATGGTAGCCTCGTCATTATGGAAAGTAGTCTATTGTCGAGATTTTTGTTACTCCAATGGATGGTAGCCTTATCATTATAGAAGGTAGTCTGCTGTCCAAATTTTTTATACTCAAATGTATGGTAGCCCTGTCATTATGGAAGGTAGTCTCTTGTTGATATTTTTGTATCTCCAATGGATGGTAGCCTTGTCATTATGGAAGGTAGTTTGTTGTCGATATCTTTGTTACTCCAATGGATGGTAGCCTTGTCATTATGGAAAGTAGTTTGTTGTCCAGATTTTTGTTACTCCAATGGATGGTAGCCTTTCATTATGGAAGGTAGTCTCTTGTTGATATTTTTTTTTACTTCAATGTATGGTAGACTTGTCATTATGGAAGGTAGTCTATTGTCGATATTTTTGTTACTCCATTGGATGGTAGCCTTGTCATTAAGGAAGGTGGTTTGTTGTCGATATCATTGTTACTCTAATGGAATGTAGCCTTGTCCTTATGGAAGGTAGTTTGTTGTCCAGATTTTTGTTACTCCATTGGATGGTAGCCTTATCATTATGGAAGGTAGTCTCTTGTTGATATTTTTTTTACTTCAATGGATGGTAGACTTGTCATTATGGAAGGTAGTTTGTTGTCAAGATTTTTGTTATTCCAATGGATGGTAGGCTAGTCATTATGGAAGGTAGTCTTTTGTCGTGATTTTTGTTACTCCATTGGATGGTAGCCTTGTCATTAAGGAAGGTGGTTTGTTGTCGAGATTTTTGTTGCTTCAATGGATGGTAGTCTTGTTATTATGGAAGGTAGTCTGTTGTTGATATTTTTGTTACTCCAATGGATGGTAGCCTTGTCATTATGGAAGGTAGTATATTGTCCCGAGTTTTGTTACTCCAATGGATGGTAGACTAGTCATTATGGAAGGTAGTCTGTTGTCTAGATTTTTGTTACTCCATTGGATGGTAGCCTTTCTATTATGGAAGGTAGTCTATTGTCGAGATTTTTGTTATTCCAATGGATGGTAGCCTTGTCATTATGGAAGGTTGTCTTTTTGTCGTGATTTTTGTTAATCCATTGGATAGTAGACTTGTCATTATGGAAGGTAGTTTGTTGATGAAAATTTTGTTATTCCAATGGATGGTAGACTAGTCATTATGGAAGGTAGTTTGTTTTCGAGATTTTTATTACTCCAATGGATGGTAGCCTTGTCATTATGGAGTGTAGTCTGTTGTCGAGATTTTTGTTACTCCAATAGATGGTAGCCTTGTCATTATGGAAGGTAGTCTGTCGTCGAAATTTATGTTATTCCAATGGATGGTAGCCTTGTCATTATGAAAGGTAGTCTATTGTATAGACTTTTGTTACTCCAATGGATTGTATCCTTGTCATTATGGAAGGTAGTATGTTGTCGAGATTTTTTTTACTCCAATGGATGGAAGCCTTGTAATTATGGATGATAGTCTGTTGTCGAGATTTTTATTACTACAATGTATGGTATCCTTGTCATTATGGAAGGTAGTCTATTATCGAAATCATTGTTACTCTAATGAATGGTAGCCTAGTCATTATGGAAAGTATTCTGTTGTCGAGATTTTTGTTACTCCAATGGATGGTAGCCTTATCATTATAGAAGGTAGTCTGTTGTCCATATTTTTTATACTCAAATGTATGGTAGCCTTGTCGTTATGGAAGGTAGTTTGTTGTCGATATCTTTGTTACTCCAATGGATGGTAGCCTTGTCATTATGGAATGTAGTTTGTTGTCCATATATTTGTTACTCCAACGGATGGTAGCCTTATCATTATAGAAGGTAGTCTGTTGTCCAAATTTTTTAAACTCAAATGGATGGTAGCCTTGTCATTATGGAAGGTAGTTTGTTGTCGATATCTTTGTTACTCCAATGGATGGTAGCCTTGTCATTATGGAACGTAGTTTGTTGTCCAGATTTTTGTTACTCCAATGGATGGTAGTCTTATCATTATGGAAGGTAGTCTCTTGGTGATACTTTTTTTACTTCAATGGATGGTAGAGTTGTCATTATGGAAGGTAGTCTGTTGTCGAGATTTTTGTTATTCCAATGGATGGTAGACTAGTCATTATGGAAGGTAGTCTTTTGTCGTGATTTTTGGTACTCCAATGAATGGTAGTCTAGTTATTATGGAAGGTAGTCTGTTGTCGAGATTTTTGTTACTCCATTGGATGGTAGCCTTGTCATTAAGGAAGGTGGTTTATTGTCGAGATTTTTGTTACTTCAATGGATGGTAGCCTTGTAATTATGGAAGGTATTTTGTTGTTGATATTTTTGTTACTCCAATGGATGGTATCCTTGTCATTATGGAAGGTAGTTTATTGTCCTGATTTTTGTTACTCCAATGGATGGTAGACAAGTCGTTATGGAAGGTAGTCTATTGTCGAGATTTTTGTTACTCCATTTGATGGTAGCCTTGTTATTATGGAAGGTAGTCTATTGTCGAGATTTTTGTTATTCCAATGGATGGTAGAATAGTCTGTTTTTGAGATTTTTGTTACTCCAATGGATGGTAGCCTTGTCATTATGGAAGGTAGTTTCTTGTCAATATCTTTGTTACTCCAATGGATGGTAGCCTTGTCATTATGGAAGGTAGTTTGTTGTCCAGATTTTTGTTACTCCAATGGATGGTAGCCTTTCATTATGGAAGGTAGTATGTTGTTGATATTTTTTTTACTTCAATGTATGGTAGCCTTGTCTTTATGGAAGGTAGTTTGTTGTCGAGATTATTGTTACTACAATGGATTGTAGCCTTGTCATTATGGAAGGTAGTCTCTTGTTGATATTTTTTTACTTCAATGGATGGTAGACTTATCATTATGGAAGGTAGTTTGTTGTTGATATTTTTGTTACTCTAATGGATGGTAGCCTTGTCATTATGGAAGGTAGTTTATTGTCCAGATTTTTGTTACTCCAATGGATGGTAGACTAGTCGTTATAGAAGGTAGTCTGTTGTCGATATTTTTGTTACTCCATTGGATGGTAGCCTTGTTATTATGGAAGGTGGTCTCTTGTCGAGATTTTTGTTATTCCAATGGATGGTAGCCTTGTCATTATGGAAGGTTGTCTTTTTGTCGTGATTTTTGTTAATCCATTGGATAATAGACTTGTCATTATGGAAGGTAGTTTGTTGATGAAATTTTTGTTATTCCAATGGATGGTAGACTAGTCATTATGGAAGGTAGTCTGTTTTCGAGATTTTTATTACTCCAATGGATGGTAGCCTTGTCATTATGAAAGGTAGTTTATTGTCTAGACTTTTGTTACTCCAATGGATTGTATCCTTGTCATTATGGAATGTAGTATGTTGTCGAGATTTTTTTTACTCCAATGGATGGAAGCCTTGTAATTATGGATGTAGTCTGTTGTCGAGATTTTTGTTACTATAATGTATGGTAGCCTTGTCATTATGGAAGGTAGTCTATTGTCGAAATCATTGTTACTGTAATGGATGGTAGTCTAGTCATTATGGAAAGTAGTCTGTTGTGGAGTTTTTTGTTACTCCAAAGGATGGTAGCCTTATCATTATAGAAGGTAGTCTCTTGTCCAAATTTTTTATACTAAAATGTATGGTAGCCTTGTCATTATGGAAGGTAGTATCTTGTTGATATTTTTGTTACTTCAATTGATGGTAGCCTTGTCATTATGGATGGTAGTTTGTTGTCGATATCTTTGTTACTCCAATGGATGGTAGCCTTGTCATTATGGAAAGTAGTTTGTTGTCCAGATTTTTGTTACTCCAATGGATGGCAGCCTTTCATTATGGAAGGTAGTCTCTTGTTGATATTTTTTTTACTTCAATGGATGGTAGACTTGTCATTATGGTAGGTAGTCTGTTGTCGAGATTTTTGTTACTCCATTGGATGGTAGCCTTGTCATTAAGGAAGGTGATTTGTTGTTAATATCTTTGTTACTCTAATGGATGGTAGCCTTGTCATTATGGAAGGTAGTTTGTTGTTCAGATTTTTGTTACTCCAATGGATGGTAGCCTTATCAGTATGGAAGGTAGTCTCTTGTTGATATTTTTTTTACTTCAATGGATGGTAGAGTTGTCATTATGGAAGGTAGTCTGTTGTCGAGATTTTTGTTATTCCAATGGATGGTAGACTAGTCATTATGGAAGGTAGTCTTTTGTCGTGATTTTTGTTACTCCAATGAATGGTAGTCTAGTTATTATGGAATGTAGTCTGTTGTCGAGATTTTTGTTACTCCATTGGATGGTAGCCTTGTCATTAAGGAAGGTGGTTTGTTGTCGAGATTTTTGTTACTTCAATGGATGGTAGCCTTGTCATTATGGAAAGTGTTTTGTTGTTGATATTTTTGTTACTCCAATGGATGGTAGCCTTGTCATTATGGAAGGTAGTCTATTGTCCCGATTTTTGTTACTCCAATGGATGGTAGACTAGTCGTTATGGAAGGTAGTCTATTGTCGAGATTTTTGTTACTCCATTGGATGGTAGCCTTGTTATTATGGAAGGTAGTCTATTGTCGAGATTTTTGTTATTGCAATGGATGGTAGACTAGTCTGTTTTTGAGATTTTTATTACTCCAATGGATGGTAGTCTTGTTATTATGGAGGGTGGTCTGTTGTCGAGATTTTTGTTACTCCAATGGATAGTACCCTTGTCATTATGGAAGGTAGTTTGTCTTCGAAATTTATGTAATTCCAATGGATGGTAGCCTTGTCATTATGAAAGGTAGTCTATTGTCGAGATTTTTGTTACTCCAATGGATTGTATCCTTGTCCTTATGGAAGGTAGTATGTTGTCTAGATTTTTTTTACTCAAATGGATGGAAGCCTTGTAATTATGGATGATAGTCTATTGTTGAGATTTTTGTTACTACAATGTATGGTAGCCTTGTCTTTATGGAAGGTAGTCTGTTGATGAAATTTTTGTTATTCCAATGGATGGTAGACTAGTCATTATGGAAGGTAGTCTGTTTTTGAGATTTTTATTACTCCAATGGATGGTAGTCTTGTCATTATGGAGGGTAGTCTGTTGACGAGATTTTTGTTACTCCAATGGATAGTAGCCTTGTAATTATGGATGATAGTCTATTGTCGAGATTTTTGTTACTACAATGTATGGTAGCCTTGTCATTATGGAAGGTAGTTTGTTTTCGAGATTATTGTTACTACAATAGATTGTAGCCTTGCCATTATGGAAGGTAGTCTATTGTCGAAATCATTGTTACTCTAATGGATGGTAGCCTATTCTTTATGGAAACTTTTCTGTTGTCGAGATTTTTGTTACTCCAATGGATGGTAGCCTTATCATTATAGAAGGTTGTCTGTTGTCCAAATTTTTTATACTCAAATGTATGGTAGCCTTGTCATTATGGAAGGTAGTCTCTTGTTGATATTTTTGTTACTCCAATGGATGGTAGCCTTGTCATTATGGAAGGTAGTTTGTTGTCGATATCTTTGTTACTCCAATGGATTGTAGCCTTGTCACTATGGAAGGTAGTTTATTGTCCACATTTTTGTTACTCCAATGGATGGTAGCCTTTCATTATGGAAGGTAGTCTTTTGTCGTGATTTTTTTTACTCCAATGAATGGTAGTCTACTCATTATGGAAGGTAGTCTGTTGTCGAGATTTTTGTTACTCCATTGGATGGTAGCCTTGTCATTAAGGAAGGTGGTTTGTTGTCGAGATTTTTGTTACTGCAATGGATGGTAGCCTTGTCATTATGGAAGGTAGTTTGTTGTTGATATTTTTGTTACTCCATTGGATGGTAGCCTTGTCATTATGGAAGGTAGTCTATTGTCCCGATTTTTGTTACTCCAATGGATGGTAGACTAGTCGTTATGGATGGTAGTCTGTTGTCGAGATTTTTGTTACTCCATTGGATGGTAGCCATGTTATTATAGAAGGTAGTCTGTTGTCGATATTTTTGTTATTCCAATGGATGGTAGCCTTGTCATTATGGAAGGTTGTCTTTTTGTCGTGATTTTTGTTAATCCAATGGATAGTAGACTTGTCATTTTGGAAGGTAGTCTGTTGATGAAATTTTTGTTATTCCAATGGATGGTAGACTAGTCATTATGGAAGGTAGTCTGTTTTCGAGATTTTTATTACTCCAATGGATGGTAGTCTTGTCATTATGGAGGGTAGTTTGTTTTCGAGATTTTTGTTACTCCAATGGATGGTAGCCTTGTCATTATGGAAGGTAGTCTGTCATTGAAATTTATGTTATTCCAATGGATGGTAGCCTTGTCATTATGAAAGGTAGTCTATTGTCGAGATTTTTGTTACTCCAATGGATTGTATCCTTGTCATTATGGAAGGTAGTATGTTGTCGATATTTTTTTTACTCAAATGGATGGAAGCCTTGTAATTATGGATGATAGTCTGTTGTCGAGATTTTTGTTACTACAATATATGGTAGCCTTGTCTTTATGGGAGGTAGTTTGTTGTCGAGATCATTGTTACTCTAATGGATGGTAGCCTAGTCATTATGGAAAGTAGTATGTTCTCGATATTTTTGTTACTCCAATGGATGGTAGCCTTATCATTATAGAAGGTAGTCTGTTGTCCAAATTTTTTAAACACAAATGTATGGTAGCCTTGTCATTATGGAAGGTAGTCTCTTGTTGATATTTTTGTTACTCCAATGGATGGTAGCCTTGTCATTATGGAAGGTAGTTTGTTGTCGATATCTTTGTTACTCCAATTGTTTGTAGCCTTGTCATTATGGAAGGTAGTTTGTTGTCCAGATTTTTGTTAATCCAATGGATGGTAGCCTTATCATTATGGAAGGTAGTCTCTTGTTGAAATTTTTTTTACTTAAATGGATGGTAGACTTGTCATTATGGAAGGTAGTCTGTTGTCGAGATTTTTCTCATTCTAATGGATGGTAGACTAGTCATTATGGAAGGTAGTCTTTTTTCGTGATTTTTGTTACTCCAATGAATGGTAGCCTAGTCATTAAGGAAGGTAGTCTGTTGTCGAGATTTTTGTTACTCCATTGGATGGTAGCCTTGTCATTAAGGAAGGTGGTTTGTTGTCGAGATTTTTGTTACTGCAATGGATGGTAGCCTTGTCATTATGGAAGGTAGTTTGTTGTTGATATTTTTGTTACTCTAATGGATGGTAGCCTTGTCATTATGGAAGGTAGTTTATTGTCCCGATTTTTGTTACTCTAATGGATGGTAGACTAGTCGTTATGGAAGGTAGTATGTTGTCGATATTTTTATTACTCCATTGTATGGTAGCCTTGTTATTATGGAAGGTAGTCTGTTGTCGAGATTTTTGTTATTCCAATGGATGGTAGCCTTGTCATTATGGAAGGTTGTCTTTTTGTCGTGATTTTTGTTAATCCATTGGATAATAGACTTGTCATTATGGAAGGTAGTCTGTTGATGAAATTTTTGTTATTCCAATGGATCGTAGACTAGTCATTATGGAAGGTAGTCTGTTTTCGAGATTTTTATTACTCCAATGGATGGTAGTCTTGTCATTATGGAGGGTAGTCTGTTGACGAGATTTTTGTTACTCCAATGGATGGTAGCCTTGTCATTATGGAAGGTAGTTTGTCGTCGAAATTTATGTTATTCCAATGGATGGTAGCCTTGTCATCATGAAAGGTAGTCTATTGTCTAGATTTTTGTTAATCCAATGGATTGTATCCTTGTGATTATGGAAGGTAGTATGTTGTCGATATTTTTTTTACTCCAATGGATGGAAGCCTTGTAATTATGGATGATAGTCTGTTGTCGAGATTTTTGTTACTACAATATATGGTAGCCTTATCATTATGGAAGGTAGTTTGTTGTCGAGATTATTGTTACTACAATGGGTTGTAGCCTTGCCATTATGGAAGGTAGTCTATTGTCGAAATCATTGTTACTCTAATGGATGGTAGCCTAGTCATTATGGAAACTTGTCTGTTGTCGAGATTTTTGTTACTCCAATGGATGGTAGCCTTATCATTATGGAAGGTAGTCTGTTGTCCAAATTTTTTATACTCAAATGTATGGTAGCCTTGTCATTATGGAAGGTAGTCTCTTGTTGATATTTTTTTTACTTCAATGGATGGTAGACTTGTCATTATGGAAGGTAGTCTGTTGTAGAGATTTTTGTTACTCCATTGGATGGTAGCCTTGTCATTAAGGAAGGTGGTTTGTTGTCGAGATTTTTGTTACTGCAATGGATGGTAGCCTTTCATTATGGAATGTAGTTTGTTGTTGATATTTTTGTTACTCCAATGGATGGTAGCCTTGTCATTATGGAAGATAGTTTATTGTCACGATTTTTGTTACTCCAATGGATGGTAGACTAGTCGTTATGGATGGTAGTCTGTTGTCGAGATTTTTGTTACTCCATTGGATGGGAGCCTTGTTATTATAGAAGGTAGTCTATTGTCGATATTTTTGTTATTCCAATGGATGGTAGCCTTGTCATTATGGAAGGTTGTCTTTTTGTCGTGATTTTTGTTAATCCAATGGATAGTAGACTTGTCATTTTGGAAGCTAGTCTGTTGATGAAATTTTTGTTATTCCAATGGATGGTAGACTAGTCATTATGGAAGGTAGTCTGTTTTTGATATTTTTATTACTCCAATGGATGGTAGTCTTGTCATTATGGAGGGTAGTTTGTTTTCGATATTTTTGTTACTCCAATGGATGGTATCCTTGTCATTATGGAAGGTAGTCTGTCATTGAAATTTATATTATTCCTATGGATGGTAGCCTTGTCATTATGAAAGGTAGTCTATTGTCGAGATTTTTGTTACTCCAATGGATTGTATCCTTTTCATTATGGAAGGTAGTATGTTGTCGATTTTTTTTTTACACAAATGGATGGAAGCCTTGTAATTATGGATGATAGTCTGTTGGCGAGATTTTTGTTACTATAATGTATGGTAGCCTTGTCTTTATGGAAGGTAGTTTGTTGTCGAGATTATTGTTACTATAATGGATTGTAGCCTTGTCATTATGGAAGGTATTCTATTGTCTAAATCATTTTTACTCTAATGGATGGTAGCCTAGTCATTATAGAAAGTAGTATGTTCTCGATATTTTTGTTACTCCAATGGATGGTAGCCTTATCATTATAGAAGGTAGTCTGTTGTCCAAATTTTTTAAACTCAAATGTATGGTAGCCTTATCATTATGGAAGGTAGTCTCTTGTTGATATTTTTGTTACTCCAATGGATGGTAGCCTTGTCATTATGGAAGGTAGTTTGTTGTCGATATCTTTGTTACTCCAATTGATGGTAGCTTTGTCATTATGGAAGGTAGTTTGTTGTCCAGATTTTTGTTACTCCAATGGATGGTAGCCTTATCATTATAGAAGGTAGTCTCTTGTTGATATTTTTTTTAATTCAATGGATGGTAGACTTGTCATTATGGAAGGTAGTCTGTTGTCGATATTTTTCTCATTCTAATGGATGGTAGACTAGTCATTTTGGAATGTAGTCTTTTTTCGTGATTTTTGTTACTCCAATGAATGGTAGCCTAGTCATTATGGAAGGTAGTCTTTTGTCGAGATTTTTGTTACTCCATTGGATGGTAGCCTTGTCATTAAGGAAGGTGGTTTGTTGTCGAGATTTTTGTTACCACAATGGATGGTAGCCTTGTCATTATGGAAGGTAGTTTGTTGTTGATATTTTTGTTACTCTAATGGATGGTAGCCTTGTCATTATGGAAGGTAGTCTATTGTCCCGATTTTTGTTACTCCAATGGATGGTAGACTAGTCGTTATGGAAGGTAGTCTGTTGTCGATATTTTTGTTACTCCATTGGATGGTAGCCTTGTTATTATGGAAGGTAGTCTGTTGTCGTGATTTTTGTTATTCCAAAGGATGGTAGCCTTGTCATTATGGAAGGTTGTCTTTTTATCGTGATTTTTCTTAATCCATTGGATAATAGACTTGTCATTATGGAAGGTAGTCTGTTGATGAAATTTTTGTAATTCCAATGGATGGTAGACTAGTCATTATGGAAGGTAGTCTGTTTTCGAGATTTTTATTACTCCAATGGATGGTAGTCTTGTCATTATGGAGGGTAGTCTGTTGACGAGATTTTTGTTACTCCAATAGATAGTAGCCTTGTCATTATGGAAGGTAGTTTGTCGTCGAAATTTATGTTATTCTGATGGATGGTAGCCTTGTCATCATGAAAGGTAGTCTATTGTCTAGATTTTTGTTACTCCAATGGATTGTATCCTTGTCATTATGGAAGGTAGTATGTTGTCGATATTTTTTTTACTCCAATGGATGGAAGCCTTGTAATTATGGATGGTAGTCTGTTGTCGAGATTTTTTTTACTACAATGTATGGTAGCCTTGTCATTATGGAAGGTAGTTTGTTGTCGAGATTATTGTTACTACAATGGATTGTAGCCTTGCCATTATGGAAGGTAGTCTATTCATTATGGAAACTAGTCTGTTGTCGAGATTTTTGTTACTCCAATGGATGGTAGCCTTATCATTATAGAAGGTTGTCTGTTGTCCAAATTTTTTATACTCAAAAGTATGGTAGCCTTGTCATTATGGAAGGTAGTCTCTTGTTGATATTTTGGTTACTCCAATGGATGGTAGCCTTGTCATTATGGAAGGTAGTTTGTTGTCGATATCTTTGTTACTCCAATAGATGGTAGCCTCGTCATTATGGAAAGTAGTCTATTGTCGAGATTTTTGTTACTCCAATGGATGGTAGCCTTATCATTATAGAAGGTAGTCTGCTGTCCAAATTTTTTATACTCAAATGTATGGTAGCCCTGTCATTATGGAAGGTAGTCTCTTGTTGATATTTTTGTATCTCCAATGGATGGTAGCCTTGTCATTATGGAAGGTAGTTTGTTGTCGATATCTTTGTTACTCCAATGGATGGTAGCCTTGTCATTATGGAAAGTAGTTTGTTGTCCAGATTTTTGTTACTCCAATGGATGGTAGCCTTTCATTATGGAAGGTAGTCTCTTGTTGATATTTTTTTTTACTTCAATGTATGGTAGACTTGTCATTATGGAAGGTAGTCTATTGTCGATATTTTTGTTACTCCATTGGATGGTAGCCTTGTCATTAAGGAAGGTGGTTTGTTGTCGATATCATTGTTACTCTAATGGAATGTAGCCTTGTCCTTATGGAAGGTAGTTTGTTGTCCAGATTTTTGTTACTCCATTGGATGGTAGCCTTATCATTATGGAAGGTAGTCTCTTGTTGATATTTTTTTTACTTCAATGGATGGTAGACTTGTCATTATGGAAGGTAGTTTGTTGTCAAGATTTTTGTTATTCCAATGGATGGTAGGCTAGTCATTATGGAAGGTAGTCTTTTGTCGTGATTTTTGTTACTCCATTGGATGGTAGCCTTGTCATTAAGGAAGGTGGTTTGTTGTCGAGATTTTTGTTGCTTCAATGGATGGTAGTCTTGTTATTATGGAAGGTAGTCTTTTGTTGATATTTTTGTTACTCCAATGGATGGTAGCCTTGTCATTATGGAAGGTAGTATATTGTCCCGAGTTTTGTTACTCCAATGGATGGTAGACTAGTCATTATGGAAGGTAGTCTGTTGTCTAGATTTTTGTTACTCCATTGGATGGTAGCCTTTCTATTATGGAAGGTAGTCTATTGTCGAGATTTTTGTTATTCCAATGGATGGTAGCCTTGTCATTATGGAAGGTTGTCTTTTTGTCGTGATTTTTGTTAATCCATTGGATAGTAGACTTGTCATTATGGAAGGTAGTTTGTTGATGAAAATTTTGTTATTCCAATGGATGGTAGACTAGTCATTATGGAAGGTAGTTTGTTTTCGAGATTTTTATTACTCCAATGGATGGTAGCCTTGTCATTATGGAGTGTAGTCTGTTGTCGAGATTTTTGTTACTCCAATAGATGGTAGCCTTGTCATTATGGAAGGTAGTCTGTCGTCGAAATTTATGTTATTCCAATGGATGGTAGCCTTGTCATTATGAAAGGTAGTCTATTGTATAGACTTTTGTTACTCCAATGGATTGTATCCTTGTCATTATGGAAGGTAGTATGTTGTCGAGATTTTTTTTACTCCAATGGATGGAAGCCTTGTAATTATGGATGATAGTCTGTTGTCGAGATTTTTGTTACTACAATGTATGGTATCCTTGTCATTATGGAAGGTAGTCTATTGTCGAAATCATTGTTACTCTAATGAATGGTAGCCTAGTCATTATGGAAAGTATTCTGTTGTCGAGATTTTTGTTACTCCAATGGATGGTAGCCTTATCATTATAGAAGGTAGTCTGTTGTCCATATTTTTTATACTCAAATGTATGGTAGCCTTGTCGTTATGGAAGGTAGTTTGTTGTCGATATCTTTGTTACTCCAATGGATGGTAGCCTTGTCATTATGGAATGTAGTTTGTTGTCCATATATTTGTTACTCCAACGGATGGTAGCCTTATCATTATAGAAGGTAGTCTGTTGTCCAAATTTTTTAAACTCAAATGGATGGTAGCCTTGTCATTATGGAAGGTAGTTTGTTGTCGATATCTTTGTTACTCCAATGGATGGTAGCCTTGTCATTATGGAACGTAGTTTGTTGTCCAGATTTTTGTTACTCCAATGGATGGTAGTCTTATCATTATGGAAGGTAGTCTCTTGGTGATACTTTTTTTACTTCAATGGATGGTAGAGTTGTCATTATGGAAGGTAGTCTGTTGTCGAGATTTTTGTTATTCCAATGGATGGTAGACTAGTCATTATGGAAGGTAGTCTTTTGTCGTGATTTTTGGTACTCCAATGAATGGTAGTCTAGTTATTATGGAAGGTAGTCTGTTGTCGAGATTTTTGTTACTCCATTGGATGGTAGCCTTGTCATTAAGGAAGGTGGTTTATTGTCGAGATTTTTGTTACTTCAATGGATGGTAGCCTTGTAATTATGGAAGGTATTTTGTTGTTGATATTTTTGTTACTCCAATGGATGGTATCCTTGTCATTATGGAAGGTAGTTTATTGTCCTGATTTTTGTTACTCCAATGGATGGTAGACAAGTCGTTATGGAAGGTAGTCTATTGTCGAGATTTTTGTTACTCCATTTGATGGTAGCCTTGTTATTATGGAAGGTAGTCTATTGTCGAGATTTTTGTTATTCCAATGGATGGTAGAATAGTCTGTTTTTGAGATTTTTGTTACTCCAATGGATGGTAGCCTTGTCATTATGGAAGGTAGTTTCTTGTCAATATCTTTGTTACTCCAATGGATGGTAGCCTTGTCATTATGGAAGGTAGTTTGTTGTCCAGATTTTTGTTACTCCAATGGATGGTAGGCTTTCATTATGGAAGGTAGTATGTTGTTGATATTTTTTTTACTTCAATGTATGGTAGCCTTGTCTTTATGGAAGGTAGTTTGTTGTCGAGATTATTGTTACTACAATGGATTGTAGCCTTGTCATTATGGAAGGTAGTCTCTTGTTGATATTTTTTTACTTCAATGGATGGTAGACTTATCATTATGGAAGGTAGTTTGTTGTTGATATTTTTGTTACTCTAATGGATGGTAGCCTTGTCATTATGGAAGGTAGTTTATTGTCCAGATTTTTGTTACTCCAATGGATGGTAGACTAGTCGTTATAGAAGGTAGTCTGTTGTCGATATTTTTGTTACTCCATTGGATGGTAGCCTTGTTATTATGGAAGGTGGTCTCTTGTCGAGATTTTTGTTATTCCAATGGATGGTAGCCTTGTCATTATGGAAGGTTGTCTTTTTGTCGTGATTTTTGTTAATCCATTGGATAATAGACTTGTCATTATGGAAGGTAGTTTGTTGATGAAATTTTTGTTATTCCAATGGATGGTAGACTAGTCATTATGGAAGGTAGTCTGTTTTCGAGATTTTTATTACTCCAATGGATGGTAGCCTTGTCATTATGAAAGGTAGTTTATTGTCTAGACTTTTGTTACTCCAATGGATTGTATCCTTGTCATTATGGAATGTAGTATGTTGTCGAGATTTTTTTTACTCCAATGGATGGAAGCCTTGTAATTATGGATGTAGTCTGTTGTCGAGATTTTTGTTACTATAATGTATGGTAGCCTTGTCATTATGGAAGGTAGTCTATTATCGAAATCATTGTTACTGTAATGGATGGTAGTCTAGTCATTATGGAAAGTAGTCTGTTGTGGAGTTTTTTGTTACTCCAAAGGATGGTAGCCTTATCATTATAGAAGGTAGTCTCTTGTCCAAATTTTTTATACTAAAATGTATGGTAGCCTTGTCATTATGGAAGGTAGTATCTTGTTGATATTTTTGTTACTTCAATTGATGGTAGCCTTGTCATTATGGATGGTAGTTTGTTGTCGATATCTTTGTTACTCCAATGGATGGTAGCCTTGTCATTATGGAAAGTAGTTTGTTGTCCAGATTTTTGTTACTCCAATGGATGGCAGCCTTTCATTATGGAAGGTAGTCTCTTGTTGATATTTTTTTTACTTCAATGGATGGTAGACTTGTCATTATGGTAGGTAGTCTGTTGTCGAGATTTTTGTTACTCCATTGGATGGTAGCCTTGTCATTAAGGAAGGTGATTTGTTGTTAATATCTTTGTTACTCTAATGGATGGTAGCCTTGTCATTATGGAAGGTAGTTTGTTGTTCAGATTTTTGTTACTCCAATGGATGGTAGCCTTATCAGTATGGAAGGTAGTCTCTTGTTGATATTTTTTTTACTTCAATGGATGGTAGAGTTGTCATTATGGAAGGTAGTCTGTTGTCGAGATTTTTGTTATTCCAATGGATGGTAGACTAGTCATTATGGAAGGTAGTCTTTTGTCGTGATTTTTGTTACTCCAATGAATGGTAGTCTAGTTATTATGGAATGTAGTCTGTTGTCGAGATTTTTGTTACTCCATTGGATGGTAGCCTTGTCATTAAGGAAGGTGGTTTGTTGTCGAGATTTTTGTTACTTCAATGGATGGTAGCCTTGTCATTATGGAAAGTGTTTTGTTGTTGATATTTTTGTTACTCCAATGGATGGTAGCCTTGTCATTATGGAAGGTAGTCTATTGTCCCGATTTTTGTTACTCCAATGGATGGTAGACTAGTCGTTATGGAAGGTAGTCTATTGTCGAGATTTTTGTTATTGCAATGGATGGTAGACTAGTCTGTTTTTGAGATTTTTATTACTCCAATGGATGGTAGTCTTGTTATTATGGAGGGTGGTCTGTTGTCGAGATTTTTGTTACTCCAATGGATAGTACCCTTGTCATTATGGAAGGTAGTTTGTCTTCGAAATTTATGTAATTCCAATGGATGGTAGCCTTGTCATTATGAAAGGTAGTCTATTGTCGAGATTTTTGTTACTCCAATGGATTGTATCCTTGTCCTTATGGAAGGTAGTATGTTGTCTAGATTTTTTTTACTCAAATGGATGGAAGCCTTGTAATTATGGATGATAGTCTATTGTTGAGATTTTTGTTACTACAATGTATGGTAGCCTTGTCTTTATGGAAGGTAGTCTGTTGATGAAATTTTTGTTATTCCAATGGATGGTAGACTAGTCATTATGGAAGGTAGTCTGTTTTTGAGATTTTTATTACTCCAATGGATGGTAGTCTTGTCATTATGGAGGGTAGTCTGTTGACGAGATTTTTGTTACTCCAATGGATAGTAGCCTTGTAATTATGGATGATAGTCTGTTGTCGAGATTTTTGTTACTACAATGTATGGTAGCCTTGTCATTATGGAAGGTAGTTTGTTTTCGAGATTATTGTTACTACAATAGATTGTAGCCTTGCCATTATGGAAGGTAGTCTATTGTCGAAATCATTGTTACTCTAATGGATGGTAGCCTATTCATTATGGAAACTTTTCTGTTGTCGAGATTTTTGTTACTCCAATGGATGGTAGCCTTATCATTATAGAAGGTTGTCTGTTGTCCAAATTTTTTATACTCAAATGTATGGTAGCCTTGTCATTATGGAAGGTAGTCTCTTGTTGATATTTTTGTTACTCCAATGGATGGTAGCCTTGTCATTATGGAAGGTAGTTTGTTGTCGATATCTTTGTTACTCCAATGGATTGTAGCCTTGTCACTATGGAAGGTAGTTTATTGTCCACATTTTTGTTACTCCAATGGATGGTAGCCTTTCATTATGGAAGGTAGTCTTTTGTCGTGATTTTTTTTACTCCAATGAATGGTAGTCTACTCATTATGGAAGGTAGTCTGTTGTCGAGATTTTTGTTACTCCATTGGATGGTAGCCTTGTCATTAAGGAAGGTGGTTTGTTGTCGAGATTTTTGTTACTGCAATGGATGGTAGCCTTGTCATTATGGAAGGTAGTTTGTTGTTGATATTTTTGTTACTCCATTGGATGGTAGCCTTGTCATTATGGAAGGTAGTCTATTGTCCCGATTTTTGTTACTCCAATGGATGGTAGACTAGTCGTTATGGATGGTAGTCTGTTGTCGAGATTTTTGTTACTCCATTGGATGGTAGCCATGTTATTATAGAAGGTAGTCTGTTGTCGATATTTTTGTTATTCCAATGGATGGTAGCCTTGTCATTATGGAAGGTTGTCTTTTTGTCGTGATTTTTGTTAATCCAATGGATAGTAGACTTGTCATTTTGGAAGGTAGTCTGTTGATGAAATTTTTGTTATTCCAATGGATGGTAGACTAGTCATTATGGAAGGTAGTCTGTTTTCGAGATTTTTATTACTCCAATGGATGGTAGTCTTGTCATTATGGAGGGTAGTTTGTTTTCGAGATTTTTGTTACTCCAATGGATGGTAGCCTTGTCATTATGGAAGGTAGTCTGTCATTGAAATTTATGTTATTCCAATGGATGGTAGCCTTGTCATTATGAAAGGTAGTCTATTGTCGAGATTTTTGTTACTCCAATGGATTGTATCCTTGTCATTATGGAAGGTAGTATGTTGTCGATATTTTTTTTACTCAAATGGATGGAAGCCTTGTAATTATGGATGATAGTCTGTTGTCGAGATTTTTGTTACTACAATATATGGTAGCCTTGTCTTTATGGGAGGTAGTTTGTTGTCGAGATCATTGTTACTCTAATGGATGGTAGCCTAGTCATTATGGAAAGTAGTATGTTCTCGATATTTTTGTTACTCCAATGGATGGTAGCCTTATCATTATAGAAGGTAGTCTGTTGTCCAAATTTTTTAAACACAAATGTATGGTAGCCTTGTCATTATGGAAGGTAGTCTCTTGTTGATATTTTTGTTACTCCAATGGATGGTAGCCTTGTCATTATGTAAGGTAGTTTGTTGTCGATATCTTTGTTACTCCAATTGTTTGTAGCCTTGTCATTATGGAAGGTAGTTTGTTGTCCAGATTTTTGTTAATCCAATGGATGGTAGCCTTATCATTATGGAAGGTAGTCTCTTGTTGAAATTTTTTTTACTTAAATGGATGGTAGACTTGTCATTATGGAAGGTAGTCTGTTGTCGAGATTTTTCTCATTCTAATGGATGGTAGACTAGTCATTATGGAAGGTAGTCTTTTTTCGTGATTTTTGTTACTCCAATGAATGGTAGCCTAGTCATTAAGGAAGGTAGTCTGTTGTCGAGATTTTTGTTACTCCATTGGATGGTAGCCTTGTCATTAAGGAAGGTGGTTTGTTGTCGAGATTTTTGTTACTGCAATGGATGGTAGCCTTGTCATTATGGAAGGTAGTTTGTTGTTGATATTTTTGTTACTCTAATGGATGGTAGCCTTGTCATTATGGAAGGTAGTTTATTGTCCCGATTTTTGTTACTCTAATGGATGGTAGACTAGTCGTTATGGAAGGTAGTATGTTGTCGATATTTTTATTACTCCATTGTATGGTAGCCTTGTTATTATGGAAGGTAGTCTGTTGTCGAGATTTTTGTTATTCCAATGGATGGTAGCCTTGTCATTATGGAAGGTTGTCTTTTTGTCGTGATTTTTGTTAATCCATTGGATAATAGACTTGTCATTATGGAAGGTAGTCTGTTGATGAAATTTTTGTTATTCCAATGGATCGTAGACTAGTCATTATGGAAGGTAGTCTGTTTTCGAGATTTTTATTACTCCAATGGATGGTAGTCTTGTCATTATGGAGGGTAGTCTGTTGACGAGATTTTTGTTACTCCAATGGATGGTAGCCTTGTCATTATGGAAGGTAGTTTGTCGTCGAAATTTATGTTATTCCAATGGATGGTAGCCTTGTCATCATGAAAGGTAGTCTATTGTCTAGATTTTTGTTAATCCAATGGATTGTATCCTTGTGATTATGGAAGGTAGTATGTTGTCGATATTTTTTTTACTCCAATGGATGGAAGCCTTGTAATTATGGATGATAGTCTGTTGTCGAGATTTTTGTTACTACAATATATGGTAGCCTTATCATTATGGAAGGTAGTTTGTTGTCGAGATTATTGTTACTACAATGGGTTGTAGCCTTGCCATTATGGAAGGTAGTCTATTGTCGAAATCATTGTTACTCTAATGGATGGTAGCCTAGTCATTATGGAAACTTGTCTGTTGTCGAGATTTTTGTTACTCCAATGGATGGTAGCCTTATCATTATGGAAGGTAGTCTGTTGTCCAAATTTTTTATACTCAAATGTATGGTAGCCTTGTCATTATGGAAGGTAGTCTCTTGTTGATATTTTTTTTACTTCAATGGATGGTAGACTTGTCATTATGGAAGGTAGTCTGTTGTAGAGATTTTTGTTACTCCATTGGATGGTAGCCTTGTCATTAAGGAAGGTGGTTTGTTGTCGAGATTTTTGTTACTGCAATGGATGGTAGCCTTTCATTATGGAATGTAGTTTGTTGTTGATATTTTTGTTACTCCAATGGATGGTAGCCTTGTCATTATGGAAGATAGTTTATTGTCACGATTTTTGTTACTCCAATGGATGGTAGACTAGTCGTTATGGATGGTAGTCTGTTGTCGAGATTTTTGTTACTCCATTGGATGGGAGCCTTGTTATTATAGAAGGTAGTCTATTGTCGATATTTTTGTTATTCCAATGGATGGTAGCCTTGTCATTATGGAAGGTTGTCTTTTTGTCGTGATTTTTGTTAATCCAATGGATAGTAGACTTGTCATTTTGGAAGCTAGTCTGTTGATGAAATTTTTGTTATTCCAATGGATGGTAGACTAGTCATTATGGAAGGTAGTCTGTTTTTGATATTTTTATTACTCCAATGGATGGTAGTCTTGTCATTATGGAGGGTAGTTTGTTTTCGATATTTTTGTTACTCCAATGGATGGTATCCTTGTCATTATGGAAGGTAGTCTGTCATTGAAATTTATATTATTCCTATGGATGGTAGCCTTGTCATTATGAAAGGTAGTCTATTGTCGAGATTTTTGTTACTCCAATGGATTGTATCCTTTTCATTATGGAAGGTAGTATGTTGTCGATTTTTTTTTTTACACAAATGGATGGAAGCCTTGTAATTATGGATGATAGTCTGTTGGCGAGATTTTTGTTACTATAATGTATGGTAGCCTTGTCTTTATGGAAGGTAGTTTGTTGTCGAGATTATTGTTACTATAATGGATTGTAGCCTTGTCATTATGGAAGGTATTCTATTGTCTAAATCATTTTTACTCTAATGGATGGTAGCCTAGTCATTATAGAAAGTAGTATGTTCTCGATATTTTTGTTACTCCAATGGATGGTAGCCTTATCATTATAGAAGGTAGTCTGTTGTCCAAATTTTTTAAACTCAAATGTATGGTAGCCTTATCATTATGGAAGGTAGTCTCTTGTTGATATTTTTGTTACTCCAATGGATGGTAGCCTTGTCATTATGGAAGGTAGTTTGTTGTCGATATCTTTGTTACTCCAATTGATGGTAGCTTTGTCATTATGGAAGGTAGTTTGTTGTCCAGATTTTTGTTACTCCAATGGATGGTAGCCTTATCATTATAGAAGGTAGTCTCTTGTTGATATTTTTTTTAATTCAATGGATGGTAGACTTGTCATTATGGAAGGTAGTCTGTTGTCGATATTTTTCTCATTCTAATGGATGGTAGACTAGTCATTTTGGAATGTAGTCTTTTTTCGTGATTTTTGTTACTCCAATGAATGGTAGCCTAGTCATTATGGAAGGTAGTCTTTTGTCGAGATTTTTGTTACTCCATTGGATGGTAGCCTTGTCATTAAGGAAGGTGGTTTGTTGTCGAGATTTTTGTTACCGCAATGGATGGTAGCCTTGTCATTATGGAAGGTAGTTTGTTGTTGATATTTTTGTTACTCTAATGGATGGTAGCCTTGTCATTATGGAAGGTAGTCTATTGTCCCGATTTTTGTTACTCCAATGGATGGTAGACTAGTCGTTATGGAAGGTAGTCTGTTGTCGATATTTTTGTTACTCCATTGGATGGTAGCCTTGTTATTATGGAAGGTAGTCTGTTGTCGTGATTTTTGTTATTCCAAAGGATGGTAGCCTTGTCATTATGGAAGGTTGTCTTTTTATCGTGATTTTTCTTAATCCATTGGATAATAGACTTGTCATTATGGAAGGTAGTCTGTTGATGAAATTTTTGTAATTCCAATGGATGGTAGACTAGTCATTATGGAAGGTAGTCTGTTTTCGAGATTTTTATTACTCCAATGGATGGTAGTCTTGTCATTATGGAGGGTAGTCTGTTGACGAGATTTTTGTTACTCCAATAGATAGTAGCCTTGTCATTATGGAAGGTAGTTTGTCGTCGAAATTTATGTTATTCTGATGGATGGTAGCCTTGTCATCATGAAAGGTAGTCTATTGTCTAGATTTTTGTTACTCCAATGGATTGTATCCTTGTCATTATGGAAGGTAGTATGTTGTCGATATTTTTTTTACTCCAATGGATGGAAGCCTTGTAATTATGGATGGTAGTCTGTTGTCGAGATTTTTTTTACTACAATGTATGGTAGCCTTGTCATTATGGAAGGTAGTTTGTTGTCGAGATTATTGTTACTACAATGGATTGTAGCCTTGCCATTATGGAAGGTAGTCTATTCATTATGGAAACTAGTCTGTTGTCGAGATTTTTGTTACTCCAATGGATGGTAGCCTTATCATTATAGAAGGTTGTCTGTTGTCCAAATTTTTTATACTCAAAAGTATGGTAGCCTTGTCATTATGGAAGGTAGTCTCTTGTTGATATTTTGGTTACTCCAATGGATGGTAGCCTTGTCATTATGGAAGGTAGTTTGTTGTCGATATCTTTGTTACTCCAATGGATGGTAGCCTTGTCACTATGGAAGATAGTTTATTGTCCAGATTTTTGTTACTCCAATGGAAGGTAGCCTTTCATTATGGAAGGTAGTCTTTTGTCGTGATTTTTTTTACTCCAATGAATGGTAGTCTAGTCATTATGGAAGTTAGTCTGTTGTCGAGATTTTTGTTACTCCATTGGATGGTAGCCTTATCATTAAGGAAGGTGGTTTGTTGTCGAGATTTTTGTTACTGCAATGGATGGTAGCCTTGTCATTATGGAAGGTAGTTTGTTGTTGATATTTTTGTTACTCTAATGGATGGTAGACTAGTCGTTATGGAAGGTAGTCTGTTGTCGATATTTTTGTTACTCCATTGGATGGTAGCCTTATTATTATGGAAGGTAGTCTTTTGTCGAGATTTTTGTTATTCCAATGGATGGTAGCCTTGTCATTATGGAAGGTTGTCTTTTTGTTGTGATTTTTGTTAATCCATTGGATAATAGGCTTGTCATTATGGAAGGTAGTCTGTTAATGAAATTTTTGTTATTCCAATGGATGGTAGACTGGTCATTATGGAAGGTAGTATGTTTTCGAGATTTTTATTACTCCAATGGATGGTAGTCTTGTCATTATGGAGGGTAGTCTGTTAACGAGATTTTTGTTACTCCAATGGATAGTAGCCTTGTCATTATGGAAAGTAGTTTGTCGTCGAAATTTATGTTATTCCAATGGATGGTAGCCTTGTCATCATGAAAGGTAGTCTATTGTCTAGATTTTTGTTACTCCATTGGATGGTAGCCTTGTCATTATGGTAGGTAGTCCGTTGTCGAGATTTTTGTTATTCCATTGGATGGTAGCCTTGTCATTATGGAAGGTAGTCTATTTTCGTGATTTTTCTTACTCCAATGGATGGTAGCCTTGTCATTATCGAAGGTAGTTTGCTTTCGAGATTTCTGTTATTCCAATAAATCGTAGTCTTGTCATTATGGAGCGTAGTCTATTATCGTGATTTTATTTACTCCAATGGATTTTAGCCTTGTCATTATGGAAGGTAGTATATTGTCGATATCTTTGTTACTCCAATGGATGGTAGCCTTGTTATTATGGAAGGTAGTTTGTTTTCGATATTTTTGTTACTCCATTGGATGGTAGCCTTGTCATTATAGATGGTAGCCTGTTGTCGAGATTTTTGTTATTCCAATGGATTGTAGACTTGTCATTACGGAAGGTAGTCTGTTGTCGAGATTTTTGTTACTCCAATGGATGGTAGCCTTGTCATTATGGAAGGTAGTCTGTTTTCATGATTTTTCTTACTCCAATGGATGGTAGCCTTGTCATTATCGAAGGTAGTTTGCTGTCGAGATTTCTGTTATTCCAATAGATGGTAGCCTTGTCATTATGGAAGGTAGTCTATTGTCGTGATTTTTGTTACTCCAATGGATTGTAGCCTTGTCATTATGGAAGGTAGTATGTTGTCGATATCTTTGTTACTCCAATGCATGGTAGCCTTGTTATTATGGAAGGTAGTCTTTTTTCGATATTTTTGTTACTCCATTGGATGGTAGCCTTGTCATTATGGAAGGTAGTCTGTTGTGGAGATTTTTGTTATTCCAATGGATTGTAGACTTGTCATTATGGGAGGTAGTCCGTTGTCGAGATTTTTGTTACTCCAATGGATGGTTCCCTTGTCATTATGGAAGGTAGTTTTTTATGGAGAATTTTGTTACTCCAATGGATGGTAGCCTTGTCATTATGGAAGGTAGTTCATTGTCGATATTTTTCGTACTCCAATGGATGGTAGCCTTGTCATTACCGAAGGTAGTTTGCTGTCGAGATTTCTGTTATTCCAATAGATGGTAGCCTTGTCATTATGGAAGGTAGTCTATTGTCGTGATTTTTGTTACTCCAATGGATTGTAGCCTTGTTATTATGGAAGGTAGTCTATTTTCGATATTTTTGTTACTCCATTGGATGGTAGCCTTGTCATTATGGAAGGTAGTTTGTTGTCGAGTTTTTTGTTGTTCCAATGGATTGTAGACTTGTCATTATGGAAGGTAGTCCGTTGTCGAGATTTTTGTTACTCCAATGGATGGTACCCTTGTCATTATGGAAGGTAGTTTGTTGTCGAGATTTTTGTTACCCCAATGGATGGTAGCCTTGTTATTAGGGAAGGTAGTCTCTTGTCTAGATTTTTGTTACTCCATTGGATGGTAGCCTTGTAATTATGGAAGGTAGTTTGTTGTCGAGATTTTTATTATTTCAATGGATGGTAGCCTTGTCATTATGGAAGGTAGTCTGTTTTCGTGATTTTTCTTACTCCAGTGGTTGGTAGCCTTGTCATTATCGAGGGTAGTTTGCTGTCGAGATTTCTGTTATTCCAATAGATGGTAGCCTTGTCATTATGGAAGGTAGTCTATTATCGTGATTTTTGTTACTCCAATGGATTGTAGCCTTGTTATTATTGAAGGTAGTATGTTTTCGATATCTTTGTTACTCCAATGGATGGTAGCCTTGTTATTATGGAAGGTAGTTTGTTTTCGATATTTTTGTTACTTCATTGGATGGTAGCCTTGTCATTATGGAAGGTAGTCTGTTGTCGATATTTTTGTTATTCCAATGGATTTTTGACTTGTCATTACGGAAGGTAGTCCTTTGTCGAGATTTTTGTTACTCCAATGGATGGTACCCTTGTCATTATGGAAGGTAGTTTGTTGTCGAGATTTTTGTTACTCTAATGGATGGTAGCCTTGTCATTATGGAAGGTAGTCTGTTGTCTAGATTTTTGTTACTCCATTGGATGGTAGCCTTGTCAATATGGTAGGTAGTCTGTTGTCGAGATTTTTGTTATTCCAATGGATGGTAGCCTTGTCATTATGGAAGGTAGTCTATTTTCGTGATTTTTCTTACTCCAATGGATGGTAGCCTTGTCATTATCGAAGGTAGTTTGATGTCGAGATTTTTGTTATTCCAATAGATGGTAGCCTTGTTATTATGGAAGGTAGTCTGTTTTCGATATTTTTGTTACTCCATTGGATGGTAGCCTTGTCATTATGGAAGGTAGTCTGTTGTCGAGATTTTTGTTATTCCAATGGATTGTATACTTGTCATTATGGAAGGTAGTCCATTGTCGAGATTTTTGTTACTCCAATGGATGGTACCCTTGTCATTATGGAAGGTAGTTTTTTATCGAGAATTTTGTTACTCCAATGGATGGTAGCCTTGTCATTATGGAAGGTAGTCTATTTTCGTGATTTTTCTTACTCCAATGGATAGTAGCCTTGTCATTATCGAAGGTAGTTTAGTGTCGAGATTTCTGTGATTTCAATAGATGGTACCCTTGTCATTATGGAAGGTAGTCTATTGTCATGATTTTTGTTACTCCAATGTATTCTAGCCTTGTCATTATGGAAGGTAGTATGTTATCGATATCTTTGTTACTCCAATGGATGGTGGCCTTGTTATTATGGAAGGTAGTTTGTTTTCGAGATTTTAGTTACTCCATTGTATGGTAGCCTTGTAATTATGGAAGGTAGTCTATTGTCGTTATTTTTGTTACTCCAATGGATTGTAGCCTTGTCATTATTGAAGGTAGTATGTTGTCGATATCTTTGTTACTCCATTGTATGGTAGCCTTGTTATTATGGAAGGTAGTTTGTTTTCGAGATTTTTGTAACTCCAATGGACGGTAGCCTTTCATTATGGAAGGTAGTCTTTTGTCGTGATTTTTGTTATTCCAATAGATGGTAGCCTTGTCATTATGGAAGGTAGTCTATTGTCGTGATTTTTGTTACTCCAATGGATTGTAGCCTTGTCATTATGGAAGGTAGTATGTTGTCTATATCTTTGTTACTCCAATGGATGGTAGCCTTGTTATTATGGAAGGTAGTCTATTTTCGAGATTTTTGTTACTCCATTGGACTATAGCCTTGTCAATATGGAAGGTAGTCTGTTGTCGCGATTTTTGTTATTCCAATGGATTGTTGACTTGTCATTATGGAAGGTAGTCCTTTGTCGAGATTTTTGTTACTCCAATGGATGGTACCCTTGTCATTATGGAAGGTAGTTTGTTATCGATTTTTTTGTTACTCCAATGGATGGTATCCTTGTCATTAGGGAAGGTAGTCTGTTGTCTAGATTTTTGTTACTCCATTGGATGGTAGCCTTGTCATTATGGTAGGTAGTCTATTGTCGAGATTTTTGTTATTTCAATGGAAGGTAGCCTTGTCATTATGGAAGGTAGTCTATTTTTGTGATTTTTCTTACTCCAATGGATGGTAGCCTTGTCATTATCGAAGGTAGTTTGCTTTCGAGATTTATGTTATTCCAATAGATGGTAGCCTTGTCATTATTGAAGGTAGTCTATTATCGTGATTTTATTTACTCCAATGGATTTTAGCCTTGTCATTATGGAAGGTAGTATATTGTCGATATCTTTGTTACTCCAATGGATGGTAGCCTTGTTATTATGGAAGGTAGTCTGTTTTCGATATTTTCGTTACTCCATTGGATGGTAGCCTTGTCATCATGGAAGGTAGTCAGTTGTCAAGATTTTTGTTATTCCAATGGATTGTAGACTTGTCATTATGGAAGGTACTCTATTGTCGAGATTTTTGTTACTCCAATGGATGGTACCCTTGTCATTATGGAAGGTAGTTTGTTGTCAAGATTTTTGTTACTCCAATGGATGGTAGCCTTGTCATTAGGGAAGGTAGTCTGTTTTCATGATTTTTCTTACTCCAATGGATGGTAGCCTTGTCATTATCGAAGGTAGTTTGCTGTCGAGATTTCTGTTATTCCAATAGATGGTAGCCTTGTCATTATGGAAGGTAGTCTATTGTCGTGATTTTTGTTACTCCAATGGATTGTAGCCTTGTCATTATGGAAGGTAGTATGTTGTCGATATCTTTGTTACTCCAATGCATGGTAGCCTTGTTATTATGGAAGGTAGTCTATTTTCGATATTTTTGTTACTCCATTGGATGGTAGACTTGTCATTATGGAAGGTAGTCTGTTGTCGAGATTTTTTGTATTCCAATGCATTGTAGACTTGTCATTATGGAAGGTAGTTCGTTGTCGAGATTTTTGTTACTCCAATGGATGGTACCCTTGTCATTTCGGAAGGTAGTTTTTTATCGAGAAATTTGTTACTTCAATGGATGGTAGCCTTGTCATTATGGAAGGTAGTCTATTTTCGTGATTTTTCTTACTCCAATGGATGGTAGCCTTGTCATTATCAAAGGTAGTTTGCTGTCGAGATTTCTGTTATTCCAATAGATGGTAGACTTGTCATTATGGAAGGTAGTCTATTGTCGTGATTTTTGTTACTCCAATGGATTGTAGCCTTGTCATTATGGAAGGTAGTATGTTATCGATATCTTTGTTACTCCAATGGATGGTAGCCTTGTTATTATGGAAGGTAGTTTGTTTTCGAGATTTTTGTTACTCCATTGGATGGTAGCCTTGTCATTATGGAAGGTAGTCTGTTGTCGAGATTTTTGTAATTCCAATGGATTGTAGACTTGTCATTACGGAAGGTAGTTCATTATCGAGATTTTTGTTACTCCAATGGATGGTACCCTTGTCATTATGGAAGGTAGTTTGTTGTCGAGAATATTGTTACTCCAATGGATGGTAGCCTTGTCATTATGAAAGGTAGTCTATTGTCATGATTTTTGTTACTCCAATGGATTGTAGCCTTGTCATTATGGAAGGTAGTATGTTATCGATATCTTTGTTACTCCAATGGATGGTAGCCTTGTTATTATGGAAGGTAGTCTGTTTTCGATATTTTTGTTACTCCATTGGATGGTAGCCTTGTCATTATGGAAGGTAGTCTGTTGTCGAGATTTTTGTTATTCCAATGGATTGTAGACTTGTCATTATGGAAGGTAGTCCGTTGTCGAGATTTTTGTTACTCCAATTGATGGTACCCTTGTCATTATGGAAGGTAGTTTTTTATCGAGAATTTTGTTACTCCAATGGATGGTAGCCTTGTCATTATGGAAGGTAGTCTATTTTCGTGATTTTTCTTACTCCAATGGATGGTAGCCTTGTCATTATCGAAGGTAGTTTGCTGTCGAGATTTCTGTTATTCCAATAGATGGTAGCTTGTAATTATGGAAGGTATTCTATTGTCGTGATTTTTGTTACTCCAATGGATTGTAGCCTTGTCATTATGGAAGGTAGTATGTTATCGATATCTTTGTTACACCAATGGATGGTAGCCTTGTTATTATGGAAGGTAGTTTGTTTTCGAGATTTTTGTTACTCCATTGGATGGTAGCCTTGTCATTATGGAAGATAGTGAGTTGTCGTGATTTTTGTAATTCCAAAGGATTGTAGACTTGTCATTACGGAAGGTAGTTCATTGTCGAGATTTTTGTTACTACAATGGATGGTACCCTTGTCATTATGGAAGGTAGTTTGTTTTCGAGATTTTTGTTACTCCAATGGATGGTAGCCTTGTGATTATGGAAGGTAGTCTGTTGTCTAGATTTTTGTTACTCCATTGGATGGTAGCCTTGTCATTATGGAAGGTAGTCTATTGACGAGATTTTTGTTATTCCAATGGATGGTAGCCTTGTCATTATGGAAGGTAGTCTATTGTCGTGATTTTTGTTACTCCAATGGATTGTAGCCTTGTCATTATGGAAGGTAGTATGTTATCGATATCTTTGTTACTCCAATGGATGGTAGCCTTGTTATTATGGAAGGTAGTTTGTTTTCGAGATTTTTGTTACTCCATTGGATGGTAGCCTTGTCATTATGGAAGGTAGTCTGTTGTCGAGATTTTTGTTATTCCAATGGATTGTAGACTTGTCATTATGGAAGGTAGTTCGTTGTCGAGATTTTTGTTACTCCAATGGATGGTACCCTTGTCATTATGGAAGGTAGTTTTTTATCGAGAAATTTGTTACTCCAATGGATGGTAGCCTTGTCATTATGGAAGGTAGTCTATTTTCGTGATTTTTCTTACTCCAATGGATGGTAGCCTTGTCATTATGGAAGGTAGTATGTTATCGATATCTTTGTTACTCCAATGGATGGTAGCCTTGTTATTATGGAAGGTAGTCTGTTTTCGATATTTTTGTTATTCCAATGGATTGTAGACTTGTCATTATGGAAGGTAGTTCGTTGTCGAGATTTTTGTTACTCCAATGGATGGTACCCTTGTCATTATGGAAGGTAGTTTTTTATCGAGAAATTTGTTACTCCAATTGATGGTAGCCTTGTCATTATGGAAGGTAGTCTGTTGTCGAGATTTTTGTAATTCCAATGGATTGTAGACTTGTCATTACGGATGGTAGTTCATTGTCGAGATTTTTGTTACTCCAATGGATGGTACCCTTGTCATTATGGAAGGTAGTTTGTTGTCGATAATTTGGTTACTCCAATGGATGGTAGCCTTGTCATTATGGAAGGTAGTCTATTGTCGTGATTTTTGTTACTCCAATGGATTGTAGCCTTGTCATTATGGAAGGTAGTATGTTATCGATATCTTTGTTACTCCAATGGATGGTAGCCTTGTTATTATAGAAGGTAGTCTGTTTTCGATATTTTTGTTATTCCAATGGATTGTAGACTTGTCATTATGGAAGGTAGTTCGTTGTCGAGATTTTTGTTACTCCAATGGATGGTACCCTTGTCATTATGGAAGGTAGTTTTTTATCGAGAAATTTGTTACTCCAATGGATGGTAGCCTTGTCATTATGGAAGGTAGTCTGTTGTCGAGATTTTTGTAATTCCAATGGATTGTAGACTTGTCATTACGGATGGTAGTTCATTGTCGAGATTTTTGTTACTCCAATGGATGGTACCCTTGTCATTATGGAAAGTAGTTTGTTGTCGAGAATTTGGTTACTCCAATGGATGGTAGCCTTATCATTATGGAAGGTAGTCTATTGTCGTGATTTTTGTTACTCCAATGGATTGTAGCCTTGTCATTATGGAAGGTAGTATGTTATCGATATCTTTGTTACTCCAATGGATGGTAGCCTTGTTATTATGGAAGGTAGTTTGTTTTCGATATTTTTGTTATTCCAATGGATTGTAGACTTGTCATTATGGAAGGAAGTTCGTTGTCGAGATTTTAGTTACTCCAATGGATGGTACCCTTGTCATTATGGAAGGTAGTCTATTTTCGTGATTTTTCTTACTCCAATGGATGGTAGCCTTGTCATTATCAAAGGTAGTTTGCTGTCGAGATTTCTGTTATTCCAATAGATGGTAGCCTTGTCATTATGGAAGGTAGTCTATTGTCGTGATTTTTGTTACTCCAATGGATTGTAGCCTTGTCATTATGGAAGGTAGTATGTTATCGATATCTTTGTTACTCCAATGGATGGTAGCCTTGTTATTATGGAAGGTAGTTTGTTTTCGAGATTTTTGTTACTCCATTGGATGGTAGCCTTGTCATTATGGAAGGTAGTCTGTTGTCGAGATTTTTGTAATTCCAATGGATTGTAGACTTGTCATTACGGATGGTAGTTCATTGTCGAGATTTTTGTTACTCCAATGGATGGTACCCTTGTCATTATGGAAGGTAGTTTGTTGTCGAGAATTTGGTTACTCCAATGGATGGTAGCCTTGTCATTATGGAAGGTAGTCTATTGTCGTGATTTTTGTTACTCCAATGGATTGTAGCCTTGTCATTATGGAAGGTAGTATGTTATCGATATCTTTGTTAATCCAATGGATGGTAGCCTTGTTATTATGGAAGGTAGTCTGTTTTCGATATTTTTGTTATTCCAATGGATTGTAGACTTGTCATTATGGAAGGTAGTTCGTTGTCGAGATTTTTGTTACTCCAATGGATGGTACCCTTGTCATTATGGAAGGTAGTTTTTTATCGAGAAATTTGTTACTCCAATGGATGGTAGCCTTGTCATTATGGAAGGTAGTCTGTTGTCGAGATTTTTGTAATTCCAATGGATTGTAGACTTGTCATTACGGATGGTAGTTCATTGTCGAGATTTTTATTACTCCAATGGATGGTACCCTTGTCATTATGGAAGGTAGTTTGTTGTCGAGAATTTGGTTACTCCAATGGATGGTAGCCTTGTCATTATGGAAGGTAGTCTATTGTCGTGATTTTTGTTACTCCAATGGATTGTAGCCTTGTCATTATGGAAGGTAGTATGTTATCGATATCTTTGTTACTCCAATGGATGGTAGCCTTGTTATTATGGAAGGTAGTCTGTTTTCGATATTTTTGTTATTCCAATGGATTGTAGACTTGTCATTATGGAAGGTAGTTCGTTGTCGAGATTTTTGTTACTCCAATGGATGGTACCCTTGTCATTATAGAAGGTAGTTTTTTATCGAGAAATTTGTTACTCCAATGGATGGTAGCCTTGTCATTATGGAAGGTAGTCTATTTTCGTGATTTTTCTTACTCCAATGGATGGTAGCCTTGTCATTATCAAAGGTAGTTTGCAGTCGAGATTTCTGTTATTCCAATAGATGGTAGCCTTGTCATTATGGAAGGTAGTCTATTGTCGTGATTTTTGTTACTCCAATGGATTGTAGCCTTGTCATTATGGAAGGTAGTATGTTATCGATATCTTTGTTACTCCAATGGATGGTAGCCTTGTTATTATGGAAGGTAGTTTGTTTTCGAGATTTTTGTTACTCCATTGGATTGTAGCCTTGTCATTATGGAAGGTAGTCTGTTGTCGAGATTTTTGTAATTCCAATGGATTGTAGACTTGTCATTACGGAAGGTAGTTCATTGTCGAGATTTTTGTTACTCCAATGGATGGTACCCTTGTCATTATGGAAGATAGTTTGTTGTCGAGAATTTTGATACTCCAATGGATGGTAGCCTTGTCATTATGAAAGGTAGTCTATTGTCGTGATTTTTGTTACTCCAATGGATTGTAGCCTTGTCATTATGGAAGGTAGTATGTTATCGATATCTTTGTTACTACAATGGATGGTAGCCTTGTTATTATGGAAGGTAGTCTGTTTTCGATATTTTTGTTACTCCATTGGATGGTAGCCTTGTCAATATGGAAGGTAGTCTGTTGTCGAGATTTTTGTTATTCCAATGGATTGTAGACTTGTCATTATGGAAGGTAGTCCGTTGCCGAGATTTTTGTTACTCCAATTGATGGTACCTTTGTCATTATGGAAGGTAGTTTTTTATCGAGAATTATGTTACTCCAATGGATGGTAGCCTTGTCATTATGGAAGGTAGTCTATTTTCGTGATTTTTCTTACTCCAATGGATGGTAGCCTTGTCATTATCGAAGGTAGTTTGCTGTCGAGATTTCTGTTATTCCAATAGATGGTAGCTTGTAATTATGGAAGGTATTCTATTGTCGTGATTTTTGTTACTCCAATGGATTGTAGCCTTGTTATTATGGAAGGTAGTCTGTTTTCGATATTTTTTTTATTCCAATGGATTGTAGACTTGTCATTATGGAAGGTAGTTTGTTGTCGAGATTTTTGTTACTCCAATGGATGGTACCCTTGTCATTATAGAAGGTAGTTTTTTATCGAGAAATTTGTTACTCCAATGGATGGTAGCCTTGTCATTATGGAAGGTAGTCTATTTTCGTGATTTTTCTTACTCCAATGGATGGTAGCCTTGTCATTATCAAAGGTAGTTTGCTGTCGAGATTTCTGTTATTCCAATAGATGGTAGCCTTGTCATTATGGAAGGTAGTCTATTGTCGTGATTTTTGTTACTCCAATGGATTGTAGCCTTGTCATTATGGAAGGTAGTATGTTATCGATATCTTTGTTACTCCAATGGATGGTAGCCTTGTTATTATGGAAGGTAGTTTGTTTTCGAGATTTTTGTTACTCCATTGGATTGTAGCTTGTCATTATGGAAGGTAGTCTGTTGTCGAGATTTTTGTAATTCCAATGGATTGTAGACTTGTCATTACGGAAGGTAGTTCATTGTCGAGATTTTTGTTACTCCAATGGATGGTACCCTTGTCATTATGGAAGATAGTTTGTTGTCGAGAATTTTGATACTCCAATGGATGGTAGCCTTGTCATTATGAAAGGTAGTCTATTGTCGTGATTTTTGTTACTCCAATGGATTGTAGCCTTGTCATTATGGAAGGTAGTATGTTATCGATATCTTTGTTACTCCAATGGATGGTAGCCTTGTTATTATGGAAGGTAGTCTGTTTTCGATATTTTTGTTACTCCATTGGATGGTAGCCTTGTCATTATGGAAGGTAGTCTGTTGTCGAGATTTTTGTTATTCCAATGGATTGTAGACTTGTCATTATGGATGGTAGTTCGTTGCCGAGATTTTTGTTACTCCAATTGATGGTACCCTTGTCATTATGGAAGGTAGTTTTTTATCGAAAATTTTGTTACTCCAATGGATGGTAGCCTTGTCATTATGGAAGGTAGTCTATTTTCGTGATTTTTCTTACTCCAATGGATGGTAGCCTTGTCATTATCGAAGGTAGTTTGCTGTCGAGATTTCTGTTATTCCAATAGATGGTAGCTTGTAATTATGGAAGGTATTCTATTGTCGTGATTTTTGTTACTCCAATGGATTGTAGCCTTGTCATTATGGAAGGTAGTATGTTATCGATATCTTTGTTACACCAATGGATGGTAGCCTTGTTATTATGGAAGGTAGTTTGTTTTCGAGATTTTTGTTACTCCATTGGATGGTAGCCTTGTCATTATGGAAGATAGTGTGTTGTCGTGATATTTGTAATTCCAAAGGATTGTAGACTTGTCATTACGGAAGGTAGTTCATTGTCGAGATTTTTGTTACTCCAATGGATGGTACCCTTGTCATTATGGAAGGTAGTTTGTTTTTGAGATTTTTGTTACTCCAATGGATGGTAGCCTTGTGATTATGGAAGGTAGTCTGTTGTCTAGATTTTTGTTACTCCATTGGATGGTACCCTTGTCATTATGGAAGGTAGTTTGTTGTCGAGAATTTGGTTACTCCAATGGATGGTAGCCTTGTCATTATGGAAGGTAGTCTATTGTCGTGATTTTTGTTACTCCAATGGATTGTAGCCTTGTCATTATGGAAGGTAGTATGTTATCAATATCTTTGTTAATCCAATGGATGGTAGCCTTGTTATTATGGAAGGTAGTCTGTTTTCGATATTTTTGTTATTCCAATGGATTGTAGACTTGTCATTATGGAAGGTAGTTCGTTGTCGAGATTTTTGTTACTCCAATGGATGGTACCCTTGTCATTATGGAAGGTAGTTTTTTATCGAGAAATTTGTTACTCCAATGGATGGTAGCCTTGTCATTATGGAAGGTAGTCTGTTGTCGAGATTTTTGTAATTCCAATGGATTGTAGACTTGTCATTACGGATGGTAGTTCATTGTCGAGATTTTTATTACTCCAATGGATGGTACCCTTGTCATTATGGAAGGTAGTTTGTTGTCGAGAATTTGGTTACTCCAATGGATGGTAGCCTTGTCATTATGGAAGGTAGTCTATTGTCGTGATTTTTGTTACTCCAATGGATTGTAGCCTTGTCATTATGGAAGGTAGTATGTTATCGATATCTTTGTTACTCCAATGGATGGTAGCCTTGTTATTATGGAAGGTAGTCTGTTTTCGATATTTTTGTTATTCCAATGGATTGTAGACTTGTCATTATGGAAGGTAGTTCGTTGTCGAGATTTTTGTTACTCCAATGGATGGTACCCTTGTCATTATAGAAGGTAGTTTTTTATCGAGAAATTTGTTACTCCAATGGATGGTAGCCTTGTCATTATGGAAGGTAGTCTATTTTCGTGATTTTTCTTACTCCAATGGATGGTAGCCTTGTCATTATCAAAGGTAGTTTGCTGTCGAGATTTCTGTTATTCCAATAGATGGTAGCCTTGTCATTATGGAAGGTAGTCTATTGTCGTGATTTTTGTTACTCCAATGGATTGTAGCCTTGTCATTATGGAAGGTAGTATGTTATCGATATCTTTGTTACTCCAATGGATGGTAGCCTTGTTATTATGGAAGGTAGTTTGTTTTCGAGATTTTTGTTACTCCATTGGATTGTAGCCTTGTCATTATGGAAGGTAGTCTGTTGTCGAGATTTTTGTAATTCCAATGGATTGTAGACTTGTCATTACGGAAGGTAGTTCATTGTCGAGATTTTTGTTACTCCAATGGATGGTAGCCTTGTCATTATGAAAGGTAGTCTATTGTCGTGATTTTTGTTACTCCAATGGATTGTAGCCTTGTCATTATGGAAGGTAGTATGTTATCGATATCTTTGTTACTCCAATGGATGGTAGCCTTGTTATTATGGAAGGTAGTCTGTTTTCGATATTTTTGTTACTCCATTGGATGGTAGCCTTGTCATTATGGAAGGTAGTCTGTTGTCGAGATTTTTGTTATTCCAATGGATTGTAGACTTGTCATTATGGAAGGTAGTCCGTTGCCGAGATTTTTGTTACTCCAATTGATGGTACCCTTGTCATTATGGAAGGTAGTTTTTTATCGAGAATTTTGTTACTCCA
This sequence comes from Vicia faba, assembly GCA_948472305.1. NCBI lineage: Eukaryota > Viridiplantae > Streptophyta > Magnoliopsida > Fabales > Fabaceae > Vicia > Vicia faba. The sequence goes on from OX451741.1 coordinate 534,854,134, forward strand.
ATGGATGGTAGCCTTGTCATTATGGAAGGTAGTCTATTTTCGTGATTTTTCTTACTCCAATGGATGGTAGCCTTGTCATTATCGAAGGTAGTTTGCTGTCGAGATTTCTGTTATTCCAATAGATGGTAGCTTGTAATTATGGAAGGTATTCTATTGTCGTGATTTTTGTTACTCCAATGGATTGTAGCCTTGTTATTATGGAAGGTAGTCTGTTTTCGATATTTTTGTTATTCCAATGGATTGTAGACTTGTCATTATGGAAGGTAGTTCGTTGTCGAGATTTTTGTTACTCCAATGGATGGTACCCTTGTCATTATAGAAGGTATTTTTTTATCGAGAAATTTGTTACTCCAATGGATGGTAGCCTTGTCATTATGGAAGGTAGTCTATTTTCGTGATTTTTCTTACTCCAATGGATGGTAGCCTTGTCATTATCAAAGGTAGTTTGCTGTCGAGATTTCTGTTATTCCAATAGATGGTAGCCTTGTCATTATGGAAGGTAGTCTATTGTCGTGATTTTTGTTACTCCAATGGATTGTAGCCTTGTCATTATGGAAGGTAGTATGTTATCGATATCTTTGTTACTCCAATGGATGGTAGCCTTGTTATTATGGAAGGTAGTTTGTTTTCGAGATTTTTGTTACTCCATTGGATTGTAGCCTTGTCATTATGGAAGGTAGTCTGTTGTCGAGATTTTTGTAATTCCAATGGATTGTAGACTTGTCATTACGGAAGGTAGTTCATTGTCGAGATTTTTGTTACTCCAATGGATGGTACCCTTGTCATTATGGAAGATAGTTTGTTGTCGAGAATTTTGATACTCCAATGGATGGTAGCCTTGTCATTATGAAAGGTAGTCTATTGTCATGATTTTTGTTACTCCAATGGATTGTAGCCTTGTCATTATGGAAGGTAGTATGTTATCGATATCTTTGTTACTCCAATGGATGGTAGCCTTGTCATTATGGAAGGTAGTCTGTTGTGGAGATTTTTGTTATTCCAATGGATTGTAGACTTGTCATTATGGAAGGTAGTCCGTTGCCGAGATTTTTGTTTCTCCAATTGATGGTACCCTTGTCATTATGGAAGGTAGTGTTTTATCGAGAATTTTGTTACTCCAATGGATGGTAGCCTTGTCATTATGGAAGGTAGTCTATTTTCGTGATTTTTCTTACTCCAATGGATGGTAGCCTTGTCATTATCGAAGGTAGTTTGCTGTCGAGATTTCTGTTATTCCAATAGATGGTAGCTTGTAATTATGGAAGGTATTCTATTGTCGTGATTTTTGTTACTCCAATGGATTGTAGCCTTGTCATTATGGAAGGTAGTATGTTATCGATATCTTTGTTAAACCAATGGATGGTAGCCTTGTTATTATGGAAGGTAGTTTGTTTTCGAGATTTTTGTTACTCCATTGGATGGTAGCCTTGTCATTATGGAAGATAGTGTGTTGTCGTGATATTTGTAATTCCAAAGGATTGTAGACTTGTCATTACGGAAGGTAGTTCATTATCGAGATTTTTGTTACTCCAATGGATGGTACCCTTGTCATTATGGAAGGTAGTTTGTTTTCGAGATTTTTGTTACTCCAATGGATGGTAGCCTTGTGATTATGGAAGGTAGTCTGTTGTCTAGATTTTTGTTACTCCATTGGATGGTAGCCTTGTCATTATGGAAGGTAGTCTATTGTCGAGATTTTTGTTATTCCAATGGATGGTAGCCTTGTCATTATGGAAGGTAGTCTATTGTCGTGATTTTTGTTACTCCAATGGATTGTAGCCTTGTCATTATGGAAGGTAGTATGTTATCGATATCTTTGTTACTCCAATGGATGGTAGCCTTGTTATTATGGAAGGTAGTTTGTTTTCGAGATTTTTGTTACTCCATTGGATGGTAGCCTTGTCATTATGGAAGGTAGTCTGTTGTCCAGATTTTTGTTATTCCAATGGATTGTAGACTTGTCATTATGGAAGGTAGTTCGTTGTCGAGATTTTTGTTACTCCAATGGATGGTACCCTTGTCATTATGAAAGGTAGTTTTTTATCGAGAAATTTGTTACTCCAATGGAGAGTAGCCTTGTCATTATGGAAGGTAGTCTATTTTCGTGATTTTTCTTACTCCAATGGATGGTAGCCTTTTCATTATGGAAGGTAGTATGTTATCGATATCTTTGTTACTCCAATGGATGGTAGCCTTGTTATTATGGAAGGTAGTCTGTTTTCGATATTTTTGTTATTCCAATGGATTGTAGACTTGTCATTATGGAAGGTAGTTCGTTGTCGAGATTTTTGTTACTCCAATGGATGGTACCCTTGTCATTATGGAAGGTAGTTTTTTATCGAGAAATTTGTTACTCCAATGGATGGTAGCCTTGTCATTATGGAAGGTAGTATGTTGTCGAGATTTTTGTAATTCCATTGGATTGTAGACTTGTCATTACAGATGGTAGTTCATTGTCGAGATTTTTGTTACTCCAATGGATGGTACCCTTGTCATTATGGAAGGTAGTTTGTTGTCGAGAATTTGGTTACTCCGATGGATGGTAGCCTTGTCATTATGGAAGGTAGTCTATTGTCATGATTTTTGTTACTCCAATGGATTGTAGCCTTGTCATTATGGAAGGTAGTATGTTATCGATATCTTTGTTACTCCAATGGATGGTAGCCTTGTCATTATGGAAGGTAGTCTGTTGTGGAGATTTTTGTTATTCCAATGGATTGTAGACTTGTCATTATGGAAGGTAGTCCGTTGCCGAGATTTTTGTTTCTCCAATTGATGGTACCCTTGTCATTATGGAAGGTAGTGTTTTATCGAGAATTTTGTTACTCCAATGGATGGTAGCCTTGTCATTATGGAAGGTAGTCTATTTTCGTGATTTTTCTTACTCCAATGGATGGTAGCCTTGTCATTATCGAAGGTAGTTTGCTGTCGAGATTTCTGTTATTCCAATAGATGGTAGCTTGTAATTATGGAAGGTATTCTATTGTCGTGATTTTTGTTACTCCAATGGATTGTAGCCTTGTCATTATGGAAGGTAGTATGTTATCGATATCTTTGTTACACCAATGGATGGTAGCCTTGTTATTATGGAAGGTAGTTTGTTTTCGAGATTTTTGTTACTCCATTGGATGGTAGCCTTGTCATTATGGAAGATAGTGTGTTGTCGTGATATTTGTAATTCCAAAGGATTGTAGACTTGTCATTACGGAAGGTAGTTCATTATCGAGATTTTTGTTACTCCAATGGATGGTACCCTTGTCATTATGGAAGGTAGTTTGTTTTCGAGATTTTTGTTACTCCAATGGATGGTAGCCTTGTGATTATGGAAGGTAGTCTGTTGTCTAGATTTTTGTTACTCCATTGGATGGTAGCCTTGTCATTATGGAAGGTAGTCTATTGTCGAGATTTTTGTTATTCCAATGGATGGTAGCCTTGTCATTATGGAAGGTAGTCTATTGTCGTGATTTTTGTTACTCCAATGGATTGTAGCCTTGTCATTATGGAAGGTAGTATGTTATCGATATCTTTGTTACTCCAATGGATGGTAGCCTTGTTATTATGGAAGGTAGTTTGTTTTCGAGATTTTTGTTACTCCATTGGATGGTAGCCTTGTCATTATGGAAGGTAGTCTGTTGTCCAGATTTTTGTTATTCCAATGGATTGTAGACTTGTCATTATGGAAGGTAGTTCGTTGTCGAGATTTTTGTTACTCCAATGGATGGTACCCTTGTCATTATGAAAGGTAGTTTTTTATCGAGAAATTTGTTACTCCAATGGATGGTAGCCTTGTCATTATGGAAGGTAGTCTATTTTCGTGATTTTTCTTACTCCAATGGATGGTAGCCTTTTCATTATGGAAGGTAGTATGTTATCGATATCTTTGTTACTCCAATGGATGGTAGCCTTGTTATTATGGAAGGTAGTCTGTTTTCGATATTTTTGTTATTCCAATGGATTGTAGACTTGTCATTATGGAAGGTAGTTCGTTGTCGAGATTTTTGTTACTCCAATGGATGGTACCCTTGTCATTATGGAAGGTAGTTTTTTATCGAGAAATTTGTTACTCCAATGGATGGTAGCCTTGTCATTATGGAAGGTAGTATGTTGTCGAGATTTTTGTAATTCCATTGGATTGTAGACTTGTCATTACAGATGGTAGTTCATTGTCGAGATTTTTGTTACTCCAATGGATGGTACCCTTGTCATTATGGAAGGTAGTTTGTTGTCGAGAATTTGGTTACTCCGATGGATGGTAGCCTTGTCATTATGGAAGGTAGTCTATTGTCGTGATTTTTGTTACTCCAATGGATTGTAGCCTTGTCATTATGGAAGGTAGTATGTTATCGATATCTTTGTTACTCCAATGGATGGTAGCCTTGTTATTATAGAAGGTAGTCTGTTTTCGATATTTTTGTTATTCCAATGGATTGTAGACTTGTCATTATGGAAGGTAGTTCGTTGTCGAGATTTTTGTTACTCCAATGGATGGTACCCTTGTCATTATGGAAGGTAGTTTTTTATCGAGAAATTTGTTACTCCAATGGATGGTAGCCTTGTCATTATGGAAGGTAGTCTGTTGTCGAGATTTTTGTAATTCCAATGGATTGTAGACTTGTCATTACGGATGGTAGTTCATTGTCGAGATTTTTGTTACTCCAATGGATGGTACCCTTTTCATTATGGAAGGTAGTTTGTTGTCGAGAATTTGGTTACTCCAATGGATGGTAGCCTTGTCATTATGGAAGGTAGTCTATTGTCGTGATTTTTGTTACTCCAATGGATTGTAGCCTTGTCATTATGGAAGGTAGTATGTTATCGATATCTTTGTTACTCCAATGGATGGTAGCCTTGTTATTATGGAAGGTAGTCTGTTTTCGATATTTTTGTTACTCCATTGGATGGTAGCCTTGTCATTATGGAAGGTAGTCTGTTGTCGAGATTTTTGTTACTCCAATGGATGGTACCCTTGTCATTATGGAAGGTAGTTTTTTATCGCGAAATTTGTTACTCCAATGGATGGTAGCCTTGTCATTATGGAAGGTAGTCTATTTTCGTGATTTTTCTTACTCCAATGGATGGTAGCCTTGTCATTATCAAAGGTAGTTTGCTGTCGATATTTCTGTTATTCCAATAGATGGTAGCCTTGTCATTATGGAAGGTAGTCTATTGTCGTGATTTTTGTTACTCCAATGGATTGTAGCCTTGTCATTATGGAAGGTAGTATGTTATCGATATCTTTGTTACTCCAATGGATGGTAGCCTTGTTATTATGGAAGGTAGTTTGTTTTCGAGATTTTTGTTACTCCATTGGATGGTAGCCTTGTCATTATGGAAGGTAGTCTGTTGTCGAGATTTTTGTAATTCCAATGGATTGTAGACTTGTCATTACGGATGGTAGTTCATTGTCGAGATTTTTGTTACTCCAATGGATGGTACCCTTGTCATTATGGAAGGTAGTTTGTTGTCGAGAATTTGGTTACTCCAATGGATGGTAGCCTTGTCATTATGGAAGGTAGTCTATTGTCGTGATTTTTGTTACTCCAATGGATTGTAGCCTTGTCATTATGGAAGGTAGTATGTTATCGATATCTTTGTTACTCCAATGGATGGTAGCCTTGTAATTATGGAAGGTAGTCTGTTTTCGATATTTTTGTTATTCCAATGGATTGTAGACTTGTCATTATGGAAGGTAGTTCGTTGTCGAGATTTTTGTTACTCCAATGGATGGTACCCTTGTCATTATGGAAGGTAGTTTTTTATCGAGAAATTTGTTACTCCAATGGATGGTAGCCTTGTCATTATGGAAGGTAGTCTGTTGTCGAGATTTTTGTAATTCCAATGGATTGTAGACTTGTCATTACGGATGGTAGTTCATTGTCGAGATTTTTGTTACTCCAATGGATGGTACCCTTGTCATTATGGAAGGTAGTTTGTTGTCGAGAATTTGGTTACTCCAATGGATGGTAGCCTTGTCATTATGGAAGGTAGTCTATTGTCGTGATTTTTGTTACTCCAATGGAGTGTAGCCTTGTCATTATGGAAGGTAGTATGTTATCGATATCTTTGTTACTCCAATGGATGGTAGCCTTGTTATTATGGAAGGTAGTCTGTTTTCGATATTTTTGTTATTCCAATGGATTGTAGACTTGTCATTATGGAAGGTAGTTCGTTGTCGAGATTTTTGTTACTCCAATGGATGGTACCCTTGTCGTTATGGAAGGTAGTTTTTTATCGAGAAATTTGTTACTCCAATGGATGGTAGCCTTGTCATTATGGAAGGTAGTCTATTTTCGTGATTTTTCTTACTCCAATGGATGGTAGCCTTGTCATTATCAAAGGTAGTTTGCTGTCGAGATTTCTGTTATTCCAATAGATGGTAGCCTTGTCATTATGGAAGGTAGTCTATTGTCGTGATTTCTGTTACTCCAATGGATTGTAGCCTTGTCATTATGGAAGGTAGTATGTTATCGATATCTTTGTTACTCCAATGGATGGTAGCCTTGTTATTATGGAAGGTAGTTTGTTTTCGAGATTTTTGTTACTCCATTGGATGGTAGCCTTGTCATTATGGAAGGTAGTCTGTTGTCGAGATTTTTGTAATTCCAATGGATTGTAGACTTGTCATTACGGAAGGTAGTTCATTGTCGAGATTTTTGTTACTCCAATGGATGGTACCCTTGTCATTATGGAAGGTAGTTTGTTGTCGAGAATTTTGTTACTCCAATGGATGGTAGCCTTGTCATTATGGAAGGTAGTCTATTGTCGTGATTTTTGTTACTCCAATGGATTGTAGCCTTGTCATTATGGAAGGTAGTATGTTATCGATATCTTTGTTACTCCAATTGATGGTAGCCTTGTTATTATGGAAGGTAGTCTGTTTTCGATATTTTTGTTACTCCATTGGATGGTAGCCTTGTCATTATGGAAGGTAGTCTGTTGTCGAGATTTTTGTTACTCCAATGGATGGTACCCTTGTCATTATGGAAGGTAGTTTTTTATCGAGAAATTTGTTACTCCAATGGATGGTAGCCTTTTCATTATGGAAGGTAGTCTATTTTCGTGATTTTTCTTACTCCAATGGATGGTAGCCTTGTCATTATCAAAGGTAGTTTGCTGTCGAGATTTCTGTTATTCCAATAGATGGTAGCCTTGTCATTATAGAAGGTAGTCTATTTTCGTGATTTTTGTTACTCCAATGGATTGTAGCCTTGTCATTATGGAAGGTAGTATGTTATCGATATCTTTGTTACTCCAATGGATGGTAGCCTTGTTATTATGGAAGGTAGTTTGTTTTCGAGATTTTTGTTACTCCATTGGATGGTAGCCTTGTCATTATGGAAGGTAGTCTGTTGTCGAGATTTTTGTAATTCCAATGGATTGTAGACTTATCATTACGGATGGTAGTTCATTGTCGAGATTTTTGTTACTCCAATGGATGGTACCCTTGTCATTATGGAAGGTAGTTTGTTGTCGAGAATTTGGTTACTCCAATGGATGGTAGCCTTGTCATTATGGAAGGTAGTCTATTGTCGCGATTTTTGTTACTCCAATGGATTGTAGCCTTGTCATTATGGAAGGTAGTATGTTATCGATATCTTTGTTACTCCAATGGATGGTAGCCTTGTTATTATGGAAGGTAGTCTGTTTTCGATATTTTTGTTATTCCAATGGATTGTAGACTTGTCATTATGGAAGGTAGTTCGTTGTCGAGATTTTTGTTACTCCAATGGATGGTACCCTTGTCATTATGGAAGGTAGTTTTTTATCGAGAAATTTGTTACTCCAATGGATGGTAGCCTTGTCATTATGGAAGGTAGTCTGTTGTCGAGATTTTTGTAATTCCAATGGATTGTAGACTTGTCATTACGGATGGTAGTTCATTGTCGAGATTTTTGTTACTCCAATGGATGGTACCCTTTTCATTATGGAAGGTAGTTTGTTGTCGAGAATTTGGTTACTCCAATGGATGGTAGCCTTGTCATTATGGAAGGTAGTCTATTGTCGTGATTTTTGTTACTCCAATGGATTGTAGCCTTGTCATTATGGAAGGTAGTATGTTATCGATATCTTTGTTACTCAAATGGATGGTAGCCTTGTTATTATGGAAGGTAGTCTGTTTTCGATATTTTTGTTATTCCAATGGATTGTAGACTTGTCATTATGGAAGGTAGTTCGTTGTCGAGATTTTTGTTACTCCAATGGATGGTACCCTTGTCATTATGGAGGGTAGTTTTTTATCGAGAAATTTGTTACTCCAATGGATGGTAGCCTTGTCATTATGGAAGGTAGTCTATTTTCGTGATTTTTCTTACTCCAATGGATGGTAGCCTTGTCATTATCAAGGGTAGTTTGCTGTCGAGATTTCTGTTATTCCAATAGATGGTAGCCTTGTCATTATGGAAGGTAGTCTATTGTCGTGATTTCTATTACTCCAATGGATTGTAGCCTTGTCATTATGGAAGGTAGTATGTTATCGATATCTTTGTTACTCCAATGGATGGTAGCCTTGTTATTATGGAAGGTAGTTTGTTTTCGAGATTTTTGTTACTCCATTGGATGGTAGCCTTGTCATTATGGAAGGTAGTCTGTTGTCGAGATTTTTGTAATTCCAATGGATTGTAGACTTGTCATTACGGAAGGTAGTTCATTGTCGAGATTTTTGTTACTCCAATGGATGGTACCCTTGTCATTATGGAAGGTAGTTTGTTGTCGAGAATTTTGTTACTCCAATGGATGGTAGCCTTGTCATTATGGAAGGTAGTCTATTGTCGTGATTTTTGTTACTCCAATGGATTGTAGCCTTGTCATTATGGAAGGTAGTATGTTATCGATATCTTTGTTACTCCAATTGATGGTAGCCTTGTTATTATGGAAGGTAGTCTGTTTTCGATATTTTTGTTACTCCATTGGATGGTAGCCTTGTCATTATGGAAGGTAGTCTGTTGTCGAGATTTTTGTTACTCCAATGGATGGTACCCTTGTCATTATGGAAGGTAGTTTTTTATCGAGAAATTTGTTACTCCAATGGATGGTAGCCTTTTCATTATGGAAGGTAGTCTATTTTCGTGATTTTTCTTACTCCAATGGATGGTAGCCTTGTCATTATCAAAGGTAGTTTGCTGTCGAGATTTCTGTTATTCCAATAGATGGTAGCCTTGTCATTATAGAAGGTAGTCTATTTTCGTGATTTTTGTTACTCCAATGGATTGTAGCCTTGTCATTATGGAAGGTAGTATGTTATCGATATCTTTGTTACTCCAATGGATGGTAGCCTTGTTATTATGGAAGGTAGTTTGTTTTCGAGATTTTTGTTACTCCATTGGATGGTAGCCTTGTCATTATGGAAGGTAGTCTGTTGTCGAGATTTTTGTAATTCCAATGGATTGTAGACTTATCATTACGGATGGTAGTTTATTGTCGAGATTTTTGTTACTCCAATGGATGGTACCCTTGTCATTATGGAAGGTAGTTTGTTGTCGAGAATTTGGTTACTCCAATGGATGGTAGCCTTGTCATTATGGAAGGTAGTCTATTGTCGTGATTTTTGTTACTCCAATGGATTGTAGCCTTGTCATTATGGAAGGTAGTATGTTATCGATATCTTTGTTACTCCAATGGATGGTAGCCTTGTTATTATGGAAGGTAGTCTGTTTTCGATATTTTTGTTATTCCAATGGATTGTAGACTTGTCATTATGGAAGGTAGTTCGTTGTCGAGATTTTTGTTACTCCAATGGATGGTACCCTTGTCATTATGGAAGGTAGTTTTTTATCGAGAAATTTGTTACTCCAATGGATGGTAGCCTTGTCATTATGGAAGGTAGTCTGTTGTCGAGATTTTTGTAATTCCAATGGATTGTAGACTTGTCATTACGGATGGTAGTTCATTGTCGAGATTTTTGTTACTCCAATGGATGGTACCCTTTTCATTATGGAAGGTAGTTTGTTGTCGAGAATTTGGTTACTCCAATGGATGGTAGCCTTGTCATTATGGAAGGTAGTCTATTGTCGTGATTTTTGTTACTCCAATGGATTGTAGCCTTGTCATTATGGAAGGTAGTATGTTATCGATATCTTTGTTACTCAAATAGATGGTAGCCTTGTTATTATGGAAGGTAGTCTGTTTTCGATATTTTTGTTATTCCAATGGATTGTAGACTTGTCATTATGGAAGGTAGTTCGTTGTCGAGATTTTTGTTACTCCAATGGATGGTACCCTTGTCATTATGGAGGGTAGTTTTTTATCGAGAAATTTGTTACTCCAATGGATGGTAGCCTTGTCATTATGGAAGGTAGTCTATTTTCGTGATTTTTCTTACTCCAATGGATGGTAGCCTTGTCATTATCAAGGGTAGTTTGCTGTCGAGATTTCTGTTATTCCAATAGATGGTAGCCTTGTCATTATGGAAGGTAGTCTATTGTCGTGATTTTTTTTACTCCAATGGATTGTAGCCTTGTCATTATGGAACGTAGTATGTTATCGATATCTTTGTTACTCCAATGGATGGTAGCCTTGTTATTATGGAAGGTAGTCTGTTTTCGATATTTTTGTTACTCCATTGGATGGTAGCCTTGTCATTATGGAAGGTAGTCTGTTGTCGAGATTTTTGTTACTCCAATGGATGGTACCCTTGTCATTATGGAAGGTAGTTTGTTGTCGAGAATTTGGTTACTCCAATGGATGGTAGCCTTGTCATTATGGAAGGTAGTCTATTGTCGTGATTTTTGTTACTCCAATGGATTGTAGCCTTGTCATTATGGAAGGTAGTATGTTATCGATATCTTTGTTACTCCAATGGATGGTAGCCTTGTTATTATGGAAGGTAGTCTGTTTTCGATATTTTTGTTATTCCAATGGATTGTAGACTTGTCATTATGGAAGGTAGTTCGTTGTCGAGATTTTTGTTACTCCAATGGATGGTACCCTTGTCATTATGGAAGGTAGTTTTTTATCGAGAAATTTGTTACTCCAATGGATGGTAGCCTTGTCATTATGGAAGGTAGTCTGTTGTCGAGATTTTTGTAATTCCAATGGATTGTAGACTTGTCATTACGGATGGTAGTTCATTGTCGAGATTTTTGTTACTCCAATGGATGGTACCCTTTTCATTATGGAAGGTAGTTTGTTGTCGAGAATTTGGTTACTCCAATGGATGGTAGCCTTGTCATTATGGAAGGTAGTCTATTGTCGTGATTTTTGTTACTCCAATGGATTGTAGCCTTGTCATTATGGAAGGTAGTATGTTATCGATATCTTTGTTACTCAAATAGATGGTAGCCTTGTTATTATGGAAGGTAGTCTGTTTTCGATATTTTTGTTATTCCAATGGATTGTAGACTTGTCATTATGGAAGGTAGTTCGTTGTCGAGATTTTTGTTACTCCAATGGATGGTACCCTTGTCATTATGGAGGGTAGTTTTTTATCGAGAAATTTGTTACTCCAATGGATGGTAGCCTTGTCATTATGGAAGGTAGTCTATTTTCGTGATTTTTCTTACTCCAATGGATGGTAGCCTTGTCATTATCAAGGGTAGTTTGCTGTCGAGATTTCTGTTATTCCAATAGATGGTAGCCTTGTCATTATGGAAGGTAGTCTATTGTCGTGATTTTTTTTACTCCAATGGATTGTAGCCTTGTCATTATGGAACGTAGTATGTTATCGATATCTTTGTTACTCCAATGGATGGTAGCCTTGTTATTATGGAAGGTAGTCTGTTTTCGATATTTTTGTTACTCCATTGGATGGTAGCCTTGTCATTATGGAAGGTAGTCTGTTGTCGAGATTTTTGTTACTCCAATGGATGGTACCCTTGTCATTATGGAAGGTAGTTTTTTATCGCGAAATTTGTTACTCCAATGGATGGTAGCCTTGTCATTATGGAAGGTAGTCTATTTTCGTGATTTTTCTTACTCCAATGGATGGTAGCCTTGTCATTATCAAAGGTAGTTTGCTGTCGAGATTTCTGTTATTCCAATAGATGGTAGCCTTGTCATTATGGAAGGTAGTCTATTGTCGTGATTTTTGTTACTCCAATGGATTGTAGCCTTGTCATTATGGAAGGTAGTATGTTATCGATATCTTTGTTACTCCAATGGATGGTAGCCTTGTTATTATGGAAGGTAGTTTGTTTTCGATATTTTTGTTACTCCATTGGATGGTAGCCTTGTCATTATGGAAGGTAGTCTGTTGTCGAGATTTTTGTAATTCCAATGGATTGTAGACTTGTCATTACGGATGGTAGTTCATTGTCGAGATTTTTGTTACTCCAATGGATGGTACCCTTGTCATTATGGAAGGTAGTTTGTTGTCGAGAATTTGGTTACTCCAATGGATGGTAGCCTTGTCATTATGGAAGGTAGTCTATTGTCGTGATTTTTGTTACTCCAATGGATTGTAGCCTTGTCATTATGGAAGGTAGTATGTTATCGATATCTTTGTTACTCCAATGGATGGTAGCCTTGTAATTATGGAAGGTAGTCTGTTTTCGATATTTTTGTTATTCCAATGGATTGTAGACTTGTCATTATGGAAGGTAGTTCGTTGTCGAGATTTTTGTTACTCCAATGGATGGTACCCTTGTCATTATGGAAGGTAGTTTTTTATCGAGAAATTTGTTACTCCAATGGATGGTAGCCTTGTCATTATGGAAGGTAGTCTGTTGTCGAGATTTTTGTAATTCCAATGGATTGTAGACTTGTCATTACGGATGGTAGTTCATTGTCGAGATTTTTGTTACTCCAATGGATGGTACCCTTGTCATTATGGAAGGTAGTTTGTTGTCGAGAATTTGGTTACTCCAATGGATGGTAGCCTTGTCATTATGGAAGGTAGTCTATTGTCGTGATTTTTGTTACTCCAATGGATTGTAGCCTTGTCATTATGGAAGGTAGTATGTTATCGATATCTTTGTTACTCCAATGGATGGTAGCCTTGTTATTATGGAAGGTAGTCTGTTTTCGATATTTTTGTTATTCCAATGGATTGTAGACTTGTCATTATGGAAGGTAGTTCGTTGTCGAGATTTTTGTTACTCCAATGGATGGTACCCTTGTCGTTATGGAAGTTAGTTTTTTATCGAGAAATTTGTTACTCCAATGGATGGTAGCCTTGTCATTATGGAAGGTAGTCTATTTTCGTGATTTTTCTTACTCCAATGGATGGTAGCGTTGTCATTATCAAAGGTAGTTTGCTGTCGAGATTTCTGTTATTCCAATAGATGGTAGCCTTGTCATTATGGAAGGTAGTCTATTGTCGTGATTTCTGTTACTCCAATGGATTGTAGCCTTGTCATTATGGAAGGTAGTATGTTATCGATATCTTTGTTACTCCAATGGATGGTAGCCTTGTTATTATGGAAGGTAGTTTGTTTTCGAGATTTTTGTTACTCCATTGGATGGTAGCCTTGTCATTATGGAAGGTAGTCTGTTGTCGAGATTTTTGTTACTCCAATGGATGGTACCCTTGTCATTATGGAAGGTAGTTTTTTATCGAGAAATTTGTTACTCCAATGGATGGTAGCCCTTTCATTATGGAAGGTAGTCTATTTTCGTGATTTTTCTTACTCCAATGGATGGTAGCCTTGTCATTATCAAAGGTAGTTTGCTGTCGAGATTTCTGTTATTCCAATAGATGGTAGCCTTGTCATTATAGAAGGTAGTCTATTTTCGTGATTTTTGTTACTCCAATGGATTGTAGCCTTGTCATTATGGAACGTAGTATGTTATCGATATCTTTGTTACTCCAATGGATGGTAGCCTTGTTATTATGGAAGGTAGTTTGTTTTCGAGATTTTTGTTACTCCATTGGATGGTAGCCTTGTCATTATGGAAGGTAGTCTGTTGTCGAGATTTTTGTAATTCCAATGGATTGTAGACTTGTCATTACGGATGGTAGTTCATTGTCGAGATTTTTGTTACTCCAATGGATGGTACCCTTGTCATTATGGAAGGTAGTTTGTTGTCGAGAATTTGGTTACTCCAATGGATGGTAGCCTTGTCATTATGGAAGGTAGTCTATTGTCGTGATTTTTGTTACTCCAATGGATTGTAGCCTTGTCATTATGGAAGGTAGTATGTTATCGATATCTTTGTTACTCCAATGGATGGTAGCCTTGTTATTATGGAAGGTAGTCTGTTTTCGATATTTTTGTTATTCCAATGGATTGTAGACTTGTCATTATGGAAGGTAGTTCGTTGTCGAGATTTTTGTTACTCCAATGGATGGTACCCTTGTCATTATGGAAGGTAGTTTTTTATCGATAAATTTGTTACTCCAATGGATGGTAGCCTTGTCATTATGGAAGGTAGTCTGTTGTCGAGATTTTTGTAATTCCAATGGATTGTAGACTTGTCATTACGGATGGTAGTTCATTGTCGAGATTTTTGTTACTCCAATGGATGGTACCCTTTTCATTATGGAAGGTAGTTTGTTGTCGAGAATTTGGTTACTCCAATGGATGGTAGCCTTGTCATTATGGAAGGTAGTCTATTGTCGTGATTTTTGTTACTCCAATGGATTGTAGCCTTGTCATTATGGAAGGTAGTATGTTATCGATATCTTTGTTACTCAAATGGATGGTAGCCTTGTTATTATTGAAGGTAGTCTGTTTTCGATATTTTTGTTATTCCAATGGATTGTAGACTTGTCATTATGGAAGGTAGTTCGTTGTCGAGATTTTTGTTACTCCAATGGATGGTACCCTTGTCATTATGGAGGGTAGTTTTTTATCGAGAAATTTGTTACTCCAATGGATGGTAGCCTTGTCATTATGGAAGGTAGTCTATTTTCGTGATTTTTCTTACTCCAATGGATGGTAGCCTTGTCATTATCAAGGGTAGTTTGCTGTCGAGATTTCTGTTATTCCAATAGATGGTAGCCTTGTCATTATGGAAGGTAGTCTATTGTCGTGATTTTTTTTACTCCAATGGATTGTAGCCTTGTCATTATGGAACGTAGTATGTTATCGATATCTTTGTTACTCCAATGGATGGTAGCCTTGTTATTATGGAAGGTAGTTTGTTTTCGAGATTTTTGTTACTCCATTGGATGGTAGCCTTGTCATTATGGAAGGTAGTCTGTTGTCGAGATTTTTGTAATTCCAATGGATTGTAGACTTGTCATTACGGAAGGTAGTTCATTGTCGAGATTTTTGTTACTCCAATGGATGGTACCCTTGTCATTATGGAAGGTAATTTGTTGTCGAGAATTTTGTTACTCCAATGGATGGTAGCCTTGTCATTATGGAAGGTAGTCTATTGTCGTGATTTTTGTTACTCCAATGGATTGTAGCCTTGTCATTATGGAAGGTAGTATGTTACCGATATCTTTGTTACTCCAATGGATGGTAGCCTTGTTATTATGGAAGGTAGTCTGTTTTCGATATTTTTGTTACTCCATTGGATGGTAGCCTTGTCATTATGGAAGGTAGTCTGTTGTCGAGATTTTTGTTATTCCAATGGATTGTAGACTTGTCATTATGGAAGGTAGTTCGTTGTCGAGATTTTTGTTACTCCAATGGATGGTACCCTTGTCATTATGGAAGGTAGTTTGTTGTCGAGAATTTTGTTACTCCAATGGATGGTAGCCTTGTCATTATGGAAGGTAGTCTATTGTCGTGATTTTTGCTACTCCAATGGATTGTAGCCTTGTCATTATGGAAGGTAGTATGTTATCGATATCTTTGTTACTCCAATGGATGGTAGCCTTGTTATTATGGAAGGTAGTCTGTTTTCGATATTTTTGTTACTCCATTGGATGGTAGCCTTGTCATTATGGAAGGTAGTCTATTGTCGAGATTTTTGTTATTCCAATGGATTGTAGACTTGTCATTATGGAAGGTAGTTCGTTGTCGAGATTTTTGTTACTCCAATGGATGGTACCCTTGTCATTATGGAAGGTAGTTTTTTATCGAGAAATTTGTTACTCCAATGGATGATAGCCTTTTCATTATGGAAGGTAGTCTATTTTCGTGATTTTTCTTACTCCAATGGATGGTAGCCTTGTCATTATCAAAGGTAGTTTGCTGTCGAGATTTCTGTTATTCCAATAGATGGTAGCCTTGTCATTATGGAAGGTAGTCTATTGTCGTGATTTTTGTTACTCCAATGGATTGTAGCCTTGTCATTATGGAAGGTAGTATGTTATCGATATCTTTGTTACTCCAATGGATGGTAGCCTTGTTATTATGGAAGGTAGTTTGTTTTCGAGATTTTTGTTACTCCATTGGATGGTAGCCTTGTAATTATGGAAGGTAGTCTGTTGTCGAGATTTTTGTAATTCCAATGGATTGTAGACTTGTCATTACGGATGGTAGTTCATTGTCGAGATTTTTGTTACTTTAATGGATGGTACCCTTGTCATTATGGAAGGTAGTTTGTTGTCGAGAATTTGGTTACTCCAATGGATGGTAGCCTTGTCATTATGGAAGGTAGTCTATTGTCGTGATTTTTGTTACTCCAATGGATTGTAGACTTGTCATTATGGAAGGTAATATGTTATCGATATCTTTGTTACTCCAATGGATGGTAGCCTTGTTATTATGGAAGGTAGTCTGTTTTCGATATTTTTGTTATTCCAATGGATTGTAGACTTGTCATTATGGAAGGTAGTTCGTTGTCGAGATTTTTGTTACTCCAATGGATGGTACCCTTGTCATTATGGAAGGTAGTTTTTTATCGAGAAATTTGTTACTCCAATGGATGATAGCCTTTTCATTATGGAAGGTAGTCTATTTTCGTGATTTTTCTTACTCCAATGGATGGTAGCCTTGTCATTATCAAAGGTAGTTTGCTGTCGAGATTTCTGTTATTCCAATAGATGGTAGCCTTGTCATTATGGAAGGTAGTCTATTGTCGTGATTTTTGTTACTCCAATGGATTGTAGCCTTGTCATTATGGAAGGTAGTATGTTATCGATATCTTTGTTACTCCAATGGATGGTAGCCTTGTTATTATGGAAGGTAGTTTGTTTTCGAGATTTTTGTTACTCCATTGGATGGTAGCCTTGTAATTATGGAAGGTAGTCTGTTGTCGAGATTTTTGTAATTCCAATGGATTGTAGACTTGTCATTACGGATGGTAGTTCATTGTCGAGATTTTTGTTACTTCAATGGATGGTACCCTTGTCATTATGGAAGGTAGTTTGTTGTCGAGAATTTGGTTACTCCAATGGATGGTAGCCTTGTCATTATGGAAGGTAGTCTATTGTCGTGATTTTTGTTACTCCAATGGATTGTAGACTTGTCATTATGGAAGGTAATATGTTATCGATATCTTTGTTACTCCAATGGATGGTAGCCTTGTTATTATGGAAGGTAGTCTGTTTTCGATATTTTTGTTATTCCAATGGATTGTAGACTTGTCATTATGGAAGGTAGTTCGTTGTCGAGATTTTTGTTACTCTAATGGATGGTACCCTTGTCATTATGGAAGGTAGTTTTTTATCGAGAAATTTGTTACTCCAATGGATGGTAGCCTTTTCATTATGGAAGGTAGTCTATTTTTGTGATTTTTCTTACTCCAATGGATGGTAGCCTTGTCATTATCAAAGGTAGTTTGCTGTCGAGATTTCTGTTATTCCAATAGATGGTAGCCTTGTCATTATGGAAGGTAGTCTATTGTCGTGATTTTTGTTACTCCAATGGATTGTAGCCTTGTCATTATGGAAGGTAGTATGTTATTGATATCTTTGTTACTCCAATGGATGGTAGCCTTGTTATTATGGAAGGTAGTTTGTTTTCGAGATTTTTGTTACTCCATTGGATGTTAGCCTTGTCATTATGGAAGGTAGTCTGTTGTCGAGATTTTTGTAATTCCAATGGATTATAGACTTGTCATTACGGAAGGTAGTTCATTGTCGAGATTTTTGTTACTCCAATGGATGGTACCCTTGTCATTATGGAAGGTAGTTTGTTGTCGAGAATTTTGTTACTCCAATGGATGGTAGCCTTGTCATTATGGAAGGTAGTCTATTGTCGTGATTTTTGTTACTCCAATGGATTGTAGCCTTGTCATTATGGAAGGTAGTATGTTATCGATATCTTTGTTACTCCAATGGATGGTAGCCTTGTTATTATGGAAGGTAGTCTGTTTTCGATATTTTTGTTACTCCATTGGATGGTAGCCTTGTCATTATGGAAGGTAGTCTGTTGTCGAGATTTTTGTTATTCCAATGGATTGTAGACTTGTCATTATGGAAGGTAGTTCGTTGTCGAGATTTTTGTTACTCCAATGGATGGTACCCTTGTCATAATGGAAGGTAGTTTTTTATCGAGAAATTTGTTACTCCAATGGATGGTAGCCTTGTCATTATGGAAGGTAGTCTATTTTCGTGATTTTTCTTACTCCAATGGATGGTAGCCTTGTCATTATCAAAGGTAGTTTGCTGTCGAGATTTCTGTTATTCCAATAGATGGTAGCCTTGTCATTATCGAAGGTAGTCTATTTTCGTGATTTTTGTTACTCCAATGGATTGTAGCCTTGTCATTATGGAAGGTAGTATGTTATCGATATCTTTGTTACTCCAATGGAAGGTAGCCTTGTTATTATGGAAGGTAGTTTGTTTTCGAGATTTTTGTTACTCCATTGGATGGTAGCCTTGTCATTATGGAAGGCAGTCTGTTGTCGAGATTTTTGTAATTCCAATGGATTGTAGACTTGTCATTACGGAAGGTAGTTCATTGTCGAGATTTTTGTTACTCCAATGGATGGTACCCTTGTCATTATGGAAGGTAGTTTGTTGTCGAGAATTTTGTTACTCCAATGGATGGTAGCCTTGTCATTATGGAAGGTAGTCTATTGTCGTGATTTTTGTTACTCCAATGGATTGTAGCCTTGTCATTATGGAAGGTAGTATGTTATCGATATCTTTGTTACTCCAATGGATGGTAGCCTTGTTATTATGGAAGGTAGTCTGTTTTCGATATTTTTGTTACTCCATTGGATGGTAGCCTTGTCATTATGGAAGGTAGTCTGTTGTCGAGATTTTTGTTATTCCAATGGATTGTAGACTTGTCATTATGGAAGGTAGTTCGTTGTCGAGATTTTTGTTACTCCAATGGATGGTACCCTTGTCATTATGGAAGGTAGTTTTTTATCGAGAAATTTGTTACTCCAATGGATGGTAGCCTTGTCATTATGGAAGGTAGTCTATTTTCGTGATTTTTCTTACTCCAATGGATGGTAGCCTTGTCATTATCAAAGGTAGTTTGCTGTCGAGATTTCTGTTATTCCAATAGATGGTAGCCTTGTCATTATGGAAGGTAGTCTATTGTCGTGATTTTTGTTACTCCAATGGATTGTAGCCTTGTCATTATGGAAGGTAGTATGTTATCGATATCTTTGTTACTCCAATGGATGGTAGCCTTGTTATTATGGAAGGTAGTTTGTTTTCGAGATTTTTGTTACTCCATTGGATGGTAGCCTTGTCATTATGGAAGGTAGTCTGTTGTCGAGATTTTTGTAATTCCAATGGATTGTAGACTTGTCATTACGGATGGTAGTTCATTGTCGAGATTTTTGTTACTTCAATGGATGGTACCCTTGTCATTATGGAAGGTAGTTTGTTGTCGAGAATTTGGTTACTCCAATGGATGGTAGCCTTGTCATTATGGAAGGTAGTCTATTGTCGTGATTTTTGTTACTCCAATGGATTGTAGACTTGTCATTATGGAAGGTAATATGTTATCGATATCTTTGTTACTCCAATGGATGGTAGCCTTGTTATTATGGAAGGTAGTCTGTTTTCGATATTTTTGTTATTCCAATGGATTGTAGACTTGTCATTATGGAAGGTAGTTTGTTGTCGAGATTTTTGTTATTCCAATGGATGGTACCCTTGTCATTATGGAAGGTAGTTTTTTATCGACAAATTTGTTACTCCAATGGATGGTAGCCTTTTCATTATGGAAGGTAGTCTATTTTCGTGATTTTTCTTACTCCAATGGATGGTAGCCTTGTCATTATCAAAGGTAGTTTGCTGTCGAGATTTCTGTTATTCCAATAGATGGTAGCCTTGTCATTATGGAAGGTAGTCTATTGTCGTGATTTCTGTTACTCCAATGGATTGTAGCCTTGTCATTATGGAAGGTAGTATGTTATCGATATCTTTGTTACTCCAATGGATGGTAGCCTTGTTATTATGGAAGGTAGTTTGTTTTCGAGATTTTTGTTACTCCATTGGATGGTAGCCTTGTCATTATGGAAGGTAGTCTGTTGTCGAGAGTTTTGTAATTCCAATGGATTGTAGACTTGTCATTACGGATGGTAGTTCATTGTCGAGATTTTTGTTACTTCAATGGATGGTACCCTTGTCATTATGGAAGGTAGTTTGTTGTCGAGAATTTGGTTACTCCAATGGATGGTAGCCTCGTCATTATGGAAGGTAGTCTATTGTCGTGATTTTTGTTACTCCAATGGATTGTAGACTTGTCATTATGGAAGGTAATATGTTATCGATATCTTTGTTACTCCAATGGATGATAGCCTTGTTATTATGGAAGGTAGTCTGTTTTCGATATTTTTGTTATTCCAATGGATTGTAGACTTGTCATTATGGAAGGTAGTTCGTTGTCGAGATTTTTGTTACTCCAATGGATGGTACCCTTGTCATTATTGAAGGTAGTTTTTTATCGAGAAATTTGTTACTCCAATGGATGGTAGCCTTTTCATTATGGAAGGTAGTCTATTTTCGTGATTTTTCTTACTCCAATGGATGGTAGCCTTGTCATTATCAAAGGAAGTTTGCTGTCGAGATTTCTGTTATTCCAATAGATGGTAGCCTTGTCATTATGGAAGGTAGTCTATTGTCGTGATTTTTGTTACTCCAATGGATTGTAGCCTTGTCATTATGGAAGGTAGTATGTTATCGATATCTTTGTTACTCCAATGGATGGTAGCCTTGTTATTATGGAAGGTAGTTTGTTTTCGAGATTTTTGTTACTCAATTGGATGGTAGCCTTGTCATTATGGAAGGTAGTCTGTTGTCGAGATTTTTGTAATTCCAATGGATTGTAGACTTGTCATTACGGAAGGTAGTTCATTGTCGAGATTTTTGTTTCTCCAATGGATGGTACCCTTGTCATTATGGAAGGTAGTTTGTTGTCGAGAATTTTGTTACTCCAATGGATGGTAGCCTTGTCATTATGGAAGGTAGTCTATTGTCGTGATTTTTGTTACTCCAATGGATTGTAGCCTTGTCATTATGGAAGGTAGTATGTTATCGATATCTTTGTTACTCCAATGGATGGTAGCCTTGTTATTATGGAAGGTAGTCTGTTTTCGATATTTTTGTTACTCCATTGGATGGTAGCCTTGTCATTATGGAAGGTAGTCTGTTGTCGAGATTTTTGTTATTCCATTGGATTGTAGACTTGTCATTATGGAAGGTAGTTCGTTGTCGAGATTTTTGTTACTCCAATGGATGGTACCCTTGTCATTATGGAAGGTAGTTTTTTATCGAGAAATTTGTTACTCCAATGGATGGTAGCCCTTTCATTATGGAAGGTAGTCTATTTTCGTGATTTTTCTTACTCCAATGGATGGTAGCCTTGTCATTATCAAAGGTAGTTTGCTGTCGAGATTTCTGTTATTCCAATAGATGGTAGCCTTGTCATTATAGAAGGTAGTCTATTTTCGTGATTTTTGTTACTCCAATGGATTGTAGCCTTGTCATTATGGAACGTAGTATGTTATCGATATCTTTGTTACTCCAATGGATGGTAGCCTTGTTATTATGGAAGGTAGTTTGTTTTCGAGATTTTTGTTACTCCATTGGATGGTAGCCTTGTCATTATGGAAGGTAGTCTGTTGTCGAGATTTTTGTAATTCCAATGGATTGTAGACTTGTCATTACGGATGGTAGTTCATTGTCGAGATTTTTGTTACTCCAATGGATGGTACCCTTGTCATTATGGAAGGTAGTTTGTTGTCGAGAATTTGGTTACTCCAATGGATGGTAGCCTTGTCATTATGGAAGGTAGTCTATTGTCGTGATTTTTGTTACTCCAATGGATTGTAGCCTTGTCATTATGGAAGGTAGTATGTTATCGATATCTTTGTTACTCCAATGGATGGTAGCCTTGTTATTATGGAAGGTAGTCTGTTTTCGATATTTTTGTTATTCCAATGGATTGTAGACTTGTCATTATGGAAGGTAGTTCGTTGTCGAGATTTTTGTTACTCCAATGGATGGTACCCTTGTCATTATGGAAGGTAGTTTTTTATCGATAAATTTGTTACTCCAATGGATGGTAGCCTTGTCATTATGGAAGGTAGTCTGTTGTCGAGATTTTTGTAATTCCAATGGATTGTAGACTTGTCATTACGGATGGTAGTTCATTGTCGAGATTTTTGTTACTCCAATGGATGGTACCCTTTTCATTATGGAAGGTAGTTTGTTGTCGAGAATTTGGTTACTCCAATGGATGGTAGCCTTGTCATTATGGAAGGTAGTCTATTGTCGTGATTTTTGTTACTCCAATGGATTGTAGCCTTGTCATTATGGAAGGTAGTATGTTATCGATATCTTTGTTACTCAAATGGATGGTAGCCTTGTTATTATTGAAGGTAGTCTGTTTTCGATATTTTTGTTATTCCAATGGATTGTAGACTTGTCATTATGGAAGGTAGTTCGTTGTCGAGATTTTTGTTACTCCAATGGATGGTACCCTTGTCATTATGGAGGGTAGTTTTTTATCGAGAAATTTGTTACTCCAATGGATGGTAGCCTTGTCATTATGGAAGGTAGTCTATTTTCGTGATTTTTCTTACTCCAATGGATGGTAGCCTTGTCATTATCAAGGGTAGTTTGCTGTCGAGATTTCTGTTATTCCAATAGATGGTAGCCTTGTCATTATGGAAGGTAGTCTATTGTCGTGATTTTTTTTACTCCAATGGATTGTAGCCTTGTCATTATGGAACGTAGTATGTTATCGATATCTTTGTTACTCCAATGGATGGTAGCCTTGTTATTATGGAAGGTAGTTTGTTTTCGAGATTTTTGTTACTCCATTGGATGGTAGCCTTGTCATTATGGAAGGTAGTCTGTTGTCGAGATTTTTGTAATTCCAATGGATTGTAGACTTGTCATTACGGAAGGTAGTTCATTGTCGAGATTTTTGTTACTCCAATGGATGGTACCCTTGTCATTATGGAAGGTAATTTGTTGTCGAGAATTTTGTTACTCCAATGGATGGTAGCCTTGTCATTATGGAAGGTAGTCTATTGTCGTGATTTTTGTTACTCCAATGGATTGTAGCCTTGTCATTATGGAAGGTAGTATGTTACCGATATCTTTGTTACTCCAATGGATGGTAGCCTTGTTATTATGGAAGGTAGTCTGTTTTCGATATTTTTGTTACTCCATTGGATGGTAGCCTTGTCATTATGGAAGGTAGTCTGTTGTCGAGATTTTTGTTATTCCAATGGATTGTAGACTTGTCATTATGGAAGGTAGTTCGTTGTCGAGATTTTTGTTACTCCAATGGATGGTACCCTTGTCATTATGGAAGGTAGTTTGTTGTCGAGAATTTTGTTACTCCAATGGATGGTAGCCTTGTCATTATGGAAGGTAGTCTATTGTCGTGATTTTTGCTACTCCAATGGATTGTAGCCTTGTCATTATGGAAGGTAGTATGTTATCGATATCTTTGTTACTCCAATGGATGGTAGCCTTGTTATTATGGAAGGTAGTCTGTTTTCGATATTTTTGTTACTCCATTGGATGGTAGCCTTGTCATTATGGAAGGTAGTCTATTGTCGAGATTTTTGTTATTCCAATGGATTGTAGACTTGTCATTATGGAAGGTAGTTCGTTGTCGAGATTTTTGTTACTCCAATGGATGGTACCCTTGTCATTATGGAAGGTAGTTTTTTATCGAGAAATTTGTTACTCCAATGGATGATAGCCTTTTCATTATGGAAGGTAGTCTATTTTCGTGATTTTTCTTACTCCAATGGATGGTAGCCTTGTCATTATCAAAGGTAGTTTGCTGTCGAGATTTCTGTTATTCCAATAGATGGTAGCCTTGTCATTATGGAAGGTAGTCTATTGTCGTGATTTTTGTTACTCCAATGGATTGTAGCCTTGTCATTATGGAAGGTAGTATGTTATCGATATCTTTGTTACTCCAATGGATGGTAGCCTTGTTATTATGGAAGGTAGTTTGTTTTCGAGATTTTTGTTACTCCATTGGATGGTAGCCTTGTAATTATGGAAGGTAGTCTGTTGTCGAGATTTTTGTAATTCCAATGGATTGTAGACTTGTCATTACGGATGGTAGTTCATTGTCGAGATTTTTGTTACTTTAATGGATGGTACCCTTGTCATTATGGAAGGTAGTTTGTTGTCGAGAATTTGGTTACTCCAATGGATGGTAGCCTTGTCATTATGGAAGGTAGTCTATTGTCGTGATTTTTGTTACTCCAATGGATTGTAGACTTGTCATTATGGAAGGTAATATGTTATCGATATCTTTGTTACTCCAATGGATGGTAGCCTTGTTATTATGGAAGGTAGTCTGTTTTCGATATTTTTGTTATTCCAATGGATTGTAGACTTGTCATTATGGAAGGTAGTTCGTTGTCGAGATTTTTGTTACTCCAATGGATGGTACCCTTGTCATTATGGAAGGTAGTTTTTTATCGAGAAATTTGTTACTCCAATGGATGATAGCCTTTTCATTATGGAAGGTAGTCTATTTTCGTGATTTTTCTTACTCCAATGGATGGTAGCCTTGTCATTATCAAAGGTAGTTTGCTGTCGAGATTTCTGTTATTCCAATAGATGGTAGCCTTGTCATTATGGAAGGTAGTCTATTGTCGTGATTTTTGTTACTCCAATGGATTGTAGCCTTGTCATTATGGAAGGTAGTATGTTATCGATATCTTTGTTACTCCAATGGATGGTAGCCTTGTTATTATGGAAGGTAGTTTGTTTTCGAGATTTTTGTTACTCCATTGGATGGTAGCCTTGTAATTATGGAAGGTAGTCTGTTGTCGAGATTTTTGTAATTCCAATGGATTGTAGACTTGTCATTACGGATGGTAGTTCATTGTCGAGATTTTTGTTACTTCAATGGATGGTACCCTTGTCATTATGGAAGGTAGTTTGTTGTCGAGAATTTGGTTACTCCAATGGATGGTAGCCTTGTCATTATGGAAGGTAGTCTATTGTCGTGATTTTTGTTACTCCAATGGATTGTAGACTTGTCATTATGGAAGGTAATATGTTATCGATATCTTTGTTACTCCAATGGATGGTAGCCTTGTTATTATGGAAGGTAGTCTGTTTTCGATATTTTTGTTATTCCAATGGATTGTAGACTTGTCATTATGGAAGGTAGTTCGTTGTCGAGATTTTTGTTACTCTAATGGATGGTACCCTTGTCATTATGGAAGG
The DNA here is from genome assembly GCA_948472305.1 of Vicia faba. Classification (NCBI taxonomy): domain Eukaryota; kingdom Viridiplantae; phylum Streptophyta; class Magnoliopsida; order Fabales; family Fabaceae; genus Vicia; species Vicia faba. Next base: position 534,879,530 of record OX451741.1, read on the forward strand.
TAGTTTTTTATCGAGAAATTTGTTACTCCAATGGATGGTAGCCTTTTCATTATGGAAGGTAGTCTATTTTTGTGATTTTTCTTACTCCAATGGATGGTAGCCTTGTCATTATCAAAGGTAGTTTGCTGTCGAGATTTCTGTTATTCCAATAGATGGTAGCCTTGTCATTATGGAAGGTAGTCTATTGTCGTGATTTTTGTTACTCCAATGGATTGTAGCCTTGTCATTATGGAAGGTAGTATGTTATTGATATCTTTGTTACTCCAATGGATGGTAGCCTTGTTATTATGGAAGGTAGTTTGTTTTCGAGATTTTTGTTACTCCATTGGATGTTAGCCTTGTCATTATGGAAGGTAGTCTGTTGTCGAGATTTTTGTAATTCCAATGGATTATAGACTTGTCATTACGGAAGGTAGTTCATTGTCGAGATTTTTGTTACTCCAATGGATGGTACCCTTGTCATTATGGAAGGTAGTTTGTTGTCGAGAATTTTGTTACTCCAATGGATGGTAGCCTTGTCATTATGGAAGGTAGTCTATTGTCGTGATTTTTGTTACTCCAATGGATTGTAGCCTTGTCATTATGGAAGGTAGTATGTTATCGATATCTTTGTTACTCCAATGGATGGTAGCCTTGTTATTATGGAAGGTAGTCTGTTTTCGATATTTTTGTTACTCCATTGGATGGTAGCCTTGTCATTATGGAAGGTAGTCTGTTGTCGAGATTTTTGTTATTCCAATGGATTGTAGACTTGTCATTATGGAAGGTAGTTCGTTGTCGAGATTTTTGTTACTCCAATGGATGGTACCCTTGTCATAATGGAAGGTAGTTTTTTATCGAGAAATTTGTTACTCCAATGGATGGTAGCCTTGTCATTATGGAAGGTAGTCTATTTTCGTGATTTTTCTTACTCCAATGGATGGTAGCCTTGTCATTATCAAAGGTAGTTTGCTGTCGAGATTTCTGTTATTCCAATAGATGGTAGCCTTGTCATTATCGAAGGTAGTCTATTTTCGTGATTTTTGTTACTCCAATGGATTGTAGCCTTGTCATTATGGAAGGTAGTATGTTATCGATATCTTTGTTACTCCAATGGAAGGTAGCCTTGTTATTATGGAAGGTAGTTTGTTTTCGAGATTTTTGTTACTCCATTGGATGGTAGCCTTGTCATTATGGAAGGCAGTCTGTTGTCGAGATTTTTGTAATTCCAATGGATTGTAGACTTGTCATTACGGAAGGTAGTTCATTGTCGAGATTTTTGTTACTCCAATGGATGGTACCCTTGTCATTATGGAAGGTAGTTTGTTGTCGAGAATTTTGTTACTCCAATGGATGGTAGCCTTGTCATTATGGAAGGTAGTCTATTGTCGTGATTTTTGTTACTCCAATGGATTGTAGCCTTGTCATTATGGAAGGTAGTATGTTATCGATATCTTTGTTACTCCAATGGATGGTAGCCTTGTTATTATGGAAGGTAGTCTGTTTTCGATATTTTTGTTACTCCATTGGATGGTAGCCTTGTCATTATGGAAGGTAGTCTGTTGTCGAGATTTTTGTTATTCCAATGGATTGTAGACTTGTCATTATGGAAGGTAGTTCGTTGTCGAGATTTTTGTTACTCCAATGGATGGTACCCTTGTCATTATGGAAGGTAGTTTTTTATCGAGAAATTTGTTACTCCAATGGATGGTAGCCTTGTCATTATGGAAGGTAGTCTATTTTCGTGATTTTTCTTACTCCAATGGATGGTAGCCTTGTCATTATCAAAGGTAGTTTGCTGTCGAGATTTCTGTTATTCCAATAGATGGTAGCCTTGTCATTATGGAAGGTAGTCTATTGTCGTGATTTTTGTTACTCCAATGGATTGTAGCCTTGTCATTATGGAAGGTAGTATGTTATCGATATCTTTGTTACTCCAATGGATGGTAGCCTTGTTATTATGGAAGGTAGTTTGTTTTCGAGATTTTTGTTACTCCATTGGATGGTAGCCTTGTCATTATGGAAGGTAGTCTGTTGTCGAGATTTTTGTAATTCCAATGGATTGTAGACTTGTCATTACGGATGGTAGTTCATTGTCGAGATTTTTGTTACTTCAATGGATGGTACCCTTGTCATTATGGAAGGTAGTTTGTTGTCGAGAATTTGGTTACTCCAATGGATGGTAGCCTTGTCATTATGGAAGGTAGTCTATTGTCGTGATTTTTGTTACTCCAATGGATTGTAGACTTGTCATTATGGAAGGTAATATGTTATCGATATCTTTGTTACTCCAATGGATGGTAGCCTTGTTATTATGGAAGGTAGTCTGTTTTCGATATTTTTGTTATTCCAATGGATTGTAGACTTGTCATTATGGAAGGTAGTTTGTTGTCGAGATTTTTGTTATTCCAATGGATGGTACCCTTGTCATTATGGAAGGTAGTTTTTTATCGACAAATTTGTTACTCCAATGGATGGTAGCCTTTTCATTATGGAAGGTAGTCTATTTTCGTGATTTTTCTTACTCCAATGGATGGTAGCCTTGTCATTATCAAAGGTAGTTTGCTGTCGAGATTTCTGTTATTCCAATAGATGGTAGCCTTGTCATTATGGAAGGTAGTCTATTGTCGTGATTTCTGTTACTCCAATGGATTGTAGCCTTGTCATTATGGAAGGTAGTATGTTATCGATATCTTTGTTACTCCAATGGATGGTAGCCTTGTTATTATGGAAGGTAGTTTGTTTTCGAGATTTTTGTTACTCCATTGGATGGTAGCCTTGTCATTATGGAAGGTAGTCTGTTGTCGAGAGTTTTGTAATTCCAATGGATTGTAGACTTGTCATTACGGATGGTAGTTCATTGTCGAGATTTTTGTTACTTCAATGGATGGTACCCTTGTCATTATGGAAGGTAGTTTGTTGTCGAGAATTTGGTTACTCCAATGGATGGTAGCCTCGTCATTATGGAAGGTAGTCTATTGTCGTGATTTTTGTTACTCCAATGGATTGTAGACTTGTCATTATGGAAGGTAATATGTTATCGATATCTTTGTTACTCCAATGGATGATAGCCTTGTTATTATGGAAGGTAGTCTGTTTTCGATATTTTTGTTATTCCAATGGATTGTAGACTTGTCATTATGGAAGGTAGTTCGTTGTCGAGATTTTTGTTACTCCAATGGATGGTACCCTTGTCATTATTGAAGGTAGTTTTTTATCGAGAAATTTGTTACTCCAATGGATGGTAGCCTTTTCATTATGGAAGGTAGTCTATTTTCGTGATTTTTCTTACTCCAATGGATGGTAGCCTTGTCATTATCAAAGGAAGTTTGCTGTCGAGATTTCTGTTATTCCAATAGATGGTAGCCTTGTCATTATGGAAGGTAGTCTATTGTCGTGATTTTTGTTACTCCAATGGATTGTAGCCTTGTCATTATGGAAGGTAGTATGTTATCGATATCTTTGTTACTCCAATGGATGGTAGCCTTGTTATTATGGAAGGTAGTTTGTTTTCGAGATTTTTGTTACTCAATTGGATGGTAGCCTTGTCATTATGGAAGGTAGTCTGTTGTCGAGATTTTTGTAATTCCAATGGATTGTAGACTTGTCATTACGGAAGGTAGTTCATTGTCGAGATTTTTGTTTCTCCAATGGATGGTACCCTTGTCATTATGGAAGGTAGTTTGTTGTCGAGAATTTTGTTACTCCAATGGATGGTAGCCTTGTCATTATGGAAGGTAGTCTATTGTCGTGATTTTTGTTACTCCAATGGATTGTAGCCTTGTCATTATGGAAGGTAGTATGTTATCGATATCTTTGTTACTCCAATGGATGGTAGCCTTGTTATTATGGAAGGTAGTCTGTTTTCGATATTTTTGTTACTCCATTGGATGGTAGCCTTGTCATTATGGAAGGTAGTCTGTTGTCGAGATTTTTGTTATTCCATTGGATTGTAGACTTGTCATTATGGAAGGTAGTTCGTTGTCGAGATTTTTGTTACTCCAATGGATGGTACCCTTGTCATTATGGAAGGTAGTTTTTTATCGAGAAATTTGTTACTCCAATGGATGGTAGCCTTGTCATTATGGAAGGTAGTCTATTTTCGTGATTTTTCTTACTCCAATGGATGGTAGCCTTGTCATTATCAAAGGTAGTTTGCTGTCGAGATTTCTGTTATTCCAATAGATGGTAGCCTTGTCATTATGGAAGGTAGTCTATTGTCGTGATTTTTGTTACTCCAATGGATTGTAGCCTTGTCATTATGGAAGGTAGTATGTTATCGATATCTTTGTTACTCCAATGGATGGTAGCCTTGTTATTATGGAAGGTAGTTTGTTTTCGAGATTTTTGTTACTCCATTGGATGGTAGCCTTGTCATTATGGAAGGTAGTCTGTTGTCGAGATTTTTGTAATTCCAATGGATTGTAGACTTGTCATTACGGATGGTAGTTCATTGTCGAGATTTTTGTTACTTCAATGGATGGTACCCTTGTCATTATGGAAGGTAGTTTGTTGTCGAGAATTTGGTTACTCCAATGGATGGTAGCCTTGTCATTATGGAAGGTAGTCTATTGTCGTGATTTTTGTTACTCCAATGGATTGTAGACTTGTCATTATGGAAGGTAATATGTTATCGATATCTTTGTTACTCCAATGGATGGTAGCCTTGTTATTATGGAAGGTAGTCTGTTTTCGATATTTTTGTTATTCCAATGGATTGTAGACTTGTCATTATGGAAGGTAGTTCGTTGTCGAGATTTTTGTTACTCCAATGGATGGTACCCTTGTCATTATGGAAGGTAGTTTTTTATCGAGAAATTTGTTACTCCAATGGATGGTAGCCTTTTCATTATGGAAGGTAGTCTATTTTCGTGATTTTTCTTACTCCAATGGATGGTAGCCTTGTCATTATCAAAGGTAGTTTGCTGTCGAGATTTCTGTTATTCCAATAGATGGTAGCCTTGTCATTATGGAAGGTAGTCTATTGTCGTGATTTTTGTTACTCCAATGGATTTTAGCCTTGTCATTATGGAAGGTAGTATGTTATCGATATCTTTGTTACTCCAATGGATGGTAGCCTTGTTATTATGGAAGGTAGTTTGTTTTCGAGATTTTTGTTACTCCATTGGATGGTAGCCTTTTCATTATGGAAGGTAGTCTGTTGTCGAGATTTTTGTAATTCCAATGGATTGTAGACTTGTCATTACGGAAGGTAGTTCATTGTCGAGATTTTTGTTACTCTAATGGATGGTACCCTTGTCATTATGGAAGGTAGTTTGTTGTCGAGAATTTTGTTACTCCAATGGATGGTAGCCTTGTCATTATGGAAGGTAGTCTATTGTCGTGATTTTTGTTACTCCAATGGATTGTAGCCTAGTCATTATGGAAGGTAGTATGTTATCGATATCTTTGTTACTCCAATGGATGGTAGCCTTGTTATTATGGAAGGTAGTCTGTTTTCGATATTTTTGTTACTCCATTGGATGGTAGCCTTGTCATTATGGAAGGTAGTCTGTTGTCGAGATTTTTGTTATTCCAATGGATTGTAGACTTGTCATTATGGAAGGTAGTTCGTTGTCGAGATTTTTGTTACTCCAATGGATGGTACCCTTGTCATTATGGAAGGTAGTTTTTTATCGAGAAATTTGTTACTCCAATGGATGGTAGCCTTGTCATTATGGAAGGTAGTCTATTTTCGTGATTTTTCTTACTCCAATGGATGGTAGCCTTGTCATTATCAAAGGTAGTTTGCTGTCGAGATTTCTGTTATTCCAATAGATGGTAGCCTTGTCATTATGGAAGGTAGTCTATTGTCGTGATTTTTGTTACTCCAATGGATTGTAGCCTTGTCATTATGGAACGTAGTATGTTATCGATATCTTTGTTACTCCAATGGATGGTAGCCTTGTTATTATGGAAGGTAGTTTGTTTTCGAGATTTTTGTTACTCCATTGGATGGTAGCCTTGTCATTATGGAAGGTAGTCTGTTGTCGAGATTTTTGTAATTCCAATGGATTGTAGACTTGTCATTACGGATGGTAGTTCATTGTCGAGATTTTTGTTACTCCAATGGATGGTACCCTTGTCATTATGGAAGGTAGTTTGTTGTCGAGAATTTGGTTACTCCAATGGATGGTAGCCTTGTCATTATGGAAGGTAGTCTATTGTTGTGATTTTTGTTACTCCAATGGATTGTAGACTTGTCATTATGGATGGTAGTATGTTATCAATATCTTTGTTACTCCAATGGATGGTAGCCTTGTTATTATGGAAGGTAGTCTGTTTTCGATATTTTTGTTATTCCAATGGATTGTAGACTTGTCATTATGGAAGGTAGTTCGTTGTCGATATTTTTGTTACTCCAATGGATGGTACCCTTGTCATTATGGAAGGTAGTTTTTTATCGAGAAATTTGTTACTCCAATGGATGGTAGCCTTTTCATTATGGAAGGTAGTCTATTTTCGTGATTTTTCTTACTCCAATGGATGGTAGCCTTGTCATTATCAAAGGTAGTTTGCTGTCGAGATTTCTGTTATTCCAATAGATGGTAGCCTTATCATTATGGAAGGTAGTCTATTGTCGTGATTTTTGTTACTCCAATGGATGGTAGCCTTGTTATTATGGAAGGTAGTTTGTTTTCGAGATTTTTGTTACTCCATTGGATGGTAGCCTTGTCATTATGGAAGGTAGTCTGTTGTCGAGATTTTTGTAATTCCAATGGATTGTAGACTTGTCATTACGGAAGGTAGTTCATTGTCGAGATTTTTGTTACTCCAATGGATGGTACCCTTGTCATTATGGAAGGTAGTTTATTGTCGAGAATTTTGTTACTCCAATGGATGGTAGCCTTGTCATTATGGAAGGCAGTCTATTGTCGTGATTTTTGTTACTCCAATGGATTGTAGCCTTGTCATTATGGAATGTAGTATGTTATCGATATCTTTGTTACTCCAATGGATGGTAGCCTTGTTATTATGGAAGGTAGTCTGTTTTCGATATTTTTGTTACTCCATTGGATGGTAGCCTTGTCATTATGGAAGGTAGTCTGTTGTCGAGATTTTTGTTATTCCAATAGATTGTAGACTTGTCATTATGGAAGGTAGTTCGTTGTCGAGATTTTTGTTACTCCAATGGATGGTACCCTTGTCATTATGGAAGGTAGTTTTTTATCGAGAAATTTGTTACTCCAATGGATGGTAGCCTTGTCATTATAGAAGGTAGTCTATTTTCGTGATTTTTCTTACTCCAATGGATGGTAGCCTTGTCATTATCAAAGGTAGTTTGCTGTCGAGATTTCTGTTATTCCAATAGATGGTAGCCTTGTCATTATGGAAGTAGTCTATTGTCGTGATTTTTGTTACTCCAATGGATTTTAGCCTTGTCATTATGGAAGGTAGTATGTTATCGATATCTTTGTTACTCCAATGGATGGTAGCCTTGTTATTATGGAAGGTAGTTTGTTTTCGAGATTTTTGTTACTCCATTGGATGGTAGCCTTGTCATTATGGAAGGTAGTCTGTTGTCGAGATTTTTGTAATTCCAATGGATTGTAGACTTGTCATTACGGATGGTAGTTCATTGTCGAGATTTTTGTTACTCCAATGGATGGTACCCTTGTCATTATGGAAGGTAGTTTGTTGTCGAGAATTTGGTTACTCCAATGGATGGTAGCCTTGTCATTATGGAAGGTAGTCTATTGTCTTGATTTTTGTTACTCCAATGGATTGTAGCATTGTCATTATGGAAGGTAGTATGTTATCGATATCTTTGTTACTCCAATGGATGGTAGCCTTGTTATTATGGAAGGTAGTCTGTTTTCGATATTTTTGTTATTCCAATGGATTGTAGACTTGTCATTATGGAAGGTAGTTCGTTGTCGAGATTTTTGTTACTCCAATGGATGGTACCCTTGTCATTATGGAAGGTAGTTTTTTATCGAGAAATTTGTTACTCCAATGGATGGTAGCCTTGTCATTATGGAAGTTAGTCTATTTTCGTGATTTTTCTTACTCCAATGGATGGTAGCCTTGTCATTATCAAAGGTAGTTTGCTATCGAGATTTCTGTTATTCCAATAGATGGTAGCCTTGTCATTATGGAAGGTAGTCTATTGTCATGATTTTTGTTACTCCAATGGATTTTAGCCTTGTCATTATGGAAGGTAGTATGTTATCGATATCTTTGTTACTCCAATGGATGGTAGCCTTGTTATTATGGAAGGTAGTTTGTTTTCGAGATTTTTGTTACTCCATTGGATGGTAGCCTTGTCATTATGGAAGGTAGTCTGTTGTCGAGATTTTTGTAATTCCAATGGATTGTAGACTTGTCATTACGGATGGTAGTTCATTGTCGAGATTTTTGTTACTCCAATGGATGGTACCCTTGTCATTATGGAAGGTAGTTTGTTGTCGAGAATTTGGTTACTCCAATGGATGGTAGCCTTGTCATTATGGAAGAGAGTCTATTGTCTTGATTTTTGTTACTCCAATGGATTGTAGCCTTGTCATTATGGAAGGTAGTATGTTATCGATATCTTTGTTACCCAAATGGATGGTAGCCTTGTTATTATGGAAGGTAGTTTGTTTTCGAGATTTTTGTTACTCCATTGGATGGTAGCCTTGTCATTATGGAAGGTAGTCTGTTGTCGAGATTTTTGTAATTCCAATGGATTGTAGACTTGTCATTACGGAAGGTAGTTCATTGTCGAGATTTTTGTTACTCCAATGGATGGTACCCTTGTCATTATGGAAGGTAGTTTTTTATCAAGAAATTTGTTACTCCAATGGATGGTAGCCTTGTCATTATGGAAGGTAGTCTATTTTCGTGATTTTTCTTACTCCAATGGATGGTAGCCTTGTCATTATCAAAGGTAGTTTGTTGTCGAGATTTCTGTTATTCCAATAGATGGTAGCCTTGTCATTATGGAAGGTAGTCTATTGTCGTGATTTTTGTTACTCCAATGGATTGTAGCCTTGTCATTATGGAAGGTAGTATGTTATCGATATCTTTGTTACTCCAATGGATGGTAGCCTTGTTATTATGGAAGGTAGTTTGTTTTCGAGATTTTTGTTACTCCATTGGATGGTAGCCTTGTCATTATGGAAGGTAGTCTGTTGTCGAGATTTTTGTTATTCCAATGGATTGTAGACTTGTCATTATGGAAGGTAGTTCGTTGTCGAGATTTTTGTTACTCCAATGGATGGTACCCTTGTCATTATGGAAGGTAGTTTTTTATCGAGAAATTTGTTACTCCATTGGATGGTAGCCTTGTCATTATGGAAGGTAGTCTATTTTCGTGATTTTTCTTACTCCAATGGATGGTAGCCTTGTCATTATCAAAGGTAGTTTGCTGTCGAGATTTCTGTTATTCCAATAGATGGTAGCCTTGTCATTATGGAAGGTAGTCTATTGTCGTGATTTTTGTTACTCCAATGGATTTTAGCCTTGTCATTATGGAAGGTAGTATGTTATCGATATCTTTGTTACTCCAATGGATGGTAGCCTTGTTATTATGGAAAGTAGTCTCTTTTCGATATTTTTGTTATTCCAATGGATTGTAGACTTGTCATTATGGAAGGTAGTTCGTTGTCGAGATTTTTGTTACTCCAATGGATGGTACCCTTGTCATTATGGAAGGTAGTTTGTTGTCGAGAATTTGGTTACTCCAATGGATGGTAGCCTTGTCATTATGGAAGGTAGTCTATTGTCCTGATTTTTGTTACTCCAATGGATTGTAGCCTTGTCATTATGGAAGGTAGTATGTTATCGATATCTTTGTTACTCCAATGGATGGTAGCCTTGTTATTATGGAAAGTAGTCTGTTTTCGATATTTTTGTTATTCCAATGGATTGTAGACTTGTCATTATGGAAGGTAGTTCGTTGTCGAGATTTTTGTTACTCCAATGGATGGTACCCTTGTCATTATGGAAGGTAGTTTTTTATCGAGAAATTTGTTACTCCAATGGATGGTAGCCTTGTCATTATGGAAGGTAGTCTATTTTCGTGATTTTTCTTACTCCAATGGATGGTAGCCTTGTCATTATCAAAGGTAGTTTGCTGTCGAGATTTCTGTTATTCCAATAGATGGTAGCCTTGTCATTATGGAAGGTAGTCTATTGTCGTGATTTTTGTTACTCCAATGGATTGTAGCCTTGTCATTATGGAAGGTAGTATGTTATCGATATCTTTGTTACTCCAATGGATGGTAGCCTTGTTATTATGGAAGGTAGTTTTTTTTCGAGATTTTTGTTACTCCATTGGATGGTAGCCTTGTCATTATGGAAGGTAGTCTGTTGTCGAGATTTTTGTAATTCCAATGGATTGTAGACTTGTCATTACGGAAGGTAGTTCATTGTCGAGATTTTTGTTACTCCAATGGATGGTACCCTTGTCATTATGGAAGGTAGTTTGTTGTCGAGAATTTTGTTACTCCAATGGATGGTAGCCTTGTCATTATGGAAGGTAGTCTATTGTCGTGATTTTTGTTACTCCAATGGATTGTAGCCTTGTCATTATGGAAGGTAGTATGTTATCGATATCTTTGTTACTCCAATGGATGGTAGCCTTGTTATTATGGAAGGTAGTGTGTTTTCGATATTTTTGTTACTCCATTGGATGGTAGCCTTGTCATTATGGAAGGTAGTCTGTTGTCGAGATTTTTGTAATTCCAATGGATTATAGACTTGTCATTATGGAAGGTAGTTCGTTGTCGAGATTTTTGTTACTCCAATGGATGGTACCCTTGTCATTATGGAAGGTAGTTTATTGTCGAGAATTTGGTTACTCCAATGGATGGTAGCCTTGTCATTATGGAAGGTAGTCTATTGTCCTGATTTTTGTTACTCCAATGGATTGTAGCCTTGTCATTATGGAAGGTAGTATGTTATCGATATCTTTGTTACTCCAATGGATGGTAGCCTTGTTATTATGGAAAGTAGTCTTTTTTCGATATTTTTGTTATTCCAATGGATTGTAGACTTGTCATTATGGAAGGTAGTTCGTTGTCGAGATTTTTGTTACTCCAATGGATGGTACCCTTGTCATTATGGAAGGTAGTTTTTTATCGAGAAATTTGTTACTCCAATGGATGGTAGCCTTGTCATTATGGAAGGTAGTCTATTTTCGTGATTTTTCTTACTCCAATGGATGGTAGCCTTGTCATTATCAAAGGTAGTTTGCTGTCGAGATTTCTGTTATTCCAATAGATGGTAGCCTTGTCTTTATGGAAGGTAGTCTATTGTCGTGATTTTTGTTACTCCAATGGATTGTAGCCTTGTCATTATGGAAGGTAGTATGTTATCGATATCTTTGTTACTCCAATGGATGGTAGCCTTGTTATTATGGAAGGTAGTTTGTTTTCGAGATTTTTGTTACTCCATTGGATGGTAGCCTTGTCATTATGGAAGGTAGTCTGTTGTCGAGATTTTTGTAATTCCAATGGATTGTAGACTTGTCATTACGGAAGGTAGTTCATTGTCGAGATTTTTGTTACTCCAATGGATGGTACCCTTGTCATTATGGAAGGTAGTTTGTTGTCGAGAATTTTGTTACTCCAATGGATGGTAGCCTTGTCATTATGGAAGGTAGTCTATTGTCGTGATTTTTGTTACTCCAATGGATTGTAGCCTTGTCATTATGGAAGGTAGTATGTTATCGATATCTTTGTTACTCCAATGGATGGTAGCCTTGTTATTATGGAAGGTAGTGGGTTTTCGATATTTTTGTTACTCCATTGGATGGTAGCCTTGTCATTATGGAAGGTAGTCTGTTGTCGAGATTTTTGTAATTCCAATGGATTGTAGACTTGTCATTATGGAAGGTAGTTCGTTGTCAAGATTTTTGTTACTCCAATGGATGGTACCCTTGTCATTATGGAAGGTAGTTTTTTACCGAGAAATTTGTTACTCCAAAGGATGGTAGCCTTGTCATTATGGAAGGTAGTCTATTTTCATGATTTTTCTTACTCCAATGGATGGTAGCCTTGTCATTATCAAAGGTAGTTTGCTGTCGAGATTTCTGTTATTCCAATAGATGGTAGCCTTGTCATTATGGAAGGTAGTCTATTGTCGTGATTTTTGTTACTCCAATGGATTGTAGCCTTGTCATTATGGAAGGTAGTATGTTATCGATATCTTTGTTACTCCAATGGATGGTAGCCTTGTTATTATGGAAGGTAGTTTTTTTTCGAGATTTTTGTTACTCCATTGGATGGTAGCCTTGTCATTATGGAAGGTAGTCTGTTGTCGAGATTTTTGTAATTCCAATGGATTGTAGACTTGTCATTACGGTAGGTAGTTCATTGTCGAGATTTTTGTTACTCCAATGGATGGTACCCTTGTCATTATGGAAGGTAGTTTGTTGTCGAGAATTTTGTTACTCCAATGGATGCTAGCCTTCTCATTATGGAAGGTAGTCTATTTTCGTGATTTTTGTTACTCCAATGGATTGTAGCCTTGTCATTATGGAAGGTAGTATGTTATCGATATCTTTGTTACTCCAATGGAAGGTAGCCTTGTTATTATAGAAGGTAGTATGTTTTCGATATTTTTGTTACTCCATTGGATGGTAGCCTTGTCATTATGGAAGGTAGTCTGTTGTCGAGATTTTTGTTATTCCAATGGATTGTAGACTTGTCATTATGGAAGGTAGTTCGTTGTCGAGATTTTTGTTACTCCAATGGATGGTACCCTTGTCATTATGGAAGGTAGTTTTTTATCGAGAAATTTGTTACTCCAATGGATGGTAGCCTTGTCGTTATGGAAGGTAGTCTATTTTCGTGATTTTTCTTACTCCAATGGATGGTAGCCTTGTCATTATCAAAGGTAGTTTGCTGTCGAGATTTCTGTTATTCCAATAGATGGTAGCCTTGTCATTATGGAAGGTAGTCTATTGTCGTGATTTTTGTTACTCCAATGGATTTTAGCCTTGTCATTATGGAAGGTAGTATGTTATTGATATCTTTGTTACTCCAATGGATGGTAGCCTTGTTATTATGGAAGGTAGTTTGTTTTCGAGATTTTTGTTACTCCATTGGATGGTAGCCTTGTCATTATGGAAGGTAGTCTGTTGTCGAGATTTTTGTAATTCCAATGGATTGTAGACTTGTCATTACGGATGGTAGTTCATTGTCGAGATTTTTGTTACTCCAATGGATGGTACCCTTGTCATTATGGAAGGTAGTTTGTTGTCGAGAATTTGGTTACTCCAATGGATGGTAGCCTTGTCATTATGGAAGGTAGTCTATTGTCGTGATTTTTGTTACTCCAATGGATTGTAGCCTTGTCATTATGGAAGGTAGTATGTTATCGATATCTTTGTTACTCCAATGGATGGTAGCCTTGTTATTATGGAAGGTAGTCTGTTTTCGATATTTTTGTTATTCCAATGGATTGTAGACTTGTCATTATGGAAGGTAGTTCGTTGTCGAGATTTTTGTTACTCCAATGGATGGTACCCTTGTCATTATGGAAGGTAGTTTTTTATCGAGAAATTTGTTACTCCAATGGATGGTAGCCTTGTCATTATGGAAGGTAGTCTATTTTCGTAATTTTTCTTACTCCAATGGATGGTAGCCTTGTCATTATCAAAGGTAGTTTGTTGTCGAGATTTCTGTTATTCCAATAGATGGTAGCCTTGTCATTATGGAAGATAGTCTATTGTCGTGATTTTTGTTACTCCAATGGATTGTAGCCTTGTCATTATGGAAGGTAGTATGTTATCGATATCTTTGTTACTCCAATGGATGGTAGCCTTGTTATTATGGAAGGTAGTTTGTTTTCGAGATTTTTGTTACTCCATTGGATGGTAGCCTTATCATTATGGAAGGTAGTCTGTTGTCGAGACTTTTGTAATTCCAATGGATTGTAGACTTGTCATTACGGAAGGTAGTTCATTGTCGAGATTTTTGTTACTCCAATGGATGGTACCCTTGTCATTATGGAAGGTAGTTTTTTATCGAGAAATTTGTTACTCCAATGGATGGTAGCCTTGTCATTATGGAAGGTAGTCTATTTTCGTGATTTTTCTTACTCCAATGGATGGTAGCCTTGTCATTATCAAAGGTAGTTTGTTGTCGAGATTTCTGTTATTCCAATAGATGGTAGCCTTGTCATTATGGAAGGTAGTCTATTGTCGTGATTTTTGTTACTCCAATGGATTGTAGCCTTGTCATTATGGAAGGTAGTATGTTATCGATATCTTTGTTACTCCAATGGATGGTAGCCTTGTTATTATGGAAGGTAGTTTGTTTTCGAGATTTTTGTTACTCCATTGGATGGTAGCCTTGTCATCATGGAAGGTAGTCTGTTGTCGAGATTTTTGTTATTCAAATTGATTGTAGACTTGTCATTATGGAAGGTAGTTCGTTGTCGAGATTTTTGTTACTCCAATGGATGGTACCCTTGTCATTATGGAAGGTAGTTTTTTATCGAGAAATTTGTTACTCCATTGAATGGTAGCCTTCTCATTATGGAAGGTAGTCTATTTTCGTGATTTTTCTTACTCCAATGGATGGTAGCCTTGTCATTATCAAAGGTAGTTTGCTGTCGAGATTTCTGTTATTCCAATAGATGGTAGCCTTGTCATTATGGAAGGTAGTCTATTGTCGTGATTTTTGTTACTCCAATGGATTGTAGCCTTGTCATTATGGAAGGTAGTATGTTATCGATATCTTTGTTACTCCAATGGATGGTAGCCTTGTTATTATGGAAGGTAGTTTGTTTTCGAGATTTTTGTTACTCCATTGGATGGTAGCCTTGTCATTATGGAAGGTAGTCTGTTGTCGATATTTTTGTAATTCCAATGGATTGTAGACTTGTCATTATGGAAGGTAGTCTATTTTCGTGATTTTTCTTACTCCAATGGATGGAAGCCTTGTCATTATGGAAGGTAGTTTGTTGTCGAGAATTTGGTTACTCCAATGGATGGTAGCCTTGTCATTATGGAAGGTAGTCTATTGTCGTGATTTTTGTTACTCCAATGCATTGTAGCCTTGTCATTATGGAAGGTAGTATGTTATCGATATCTTTGTTACTCCAATGGATGGTAGCCTTGTTATTATGGAAGGTAGTCTGTTTTCGATATTTTTGTTATTCCAATGGATTGTAGACTTGTCATTATGGAAGGTAGTTCGTTGTCGATATTTTTGTTACTCCAATGGATGGTACCCTTGTCATTATGGAAGGTAGTTTTTTATCGAGAAATTTGTTACTCCAATGGATGGTAGCCTTGTCATTATCAAAGGTAGTCTATTTTCGTGATTTTTCTTACTCCAATGGATGGTAGCCTTGTCATTATCAAAGGTAGTTTGCTGTCGAGATTTCTGTTATTCCAATAGATGGTAGCCTTGTCATTATGGAAGGTAGTCTATTGTCGTGATTTTTTTTACTCCAATGGATTGTAGCCTTGTCATTATGGAAGGTAGTATGTTATCGATATCTTTGTTACTCCAATGGATGGTAGCCTTGTTATTATGGAAGGTAGTTTGTTTTCGAGATTTTTGTTACTCCATTGGATGGTAGCCTTGTCATTATGGAAGGTAGTCTGTTGTCGAGATTTTTGTAATTCCAATGGATTGTAGACTTGTCATTATGGAAGGTAGTCTATTTTCGTGATTTTTCTTACTCCAATGGATGGAAGCCTTGTCATTATGGAAGGTAGTTTGCTGTCAAGATTTCTGTTATTCCAATAGATGGTAGCCTTGTCATTATGGAAGGTAGTCTATTGTCGTGATTTTGGTTACTCCAATGGATTGTAGCCTTTTCATTATGGAAGGTAGTATGTTATCGATATCTTTGTTACTCCAATGGATGGTAGCCTTGTTATTATGGAAGGTAGTTTGTTTTCGAGATTTTTGTTACTCCATTGGATGGTAGCCTTGTCATTATGGAAGGTAGTCTGTTGTCGAGATTTTTGTAATTCCAATGGATTGTAGACTTGTCATTACGGATGGTAGTTCATTGTCGAGATTTTTGTTACTCCAATGGATGGTACCCTTGTCATTATGGAAGGTAGTTTGTTGTCGAGAATTTGGTTACTCCAATGGATGGTACCCTTGTCATTATGGAAGGTAGTCTATTGTCGTGATTTTTGTAACTCCAATGGATTGTAGCCTTGTCATTATGGAAGGTAGTATGTTATCGATATCTTTGTTACTCCAATGGATGGTAGCCTTGTTATTATGGAAGGTAGTCTGTTTTCGATATTTTTGTTATTCCAATGGATTGTAGACTTGTCATTATGGAAGGTAGTTCGTTGTCGATATTTTTGTTACTCCAATGGATGGTACCCTTGTCATTATGGAAGGTAGTTTTTTATCGAGAAATTTGTTACTCCAATGGATGGTAGCCTTGTCATTATCAAAGGTAGTCTATTTTCGTGATTTTTCTTACTCCAATGGAATGTAGCCTTGTCATTATCAAAGGTAGTTTGCTGTCGAGATTTCTTTTATTCCAATAGATGGTAGCCTTGTCATTATGGAAGGTAGTCTATTGTCGTGATTTTTGTTACTCCAATGGATTGTAGCCTTGTCATTATGGAAGGTAGTATGTTATCGATATCTTTGTTACTCCAATGGATGGTAGCCTTGTTATTATGGAAGGTAGTTTGTTTTCGAGATTTTTGTTACTCCATTGGATGGTAGCCTTGTCATTATGGAAGGTAGTCTGTTGTCGAGATTTTTGTAATTCCAATGGATTGTAGACTTGTCATTATGGAAGGTAGTCTATTTTCGTGATTTTTCTTACTCCAATGGATGGAAGCCTTGTCATTATGGAAGGTAGTTTGCTGTCAAGATTTCTGTTATTCCAATAGATGGTAGCCTTGTCATTATGGAAGGTAGTCTATTGTCGTGATTTTTGTTACTCCAATGGATTGTAGCCTTATCATTATGGAAGGTAGTATGTTATCGATATCTTTGTTACTCCAATGGATGGTAGCCTTGTTATTATGGAAGGTAGTTTGTTTTCGAGATTTTTGTTACTCCATTGGATGGTAGCCTTGTCATTATGGAAGGTAGTCTGTTGTCGAGATTTTTGTAATTCCAATGGATTGTAGACTTGTCATTACGAATGGTAGTTCATTGTCGAGATTTTTGTTACTCCAATGGATGGTACCCTTGTCATTATGGAAGGTAGTTTGTTGTCGAGAATTTGGTTACTCCAATGGATGGTAGCCTTGTCATTATGGAAGGTAGTCTATTGTCGTGATTTTTGTTACTCCAATGGATTGTAGCCTTGTCATTATGGAAGGTAGTATGTTATCGATATCTTTGTTACTCCAATGGATGGTAGCCTTGTTATTATGGAAGGTAGTCTGTTTTCGATATTTTTGTTACTCCATTGGATGGTAGCCTTGTCATTATGGAAGGTAGTCTGTTGTCGAGATTTTTGTTATTCCAATGGATTGTAGACTTGTCATTATTGAAGGTAGTTCGTTGTCGAGATTTTTGTTACTCCAATGGATGGTAGCCTTGTCATTATCAAAGGTAGTCTATTTTCGTGATTTTTCTTACTCCAATGGATGGTAGCCTTGTCATTATCAAAGGTAATTTGCTGTCGAGATTTCTGTTATTCCAATAGATGGTAGCCTTGTCATTATGGAAGGTAGTCTATTGTCGTGATTTTTGTTACTCCAATGGATTGTAGCCTTGTCATTATAGAAGGTAGTATGTTATCGATATCTTTGTTACTCCAATGGATGGTAGCCTTGTTATTATGGAAGGTAGTTTGTTTTCGAGATTTTTATTACTCCATTGGATGGTAGCCTTGTCATTATGGAAGGTAGTCTGTTGTCGAGATTTTTGTAATTCCAATGGATTTTAGACTTGTCATTACGGAAGGTAGTTCATTGTCGAGATTTTTGTTACTCCAATGGATGGTACCCTTGTCATTATGGAAGGTAGTTTGTTGTCGAGAATTTTGTTACTCCAATGGATGGTAGCCTTGTCATTATGGAAGGTAGTCTATTGTCGTGATTTTTGTTACTCCAATGGATTGTAGCCTTGTCCTTATGGAAGGTAGTATGTTATCGATATCTTTGTTACTCCAATGGATGGTAGCCTTGTTATTATGGAAGGTAGTGTGTTTTCGATATTTTTGTTACTCCATTGGATGGTAGCCTTGTCATTATGGAAGGTAGTCTGTTGTCGAGATTTTTGTTATTCCAATTGATTGTAGACTTGTCATTATGGAAGGTAGTTTGTTGTCGAGATTTTTGTTACTCCAATGGATGGTACCCTTGTCATTATGGAAGGTAGTTTTTTATCGAGAAATTTGTTACTCCACTGGATGGTAGCCTTGTCATTATGGAAGGTAGTCTATTTTCGTTATTTTTCTTACTCCAATGGATGGTAGCCTTGTCATTATCAAAGGTAGTTTGCTGACGAGATTTCTGTTATTCCAATAGATGGTAGCCTTGTCATTATGGAAGGTAGTCTATTGTCGTGATTTTTGTTACTCCAATGGATTGTAGCCTTATCATTATGGAAGGTAGTATGTTATCGATATCTTTGTTACTCCAATGGATGGTAGCCTTGTTATTATGGAAGGTAGTTTGTTTTCGAGATTTTTGTTACTCCATTGGATGGTAGCCTTGTCATTATGGAAGGTAGTCTGTTGTCGAGATTTTTGTAATTCCAATGGATTTTAGACTTGTCATTACGGATGGTAGTTCATTGTCGAGATTTTTGTTACTCCAATGGATGGTACCCTTGTCATTATGGAAGGTAGTTTGTTGTCGAGAATTTGGTTACTCCAATGGATGGTAGCCTTGTCATTATGGAAGGTAGTCTATTGTCGTGATTTTTGTTACTCTAATGGATTGTAGCCTTTTCATTATGGAAGGTAGTATGTTATCGATATCTTTGTTACTCCAATGGATGGTAGCCTTGTTATTATGGAAGATAGTTTTTTTTCGAGATTTTTGTTACTCCATTGGATGGTAGCCTTGTCATTATGGAAGGTAGTCTGTTGTCGAGATTTTTGTAATTCCAATGGATTGTAGACTTGTCATTACGGTAGGTAGTTCATTGTCGAGATTTTTGTTACTCCAATGGATTGTACCCTTGTCATTATGGAAGGTAGTTTGTTGTCGAGAATTTTGTTACTCCAATGGATGGTAGCCTTCTCATTATGGAAGGTAGTCTATTTTCGTGATTTTTGTTACTCCAATGGATTGTAGCCTTGTCATTATGGAAGGTAGTATGTTATCGATATCTTTGTTACTCCAATGGATGGTAGCCTTGTTATTATGGAAGGTAGTATGTTTTCGATATTTTTGTTACTCCATTGGATGGTAGCCTTGTCATTATGGAAGGTAGTCTGTTGTCGAGATTTTTGTCATTCCAATGGATTATAGACTTGTCATTATGGAAGGTAGTCCGTTGTCGAGATTTTTGTTACTCCAATGGATGGTACCCTTGTCATTATGGAAGGTAGTTTTTTATCGAGAATTTTGTTACTCCAATGGATGGTAGCCTTGTCATTATGGAAGGTAGTCTATTTTCGTGATTTTTCTTACTCCAATGGATGGTAGCCTTGTCATTATCGAAGGAAGTTTGCTGTCGAGATTTCTGTTATTCCAATAGATGGTAGCCATGTCATTATGGAAGGTAGTCTTTTGTCGTTATTTTTGTTACTCCAATGGATTGTAGCCTTGTCATTATGGAAGGTAGTATGTTATCGATATCTTTGTTACACCAATGGATGGTAGCCTTGTCATTTTGGAAGGTAGTCTATTGTCGAGATTTTTGTTATTCCATTGGATGGTAGCCTTGTCATTATGGAAGATAGTCTGTTGTCGAGATTTTTGTAATTCCAATGGATTGTAGACTTGTCATTACGGAAGGTAGGTCATTGTCGAGATTTTTGTTACTCCAATGGATGGTACCCTTGTCATTATGGAAGGTAGTTTGGAGATTTTTGTTACTCCAATGGATGGTAGCCTTGTCATTATGGAAGGTAGTCTGTTGTCTAGATTTTTGTTACTCCATTGGATGGTAGCCTTGTCATTATGGAAGGTAGTCTATTGTCGAGATTTTTGTTATTCCAATGGATGGTAGCATGGTCATTATGGAAGGTAGTCTATTGTCGTGATTTTTGTTACTCCAATGGATGGTACCCTTGTCATTATGGAAGGTAGTTTTTTGTCAAGATTTTTGTTACACCAATGGATGGTAGCCTTGTCATTATGGAAGGTAGTCTGTTTTCATGATTTTTCTTACTCCAATGGATGGTAGCCTTGTCATTATCGAAGGTATTTTGCTATCGAGATTTCTGTTATTCCAATAGATGGTAGCCTTGTCATTATGGAAGGTAGTATATTGTCGTGATTTTTGTTACTCCAATGGATTGTAGCCTTGTCATTATGGAAGGTAGTATGTTGTCGATATCTTTGTTACTGCAATGGATGGTAGCCTTGTTATTATGGAAGGTAGTCTGTTTTCGATATTTTTGTTACTCCATTGGATGGTAGCCTTGTCATTATAGAAGGTAGTCTGTTGTCGAGATTTTTGTTATTCCAATTGATTGTAGACTTGTCATTATGTAAGGTAGTCCGTTATCCAGATTTTTGTTACTCCAAAGGATGGTACCCTTGTCATTATGGAAGGTAGTTTGTTGTCGAGAATTTTGTTACTCCAATGGATGGTAGCCTTGTCTTTATGGAAGGTAGTCTGTTGTCTAGATTTTTGTTACTCCATTGGATGGTAGCCTTGTCATTATGGAAGGTAGTCTATTGTCGAGATTTTTGTTATTCCAATGGATGGTAGCCTTGTCATTATGGAAGGTAGTCTATTGTCGTGATTTTTGTTACTCCAATGGATGGTACCCTTGTCATTATGGAAGGTAGGTTTTTGTCAAGATTTTTGTTACACCAATGGATGGTAGCCTTGTCATTATGGAAGGTAGTCTGTTTTCATGATTTTTCTTACTCCAATGGATGGTAGCCTTGTCATTATCGAAGGTATTTTGCTGTCGAGATTTCTGTTATTCCAATAGATGGTAGCCTTGTCATTATGGAAGGTAGTATATTGTCGTGATTTTTGTTACCAATGGATTGTAGCCTTGTCATTATGGAAGGTAGTATGTTGTCGATATCTTTGTTACTGCAATGGATGGTAGCCTTGTTATTATGGAAGGTAGTCTGTTTTCGATATTTTTGTTATTCCATTGGATGGTAGCCTTGTCATTATAGAAGGTAGTCTGTTGTCGAGATTTTTGTTATTCCAATTGATTGTAGACTTGTCATTATGGAAGGTAGTCCGTTATCGAGATTTTTGTTACTCCAAAGGATGGTACCCTTGTCATTATGGAAGGTAGTTTGTTGTCGAGAATTTTGTTACTCCAATGGATGGTAGCCTTGTCATTATGGAAGGTAGTCTGTTGTCTAGATTTTTGTTACTCCATTGGATGGTAGCCTTGTCATTATGGAAGGAAGTCTATTGTCGAGATTTTTGTTATTCCAATGGATGGTAGCCTTGTCATTATGGAAGGTAGTCTATTGTCGTGATTTTTGTTACTCCAATGGATGGTACCCTTGTCATTATGGAAGGTAGTTTTTTGTCAAGATTTTTGTTACACCAATGGATGGTAGCCTTGTCATTATGGAAGGTAGTTTGTTTTCATGATTTTTCTTACTCCAATGGATGGTAGCCTTGTCATTATCGAAGGTATTTTGCTGTCTAGATTTCTGTTATTCCAATAGATGGTAGCCTTGTCATTATGGAAGGTAGTATATTGTCGTGATTTTTGTTACTCCAATGGATTGTAGCCTTGTCATTATGGAAGGTAGTATGTTGTCGATATCTTTGTTACTGCAGTGGATGGTAGCCTTGTTATTATGGAAGGTAGTCTGTTTTCGATATTTTTGTTACTCCATTGGATGGTAGCCTTGTCATTATAGAAGGTAGTCTGTTGTCGAGATTTTTGTTATTCCAATTGATTGTAGACTTGTCATTATGGAAGGTAGTCCGTTATCGAGATTTTTGTTACTCCAAAGGATGGTACCCTTGTCATTATGGAAGGTAGTTTGTTGTCGAGAATTTTGTTACTCCAATGGATGGTAGCCTTGTCATTATGGAAGGTAGTCTGTTGTCTAGATTTTTGTTACTCCATTGGATGGTAGCCTTGTCATTTTGGAAGGTAGTCTATTGTCGAGATTTTTGTTATTCCAATGGATTGTAGACTTGTCATTATGGAAGGTAGTTCGTTGTCGAGATTTTTGTTACTCCAATGGATGGTACCCTTGTCATTATGGAAGGTAGAGTTTTATTGAGAAATTTGTTACTCCAATGGATGGTAGCCTTGTCATTATGGAAGGTAGTCTATTTTCGTGATTTTTCTTACTCCAATGGATGGTAGCCTTGTCATTATCAAAGGTAGTTTACTGTCGAGATTTCTGTTATTCCAATAGATGGTAGCCTTGTCATTATGGAAGGTAGTCTATTGTCGTGATTTTTGTTACTCCAATGGATTGTAGCCATGTCATTATGGAAGGTAGTATGTTATTGATATCTTTGTTACTCCAATGGATGGTAGCCTTGTTATTATGGAAGGTAGTCTGTTTTCGATATTTTTGTTACTCCATTGGATGGTAGCCTTGTCATTATGGAAGGTAGTCTGTTATCGAGATTTTTAATATTCCAATGGATGGTAGCCTTGTCATTATGGAAGGTAGTCTATTGTCGTGATTTTTGTTACTCCAATGGATGGTACCCTTGTCATTATGGAAGGTAGTTTGTTGTCAAGATTTTTGTTACTCCAATGGATGGTAGCCTTGTCATTATGGAAGGTAGTCTATTGTCGTGATTTTTGTTACTCCAATGGATGGTAGCCTTGTCATTATCGAAGGTATTTTGTTGTCGAGATTTCTGTTATTCCAATAGATGGTAGCCTTGTCATTATGGAAGGTAGTCTATATTCGTGATTTTTGTTACTCCAATGGATTGTAGCCTTGTCATTATGGAAGGTAGTATGTTGTCGATATCTTTGTACTCCAATGGATGGTAGCCTTGTTATTATGGAAGGTAGTCTATTTTCGATATTTTTGTTACTCCATTGAATGGTAGCCTTGTCATTATAGAAGGTAGTTTGTTTTCGAGATTTTTGTTATTCCAATGGATTGTAGACTTGTCATTATGGAAGGTAGTTCGTTGTCGAGATTTTTGTTACTCCAATGGATGGTACCCTTGTCATTATGGAAGGTAGTTTTTTATCGAGAAATTTGTTACTCCAATGGATGGTAGCCTTGTCATTATGGAAGGTAGTCTATTTTCGTGATTTTTCTTACTCCAATGGATGGTAGCCTTGTCATTATCAAAGGTAGTTTGCTGTCGAGATTTCTGTTATTCCAATAGATGGTAGCCTTGTCATTATGGAAGGTAGTCTATTGTCGTGATTTTTTTTTACTCCAATGGATTGTAGCCATGTCATTATGGAAGGTAGTATGTTATTGATATCTTTGTTACTCCCATGGATGGTAGCCTTGTTATTATGGAAGGTAGTCTGTTTTCGATATTTTTGTTACTCCATTGGAGGGTAGCCTTGTCATTATGGAAGGTAGTCTGTTATCGAGATTTTTGTAATTCCAATGGATTGTAGACTTGTCATTACGGAAGGTAGTTCATTGTCGAGATTTTTGTTACTCCAATGGATGGTACCCTTGTAATTATGGAACGTAGTTTGTTGTCGAGAATTTTGTTACTCCAATGGATGTTAGCCTTGTCATTATGGAAGGTAGTCTATTGTCGTGATTTTTGTTACTCCAATGGATTGTAGCCTTGTCATTATGGAAGGTAGTATGTTATCGATATCTTTGTTACTCCAATGGATGGTAGCCTTGTTATTATGGAAGGTAGTCTGTTTTCGATATTTTTGTTATTCCATTGGATGGTAGCCTTGTCGTTATGGAAGGTAGTCTGTTTTCGTGATTTTTCTTACTCCAAAGAATGGTAGCCTTGTCATTATCGAAGGTAGTTTGCTGTCGAGATTTCTGTTATTCTAATAGATGGTAGCCTTGTCATTATGGAAGGTAGTCTATTATCGTGATTTTTGTTACTCCAATGGATTGTAGCCTTGTCATTATGGAAGGTAGTATGTTATCGATATCTTTGTTACACCAATGGATGGTAGCCTTGTTATTATGGAAGGTAGTCTGTTGTCTAGATTTTTGTTACTCCATGGGATGGTAGCCTTGTCATTTTGGAAGCTAGTCTATTGTCGAGATTTTTGTTATTCCAATGGATGGTAGCCTTGTCATTATGGAAGGTAGTCTATTGTCGTGATTTTTGTTACTCCAATGGATGGTACCATTGTCATTATGGAAGGTAGTCTGTTTTCATGATTTTTCTTACTCCAATGGATGGTAGCCTTGTCATTATCGAAGGTATGTTGTTGTCGAGATTTCTGTTATTCCAATAGATGGTAGCCTTGTCATTATGGAAGGTAGTCTGTTTTCGATATTTTTGTTACTCCATTGGATGGTAGCCTTGTCATTATGGAAGGTAGTCTGTTATCGAGATTTTTAATATTCCAATGGATGGTAGCCTTGTCATTATGGAAGGTAGTCTATTGTCGTGATTTTTGTTACTCCAATGGATGGTACCCTTGTCATTATGGAAGGTAGTTTGTTGTCAAGATTTTTGTTACTCCAATGGATGGTAGCCTTGTCATTATGGAAGGTAGTCTATTGTCGTGATTTTTGTTACTCCAATGGATGGTAGCCTTGTCATTATCGAAGGTATTTTGTTGTCGAGATTTCTGTTATTCCAATAGATGGTAGCCTTGTCATTATGGAAGGTAGTCTATTGTCGTGATTTTTGTTACTCCAATGGATTGTAGCCTTGTCATTATGGAAGGTAGTATGTTGTCGATATCTTTGTACTCCAATGGATGGTAGCCTTGTTATTATGGAAGGTAGTCTATTTTCGATATTTTTGTTACTCCATTGAATGGTAGCCTTGTCATTATAGAAGGTAGTTTGTTTTCGAGATTTTTGTTATTCCAATGGATTGTAGACTTGTCATTATGGAAGGTAGTTCGTTGTCGAGATTTTTGTTACTCCAATGGATGGTACCCTTGTCATTATGGAAGGTAGTTTTTTATCGAGAAATTTGTTACTCCAATGGATGGTAGCCTTGTCATTATGGAAGGTAGTCTATTTTCGTGATTTTTCTTACTCCAATGGATGGTAGCCTTGTCATTATCAAAGGTAGTTTGCTGTCGAGATTTCTGTTATTCCAATAGATGGTAGCCTTGTCATTATGGAAGGTAGTCTATTGTCGTGATTTTTTTTACTCCAATGGATTGTAGCCATGTCATTATGGAAGGTAGTATGTTATTGATATCTTTGTTACTCCCATGGATGGTAGCCTTGTTATTATGGAAGGTAGTCTGTTTTCGATATTTTTGTTACTCCATTGGAGGGTAGCCTTGTCATTATGGAAGGTAGTCTGTTATCGAGATTTTTGTAATTCCAATGGATTGTAGACTTGTCATTACGGAAGGTAGTTCATTGTCGAGATTTTTGTTACTCCAATGGATGGTACCCTTGTAATTATGGAACGTAGTTTGTTGTCGAGAATTTTGTTACTCCAATGGATGTTAGCCTTGTCATTATGGAAGGTAGTCTATTGTCGTGATTTTTGTTACTCCAATGGATTGTAGCCTTGTCATTATGGAAGGTAGTATGTTATCGATATCTTTGTTACTCCAATGGATGGTAGCCTTGTTATTATGGAAGGTAGTCTGTTTTCGATATTTTTGTTACTCCATTGGATGGTAGCCTTGTCATTATGGAAGGTAGTCTGTTTTCGTGATTTTTCTTACTCCAAAGAATGGTAGCCTTGTCATTATCGAAGGTAGTTTGCTGTCGAGATTTCTGTTATTCTAATAGATGGTAGCCTTGTCATTATGGAAGGTAGTCTATTATCGTGATTTTTGTTACTCCAATGGATTGTAGCCTTGTCATTATGGAAGGTAGTATGTTATCGATATCTTTGTTACACCAATGGATGGTAGCCTTGTTATTATGGAAGGTAGTCTGTTGTCTAGATTTTTGTTACTCCATGGGATGGTAGCCTTGTCATTTTGGAAGGTAGTCTATTGTCGAGATTTTTGTTATTCCAATGGATGGTAGCCTTGTCATTATGGAAGGTAGTCTATTGTCGTGATTTTTGTTACTCCAATGGATGGTACCATTGTCATTATGGAAGGTAGTCTGTTTTCATGATTTTTCTTACTCCAATGGATGGTAGCCTTGTCATTATCGAAGGTATGTTGTTGTCGAGATTTCTGTTATTCCAATAGATGGTAGCCTTGTCATTATGGAAGGTAGTCTATTGTCGTGATTTTTGTTACTCCAATGGATTGTAGCCTTGTCATTATGGAAGGTAGTATGTTGTCGATATCTTTGTACTCCAATGGATTGTAGCCTTGTAATTATGGAAGGTAGTATGTTATCGATATCTTTGTTACTCCAATGGATGGTAGCCTTGTTATTATGGAAGGTAGTCTGTTTTCGATATTTTTGTTACTCCATTGGATGGTAGCCTTGTCATTATGGAAGGTAGTCTGTTTTCGTGATTTTTCTTACTCCAAAGAATGGTAGCCTTGTCATTATCGAAGGTAGTTTGCTGTCGAGATTTCTGTTATTCCAATAGATGGTAGCCTTGTCATTATGGAAGGTAGTCTATTATCGTGATTTTTGTTACTCCAATGGATTGTAGCCTTGTCATTATGGAAGGTAGTATGTTATCGATATCTTTGTTACACCAATGGATGGTAGCCTTGTTATTATGGAAGGTAGTCTGTTGTCTCGATTTTTGTTACTCCATGGGATGGTAGCCTTGTCATTTTGGAAGGTAGTCTATTGTCGAGATTTTTGTTATTCCAATGGATGGTAGCCTTGTCATTATGGAAGGTAGTCTATTGTCGTGATTTTTGTTACTCCAATGGATGGTACCATTGTCATTATGGAAGGTAGTCTATTTTCATGATTTTTCTTACTCCAATGGATGGTAGCCTTGTCATTATCGAAGGTATGTTGTTGTCGAGATTTCTGTTATTCCAATAGATGGTAGCCTTGTCATTATGGAAGGTAGTCTATTGTCGTGATTTTTGTTACTCCAATGGATTGTAGCCTTGTCATTATGGAAGGTAGTATGTTGTCGATATCTTTGTACTCCAATGGATGGTAGCCTTGTTATTATGGAAGGTACTCTGTTTTCGATATTTTTGTTACTCCATTGAATGGTAGCCTTGTCATTATAGAAGGTAGTTTGTTGTCGAGATTTTTGTTATTCCAATGGATTGTAGACTTGTCATTATGGAAGGTAGTTCGTTGTCGAGATTTTTGTTACTCCAATGGATGGTACCCTTGTCATTATGGAAGGTAGTTTTTTATCGAGAAATTTGTTACTCCAATGGATGGTAGCCTTGTCATTATGGAAGGTAGTCTATTTTCGTGATTTTTCTTACTCCAATGGATGGTAGCCTTGTCATTATCAAAGGTAGTTTACTGTCGAGATTTCTGTTATTCCAATAGATGGTAGCCTTGTCATTATGGAAGGTAGTCTATTGTCGTGATTTTTGTTACTCCAATGGATTGTAGCCATGTCATTATGGAAGGTAGTATGTTATCGATATCTTTGTTACTCCAATGGATGGTATCCTTGTTATTATGGAAGGTAGCCTGTTTTCGATATTTTTGTTACTCCATTGGATGGTAGCCTTGTCATTATGGAAGGTAGTCTGTTATCGAGATGTTTGTAATTCCAATGGATTGTAGACTTGTCATTACGGAAGGTAGTTCATTGTCGAGATTTTTGTTACTCCAATGGATGGTACCCTTGTCATTATGGAAGGTAGTTTGTTGTCGAGAATTTTGTTACTCCAATGGATGGTAGCCTTGTCATTATGGAAGGTAGTCTATTGTCGTGATTTTTGTTACTCCAATGGATTGTAGCCTTGTCATTATGGAAGGTAGTATGTTATCGATATCTTTGTTACTCCATTGAATGGTACCCTTGTCATTATGGAAGGTAGTCTGTTGTCTAGATTTTTGTTACTCCATTGGATGGTAGCCTTGTCATTCTGGAAGGTAGTCTATTGTCGAGATTTTTGTTATTCCAATGGATGGTAGCCTTGTCATTATGGAAGGTAGTCTGTTGTCGTGATTTTTGTTACTCCAATGGATGGTACCCTTGTTATTATGGAAGGTAGTTTGTTGTCAAGATTTTTGTTACTCCAATGGATGGTAGCCTTGTCATTATGGAAGGTAGTCTGTTTTCATGATTTTTCTTACTCCAATGGATGGTAGCCTTGTCATTATCGAAGGTATTTTGTTGTCGAGATTTCTGTTATTCCAATATATGGTAGCCTTGTCATTATGAAATGTAGTCTATTGTCGTGATTTTTGTTACTCCAATGGATTGTAGCCTTGTCATTATGGAAGGTAGTATGTTGTCGATAACTTTGTACTCCAATGGATGGTTGCCTTGTTATTATGGAAGGTAGTCTGTTTTCGATATTTTTGTTACTCCATTGAATGGTAGCCTTGTCATTATAGAAGGTAGTTTGTTGTCGAGATTTTTGTTATTCCAATGGATTGTAGACTTGTCATTATGGAAGGTAGTTCGTTGTCGAGATTTTTGTTACTCCAATGGATGGTACCCTTGTCATTATGGAAGGTAGTTTTTTATCGAGAAATTTGTTACTCCAATGGATGGTAGCCTTGTCATTATGGAACGTAGTCTATTTTCGTGATTTTTCTTACTCCAATGGATGGTAGCCTTGTCATTATCAAAGGTAGTTTGCTGTCGAGATTTCTGTTATTCTAATAGATGGTAGCCTTGTCATTATGGAAGGTAGTCTATTGTCGTGATTTTTGTTACTCCAATGTATTGTAGCCATGTCATTATGGAAGGTAGTATGTTATTGATATCTTTGTTACTCCAATGGATGGTAGCCTTGTTATTATGGAAGGTAGTCTGTTTTCGATATTTTTGTTACTCCATTGGATGGTAGCCTTGTCATTATGGAAGGTAGTCTGTTATCGAGATTTTTAATATTCCAATGGATGGTAGCCTTGTCATTATGGAAGGTAGTCTATTGTCGTGATTTTTGTTACTCCAATGGATGGTACCCTTGTCATTATGGAAGGTAGTTTGTTGTCAAGATTTTTGTTACTCCAATGGATGGTAGCCTTGTCATTATGGAAGGTAGTCTATTGTCGTGATTTTTGTTACTCCAATGGATGGTAGCCTTGTCATTATCGAAGGTATTTTGTTGTCGAGATTTCTGTTATTCCAATAGATGGTAGCCTTGTCATTATGGAAGGTAGTCTATTGTCGTGATTTTTGTTACTCCAATGGATTGTAGCCTTGTCATTATGGAAGGTAGTATGTTGTCGATATCTTTGTACTCCAATGGATGGTAGCCTTGTTATTATGGAAGGTAGTCTATTTTCGATATTTTTGTTACTCCATTGAATGGTAGCCTTGTCATTATAGAAGGTAGTTTGTTGTCGAGATTTTTGTTATTCCAATGGATTGTAGACTTGTCATTATGGAAGGTAGTTCGTTGTCGAGATTTTTGTTACTCCAATGGATGGTACCCTTGTCATTATGGAAGGTAGTTTTTTATCGAGAAATTTGTTACTCCAATGGATGGTAGCCTTGTCATTATGTAAGGTAGTCTATTTTCATGATTTTTCTTACTCCAATGGATGGTAGCCTTGTCATTATCAAAGGTAGTTTGCTGTCGAGATTTCTGTTATTCCAATAGATGGTAGCCTTGTCATTATGGAAGGTAGTCTATTGTCGTGATTTTTTTTACTCCAATGGATTGTAGCCATGTCATTATGGAAGGTAGTATGTTATCGATATCTTTGTTACTCCAATGGATGGTAGCCTTGTTATTATGGAAGGTAGTCTGTTTTCGATATTTTTGTTACTCCATTGGATGGTAGCCTTGTCATTATGGAAGGTAGTCTGTTATCGAGATTTTTGTAATTCCAATGGATTGTAGACTTGTCATTACGGAAGGTAGTTCATTGTCGAGATTTTTGTTACTCCAATGGATGGTACCCTTGTCATTATGGAAGGTAGTTTGTTGTCGAGAATTTTGTTACTCCAATGGATGTTAGCCTTGTCATTATGGAAGGTAGTCTATTGTCGTGATTTTTGTTACTCCAATGGATTGTAGCCTTGTCATTATGGAAGGTAGTATGTTATCGATATCTTTGTTACTCTAATGGATGGTAGCCTTGTTATTATGGAAGGTAGTCTGTTTTCGATATTTTTGTTACTCCATTGGATGGTAGCCTTGTCATTATGGAAGGTAGTCTGTTGTCGAGATTTTTGTTATTCCAATGGATTGTAGACTTGTCATTATGGAAGGTAGTCCGTTGTCGAGATTTTTGTTACTCCAATGGATGGTACCCTTGTCATTATGGAAGGTAGTTTTTTATCGAGAATTTTGTTACTCCAATGGATGGTACCCTTGTCATTATGGAAGGTAGTCTGTTTTCGTGATTTTTCTTACTCCAAAGAATGGTAGCCTTGTCATTATCGAAGGTAGTTTGCTGTCGAGATTTCTGTTATTCCAATAGATGGTAGCCTTGTCATTATGGAAGGTAGTCTATTATCGTGATTTTTGTTACTCCAATGGATTGTAGCCTTGTCATTATGGAAGGTAGTATGTTATCGATATCTTTGTTACACCAATGGATGGTAGCCTTGTTATTATGAAAGGTAGTCTGTTGTCTAGATTTTTGTTACTCTATGGGATGGTAGCCTTGTCATTTTGGAAGGTAGTCTATTGTCGAGATTTCTGTTATTCCAATAGATGGTAGCCTTGTCATTATGGAAGGTAGTCTATTGTCGTGATTTTTGTTACTCCAATGGATTGTAGCCTTGTCATTATGGAAGGTAGTCTGTTTTCATGATTTTTCTTACTCCAATTGATGGTAGCCTTGTCATTATCGAAGGTATGTTGTTGTCGAGATTTCTGTTATTCCAATAGATGGTAGCCTTGTCATTATGGAAGGTAGTCTATTGTCGTGATTTTTGTTACTCCAATGGATTGTAGCCTTGTCATTATGGAAGGTAGTATGTTGTCGATATCTTTGTACTCCAATGGATGGTAGCCTTGTTATTATGGAAGGTACTCTGTTTTCGATATTTTTGTTACTCCATTGAATGGTAGCCTTGTCATTATAGAAGGTAGTTTGTTGTCGAGA
Source organism: Vicia faba (assembly GCA_948472305.1). NCBI lineage: Eukaryota > Viridiplantae > Streptophyta > Magnoliopsida > Fabales > Fabaceae > Vicia > Vicia faba. Next base: position 534,910,743 of record OX451741.1, read on the forward strand.
TTTTTGTTATTCCAATGGATTGTAGACTTGTCATTATGGAAGGTAGTTCGTTGTCGAGATTTTTGTTACTCCAATGGATGGTACCCTTGTCATTATGGAAGGTAGTTTTTTATCGAGAAATTTGTTACTCCAATGGATGGTAGCCTTGTCATTATGGAAGGTAGTCTATTTTCGTGATTTTTCTTACTCCAATGGATGGTAGCCTTGTCATTATCAAAGGTAGTTTACTGTCGAGATTTCTGTTATTCCAATAGATGGTAGCCTTGTCATTATGGAAGGTAGTCTATTGTCGTGATTTTTGTTACTCCAATGGATTGTAGCCATGTCATTATGGAAGGTAGTATGTTATCGATATCTTTGTTACTCTAATGAATGGTAGCCTTGTTATTATGGAAGGTAGTCTGTTTTCGATATTTTTGTTACTCCATTGGATGGTAGCCTTGTCATTATGGAAGGTAGTCTGTTATCGAGATTTTTGTAATTCCAATGGATTGTAGACTTGTCATTACGGAGGGTAGTTCATTGTCGAGATTTTTGTTACTCCAATGGATGGTACCCTTGTCATTATGGAAGGTAGTTTGTTGTCGAGAATTTTGTTACTCCAATGGATGGTAGCCTTGTCATTATGGAAGGTAGTCTATTGTCGTGATTTTTGTTACTCCAATGGATTGTAGCCTTGTCATTATGGAAGGTAGTATGTTATCGATATCTTTGTTACTCCAATGGATGGTAGCCTTGTTATTATGGAAGGTAGTCTGTTTTCGATATTTTTGTTACTCCATTGGATGGTAGCCTTGTCATTATGGAAGGTAGTCTGTTGTCGAGATTTTTGTTATTCCAATGGATTGTAGACTTGTCATTATGGAAGGTAGTCCGTTGTCGAGATTTTTGTTACTCCAATGGATGGTACCCTTGTCATTATGGAAGGTAGTTTTTTATCGAGAATTTTGTTACTCCAATGGATGGTAGCCTTGTCATTATGGAAGGTAGTCTATTTTCGTGATTTTTCTTACTCCAAAGAATGGTAGCCTTGTCATTATCGAAGGTAGTTTGCTGTCGAGATTTCTGTTATTCCAATAGATGGTAGCCTTGTCATTATGGAAGGTAGTCTATTGTCATGATTTTTGTTACTCCAATGGATTGTAGCCTTGTCATTATGGAAGGTAGTATGTTATCGATATCTTTGTTACACCAATGGATGGTAGCCTTGTTATTATGTAAGGTAGTGTGTTTTCGAGATTTTTGTTACTCCAATGGATGGTACCCTTGTCATTATGGAAGGTAGTATGTTATTGATATCTTTGTTACTCCAATGGATGGTAGCCTTGTTATTATGGAAGGTAGTCTGTTTTCGATATTTTTGTTACTCAATTGGATGGTAGCCTTGTCATTATGGAAGGTAGTCTGTTATCGAGATTTTTAATATTCCAATGGATGGTAGCCTTGTCATTATGGAAGGTAGTCTATTGTCGTGATTTTTGTTACTCCAATGGATGGTACCCTTGTCATTATGGAAGGTAGTTTGTTGTCAATATTTTTGTTACTCCAATGGATGGTAGCCTTGTCATTATGGAAGGTAGTCTATTGTCGTGATTTTTGTTACTCCAATGGATGGTAGCCTTGTCATTATCGAAGGTATTTTGTTGTCGAGATTTCTGTTATTCCAATAGATGGTAGCCTTGTCATTATGGAAGGTAGTCTATTGTCGTGATTTTTGTTACTCCAATGGATTGTAGCCTTGTCATTATGGAAGGTAGTATGTTGTCGATATCTTTGTACTCCAATGGATGGTAGCCTTGTTATTATGGAAGGTAGTCTGTTTTCGATATTTTTGTTACTCCATTGGATGGTAGCCTTGTCATTATGGAAGGTAGTCTGTTGTCGAGATTTTTGTTATTCCAATGGATTGTAGACTTGTCATTATGGAAGGTAGTCCGTTGTCGAGATTTTTGTTACTCCAATGGATGGTACCCTTGTCATTATGGAAGGTAGTTTTTTATCGAGAATTTTGTTACTCCAATGGATGGTAGCCTTGTCATTATGGAAGGTAGTCTGTTTTCGTGATTTTTCTTACTCCAAAGAATGGTAGCCTTGTCATTATCGAAGGTAGTTTGCTGTCGAGATTTCTGTTATTCCAATAGATGGTAGCCTTGTCATTATGGAAGGTAGTCTATTGTCGTGATTTTTTTTACTCCAATGGATTGTAGCCATGTCATTATGGAAGGTAGTATGTTATCGATATCTTTGTTACTCCAATGGATGGTAGCCTTGTTATTATGGAAGGTAGTTTGTTTTCGATATTTTTGTTACTCCATTGGATGGTAGCCTTGTCATTATGGAAGGTAGTCTGTTATCGATATTTTTGTTACTCCATTGGATGGTAGCCTTGTCATTATGGAAGGTAGTCTGTTATCGAGATTTTTGTAATTCCAATGGATTGTAGACTTGTCATTACGGAAGGTAGTTCATTGTCGAGATTTTTGTTACTCCAATGGATGGTACCCTTGTCATTATGGAAGGTAGTTTGTTGTCGAGAATTTTGTTACTCCAATGGATGTTAGCCTTGTCATTATGGAAGGTAGTCTATTGTCGTGATTTTTGTTACTCCAATGGATTGTAGCCTTGTCATTATGGAAGGTAGTATGTTATCGATATCTTTGTTACTCCAATGGATGGTAGCCTTGTTATTATGGAAGGTAGTCTGTTTTCGATATTTTTGTTACTCCATTGGATGGTAGCCTTGTCATTATGGAAGGTAGTCTGTTGTCGAGATTTTTGTTATTCCAATGGATTGTAGACTTGTCATTATGGAAGGTAGTCCGTTGTCGAGATTTTTGTTACTCCAATGGATGGTACCCTTGTCATTATGGAAGGTAGTTTTTTATCGAGAATTTTGTTACTCCAATGGATGGTAGCCTTGTCATTATGGAAGGTAGTCTGTTTTCGTGATTTTTCTTACTCCAAAGAATGGTAGCCTTGTCATTATCGAAGGTAGTTTGCTGTCGAGATTTCTGTTATTCCAATAGATGGTAGCCTTGTCATTATGGAAGGTAGTCTATTGTCGTGATTTTTTTTACTCCAATGGATTGTAGCCATGTCATTATGGAAGGTAGTATGTTATCGATATCTTTGTTACTCCAATGGATGGTAGCCTTGTTATTATGGAAGGTAGTTTGTTTTCGATATTTTTGTTACTCCATTGGATGGTAGCCTTGTCATTATGGAAGGTAGTCTGTTATCGAGATTTTTGTAATTCCAATGGATTGTAGACTTGTCATTACGGAAGGTAGTTCATTGTCGAGATTTTTGTTACTCCAATTGATGGTACCCTTGTCATTATGGAAGGTAGTTTTTTATCGAGAAATTTGTTACTCCAATGGATGGTAGCCTTGTCATTATGGAAGGTAGTCTATTTTCGTGATTTTTCTTACTCCAAAGAATGGAAGCCTTGTCATTATCGAAGGTAGTTTGCTGTCGAGATTTCTGTTATTCCAATAGATGGTAGCCTTGTCATTATGGAAGGTAGTCTATTGTCGTGATTTTTTTTACTCCAATGGATTGTAGCCATGTCATTATGGAAGCTAGTATGTTATCGATATCTTTGTTACTCCAATGGATGGTAGCCTTGTTATTATGGAAGGTAGTCTGTTTTCGATATTTTTGTTACTCCATTGGATGGTAGCCTTGTCATTATGGAAGGTAGTCTGTTATCGAGATTTTTGTAATTCCAATGGATTGTAGACTTGTCATTACGGAAGGTAGTTCATTGTCGAGATTTTTGTTACTCCAATGGATGGTACCCTTGTCATTATGGAATGTAGTTTGTTGTCGAGAATTTTGTTACTCCAATGGATGTTAGCCTTGTCATTATGGAAGGTAGTCTATTGTCGTGATTTTTGTTAATCCAATGGATTGTAGCCTTGTCATTATGGAAGGTAGTATGTTATCGATATCTTTGTTACTCCAATGGATGGTAGCCTTGTTATTATGGAAGGTAGTCTGTTTTCGATATTTTTGTTACTCCATTGGATGGTAGCCTTGTCATTATGGAAGGTAGTTTGTTGTCGAGATTTTTGTTATTCCAATGGATTGTAGACTTGTCATTATGGAAGGTAGTCCGTTGTCGAGATTTTTGTTACTCCAATGGATGGTACCCTTGTCATTATGGAAGGTAGTTTTTTATCGAGAATTTTGTTACTCCAATGGATGGTGGCCTTGTCATTATGGAAGGTAGTCTATTTTCGTGATTTTTCTTACTCCAAAGAATGGTAGCCTTGTCATTATCGAAGGTAGTTTGCTGTCGAGATTTCTGTTATTCCAATAGATGGTAGCCTTGTCATTATGGAAGGTAGTCTATTGTCGTGATTTTTTTTACTCCAATGGATTGTAGCCATGTCATTATGGAAGGTAGTATGTTATCGATATCTTTGTTACTCTAATGAATGGTAGCCTTGTTATTATGGAAGGTAGTCTGTTTTCGATATTTTTGTTACTCCATTGGATGGTAGCCTTGTCATTATGGAAGGTAGTCTGTTATCGAGATTTTTGTAATTCCAATGGATTGTAGACTTGTCATTACGGAAGGTAGTTCATTGTCGAGATTTTTGTTACTCCAATGGATGGTACCCTTGTCATTATGGAAGGTAGTTTGTTGTCGAGAATTTTGTTACTCCAATGGATGGTAGCCTTGTCATTATGGAAGGTAGTCTATTGTCGTGATTTTTGTTACTCCAATGGATTGTAGCCTTGTCATTATGGAAGGTAGTATGTTATCGATATCTTTGTTACTCCAATGGATGGTAGCCTTGTTATTATGGAAGGTAGTCTGTTTTCGATATTTTTGTTACTCCATTGGATGGTAGCCTTGTCATTATGGAAGGTAGTCTGTTGTCGAGATTTTTGTTATTCCAATGGATTGTAGACTTGTCATTATGGAAGGTAGTCCGTTGTCGAGATTTTTGTTACTCCAATGGATGGTACCCTTGTCATTATGGAAGGTAGTTTTTTATCGAGAATTTTGTTACTCCAATGGATGGTAGCCTTGTCATTATGGAAGGTAGTCTATTTTCGTGATTTTTCTTACTCCAAAGAATGGTAGCCTTGTCATTATCGAAGGTAGTTTGCTGTCGAGATTTCTGTTATTCCAATAGATGGTAGCCTTGTCATTATGGAAGGTAGTCTATTGTCATGATTTTTGTTACTCCAATGGATTGTAGCCTTGTCATTATGGAAGGTAGTATGTTATCGATATCTTTGTTACACCAATGGATGGTAGCCTTGTTATTATGTAAGGTAGTGTGTTTTCGAGATTTTTGTTACTCCAATGGATGGTACCCTTGTCATTATGGAAGGTAGTATGTTATTGATATCTTTGTTACTCCAATGGATGGTAGCCTTGTTATTATGGAAGGTAGTCTGTTTTCGATATTTTTGTTACTCAATTGGATGGTAGCCTTGTCATTATGGAAGGTAGTCTGTTATCGAGATTTTTAATATTCCAATGGATGGTAGCCTTGTCATTATGGAAGGTAGTCTATTGTCGTGATTTTTGTTACTCCAATGGATGGTACCCTTGTCATTATGGAAGGTAGTTTGTTGTCAATATTTTTGTTACTCCAATGGATGGTAGCCTTGTCATTATGGAAGGTAGTCTATTGTCGTGATTTTTGTTACTCCAATGGATGGTAGCCTTGTCATTATCGAAGGTATTTTGTTGTCGAGATTTCTGTTATTCCAATAGATGGTAGCCTTGTCATTATGGAAGGTAGTCTATTGTCGTGATTTTTGTTACTCCAATGGATTGTAGCCTTGTCATTATGGAAGGTAGTATGTTGTCGATATCTTTGTACTCCAATGGATGGTAGCCTTGTTATTATGGAAGGTAGTCTGTTTTCGATATTTTTGTTACTCCATTGGATGGTAGCCTTGTCATTATGGAAGGTAGTCTGTTGTCGAGATTTTTGTTATTCCAATGGATTGTAGACTTGTCATTATGGAAGGTAGTCCGTTGTCGAGATTTTTGTTACTCCAATGGATGGTACCCTTGTCATTATGGAAGGTAGTTTTTTTATCGAGAATTTTGTTACTCCAATGGATGGTAGCCTTGTCATTATGGAAGGTAGTCTGTTTTCGTGATTTTTCTTACTCCAAAGAATGGTAGCCTTGTCATTATCGAAGGTAGTTTGCTGTCGAGATTTCTGTTATTCCAATAGATGGTAGCCTTGTCATTATGGAAGGTAGTCTATTGTCGTGATTTTTTTTACTCCAATGGATTGTAGCCATGTCATTATGGAAGGTAGTATGTTATCGATATCTTTGTTACTCCAATGGATGGTAGCCTTGTTATTATGGAAGGTAGTTTGTTTTCGATATTTTTGTTACTCCATTGGATGGTAGCCTTGTCATTATGGAAGGTAGTCTGTTATCGATATTTTTGTTACTCCATTGGATGGTAGCCTTGTCATTATGGAAGGTAGTCTGTTATCGAGATTTTTGTAATTCCAATGGATTGTAGACTTGTCATTACGGAAGGTAGTTCATTGTCGAGATTTTTGTTACTCCAATGGATGGTACCCTTGTCATTATGGAAGGTAGTTTGTTGTCGAGAATTTTGTTACTCCAATGGATGTTAGCCTTGTCATTATGGAAGGTAGTCTATTGTCGTGATTTTTGTTACTCCAATGGATTGTAGCCTTGTCATTATGGAAGGTAGTATGTTATCGATATCTTTGTTACTCCAATGGATGGTAGCCTTGTTATTATGGAAGGTAGTCTGTTTTCGATATTTTTGTTACTCCATTGGATGGTAGCCTTGTCATTATGGAAGGTAGTCTGTTGTCGAGATTTTTGTTATTCCAATGGATTGTAGACTTGTCATTATGGAAGGTAGTCCGTTGTCGAGATTTTTGTTACTCCAATGGATGGTACCCTTGTCATTATGGAAGGTAGTTTTTTATCGAGAATTTTGTTACTCCAATGGATGGTAGCCTTGTCATTATGGAAGGTAGTCTGTTTTCGTGATTTTTCTTACTCCAAAGAATGGTAGCCTTGTCATTATCGAAGGTAGTTTGCTGTCGAGATTTCTGTTATTCCAATAGATGGTAGCCTTGTCATTATGGAAGGTAGTCTATTGTCGTGATTTTTTTTACTCCAATGGATTGTAGCCATGTCATTATGGAAGGTAGTATGTTATCGATATCTTTGTTACTCCAATGGATGGTAGCCTTGTTATTATGGAAGGTAGTTTGTTTTCGATATTTTTGTTACTCCATTGGATGGTAGCCTTGTCATTATGGAAGGTAGTCTGTTATCGAGATTTTTGTAATTCCAATGGATTGTAGACTTGTCATTACGGAAGGTAGTTCATTGTCGAGATTTTTGTTACTCCAATTGATGGTACCCTTGTCATTATGGAAGGTAGTTTTTTATCGAGAAATTTGTTACTCCAATGGATGGTAGCCTTGTCATTATGGAAGGTAGTCTATTTTCGTGATTTTTCTTACTCCAAAGAATGGTAGCCTTGTCATTATCGAAGGAAGTTTGCTGTCGAGATTTCTGTTATTCCAATAGATGGTAGCCTTGTCATTATGGAAGGTAGTCTATTGTCGTGATTTTTTTTACTCCAATGGATTGTAGCCATGTCATTATGGAAGCTAGTATGTTATCGATATCTTTGTTACTCCAATGGATGGTAGCCTTGTTATTATGGAAGGTAGTCTGTTTTCGATATTTTTGTTACTCCATTGGATGGTAGCCTTGTCATTATGGAAGGTAGTCTGTTATCGAGATTTTTGTAATTCCAATGGATTGTAGACTTGTCATTACGGAAGGTAGTTCATTGTCGAGATTTTTGTTACTCCAATGGATGGTACCCTTGTCATTATGGAAGGTAGTTTGTTGTCGAGAATTTTGTTACTCCAATGGATGTTAGCCTTGTCATTATGGAAGGTAGTCTATTGTCGTGATTTTTGTTAATCCAATGGATTGTAGCCTTGTCATTATGGAAGGTAGTATGTTATCGATATCTTTGTTACTCCAATGGATGGTAGCCTTGTTATTATGGAAGGTAGTCTGTTTTCGATATTTTTGTTACTCCATTGGATGGTAGCCTTGTCATTATGGAAGGTAGTCTGTTGTCGAGATTTTTGTTATTCCAATGGATTGTAGACTTGTCATTATGGAAGGTAGTCCGTTGTCGAGATTTTTGTTACTCCAATGGATGGTACCCTTGTCATTATGGAAGGTAGTTTTTTATCGAGAATTTTGTTACTCCAATGGATGGTGGCCTTGTCATTATGGAAGGTAGTCTATTTTCGTGATTTTTCTTACTCCAAAGAATGGTAGCCTTGTCATTATCGAAGGTAGTTTGCTGTCGAGATTTCTGTTATTCCAATAGATGGTAGCCTTGTCATTATGGAAGGTAGTCTATTGTCGTGATTTTTTTTACTCCAATGGATTGTAGCCATGTCATTATGGAAGGTAGTATGTTATCGATATCTTTGTTACTCCAATGGATGGTAGCCTTGTTATTATGGAAGGTAGTCTGTTTTCGATATTTTTGTTACTCCATTGGATGGTAGCCTTGTCATTATGGAAGGTAGTCTGTTATCGAGATTTTTGTAATTCCAATGGATTGTAGACTTGTCATTACGGAAGGTAGTTCATTGTCGAGATTTTTGTTACTCCAATGGATGGTACCCTTGTCATTATGGAAGGTAGTTTGTTGTCGAGAATTTTGTTACTCCAATGGATGGTAGCCTTGTCATTATGGAAGGTAGTCTATTGTCGTGATTTTTGTTACTCCAATGGATTGTAGCCTTGTCATTATGGAAGGTAGTATGTTATCGATATCTTTGTTACTCCAATGGATGGTAGCCTTGTTATTATGGAAGGTAGTCTGTTTTCGATATTTTTGTTACTCCATTGGATGGTAGCCTTGTCATTATGGAAGGTAGTCTGTTGTCGAGATTTTTGTTATTCCAATGGATTGTAGACTTGTCATTATGGAAGGTAGTCTGTTGTCGAGATTTTTGTTACTCCAATGGATGGTACCCTTGTCATTATGGAAGGTAGTTTTTTATCGAGAATTTTGTTACTCCAATGGATGGTGGCCTTGTCATTATGGAAGGTAGTCTATTTTCGTGATTTTTCTTACTCCAAAGAATGGTAGCCTTGTCATTATCGAAGGTAGTTTGCTGTCGAGATTTCTGTTATTCCAATAGATGGTAGCCTTGTCATTATGGAAGGTAGTCTATTGTCGTGATTTTTTTTACTCCAATGGATTGTAGCCATGTCATTATGGAAGGTAGTATGTTATCGATATCTTTGTTACTCCAATGGATGGTAGCCTTGTTATTATGGAAGGTAGTCTGTTTTCGATATTTTTGTTACTCCATTGGATGGTAGCCTTGTCATTATGGAAGGTAGTCTGTTATCGAGATTTTTGTAATTCCAATGGATTGTAGACTTGTCATTACGGAAGGTAGTTCATTGTCGAGATTTTTGTTACTCCAATGGATGGTACCCTTGTCATTATGGAAGGTAGTTTGTTGTCGAGAATTTTGTTACTCCAATGGATGGTAGCCTTGTCATTATGGAAGGTAGTCTATTGTCGTGATTTTTGTTACTCCAATGGATTGTAGCCTTGTCATTATGGAAGGTAGTATGTTATCGATATCTTTGTTACTCCAATGGATGGTAGCCTTGTTATTATGGAAGGTAGTCTGTTTTCGATATTTTTGTTACTCCATTGGATGGTAGCCTTGTCATTATGGAAGGTAGTCTGTTGTCGAGATTTTTGTTATTCCAATGGATTGTAGACTTGTCATTATGGAAGGTAGTCCGTTGTCGAGATTTTTGTTACTCCAATGGATGGTACCCTTGTCATTATGGAAGGTAGTTTTTTATCGAGAATTTTGTTACTCCAATGGATGGTGGCCTTGTCATTATGGAAGGTAGTCTATTTTCGTGATTTTTCTTACTCCAAAGAATGGTAGCCTTGTCATTATCGAAGGTAGTTTGCTGTCGAGATTTCTGTTATTCCAATAGATGGTAGCCTTGTCATTATGGAAGGTAGTCTATTATCGTGATTTTTGTTACTCCAATGGATTGTAGCCTTGTCATTATGGAAGGTAGTATGTTACCGATATCTTTGTTACACCAATGGACGGTAGCCTTGTTATTATGGAAGGTAGTCTGTTGTCTAGATTTTTGTTACTCCATGGGATGGTAGCCTTGTCATTTTGGAAGGTAGTTTATTGTCGAGATTTTTGTTATTCCAATGGATGGTAGCCTTGTCATTATGGAAGGTATTCTATTGTCGTGATTTTTGTTACTCCAATGGATGGTACCATTGTCATTATGGAAGGTAGTTTGTTGACAAGATTTTTGTTACTCCAATAGATGGTAGCCTTGTCATTATGGAAGGTAGTCTGTTTTCATGATTTTTCTTACTCCAATGGATGGTCGCCTTGTCATTATCGAAGGTATGTTGTTGTCGAGATTTCTGTTATTCCAATAGATGGTAGCCTTGTCATTATGGAAGGTAGTCTATTGTCGTGATTTTTGTTACTCCAATGGATTGTAGCCTTGTCATTATGGAAGGTAGTATGTTGTCGATATCTTTGTACTCCAATGGATGGTAGCCTTGTTATTATGGAAGGTAGTTTGTTTTCGATATTTTTGTTACTCCATTGAATGGTAGCCTTGTCATTATAGAAGGTAGTTTGTTGTCGAGATTTTTGTTATTCCAATGGATTGTAGACTTGTCATTATGGAAGGTAGTTCGTTGTCGAGATTTTTGTTACTCCAATGGATGGTACCCTTGTCATTATGGAAGGTAGTTTTTAATCGAGAAATTTGTTACTCCAATGGATGGTAGCCTTGTCATTATGGAAGGTAGTCTATTTTCGTGATTTTTCTTACTCCAATGGATGGTAGCCTTGTCATTATCAAAGGTAGTTTGCTGTCGAGATTTCTGTTATTCCAATAGATGGTAGCCTTGTCATTATGGAAGGTAGTCTATTGTCGTGATTTTTGTTACTCCAATGGATTGTAGCCATGTCATTATGGAAGGTAGTATGTTATCGATATCTTTGTTACTCCAATGGATGGTAGCCTTGTTATTATGGAAGGTAGTCTGTTTTCGATATTTTTGTTACTCCATTGGATGGTAGCCTTGTCATTATGGAAGGTAGTCTATTATCGAGATTTTTGTAATTCCAATGGATTGTAGACTTGTCATTACGGAAGGTAGTTCATTGTCGAGATTTTTGTTACTCCAATGGATGGTACCCTTGTCATTATGGAAGGTAGTTTGTTGTCGAGAATTTTGTTACTCCAATGGATGTTAGCCTTGTCATTATGGAAGGTAGTCTATTGTCGTGATTTTTGTTAATCCAATGGATTGTAGCCTTGTCATTATGGAAGGTAGTATGTTATCGATATCTTTGTTACTCCAATGGATGGTAGCCTTGTTATTATGGAAGGTAGTCTGTTTTCGATATTTTTGTTACTCCATTGGATGGTAGCCTTGTCATTATGGAAGGTAGTCTGTTGTCGAGATTTTTGTTATTCCAATGGATTGTAGACTTGTCATTATGGAAGGTAGTCCGTTGTCGAGATTTTTGTTACTCCAATGGATGGTACCCTTGTCATTATGGAAGGTAGTTTTTTATCGAGAATTTTGTTACTCCAATGGATGGTGGCCTTGTCATTATGGAAGGTAGTCTATTTTCGTGATTTTTCTTACTCCAAAGAATGGTAGCCTTGTCATTATCGAAGGTAGTTTGCTGTCGAGATTTCTGTTATTCCAATAGATGGTAGCCTTGTCATTATGGAAGGTAGTCTATTGTCGTGATTTTTTTTACTCCAATGGATTGTAGCCATGTCATTATGGAAGGTAGTATGTTATCGATATCTTTGTTACTCCAATGGATGGTAGCCTTGTTATTATGGAAGGTAGTCAATTTTCGATATTTTTGTTACTCCATTGGATGGTAGCCTTGTCATTATGGAAGGTAGTCTGTTATCGAGATTTTTGTAATTCCAATGGATTGTAGACTTGTCATTACGGAAGGTAGTTCATTGTCGAGATTTTTGTTACTCCAATGGATGGTACCCTTGTCATTATGGAAGGTAGTTTGTTGTCGAGAATTTTGTTACTCCAATGGATGGTAGCCTTGTCATTATGGAAGGTAGTCTATTGTCGTGATTTTTGTTACTCCAATGGATTATAGCCTTGTCATTATGGAAGGTAGTATGTTATCGATATCTTTGTTACTCCAATGGATGGTAGCCTTGTTATTATGGAAGGTAGTCTGTTTTCGATATTTTTGTTACTCCATTGGATGGTAGCCTTGTCATTATGGAAGGTAGTCTGTTGTCGAGATTTTTGTTATTCCAATGGATTGTAGACTTGTCATTATGGAAGGTAGTCCGTTGTCGAGATTTTTGTTACTCCAATGGATGGTACCCTTGTCATTATGGAAGGTAGTTTTTAATCGAGAATTTTGTTACTCCAATGGATGGTGGCCTTGTCATTATGGAAGGTAGTCTATTTTCGTGATTTTTCTTACTCCAAAGAATGGTAGCCTTGTCATTATCGAAGGTAGTTTGTTGTCGAGATTTCTGTTATTCCAATAGATGGTAGCCTTGTCATTATGGAAGGTAGTCTATTATCGTGATTTTTGTTACTCCAATGGATTGTAGCCTTGTCATTATGGAAGGTAGTATGTTACCGATATCTTTGTTACACCAATGGACGGTAGCCTTGTTATTATGGAAGGTAGTCTGTTGTCTAGATTTTTGTTACTCCATGGGATGGTAGCCTTGTCATTTTGGAAGGTAGTTTATTGTCGAGATTTTTGTTATTCCAATGGATGGTAGCCTTGTCATTATGGAAGGTATTCTATTGTCGTGATTTTTGTTACTCCAATGGATGGTACCATTGTCATTATGGAAGGTAGTTTGTTGACAAGATTTTTGTTACTCCAATAGATGGTAGCCTTGTCATTATGGAAGGTAGTCTGTTTTCATGATTTTTCTTACTCCAATGGATGGTCGCCTTGTCATTATCGAAGGTATGTTGTTGTCGAGATTTCTGTTATTCCAATAGATGGTAGCCTTGTCATTATGGAAGGTAGTCTATTGTCGTGATTTTTGTTACTCCAATGGATTGTAGCCTTGTCATTATGGAAGGTAGTATGTTGTCGATATCTTTGTACTCCAATGGATGGTAGCCTTGTTATTATGGAAGGTAGTCTGTTTTCGATATTTTTGTTACTCCATTGAATGGTAGCCTTGTCATTATAGAAGGTAGTTTGTTGTCGAGATTTTTGTTATTCCAATGGATTGTAGACTTGTCATTATGGAAGGTAGTTCGTTGTCGAGATTTTTGTTACTCCAATGGATGGTACCCTTGTCATTATGGAAGGTAGTTTTTAATCGAGAAATTTGTTACTCCAATGGATGGTAGCCTTGTCATTATGGAAGGTAGTCTATTTTCGTGATTTTTCTTACTCCAATGGATGGTAGCCTTGTCATTATCAAAGGTAGTTTGCTGTCGAGATTTCTGTTATTCCAATAGATGGTAGCCTTGTCATTATGGAAGGTAGTCTATTGTCGTGATTTTTGTTACTCCAATGGATTGTAGCCATGTCATTATGGAAGATAGTATGGTATCGATATCTTTGTTACTCCAATGGATGGTAGCCTTGTTATTATGGAAGGTAGTCTGTTTTCGATATTTTTGTTACTCCATTGGATGGTAGCCTTGTCATTATGGAAGGTAGTCTATTATCGAGATTTTTGTAATTCCAATGGATTGTAGACTTGTCATTACGGAAGGTAGTTCATTGTCGAGATATTTGTTACTCTAATGGATGGTACCCTTGTCATTATGGAAGGTAGTTTGTTGTCGAGAATTTTGTTACTCCAATGGATGGTAGCCTTGTCATTATGGAAGGTAGTCTATTGTCGTGATTTTTATTACTCCAATGGATTGTAGCCTTGTCATTATGGAAGGTAGTATGTTATCGATATCTTTGTTACTCCAATGGATGGTAGCCTTGTTATTATGGAAGGTAGTCTATTTTCGATATTTTTGTTACTCCATTGGATGGTAGCCTTGTCATTATGGAAGGTAGTCTGTTGTCGAGATTTTTGTTATTCCAATGGATTGTAGACTTGTCATTATGGAAGGTAGTCCGTTGTCGAGATTTTTGTTACTCCAATGGATGGTACCCTTGTCATTATGGAAGGTAGTTTTTTATCGAGAATTTTGTTACTCCAATGGATGGTAGCCTTGTCATTATGGAAGGTAGTCTATTTTTGTGATTTTTCTTACTCCAAAGAATGGTAGCCTTGTCATTATCGAAGGTAGTTTGCTGTCGAGATTTCTGTTATTCCAATAGATGGTAGCCTTGTCATTATGGAAGGTAGTCTATTGTCGTGATTTTTGTTACTCCAATGGATTGTAGCCTTGTCATTATGGAAGGTAGTATGTTATCGATATCTTTGTTACACCAATGGATGGTAGCCTTGTTATTATGGAAGGTAGTTTGTTTTCGAGATTTTTGTTACTCCATTGGATGGTAGCCTTGTCATTATGGAAGAGAGTCTGTTGTCGAGATTTTTGTAATTCCAATAGATTGTAGACTTGTCATTACGGAAGGTAGTTCATTGTCGAGATTTTTTTTACTCCAATGGATGGTACCCTTGTCATTATGGAAGGTAGTTTGTTGTCGAGATTTTTGTTCCTCCAATGGATGGTATCCTTGTCATTATGGAAGGTAGTCTGTTGTCTAGATTTTTGTTACTCCATTGGATGGTAGCCTTGTCATTATGGAAGGTAGTCTATTGTCGAGATTTTTCTTATTCCAATGGATGGTAGCCTTGTCATTATGGAAGGTAGTCTATTGTCGTGATTTTTGTTACTCCAATGCATTGTAGCCTTGTCATTATGGAAGGTAGTATTTTATCGATATCTTTGTACTCCAATGGATGGTAGCCTTGTTATTATGGAAGGTAGTCTGTTTTTCGATATTTTTGTTACTCCATTGGATGGTAGCCTTGTCATTATAGAAGGTAGTCTGTTGTCGAGATTTTTGTTATTCCAATGGATTTTAGACTTGTCATTATGGAAGGTAGTTCGTTGTCGAGATTTTTGTTACTCCAATGGATGGTACCCTTGTCATTATGGAAGGTAGTTTTTTATCGAGAAATTTGTTACTCCAATGGATGGTAGCCTTGTCATTATGGAAGGTAGTCTATTTTCGTGATTTTTCTTACTCCAATGGATGGTAGCCTTGTCATTATCAAAGGTAGTTTGCTGTCGAGATTTCTATTATTCCAATAGATGGTAGCCTTGTCATTATGGAAGGTAGTCTATTGTCGTGATTTTTGTTACTCCAATGGATTGTAGCCTTGTCATTATGGAAGGTAGTATGTTATCGATATCTTTGTTACTCCAATGGATGGTAGCCTTGTTATTATGGAAGGTAGTTTGTTTTCGAGATTTTTGTAACTCCATTGGATGGTAGCCTTGTAATTATGGAAGGTAGTCGGTTGTCAAGATTTTTGTAATTCCAATGGATTGTAGACTTGTCATTACGGAAGGTAGTTCATTGTCGAGATTTTTGTTACTCCAATGGATGGTACCCTTGTCATTATGGAAGGTAGTTTGTTGTCGAGAATTTTGTTACTCCAATGGATGGTAGCCTTGTCATTATGGAAGGTAGTATGTTATCGATATCTTTGTTACTCCAATGGATGGTAGCCTTGTTATTATGGAAGGTAGTCTGTTTTCGATATTTTTGTTACTCCATTGGATGGTAGCCTTGTCATTATGGAAGGTAGTCTGTTGTCGAGATTTTTGTTATTCCAATGGATTGCAGACTTTTCATTATGGAAGGTAGTCCGTTGTCGAGATTTTTGTTACTCCAATGGATGGTACCCTTGTCATTATGGAAGGTAGTTTTTTATCGAGAAATTTGTTACTCCAATGGATGGTAGCCTTGTCATTATGGAAGGTAGTCTATTTTCGTGATTTTTCTTACTCCAATGGATGGTAGCCTTGTCATTATCAAAGGTAGTTTGCTGTCGAGATTTCTATTATTCCAATAGATGGTAGCCTTGTCATTATGGAAGGTAGTCTATTGTCGTGATTTTTGTTACTCCAATGGATTGTAGTCTTGTCATTATGGAAGGTAGTATGTTACCGATATCTTTGTTACTCCAATGGATGGTAGCCTTGTTATTATGGAAGGTAGTTTGTTTTCGAGATTTTTGTAACTCCATTGGATGGTAGCCTTGTAATTATGGAAGGTAGTCTGTTGTCGAGATTTTTATAATTCCAATGGATTGTAGACTTGGCATTACGGAAGGTAGTTCATTGTCGAGATTTTTGTTACTCCAATGGATGGTACCCTTGTCATTTTGGAAGGTAGTTTGTTGTCGAGAATTTTGTTACTCCAATGGATGGTAGCCTTGTCATTATGGAAGGTAGTATGTTATCAATATCTTTGTTACTCCAATGGATGGTAGCCTTGTTATTATGGAAGGTAGTTTGTTTTCGATATTTTTGTTACTCCATTGGATGGTAGCCTTGTCATTATGGAAGGTAGTTTGTTGTCGAGATTTTTGTTATTCCAATGGATTGCAGACTTTTCATTATGGAAGGTAGTCCGTTGTCGAGATTTTTGTTACTCCAATGGATGGTACCCTTGTCATTATGGAAGGTAGTTTTTTATCGAGAATTTTGTTACTCCAATGGATGGTAGCCTTGTCATTATGGAAGGTAGTCTATTTTCGTGATTTTTCTTACTCCAATGGATGGTAGCCTTGTCATTATCGAAGGTAGTTTGCTGTCGAGATTTCTGTTATTCCAATAGATGGTAGCCTTGTCATTATGGAAGGTAGTCTATTGTCGTGATTTTTGTTACTCCAATGGATTGTAGCCTTGTCATTATGGAAGGTAGTATGTTATCGATATCTTTGTTACACCAATGGATGGTAGCCTTGTTATTATTGAAGGTAGTTTGTTTTCGAGATTTTTGTTACTCCATTGGATGGTAGCCTTGTCATTATGGAAGATAGTCTGTTGTCGAGATTTTTGTAATTCCAATGGACTGTAGACTTGTCATTACGGAAGGTAGTTCATTGTCGAGATTTTTGTTACTCCAATGGATGGTACCCTTGTCATTATCGAAGGTAGTTTGCTGTCGAGATTTCTGTTATTCCAATAGATGGTAGCCTTGTTATTATGGAAGGTAGTCTATTGTCGTGATTTTTGTTACTCCAATGGATTGTAGCCTTGTCATTATGGAAGGTAGTATGTTATCGATATCTTTGTTACACCAATGGATGGTAGCCTTGTTATTATGGAAGGTAGTTTGTTTTCTAGATTTTTGTTACTCCATTAGATGGTAGCCTTGTCATTATGGAAGATAGTCTGTTGTCGAGATTTTTGTAATTCCAATGGATTGTAGACTTGTCATTACGGAAGGTAGTTCATTGTCGAGATTTTTGTTACTCCAATGGATGGTACCCTTGTCATTATGGAAGGTAGTTTGTTGTCGAGATTTTTGTTACTCCAATGGATGGTAGCCTTGTCATTACGGAAGGTAGTCTATTGTCGTGATTTTTGTTACTCCAATGGATTGTAGCCTTGTCATTATGGAAGGTAGTCTATTGTCGAGATTTTTGTTATTCCAATGGATGGTAGCCTTGTCATTATGGAAGGTAGTCTATTGTCGTGATTTTTGTTACTCCAATGCATTGTAGCCTTGTCATTATGGAAGGTAGTATTTTATCGATATCTTTGTACTGCAATGGATGGTAGCCTTGTTATTATGGAAGGTAGTCTGTTTTCGATATTTTTGTTACTCCATTGGATGGTAACCTTGTCATTATAGAAGGTAGTCTGTTGTCGAGATTTTTGTTATTCCAATGGATTTTAGACTTGTCATTATGGAAGGTAGTCCGTTGTCGAGATTTTTGTTACTCCAATGGATGGTACCCTTGTCATTATGGAAGGTAGTTTTTTATCGAGAATTTTGTTACTCCAATGGATGGTAGCCTTGTCATTATGGAAGGTAGTCTATTTTCGTGATTTTTCTTACTCCAATGGATGGTAGCCTTGTCATTATCGAAGGTATTTTTCTGTCGAGATTTCTGTTATTCCAATAGATGGTAGCCTTGTCATTATGGAAGGTAGTCTATTGTCGTGATTTTTGTTACTCCAATGGATTGTAGCCTTGTCATTATGGAAGGTAGTATGTTATCGATATCTTTGTTACACCAATGGATGGTAGCCTTGTTATTATGGAAGGTAGTTTGTTTTCGAGATTTTTGTTACTCCATTGGATGGTAGCCTTGTCATTATGGAAGATAGTCTGTTGTCTAGATTTTTGTTACTCCATTGGATGGTAGCCTTGTCATTATGGAAGGTAGTCTATTGTCGAGAATTTTGTTATTCCAATGGATGGTAGCCTTGTCATTATGGAAGGTAGTCTATTGTCGTGATTTTTGTTACTCCAATGCATTGTAGCCTTGTCATTATGGAAGGTAGTATTTTATCGATATCTTTGTACTGCAATGGATGGTAGCCTTGTTATTATGGAAGGTAGTCTGTTTTCGATATTTTTGTTACTCCATTGGATGGTAACCTTGTCATTATAGAAGGTAGTCTGTTGTCGAGATTTTTGTTATTCCAATGGATTTTAGACTTGTCATTATGGAAGGTAGTTCGTTGTCGAGATTTTTGTTACTCCAATGGATGGTACCCTTGTCATTATGGAAGGTAGTTTTTTATCGAGAAATTTGTTACTCCAATGGATGGTAGCCTTGTCATTATGGAAGGTAGTCTATTTTTGTGATTTTTCTTACACCAATGGATGGTAGCCTTGTCATTATCAAAGGTAGTTTGCTGTCGAGATTTCTATTATTCCAATAGATGGTAGCCTTGTCATTATGGAAGGTAGTCTATTGTCGTGATTTTTGTTACTCGAATGGATTGTAGCCTTGTCATTATGGAAGGTAGTATGTTATCGATATCTTTGTTACACCAATGGATGGTAGCCTTGTTATTATGGAAGGTAGTTTGTTTTCTAGATTTTTGTTACTCCATTAGATGGTAGCCTTGTCATTATGGAAGATAGTCTGTTGTCGAGATTTTTGTAATTCCAATGGATTGTAGACTTGTCATTACGGAAGGTAGTTCATTGTCGAGATTTTTGTTACTCCAATGGATGGTACCCTTGTCATTATGGAAGGTAGTTTGTTGTCGAGATTTTTGTTACTCCAATGGATGGTAGCCTTGTCATTACGGAAGGTAGTCTATTGTCGTGATTTTTGTTACTCCAATGGATTGTAGCCTTGTCATTATGGAAGGTAGTATGTTATCGATATCTTTGTTACTCCAATGGATGGTAGCCTTGTAATTATGGAAGGTAGTCTGTTTTCGATATTTTTGTTACTCCATTGGATGGTAGCCTTGTCATTATGGAAGGTAGTCTGTTGTCGAGATTTTTGTTATTCCAATGGATTGTAGACTTGTCATTATGGAAGGTAGTCCGTTGTCGAGATTTTTGTTACTCCAATGGATGGTACCCTTGTCATTATGGAAGGTAGTTTTTTATCGAGAATTTTGTTACTCCAATGGATGGTAGCCTTGTCATTATGGAAGGTAGTCTATTTTCGTGATTTTTCTAACTCCAATGGATGGTAGCCTTGTCATTATCGAAGGTATTTTTCTGTCGAGATTTCTGTTATTCCAATAGATGGTAGCCTTGTCATTATGGAAGGTAGTCTATTGTCGTGATTTTTGTTACTCCAATGGATTGTAGCCTTGTCATTATGGAAGGTAGTATGTTATCGATATCTTTGTTGCACCAATGGATGGTAGCCTTGTTATTATGGAAGGTAGTTTGTTTTCGAGATTTTTGTTACTCCATTGGATGGTAGCCTTGTCATTATGGAAGATAGTCTGTTGTCGAGATTTTTGTAATTCCAATGGATTGTAGACTTGTCATTACGGAAGGTAGTTAATTGTCGAGATTTTTGTTACTCCAATGGATGGTACCCTTGTCATTATGGAAGGTAGTTTGTTGTCGAGATTTTTGTTCCTCCAATGGATGGTAGCCTTGTCATTATGGAAGGTAGTCTGTTGTCTAGATTTTTGTTACTCCATTGGATGGTAGCCTTGTCATTATGGAAGGTAGTCTATTGTCGAGATTTTTGTTATTCCAATGGATGGTAGCCTTGTCATTATGGAAGGTAGTCTATTGTCGTGATTTTTGTTACTCCAAAGCATTGTAGCCTTGTCATTATGGAAGGTAGTATTTTATCGATATCTTTGTACTGCAATGGATGGTAGCCTTGTTATTATGGAAGGTAGTCTGTTTTCGATATTTTTGTTACTCCATTGGATGGTAACCTTGTCATTATAGAAGGTAGTCTGTTGTCGAGATTTTTGTTATTCCAATGGATTTTAGACTTGTCATTATGGAAGGTAGTCCGTTGTCGAGATTTTTGTTACTCCAATGGATGGTACCCTTGTCATTATGGAAGGTAGTTTTTTATCGAGAATTTTGTTACTCCAATGGATGGTAGCCTTGTCATTATGGAAGGTAGTCTATTTTCGTGATTTTTCTTACTCCAATGGATGGTAGCCTTGTCATTATCGAAGGTATTTTTCTGTCGAGATTTCTGTTATTCCAATAGATGGTAGCCTTGTCATTATGGAAGGTAGTCTATTGTCGTGATTTTTGTTACTCCAATGGATTGTAGCCTTGTCATTATGGAAGGTAGTATGTTATCGATATCTTTGTTACACCAATGGATGGTAGCCTTGTTATTATGGAAGGTAGTTTGTTTTCGAGATTTTTGTTACTCCATTGGATGGTAGCCTTGTCATTATGGAAGATAGTCTGTTGTCGAGATTTTTGTAATTCCAATGGATTGTAGACTTGTCATTACGGAAGGTAGTTCATTGTCAAGATTTTTGTTACTCCAATGGATGGTACCCTTGTCATTATGGAAGGTAGTTTGTTGTCGAGATTTTTGTTCCTCCAATGGATGGTAGCCTTGTCATTATGGAAGGTAGT
Organism: Vicia faba; assembly: GCA_948472305.1. Lineage (NCBI taxonomy): Eukaryota > Viridiplantae > Streptophyta > Magnoliopsida > Fabales > Fabaceae > Vicia > Vicia faba. The sequence continues at coordinate 534,931,847 of OX451741.1, forward strand.
CTGTTGTCTAGATTTTTGTTACTCCATTGGATGGTAGCCTTGTCATTATGGAAGGTAGTCTATTGTCGAGATTTTTGTTATTCCAATGGATGGTAGCCTTGTCATTATGGAAGGTAGTCTATTGTCGTGATTTTTGTTACTCCAATGCATTGTAGCCTTGTCATTATGGAAGGTAGTATTTTATCGATATCTTTGTACTGCAATGGATGGTAGCCTTGTTATTATGGAAGGTAGTCTGTTTTCGATATTTTTGTTACTCCATTGGATGGTAACCTTGTCAATATAGAAGGTAGTCTGTTGTCGAGATTTTTGTTATTCCAATGGATTTTAGACTTGTCATTATGGAAGGTAGTTCGTTGTCGAGATTTTTGTTACTCCAATGGATGGTACCCTTGTCATTATGGAAGGTAGTTTTTTATCGAGAAATTTGTTACTCCAATGGATGGTAGCCTTGTCATTATGGAAGGTAGTCTATTTTCGTGATTTTTCTTACACCAATGGATGGTAGCCTTGTCATTATCAAAGGTAGTTTGCTGTCGAGATTTCTATTATTCCAATAGATGGTAGCCTTGTCATTATGGAAGGTAGTCTATTGTCGTGATTTTTGTTACTCCAATGGATTGTAGCCTTGTCATTATGGAAGGTAGTATGTTATCGATATCTTTGTTACACCAATGGATGGTAGCCTTGTTATTATGGAAGGTAGTTTGTTTTCTAGATTTTTGTTACTCCATTAGATGGTAGCCTTGTCATTATGGAAGATAGTCTGTTGTCGAGATTTTTGTAATTCCAATGGATTGTAGACTTGTCATTACGGAAGGTAGTTCATTGTCGAGATTTTTGTTACTCCAATGGATGGTACCCTTGTCATTATGGAAGGTAGTTTGTTGTCGAGATTTTTGTTACTCCAATGGATGGTAGCCTTGTCATTACGGAAGGTAGTCTATTGTCGTGATTTTTGTTACTCCAATGGATTGTAGCCTTGTCATTATGGAAGGTAGTATGTTATCGATATCTTTGTTACTCCAATGGATGGTAGCCTTGTAATTATGGAAGGTAGTCTGTTTTCGATATTTTTGTTACTCCATTGGATGGTAGCCTTGTCATTATGGAAGGTAGTCTGTTGTCGAGATTTTTGTTATTCCAATGGATTGTAGACTTGTCATTATGGAAGGTAGTCCGTTGTCGAGATTTTTGTTACTCCAATGGATGGTACCCTTGTCATTATGGAAGGTAGTTTTTTATCGAGAATTTTGTTACTCCAATGGATGGTAGCCTTGTCATTATGGAAGGTAGTCTATTTTCGTGATTTTTCTTACTCCAATGGATGGTAGCCTTGTCATTATCGAAGGTATTTTTCTGTCGAGATTTCTGTTATTCCAATAGATGGTAGCCTTGTCATTATGGAAGGTAGTCTATTGTCGTGATTTTTGTTACTCCAATGGATTATAGCCTTGTCATTATGGAAGGTAGTATGTTATCGATATCTTTGTTACACCAATGGATGGTAGCCTTGTTATTATGGAAGGTAGTTTGTTTTCGAGATTTTTGTTACTCCATTGGATGGTAGCCTTGTCATTATGGAAGATAGTCTGTTTTCGTGATTTTTCTTACACCAATGGATGGTAGCCTTGTCATTATCAAAGGTAGTTTGCTGTCGAGATTTCTATTATTCCAATAGATGGTAGCCTTGTCATTATGGAAGGTAGTCTATTGTCGTGATTTTTGTTACTCCAATGGATTGTAGCCTTGTCATTATGGAAGGTAGTATGTTATCGATATCTTTGTTACACCAATGGATGGTAGCCTTGTTATTATGGAAGGTAGTTTGTTTTCTAGATTTTTGTTACTCCATTAGATGGTAGCCTTGTCATTATGGAAGATAGTCTGTTGTCGAGATTTTTGTAATTCCAATGGATTGTAGACTTGTCATTACGGAAGGTAGTTCATTGTCGAGATTTTTGTTACTCCAATGGATGGTACCCTTGTCATTATGGAAGGTAGTTTGTTGTCGAGATTTTTGTTACTCCAATGGATGGTAGCCTTGTCATTACGGAAGGTAGTCTATTGTCGTGATTTTTGTTACTCCAATGGATTGTAGCCTTGTCATTATGGAAGGTAGTATGTTATCGATATCTTTGTTACTCCAATGGATGGTAGCCTTGTAATTATGGAAGGTAGTCTGTTTTCGATATTTTTGTTACTCCATTGGATGGTATCCTTGTCATTATGGAAGGTACTCTGTTGTCGAGATTTTTGTTATTCCAATGGATTGTAGACTTGTCATTATGGAAGGTAGTCCGTTGTCGAGATTTTTGTTACTCCAATGGATGGTACCCTTGTCATTATGGAAGGTAGTTTTTTATCGAGAATTTTGTTACTCCAATGGATGGTAGCCTTGTCATTATGGAAGGTAGTCTATTTTCGTGATTTTTCTTACTCCAATGGATGGTAGCCTTGTCATTATCGAAGGTATTTTTCTGTCGAGATTTCTGTTATTCCAATAGATGGTAGCCTTGTCATTATGGAAGGTAGTCTATTGTCGTGATTTTTGTTACTCCAATGGATTATAGCCTTGTCATTATGGAAGGTAGTATGTTATCGATATCTTTGTTACACCAATGGATGGTAGCCTTGTTATTATGGAAGGTAGTTTGTTTTCGAGATTTTTGTTACTCCATTGGATGGTAGCCTTGTCATTATGGAAGATAGTCTGTTGTCGAGATTTTTGTAATTCCAATGGATTGTAGACTTGTCATTACGGAAGGTAGTTCATTGTCGAGATTTTTGTTACTCCAATGGATGGTACCCTTGTCATTATGGAAGGTAGTTTGTTGTCGAGATTTTTGTTCCTCCAATGGATGGTAGCCTTGTCATTATGGAAGGTAGTCTGTTGTCTAGATTTTTGTTACTCCATTGGATGGTAGCCTTGTCATTATGGAAGGTAGTCTATTGTCGAGATTTTTGTTATTCCAATGGATGGTAGCCTTGTCATTATGGAAGGTAGTCTATTGTCGTGATTTTTGTTACTCCAATGCATTGTAGCCTTGTCATTATGGAAGGTAGTATTTTATCGATATCTTTGTACTGCAATGGATGGTAGCCTTGTTATTATGGAAGGTAGTCTGTTTTCGATATTTTTGTTACTCCATTGGATGGTAACCTTGTCATTATAGAAGGTAGTCTGTTGTCGAGATTTTTGTTATTCCAATGGATTTTAGACTTGTCATTATGGAAGGTAGTTCGTTGTCGAGATTTTTGTTACTCCAATGGATGGTACCCTTGTCATTATGGAAGGTAGTTTTTTATCGAGAATTTTGTTACTCCAATGGATGGTAGCCTTGTCATTATGGAAGGTAGTCTATTTTCGTGATTTTTCTTACTCCAATGGATGGTAGCCTTGTAATTATCGAAGGTATTTTTCTGTCGAGATTTTTGTTATTCCAATAGATGGTAGCCTTGTCATTATGGAAGGTAGTCTATTGTCGTGATTTTTGTTTCTCCAATGGATTGTAGCCTTGTCATTATGGAAGGTAGTATGTTGTCGATATCTTTGTTACTCCAATGGATGGTAGCCTTGTTATTATGGAAGGTAGTTTGTTTTCGAGATTTTTGTAACTCCATTGGATGGTAGCCTTGTAATTATGGAAGGTAGTCTGTTGTCAAGATTTTTGTAATTCCAATGGATTGTAGACTTGTCATTACGGAAGGTAGTTCATTGTCGATATTTTTGTTACTCCAATGGATGGTACCCTTGTCATTATGGAAGGTAGTTTGTTGTCGAGAATTTTGTTACTCCAATGGATGGTAGCCTTGTCATTATGGAAGGTAGTATGTTATCGATATCTTTGTTACTCCAATGGATGGTAGCCTTGTTATTATGGAAGGTAGTCTGTTTTCGATATTTTTGTTACTCCATTGGATGGTAGCCTTGTCATTATGGAAGGTAGTCTGTTGTCGAGATTTTTGTTATTCCAATGGATTGCAGACTTGTCATTATGGAAGGTAGTCCGTTGTCGAGATTTTTGTTACTCCAATGGATGGTACCCTTGTCATTATGGAAGGTAGTTTTTTATCGAGAATTTTGTTACTCCAATGGATGGTAGCCTTGTCATTATGGAAGGTAGTCTATTTTCGTGATTTTTCTTACTCCAATGGATGGTAGCCTTGTAATTATCGAAGGTATTTTTCTGTCGAGATTTTTGTTATTCCAATAGATGGTAGCCTTGTCATTATGGAAGGTAGTCTATTGTCGTGATTTTTGTTACTCCAATGGATTGTAGCCTTGTCATTATGGAAGGTAGTATGTTATCGATATCTTTGTTACACCAATGGATGGTAGCCTTGTTATTATGGAAGGTAGTTTGTTTTCGAGATTTTTGTTACTCCATTGGATGGTAGCCTTGTCATTATGGAAGATAGTCTGTTGTCGAGATTTTTGTAATTCCAATGGATTGTAGACTTGTCATTACGGAAGGTAGTTCATTGTCGAGATTTTTGTTACTCCAATGGATGGTACCCTTGTCATTATGGAAGGTAGTTTGTTGTCGAGATTTTTGTTACTCCAATGGATGGTAGCCTTGTCTTTATGGAAGGTAGTCTGTTGTCTAGATTTTTGTTACTCCATTGGATGGTAGCCTTGTCATTATGGAAGGTAGTCTATTGTCGAGATTTTTGTTATTCCAATGGATGGTAGCCTTGTCATTATGGAAGGTAGTTTGTTGTCAAGATTTTTGTTACTCCAATGGATGGTAGCCTTGTCATTATGGAAGGTAGTCTGTTTTCATGATTTTTCTTACTCCAATGGATGGTAGCCTTGTCATTATTGAAGGCATTTTGCTGTCGAGATTTCTGTTATTCCAATAGATGGTAGCCTTGTCATTATGGAAGGTAGTCTATTGTCATGATTTTTGTTACTCCAATGGATTGTAGCCTTGTCATTATGGAAGGTAGTATGTTGTCAATATCTTTGTTACTCCAATGGATGGTAGCCTTGTTATTATGGAAGGTAGTCTGTTTTCGATATTTTTGTTACTTCATTGGATGGTAGCCTTGTCATTATAGAAGGTAGTCTGTTGTCGAGATTTTTGTTATTCCAATTGATTGTAGACTTGTCATTATGGAAGGTAGTCCGTTATCGAGATTTTTGTTACTCCAAAGGATGGTACGCTTGTCATTATGGAAGGTAGTTTGTTGTCGAGAATTTTGTTACTCCAATGGATGGTAGCCTTGTCATTATGGAAGGTAGTCTGTTGTCTAGATTTTTGTTACTCCATTGGATGGTAGCCTTGTCATTATGGAAGGTAGTCTATTGTTGAGATTTTTGTTATTCCAATGGATGGTAGCCTTGTCATTATGGAAGGTAGTCTATTGTCGTGATTTTTGTTACTCCAATGGATGGTACCCTTGTCATTATGGAAGGTAGTATGTTATCGATATCTTTGTACTCCAATGGATGGTAGCCTTGTTATTATGGAAGGTAGTCTGTTTTCGATATTTTTGTTACTCCATTAGATGGTAGCCTTGTCATTATAGAAGGTAGTTTGTTGTCGAGATTTTTGTTATTCCAATTGATTGTAGACTTGTCATTATGGAAGGTAGTCTGTTATCGAGATTTTTGTTACTCCAAAGGATGGTACCCTTGTCATTATGGAAGGTAGTTTGTTGTCAAGAATTTTGTTAATCCAATGGATGGTAGCCTTGTCATTATGGAAGGTAGTATGTTATCGATATCTTTGTTACTATAATGGATGGTATCCTTGTTATTATGGAAGGTAGTTTGTTTTCGAGATTTTTGTTACTCCATTGGATGGTAGCCTTGTAATTATGGAAGGTAGTCTCTTGTTGATATTTTTTTTACTCCAATGGATGGTATCCTTGTCATTATGGAAGGTAGTTTGTTGTCCTGATTTTTGTTACTCTAATGGATGGTAGTCTTGTCATTATAGAAGGTAGTTTGTCGTTGTGATTTATGTTACTCTAATTAATGGTAGCCTTGTCATTATGGAAGGTAGTTTGTTATCGATATCTTTGTTACTCCAATGGATGGTAGCCTTGTCATTATGGAAGGTAGTCTGTTGTCGAGATTTTTGTTACTCTAATGGATGGTAGCCTAGTCATTATGAAAGGTAGTCTATTGTTGATATTTTTGTTACTCCATTGGATGGTAGCCTTGTCATTATGGAAGGTAGTTTGTTATCGATATCTTTGTTACTCCAATGGATGGTAGCCTTGTCATTATGGAAGGTAGTATGTTCTCGATATCTTTGTTACTCGAATGGATGGTAACCTTGTTATTATGGAAGGTAGTCTATTTTCGAGATTTTTGTTACTCCATTGGATTGTAGCCTTGTCATTATGGAAGGTAGTCTATTGTCGAGATTTTTTGTTATTCCAATGGATTGTAGACTTGTCATTATGGAAGGTAGTCCGTTGTCGAGATTTTTGTTACTCCAATGGATGGTACCCTTGTCATTATGGAAGGTAGTTTGTTGTCGAGATTTTTGTTACTCCAATGGATGTTAGCCTTGTCATTATGGAAGGTAGTCTATTATCTAGATTTTTGTAACTCCATTGGATGGTAGCATTGTCATTATGGAAGGTAGTCTATTGTCGAGATTTTTGTTATTCCAATGGATTGTAGCCTTGTAATTATGGAAGGAAGTCTGTTTTAGTGATTTTTCTTACTCCAATGGATGGTAGCCTTGTCATTATGGAAGGTAGTTTGCTGTCGAGATTTCTGTTATTCCAATAGATGGTAGCCTTGTCATTATATAAGGTAGTCTATTGTCGTGATTGTTGTTACTACAATGGATTGTAGCCTTGTCATTATGGAAGGTAGTATGTTGTCGATATCTTTGTTACTCCAATGGATGGTAGCCTTGTTATTATGGAAGGTAGTCTATTTTCGATATTTTTGTTACTCCATTGGATGGTATGCTTGTCATTATGGAAGGTAGTCTGTTGTCAAGATTTTTTTTATTCCAATGGATTGTAGACTTGTCATTATGGAAGGTAGTTCGTTGTCGAGATTTTTGTTACTCCAATAGATGGTACCCTTGTCATTATGGAAGGTAGTTTGTTGTCAAGATTTTTGTTACTCCAATGGATGGTTGCCTTGTCATTATGGAAGGTAGTCTGTTTTCGTGATTTTTGTTACTCCAATGGATGGTAGCCTTGTCATTATCGAAGGTAGTTTGATGTCGAGATTTCTGTTATTCCAATAGATGGTAGCCTTGTTATTATGGAAGGTAGTCTATTGTCGTGATTTTTGTTACTCCAATGGATTGTAGCCTTGTCATTATGAAAGGTAGTATGTTGTCGATATCTTTGTTACTCCAATGGATGGTAGCCTTGTTATTATGGAAGGTAGTCTGTTTTCGAGATTTTTGTTACTCCATTGGATGGTAGCCTTGTCATTATGGAAGGTAGTCTATTGTCGAGATTTTTGTTATTAAAATGGATTATAGACTTGTCATTACGGAAGGTAGTCAGTTCTCGAGATTTTTGTTACTCCAATGGATGGTACCCTTGTTATTATGGAAGGTAGTTTGTTGTCGAGATTTTTGTTACTCCAATGGATGGTAGCCTTGTCATTATGGAAAGTAGTCTGTTGTCTAGATTTTTGTTACTCCATTCGATGGTAGCCTTGTCAATATGGAAGGTAGTCTGTTGTCGAGATTTTTGTTATTCGAATGGATGGTAGCCTTGTCATTATGGAAGGTAGTCTTTTCTCAAGATTTTTGTTACTCCAATAGATGGTAGCCTTGTCATTATGGAAGGTAGTATGTTGGCGATATCTTTGTTATTCCAATGGATGGTAGCCTTGTCATTATGGAAGGTAGTCTTTTCTCAAGATTTTTGTTACTCCAATGGATTGTTGCCTTGTCTTTATGGAAGGTAGTATGTTGTCGATATCTTTGTTATTCCAATGGATGGTAGCCTTGTTATTATGGAAGGTAGTCTATTTTCGATATTTTTGTTACTCCATTAGATGGTAGCCTTGTCATTATGGAAGGTAGTTTGTTGTCGAGATTTTTGTTATTCCAATGGATTTTAGACTTATCTTTATGGAAGGTAGTCCATTGTCGAGATATTTTTTACTCCAATGGATGGTACCCTTGTCATTATGGAAGGTAGTTTGTTGTCAAGATTTTTTTTACTCCAATGGATGGTAGCCTTGTCATTATGGAAGGTAGTCTACTTTCGTGATTTTTGTTACTCCAATGGATGGTAGACTTGTCATTATCGAAGGTAGTTTGCTGTCGAGATTTCTGTTATTCCAATAGATGGTAGCCTTGTTATTATGGAAGGTAGTCTATTGTCGTGATTTTTGTTACTCCAATGGATTGTAGCCTTGTCATTATGGAAGGTAGTAGGTAATCAATATCTTTGTTACTCCAATGGATGGTAGCCTTGTTATTATGGAAGGTAGTCTGTTTTCGAGATTTTTGTTACTCCATTGGATGGTAGCCTTGTCATTATGGAAGGTAGTCTATTTTCGAGATTTTTGTTATTCCAATGGATTGTAGACTAGTCATTATGAAAGGTAGTCTATTATCGAGATTTTTGTTACTCCATTGGATGGTAGCCTTGTCATTATGTAAGGTAGTCTGTTTTTGATATTTTTGTTACTCCAATGAATGGTAGCCTTGTAATTATGGAAGGTAGTCTATTGTCGTGATTTTTGTTACTCCAATGGATTGTAGCCTTGTCATTATGGAAGGTAGTATGTTGTGGATATCTTTGTTACTCCAATGGATGGTAGCCTTGTTATTATGGAAGGTAGTCTATTTTCGAGATTTTTGTTACTCCATTGGATTGTAGCCTTGTCATTATGGAAGGTAGTCTGTTGTCGAGATTTTTGTTATTCCAATGGATTGTAGACTTGTCATTACGGAAGGTAGTCCGTTGTCGAGATTTTTTTTACTCCAATGGATGGTACCCTTGTCATTATGGAAGGTAGTTTGTTGTCGAGATTTTTGTTACTCCAATGGATGGTAGCCTTGTCATTATGGAAGGTAGTCTGTTGTCTATATTTTTGTTACTCCATTGGATGGTAGCCTTATAAATATGGAAGGTAGTCTGTTGTCGATATTTTTGTTATTCCAATGGATGGTAGCCTTGTCATTAGGGAAGGTAGTCTATTGTCGTGATTTTTGTTACTCCAATGGAAGGTAGCCTCGTCATTATGGAAGGTAGTATGTTGGCGATATCTTTGTTATTCCAATGGATGGTAGCCTTGTCATTATGTAAGGTAGTCTGTTTTTGATATTTTTGTTACTCCAATGAATGGTAGCCTTGTCATTATGGAAGGTAGTCTATTGTCGTGATTTTTGTTACTCCAATGGATTGTAGCCTTGTCATTATGGAAGGTAGTATGTTGTGGATATCTTTGTTACTCCAATGGATGGTAGCCTTGTTATTATGGAAGGTAGTCTATTTTCGAGATTTTTGTTACTCCATTGGATTGTAGCCTTGTCATTATGGAAGGTAGTCTGTTGTCGAGATTTTTGTTATTCCAATGGATTGTAGACTTGTCATTACGGAAGGTAGTCCGTTGTCGAGATTTTTTTTACTCCAATGGATGGTACCCTTGTCATTGAGGAAGGTAGTTTGTTGTCGATATTTTTGTTACTCCAATGGATGGTAGCCTTGTCATTATGGAAGCTAGTCTATTGTCTATATTTTTGTTACTCCATTGGATGGTAGCCTTATCAATATGGAAGGTAGTCTGTTGTCGATATTTTTGTTATTCCAATGGATGGTAGCCTTGTCATTAGGGAAGGTAGTCTATTGTCGTGATTTTTGTTACTCCAATGGAAGGTAGCCTTGTCATTATGGAAGGTAGTATGTTGGCGATATCTTTGTTATTCCAATGGATGGTAGCCTTGTCATTATGGAAGGTAGTCTTTTCTCAAGATTTTTGTTACTCCAATGGATTGTTGCCTTGTCTTTATGGAAGGTAGTATGTTGTCGATATCTTTGTTACTCCAATGGATGGTAGCCTTGTTATTATGGAAGGTAGTCTGTTTTCGATATTTTTGTTACTCCATTGGATGGTAGCCTTGTCATTATGGAAGGTAGTTTGTTGTCGAGATTTTTGTTATTCCAATGGATTTTAGACTTATCTTTATGGAAGGTAGTCCGTTGTCGAGATTTTTTTTACTCCAATGGATGGTACCCTTGTCATTATGGAAGGTAGTTTGTTGTCAACTTTTTTGTTACTCCAATGGATGGTAGCCTTGTCATTATGGAAGGTAGTCTACTTTCGTGATTTTTGTTACTCCAATGGATGGTAGCCTTGTCATTATCGAAGGTAGTTTGCTGTCGAGATTTCTGTTATTCCAATAGATGGTAGCCTTGTTATTATGGAAGGTAGTCTATTGTCGTGATTTTTGTTACTCCAATGGATTGTAGCCTTGTCATTATGGAAGGTAGTAGGTAATCAATATCTTTGTTACTCCAATGGATGGTAGCCTTGTTATTATGGAAGGTAGTCTGTTTTCGAGATTTTTGTTACTCCATTGGATGGTAGCCTTGTCATTATGGAAGGTAGTCTATTTTCGAGATTTTTGTTATTCCAATGGATTGTAGACTAGTCATTATGAAAGGTAGTCTATTGTCGAGATTTTTGTTACTCCATTGGATGGTATCCTTGTCATTATGGAAGGTAGTCTGTTGTTGATATTTTTGTTACTCCAATGAATGGTAGCCTTGTCATTATGGAAGGTAGTCTATTGTCGTGATTTTTGTTACTCCAATGGATTGTAGCCTTGTCATTATGGAAGGTAGTATGTTGTCGATATCTTTGTTACTCCAATGGATGGTAGCCTTGTTATTATGGAAGGTAGTCTATTTTCGAGATTTTTGTTACTCCATTGGATTGTAGCCTTGTCATTATGGAAGGTAGTGTGTTGTCGAGATTTTTGTTATTCTAATGGATTGTAGACTTGTCATTACGGAAGGTAGTTCATTGTCAAGATTTTTTTTACTCCAATGGATGGTACCCTTGTCATTATGGAAGGTAGTTTGTTGTCGAGATTTTTGTTACTCCAATGGATGGTAGCCTTGTCATTATGGAAGGTAGTTTGTTGTCTAGATTTTTGTTACTCCATTGGATGGTAGCCTTGTCATTATAGAAGGTAGTCTGTTGTCGAGATTTTTGTTATTCCAATGGATGGTAGCCTTGTCATTATGGAAGGTAGTCTGTTTTAGGTATTATTCTTACTCCAATGGATGGTAGCCTTGTCATTATCGAAGGTAGTTTGTTGTCGAGATTTCTGTTTTTCCAATAGATGGTAGCCTTGTCATTATGGAAGGTAGTCTATTGTCGTGATTGTTGTTACTCCAATAGATTGTTGCCTTGTCATTATGGAAGGTAGTATGTTGTCGATATCTTTGTTACTCCAATGGATGGTAGCCTTGTTATTATGGAAAGTAGTCTGTTTTCGATATTTTTGTTACTCCATTGGATGGTAGCCTTGTCATTATGGAAGGTAGTTTGTTGTCGAGATTTTTGTTATTCCAATGGATTTTAGACTTATCTTTATGGAAGGTAGTCCGTTGTCGAGATTTTTTTTACTCCAATGGATGGTACCCTTGTCATTATGGAAGGTAGTTTGTTGTCAAGATTTTTGTTACTCCAATGGATGGTAGCCTTGTCATTATGGAAGGTAGTCTACTTTCGTGATTTTTGTTACTCCAATGGATGGTAGCCTTGTCATTATCGAAGGTAGATTGCTGTCGAGATTTCTGTTATTCCAATAGATGGTAGCCTTGTTATTATGGAAGGTAGTCTATTGTCGTGATTTTTGTTACTCCAATGGATTGTAGCCTTGTCATTATGGAAGGTAGTAGGTAATCAATATCTTTGTTACTCCAATGGATGGTAGCCTTGTTATTATGGAAGGTAGTCTGTTTTCGAGATTTTTGTTACTCCATTGGATGGTAGCCTTGTCATTATGGAAGGTAGTCTATTTTCGAGATTTTTGTTATTCCAATGGATTGTAGACTAGTCATTATGAAAGGTAGTCTATTGTCGAGATTTTTATTACTCCATTGGATGGTAGCCTTGTCATTATGGAAGGTAGTCTGTTGTTGATATTTTTGTTACTCCAATGAATGGTAGCCTTGTCATTATGGAAGGTAGTCTATTGTCGTGATTTTTGTTACTCCAATGGATTGTAGCCTTGCCATTATGGAAGGTAGTATGTTGTCGATATCTTTGTTACTCCAATGGATGGTAGCCTTGTTATTATGGAAGGTAGTCTATTTTCGAGATTTTTGTTACTCCATTGGATTGTAGCCTTGTCATTATGGAAGGTAGTGTGTTGTCGAGATTTTTGTTATTCTAATGGATTGTAGACTTGTCATTACGGAAGGTAGTTCATTGTCAAGATTTTTTTTACTCCAATGGATGGTACCCTTGTCATTATGGAAGGTAGTTTGTTGTCGAGATTTTTGTTACTCCAATGGATGGTAGCCTTGTCATTATGGAAGGTAGTTTGTTGTCTAGATTTTTGTTACTCCATTGGATGGTAGCCTTGTCATTATAGAAGGTAGTCTGTTGTCGAGATTTTTGTTATTCCAATGGATGGTAGCCTTGTCATTATGGAAGGTAGTCTGTTTTAGGTATTATTCTTACTCCAATGGATGGTAGCCTTGTCATTATCGAAGGTAGTTTGTTGTCGAGATTTCTGTTTTTCCAATAGATGGTAGCCTTGTCATTATGGAAGGTAGTCTATTGTCGTGATTGTTGTTACTCCAATAGATTGTTGCCTTGTCATTATGGAAGGTAGTATGTTGTCGATATCTTTGTTACTCCAATGGATGGTAGCCTTGTTATTATGGAAGGTAGTCTGTTTTCGATATTTTTGTTACTCCATTGGATGGTAGCCTTGTCATTATGGAAGGTAGTTTGTTGTCGAGATTTTTGTCATTCCAATGGATTTTAGACTTATCTTTATGGAAGGTAGTCCGTTGTCGAGATTTTTTTTACTCCAATGGATGGTACCCTTGTCATTATGGAAGCTAGTTTTTTGTCAAGATTTTTGTTACTCCATTGGATGGTAGCCTTGTCATCATGGAAGGTAGTCTACTTTCATGATTTTTGTTAGTCCAATGGATGGTAGCCTTGTCATTATCGAAGGTAGTTTGCTGTCGAGATTTCTGTTATTCCAATAGATGGTAGCCTTGATATTATGGAAAGTAGTCTATTGTCGTGATTTTTGTTACTCCAATGGATTGTAGCCTTGTCATTATGGAAGGTAGTAGGTAATCAATATCTTTGTTACTCCAATGGATGGTAGCCTTGTTATTATGGAAGGTAGTCTGTTTTCGAGATTTTTGTTACTCCATTGGATGGTAGCCTTGTCATTATGGAAGGAAGTCTATTTTCGAGATTTTTGTTATTCCAATGGATTGTAGACTAGTCATTATGAAAGGTAGTCTATTGTCGAGATTTTTGTTACTCCATTGGATGGTAGCCTTGTCATTATGGAAGGTAGTCTGTTGTTGATATTTTTGTTACTCTAATGAATGGTAGCCTTGTCATTATGGAAGGTAGTCTATTGTCGTGATTTTTGTTACTCCAATGGATTGTAGCCTTGTCATTATGGCAGGTAGTATGTTGTCGATATCTTTGTTACTCCAATGGATGGTAGCCTTGTTATTATGGAAGGTAGTCTATTTTCGAGATTTTTGTTACTCCATTGGATTGTAGCCTTGTCATTATGGAAGGTAGTGTGTTGTCGAGATTTTTGTTATTCTAATGGATTGTAGACTTGTCATTACGGAAGGTAGTTCATTGTCAAGATTTTTTTTACTCCAATGGATGGTACCCTTGTCATTATGGAAGGTAGTTTGTTGTCGAGATTTTTGTTACTCCAATGGATGGTAGCCTTGTCATTATGGAAGGTAGTTTGTTGTCTAGATTTTTGTTACTCCATTGGATGGTAGCCTTGTCATTATAGAAGGTAGTCTGTTGTCGAGATTTTTGTTATTCCAATGGATGGTAGCCTTGTCATTATGGAAGGTAGTCTGTTTTAGGTATTATTCTTACTCCAATGGATGGTAGCCTTGTCATTATCGAAGGTAGTTTGTTGTCGAGATTTCTGTTTTTCCAATAGATGGTAGCCTTGTCATTATGGAAGGTAGTCTATTGTCGTGATTGTTGTTACTCCAATAGATTGTTGCCTTGTCATTATGGAAGGTAGTATGTTGTCGATATCATTGTTACTTCAATGGATGGTAGCCTTGTTATTATGGAAGGTAGTCTGTTTTCGATATTTTTGTTACTCCATTGGATGGTAGCCTTGTCATTATGGAAGGTAGTTTGTTGTCGAGATTTTTGTCATTCCAATGGATTTTAGACTTATCTTTATGGAAGGTAGTCCGTTGTCGAGATTTTTTTTACTCCAATGGATGGTACCCTTGTCATTATGGAAGGTAGTTTTTTGTCAAGATTTTTGTTACTCCATTGGATGGTAGCCTTGTCATTATGGAAGGTAGTCTACTTTCATGATTTTTGTTAGTCCAATGGATGGTAGCCTTGTCATTATCGAAGGTAGTTTGCTGTCGAGATTTCTGTTATTCCAATAGATGGTAGCCTTGATATTATGGAAGGTAGTCTATTGTCGTGATTTTTGTTACTCCAATGGATTGTAGCCTTGTCATTATGGAAGGTAGTAGGTAATCAATATCTTTGTTACTCCAATGGATGGTAGCCTTGTTATTATGGAAGGTAGTCTGTTTTCGAGATTTTTGTTACTCCATTGGATGGTAGCCTTGTCATTATGGAAGGTAGTCTATTTTCGAGATTTTTGTTATTCCAATGGATTGTAGACTAGTCATTATGAAAGGTAGTCTATTGTCGAGATTTTTGTTACTCCATTGGATGGTAGCCTTGTCATTATGGAAGGTAGTCTGTTGTTGATATTTTTGTTACTCCAATGAATGGTAGCCTTGTCATTATGGAAGGTAGTCTATTGTCGTGATTTTTGTTACTCCAATTGATTGTAGCCTTGTCATTATGGAAGGTAGTATGTTGTCGATATCTTCGTTACTCCAATGGATGGTAGCCTTGTTATTATGGAAGGTAGTCTATTTTCGAGATTTTTGTTACTCCATTGGATTGTAGCCTTGTCATTATGGAAGGTAGTGTGTTGTCGAGATTTTTGTTATTCCAATGGATTGTAGCCTTGTCATTATGGAAGGTAGTCTGTTTTAGTGATTATTCTTACTCCAATGGATGGTAGCCTTGTCATTATCGAAGGTAGTTTGCTGTCGAGATTTCTGTTTTTCCAATAGATGGTAGCCTTGTCATTTTGGAAGGTAGTCTATTGTCGTGATTGTTGTTACTCCAATATATTGTTGCCTTGTCATTATGGAAGGTAGTATGTTGTCGATATCTTCGTTACTCCAATGGATGGTAGCCTTGTTATTATGGAAGGTAGTCTGTTTTCGATATTTTTGTTACTCCATTGGATGGTAGCCTTGTCATTATGTAAGGTAGTCTGTTGTCGAGATTTTTGTTATTCCAATGGATTTTAGACTTGTCATTACGGAAGGTAGTCCGTTGTCGAGATTTTTGTTATTCCAATGGATGGTAGCCTAGTCATTATGAAAGGTAGTCTATTGTCGAGATTTTTGTTACTCCATTGGATGGTAGCCTTGTCATTATGGAAGGTAGTCTATTGTCGAGATTTTTGTTATTCCAATGGATTGTAGACTTGTCATTACGGAAGGTAGTCCGTTGTCGAGATTTTTGTTATTCCAATGGATGGTAGCCTAGTCATTATGAAAGGTAGTCTATTGTCGAGATTTTTGTTACTCCATTGGATGGTAGCCTTGTCATTATGGAAGGTAGTCTGTTGTTGATATTTTTGTTACTCCAATGGATGGTAGCCTTGTCATTATGGAAAGTAGTATGTTCTCGTGATTTTTGTTACTCCAATGGATTGTAGTTTGTCATTATGGAAGGTAGTATGTTGTCGATATCTTTGTTACTCCAATGGATGGTAGCCTTATTATTATGGAAGGTAGTCTATTTTCGAGATTTTTGTTACTTCATTGGATTGTAGCCTTGTCATTATGGAAGGTAGTCTGTTGTCGAGATTTTTGTTATTCCAATGGATTTTAGACTTGTCATTACGGAAGGTAGTCCGTTGTCGAGATTTTTGTTATTCCAATGGATGGTAGCCTAGTCATTATGAAAGGTAGTCTATTGTCGAGATTTTTGTTACTCCATTGGATGGTAGCCTTGTCATTATGGAAGGTAGTCTATTGTCGAGATTTTTGTTATTCCAATGGATTGTAGACTTGTCATTACGGAAGGTAGTCCGTTGTCGAGATTTTTGTTATTCCAATGGATGGTAGCCTAGTCATTATGAAAGGTAGTCTATTGTCGAGATTTTTGTTACTCCATTGGATGGTAGCCTTGTCATTATGGAAGGTAGTCTGTTGTTGATATTTTTGTTACTCCAATGGATGGTAGCCTTGTCATTATGGAAAGTAGTATGTTCTCGTGATTTTTGTTACTCCAATGGATTGTAGTTTGTCATTATGGAAGGTAGTATGTTGTCGATATCTTTGTTACTCCAATGGATGGTAGCCTTATTATTATGGAAGGTAGTCTATTTTCGAGATTTTTGTTACTTCATTGGATTGTAGCCTTGTCATTATGGAAGGTAGTCTGTTGTCGAGATTTTTGTTACTCCATTGGATGGTAGCCTTGTCATTATGGAAGGTAGTCTATTGTCGAGATTTTTGTTATTCCAATGGATTGTAGACTTGTCATTACGGAAGGTAGTCCGTTGTCGAGATTTTTGTTATTCCAATGGATGGTAGCCTAGTCATTAGGAAAGGTAGTCTATTGTCGAGATTTTTGTTACTCCATTGGATGGTAGCCTTATCATTATGGAAGGTAGTCTGTTGTTGATATTTTTGTTACTCCAATGGATGGTAGCCTTGTCATTATGGAAAGTAGTCTGTTGTCGTGATTTTTGTTACTCCAATGGATTGTAGTTTATCATTATGGAAGGTAGTATGTTGTCGATATCTTTGTTACTCCAATGGATGGTAGCCTTATTATTATGGAAGGTAGTCTATTTTCGAGATTTTTGTTACTTCATTGGATTGTAGCCTTGTCATTATGGAAGGTAGTCTGTTGTCGAGATTTTTGTTATTCCAATGGATTATAGACTTTTCATTACAGAAGGTAGTCTGTTGTCGAGATTTTTGTTACTCCAATGGATGGTACCCTTGTCATTATGGAAGGTAGTTTGTTGTCGAGATTTTTGTTACTCCAATGGATGGTAACCTTGTCATTATGGAAGGTAGTATATTGTCGTGATTTTTGTTACTCCAATGGAAGGTAGCCTTGTCATTATGGAAGGTAGTATGTTGGCGATATCTTTGTTATTCCAATGGATGGTAGCCTTGTCATTATGGAAGGTAGTCTTTTCTCAAGATTTTTGTTACTCCAATAGATGGTAGCCTTGTCATTATGAAAGGTAGTCTCTTGTTGATATTTTTTTTACTCCAATGAATGGTATCCTTGTCATTATGGAAGGTAGTTTGTAGTCCTGATTTTTGTTACTCTAATGGATGGTAGTCTTGTCATTATGGAAGGTAGTTTGTCGTTGTGATTTATGTTACTCCAAATAATGGTAGCCTTGTAATTATGGAAGGTAGTCTGTTGTCGAGATTTTTGTTACTCCAATGGATGGTTGCCTTGTCATTATGGAAGGTAGTCTATTGTCTAGAGTTTTGTTATTCCAATGGATTGTATCCTTGTCATTATGGAAGGTAGTTTGTTGTTGATATATTTGTTACTTCAATGGATGGTAGCCTTGTCATTATGGAAGGTAGTCTGTTGTCGATATTTTTGTTACTCCAATGGATGGTAGCCTTATCATTATGGAAGGTAGTCTATTGTCCAAATTATTTATACTCTAATGGATGGTAGCCTAGTAATTATGAAAGGTAGTCTATTGTCGAGATTTTTGTTACTTCATTGGATGGTAGCCTTGTCATTATGGAAGGTAGTCTGTTGTTGATATTTTTGTTACTCCAATGAATGGTAGCCTTGTCATTATGGAAGGTAGTCTATTGTCGTGATTTTTGTTACTCCAATGGATTGTATCCTTGTCATTATGGAAGGTAGTATGTTGTCGATATCTTTGTTACTCCAATGGATGGTAGCCTTGTTATTATGGAAGGTAGTCTATTTTCGAGATTTTTGTTACTCCATTGGATTGTAGCCTTGTCATTATGGAAGGTAGTGTGTTGTCGAGATTTTTTTTATTCCAATGGATTGTAGACTTGTCATTACGGAAGGTAGTTCATTGTCAAGATTTTTTTTACTCCAATGGATGGTACCCTTGTCATTATGGAAGGTAGTTTGTTGTCGAGATTTTTGTTACTCCAATGGATGGTAGCCTTGTCATTATGGAAGGTAATCTGTTGTCTTGATTTTTGTTACTCCATTGGATGGTAGCCTTGTCATTATAGAAGGTAGTCTGTTGTCGAGATTTTTTTTATTCCAATGGATGGTAGCCTTGTCATTATGGAAGGTAGTCTGTTTTAGTGATTATTCTTACTCCAATGGATGACAGCCTTGTCTTTATCGAAGGTAGTTTGCTGTCGAGATTTCTGTTTTTCCAATAGATTGTAGCCTTGTCATTATGGAAGGTAGTCTATTGTCGTGATTGTTGTTACTCCAATGGATTATTCCCTTGTCATTATGGAAGGTAGTATGTTGTCGATATCTTAATTACTCCAATGGATGGTAGCCTTGTTATTATGGAAGGTAGTCTGTTTTCGATATTTTTGTTATTCCAATGGATTTTAGACTTATCTTTATGGAAGGTAGTCCGTTGTCGAGATATTTTTTACACCAATGGATGGTACCCTTGTCATTATGGAAGGTAGTTTGTTGTCAAGATTTTTGTTACTCCAATGGATGGTAGCCTTGTCATTATGGAAGGTAGTCTATTTTCGTGATTTTTGTTACTCCAATGGATGGTAGCCTTGTCATTATCGAAGGTAGTTTGCTGTCGAGATTTATGTTATTCCAATAGATGGTAGCCTTGTTATTATGGAAGGTAGTCTATTGTCGTGATTTTTGTTACTCCAATGGATTGTAGCCTTGTCATTATGGAAGGTAGTAGGTTGTCAATATCTTTGTTACTCCAATGGATGGTAGCCTTGTTATTATGGAAGGTAGTCTCTTTTCGAGATTTTTGTTACTCCATTGGATGGTAGCCTTGTCATTATGGAAGGTAGTCTATTGTCGAGATTTTTGTTATTCCAATGGATTGTAGACTTGTCATTAAGGAAGGTAGTCCGTTGTCGAGATTTTTGTTATTCCAATGGATGGTAGCCTAGTCATTATGAAAGGTAGTCTATTGACGAGATTTTTGTTACTCCATTGGATGGTAGCTTTGTCATTATGGAAGGTAGTCTGTTGTTGATATTTTTGTTACTCCAATGGATGGTAGCCTTGTCATTATGGAAAGTAGTCTGTTGTCGTGATTTTTGTTACTCCAATGGATTGTAGTTTGTCATTAATGAAGGTAGTATGTTGTCGATATCTTTGTTACTCCAATGGATGGTAGCCTTGTTATTATGGAAGGTAGTCTATTTTCGAGATTTTTGTTACCCCATTGGATTGTAGCCTTGTCATTATGGAAGGTAGTGTGTTGTTGAGATTTTTGTTATTCCAATGGATTATAGACTTGTCATTACAGAAGGTAGTCCGTTGTCGAGATTTTTGTTACTCCAATGGATGGTACCCTTGTCATTATGGAAGGTAGTTTGTTGTCGAGATTTTTGTTACTCCAATGGATGGTAGCCTTGTCATTATGGAAGGTAGTATATTGTCGTGATTTTTGTTACTCCAATGGAAGGTAGCCTTGTCATTATGGAAGGTAGTTTGTAGTCCTGATTTTTGTTACTCTAATGGATGGTAGTCTTGTCATTATGGAAGGTAGTTTGTCGTTGTGATTTATGTTACTCCAAATAATGGTAGCCTTGTAATTATGGAAGGTAGTCTGTTGTCGAGATTTTTGTTACTCCAATGGATGGTTGCCTTGTCATTATGGAAGGTAGTCTATTGTCTAGAGTTTTGTTATTCCAATGGATTGTATCCTTGTCATTATGGAAGGTAGTTTGTTGTTGATATATTTGTTACTTCAATGGATGGTAGCCTTGTCATTATGGAAGGTAGTCTGTTGTCGATATTTTTGTTACTCCAATGGATGGTAGCCTTATCATTATGGAAGGTAGTCTATTGTCCAAATTATTTATACTCTAATGGATGGTAGCCTAGTAATTATGAAAGGTAGTCTATTGTCGAGATTTTTGTTACTTCATTGGATGGTAGCCTTGTCATTATGGAAGGTAGTCTGTTGTTGATATTTTTGTTACTCCAATGAATGGTAGCCTTGTCATTATGGAAGGTAGTCTATTGTCGTGATTTTTGTTACTCCAATGGATTGTATCCTTGTCATTATGGAAGGTAGTATGTTGTCGATATCTTTGTTACTCCAATGGATGGTAGCCTTGTTATTATGGAAGGTAGTCTATTTTCGAGATTTTTGTTACTCCATTGGATTGTAGCCTTGTCATTATGGAAGGTAGTGTGTTGTCGAGATTTTTTTTATTCCAATGGATTGTAGACTTGTCATTACGGAAGGTAGTTCATTGTCAAGATTTTTTTTACTCCAATGGATGGTACCCTTGTCATTATGGAAGGTAGTTTGTTGTCGAGATTTTTGTTACTCCAATGGATGGTAGCCTTGTCATTATGGAAGGTAGTCTATTTTCGTGATTTTTGTTACTCCAATGGATGGTAGCCTTGTCATTATCGAAGGTAGTTTGCTGTCGAGATTTATGTTATTCCAATAGATGGTAGCCTTGTTATTATGGAAGGTAGTCTATTGTCGTGATTTTTGTTACTCCAATGGATTGTAGCCTTGTCATTATGGAAGGTAGTAGGTTGTCAATATCTTTGTTACTCCAATGGATGGTAGCCTTGTTATTATGGAAGGTAGTCTCTTTTCGAGATTTTTGTTACTCCATTGGATGGTAGCCTTGTCATTATGGAAGGTAGTCTATTGTCGAGATTTTTGTTATTCCAATGGATTGTAGACTTGTCATTAAGGAAGGTAGTCCGTTGTCGAGATTTTTGTTATTCCAATGGATGGTAGCCTAGTCATTATGAAAGGTAGTCTATTGACGAGATTTTTGTTACTCCATTGGATGGTAGCTTTGTCATTATGGAAGGTAGTCTGTTGTTGATATTTTTGTTACTCCAATGGATGGTAGCCTTGTCATTATGGAAAGTAGTCTGTTGTCGTGATTTTTGTTACTCCAATGGATTGTAGTTTGTCATTAATGAAGGTAGTATGTTGTCGATATCTTTGTTACTCCAATGGATGGTAGCCTTGTTATTATGGAAGGTAGTCTATTTTCGAGATTTTTGTTACCCCATTGGATTGTAGCCTTGTCATTATGGAAGGTAGTGTGTTGTTGAGATTTTTGTTATTCCAATGGATTATAGACTTGTCATTACAGAAGGTAGTCCGTTGTCGAGATTTTTGTTACTCCAATGGATGGTACCCTTGTCATTATGGAAGGTAGTTTGTTGTCGAGATTTTTGTTACTCCAATGGATGGTAGCCTTGTCATTATGGAAGGTAGTATATTGTCGTGATTTTTGTTACTCCAATGGAAGGTAGCCTTGTCATTATGGAAGGTAGTATGTTGGCGATATGTTTGTTATTCCAATGGATGGTAGCCTTGTCATTATGGAAGGTAGTCTTTTCTCAAGATTTTTGTTACTCCAATAGATGGTAGCCTCGTCATTATGAAAGGTAGTCTCTTGTTGATATTTTTTTTACTCCAATGAATGGTATCCTTGTCATTATGGAAGGTAGTTTGTTGTCCTGATTTTAGTTACTCTAATGGATGGTAGTCTTGTCATTATGGAAGGTAGTTTGTCGTTGTGATTTATGTTACTCCAAATAATGGTAGCCTTGTCATTATGGAAGGTAGTCTGTTGTCGAGATTTTTGTTACTTCATTGGATGGTTGACTTGTCATTATGGAAGGTAGTCTATTGTCTAGAGTTTTGTTATTCCAATGGATTGTATCCTTTTCATTATGGAAGGTAGTTTGTTGTCGATATATTTGTTACTCCAATGGATGGTAGCCTTGTCATTATGGAAGATAGTCTATTGTCGAGATTTTTGTTACTCCAATGGATGGTAGCCTTATCATTATGGAAGGTAGTCTATTGTCCAAATTATTTATACTCTAATGGATGGTAGCCTAGTAATTATGAAAGGTAGTCTATTGTCGAGATTTTTGTTACTCCATTGGATGGTAGCCTTGTCATTATGGAAGGTAGTCTGTTGTTGATATTTTTGTTACTCCAATGAATGGTAGCCTTGCATTATGGAAGGTAGTCTATTGTCGTGATTTTTGTTACTCCAATGGATTGTAGCCTTGTCATTATGGAAGGTAGTATGTAGTCGATATCTTTGTTACTCCAATGGATGGTAGCCTTGTTATTATGGAAGGTAGTCTATTTTCGAGATTTTTGTTACTCCATTGGATTGTAGCCTTGTCATTATGGAAGGTAGTGTGTTGTAGAGATTTTTGTTATTCCAATGGATTGTACACTTGTCATTACGGAAGGTAGTTCATTGTCAAGATTTTTTTTACTCCAATGGATGGTACCCTTGTCATTATGGAAGGTAGTTTGTTGTCGAGATTTTTGTTACTCCAATGGATGGTAGCCTTGTCATTATGGAAGGTAGTCTGTTGTCTTGATTTTTGTTACTCCATTGGATGGTAGCCTTGTCATTATAGAAGGTAGTCTGTTGTCGAGATTTTTTTTATTCCAATGGATGGTAGCCTTGTCATTATGGAAGGTAGTCTGTTTTAGTGATTATTCTTACTCCAATGGATGGCAGCCTTGTCTTTATCGAAGGTAGTTTGCTGTCGAGATTTATATTTTTCAAATAGATGGTAGCCTTGTCATTATGGAAGGTAGTCTATTGTCGTGATTGTTGTTACTCCAATGGATTGTTGCCTTGTCATTATGGAAGGTAGTATGTTGTCGATATCTTTGTTACTCCAATGGATGGTAGCCTTGTTATTATGGAAGGTAGTCTGTTTTTGATATTTTTGTTACTCCATTGGATGGTAGCCTTGTCATTATGGAAGGTAGTCTTTTGTCGAGATTTTTGTTATTCCAATGGATTTTAGACTTATCTTTATGGAAGGTAGTCCGTTGTCGAGATTTTTTTTACTCCAATGGATGGTACCCTTGTCATTATGGAAGGTAGTTTGTTGTCAATATTTTTGTTACTCCAATGGATGGTAGCCTTGTCATTATGGAAGGTAGTCTATTTTCGTGATTTTTGTTACTCCAATGAATGGTAGCCTTGTCATTATCGAAGGTAGTTTGCTGTCGAGATTTCTGTTATTCCAATAGATGGTAGCCTTGTTATTATGAAAGGTAGTCTATTGTCGTGATTTTTGTTACTCCAATGGATTGTAGCCTTGTCATTATGGAAGGTAATAGGTTGTCAATATCTTTGTTACTCCAATGGATGGTAGCCTTGTTATTATGGAAGGTAGTCTATTTTCGAGATTTTTGTTACTCCATTGGATGGTAGCCTTGTCATTATGGAAGGTAGTCTATTGTCGAGATTTTTGTTATTCCAATGGATTGTAGACTTGACATTACGGAAGGTAGTCCGTTGTCGAGATTTTTGTTATTCCAATGGATGGTAGCCTAGTCATTATGAAAGGTAGTCTATTGTCGAGATTTTTGTTACTCCATTGGATGGCAGCCTTGTCATTATGGAAGGTAGTCTGTTGTTGATATTTTTGTTACTCCAATGGATGATAGCCTTGTCATTATGGAAAGTAGTCTGTTGTCGTGATTTTTGTTACTCCAATGGATTGTAGTTTGTCATTATGGAAGGTAGTATGTTATCGATATCTTTGTTACTCCAATGGATGGTAGCCTTATTATTATGGAAGGTAGTCTATTTTCGAGATTTTTGTTACTCCATTGGATTGTAGCCTTGTCATTATGGAAGGTAGTCTGTTGTCGAGATTTTTGTTATTCCAATGGATTATAGACTTGTCATTACAGAAGGTAGTCCGTTGTCAAGATTTTTGTTACTCCAATGGATGGTACCCTTGTCATTATGGAAGGTAGTTTGTTGTCGAGATTTTTGTTACTCCAATGGATGGTAGCCTTGTCATTATGGAAGGTAGTATATTGGCGTGATTTTTGTTACTCCATTGGAAGGTAGCCTTGTCATTATGGAAGGTAGTATGTTGGCGATATCTTTGTTATTCCAATGGATGGTAGCCTTGTCATTATGAAAGGTAGTCTCTTGTTGATATTTTTTTTACTCCAATGAATGGTATCCTTGTCATTATGGAAGGTAGTTTGTTGTCCTGATTTTTGTTACTCTAATGGATGGTAGTCTTGTCATTGTGGAAGGTAGTTTGTCATTGTGATTTATGTTACTCCAAATAATGGTAGCCTTGTCATTATGGAAGGTAGTCTGTTGTCGAGATTTTTGTTACTTCATTGGATGGTTGCCTTGTCATTATGGAAGGTAGTCTATTGTCTAGAGTTTTGTTATTCCAATGGATTGTATCCTTGTCATTATGGAAGGTAGTTTGTTGTCGATATATTTGTTACTCCAATGGATGGTAGCCTTGTCATTATGGAAGGTAGTCTGTTGTCGTGATTTTTGTTACTCCAATGGATGGTAGCCTTATCATTATGGAAGGTAGTCTATTGTACAAATTATTTATACTCTAATGGATGGTAGCCTTGTAATTATGAAAGGTAGTCTATTGTCGAGATTTTTGTTTACTCCATTGGATGGTAGCCTTGTCATTATGGAAGGTAGTCTGTTTTTGATATTTTTGTTACTCCAATGAATGGTAGCCTTGTCATTATGGAAGGTAGTCTATTGTCGTGATTTTTGCTACTCCAATGGATTGTAGCCTTGTCATTATGGAAGGTAGTATGTTGTCGATATCTTTGGTACTCCAATGGATGGTAGCCTTGTTATTATGGAAGGTAGTCTATTTTCGAGATTTTTGTTACTCCGTTGGATTGTAGCCTTGTCATTATGGAAGGTAGTGTGTTGTCGAGATTTTTGTTATTCCAATGGATTGTACACTTGTCATTACGGAAGGTAGTTCATTGTCAAGATTTTTTTTACTCCAATGGATGGTACCCTTGTCATTATGGAAGGTAGTTTGTTGTCGAGATTTTTGTTACTTCAATGGATGGTAGCCTTGTCATTATGGAAGGTAGTCTGTTGTCTTGATTTTTGTTACTCCATTGGATGGTAGCCTTGTCATTATAGAAGGTAGTATGTTGTCGAGATTTTTTTTATTCCAATGGATGGTAGCCTTGTCATTATGGAAGGTAGTCTGTTTTAGTGATTATTCTTACTCCAATGGATGGCAGCCTTGTCTTTATCGAAGGTAGTTTGCTGTCGAGATTTCTGTTTTTCCAATAGATGGTAGCCTTGTCATTATGGAAGGTAGTCTATTGTCGTGATTGTTGTTACTCCAATGGATTATTGCCTTGTCATTATGGAAGGTAGTATGTTGTCGATATCTTTGTTACTCCAATGGATGGTAGCCTTGTTATTATGGAAGGTAGTCTGTTTTCGATATTTTTGTTACTCCATTGGATGGTAGCCTTGTCATTATGGAAGGTAGTCTGTTGTCGAGATTTTTGTTATTCCAATGGATTGTAGACTTGACATTACGGAAGGTAGTCCGTTGTCGAGATTTTTGTTATTCCAATGGATGGTAGCCTAGTCATTATGAAAGGTAGTCTATTGTCGAGATTTTTGTTACTCCATTTGATGGTAGCCTTGTCATTATGGAAGGTAGTCTGTTGTTGATATTTTTGTTACTCCAATGGATGGTAGCCTTGTCATTATGGAAAGTAGTCTGTTGTCGTGATTTTTGTTACTCCAATGGATTGTAGTTTGTCATTATGGAAGGTAGTATGTTATCGATATCTTTGTTACTCCAATGGATGGTAGCCTTATTATTATGGAAGGTAGTTTATTTTCGAGATTTTTGTTACTCCATTGGATTGTAGCCTTGTCATTATGGAAGGTAGTCTGTTGTCGAGATTTTTGTTATTCCAATGGATTATAGACTTGTCATTACAGAAGGTAGTCCGTTGTCGAGATTTTTGTTACTCCAATGGATGGTACCCTTGTGATTATGGAAGGTAGTTTGTTGTCGAGATTTTTGTTACTCCAATGGATGGTAGCCTTGTCATTATGGAAGGTAGTATATTGGCGTGATTTTTGTTACTCCAATGGAAGGTAGCCTTGTCATTATGGAAGGTAGTATGTTGGCGATATCTTTGTTATTCCAATGGATGGTAGCCTTGTCATTATGAAAGGTAGTCTCTTGTTGATATTTTTTTTACTCAAATGAATGGTATCCTTGTCATTATGGAAGGTAGTTTGTTGTCCTGATTTTTGTTACTCTAATGGATGGTAGTCTTGTCATTGTGGAAGGTAGTTTGTCGTTGTGATTTATGTTACTCCAAATAATGGTAGCCTTGTCATTATGGAAGGTTGTCTGTTTTCGAGATTTTTGTTACTTCATTGGATGGTTGCCTTGTCATTATGGAAGGTAGTCTATTGTCTAGAGTTTTGTTATTGCAATGGATTGTATCCTTGTCATTATGGAAGGTAGTTTGTTGTCGATATATTTGTTACTCCAATGGATGGTAGCCTTGTCATTATGGAAGGTAGTCTGTTGTCGAGATTTTTGTTACTCCAATGGATGGTAGCCTTATCATTATGGAAGGTAGTCTATTGTACAAATTATTTATACTCTAATGGATGGTAGCCTAGTAATTATGAAAGGTAGTCTATTGTCGAGATTTTTGTTACTCCATTGGATGGTAGCCTTGTCATTATGGAAGGTAGTCTGTTGTTGATATTTTTGTTACTCCAATGAATGGTAGCCTTGTCATTATGGAAGGTAGTCTATTGTCGTGATTTTTGCTACTCCAATGGATTGTAGCCTTGTCATTATGGAAGGTAGTATGTTGTCGATATCTTTGTTACTCCAATGGATGGTAGCCTTGTTATTATGGAAGGTAGTCTATTTTCGAGATTTTTGTTACTCCATTGGATTGTAGCCTTGTCATTATGGAAGGTAGTGTGTTGTCGAGATTTTTGTTATTCCAATGGATTGTAGACTTGTCATTACGGAAGGTAGTTCATTGTCAAGATTTATTTTACTCCAATGGATGGTACCCTTGTCATTATGGAAGGTAGTTTGTTGTCGAGATTTTTGTTACTCCAATGGATGGTAGCCTTGTCATTATGGAAGGTAGTCTGTTGTCTTGATTTTTGTTACTCCATTGGATGGTAGCCTTGTAATTATAGAAGGTAGTCTGTTGTCGAGATTTTTTTTATTCCAATGGATGGTAGCCTTGTCATTATTGAAGGTAGTCTGTTTTAGTGATTATTCTTACTCCAATGGATGGCAGCCTTGTCTTTATCGAAGGTAGTTTGCTGTCGAGATTTCTGTTTTTCCAATAGATGTTAGCCTTGTCATTATGGAAGGTAGTCTATTGTCGTGATTGTTGTTACTCCAATGGATTGTTGCCTTGTCATTATGGAAGGTAGTATGTTGTCGATATCTTTGTTACTCCAATGGATGGTAGCCTTGTTATTATGGAAGGTAGTCTGTTTTCGATATTTTTGTTACTCCATTGGATGGTAGCCTTGTCATTATGGAAGGTAGTCTGTTGTCGAGATTTTTGTTATTCCAATGGATTGTAGACTTGACATTACGGAAGGTAGTCCGTTGTCGAGATTTTTGTTATTCCAATGGATGGTAGCCTAGTCATTATGAAAGGTAGTCTATTGTCGAGATTTTTGTTACTCCATTTGATGGTAGCCTTGTCATTATGGAAGGTAGTCTGTTGTTGATATTTTTGTTACTCCAATGGATGGTAGCCTTGTCATTATGGAAAGTAGTCTGTTGTCGTGATTTTTGTTACTCCAATGGATTGTAGTTTGTCATTATGGAAGGTAGTATGTTATCGATATCTTTGTTACTCCAATGGATGGTAGCCTTATTATTATGGAAGGTAGTTTATTTTCGAGATTTTTGTTACTCCATTGGATTGTAGCCTTGTCATTATGGAAGGTAGTCTGTTGTCGAGATTTTTGTTATTCCAATGGATTATAGACTTGTCATTACAGAAGGTAGTCCGTTGTCGAGATTTTTGTTACTCCAATGGATGGTACCCTTGTGATTATGGAAGGTAGTTTGTTGTCGAGATTTTTGTTACTCCAATGGATGGTAGCCTTGTCATTATGGAAGGTAGTATATTGGCGTGATTTTTGTTACTCCAATGGAAGGTAGCCTTGTCATTATGGAAGGTAGTATGTTGGCGATATCTTTGTTATTCCAATGGATGGTAGCCTTGTCATTATGAAAGGTAGTCTCTTGTTGATATTTTTTTTACTCAAATGAATGGTATCCTTGTCATTATGGAAGGTAGTTTGTTGTCCTGATTTTTGTTACTCTAATGGATGGTAGTCTTGTCATTGTGGAAGGTAGTTTGTCGTTGTGATTTATGTTACTCCAAATAATGGTAGCCTTGTCATTATGGAAGGTTGTCTGTTTTCGAGATTTTTGTTACTTCATTGGATGGTTGCCTTGTCATTATGGAAGGTAGTCTATTGTCTAGAGTTTTGTTATTGCAATGGATTGTATCCTTGTCATTATGGAAGGTAGTTTGTTGTCGATATATTTGTTACTCCAATGGATGGTAGCCTTGTCATTATGGAAGGTAGTCTGTTGTCGAGATTTTTGTTACTCCAATGGATGGTAGCCTTATCATTATGGAAGGTAGTCTATTGTACAAATTATTTATACTCTAATGGATGGTAGCCTAGTAATTATGAAAGGTAGTCTATTGTCGAGATTTTTGTTACTCCATTGGATGGTAGCCTTGTCATTATGGAAGGTAGTCTGTTGTTGATATTTTTGTTACTCCAATGAATGGTAGCCTTGTCATTATGGAAGGTAGTCTATTGTCGTGATTTTTGCTACTCCAATGGATTGTAGCCTTGTCATTATGGAAGGTAGTATGTTGTCGATATCTTTGTTACTCCAATGGATGGTAGCCTTGTTATTATGGAAGGTAGTCTATTTTCGAGATTTTTGTTACTCCATTGGATTGTAGCCTTGTCATTATGGAAGGTAGTGTGTTGTCGAGATTTTTGTTATTCCAATGGATTGTAGACTTGTCATTACGGAAGGTAGTTCATTGTCAAGATTTATTTTACTCCAATGGATGGTACCCTTGTCATTATGGAAGGTAGTTTGTTGTCGAGATTTTTGTTACTCCAATGGATGGTAGCCTTGTCATTATGGAAGGTAGTCTGTTGTCTTGATTTTTGTTACTCCATTGGATGGTAGCCTTGTAATTATAGAAGGTAGTCTGTTGTCGAGATTTTTTTTATTCCAATGGATGGTAGCCTTGTCATTATTGAAGGTAGTCTGTTTTAGTGATTATTCTTACTCCAATGGATGGCAGCCTTGTCTTTATCGAAGGTAGTTTGCTGTCGAGATTTCTGTTTTTCCAATAGATGTTAGCCTTGTCATTATGGAAGGTAGTCTATTGTCGTGATTGTTGTTACTCCAATGGATTGTTGCCTTGTCATTATGGAAGGTAGTATGTTGTCGATATCTTTGTTACTCCAATGGATGGTAGCCTTGTTATTATGGAAGGTAGTCTGTTTTCGATATTTTTGTTACTCCATTGGATGGTAGCCTTGTCATTATGGAAGGTAGTCTGTTGTCGAGATTTTTGTTATTCCAATGGATTTTAGACTTATCTTTATGGAAGGTAGTCCGTTGTCGAGATTTTTTTTACTCCAATGGATGGTACCCTTGTCATTATGCAAGGTAGTTTCTTGTCAATATTTTTGTTACTCCAATGGATGGTAGCCTTGTCATTATGGAAGGTAGTCTATTTTCGTGATTTTTGTTACTCCAATGGATGGTAGCCTTGTCATTATCTAAGGTAGTTTGCTGTCGAGATTTCTGTTATTCCAATAGATGGTAGCCTTGTTATTATGAAAGGTAGTCTATTATCGTGATTTTTGTTACTCCAATGGATTGTAGCCTTGTCATTATGGAAGGTAATAGGTTGTCAATATCTTTGTTACTCCAATGGATGGTAGCCTTGTTATTATGGAAGGTAGTCTATTTTCGAGATTTTTGTTACTCCATTGGATGGTAGCCTTGTCATTATGGAAGGTAGTCTATTGTCGAAATTTTTGTTATTCCAATGGATTGTAGACTTGACATTACGGAAGGTAGTCCGTTGTCGAGATTTTTGTTATTCCAATGGATGGTAGCCTAGTCATTATGAAAGGTAGTCTATGGTCGAGATTTTTGTTACTCCATTGGATGGTAGCCTTGTCATTATGGAAGGTAGTCTGTTGTTGATATTTTTGTTACTCCAATGGATGGTAGCCTTGTCATTATGGAAAGTAGTCTGTTGTCGTGATTTTTGTTACTCCAATGGATTGTAGTTTGTCATTATGGAAGGTAGTATGTTGTCGATATCTTTGTTACTCCAATGGATGGTAGCCTTATTATTATGGAAGGTAGTCTATTTTCGAGATTTTTGTTACTCCATTGGATTGTAGCCTTGTCATTATGGAAGGTAGTGTGTTGTCGAGATTTTTGTTATTCCAATGGATTGTAGACTTGTCATTACGGAAGGTAGTTCATTGTCAAGATTTATTTTACTCCAATGGATGGTACCCTTGTCATTATGGAAGGTAGTTTGTTGTCGAGATTTTTGTTACTCCAATGGATGGTAGCCTTGTCATTATGGAAGGTAGTATATTGGCGTGATTTTTGTTACTCCAATGGAAGGTAGCCTTGTCATTATGGAAGGTAGTATGTTGGCGATATCTTTGTTATTCCAATGGATGGTAGCCTTGTCATTATGAAAGGTAGTCTCTTGTTGATATTTTTTTTACTCTAATGAATGGTATCCTTGTCATTATGGAAGGTAGTTTGTGGTCCTGATTTTTGTTACTCTAATGGATGGTAGTCTTGTCATTATGGAAGGTAGTTTGTCGTTGTGATTTATGTTACTCCAAATAATGGTAGCCTTGTCATTATGGAAGGTAGTCTGTTGTCGAGATTTTTGTTACTTCATTGGATGGTTGCCTTGTCATTATGGAAGGTAGTCTATTGTCTAGAGTTTTGTTATTTCAATGGATTGTATCCTTGTCATTATGGAAGGTAGTTTGTTGTCGATATATTTGTTACTCCAATGGATGGTAGCCTTGTCATTATGGAAGGTAGTCTGTTGTCGAGATTTTTGTTACTCCAATGGATGGTAGCCTTATCATTATGGAAGTTAGTCTATTGTACAAATTATTTATACTCTAATGGATGGTAGCCTAGTAATTATGAAAGGTAGTCTATTGTCGAGATTTTTGTTACTCCATTGGATGGTAGCCTTGTCATTATGGAAGGTAGTCTGTTGTTGATATTTTTGTTACTCCAATGAATGGTAGCCTTGTCATTATGGAAGGTAGTTTATTGTCGTGATTTTTGCTACTCCAATGGATTGTAGACTTGTCATTATGGAAGGTAGTATGTTGTCGATATCTTTGTTACTCCAATGGATGGTAGCCTTGTTATTATGGAAGGTAGTCTATTTTCGAGATTTTTGTTACTCCATTGGATTGTAGCCTTGTCATTATGGAAGGTAGTGTGTTGTCGAGATTTTTGTTATTCCAATGGATTGTAGACTTGTCATTATATAAGGTAGTTCATTGTCAAGATTTATTTTACTCCAATGGATGGTACCCTTGTCATTATGGAAGGTAGTTTGTTGTCGAGATTTTTATTACTCCAATGGATGGTAGCCTTGTCATTATGGAAGGTAGTCTGTTGTCTTGATTTTTGTTACTCCATTGGATGGTAGCCTTGTCATTATAGAAGGTAGTCTGTTGTCGAGATTTTTTTTATTCCAATGGATGGTAGCCTTGTCATTATGGAAGGTAGTCTGTTTTAGTGATTATTCTTACTCCAATGGATGGCAGCCTTGTCTTTATCGAAGGTAGTTTGCTGTCGAGATTTCTGTTTTTCCAATAGATGGTAGCCTTGTCATTATGGAAGGTAGTCTATTGTCGTGATTGTTGTTACTCCAATGGATTGTTGCCTTGTCATTATGGAAGGTAGTATGTTATCGATATCTTTGTTACTCCAATGGATGGTAGCCTTGTTATTATGGAAG
Source organism: Vicia faba (assembly GCA_948472305.1). Lineage (NCBI taxonomy): Eukaryota > Viridiplantae > Streptophyta > Magnoliopsida > Fabales > Fabaceae > Vicia > Vicia faba. The sequence continues at coordinate 534,964,222 of OX451741.1, forward strand.
GTAGTCTGTTTTCGATATTTTTGTTACTCCATTGGATGGTAGCCTTGTCATTATGGAAGGTAGTCTGTTGTCGAGATTTTTGTTATTCCAATGGATTTTAGACTTATCTTTATGGAAGGTAGTCCGTTGTCGAGATTTTTTTTACTCCAATGGATGGTACCCTTGTCATTATGGAAGGTAGTTTGTTGTCAAGATTTTTGTTACTCCAATGGATGGTAGCCTTATCATTATGGAAGGTAGTCTATTTTCGTGATTTTTGTTACTCCAATGGATGGTTGCCTTGTCATTATCGAAGGTAGTTTGCTGTCGAGATTTATGTTATTCCAATAGATGGTAGCCTTGTTATTATGGAAGGTAGTCTATTGTCGTGATTTTTGTTACTCCAATGGATTGTAGCCTTGTCATTATGGAAGGTAGTAGGTTGTCAATATCTTTGTTACTCCAATGGATGGTAGCCTTGTTATTATGGATGGTAGTCTCTTTTCGAGATTTTTGTTACTCCATTGGATGGTAGCCTTGTCATTATGGAAGGTAGTATGTTGTCGATATCTTTGTTACTCCAATGGATGGTAGCCTTGTTATTATGGAAGGTAGTCTCTTTTCGAGATTTTTGTTATTCCAATGGATGGTAGCCTAGTCATAATGAAAGGTAGTCTATTGTCGAGATTTTTGTTACTCCATTGGATGGTAGCCTTGTCATTATGGAAGGTAGTCTGTTGTCATGATTTTTGTTACTCCAATGGATTGTAGTTTGTCATTATGGAAGGTAGTATGTTGTCGATATCTTTGTTACTCCAATGGATGGTAGCCTTGTTATTATGGAAGGTAGTCTATTTTCGAGATTTTTGTTACTCCATTGGATTGTAGCCTTGTCATTATGGAAGGTAGTCTGTTGTCGAGATTTTTGTTTTTCCAATGGATTATAGACTTGTCATTACGGAAGGTAGTCCATTGTCGAGATTTTTGTTACTCCAATGGATGGTACCCTTGTCATTATGGAAGGTAGTTTGTTGTCGAGATTTTTGTTACTCCAATGGATGGTAGCCTTGTCATTATGGAAGGTAGTCTGTTGTCTAGATTTTTGTTACTCCATTGGATGGTAGCCTTGTCATTATGGAAGGTAGTCTGTTGTCGAGATTTTTGTTATTCCAATGGATGGTAGCCTTGTCATTATGGAAGGTAGTATGTTTTAGTGATTTTTCTTAATGCAATGGATGGTAGCCTTGTCATTATCGAAGGTAGTTTGCTGTCGAGATTTCTGTTATTCCAATAGATGGTAGCCTTGTCATTATGGAATGTAGTTTATTGTCGTGATTTTTGTTACTCTAATGGATTGTAGCCTTGTCATTATGGAAGGTAGTATGTTGTCGATATCTTTGTTACTCCAATGGATGGTAACCTTGTTATTATGGAAGGTAGTCTGTTTTCGATATTTTTGTTACTCCATTGGATGATAGCCTTGTCATTATGGAAGGTAGTCTGTTGTCAAGATTTTTGTTATTCCTATGGATCGTAGACTTGTCATTATGGAAGGTAGTCCGTTGTCGAGATTTTTGTTACTCCAATGGATGGTACCCTTGTCATTATGGAAGGTAGTTTGATGTCAAGATTTTTGTTACTCCAATGGATGGTAGCCTTGTCATTATGGAAGGTAGTCTGTTTTCGTGATTTTTGTTACTCCAATGGATGGTAGCCTTGTCATTATCGAAGGTAGTTTGCTGTCGAGATTTTTGTTGTTCCAATAGATGGTAGCCTTGTTATTATGGAAGAAAGTCTATTGTCGTGATTTTTGTTACTCCAATGGATTGTAGCCTTGTCATTATGGAAGGTAGTATGTTGTCGTTATCTTTTTACTCTAATGGATGGTAGCCTTGTTATTACGGAAGGTAGTCTATTGTCGAGATTTTTGTTATTCCAATGGATTATAGACTTGTCATTACAGAAGGTAGTCCGTTGTCCAAATTTTTGTTACTCCAATGGATGGTACCCTTGTCATTATGGAAGGTAGTCCGTTGTCGAGATTTTTGTTAGTCCAATGGATGGTAGCCTTGTCATTATGGAAGGTAGTCTGTTGTCTAAATTTTTGTTACTCCAATGGATGGTAGCCTTGTCATTATTGAAGGTAGTCTGTTTTCGTGATTTTTGTTACTCCAATGGATGGTAGCCTTGTCATTATTGAAGGTAGTTTGCTGTCGAGATTTTTGTTGTTCCAATAGATGGTAGCCTTGTTATTATGGAAGAAAGTCTATTGTCGTGATTTTTGTTACTCCAATGGATTGTAGCCTTGTCATTATGGAAGGTAGTATGTTGTCGATATCTTTGTTACTCTAATGGATGGTAGCCTTGTTATTATGGAAGGTAGTCTATTGTCGAGATTTTTGTTATTCCAATGGATTATAGACTTGTCATTACAGAAGGTAGTCCGTTGTCCAAATTTTTGTTAGTCCAATGGATGGTACCCTTGTCATTATGGAAGGTAGTTTGTTGTCGAGATTTTTGTTAGTCCAATGGATGGTAGCCTTTGTCATTATGGAAGGTAGTCTGTTGTCTAAATTTTTGTTACTCCAGTGGATGGTAGCCTTGTCATTATTGAAGGTAGTCTGTTTTCGTGATTTTTGTTACTCCAATGGATGGTAGCCTTGTCATTATGGAAGATAGTCTATTGTCGTGATTTTTGTTACTCCAATGGATTGTAGCCTTGTCATTATGGAAGGTAGTATGTTGTCGATATCTTTGTTACTCCAATGGATGGTAACCTTGTTATTATGGAAGGTAGTCTGTTTTCGACATTTTTGTTACTCCATTTGATGGTAGCCTTGTAATTATGGAAGGTAGTCTGTTGTCAAGATTTTTGTTATTCCAATGGATCGTAGACTTGTCATTATGGAAGGTAGTCCGTTGTCGAGATTTTTGTTACTCCAATGGATGGTACCCTTGTCATTATGGAAGGTAGTTTGATGTCAATATTTTTGTTACTCCAATGGATGGTAGCCTTGTCATTATGGAAGGTAGTCTGTTTTCGTGATTTTTGTTACTCCAATGGATGGTAGCCTTGTCATTATCGAAGGTAGTTTGCTGTCGAGATTTTTGTTGTTCCAATAGATTGTAGCCTTGTTATTATGGAAGATAGTCTATTGTCGTGATTTTTGTTACTCCAATGGATTGTAGCCTTATCATTATGGAAGGTAGTATGTTGTCGATATCTTTCTTACTCTAATGGATGGTAGCCTTGTTATTATGGAAGGTAGTCTATTGTCGAGATTTTTGTTACTCCAATGGATTATAGACTTGTCATTACAGAAGGTAGTCCGTTGTCCAAATTTTTGTTACTCCAATGGATGGTACCCTTGTCATTTTGGAAGGTAGTCCGTTGTCGAGATTTTTGTTAGTCCAATAGATGGTAGCCTTGTCATTATGGAAGGTAGTCAGTTGTCTAGATTTTTGTTACTCCAATGGATGGTAGCCTTGTCATTATTGAAGGTAATCTGTTTTCGTGATATTTGTTACTCCAATGGATGGTAGCCTTGTCATTATCGAAGGTAGTTTGCTGTCGAGATTTTTGTTGTTCCAATAGATGGTAGCCTTGTTATTATGGAAGAAAGTCTATTGTCGTGATTTTTGTTACTCCAATGGATTGTAGCCTTGTCATTATGGAAGGTAGTATGTTGTCGATATCTTTGTTACTCTAATGGATGGTAGCCTTATTATTATGGATGGTAGTCTATTGTCGAGATTTTTGTTATTCCAATGGATAATAGACTTGTCATTACAGAAGGTAATCCGTTGTCCAAATTTTTGTTACTCCAATGGATGGTACCCTTGTCATTATGGAAGGTAGTTTGTTGTCGAGATTTTATGTTAGTCCAATGGATGGTAGCCTTGTCATTATGGAAGGTAGTCTGTTGTCTAGATTTTTGTTACTCCATTGGATGGTAGCCTTGTCATTATGGAAGGTAGTCTGTTGTCAAGATTTTTGTTATTCCAATGGATGGTAGCCTTGTCATTATGGAAGGTAGTCTATTGTCGTGATTTTTGTTACTCCAATGGAAGGTAGCCTTGTCATTATGGAAGGTAGTATGTTGTCGATATCTTTGTTATTCCAATGGATGGTAGCCTTGTCATTATGGAAGGTATTCTTTTCTCAAGATTTTTGTTACTCCAATAGATGGTAGCCTTGTCATTATGAAAGGTAGTCTCTTGTTGATATTTTTTTTACTCCAATGGATGGTATCCTTGTCATTATGGAGGGTAGTCGGTTGTCCTGATTTTTGTTACTCTAATGGATGGTAGTCTTGTCATTATGGAAGGTAGTTTGTCGTTGTGATTGATGTAACTCCAATTAATGGTAGCCTTGTCATTATTCAAGGTAGTCTATTGTCGTGATTTTTGTTACTCCAATGGATTGTAGTTTGTCATTATGGAAGGTAGTATGTTGTCGATATCTTTGTTACTCCAATGGATGGTAGCCTTGTTATTATGAAAGGTAGTCTATTTTCGAGATTTTTGTAACTCCATTGGATTGTAACCTTGTCATTACGGAAGGTAGTTTGTTGTCGAGATTTTTGTTATTCCCATGGATGGTAGCCTTGTCATTATGGAAGGTAATCTATTGTCTAGATTTTTGTTACTCCAATGGATGGTAGCCTTGTCATTATGGAAGGTAGTCTGTTGTCGAGATTTTTGTTATCCAATGGATGGTAGCCTTGTCATTATAGAATGTAGTCTGTTTTAGTGATTATTCTTACTCCAATGGATGGTAGCCTTGTCATTATCGAAGGTAGTTTGCTGTCGAGATTTATGTTATTCCAATAGATGGTAGCCTTGTCATTATGGAAGGTAGTCTATTGTCGTGATTGTTGTTACTCCTATGGATTGAAGCCTTGTCATTATGGAAGGTAGTATGTTGTCGATATCTTTTTAACACCAATGGATGGTAGCCTTGTTATTATGGAAGGTAGTCTGTTTTCGAGATTTTTGTTACTCCATTGGATGGTAGCCTTGTCATTATGGAAGGTAGTCTATTGTCGAGATTCTTGTTTTTCCAATGGATTGTAGACTTGTCATTACGGGAGGTAGTCTGTTGTCAAGATTTTTGTTACTCCAATGGATGGTAGCCTAGTCATTATGATAGGTAGTCTATTGTCGAGATTTTTGCTACTCCATTGGATGGTAGCCTTGTCATTATGGAAGGTAGTCTGTTGTTGATATTTTTGTTACTCCAATGGATGGTAGCCTTGTCATTATGGAAAGTAGTATGTTGTCGTGATTTTTGTTACTCCAATGGATTCTAGTTTTTCATTATGGAAGGTAGTATGTTGTCGATATCTTTGTTACTCCAATGGATGGTAGCCTTGTTATTATGGAAGTAGTCTATTTTCGAGATTTTTGTTACTCCAATGGATGGTACCCTTTGTCATTATGGAAGGTAGTTTGTTGTCAAAATTTTTGTTATTCCAATGAATGGTAGCCTTGTCATTATGGAAGGTAGTCTATTTTAGTGATTTTTCTTAATCCAATGGATGGTAGCCTTGTCATTATCGAAGGTAGTTTGCTGTCAAGATATCTGTTATTCCAATAGATGGTAGCCTTGTCATTATGGAAGGTAGTCTATTGTCGTGATTTTTGTTACTCCAATGGATTGTAGCCTTGTCATTATGGAAGGTAGTATGTTGTCGATATCTTTGTTACTCCAATGGATGGTAGCCTTCTTATTATGGAAGGTAGTCTATTTTTGATATTTTTGTTACTCCATTGGATGGTAGCCTTCTCAATATGGAAGGTAGTCTGTTGTCGAGATTTTTGTTATTCCAATGGATTGTAGACTTATCATTATGGAAGGTAGTCCATTGTCGAGATTTTTTTTACTCCAATGGATTGTACCCTTGTCATTATGATAAGTAGTTTTTTGTCAAGATTTTTGTTACTCCAATGGATGGTAGCCTTGTCATTATGGAAGGTAGTATGTTTTCGTGATTTTTGTTACTCCAATGGATGGTAGCCTTGTCATTATCGAAGGTAGTTTGCTGTAGAGATTTTTGTTATTCCAATAGATGGTAGCCTTGTTATTATGGAAGAAAGTCTATTGTCGTGATTTTTCTTACTCCAATGGATGGTAGCATTGTCATTATGGAAGGTAGTCTATTGTCGAGATTTTTGTTATTCCAATGGATGGTAGCCTTGTCATTATGGAAGGTAGTCTATTTTAGTGATTTTTCTTACTCCAATGGATGGTAGCCTTGTCATTATCGAAGGTAGTTTGCTGTCAAGATTTCTGTTATTCCAATAGATGGTAGCCTTGTCATTATGGAAGGTAGTCTATTGTCGTGATTTTTGTTACTCCAATGGATTGTAGCCTTGTCATTATGGAAGGTAGTATGTTGGCGATATCTTTGTTACTCCAATGAATGGTAGCCTTGTTATTATGGAAGGTAGTCTGTTTTTGATATTTTTGTTACTCCATTGGATGGTAGCCTTCTCATTATGGAAGGTAGTCTGTTGTCGAGATTTTTGTTACTCCAATAGATGCTAGCCTTGTCATTATGGAAGGTATTATGTTGTCCTGATTTTTGTTACTCAAATGGATGGTAGCCTTGTCATTATGGATGGTAGTCTGTCGTTGTGATTTCTGCTACTCCAATGGATGGTAGACTTGTCATCATGGAAGGTAGTCTGTTGTCGAGATTTTTGTTACTCCATTGGATTGTAGCCCTGTCATTATGGAAGGTAGTCTATTGTCGAGATTTTTGTTATTCTAATGGATTGTAGCCTTGTCATTATGGAAGGTAGTATGTTTTCGTGATTTTTGTTACTCCAATGGATGGTAGCTTTGTCATTATCGAAGGTAGTTTGCTGTAGAGATTTTTGTTATTCCAATAGATGGTAGCCTTGTTATTATGGAAGAAAGTCTATTGTCGTGATTTTTGTTACTCCAATGGATGGTAGCCTTGTCATTATGGAAGGTAGTCTATTGTCGAGATTTTTGTTATTCCAATGGATGGTAGCCTTGTCATTATGGAAGGTAGTCTGTTTTAGTGATTTTTCTTACTCCAATGGATGGTAGACTTGTCATCATGGAAGGTAGTCTGTTGTCGAGATTTTTGTTACTCCATTGGATTGTAGCCCTGTCATTATGGAAGGTAGTCTATTGTCGAGATTTTTGTTATTCTAATGGATTGTAGACTTGTCGTTATGGAAGGTAGTTTGTTGTCGAGATTTTTGTTACTCCAATGGATGGTAGCCATGTTATTATGGAAGGTAGTATGTTGTCGATATCTTTGTTACTCCAATGGATGGTAGCCTTGTCATTATGGAAGGTAGTCTTTTCTCGAGATTTTTGTTACTCCAATGGATGGTAGCCTTGTCATTATGAAAGGTAGTCTCTTGTTGAAATTTTTTTTACTCCAATGGATGGTAGCCCTGTCATTATGGAAGGTAGTCTGTTGTCCAAATTTTTGTTACTCTAATGGATGGTAGGCTTGTCATTATGGAAGGTTGTTTGTCGTTGTGATTTCTGTTACTCCAATGGATGGTAGCCTAGTCATTATGAAAGGTAGTATGTTGTCCAGATTTTTGTTACTCCAATGGATGGTAGCCTTGTCATTATGGAAGGTAGTCTCTTTTTGATATTTTTGTTACTCCAATGGACGGATACCTTGTCATTATGGAAGGTAGTCTATTGTCCCAATTTTTGTTACTCAAATGGATGGTAGCCTTGTCATTATGGAAGGCTGTTTGTTGTCGATATTTTTATTACTCCAATGGATGGTAGCCTTGTCATGGAAGGTAGTCTCTTGTTGATATTTTTGTTACTCCAATGGTTGATAGTCTTCTCATTATGGAAGATAGTCTGTTGTCCAGATTTTTGTTACTCAAATGGATGGTAGCCTTGTCATTATGGAAGGTAGTCTGTCGATGTAATTTATGTTACTCCAATGGATGGTAGCCTTGTCATTATGGAAGGTAGTCTGTTGTTTAGATTTTTGTTACTCCAATGGATGGTAGACTTGTCATTATGGAAGGTAGTCTGTCATTGTAATTTCTGTTACTCCAATGGATGGTAGCCTTGTCATTATGGAAGGTAATCTATTGTTCAGATTTTTGTTACTCCAATGGATTGTAGACTTGTCATTATGGAAGGTAGTCTGTCGTTGTAATTTCTGTTACTCCAATGGATGGTAGCCTTATCATTATGGAAGGTAGTCTGTTGTTCATATTTTTGTTACTCCAATGGATGGTAGCCTTTTCATTATGGAAGATAGCTTGTTGTCGAGATTTTTGTTACTCCAATGGATGGTAGCCTTGTCATTATGGAAGGTAGTCTCTTGTTTATATTTTTGTTACTCCAATGGATGATAGTCTTCTCATTATGGAAGGTAAATTGTTGTCCCGATTTTTGTTACTCAAATGGATGGTGGCCTTGTCATTATGGAAGGTAGTCTGTCGTTGTAATTTCAGTTACTCCAATGGATGGTAGCCTTGTCATTATGGAAGTTAGTCTGTTGTCGAGATTTTTGTTACTCCAATGGATGGTAGCCTTGTCATTATGGAAGGTATTCTCTTCTTGATATTTTTGTTACTCCAATGGTTGATAGTCTTCTCATTATGGAAGGTAGTCTGTTGTCCCGATTTTTTTTACTCAAATGGATGGTAGCCTTGTCATTATGGAAGGTAGTTTGTCGATGTAAGTTCTGTTACTCCAATGGATGGTAGCCTTGTCATTATGGAAGGTAGTCTATTGTGCAGATTTTTGATACTCCAATGGATGGTAGACTTGTCATTATGGAAGGTAGTCTGTCGTTGTAATTTCTGTTACTCCAATGGATGGTAGCCTTATCATTATGGAAGGTAGTCTGTTGTTCATATTTTTGTTACTCCAATGGATGGTAGCCTTGTGATTATTGAAGATAGCTTGTTGTCGAGATTTTTGTTACTCCAATGGATGGTAGCCTTGTCATTATGGAAGGTAGTCTCTTGTTTATATTTTTGTTACTCCAATGGATGATAGTCTTCTCATTATGGAAGGTAAATTGTTGTCCCGATTTTTGTTACTCAAATGGATGGTAGCCTTGTCATTATTGAAGGTAGTCTGTCGTTGTAATTTCTGTTACTCGAATGGATGGTAGCCATATCATTATGGAAGGTAGTTTGTTGTTCAGATTTTAGTTACTCCAATGGATGGTAGCCTTGTCATTATGGAAGATGGTCTGTTGTCGAGATTTTTGTTACTCCAATGGATGGTAGCCTTGTCATTATGGAAGGTAGTATTTTATCGATATTTTTGTTACTCCAATGGACGATAGTCTTCTCATTATGGAAGGTAAATTGTTGTCCCGATTTTTGTTACTCAAATGGATGGTAGCCTTGTCATTATGGAAGGTAGTCTGTCGTTGTAATTTCTGTTACTCCAATGGATGGTAGCCGTGTCATTATGGAAGGTAGTTTGTTGTTCAGATTTTTGTTACTCCAATGGATGGTAGCCTTGTCATTATGGAAGATGGTCTGTTGTCGAGATTTTTGTTACTCCAATGAATGGTAGCCTTGTCATTATGGAAGGTAGTATTTTGTCGATATCTTTGTTACTCCAATGGATGGTAGCCTTGTCATTATGGAAGGTAATCTATTGTTCAGATTTTTGTTACTCCAATAGATTGTAGACTTGTCATTATGGAAGGTAGTCTGTCGTTGTAATTTCTGTTACTGCAATGGATGGTAGCCTTATCATTATGGAAGGTAGTCTGTTGTTCATATTTTTGTTACTCCAATGGATGGTAGCCTTGTCATTATGGAAGATAGCTTGTTGTCGAGATTTTTGTTACTCCAATGGATGGTAGCCTTGTCATTATGGAAGGTAGTCTCTTGTTTATATTTTTGTTACTCCAATGGATGATAGTCTTCTCATTATGGAAGGTAAATTGTTGTCCCGATTTTTGTTACTCAAATGGATGGTAGCCTTGTCATTATTGAAGGTAGTCTGTCGTTGTAATTTCTGTTACTCGAATGGATGGTAGCCGTGTCATTATGGAAGGTAGTTTGTTGTTCAGATTTTTGTTACTCCAATGGATGGTAGCCTTGTCATTATGGAAGATGGTCTGTTGTCGAGATTTTTGTTACTCCAATGGATGGTAGCCTTGTCATTATGGAAGGTAGTATTTTGTCAATATTTTTGTTACTCCAATGGATGATAGTCTTCTCATTATGGAAGGTAAATTGTTGTCCCGATTTTTGTTACTCAAATGGATGGTAGCCTTGTCATTATGGAAGGTAGTCTGTCGTTGTAATTTCTGTTACTCCAATGGATGGTAGCCGTGTCATTATGGAAGGTAGTTTGTTGTTCAGATTTTTGTTACTCCAATGGATGGTAGCCTTGTCATTATGGAAGATGGTCTGTTGTCGAGATTTTTTTTACTCCAATGAATGGTAGCCTTGTCATTATGGAAGGTAGTATTTTGTCGATATCTTTCTTACTCCAATGGATGGTAGCCTTGTCATTTTGGAAGTTAGTTTGTTGTCGAGATTTTTGTTACTCCAATGGATGGTAGCCTTGTCATTATGGAAGGTAGTCTCTTGTTGATATTTTTGTTACTCCAATGGTTGATAGTCTTCTCATTATGGAAGGTAGTCTGTTGTCCCGATTTTTGTTACTCAAATGGATGGTAGCCTTGTCATTATGGAAGGTAGTCTGTCGATGTAATTTCTGTTACTCCATTGGATGGTAGCCTTGTCATTATGGAAGGTAGTCTATTGTTCAGATTTTTGTTACTCCAATGGATGGTAGACTTGTCATTCTGGAAGGTAGTCTGTCATTGTAATTTCTGTTACTCCAATGGATGGTAGCCTTGTCATTATTGAAGGTAGTCTGTTGTTCATATTTTTGTTACTCCAATGGATGATAGCCTTGTCATTATGGAAGGTAGTTTCTTGTTTATATTTTTGTTACTGCAATGGATGATAGTCTTCTCATTATGGAAGGTAAATTGTTGTCCCAATTTTTGTTACGCAAATGGATGGTATCCTTGTCATTATGGAAGGTAGTCTGTCGTTGTAATTTCTGTTACTCCAATGGATGGTAGCCGTGTCATTATGGAAGGTAGTTTGTTGTTTAGATTTTTGTTACTCCAATGGATGGTAGCCTTGTCATTATGGAAGATGGTCTGTTGTCGAGATTTTTGTTACTCCAATGGATGGTAGCCTTGTCATTATTGAAGGTAGTATTTTATCGATATTTTTGTTACTCCAATGGACGATAGTCTTCTCATTATGGAAGGTAAATTGTTGTCCCGATTTTTGTTACTCAAATGGATGGTAGCCTTGTCATTATGGAAGGTAGTCTGTCGTTGTAATTTCGGTTACTCCAATGGATGGTAGCCGTGTCATTATGGAAGGTAGTTTGTTGTTCAGATTTTTGTTACTCCAATGGATGGTAGCCTTGTCATTATGGAAGATGGTCTGTTGTCGAGATTTTTGTTACTCCAATGAATGGTAGCCTTGTCATTATGGAAGGTAGTATTTTGTCGATATCTTTGTTACTCCAATGGATGGTAGCCTTGTCATTATGGAAGGTAATCTATTGTTCAGATTTTTGTTACTCCAATGGATTGTAGACTTGTCATTATGGAAGGTAGTTTGTCGTTGTAATTTCTGTTACTCCAATGGATGGTAGCCTTATCATTATGGAAGGTAGTCTGTTGTTCATATTTTTGTTACTCCAATGGATGGTAGCCTTGTCATTATGGAAGGTAGTATTTTGTCGATATTTTTGTTACTCCAATGGATGATAGTCTTCTCATTATGGAAGGTAAATTGTTGTCCCGATTTTTGTTACTCAAATGGATGGTAGCCTTGTCATTATGGAAGGTAGTCTGTCGTTGTAATTTCTGTTACTCCAATGGATGGTAGGCGTGTCATTATGGAAGGTAGTTTGTTGTTCAGATTTTTGTTACTCCAATGGATGGTAGCCTTGTCATTATGGAAGATGGTCTGTTGTCGAGATTTTTGTTACTCCAATGAATGGTAGCCTTGTCATTATGGAAGGTAGTATTTTGTCGATATCTTTGTTAGTCCAATGGATGGTAGCCTTGTCATTTCGGAAGTTAGTTTGTTGTCGAGATTTTTGTTACTCCAATGGATGGTAGCCTTGTCATTATGGAAGGTAGTCTCTTGTTGATATTTTTGTTACTCCAATGGTTGATAGTCTTCTCATTATGGAAGGTAGTCTGTTGTCCCGATTTTTGTTACTCAAATGGATGGTAGCCTTGTCATTATGGAAGGTAGTCTGTCGATGTAATTTCTGTTACTCCAATGGATGGTAGCCTTGTCATTATGGAAGGTAGTCTATTGTTCATATTTTTGTTACTCCAATGGATGGTAGCCTTGTCATTATGGAAGATAGTCTCTTGTCGAGATTTTTGTTACTCCAATGGATGGTAGCCTTGTCATTATGGAAGGTAGTCTCTTGTTTATATTTTTGTTACTGCAATGGATGATAGTCTTCTCATTATGGAAGGTAAATTGTTGTCCCAATTTTTGTTACGCAAATGGATGGTATCCTTGTCATTATGGAAGGTAGTCTGTCGTTGTAATTTCTGTTACTCCGATGGATGGTAGCCGTGTCATTATGGAAGGTAGTTTGTTGTTCAGATTTTTGTTACTCCAATGGATGGTAGCCTTGACATTATGGAAGATGGTCTGTTGTCGAGATTTTTGTTACTCCAATGGATGGTAGCCTTGTCATTATGGAAGGTAGTATTTTATCGATATTTTTGTTACTCCAATGGACGATAGTCTTCTCATTATGAAAGGTAAATTGTTGTCCCGATTTTTGTTACTCAAATGGATGGTAGCCTTGTCATTATGGAAGGTAGTCTGTCGTTGTAATTTCGGTTACTCCAATGGATGGTAGCCGTGTCATTATGGAAGGTAGTTTGTTGTTCAGATTTTTGTTACTCCAATGTATGGTAGCCTTGTCATTATGGAAGATGGTCTGTTGTCGAGATTTTTGTTACTCCAATGAATGGTAGCCTTGTCATTATGGAAGGTAGTATTTTGTCGATATCTTTTTTACTCCAATGGATGGTAGCCTTGTCATTATGGAAGGTAATCTATTGTTCAGATTTTTGTTACTCCAATGGATTGTAGACTTGTCATTATGGAAGGTAGTCTGTCGTTGTAATTTCTGTTACTCCAATGGATGGTAGCCTTATCATTATGGAAGGTAGTCTGTTGTTCATATTTTTGTTACTCCAATGGATGGTAGCCTTGTCATTATGGAAGGTAGTATTTTGTCGATATTTTTGTTACTCCAATGGATGATAGTCTTCTCATTATGGAAGGTAAATTGTTGTCCCGATTTTTGTTACTCAAATGGATGGTAGCCTTGTTATTATGGAAGGTAGTCTGTCATTGTAATTTCTGTTACTCCAATGGGTGGTAGCCGTGTCATTATGGAAGGTAGTTTGTTGTTCAGATTTTTGTTACTCCAATGGATGGTAGCCTTGTCATTATGGAACATGGTCTGTTGTCGAGATTTTTGTTACTCCAATGAATGGTAGCCTTGTCATTATGGAAGGTAGTATTTTGTCGACATCTTTGTTACTCCAATGGATGGTAGCCTTGTCATTTTGGAAGTTAGTTTGTTGTCGAGATTTTTGTTACTCCAATGGATGGTAGCCTTGTCATTATGGAAGGTAGTCTCTTGTTGATATTTTTGTTACTCCAATGGTTGATAGTCTTCTCATTATGGAAGGTAGTCTGTTGTCCCGATTTTTGTTACTCAAATGGATGGTAGCCTTGTCATTATGGAAGGTAGTCTGTCGATGTAATTTCTGTTTCTCCATTGGATGGTAGCCTTGTCATTATGGAAGGTAGTCTATTGTTCAGATTTTTGTTACTCCAATGGATGGTAGACTTGTCATTCTGGAAGGTAGTCTGTCATTGTAATTTCTGTTACTCCAATGGATGGTAGCCTTGTCATTATGGAAGGTAGTCTGTTGTTCATATTTTTGTTACTCCAATGGATGGTAGCCTTGTCATTATGGAAGATAGTCTGTTGTCGAGATTTTTGTTACTCCAATGGATGGTAGCCTTGTCATTATGGAAGGTAGTCTCTTGTTTATATTTTTATTACTGCAATGGATGATAGGCTTCTCATTATGGAAGGTAAATTGTTGTCCTAATTTTTGTTACGCAAATGGATGGTATCCTTGTCATTATGGAAGGTAGTCTGTCGTTGTAATTTCTGTTACTCCAATGGATGGTAGCCGTGTCATTATGGAAGGTAGTTTGTAGTTCAGATTTTTTTTACTCCAATGGATGGTAGCCTTGTCATTATGGAAGATGGTCTGTTGTCGAGATTTTTGTTACTCCAATGGATGGTAGCCTTGTCATTATGGAAGGTAGTATTTTGTCGATATTTTTGTTACTCCAATGGACGATAGTCTTCTCATTATGGAAGGTAAATTGTTGTCCCGATTTTTGTTACTCCAATGGATGGTAGCCTTGTCATTATGGAAGATGGTCTGTTGTCGAGATTTTTGTTACTCCAATGGATGGTAGCCTTGTCATTATGGAAGGTAGTATTTTATCGATATTTTTGTTACTCCAATGGACGATAGTCTTCTCATTATGGAAGGTAAATTGTTGTCCCGATTTTTGTTACTCAAATGGATGGTAGCCTTGTCATTATGGAAGGTAGTCTGTCGTTGTAATTTCTGTTACTCCAATGGATGGTAGCCGTGTCATTATGGAAGGTAGTTTGTTGTTCAGATTTTTGTTACTCCAATGGATGGTAGCCTTGTCATTATGGAAGATGGTCTGTTGTCGAGATTTTTGTTACTCCAATGAATGGTAGCCTTGTCATTATGGAAGGTAGTATTTTATCGATATCTTTGTTACTCCAATGGATGGTAGCCTTGTCATTATGGAAGGTAATCTATTGTTCGGATTTTTGTTACTCCAATGGATTGTAGACTTGTCATTATGGAAGGTAGTCTGTCGTTGTAATTTCTGTTACTCCAATGGATGGTAGCCTTATCATTATGGAAGGTAGTCTGTTGTTCATATTTTTGTTACTCCAATGGATGGTAGCCTTGTCATTATGGAAGATAGCTTGTTGTCGAGATTTTTGTTACTCCAATGGATGGTAGCCTTGTCATTATGGAAGGTAGTCTCTTGTTTATATTTTTGTTACTCCAATGGATGATAGTCTTCTCATTATGGAAGGCAAATTGTTGTCCTGATTTTTGTTACTCAAATGGATGGTAGCCTTGTCATTATTGAAGGTAGTCTGTCGTTGTAATTTCTGTTACTCGAATGGATGGTAGCCGTGTCATTATGGAAGGTAGTTTGTTGTTCAGATTTTTGTTACTCCAATGGATGGTAGCCTTGTCATTATGGAAGATGGTCTGTTGTCGAGATTTTTGTTACTCCAATGGATGGTAGCCTTGTCATTATGGAAGGTAGTATTTTGTCAATATTTTTGTTACTCCAATGGATGATAGTCTTCTCATTATGGAAGGTAAATTGTTGTCCCGATTTTTGTTACTCAAATGGATGGTAGCCTTGTCATTATGGAAGGTAGTATGTCGTTGTAATTTCTGTTACTCCAATGGATGGTAGCCGTGTCATTATGGAAGGTAGTTTGTTGTTCAGATTTTTGTTACTCCAATGGATGGTAGCCTTGTCATTATGGAAGATGGTCTGTTGTCGAGATTTTTGTTACTCCAATGAATGGTAGCCTTGTCATTATGGAAGGTAGTATTTTGTCGATATCTTTGATACTCCAATGGATGGTAGCCTTGTCATTTTGGAAGTTAGTTTGTTGTCGAGATTTTTGTTACTCCAATGGATGGTAGCCTTGTCATTATGGAAGGTAGTCTCTTGTTGATATTTTTGTTACTCCAATGGTTGATAGTCTTCTCATGGAAGGTAGTCTGTTGTCCCGATTTTTGTTACTCAAATGGATGGTAGCCTTGTCATTATGGAAGGTAGTCTGTCGATGTAATTTCTGTTACTCCATTGGATGGTAGCCTTGTCATTATGGAAGGTAGTCTATTGTTCAGATTTTTGTTACTCCAATGGATGGTAGACTTGTCATTCTGGAAGGTAGTCTGTCATTCTAATTTCTGTTACTCCAACGAATGGTAGCCTTGTCATTATGGAAGGTAGTCTGTTGTTCATATTTTTGTTACTCCAATGGATGGTAGCCTTGTCATTAGGGAAGATAGTCTGTTGTCGAGATTTTTGTTACTCCAATGGATGGTAGCCTTGTCATTATGGAAGGTAGTCTCTTGTTTATATTTTTGTTACTGCAATGGATGATAGTCTTCTCATTATGGAAGGTAAATTGTTGTCCCAATTTTTGTTACGCAAATGGATGGTATCCTTGTCATTATGGAAGGTAGTCTGTCGTTGTAATTTCTGTTACTCCAATGGATGGTAGCCGTGTAATTATGGAAGGTAGTTTGTTGTTCAGATATTTGTTACTCCAATGGATGGTAGCCTTGTCATTATGGAAGATGGTCTGTTTTCGAGATTTTTGTTACTCCAATAAATGGTGGCCTTGTCATTATGGAAGGTAGTATTTTGTCGATATCTTTGTTACTCCAATGGATGGTAGCCTTGTCATTATAGAAGGTAATCTATTGTTCAGATTTTTGTTACTCCGATGGATGGTAGACTTGTCATTATGGAAGGTAGTCTGTCGTTGTAATTTCTGTTACTCCAATGGATGGTAGCCTTATCATTATGGAAGGTAGTCTGTTGTTCATATTTTTGTTACTCCAATGGATGGTAGCCTTGTCATTATGGAAGATAGCTTGTTGTCGAGATTTTTGTTACTCCATTGGATGGTAGCCTTGTCATTATGGAAGGTAGTCTGTTGTTCATATTTTTGTTACTCCAATGGATGGTAGCCTTGTCATTATGGAATATAGTCTGTTGTCGAGATTTTTGTTACTCCAATGGATGGTAGCCTTGTCATTATGGAAGGTAGTCTCTTGTTTATATTTTTGTTACTGCAATGGATGATAGTCTTCTCATTATGGAAGGTAAATTGTTGTCCCGATTTTTGTTACTCAAATGGATGGTAGCCTTGTCATTATTGAAGGTAGTCTGTCGTTGTAATTTCTGTTACTCGAATGGATGGTAGCCGTGTCATTATGGAAGGTAGTTTGTTGTTCAGATTTTTGTTACTCCAATGGATGGTAGCCTTGTCATTATGGAAGATGGTCTGTTGTCGAGATTTTTGTTACTCCAATGGATGGTAGCCTTGTCATTATAGAAGGTAGTATTTTGTCGATATTTTTGTTACTCCAATGGATGATAGTCTTCTCATTATGGAAGGTAAATTGTTGTCCCGATTTTTGTTACTCAAATGGATGGTAGCCTTGTCATTATGGAAAGTAGTCTGTCGTTGTAATTTCTGTTACTCCAATGGATGGTAGCCGTGTCATTATGGAAGGTAGTTTGTTGTTCAGATTTTTGTTACTCCAATGGATGGTAGCCTTGTCATTATGGAAGATGGTCTATTGTCGAGATTTTTGTTACTCCAATGAATGGTAGCCTTGTCACTATAGAAGGTAGTATTTTGTCGATATCTTTGTTACTCCAATGGATGGTAGCCTTGTCATTTTGGAAGTTAGTTTGTTGTCGAGATTTTTGTTACTCCAATGGATGGTAGCCTTGTCATTATGGAAGGTAGTCTCTTGTTGATATTTTTGTTACTCCAATGGTTGATAGTCTTCTCATTATGGAATGTAGTCTGTTGTCCCGATTTTTGTTACTCAAATGGATGGTAGCCTTGTCATTATGGAAGGTAGTCTGTCGATGTAATTTCTGTTACTCCATTAGATGGTAGCCTTGTCATTATGGAAGGTAGTCTATTGTTCAGATTTTTGTTACTCCAATGGATGGTAGACTTGTCATTCTGGAAGGTAGTCTGTCATTGTAATTTCTGTTACTCCAATGGATGGTAGCCTTGTCATTATGGAAGGTAGTCTATTGTTCATATTTTTGTTACTCCAATGGATGGTAGCCTTGTTATTATGGAAGATAGTCTGTTGTCGAGATTTTTGTTACTCCAATGCATGGTTGCCTTGTCATTATGGAAGGTAGTCTCTTGTTTATATTTTTGTTACTCCAATGGATGATAGTCTTCTCATTATGGAAGGTAAATTGTTGTCTCAATTTTTGTTACGCAAATGGATGGCAGCCTTGTCATTATGGAAGGTAGTCTCTCGTTGTAATTTCTGTTACTCCAATGGATGGTAGCCTTGTCATTATGGAAGATGGTCTGTTGTCGAGATTTTTGTTACTCCAATGGATGGTAGCCTTGACATTATGGAAGGTAGTATTTTGTCGATATCTTTGTTACTCCAATGGATGGTAGCCTTGTCATTTTGGAAGTTAGTTTGTTGTCGAGATTTTTGTTACTCCAATGGATGGTAGCCTTGTCATTATGGAAGGTAGTCTCTTGTTGATATTTTTGTTACTCCAATGGTTGACAGTCTTCTCATTATGGAAGGTAGTCTGTTGTCCCGATTTTTGTTACTCAAATGGATGGTAGCCTTGTCTTTATGGAAGGTAGTCTGTCGATGTAATTTATGTTACTCCAATGGATGGTAGCCTTGTCATTATGGAAGGTAGTCTATTGTTCAGATTTTTGTTACTCCAATGGATGGTAGACTTGTCATTATGGAAGGTAGTCTGTCATTGTAATTTCTGTTACTCCAATGGATGGTAGCATTGTCATTATGGAAGGTAGTCTATTGTTCATATTTTTGTTACTCTAATGGATGGTATCCTTGTCATTATGGAAGATAGTCTGTTGTCGAGATTTTTGTTACTCCAATGGATGGTAGCCTTGTCATTATGGAAGGTAGTCTCTTGTTGATATTTTTGTTACTCCAATGGATGATAGTCTTCTCATTATGGAAGGTAAACTGTTGTCCCGATTTTTGTTACTGAAATGGATGGTTGCCTTCTCATTATTGAAGGTTGTCTGTCGTTGTAATTTCTGTTACTCAAATGGATGGTAGCCTTGTCATTATGGAAGGTAGTTTGTTGTTCGGATTTTTGTTACTCCAATGGATGGTAGCCTTGTCATTATGGAAGATGGTCTATTGTCGAGATTTTTGTTACTCCAATGGATGGTAGTCTTGTCATTATGGAAGGTAGTATTTTGTCGATATCTTTGTTACTCCAATGGATGGTAGCCTTGTCATTATGGAAGTTAGTATTTTTTCGATATCTTTTTTACTCCAATGGATGGTAGCCTTGTCATTATGGAAGTTAGTCTGTTGTCGAGATTTTTGTTACTCCAATGGATGGTAGCCTTGTCATTATGGAAGGTATTCTCTTGTTGATATTTTTGTTACTCCAATGGTTGATAGTCTTCTCATTATGGAAGGTAGTCTGTTGTCCCGATTTTTTTTAATCAAATGGATGGTAGCCTTGTCATTATGGAAGGTAGTTTGTCGATGTAATTTCTGTTACTCCAATGGATGGTAGCCTTGTCATTATGGAAGGTAGTCTATTGTTCAGATTTTTGTTACTCCAATGGAGGGTAGATTTGTCATTATGGAAGGTAGTCTGTCGTTGTAATTTCTGTTACTCCAATGGATGGTAGCCTTATCATTATGGAAGGTAGTCTGTTGTTCATATTTTTGTTACTCCAATGGATGGTAGCCTTGTCATTATGGAAGATAGCTTGTTGTCGAGATTTTTGTTACTCCAATGGATGGTAGCCTTATTATTATGGAAGGTAGTCTCTTGTTTATATTTTTGTTACTCCAATGGATGATAGTCTTCTCATTATGGAAGGTAAATTGTTGTCCCGATTTTTGTTACTCAAATGGATGGTAGCCTTGTCATTATTGAAGGTAGTCTGTCGTTGTAATTTTTGTTACTCGAATGGATGGTAGCCGTGTCATTATGGAAGGTAGTTTGTTGTTCAGATTTTTGTTACTCCAATGGATGGTAGCCTTGTCATTATGGAAGATGGTCTGTTGTCGAGATTTTTGTTACTCCAATGGATGTTAGCCTTGTCATTATGGAAGGTAGTATTTTGTCGATATTTTTGTTACTCCAATGGATGATAGTCTTCTCATTATGGAAGGTAAATTGTTGTCCCGATTTTTGTTACTCAAATGGATGGTAGCCTTGTCATTATGGAAGGTAGTCTGTCGTTGTAATTTCTGTTACTCCAATGGATGGTAGCCGTGTCATTATGGAAGTTAGTTTGTTGTTCAGATTTTTGTTACTCCAATGGATGGTAGCCTTGTCATTATGGAAGATGGTCTGTTGTCGAGATTTTTGTCACTCCAATGAATGGTAGCCTTGTCATTATGGAAGGTAGTATTTTGTCGATATCTTTGTTACTGAAATGGATGGTAGCCTTGTCATTTTGGAAGTTAGTTTGTTGTCGAGATTTTTGTTACTCTAATGGATGGTAGCCTTGTCATTATGGAAGTTAGTCTCTTGTTGATATTTTTGTTACTCCAATGGTTTATAGTCTTCTCATTATGGAAGGTAGTCTGTTGTACCGATTTTTGTTACTCAAATGGATGGTAGCCTTGTCATTATGGAAGGTAGTCTGTCGATGTAATTTCTGTTACTCCATTGGATGGTACCCTTGTCATTATGGAAGGTAGTCTATTGTTCAGATTTTTGTTACTCCAATGGATGGTAGACTTGTCATTCTGGAAGGTAGTCTGTCATTGTAATTTCTGTTACTCCAATGGATGGTAGCCTTGTCATTATGGAAGGTAGTCTGTTGTTCATATTTTTGTTACTCCAATGGATGGTAGCCTTGTCATTATGGAAGATAGTCTATTGTCGAGATTTTTGTTACTCCAATGCATGGTAGCCTTGTCATTATGGAAGGTAGTCTCTTGTTTATATTTTTGTTACTCCAACGGATGATAGTCTTCTCATTATGGAAGGTAAATTGTTGTCCCAATTTTTGTTACGCAAATGGATGGTAGCCTTGTCATTATGGAAGGTAGTCTCTCGTTGTAATTTCTGTTACTCCAATGGATGGTAGCCTTGTCATTATGGAAGATGGTCTGTTGTCGAGATTTTTGTTACTCCAATGGATGGTAGCCTTGTCATTATGGAAGGTAGTATTTTGTCGATATCTTTGTTACTCCAATGGATGGTAGCCTTGTCATTTTGGAAGTTAGTTTGTTGTCGAGATTTTTGTTACTCCAATGGATGGTAGCCTTGTCATTATGGAAGGTAGTCTCTTGTTGATATTTTTGTTACTCCAATGGTTGACAGTCTTCTCATTATGGAAGGTAGTCTGTTGTCCCGATTTTTGTTACTCAAATGGATGGTAGCCTTGTCTTTATGGAAGGTAGTCTGTCGATGTAATTTATGTTACTCCAATGGATGGTAGCCTTGTCATTATGGAAGGTAGTCTATTGTTCAGATTTTTGTTACTCCAATGGATGGTAGACTTGTCATTATGGAAGGTAGTCTGTCATTGTAATTTCTGTTACTCCAATGGATGGTAGCATTGTCATTATGGAAGGTAGTCTATTGTTCATATTTTTGTTACTCTAATGGATGGTAGCCTTGTCATTATGGAAGATAGTCTGTTGTCGAGATTTTTGTTACTCCAATGGATAGTAGCCTTGTCATTATGGAAGGTAGTCTCTTGTTGATATTTTTGTTACTCCAATGGATGATAGTCTTCTCATTATGGAAGGTAAACTGTTGTCCCGATTTTTGTTACTGAAATGGATGGTTGCCTTCTCATTATTGAAGGTAGTCTGTCGTTGTAATTTCTGTTACTCAAATGGATGGTAGCCTTGTCATTATGGAAGGTAGTTTGTTGTTCGGATTTTTGTTACTCCAATGGATGGTAGCCTTGTCATTATGGAAGATGGCCTATTGTCGAGATTTTTGTTACTCCAATGGATGGTAGTCTTGTCATTATGGAAGGTAGTATTTTGTCGATATCTTTGTTACTCCAATGGATGGTAGCCTTGTCATTATGGAAGTTAGTATTTTGTCGATATCTTTTTTACTCCAATGGATGGTAGCCTTGTCATTATGGAAGTTAGTCTGTTGTCGAGATTTTTGTTACTCCAATGGATGGTAGCCTTGTCATATGGAAGGTATTCTCTTGTTGATATTTTTGTTACTCCAATGTTTGATAGTCTTCTCATTATGGAAGGTAGTCTGTTGTCCCGATTTTTTTTAATCAAATGGATGGTAGCCTTGTCATTATGGAAGGTAGTTTGTCGATGTAATTTCTGTTACTCCAATGGATGGTAACCTTGTCATTATGGAAGGTAGTCTATTGTTCAGATTTTTGTTACTCCAATGGAGGGTAGACTTGTCATTATGGAAGGTAGTCTGTCGTGGTAATTTCTGTTACTCCAATGGATGGTAGCCTTATCATTATGGAAGGTAGTCTGTTGTTCATATTTTTGTTACTCCAATGGATGGTAGCCTTGTCATTATGGAAGATAGCTTGTTGTCGAGATTTTTGTTACTCCAACGGATGGTAGCCTTATTATTATGGAAGGTAGTCTCTTGTTTATATTTTTGTTACTCCAATGGATGATAGTCTTCTCATTATGGAAGGTAAATTGTTGTCCCGATTTTTGGTACTCAAATGGATGGTAGCCTTGTCATTATTGAAGGTAGTCTGTCGTTGTAATTTTTGTTACTCGAATGGATGGTAGCCGTGTCATTATGGAAGGTAGTTTGTTGTTCAGATTTTTGTTACTCCAATGGATCGTAGCCTTGTCATTATGGAAGATGGTCTGTTGTCGAGATTTTTGTTACTCCAATGGATGTTAGCCTTGTCATTATGGAAGGTAGTATTTTGTCGATATTTTTGTTACTCCAATGGATGATAGTCTTCTCATTATGGAAGGTAAATTGTTGTCCCGATTTTTGTTACTCAAATGGATGGTAGCCTTGTCATTATGGAAGGTAGTCTGTCGTTGTAATTTCTGTTACTCCAATGGATGGTAGCCGTGTCATTATGGAAGGTAGTTTATTGTTCAGATTTTTGTTACTCCAATGGATGGTAGCCTTGTCATTATGGAAGATGGTCTGTTGTCGAGATTTTTATTACTCCAATGAATGGTAGCCTTGTCATTATGGAAGGTAGTATTTTGTCGATAACTTTGTTACTCCAATGGATGGTAGCCTTGTCATTATGGAAGGTAGTCTATTGTTCAGATTTTTGTTACTCCAATGGATGGTAGACTTGTCATTCTGGAAGGTAGTCTGTCATTGTAATTTCTGTTACTCCAATGGATGGTAGCCTTGTCATTATGGAAGGTAGTCTGTTGTTCATATTTTTGTTACTCCAATGGATGGTAGCCTTGTCATTATGGAAGATAGTCTATTGTCGAGATTTTTGTTACTCCAATGCATGGTAGCCTTGTCATTATGGAAGGTAGTCTCTTGTTTATATTTTTGTTACTCCAATGGATGATAGTCTTCTCATTATGGAAGGTAAATTGTTGTCGCAATTTTTGTTACGCAAATGGATGGTAGCCTTGTCATTATGGAAGGTAGTCTCTCGTTGTAATTTCTGTTACTCCAATGGATGGTAGCCTTGTCATTATGGAAGATGGTCTGTTTTCGAGATTTTTGTTACTCCAATGGATGGTAGCCTTGTCATTATGGAAGGTAGTATTTTGTCGATATCTTTGTTACTCCAATGGATGGTAGCCTTGTCATTTTGGAAGTTAGTTTGTTGTCGAGATTTTTGTTACTCCAATGGATGGTAGCCTTGTCATTATGGAAGGTAGTCTCTTGTTGATATTTTTGTTACTCCAATGGTTGACAGTCTTCTCATTATGGAAGGTAGTCTGTTGTCCCGATTTTTGTTACTCAAATGGATGGTAGCCTTGTCTTTATGGAAGGTAGTCTGTCGATGTAATTTATGTTACTCCAATGGATGGTAGCCTTGTCATTATGGAAGGTAGTCTATTGTTCAGATTTTTGTTACTCCAATGGATGGTAGACTTGTCATTATGGAAGGTAGTCTGTCATTGTAATTTCTGTTACTCCAATGGATGGTAGCATTGTCATTATGGAAGGTAGTCTATTGTTCATATTTTTGTTACTCTAATGGATGGTAGCCTTGTCATTATGGAAGATAGTCTGTTGTCGAGATTTTTGTTACTCCAATGGATGGTAGCCTTGTCATTATGGAAGGTAGTCTCTTGTTGATATTTTTGTTACTCCAATGGATGATAGTCTTCTCATTATGGAAGGTAAACTGTTGTCCCGATTTTTGTTACTGAAATGGATGGTTGCCTTCTCATTATTGAAGGTAGTCTGTCGTTGTAATTTCTGTTACTCAAATGGATGGTAGCCTTGTCATTATGGAAGGTAGTTTGTTGTTCGGATTTTTGTTACTCCAATGGATGGTAGCCTTGTCATTATGGAAGATGGCCTATTGTCGAGATTTTTGTTACTCCAATGGATGGTAGTCTTGTCATTATGGAAGGTAGTATTTTGTCAATATCTTTGTTACTCCAATGGATGGTAGCCTTGTCATTATGGAAGTTAGTATTTTGTCGATATCTTTTTTACTCCAATGGATGGTAGCCTTGTCATTATGGAAGTTAGTCTGTTGTCGAGATTTTTGTTACTCCAATGGATGGTAGCCTTGTCATATGGAAGGTATTCTCTTGTTGATATTTTTGTTACTCCAATGGTTGATAGTCTTCTCATTATGGAAGGTAGTCTGTTGTTCCCGATTTTTTTTAATCAAATGGATGGTAGCCTTGTCATTATGGAAGGTAGTTTGTCGATGTAATTTCTGTTACTCCAATGGATGGTAGCCTTGTCATTATGGAAGGTAGTCTATTGTTCAGATTTTTGTTACTCCAATGGAGGGTAGACTTGTCATTATGGAAGGTAGTCTGTCGTTGTAATTTCTGTTACTCCAATGGATGGTAGCCTTATCATTATGGAAGGTAGTCTGTTGTTCATATTTTTGTTACTCCAATGGATGGTAGCCTTGTCATTATGGAAGATAGCTTGTTGTCGAGATTTTTGTTACTCCAATGGATGGTAGCCTTATTATTATGGAAGGTAGTCTCTTGTTTATATTTTTGTTACTCCAATGGATGATAGTCTTCTCATTATGGAAGGTAAATTGTTGTCCCGATTTTTGTTACTCAAATGGATGGTAGCCTTGTCATTATTGAAGGTAGTCTGTCGTTGTAATTTTTGTTACTCGAATGGATGGTAGCCGTGTCATTATGGAAGGTAGTTTGTTGTTCAGATTTTTGTTACTCCAATGGATCGTAGCCTTGTCATTATGGAAGATGGTCTGTTGTCGAGATTTTTGTTACTCCAATGGATGTTAGCCTTGTCATTATGGAAGGTAGTATTTTGTCGATATTTTTGTTACTCCAATGGATGATAGTCTTCTCATTATGGAAGGTAAATTGTTGTCCCGATTTTTGTTACTCAAATGGATGGTAGCCTTGTCATTATGGAAGGTAGTCTGTCGTTGTAATTTCTGTTACTCCAATGGATGGTAGCCGTGTCATTATGGAAGGTAGTTTATTGTTCAGATTTTTGTTACTCCAATGGATGGTAGCCTTGTCATTATGGAAGATGGTCTGTTGTCGAGATTTTTGTTACTCCAATGAATGGTAGCCTTGTCATTATGGAAGGTAGTATTTTGTCGATAACTTTGTTACTCCAATGGATGGTAGCCTTGTCATTATGGAAGGTAGTCTATTGTTCAGATTTTTGTTACTCCAATGGATGGTAGACTTATCATTATGGAAGGTAGTCTGTCGTTGTAATTTTTGTTACTCCAATGGATGGTAGCCTTATCATTATGGAAGGTAGTCTGTTGTTCATATTTTTGTTACTCCAATGGATGGTAGCCTTGTCATTATGGAAGATAGCTTGTTGTCGAGATTTTTGTTACTCCAATGGATGGTAGCCTTGTCATTAGGGAAGGTAGTCTCTTGTTTATATTTTTGTTACTCCAGTGGATGATAGTCTTCTCATTATGGAAGGTAAATTGTTGTCCCGATTTTTGTTACTCAAATGGATGGTAGCCTTGTCATTATTGAAGGTAGTCTGTCGTTGTAATTTCTGTTACGCGAATGGATGGTAGCCGTGTCATTATGGAAGGTAGTTTGTTGTTAAGATTTTTGTTACTCCAATGGATGGTAGACTTGTCATTATGGAAGATGGTCTGTTGTCAAGATTTTTGTTACTCCAATGGATGGTATCCTTGTCATTATGGAAGGTAGTATTTTTTCGATATTTTTGTTACTCTAATGGATGATAGTCTTCTCATTATGGAAGGTAAATTGTTGTCCCGATTTTTGTTACTCAAATGGATGGTAGCCTTGTCATTATGGAAGGTAGTCTATCGTTGTAATTTCTGTTACTCCAATGGATGGTAGCCGTGTCATTATGGAAGGTTGTTTGTTGTTCAGATTTTTGTTACTCCAATGGATGGTAGCCTTGTCATTATTGAAGATGGTCTGTTGTAGAGATTTTTGTTACTCCAATGAATAGTAGCCTTGTCATTATGGAAGGTAGTATTTTGTCGATATCTTTGTTACTCCAATGGATGGTAGCCTTGTCATTTTAGTAGTTAGTTTGTTGTCGAGATTTTTGTTACTCCAATGGATGGTAGCCTTGTCATTATGGAAGGTAGTCTCTTGTTGATATTTTTGTTACTCCAATGGTTGATAGTCTTCTTATTATGGAAGGTAGTCTGTTGTCCCGATTTTTGTTACTCAACTGGATGGTAGCCTTGTCTTTATGGAAGGTAGTCTGTCGATTTAATTTATGTTACTCCAATGGATGGTAGCCTTGTCATTATGGAAGGTAGTCTATTGTTCAGATTTTTGTTACTCCAATGGATGGTAGACTTGTCATTATGGAAGGTAGTCTGTCATTGTAATTTCTGTTACTCCAATGGATGGTAGCATTGTCATTATGGAAGGTAGTCTATTGTTCATATTTTTGTTACTCTAATGGATGGTAGCCTTGTCATTATGGAAGATAGTCTGTTGTCGAGATTTTTGTTACTCCAATGGATGGTAGCCTTGTCATTATGGAAGGTAGTCTCTTGTTGATATTTTTGTTACTCCAATGGATGATAGTCTTCTCATTATGGAAGGTAAACTGTTGTCCCGATTTTTGTTACTGAAATGGATGGTTGCCTTCTCATTATTGAAGGTAGTTTGTCGTTGTAATTTCTGTTACTCTAATGGATGGTAGCCTTGTCATTATGGAAGATGGCCTATTGTCGAGATTTTTGTTACTCCAATGGATGGTAGTCTTGTCATTATGGAAGGTAGTATTTTGTCAATATCTTTGTTACTCCAATGGATGGTAGCCTTGTCATTATGGAAGTTAGTATTTTGTCGATATCTTTTTTACTCCAATGGATGGTAGCCTTGTCATTATGGAAGTTAGTCTGTTGTCGAGATTTTTGTTACTCCAATGGATGGTAGCCTTGTCATATGGAAGGTATTCTCTTGTTGATATTTTTGTTACTCCAATGGTTGATAGTCTTCTCATTATGGAAGGTAGTCTGTTGTTCCCGATTTTTTTTAATCAAATGGATGGTAGCCTTGTCATTATGGAAGGTAGTTTGTCGATGTAATTTCTGTTACTCCAATGGATGGTAGCCTTGTCATTATGGAAGGTAGTCTATTGTTCAGATTTTTGTTACTCCAATGGAGGGTAGACTTGTCATTATGGAAGGTAGTCTGTCGTTGTAATTTATGTTACTCCAATGGATGGTAGCCTTATCATTATGGAAGGTAGTCTGTTGTTCATATTTTTGTTACTCCAATGGATGGTAGCCTTGTCATTATGGAAGATAGCTTGTTGTCGAGATTTTTGTTACTCGAATGGATGGTAGCCTTATTATTATGGAAGGTAGTCTCTTGTTTATATTTTTGTTACTCCAATGGATGATAGTCTTCACATTATGGAAGGTAAATTGTTGTCCCGATTTTTGTTACTCAAATGGATGGTAGCCTTGTCATTATTGAAGGTAGTCTGTCGTTGTAATTTTTGTTACTCGAATGGATGGTAGCCGTGTCATTATGGAAGGTAGTTTGTTGTTCAGATTTTTGTTACTCCAATGGATCGTAGCCTTGTCATTATGGAAGATGGTCTGTTGTCGAGATTTTTGTTACTCCAATGGATGTTAGCCTTGTCATTATGGAAGGTAGTATTTTGTCGATATTTTTGTTACTCCAATGGATGATAGTCTTCTCATTATGGAAGGTAAATTGTTGTCCCGATTTTTGTTACTCAAATGGATGGTAGCCTTGTCATTATGGAAGGTAGTCTGTCGTTGTAATTTCTGTTACTCCAATGGATGGTAGCCGTGTCATTATGGAAGGTTGTTTGTTTTTCAGATTTTTGTTACTCCAATGGATGGTAGCCTTGTCATTATTGAAGATGGTCTGTTGTAGAGATTTTTGTTACTCCAATGAATGGTAGCCTTGTCATTATGGAAGGTAGTATTTTGTCGATATCTTTGTTACTCCAATGGATGGTAGCCTTGTCATTTTAGTAGTTAGTTTGTTGTCGAGATTTTTGTTACTCCAATGGATGGTAGCCTTGTCATTATGGAAGGTAGTCTGTCGTTGTAATTTTTGTTACTCCAATGGATGGTAGCCTTATCATTATGGAAGGTAGTCTGTTGTTCATATTTTTGTTACTCCAATGGATGGTAGCCTTGTCATTATGGAAGATAGCTTGTTGTCGAGATTTTTGTTACTCCAATGGATGGTAGCCTTGTCATTAGGGAAGGTAGTCTCTTGTTTATATTTTTGTTACTCCAGTGGATGATAGTCTTCTCATTATGGAAGGTAAATTGTTGTCCCGATTTTTGTTACTCAAATGGATGGTAGCCTTGTCATTATTGAAGGTAGTCTGTCGTTGTAATTTCTGTTACGCGAATGGATGGTAGCCGTGTCATTATGGAAGGTAGTTTGTTGTTAAGATTTTTGTTACTCCAATGGATGGTAGACTTGTCATTATGGAAGATGGTCTGTTGTCAAGATTTTTGTTACTCCAATGGATGGTATCCTTGTCATTATGGAAGGTAGTATTTTTTCGATATTTTTGTTACTCCAATGGATGATAGTCTTCTCATTATGGAAGGTAAATTGTTGTCCCGATTTTTGTTACTCAAATGGATGGTAGCCTTGTCATTATGGAAGGTAGTCTATCGTTGTAATTTCTGTTACTCCAATGGATGGTAGCCGTGTCATTATGGAAGGTTGTTTGTTGTTCAGATTTTTGTTACTCCAATGGATGGTAGCCTTGTCATTATGGAAGATGGTCTGTTGTAGAGATTTTTGTTACTCCAATGAATGGTAGCCTTGTCATTATGGAAGGTAGTATTTTGTCGATAACTTTGTTACTCCAATGGATGGTAGCCTTGTCATTATGGAAGGTAGTCTATTGTTCAGATTTTTGTTACTCCAATGGATGGTAGACTTGTCATTATGGAAGGTAGTCTGTCGTTGTAATTTTTGTTACTCCAATGGATGGTAGCCTTATCATTATGGAAGGTAGTCTGTTGTTCATATTTTTGTTACTCCAATGGATGGTAGCCTTGTCATTATGGAAGATAGCTTGTTGTCGAGATTTTTGTTACTCCAATGGATGGTAGCCTTGTCATTAGGGAAGGTAGTCTCTTGTTTATATTTTTGTTACTCCAGTGGATGATAGTCTTCTCATTATGGAAGGTAAATTGTTGTCCCGATTTTTGTTACTCAAATGGATGGTAGCCTTGTCATTATTGAAGGTAGTTTGTCGTTGTACTTTCTGTTACGCGAATGGATGGTAGCCGTGTCATTATGGAAGGTAGTTTGTTGTTAAGATTTTTGTTACTCCAATGGATGGTAGACTTGTCATTATGGAAGATGGTCTGTTGTCAAGATTTTTGTTACTCCAATGGATGGTATCCTTGTCATTATGGAAGGTAGTATTTTTTCGATATTTTTGTTACTCCAATGGATGATAGTCTTCTCATTATGGAAGGTAAATTGTTGTCCCGATTTTTGTTACTCAAATGGATGGTAGCCTTGTCATTATGGAAGGTAGTCTATCGTTGTAATTTCTGTTACTCCAATGGATGGTAGCCGTGTCATTATGGAAGGTTGTTTGTTGTTCAGATTTTTGTTACTCCAATGGATGGTAGCCTTGTCATTATTGAAGATGGTCTGTTGTAGAGATTTTTGTTACTCCAATGAATGGTAGCCTTGTCATTATGGAAGGTAGTATTTTGTCGATATCTTTGTTACTCCAATGGATGGTAGCCTTGTCATTTTAGTAGTTAGTTTGTTGTCGAGATTTTTGTTACTCCAATGGATGGTAGCCTTGTCATTATGGAAGGTAGTCTCTTGTTGATATTTTTGTTACTCCAATGGTTGATAGTCTTCTTATTATGGAAGGTAGTCTGTTGTCCCGATTTTTGTTACTCAAATGGATGGTAGCCTTGTCTTTATGGAAGGTAGTCTGTCGATTTAATTTATGTTACTCCAATGGATGGTAGCCTTGTCATTATGGAAGGTAGTCTATTGTTCAGATTTTTGTTACTCCAATGGATGGTAGACTTGTCATTATGGAAGGTAGTCTGTCATTGTAATTTCTGTTACTCCAATGGATGGTAGCATTGTCATTATGGAAGGTAGTCTATTGTTCATATTTTTGTTACTCTAATGGATGGTAGCCTTGTCATTATGGAAGATAGTCTGTTGTCGAGATTTTTGTTACTCCAATGGATGGTAGCCTTGTCATTATGGAAGGTAGTCTCTTGTTTATATTTTTGTTACTCCAATGGATGATAGTCTTCTCATTATGGAAGGTAAACTGTTGTCCCGATTTTTGTTACTGAAATGGATGGTTGCCTTCTCATTATTGAAGGTAGTCTGTCGTTGTAATTTCTGTTACTCAAATGGATGGTAGCCTTGTCATTATGGAAGGTAGTTTGTTGTTCGGATTTTTGTTACTCCAATGGATGGTAGCCTTGTCATTATGGAAGATGGCCTATTGTCGAGATTTTTGTTACTCCAATGGATGGTAGTCTTGTCATTATGGAAGGTAGTATTTTGTCGATATCTTTGTTACTCCAATGGATGGTAGCCTTGTCATTATGGAAGTTAGTATTTTGTCGATATCTTTTTTACTCCAATGGATGGTAGCCTTGTCATTATGGAAGTTAGTCTGTTGTCGAGATTTTTGTTACTCCAATGGATGGTAGCCTTGTCATATGGAAGGTATTCTCTTGTTGATATTTTTGTTACTCCAATGGTTGATAGTCTTCTCATTATGGAAGGTAGTCTGTTGTTCCCGATTTTTTTAATCAAATGGATGGTAGCCTTGTCATTATGGAAGGTAGTTTGTCGATGTAATTTCTGTTACTCCAATGGATGGTAGCCTTGTCATTATGGAAGGTAGTCTATTGTTCTGATTTTTGTTACTCCAATGGAGGGTAGACTTGTCATTATGGAAGGTAGTCTGTCGTTGTAATTTCTGTTACTCCAATGGATGGGAGCCTTATCATTATGGAAGGTAGTCTGTTGTTCATATTTTTGTTACTCCAATGGATGGTAGCCTTGTCATTATGGAAGATAGCTTGTTGTCGAGATTTTTGTTACTCCAATGGATGGTAGCCTTATTATTATGGAAGGTAGTCTCTTGTTTATATTTTTGTTACTCCAATGGATGATAGTCTTCTCATTATGGAAGGTAAATTGCTGTCCCGATTTTTGTTACTCAAATGGATGGTAGCCTTGTCATTATTGAAGGTAGTCTGTCGTTGTAATTTTTGTTACTCGAATGGATGGTAGCCGTGTCATTATGGAAGGTAGTTTGTTGTTCAGATTTTTGTTACTCCAATGGATCGTAGCCTTGTCATTATGGAAGATGGTCTGTTGTCGAGATTTTTGTTACTCCAATGGATGTTAGCCTTGTCATTATGGAAGGTAGTATTTTGTCGATATTTTTGTTACTCCAATGGATGATAGTCTTCTCATTATGGAAGGTAAATTGTTGTCCCGATTTTTGTTACTCAAATGGATGGTAGCCTTGTCATTATGGAAGGTAGTCTGTCGTTGTAATTTCTGTTACTCCAATGGATGGTAGCCGTGTCATTATGGAAGGTAGTTTATTGTTCAGATTTTTGTTACTCCAATGGATGGTAGCCTTGTCATTATGGAAGATGGTCTGTTGTCGAGATTTTTGTTACTCCAATGAATGGTAGCCTTGTCATTATGGAAGGTAGTATTTTGTCGATAACTTTGTTACTCCAATGGATGGTAGCCTTGTCATTATGGAAGGTAGTCTATTGTTCAGATTTTTGTTACTCCAATGGATGGTAGACTTGTCATTATGGAAGGTAGTCTGTCGTTGTAATTTTTGTTACTCCAATGGATGGTAGCCTTATCATTATGGAAGGTAGTCTGTTGTTCATATTTTTGTTACTCCAATGGATGGTAGCCTTGTCATTATGGAAGATAGCTTGTTGTCGAGATTTTTGTTACTCCAATGGATGGTAGCCTTGTCATTAGGGAAGGTAGTCTCTTGTTTATATTTTTGTTACTCCAGTGGATGATAGTCTTCTCATTATGGAAGGTAAATTGTTGTCCCGATTTTTGTTACTCAAATGGATGGTAGCCTTGTCATTATTGAAGGTAGTCTGTCGTTGTAATTTCTGTTACGCGAATGGATGGTAGCCGTGTCATTATGGAAGGTAGTTTGTTGTTAAGATTTTTGTTACTCCAATGGATGGTAGACTTGTCATTATGGAAGATGGTCTGTTGTCAAGATTTTTGTTACTCCAATGGATGGTAGCCTTGTCATTATGGAAGGTAGTATTTTTTCGATATTTTTGTTACTCCAATGGATGATAGTCTTCTCATTATGGAAGGTAAATTGTTGTCCCGATTTTTGTTACTCAAATGGATGGTAGCCTTGTCATTATGGAAGGTAGTCTGTCGTTGTAATTTCTGTTACTCCAATGGATGGTAGCCGTGTCATTATGGAAGGTTGTTTGTTGTTCAGATTTTTGTTACTCCAATGGATGGTAGCCTTGTCATTATTGAAGATGGTCTGTTGTCGAGATTTTTGTTACTCCAATGAATGGTAGCCTTGTCATTATGGAAGGTAGTATTTTGTCGATATCTTTGTTACTCCAATGGATGGTAGCCTTGTCATTTTAGAAGTTAGTTTGTTGTCGAGATTTTTGTTACTCCAATGGATGGTAGCCTTGTCATTATGGAAGGTAGTCTCTTGTTGATATTTTTGTTACTCCAATGGTTGATAGTCTTCTCATTATGGAAGGTAGTCTGTTGTCCCGATTTTTGTTAATCAAATGGATGGTAGCCTTGTCATTATGGAAGGTAGTCTGTCGATGTAATTTCTGTTACTCCATTGGATGGTAGGCTTGTCATTATGGAAGGTAGTCTATTGTTCAGATTTTTGTTACTCCAATGGATGGTAGACTTGTCATTCTGGAAGGTAGTCTGTCATTGTAATTTCTGTTACTCCAATGGATGGTAGCCTTGTCATTATGGAAGATGGTCTGTTGTCGAGATTTTTGTTACTCCAATGGATGGTAGCCTTGTCATTATGGAAGATAGTATTTTGTCGATATCTTTGTTACTCCAATGGATGGTAGCCTTGTCATTTTGGAAGTTAGTTTGTTGTCGAGATTTTTGTTACTCCAATGGATGCTAGCCTTGTCATTATAGAAGGTAGTCTCTTAATGATATTTTTGTTACTCCAATGGTTGACAGTCTTCTCATTATGGAAGGTAGTCTGTTGTCCCGATTTTTGTTACTCAAATGGATGGTAGCCTTGTCTTTATGGAAGGTAGTCTGTCGATGTAATTTTTGTTACTCCAATGGATGGTAGCCTTGTCATTATGGAAGGTAGTCTATTGTTCAGATTTTTGTTACTCCAATGGATGGTAGACTTGTCATTATGGAAGGTAGTCTGTCATTGTAATTTCTGTTACTCCAATGGATGGTAGCCTTGTCATTATGGAAGGTAGTCTGTTGTTCATATTTTTGTTACTCTAATGGATGGTAGCCTTGTCATTATGGAAGATAGTCTGTTGTCGAGATTTTTGTTACTCCAATGGATGGTAGCCTTGTCATTATGGAAGGTAGTCTCTTGTTGATATTTTTGTTAATCCAATGGATGATAGTCTTCTCATTATGGAAGGTAAACTGTTGTCCTGATTTTTGTTACTGAAATGGATGGTAGCCTTGTCATTATTGAAGGTAGTCTGTCGTTGTAATTTCTGTTACTCAAATGGATGGTAGCCTTGTCATTATGGAAGGTAGTTTGTTGTTCGGATTTTTGTTACTCCAATGGATGGTAGCCTTGTCATTATGGAAGATGGTCTATTGTCGAGATTTTTTTTTACTCCAATGGATGGTAGCCTTGTCATTATGGAAGGTAGTATTTTGTCGATATCTTTGTTACTCCAATGGATGCTAGCCTTGTCATTATGGAAGTTAGTATTTTGTTGATATCTTTTTTACTCCAATGGATGGTAGCCTTTTCATTATGGAAGTTAGTCTGTTGTCAAGATTTTTGTTACTCCAATGGAGGGTAGCCTTGTCATTATAGAAGGTAGTCTCTTAATGATATTTTTGTTACTCCAATGGTTGATAGTCTTCTCATTATGGAAGGTAATCTGTTGTCCCGATTTTTTTTACTCAAATGGATGGTAGCCTTATCATTATGGAAGGTAGTTTGTCGATGTAATTTCTGTTACTCCAATGGATGGTAGCCTTGTCATTGTGGAAGGTAGTCTATTGTTCAGATTTTTGTTACTCCAATGGAGGGTAGACTTGTCATTATGGAAGGTAGTCTGTCGTTGTAATTTTTGTTACTCCAATGGATGGTAGCCTTATCATTATGGAAGGTAGTCTGTTGTTCATATTTTTGTTACTCCAATGGATGGTAGCCTTGTCATTATGGAAGATAGCTTGTTGTCCAGATTTTTGTTACTCCAATGGATGGTAGCCTTGTTATTATGGAAGGTAGTCTCTTGTTTATATTTTTGTTACTCCAATGGATGATAGTCTTCTCATTATGGAAGGTAAATTGTTGTCCCGATTTTTGTTACTCAAATGGATGGTAGCCTTGTCATTATTGAAGGTAGTTTGTCGTTGTAATTTCTGTTACTCGAATGGATGGTAGCCGTTTCATTATGGAAGGTAGTTTGTTGTTCAGATTTTTGTTACTCCAATAGACGGTAGTCTTGTCATTATGGAAGATGGTCTGTTGTCGAGATTTTTGTTACTCCAATGGATGGTAGCCTTGTCATTATGGAAGGTAGTATTTTGTCGATATTTTTGTTACTCCAATGCATGATAGTCTTCTCATTATGGAAGGTAAATTGTTGTCCCGATTTTTGTTACTCAAATGGATGGTAGCCTTGTCATTATGGAAGGTAGTCTGTCGTTGTAATTTCTGTTACTCCAATGGATGGTAGCCGTGTCATTATGGAAGGTAGTTTGTTGTTCAGATTTTTGTTACTCCAATGGATGGTAGCCTTGTCATTATGGAAGATGGTCTGTTGTCGAGATTTTTGTTACTCCAATGAATGGTAGCCTTGTCATTATGGAAGGTAGTATTTTGTCGATATCTTTGTTACTCCAATGGATGGTATCCTTGTCATTATGGAAGGTAGTATATTGTTCAGATTTTTGTTACTCCAATGGATGGTAGACTTGTCATTATGGAAGGTAGTCTGTCGTTGTAATTTCTGTTACTCCAATGGATGGTAGCCTTATCATTATGGAAGGTAGTCTGTTGTTCATATTTTTGTTACTCCAATGGATGGTAGCCTTGTCATTATGGAAGATAGCTTGTTGTCGAGATTTTTGTTACTCCAATGGATGGTAGCCTTGTCATTAGGGAAGGTAGTCTCTTGTTTATATTTTTGTTACTCCAATGGATGATAGTCTTCTCATTATGGAAGGTAAATTGTTGTCCCGATTTTTGTTACTCAAATGGATGGTAGCCTTGTCATTATTGAAGGTAGTCTGTCGTTGTAATTTCTGTTACGCGAATGGATGGTAGCCGTGTCATTATGGAAGGTAGTTTGTTGTTAAGATTTTTGTTACTCCAATGGATGGTAGACTTGTCATTATGGAAGATGGTCTGTTGTCGAGATTTTTGTTACTCCAATGGATGGTAGCCTTGTCATTATGGAAGGTAGTATTTTGTCGATATTTTTGTTACTCCAAAGGATGATAGTCTTCTCATTATGGAAGGTAAATTGTTGTCCCGATTTTTGTTACTCAAATGGATGGTAGCCTTGTCATTATGGAAGGTAGCCTGTCGTTGTAATTTCTGTTACTCCAATGGATGGTAGCCGTGTCATTATGGAAGGTAGTTTGTTGTTCAGATTTTTGTTACTCCAATGGATGGTAGCCTTGTCATTATGGAAGATGGTCTGTTGTCGAGATTTTTGATACTCCAATGAATGGTAGCCTTGTCATTATGGAAGGTAGTATTTTGTCGATATCTTTGTTACTCCAATGGATGGTAGCCTTGTCATTTTGGAAGTTAGTTTGTTGTCAAGATTTTTGTTACTCCAATGGATGGTAGCCTTGTCATTATGGAAGGTAGTCTCTTGTTGATATTTTTGTTAATCCAATGGTTGATAGTCTTCTCATTATGGAAGGTAGTCTGTTGTCCCGATTTTTGTTACTCAAATGGATGGTAGCCTTGTCATTATGGAAGGTAGTCTGTCGATGTAATTTCTGTTACTCCATTGGATGGTAGCCTTGTCATTATGGAAGGTAGTCTATTGTTCAGATTTTTGTTACTCCAATGGATGGTAGACTTGTCATTCTGGAAGGTAGTCTGTCATTGTAACTTCTGTTACTCCAATGGATGGTAGCCTTGTCATTATGGAAGGTAGTTTGTTGTTCATATTTTTGTTACTCCAATGGATGGTAGCCTTGTCATTATGGAAGATAGTCTGTTGTCGAGATTTTTGTTACTCCAATGGATGGTAGCCTTGTCATTATGGAAGGTAGTCTCTTGTTTATATTTTTGTTACTCCAATGGATGATAGTCTTCTCATTATGGAAGGTAAATTGTTGTCCCAATTTTTGTTACGCAAATGGCTGGTAGCCTTGTCATTATGGAAGGTAGTCTGTCGTTGTAATTTTTGTTACTCCAATGGATGGTAGCCTTGTCATTATGGAAGATGGTCTGTTGTCGAGATTTTTGTTACTCCAATGGATGGTAGCCTTGTCATTATGGAAGGTAGTATTTTGTCGATATCTTTGTTACTCCAATCGATGGTAGCCTTGTCATTTTGGAAGTTAGTTTGTTGTCGAGATTTTTGTTACTCCAATGGATGGTAGCCTTGTCATTATGGAAGGTAGTCTCTTGTTGATATTTTTGTTACTCCAATGGTTGATAGTCTTCTCATTATGGAAGGTAGTCTGTTGTCCCGATTTTTGTTACTCAAATGGATGGTAGCCTTGTCTTTATAGAAGGTAGTCTGTCGATGTAAATTCTATTAGTCCAATGGATGGTAGCCTTGTCATTATGGAAGGTAGTCTATTGTTCAGATTTTTGTTACTCCAATGGATGGTAGACTTGTCATTATGGAAGGTAGTTTGTCGTTGTAATTTCTGTTACTCCAATGGATGGTAGCCTTGTCATTATTGAAGGTAGTCTGTTGTTCATATTTTTGTTATTCCAATGGATGGTAGCCTTGTCATTATGGAAGATAGTCTATTGTCGAGATTTTTGTTACTCCAATGGATGGTAGCCTTGTCATTATGGAAGGTAGTCTCTTGTTTATATTTTTGTTACTCCAATGGATGATAGTCTTCTCATTATGGAAGGTAAATTGTTGTCCCGATTTTTGTTACTCAAATGGATGGTAGCCTTGTCATTATGGAAGGTAGTCTATCGTTGTAATTTCAGTTACTCCAATGGATGGTAGCCTTGTCATTATGGAAGGTAGTTTGTTGTTCAGATTTTTGTTACTACAAAGGATGGTAGCCTTGTCATTATGGAAGGTAGTATTTTGTCGATATCTTTGTTACTCCAATGGATGGTAGCCTTGTCATTTTGGAAGTTAGTCTGTTGTCGAGATTTTTGTTACTCCAATGGAAGGTAACCTTGTCATTATGGAAGGTAGTCTCTTGTTGATATTTTTGTTACTCCAATGGTTGATTATCTTCTCATTATGGAAGGTTGTCTGTTGTCCCGATTTTTGTTACTCAAATGGATCGTAGCCTTGTCTTTATGGAAGGTAATCTGTCGATGTAATTTCTGTTACTCCAATGGATGGTAGCCTTGTCATTATGGAAGGTAGTATATTGTTCAGATTTTTGTTACTCCAATGGATGGTAGACTTGTCATTACGGAAGGTAGTCTGTCGTTGTAATTTCTGTTACTCCAATGGATGGTAGCCTTGTCATCATGGAAGGTAGTCTGTTGTTCATATTTTTGTTACTCCAATGGACGGTAGCCTTGTCATTATGGAAGATAGTCTGTTGTCGAGATTTTTGTTACTCCAATGGATGGTAGCCTTGTCATTATGGAAGGTAGTCTCTTGTTTATATTTTTGTTACTCCAATGGATGATAGTCTTCTCATTATGGAAGGTAAATTGTTGTCCCGATTTTTGTTACTCAAATGGATGGTAGCCTTGTCATTATGGAAGGTAGTCTGTCGTTGTAATTTCAGTTACTCCAATGGATGGTAGCCTTGTCATTATGGAAGGTAGTTTGTTGTTCAGATTTTTGTTACTACAATGGATGGTAGCCTTGTCATTATGGAAGATGGTCTGTTGTCGAGATTTTTGTTACTCCAATGGAATGGTAGCCTTGTCATTATGGAAGGTAGTATTTTGTCGATATCTTTGGTACTCCAAGGGATGGTAGCCTTATCATTTTGGAAGTTAGTTTGTTGTCGATATTTTTGTTACTCCAATGGATGGTAGCCTTGTCATTATGAAAGGTAGTCTCTTGTTGATATTTTTGTTACTCCAATGGTTGATAGTCTTCTCATTATGCAAGGTAGTCTGTTGTCCAGATTTTTGTTACTCCAATGGATGGTAGCCTTGTCATTATGGAAGGTAGTTTGTTGTTCAGATTTTTGTTACTCCAATGGATGGTAGACTTGTCATTATGGAAGGTAGTTTGTCATTGTAATTTCTGTTACTCCAATGGATGGTAGCCTTGTCATTATTGAAGGTAGTATGTTGTTCATATTTTTGTTACTCTAATGGATGGTAGCCTTGTCATTATGGAAGATAGTTTGTTGTCGAGATTTTTGTTACTCCAATGGATGGTAGCCTTGTCATTATGGAAGGTAGTCTCTTGTTGATATTTTTGTTACTCCAATGGATGATAGTCTTCTCATTATGGAAGGTAGTCTGTCGTTGTAATTTCTGTTACTCCAATGGATGGTAGCCTTGTCATTATGGAAGGTAGTTTGTTGTTCATATTTTTGTTACTCCAATGGATGGTAGCCTTGTCATTATGGAAGATGGTCTATTGTCGAGATTTTTGTTACTCCAATGGATGGTAGCCTTGTCATTATGGAAGGTAGTATTTTGTCGATATCTTTGTTACTCCAATGGATGGTAGCCTTGTCATTATGGAAGTTAGTATTTTGTCAATATCTTTTTTACTCCAATGGATGGTAGCCTTGTCATTATGGAAGTTAGTCTGTTGTCGAGATTTTTGTTACTCCAATGGATGGTAGCCTTGTCATTATGGAAGGTAGTCTCTTGTTGATATTTTTGTTACTCCAATGGTTGATAGTCTTCTCATTATGGAAGGTAGTTTGTTGTCCCGATTTATTTTACTCAAATGGATGGTAGCCTTGTCATTATGGAAGGTAGTCTGTCGATGTAATTTCTGTTACTTCAATGGATGGTAGCCTTGTCATTATGGAAGGTAGTCTATTGTTCAGATTTTTGTTACTCCAATGGATGGTAGACTTGTCATTATGGAAGGTAGTCTGTCGTTGTAATTTCTGTTACTCCAATGGATGGTAGCCTTGTCATTATGGAAGGTAGTCTGTTGGTCATATTTTTGTTACTCCAATGGATGGTAGCCTTGTCAATATGGAAGATAGTCTGTTGTCGAGATTTTTGTTACTCCAATGGATGGTAGCCTTGTCATTATGGAAGGTAGTCTCTTGTTTATGTTTTTGTTACTCCAATGGATGATAGTCTTCTCATTATGGAAGGTAAATTGTTGTCCCGATTTTTGTTACTTAAATGGATGGTAGCCTTGTTATTATGGAAGGTAGTCTGTCGTTGTAATTTCAGTTACTCCAATGGATGGTAGCCTTGTCATTATGGAAGGTAGTTTGTTGTTCAGATTTTTGTTACTACAATGGATGGTAGCCTTGTCATTATTGAAGATGGTCTGTTGTCGAGATTTTTGTTACTCCAATGGAATGGTAGCCTTGTCATTATGGAAGGTAGTATTTTGTCGATATCTTTGTTACTCCAATGGATGGTAGCCTTATCATTTTGGAAGTTAGTTTGTTTTTGATATTTTTGTTACTCCAATGGATGGTCGCCTTGTCATTATGGAAGGTAGTCTCTTGTTGATATTTTTGTTACTCCAATGGTTGATAGTCTTCTCATTATGGAAGGTAGTCTGTTGTCCAGATTTTTGTTACTCAAATGGATGGTAGCCTTGTCATTATGGAAGGTAGTGTGTCGATGTAATTTATGTTACTCCAATGGATGGTAGCCTTGTCATTATGGAAGGTAGTCTGTTGTTCAGATTTTTGTTACTCCAATGGATGATAGTCTTCTCATTATGGAAGGTAAACTGTTGTCCCGATTTTTGTTACTCCAATGGATGATAGTCTTCTCATTATGGAAGGTAGTCTCTTGTTGATATTTTTGTTACTCCAATGGATGATAGTCTTCTCATTATGGAAGGTAAACTGTTGTCCTGATTTTTGTTACTCAAATGGATGGTAGCCATCTCATTATGGAAGGTAGTCTGTCGTTGTAATTTTTGTTACTCCAATGGATGGTAGCCTTGTCATTATGGAAGGTAGTTTGTTGTTCAGATTTTTGTTACTCCAATGGATGGTAGCCTTGTCATTATGGAAGATGGTCTATTATCGAGATTTTTGTTACTCCAATGGATGGTAGCCTTGTCATTATGGAAGGTAGTATTTTGTCGATATCTTTATTACTCCAATGGATGGAAGCCTTGTCATTATGGAAGGTAGTCTATTGTTCATATTTTTGTTACTCCAATGGATGGTAGCCTTGTCATTATGGAAGATAGTCTGTTGTCGAGATTTTTGTTACTCCAATGGATGGTAGCCTTGTCATTATGGAAGGTAGTCTGTTGTTTATATTTTTGTTACTCCAATGGATGATAGTCTTCTCATTATGGAAGGTAAATTGTTGTCCCGATTTTTGTTACTCAAATGGATGGTAGCCTTGTCATTATGGAAGGTAGTCTGTCGTTGTAATTTCAGTTACTCCAATGGATGGTAGCCTTGTCATTATGGAAGGTAGTTTGTTGTTCAGATTTTTGTTACTACAATGGATGGTAGCCTTGTCATTATGGAAGATGGTCTGTTGTCGAGATTTTTGTTACTCCAATGGAATGGTAGCCTTGTCATTATGGAAGGTAGTATTTTGTCGACATCTTTGGTACTCCAAGGGATGGTAGCCTTATCATTTTGGAAGTT
This sequence comes from Vicia faba, assembly GCA_948472305.1. Classification (NCBI taxonomy): domain Eukaryota; kingdom Viridiplantae; phylum Streptophyta; class Magnoliopsida; order Fabales; family Fabaceae; genus Vicia; species Vicia faba. Next base: position 535,005,930 of record OX451741.1, read on the forward strand.
AGTTTGTTGTCGATATTTTTGTTACTCCAATGGATGGTAGCCTTGTCATTATGTAAGGTATTCTCTTGTTGATATTTTTGTTACTCCAATGGTTGATAGTCTTCTCATTATGGAAGGTAGTCTGTTGTCCAGATTTTTGTTACTCCAATGGATGGTAGCCTTGTCATTATGGAAGGTAGTTTGTTGTTCAGATTTTTGTTACTCCAATGGACGGTAGACTTGTCATTATGGAAGGTAGTTTGTCATTGTAATTTCTGTTACTCCAATGGATGGTAGCCTTGTCATTATTGAAGGTAGTATGTTGTTCATATTTTTGTTACTCTAATGGATGGTAGCCTTGTCATTATGGAAGATAGTTTGTTGTCGAGATTTTTGTTACTCCAATGGATGGTAGCCTTGTCATTATGGAAGGTAGTCTCTTGTTGATATTTTTGTTACTCCAATGGATGATAGTCTTCTCATTATGGAAGGTAGTCTGTCGTTGTAATTTCTGTTACTCCAATGGATGGTAGCCTTGTCATTATGGAAGGTAGTTTGTTGTTCAGATTTTTGTTACTCCAATGGATGGTAGCCTTGTCATTATGGAAGATGGTCTATTGTCGAGATTTTTGATACTCCAATGGATGGTAGCCTTGTCATTATGGAAGGTAGTATTTTGTCGATATCTTTGTTACTCCAATGGATGGTAGCCTTGTCATTATGGAAGTTAGTATTTTGTCAATATCTTTTTTACTCCAATGGATGGTAGCCTTGTCATTATGGAAGTTAGTCTGTTGTCGAGATTTTTGTTACTCCAATGGATGGTAGCCTTGTCATTATGGAAGGTAGTCTCTTGTTGATATTTTTGTTACTCCAATGGTTGATAGTCTTCTCATTATGGAAGGTAGTTTGTTGTCCCGATTTATTTTACTCAAATGGATGGTAGCCTTGTCATTATGGAAGGTAGTCTGTCGATGTAATTTCTGTTACTCCAATGGATGGTAGCCTTGTCATTATGGAAGGTAGTCTATTGTTCAGATTTTTGTTACTCCAATGGATGGTAGACTTGTCATTATGGATGGTAGACTTGTCATTATGGAAGGTAGTCTGTCGTTGTAATTTCTGTTACTCCAATGTATGGTAGCCTTGTCATTATGGAAGGTAGTCTGTTGGTCATATTTTTGTTACTCCAATGGATGGTAGCCTTGTCAATATGGAAGATAGTCTGTTGTCGAGATTTTTGTTACTCCAATGGATGGTAGCCTTGTCATTATGGAAGGTAGTCTCTTGTTTATGTTTTTGTTACTCCCATGGATGATAGTCTTCTCATTATGGAAGGTAAATTGTTGTCCCGATTTTTGTTACTTAAATGGATAGTAGCCTTGTTATTATGGAAGGTAGTTTGTTGTTCAGATTTTTGTTACTACAATGGATGGTAGCCTTGTCATTATTGAAGATGGTCTGTTGTCGAGATTTTTGTTACTCCAATGGAATGGTAGCCTTGTCATTATGGAAGGTAGTATTTTGTCGATATCTTTGTTACTCCAATGGATGGTAGCCTTATCATTTTGGAAGTTAGTTTGTTTTTGATATTTTTGTTACTCCAATGGATGGTAGCCTTGTCATTATGGAAGGTAGTCTCTTGTTGATATTTTTGTTACTCCAATGGTTGATAGTCTTCTCATTATGGAAGGTAGTCTGTTGTCCAGATTTTCGTTACTCAAATGGATGGTAGCCTTGTCATTATGGAAGGTAGTGTGTCGATGTAATTTATGTTACTCCAATGGATGGTAGCCTTGTCATTATGGAAGGTAGTCTGTTGTTCAGATTTTTGTTACTCCAATGGATGATAGTCTTCTCATTATGGAAGGTAAACTGTTGTCCCGATTTTTGTTACTCCAATGGATGATAGTCTTCTCATTATGGAAGGTAGTCTCTTGTTGATATTTTTGTTACTCCAATGGATGATAGTCTTCTCATTATGGAAGGTAAACTGTTGTCCCGATTTTTGTTACTCAAATGGATGGTAGCCTTCTCATTATGGAAGGTAGTCTGTCGTTGTAATTTCTGTTACTCCAATGGATGGTAGCCTTGTCATTATGGAAGGTAGTTTGTTGTTCAGATTTTTGTTACTCCAATGGATGGTAGCCGTGTCATTATGGAAGATGGTCTATTATCGAGATTTTTGTTACTCCAATGGATGGTAGCCTTGTCATTATGGAAGGTAGTATTTTGTCGATATCTTTGTTACTCCAATGGATGGTAGCCTTGTCATTATGGAAGGTAGTCTATTGTTCATATTTTTGTTACTCCAATGGATGGTAGCCTTGTCATTATGGAAGATAGTCTGTTGTCGAGATTTTTGTTACTCCAATGGATGGTAGCCTTGTCATTATGGAAGGTAGTCTCTTGTTTATATTTTTGTTACTCCAATGGATGATAGTCTTCTGATTATGGAAGGTAAATTGTTGTGCCGATTTTTGTTACTCAAATGGATGGTAGCCTTGTCATTAAGGAAGGTAGTTTGTCGTTGTAATTTAAGTTACTCTAATGGATGGTAGCCTTGTCATTATGGAAGGTAGTTTGTTGTTCAGATTTTTGTTACTACAATGGATGGTAGCCTTGTCATTATGGAAGATAGTCTGTTGTCGAGATTTTTGTTACTCCAATGGAATGGTAGCCTTGTCATTATGGAAGGTAGTATTTTGTCGATATCTTTGTTACTCCAATGGATGGTAGCCCTATCATTTTGGAAGTTAGTTTGTTGTCGATATTTTTGTTACTCCAATGGATGGTATCCTTGTCATTATGGAAGGTAGTTTGTTGTTCAGATTTTTGTTACTCCAATGGATGGTAGCCTTGTCATTATGGAAGATGGTCTATTGTTGAGATTTTTGTTACTCCAATGGATGGTAGCCTTGTCATTATGGAAGGTAGTATTTTGTCGATATCTTCGTTACTCTAATGGATGGTAGCCTTGTCATTATGGAAGTTAGTATTTTGACGATATCTTTTTTACTCCAATGGATGGTAGCCTTGATATTAGGGAACTTCGTCTGTTGTCGAGATTTTTGTTACTCCAATGGATGGTAGCCTTGTCATTATGGAAGGTAGTCTCTTGTTGATATTTTTGTTACTCCAATGGTTGATAGTCTTCTCATTATGGAAGGTAGTTTGTTGTCCCGATTTTTTTTTCTCAAATGGATGGTAGCCTTGTCATTATGGAAGGTAGTCTGTCGATGTAATTTCTGTTACTCCAATGGATGGTAGCCTTGTCATTATGGAAGGTAGTCTATTGTTCAGATTTTCGTTACTCCAATGGATGGTAGACTTGTCATTATGGAAGGTAGTCTATCATTGTAATTTCTGTTACTCCAATGGATGGTAGCCTTGTCATTATGGAAGGTAGTCTGTTGTTCATATTTTTGTTACTCCTATGGATGGTAGCCTTGTCATTATGGAAGATAGTCTGTTGTCGAGATTTTTGTTACTCCAATGGATGGTAGCCTTGTCATTATGGAAGGTAGTCTCTTGTTTATATTTTTGTTACTCCAATGGATGATAGTCTTCTCATTATGGAAGGTAAATTGTTGTCCCGATTTTTGTTACTCAAATGGATGGTAGCCTTGTCATTATGGAAGGTAGTCTGTCGTTGTAATTTCAGTTACTCCAATGGATGGTAGCCTTATCATTATGGAAGGTAGTTTGTTGTTCAGATTTTTGTTACTACAATGGATGGTAGCCTTGTCATTATGGAAGATGGTCTATTGTCGAGATTTTTGTTACTCCAATGGAATGGTAGCCTTGTCATTATGGAAGGTAGTATTTTGTCGATATCTTTGTTACTCCAATGGATGGTAGCCTTATCATTTTGGAAGTTAGTTTGTTGTCGATATTTTTGTTACTCCAATGGATGGTAGCCTTGTCATTATGTAAGGTAGTCTCTTGTTGATATTTTTGTTACTCTAATGGTTGATAGTCTTGTCATTATGGAAGGTAGTCTGTTGTCCAGAGTTTTGTTACTCCAATGTATGGTAGCCTTGTCATTATGGAAGGTAGTCTGTTGTTCAGATTTTTGTTACTCCAATGGATGGTAGACTTTTCATTATGGAAGGTAGTTTGTCATTGTAATTTCTGTTACTCCAATGGATGGTAGCCTTGTCATTATGGAAGGTAGTATGTTGTTCATATTTTTGTTACTCTAATGGATGGTAGCCTTGTCATTATGGAAGATAGTCTGTTGTCGAGATTTTTGTTGTTCCAATGGATGGTAGCCTTGTCATTATGGAAGGTAGTCTCTTGTTGATATTTTTGTTACTCCAATGGATGATAGTCTTCTCATTATGGAAGGTAGTCTGTCGTTGTAATTTATGTTACTCCAATGGATGGTAGCCTTGTCATTGTGGAAGGTAGTTTGTTGTTCAGATTTTTGTTACTCCAATGGATGGTAGCCTTGTCATTATGGAAGATGGTCTATTGTCGAGATTTTTGTTACTCCAATGGATGGTAGTCTTGTCATTATGGAAGGTAGTATTTTGTCGATATCTTTGTTACTCTAATGGATGGTAGCCTTGTCATTATGGAAGTTAGTATTTTGTCGATATCTTTTTTACTCCAATGGATGGTAGCCTTGTCATTATGGAAGTTAGTCTGTTGTCGAGATTTTTGTTACTCCAATGGATGGTAGCCTTGTCATTATGGAAGGTAGTCTCTTGTTGATATTTTTGTTACTCCAATGGTTGATAGTCTTCTCATTATGGAAGGTAGTCTGTTGTCCCGATTTTTTTTACTCAAAAGGATGGTAGCCTTGTCATTATGGAAGGTAGTCTGTCGATGTAATTTCTGTTACTCCAATGGATGGTAGCCTTGTCATTATGGAAGGTAGTCTATTGTTCAGATTTTTGTTACTCCAATGGATGGTAGACTTGTCATTATGGAAGGTAGTCTGTCGTTGTAATTTCTGTTACTCAAATGGATGGTAGCCTTGTCATTATTGAAGGTAGTCTGTTGGTCATATTTTTGTTACTCCAATGGATGATAGCCTTGTCATTATGGAAGATAGTCTGTTGTCGAGATTTTTGTTACTCCAATGGATGATAGTCTTCTCATTATGGAAGGTAAATTGTTTTCCCGATTTTTGTTACTCAAATGGATGGTAGCCTTGTCATTATGGAAGGTAATCTGTCGTTGTAATTTCAGTTACTCCAATGGATGGTAGCCTTGTCATTATGGAAGGTAGTTTGTTGTTCAGATTTTTGTTACTACAATGTATGGTAGCCTTGTCATTATTGAAGATGGTCTGTTGTCGAGATTTTTGTTACTCCAATGGAATGGTAGCCTTGTCATTATGGAAGGTAGTATTTTGTCGATATCTTTGTTACTCCAATGGATGGTAGCCTTATAATTTTGGAAGTTAGTTTGTTGTCGATATTTTTGTTACTCCAATGGATGGTAGCCTTGTCATTATGGAAGGTAGTCTCTTGTTGATATTTTTGTTACTCCAATGGTTGATAGTCTTCTCATTATGGAAGGTGGTCTGTTGTCCAGATTTTTGTTACTCAAATGGATGGTAGCCTTGTCATTATGGAAGGTAGTGTGTCGATGTAATTTATGTTACTCCAATGGATGGTAGCCTTGTCATTATGGGAGGTAGTCTGTTGTTCAGATTTTTGTTACTCCAATGGATGGTAGACATGTCATTATGGGAGGTAGTCTGTCATTGTAATTTCTGTTACTCCAATGGATGGTAGCCTTGTCATTATGGAAGGTAGTCTCTTGTTGATATTTTTGTTACTCCAATGGATGATAGTCTTCTCATTATGGTAGGTAAACTGTTGTCCCGATTTTTGTTACTCCAATGGATGATAATCTTCTCATTATGGAAGGTAGTCTCTTGTTGATATTTTTGTTACTCAAATGGATGATAGTCTTCTAATTATGGAAGGTAAACTGTTGTCCCGATTTTTGTTACTCAAATGGATGGTAGCCTTCTCATTATGGAAGGTAGTCTGTCGTTGTAATTTCTGTTACTCCAATGGATGGTAGCCTTGTCATTATGGAAGGTAGTTTGTTGTTCAGATTTTTGTTACTCCAATGGATGGTAGCCTTGTCATTATGGAAGATGGTCTATTGTCGAGATTTTTGTTACTCCAATGGATGGTAGCCTTGTCATTATGGAAGGTAGTATTTTGTCGATATCTTTGTTACTCCAATGGATGGTAGCCTTGTCATTATGGAAGTTAGTATTTTGTCGATATCTTTTTTACTCCAATGGATGGTAGCCTTGTCATTATGGAAGTTAGTCTGTTGTCGAGATTTTTGTTACTCCAATGGATGGTAGCCTTGTCATTATGGAAGGTAGTCTCTTGTTGATATTTTTGTTACTCCAATGGTTGATAGTCTTCTCATTATGGAAGGTAATCTGTTGTCCCGATTTTTTTTACTCAAATGGATGGTAGCCTTGTCATTATGGAAGGTAGTCTGTCGATGTAATTTCTGTTACTCCAATGGATGGTAGCCTTGTCATTATGGAAGGTAGTCTATTGTTCAGATTTTTGTTACTCCAATGGATGGTAGACTTGTCATTATGGAAGGTAGTCCGTCGTTGTAATTTATGTTACTCCAATGGATAGTAGCCTTGTCATTATGGAAGGTAGTCTGTTGTTCATATTTTTGTAACTCCAATGGATGGTAGCCTTGTCATTATGGAAGATAGTCTGTTGTCGAGATTTTTGTTACTCCAATGGATGGTAGCCTTGTCATTATGGAAGGTAGTCTCTTGTTTATATTTTTGTTACTCCAATGGATGATAGTCTTCTCATTATGGAAGGTAAATTGTTGTCGCGATTTTTTTTACTCAAATGGATGGTAGCCTTGTCATTATGGAAGGTAGTCTGTCGATGTAATTTCTGTTACTCCAATGGATGGTAGCCTTGTCATTATGGAAGGTAGTCTATTGTTCAGATTTTTGTTACTCCAATGGATGGTAGACTTGTCATTATGGAAGGTAGTCTGTCGTTGTAATTTCTGTTACTCTAATGGATGGTAGCCTTGTCATTATGGAAGGTAGTCTATTGGTCATATTTTTGTTACTCCAATGGATGGTAGCCTTGTCATTATGGAAGATAGTCTGTTGTCGAGATTTTTGTTACTCCAATGGATGGTAGCCTTGTCATTATGGAAGGTAGTCTCTTGTTTATATTTTTGTTACTCCAATGGATGATAGTCTTCTCATTATGGAAGGTAAATTGTTGTCCCGATTTTTGTTACTCAAATGGATGGTAGCCCTGTTATTATGGAAGGTAGTCTGTCGTTGTAATTTCAGTTACTCCAATGGATGGTAGCCTTGTCATTATGGAAGGTAGTTTGTTGTTCAGATTTTTGTTACTACAATGGATGGTAGCCTTGTCATTATGGAAGATGGTCTGTTGTCGAGATTTTTGTTACTCCAATGGAATGGTAGCCTTGTCATTATGGAAGGTAGTATTTTGTCGATATCTTTGTTACTCTAATGGATGGTAGCCTTATCATTTTGGAAGTTAGTTTGTTGTCGATATTTTTGTTACTCCAATGGATGGTAGCCTTGTCATTATGGAAGGTAGTCTCTTGTTGATATTTTTGTTACTCCAATGGTTGATATTCTTCTCATTATGGAAGGTAGTCTGTTGTCCAGATTTTTGTTACTCAAATGGATGGTAGCCTTGTCATTATGGAAGGTAGTGTGTCGATGTAATTTATGTTACTCCAATGGATGGTAGCCTTGGCATTATGGAAGGTAGTTTGTTGTTCAGATTTTTGTTACTCCAATGGATGGTAGACTTGTAATTATGGAAGGTAGTCTGTCATTGTAATTTCTGTTACTCCAATGGATGGTAGCCTTGTCATTATGGAAGGTAGTCTGTTGTTCATATTTTTGTTACTCTAATGGATGATAGCCTTGTCATTATGGAAGATAGTCTGTTGTCGAGATTTTTGTTACTCCAATGGATGGTAGCCTTGTCATTATGGAAGGTAGTCTCTTGTTGATATTTTTGTTACTCCAATGGATGATAGTCTTCTCATTATGGAAGGTAAACTGTTGTCCCGATTTTTGTTACTCCAATGGATGGTAGCCTTCTCATTATGGAAGGTAGTCTGTCGTTGTAATTTCTATTACTCCAATGGATGGTAGCCTTGACATTATGGAAGGTAGTCTGTTGTTCAGATTTTTGTTACTCCAATGGATGGTAGCCTTGTCATTATGGAAGGTAGTCTGTTGGTCATATTTTTGTTACTCCAATGGATGGTAGCCTTGTCATTATGGAAGATAGTCTGTTGTCTCGATTTTTTTTACTCAAATGGATGGTAGCCTTGTCATTATGGAAGGTAGTCTGTCGATGTAATTTCTGTTACTCCAATGGATGGTAGCCTTGTCATTATGGAAGGTAGTCTATTGTTCAGATTTTTGTTACTCCAATGGATGGTAGACTTGTCATTATGGAAGGTAGTCTGTCGTTGTAATTTCTGTTACTCCAATGGATGGTAGCCTTGTCATCATGGAAGGTAGTCTATTGGTCATATTTTTGTTACTCCAATGGATCGTAGCCTTGTCATTATGGAAGATAGTCTGTTGTCGAGATTTTTGTTACTCCAATGGATGGTAGCCTTGTCATTATGGAAGGTAGTCTGTTGTTTATATTTTTGTTACTCCAATGGATGATAGTCTTCTCATTATGGAATGTAAATTGTTGTCCCGATTTTTGTTACTCAAATGGATGGTAGCCCTGTTATTATGGAAGGTAGTCTGTCGTTGTAATTTCAGTTACTCCAATGGATGGTAGCCTTGTTATTATGGAAGGTAATTTGTTGTTCAGATTTTTGTTACTACAATGGATGGTAGCCTTGTCATTATGGAAGATGGTCTGTTGTCGAGATTTTTGTTACTCCAATGGAATGGTAGCCTTGTCATTATGGAAGGTAGTATTTTGTCGATATCTTTGTTACTCCAATGGATGGAAGCCTTATCATTTTGGAAGTTAGTTTGTTGTCGATATTTTTGTTACTCCAATGGATGGTAGCCTTGTCATTATGGAAGGTAGTCTCTTGTTGATATTTTTGTTACCCCAATGGTTGGTAGTCTTCTCATTATGGAAGGTAGTCTGTTGTCCAGATTTTTGTTACTCAAATGGATGGTAGCCTTGTCATTATGGAAGGTAGTGTGTCGATGTAATTTATGTTACTCCAATGGATGGTAGCCTTGTCATTATGGAAGGTAGTCTGTCATTGTAATTTCTGTTACTCCAATGGATGGTAGCCTTGTCATTATGGAAGGTAGTCTGTTGTTCATATTTTTGTTACTCTAATGGATGGTAGCCTTGTCATTATGGAAGATAGTCTGTTGTCGAGATTTTTGTTACTCCAATGGATGGTAGCCTTGTCATTATGGAAGGTAGTCTCTTGTTGATATTTTTGTTACTCCAATGGATGATAGTCTTCTCATTATGGAAGGTAAACTGTTGTCCCGATTTTTGTTACTCAAATGGATGGTAGCCTTCTCATTATGGAAGGTAGTCTGTCGTTGTAATTTATGTTACTCCAATGGATGGTAGCCTTGACATTATGGAAGGTAGTTTGTTGTTCAGATTTTTGTTACTCCAATGGATGGTAGCCTTGTCATTATGGAAGGTAGTCTGTTGGTCATATTTTTGTTACTCCAATGGATGGGAGCCTTGTCATTATGGAAGATAGTCTGTTGTCCCGATTTTTTTTACTCAAATGGATGGTAGCCTTGTCATTATGGAAGGTAGTCTGTCGATGTAATTTCTGTTACTCCAATGGATGGTAGCCTTGTCATTATGGAAGGTAGTCTATTGTTCAGATTTTTGTTACTCCAATGGATGGTAGACTTGTCATTATGGAAGGTAGTCTGTCGTTGTAATTTTTGTTACTCCAATGGATGGTAGCCTTGTCATTATGGAAGGTAGTCTATTGGTCATATTTTTGTTACTCCAATGGATGGTAGCCTTGTCATTATGGAAGATAGTCTGTTGTCGAGATTTTTGTTACTCCAATGGATGGTAGCCTTGTCATTATGGAAGGTAGTCTCTTGTTTATATTTTTGTTACTCCAATGGATGATAGTCTTCTGATTATGGAAGGTAAATTGTTGTCCCGATTTTTGTTACTCAAATGGATGGTAGCCCTGTTATTATGGAAGGTAGTCTATCGTTGTAATTTCAGTTACTCCAATGGATGGTAGCCTTGTCATTATGGAAGGTAGTTTGTTGTTCAGATTTTTGTTACTACAATGGATGGTAGCCTTGTCATTATGTAAGATGGTCTATTGTCGAGATTTTTGTTACTCCAATGGAATGGTAGCCTTGTCATTATGGAAGGTAGTTTGTTGTTCAGATTTTTGTTACTACAATGGATGGTAGCCTTGTCATTATGGAAGATGGTCTGTTGTCGAGATTTTTGTTACTCCAATGGAATGGTAGCCTTGTCATTATGGAAGGTAGTATTTTGTCGATATCTTTGTTACTCTAATGGATGGTAGCCTTATCATTTTGGAAGTTAGTTTGTTGTCGATATTTTTGTTACTCCAATGGATGGTAGCCTTGTCATTATGGAAGGTAGTCTCTTGTTGATATTTTTGTTACTCCAATGGTTGATATTCTTCTCATTATGGAAGGTAGTCTGTTGTCCAGATTTTTGTTACTCAAATGGATGGTAGCCTTGTCATTATGGAAGGTAGTGTGTCGATGTAATTTATGTTACTCCAATGGATGGTAGCCTTGGCATTATGGAAGGTAGTTTGTTGTTCAGATTTTTGTTACTCCAATGGATGGTAGACTTGTAATTATGGAAGGTAGTCTGTCATTGTAATTTCTGTTACTCCAATGGATGGTAGCCTTGTCATTATGGAAGGTAGTCTGTTGTTCATATTTTTGTTACTCTAATGGATGATAGCCTTGTCATTATGGAAGATAGTCTGTTGTCGAGATTTTTGTTACTCCAATGGATGGTAGCCTTGTCATTATGGAAGGTAGTCTCTTGTTGATATTTTTGTTACTCCAATGGATGATAGTCTTCTCATTATGGAAGGTAAACTGTTGTCCCGATTTTTGTTACTCCAATGGATGGTAGCCTTCTCATTATGGAAGGTAGTCTGTCGTTGTAATTTCTATTACTCCAATGGATGGTAGCCTTGACATTATGGAAGGTAGTCTGTTGTTCAGATTTTTGTTACTCCAATGGATGGTAGCCTTGTCATTATGGAAGGTAGTCTGTTGGTCATATTTTTGTTACTCCAATGGATGGTAGCCTTGTCATTATGGAAGATAGTCTGTTGTCTCGATTTTTTTTACTCAAATGGATGGTAGCCTTGTCATTATGGAAGGTAGTCTGTCGATGTAATTTCTGTTACTCCAATGGATGGTAGCCTTGTCATTATGGAAGGTAGTCTATTGTTCAGATTTTTGTTACTCCAATGGATGGTAGACTTGTCATTATGGAAGGTAGTCTGTCGTTGTAATTTCTGTTACTCCAATGGATGGTAGCCTTGTCATTATGGAAGGTAGTCTATTGGTCATATTTTTGTTACTCCAATGGATGGTAGCCTTGTCATTATGGAAGATAGTCTGTTGTCGAGATTTTTGTTACTCCAATGGATGGTAGCCTTGTCATTATGGAAGGTAGTCTGTTGTTTATATTTTTGTTACTCCAATGGATGATAGTCTTCTCATTATGGAATGTAAATTGTTGTCCCGATTTTTGTTACTCAAATGGATGGTAGCCCTGTTATTATGGAAGGTAGTCTGTCGTTGTAATTTCAGTTACTCCAATGGATGGTAGCCTTGTTATTATGGAAGGTAGTTTGTTGTTCAGATTTTTGTTACTACAATGGATGGTAGCCTTGTCATTATGGAAGATGGTCTGTTGTCGAGATTTTTGTTACTCCAATGGAATGGTAGCCTTGTCATTATGGAAGGTAGTATTTTGTCGATATCTTTGTTACTCCAATGGATGGAAGCCTTATCATTTTGGAAGTTAGTTTGTTGTCGATATTTTTGTTACTCCAATGGATGGTAGCCTTGTCATTATGGAAGGTAGTCTCTTGTTGATATTTTTGTTACCCCAATGGTTGGTAGTCTTCTCATTATGGAAGGTAGTCTGTTGTCCAGATTTTTGTTACTCAAATGGATGGTAGCCTTGTCATTATGGAAGGTAGTGTGTCGATGTAATTTATGTTACTCCAATGGATGGTAGCCTTGTCATTATGGAAGGTAGTCTGTCATTGTAATTTCTGTTACTCCAATGGATGGTAGCCTTGTCATTATGGAAGGTAGTCTGTTGTTCATATTTTTGTTACTCTAATGGATGGTAGCCTTGTCATTATGGAAGATAGTCTGTTGTCGAGATTTTTGTTACTCCAATGGATGGTAGCCTTGTCATTATGGAAGGTAGTCTCTTGTTGATATTTTTGTTACTCCAATGGATGATAGTCTTCTCATTATGGAAGGTAAACTGTTGTCCCGATTTTTGTTACTCAAATGGATGGTAGCCTTCTCATTATGGAAGGTAGTCTGTCGTTGTAATTTATGTTACTCCAATGGATGGTAGCCTTGACATTATGGAAGGTAGTTTGTTGTTCAGATTTTTGTTACTCCAATGGATGGTAGCCTTGTCATTATGGAAGGTAGTCTGTTGGTCATATTTTTGTTACTCCAATGGATGGGAGCCTTGTCATTATGGAAGATAGTCTGTTGTCCCGATTTTTTTTACTCAAATGGATGGTAGCCTTGTCATTATGGAAGGTAGTCTGTCGATGTAATTTCTGTTACTCCAATGGATGGTAGCCTTGTCATTATGGAAGGTAGTCTATTGTTCAGATTTTTGTTACTCCAATGGATGGTAGACTTGTCATTATGGAAGGTAGTCTGTCGTTGTAATTTTTGTTACTCCAATGGATGGTAGCCTTGTCATTATGGAAGGTAGTCTATTGGTCATATTTTTGTTACTCCAATGGATGGTAGCCTTGTCATTATGGAAGATAGTCTGTTGTCGAGATTTTTGTTACTCCAATGGATGGTAGCCTTGTCATTATGGAAGGTAGTCTCTTGTTTATATTTTTGTTACTCCAATGGATGATAGTCTTCTGATTATGGAAGGTAAATTGTTGTCCCGATTTTTGTTACTCAAATGGATGGTAGCCCTGTTATTATGGAAGGTAGTCTATCGTTGTAATTTCAGTTACTCCAATGGAAGGTAGCCTTGTCATTATGGAAGGTAGTTTGTTGTTCAGATTTTTGTTACTACAATGGATGGTAGCCTTGTCATTATGTAAGATGGTCTGTTGTCGAGATTTTTGTTACTCCAATGGAATGGTAGCCTTGTCATTATGGAAGGTAGTTTGTTGTTCAGATTTTTGTTACTACAATGGATGGTAGCCTTGTCATTATGGAAGATGGTCTGTTGTCGAGATTTTTGTTACTCCAATGGAATGGTAGCCTTGTCATTATGGAAGGTAGTATTTTGTCGATATCTTTGTTACTCTAATGGATGGTAGCCTTATCATTTTGGAAGTTAGTTTGTTGTCGATATTTTTGTTACTCCAATGGATGGTAGCCTTGTCATTATGGAAGGTAGTCTCTTGTTGATATTTTTGTTACTCCAATGGTTGATATTCTTCTCATTATGGAAGGTAGTCTGTTGTCCAGATTTTTGTTACTCAAATGGATGGTAGCCTTGTCATTATGGAAGGTAGTGTGTCGATGTAATTTATGTTACTCCAATGGATGGTAGCCTTGGCATTATGGAAGGTAGTTTGTTGTTCAGATTTTTGTTACTCCAATGGATGGTAGACTTGTAATTATGGAAGGTAGTCTGTCATTGTAATTTCTGTTACTCCAATGGATGGTAGCCTTGTCATTATGGAAGGTAGTCTGTTGTTCATATTTTTGTTACTCTAATGGATGATAGCCTTGTCATTATGGAAGATAGTCTGTTGTCGAGATTTTTGTTACTCCAATGGATGGTAGCCTTGTCATTATGGAAGGTAGTCTCTTGTTGATATTTTTGTTACTCCAATGGATGATAGTCTTCTCATTATGGAAGGTAAACTGTTGTCCCGATTTTTGTTACTCCAATGGATGGTAGCCTTCTCATTATGGAAGGTAGTCTGTCGTTGTAATTTCTATTACTCCAATGGATGGTAGCCTTGACATTATGGAAGGTAGTCTGTTGTTCAGATTTTTGTTACTCCAATGGATGGTAGCCTTGTCATTATGGAAGGTAGTCTGTTGGTCATATTTTTGTTACTCCAATGGATGGTAGCCTTGTCATTATGGAAGATAGTCTGTTGTCTCGATTTTTTTTACTCAAATGAATGGTAGCCTTGTCATTATGGAAGGTAGTCTGTCGATGTAATTTCTGTTACTCCAATGGATGGTAGCCTTGTCATTATGGAAGGTAGTCTATTGTTCAGATTTTTGTTACTCCAATGGATGGTAGACTTGTCATTATGGAAGGTAGTCTGTCGTTGTAATTTCTGTTACTCCAATGGATGGTAGCCTTGTCATTATGGAAGGTAGTCTATTGGTCATATTTTTGTTACTCCAATGGATGGTAGCCTTGTCATTATGGAAGATAGTCTGTTGTCGAGATTTTTGTTACTCCAATGGATGGTAGCCTTGTCATTATGGAAGGTAGTCTGTTGTTTATATTTTTGTTACTCCAATGGATGATAGTCTTCTCATTATGGAATGTAAATTGTTGTCCCGATTTTTGTTACTCAAATGGATGGTAGCCCTGTTATTATGGAAGGTAGTCTGTCGTTGTAATTTCAGTTACTCCAATGGATGGTAGCCTTGTTATTATGGAAGGTAGTTTGTTGTTCAGATTTTTGTTACTACAATGGATGGTAGCCTTGTCATTATGGAAGATGGTCTGTTGTCGAGATTTTTGTTACTCCAATGGAATGGTAGCCTTGTCATTATGGAAGGTAGTATTTTGTCGATATCTTTGTTACTCCAATGGATGGAAGCCTTATCATTTTGGAAGTTAGTTTGTTGTCGATATTTTTGTTACTCCAATGGATGGTAGCCTTGTCATTATGGAAGGTAGTCTCTTGTTGATATTTTTGTTACCCCAATGGTTGGTAGTCTTCTCATTATGGAAGGTAGTCTGTTGTCCAGATTTTTGTTACTCAAATGGATGGTAGCCTTGTCATTATGGAAGGTAGTGTGTCGATGTAATTTATGTTACTCCAATGGATGGTAGCCTTGTCATTATGGAAGGTAGTCTGTCATTGTAATTTCTGTTACTCCAATGGATGGTAGCCTTGTCATTATGGAAGGTAGTCTGTTGTTCATATTTTTGTTACTCTAATGGATGGTAGCCTTGTCATTATGGAAGATAGTCTGTTGTCGAGATTTTTGTTACTCCAATGGATGGTAGCCTTGTCATTATGGAAGGTAGTCTCTTGTTGATATTTTTGTTACTCCAATGGATGATAGTCTTCTCATTATGGAAGGTAAACTATTGTCCCGATTTTTGTTACTCAAATGGATGGTAGCCTTCTCATTATGGAAGGTAGTCTGTCGTTGTAATTTATGTTACTCCAATGGATGGTAGCCTTGACATTATGGAAGGTAGTTTGTTGTTCAGATTTTTGTTACTCCAATGGATGGTAGCCTTGTCATTATGGAAGGTAGTCTGTTGGTCATATTTTTGTTACTCCAATGGATGGGAGCCTTGTCATTTTGGAAGATAGTCTGTTGTCCCGATTTTTTTTACTCAAATGGATGGTAGCCTTGTCATTATGGAAGGTAGTCTGTCGATGTAATTTCTGTTACTCCAATGGATGGTAGCCTTGTCATTATGGAAGGTAGTCTATTGTTCAGATTTTTGTTACTCCAATGGATGGTAGACTTGTCATTATGGAAGGTAGTCTGTCGTTGTAATTTTTGTTACTCCAATGGATGGTAGCCTTGTCATTATGGAAGGTAGTCTATTGGTCATATTTTTGTTACTCCAATGGATGGTAGCCTTGTCATTATGGAAGATAGTCTGTTGTCGAGATTTTTGTTACTCCAATGGATGGTAGCCTTGTCATTATGGAAGGTAGTCTCTTGTTTATATTTTTGTTACTCCAATGGATGATAGTCTTCTGATTATGGAAGGTAAATTGTTGTCCCGATTTTTGTTACTCAAATGGATGGTAGCCCTGTTATTATGGAAGGTAGTCTATCGTTGTAATTTCAGTTACTCCAATGGATGGTAGCCTTGTCATTATGGAAGGTAGTTTGTTGTTCAGATTTTTGTTACTACAATGGATGGTAGCCTTGTCATTATGTAAGATGGTCTGTTGTCGAGATTTTTGTTACTCCAATGGAATGGTAGCCTTGTCATTATGGAAGGTAGTATTTTGTCGATATCTTTGTTACTCCAATGGATGGTAGCCTTATCATTTTGGAAGTTAGTTTGTTGTCGATATTTTTGTTACTCCAATGGATGGTAGCCTTGTCATTATGGAAGGTAGTCTCTTGTTGATATTTTTGTTACTCCAATGGTTGATAGTCTTCTCATTATGGAAGGTAGTCTGTTGTCCAGAATTTTGTTACTCAAATGGATGGTAGCCTTGTCATTATGGAAGGTAGTGTGTCGATGTAATTTATGTTACTCCAATGGATGGTAGCCTTGTCATTATGGAAGGTAGTTTGTTGTTCAGATTTTTGTTACTCCAATGGATGGTAGACTTGTCATTATGGAAGGTAGTCTGTCATTGTAATTTCTGTTACTCCAATGGATGGTAGCCTTGTCATTATGGAAGGTAGTCTGTTGTTCATATTTTTGTTACTCTCATGGATGGTAGCCTTGTCATTATGGAAGATAGTTTGTTGTCGAGATTTTTGTTACTCCAATGGATGGTAGCCTTGTCATTATGGAAGGTAGTCTCTTGTTGATATTTTTGTTACTCCAATGGTTGATATTCTTCTCATTATGGAAGGTAGTCTGTTGTCCAGATTTTTGTTACTCAAATGGATGGTAGCCTTGTCATTATGGAAGGTAGTGTGTCGATGTAATTTATGTTACTCCAATGGATGGTAGCCTTGGCATTATGGAAGGTAGTTTGTTGTTCAGATTTTTGTTACTCCAATGGATGGTAGACTTGTAATTATGGAAGGTAGTCTGTCATTGTAATTTCTGTTACTCCAATGGATGGTAGCCTTGTCATTATGGAAGGTAGTCTGTTGTTCATATTTTTGTTACTCTAATGGATGATAGCCTTGTCATTATGGAAGATAGTCTGTTGTCGAGATTTTTGTTACTCCAATGGATGGTAGCCTTGTCATTATGGAAGGTAGTCTCTTGTTGATATTTTTGTTACTCCAATGGATGATAGTCTTCTCATTATGGAAGGTAAACTGTTGTCCCGATTTTTGTTACTCCAATGGATGGTAGCCTTCTCATTATGGAAGGTAGTCTGTCGTTGTAATTTCTATTACTCCAATGGATGGTAGCCTTGACATTATGGAAGGTAGTCTGTTGTTCAGATTTTTGTTACTCCAATGGATGGTAGCCTTGTCATTATGGAAGGTAGTCTGTTGGTCGTATTTTTGTTACTCCAATGGATGGTAGCCTTGTCATTATGGAAGATAGTCTGTTGTCTCGATTTTTTTTACTCAAATGGATGGTAGCCTTGTCATTATGGAAGGTAGTCTGTCGATGTAATTTCTGTTACTCCAATGGATGGTAGCCTTGTCATTATGGAAGGTAGTCTATTGTTCAGATTTTTGTTACTCCAATGGATGGTAGACTTGTCATTATGGAAGGTAGTCTGTCGTTGTAATTTCTGTTACTCCAATGGATGGTAGCCTTGTCATTATGGAAGGTAGTCTATTGGTCATATTTTTGTTACTCCAATGGATGGTAGCCTTGTCATTATGGAAGATAGTCTGTTGTCGAGATTTTTGTTACTCCAATGGATGGTAGCCTTGTCATTATGGAAGGTAGTCTCTTGTTTATATTTTTGTTACTCCAATGGATGATAGTCTTCTCATTATGGAATGTAAATTGTTGTCCCGATTTTTGTTACTCAAATGGATGGTAGCCCTGTTATTATGGAAGGTAGTCTGTCATTGTAATTTCAGTTACTCCAATGGATGGTAGCCTTGTCATTATAGAAGGTAGTTTGTTGTTCAGATTTTTGTTACTACAATGTATGGTAGCCTTGTCATTATTGAAGATGGTCTGTTGTCGAGATTTTTGTTACTCCAATGGAATGGTAGCCTTGTCATTATGGAAGGTAGTATTTTGTCGATATCTTTGTTACTCCAATGGATGGTAGCCTTATCATTTTGGAAGTTAGTTTGTTGTCGATATTTTTGTTACTCCAATGGATGGTAGCCTTGTCATTATGGAAGGTAGTCTCTTGTTGATATTTTTGTTACTCCAATGGTTGATAGTCTTCTCATTATGGAAGGTAGTCTGTTGTCCAGATTTTTGTTACTCAAATGGATGGTAGCCTTGTCATTATGGAAGGTAGTGTGTCGATGTAATTTATGTTACTCCAATGGATGGTAGCCTTGTCATTATGGAAGGTAGTCTGTTGTTCAGATTTTTGTTACTCCAATGGATGGTAGACTTGTCATTATGGAAGGTAGTCTGTCATTGTAATTTCTGTTACTCCAATGGATGGTAGCCTTGTCATTATGGAAGGTAGTCTGTTGTTCATATTTTTGTTACTCTAATGGATGGTAGTCTTCTCATTATGGAAGGTAAACTGTTGTCCCGATTTTTGTTACTCCAATGGATGATAATCTTCTCATTATGGAAGGTAGTCTCTTGTTGATATTTTTGTTACTCAAATGGATGATAGTCTTCTCATTATGGAAGGTAAACTGTTGTCCCGATTTTTGTTACTCAAATGGATGGTAGCCTTCTCATTATGGAAGGTAGTCTGTCGTTGTAATTTCTGTTACTCCAATGGATGGTAGCCTTGTCATTATGGAAGGTAGTTTGTTGTTCAGATTTTTGTTACTCCAATGGATGGTAGCCTTGTCATTATGGAAGATGGTCTATTGTCGAGATTTTTGTTACTCCAATGGATGGTAGCCTTGTCATTATGGAAGGTAGTATTATGTCGTTATCTTTGTTACTCCAATGGATGGTAGCCTTGTCATTATGGAAGTTAGTATTTTGTCGATATCTTTTTTACTCCAATGGATGGTAGCCTTGTCATTATGGAAGTTAGTCTGTTGTCGAGATTTTTGTTACTCCAATGGATGGTAGCCTTGTCATTATGGAAGGTAGTCTCTTGTTGATATTTTTGTTACTCCAATGGTTGATAGTCTTCTCATCATGGAAGGTAGTCTGTTGTCCCGATTTTTTTTACTCAAATGGATGGTAGCCTTGTCATTATGGAAGGTAGTCTGTCGATGTAATTTCTGTTACTCCAATGGATGGTAGCCTTGTCATTATGGAAGGTAGTCTATTGTTCAGATTTTTGTTACTCCAATGGATGGTAGACTTGTTATTATGGAAGGTAGTCTGTCGTTGTAATTTCTGTTACTCCAATGGATGGTAGCCTTGTCATTATGGAAGGTAGTCTGTTGGTCATATTTTTGTGACTCCAATGGATGGTAGCCTTGTCATTATGGAAGGTAGTGTGTCGATGTAATTTATGTTTCTCCAATGGATGGTAGCCTTGTCATTATGGAAGGTAGTTTGTTGTTCAGATTTTTGTTACTCCAATGGATGGTAGACTTGTCATTATGGAAGGTAGTCTGTCATTGTAATTTCTGTTACTCCAATGGATGGTAGCCTTGTCATTATGGAAGGTAGTCTGTTGTTCATATTTTTGTTACTCTAATGGATGGTAGCCTTGTCATTATGGAAGATAGTTTGTTGTCGAGATTTTTGTTACTCCAATGGATGGTAGCCTTGTCATTATGGAAGGTAGTCTCTTGTTTATATTTTTGTTACTCCAATGGATGATAGTCTTCTCATTATGGAAGGTAAACTGTTGTCCCGATTTTTGTTACTCAAATGGATGGTAGCCTTCTCATTATGGAAGGTAGTCTGTCGTTGTAATTTCTGTTACTCCAATGGATGGTAGCCTTGACATTATGGAAGGTAGTTTGTTGTTCAGATTTTTGTTACTCCAATGGATGGTAGCCTTGTCATTATGGAAGGTAGTCTGTTGGTCATATTTTTGTTACTCCAATGGATGGTAGCCTTGTCATTATGGAAGATAGTCTGTTGTCGAGATTTTTGTTACTCCAATGGATGATAGTCTTCTCATTATGGAAGGAAATTGTTTTCCCGATTTTTGTTACTCAAATGGATGGTAGCCTTGTCATTATGGAAGGTAATCTGTCATTGTAATTTCAGTTACTCCAATGGATGGTAGCCTTGTCATTATAGAAGGTAGTTTGTTGTTCAGATTTTTGTTACTACAATGTATGGTAGCCTTGTCATTATTGAAGATGGTCTGTTGTCGAGATTTTTGTTACTCCAATGGAATGGTAGCCTTGTCATTATGGAAGGTAGTATTTTGTCGATATCTTTGTTACTCCAATGGATGGTAGCCTTATCATTTTGGAAGTTAGTTTGTTGTCGATATTTTTGTTACTCCAATGGATGGTAGCCTTGTCATTATGGAAGGTAGTCTCTTGTTGATATTTTTGTTACTCCAATGGTTGATAGTCTTCTCATTATGGAAGGTAGTCTGTTGTCCAGATTTTTGTTACTCAAATGGATGGTAGCCTTGTCATTATGGAAGGTAGTGTGTCGATGTAATTTATGTTACTCCAATGGATGGTAGCCTTGTCATTATGGAAGGTAGTCTGTTGTTCAGATTTTTGTTACTCCAATGGATGGTAGACTTGTCATTATGGAAGGTAGTCTGTCATTGTAATTTCTGTTACTCCAATGGATGGTAGCCTTGTCATTATGGAAGGTAGTCTGTTGTTCATATTTTTGTTACTCTAATGGATGGTAGTCTTCTCATTATGGAAGGTAAACTGTTGTCCCGATTTTTGTTACTCCAATGGATGATAATCTTCTCATTATGGAAGGTAGTCTCTTGTTGATATTTTTGTTACTCAAATGGATGATAGTCTTCTCATTATGGAAGGTAAACTGTTGTCCCGATTTTTGTTACTCAAATGGATGGTAGCCTTCTCATTATGGAAGGTAGTCTGTCGTTGTAATTTCTGTTACTCCAATGGATGGTAGCCTTGTCATTATGGAAGGTAGTTTGTTGTTCAGATTTTTGTTACTCCAATGGATGGTAGCCTTGTCATTATGGAAGATGGTCTATTGTCGAGATTTTTGTTACTCCAATGGATGGTAGCCTTGTCATTATGGAAGGTAGTATTATGTCGTTATCTTTGTTACTCCAATGGATGGTAGCCTTGTCATTATGGAAGTTAGTATTTTGTCGATATCTTTTTTACTCCAATGGATGGTAGCCTTGTCATTATGGAAGTTAGTCTGTTGTCGAGATTTTTGTTACTCCAATGGATGGTAGCCTTGTCATTATGGAAGGTAGTCTCTTGTTGATATTTTTGTTACTCCAATGGTTGATAGTCTTCTCATTATGGAAGGTAGTCTGTTGTCCCGATTTTTTTTACTCAAATGGATGGTAGCCTTGTCATTATGGAAGGTAGTCTGTCGATGTAATTTCTGTTACTCCAATGGATGGTAGCCTTGTCATTATGGAAGGTAGTCTATTGTTCAGATTTTTGTTACTCCAATGGATGGTAGACTTGTTATTATGGAAGGTAGTCTGTCGTTGTAATTTCTGTTACTCCAATGGATGGTAGCCTTGTCATTATGGAAGGTAGTCTGTTGGTCATATTTTTGTGACTCCAATGGATGGTAGCCTTGTCATTATGGAAGGTAGTGTGTCGATGTAATTTATGTTTCTCCAATGGATGGTAGCCTTGTCATTATGGAAGGTAGTTTGTTGTTCAGATTTTTGTTACTCCAATGGATGGTAGACTTGTCATTATGGAAGGTAGTCTGTCATTGTAATTTCTGTTACTCCAATGGATGGTAGCCTTGTCATTATGGAAGGTAGTCTGTTGTTCATATTTTTGTTACTCTAATGGATGGTAGCCTTGTCATTATGGAAGATAGTTTGTTGTCGAGATTTTTGTTACTCCAATGGATGGTAGCCTTGTCATTATGGAAGGTAGTCTCTTGTTTATATTTTTGTTACTCCAATGGATGATAGTCTTCTCATTATGGAAGGTAAACTGTTGTCCCGATTTTTGTTACTCAAATGGATGGTAGCCTTCTCATTATGGAAGGTAGTCTGTCGTTGTAATTTCTGTTACTCCAATGGATGGTAGCCTTGACATTATGGAAGGTAGTTTGTTGTTCAGATTTTTGTTACTCCAATGGATGGTAGCCTTGTCATTATGGAAGGTAGTCTGTTGGTCATATTTTTGTTACTCCAATGGATGGTAGCCTTGTCATTATGGAAGATAGTCTGTTGTCGAGATTTTTGTTACTCCAATGGATGATAGTCTTCTCATTATGGAAGGAAATTGTTTTCCCGATTTTTGTTACTCAAATGGATGGTAGCCTTGTCATTATGGAAGGTAATCTGTCATTGTAATTTCAGTTACTCCAATGGATGGTAGCCTTGTCATTATGGAAGGTAGTTTGTTGTTCAGATTTTTGTTACTACAATGTATGGTAGCCTTGTCATTATTGAAGATGGTCTGTTGTCGAGATTTTTGTTACTCCAATGGAAATGTAGCCTTGTCATTATGGAAGGTAGTATTTTGTCGATATCTTTGTTACTCCAACGAACGGTAGCCTTATCATTTTGGAAGTTAGTTTGTTGTCGATATTTTTGTTACTCCAATGGATGGTAGCCTTGTCATTATGGAAGGTAGTCTCTTGTTGATATTTTTGTTACTCCAATGGTTGATAGTCTTCTCATTATGGAAGGTAGTCTGTTGTCCAGATTTTTGTTACTCAAATGGATGGTAGCCTTGTCATTATGGAAGGTAGTGTGTCGATGTAATTTATGTTACTCCAATGGATGGTAGCCTTGTCATTATGGAAGGTAGTCTGTTGTTCAGATTTTTGTTACTCCAATGGATGGTAGACTTGTCATTATGGAAGGTAGTCTATCATTGTAATTTCTGTTACTCCAATGGATGGTAGCCTTGTCATTATGGAAGGTAGTCTCTTGTTGATATTTTTGTTACTCCAATGGATGATAGTCTTCTCATTATGGAAGGTAAACTGTTGTCCCGATTTTTGTTACTCCAATATATGATAATCTTCTCATTATGGAAGGTAGTCTCTTGTTGATATTTTTGTTACTCAAATGGATGATAGTCTTCTCATTATGTAAGGTAAACTGTTGTCCCGATTTTTGTTACTCAAATGGATGGTAGCCTTCTCATTATGGAAGGTAGTCTGTCGTTGTAATTTCTGTTACTCCAATGGATGGTAGCCTTGTCATTATGGAAGGTAGTTTGTTGTTCAGATTTTTGTTACTCCAATGGATGGTAGCCTTGTCATTATGGAAGATGGTCTATTGTCGAGATTTTTGTTACTCCAATGGATGGTAGCCTTGTCATTATGGAAGGTAGTATTATGTCGATATCTTTGTTACTCCAATGGATGGTAGCCTTGTCATTATGGAAGTTAGTATTTTGTCGATATCTTTTTTACTCCAATGGATGGTAGCCTTGTCATTATGGAAGGTAGTCTCTTGTTGATATTTTTGTTACTCCAATGGTTGATAGTCTTCTCATTATGGAAGGTAGTTTGTTGTCCCGATTTTTTTTTCTCAAATTGATGGTAGCCTTGTCATTATGGAAGGTAGTCTGTCGATGTAATTTCTGTTACTCCAATGGATGGTAGCCTTGTCATTATGGAAGGTAGTCTATTGTTCAGATTTTTGTTACTCCAATGGATGGTAGACTTGTTATTATGGAAGGTAGTCCGTCGTTGTAATTTCTGTTACTCCAATGGATGGTAGCCATGTCATTATGGAAGGTAGTCTGTTGGTCATATTTTTGTGACTCCAATGGATGGTAGCCTTGTCATTATGGAAGATAGTCTGTTGTCGAGATTTTTGTTACTCCAATGGATGGTAGCCTTGTCATTATGGAAGGTAGTCTCTTGTTTATATTTTTGTTACTCCAATGGATGATAGTCTTCTCATTATGGAAGGTAAATGGTTGTCCCGATTTTTGTTACTCAAATGGATGGTAGCCCTGTCATTATGGAAGGTAGTCTGTCGTTGTAATTTCAGTTACTCCAATGGATGGTAGCCTTGTCATTATGGAAGGTAGTTTGTTGTTCAGATTTTTGTTACTACAATGGATGGTAGCCTTGTCATTATGGAAGATGGTCTGTTGTCGAGATTTTTGTTACTCCAATGGAATGGTAGCCTTGTCATTATGGAAGGTAGTATTTTGTCGATATCTTTGTTACTCCAATGGATGGTAGCCTTATCATTTTGGAAGTTAGTTTGTTGTCGATATTTTTGTTACTCCAATGGATGGTAGCCTTGTCATTATGGAAAGTTGTCTCTTGTTGATATTTTTGTTACTCCAATGGTTGATAGTCTTCTCATTATGGAAGGTAGTCTGTTGTCCAGATTTTTGTTACTCAAATGGATGGTAGCCTTGTCATTATGGAAGGTAGTGTGTCGATGTAATTTATGTTACTCCAATGGATGGTAGCCTTGTCATTATGGAAGGTAGTCTGTTGTTCAGATTTTTGTTACTCCAATAAATGGTAGACTTGTCATTATGGAAGGTAGTCTGTCATTGTAATTTCTGTTACTCCAATGGATGGTAGCCTTGTCATTATGGAAGGTAGTCTCTTGTTGATATTTTTGTTACTCCAATGGATGGTAGTCTTCTCATTATGGAAGGTAAATTGTTGTCCCGATTTTTGTTACTCCAATGGATGATAGTCTTCTCATTATGGAAGGTAGTCTCTTGTTGATATTTTTGTTACTCCAATGGATGATAGTCTTCTCATTATGGAAGGTAAACTGTTGTCCCGATATTTGTTACTCAAATGGATGGTAGCCTTCTCATTATGGAAGGTAGTCTGTCGTTGTAATTTATGTTACTCCAATGGATGGTAGCCTTGTCATTATGGAAGGTAGTTTGTTGTTCAGATTTTTGTTACTTCAATGGATGGTAGCCTTGTCATTATGGAAGATGGTCTATTGTCGAGATTTTTGTTACTCCAATGGATGGTAGCCTTGTCATTATGGAAGGTATTATTTTGTCGATATCTTTGTTACTCCAATGGATGGTAGCCTTGTCATTATGGAAGTTAGTATTTTGTCGATATCTTTTTTACTCCAATGGATGGTAGCCTTATCATTATGGAAGGTAGTCTCTTGTCGAGATTTTTGTTACTCCAATGGATGGTAGCCTTGTCATTATGGAAGGTAGTCTCTTGTTGATATTTTTGTTACTCCAATGGTTGATAGTCTTCTCATTATGGAAGGTAGTCTGTTGTCCCGATTTTTTTTACTCAAATGGATGGTAGCCTTGTCATTATGGAAGGTAGTTTGTCGATGTAATTTCTGTTACTCCAATGGATGGTAGCCTTGTCATTATTGAAGGTAGTCTATTGTTCATATTTTTGTTACTCCAATGGATGGTAGACTTGTCATTATGGAAGGTAGTCTGTCGTTTTAATTTCTGTTACTCCAATGGATGGTAGCCTTATCATTATGGAAGGTAGTCTGTTGTTCATATTTTTGGTACTCCAATGGATGGTAGCCTTGTCATTATGGAAGATAGCTTGTTGTCGAGATTTTTGTTACTCCAATGGATGGTAGCCTTGTCATTATGGAAGGTAGTCTCTTGTTTATATTTTTGTTACTCCAATGGATAATAGTCTTCTCATTATGGAAGGTAAATTGTTGTCCCGATTTTTGTTACTCAAATGGATGGTAGCCTTGTCATTATTGAAGGTAGTCTGTCGTTGTAATTTCTGTTACTCGAATGGATGGTAGCCGTGTCATTATGGAAGGTAGTTTGTTGTTCATGTTTTTGTTACTCCAATGGATGGTAGCCTTGTCATTATGGAAGATGGTCTGTTGTCGAGATTTTTGTTACTCCAATGGATGGTAGCCTTGTCATTATGGAAGGTAGTATTTTGTCGATATTTTTGTTACTCCAATGGATGATAGTCTTCTCATTATGGAAGGTAAATTGTTGTCCCGATTTTTATTACTCAAATGGATGGTAGCCTTGTCATTATGGAAGGTAGTCTGTCGTTGAAATTTTTATTACTCCAATGCATGGTAGCCGTGTCATTATGGAAGGTAGTTTGTTGTTCAGATTTTTGTTACGCAAATGGATGGTAGCCTTGTCATTATGGAAGGTAGTCTGTCGTTGTAATTTCTGTTACTCCAATGGATGGTAGCCTTGTCATTATGGAAGGTAGTATTTTGTCAATATCTTTGTTACTACAATGGATGGTAGCTTTGTCATTTTGGAAGTTAGTTTGTTGTCGAGATTTTTGTTACTCCAATGGATGGTAGCCTTGTCATTATAGAAGGTAGTCTCTTGTTGATATTTTTGTTACTCCAATGGTTGATAGTCTTCTCATTATGGAAGGTAGTCTGTTGTCCCGATTTTTGTTACTCAAATGGATGGTAGCCTTGTCTTTATGGAAGGTAGTCTGTCGATTTAATTTCTGTTACTCCAATGGATGGTAGCCTTGTCATTATGGAAGATAGTCTGTTGTTCAGATTTTTGTTACTCCAATGGATGGTAGACTTGTCATTATGGAAGGTAGTATGTCGTTGTAATTTCTGTTACTCTAATGGATGGTAGCCATGTCATTATGGAAGGTAGTCTGTTGTTCATATTTTTGTTACTCTAATGGATGGTAGCCTTGTCATTATGGAAGATAGTTTGTTGTCGAGATTTTTGTTACTCCAATGGATGGTAGCGTTGTCATTATGGAAGGTAGTCTCTGGTTGATATATTTGTTACTCCAATGGATGATAGTCTTCTCATTATGGAAGGTAAACTGTTGTCCCGATTTTTGTTACTCAAATGGATGGTAGCCTTGTCATTATGGAAGGTAGTCTGTTGTTGTAATTTCTATTACTCCAATGGATGGTAGCCTTGTCATTATGGAAGGTAGTTTGTTGTTCAGATTTTTGTTACTCCAATGGATGGTAGCCTTTTCATTATGGAAGATGGTCTGTTGTCGAGATTTTTGTTACTCCAATTGATGGTAGCCTTGTCATTATGGAAGGTAGTATTTTGTCGATGTCTTTGTTACTCCAATGGATGGTAGCCTTGTCATTATTGAAGGTAGTCTGTCGTTGTAATTTTTGTTAATCCAATGGATGGTAGCCTTGTCATTGTGGAAGGTATTCTGTTGTTCATATTTTTGTTACTCTAATGGATGGTAGCCTTGTCATTATGGAAGATAGTTTGTTGTCGAGATTTTTGTTACTCCAATGGATGGTAGCCTTGTCATTATGGAAGGTAGTCTCTGGTTGATATATTTGTTACTCCAATGGATGATAGTCTTCTCATTATGGAAGGTAAACTGTTGTCCCGATTTTTGTTACTCAAATGGATGGTAGCCTTGTCATTATGGAAGGTAGTCTGTTGTTGTAATTTCTGTTACTCCAATTGATGGTAGCCTTGTCATTATGGAAGGTAGTTTGTTGTTCAGATTTTTGTTACTCCAATGGATGGTAGCCTTGTCATTATGGAAGATGGTCTGTTGTAGAGATTTTTGTTACTCCAATGGATGGTAGCCTTGTCATTATGGAAGGTAGTATTTTGTCGATGTCTTTGTTACTCCAATGGATGGTAGCCTTGTCATTATTGAAGGTAGTCTGTCGTTGTAATTTTTGTTAATCCAATGGATGGTAGCCTTGTCATTGTGGAAGGTATTCTGTTGTTCAGAATTTTGTAACTCCAATGGATGGTAGACTTGTCATTATGGAAGGTAGTCTGTCATTGTAATTTTTGTTACTCCAATGGATGGTAGCCTTGTCATTATGGAAGGTAGTCTGTTGTTCAGATTTTCGTTACTCCAATGGATGGTAGACTTGTCATTATGGAAGGTAGTTTGTTGTGGATATTTTTGTTACTCCATTGGATTGTAGCCTTGTCATTATGGAAGTAGTTTATTGTCGATATTTTTGTTACTCCAATGGATGGTAGCCATGTCATTATGGAAGGTAGTCTCCTGTTGATATTTTTGTTACTCCAATGGATGATAGTCTTCTCATTATGGAAGGTAGTTTGTTGTCCCGATTTTTGTTACTCAAATGTATGGTAGCCTTGTCATTATGGAAGGTAGTATGTCGTTGTAATTTTTGTTACTCCAATGGATGGTATCCTTTTCATTATGGAAGGTAGTTTGTTGTTCATATTTTTGTTACTCCAATGGATGGTAGCCTTGTCATTATGGAAGGTAGTCTCTGGTTGATATTTTTGTTACTCCAATGGATGATAGTCTTCTCATTATGGAAGGTAAACTGTTGTCCCGATTTTTGTTACTCAAATGGATGGTAGCCTTGTCATTATGGAAGGTAGTCTGTTGTTTTAATTTCTGTTACTCCAATTGATGGTAGCCTTGTCATTATGGAAGGTAGTTTGTTGTTCAGATTTTTGTTACTCCAATGGATGGTAGCCTTGTCATTATGGAAGATGGTCTGTTGTCGAGATTTTTGTTACTCCAATGGATGGTAGCCTTGTCATTATGGAAGGTAGTATTTTGTCGATATCTTTGTTACTCCAATGGATGGTAGCCTTGTCATTATTGAAGGTAGTCTGTCGTTGTAATTTTTGTTACTCCAATGGATGGTAGCCTTGTCATTGTGGAAGGAATTCTGTTGTTCAGATTTTTGTTACTCCAATGGATGGTAGACTTGTCATTATGGAAGGTAGTATGTCATTGTAATTTTTGTTACTCCAATGGATGGTAGCCTTGTCATTATGGAAGGTAGTCTGTTGTTCAGATTTTCGTTATTCCAATGGATGGTAGACTTATCATTATGGAAGGTAGTTTGTTGTGGAGATTTTTGTTACTCCATTGGATTGTAGCCTTGTCATTATGGAAGTAGTCTATTGTCGATATTTTTGTTACTCCAATGGATGGTAGCCTTGTCATTATGGAAGGTAGTCTCCTGTTGATATTTTTGTTACTCCAATGGATGATAGTCTTCTCATTATGGAAGGTAGTTTGTTGTCCCGATTTTTGTTACTCAAATGTATGGTAGCCTTGTCATTATGGAAGGTAGTATGTCGTTGTAATTTTTGTTACTCCAATGGATGGTATCCTTTTCATTATGGAAGGTAGTTTGTTGTTCATATTTTTGTTACTCCAATGGATGGTAGCCTTGTCATTATGGAAGGTAGTCTCTGGTTGATATTTTTGTTACTACAATGGATGATAGTCTTCTCATTATGGAAGGTAAACTGTTGTCCTGATTTTTGTTACTCAAATGGATGGTAGCCTTGTCATTATGGAAGGTAGTCTCTGGTTGATATTTTTGTTACTACAATGGATGATAGTCTTCTCATTATGGAAGGTAAACTGTTGTCCTGATTTTTGTTACTCAAATGGATGGTAGCCTTGTCATTATGGAAGGTAGTCTCTGGTTGATATATTTGTTACTCCAATGGATGATAGTCTTCTCATTATGGAAGGTAAACTGTTGTCCAAATTTTTGTTACTCAAATGGATGGTAGCCTTGTCATTATGGAAGGTAGTCTGTTGTTGTAATTTCTGTTACTCCAATGGATGGTAGCCTTGTCATTATGAAAGGTAGTTTGTTGTTCAGATTTTTGTTACTCCAATGCATGGTAGCCTTGTCATTATGGAAGGTAGTATTTTGTCGATATCTTTGTTACACCAATGGATGGTAGCCTTGTCATTATTGAAGGTAGTCTGTTGTTGTAATTTTTGTTAATCCAATGGATGGTAGCCTTGTCATTGTGGAAGGTATTCTGTTGTTCAGATTTTTGTTACTCCAATGGATGGTAGACTTGTCATTATGGAAGGTAGTCTGTCATTGTAATTTTTGTTACTCCAATGGATGGTAGCCTTGTCATTATGGAAGGTAGTCTGTTGTTCCGATTTTCGTTACTCCAATGGATGGTAGACTTGTCATTATGGAAGGTAGTTTGTTGTTGAGATTTTTGTTACTCCATTGGATTGTAGCCTTGTCATTATGGAAGTAGTCTATTGTCGATATATTTGTTACTCCAATGGATGGTAGCCTTGTCATTATGGAAGGTAGTCTCCTGTTGATATTTTTGTTACTCCAATGGATGATAGTCTTCTCATTATGGAAGGTAGTTTGTTGTCCCGATTTTTGTTACTCAAATGTATGGTAGCCTTGTCATTATGGAAGGTAGTATGTCGTTGTAATTTTCGTTACTCCAATGGATGGTATCCTTTTCATTATGGAAGGTAGTTTGTTGTTCATATTTTTGTTACTCCAATGGATGGTAGCCTTGTCATTATGGAAGGTAGTCTCTGGTTGATATTTTTGTTACTACAATGGATGATAGTCTTCTCATTATGGAAGGTAAACTGTTGTCCCGATTTTTGTTACTCAAATGGATGGTAGCCTTGTCATTATGGAAGGTAGTCTCTGGTTGATATATTTGTTACTCCAATGGATGATAGTCTTCTCATTATGGAAGGTAAACTGTTGTCCAGATTTTTGTTACTCAAATGGATGGTAGCCTTGTCATTATGGAAGGTAGTCTGTTGTTGTAATTTCTGTTACTCCAATGGATGGTAGCCTTGTCATTATGGAAGGTAGTTTGTTGTTCAGATTTTTGTTACTCCAATGGATGGTAGCCTTGTCATTATGGAAGATGGTCTGTTGTCGAGATTTTTGTTACTCCAATGCATGGTAGCCTTGTCATTATGGAAGGTAGTATTTTGTCGATATCTTTGTTACTCCAATGGATGGTAGCCTTGTCATTATTGAAGGTAGTCTGTTGTTGTAATTTTTGTTAATCCAATGGATGGTAGCCTTGTCATTGTGGAAGGTATTCTGTTGTTCAGATTTTTGTTACTCCAATGGATGGTAGACTTGTCATTATGGAAGGTAGTCTGTCATTGTAATTTTTGTTACTCCAATGGATGGTAGCCTTGTCATTATGGAAGGTAGTCTGTTGTTCAGATTTTCGTTACTCCAATGGATGGTAGACTTGTCATTATGGAAGGTAGTTTGTTGTGGAGATTTTTGTTACTCCATTGGATTGTAGCCTTGTCATTATGGAAGTAGTCTATTATCGATATTTTTGTTACTCCAATGGATGGTAGCCTTGTCATTATGGAAGGTAGTCTCCTGTTGATATTTTTGTTACTCTAATGGATGATAGTCTTCTCATTATGGAAGGTAGTTTGTTGTCCCGATTTTTGTTACTCAAATAAATGGTAGCCTTGTCATTATGGAAGGTAATATGTCGTTGTAATTTTTGTTTACTCCAATGGATGGTATCCTTTTCATTATGGAAGGTAGTTTGTTGTTCATATTTTTGTTACTCCAATGGATGGTAGCCTTGTCATTATGGAAGGTAGTCTCTGGTTGATATTTTTGTTACTACAATGGATGATAGTCTTCTCATTATGGAAGGTAAACTGTTGTCCCGATTTTTGTTACTCAAATGGATGGTAGCCTTGTCATTATGGAAGGTAGTCTCTGGTTGATATATTTGTTACTCCAATGGATGATAGTCTTCTCATTATGGAAGGTAAACTGTTGTCCCGATTTTTGTTACTCAAATGGATGGTAGCCTTGTCATTATGGAAGGTAGTCTGTTGTTGTAATTTCTGTTACTCCAATGGATGGTAGCCTTGTCATTATGGAAGGTAGTTTGTTGTTCAGATTTTTGTTACTCCAATGGATGGTAGCCTTGTCATTATGGAAGATGGTTTGTTGTCGAGATTTTTGTTACTCCAATGCATGGTAGCCTTGTCATTATGGAAGGTAGTATTTTGTCGATATCTTTGTTACTCCAATGGATGGTATCCTTGTCATTATTGAAGGTAGTCTGTCGTTGTAATTTTTGTTAATCCAATGGATGGTAGCCTTGTCATTGTGGAAGGTATTCTGTTGTTCAGATTTTTGTTACTCCAATGGATGGTAGACTTGTCATTATGGAAGCTAGTCTGTCATTGTAATTTTTGTTACTCCAATGGATGGTAACCTTGTCAATATGGAAGGTAGTCTGTTGTTCAGATTTTCGTTACTCCAATGGATGGTAGACTTGTCATTATGGAAGGTAGTTTGTTGTGGAGATTTTTGTTACTCCATTAGATTGTAGCCTTGTCATTATGGAAGTAGTCTATTGTCGATATTTTTGTTACTCCAATTGATGGTTGTCTTGTCATTATGGAAGGTAGTCTCCTATTGATATTTTTGTTACTCCAATGGATGATAGTCTTCTCATTATGGAAGGTAGTTTGTTGTCCCGATTTTTGTTACTCAAATGTATGGTAGCCTTGTCATTATGGAAGGTAGTATGTCGTTGTAATTTTTGTTACTCCAATGGATGGTATCCTTTTCATTATGGAAGGTAGTTTGTTGTTCATATTTTTGTTACTCCAATGGAAGGTAGCCTTATCATTATGGAAGATGGTCTGTTGTCGAGATTTTTGTTACTCCAATGGATGGTAGCCTTGTCATTATGGAAGGTAGTATTTTTTCGATATCTTTGTTACTCCAATGGATGGTAGCCTTGTCATTATGGAAGGTAGTCTGTTGTCGAGATATTTATTACTCCAATGGATGGTAGCCTTGTCATTATGAAGGTAGTCTCTTGTTGATATTTTTATTACTTCAATGGATGATAGTCTTCTCATTATGGAAGGTAGTTTGTAGTCCCGATTTTTGTTACTCAAATGGATGGTAGCCTTGTCAATATGGAAGGTAGTCTGTCGTTGTAATTTCAGTTACTCCAATGGATGGTAGCCTTGTCATTATGGAAGGTAGTTTGTTGTTCATATTTTTGTTACTCCAATGGATGGTAGCCTTGTCATTATGGAAGATGGTTTGTTGTCGAGATTTTTGTTACTCCAATGGAATGGTAGCCTTGTCATTATGGAAGGTAGTATTTTGTCGATATCTTTGTTATTCCAATGGATGGTGGCCTTATCATTTTGGAAGTTAGTTTGTTGTCGATATTTTTGTTACTCCAATGGATGGAAGCCTTGTCATTAGGGAAGGTAGTCTCTTGTTGATATTTTTGTTACTCCAATGGTTGATAGTCTTCTCATTATGGAAGGTAGTCTGTTGTCCAGATTTTTGTTACTCAAATGGATGGTAGCCTTGTCATTATGGAAGGTAGTCTGTCGATGTAATTTCTGTTACTCCAATGGATGGTAGCCTTGTCATTATGGAAGGTAGTCTGTTGTTCAGATTTTTGTTACTCCAATGGATGGTAGACTTGTCATTATGGAAGGTAGTTTGTCGTTGTAATTTCTGTTACTCCAATGGATGGTAGCCTTGTCAGTATGGAAGGTAGTCTGTTGTTCATATTTTTGTTCCTCTAATGGATGGTAGCCTTGTGATTATGGAAGATAGTCTATTGTCGAGATTTTTGTTACTCCAATGGATGGTAGCCTTGTCATTATGGAAGGTTGTCTCTTGTTGATATTTTTGTTACTCCAATGGATGATAGTCTTCTCATTATGGAAGGTAAACTATTGTCCCGATTTTTGTTACTCAAATGGATGGTAGCCTTGTCATTATGGAAGGTAGTTTGTCGTTGTAATTTCTGTTACTCCAATGGATGGTAGCCTTGTCATTATGGAAGGTAGTTTGTTGTTCATATTTTTGTTACTCCAAAGGATGGTAGCCTTGTAATTATAGAAGATGGTCTGTTGTCGAGATTTTTGTTACTCCAATGGATGGTAGCCTTGTCATTATGGAAGGTAGTATTTTGTCGATATCTTTGTTACTCCAATGGATGGTAGCCTTGTCATTATGGAAGTTAGTATTTTGTCGATATCTTTTTTACTCCAATGGATGGTAGCCTTGTCATTATGGAAGTTAGTCTGTTGTCGAGATTTTTGTTACTCCAATGGATGGTAGCCTTGTCATTATGGAAGGTAGTCTCTTGTTGATATTTTTGTTCCTCCAATGGTTGATAGTCTTCTCATTATGGAAGGTAGTCTGTTGTCCCGATTTTTTTTACTCAAATGTGTAGTTGTTTAGGTATTGGCTTGCATTTTTGGTAAAACCCAAGTGTATGTGTGAATGTCATGACTGATGTCATAACATTCTAGTTTAGTCTGTACTGATTCATTAGGTACCTTTGCAGAAAAATATTGTCATTCAGGTACTGATGTTTATAAGTGTGTATCTGAGCATTTTGCAAAATGATCACATTTTGCTAAATCAGTAGATAGGTTTTCTCAGATGTCATAACAGATGTTAAGACATCCTGTTCTGAACTAACAGGTTTGCAGGTTGGATAATTCTGAGTTTTTTCAGGAAAATAACTTAGTCTTTCCAGAACAGAATCCTGCGTTTTCTGAGGGGTAACCTAGCTCAACCCTAACCTGGTTAATAAAGTCCTGTGACCTGGTCTTGAGGTCAAACGAAATTAACCCTAGTTTTTTGTGGAAACCCTAACTGAAGTTGCAGCTGCTATATATTCAACAGAGCTGCTGTTTTGCAAGCAATCCCTTGTTGATCAGAAGATCGTTTGTAAACTGTATAGGTTTAATTATTGTACTCCAAGCAATTATCATTGTGATAAGTGACTTGGAATAGGTTTTTAATTGTAAGGGTTGTGTAGCACTCAAAGCTTTGAAGCAAGAGTGTTTAAATTTTCCTTGACTAAAGCTGTGAAGCAGAGTCAAGTTAGTTGTGCGCATCACTCAAAGCTGTGAAGCAAGAGTGATTGTGTTGCTTGATTAAAAAGCTGTGAAGCTTAATCAAGTGTTTGTTTTTGAAGAGTGTCTTCATCAATTCATTAGTCAAATTTTTTTATGTATCACTGCTGTGATTGAGGGGGAGTGAGTAGGAACTCAGGTTTAAGTTGTACTTAGATTGAAATTGCATTGGGTAGGTCTTAAGTGAAGGAGATAAACTGGTTGGTTTATTCCTGAATTAACATCTCTTATAGTGGATTTCCTCCCTGGCTTGGTAGCCCCCAGAGTAGGTGTTGTTGCACACTGAACTGGGTAAACAATTGACTGTGTTCTTTATTGCTTTTGTATTTACTGTCATATAGTAAGTCAGATACGGTGTCATAACATTGAACGTGACATTGAGTATCTGCAGCCAGAATTTCAATTGGCATCAGAGCAGGCACCCTGCCTGTATTACTGGGTGAGATCTAGGGATATCACTTTCTGGCACTATGGACAAAGAAGGAGTTTTTGGAAATAGACCACCCATTCTGGATGGAACTAATTATGACTACTGGAAACCTCGTATGATTGCCTTCCTAAAATCTCTGGACAAAAAGGCTTGGAGAGCTGCTGACAAAGGATGGATCCATCCCACCATAACTGAGAAAGATGGGACAATCAGTCTGAAGCCTGAGGAAGATTGGAGTAAAGAAGAAGATGAGTTAGCTCTGGGAAATTCCAAAGCTTTAAATGCCTTGTTCAATGGAATTGATAGAAACATTTTCAGACTAGTACATCAATATGGACTGGCCAAGGAAGTTTGGGACACTCTCAAAACTACTCATGAGGGCACTTCCAAAGTAAAAATGTCAAGGCTTCAGATGTTGACTACCAAATTTGAGAATCTAAAAATGATGGAAGATGAAACCATTCATGAGTTTCACATGAACATCTTGGAGATTGCCAACACCTCAGGAGCACTGGGAGAAAAGATGTCAGAAGAAAAACTGGTGAGGAAGATTCTCAGATCCTTGCCCAAAAGATTTGCAATGAAGGTAACTGCCATAGAGGAAGCCCAGGACATCAGCAAGTTGAAAGTGGATGAACTTATTGGGTCTCTTCAGACTTTTGAGATGGGGATCACTGATAATGGTGACAAGAAGAACAAAAGCATAGCACTTGTATCCAACACTGATGTTGAAAACAAGGAGGATGGAGAAGAAAATATTTCAGAAGCTATTGCCATGCTTGGAAGACAGTTCAACAAGCTCATCAAAAGAATGGATCCAAAGTCAAGGTCTAATGTTCATAACATTCCCTCTGACATTGACAGTTCCAGCAGAAGACCAAGGTCAGAAGAAAAGGGAAACCAAGGCAGAGGTATTCAATGCCATGGATGTGAAGGATATGGACATATTCGAGCCGAATGTCCTACCTTTCTTAAGAAACAAAAGAAAGGAATGACTGTTACTTGGTCTGACTATGATTCAGAAAGTAATTCTGAAGAAGAATCTGCCAAACTAGTTACTGCTCTAACTAGTGTTTGTACTTCTGAAAGTGACACTAGTGATGAAGAAGTGACATTTGAAGAACTGGCTGATACCTACAAGAAATTGTGTATCAGAAGTGCTGAAGTCTGTGTGCAGAATGAGAAACAATCAAAACTCATTATAAAGCTGGAGGCTAAAAAAGGGCAGATGTTGAAACTATAAGTCACCTAGAAGGGGAAGTTCAATTACTGAACTCACAACTGAACCAAATGATAAAATCTGTCAAGATGTTGACCAATGGATCAGATAAATTGGAAGAGATCCTACAAGTTGGACAAAATGTGGGAAACAAATCTGGTCTAGGATTTGTGGAAACTAAGAAACCTGGTGCAGACAAGAAGATCAGGCATGTTAAACAATTGTCAAAGCAGATGTCTCAACACAACTCTCAACATCAGAAATACATGAAGAAAAAATACCAAAGATGGAGATGTCATCATTGTGGGAGGTATGGACACATAAAGCCCTTCTGCTTCAAATTACATGGATACCCTAATCAAAACTCAGGTGCTAAACCTAAGTCAAAAAGGGTACCACATACTCCTCATTGGAAGAAAAAGGCTACTGCCCTGATAGCCCATACTTCCCTGTGAGTGTCTGCAAAGGAAGGCTGGTACTTTGACAGTGGATGTTCCAGACACATGACTGGAATCAAAAATCTCCTCAATAATGTTATGCCTCGCACCACCAGTTTTGTGACCTTTGGAGATGGTGCTAAAGGTGAAGTCAAAGGAGTTGGTAATTTGGACTGCCCTGGAGTTCCAAGTCTGAATAAAGTACTGCTGGTAAAAGGGCTGACTGCTAATCTCATTAGTATCAGTCAATTATGTGATCTAGGATTCAAGGTCAACTTCTCAAGATCTGAATGTCTAGTAATTAATGAAAAACTAGAAGTTGTAATGAGAGGAATCAGATCCAAAGATAACTGCTACTTGTGGCAGCCTGAGAACACTGATATCTCCACTATGTGTCCAATTACCAAAGAAGAAAAAGAGATGAAACTGTGGCAGCATAAGCTTGGTCCTCTTCATCTAAGAAGAATGAATAAAGCTATTTCTATGGAAGTAGTTAGAATAACTCCAAAACTACAGGTTGATAATGTCTGTGATGTGGCAAATAAACTTGAAGAAGGATGTGTTGTCAGAACCATAAGTTATCTTGACAAGGATGTTGGAAATAACAAGTCTAATAAATTCTGTTTCCCTGAAGAAATGAGGCTTGAAGTCTCCTCTCCTATAACTCTCCATCAAAATGGACTGGACAAATAGAAAATTATTCAAGAATCAACCAGAACTATGATTCATATCAAAAGAATGCCTTCCCAACTCTGTGCGGAAATAGTTGCTGCTAGGAAAGACTGTTCTCAAAATATCTGGTCAAAACAGATGCTCACTGAGTATAATGTCACACAAGATGTTGTGACATTGTGTTGTGACAATCTGAATACAATCAATATTTCCTTGAACCCTATTCAGCATAACTGGAACAAGCACATTGACTTTGTAGAGAAGAAGTCATTTAAACTGGAACATAGTTTCTCTAAGCTTCAGCTGACTGATTCTTCTACCAAGGCTCTTGTTGGAAATAAACTTGAAAATTTGAGGGGCAGGTTGGGTATTTACCAACATGAGAAATTATAGCAATTAATTTTGCTTAAAACAAAGGTTGAAGGAATTAATTTTATTAAGTCTATCTTTAGTGGGTTAATCACATGCTTTCACAATTCTTTCAAAATCTTTAAGAAGTTGAAAAGACTCCCTTTTGCCTCCTACCTCTCTCGTCCTTGCAACCTGTTTCCTCCTCTCAATCAAAGATTTTTCTCAAATTGCTACCGTTACTCAAAGTCAATCAAAATGTCTCAGACATCGTCTTCAACCATGGCGACTTCATCATCCTCATCATCTTCATCATCTGACCAAGACTCTAGAGCAATCACCACATGCATAGAATCTGAAGTTCTTGAGGTCACTCCTCTCAGAGAGATGGCAACTGACCCAGCCAAAGTCAAAAAGCTAAGAACTAGACATGCAGGAAGAGCTCAAGTTACAGCCTCTGGTAATTCTTCTCATCCTTCTTCTTCTGTACCAAATAGAGAAGGATCAGTTCAAGTTCATCAAGCCATTGCTAGGCTTGTTACTAGTATACTGAGCGGAAACCAACCTGTACCGGGGATTTCTGTCCCTTTAAATCAATCAGAAAGCCCAAATGTGGAAGTCTCTGAGAATGTAGATGTCATTGAGAATGTTGTGACACAAAAAGACAACATTCAGAACCCTTCAGAAAAGGCAGTTGATCCACCTATCATTGATGTGGATGAGGATTACTCAGATAATGACCTGATTGCTAATGTGAACCCTAGCATAGCTAGGAGATTGATGAAAAGAAAGAGTAATCAGAATGATGCAAAATGTGTGTCCAAAGACAAACCTGCTGCTAAGAAATCCAAGGCTGAAGGCATGGCTGAGAAAAGTATTCAGACAAAAGGGAAGAAGGCCCAGGTGCATTCTGCTAGACAACCAATCTCTAAGAAGAGAAAAGAACCTGAATCCTCTGATTCTGATGAGGAATTAGAATTTGAGATTGATGCTGAAGAAACTCCTATCAGAAGGAAGCTCCCCTCCAGCAAAATTGCTAGAGTACCTGAAGTCCCAACAGACAACATCTCTTTTCATCATCCTGACAATGCAAACAGATGGAAGTATGTTTGCTTAAAGAGAATAGCTTTAGAGAGAGAACTCAACAATGATGCCTTGGAGTGCAAAGACATCATGGACCTGATCAAGAATGCTGGACTGATGAAGACAGTGACAAAATTTAACAAATGTTATGAAAATCTGGTCAAGGAGTTTGTAGTGAACTTGTCTAATGATTGTGCTAGTGGAAGGTCAGCTGACTTTGAAAGTGTTTTTGTTAGAGGAATAAGGGTCAAGTTCTCTCCATCAGAAATTAACAAGTTTCTTGGAAGAACAAATGAGGATTGTCCTGATCTGGAGGCCACTGACAATGAAGTTTGTCAAACCATCACAGCCAGGCAAGTGAAGTGCTGGCCCTTGAAAGGCAAGCTGAATGCCAGCAAACTCAGCATGAAATTTGCCATCCTGCATAAAATAGGTGCAGCCAACTGGGTGCCTACAAATCATAAATCAACTATCTCCACAGGATTGGGGAGATTTATTTTTGTTGTGGGAACCAAGACTGCTTTTGACTATGGCAGGTACATCTTTGAACAAACTTTAAAGCATGCTGGCAGTTATGCTGTCAAAGGACCAATCGCCTTTCCCTCCCTCCTTTGTGGAATTATCCTTGCACAATACCCTGATATCCTTGTAGCAAGAGATACAGCCTGCAAAAGAGCTCCTGCCCTTGGCTTGCACTACAAACTGTTTCAGGGATCTCATGCTCCAGATATTGTCATAACATCAGCTGAGACATCGTCTGTGAAGACCCAGTCCAAGACATCTGAGGTCATAGCTGTTTTAAAAGAGACTTGCAAAGAGCTGGATGGTAGGAAAAAGACCCTAGAAATCCTAATTGCCAGGCTAGAAAAGGAGGAAGCTGAAGAAAACAGAAGGGAAGAAGGTGTAGAAGCTGAAGGTCATCTCAACATTGAAGAAACTAGCTCCTCTGAGTCTGATGACAGTGCTTGAAGGTTGGTTGCTGTTTGGTGGTGTTGCTGGTTGGGCCTGATATCTGGTGGAGTTTGGAAGTGTGTTCAGAATTTGTTTTGTTGCTCTTATTATCTTTTTGGATAACTGTAAAATCATTATGAACATGTATCTTTGGCCCATTTGTGGCTAAAGAGGGGGAGAATATTTTGGTACTTCATATGTACTTGCTCAATTAGACATTCTATTTTTCTGCAGTCATTTCTTTCTGCTGCTATCTATCTCTGATTGCTTAGGGTCTTTAGCCAAAAATCTGCCAAAGGGGGAGTTTGTAGTTGTTTAGGTATTGGCTTGCATTTTTGGTAAAACCCAAGTGTATGTGTGAATGTCATGACTGATGTCATAACATTCTAGTTTAGTCTGTACTGATTCATTAGGTACCTTTGCAGAAAAATATTGTCATTCAGGTACTGATGTTTATAAGTGTGTATCTGAGCATTTTGCAAAATGATCACATTTTGCTAAATCAGTAGACAGGTTTTCTCAGATGTCATAACAGATGTTAAGACATCCTGTTCTGAACTAACAGGTTTGCAGGTTGGATAATTCTGAGTTTTTTCAGGAAAATGACCCAGTCTTTCCAGAACAGAATCCCGCGTTTTCTGAGGGGTAACCTAGCTCAACCCTAACCTGGTTAATAAAGTCCTGTGACCTAGTCTTGAGGTCAAACGGAATTAACCCTAGTTTTTTGTGGAAACCCTAACTGAAGTTGCAGCTGCTATATATTCAACAGAGCTGTGGTTTTGCAAGCAATCCCTTGTTGATCAGAAGATCGTTTGTAAACTGTATAGGTTTAATTATTGTACTCCAAGCAATTATCATTGTGATAAGTGACTTGGAATAGGTTTTTAATTGTAAGGGTTGTGTAGCATTCAAAGCTTTGAAGCAAGAGTGTTTGAATGTTCGTTGACTAAAGCTGTGAAGCAGAGTCAAGTTAGTTGTGCGCATCACTCAAAGCTGTGAAGCAAGAGTGATTGTGTTGCTTGATTAAAAAGCTGTGAAGCTTAATAAAGTGTTTGTTTTTTAAGAGTGTCTTCATCAATTCATTAGTCAAATTGTTTTATGTATCACTGCTGTGATTGAAGGGGAGTGAGTAGGAACTCAGGTTTAAGTTGTACTTAGATTGAAATTGCATTGGGTAGGTCTTAAGTGAAGGAGATAAACTGGTTGGTTTATTCCTGAATTAACATCTCTTATAGTGGATTTCCTCCCTGGCATGGTAGCCCCCAGAGTAGGTGTTGTTGCACACTGAACTGGGTAAACAATTGACTGTGTTCTTTATTGCTTTTGTATTTACTGTCATATAGTAAGTCAGATACGGTGTCATAACATTGAACGTGACATTGAGTATCTGCAGCAAGAATTTCA
This sequence comes from Vicia faba, assembly GCA_948472305.1. Taxonomy (NCBI): domain Eukaryota; kingdom Viridiplantae; phylum Streptophyta; class Magnoliopsida; order Fabales; family Fabaceae; genus Vicia; species Vicia faba. The sequence continues at coordinate 535,047,336 of OX451741.1, forward strand.
AAATGGATGGTAGCCTTGTCATTATGGAAGGTAGTCTGTCGATGTAATTTATGTTACTCCAATGGATGGTAGCCTTGTCATTATAGAAGGTAGTCTATTGTTCAGATTTTTGTTACTACAATGGATGGTAGACTTGTCATTATGGAAGGTAGTCTGTCGTTGTAATTTCTGTTACTCCAATGGATGGTAGCCTTGTCATTATGGAAGGTAGTCTGTTGTTCATATTTTTGTTACTCCAATGGATGGTAGCCTTGTCATTATGGAAGATAGTTTGTTGTCGAGATTTTTGTTACTCCAATGGATGGTAGCCTTGTCATTATGGAAGGTAGTCTCTTGTTTATATTTTTCTTACTCCAATGGATGATAGTCTTCTCATTATGGAAGGTAAATTGTTGTCCCGATTTTTGTTACTCAAATGGATGGTAGCCTTATCATTATGGAAGGTAGTCTGTCGTTGTAATTTCTGTTACTCCAATGGATGGTAGCTGTGTCATTATGGAAGGTAGTTTGTTGTTCATATTTTTGTTACTCCAATGGATGGTAGCCTTGTTATTATGGAAGACGATCTGTTGTCGAGATTTTTGTTACTCCAATGGATGGTAGCCTTGTCATTATGGAAGGTAGTATTTTGTCGATATCTTTGTTACTCCAATGGATTGTAGCCTTGTCATTTTGGAAGTTAGTTTGTTGTCGAGATTTTTGTTACTCCAATGGATGGTAGCCTTGGCATTAGGGAAGGTAGTCTCTTGTTGATATTTTTGTTACTCCAATGGTTGATAGTCTTCTCATTATGGAAGGTAGTCTGTTGTCCCGATTTTTGTTACTCAAATGGATGGTAGCCTTGTCTTTATGGAAGGTAGTTTGTCGATGTAATTTCTGTTACTCCAATGGATGGTAGCCTTGTCATTATGGAAGGTAGTTTGTTGTTTAGATTTTTGTTACTCCAATGGATGGTAGCCCTGTCATTATGGAAGATGGTCTGTTGTCGAGATTTTTGTTACTCCAATGGATGGTAGCCTTGTCATTATGGAAGGTAGTATTTTGTCGATATAATTTGTTACTCCAATGGATGGTAGCCTTGTCATTATTGAAGGTAGTCTATCGTTGTAATTTTTGTTACTCCAATGGATGGTAGCCTTGTCATTGTGGAAGGTATTCTGTTTTCAGATTTTTGTTACTCCAATGGTTGGTAGACTTGTCATTATGGAAGGTAGTCTGTCATTGTAATTTTTGTTACTCCAATGGATGGTAGCCTTGTCATTATGGAAGGTAGTCTGTTGTTCAGATTTTCGTTACTCCAATGGATGGTAGACTTGTCATTATGGAAGGTAGTTTGTTGTGGAGATTTTTGTTACTCCATTGGATTGTAGCCTTGTCATTATGGAAGTAGTCTATTGTCGATATTTTTGTTACTCCAATGGATGGTAGCCTTGTCATTATGGAAGGTAGTCTCCTGTTGATATTTTTGTTACTCCAATGGATGAACGTCTTCTCATTATGGAAGGTAGTTTGTTGTCCCGATTTTTGTGACTCAAATGTATGGTAGCCTTGTCATTATGGAAGGTAGTATGTCGTTGTAATTTTTGTTACTCCAATGGATGGTATCCTTTTCATTATGGAAGGTAGTTTGTTGTTCATATTTTTGTTACTCCAATGGAAGGTAGCCTTATCATTATGGAAGATGGTTTGTTGTCGAGATTTTTGTTACTCCAATGGATGGTAGCCTTGTCATTATGGAAGGTAGTATTTTTTCGATATCTTTGTTACTCCAATGGATGGTAGCCTTGTCATTATGGAAGGTAGTCTGTTGTCGAGATTTTTATTACTCCAATGGATGGTAGCCTTGTCATTATGAAGGTAGTCTCTTGTTGATATTTTTGTTACTCCAATGGATGATAGTCTTCTCATTATGGAAGGTAGTTTGTTGTCCCGATTTTTGTTACTCAAATGGATGGTAGCCTTGTCATTATGGAAGGTAGTCTGTCGTTGTAATTTCAGTTACTCCAATGGATGGTAGCCTTGTCATTATGGAAGGTAGTTTGTTGTTCAGATTTTTGTTACTCCAATGGATGGTAGCCTTGTAATTATGGAAGATGGTCTGTTGTCGATATTTTTGTTACTCCAATGGAATGGTAGCCTTGTCATTATGGAAGGTAGTATTTTGTCGATATCTTTGTTACTCCAATGGATGGTAGCCTTATCATTTTGGAAGTTAGTTTGTTGTCGATATTTTTGTTACTCCAATGGATGGTAGCCTTGTCATTATGGAAAGTAGTCTCTTGTTGATATTTTTGTTACTCCAATGGTTGATAGTCTTCTCATTATGGAAGGTAGTCTGTCGACCAGATTTTTGTTACTCAAATGGATGGTAGCCTTGTCATTATGGAAGGTAGTATGTCGATGTAATTTCTGTTACTCCAATGGATGGTAGCCTTGTCATTATGGAAGGTAGTCTGTTGTTCATATTTTTGATACTCCAATGGATGGTAGACTTTTCATTATGGAAGGTAGTCTGTCGTTGTAATTTCTGTTACTCCAATAGATGGTAGCCTTGTCATTATGGAATGTAGTCTGTTGTTCATATTTTTGTTCCTCTAATGGATGGTAGCCTTGTCATTATGGAAGATAGTCTGTTGTCGAGATTTTTGTTACTCCAATGGATGGTAGCCTTGTCATTATGGAAGGTAGTCTCTTGTTGATATTTTTGTTACTCCAATGGATGATAGTCTTCTCATTATGGAAGGTAAACTATTGTCCCGATTTTTGTTACTCAAATGGATGGTAGCCTTCTCATTATGGAAGATAGTTTGTCGTTGTAATTTCTGTTACTCCAATGGATGGTAGCCTTGTCATTATGGAAGGTAGTTTGTTGTTCAGATTTTTGTTACTCCAATGGATGGTAGCCTTGTCATTGTGGAAGATGGTCTGTTATCGAGATTTTTGTTACTCCAATGGACGGTAGCCTTGTCATTATGGAAGGTATTATTTTGTCGATATCTTTGTTACTCCAATGGATGGTAGCCTTGTCATTATGGAAGTTAGTATTTTGTCGATATCTTTTTTACTCCAATGGATGGTAGCCTTGTCATTATGGAAGTTAGTCTGTTGTCGAGATTTTTGTTACTCCAATGGATGGTAGCCTTGTCATTATGGAAGGTAGTCTCCTGTTGATATTTTTGTTACTCCAATGGATGATAGTCTTCTCATTATGGAAGGTAGTTTGTTGTCCCGATTTTTGTTACTCAAATGTATGGTAGCCTTGTCATTATGGAAGGTAGTCTGTCGTTGTAATTTCAGTTACTCCAATGGATGGTATCCTTTTCATTATGGAAGGTAGTTTGTTGTTCATATTTTTGTTACTCCAATGGATGGTAGCCTTGTCATTATGGAAGATGGTATGTTGTCGAGATTTTTGTTACTCCAATGGAATGGTAGCCTTGTCATTATGGAAGGTAGTATTTTGTCGATCTCTTTGTTACTCCATTGGATGGTAGCCTTATCATTTTGGAAGGTAGTTTGTTGTCGATATTTTTGTTACTCCAATGGATGGTAGCCTTGTCATTATGGATGGTAGTCTCTTGTTGATATTTTTGTTACTCCAATGGTTGATAGTCTTATCATTATGGAAGATAGTCTGTTGTCCAGATTTTTGTTACTCAAATGGATGGTAGCCTTGTCATTATGGAAGGTAGTCTGTCGATGTAATTTCTGTTACTCCAATGGATGGTAGCCTTGTCATTATGGAAGGTAGTCTGTTATTCAGATTTTTGTTACTCCGATGGATGGTAGACTTGTCATTATGGAAGGTAGTCTGTCGTTGTAATTTCTGTTACTCCAATGGATGGTATCCTTGTCATTATGGAAGGTAGTCTGTTGTTCATATTTTTGTTCCTCTAATGGATGGTAGCCTTGTCATTATGGAAGATAGTCTGTTGTCGAGATTTTTGTTACTCCAATGGATGGTAGCCTTGTCATTATGGAAGGTAGTCTCTTGTTGATATTTTTGTTACTCCAATGGATGATAGTCTTCTCATTATGGAAGTTAAACTATTGTCCTGATTTTTGTTACTCAAATGGATGGTAGCCTTCTCATTATGGAAGGTAGTCTGTCGTTGTAATTTCTGTTACTCCAATGGATGGTAGCCTTGTCATTATGGAAGGTAGTTTATTGTTCAGATTTTTGTTACTCCAATGGATGGATGCCTTGTCATTATGGAAGATGGTTTGTTGTCGAGATTTTTGTTACTCCAATGGATGGTAGCCTTGTCATTATAGAAGGTAGTATTTTGTCGATATCTTTGTTACTCCAATGGATGGTAGCCTTGTCATTATGGAAGTTAGTATTTTGTCGATATCTTTTTTACTCCAATGGATGGTAGCCTTGTCATTATGGAAGTTAGTCTGTTGTCGAGATTTTTGTGACTCCAATGGATGGTAGCCTTGTCATTATGGAAGGTAGTCTCTTGTTGATATTTTTGTTACTCCAATGGTTGATACTCTTCTCATTATGGAAGGTAGTCTGTTGTCCCGATTTTTGTTACTCAAATTGATGGTAGCCTTGTCATTATGGAAGGTAGTCTGTCGTTGTAATTTCTGTTACTCCAATGGATGGTAGCCGTGTCATTATGGAAGGTAGTTTGTTGTTCATATTTTTGTTACTCCAATGGATGGTAGCCTTGTCATTATGGAAGATGGTCTGTTGTCGAGATTTTTGTTACTTCAATGGATGGTAGCCTTGTCATTATGGAAGGTAGTATTTTATCGATATCTTTGTTACTCCAATGGATGGTAGCCTTGTCATTATGGAAGTTAGTCTGTTGTCGAGATTTTTGTTACTCTAATGGATGGTAGCCTTGTCCTTATGGAAGGTAGTCTCTTGTTGATATTTTAGTTACAACAATGGTTGATAGTCTTCTCATTATGGAAGGTAGTCTGTTGTCCAGATTTTTGTTACTCAAATGGATGGTAGCCTAGTCTTTATGGAAGGTAGTCTGTCGATGTAATTTCTGTTACTCCAATGGATGGTAGCCTTGTCATTATGGAAGGTAGTCTCCTGTTGATATTTTTGTTACTCCAATGGATGATAGTCTTCTCATTATGGAAGGTAGTTTGTTGTCCCGATTTTTGTTACTCAAATGTATGGTAGCCTTGTCATTATGGAAGGTAGTCTGTCGTTGTAATTTCAGTTACTCCAATGGATGGTATCCTTTTCATTATGGAAGGTAGTTTGTTGTTCATATTTTTGTTACTCCAATGGATGGTAGCCTTGTCATTATGGAAGATGGTATGTTGTCGAGATTTTTGTTACTCCAATGGAATGGTAGCCTTGTCATTATGGAAGGTAGTATTTTGTCGATCTCTTTGTTACTCCATTGGATGGTAGCCTTATCATTTTGGAAGGTAGTTTGTTGTCGATATTTTTGTTACTCCAATGGATGGTAGCCTTGTCATTATGGATGGTAGTCTCTTGTTGATATTTTTGTTACTCCAATGGTTGATAGTCTTATCATTATGGAAGATAGTCTGTTGTCCAGATTTTTGTTACTCAAATGGATGGTAGCCTTGTCATTATGGAAGGTAGTCTGTCGATGTAATTTCTGTTACTCCAATGGATGGTAGCCTTGTCATTATGGAAGGTAGTCTGTTATTCAGATTTTTGTTACTCCAATGGATGGTAGACTTGTCATTATGGAAGGTAGTCTGTCGTTGTAATTTTTGTTACTCCAATGGATGGTATCCTTGTCATTATGGAAGGTAGTCTGTTGTTCATATTTTTGTTCCTCTAATGGATGGTAGCCTTGTCATTATGGAAGATAGTCTGTTGTCGAGATTTTTGTTACTCCAATGGATGGTAGCCTTGTCATTATGGAAGGTAGTCTCTTGTTGATATTTTTGTTACTCCAATGGATGATAGTCTTCTCATTATGGAAGTTAAACTATTGTCCTGATTTTTGTTACTCAAATGGATGGTAGCCTTCTCATTATGAAAGGTAGTCTGTCGTTGTAATTTCTGTTACTCCAATGGATGGTAGCCTTGTCATTATGGAAGGTAGTTTATTGTTCAGATTTTTGTTACTCCAATGGATGGATGCCTTGTCATTATGGAAGATGGTTTGTTGTCGAGATTTTTGTTACTCCAATGGATGGTAGCCTTGTCATTATAGAAGGTAGTATTTTGTCGATATCTTTGTTACTCCAATGGATGGTAGCCTTGTCATTATGGAAGTTAGTATTTTGTCGATATCTTTTTTACTCCAATGGATGGTAGCCTTGTCATTATGGAAGTTAGTCTGTTGTCGAGATTTTTGTGACTCCAATGGATGGTAGCCTTGTCATTATGGAAGGTAGTCTCTTGTTGATATTTTTGTTACTCCAATGGTTGATACTCTTCTCATTATGGAAGGTAGTCTGTTGTCCCGATTTTTGTTACTCAAATTGATGGTAGCCTTGTCATTATGGAAGGTAGTCTGTCGTTGTAATTTCTGTTACTCCAATGGATGGTAGCCGTGTCATTATGGAAGGTAGTTTGTTGTTCATATTTTTGTTACTCCAATGGATGGTAGCCTTGTCATTATGGAAGATGGTCTGTTGTCGAGATTTTTGTTACTTCAATGGATGGTAGCCTTGTCATTATGGAAGGTAGTATTTTGTCGATATCTTTGTTACTCCAATGGATGGTAGCCTTGTCATTATGGAAGTTAGTCTGTTGTCGAGATTTTTGTTACTCTAATGGATGGTAGCCTTGTCCTTATGGAAGGTAGTCTCTTGTTGATATTTTAGTTACAACAATGGTTGATAGTCTTCTCATTATGGAAGGTAGTCTGTTGTCCAGATTTTTGTTACTCAAATGGATGGTAGCCTAGTCTTTATGGAAGGTAGTCTGTCGATGTAATTTCTGTTACTCCAATGGATGGTAGCCTTGTCATTATGGAAGGTAGTTTGTTGTTCAGATTTTTGTTACTCCAATGGATGGTAGACTTGTGATTATGGAAGGTAGTATGTCGTTGTAATTTTTGTTACTCTAATGGATGGTAGCCATGTCATTATGGAAGGTAGTCTGTTGTTCATATTTTTGTTACTCTAATGGATGGTAGCCTTGTCATTATGGAAGATAGTCTGTTGTCGAGATTTTTGTTACTCCAATGGATGATAGCCTTGTCATTATGGAATGTAGTATGTTGTCAATATCTTTGTTACTTCAATGGATGGTAGCCTTGTCATTATAGAAGGTAGTATTTTGTCGATATCTTTGTTACTCCATTGGATGGTAGCCTTATCATTTTGGAAGGTAGTTTGTTGTCGATATTTTTGTTACTCCAATGGATGGTAGCCTTGTCATTATGGATGGTAGTCTCTTGTTGATATTTTTGTTACTCCAATGGTTGATAGTCTTATCATTATGGAAGATAGTCTGTTGTCCAGATTTTTGTTACTCAAATGGATGGTAGCCTTGTCATTATGGAAGGTAGTCTGTCGATGTAATTTCTATTACTCCAATGGATGGTAGCCTTGTCATTATGGAAGGTAGTCTGTTGTTCAGATTTTTGTTACTCCAATGGATGGTAGACTTGTCATTATGGAAGGTAGTCTGTCGTTGTAATTTCTGTTACTCCAATGGATGGTATCCTTGTCATTATGGAAGGTAGTCTGTTGTTCATATTTTTGTTCCTCTAATGGATGGTAGCCTTGTCATTATGGAAGATAGTCTGTTGTCGAGATTTTTGTTACTCCAATGGATGGTAGCCTTGTCATTATGGAAGGTAGTCTCTTGTTGATATTTTTGTTACTCCAATGGTTGATACTCTTCTCATTATGGAAGGTAGTCTGTTGTCCCGATTTTTGTTACTCAAATTGATGGTAGCCTTGTCATTATGGAAGGTAGTTTGTCGTTGTAATTTCTGTTACTCCAATGGATGGTAGCCGTGTCATTATGGAAGGTAGTTTGTTGTTCATATTTTTGTTACTCCAATGGATGGTAGCCTTGTCATTATGGAAGATGGTCTGTTGTCGAGATTTTTGTTACTTCAATGGATGGTAGCCTTGTCATTATGGAAGGTAGTATTTTGTCGATATCTTTGTTACTCCAATGGATGGTAGCCTTGTCATTATGGAAGTTAGTCTGTTGTCGAGATTTTTGTTACTCTAATGGATGGTAGCCTTGTCCTTATGGAAGGTAGTCTCTTGTTGATATTTTAGTTACAACAATGGTTGATAGTCTTCTCATTATGGAAGGTAGTCTGTTGTCCAGATTTTTGTTACTCAAATGGATGGTAGCCTAGTCTTTATGGAAGGTAGTCTGTCGATGTAATTTCTGTTACTCCAATGGATGGTAGCCTTGTCATTATGGAAGGTAGTTTGTTGTTCAGATTTTTGTTACTCCAATGGATGGTAGACTTGTGATTATGGAAGGTAGTATGTCGTTGTAATTTTTGTTACTCTAATGGATGGTAGCCATGTCATTATGGAAGGTAGTCTGTTGTTCATATTTTTGTTACTCTAATGGATGGTAGCCTTGTCATTATGGAAGATAGTCTGTTGTCGAGATTTTTGTTACTCCAATGGATGATAGCCTTGTCATTATGGAATGTAGTATGTTGTCGATATCTTTGTTACTTCAATGGATGGTAGCCTTGTCATTATAGAAGGTAGTATTTTGTCGATATCTTTGTTACTCCATTGGATGGTAGCCTTATCATTTTGGAAGGTAGTTTGTTGTCGATATTTTTGTTACTCCAATGGATGGTAGCCTTGTCATTATGGATGGTAGTCTCTTGTTGATATTTTTGTTACTCCAATGGTTGATAGTCTTATCATTATGGAAGATAGTCTGTTGTCCAGATTTTTGTTACTCAAATGGATGGTAGCCTTGTCATTATGGAAGGTAGTCTGTCGATGTAATTTCTATTACTCCAATGGATGGTAGCCTTGTCATTATGGAAGGTAGTCTGTTGTTCAGATTTTTGTTACTCCAATGGATGGTAGACTTGTCATTATGGAAGGTAGTCTGTCGTTGTAATTTCTGTTACTCCAATGGATGGTATCCTTGTCATTATGGAAGGTAGTCTGTTGTTCATATTTTTGTTCCTCTAATGGATGGTAGCCTTGTCATTATGGAAGATAGTCTGTTGTCGAGATTTTTGTTACTCCAATGGATGGTAGCCTTGTCATTATGGAAGGTAGTCTCTTGTTGATATTTTTGTTACTCCAATGGATGATAGTCTTCTCATTATGGAAGGTAAACTATTGTCCTGATTTTTGTTACTCAAATGGATGGTAGCCTTCTCATTATGGAAGGTAGTCTGTCGTTGTAATTTTTGTTACTCCAATGGATGGTAGCCTTGTCATTATGGAAGGTAGTTTGTTGTTCAGATTTTTGTTACTCCAATGGATGGTAGCCTGGTCATTATGGAAGATGGTCTGTTGTCGAGATTTTTGTTACTCCAATGGATGGTAGCCTTGTCATTATAGAAGGTAGTATTTTGTCGATATCTTTGTTACTCCAATGGATGGTAGCCTTGTCATTATGGAAGTTAGTATTTTGTCGATATCTTTTTTACTCTAATGGATGGTAGCCTTGTCATTATGGAAGTTAGTCTGTTTTCGAGATTTTTGTGACTCCAATGGATGGTAGCCTTGTCATTATGGAAGGTAGTCTCTTGTTGATATTTTTGTTACTCCAATGGTTGATACTCTTCTCATTATGGAAGGTAGTCTGTTGTCCCGATTTTTGTTACTCAAATTGATGGTAGCCTTGTCATTATGGAAGGTAGTTTGTCGTTGTAATTTCTGTTACTCCAATGGATGGTAGCCGTGTCATTATGGAAGGTAGTTTGTTGTTCATATTTTTGTTACTCCAATGGATGGTAGCCTTGTCATTATGGAAGATGGTCTGTTGTCGAGATTTTTGTTACTTCAATGGATGGTAGCCTTGTCATTATGGAAGGTAGTATTTTGTCGATATCTTTGTTACTCCAATGGATGGTAGCCTTGTCATTATGGAAGTTAGTCTGTTGTCGAGATTTTTGTTACTCTAATGGATGGTAGCCTTGTCCTTATGGAAGGTAGTCTCTTGTTGATATTTTAGTTACAACAATGGTTGATAGTCTTCTCATTATGGAAGGTAGTCTGTTGTCCAGATTTTTGTTACTCAAATGGATGGTAGCCTAGTCTTTATGGAAGGTAGTCTGTCGATGTAATTTCTGTTACTCCAATGGATGGTAGCCTTGTCATTATGGAAGGTAGTTTGTTGTTCAGATTTTTGTTACTCCAATGGATGGTAGACTTGTGATTATGGAAGGTAGTATGTCGTTGTAATTTTTGTTACTCTAATGGATGGTAGCCATGTCATTATGGAAGGTAGTCTGTTGTTCATATTTTTGTTACTCTAATGGATGGTAGCCTTGTCATTATGGAAGATAGTCTGTTGTCGAGATTTTTGTTACTCCAATGGATGATAGCCTTGTCATTATGGAATGTAGTATGTTGTCGATATCTTTGTTACTTCAATGGATGGTAGCATTGTCATTATAGAAGGTAGTATTTTGTCGATATCTTTGTTACTCCATTGGATGGTAGCCTTATCATTTTGGAAGGTAGTTTGTTGTCGATATTTTTGTTACTCCAATGGATGGTAGCCTTGTCATTATGGATGGTAGTCTCTTGTTGATATTTTTGTTACTCCAATGGTTGATAGTCTTATCATTATGGAAGATAGTCTGTTGTCCAGATTTTTGTTACTCAAATGGATGGTAGCCTTGTCATTATGGAAGGTAGTCTGTCGATGTAATTTCTATTACTCCAATGGATGGTAGCCTTGTCATTATGGAAGGTAGTCTGTTGTTCAGATTTTTGTTACTCCAATGGATGGTAGACTTGTCATTATGGAAGGTAGTCTGTCGTTGTAATTTCTGTTACTCCAATGGATGGTATCCTTGTCATTATGGAAGGTAGTCTGTTGTTCATATTTTTGTTCCTCTAATGGATGGTAGCCTTGTCATTATGGAAGATAGTCTGTTGTCGAGATTTTTGTTACTCCAATGGATGGTAGCCTTGTCATTATGGAAGGTAGTCTCTTGTTGATATTTTTGTTACTCCAATGGATGATAGTCTTCTCATTATGGAAGGTAAACTATTGTCCTGATTTTTGTTACTCAAATGGATGGTAGCCTTCTCATTATGGAAGGTAGTCTGTCGTTGTAATTTTTGTTACTCCAATGGATGGTAGCCTTGTCATTATGGAAGGTAGTTTGTTGTTCAGATTTTTGTTACTCCAATGGATGGTAGCCTGGTCATTATGGAAGATGGTCTGTTGTCGAGATTTTTGTTACTCCAATGGATGGTAGCCTTGTCATTATAGAAGGTAGTATTTTGTCGATATCTTTGTTACTCCAATGGATGGTAGCCTTGTCATTATGGAAGTTAGTATTTTGTCGATATCTTTTTTACTCTAATGGATGGTAGCCTTGTCATTATGGAAGTTAGTCTGTTTTCGAGATTTTTGTGACTCCAATGGATGGTAGCCTTGTCATTATGGAAGGTAGTCTCTTGTTGATATTTTTGTTACTCCAATGGTTGATACTCTTCTCATTATGGAAGGTAGTCTGTTGTCCAGATTTTTGTTACTCAAATGGATGGTAGCCTAGTCTTTATGGAAGGTAGTCTGTCGATGTAATTTCTGTTACTCCAATGGATGGTAGCCGTGTCATTATGGAAGGTAGTTTGTTGTTCATATTTTTGTTACTCCAATGGATGGTAGCCTTGTCATTATGGAAGATGGTCTGTTGTCGAGATTTTTGTTACTTCAATGGATGGTAGCCTTGTCATTATGGAAGGTAGTATTTTGTCGATATCTTTGTTACTCCAATGGATGGTAGCCTTGTCATTATGGAAGTTAGTCTGTTGTCGATTTTTTTGTTACTCTAATGGATGGTAGCCTTGTCCTTATGGAAGGTAGTCTCTTGTTGATATTTTAGTTACAACAATGGTTGATAGTCTTCTCATTATGGAAGGTAGTCTGTTGTCCAGATTTTTGTTACTCAAATGGATGGTAGCCTAGTCTTTATGGAAGGTAGTCTGTCGATGTAATTTCTGTTACTCCAATGGATGGTAGCCTTGTCATTATGGAAGGTAGTTTGTTGTTCAGATTTTTGTTACTCCAATGGATGGTAGACTTGTGATTATGGAAGGTAGTATGTCGTTGTAATTTTTGTTACTCTAATGGATGGTAGCCATGTCATTATGGAAGGTAGTCTGTTGTTCATATTTTTGTTACTCTAATGGATGGTAGCCTTGTCATTATGGAAGATAGTCTGTTGTCGAGATTTTTGTTACTCCAATGGATGATAGCCTTGTCATTATGGAATGTAGTATGTTGTCGATATCTTTGTTACTTCAATGGATGGTAGCCTTGTCATTATAGAAGGTAGTATTTTGTCGATATCTTTGTTACTCCATTGGATGGTAGCCTTATCATTTTGGAAGGTAGTTTGTTGTCGATATTTTTGTTACTCCAATGGATGGTAGCCTTGTCATTATGGATGGTAGTCTCTTGTTGATATTTTTGTTACTCCAATGGTTGATAGTCTTATCATTATCTGTTGTCCAGATTTTTGTTACTCAAATGGATGGTAGCCTTGTCATTATGGAAGGTAGTCTGTCGATGTAATTTCTATTACTCCAATGGATGGTAGCCTTGTCATTATGGAAGGTAGTCTGTTGTTCAGATTTTTGTTACTCCAATGGATGGTAGACTTGTCATTATGGAAGGTAGTCTGTCGTTGTAATTTCTGTTACTCCAATGGATGGTATCCTTGTCATTATGGAAGGTAGTCTGTTGTTCATATTTTTGTTCCTCTAATGGATGGTAGCCTTGTCATTATGGAAGATAGTCTGTTGTCGAGATTTTTGTTACTCCAATGGATGGTAGCCTTGTCATTATGGAAGGTAGTCTCTTGTTGATATTTTTGTTACTCCAATGGTTGATACTCTTCTCATTATGGAAGGTAGTCTGTTGTCCCGATTTTTGTTACTCAAATTGATGGTAGCCTTGTCATTATGGAAGGTAGTTTGTCGTTGTAATTTCTGTTACTCCAATGGATGGTAGCCGTGTCATTATGGAAGGTAGTTTGTTGTTCATATTTTTGTTACTCCAATGGATGGTAGCCTTGTCATTATGGAAGATGGTCTGTTGTCGAGATTTTTGTTACTTCAATGGATGGTAGCCTTGTCATTATGGAAGGTAGTATTTTGTCGATATCTTTGTTACTCCAATGGATGGTAGCCTTGTCATTATGGAAGTTAGTCTGTTGTCGAGATTTTTGTTACTCTAATGGATGGTAGCCTTGTCCTTATGGAAGGTAGTCTCTTGTTGATATTTTAGTTACAACAATGGTTGATAGTCTTCTCATTATGGAAGGTAGTCTGTTGTCGAGATTTTTGTTACTCAAATGGATGGTAGCCTAGTCTTTATGGAAGGTAGTCTGTCGATGTAATTTCTGTTACTCCAATGGATGGTAGCCTTGTCATTATGGAAGGTAGTTTGTTGTTCAGATTTTTGTTACTCCAATGGATGGTAGACTTGTGATTATGGAAGGTAGTATGTCGTTGTAATTTTTGTTACTCTAATGGATGGTAGCCATGTCATTATGGAAGGTAGTCTGTTGTTCATATTTTTGTTACTCTAATGGATGGTAGCCTTGTCATTATGGAAGATAGTCTGTTGTCGAGATTTTTGTTACTCCAATGGATGATAGCCTTGTCATTATGGAATGTAGTATGTTGTCGATATCTTTGTTACTTCAATGGATGGTAGCCTTGTCATTATAGAAGGTAGTATTTTGTCGATATCTTTGTTACTCCATTGGATGGTAGCCTTATCATTTTGGAAGGTAGTTTGTTGTCGATATTTTTGTTACTCCAATGGATGGTAGCCTTGTCATTATGGATGGTAGTCTCTTGTTGATATTTTTGTTACTCCAATGGTTGATAGTCTTATCATTATGGAAGATAGTCTGTTGTCCAGATTTTTGTTACTCAAATGGATGGTAGCCTTGTCATTATGGAAGGTAGTCTGTCGATGTAATTTCTATTACTCCAATGGATGGTAGCCTTGTCATTATGGAAGGTAGTCTGTTGTTCAGATTTTTGTTACTCCAATGGATGGTAGACTTGTCATTATGGAAGGTAGTCTGTCGTTGTAATTTCTGTTACTCCAATGGATGGTATCCTTGTCATTATGGAAGGTAGTCTGTTGTTCATATTTTTGTTCCTCTAATGGATGGTAGCCTTGTCATTATGGAAGATAGTCTGTTGTCGAGATTTTTGTTACTCCAATGGATGGTAGCCTTGTCATTATGGAAGGTAGTCTCTTGTTGATATTTTTGTTACTCCAATGGATGATAGTCTTCTCATTATGGAAGGTAAACTATTGTCCTGATTTTTGTTACTCAAATGGATGGTAGCCTTCTCATTATGGAAGGTAGTCTGTCGTTGTAATTTTTGTTACTCCAATGGATGGTAGCCTTGTCATTATGGAAGGTAGTTTGTTGTTCAGATTTTTGTTACTCCAATGGATGGTAGCCTGGTCATTATGGAAGATGGTCTGTTGTCGAGATTTTTGTTACTCCAATGGATGGTAGCCTTGTCATTATAGAAGGTAGTATTTTGTCGATATCTTTGTTACTCCAATGGATGGTAGCCTTGTCATTATGGAAGTTAGTATTTTGTCGATATCTTTTTTACTCTAATGGATGGTAGCCTTGTCATTATGGAAGTTAGTCTGTTTTCGAGATTTTTGTGACTCCAATGGATGGTAGCCTTGTCATTATGGAAGGTAGTCTCTTGTTGATATTTTTGTTACTCCAATGGTTGATACTCTTCTCATTATGGAAGGTAGTCTGTTGTCCAGATTTTTGTTACTCAAATGGATGGTAGCCTAGTCTTTATGGAAGGTAGTCTGTCGATGTAATTTCTGTTACTCCAATGGATGGTAGCCTTGTCATTATGGAAGGTAGTCTGTTGTTCAGATTTTTGTTACTCCAATGGATGGTAGACTTGTGATTATGGAAGGTAGTATGTCGTTGTAATTTTTGTTACTCTAATGGATGGTAGCCATGTCATTATGGAAGGTAGTCTGTTGTTCATATTTTTGTTACTCTAATGGATGGTAGCCTTGTCATTATGGAAGATAGTCTGTTGTCGAGATTTTTGTTACTCCAATGGATGATAGCCTTGTCATTATGGAATGTAGTATGTTGTCGATATCTTTGTTACTTCAATGGATGGTAGCCTTGTCATTATGGAAGGTAGTATTTTGTCGATATCTTTGTTACTCCATTGGATGGTAGCCTTATCATTTTGGAAGGTAGTTTGTTGTCGATATTTTTGTTACTCCAATGGATGGTAGCCTTGTCATTATGGATGGTAGTCTCTTGTTGATATTTTTGTTACTCCAATGGTTGATAGTCTTATCATTATGGAAGATAGTCTGTTGTCCAGATTTTTTTTACTCAAATGGATGGTAGCCTTGTCATTATGGAAGGTAGTTTGTCGATGTAATTTCTGTTACTCCAATTGATGGTAGCCTTGTCATTATGGAAGGTAGTCTGTTGTTCAGATTTTTGTTACTCCAATGGAAGGTAGACTTGTCATTATGGAAGGTAGTCTGTCGTTGTAATTTCTGTTACTCCAATGGATGGTATCCTTGTCATTATGGAAGGTAGTCTATTGTTCATATTTTTGTTCCTCTAATGGATGGTAGCCTTGTCATTATGGAAGATAGTCTGTTGTCGAGATTTTTGTTACTCCAATGGATGGTAGCCTTATCATTATGGAAGGTAGTCTCTTGTTGATATTTTTGTTACTCCAATGGATGATAGTCTTCTCATTATGGAAGGTAAACTATTGTCCTGATTTTTGTTACTCAAATGGATGGTTGCCTTCTCATTATGGAAGGTAGTCTGTCGTTGTAATTTCTGTTACTCCAATGGATGGTAGCCTTGTCATTATAGAAGGTAGTATTTTGTCGATATCTTTGTTACTCCAATGGATGGTAGCCTTGTCATTATGGAAGTTAGTATTTTGTCGATATCTTTTTTACTCTAATGGATGGTAGCCTTGTCATTATGGAAGTTAGTTTGTTGTCGAGATTTTTGTGACTCCAATGGATGGTAGCCTTGTAATTATGGAAGGTAGTCTCTTGTTGATATTTTTGTTACTCCAATGGTTGATACTCTTCTCATTATGGAAGGTAGTCTGTTGTCCCGATTTTTGTTACTCAAATGGATGGTAGCCTTGTCATTATGGAAGGTAGTCTGTCGTTGTAATTTCTGTTACTCCAATGGATGGTAGCCGTGTCATTATGGAAGGTAGTTTGTTGTTCATATTTTTGTTACTCCAATGGATGGTAGCCTTGTCATTATGGAAGGTAGTATTTTGTCGATATCTTTGTTACTCCAATGGATGGTAGCCTTGTCATTATGGAAGTTAGTCTGTTGTCGAGATTTTTGTTACTCTAATTGATGGTAGCCTTGTCCATATGGAAGGTAGTGTCTTGTTGATATTTTAGTTACTCCAATGGTTGATAGTCTTTCATTATGGAAGGTAGTCTGTTGTCTAGATTTTGGTTACTCAAATGGATGGTAGCCTAGTCTTTATGGAAGGTAGTATGTCGATGTAATTTCTGTTACTCCAATGGATGGTAGCCTTGTCATTATGGAAGGTAGTCTGTTGTTCAGATTTTTGTTACTCCAATGGATGGTAGACTTGTGATTATGGAAGGTAGTATGTCGTTGTAATTTTTGTTACTCTAATGGATGGTAGCCATGTCATTATGGAAGGTAGTCTGTTGTTCATATTTTTGTTACTCTAATGGATGGTAGCATTGTCATTATGGAAGATAGTCTGTTGTCGAGATTTTTGTTACTCTAATGGATGATAGCCTTGTCATTATGGAATGTAGTATGTTGTCGATATCTTTGTTACTTCAATGGATGGTAGCCTTGTCATTATGGAAGGTAGTATTTTGTCAATATCTTTGTTACTCCATTGGATGGTAGCCTTATCATTTTGGAAGGTAGTTTGTTGTCGATATTTTTGTTACTCCAATGGATGGTAGCCTTGTCATTATGGATGGTAGTCTCTTGTTGATATTTTTGTTACTCCAATGGTTGATAGTCTTATCATTATGGAAGATAGTCTGTTGTCAAGATTTTTGTTACTCAAATGGATGGTAGCCTTGTCATTATGGAAGGTAGTCTGTCGATGTAATTTCTGTTACTCCAATGGATGGTAGCCTTGTCATTATGGAAGGTAGTCTGTTGTTCAGATTTTTGTTACTCCAATGGATGGTAGACTTGTCATTATGGAAGGTAGTCTGTCGTTGTAATTTCTGTTACTCCAATGGATGGTATCCTTGTCATTATGGAAGGTAGTCTGTTGTTCATATTTTTGTTCCTCTAATGGATGGTAGCCTTGTCATTATGGAAGATAGTCTGTTGTCGAAATTTTTGTTACTCCAATGGATGGTAGCCTTGTCATTATGGAAGGTAGTCTCTTGTTGATATTTTTGTTACTCCAATGGATGATAGTCTTCTCATTATGGAAGGTAAACTATTGTCCTGATTTTTGTTACTCAAATGGATGGTAGCCTTCTCATTATGGAAGGTAGTCTGTCGTTGTAATTTCTGTTACTCCAATGGATGGTAGCCTTGTCATTATGGAAGGTAGTTTGTTGTTCAGATTTTTGTTACTCCAATGGATAGATGCCTTGTCATTATGGAAGATGGTCTGTTGTCGAGATTTTTGTTACTCCAATGGATGGTAGCCTTGTCATTATAGAAGGTAGTATTTTGTCGATATCTTTGTTACTCCAATGGATGGTAGCCTTGTCATTATGGAAGTTAGTATTTTGTCGATATCTTTTTTACTCCAATGGATGGTAGCCTTGTCATTATGGAAGTTAGTCTGTTGTCGAGATTTTTGTTACTCCAATGGATGTTAGCCTTGTCAGTATGGAAGGTAGTCTCTTGTTGATATTTTAGTTACTCCAATGGTTGATAGTCTTCTCATTATGGAAGGTAGTCTGTTGTCCCGATTTTTGTTACTCAAATGGATGGTAGCCTTGTCATTATGGAAGGTAGTCTGTCGTTGTAATTTCTGTTACTCCAATGGATGGTAGCCGTTTCATTATGGAAGGTAGTTTGTTGTTCATATTTTTGTTACTCCAATGGATGGTAGCCTTGTCATTATGGAAGATGGTCTGTTGTCGAGATTTTTGTTACTCCAATGGATGGTAGCCTTGTCATTATGGAAGGTAGTATTTTGTCGATATCTTTGTTACTCCAATGGATGGTTACCTTGTCATTATGGAAGTTAGTCTGTTGTCGAGATTTTTGTTACTCTAATGGATGGTAGCCTTGTCATTATGGAAGGTAGTCTCTTGTTGATATTTTAGTTACTCCAATGGTTGATAGTCTTCTCATTATGGAAGGTAGTCTGTTGTCCCGATTTTTGTTACTCAAATGGATGGTAGCCTAGTCTTTATGGAAGGTAGTCTGTCGATGTAATTTCTGTTACTCCAATGGATGGTAGCCTTGTCATTATGGAAGGTAGTTTGTTGTTCAGATTTTTGTTACTCCAATGGATGGTAGCCTTGTCATTATGGAAGATGGTCTGTTGTCGAGATTTTTGTTACTCCAATGGAATGGTAGCCTTGTCATTATGGAAGGTAGTATTTTGTCGATATCTTTGTTACTCCAATGGATGGTAGCCTTATCATTTTGGAAGTTAGTTTGTTGTCGATATTTTTGTTACTCCAATGGATGGTAGCCTTGTCATTATGGAAAGTAGTCTCTTGTTGATATTTTTGTTACTCCAATGGTTGATAGTCTTCTCATTATGGAAGGTAGTCTGTTGTCCAGATTTTTGTTACTCAAATGGATGGTAGCCTTGTCATTATGGAAGGTAGTATGTCGATGTAATTTCTGTTACTCCAATGGATGGTAGCCTTGTCATTATGGAAGGTAGTCTGTTTTTCATATTTTTGTTACTCCAATGGATGGTAGACTTTTCATTATGGAAGGTAGTCTGTCGTTGTAATTTCTGTTACTCCAATAGATGGTAGCCTTGTCATTATGGAATGTAGTCTGTTGTTCATATTTTTGTTCCTCTAATGGATGGTAGCCTTGTCATTATGGAAGATAGTCTGTTGTCGAGATTTTTGTTACTCCAATGGATGGTAGCCTTGTCATTATGGAAGGTAGTCTCTTGTTGATATTTTTGTTACTCCAATGGATGATAGTCTTCTCATTATGGAAGGTAAACTATTGTCCCGATTTTTGTTACTCAAATGTATGGTAGCCTTGTCATTATGGAAGTTAGTCTGTCGTTGTAATTTCAGTTACTCCAATGGATGGTATCCTTTTCATTATGGAAGGTAGTTTGTTGTTCATATTTTTGTTACTCCAATGGATGGTAGCCTTGTCATTATGGAAGATGGTATGTTGTCGAGATTTTTGTTACTCCAATGGAATGGTAGCCTTGTCATTATGGAAGGTAGTATTTTGTCGATATCTTTGTTACTCCATTGGATGGTAGCCTTATCATTTTAGAAGGTAGTTTGTTGTCGATATTTTTGTTACTCCAATGGATGGTAGCCTTGTCATTATGGATGGTAGTCTCTTGTTGATATTTTTGTTACTCCAATGGTTGATAGTCTTATCATTATGGAAGATAGTCTGTTGTCCAGATTTTTGTTACTCAAATGGATGGTAGCCTTGTCATTATGGAAGGTAGTCTGTCGATGTAATTTCTGTTACCCTAATGGATGGTAGCCTTGTCATTATGGAAGGTAGTCTGTTGTTCAGATTTTTGTTACTCCAATGGATGGTAGACTTGTCATTATGGAAGGTAGTCTGTCGTTGTAATTTCTGTTACTCCAATGGATGGTATCCTTGTCATTATGGAAGGTAGTCTGTTGTTCATATTTTTGTTCCTCTAATGGATGGTAGCCTTGTCATTATGGAAGATAGTCTGTTGTCGAGATTTTTGTTACTCCAATGGATGGTAGCCTTGTCATTATGGAAGGTAGTCTCTTGTTAATATTTTTGTTACTCCAATGGTTGATAGTCTTCTCATTATGGAAGGTAAACTATTGTCCTGATTTTTGTTACTCAAATGGATGGTAGCCTTCTCATAATGGAAGGTAGTCTGTCGTTGTAATTTCTGTTACTCCAATGGATGGTAGCCTTGTCATTATGGAAGGTAGTTTGTTGTTCAGATTTTTGTTACTCCAATGGATGGTTGCCTTGTCATTATGGAAGATGGTCTGTTGTCGAGATTTTTGTTACTCCAATGGATGGTAGCCTTGTCATTATAGAAGGTAGTATTTTGTCGATATCTTTGTTACTCCAATGGATGGTAGCCTTGTCATTATGGAAGTTAGTATTTTGTCGATATCTTTTTTACTCCAATGGATGGTAGCCTTGTCATTATGGAAGTTAGTCTGTTGTCGAGATTTTTGTTACTCCAATGGATGGTAGCCTTGTCATTATGGAAGGTAGTCTCTTGTTGATATTTTTGTTACTCCAATGGTTTATACTCTTCTCATTATGGAAGGTAGTCTGTTGTCCCGATTTTTGTTACTCAAATGGATGGTAGCCTTGTCATTATGGAAGGTAGTCTGTTGTTGTAATTTCTGTTACTCCAATGGATGGTAGCCGTGTCATTATGGAAGGTAGTTTGTTGTTCATATTTTTGTTACTCCAATGGATGGTAGCCTTGTCATTATGGAAGATGGTCTGTTGTCGAGATTTTTGTTACTCCAATGGATGGTAGCCTTGTCATTATGGAAGGTATTATTTTGTCGATATCTTTGTTACTCCAATGGATGGTAGCCTTGTCATTATGGAAGTTAGTCTGTTGTCGAGATTTTTGTTACTCTAATGGATGGTAGCCTTGT
This sequence comes from Vicia faba, assembly GCA_948472305.1. Taxonomy (NCBI): domain Eukaryota; kingdom Viridiplantae; phylum Streptophyta; class Magnoliopsida; order Fabales; family Fabaceae; genus Vicia; species Vicia faba. Next base: position 535,068,292 of record OX451741.1, read on the forward strand.
CATTATGGAAGGTAGTCTCTTTTTGATATTTTAGTTACTCCAATGGTTGATAGTCTTCTCATTATGGAAGGTAGTCTGTTGTCCCGATTTTTGTTACTCAAATGGATGGTAGCCTAGTCTTTATGGAAGGTAGTCTGTCGATGTAATTTCTGTTACTCCAATGGATGGTAGCCTTGTCATTATGGAAGGTAGTCTGTTGTTCAGATTTTTGTTACTCCAATGGATGGTAGCCTTGTCATTGTGGAAGATGGTCTATTGTCGAGATTTTTGTTACTCTAATGGATGGTAGCCATGTCATTATGGAAGGTAGTCTGTTGTTCATATTTTTGTTACTCTAATGGATGGTAGCCTTGTCATTATGGAAGATAGTCTGTTGTCGAGATTTTTGTTACTCCAATGGATGATAGCCTTGTCATTATGGAATGTAGTATGTTGTCGATATCTTTGTTACTTCAATGGATGGTAGCCTTGTCATTATGGAAGGTAGTATTTTGTCGATATCTTTGTTCCTCTAATGGATGGTAGCCTTGTCATTATGGAAGATAGTCTGTTGTCGAGATTTTTGTTACTCCAATGGATGGTAGCCTTGTCATTATGGAAGGTAGTCTCTTGTTGATATTTTTGTTACTCCAATGGATGATAGTCTTCTCATTATGGAAGGTAAACTATTGTCCCGATTTTTGTTACTCAAATGGATGGTAGCCTTCTCATTATGGAAGATAGTTTGTTATTGTAATTTCTGTTACTCCAATGGATGGTAGCCTTGTCATTATGGAAGGTAGTTTGTTGTCCATATTTTTGTTACTCCAATGGATGGTAGCCTTGTCATTGTGGAAGATGGTCTGTTGTCGAGATTTTTGTTACTCCAATGGACGGTAGCCTTGTCATTATGGAAGGTATTATTTTGTCGATATCTTTGTTACTCCAATGGATGGTAGCCTTGTCATTATGGAAGTTAGTATTTTGTCGATATCTTTTTTACTCCAATGGATGGTAGCCTTGTCATTATGGAAGTTAGTCTGTTGTCGAGATTTTTGTTACTCCAATGGATGGTAGCCTTGTCATTATGGAAGGTAGTCTCCTGTTGATATTTTTGTTACTCCAATGGATGATAGTCTTCTCATTATGGAAGGTAGTTTGTTGTCCCGATTTTTGTTACTCAAATGTATGGTAGCCTTGTCATTATGGAAGTTAGTCTGTCGTTGTAATTTCAGTTACTCCAATGGATGGTATCCTTTTCATTATGGAAGGTAGTTTGTTGTTCATATTTTTGTTACTCCAATGGATGGTAGCCTTGTCATTATGGAAGATGGTATGTTGTCGAGATTTTTGTTACTCCAATGGAATGGTAGCCTTGTCATTATGGAAGGTAGTATTTTGTCGATATCTTTGTTACTCCATTGGATGGTAGCCTTATCATTTTAGAAGGTAGTTTGTTGTCGATATTTTTGTTACTCCAATGGATGGTAGCCTTGTCATTATGGATGGTAGTCTCTTGTTGATATTTTTGTTACTCCAATGGTTGATAGTCTTATCATTATGGAAGATAGTCTGTTGTCCAGATTTTTGTTACTCAAATGGATGGTAGCCTTGTCATTATGGAAGGTAGTCTGTCGATGTAATTTCTGTTACTCCAATGGATGGTAGCCTTGTCATTATGGAAGGTAGTCTGTTGTTCAGATTTTTGTTACTCCAATGGATGGTAGACTTGTCATTATGGAAGGTAGTCTGTCGTTGTAATTTCTGTTACTCCAATGGATGGTATCCTTGTCATTATGGAAGGTAGTCTGTTGTTCATATTTTTGTTCCTCTAATGGATGGTAGCCTTGTCATTATGGAAGATAGTCTGTTGTCGAGATTTTTGTTACTCCAATGGATGGTAGCCTTGTCATTATGGAAGGTAGTCTCTTGTTAATATTTTTGTTACTCCAATGGATGATAGTCTTCTCATTATGGAAGGTAAACTATTGTCCTGATTTTTGTTACTCAAATGGATGGTAGCCTTCTCATTATGGAAGGTAGTCTGTCGTTGTAATTTCTGTTACTCCAATGGATGGTAGCCTTGTCATTATGGAAGGTAGTTTGTTGTTCAGATTTTTGTTACTCCAATGGATGGATGCCTTGTCATTATGGAAGATGGTCTGTTGTCGAGATTTTTGTTACTCCAATGGATGGTAGCCTTGTCATTATAGAAGGTAGTATTTTGTCGATATCTTTGTTACTCCAATGGATGGTAGCATTGTCATTATGGAAGTTAGTATTTTGTCGATATCTTTTTTACTCCAATGGATGGTAGCCTTGTCATTATGGAAGTTAGTCTGTTGTCGAGATTTTTGTGACTCCAATGGATGGTAGCCTTGTCATTATGGAAGGTAGTCTCTTGTTGATATTTTTGTTACTCCAATGGTTGATACTCTTCTCATTATGGAAGGTAGTCTGTTGTCCCGATTTTTTTTACTCAAATGGATGGTAGCCTTGTCATTATGGAAGGTAGTCTGTCATTGTAATTTCTGTTACTCCAATGGATGGTAGCCGTGTCATTATGGAAGGTAGTTTGTTGTTCATATTTTTGTTACTCCAATGGATGGTAGCCTTGTCATTATGGAAGATGGTCTGTTGTCGAGATTTTTGTTACTCCAATGGATGGTAGCCTTGTCATTATGGAAGGTAGTATTTTGTCGATATCTTTGTTACTCCAATGGATGGTAGCTTTGTCATTATGGAAGTTAGTCTGTTGTCGAGATTTTTGTTACTCTAATGGATGGTAGCCTTGTCCTTATGGAAGGTAGTCTCTTGTTGATATTTTAGTTACTCCAATGGTTGATAGTCTTCTCATTATGGAAGGTAGTCTGTTGTCCAGATTTTTGTTACTCAAATGGATGGTAGCCTAGTCTTTATGGAAGGTAGTCTGTCGATGTAATTTCTGTTACTCCAATGGATGGTAGCCTTGTCATTATGGAAGGTAGTCTGTTGTTCAGATTTTTGTTACTCCAATGGATGGTAGACTTGTGATTATGGAAGGTAGTATGTCGTTGTAATTTTTGTTACTCTAATGGATGGTAGCCATGTCATTATGGAAGGTAGTCTGTTGTTCATATTTTTGTTACTCTAATGGATGGTAGCCTTGTCATTATGGAAGATAGTCTGTTGTCGAGATTTTTGTTACTCCAATGGATGATAGCCTTGTCATTATGGAATGTAGTATGTTGTCGATATCTTTGTTACTTCAATGGATGGTAGCCTTGTCATTATGGAAGGTAGTATTTTGTCGATATCTTTGTTACTCCATTGGATGGTAGCCTTATAATTTTGGAAGGTAGTTTGTTGTCGATATTTTTGTTACTCCAATGGATGGTAGCCTTGTCATTATGGATGGTAGTCTCTTGTTGATATTTTTGTTACTCCAATGGTTGATAGTCTTATCATTATGGAAGATAGTCTGTTGTCCAGATTTTTGTTACTCAAATGGATGGTAGCCTTGTCATTATGGAAGGAAGTCTGTCGATGTAATTTCTGTTACTCCAATGGATGGTAGCCTTGTCATTATGGAAGGTAGTCTGTTGTTCAGATTTTTGTTACTCCAATGGATGGTAGACTTGTCATTATGGAAGGTAGTCTGTCGTTGTAATTTCTGTTACTCCAATGGATGGTATCCTTGTCATTATGGAAGGTAGTCTGTTGTTCATATTTTTGTTCCTCTAATGGATGGTAGCCTTGTCATTATGGAAGATAGTCTGTTGTCGAGATTTTTGTTACTCCAATGGATGGTAGCCTTTTCATTATGGAAGGTAGTCTCTTGTTGATATTTTTGTTACTCCAATGGATGATAGTCTTCTCATTATGGAAGGTAAACTATTGTCCTGATTTTTGTTACTCAAATGGATGGTAGCCTTCTCATAATGGAAGGTAGTCTGTCGTTGTAATTTCTGTTACTCCAATGGATGGTAGCCTTGTCATTATGGAAGGTAGTTTGTTGTTCAGATTTTTGTTACTCCAATGGATGGTTGCCTTGTCATTATGGAAGATGGTCTGTTGTCGAGATTTTTGTTACTCCAATGGATGGTAGCCTTGTCATTATAGAAGGTAGTATTTTGTCGATATCTTTGTTACTCCAATGGATGGTAGCCTTGTCATTATGGAAGTTAGTATTTTGTCGATATCTTTTTTACTCCAATGGATGGTAGCCTTGTCATTATGGAAGTTAGTCTATTGTCGAGATTTTTGTTACTCCAATGGATGGTAGCCTTGTCATTATGGAAGGTAGTCTCTTGTTGATATTTTTGTTACTCCAATGGTTTATACTCTTCTCATTATGGAAGGTAGTCTGTTGTCCCGATTTTTGTTACTCAAATGGATGGTAGCCTTGTCATTATGGAAGGTAGTCTGTCGTTGTAATTTCTGTTACTCCAATGGATGGTAGCCGTGTCATTATGGAAGGTAGTTTGTTGTTCATATTTTTGTTACTCCAATGGATGGTAGCCTTGTCATTATGGAAGATGGTCTGTTGTCGAGATTTTTGTTACTCCAATGGATGGTAGCCTTGTCATTATGGAAGGTATTATTTTGTCGATATCTTTGTTACTCCAATGGATGGTAGCCTTGTCATTATGGAAGTTAGTCTGTTGTCGAGATTTTTGTTACTCTAATGGATGGTAGCCTTGTCATTATGGAAGGTAGTCTCTTGTTGATATTTTAGTTACTCCAATGGTTGATAGTCTTCTCATTATGGAAGGTAGTCTGTTGTCCCGATTTTTGTTACTCAAATGGATGGTAGCCTAGTCTTTATGGAAGGTAGTCTGTCGATGTAATTTCTGTTACTCCAATGGATGGTAGCCTTGTCATTATGGAAGGTAGTATGTTGTTCAGATTTTTGTTACTCCAATGGATGGTAGCCTTGTCATTGTGGAAGATGGTCTATTGTCGAGATTTTTGTTACTCCAATGGACGGTAGCCTTGTCATTATGGAAGGTATTATTTTGTCGATATCTTTGTTAATCCAATGGATGGTAGCCTTGTCATTATGGAAGTTAGTATTTTGTCGATATCTTTTTTACTCCAATGGATGGTAGCCTTGTCATTATGGAAGGTAGTCTGTTGTCGAGATTTTTGTTACTCCAATGGATGGTAGCCTTGTCATTATGGAAGGTAGTCTCCTGTTGATATTTTTGTTACTCCAATGGATGATAGTCTTCTCTTTATGGAAGGTAGTTTGTTGTCCCGATTTTTGTTACTCAAATGTATGGTAGCCTTGTCATTATGGAAGGTAGTCTGTCGTTGTAATTTCAGTTACTCCAATGGATGGTGTCCTTTTCATTATGGAAGGTAGTTTGTTGTTCATATTTTTGTTACTCCAATGGATGGTAGCCTTGTCATTATGGAAGATGGTATGTTGTCGAGATTTTTGTTACTCCAATGGAATGGTAGCCTTGTCATTATGGAAGGTAGTATTTTGTCGATATCTTTGTTACTCCATTGGATGGTAGCCTTATCATTTTGGAAGGTAGTTTGTTGTCGATATTTTTGTTACTCCAATGGATGGTAGCCTTGTCATTATGGATGGTAGTCTCTTGTTGATATTTTTGTTACTCCAATGGTTGATAGTCTTATCATTATGGAAGATAGTCTGTTGTCCAGATTTTTGTTACTCAAATGGAATGGTAGCCTTGTCATTATGGAAGGTAGTCTGTCGATGTAATTTATGTTACTCCAATGGATGGTAGCCTTGTCATTATGGAAGGTAGTCTGTTGTTCAGATTTTTGTTACTCCAATGGATGGTAGACTTGTCATTATGGAAGGTAGTCTGTCGTTGTAATTTCTGTTACTCCAATGGATGGTATCCTTGTCATTATGGAAGGTAGTCTGTTGTTCATATTTTTGTTCCTCTAATGGATGGTAGCCTTGTCATTATGGAAGATAGTCTGTTGTCGAGATTTTTGTTACTCCAATGGATGGTAGCCTTGTCATTATGGAAGGTAGTCTCTTGTTGATATTTTTGTTACTCCAATGGTTGATACTCTTCTCATTATGGAAGGTAGTCTGTTGTCCCGATTTTTGTTACTCAAATGGATGGTAGCCTTGTCATTATGGAAGGTAGTCTGTCGTTGTAATTTCTGTTACTCCAGTGGATGGTAGCCGTGTCATTATGGAAGGTAGTTTGTTGTTCATATTTTTGTTACTCCAATGGATGGTAGCCTTGTCATTATGGAAGATGGTCTGTTGTCGAGATTTTTGTTACTCCAATGGATGGTAGCCTTGTCATTATGGAAGGTAGTATTTTGTCGATATCTTTGTTACTCCAATGGATGGTAGCCTTGTCATTATGGAAGTTAGTCTGTTGTTGAGATTTTTGTTACTCTAATGGATGGTAGCCTTGTCCTTATGGAAGGTAGTCTCTTGTTAATATTTTAGTTACTCCAATGGTTGATAGTCTTCTCATTATGGAAGGTAGTCTGTTGTCCAGATTTTTGTTACTCAAATGGATGGTAGCCTAGTCTTTATGGAAGGTAGTCTGTCGATGTAATTTCTGTTACTCCAATGGATGGTAGCCTTGTCATTATGGAAGGTAGACTGTTGTTCAGATTTTTGTTACTCCAATGGATGGTAGACTTGTCATTATGGAAGGTAGTATGTCGTTGTAATTTTTGTTACTCTAATGGATGGTAGCCATGTCATTATGGAAGGTAGTCTGTTGTTCATATTTTTGTTACTCTAATGGATGGTAGCCTTGTCATTATGGAAGATAGTCTGTTGTCGAGATTTTTGTTACTCCAATGGATGATAGCCTTGTCATTATGGAATGTAGTATGTTGTCGATATCTTTGTTACTTCAATGGATGGTATCCTTGTCATTATGGAAGGTAGTATTTTGTCGATATCTTTGTTACTCCATTGGATGGTAGCCTTATCATTTTGGAAGGTAGTTTGTTGTCGATATTTTTGTTACTCCAATGGATGGTAGCCTTGTCATTATGGATGGTAGTCTCTTGTTTATATTTTTGTTACTCCAATGGTTGATAGTCTTATCATTATGGAAGATAGTCTGTTGTCCAGATTTTTGTTACTCAAATGGATGGTAGCCTTGTCATTATGGAAGGTAGTCTGTCGATGTAATTTCTGTTACTCCAATGGATGGTAGCCTTGTCATTATGGAAGGTAGTCTGTTGTTCAGATTTTTGTTACTCCAATGGATGGTAGACTTGTCATTATGGAAGGTAGTCTGTCGTTTTAATTTCTGTTACTCCAATGGATGGTATCCTTGTCATTATGGAAGGTAGTCTGTTGTTCATATTTTTGTTCCTCTAATGGATGGTAGCCTTGTCATTATGGAAGATAGTCTGTTGTCGAGATTTTTGTTACTCCAATGGATGGTAGCCTTGTCATTTTGGAAGGTAGTCTCTTGTTGATATTTTTGTTACTCCAATGGATGATAGTCTTCTCAATATGGAAGGTAGTCTGTTGTCCCGATTTTTGTTACTCAAATGGATGGTAGCCTTGTCATTATGGAAGGTAGTCTGTCGTTGTAATTTCTGTTACTCCAATGGATGGTAGCCGTGTCATTATGGAAGGTAGTTTGTTGTTCATATTTTTGTTACTCCAATGGATGGTAGCCTTGTCATTATGGAAGATGGTCTGTTGTCGAGATTTTTGTTACTCCAATGGATTGTAGCCTTGTCATTATAGAAGGTAGTATTTTGTCGATAGCTTTGTTACTCCAATGGAATGGTAGCCTTGTCATTATGGAAGGTAGTATTTTGTCGATATCTTTGTTACTCCATTGGATGGTAGCCTTATCATTTTGGAAGGTAGTTTGTTGTCGATATTTTTGTTACTCCAATGGATGGTAGCCTTGTCATTATGGATGGTAGTCTCTTGTTGATATTTTTGTTACTCCAATGGTTGATAGTCTTATCATTATGGAAGATAGTCTGTTGTCCAGATTTTTGTTACTCAAATGGATGGTAGCCTTGTCATTATGGAAGGTAGTCTGTCGATGTAATTTATGTTACTCCAATGGATGGTAGCCTTGTCATTATGGAAGGTAGTCTGTTGTTCAGATTTTTGTTACTCCAATGGATGGTAGACTTGTCATTATGGAAGGTAGTCTGTCGTTGTAATTTCTGTTACTCCAATGGATGGTATCCTTGTCATTATGGAAGGTAGTCTGTTGTTCATATTTTTGTTCCTCTAATGGATGGTAGCCTTGTCATTATGGAAGATAGTCTGTTGTCGAGATTTTTGTTACTCCAATGGATGGTAGCCTTGTCATTATGGAAGGTAGTCTCTTGTTGATATTTTTGTTACTCCAATGGTTGATACTCTTCTCATTATGGAAGGTAGTCTGTTGTCCCGATTTTTGTTACTCAAATGGATGGTAGCCTTGTCATTATGGAAGGTAGTCTGTCGTTGTAATTTCTGTTACTCCAGTGGATGGTAGCCGTGTCATTATGGAAGGTAGTTTGTTGTTCATATTTTTGTTACTCCAATGGATGGTAGCCTTGTCATTATGGAAGATGGTCTGTTGTCGAGATTTTTGTTACTCCAATGGATGGTAGCCTTGTCATTATGGAAGGTAGTATTTTGTCGATATCTTTGTTACTCCAATGGATGGTAGCCTTGTCATTATGGAAGTTAGTCTGTTGTTGAGATTTTTGTTACTCTAATGGATGGTAGCCTTGTCCTTATGGAAGGTAGTCTCTTGTTAATATTTTAGTTACTCCAATGGTTGATAGTCTTCTCATTATGGAAGGTAGTCTGTTGTCCAGATTTTTGTTACTCAAATGGATGGTAGCCTAGTCTTTATGGAAGGTAGTCTGTCGATGTAATTTCTGTTACTCCAATGGATGGTAGCCTTGTCATTATGGAAGGTAGTCTGTTGTTCAGATTTTTGTTACTCCAATGGATGGTAGACTTGTCATTATGGAAGGTAGTATGTCGTTGTAATTTTTGTTACTCTAATGGATGGTAGCCATGTCATTATGGAAGGTAGTCTGTTGTTCATATTTTTGTTACTCTAATGGATGGTAGCCTTGTCATTATGGAAGATAGTCTGTTGTCGAGATTTTTGTTACTCCAATGGATGATAGCCTTGTCATTATGGAATGTAGTATGTTGTCGATATCTTTGTTACTTCAATGGATGGTATCCTTGTCATTATGGAAGGTAGTATTTTGTCGATATCTTTGTTACTCCATTGGATGGTAGCCTTATCATTTTGGAAGGTAGTTTGTTGTCGATATTTTTGTTACTCCAATGGATGGTAGCCTTGTCATTATGGATGGTAGTCTCTTGTTTATATTTTTGTTACTCCAATGGTTGATAGTCTTATCATTATGGAAGATAGTCTGTTGTCCAGATTTTTGTTACTCAAATGGATGGTAGCCTTGTCATTATGGAAGGTAGTCTGTCGATGTAATTTCTGTTACTCCAATGGATGGTAGCCTTGTCATTATGGAAGGTAGTCTGTTGTTCAGATTTTTGTTACTCCAATGGATGGTAGACTTGTCATTATGGAAGGTAGTCTGTCGTTTTAATTTCTGTTACTCCAATGGATGGTATCCTTGTCATTATGGAAGGTAGTCTGTTGTTCATATTTTTGTTCCTCTAATGGATGGTAGCCTTGTCATTATGGAAGATAGTCTGTTGTCGAGATTTTTGTTACTCCAATGGATGGTAGCCTTGTCATTTTGGAAGGTAGTCTCTTGTTGATATTTTTGTTACTCCAATGGATGATAGTCTTCTCAATATGGAAGGTAGTCTGTTGTCCCGATTTTTGTTACTCAAATGGATGGTAGCCTTGTCATTATGGAAGGTAGTCTGTCGTTGTAATTTCTGTTACTCCAATGGATGGTAGCCGTGTCATTATGGAAGGTAGTTTGTTGTTCATATTTTTGTTACTCCAATGGATGGTAGCCTTGTCATTATGGAAGATGGTCTGTTGTCGAGATTTTTGTTACTCCAATGGATGGTAGCCTTGTCATTATAGAAGGTAGTATTTTGTCGATAGCTTTGTTACTCCAATGGATGGTAGCCTTGTCATTATGGAAGTTAGTCTGTTGTCGAGATTTTTGTTACTCTAATGGATGGTAGCCTTGTCATTATGGAAGGTAGTCTCTTGTTGATATTTTAGTTACTCCAATGGTTGATAGTCTTCTCATTATGGAAGGTAGTCTGTTGTCCCAATTTTTGTTACTCAAATGGATGGTAGCCTAGTCTTTATGGAAGGTAGTATGTCGATGTAATTTCTGTTACTCCAATGGATGGTAGCCTTGTCATTATGGAAGGTAGTCTGTTGTTCAGATTTTTGTTACTCCAATGGATGGTAGACTTGTCATTATGGAAGGTAGTATGTCGTTGTAATTTTTGTTACTCTAATGGATGGTAGCCATGTCATTATGGAAGGTAGTCTGTTGTTCATATTTTTGTTACTCTAATGGATGGTAGCCTTGTCATTATGGAAGATAGTCTGTTGTCGAGATTTTTGTTACTCCAATGGATGGTAGCCTTGTCATTATGGAAGATGGTCTGTTGTCGAGATTTTTGTTACTCCAATGGATGGTAGCCTTGTCATTATGGAAGGTAGTATTTTGTCGATATCTTTGTTACTCCAATGGATGGTAGCCTTGTCATTATGGAAGTTAGTCTGTTGTCGAGATTTTTGTTACTCTAATGGATGGTAGCCTTGTCATTATGGAAGGTAGTCTCTTGTTGATATTTTAGTTACTCCAATGGTTGATAGTCTTCTCATTATGGAAGGTAGTCTGTTGTCCCGATTTTTGTTACTCAAATGGATGGTAGCCTTGTCATTATGGAAGGTAGTTTGTCGTTGTAATTTCTGTTACTCCAATGGATGGTAGCCATGTCATTATGGAAGGTAGTCTGTTGTTCATATTTTTGTTACTTTAATGGATGGTAGCCTTGTCATTATGGAAGATAGTCTGTTGTCGAGATTTTTGTTACTCCAATGGATGGTAGCCTTGTCATTATGGAAGGTAGTCTCTGGTTGATATTTTTGTTACTCCAATGGATGATAGTCTTCTCATTATGGAAGGTAAATTGTTGTCCCGATTTTTGTTACTCAAATGGATGGTAGCCTTGTCATTATGGAAGGTAGTTTGTTGTTGTAATTTCTGTTACTCCAATGGATGGTAGCCTTGTCATTATGGAAGGTAGTTTGTTGTTCAGATTTTTGTTACTCCAATGGATGGTAGCCTTGTCATTATGGAAGATGGTCTGTTGTCGAGATTTTTGTTACTCCAATGGATGGTAGCCTTGTCATTATGGAAGGTAGTATTTTGTCAATATCTTTGTTACTCCAATGGATGGTAGCCTTGTCATTATTGAAGGTAGTCTGTCGTTGTAATTTTTGTTACTCCAATGGATGGTAGCCTTGTCATTGTGGAAGGTATTTTGTTGTTCAGATTTTTGTTACTCCAATGGATGGTAGACTTGTCATTATGGAAGGTAGTCTGTCATTGTAATTTTTGTTACTCCAATGGATGGTAGCCTTGTCATTATGGAAGGTAGTCTGTTGTTCAGATTTTTGTTACTCCAATGGATGGTAGACTTGTTATTATGGAAGGTAGTTTGTTGTCGAGATTTTTGTTACTCTATTGGATTGTAGCCTTGTCATTATGGAAGTAGTCTATTGTCGATATTTTTGTTACTCCAATGGATGGTAGTCTTGTCATTATGGAAGGTAGTCTCCTATTGATATTTTTGTTACTCCAATGGATGATAGTCTTCTCATTATGGAAGGTAGTTTGTTGTCCCAATTTTTGTTACTCAAATGGATGGTAGCCTTGTCCTTATGGAAGGTAGTCTGTCGTTATAATTTCAGTTACTCCAATGGATGGTAGCCTTGTCATTATGGAAGGTAGTTTGTTGTTCAGATTTTTGTTACTCCAATGGATGGTAGCCTTGTCATTATGGAAGATGGTATGTTGTCGTGATTTTTGTTACTCCAATGGAATGGTAGCCTTGTCATTATGGAAGGTAGTATTTTGTCGATATCTTTGTTACTCCATTGGATGGTAGCCTTATCATTTTGGAAGGTAGTTTGTTGTCGATATTTTTGTTACTCCAATGGATGGTAGCCTTGTCATTATGGATGGTAGTCTCTTGTTGATATTTTTGTTACTCCAATGGTTGATAGTCTTCTCATTATGGAAAATAGTCTGTTGTCCAGATTTTTGTTACTCAAATGGATGGTAGCCTTGTCATTATGGAAGGTAGTCTGTCGATGTAATTTCTGTTACTCCAATGGATGGTAGCCTTGTCATTATGGAAGGTAGTCTGTTGTTCAGATTTTTGTTACTCCAATGGATGGTAGACTTGTCATTATGGAAGGTAGTATGTCGTTGTAATTTCTGTTACTCCAATGATGGTAGCCTTGTCATTATGGAAGGTAGTCTGTTGTTCATATTTTTGTTCCTCTAATGGATGGTAGCCTTGTCATTATGGAAGATAGTCTGTTGTCGAGATTTTTGTTACTCCAATGGATTGTAGCCTTGTCATTATGGAAGGTAGTCTCTTGTTGATATTTTTGTTACTCCAATGGATGATAGTCTTCTGATTATGGAAGGTAAACTATTGTCCCGATTTTTGTTACTCAAATGGATGGTAGCCTTCTCATTATGGAAGGTAGTCTGTCGTTGTAATTTCTGTTACTCCAATGGATGGTAGCCTTGTCATTATGGAAGGTAGTTTGTTGTTCAGATTTTTGTTACTCCAATGGATGGATGCCTTGTCATTATGGAAGATGGTCTGTTGTCGAGATTTTTGTTACTCCAATGGATGGTAGCCTTGTCATTATAGAAGGTAGTATTTTGTCGATATCTTTGTTACTCCAATGGATGGTAGCCTTGTCATTATGGAAGTTAGTATTTTGTCGATATCTTTTTTACTCCAATGGATGGTAGCCTTGTCATTATGGAAGTTAGTCTGTTGTCGAGATTTTTGTTACTCCAATGGATGGTAGCCTTGTCATTATGGAAGGTATTCTCTGGTTGATATTTTTGTTACTCCAATGGATGATAGTCTTCTCATTATGGAAGGTAAACAGTTGTCCCGATTTTTGTTACTCAAATGGATGGTAGCCTTGTCATTATGGAAGGTAGTCTGGTGTTGTAATTTCTTTTACTCCAATGGATGGTAGCCTTGTCATTATGGAAGGTAGTTTGTTGTTCAGATTTTTGTTACTCCAATGGATGGTAGCCTTGTCATTATGGAAGATGGTCTGTTGTCGATATTTTTGTTACTCCAATGGATGGTAGCCTTTTCATTATGGAAGGTAGTATTTTGTCGATATCTTTGTTACTCCAATGGAAGGTAGCCTTGTCATTATGGAAGATAGTCTTTCGTTGTAATTTTTGTTACTCCAATGGATGGTAGCCTTGTCATTGTGGAAGGTAGTCTCTGGTTGATATTTTTGTTACTCCAATGGATGATAGTCTTCTCATTATGGAAGGTAAACTGTTGTCCCGATTTTTGTTACTCAAATGGATGGTAGCCTTGTCATTATGGAAGGTAGTCTGTCGTTGTAATTTCTGTTACTCCAATCAATGGTAGCCTTGTCATTATGGAAGATGGTCTGTTGTCGATATTTTTGTTACTCCAATGGATGGTAGCCTTGTCATTATGGAAGGTAGTATTTTGTTGATATCTTTGTTACTCCAATGGATGGTAGCCTTATCATTTTGGAAGTTAGTTTGTTGTCGAGATTTTTGTTACTCAAATGGATGGTAGCCTTGTCATTATGGAAGGTAGTCTCTTGTTGATATTTTTGTAACTCCAATGGTTGATAGTCTTCTCATTATGGAAGGTAGTCTGTTGTCCCGATTTTTGTTACTCAAATGGATGGTAGCCTTGTCATTATGGAAGGTAGTATGTCGATGTAATTTCTGTTACTCCAATGGATGGTAGCCTTGTCATTATGGAAGGTAGTCTGTTGTTCAGATTTTTGTTACTCCAATGGATGGTAGACTTGTCATTATGGAAGGTAGTCTGTCGTTGTAATTTCTGTTACTCCAATGATGGTAGCCTTGTCATTATGGAAGGTAGTCTGTTGTTCATATTTTTGTTCCTCTAATGGATGGTAGCCTTGTCATTATGGAAGATAGTTTGTTGTCGAGGTTTTTGTTACTCCAATGGATTGTAGCCTTGTCATTATGGAAGGTAGTCTCTTGTTGATATTTTTGTTACTCCAATGGATGATAGTCTTCTCATTATGGAAGGTAAACTATTGTCCCGATTTTTGTTACTCAAATGGATGGTAGCCTTCTCATTATGGAAGGTAGTCTGTCGTTGTAATTTCTGTTACTCCAATGAATGGTAGCCTTGTCATTATGGAAGGTAGTTTGTTGTTCAGATTTTTGTTACTCCAATGGATGGATGCCTTGTCATTATGGAAGATGGTCTGTTGTCGAGATTTTTGTTACTCCAATGGATGGTAGCCTTGTCATTATGGAAGTTAGTATTTTGTCGATATCTTTTTTACTCCAATGGATGGTAGCCTTGTCATTATGGAAGTTAGTCTGTTGTCGAGATTTTTGTTACTCCAATGGATGGTAGCCTTGTCATTATGGAAGGTAGTCTCTGGTTGATATTTTTGTTACTCCAATGGATGATAGTCTTCTCATTATGGAAGGTAAATTGTTGTCCCGATTTTTGTTACTCAAATGGATGGTAGCCTTGTCATTATGGAAGGTAGTCTGTTGTTGTAATTTCTGTTACTCACTTGGATGGTAGCCTTGTCATTATGGAAGGTAGTTTGTTGTTCAGATTTTTGTTACTCTAATGGATGGTAGCCTTGTCATTATGGAAGATGGTCTGTTGTCGAGATTTTTGTTACTCCAATGGATGGTAGCCTTGTCATTATGGAAGGTAGTATTTTGTCGATATCTTTGTTACTCCAATGGAAGGTAGCCTTGTCATTATTGAAGGTAGTCTGTCGTTGTAATTTTTGTTACTCCAATGGATGGTAGCCTTGTCATTGTGGAAGGTAGTCTCTGGTTGATATTTTTGTTACTCCAATGGATGATAGTCTTCTCATTATGGAAGGTAAACTATTGTCCCGATTTTTGTTACTCAAATGGATGGTAGCCTTTTCATTATGGAAGGTAGTCTGTTGTTGTAATTTCTGTTACTCCAATGGATGGTAGCCTTGTCATTATGGAAGGTAGTTTGTTGTTCAGATTTTTGTTACTCCAATGGATGGTAGCCTTGTCATTATGGAAGATGGTCTGTTGTCGAGATTTTTGTTACTCCAATGGATGGTAGCCTTGTCATTATGGAAGGTAGTATTTTGTCGATATCTTTGTTACTCCAATGGAAGGTAGCCTTGTCATTATTGAAGGTAGTCTGTCGTTGTAATTTTTGTTACTCCAATGGATGGTAGCCTTGTCATTGTGGAAGGTATTCTGTTGTTCAGATTTTTGTTACTCTAATGGATGGTAGACTTGTCATTATGGAAGGTAGTCTGTCATTGTAATTTTTGATACTCCAATGGATGGTAGCCTTGTCATTATGGAAGGTAGTCTGTTGTTCAGATTTTTGTTACTCCAATGGATGGTAGACTTGTCATTATGGAAGGTAGTTTGTTGTCGAGATTTTTGTTACTCTATTGGATTGTAGCCTTGTCATTATGGAAGTAGTCTATTGTCGATATTTTTGTTACTCCAATGGATGGTAGCCTTGTCATTATGGAAGGTAGTCTCCTGTTGATATTTTTGTTACTCCAATGGATGATAGTCTTCTCATTATGGAAGGTAGTTTGTTGTCCCAATTTTTGTTACTCAAATGGATGGTAGCCTTGTCATTATGGAAGGTAGTCTGTCGTTGTAATTTCAGTTACTCCAATGGATGGTAGCCTTGTCATTATGGAAGGTAGTTTGTTGTTCATATTTTTGTTACTCCAATGGATGGTAGCCTTGTCATTATAGAAGATGGTATGTTGTCGTGATTTTTGTTACTCCAATGGAATGGTAGCCTTGTCATTATGGAAGGTAGTATTTTTTCGATATCTTTGTTACTCCATTGGATGGTAGCCTTATCATTTTGGAAGGTAGTTTGTTGTCGATATTTTTGTTACTCCAATGGATGGTAGCCTTGTCATTATTGATGGTAGTCTCTTGTTGATATTTTTGTTACTCCAATGGTTGATAGTCTTCTCATTATGGAAGATAGTCTGTTGCCCAGATTTTTGTTACTCAAATATATGGTAGCCTTATCATTATGGAAGGTAGTCTGTCGATGTAATTTCTGTTACTCCAATGGATGGTAGCCTTGTCATTATCGAAGGTAGTCTGTTGTTCAGATTTTGGTTACTCCAATGGATGGTTGACTTGTCATTATGGAAGGTAGTCTGTCGTTGTAATTTCTGTTACTCCAATGGATGGTAGCCTTGTCATTATGGAAGGTAGTCTGTTGTTCATATTTTTGTTCCTCTAATGGATGGTAGCCTTGTCATTATGGAAGATAGTCTGTTGTCGAGATTTTTGTTACTCCAATGGATGGTAGCCTTGTCATTATGGAAGGTAGTCTCTTGTTGATATTTTTATTACTCCAATGGATGATAGTCTTCTCATTATGGAAGGTAAACTATTGTCCCGATTTTTGTTACTCAAATGGATGGTAGCCTTCTCATTATGGAAAGTAGTCTGTCGTTGTAATTTCTGTTACTCCAATGGATGGTAGCCTTGTCATTATGGAAGGTAGTTTGTTGTTCAGATTTTTGTTACTCCAATGGATGGATGCCTTGTCATTATGGAAGATGGTCTGCTGTCGAGATTTTTGTTACTCCAATGGATGGTATCCTTGTCATTATAGAAGGTAGTATTTTGTCGATATCTTTATTACTCCAATGGATGGTAGCCTTGTCATTATGGAAGTTAGTATTTTGTCGATATCTTTTTTACTCCAATGGATGGTAGCCTTGTCATTATGGAAGTTAGTCTGTTGTCGAGATTTTTGTTACTCCAATGGATGGTAGCCTTGTCATTATGGAAGGTAGTCTCTTGTTGATATTTTTGTTACTCCAATGGTTGATAGTCTTCTCATTATGGAAGGTAATCTGTTGTCCCGATTTTTTTTACTCAAATGGATGGTAGCCTTGTCATTATGGAAGGTAGTCTGTCGATGTAATTTCTGTTACTCCAATGGATGGTAGCCTTGTCATTATGGAAGGTAGTCTATTGTTCAGATTTTTGTTACACCAATGGATGGTAGACTTGTCATTATGGAAGGTAGTCCGTCGTTGTAATTTCTGTTACTCCAATGGATGGTAGCCTTGTCATTATGGAAGGTAGTCTGTTGTTCATATTTTTGTTACTCCAATGGATGGTAGCCTTGTCATTATGGAAGATAGTTTGTTGTCGAGATTTTTGTTACTCCAATGGATGGTAGCCTTGTCATTATGGAAGGTAGTCTCTTGTTTATATTTTTGTTATTCCAATGGATAGTAGTCTTCTCATTATGGAAGGTAAATTGTTGTCCCGATTTTTGTTACTCAAATGGATGGTAGCCTTGTCATTATGGAAGGTAGTCTGTCGTTGTAATTTCTGTTACTCCAATGGATGGTAGCCGTGTCATTATGGAAGGTAGTTTGTTGTTCATATTTTTGTTACTCCGATGGATGTTAGCCTTGTCATTTTGGAAGTTAGTTTGTTGTCGAGATTTTTGTTACTCCAATGGATGGTAGCCTTTTCATTATAGAAGGTAGTCTCTTGTTGATATTTTTGTTACTCCAATGGTTGATAGTCTTCTCATTATGGAAGGTAGTCTGTTGTCCCGATTTTTGTTACTCAAATGGATGGTAGCCTTGTCATTATGGAAGGTAGTCTGTCGATGTAATTTCTGTTACTCAATTGGATAGTAGCCTTGTCATTATGGAAGGTAGTCTATTGTTCAGATTTTTGTTAATCCAATGGATGGTAGACTTGTCATTCTGGAAGGTAGTCTGTCATTGTAATTTCTGTTACTCCAATGGATGGTAGCCTTGTCATTATGGAAGGTAGTCTGTTGTTCATATTTTTGTTACTCCAATGGATGGTAGCCTTGTAATTATGGAAGATAGTCTGTTGTCGAGATTTTTGTTACTCCAATGGATGGTAGCCTTGTCATTATGGAAGGTAGTCTCTTGTTTATATTTTTGTTACTCCAATGGATGATAGTCTTCTCATTATGGAAGGTAAATTTTTGTCCAGATTTTTGTTACTCAAATGGATGGTAGCCTTGTCATTATGGAAGGTAGTCTGTCGTTGTAATTTCTGTTACTCCATTCAATGGTAGCCTTGTCATTATGGAAGATGGTCTGTTGTCGATATTTTTGTTACTCCAATGGATGGTAGCCTTGTCATTATGGAAGGTAGTATTTTGTCGATATCTTTGTTACTCCAATGGATGGTAGCCTTATCATTTTGGAAGTTAGTTTGTTGTCGAGATTTTTGTTACTCCAATGGATGGTAGCCTTGTCATTATGGAAGGTAGTCTGTTGTTCAGATTTTTGTTACTCCAATGGATGGTAGACTTGTCATTATGGAAGGTAGTTTGTTGTCGAGATTTTTGTTACTCTATTGGATTGTAGCCTTGTCATTATGGAAGTAGTCTATTGTCGATATTTTTGTTACTCCAATGGATGGTAGCCTTGTCATTATGGAAGGTAGTCTCCTGTTGATATTTTTGTTACTCCAATGGATGATAGTCTTCTCATTATGGAAGGTAGTTTGTTGTCCCAATTTTTGTTACTCAAATGGATGGTAGCCTTGTCATTATGGAAGGTAGTCTGTCGTTGTAATTTCAGTTACTCCAATGGATGGTAGCCTTGTCATTATGGAAGGTAGTTTGTTGTTCATATTTTTGTTACTCCAATGGATGGTAGCCTTGTCATTATAGAAGATGGTATGTTGTCGTGATTTTTGTTACTCCAATGGAATGGTAGCCTTGTCATTATGGAAGGTAGTATTTTTTCGATATCTTTGTTACTCCATTGGATGGTAGCCTTATCATTTTGGAAGGTAGTTTGTTGTCGATATTTTTGTTACTCCAATGGATGGTAGCCTTGTCATTATTGATGGTAGTCTCTTGTTGATATTTTTGTTACTCCAATGGTTGATAGTCTTCTCATTATGGAAGATAGTCTGTTGCCCAGATTTTTGTTACTCAAATATATGGTAGCCTTATCATTATGGAAGGTAGTCTGTCGATGTAATTTCTGTTACTCCAATGGATGGTAGCCTTGTCATTATGGAAGGTAGTCTGTTGTTCAGATTTTGGTTACTCCAATGGATGGTTGACTTGTCATTATGGAAGGTAGTCTGTCGTTGTAATTTCTGTTACTCCAATGGATGGTAGCCTTGTCATTATGGAAGGTAGTCTGTTGTTCATATTTTTGTTCCTCTAATGGATGGTAGCCTTGTCATTATGGAAGATAGTCTGTTGTCGAGATTTTTGTTACTCCAATGGATGGTATCCTTGTCATTATGGAAGGTAGTCTCTTGTTGATATTTTTATTACTCCAATGGATGATAGTCTTCTCATTATGGAAGGTAAACTATTGTCCCGATTTTTGTTACTCAAATGGATGGTAGCCTTCTCATTATGGAAAGTAGTCTGTCGTTGTAATTTCTGTTACTCCAATGGATGGTAGCCTTGTCATTATGGAAGGTAGTTTGTTGTTCAGATTTTTGTTACTCCAATGGATGGATGCCTTGTCATTATGGAAGATGGTCTGCTGTCGAGATTTTTGTTACTCCAATGGATGGTATCCTTGTCATTATAGAAGGTAGTATTTTGTCGATATCTTTATTACTCCAATGGATGGTAGCCTTGTCATTATGGAAGTTAGTATTTTGTCGATATCTTTTTTACTCCAATGGATGGTAGCCTTGTCATTATGGAAGTTAGTCTGTTGTCGAGATTTTTGTTACTCCAATGGATGGTAGCCTTGTCATTATGGAAGGTAGTCTCTTGTTGATATTTTTGTTACTCCAATGGTTGATAGTCTTCTCATTATGGAAGGTAATCTGTTGTCCCGATTTTTTTTACTCAAATGGATGGTAGCCTTGTCATTATGGAAGGTAGTCTGTCGATGTAATTTCTGTTACTCCAATGGATGGTAGCCTTGTCATTATGGAAGGTAGTCTATTGTTCAGATTTTTGTTACACCAATGGATGGTAGACTTGTCATTATGGAAGGTAGTCCGTCGTTGTAATTTCTGTTACTCCAATGGATGGTAGCCTTGTCATTATGGAAGGTAGTCTGTTGTTCATATTTTTGTTACTCCAATGGATGGTAGCCTTGTCATTATGGAAGATAGTTTGTTGTCGAGATTTTTGTTACTCCAATGGATGGTAGCCTTGTCATTATGGAAGGTAGTCTCTTGTTTATATTTTTGTTATTCCAATGGATGATAGTCTTCTCATTATGGAAGGTAAATTGTTGTCCCGATTTTTGTTACTCAAATGGATGGTAGCCTTGTCATTATGGAAGGTAGTCTGTCGTTGTAATTTCTGTTACTCCAATGGATGGTAGCCGTGTCATTATGGAAGGTAGTTTGTTGTTCATATTTTTGTTACTCCAATGGATGTTAGCCTTGTCATTTTGGAAGTTAGTTTGTTGTCGAGATTTTTGTTACTCCAATGGATGGTAGCCTTTTCATTATGGAAGGTAGTCTCTTGTTGATATTTTTGTTACTCCAATGGTTGATAGTCTTCTCATTATGGAAGGTAGTCTGTTGTCCCGATTTTTGTTACTCAAATGGATGGTAGCCTTGTCATTATGGAAGGTAGTCTGTCGATGTAATTTCTGTTACTCAATTGGATGGTAGCCTTGTCATTATGGAAGGTAGTCTATTGTTCAGATTTTTGTTAATCCAATGGATGGTAGACTTGTCATTCTGGAAGGTAGTCTGTCATTGTAATTTCTGTTACTCCAATGGATGGTAGCCTTGTCATTATGGAAGGTAGTCTGTTGTTCATATTTTTGTTACTCCAATGGATGGTAGCCTTGTAATTACGGAAGATAGTCTGTTGTCGAGATTTTTGTTACTCCAATGGATGGTAGCCTTGTCATTATGGAAGGTAGTCTCTTGTTTATATTTTTGTTACTCCAATGGATGATAGTCTTCTCATTATGGAAGGTAAATTTTTGTCCAGATTTTTGTTACTCAAATGGATGGTAGCCTTGTCATTATGGAAGGTAGTCTGTCGTTGTAATTTCTGTTACTCCAATCAATGGTAGCCTTGTCATTATGGAAGATGGTCTGTTGTCGATATTTTTGTTACTCCAATGGATGGTAGCCTTGTCATTATGGAAGGTAGTATTTTGTCGATATCTTTGTTACTCCAATGGATGGTAGCCTTATCATTTTGGAAGTTAGTTTGTTGTCGAGATTTTTGTTACTCCAATGGATGGTAGCCTTGTCATTATGGAAGGTAGTCTGTTGTTCAGATTTTTGTTACTCCAATGGATGGTAGACTTGTCATTATGGAAGGTAGTTTGTTGTCGAGATTTTTGTTACTCTATTGGATTGTAGCCTTGTCATTATGGAAGTAGTCTATTGTCGATATTTTTGTTACTCCAATGGATGGTAGCCTTGTCATTATGGAAGGTAGTCTCCTGTTGATATTTTTGTTACTCCAATGGATGATAGTCTTCTCATTATGGAAGGTAGTTTGTTGTCCCAATTTTTGTTACTCAAATGGATGGTAGCCTTGTCATTATGGAAGGTAGTCTGTCGTTGTAATTTCAGTTACTCCAATGGATGGTAGCCTTGTCATTATGGAAGGTAGTTTGTTGTTCATATTTTTGTTACTCCAATGGATGGTAGCCTTGTCATTATAGAAGATGGTATGTTGTCGTGATTTTTGTTACTCCAATGGAATGGTAGCCTTGTCATTATGGAAGGTAGTATTTTTTCGATATCTTTGTTACTCCATTGGATGGTAGCCTTATCATTTTGGAAGGTAGTTTGTTGTCGATATTTTTGTTACTCCAATGGATGGTAGCCTTGTCATTATTGATGGTAGTCTCTTGTTGATATTTTTATTACTCCAATGGTTGATAGTCTTCTCATTATGGAAGATAGTCTGTTGCCCAGATTTTTGTTACTCAAATATATGGTAGCCTTATCATTATGGAAGGTAGTCTGTCGATGTAATTTCTGTTACTCCAATGGATGGTAGCCTTGTCATTATGGAAGGTAGTCTGTTGTTCAGATTTTGGTTACTCCAATGGATGGTTGACTTGTCATTATGGAAGGTAGTCTGTCGTTGTAATTTCTGTTACTCCAATGGATGGTAGCCTTGTCATTATGGAAGGTAGTCTGTTGTTCATATTTTTGTTCCTCTAATGGATGGTAGCCTTGTCATTATGGAAGATAGTCTGTTGTCGAGATTTTTGTTACTCCAATGGATGGTAGCCTTGTCATTATGGAAGGTAGTCTCTTGTTGATATTTTTATTACTCCAATGGATGATAGTCTTCTCATTATGGAAGGTAAACTATTGTCCCGATTTTTGTTACTCAAATGGATGGTAGCCTTCTCATTATGGAAAGTAGTCTGTCGTTGTAATTTCTGTTACTCCAATGGATGGTAGCCTTGTCATTATGGAAGGTAGTTTGTTGTTCAGATTTTTGTTACTCCAATGGATGGATGCCTTGTCATTATGGAAGATGGTCTGTTGTCGAGATTTTTGTTACTCCAATGGATGGTAGCCTTGTCATTATAGAAGGTTGTATTTTGTCGATATCTTTGTTACTCCAATGGATGGTAGCCTTGTCATTATGGAAGTTAGTATTTTGTCGATATCTTTTTTACTCCAATGGATGGTAGCCTTGTCATTATGGAAGTTAGTCTGTTGTCGAGATTTTTGTTACTCCAATGGATGGTAGCCTTGTCATTATGGAAGGTAGTCTCTGGTTGATATTTTTGTTACTCCAATGGATGATAGTCTTCTCATTATGGAAGGTAAATTGTTGTCCCGATTTTTGTTACTCAAATGGATGGTAGCCTTGTCATTATGGAAGGTAGTCTGTTGTTGTAATTTCTGTTACTCCAATGGATGGTAGCCTTGTCATTATGGAAGGTAGTTTGTTGTTCAGATTTTTGTTACTCCAATGGATGGTAGCCTTGTCATTATGGAAGATGGTCTGTTGTCGAGATTTTTGTTACTCCAATGGATGGTAGCCTTGTCATTATGGAAGGTAGTATTTTGTCGATATCTTTGTTACTCCAATGGAAGGTAGCCTTGTCATTATTGAAGATAGTTTGTTGTCGAGATTTTTGTTACTCCAATGGATGGTAGCCTTGTCATTATGGAAGGTAGTCTCTTGTTTATATTTTTGTTATTCCAATGGATGATAGTCTTCTCATTATGGAAGTTAGTATTTTGTCGATATCTTTTTTACTCCAATGGATGGTAGCCTTGTCATTATGGAAGTTAGTCTGTTGTCGAGATTTTTGTTACTCCAATGGATGGTAGCCTTGTCATTATGGAAGGTAGTCTCTTGTTGATATTTTTGTTACTCCAATGGTTGATAGTCTTCTCATTATGGAAGGTAATCTGTTGTCCTGATTTTTTTTACTCAAATGGATGGTAGCCTTGTCATTATGGAAGGTAGTCTGTCGATGTAATTTCTGTTACTCCAATGGATGGTAGCCTTGTCATTATGGAAGGTAGTCTATTGTTCAGATTTTTGTTACACCAATGGATGGTAGACTTGTCATTATGGAAGGTAGTCCGTCGTTGTAATTTCTGTTACTCCAATGGATGGTAGCCTTGTCATTATGGAAGGTAGTTTGTTGTTCATATTTTTGTTACTCCAATGGATGGTAGCCTTGTCATTATGGAAGATAGTTTGTTGTCGAGATTTTTGTTACTCCAATGGATGGTAGCCTTGTCATTATGGAAGGTAGTCTCTTGTTTATATTTTTGTTATTCCAATGGATGATAGTCTTCTCATTATGGAAGGTAAATTGTTGTCCCGATTTTTGTTACTCAAATGGATGGTAGCCTTGTCATTATGGAAGGTAGTCTGTCGTTGTAATTTCTGTTACTCCAATGGATGGTAGCCGTGTCATTATGGAAGGTAGTTTGTTGTTCATATTTTTGTTACTCCAATGGATGGTAGCCTTGTCATTTTGGAAGTTAGTTTGTTGTCGAGATTTTTGTTACTCCAATGGATGGTAGCCTTTTCATTATGGAAGGTAGTCTCTTGTTGATATTTTTGTTACTCCAATGGTTGATAGTCTTCTCATTATGGAAGGTAGTCTGTTGTCCCGATTTTTGTTACTCAAATGGATGGTAGCCTTGTCATTATGGAAGGTAGTCTGTCGATGTAATTTCTGTTACTCAATTGGATGGTAGCCTTGTCATTATGGAAGGTAGTCTATTGTTCAGATTTTTGTTAATCCAATGGATGGTAGACTTGTCATTCTGGAAGGTAGTCTGTCATTGTAATTTCTGTTACTCCAATGGATGGTAGCCTTGTCATTATGGAAGGTAGTCTGTTGTTCATATTTTTGTTACTCCAATGGATGGTAGCCTTGTAATTATGGAAGATAGTCTGTTGTCGAGATTTTTGTTACTCCAATGGATGGTAGCCTTGTCATTATGGAAGGTAGTCTCTTGTTTATATTTTTGTTACTCCAATGGATGATAGTCTTCTCATTATGGAAGGTAAATTTTTGTCCAGATTTTTGTTACTCAAATGGATGGTAGCCTTGTCATTATGGAAGGTAGTCTGTCGTTGTAATTTCTGTTACTCCAATCAATGGTAGCCTTGTCATTATGGAAGATGGTCTGTTGTCGATATTTTTGTTACTCCAATGGATGGTAGCCTTGTCATTATGGAAGGTAGTATTTTGTCGATATCTTTGTTACTCCAATGGATGGTAGCCTTATCATTTTGGAAGTTAGTTTGTTGTCGAGATTTTTGTTACTCCAATGGATGGTAGCCTTGTCATTATGGAAGGTAGTATTTTGTCGATATCTTTGTTACTACTATGGATGGTACCCTTGTCATTATTGAAGGTAGTTTGTCGTTGTAATTTTTGTTACTACAATGGATGGTAGCCTTGTCATTGTGGAAGGTATTCTGTTGTTCAGATTTTTGTTACTCCAATGGATGGTAGACTTGTCATTGTGGAAGGTAGTCTGTCATTGTAATTTTTGTTACTCCAATGGATGGTAGCTTTGTCATTATGGAAGGTAGTTTGTTGTTCAGATTTTTGTTACTCCAATGGATGGTAGACTTGTCATTATGGAAGGTAGTTTGTTGTGGAGATTTTTGTTACTCCATTGGATTGTAGCCTTGTCATTATGGAAGTAGTCTATTGTCGAGATTTTTGTTACTCCAATGGATGGTAGCCTTGTCATTATGGAAGGTAGTCTGTTGTTCATATTTTTGTTACTCCAATGGATGGTAGACTTGTCATTATGGAAGGTAGTATGTCATTGTAATTTCTGTTACTCTAATGGATGGTAGCCTTGTCATTATGGAAGGTAGTCTGTTGTTCTTATTTTTGTTACTCTAATGGATGGTAGCCTTGTCATTATGGAAGATAGTATGTTGTCGAGATTTTTGTTACTCCAATGGATGGTAGCCTTGTCATTATGGAAGGTAGTATTTTGTCGATATCTTTGTTACTCCAATGGATGGTAGCCTTGTCATTATTGAAGGTAGTTTGTCGTTGTAAATTTTGTTACTACAATGGATGGTAGCCTTGTCATTGTGGAAGGTATTCTGTTGTTCAGATTTTTGTTACTCCAATGGATGGTAGACTTGTCATTGTGGAAGGTAGTCTGTCATTGTAATTTTTGTTACTCCAATGGATGGTAGCCTTGTCATTATGGAAGGTAGTATGTTGTTCAGATTTTTGTTACTCCAATGGATGGTAGACTTGTCATTATGGAAGGTAGTTTGTTGTGGAGATTTTTGTTACTCCATTGGATTGTAGCCTTGTCATTATGGAAGTAGTCTATTGTCGAGATTTTTGTTACTCCAATGGATGGTAGCCTTGTCATTATGGAAGGTAGTCTCCTGTTGATATTTTTGTTACTCCAATGGATGATAGTCTTCTCATTATGGAAGGTAGTTTGGTGTCTCGATTTTTGTTACTCAAATGTATGGTAGCGTTGTCATTATGGAAGGTAGTATGTCGTTGTAATTTTTGTTACTCCAATGGATGGTATCCTTTTCATTATGGAAGGTAGTTTGTTGTTCATATTTTTGTTACTCCAATGGAAGGTAGCCTTATCATTACGGAAGATGGTATGTTGTCGAGATTTTTGTTACTCCAATGGATGGTAGCCTTGTCATTATGGAAGGTAGTATTTTTTCGATATCTTTGTTACTCCAATGGATGGTAGCCTTGTCATTATGGAAGGTAGTCTGCTGTCGAGATTTTTATTACTCCAATGGATGGTAGCCTTGTCATTATGAAGGTAGTCTCTTGTTGATATTTTTGTTACTCCAATGGATGATAGTCTTCTCATTATGGAAGGTAGTTTGTTGTCCCGATTTTTGTTACTCAAATGGATGGTAGCCTTGTCATTATGGAAGGTAGTCTGTCGTTGTAATTTTTGTTACTCCAATGGATGGTAGCCTTGTCATTATGGAAGGTAGTCTATTGTTCAGATTTTTAGTACTCCAATTGATGGTAGACTTGTCATTATGGAAGATAGTCTGTTGTCTAGATTTTTGTTACTCCATTGGATTGTAGCCTTGTCACTATGGAAGGTAGTCTATTGTCAAGATTTTTGATACTCCAATGGATGGTAGCCTTGTCATTATTGAAGGTAGTCTGTTGTCGAGATTTTTGTTATTCCAATAGATGGTAGCCATGTCATTATGGAAGGTAGTCTATTGTCATGATTTTTGTTACTCCAATGGATTATAGCCTTGTCATTATGGAAGGTATTATGTTTTCGATATCTTTGTTACTCCAATGGATGGTAGCCTTCTCATTATGGAAGGTAGTCTGTTGTCGAGATTTTTTTTACTCCAATGGATGGTAGCCTTGTCATTATGGCAGGTAGTCTCTTGTTGACATTTTTGTTACTCCAATGGATGGTAGCCCTATCATTATGGAAGGTAGTCTGTTGTCCCGATTTTTGTTACTCTATTGGATGGTAGACTTGTCATTATGGAAGGTTGTCTGGCATTGTGATTTTCGTTACTCCTATGGATGGTAGCCTAGTCATTATAGAAGGTAGTCTGTTGTCCAGATTTTTTTAATCCAATGGATGGTAGCCTTGTCATTATGGAAAATAGTCTGTTGTCGATATTTTTGTTACTCCATTGTATTGTAGCCTTGTCATTATTGAAGGTGGTATGTTGTCGAGATTTTTGTTATTCCAATGGATTGTAGACTTCCTATTATGGAAGGTAGTCTGTTGTCAAGATTTTTGTTACTCCATTGGAGGGTAGCCTTGTCATTATGGAAGGTAGTCTGTTGTTCAGATTTTTGTTACTCCAATGGGTAGTAGCCTTGTCATTATGGAAGGTAGTCTGTTGTCCAAATTTTTGTTACTCAAATGGATGGTATCCTTATCATTATGGACGGTTTTCTGTTGTTGTTATTTCTGTTACTCCAATGGATGGTAGCCTTGTCATTATGGAAGGTAGTGTATTGTTCAGATTTTTGTTACTCCAGTGGATGGTAGCCTTGTCATTATGGAAGGTAGTTTGTTGTCGAGATTTTTGTTATTACAATGGATTGTAGACTTGTCAATATGGAAGGTAGTCTGTTGTCGAGAGTTTTGTTACTCCAATGGATGGTACCCTTGTCATTATGGAAGGTAGTCTGTTGTTGAGATTTTTGTTACTCCAATGGATGGTAACCTTGTCATTATGGAAGGTAGTCTCTGGATGATATTTTTATTACTCCGATGGATGGTAGTCTGTTGTCCCGATTTTTGTTACTCAAATGGATGGTAGCCTTGTCATTATGGAAGGTAGTCTGTCGTTGTAATTTTTGTTACTCCAATGGATGGTAGCCTTGCCAATATGGAAGGTATTCTGTTGTTCAGATTTTTGTTACTCCAATGGATGATAGACTTGTCATTAATGAAGGTAGTCTGTTGTCCCGATTTTTGTTACTCCATTAGATTGTAGCCTTGTCATTATGGAGGGTAGTCTGTTGTTGGGATTTATGTTACTCCTATGGATGGTAGCCTTGTCATTATGGAAGGTAGTCTATTGTTCAGATTTTTGTTACTCCAATGGATGGTACCTTTGTCGTTATGGAAGGTAGTCTGTTGTCGAGATTTTTGTTACTCCAATGGACGGTATCCTTGTCATTATGGAAGGTAGTCTATTGTCAAGATTTTTGTTACTCTAATGGATGGTAGCCTTGTCAATATGGAAGGTAGTCTGTTGTCGATATTTTTGTTTCCCCATTGGATTGTAGCCTTGTCATTATGGAAGGTAGTCAGTTTTTCAGATTCTTGTTACTCCAATGGATGGTACCCTTGTCGTTATGGAAGGTAGCCTATTTTCGAGATTTTTGTTACTCCAATTGATGATAGCCTTGTCATTATGGAAGGTAGTCTGTTGTCCAAATTTTTGTTACTCAAATGGATGGCATCCTTGTCATTATGGAAGCTTGTCTATTGTTGTGATATTTGTTACTCCAATGGATGGTACCCTTGTCATTATGATAGGTAGTCTGTTGTCTAGATTTTTGTTACTCCAATGGATGGTAGCCTTGTCATTATGGAAGATAGTCTGTTGTCTGGATTTTTGTTACTCCAATGGATGGTAGCCTTGTCATTTTGGAAGGTAGTATTTTGTCGATATCTTAGTTACTCCAATGGATGGTAGCCTTGTCATTATCGAAGGTAGTCTGTTGTCGAGATTTTTGTTATTCCAATGGATGGTAGGTTTGTCATTATGGAAGGTAGTCTCTGGATGATATTTTTGTTACTCTAATGGATGGTAGTCCACTCATTATAGAAGGTCGTCTGTTGTCCCGATTTTTGTTACTCAAATGGATGGTAGCCTTGTAATTATGGAAGGTAGTCTGTCGTTGTAATTTTTGTTATTCCAATGAATGGTAGCCTTGCCATTATGGAAGGTGGTCTGTTGTTCAGATTTTTGTTACTCCAATGGATGGCAGACTTGTCATTATGGAAGGTAGTATGTTGTCCTAATTTTTGTTACTCCATTGGATTGTAGCCTTGTCATTATGGAAGGTAGTCTGTTGTCGAGATTTCTGTTACTCCTATGGATGGTAGCCTTGTCATTATGGAAGGTAGTATGTTGTTCATATTTTTGTTACTCCAATGGATGGTACCCTTGTCGTTATGGAAGGTAGTCTGTTATCGAGATTTTTGTTACTCCAATGGATGGTAGCCTTGTCATTATGGAAGGTAGTCTGTTGTCCAGATTTTTGTTATCCCAATGGATGGTAGCCTTGTCATTATGGTAGGTAGTCTATTGTCTTGATTTTTGTTACTCAAATGGATTGTCGCCTTGTCATCATGGAAGGTAGTATGTTGTCGATATCTTTGTTACTCCAATGGATGGTAGCCTTCTCATTATGGAAGGTAGTCTGTTGTCAAGATTTTTTTTACTCCAATGGATGGTAGCCTTGTCATTATGGAAGGTCGTCTCTTGTTGACATTTTTGTTACTCCAATGGATGGTAGCCCTATCTTTATGGAAGGTAGTCTGTTGTCCCGATTTTTGTTACTCTAATGGATGGTAGCCTTGTCATTATGGAAGGTAGTCTGTTGTCCAGATTTTTGTTACTCTAATGGATGGTATCCTTGTCATTATTGAAGGTAGTCTGTTGTCGATATTTTTGTTACTTCATTGGATGGTACCCTTGTCATTATGGAAGGTAGTATGTTGTCGATATCTTTGTAACTCCAATGTATGGTAGCATTGTCATTATGGAAGGTAGTTTGTTGTCGAGATTTTTATTACTCCAATGGATGGTAGCCTTGTCGTTTGGAAGGTAGTCTCTTGTTGATATTTTTGGTACTCCAATGGATGGTAGCCTTGTCATTATAGAAGGTAGTCTGTTGTCCCGATTTTTTTTTACTCAAATGGATGGTAGCCTTGTCATTATGAAAGGTTGTCTGTCGTTATGATTTCTGTTATACCAATGGATGGTAGCCTTGTCATTATGGAAGGTAGTCTATTGTTCAGATTTTTGTTACTCCAGTGCATGGTAGACTTGTCATAATGGAATGTAGTCTATTGTCGAGATTTTTGTTACTCCATTGGATTGTAGCCTTGTCATTATCGAAGGTAGTCTATTGTCGAGATTTTTGTTACTCCATTGGTTGGTAGCCTTGTCATGACGGACGGTAGTCTGTTCTCGAGATTTTTTTTATTCCAATGGATGGTAGCCTTGTCATTATGGAAGGTAGTCTTTTGTCATGATTTTTATAGCTCCGATGGATGGTAGCCTTGTCATTATGGAAGGTAGTTTTTTGTCTAGATTTTTGTTAATCCAATGGATTGTAGCCTTGTCATTATGGAAGGTAGTCTGTTGTCGTGATTTTTCTTACTCCAATGGATTGTAGCGTTGTCATTATGGAAGGTAGTATGTTGTCGATATCTTTGTTACCCCAATCGATGGTAGCCTTCTCATTATGGAACGTAGTCTGTTGTTGAGATTTTTGTTACTCCAATGGATGGTAGCCTTGTCATTATGGAAGGTAGTCTCTTGTTGACATTTTTGTTACTCCAATGGATGGAAGCCTTGTCATTATGGTAGGCAGTCTGTGGTCCCGATTTTTGTTACTCTAATGGATGGTAGACTTGTCATTATGGAAGGTAGTCTAACATTGTGATTTCTGTTACTCCTATGGATGGTACCCTTGTCATTATGAAAGGTAGTATGTTATTCAGATATTTGTTACTCCAATGGATGTAGAGTTTTCATTATGAAATGTAGTCTATTGTCGATATTTTTGTTACTACAATGGATTGTAGCCTTGTCATTATGGAAGGTCGTCTGTTGTCGAGATTTTTGTTACTCCAATGGATGTTAGCCTTGTCATTATAGAAGGTAGTCTGTTGTCGAGATTCTTTTACTCCAATGGATGGTAGCCTTGTCATTATGGAAGGTAGTCTGGTATCGAGATTTTTGTTACTATAATGGATTGTATCCTTGTCGTTATGGAAGGTAGTCTGTTGTCGAGATTTTTGTTACTCCATTGGATGGTAGCCTTGTCATTATAGAAGGTAGTATGTTGTCGATATCTTTGTTACTCCAATGGATGGTAGCCTTCTCAATATGGAAGGTAGTCTGTTGTCGAGTTTTTTGTTACTCCAATTGATGGTAGCCTTGTCATTCTGGAAGGTAGTCTCTTGTTGACATTTTTGTTACTTCAATGGATGGTAGCCCTATCATTATGGAAGGTAGTCTGTTGTCCCAATTTATGTTACTCCAATGGATGGTAGCCTTGTCAATATGGAAGGTTGTCTGTCATTTTGATTTCTGTTACTCCTATGGTTGGTAGCCTTGTCATTATGGAAGGTTGTCTGTTGTTCAGATTTTTGTTAATCCAATGGATGGTAGACTTCTCATTATTGAAGGTAGTCTGTTGTCGAGATGTTTGTTACTCCATTGGATTGTAGCCTTGTCATTATGGAAGGTAGTCTGTTTTCGAGATTTTTGTTACTTCAATGGATGGTAGCCTTGTCGTTATAGAAGGTAGTCTGTTGTCGTGATTTTTGTTACTCCAATGGATTGTAGCCTTGTCATTATGTAAGGTAGTATGTTGTCGATATCTTTGTTACTCCAATGGATGGTAGCCTTTTCATTATGGAAGGTAGTCTGTTGTTGACATTTTTGTTACTCCAATGGATGGTAGCCCTATCATTATGGAAGGTAGTATGTTGTTCCGATTTTTGGTACTCTAATTGATGGTAGCCTTGTCATTATGGAAGGTAGTATGTTTTCGATATCTTTGTTAATCCAATCGATGGTAGCCTTCTCATTATGGAAGGTAGTCTGTTGTTCAGATATTTGTTACTCCATTGGATTGTAGCCTTGTCATTATGGAAGGTAGTCTCTGGATGATATTTTTGTTACTCCAATGGATGGTAGTCTTCTCATTATAGAAGGTAGTCTGTTGTCCCAATTTTTGTTACTCAAATGGATGGTAGCCTTGTCATTATGGAAGGTAGTCTGTCGTTGTAATTTTTGTTACTCCAATGGATGGTAGCCTTGCCATTATGGAAGGTAGTTTGTTGTCGTGATTTTTGTTACTCCAATGGATTGTAGCCTTGTCATTATGGAAGTTAGTATCTTGTCGATATCTTTGTTACTCCAATGGATGGTAGACTTGTCATTATGGAAGGTAGCTTGTTGTCGAGATTTTTGTTACTCCATTGGATTGTAGCCTTGTCATTATGGAAGATAGTCTATTGTCGAGATTTTTGTTACTCCATTGGATGGTAGCCTTGTCATTATTAAAGGTAGTCTGCTGTCGAGATTTTTTTTTTCCAATGGATGGTAGCCTTGCCATTATGGAAGGTAGTCTTTTGTCGTGATTTTTCTTACTCCGATGGATGGTAGCATTGTCATTATGGAAGGTTATTGTTGTCGAGATTTTTGTTATTCTAATGGATGGTATCCTTGTCATTATAGAAGGTAGGCTGTTGTCGTGATTTTTTCTTACTCCAATGGATTGTAGCCTTGCCATTATGGAAGGTTGTATGTTGTCGATATCTTTGTTACTCCAATCGATGGTAGCCTTCTCATTATGGAAGGTAGTCTATTGTTGAGATTTTTGTTACCCCAATGGATGGTAGCTTTGTCATTATGGAAGGTAGTCTCTTGTTGACATTTTTGTTACTCTAGTGTATGGAAGCCTTGTCATTATGGAAGGTAGTATGTTGTCCCGATTTTCGTTACTCTAATGGATGGTAGCCTTGTCATTATGAAAGGTTGTCTAACATTGTGATTTATGTTACTCCAATGGATGTTAGCCTTATCATTATGAAAGGTAGTCTATTGTTCATATATTTGTTACTCCAATGGATTGTAGAGTTGTTATTATGAAAGGTAGTCTATTCTCGATATTTTTGTTACTACAATGGATTGTAGCCTTTTCATCATGCAAGGTCGTCTGTTGTCAAGATTTTTGTAACTCCAATGGATGGTAGCCTTGTCATTATGGAGGGTAGTCAGTTGTCCATATTTTTTATAATTCAATGGATGGTAGCCTAGACATTATGGAATATAGTCTGTTGTCGAGATTTTTTTCTCCATTGGATGGTAGCCTTGTCATTATAAAAGGTAGTGTGTTGTCGATATCTTTGTTACTCCAATGGATGGTAGCCTTGTCATTATGGAAGGTAGGCTGTTGTCGAGATTTTTGTTACTCCAATGGATGGTAGCTTGTCGTTATAGAAGGTAGTCTCTTGTTGATATTTTTGTTACTCAAATGGATGGTAGCCTTGTCATTATGGAAGGTAGTCGGTTGACCCGATTTTTGTTACTCAAATGGATGGTAGCCTTGTCATTATGGAAGGTTGTCTGTCGTTGTGATTTCTGTTACTCCAATGGATGGTAGCCTTGTCATTATGGAAGGTAGTCTATTGTTCAGATTTTTCTTACTCCAGTGGATGGTAGACTTGTCATTATGGAAGGTAATTTGTTGTCGAGATTTTTTTTATTCCAATGGATGGTAGCCTTGTCATTATGGAAGGTAGTCTTTTGTCATGATTTTTCTTACTCCGATGGATGGTAGCCTTGTCATTATGGAAGGTAGTTTGTTGTCGAGATTTTTGTTATTCCAATGGATGGTAGCCTTGTCATTATGGAAGATAGTCTGTTGTCGTGATTTTTCTTAATCCAATGGATTGTAGCCTTGTCATTTTAGAAGGGAGTATGTTTTCGATATCTTTGTTACTCCAATCGATGGTAGCCTTCTCATTATGGAAGGTAGTCTGTTGTTGAGATTTTTGTTACCCCAATGGATGGTAGCTTTGTCATTATGGAAGGTAGTCTCTTGTTGACATTTTTGTTACTCCAATGGATAGAAGCCTTGTCATTATGTAAGGTAGTCTGTTGTCCCGATTTTCGTTACTCTAATGGATGGTAGCCTTGTCATTATGGAAGGTAGTCTAACGTTGTGATTTCTGTTACTCCAATGGATGGTAGCCTTATCATTATGGAAGGTAGTCTATTGTCGAGATTTTTGTTACTCCAATGGATGGTAGCCTTGTCATTATGGAAGTTAGTCCGTTGTCCAAATTTTTTATACTCCAGTGGATGGTAGCCTAGACATTATGGAAGGTAGTCTGTTGTCGAGATTTTTTTCTCCATTGGATGGTAGTCTTGTCATTATGGAAGGTAGTCTTTTGTCGTTATTTTTCTTACTCTGATGGATGGTATCCTTATCATAATGGAAGGTAGTTTGTTGTCGAGATTTTTGTTATTCCAATGGATTGTAGCCTTGTCATTAGGGAAGGTAGTATGTTTTCGATATCTTTGTTACTCCAATCGATGGTAGCCTTCTTATTCTGGAAGGTAGTCTGTTGTTGAGATTTTTGTCACCCCAATGGATGGTAGCTTTGTCATTATGGAAGGTAGTCTCTTTTTGACATTTTTGCTACTCCAATGGATGGTAGCCCTGTCATTATGGAAGGTAGTCTGTTGTCCCGATTTTTGTTTCTCTAATGGATGGTAGCCTTGTCATTATGGAAGGTTGTCTATCATTGTGATTTCTGTTAGTCCTATGGATGGTAGCCTTGTCATTATAAAAGGTAGTGTGTTGTCGATATCTTTGTTACTCCAATGGATGGTAGCCTTGTCATTATGGAAGGTAGGCTGTTGTGGAGATTTTTGTTACTCCAATGGATGGTAGCTTGTCGTTATAGAAGGTAGTCTCTTGTTGATATTTTTGTTACTCAAATGGATGGTAGCCTTGTCATTATGGAAGGTAGTCTGTTGACCCGATTTTTGTTACTCAAATGGATGGTAGCCTTGTCATTATGGAAGGTTGTCTGTCGTTGTGATTTCTGTTACTCCAATGGATGGTAGCCTTGTCATTATGGAAGGTAGTCTATTGTTCAAATTTTTCTTACTCCAGTGGATGGTAGACTTGTCATTATGGAAGGTAATTTGTTGTCGAGATTTTTTTTATTCCAATGGATGGTAGCCTTGTCATTATGGAAGGTAGTCTTTTGTCGTGATTTTTCTTACTCTGATGGATGGTAGCCTTGTCATTATGGAAGGTAGTTTGTTGTCGAGATTTTTGTTATTCCAATGGATGGTAGCCTTGTCATTATGGAAGATAGTCTGTTGTCGTGATTTTTCTTAATCCAATGGATTGTAGCCTTGTCATTTTAGAAGGGAGTATGTTTTCGATATCTTTGTTACTCCAATCGATGGTAGCCTTCTCATTATGGAAGGTAGTCTGTTGTTGAGATTTTTGTTACCCCAATGGATGGTAACTTTGTCATTATGGAAGGTAGTCTCTTGTTGACATTTTTGTTACTCCAATGGATAGAAGCCTTGTCATTATGTAAGGTAGTCTGTTGTCCCGATTTTCGTTACTCTAATGGATGGTAGCCTTATCATTATGGAAGGTAGTCTATTGTTCAGATATCTGTTACTCCAACGGATTGTAGAGTTGTCATTAGGAAAGGTAGTCTATTGTCGAGATTTTTGTTACTCCAATTGATGGTAGCCTTGTCATTATGGAAGTTAGTCCGTTGTCCAAATTTATTATACTCCAGTGGATGGTAGCCTAGACATTATGGAAGGTAGTCTGTTGTCGAGATTTTTTTCTCCATTGGATGGTAGTCTTGTCATTATGGAAGGTAGTCTTTTGTCGTTATTTTTCTTACTCTGATGGATGGTATCCTTATCATAATGGAAGGTAGTTTGTTGTCGAGATTTTTGTTATTCCAATGGATTGTAGCCTTGTCATTAGGGAAGGTAGTATGTTTTCGATATCTTTGTTACTCCAATCGATGGTAGCCTTCTTATTCTGGAAGGTAGTCTGTTGTTGAGATTTTTGTCACCCCAATGGATGGTAGCTTTGTCATTATGGAAGGTAGTCTCTTTTTGACATTTTTGTTACTCCAATGGATGGTAGCCCTATCATTATGGAAGGTAGTCTGTTGTCCCGATTTTTGTTTCTCTAATGGATGGTAGCCTTGTCATTATGGAAGGTTGTCTATCATTGTGATTTCTGTTACTCCTATGGATGGTAGCCTTGTCATTATGGAAGGTAGTCTGTTGTTCAGATTTTTGTTACTCCAATGGATGGTAGACTTGTCATTATGGAAGGTAGTCTATTGTCGAGATTTTTCTTACTCCATTGCATTGTAGCCTCGTCATTATGGAAGGTAGTCTGTTGACGAGATTTTTGATACTCCAATGGATGGTAGCCTTGTCTTTATGGAAGGTAGTATGTTGTCTAGAATTTTGTTACTCCATTGGATGGTAGCCTTGTCATTATGAAAGGTAGTTTGTTGTCAGGATTTTTGTTATTCCAATGGATGGTAGCCTTGTCAATATGGAAGGTAGTCTGTTGTCGTGATTTTTGTTACTCTAATGGATTGTAGCCTTGTCATTATGGAAGTTAGTATGTTGTCGATATCTTTGTTACTCCAATGGATGGTAGACTTGTCATTATGGAAGTTAGTTTGTTGTCGAGATTTTTGTTACTCCATTGGATTGTAGCCTTGTCATTATGGAATATAGTCTGTTGTCGAGATTTTTGTTACTCCATTGGATGGTAGCCTTGTCATTATTGAAGGTAGTCTATTGTCGAGATTTTTTTTATTCCAATGGATGGTAGCCTTGCCATTATGGAAGGTAGTCTTTTGTCGTGATTTTTCTTACTCCGATGGATGGTAGCCTTGTAATTATGGAAGGTATTTGTTGTTGAGATTTTTGTTATTCTAATGGATGGTATCCTTTTCATTATAGAAGGTAGTCTGTTGTCGTGATTTTTTCTTACTCCATTGGATTGTAGCCTTGTCATTATGGAAGGTTGTATGTTGTCGATATCTTTGTTACTCAAATCGATGGTAGCTTTCTCATTATGGAAGGTAGTCTGTTGTTGAGATTTTTGTTACCCCAATGGATGGTAGCTTTGTCATTATGGAAGGTAGTCTCTTGTTGACATTTTTGTTACTCCAATGGATGGAAGCCTTATCATTATGGAAGGTAGTTTGTTGTCCTGATTTTCTTTACTCTAATGGATGGTAGCCTTGTCATTATGGAAGGTAGTCTAACTTTGTGATTTCTGTTACTCCAATGGATGGTAGCCTTATCATTATGAAAGGTAGTCTATTGTTCAGATATTTGTTAATCCAACGGATTATAGAGTTGTCATTTTGAAAGGTAGTCTATTGTCGATATTTTTGTTACTACAATGGATTGTAGCCTTGTCATTATGGAAGGTCGTCTGTTGTCAAGATTTTTGTTACTCCAATGGATGGTAGCCTTATCATTATGGAAGGTAGTCCGTTGTCCAAATTTTTTATACTTCAATGGATGGTAGCCTATACATTATGGAAGGTAGTCTGTTGTCGAGATTTTTTCTCCATTGGATGGTAACCTTGTAATTATGGAAGGTAGTCTCTTGTTGACATTTTCGTTACTCCAATGGATGGTATCCCTGCCATTATGAAAGGTAGTCTGTTGTCCCGATTTAAGTTACTCTAATGGATGGTAGCCTTGTCATTATGGAAGGTAGTCTAACATTGTGATTTCTGTTACTCCAATGGATGGTAGCCTTATCATTATGGAAGGTAGTCTATTGTTCAGATATTTGTTACTCCAACGGATTGTAGAGTTGTCATTATGAAAGGTAGTCTATTGTCGATATTTATGTTACTACAATGGATTGTAGCCTTGTCATTATGGAAGGTCGTCTGTTGTCGAGATTTTTGTTACTCCAATGGATGGTAGCCTTGTCATTATGGAAGGTAGTCTGTTGTAGAGATTTTTGTTATTCCAATGGATGGTAGCCTTGTCATTATTGAAGGTTGTCTATTATCGTGATTTTTCTTACTCCAATGGATTGTATCCTTGTCATTATGGAAGGTAGTATGTTTTCGATATCTTTGTTCCTCTAATCGATGGTAGCCTTCTCATTATGGAAGGTAGTCTGTTATTGAGATTTTTGTTACCCTAATGGATGGTAGCTTTGTCATTATGGAAGGTAGTCTCTTGTTGACATTTTTGTTACTCCAATGGATGGAAGCCTTGTCATTATGGAAGGTAGTCTGTTGTCCAGATTTTTGTTACTCTAATGGATGGTAGCCTTGTCATTATAAAAGGTAGTCTAACGCTGTGATTTCTGTTACTCCAATGGATGGTAGCCTTATCATTATGGAAGGTAGTCTGTTGTTCAGATATTTGTTACTCCAATGGATGGTAGAGTTGTCATTATGAAAGATAGTCTATTGTCGATATTTTTGTTACTACAATGGATTGTAGGCTTGTCATTATGGAAGGTCGTCTATTGTCGAGATTTTTGTTACTCCAATGGATGGTAGCCTTGTCATTATCGAAGGTAGTCTATTGTCGAGATTTTTGTTACTCCAATGGATGGTAGCCTTGTCATTATGGAAGCTAGACTCTTGTTGATATTTTTGTTACTCCAATGGATGGAAGCTTTGTCATTATGGAATGTAGTTTGTCATTGCGATTTCTGTTACTCCTATAGATGGTAGCCTTGTCATTATGGAAGGTAGTCTGTTGTTCATATTTTTGTTACTCCAATGGATGGTAGACTTGTCATTATGGAAGGTAGTCTGTTGTCAAAATTTTTCTTACTCCATTGCATTGTAGCCTTGTCATTATGGAAGGTAGTTTGTTGTCTAGATTTTTGTTACTCCATTGGATGGTAGCCTTGTCAATGTGGAAGGTAGTCTGTTCTCGTGATTTTTGTTACTCCAATGGATTGTAGCCTTTTCATTATGGAAGTTAGTATGTTGTCGATATCTTTGTTACTCCAATGGATTGTAGACTTGTGATTATGGAAGGTAGTCTGTTGTCGAGATTTTCGTTACTCCATTGGATTGTAGCCTTGTCATTATGGAAGGTAGTCTGTTGTCGAGATTTTTTTTATTCCAATGGATGGTAGCCTTTCCATTATGGAAGGTAGTCTTTTGTCGTGATTTTTCTTACTCCGATGGATGGAAGCCTTGTCATTATGGAAGGTATTTGTTGTCGAGATTTTTGTTATTCTAATGGATGGTATCCTTGTCATTATAGAAGGTAGTCTGTTGTCATGGTTTTTTCTTACTCCAATGGATTGTATCCTTGTCATTATGGAAGGTTGTATGTTGTCGATATCTTTGTTACTCCAATCGATGGTAGCCTTCTCATTATGGAAGTTAGTCTGTTGTTGAGATTTTTCTTACTCCAATGGATGGTAGCCTTGTCATTATGGAAGGTAGTCTCTTTTTGACATTTTTGTTACTCCTATGGATGGTAGCCTTATCATTATGGAAGGTAGTCTGTTGTTCATATATTTGTTACTCCAGTGGATGGTAGAGTTGTCATTATGAAAGATAGTCTATTGTCGATATTTTTGTTACTACAATGGATTGTCGCCTTGTCATTATGGAAGGTCGTCTATTGTCGAGATTTTTGTTACTCCAATGGATGGTAGCCTTGTCATTATGGAACGTAGTCTGTTATCGAGATTTTTGTAACTATAATAGATTGTATCCTTGTCATTATGGAAGGTAGTATGTTATCGATATCTTTGTTACTCCAATGGATGGTAGCCTTGTCATTTCGGAAGGTAGTCTATTATCGAGATTTTTGTTACTATAATGGATTGTATCCTTGTCATTATGGAAGGTAGTAAGTTGTCAATATCTTTGTTACTCTAATGGATGGTACCTTTGTCGTTATGGAAGGTAGTCTGTTGTCGATATTTTTAGTCAATCCAATGGATGGTAGCCCTGTCATTATGGAAGGTAGTCTGTTGTTCAGATTTTTGTTACTCTAATGGATGGTAGACTTGTCATTATGGAAGGTAGTTTGTTGTCGAGATTTTTGTTACTCCATTAGATTGTAGCCGTGTCATTATGGAAGATAGTCTGTTGTCGAGATTTTTGTTATTGCAATGGATTGTAGACTTCTAATTATGGAAGGTAGTCTGTTGTCGAGAGTTTTGTTACTCTAATGGATGGTAGCCTTGTCATTATGGAAGGTAGTCTATCGTCGAATTTTTTGTTATTCCGATGGATGGTAGCCTTGTCATTATGAAAGGTAGTCTATTGTGGAGATTTTTGTTACTCCAATGGATTGTATCCTTGTCATTATGGAAGGTAGTCTATTGTCGAGATTCTTGTTACTCCAATGGATGGTAGCCTTCTCATTATGGAAGGTAGTCTGTTATCGAGATTTTTTTACTATAATGGATTGTATCCTTGTCATTATGGAAGTTAGTATGTTGTCGATATCTTTGTTACTCCAATGGATGGTAGCCTAGTCATTATGGAAGGTAGTCTGTTGTCTAGATTTTTTTTAATCCAATGGATAGTAGCCTTGTCATTATGGAAGGTAGTATGTTGTCCAAATTTTTTATACTCCAATGGATGGTAGCCTAGTCATTATGGAAGGTAGTATGTTGTCCCAATTTTTGTTACTCAAATGGATGGTAGCCTTGTCATTATGGAAGGTTGTATGTCGTTGTGATTTCTATTACTCCAATGGATGGTAGCCTTGTCATTATGGAAGGTAGTCTATTTTTCAGATTTTTGTTTCTCGAGTGGATGGTAGACTTGTCATTATGGAAGGTAGTCTATTGTCAAGATTTTTGTTATTCCATTGTATTGTAGCCTTGTCATTATGGAAGGTAGTTTGTTGTCGTGATTTTTGTTACTCCATTGGATGGTAGCCTTGTCATTATGGAAGGTAGTCTTTGGTCGTGATTTTTCTTACTCCGATGGATGGTAGCCTTGTCATTTTGGAAGGTATTTGTTGTCGATATTTTTGTTATTCTAATGGATGGTAGCCTTGTCATTATGGAAGGTAGACTGTTGTCGTGATTTTTTCTTGCTCCAATGGATTGTAGCCTTATCATTATGGAAGGTTGTATGTTTTCGTTATCTTTGTTACTCCAATCAATGGTAGCCTTCTCATTATGGAAGGTAGTCTGTTGTTGAGATTTTTGTTACTCCAATGGATGGTAGCCTTGTCATTATAGAAGGTAGTCTGTTGTTCATATATTTGTTACTCCAATGGATGGTAGAGTTGTCATTATGAAAGGTAGTCTATTGTCAATATTTTTGATACTACAATGGATTTTAGCTTTGTCATTATAGATGGTTGTCTGTTGTCGAGATTTTTGTTACTCCAATGGATGGTAGCCTTGTCTTTATGGAAGGAAGTTTGTTGTCTAGATTTTTATTACTCCATTGGATGGTAGCCTTGTCATTATGGAAGGTAGTTTGTTGTCGATATTTTTGTTATTCCAATGGATGGTATCCTTGTCATTATGGAAGGTAGTCTATTTTCGTGATTTTTGTTACTCCAATGGATTGTAGCCTTGTCATTATGGAAGGTAGTATGTTGTCGATATCTTTGTTACTCTAATGGATGGTAGCCTTCTCATTATGGAAGGTAGTCTGTTGTTGAGATTTTTGTTACTCCAATGGATGGCAGCGTTGTCATAATGGAAGGTTGTCTCTTGTTGACATTTTTGTTTCTCCAATGGATGGTAGCTCTATCATTATGGAAGGTAGTCTATTGTCACGATTTTTGTTACTCTAATGGATGGTAGCCTTGTCATTATAGAAGGTAGTCGGTTGTCCAGATTTTTGTTACTCTAATGGATGGTAGCCTTGTCATTATGGAAGGTAGTTTGTTTTTGATATCTTTTTTACTCCAATGGATGGTAGCCTTCTCATTATGGAGGGTAGTCTCTTGTTGATATTTTTGTTACTCCAATGGATGGTAGCCTTGTCATTATGGAAGGTAGTCTGTTGTCCCGATTTTTGTTACTCAAATGGATGGTATCCTTGTCATTATTGAAGGTTTTTTGTCATTGTGATTTATGTTACTCCAATGGATGGTAGCCTTGTCATTATGGAAGGTAGTCTATTGTTCAGATTTTTGTTACTCCAGTGGATGGTAGACTTGTCATTATGGAAGGTAGTCTGTTGTCGATATTTTTGTTACTCCATTGGATTGTAGCCTTGTCATTATGAAAGGCAGTCTGTTGTCGAGATTTTTGTTACTCCATTGGATGGTAGCCTTGTCATTATGGAAGGTAGTCTGTTGTCGAGATTTTTTTATTCCAATGGATGGTAGCCTTGTTATTATGGAAGGTAGTTTGTTGTTGAGATTTTTGTTATTCCAATGGATGGTAGCCTTGTCATTATGGAAGGTAGTCTGTTGTCGTGATTTTTCTTACTCTAATGGATTGTTGCCTTGTTATTATGGAAGGTAGTACGTTGTCGATATCTTTGTTACTCCAATGGATGGCAGCCTTATCATTATGGAAGGTAGTCTGTTGTCGAGATTTTTGTTACTCCAATGGATGGTAGCCTTGTCGTAATGGAAGGTAGTCTCTTGTTGATATTTTTGTTACTCCAATGGATGGTAGCCTTGTCATTATGGAAGGTAGTCAGTATTCCCGATTTTTGTTACTTAAATGTATGGTAGCCTTGTCATTATGGAAGGTTGTTTGTCGTTGTGATTTCTGTTACTCCAATGGATGGTAGCGTTGACATTATGGAAGGTTGTCTATTGTTCGGATTTTTATTACTCTAGTGGAGTGTAGACTTGTCATTATGGAAGGTAGTCTGTTGTCGATATTTTTGTTACTCCTTTGGATTGTAGCCTTGTCAGTATGGAAGGTAGTCTGTTGTCGAGATTTTTGTTACTCCATTGGATGGTAGCCTTGTCATTATGGAAGGTTGTATGTCATTGTGAGTTCTGTTACTCCAATGGATGGTAGCCTTGTCATTATGGAAGGTAGTCTATTTATCAGATTTTTGTTACTCGAGTGGATGGTAGACTTGTCATTATGGAAGGTAGTCTGTTGTCGAGATTTTTAATACTCCATTGGATTGTAGCCTTGTCATTATGGAAGGTAGTCTGTTGTCGAGATTTTTGTTACTCCATTGGATGGTAGCCTTGTCATTACGGAAGGTAGTCTGTTCAGATTTTTGTTACTCGAGT
This sequence comes from Vicia faba, assembly GCA_948472305.1. Taxonomy (NCBI): domain Eukaryota; kingdom Viridiplantae; phylum Streptophyta; class Magnoliopsida; order Fabales; family Fabaceae; genus Vicia; species Vicia faba. The sequence goes on from OX451741.1 coordinate 535,111,424, forward strand.
GGATGGTAGACTTGTTATTATGGAAGGTAGTCTTTTGTCGTGATTTTACTTACTCCGATGGATGGTAGCCTTGTCATTTTGGAAGGTATTTGTTGTCGAGATTTTTATTATTCTAATGGATGGTAGCCTTGTCATTATGGAAGGTAGTCTGTTGTCGTGATTTATTCTTACTCCAATGGATTGTAGCCTTGTCATTATGGAAGGTTGTATGTTTTCGATATCTTTGTTACTTCAATTAATGGTAGCCTTCTCATTATGGAAGGTAGTCTGTTGTCCCGATTTTTGTTACTCTAATGGATGGTAGCCTTGTCATTATGGAAGGTAGTCTAATGTTGTGATTTTTGTTACTCCTATGGATGGTAGCCTTGTCATTATGGAAGGTAGTCTGTTGTTCAGATATTTGTTACTCCAATGGATGGTAGAGTTTTCATTATGAAAGGTAGTCTATTGTCGATATTTTTGTTACTATAATGGATTGTAGCCTTGTCATTATGGAAGGTCGTCTGTTGTCGAGATTTTTGTTACTCCAATGGATGGTAGCCTTGTCTTTATGGAACGTAGTTTGTTGTCTAGATTTTTGTTACTCCATTGGATGGTAGCCTTGTCATTATGGAAGGTAGTCTGTTGTTGAGATTTTTGGTATTCCAATGGATGGTAGCCTTGTCATTATGGAAGGTAGTTTGTTGTCGTGATTTTTGTTACTCCAATGGATTGTAGCCTTGTCATTATGGAAGGTAGTATGTTGTCAATATCTTTGTTACTCCAATGGATGGTAGGCTTCTCATTATGGAAGGTAGTCTGTTGTCGAGATTTTTGTTACTCCAATGGATGGTAGCCTTATCATTATGGAAGGTAGTCTATTGTCCCGATTTTTATTACTCTAATGGATGGTAGCCTTGTCATTATGGAAGGTAGTCTGTTGTCCATATTTTTGTTACTCTAATGGATGGTAGCCTTGTCATTATGGAAGGTAGTCTGTTGTACATATTTTTGTTACTCTAATGGATGGTAGCCTTGTCATTATGGAAAGTAGTCTGTTGTCCCAATTTTTGTTACTCAAATGGATGGTAGCCTTGTCATTATGGAAGGTTGATTGTCGTTGTGATTTCTATTACTCCAATGGATGGTAGCCTTGACATTATGGAAGGTAGTCTATTGTTCAGATTTTTATTACTCTAGTTGATGGTAGCCTTGTCAGTATGGAAGGTAGTCTGTTGTCGAGATTTTTGTTACTCCATTTGATGGTAGCCTTGTCATTATGGAAGTTAGTCTGTTGTCGAGATTTTTTTATTCCAAATGATGGTAACCTTGTCATTATGGAAGGTATTCTTTTGTCGTGATTTTTCTTACTCTGATGGATTGTAGCCTTGTCATTATGGAAGGTAGTTTGTTGTCGAGATTTTTGTTATTCCAATGGATGGTAGCCTTGTCATTATAGAAGGTTGTTTGTTGTCTAGATTTTTTATATTCGAATGGATGGTAGCCTTGTCATTATGGAAGGTAGTTTGTTGTTGATATCTTTGTTACTCCAATCGATGGTAGCCTTCTCATTATGGAAGGTAGTCTGTTGTTCAGATTGTTGTTACTCCAATGGATGGAAGACTTGTCACTATGGAAGGTAGTATGTTGTCCCGACTTTTGTTTCTCTAATGGATGGTAGCCTTGTCATTATGGAAGGTAGTCTAACATTGTGATATCTGTTACTCCTATGGATGGTAGCCTTGTCATTATGGAAGGTAGTCTGTTGTTCAGATTTGTTTTACTCCAATGGATGCTAGACTTGTCATTATGGAAGGTAGTCTATTGTCGAGTTTTTTTTACTCCATTGGATTGTAGCCTTGTCATTATGGAAGGTAGTATGTTGTCGAGATTTTTGTTATTCCAATGAATTGTAGACTTTTCATTACGTAAGGTAGTCTGTTATCGAGATTTTTGTTACTCCAATGGATGGTACCCTTTTCATTATGGAAGGTAGACTGTTGTCGAGATTTTTGTTATTCCAATGGATGGTAGCCTTGTCATTATGGAAGGTAATTTGTTTTCGTGATTTTTGTTACTCAAAAGGATTATAGCCTTATCATTATGGAAGGCAGTATGTTGTCGATATTTTTGTTACTCCAATGGATGGTAGCCTTTTAATAATGGAAAGTCGTCTCTTGTTGACATTTTTGTTTCTCCAATGGATGGTAGCCCTATCATTATGGAAGGTAGTCTATTATCCCGATTTTTGTTACTCTAATGCATGGTAGCCTTGTCATTATGGAAGGTAGTATGTTGTCCAGATTTTTGTTACTCAAATGGATGGTAGCCTTGTCATTATGGAAGGTAGTCTGTTGTCGATATTTTTGTTACTCCATTGGATGGTAGCCTTGTCATTATGGAAGGTAGTATGTTGTAGATATCTTTGTTACTCCAATGGATGGTAGCCTTGTCATTATGGAAGGTAGTCTGTTGTCGAAATTTTTGTTACTCCAATGGATGGTAGCCTTGTCATTATGGAATGTAGTCTGTTGATCATATTTTTGTTACTCTAATGGATGGTAGCTTTGTCATTATGGAAGGTAGTATGTTGTCGATATTTTTGTAACTCCATTGGATGGGAGCGTTCTCATTATAGAAGGCTGTTTGTCGTTGTGATTTCTGTTACTCCAATGGATGGTAGCCTTGTCATTATGGAAGGTAGTCTTTTGTTCAGATTTTAGTTACTCCAGTGGACGGTAGACTTGTCATTATGGAAGGTAGTCTGTTGTCGATATTTTTGTTACTCCATTGGATTGTATCCTTGTCATTATGAAAGGTAGTCTATTGTCGAGATTTTTGTTACTCCATTGGATGGTAGCCTTGTCATTATGGAAGGTAGTCTGTTGTCGAGATTTTTTTTATTCCAAAGGATGATAGCCTTGTCATTATGGAATGTAGTCTTTTGTCGTGATTTTTCTTGCTCTGATGGATTGTAGCCTTATCATTACGGAAGGTAGTTTGTTGTTGAGATTTTTGTTATTCCAATGGATGGTAGCCTTGTCATTTTGGAAGGTAGTCCGTTGTCGTGATTTTTCTTACTCTAATGGATTGTTGCCTTGTCATTATGGAAGGTAGTATGTTGTCAATATCTTTGTTACTCTAATGGATGGTAGCCTTGACATTATGGAAGGTTGTCTATTGTTCATATTTTTATTACTCCAGTAGATGGTAGACTTGTCATTATGGAAGGTAGTCTGTTGTCGATATTTTTGTTACTCCTTTGGATTGTAGCCTTGTCAGTATGGAAGGTAGTCTGTTGTCGAGATTTTTGTTACTCCATTGGATGGTAGCCTTGTCATTATGGAAGGTTGTATGTCATTGTGAGTTCTGTTACTCCAATGGATGGTAGCCTTGTCATTATGGAAGGTAGTCTATTTATCAGATTTTTGTTACTCGAGTGGATGGTAGACTTGTCATTATGGAAGGTAGTCTGTTGTCGAGATTTTTAATACTCCATTGGATTGTAGCCTTGTCATTATGGAAGGTAGTCTGTTGTCGAGATTTTTGTTACTCCATTGGATGGTAGCCTTGTCATTACGGAAGGTAGTCTGTTCAGATTTTTGTTACTCGAGTGGATGGTAGACTTGTTATTATGGAAGGTAGTCTTTTGTCGTGATTTTACTTACTCCGATGGATGGTAGCCTTGTCATTTTGGAAGGTATTTGTTGTCGAGATTTTTATTATTCTAATGGATGGTAGCCTTGTCATTATGGAAGGTAGTCTGTTGTCGTGATTTATTCTTACTCCAATGGATTGTAGCCTTGTCATTATGGAAGGTTGTATGTTTTCGATATCTTTGTTACTCCAATTAATGGTAGCCTTCTCATTATGGAAGGTAGTCTGTTGTCCCGATTTTTGTTACTCTAATGGATGGTAGCCTTGTCATTATGGAAGGTAGTCTAATGTTGTGATTTTTGTTACTCCTATGGATGGTAGCCTTGTCATTATGGAAGGTAGTCTGTTGTTCAGATATTTGTTACTCCAATGGATGGTAGAGTTGTCATTATGAAAGGTAGTCTATTGTCGATATTTTTGTTACTATAATGGATTGTAGCCTTGTCATTATGGAAGGTCGTCTGTTGTCGAGATTTTTGTTACTCCAATGGATGGTAGCCTTGTCTTTATGGAACGTAGTTTGTTGTCTAGATTTTTGTTACTCCATTGGATGGTAGCCTTGTCATTATGGAAGGTAGTCTGTTGTTGAGATTTTTGGTATTCCAATGGATGGTAGCCTTGTCATTATGGAAGGTAGTTTGTTGTCGTGATTTTTGTTACTCCAATGGATTGTAGCCTTGTCATTATGGAAGGTAGTATGTTGTCAATATCTTTGTTACTCCAATGGATGGTAGCCTTCTCATTATGGAAGGTAGTCTGTTGTCGAGATTTTTGTTACTCCAATGGATGGTAGCCTTGTCATTATGGAAGGTAGTCTATTGTCCCGATTTTTATTACTCTAATGGATGGTAGCCTTGTCATTATGGAAGGTAGTCTGTTGTCCATATTTTTGTTACTCTAATGGATGGTAGCCTTGTCATTATGGAAGGTAGTCTGTTGTACATATTTTTGTTACTCTAATGGATGGTAGCCTTGTCATTATGGAAAGTAGTCTGTTGTCCCAATTTTTGTTACTCAAATGGATGGTAGCCTTGTCATTATGGAAGGTTGATTGTCGTTGTGATTTCTATTACTCCAATGGATGGTAGCCTTGACATTATGGAAGGTAGTCTATTGTTCAGATTTTTATTACTCTAGTTGATGGTAGCCTTGTCAGTATGGAAGGTAGTCTGTTGTCGAGATTTTTGTTACTCCATTTGATGGTAGCCTTGTCATTATGGAAGTTAGTCTGTTGTCGAGATTTTTTTATTCCAAATGATGGTAACCTTGTCATTATGGAAGGTATTCTTTTGTCGTGATTTTTCTTACTCTGATGGATTGTAGCCTTGTCATTATGGAAGGTAGTTTGTTGTCGAGATTTTTGTTATTCCAATGGATGGTAGCCTTGTCATTATAGAAGGTTGTTTGTTGTCTAGATTTTTTATATTCGAATGGATGGTAGCCTTGTCATTATGGAAGGTAGTTTGTTGTTGATATCTTTGTTACTCCAATCGATGGTAGCCTTCTCATTATGGAAGGTAGTCTGTTGTTCAGATTGTTGTTACTCCAATGGATGGAAGACTTGTCACTATGGAAGGTAGTATGTTGTCCCGACTTTTGTTTCTCTAATGGATGGTAGCCTTGTCATTATGGAAGGTAGTCTAACATTGTGATATCTGTTACTCCTATGGATGGTAGCCTTGTCATTATGGAAGGTAGTCTGTTGTTCAGATTTGTTTTACTCCAATGGATGCTAGACTTGTCATTATGGAAGGTAGTCTATTGTCGAGTTTTTTTTACTCCATTGGATTGTAGCCTTGTCATTATGGAAGGTAGTATGTTGTCGAGATTTTTGTTATTCCAATGAATTGTAGACTTTTCATTACGTAAGGTAGTCTGTTATCGAGATTTTTGTTACTCCAATGGATGGTACCCTTTTCATTATGGAAGGTAGACTGTTGTCGAGATTTTTGTTATTCCAATGGATGGTAGCCTTGTCATTATGGAAGGTAATTTGTTTTCGTGATTTTTGTTACTCAAAAGGATTATAGCCTTATCATTATGGAAGGCAGTATGTTGTCGATATTTTTGTTACTCCAATGGATGGTAGCCTTTTAATAATGGAAAGTCGTCTCTTGTTGACATTTTTGTTTCTCCAATGGATGGTAGCCCTATCATTATGGAAGGTAGTCTATTATCCCGATTTTTGTTACTCTAATGCATGGTAGCCTTGTCATTATGGAAGGTAGTATGTTGTCCAGATTTTTGTTACTCAAATGGATGGTAGCCTTGTCATTATGGAAGGTAGTCTGTTGTCGATATTTTTGTTACTCCATTGGATGGTAGCCTTGTCATTATGGAAGGTAGTATGTTGTAGATATCTTTGTTACTCCAATGGATGGTAGCCTTGTCATTATGGAAGGTAGTCTGTTGTCGAAATTTTTGTTACTCCAATGGATGGTAGCCTTGTCATTATGGAATGTAGTCTGTTGATCATATTTTTGTTACTCTAATGGATGGTAGCTTTGTCATTATGGAAGGTAGTATGTTGTCGATATTTTTGTAACTCCATTGGATGGGAGCGTTCTCATTATAGAAGGCTGTTTGTCGTTGTGATTTCTGTTACTCCAATGGATGGTAGCCTTGTCATTATGGAAGGTAGTCTTTTGTTCAGATTTTAGTTACTCCAGTGGACGGTAGACTTGTCATTATGGAAGGTAGTCTGTTGTCGATATTTTTGTTACTCCATTGGATTGTATCCTTGTCATTATGAAAGGTAGTCTATTGTCGAGATTTTTGTTACTCCATTGGATGGTAGCCTTGTCATTATGGAAGGTAGTCTGTTGTCGAGATTTTTTTTATTCCAAAGGATGATAGCCTTGCCATTATGGAATGTAGTCTTTTGTCGTGATTTTTCTTGCTCTGATGGATTGTAGCCTTATCATTACGGAAGGTAGTTTGTTGTTGAGATTTTTGTTATTCCAATGGATGGTAGCCTTGTCATTTTGGAAGGTAGTCCGTTGTCGTGATTTTTCTTACTCTAATGGATTGTTGCCTTGTCATTATGGAAGGTAGTATGTTGTCAATATCTTTGTTACTCTAATGGATGGTAGCCTTGACATTATGGAAGGTTGTCTATTGTTCATATTTTTATTACTCCAGTAGATGGTAGACTTGTCATTATGGAAGGTAGTCTGTTGTCGATATTTTTGTTACTCCTTTGGATTGTAGCCTTGTCAGTATGGAAGGTAGTCTGTTGTCGAGATTTTTGTTACTCCATTGGATGGTAGCCTTGTCATTATGGAAGGTTGTATGTCATTGTGAGTTCTGTTACTCCAATGGATGGTAGCCTTGTCATTATGGAAGGTAGTCTATTTATCAGATTTTTGTTACTCGAGTGGATGGTAGACTTGTCATTATGGAAGGTAGTCTGTTGTCGAGATTTTTAATACTCCATTGGATTGTAGCCTTGTCATTATGGAAGGTAGTCTGTTGTCGAGATTTTTGTTACTCCATTGGATGGTAGCCTTGTCATTACGGAAGGTAGTCTGTTCAGATTTTTGTTACTCGAGTGGATGGTAGACTTGTTATTATGGAAGGTAGTCTTTTGTCGTGATTTTACTTACTCCGATGGATGGTAGCCTTGTCATTTTGGAAGGTATTTGTTATCGAGATTTTTATTATTCTAATGGATGGTAGCCTTGTCATTATGGAAGGTAGTCTGTTGTCGTGATTTATTCTTACTCCAATGGATTGTAGCCTTGTCATTATGGAAGGTTGTATGTTTTCGATATCTTTGTTACTCCAATTAATGGTAGCCTTCTCATTATGGAAGGTAGTCTGTTGTCCCGATTTTTGTTACTCTAATGGATGGTAGCCTTGTCATTATGGAAGGTAGTCTAATGTTGTGATTTTTGTTACTCCTATGGATGGTAGCCTTGTCATTATGGAAGGTAGTCTGTTGTTCAGATATTTGTTACTCCAATGGATGGTAGAGTTGTCATTATGAAAGGTAGTCTATTGTCGATATTTTTGTTACTATAATGGATTGTAGCCTTGTCATTATGGAAGGTCGTCTGTTGTCGAGATTTTTGTTACTCCAATGGATGGTAGCCTTGTCTTTATGGAACGTAGTTTGTTGTCTAGATTTTTGTTACTCCATTGGATGGTAGCCTTGTCATTATGGAAGGTAGTCTGTTGTTGAGATTTTTGGTATTCCAATGGATGGTAGCCTTGTCATTATGGAAGGTAGTTTGTTGTCGTGATTTTTGTTACTCCAATGGATTGTAGCCTTGTCATTATGGAAGGTAGTATGTTGTCAATATCTTTGTTACTCCAATGGATGGTAGCCTTCTCATTATGGAAGGTAGTCTGTTGTCGAGATTTTTGTTACTCCAATGGATGGTAGCCTTGTCATTATGGAAGGTAGTCTGTTGTCGATATTTTTGTTACTCCATTGGATTGTATCCTTGTCATTATGAAAGGTAGTCTATTGTCGAGATTTTTGTTACTCCATTGGATGGTAGCCTTGTCATTATGGAAGGTAGTCTGTTGTCGAGATTTTTTTTATTCCAAAGGATGATAGCCTTGTCATTATGGAATGTAGTCTTTTGTCGTGATTTTTCTTGCATTGATGGATTGTAGCCTTATCATTACGGAAGGTAGTTTGTTGTTGAGATTTTTGTTATTCCAATGGATGGTAGCCTTGTCATTTTGGAAGGTAGTCCGTTGTCGTGATTTTTCTTACTCTAATGGATTGTTGCCTTGTCATTATGGAAGGTAGTATGTTGTCAATATCTTTGTTACTCTAATGGATGGTAGCCTTGACATTATGGAAGGTTGTCTATTGTTCATATTTTTATTACTCCAGTAGATGGTAGACTTGTCATTATGGAAGGTAGTCTGTTGTCGATATTTTTGTTACTCCTTCGGATTGTAGCCTTGTCAGTATGGAAGGTAGTCTACTGTCGAGATTTTTGTTACTCCATTGGATGGTAGCCTTGTCATTAAGGAAGGTTGTATGTCGTTGTGATTTCTGTTACTCCAATGGATGGTAGCCTTGTAATTATGGAAGGTAGTTTATTTATCAGATTTTTGTTACTCGAGTAGATGGTAGACTTGTCATTATGGAAGGTAGTCTGTTGTCGATATTTTTGTTACTCCATTGGATTGTATCCTTGTCATTATGAAAGGTAGTCTATTGTCGAGATATTTGTTACTCCATTGGATGGTAGCCTTGTCATTATGGAAGGTAGTCTGATGTCGAGATTTTTTTTATTCCAAAGGATGATAGCCTTGTCATTATGGAATGTAGTCTTTTGTCGTGATTTTTCTTGCTCCGATGGATTGTAGCTTTATCATTACGGAAGGTAGTTTGTTGTTGAGATTTTTGTTATTCCAATGGATGGTAGCCTTGTCATTTTGGAAGGTAGTCCGTTGTCGTGATTTTTCTTACTCTAATGGATTGTTGCCTTGTCATTATGGAAGGTAGTATGTTGTCAATATCTTTGTTACTCTAATGGATGGTAGCCTTGACATTATGGAAGGTTGTCTATTGTTCAGATTTTTATTACTCCAGTGGATGGTAGACTTGTCATTATGGAAGGTAGTCTGTTGTCGATATTTTTGTTACTCCTTCGGATTGTAGCCTTGTCAGTATGGAAAGTAGTCTGCTGTCGAGATTTTTGTTACTCCATTGGATGGTAGCCTTGTCATTATGGAAGGTTGTATGTCGTTGTGATTTCTGTTACTCCAATGGATGGTAGCCTTGTCATTATGGAAGGTAGTCTATTTATCAGATTTTTGTTACTCGAGTGGATGGTAGACTTGTCATTATGGAAGGTAGTCTGTTGTCGAGATTTTTGTTACTCCATTGGATTGTAGCCTTGTCATTATGGAAGGTAGTCTGTTGTCGAGATTTTTGTTACTCCAGTGGATGATAGCCTTGTCATTACGAAAGGTAGTCTGTTCAGATTTTTGTTACTCGAGTGGATGGTAGACTTGTTATTATGGAAGGTAGTCTTTTGTCGTGATTTTTCTTACTTCGATGGATGGTAGCCTTGTCATTTTGGAAGGTATTTGTTGTCGAGATTTTTGTTATTCTAATGGATGGTAGCCTTGTCATTATGGAAGGTAGTCTATTGTCGTGATTTATTCTTACTCCAATGGATTGTAGCCTTGTCATTATGGAAGGTTGTATGTTTTCGTTATCTTTGTTACTCCAATCGATGGTAGCCTTCTCATTATGGAAGGTAATCTGTTGTCCCTATTTTTGTTACTCTAATGGATGGTAGCCTTGTCATTATGGAAGGTAGTCTAATGTTGTGATTTCTGTTACTCCTATGGATGGTAGCCTTGTTATTATGGAAGGTAGTCTGTTGTTCAGATATTTGTTACTCCAATGGATAGTAGAGTTGTCATTATGAAAGGTAGTCTATTGTCGATATTTTTGTTACTACAATGGATTGTAGCCTTGTCATTATGGAAGGTCGTCTGTTGTCGAGATTTTTGTTACTCCAATGGATGGTAGCCTTGTCTTTATGGAAGGTAGTTTGTTGTCTAGATTTTTGTTACTCCATTGGATGGTAGCCTTGTCGTTATGGAAGGTAGTCTGTTGTCGAGATTTTTGTTATTCCAATGGATGGTAGCCTTGTCATTATTGAAGGTAGTTTGTTGTCGTGATTTTTGTTACCCTAATGGAATGTAGCCTTATCATTATGGAAGGTAGTATGTTGTCAATATCTTTGTTACTCCAATGGATGGTAGCCTTCTCATTATGGAAGGTAGTCTGTTGTCGATATTTTTGTTACTCCAATGGATGGTAGCCTTGTCATTATGGAAGGTAGTCTATTGTCTCGATTTTTGTTACTCTAATGGATGGTAGCCTTGTCATTATGGAAGGTAGTCTGTTGTTCAGATTTTTGTTACTCTAATGGATGGTAGCCTTGTCATTATGGAAGGTAGTCTGTTGTCCAGATTTTTGTTACTCTAATGGATGGTAGCCTTGTCATTATGGAAGGTCGTCTGTTGTCGAGATTTTTGTTACTCCAATGAATGGTAGCCTTGTCATTATGGAAGGTAGTATGTTGTCGATATCTTTGTTACTCCAATGAATGGTAGCCTTCTCATTATGGAAGGAAGTCTGTTCTCTAGATTTTTGGTACTCCATTGGATGGTAGCCTTGTCGTTATGGAAGGTAGTTTCTTGTTGATATTTTTGTTACTCCAATGGATGGTAGCCTTGTCATTATGGAAGGTAGTCTGTTGTCCCGATTTTTGTTACTCAAATGGATGGTAGCCTTGACATTATGGAAGGTTGTTTGACGTTGTGATTTCTGTAACTCCAACGGATGGTAGCCTTGTCATTATGGAAGGTAGTCTATTGTTCAGATTTTAGTTACTCCAGTGGATGGTAGACTTGTCATTATGGAAGGTAGTCTGTTGTCGATATTTTTGTTACTCCATTGGATTGTAGCCTTGTCATTATGAAAGGTAGTCTGTTGTCGAGATTTTTGTTATTCCAATGGATGGTAGCCTTGTCATTATGGAAGGTAGTCAGTTGTCGTAATTTTTGTTACTCCAATGGATTGTGGCCTTGTCATTATGGAAGGTAGTCTTTTGTCGTGATTTTTCTTGCTCCAATGGATGGTAGCCTTGTCATAATGGAAGGTCGTCTCTTGTTGACATTTTTGTTTCTCCAATGGATAATAGCCCTATCATTATGGAAGGTAGTCTATTGTCCTGATTTTTGTTACTGTAATGGATGCTAGCCTTGTCATTATTGAAGGAAGTCTGTTGTCCAGATTTTTATTACTCTAATGGATGGTAGCCTTGTCATTATGGAAGGTAGTCTGTTGTCGATATTTTTGTTACTCCATTGGATGGTAGCCTTGTCGTTATGGAAGGTAGTCTCTTGTTGATATTATTGTTACTCTAATGGATGGTAGCCTTGTCATTATGGAAGGTAGTATGTTGTCCCGATTTTTGTTACTCAAATGGATGGTAGCCTTGTCTATATGGAAGGTTGTTTATCGTTGTGATTTATGTTACTCAGGTGGATGGTAGCCTTGACATTATGGAAGGTAGTCTATTGTTCAAATTTTTATTACTCCAGTGGATGGTAGACTTGTCATTATGGAAGGTAGTCTGTTTTCGATATTTTTGTTACTCCTTTGGATGGTAGCCTTGTCAGTATGGAAGGTAGTCTGTTGTCGAGATTTTTGTTACTCCATTGGATGGTAGCCTTGTCATTATGGAAGGTAGTCTGTTGTCGAGATTTTATTTATTCCAATGGATGGTAGCCTTGTAATTATGGAAAGTAGTCTTTTGTCGTGATTTTTGTTATTCCAATGGATGGTAGCCTTTTCATTATTGAAGGTAGTTTGTTGTAGTGATTTTTGTTACTCTAATGGATTGTAGCCTTGTCATTATGGAAGGTAGTATGTTGACAATATCATTGTTACTCCAATGGATGGTAGCCTTCTCATTATGGAAGGTAGTCTGTTGTCGAGATTTTTGTTACTCCAATGGATGGTAGCCTTGTCATTATGGAAGGTAGTCTATTGTCTCGATTTTTGTGACTCTAATGGATGGTAGCCTTGTCATTATGGAAGGTAGTCTGTTTTCCAGATTTTTGTTACTCTAATGGATGGTAGCCTTGTCATTATGGAAGGTATTCTGTTGTCCATATTTTTGTTACTCTAATGGATGGTAGCCTTGTCATTATGGAAGGTAGTATGTTGTCGTTATTTTTGTAACTCCATTGGATGGAAGCCTTGTTATTATGGAAGGTAGTATGTTGTCGATATCTTTGTTACTCCAATGGATGGTAGCCTTCTCATTATGGAAGGAAGTCTGTTCTCAAGATTTTTCTTACTCCATTGGATGGTAGCCTTGTCGTTATGGAAGGTAGTCTCTTCTTGATATTTTTGTTACTCCAATGGATGGTAGCCTTGTCATTATGGAAGGTAGTCTGTTGTCCTGATTTTTGTTAATCAAATGGATGGTAGCCTTGTCATTATGGAAGGTTGTTTGTCGTTGTGATTTCTGTTACTCCAATGGATGGTAGCCTTGTCATTACGGAAGGTAGTCTATTGTTCAAATTTTAGTTACTCCAGTGGATGGTAGACTTGTCATTGTGGAAGGTAGTCTGTTGTTGATATTTTTGTTACTCCATTGGATTGTAGCCTTGTCATTATGAAAGGTAGTCTGTTGTCGAGATTTTTGTTACTCCATTTGATGGTAGCCTTGTCATTTTTGATAGGTAGTCTGTTGTCGAGATTTTTTTTATTCCAATGGATGGTAGCCTTGTCATTATGGAAGGTAGTCTTTTGTCGTGATTCTTCTTGCTCCGATGGATTGTAGCCTTATCATTACGGAAGGTAGTTTGTTGTTGAGATTTTTGTTATTCCAATGGATGGTAGCCTTGTCATTTTGGAAGGTAGTCCGTTGTTGTGATTTTTATTACTCTAATGGATTGTTGCCTTGTCATTATGAAAGGTAGTATGTTGTCGATATCTTTGTTACTCTAATCGATGGTAGCCTTCTCATTATGGCAGGTAGTCTGTTGTTCAGATTTTTGTTACTCCAATGGATGGTAGACTTGTCATTATGGAAGGTAGTCTCCTGTTGACATTTTTGTTATTGCAATGGATGGTAGCCCTGTCATTATGGATGGTAGTCTATTGTCCCGGTTTTTGTTACTCTAATGGATGGTAGCCTTGTCATTATGGAAGGTAGTCTAACATTGTGATTTTTGTTACTCCTATGGATGGTAGCCTTGTCATTATGGAAGGTAGTCTATTGTTCAGATTTTTGTTACTCCAATGGATGATATACTTTTCATTATGGAAGGTAGTATGTTGTCGAGATTTTTGTTACTCCATTGGATTGTAGCCTTGTCATTATGGAAGGTAGTCTGTTGTCGAGATTTTTGTTACTCCATTGGATGGTAGCCTTGTCATTACGGAAGGTAGTCTGTTCAGATTTTTGTTACTCAAGTGGATGGTAGACTTGTTATTATGGAAGGTAGTCTTTTGTCGTGATTTTTCTTACTCCGCTGGATGGTAGCCTTGTCATTTTGGAAGGTATGTGTTGTCGATATTTTTGTTACTCGAGTGGATGGTAGACTTGTCATTATGGAAGGTAGTCTGTTGTCGTGATTTATTCTTACTCCAACTGATTGTAGCCTTGTCATTATGGAAGGTTGTATGTTTTCGTTATCTTTGTTACTCCAATCGATGGTAGCCTTCTCATTATGGAAGGTAGTCTGTTGTCCCTATTTTTGTTACTCTAATGGATGGTAGCCTTGTCATTATGGAAGGTAGTCTAATGTTGTTATTTCTGTTACTCCTATGGATGGTAGCCTTGTCATTATGGAAGGTAGTTTGTTGTTCAGATATTTGTTACTCCAATGGATGGTAGAGTTGTCATTATGAAAGGTATTCGATTGTAGATATTTTTGTTACTACAATGGATTGTAGCCTTGTCATTATGGAAGGTCATTTGTTGTCGAGACTTTTGTTACTCCAATGGATGGTAGCCTTGTCTTTATGAAAGGTAGTTTGTTGTCTAGATTTTTGTTACTCCATTGGATGGTAGCCTTGTCGTTATGGAAGGTAGTCTGTTGTCGAGATTTTTGTTATTCCAATGGATGATAGCCTTGTCATTATTGAAGGTAGTTTGTTGTCGTGATTTTTGTTACTCCAATGGATTGTAGCCTTGTCATTATGGAAGGTAGTATGTTGTCAATATCTTTGTTACTCCAATGGATGGTAGCCTTCTCATTATGGAAGGTAGTCTGTTGTCGAGATTTTTGTTACTCCAATGGATGGTAGCCTTGTCATTATGGAAGGTAGTCTATTGTCTCGATTTTTGTTACTCTAATGGATGGTAGCCTTGTCATTATGGAAGGTTGTTTGTCGTTATGATTTCTGTTACTCCAATGGATGGTAGCCTTGTCATTACGGAAGGTAGTCTATTGTTCAAATTTTAGTTACTCCAGTGGATGGTAGACTTGTCATTATGGAAGTTAGTCTGTTGTTGATATTTTTGTTACTCCATTGGATTGTAGCCTTGTCATTATGAAAGGTAGTCTGTTGTCGAGATTTTTGTTACTCCATTGGATGGTAGCCTTGTCATTTTTGATAGGTAGTCTGTTGTCGAGATTTTTTTTATTCCAATGGATGGTAGCCTTGTCATTATGGAAGGTAGTCCGTTGTTGTGATTTTTCCTACTCTAATGGATTGTTGCCTTGTCATTATGGAAGGTAGTATGTTGTCGATATCTTTGTTACTCTAATTGATGGTAGCCTTCTCATTATGGCAGGTAGTCTGTTGTTCAGATTTTTGTTACTCCAATGGATGGTAGACTTGTCATTATGGAAGGTAGTCTCCTGTTGACATTTTTGTTACTGCAATGGATGGTAGCCCTGTCATTATGGAAGGTAGTCTATTGTCCCGGTTTTTGTTACTCTAATGGATGGTAGCCTTGTAATTATGGAAGGTAGTCTAACATTGTGATTTCTGTTACTCCTATGGATGGTAGCCTTGTCATTATGGAAGGTAGTCTATTTTTCAGATTTTTGTTACTCCAATGGATGCTATACTTTTCATTATGGAAGGTAGTATGTTGTCGAGATTTTTGTTACTCCTTTGGATTGTAGCCTTGTCATTATGGAAGGTAGTCTGTTGTCGAGATTTTTATTACTCCATTGGATGGTAGCCTTGTCATTACGGAAGGTAGTCTGTTCAGATTTTTGTTACTCAAGTGGATGGTAGACTTGTTATTATGGAAGGTAGTCTTTTGTCATGATTTTTCTTACTCCGATGGATGGTAGCCTTGTCATTTTGGAAGGTATTTGTTGTCGATATTTTTGTTACTCGAGTGGATGGTAGACTTGTCATTATGGAAGGTATTCTGTTGTCGTGATTTATTCTTACTCCAATGGATTGTAGCCTTGTCATTATGGAAGGTTGTATGTTTTCGTTATCTTTGTTACTCCAATCGTTGGTAGCCTTCTCATTATGGAAGGTAGTCTGTTGTCCCTATTTTTGTTACTCTAATGGATGGTAGCCTTGTCATTATGGAAGGTAGTCTAATGTTGTGATTTCTGTTACTCCTATGGATGGTAGCCTTGTCATTATGGAAGGTAGTTTGTTGTTCAGATATTTGTTACTCCAATGGATGGAAGAGTTGTCATTATGAAAGGTATTCTATTATCGATATTTTTGTTACTACAATGGATTGTAGCCTTGTCATTATGGAAGGTCGTCTGTTGTCGAGATATTTGTTACTCCAATGGATGGTAGCCTTGTCTTTATGGAAGGTAGTTTTTTGTCTAGATTTTTGTTACTCCATTGGATGGTAGGCTTGTCGTTATGGAAGGTAGTCTGTTGTCGAGATTTCTGTTATTCCAATAGATGGTAGCCTTGTCATTATTGAAGGTAGTTTGTTGTTGTGATTTTTGTTACTCCAATGGATTGTAGCCTTGTCATTATGGAAGGTAGTATGATGTCAATATCTTTGTTACTCTAATGGATGGTAGCCTTCTCATTATGGAAGGTAGTCTGTTGTCGAGATTTTTGTTACTCCAATGGATGGTAGCCTTGTCATTATGGAAGGTAGTCTATTGTCTCGATTTTTGTTACTCTAATGGATGGTAGCCTTGTCATTATGGAAGGTAGTCTGTTGTACAGATTTTTGTTACTCTAATGGATGGTAGCCTTGTCATTATGGAAGGTAGTCTGTTGTCCATATTTTTGTTACTCTAATGGATGGTAGCCTTGTCATTATGGAAGGTAGTATGTTGTCAATATTTTTGTAACTCCATTGGATGGAAGCCTTGTCATTATGGAAGTAGTATGTTGTCGATATCTTTGTTACTCCAATGAATGGTATCCTTCTCATTATGGAAGGATGTCTGTTCTCGAGATTTTTTGGTACTCCATTGGATGGTAGCCTTGTCGTTATGGAAGGTAGTTTCTTGTTGATATTTTTGTTACTCCAATGGATGGTAGCCTTGTCATTATGGAAGGTAGTCTGTTGTCCCGATTTTTGTTACTCAAATGGATGGTAGCCTTGACATTATGGAAGGTTATTTGTCGTTGTGATTTCTGTTACTCCAATGGATGGTAGCCTTGTCATTATGGAAGATAGTCTATTGTTCAGATTTTAGTTACTCCAGTGGATGGTAGACTTGTCATTATGGAAGGTAGTCTGTTGTCGATATTTTTGTTACTCCATTGGATTGTAGCCTTTTTATTATGAAAGGTAGTCTGTTGTCAAGATTTTTGTTATTCCAATGGATGGTTGCCTTGTCATTATGGAAGGTAGTCAGTTGTCGTAATTTTTGTTACTCCAATGGATTGTGGCCTTGTCATTATGGAAGGTAGTCTTTTGTCGTGATTTTTCTTGCTCCAATGGATGGTAGCCTTGTCATAATGGAAGGTCGTCTCCTGTTGACATTTTTGTTTCTCCAATGGATGGTAGCCCTATCATTATGGAAGGTAGTCTATTGTCCTGAATTTTGTTACTGTAATGGATGGTAGCCGTGTCATTATGGAAGGTAGTCTATTGTCCAGATTTTTGTTACTCTAATGGATGGTAGCCTTGTCATTATGGAAGGTAGTATGTTGTCGATATTTTTGTTACTCCATTGGATGGTAGCCTTGTCGTTATGGAAGGTAGTCTCTTGTTGATATTTTTGTTACTCCAATGGATGGTAGCCTTGTCATTATGGAAGGTAGTCTGCTGTCCCGATTTTTGTTACTCAAATGGATGGTAGCCTTGTCATTATGGAAGGTTGTTTGTCGTTGTGATTTATGTTACTCCAATGGATGGTAGCCTTGACATTATGGAAGGTAGTCTATTGTTCAAATTTTTATTACTCCAGTGGATGGTAGACTTGTCATTATGGAAGGTAGTCTGTTGTCGATATTTTTGTTACTCCTTTGGATGGTAGCCTTGTTAGTATGGAAGGTAGTCTATTGTCGAGATTTTTGTTACTCCATTAGATGGTAGCCTTCTCATTATGGAAGGTAGTGTGTTGTCGAGATTTTTGTTACTCCAATGGATGGTAGCCTTGTCATAATGGAAGGTCGTCTCTTGTTGACATTTTTGTTTCTCCAATGGATGGTAGCCCTATCATTATGGAAGGTAGTCTATTGTCCTGAATTTTGTTACTGTAATGTATGGTAGCCTTGTCATTATGGAAGGTAGTCTGTTGTCCAGATTTTTGTTACTCAAATGGATGGTAGCCTTGTCATTATGGAAGGTAGTCTGTTGTCGATATTTTTGTTACTCCATTGGATGGTAGCCTTGTCGTTATGGAAGGTAGTCTCTTGTTTATATTTTTGTTACTCCAATGGATGGTAGCCTTGTGATTATGGAAGGTAGTCTGTTGTCCCAATTTTTGTTACTCAAATGGATGGTAGCCTTGTCATTATGGAAGGTTGTTTGTCGTTGTGATTTATGTTACTCCAATGGATGGTAGCCTTGACATTATGGAAGGTAGTCTATTGTTCAAATTTTTATTACTCCAGTGGATGGTAGACTTGTCATTATGGAAGGTAGTCTGTTGTCGATATTTTTGTTACTCCTTTGGATGGTAGCCTTGTTAGTATGGAAGGTAGTCTATTGTCGAGATTTTCGTTACTCCATTGGATGGTAGCCTTGTCATTATGGAAGGTAGTCTGTTGTCGAGATTTTATTTATTCCAATGGATGGTAGCCTTGTCATTATGGAAGGTAGTCTTTTGTCGTGATTTTTCTTACTCTGATGGATTGTAGCCTTGTCATTAAGGAAGGTAGTTTGTTGTCGAGATTTTTGTTATTCCAATGGATGGTAGCCTTGTCATTATGGATGGTGGTCTGTTGTCGTGTTTTTTCTTACTCCAATGGATTGTAGCCTTGTCATTATGGAAGGTAGTATGTTGTCGAGATTTTTCTTATTCCAATGGATTGTAGACTTTTCATTACGTAAGGTAGTCTGTTATCGAGATTTTTGTTACTCCAATGGATGGTACCATTTTCATTATGGAAGGTAGACTGTTGTCGACATTTTTGTTATTCCAATGGATGGTAGCCTTGTCATTATGGAAGGTAATCTGTTGTCATGATTTTTGTTACTCCAAAGGATTGTAGCCTTGTCATTATGGAAGGCAGTATGTTGTCGATATTTTTGTTACTCCAATGGATGGTAGCCTTGTCATAATGGAAGGTCGTCTCTTGTTGACATTTTTGTTTCTCCAATGGATGGTAGCCCTATCATTATGGAAGGTAGTATGTTATCCCAATTTTTGTTACTCTAATGTATGGTAGCCTTGTCATTATGGAAGGTAGTCAGTTGTCGTGATTTTTGTTACTCCAATGGATTGTGGCCTTGTCATTATGGAAGGTAGTCTGTTGTCGAGATTTTTGTTACTCCAATGGATGGTAGCCTTGTCATAATGGAAGGTCGTCTCCTGTTGACATTTTTGTTTCTCCAATGGATGGTAGCCCTATCATTATGGAAGGTAGTCTATTGTCCTGATTTTTGTTACTGTAATGGATGGTAGCCTTGTCATTATGGAAGGTAGTCTATTGTCCAGATTTTTGTTACTGTAATGGATGGTAGCCTTGTCATTATTGAAGGTAGTCTGTTGTCGATATTTTTGTTACTCCATTGGATGGTAGCCTTGTCGTTATGGAAGGTAGTCTCTTGTTGATATTTTTGTTACTCCAATGGATGGTAGCCTTGTCATTATGGAAGGTAGTCTGTTGTCCCGATTTTTGTTACTCAAATGGATGGTAGCCTTGTCATTATGGAAGGTTGTTTGTCGTTGTGATTTATGTTTCTCCAATGAATGGTAGCCCTATCATCATGGAAGGTTGTATGTTATCCCAATTTTTGTTACTCTAATGTATGGTAGCCTTGTCATTATGGAAGGTAGTCTATTGTCCAGATTTCTGTTACTCAAATGGATGGTAGCCTTGTCATTATGGAAGGTAGTCTGTTGTCGATATTTTTGTTACTCCATTGGATGGTAGCCTTGTCATTATGGAAGGTAGTATGTTGTAGATATCTTTGTTACTCCAATGGATGGTAGCCTTGTTATTATGGAAGGTAGTCTGTTGTCGAAATTGTTGTTACTCCAATGGATGGTAGCCTTGTCGTTATGGAATGTAGTCTCTTGTTGTTATTTTTGTTACTCCAATGGATGGTAGCCTTGTCATTATGGAAGGTAGTTTGTTGTCCCGATTTTTGTTACTCAAATGGATGGTAGCCTTGTCATTATGGAAGGTTGATTGTCGTTGTGATTTCTATTACTCCAATGGATGGTAGCCTTGACATTATGGAAGATAGTCTATTGTTCAGATTTTTATTACTCTAGTGGTTGGTAGCCTTGTCAGTATGGAACGTAGTTTGTTGTCGAGATTTTTGTTAGTCCATTAGATGGTAGCCTTCTCATTATGGAAGGTAGTCTGTTGTCGATATTTTTGTTACTCCAATGGATGGTAGCCTTGTCATAATGGAAGGTCGTCTCTTGTTGACATTTTTGTTTCTCCAATGGATGGTAGCCCTATCATTATGGAAGGTAGTCTATTGTCCTGATTTTTGTTACTGTAATGGATGGTAGCCTTGTCATTATGGTGGTAGTCTGTTGTCCAGATTTTTGTTACTCTAATGGATTGTAGCCTTGTCATTATGGAAGGTAGTCTGTTGTCGATATTTTTGTTACTCCATTGGATGGTAGCCTTGTCGTTATAGAAGGTAGTCTCTTGTTGATATTTTTGTTACTCCAATCGATGGTAGCCCTGTCATTATGGAAGGTAGTCTGTTGTCGATATTTTTGTTACTCCTTTGGATTGTAGCCTTGTCAGTATGGAAGGTAGTCTGTTGTCGTGATTTTTGTTACTCCATTGGATGGTAGCCTTGTCATTGTGGAAGGTAGTCTGTTGTCGAGATTTTATTTATTCCAATGGATGGTAGCCTTGTCATTATGGAAGGTAGTCTTTTGTCATGATTTTTCTTACTCCGATGGATTGTAGCCTTGTCATTATGGAAGGTAGTTTGTTGTCGAGATTTTTGTTATTCCAATGGATGGTAGCCTTGTCATTATGGAAGGTAGTCTGTTGTCGTGTCTTTTCTTACTCCAATGGATTGTAGCCTTGTCATTATGGAAGGTAGTATGTTGTCGAGATTTTTCTTATTCCAATGGATTGTAGACTTTTCATTACTTAAGGTAGTCTGTTATCGAGATTTTTGTTACTCCAATGGATGGTACCATTTTCATTATGGAAGGTAGACTGTTGTCGACATTTTTGTTATTCCAATGGATGGTAGCCTTGTCATTATGGAAGGTAATCTGTTGTCGTGATTTTTGTTACTCCAAAGGAGTGTAGCCTTGTCATTATGGAAGGCAGTATGTTGTCGATATTTTTGTTACTCCAATGGATGGTAGCCTTGTCATAATGGAAGGTCGTCTCTTGTTGACATTTTTGTTTCTCCAATGGATGGTAGCCCTATCATTATGGAAGGTAGTATGTTATCCCAATTTTTGTTACTCTAATGTATGGTAGCCCTTTCATTATGGAAGGTAGTCAGTTGTCGTGATTTTTGTTACTCCAATAGATTGTGGCCTTGTCATTATGGAAGGTAGTATGTTATCGATATCTTTGTTACTCCAATGGATGGTAGCCTTCTCATTATGGAAGGTAGTCTGTTGTCGAGATTTTTGTTACTCCAATGGATGGTAGCCTTGTCATAATGGAAGGTCGTCTCCTGTTGACATTTTTGTTTCTCCAATGGATGGTAGCCCTATCATTATGGAAGGTAGACTATTGTCCTGATTTTTGTTACTGTAATGGATGGTAGCCTTGTCATTATGGAAGGTAGTCTGTTGTCCAGATTTTTGTTACTCTAATGGATGGTAGCCTTGTCATTATGGAAGGTAGTCTGTTGTCGATACTTTTGTTACTCCATTGGATGGTAGCCTTGTCGTTATGGAAGGTAGTCTCTTGTTGATATTTTTGTTACTCCAATGGATGGTAGCCTTGTCATTATGGAAGGTAGTCTGTTGTCCTGATTTTTGTTACTCAAATGGTTGGTAGCCTTGTCATTATGGAAGGTTGTTTGTCGTTGTGATTTATGTTTCTCCAATGAATGGTAGCCCTATCATCATGGAAGGTTGTATGTTATCCCAATTTTTGTTACTCTAATGTATGGTTGCCTTGTCATTATGGAAGGTAGTCTGTTGTCCAGATTTTTGTTACTCAAATGGATGGTAGCCTTGTCATTATGGAAGGTAGTGTGTTGTCGATATTTTTGTTACTCCATTGGATGGTAGCCTTGTCATTATATAAGGTAGTATGTTGTAGATATCTTTTTAACTCCAATGGATGGTAGCCTTGTCATTATGGAAGGTAGTCTGTTGTCGAAATTGTTGTTACTCCAATGGATGGTAGCCTTGTCGTTATGGAATGTAGTCTCTTGTTGTTATTTTTGTTACTCCAATGGATGGTAGCCTTGTCATTATGGAAGGTAGTTTGTTGTCCCGATTTTTGTTACTCAAATGGATGGTAGCCTTGTCATTATGGAAGGTTGATTGTCGTTGTGATTTCTATTACTCCTATGGATGGTAGCCTTGACATTATGGAAGATAGTCTATTGTTCAGATTTTTATTACTCTAGTGGTTGGTAGCCTTGTCAGTATGGAAGGTAGTCTGTTGTCGAGATTTTTGTTAGTCCATTAGATGGTAGCCTTCTCATTATGGAAGGTAGTCTGTTGTCGAGATTTTTGTTACTCCAATGGATGGTAGCCTTGTCATAATGGAAGGTCGTGTCTTGTTGACATTTTTATTTCTCTAATGGATTGTAGCCCTATCATTATAGAACGTAGTCTATTATCTTGATTTTTGTTACTGTAATGGATGGTAGCCTTGTCATTATGGAAGGTAGTCTGTTGTCCAGATTTTTGTTACTCTAATGGATTGTAGCCTTGTCATTATGGAATGTAGTCTGTTGTCGATATTTTTGTTACTCCATTGGATGGTAGCCTTGTCGTTATGGAAGGTAGTCTCTTGTTGATATTTTTGTTACTCCAATGGATGGTAGCCCTGTCATTATGGAAGGTAGTCTGTTGTCCCGATTTTTGTTACTCAAATGGATGGTAGCTTTGTCATTATGGAAGGTTGTTTGTCGTTGTGATTTTTATTACTCCAGTGGATGGTAGACTTGTCATTATGGAAGGTAGTCTGTTGTCGATATTTTTGTTACTCCTTTGGATTGTAGCCTTGTCATTATGGAAGGTAGTCTGTTGTCGAGATTTTTGTTACTCCATTGGATGGTAGCCTTGTCATTATGGAAGGTAGTCTGTTGTCGAGATTTTATTTATTCCAATGTATGGTAGCCTTGTCATTATGGAAGGTAGTCTTTTGTCGTGATTTTTCTTACTCCAATGGATTGTAGCCTTGTCATTATGGAAGGTAGTTTGTTGTCGAGATTTTTGTTATTCCAATGGATGGTAGCCTTGTCATTATGGAAGGTAGTCTGTTGTCGTGATTTTTCTTACTCCAATGTATTGTAGCCTTGTCATTATGGAAGGTAGTATGTTGTCGAGATTTTTATTATTCCAATGGATTGTAGACTTTTCATTACGTAAGGTAGTCTGTTATCGAGATTTTTGTTACTCCAATGGATGCTACCATTTTCATTATGGAAGGTAGACTGTTGTCGACATTTTTGTTATTCCAATGGATGGTAGCCTTGTCATTATGGAAGGTAATCTGTTGTTGTGATTTTTGTTACTCCAAAGGATTGTAGCCTTGTCATTATGGAAGGCGGTATGTTGTCGATATTTTTGTTACTCCAATGGCTGGTAGCCTTGTCATAATGGAAGGTCGTCTCCTGTTGACATTTTTGTTTCTCCAATGGATGGTAGCCCTATCATTATGGAAGGTAGAATGTTATCCCAATTTTTGTTACTCTAATGTATGGTAGCCTTGTCATTATGGAAGGTAGTCTGTTGTCCAGTTTTTTGTTACTCAAATGGATGGTAGCCTTGTCATTATGGAAGGTAGTCTGTTGTTGATATTTTTGTTACTCCATTGGATGGTAGCCTTGTCATTATGGAAGGTAGTATGTTGTAGATATCTTTGTTACTCCAATGGATGGTAGCCTTGTCATTATGGAAGGTAGTCTGTTGTCCCGATTTTTGTTACTCAAATGGATGGTAGCCTTGTCATTATGGAAGGTTGATTGTCATTGTGATTTCTATTACTCCAATGGATGGTAGCCTTGACATTATGGAAGGTAGTCTATTGTTCAGATTTTTATTACTCTAGTCGATGGTAGCCTTGTCAGTATGGAAGGTAGTCTATTATCGAGTTTTTTGTTACTCCATTGGATGGTTGCCTTGTCATTATGGATGTTAGTCTGTTGTCGAGATTTTTTTTATTCCAATGGATGGTAACCTTGCCATTATGGAAGGTAGTCTTTTGTCGTGATTTTTCTTACTCTGATGGATTGTAGCCTTGTCATTATGGAAGGTAGTTTGTTGTCGAGATTTTTGTTATTCCAATGGATGTTAGCCTAGTCATTATAGAAGGTTGTTTGTTGTCGAGATTTTTTATATTCCAATGGATGGTAGCCTTGTCATTATGGAAGGTAGTTTGTTGTTGATATCATTGTTACTCCAATCGATGGTAGCCTTCTCATTATGGCAGGTAGTCTGTTGTTCAGATTTTTGTTACTCCAATGGATGGAAGACTTGTCACTATGGAAGGTAGTATGTTGTCCCGACATTTGTTACCCTAATGGACGGTAGCCTTGTCATTATGGAAGGTAGTCTAACATTGTGATTTCTGTTACTCCTATGGATGGTAGCCTTGTCATTATGGAAGGTAGTCTGTTGTTCAGATTTTTGTTACTCCAATGGATGCTAGACTTGTCATTATGGAAGGTAGTCTGTTGTCGAGTTTTTTTACTCCATTGGATTGTAGCCTTGTAATTATGGAAGGTAGTATGTTGTCGAGATTTTTGTTATTCCAATGGATTATAGACTTTTCATTACGTAAGGTAGTCTGTGATCGAGATTTTTGTTACTCCAATGGATGGTACCCTTTTCATTATGGAAGGTAGACTATTGTCGAGATTTTTGTTATTCCAATGGATTGTAGCCTTGTCATTATGGAAGGTAATTTGTTGTCGTGATTTTTGTTACTACAAAGGATTGTAGCCTTGTCATTATAGAAGGCAGTATGTTGTCGATATTTTTGTTACTCCAATGGATGGTAGCCTTGTCATAATGGAAGGTCGTCTCTTGTTGACATTTTTGTTTCTCCAATGGATGGTAGCCCTATCATTATGGAAGGTAGTCTATTATCCCGATTTTTGTTACTCTAATGTATGGTAGCCTTGTCATTATGGAAGGTAGTCTGTTGTCCAGATTTTTGTTACTCAAATGGATGGTAGCCTTGTCATTATGGAAGGTAGTCTGTTGTCTATATTTTTGTTACTCCAATGGATGGTAGCCTTGTCATTATGGAAGGTAGTATGTTGTCGATATCTTTGTTACTCCAATGAATGGTAGCCTTCTCATTATGGAAGGAAGTCTGTTCTCGAGATTTTTGGTACTCCATTGGATGGTAGCCTTGTCGTTATGGAAGGTAGTCTCTTGTTGATATTTTTGTTACTCCAATGGATGGTAGCCTTGTCATTATGGAAGGTAGTTTGTCGTTGTGATTTCTGTTACTCCAATGGATGATAGCCTTGTCATTGTGGAAGGTTGTTTGTCGTTGTGATTTCTGTTACTCCAATGGATGGTAGCCTTATCATTATGGAAGGTAGTCTATTGTTCAGATTTTAGTTACTCCAGTGGATGGTAGACTTGTCATTATGGAAGGTAGTCTATTGTCTATATTTTTTTTACTCCATTGGATTGTACCCTTGTCATTATGAAAGGTATTCTGTTGTCGAGATTTTTGTTACTCCATTGGATGGTAGCCTTGTCATTATGGAAGGTAGTCTGTTGTCGAGATTTTTTTTATTCCAATGGATGGTAGCCTTGTCATTATGGAAGGTAGTCTTTTGTCGTGAGTTTTCTTGCTCCGATGGATTGTAGCCTTATCATTACGGAACGTAGTTTGTTGTTGAGATTTTTGTTATTCCAATGGATGGTATCCTTGTCATTTTGGAAGGTAGTCCGTTGTCATGATTTTTCTTACTCTAATGGATTGTTGCCTTGTCATTATGGAAGGTAGTATGTTGTCGATATCTTTGTTACTCTAATCGATGGTAGCCTTCTCATTATGGCAGGTAGTCTGTTGTTCAGATTTTTGTTACACCAATGGATGGTAGACTTGTCATTATGGAGGGTAGTCTTTTGTTGACATTTTTGTTACTGCAATGGATGGAAGCCCTGTCATTATGGAAGGTAGTCTATTGTCCCGGTTTTTGTTACTCTAATGGATGGTAGCCTTGTCATTATGGAAGGTAGTCTAACATTGTGATTTCTGTTACTCCTATGGATGGTAGCCTTGTCATTATGGAAGGTAGTCTATTGTTTATATTTTTGTTACTCCAATGAATGTTATACTTTTCATTATGGAAGGTAGTCTGTTGTCAAGATTTTTGTTACTCCATTGGATTGTAGCCTTGTCATTATGGAAGGTAGTCAGTTGTCTAGATTTTTTTATTCCAATGGATTGTAGCCTTCTCGTTATGGAAGGTAGTCCGTTGTCGAGATTTTTGTTACTCCAATGGATGGTACCATTGTCATTATGGAAGGTAGTATGTTATCAATATCTTTATTACTCTAATGGATGGTAGCCTTCTCATTATGGAAGGTAGTCTGTTGTCGAGATTTTTGTTACTCCAATGGATGGTAGCCTTGTCATAATGGAAGGTCGTCTCATGTTGACATTTTTTTCTCCAATGGATGGTAGCCCTATCATTATGGAAGGTAGTCTATTGTCCTGATTTTTGTTACTGTAATGGATGGTAGCCTTGTCATTATGGAAGGTAGTCTGTTGTCCAGATTTTTGTTACTCTAATGGATGGTAGCCTTGTCATTATGGAAGGTAGTCTATTGTCGATATTTTTGTTACTCCATTGGATGGTTGCCTTGTCGTTATGGAAGGTAGTCTCTTGTTGATATTTTTGTTACTCCAATGGATGGTAGCCTTGTCATTATGGAAGGTAGTCTGTTGTCCCGATTTTTGTTACTCAAATGGATGGTAGCCTTGTCATTATGGAAGGTTATTTGTCGTTGTGATTTATGATACTCCAATGGATGGTAGCCTTGACATTATGGAAGGTAGTCTATTGTTCCAATTTTTATTACTCATTTGGATGGTAGACTTGTCATTATGGAAGGTAGTCTGTTGTCGATATTTTTGTTACTCCTTTGGATTGTAGCCTTGTCAGTATGGAAGGTAGTCTGTTGTCGAGATTTTTGTTACTCCATTGGATGGTAGCCCTGTCATTATGGAAGGTAGTCTTTTGTCGTGATTTTTCTTACTCCGATGGATTGTAGCCTTGTCATTATCGAAGGTAGTTTGTTGTCGAGATTTTTGTTATTCCAATGGATGGTAGCCTTGCCATTATGGAAGGTAGTCTGTTGTCGTGATTTTTCTTACTCCAATGGATTGTAGCCTTGTCATTATGGAAGGTAGTATGTTGTCGAGATTTTTCTTATTCCAATGGATTGTAGACTTTTCATTACGTAAGGTAGTCTGTTATCGAGATTTCTGTTACTCCAATGGATGGTACCATTTTCATTATGGAAGGTAGACTGTTGTCGACATTTTAGTTATTCCAATGGATGGTAGATTTGTCTTTATGGAAGGTAAATTGTTGTCGTGATTTTTGTTACTCCAAAGGATTGCAGCCTTGTCATTATGGAAGGTAGTCTGTTGTTGATATTTTTGTTACTCCATTGGATGGTAGCCTTGTCATTATGGAAGGTAGTATGTTGTAGATATCTTTGTTACTCCAATGGATGGTAGCCTTGTCATTATGGAAGGTAGTCTGTTGTCCCGATTTTTGTTACTCAAATGGATGGTAGCCTTGTCATTATGGAAGGTTTATTGTCATTGTGATTTCTATTACTCCAATGGATGGTAGCCTTGACATTATGGAAGGTAGTCTATTGTTCAGATTTTTATTACTCTAGTCGATGGTAGCCTTGTGAGTATGGAAGGTAGTCTATTGTCGAGTTTTTTGTAACTCCATTGGATGGTTGCCTTGTCATTATGGAAGTTAGTCTGTTGTCGAGTTTTTTTTTATTCCAATGGATGGTAACCTTGTCATTATGGAAGGTAGTCTTTTGTCGTGATTTTTCTTACTCTGATGGATTGTAGCCTTGTCATTATGGAAGGTAGTTTGTTGTCGAGATTTTTGTTATTCCAATGGATGGTAGCCTTGTCATTATAGAAGGTTGTTTGTTGTCGAGATTTTTTATATTCCAATGGATGGTAGCCTTTTCATTATGGAAGGTAGTTTGTTGTTGATATCATTGTTACTCCAATCGATGGTAGCCTTCTCATTATGGCAGGTAATCTGTTGTTCAGATTTTTGTTACTCCAATGGATGGAAGACTTGTCACTATGGAAGGTAGTATGTTTTCCCGACTTTTGTTACTCTAATGGATGGTAGCCTTGTCATTATGGAAGGTAGTCTAACATTGTGATTTCTGTTACTCCTATGGATGGTAGCCTTGTCATTATGGAAGGTAGTATGTTGTTCAGATTTTTGTTACTCCAATGGATGCTAGACTTGTCATTATGGAAGGTAGTCTGTTGTCGAGTTTTTTTACTCCATTGGATTGTAGCCTTGTAATTATGGAAGTTAGTATGTTGTCGAGATTTTTGTTATTCCAATGGATTATAGACTTTTCATTACGTAAGGTAGTCTGTTATCGAGATTTTTGTTACTCCAATGGATGGTACCGTTTTCATTATGGAAGGTAGACTGTTGTCGATATTTTCGTTATTCCAATGGATGGTAGCCTTGTCATTATGGAAGGTAATTTGTTGTCGTGATTTTTGTTACTACAAAGGATTGTAGCCTTGTCATTATAGAAGGCAATATGTTGTCGATATTTTTGTTACTCCAATGGATGGTAGCCTTGTCATAATGGAAGGTCGTCTCTTGTTGACATTTTTGTTTCTCCAATGGATGGTAGCCCTATCATTATAGAAGGTAGTCTATTATCCCGATTTTTGTTACTCTAATGTATGGTAGCCTTGTCATTATGGAAGGTAGTCTGTTGTCCCGATTTTTGTTACTCAAATGGATGGTAGCCTTGTCATTATGGAAGGTTGATTGTCATTGTGATTTCTATTACTCCAATGGATGGTAGCCTTGACATTATGGAAGGTAGTCTATTGTTCAGATTTTTTATTACTCTAGTCGATGGTAGCCTTGTCAGTATGGAAGGTAGTCTATTGTCGAGTTTTTTGTTACTCCATTGGATGGTTGCCTTGTCATTATGGAAGTTAGTCTGTTGTCGAGATTTTTTTTATTCCAATGGATGGTAACCTTGTCATTATGGAAGGTAGTCTTTTGTCGTGATTTTTCTTACTCTGATGGATTGTAGCCTTGTCATTATGGAAGGTAGTTTGTTGTCGAGATTTTTGTTATTCCAATGCATGGTAGCCTTGTCATTATAGAAGGTTGTTTGTTGTCGAGATTTTTTATATTCCAATGGATGGTAGCCTTGTCATTATTGAAGGTAGTTTGTTGTTGATATCATTGTTACTCCAATCGATGGTAGCCTTCTCATTATGGCAGGTAGTCTGTTGTTCAGATTTTTCTTACTCCAATGGATGGAAGACATGTCACTATGGAAGGTAGTATGTTGTCCCGACTTTTGTTACTCTAATGGACGGTAGCCTTGTCATTATGGAAGGTAGTCTAACATTGTGATTTTTGTTACTCCTATGGATGGTAGCCTTGTCATTATGGAAGGTAGTCTATTGTTCAGATTTTTGTTACTCCAATGGATGCTAGACTTGTCATTATGGAAGGTAGTCTGTTGTCGAGTTTTTTTACTCCATTGGATTGTAGCCTTGTAATTATGGAAGGTAGTATGTTGTCGAGATTTTTGTTATTCCAATGGATTATAGACTTTTCATTACGTAAGGTAGTCTGTTATCGAGATTTTTGTTACTCCAATGGATGGTACCCTTTTCATTATGGAAGGTAGACTGTTGTCGAGATTTTCGTTATTCCAATGGATGGTAGCCTTGTCATTATGGAAGGTAATTTGTTGTCGTGATTTTTGTTACTACAAAGGATTGTAGCCTTGTCATTATAGAAGGCAGTATGTTGTCGATATTTTTGTTACTCCAATGGATGGTAGCCTTGTCATAATGGAAGATCGTCTCTTGTTGACATTTTAGTTTCTCCAATGGATGGTAGCCCTATCATTATGGAAGGTAGTCTATTATCCCGATTTTTGTTACTCTAATGTATGGTAGCCTTGTCATTATGGAAGGTAGTCTATTGTCCCGATTTTTGTTACTCAAATGGATGGTAGCCTTGTCATTATGGAAGGTTGATTGTCATTGTGATTTCTATTACTCCAATGGATGGTAGCCTTGACATTATGGAAGGTAGTCTATTGTTCAGATTTTTATTACTCTAGTCGATGGTAGCCTTGTCAGTATGGAAGGTAGTCTATTGTCGAGTTTTTTGTTACTCCATTGGATGGTTGCCTTGTCATTATGGAAGTTAGTCTGTTGTCGAGATTTTTTTTATTCCAATGGATGGTAACCTTGTCATTATGGAAGGTAGTCTTTTGTCGTGATTTTTCTTACTCTGATGGATTGTAGCCTTATCATTATGGAAGGTAGTTTGTTGTCGAGATTTTTGTTATTCCAATGGATGGTAGCCTTGTCATTATAGAAGGTTGTTTGTTGTCGAGATTTTTTATATTCCAATGGATGGTTGCCTTGTCATTATGGAAGGTAGTTTGTTGTTGATATCATTGTTACTCCAATCGATGGTAGCCTTCTCATTATGGCAGGTAGTCTGTTGTTCAGATTTTTGTTACTCCAATGGATGGAAGACTTGTCACTATGGAAGGTAGTATGTTGTCCCGACTTTTGTTACTCTAATGGATGGTAGCCTTGTGATTATGGAAGGTAGTCTAACATTGTGATTTCTGTTACTCCTATGGATGGTAGCCTTGTCATTATGGAAGGTAGTTTGTTGTTCAGATTTTTGTTACTCCAATGGATGCTAGACTTGTCATTATGGAAGGTAGTCTGTTGTCGAGTTTTTTTACTCCATTGGATTGTAGCCTTGTAATTATGGAAGGTAGTATGTTGTCGAGATTTTTGTTATTCCAATGGATTATAGACTTTTTGTTACATAAGGTAGTCTGTTATCGAGATTTTTGTTACTCCAATGGATGGTACCCTTTTCATTATGGAAGGTAGAATGTTGTCGAGATTTTCGTTATTCCAATGGATGGTAGCCTTGTCATTACGGAAGGTAATTTGTTGTCGTGATTTTTGTTACTACAAAGGATTGTAGCCTTGTCATTATAGAAGGCAGTATGTTGTCGATATTTTTGTTACTCCAATGGATGGTAGCCTTGTCATAATGGAAGATCGTCTCTTGTTGACATTTTTGTTTCTCCAATGGATGGTAGCCCTATCATTATGGAAGGTAGTCTATTATCCCGATTTTTGTTACTCTAATGTATGGTAGCCTTGTCATTATGGAAGGTAGTCTGTTGTCCCGATTTTTGTTACTCAAATGGATGGTAGCCTTGTCATTATGGAAGGTTGATTGTCATTGTGATTTCTATTACTCCAATGGATGGTAGCCTTGACATTATGGAAGGTAGTCTATTGTTCAGATTTTTATTACTCTAGTCGATGGTAGCCTTGTCAGTATGGAAGGTAGTCTATTGTCGAGTTTTTTGTTACTCCATTGGATGGTTGCCTTGTCATTATGGAAGTTAGTCTGTTGTCGAGATTTTTTTTATTCCAATGGATGGTAACCTTGTCATTATGGAAGGTAGTCTTTTGTCGTGATTTTTCTTACTCTGATGGATTGTAGCCTTATCATTATGGAAGGTAGTTTGTTGTCGAGATTTTTGTTATTCCAATGGATGGTAGCCTTGTCATTATAGAAGGTTGTTTGTTGTCGAGATTTTTTATATTCCAATGGATGGTTGCCTTGTCATTATGGAAGGTAGTTTGTTGTTGATATCATTGTTACTCCAATCGATGGTAGCCTTCTCATTATGGCAGGTAGTCTGTTGTTCAGATTTTTGTTACTCCAATGGATGGAAGACTTGTCACTATGGAAGGTAGTATGTTGTCCCAACTTTTGTTACTCTAATGGATGGTAGCCTTGTGATTATGGAAGGTAGTCTAACATTGTGATTTCTGTTACTCCTATGGATGGTAGCCTTGTCATTATGGAAGGTAGTTTGTTGTTCAGATTTTTGTTACTCCAATGGATGCTAGACTTGTCATTATGGAAGGTAGTCTGTTGTCGAGTTTTTTTACTCCATTGGATTGTAGCCTTGTAATTATGGAAGGTAGTATGTTGTCGAGATTTTTGTTATTCCAATGGATTATAGACTTTTCGTTACGTAAGGTAGTCTGTTATCGAGATTTTTGTTACTCCAATGGATGGTACCCTTTTCATTACGGAAGGTAGAATGTTGTCGAGATTTTCGTTATTCCAATGGATGGTAGCCTTGTCATTATGGAAGGTAATTTGTTGTCGTGATTTTTGTTACTACAAAGGATTGTAGCCTTGTCATTTTAGAAGGCAGTATGTTGTCGATATTTTTGTTACTCCAATGGATGGTAGCCTTGTCATAATGGAAGGTCGTCTCTTGTTGACATTTTTATTTCTCCAATGGATGGTAGCCCTATCATTATGGAAGGTAGTCTATTATCCCGATTTTTGTTACTCTAATGTATGGTAGCCTTGTCATTATGGAAGGTAGTCTGTTGTCCAGATTTTTGTTACTCAAATGTATGGTAGCCTTGTCATTATGGAAGGTAGTCTGTTGTCTATATTTTTGTTACTCCAATGGATGGTAGCCTTGTCATTATGGAAGGTAGTATGTTGTCGATATCTTTGTTACTCCAATGAATGGTAGCCTTCTCATTATGGAAGGAAGTCTGTTCTAGAGATTTTTGGTACTCCATTGGATGGTAGCCTTGTCGTTATGGAAGGTAGTCTTTTGTTGATATTTTTGTTACTCCAATGGATGGTAGCCTTGTCATTATGGAAGGTAGTTTGTCGTTGTGATTTCTGTTACTCCAATGGATGATAGCCTTGTCATTGTGGAAGGTTATTTTTCGTTGTGATTTCTGTTTCTCCAATGGATGGTAGCCTTATCATTATGGAAGGTAGTCTATTGTTCAGATTTTAGTTACTCCAGTGGATGGTAGACTTGTCATTATGGAAGGTAGTCTATTGTCTATATTTTTTTTACTCCATTGGATTGTACCCTTGTCATTATGAAAGGTATTCTGTTGTCGAGATTTTTGTTACTCCATTGGATGGTAGCCTTGTCATTATGGAAGGTAGTCTGTTGTCGAGATTTTTTTTATTCCAATGGATGGTAGCCTTGTCATTATGGAAGGTAGTCTTTTGTCGTGATTTTTCTTGCTCCGATGGATTGTAGCCTTATCAATACGGAACGTAGTTTGTTGTTGAGATTTTTGTTATTCCAATGGATGGTATCCTTGTAATTTTGGAAGGTAGTCCGTTGTCATGATTTTTCTTACTCTAATGGATTGTTGCCTTGTCATTATGGAAGGTAGTATGTTGTCGATATCTTTGTTACTCTAATCGATGGTAGCTTTCTCATTTGGCAGGTAGTCTGTTGTTCAGATTTTTGTTACACCAATGGATGGTAGACTTGTCATTATGGAGGGTAGTCTTTTGTTGACATTTTTGTTACTGCAATGGACGGAAGCCCTGTCATTATGGAAGGTAGTTTATTGTCCCGGTTTTTGTTACTCTAATGGATGGTAGCCTTGTCATTATGGAAGGTAGTCTAACATTGTGATTTCTGTTACTCCTATGGATGGTAGCCTTGTCATTATGGAAGGTAGTCTATTGTTTATATTTTTGTTACTCCAATGAATGTTATACTTTTAATTATGGAAGGTAGTCTGTTGTCGATATTTTTGTTACTCCATTGGATTGTAGCCTTGTCATTATGGAAGGTAGTCAGTTGTCTAGATTTTTTTTATTCCAATGGATTGTAGACTTCTCATTATGGAAGGTAGTCCATTGTCGAGATTTTTGTTACTCCAATGGATGGTACCCTTGTCATTATGGAAGGTAGTATGTTATCGATATCTTTGTTACTCCAATGGATGGTAGCCTTCTCATTATGGAAGGTAGTCTGTTGTCGAGATTTTTGTTACTCCAATGGATGGTAGCCTTGTCATAATGGAAGGTCGTCTCATGTTGACATTTTGTTTTCTCCAATGGATGGTAGCCCTATCATTATGGAAGGTAGTCTATTGTCCTGATTTTTGTTACTGTAATGGATGGTAGCCTTGTCATTATGGAAGGTAGTCTGTTGTCCAGATTTTTGTTACTCTAATGGATGGTAGCCTTGTCATTATGGAAGGTAGTCTATTGTCGATATTTTTGTTACTCCATTGGATGGTTGCGTTGTCGTTATGGAAGGTAGTCTCTTGTTGATATTTTTGTTACTCCAATGGATGGTAGCCTTGTCATTATGGAAGGTAGTCTGTTGTCCCGATTTTTGTTACTGAAATGGATGGTAGCCTTGTCATTATGGAAGGTTATTTGTCGTTGTGATTTATGATACTCCAATAGATGGTAGCCTTGACATTATGGAAGGTAGTCTATTGTTCAAATTTTTATTACTCCATTGGATGGTAGACTTGTCATTATGGAAGGTAGTCTGTTGTCGATATTTTTGTTACTCCTTTGGATTGTAGCCTTGTCAGTATGAAAGGTAGTCTGTTGTCGAGATTTTTGTTACTCCATTGGATGGTAGCCTTATCATTATGGAAGGTAGTCTATTGTCGAGATTTTATTTATTCCAATTGATGGTAGCCTTGTCATTATGGAAGGTAGTATTTTGTCGTGATTTTTCTTACTCCGATGGATTGTAGCCTTGTCATTATGGAAGGTAGTTTGTTGTCGAGATTTTTGTTATTCCAATGGATGGTAGCCTTGCCATTATGGAAGGTAGTCTGTTGTCGTGATTTTTCTTACTCTAATGGATTGTAGCCTTGTCATTATGGAAGGTAGTATGTTGTCGAGATTTTTCTTATTCCAATGGATTGTAGACTTTTCATTACGTAAGGTAGTCTGTTATCGAGATTTTTGTTACTCCAATGGATGGTACCATTTTCATTATGGAAGGTAGACTGTTGTCGACATTTTTGTTATTCCAATGGATGGTAGCCTTGTCATTATGGAAGGTAAACTGTTGTCGTGATTTTTGTTACTCCAAAGGATTGTAGCCTTGTCATTATGGAAGGCAGTATGTTGTCGATATTTTTGTTACTCCAATGGATGGTAGCCTTGTCATAATGGAAGGTCGTCTCTTGTTGACATTTTTATTTCTCCAATGGATGGTATCCCTATCATTATGGAAGGTAGTATGTTATCCCAATTTTTGTTACTCTAATGTATGGTAGCCTTGTCATTATGGAAGGTAGTCTGTTGTCCATATTTGTTTTATTCCAATGGATTGTAGACTTCTCATTATGGAAGGTAGTCCGTTGTCGACATTTTTGTTACTCCAATGGATGGTACCCGTGTCATTATGGAAGGTAGTATGTTATCGATATCTTTGTTACTCCAATGGATGGTAGCCTTCTCATTATGGAAGGTAGTCTGTTGTCGAGATTTTTGTTACTCCAATGGATGGTAGCCTTGTCATAATGGAAGGTCGTCTCTTGTTGACATTTTTGTTTCTCCAATGGATGGTAGCCCTATCATTATGGAAGGTAGTCTATTGTCCTGATTTTTGTTACTGTAATGTATGGTAGCCTTGTCATTATGGAAGGTAGTCTGTTGTCCAGATTTTTGTTACTATAATGGATGGTAGCCTTGTCATTATGGAAGGTAGTTTGTTGTCGATATTTTTGTTACTCCATTGGATGGTAGCCTTGTCGTTATGGAAGGTAGTCTCTTGTTGATATTTTTGTTACTCCAATGGATGGTAGCCTTGTCATTATGGAAGGTAGTCTGTTGTCCCGATTTTTGTTACTCAAATGGATGGTAGCCTTGTCATTATGGAAGGTTATTTGTCGTTGTGATTTATGTTACTCAATGGATGGTAGCCTTGACATTATGGAAGGTAGTCTATTGTTCAAATTTTTATTACTCCAGTGGATGGTAGACTTGTCATTATGGAATGTAGTCTGTTGTCGATATTTTTGTTACTCCTTTGGATTGTAGCCTTGTCAGTATGGAAGGTAGTCTGTTGTCGAGATTTTTGTTACTCAATTGGATGGTAGCCTTGTCATTATGGAAGGTAGTCTGTTGTCGAGATTTTATTTATTCCAATGGATGGTAGCCTTGTCATTATGGAAGGTAGTCTTTTGTGTGATTTTTCTTACTCCGATGGATTGTACCCTTGTCATTATGGAAGGTAGTTTGTTGTCGAGATTTTTGTTATTCCAATGGATGGTAGCCTTGCCATTATGGAAGGTAGTCCGTTGTCGTGATTTTTCTTACTCCAATGGATTGTAGCCTTGTCATTATGGAAGGTAGTTTGTTGTCGAGATTTTTCTTATTCCAATGGATTGTAGACTTTTCATTACATAAGGTAGTCTGTTATCGAGATTTTTGTTACTCCAACGGATGGTACCATTTTCATTATGGAAGGTAGATTGTTGTCGACATTTTTGTTATTCCAATGGATGGTAGCCTTGTCATTATGGAAGGTAAACTGTTGTCGTGATTTTTGTTACTTCAAAGGATTGTAGCCTAGTCATTATGGAAGGCAGTATGTTGTCGATATTTTTGTTACTCCAATGGATGGTAGCCTTGTCATAATGGAAGGTCGTCTCTTGTTGACATTTTTGTTTCTCCAATGGATGGTAGCCCTATCATTATGGAAGGTAGTATGTTATCCCAATTTTTGTTACTCTAATGTATGGTAGCCTTGTCATTATGGAAGGTAGTCTGTTGTCCAGATTTTTGTTACTCAAATGGATGGTAGCCTTGTCATTATGGAAGGTAGTCTGTTGTCGATATTTTTGTTACTCCATTGGATGGTAGACTTGTCATTATGGAAGGTAGTATGTTGTAGATATCTTTGTTACTCCAATGGATGGTAGCCTTGTCATTATGGAAGGTAGTCTGTTGTCGAAATTTTTGTTACTCCAATGGATGGTAGCCTTGTCGTTATGGAATGTAGTCTCTTGTTGTTATTTTTATTACTCCAATGGATGGTAGCCTTGTCATTATGGAAGGTAGTCTGTTGTCTCGATTTTTGTTACTCAAATGGATGGTAGCCTTGTCATTATGGAAGGTTGATTGTCGTTGTGATTTCTATTACTCCAATGGATTGTAGCCTTGACATTATGGAAGGTAGTCTATTGTTCAGATTTTTATTACTCTAGTTGATGGTAGCCTTGTCAGTATGGAAGGTAGTCTTTTGTCGAGATTTTTGTTACTACATTGGATGGTAGCCTTGTCATTATGGAAGTTAGTCTGTTGTCGAGATTTTTTTTATTCCAATGGATGGTAACCTTGTCATTATGGAAGGTAGTCTTTTGTCTTGATTTTTCTTACTCTGATGGATTATAGACTTGTCATTATGGAAGGTAATTTCTTGTCGAGATTTTTGTTATTCCAATGGATAGTAGCCTTGTCATTATAGAAGGTTGTTTGTTTTCGAGATTTTTTTATTCCAATGGATAGTAGCCTTGTCATTATGGAAGGTTGTTTGTTGTTGATATCTCCGTTACTCCAATCGATTGTAGCCTTCTCATTATGGCAGGTAGTCTGTTGTTCAGATTTTTGTTACTCCAATGGATGTAAGACTTGTCACTATGGAAGGTAGTATGTTGTCCCGACTTTTGTTACTCTAATGGATGGTAGCCTTGTCATTATGGAAGGTAGTCTGTTGTCGAGATTTTTGTTACTCCATTGGATTGTAGCCTTGTCATTAAGGAAGGTAGTCAGTTGTCTAGATTTTTTTTATTCCAATGGATTGTAGACTTCTCATTATGGAAGGTAGTCCGTTGTCGAGATTTTTGTTACTCCAATGGATGGTACCCTTGTCATTATGGAAGGTAGTATGTTATCGATATCTTTCTTACTCCAATGGATGGTAGCCTTCTCATTATGGAAGGTAGTCTGTTGTCGAGATTTTTGTTACTCCAATGGATGGTAGCCTTGTCATAATGGAAGGTCGTCTCTTGTTGACATTTTTGTTTCTCCAATGGATGGTAGCCCTATCATTATGGAAGGTAGTCTATTGTCCTGATTTTTGTTACTGTAATGGATGGTAGCCTTGTCATTATGGAAGGTAGTCTGTTGTCCAGATTTTTGTTACTCTAATGGATGGTAGCCTTATCATTATGGAAGGTAGTCTGTTGTCGATATTTTTGTTACTCCATTGGATGGTAGCCTTGTCGTTATGGAAGGTAGTCTCTTGTTGATATTTTTGTTACTCCAATGGATGGTAGCCTTGTCATTATGGAAGGTAGTCCGTTGTCGTGATTTTTCTTACTCCAATGGATTGTAGCCTTGTCATTATGGAAGGTAGTTTGTTGTCGAGATTTTTCTTATTCCAATGGATTGTAGACTTTTCATTACATAAGGTAGTCTGTTATCGAGATTTTTGTTACTCCAATGGATGGTACCATTTTCATTATGGAAGGTAGATTGTTGTCGACATTTTTGTTATTCCAATGGATGGTAGCCTTGTCATTATGGAAGGTAAACTGTTTTCGTGATTTTTGTTACTCCAAAGGATTGTAGCCTTGTCATTATGGAAGGCAGTATGTTGTCGATATTTTTGTTACTCCAATGGATGGTAGCCTTGTCATAATGGAAGGTCGTCTCTTGTTGACATTTTTGTTTCTCCAATGGATGGTAGCCCTATCATTATGGAAGGTAGTATGATATCCCAATTTTTGTTACTCTAATGTATGGTAGCCTTGTCATTATGGAAGGTAGTTTGTTGTCCAGATTTTTGTTACTCAAATGGATGGTAGCCTTGTCATTATGGAAGGTAGTCTGTTGTCGATATTTTTGTTACTCCATTGGATGGTAGACTTGTCATTATGGAAGGTAGTATGTTGTAGATATCTTTGTTACTCCAATGGATGGTAGCCTTGTCATTATGGAAGGTAGTCTGTTGTCGAAATTTTTGTTACTCCAATGGATGGTAGCCTTGTCGTTATGGAATGTAGTCTCTTGTTGTTATTTTTATTACTCCAATGGATGGTAGTCTTGTCATTATGGAAGGTAGTCTGTTGTCCCGATTTTTGTTACTCAAATGGATGGTAGCCTTGTCATTATGGAAGGTTGATTGTCGTTGTGATTTCTATTACTCCAATGGATTGTAGCCTTGACATTATGGAAGGTAGTCTATTGTTTAGATTTTTATTACTCTAGTGGATGGTAGCCTTGTCAGTATGGAAGGTAGTCTTTTGTCGAGATTTTTGTTACTACATTGGATGGTAGCCTTGTAATTATGGAAGTTAGTCTGTTGTCGAGATTTTTTTTATTCCAATGGATGGTAACCTTGTCATTATGGAAGGTAGTCTTTTGTCTTGATTTTTCTTACTCTGATGGATTATAGACTTGTCATTATGGAAGGTAATTTCTTGTCGAGATTTTTGTTATTCCAATGGATAGTAGCCTTGTCATTATAGAAGGTTGTTTGTTTTCGAGATTTTTTTATTCCAATGGATAGTAGCCTTGTCATTATGGAAGGTTGTTTGTTGTTGATATCTCCGTTACTCCAATCGATTGTAGCCTTCTCATTATGGCAGGTAGTCTGTTGTTCAGATTTTTGTTACTCCAATGGATGTAAGACTTGTCACTATGGAAGGTAGTATGTTGTCCCGACTTTTGTTACTCTAATGGATGGTAGCCTTGTCATTATGGAAGGTAGTCTGTTGTCGAGATTTTTGTTACTCCATTGGATTGTAGCCTTGTCATTAAGGAAGGTAGTCAGTTGTCTAGATTTTTTTTATTCCAATGGATTGTAGACTTCTCATTATGGAAGGTAGTCCGTTGTCGAGATTTTTGTTACTCCAATGGATGGTACCCTTGTCATTATGGAAGGTAGTATGTTATCGATATCTTTCTTACTCCAATGGATGGTAGCCTTCTCATTATGGAAGGTAGTCTGTTGTCGAGATTTTTGTTACTCCAATGGATGGTAGCCTTGTCATAATGGAAGGTCGTCTCTTGTTGACATTTTTGTTTCTCCAATGGATGGTAGCCCTATCATTATGGAAGGTAGTCTATTGTCCTGATTTTTGTTACTGTAATGGATGGTAGCCTTGTCATTATGGAAGGTAGTCTGTTGTCCAGATTTTTGTTACTCTAATGGATGGTAGCCTTATCATTATGGAAGGTAGTCTGTTGTCGATATTTTTGTTACTCCATTGGATGGTAGCCTTGTCGTTATGGAAGGTAGTCTCTTGTTGATATTTTTGTTACTCCAATGGATGGTAGCCTTGTCATTATGGAAGGTAGTCCGTTGTCGTGATTTTTCTTACTCCAATGGATTGTAGCCTTGTCATTATGGAAGGTAGTTTGTTGTCGAGATTTTTCTTATTCCAATGGATTGTAGACTTTTCATTACATAAGGTAGTCTGTTATCGAGATTTTTGTTACTCCAATGGATGGTACCATTTTCATTATGGAAGGTAGATTGTTGTCGACATTTTTGTTATTCCAATGGATGGTAGCCTAGTCATTATGGAAGGTAAACTGTTTTCGTGATTTTTGTTACTCCAAAGGATTGTAGCCTTGTCATTATGGAAGGCAGTATGTTGTCGATATTTTTGTTACTCCAATGGATGGTAGCCTTGTCATAATGGAAGGTCGTCTCTTGTTGACATTTTTGTTTCTCCAATGGATGGTAGCCCTATCATTATGGAAGGTAGTATGATATCCCAATTTTTGTTACTCTAATGTATGGTAGCCTTGTCATTATGGAAGGTAGTTTGTTGTCCAGATTTTTGTTACTCAAATGGATGGTAGCCTTGTCATTATGGAAGGTAGTCTGTTGTCGATATTTTTGTTACTCCATTGGATGGTAGACTTGTCATTATGGAAGGTAGTATGTTGTAGATATCTTTGTTACTCCAATGGATGGTAGCCTTGTCATTATGGAAGGTAGTCTGTTGTCGAAATTTTTGTTACTCCAATGGATGGTAGCCTTGTCGTTATGGAATGTAGTCTCTTGTTGTTATTTTTATTACTCCAATGGATGGTAGTCTTGTCATTATGGAAG
Source organism: Vicia faba (assembly GCA_948472305.1). Classification (NCBI taxonomy): domain Eukaryota; kingdom Viridiplantae; phylum Streptophyta; class Magnoliopsida; order Fabales; family Fabaceae; genus Vicia; species Vicia faba. The sequence goes on from OX451741.1 coordinate 535,152,479, forward strand.
GTAGTCTGTTGTCCCGATTTTTGTTACTCAAATGGATGGTAGCCTTGTCATTATGGAAGGTTGATTGTCGTTGTGATTTCTATTACTCCAATGGATTGTAGCCTTGACATTATGGAAGGTAGTCTATTGTTTAGATTTTTATTACTCTAGTGGATGGTAGCCTTGTCAGTATGGAAGGTAGTCTTTTGTCGAGATTTTTGTTACTACATTGGATGGTAGCCTTGTAATTATAGAAGTTAGTCTGTTGTCGAGATTTTTTTTATTCCAATGGATGGTAACCTTGTCATTATGGAAGGTAGTCTTTTGTCTTGATTTTTCTTACTCTGATGGATTATAGACTTGTCATTATGGAAGGTAATTTCTTGTCGAGATTTTTGTTATTCCAATGGATAGTAGCCTTGTCATTATAGAAGGTTGTTTGTTGTCGAGATTTTTTATATTCCAATGGATAGTAGCCTTGTCATTATGGAAGGTAGTTTGTTGTTGATATCTTCGTTACTCCAATCGATTGTAGCCTTCTCATTATGGCAGGTAGTCTGTTGTTCAGATTTTTGTTACTCCAATGGATGTAAGACTTGTCACTATGGAAGGTAGTATGTTGTCCCGACTTTTGTTACTCTAATGGATGGTAGCCTTGTCATTATGGAAGGTAGTCTGTTGTCGAGATTTTTGTTACTCCATTGGATTGTAGCCTTGTCATTAAGGAAGGTAGTCAGTTGTCTAGATTTTTTTTATTCCAATGGATTGTAGACTTCTCATTATGGAAGGTAGTCCGTTGTCGAGTTTTTTGTTACTCCAATGGATGGTACCCTTGTCATTATGGAAGGTAGTATGTTATCGATATCTTTGTTACTCCAATGGATGGTAGCCTTCTCATTATGGAAGGTAGTCTGTTGTCGAGATTTTTGTTACTCCAATGGATGGTAGCCTTGTCATAATGGAAGGTCGTCTCTTGTTGACATTTTTGTTTCTCCAATGGATGGTAGCCCTATCATTATGGAAGGTAGTCTATTGTCCTGATTTTTGTTACTGTAATGGATGGTAGCCTTGTCATTATGGAAGGTAGTCTGTTGTCCAAATTTTTGTTACTCTAATGGATGGTAGCCTTATCATTATGGAAGGTAGTCTGTTGTCGATATTTTTGTTACTCCATTGGATGGTAGCCTTGTCGTTATGGAAGGTAGTCACTTGTTGATATTTTTGTTACTCCAATGGATGGTAGCCTTGTCATTATGGAAGGTAGTCCGTTGTCGTGATTTTTCTTACTCCAATGGATTGTAGCCTTGTCATTATGGAAGGTAGTTTGTTGTCGAGATTTTTCTTATTCCAATGGATTGTAGACTTTTCATTACATAAGGTAGTCTGTTATCGAGATTTTTGTTACTCCAATGGATGGTACCATTTTCATTATGGAAGGTAGATTGTTGTCGACATTTTTGTTATTCCAATGGATGGTAGCCTTGTCATTATGGAAGGTAAACTGTTTTCGTGATTTTTGTTACTCCAAAGGATTGTAGCCTTGTCATTATGGAAGGCAGTATGTTGTCGATATTTTTGTTACTCCAATGGATGGTAGCCTTGTCATAATGGAAGGTCGTCTCTTGTTGACATTTTTGTTTCTCCAATGGATGGTAGCCCTATCATTATGGAAGGTAGTATGTTATCCCAATTTTTGTTACTCTAATGTATGGTAGCCTTGTCATTATGGAAGGTAGTCTGTTGTCCAGATTTTTGTTACTCAAATGGATGGTAGCCTTGTCATTATGGAAGGTAGTCTGTTGTCGATATTTTTGTTAATCCATTGGATGGTAGACTTGTCATTATGGAAGGTAGTATGTTGTAGATATCTTTGTTACTCCAATGGATGGTAGCCTTGTCATTATGGAAGGTAGTCTGTTGTCGAAATTTTTGTTACTCCAATGGATGGTAGCCTTGTCGTTATGGAATGTAGTCTCTTGTTGTTATTTTTATTACTCCAATGGATGGTAGCCTTGTCATTATGGAAGGTAGTCTGTTGTCCCGATTTTTGTTACTCAAATGGATGGTAGCCTTGTCATTATGGAAGGTTGATTGTTGTTGTGATTTCTATTACTCCAATGGATTGTAGCCTTGACATTATGGAAGGTAGTCTATTGTTCAGATTTTTATTACTCTAGTGGATGGTAGTCTTGTCAGTATGGAAGGTAGTCTTTTGTCGAGATTTTTGTTACTACATTGGATGGTAGCCTTGTCATTATGGAAGTTAGTCTGTTGTCGAGATTTTTTTTATTCCAATGGATGGTAACCTTGTCATTATGGAAGGTAGTCTTTTGTCTTGATTTTTCTTACTCTGATGGATTATAGACTTGTCATTATGGAAGGTAATTTCTTGTCGAGATTTTTGTTATTCCAATGGATAGTAGCCTTGTCATTATAGAAGGTTGTTTGTTGTCGAAATTTTTTATATTCCAATGGATAGTAGCCTTCTCATTATGGAAGGTAGTTTGTTGTTGATATCTTCGTTACTCCAATCGATTGTAGCCTTCTCATTATGGCAGGTAGTCTGTTGTTCAGATTTTTGTTACTCCAATGGATGTAAGACTTGTCACTATGGAAGGTAGTATGTTGTCCCGACTTTTGTTACTCTAATGGATGGTAGCCTTGTCATTATGGAAGGTAGTCTGTTGTCGAGATTTTTGTTACTCCATTGGATTGTAGCCTTGTCATTAAGGAAGGTAGTCAGTTGTCTAGATTTTTTTTATTCCAATGGATTGTAGACTTCTCATTATGGAAGGTAGTCCGTTGCCGAGATTTTTGTTACTCCATTGGATGGTACCCTTGTCATTATGGAAGGTAGTATGTTATCGATATCTTTGTTACTCCAATGGATGTTAGCCTTCTCATTATGGAAGGTAGTCTGTTGTCGAGATTTTTGTTACTCCAATGGATGGTAGCCTTGTCATAATGGAAGGTCGTCTCTTGTTTACATTTTTGTTTCTCCAATGGATGGTAGCCCTATCATTATGGAAGGTAGTCTATTGTCCTGATTTTTGTTACTGTAATGGATGGTAGCCTTGTCATTATGGAAGGTAGTCTGTTGTCCAGATTTTTGTTACTCTAATGGATGGTAGCCTTATCATTATGGAAGGTAGTCTGTTGTCGATATTTTTGTTACTCCATTGGATGGTAGCCTTGTCGTTATGGAAGGTAGTCTCTTGTTGATATTTTTGTTACTCCAATGGATGGTAGCCTTGTCATTATGGAAGGTAGTCTGTTGTCCCGATTTTTGTTACTCAAATGGATGGTAGCCTTGTCATTATGGAAGGTTGTTTGTCGTTGTGATTTATGTTACTCCAACGGATGGTAGCCTTGACATTATGGAAGGTAGTCTATTGTTCAAATTTTTATTACTCCAGTTGATCGTAGACTTGTCATTATGGAAGGTAGTCTGTTGTCGATATTTTTGTTACTCCTTTGGATTTTAGCCTTGTCAGTATGGAAGGAAGTCTGTTGTCGATATTTTTGTTACTCCATTGGATGGTAGCCTTGTCATTATGGAAGGTAGTCTGTTGTCGAGATTTTATTTATTCCAATGGATGGTAGCCTTGAAATTATGGAAGGTAGTCTTTTGTCGTGATTTTTCTTACTCCGATGGATTGTAGCCTTGTCATTATGGAAGGTAGTTTGTTGTCGAGATTTTTGTTATTCCAATGGATGGTAGCCTTGCCATTATGGAAGGTAGTCCATTGTCGTGATTTTTCTTACTCCAATGGATTGTAGCCTTGTCATTAATGAAGGTAGTATGTTGTCGAGATTTTTCTTATTCCAATGGATTGTAGACTTTTCATTATGTAAGGTAGTCTGTTATCAAGATTTTTGTTACTCCAATGGATGGTACCATTTTCATTATGGAAGGTAGACTGTTGTCGACATTTTTGTTACTCCAAAGGATTGTAGCCTTGTCATTATGGAAGGCAGTATGTTGTCGATATTTTTGTTACTCCAATGGATGGTAGCCTTGTCATAATGGAAGGTCGTCTCTTGTTGACATTTTTGTTTCTCCAATGGATGGTAGCCCTATCATTATGGAAGGTAGTATGTTATCCCAATTTTTGTTACTCTAATGTATGGTAGCCTTGTCGTTATGGAAGGCAGTCTGTTGTCCAGATTTTTGTTACTCAAATGGATGGTAGCCTTGTCATTATGGAAGGTAGTCTGCTGTCGATATTTTTGTTACTCCATTGGATGGTAGCCTTGTCATTATGGAAGGTAGTCTCTTGTTGTTATTTTTGTTACTCCAATGGATGGTTGCCTTGTCATTATGGAAGGTAGTCTATTGTCCCGATTTTTGTTACTCAAATGGATGGTAGCCTTGTCATTATGGAAGGTTGATTGTCGTTGTGATTTCTATTACTCCAATGGATGGTAGCCTTGACATTATGGAAGGTAGTCTATTGTTCAGATTTTTATTACTCTAGTTGATGGTAGCCTTGTCAGTATGGAAGGTAGTCTGTTGTCGAGATTTTTGTTACTCCATTGGATGGTAGCCTTGTCATTATGGAAGTTAGTCTGTTGTCGAGATTTTTTTTATTCCAATGGATGGTAACCTTGTCATTATGGAAGGTTGTCTTTTGTCTTGATTTTTCTTACTCTGATGATTTGTAGACTTGTCATTATGGAAGGTAATTTCTTGTCGAGATTTTTGTTACTCTTATTAATGGTAGCCTTGTCATTATGGAAGGTAGTCTGTTGTCCAGATTTTTGTTACTCTAATGGATGGTAGCCTTGTCATTATGGAAGGTAGTCTGTTGTTGATATCTTTGTTACTCCAATCGATGGTAGCCTTCTCATTATGGCAGGTAGTCTGTTGTTCAGATTTTTGTTACTCCAATGGATGGAAGACTTGTCATTATGGAAGGTAGTATGTTGTCCCGACTTTTGTTACTCTAATGGATGGTAGCCTTGTCATTATGGAAGGTAGTCTAACGTTGTGATTTCTGTTACTCCTATGGATGGTAGCTTTGTCATTATGAAAGGTAGTCTGTTGTTTAGATTTTTGTTACTCCAATGGATGCTAGACTTGTCATTATGGAAGGTAGTCTGTTGTCGAGATTTTCGTTATTCCAATGGATTGTATACTTCTCATTATGGAAGGTAGTCTATTGTCGAGATTTTTGTTACACCAATGGATGGTACCCTTGTCATTATGGAAGGTAGTCTGTTGTCGAGATTTTTGTTACTCCAATGGATGGTAGCCTTGTCTTTATGGAAGGTAGTTTGTTGTCCAGATTTTTGTTACTCCATTGGATGGTAGCCTTGTCATTATGGAAGGTAGTCTGATGTCCAGATTTTTGTTATTCCAATGGATGGTAGCCTTGTTATTATGGAAGGTAGTCTGTTGTCGTGATTTTTGTTACTCCAATGGATAGTAGCCTTGTCATTATGCAAGGTAGTATGTTATTGATATCTTTGGTACTCCAATGGATGGTAGCCTTCTCATTATGGAAGGTAGTCTGTTGTCGAGATTTTTTTTACTCCAATGGATGGTAGCCTTGTCATAATGGAAGGTCGTCTTTTGTTCACATTTTTGTTTCTCCAATGGATGGTAGCCCTATCATTATGGAAGGTAGTCTGTTGTCTCGATTTTTGGTACTCTAATGGATGGTAGCCTTGTCATTATGGAAGGTAGTCTATTGTCCAGATTTTTGTTACTCTAATGGATGGTAGCCTTGTCATTATGGAAGGTAATCTGTTGTCGATATTTTTGTTACTCCATTACATGGTAGCCTTATCATTATGGAAGGTAGTATGTTGTCGATATCTTTGTTACTCCAATTGATGGTAGCCTTCTCATTATGGCAGGTAGTCTGTTGTTCAGATTTTTGTTACTCCAATGGATGGTAGACTTGTCATTATGGAAGGTAGTCTCTTGTTGCCATTTTTGTTACTGCAATGGATGGTATCCCTGTCATTATGGAAGGTAGTCTGTTGTCCCGGTTTTTGATACTCTAATGGATGGTAGTCTAACGTTGTGATTTTTGTTACTTCAATGGATGCTAGAATTTTCATTATGCAAGGTAATTTGTTCTCGAGATTTTTGTTACTCCAGTGGATTGTAGCCTTGTCATTATGGAAGGTTATCTGTCGTTGTGATTTCTGTTACTCCAATGGATGGTAGACTTGTCATTATGGAAGGTAGTCTGTTGTCGAGATTTTTGTTACTCCATTGGATGGTACCCTTGTCATTATGCAAGGTAGTCTGTTGTCGATATTTTTGTTACTCCATTGGATTGTAGCCTTGTCAGTATGGAAGGTAGTCTGTTGTCGATATTTTTGTTACTCCATTGGATGGTAGCCTTGTCATTATGGAAGGTAGTCTGTTGTCGAGATTTTTTTTATTCCAATGGATGGCAGCCTGGTCATTATGGAAGGTAGTCTTTTGTCGTGATTTTTCATATTCCAATGGATTGTAGCCTTGTCATTATGGAAGGTAGTTTGTTGTCGAGATTTTTGTTATTCCAATGGATGGTAGCCTTGTCATTATGGAAGGTAGTCAATTGTCGTGATTTTTCTTACTCCAATGGATTGTATCCTTGTCATTATGGAAGGTACTTTGTTGTCGATATATTTGTTACTCTAATCGATGGTAGCCTTCTCAATATGGCAGGTAGTATGTTGTTTAGATTTTTGTTACTCCAATGGATGGTAGACTTGTCATTATGGAAGGTAGTCTCTTGTTGACATTTTTGTTACTGCAGTGCATGGTAGCCCTGTCATGATGGAAGGTAGTCTGTTGTCCCGATTTTTGTTACTCTAATGGATGGTAGCCTTGTCATTATGGAAGGTAGTCTAACATTGTGATTTCTGTTACTCCTATGGATGGTAGCCTTGTCATTATGGAAAGTTGTCTGTTGTTCAGATTTTTGTTACTCCAATAGATGCTAGACTTGTCATTATAGAAGGTAGTCTGTTGTCGAGATTTTTGTTACTCCATTGGATTGTAGCCTTGTCATTATGGAAGGTAGTGTGTTGTCGAGATTTTTGTTATTCCAATGGATGGTGGCCTTTTCATTATGGAAGGTAGTCTGTTGTCGTGATTTTTGTTGCTCCAATGGATTGTAGCCTATTCATTATAGAAGGTAGTATGTTGTCGATATCTTTGTTACTCCAATGGATGGTAGCCTTCTCATTATGGAAGGTAGTCTGTTGTCGAGATTTTTATTACTCCAATGGATGGTAGCCTTGTCGTTATGGAAGGTCGTCTTTTGTTGACATTTTTGTTTCTCCAATGGATGGTAGCCCTATCATTATGGAAGGTAGTCTGTTGTCTCGATTTTTGTTACTTTAATGAATGGTAGCCTTGTCATTATGGAAGGTAGTCTGTTGTCCAGATTTTTGTTACTCTAATGGATGGTAGCCTTGTCATTATGGAAGGTAGTCTGTTGTTGATATCATTGTTACTCCAATCGATGGTAGCCTTCTCATTATGGTAGGTAGTCTATTGTTCAGATTTTTGTTACTCCAATGGATGGAAGACTTGTCATTATGGAAGGTAGTCTGTTGTCCCGACTTTTGTTACTCTAATGGATGGTAGCCTTGTCATTATGGAAGGTAGTCTAACGTTGTGATTTCTGTTACTCCTATGGATGGTAGTTTGTCATTATGGAAGGTAGTCTGTTGTTTAGATTTTTGTTACTCCAATGGATGCTAGACTTGTCATTATGGAAGGTAGTCTGTTGTCGAGATTTTCGTTATTCCAATGGATTGTATACTTCTCATTATGGAAGGTAGTCTATTGTCGAGATTTTTGTTACACCAATGGATGGTACCCTTGTCATTATGGAAGGTAGTCTGTTGTCGAGATTTTTGTTACTCCAATGGATGGTAGCCTTGTCTTTATGGAAGGTAGTTTGTTGTCCAGATTTTTGTTACTCCATTGGATGGCAGCCTTGTCATTATGCAAGGTAGTATGTTATTGATATCTTTGGTACTCCAATGGATGGTAGCCTTCTCATTATGGAAGGTAGTTTGTTGTCGAGATTTTTGTTACTCCAATGGATGGTAGCCTTGTCATAATGGAAGGTCGTCTTTTGTTGATATTTTTGTTTCTCCAATGGATGGTAGCCCTATCATTATGGAAGGTAGTCTGTTGTCTCGATTTTTGGTACTCTAATGGATGGTAGCCTTGTCATTATGGAAGGTAGTCTATTGTCCAGATTTTTGTTACTCTAATGGATGGTAGCCTTGTCATTATGGAAGGTAGTCTTTTGTCGTGATTTTTCATATTCCGATGGATTGTAGCCTTGTCATTATGGAAGGTAGTTTGTTGTCGAGATTTTTGTTACTCCAATGGATTGTATCCTTGTCATTATGGAAGGTACTTTGTTGTCGATATATTTGTTACTCTAATCGATGGTAGCCTTCTCATTATGGCAGGTAGTCTGTTGTTTAGATTTTTGTTACTCCAATGGATGGTAGACTTGTCATTATGGAAGGTAGTCTCTTGTTGACATTTTTGTTACTGCAGTGCATGGTAGCCCTGTCATGATGGAAGGTAGTCTGTTGTCCCGATTTTTGTTACTCTAATGGATGGTAGCCTTGTCATTATGGAAGGTAGTCTAACATTGTGATTTCTGTTACTCCTATGGATGGTAGCCTTGTCATTATGGAAAGTTGTCTGTTGTTCAGATTTTTGTTACTCCAATAGATGCTAGACTTGTCATTATGGAAGGTAGTCTGTTGTCGAGATTTTTGTTACTCCATTGGATTGTAGCCTTGTCATTATGGAAGGTAGTGTGTTGTCGAGATTTTTGTTATTCCAATGGATGGTGGCCTTGTCATTATGGAAGGTAGTCTATTGTCGTGATTTTTGTTGCTCCAATGGATTGTAGCCTAATCATTATAGAAGGTAGTATGTTGTCGATATCTTTGTTACTCCAATGGATGGTAGCCTTCTCATTATGGAAGGTAGTCTGTTGTCGAGATTTTTGTTACTCCAATGGATGGTAGCCTTGTCTTTATGGAAGGTAGTTTGTTGTCTAGATTTTTGTTACTCCATTGGATGGTAGACTTGTCATTATGGAAGGTAGTCTGATGTCCAGATTTTTGTTATTCCAATGGATGGTAGCCTTGTCATTATGGAAGGTAGTCTGTTGTCGTGATTTTTGTTACTCCAATGGATAGTAGCCTTGTCATTATGCAAGGTAGTATGTTATTGATATCTTTGGTACTCCAATGGATGGTAGCCTTCTCATTATGGAAGGTAGTCTGTTGTCGAGATTTTTGTTACTCCAATGGATGGTAGCCTTGTTAAAATGGAAGGTCGTCTTTTGTTGACATTTTTGTTTCTCCAATGGATGGTAGCCCTATCATTATGGAAGGTAGTCTATTGTCCAGATTTTTGTTACTCTAATGGATTGTAGTCTAACATTGTGATTTTTGTTACTTCAATGGATGCTAGAATTTTCATTATGCAAGGTAATTTGTTCTCAAGATTTTTGTTACTCCAGTGGATTGTAGCCTTGTCATTATGGAAGGTTATCTGTCGTTGTGATTTCTGTTACTCCAATGGATGGTAGACTTGTCATTATGGAAGGTAGTCTGTTGTCGAGATTTTTGTTACTCCATTGGATGGTACCCTTGTCATTATGCAAGGTAGTCTGTTGTCGATATTTTTGTTACTCCATTGGATTGTAGCCTTGTCAGTATGGAAGGTAGTCTGTTGTCGATATTTTTGTTACTCCATTGGATGGTAGCCTTGTCATTATGGAAGGTAGTCTGTTGTCGAGATTTTTTTTATTCCAATGGATGGCAGCCTTGTCATTATGGAAGGTAGTCTTTTGTCGTGATTTTTCATATTCCGATGGATTGTAGCCTTGTCATTATGGAAGGTAGTTTGTTGTCGAGATTTTTGTTATTCCAATGGATGATAGCCTTGTCATTATGGAAGGTAGTCCGTTGTCGTGATTTTTCTTACTCCAATGGATTGTATCCTTGTCATTATGGAAGGTACTTTGTTGTCGATATATTTGTTACTCTAATCGATGGTAGCCTTCTCAATATGGCAGGTAGTATGTTGTTTAGATTTTTGTTACTCCAATGGATGGTAGACTTGTCATTATGGAAGGTAGTCTCTTGTTGACATTTTTGTTACTGCAGTGCATGGTAGCCCTGTCATGATGGAAGGTAGTCTGTTGTCCCGATTTTTGTTACTCTAATGGATGGTAGCCTTGTCATTATGGAAGGTAGTCTAACATTGTGATTTCTGTTACTCCTATGGATGGTAGCCTTGTCATTATGGAAAGTTGTCTGTTGTTCAGATTTTTGTTACTCCAATAGATGCTAGACTTGTCATTATAGAAGGTAGTCTGTTGTCGAGATTTTTGTTACTCCATTGGATTGTAGCCTTGTCATTATGGAAGGTAGTGTGTTGTCGAGATTTTTGTTATTCCAATGGATGGTGGCCTTTTCATTATGGAAGGTAGTCTGTTGTCGTGATTTTTGTTGCTCCAATGGATTGTAGCCTATTCATTATAGAAGGTAGTATGTTGTCGATATCTTTGTTACTCCAATGGATGGTAGCCTTCTCATTATGGAAGGTAGTCTGTTGTCGAGATTTTTATTACTCCAATGGATGGTAGCCTTGTCGTTATGGAAGGTCGTCTTTTGTTGACATTTTTGTTTCTCCAATGGATGGTAGCCCTATCATTATGGAAGGTAGTCTGTTGTCTCGATTTTTGTTACTTTAATGAATGGTAGCCTTGTCATTATGGAAGGTAGTCTGTTGTCCAGATTTTTGTTACTCTAATGGATGGTAGCCTTGTCATTATGGAAGGTAGTCTGTTGTTGATATCATTGTTACTCCAATCGATGGTAGCCTTCTCATTATGGTAGGTAGTCTATTGTTCAGATTTTTGTTACTCCAATGGATGGAAGACTTGTCATTATGGAAGGTAGTCTGTTGTCCCGACTTTTGTTACTCTAATGGATGGTAGCCTTGTCATTATGGAAGGTAGTCTAACGTTGTGATTTCTGTTACTCCTATGGATGGTAGTTTGTCATTATGGAAGGTAGTCTGTTGTTTAGATTTTTGTTACTCCAATGGATGCTAGACTTGTCATTATGGAAGGTAGTCTGTTGTCGAGATTTTCGTTATTCCAATGGATTGTATACTTCTCATTATGGAAGGTAGTCTATTGTCGAGATTTTTGTTACACCAATGGATGGTACCCTTGTCATTATGGAAGGTAGTCTGTTGTCGAGATTTTTGTTACTCCAATGGATGGTAGCCTTGTCTTTATGGAAGGTAGTTTGTTGTCCAGATTTTTGTTACTCCATTGGATGGCAGCCTTGTCATTATGCAAGGTAGTATGTTATTGATATCTTTGGTACTCCAATGGATGGTAGCCTTCTCATTATGGAAGGTAGTTTGTTGTCGAGATTTTTGTTACTCCAATGGATGGTAGCCTTGTCATAATGGAAGGTCGTCTTTTGTTGATATTTTTGTTTCTCCAATGGATGGTAGCCCTATCATTATGGAAGGTAGTCTGTTGTCTCGATTTTTGGTACTCTAATGGATGGTAGCCTTGTCATTATGGAAGGTAGTCTATTGTCCAGATTTTTGTTACTCTAATGGATGGTAGCCTTGTCATTATGGAAGGTAGTCTTTTGTCGTGATTTTTCATATTCCGATGGATTGTAGCCTTGTCATTATGGAAGGTAGTTTGTTGTCGAGATTTTTGTTACTCCAATGGATTGTATCCTTGTCATTATGGAAGGTACTTTGTTGTCGATATATTTGTTACTCTAATCGATGGTAGCCTTCTCATTATGGCAGGTAGTCTGTTGTTTAGATTTTTGTTACTCCAATGGATGGTAGACTTGTCATTATGGAAGGTAGTCTCTTGTTGACATTTTTGTTACTGCAGTGCATGGTAGCCCTGTCATGATGGAAGGTAGTCTGTTGTCCCGATTTTTGTTACTCTAATGGATGGTAGCCTTGTCATTATGGAAGGTAGTCTAACATTGTGATTTCTGTTACTCCTATGGATGGTAGCCTTGTCATTATGGAAAGTTGTCTGTTGTTCAGATTTTTGTTACTCCAATAGATGCTAGACTTGTCATTATGGAAGGTAGTCTGTTGTCGAGATTTTTGTTACTCCATTGGATTGTAGCCTTGTCATTATGGAAGGTAGTGTGTTGTCGAGATTTTTGTTATTCCAATGGATGGTGGCCTTGTCATTATGGAAGGTAGTCTATTGTCGTGATTTTTGTTGCTCCAATGGATTGTAGCCTAATCATTATAGAAGGTAGTATGTTGTCGATATCTTTGTTACTCCAATGGATGGTAGCCTTCTCATTATGGAAGGTAGTCTGTTGTCGAGATTTTTGTTACTCCAATGGATGGTAGCCTTGTCTTTATGGAAGGTAGTTTGTTGTCTAGATTTTTGTTACTCCATTGGATGGTAGACTTGTCATTATGGAAGGTAATCTGATGTCCAGATTTTTGTTATTCCAATGGATGGTAGCCTTGTCATTATGGAAGGTAGTCTGTTGTCGTGATTTTTGTTACTCCAATGGATAGTAGCCTTGTCATTATGCAAGGTAGTATGTTATTGATATCTTTGGTACTCCAATGGATGGTAGCCTTCTCATTATGGAAGGTAGTCTGTTGTCGAGATTTTTGTTACTCCAATGGATGGTAGCCTTGTTAAAATGGAAGGTCGTCTTTTGTTGACATTTTTGTTTCTCCAATGGATGGTAGCCCTATCATTATGGAAGGTAGTCTATTGTCCAGATTTTTGTTACTCTAATGGATTGTAGTCTAACGTTGTGATTTTTGTTACTTCAATGGATGCTAGAATTTTCATTATGCAAGGTAATTTGTTCTCGAGATTTTTGTTACTCCAGTGGATTTTAGCCTTGTCATTATGGAAGGTTATCTGTCGTTGTGATTTTTGTTACTCCAATGGATGGTAGACTTGTCATTATGGAAGGTAGTCTGTTGTCGAGATTTTTGTTACTCCATTGGATGGTACCCTTGTCATTATGCAAGGTAGTCTGTTGTCGATATTTTTGTTACTCCATTGGATTGTAGCCTTGTCGGTATGGAAGGTAGTTTGTTGTCGATATTTTTGTTACTCCATTGGATGGTGCCTTGTCATTATGGAAGGTAGTCTGTTGTCGAGATTTTTTTTATTCCAATGGATGGTAGCCTTGTCATTATGGAAGGTAGTCTTTTGTCGTGATTTTTCATATTCCGATGGATTGTAGCCTTGTCATTATGGAAGGTAGTTTGTTGTCGAGATTTTTGTTATTCCAATGGATGATAGCCTTGTCATTATGGAAGGTAGTCCGTTGTCGTGATTTTTCTTACTCCAATGGATTGTATCCTTGTCATTATGGAAGGTACTTTGTTGTCGATATATTTGTTACTCTAATCGATGGTAGCCTTCTCAATATGGCAGGTAGTATGTTGTTTAGATTTTTGTTACTCCAATGGATGGTAGACTTGTCATTATGGAAGGTAGTCTCTTGTTGACATTTTTGTTACTGCAGTGCATGGTAGCCCTGTCATGATGGAAGGTAGTCTGTTGTCCCGATTTTTGTTACTCTAATGGATGGTAGCCTTGTCATTATGGAAGGTAGTCTAACATTGTGATTTCTGTTACTCCTATGGATGGTAGCCTTGTCATTATGGAAAGTTGTCTGTTGTTCAGATTTTTGTTACTCCAATAGATGCTAGACTTGTCATTATGGAAGGTAGTCTGTTGTCGAGATTTTTGTTACTCCATTGGATTGTAGCCTTGTCATTATGGAAGGTAGTGTGTTGTCGAGATTTTTGTTATTCCAATGGATGGTGGCCTTTTCATTATGGAAGGTAGTCTGTTGTCGTGATTTTTGTTGCTCCAATGGATTGTAGCCTATTCATTATAGAAGGTAGTATGTTGTCGATATCTTTGTTACTCCAATGGATGGTAGCCTTCTCATTATGGAAGGTAGTCTGTTGTCGAGATTTTTATTACTCCAATGGATGGTAGCCTTGTCGTTATGGAAGGTCGTCTTTTGTTGACATTTTTGTTTCTCCAATGGATGGTAGCCCTATCATTATGGAAGGTAGTCTGTTGTCTCGATTTTTGTTACTTTAATGAATGGTAGCCTTGTCATTATGGAAGGTAGTCTGTTGTCCAGATTTTTGTTACTCTAATGGATGGTAGCCTTGTCATTATGGAAGGTAGTCTGTTGTTGATATCTTTGTTACTCCAATCGATGGTAGCCTTCTCATTATGGTAGGTAGTCTATTGTTCAGATTTTTGTTACTCCAATGGATGGAAGACTTGTCATTATGGAAGGTAGTCTGTTGTCCCGACTTTTGTTACTCTAATGGATGGTAGCCTTGTCATTATGGAAGGTAGTCTAACGTTGTGATTTCTGTTACTCCTATGGATGGTAGTTTGTCATTATGGAAGGTAGTCTGTTGTTTAGATTTTTGTTACTCCAATGGATGCTAGACTTGTCATTATGGAAGGTAGTCTGTTGTCGAGATTTTCGTTATTCCAATGGATTGTATACTTCTCATTATGGAAGGTAGTCTATTGTCGAGATTTTTGTTACACCAATGGATGGTACCCTTGTCATTATGGAAGGTAGTCTGTTGTCGAGATTTTTGTTACTCCAATGGATGGTAGCCTTGTCTTTATGGAAGGTAGTTTGTTGTCCAGATTTTTGTTACTCCATTGGATGGTAGCCTTGTCATTATGCAAGGTAGTATGTTATTGATATCTTTGGTACTCCAATGGATGGTAGCCTTCTCATTATGGAAGGTAGTTTGTTGTCGAGATTTTTGTTACTCCAATGGATGGTAGCCTTGTCATAATGGAAGGTCGTCTTTTGTTGATATTTTTGTTTCTCCAATGGATGGTAGCCCTATCATTATGGAAGGTAGTCTGTTGTCTCGATTTTTGGTACTCTAATGGATGGTAGCCTTGTCATTATGGAAGGTAGTCTATTGTCCAGATTTTTGTTACTCTAATGGATGGTAGCCTTGTCATTATGGAAGGTAGTCTTTTGTCGTGATTTTTCATATTCCGATGGATTGTAGCCTTGTCATTATGGAAGGTAGTTTGTTGTCGAGATTTTTGTTACTCCAATGGATTGTATCCTTGTCATTATGGAAGGTACTTTGTTGTCGATATATTTGTTACTCTAATCGATGGTAGCCTTCTCATTATGGCAGGTAGTCTGTTGTTTAGATTTTTGTTACTCCAATGGATGGTAGACTTGTCATTATGGAAGGTAGTCTCTTGTTGACATTTTTGTTACTGCAGTGCATGGTAGCCCTGTCATGATGGAAGGTAGTCTGTTGTCCCGATTTTTGTTACTCTAATGGATGGTAGCCTTGTCATTATGGAAGGTAGTCTAATATTGTGATTTCTGTTACTCCTATGGATGGTAGCCTTGTCATTATGGAAAGTTGTCTGTTGTTCAGATTTTTGTTACTCCAATAGATGCTAGACTTGTCATTATGGAAGGTAGTCTGTTGTCGAGATTTTTGTTACTCCATTGGATTGTAGCCTTGTCATTATGGAAGGTAGTGTGTTGTCGAGATTTTTGTTATTCCAATGGATGGTGGCCTTGTCATTATGGAAGGTAGTCTATTGTCGTGATTTTTGTTGCTCCAATGGATTGTAGCCTAATCATTATAGAAGGTAGTATGTTGTCGATATCTTTGTTACTCCAATGGATGGTAGCCTTCTCATTATGGAAGGTAGTCTGTTGTCGAGATTTTTGTTACTCCAATGGATGGTAGCCTTGTCTTTATGGAAGGTAGTTTGTTGTCTAGATTTTTGTTACTCCATTGGATGGTAGACTTGTCATTATGGAAGGTAATCTGATGTCCAGATTTTTGTTATTCCAATGGATGGTAGCCTTGTCATTATGGAAGGTAGTCTGTTGTCGTGATTTTTGTTACTCCAATGGATAGTAGCCTTGTCATTATGCAAGGTAGTATGTTATTGATATCTTTGGTACTCCAATGGATGGTAGCCTTCTCATTATGGAAGGTAGTCTGTTGTCGAGATTTTTGTTACTCCAATGGATGGTAGCCTTGTTAAAATGGAAGGTCGTCTTTTGTTGACATTTTTGTTTCTCCAATGGATGGTAGCCCTATCATTATGGAAGGTAGTCTATTGTCCAGATTTTTGTTACTCTAATGGATTGTAGTCTAACGTTGTGATTTTTGTTACTTCAATGGATGCTAGAATTTTCATTATGCAAGGTAATTTGTTCTCGAGATTTTTGTTACTCCAGTGGATTTTAGCCTTGTCATTATGGAAGGTTATCTGTCGTTGTGATTTCTGTTACTCCAATGGATGGTAGACTTGTCATTATGGAAGGTAGTCTGTTGTCGAGATTTTTGTTACTCCATTGGATGGTACCCTTGTCATTATGCAAGGTAGTCTGTTGTCGATATTTTTGTTACTCCATTGGATTGTAGCCTTGTCGGTATGGAAGGTAGTTTGTTGTCGATATTTTTGTTACTCCATTGGATGGTGCCTTGTCATTATGGAAGGTAGTCTGTTGTCGAGATTTTTTTTATTCCAATGGATGGTAGCCTTGTCATTATGGAAGGTAGTCTTTTGTCGTGATTTTTCATATTCCGATGGATTGTAGCCTTGTCATTATGGAAGGTAGTTTGTTGTCGAGATTTTTGTTATTCCAATGGATGATAGCCTTGTCATTATGGAAGGTAGTCCGTTGTCGTGATTTTTCTTACTCCAATGGATTGTATCCTTGTCATTATGGAAGGTACTTTGTTGTCGATATATTTGTTACTCTAATCGATGGTAGCCTTCTCAATATGGCAGGTAGTATGTTGTTTAGATTTTTGTTACTCCAATGGATGGTAGACTTGTCATTATGGAAGGTAGTCTCTTGTTGACATTTTTGTTACTGCAGTGCATGGTAGCCCTGTCATGATGGAAGGTAGTCTGCTGTCCCGATTTTTGTTACTCTAATGGATGGTAGCCTTGTCATTATGGAAGGTAGTCTAACATTGTGATTTCTGTTACTCCTATGGATGGTAGCCTTGTCATTATGGAAAGTTGTCTGTTGTTCAGATTTTTGTTACTCCAATAGATGCTAGACTTGTCATTATGGAAGGTAGTCTGTTGTCGAGATTTTTGTTACTCCATTGGATTGTAGCCTTGTCATTATGGAAGGTAGTGTGTTGTCGAGATTTTTGTTATTCCAATGGATGGTGGCCTTTTCATTATGGAAGGTAGTCTGTTGTCGTGATTTTTGTTGCTCCAATGGATTGTAGCCTATTCATTATAGAAGGTAGTATGTTGTCGATATCTTTGTTACTCCAATGGATGGTAGCCTTCTCATTATGGAAGGTAGTCTGTTGTCGAGATTTTTATTACTCCAATGGATGGTAGCCTTGTCGTTATGGAAGGTCGTCTTTTGTTGACATTTTTGTTTCTCCAATGGATGGTAGCCCTATCATTACGGAAGGTAGTCTGTTGTCTCGATTTTTGTTACTTTAATGAATGGTAGCCTTGTCATTATGGAAGGTAGTCTGTTGTCCAGATTTTTGTTACTCTAATGGATGGTAGCCTTGTCATTATGGAAGGTAGTCTGTTGTTGATATCTTTGTTACTCCAATCGATGGTAGCCTTCTCATTATGGTAGGTAGTCTATTGTTCAGATTTTTGTTACTCCAATGGATGGAAGACTTGTCATTATGGAAGGTAGTCTGTTGTCCCGACTTTTGTTACTCTAATGGATGGTAGCCTTGTCATTATGGAAGGTAGTCTAACGTTGTGATTTCTGTTACTCCTATGGATGGTAGTTTGTCATTATGGAAGGTAGTCTGTTGTTTAGATTTTTGTTACTCCAATGGATGCTAGACTTGTCATTATGGAAGGTAGTCTGTTGTCGAGATTTTCGTTATTCCAATGGATTGTATACTTCTCATTATGGAAGGTAGTCTATTGTCGAGATTTTTGTTACACCAATGGATGGTACCCTTGTCATTATGGAAGGTAGTCTGTTGTCGAGATTTTTGTTACTCCAATGGATGGTAGCCTTGTCTTTATGGAAGGTAGTTTGTTGTCCAGATTTTTGTTACTCCATTGGATGGTAGCCTTGTCATTATGCAAGGTAGTATGTTATTGATATCTTTGGTACTCCAATGGATGGTAGCCCTATCATTATGGAAGGTAGTCTGTTGTCTCGATTTTTGGTACTCTAATGGATGGTAGCCTTGTCATTATGGAAGGTAGTCTATTGTCCAGATTTTTGTTACTCTAATGGATGGTAGCCTTGTCATTATGGAAGGTAGTCTTTTGTCGTGATTTTTCATATTCCGATGGATTGTAGCCTTGTCATTATGGAAGGTAGTTTGTTGTCGAGATTTTTGTTACTCCAATGGATTGTATCCTTGTCATTATGGAAGGTACTTTGTTGTCGATATATTTGTTACTCTAATCGATGGTAGCCTTCTCATTATGGCAGGTAGTCTGTTGTTTAGATTTTTGTTACTCCAATGGATGGTAGACTTGTCATTATGGAAGGTAGTCTCTTGTTGACATTTTTGTTACTGCAGTGCATCGTAGCCCTGTCATGATGGAAGGTAGTCTGTTGTCCCGATTTTTGTTACTCTAATGGATGGTAGCCTTGTCATTATGGAAGGTAGTCTAACATTGTGATTTCTGTTACTCCTATGGATGGTAGCCTTGTCATTATGGAAAGTTGTCTGTTGTTCAGATTTTTGTTACTCCAATAGATGCTAGACTTGTCATTATGGAAGGTAGTCTGTTGTCGAGATTTTTGTTACTCCATTGGATTGTAGCCTTGTCATTATGGAAGGTAGTGTGTTGTCGAGATTTTTGTTATTCCAATGGATGGTGGCCTTGTCATTATGGAAGGTAGTCTATTGTCGTGATTTTTGTTGCTCCAATGGATTGTAGCCTAATCATTATAGAAGGTAGTATGTTGTCGATATCTTTGTTACTCCAATGGATGGTAGCCTTCTCATTATGGAAGGTAGTCTGTTGTCGAGATTTTTGTTACTCCAATGGATGGTAGCCTTGTCTTTATGGAAGGTAGTTTGTTGTCTAGATTTTTGTTACTCCATTGGATGGTAGACTTGTCATTATGGAAGGTAGTCTGATGTCCAGATTTTTGTTATTCCAATGGATGGTAGCCTTGTCATTATGGAAGGTAGTCTGTTGTCGTGATTTTTGTTACTCCAATGGATAGTAGCCTTGTCATTATGCAAGGTAGTATGTTATTGATATCTTTGGTACTCCAATGGATGGTAGCCTTCTCATTATGGAAGGTAGTCTGTTGTCGAGATTTTTGTTACTCCAATGGATGGTAGCCTTGTTAAAATGGAAGGTCGTCTTTTGTTGACATTTTTGTTTCTCCAATGGATGGTAGCCCTATCATTATGGAAGGTAGTCTATTGTCCAGATTTTTGTTACTCTAATGGATTGTAGTCTAACGTTGTGATTTTTGTTACTTCAATGGATGCTAGAATTTTCATTATGCAAGGTAATTTGTTCTCGAGATTTTTGTTACTCCAGTGGATTGTAGCCTTGTCATTATGGAAGGTTATCTGTCGTTGTGATTTCTGTTACTCCAATGGATGGTAGACTTGTCATTATGGAAGGTAGTCTGTTGTCGAGATTTTTGTTACTCCATTGGATGGTACCCTTGTCATTATGCAAGGTAGTCTGTTGTCGATATTTTTGTTACTCCATTGGATTGTAGCCTTGTCGGTATGGAAGGTAGTTTGTTGTCGATATTTTTGTTACTCCATTGGATGGTAGCCTTGTCATTATGGAAGGTAGTCTGTTGTCGAGATTTTTTTTATTCCAATGGATGGTAGCCTTGTCATTATGGAAGGTAGTCTTTTGTCGTGATTTTTCATATTCCGATGGATTGTAGCCTTGTCATTATGGAAGGTAGTTTGTTGTCGAGATTTTTGTTATTCCAATGGATGATAGCCTTGTCATTATGGAAGGTAGTCCGTTGTCGTGATTTTTCTTACTCCAATGGATTGTATCCTTGTCATTATGGAAGGTACTTTGTTGTCGATATATTTGTTACTCTAATCGATGGTAGCCTTCTCATTATGGCAGGTAGTCTGTTGTTTAGATTTTTGTTACTCCAATGGATGGTAGACTTGTCATTATGGAAGGTAGTCTCTTGTTGACATTTTTGTTACTGCAGTGCATGGTAGCCCTGTCATGATGGAAGGTAGTCTGTTGTCCCGATTTTTGTTACTCTAATGGATGGTAGCCTTGTCATTATGGAAGGTAGTCTAACATTGTGATTTCTGTTACTCCTATGGATGGTAGCCTTGTCATTATGGAAAGTTGTCTATTGTTCAGATTTTTGTTACTCCAATAGATGTTAGACTTGTCATTATGGAAGGCAGTCTGTTGTCGAGAATTTTGTTACTCCATTGGATTGTAGCCTTGTCATTATGGAAGGTAGTGTGTTGTCGAGATTTTTGTTATTCCAATGGATGGTGGCCTTGTCATTTTGGAAGGTAGTCTGTTGTCGTGATTTTTGTTGCTCCAATGGATTGTAGCCTATTCATTATAGAAGGTAGTATGTTATCGATATCTTTGTTACAACAATGGATGGTAGCCTTCTCATTATGGAAGGTAGTCTGTTGTCGAGATTTTTGTTACTCCAATGGACGGTTGCCTTGTCGTTATGGAAGGTCGTCTTTTGTTGACATTTTTGTTTCTCCAATGGATGGTAGCCCTATCATTATGGAAGGTAGTCTGTTGTCTCGATTTTTGTTACTCTAATGAATGGTAGCCTTGTCATTATGCAAGGAAGTTTGTTGTCGATATTTTTGATACTCCATTGGATGGTAGCCTTGTCATTATGGAAGGTAGTATGTTGTCGATATCTTTGTTACTCCAATAGATTGTAGCCTTTTCATTATGGAAGGTAGTCTGTTGTTGAGAATTTTTTTACTCCAATGGATGGTAGCCTTGTCATTATGGAAGGTAGTCTGTTGTTGATATTTTTGTTACTCCAATGGATGTTAGCCTTGTCATTACTGAAGGTAGTATGTTATCCCGATTTTTGTTACTCAAATGGATGGTAGCATTGTCATTATGGAAGGTTATCTGTCGTTGTGATTTCTATTACTCCAATGGAAGGTAGACTTGTCATTATGGAAGGTAGTCTGTTGTCGACATTTTTGTTACTCCATTGGATTGTAGCCTTGTCATTATGGAAGGTAGTCTATTGTCGATATTTTTGTTACTCCATTGGCTGGTAGCCTTGTCATTATGGAAGGTAGTATGTTGTCGATATCTTTGTTACTCCAATGGATGGTAGCCTTGTCATTATGGAAGGAAGTATGTTCTCGAGATTTTTGTTACTCCAATAGATGGTAGCCTTGTCGTTATGGAAGGTAGTCTCTTGTTGATATTTTGTTACTCCAATGGATGGTAGCCTTGTCATTATGGAAGGTAGTCTGTTTTCGAGATTTTTTTTATTCCAATGGATGGTAGCCTTGTCATTATGGAAGGTAGTCTTTTGTCGTGACTTTTCATATTCCGATGGATTGTAGCCTTGTCATTATGGAAGGTAGTCCATTGTCGTGATTTTTCTTACTCCAATGGATTGTATCCTTGTCATTATGGAAGGTAGTTTGTTGTCGATATATTTGTTACTCTAATCGATGGTAGCCTTCTCATTATGGCAGGTAGTCTGTTGTTTAGATTTTTTTACTACAATGGATGGTAGACTTGTCATTATGGAAGGTAGTCTCTTGTTGACATTTTTGTTACTGCAGTGGATGGTAGCCCTTTCATGATGGAAGGTAGTCTGTTGTCCAGATTTTTGTTACTCTAATGGATGGTAGCCTTGTCATTATGGAAGGTAGTCTAACATTGTGATTTTTGTTACTCCTATGGATGGTAGCCTTGTCATTATGGAAAGTTGTTTGTTGTTCAGATTTTTGTTACTCCAATAGATGCTAGACTTGTCATTATGGAAGGTAGTCTCTTGTTGATAATTTTGTTACTCCAATGGATTGTAGCCTTGTCATTATGGAAGGTAGTCTCTTGTTGACATTTTTGTTACTCCAATGGATGGAAGCCTTATCATTATGGAAGGTAGTCTGTTGTCCCGATTTTTGATACTGTAATGGATGGTAGCCTTGTCATTATGGAAGGTAGTCTAACATTGTGATTTCTGTTACTCCAATGGATGGTAGACTTATCATTATGGAAGGTAGTATGTTGTTCAGATATTTGTTACTCCTATGGATGGTAGACTTATCATTATGAAAGATAGTCTATTGTCGAGATTTTTTTTACTACAATGGATTATAGCATTGTCATTATGGAAGGTGGTCTATTGTCGAGATTTTTGTTACTCCAATGGATGGTAGCCTTGTCATTATGGAAGGTAGTCTGTTGTAGAGATTTTTGTTACTACAATGGATTGTAGCCTTGTCATTATGGAAGGTAGTCTGTTATCGAGATTTTTGTTACTATAATGGATTGTATCATTGTCATTATGGAAGATAGTATGTTGTCGATATCTTTGTTACTCCAATGGATGGTACCCTTGTCATTATGGAAGGTAGTTTGTTGTCGAGATTTTTCTTACTCCAATGGATGGTAGCCTTGTCATTATTGAAGGTAGTCTATTGTCGAAATTTTTGTTACTCCATTGGATGGTAGCCTTGTCATTATGGAAGGTAGTTTGTTGTCGAGATTTTTTTTATTCCAATGGATGGTAGCCTTGTCATTATGGAAGGTAGTCTTTTGTCATGATATTTCTTACTCCGATGGATGGTAGCCTTCTCATTATGGAAGGTAGTTTGTTGTCAAGATTTTTGTTATTCCAATGGATGGTAGCCTTGTCATTATGGAAGGTAGTCTCTTGTTGATATTTTTGTTACTCCAATGGATGGAAGCCTTGTCATTATGGAAGGTAGTCTGTTGTCCCGATTTTTGTTACTTTAATGGATGGTAGCCTTGTCATTATGGAAGGTAGTTTAACGTTGTGATTTTTGTTATTCTAATGGATGGTAGCCTTATCATTATGGAAGGTAGTCTGTTGTTCAGATATTTGTTACTCCAATGGATGGTAGACTTGTCATTATGAAAGGTAGTCTATTGTCCAGATTTTTGTTACTACAATGGATTGTAGCCTCGTCATTATGGAAGGTGGTCTGTTGTCGAGATTTTTATTACTCCAACGGATGGTAGCCTTGTCACTATGGAAGGTAGTATGTTATCGAGATTTTTTTTGCTATAATGGATTGTATCCTCGTCATTATGGAAGGTAGTATGTTGTCGATATCTTTGTTACTCCAATGGATGGTAGCCTAGTCATTATGGGAGGTAGTCAGTTGTTCAGATATTTGTTACTGCAATGGATGGTAGACTTGTCATTATGAAAGGTAGTCTATTGTCTAGATTTTTGTTACTACAATGGATTGTAGCCTTGTCATTATGGAAGGTGGTCTGTTGTCGAGATTTTTATTACTCCAACGAATGGTAGCCTTGTCACTATGGAAGGTAGTCTGTTATCGAGATTTTTGTTACTATACTGAATTGTATCCTTGTCATTATGGAAGGTAGTATGTTGTCGATATCTTTGTTACTCCAATGGATGGTACCCTTGTCATTATGGAAGGTAGTTTGTTGTCGAGATTTTTGTTACTCCAATGGATGGTAGCCTTGTCATTATTGAAGGTAGTCTGTTGTCGAAATTTTTATTACTCCATTGGATGGTAGCCTTGTCATTATGGAAGGTAGTTTGTTGTCGAGATTTTTTTTATTCCAATGGATGGTAGCCTTGTCATTATGGAAGGTAGTCTTTTGTCATGATTTTTCTTACTCTGATGGATGGTAGCCTTGTCATTATGGAAGTTAGTTTGTTGTCCAGATTTTTGTTATTCCAATGGATGGTTGCCTTGTCATTATGGAAGGTAGTCTCTTGTTGATAATTTTGTTACTCCAATGGATGGAAGCCTTGTCATTATGGAAGGTAGTCTGTTGTCCAGATTTTTGTCACTTTAATGGATGGTAGCCTTGTCATTATGGAAGGTAGTCTAACGTTGTGATTTTTGTTACTCCAATGGATGGTAGCCTTATCATTATGGAAGGTAGTATGTTGTTCAGATATTTGTTACTCCAATGGATGGTAGACTTGTCATTATGAAAGGTAGTCTATTGTCCAGATTTTTAATACTACAATGGATTGTAGCCTTGTCATTATGGAAGGTGGTCTGTTGTCGAGATTTTTATTACTCCAACGGATTGTAGCCTTGTCACTATGGAAGGTAGTATGTTATCGAGATTTTTGTTGCTATAATGGATTGTATCCTCGTCATTATGGAAGGTAGTATGTTGTCAATATCTTTGTTACTCCAATGGATGGTACCCTTGTCATTATGGAAGGTAGTTTGTTGTCGAGATTTTTCTTACTCCAATGGATGGTAGCCTTGTCATTATTGAAGGTAGTCTGTTGTCGAAATTTTTGTTACTCCATTGGATGGTAGCCTTGTCATTATGGAAGGTAGTTTGTTGTCGAGATTTTTTTTATTCCAATGGATGGTAGCCTTGTCATTATGGAAGGTAGTCTTTTGTCATGATATTTCTTACTCCGATGGATGGTAGCCTTGTCATTATGGAAGGTAGTTTGTTGTCGAGATTTTTGTTATTCCAATGGATGGTAGCCTTGTCATTATGGAAGGTAGTCTCTTGTTGATATTTTTGTTACTCCAATGGATGGAAGCCTTGTCATTATGGAAGGTAGTCTGTTGTCCCGATTTTTGTTACTTTAATGGATGGTAGCCTTGTCATTATGGAAGGTAGTTTAACGTTGTGATTTTTGTTATTCTAATGGATGGTAGCCTTATCATTATGGAAGGTAGTCTGTTGTTCAGATATTTGTTACTCCAATGGATGGTAGACTTGTCATTATGAAAGGTAGTCTATTGTCCAGATTTTTGTTACTACAATGGATTGTAGCCTCGTCATTATGGAAGGTGGTCTGTTGTCGAGATTTTTATTACTCCAACGGATGGTAGCCTTGTCACTATGGAAGGTAGTATGTTATCGAGATTTTTGTTGCTATAATGGATTGTATCCTCGTCATTATGGAAGGTAGTATGTTGTCGATATCTTTGTTACTCCAATGGATGGTAGCCTAGTCATTATGGGAGGTAGTCAGTTGTTCAGATATTTGTTACTGCAATGGATGGTAGACTTGTCATTATGAAAGGTAGTCTATTGTCTAGATTTTTGTTACTACAATGGATTGTAGCCTTGTCATTATGGAAGGTGGTCTGTTGTCGAGATTTTTATTACTCCAACGAATGGTAGCCTTGTCACTATGGAAGGTAGTCTGTTATCGAGATTTTTGTTACTATACTGAATTGTATCCTTGTCATTATGGAAGGTAGTATGTTGTCGATATCTTTGTTACTCCAATGGATGGTACCCTTGTCATTATGGAAGGTAGTTTGTTGTCGAGATTTTTGTTACTCCAATGGATGGTAGCCTTGTCATTATTGAAGGTAGTCTGTTGTCGAAATTTTTATTACTCCATTGGATGGTAGCCTTGTCATTATGGAAGGTAGTTTGTTGTCGAGATTTTTTTTATTCCAATGGATGGTAGCCTTGTCATTATGGAAGGTAGTCTTTTTTAATGATTTTTCTTACTCTGATGGATGGTAGCCTTGTCATTATGGAAGTTAGTTTGTTGTCCAGATTTTTGTTATTCCAATGGATGGTTGCCTTGTCATTATGGAAGGTAGTCTCTTGTTGATAATTTTGTTACTCCAATGGATGGAAGCCTTGTCATTATGGAAGGTAGTCTGTTGTCCAGATTTTTGTCACTTTAATGGATGGTAGCCTTGTCATTATGGAAGGTAGTCTAACGTTGTGATTTTTGTTACTCCAATGGATGGTAGCCTTATCATTATGGAAGGTAGTATGTTGTTCAGATATTTGTTACTCCAATGGATGGTAGACTTGTCATTATGAAAGGTAGTCTATTGTCCAGATTTTTAATACTACAATGGATTGTAGCCTTGTCATTATGGAAGGTGGTCTGTTGTCGAGATTTTTATTACTCCAACGGATTGTAGCCTTGTCACTATGGAAGGTAGTATGTTATCGAGATTTTTGTTGCTATAATGGATTGTATCCTCGTCATTATGGAAGGTAGTATGTTGTCGATATCTTTGTTACTCCAATGGATGGTAGCCTTATCATTATGGAAGGTAGTCAGTTGTTCAGATATTTGTTACTCCAATGGATGGTAGCCTAGTTATTATGGAAGGTAGTTTGTTGTTGAGATTTTTATTACTCCATTGGATGGTAGCCTTGTCATTATGGAAGGTAGTCTCTTGTTGATATTTTGGTTACTTCAATGGATGGTAGCCTTGTCATTATGGAAGGTAGTCTGTGGTCCAGATTTTTCTTACAGTAATGGATGGTAGCCTTGTCATTATGGAAGGTAGTCTGTTGTCGATATCTTTGTTACTCCAATGGATGGTATCCTTGTCATTATGGAAGTTAGCCTGTTGTCGAGATTTTTGTTACTCCAATGGATGGTAGTCTTGTCATTATGGAAGGTAGTCTCTTGTTGATATTTTTGTTAATCCAATGGATGGTAGCCTTGTCATTATGGAAGTTAGTCTGTTGTTCCTATTTTTGTTACTCAAATGGATGGTAGCCTTGTCATTATGGAAGGTTGTCTATCGTTGTGATTTCGGTTACTCCAATGGATGGTAGCCTTGTAATTATGGAAGGTAGTCTGTTGTAGAGATTTTTGTTACTACAATGGATTTTAGCCTTGTCATTATGGAAGGTAGTCTGTTATCGAGATTTTTGTTACTATAATGGATTGTATCCTAGTATGTTGTCGATATCTTTGTTACTCCAATGGATGGTAGCCTAGTCATTATGGAAGGTAGTCTGTTGTCGAGATTTTTGTTACTCCATTGGATGGTAGCCTTGTCATTATGGAAGCTAGTCTCTTGTTGATATTTTTGTTACTCCAATGGATGGAAGCCTTGTCATTATGGAAGGTAGTCTGTTGTAGAGATTTTTGTTACTACAATGGATGGTAGCCTTTTCATTATGGAAGGTAGTATGTTATCGTGATTTTTGTTACTATAATGGATTGTATCCTTGTCATTATGGAAGGTAGTTTGTTGTCCCGATTTTTATTACTCAAATGGATAGTAGCCTTGTCATTATGGAAAATTGTCTGTCGTTTTGATTTCTGTTACTACAATGGATGGTAGCCTTGTCATTATGGAAGGTACTCTATTGTTCAGATTTTTGTTACTCCAGTGGATGGTAGCCTTGTCATTATGGAAGGTAGTTTGTTATCGATATTTTTGTTTCTCCATTGGATGGTAGCCTTGTCATTATGGAAGGTAGTCTGTTGTCGAGATTTTTGTTATTCCAATGGATTGTAGACTTGTCATTATGGAAAGTAGTTTGTTGTCGATATTTTTGTTACTCCAATGGATGGTACCCTTGTCATTATGGAAGGTAGCCTGTTGTCGAGATTTTTGTTACTCCAATGGATGGTAGTCTTGTCATTATGGAAGGTAGTCTCTTGTTGATATTTTTGTTAATCCAATGGATGGTAGCCTTGTCATTATGGAAGGTAGTTTGTTGTTCTGATTTTTGTTACTCAAATGGATGGTAGCCTTGTCATTATGGAAGGTTGTCTGTCGTTGTGATTTCGGTTACTCCAATGGATGGTAGCCTTGTAATTATGGAAGGTAGTCTGTTGTAGAGATTTTTGTTACTACAATGGATTGTAGCCTTGTCATTATGGAAGGTAGTCTATTGTCGAGATTTTTGTTACTCCATTCGATGGTAGCCTTGTCATTATGGAAGCTAGTCTGTTGTAGAGATTTTTGTTACTACAATGGATGGTAGCCTTGTCATTATGGAAGGTAGTCTGTTATCGAGATTTTTGTTACTATAGTGGATTATATCCTTGTCATTATGGAAGGTAGTTTGTTGTCCCGATTTTTATTACTCGAATGGATAGTAGCCTTGTCATTATTGAAAATTGTCTGTCGTTTTGATTTCTGTTACTACAATGGATGGTAGCCTTGTCATTATGGAAGGTAGTCTATTGTTCAGATTTTTGTTACTCCAGTGGATGGTAGCCTTGTCATTATGGAAGGTTGTTTGTTGTGCATATTTTTGTTTCTCCATTGGATGGTAGCCTTGTCATTATGGAAGGTAGTCTATTGTCGTAATTTTTGTTATTCCAATGGATTGTAGACTTGTCATTACGGAAAGTAGTCTGTTGTCGATATTTTTGTTACTCCAATGGATGGTATCCTTGTCATTATGGAAGGTAGCCTGTTTTCGAGATTTTTGTTACTCCAATGGATGGTAGTCTCGTCATTATGGAAGGTAGTCTCTTGTTGATATTTTTGTTAATCCAATGGATGGTAGCCTTGTCATTATGGAAGGTAGTTTGTTGTTCCGATTTTTGTTACTCAAATGGATGGTAGCCTTGTCATTATGGAAGGTTGTCTGTCGTTGTGATTTCGGTTACTCCAATGGATGGTAGCCTTGTAATTATGGAAGGTAGTCTAGTGTAGAGATTTTTGTTACTACAATGGATTGTATCCTTATCATTATGGAAGGTAGTATGTTGTCGATATCTTTATTACTCCAATGGATGGTAGCCTAGTCATTATGGAAGGTAGTCTGTTGTCGAGATTTTTGTTACTCCAATGGATGGTAGCCTTGTAATTCCGAAAGGTAGTACGTTGTCCAAATTTTTTATTCTCCAATGGATGGTAGCCTAGTTATTATGGAAGGTAGTCTATTGTCGAGATTTTTGTTACTTCATTGGATGGAAGCCTTGTCATTATGGAAGCTAGTCTCTTGTTGATATTTTTGTTACTCCAATGGATGGTAGCCTTGTCATTATGGAAGGTAGTCTGTTGTAGAGATTTTCGTTACTACAATGGATGGTAGCCTTTTCATTATGGAAGGTAGTTTGTTGTCCCAATTTTTATTACTCAAATGGATAGTAGCCTTGTCATTATGGAAAATTGTTTGTCGTTTTGATTTCTGTTACTACAATTGATGGTAGCCTTGTCATTATGGAAGGTAGTCTATTGTTCAGATTTTTGTTACTCCAGTGGATGGTAGATTTGTCATTATGGAAGGGAGTCTGTTATCGATATTTTTGTTACTCCATTGGATTGTAGCCTTGTCATTATGGAAGGTAGTCTGTTGTCGAGATTTTTGTTATTCCAATGGATTGTAGACTTTTCATTATGGAAGATAGTCTCTGGTAGAGATTTTTATTACTCCAATGGATGGTACTCTTGTCATTATGGAAGGTAGTTTGTTGTCGATATTTTTGTTACTACAATGGATTGTAGCCTTGTCATTATGGAAGGTAGTCTATTGTCGAGATTTTTGTTACTCCATTGGATGGTAGCCTTGTCATTATGGAAGCTAGTCTCTTGTTGATATTTTTGTTACTCCAATAGATGGTAGCCTTGTCATTATGGAAGGTAGTCTGTTGTAGAGATTTTTGTTACTACAATGGATGGTAGCCTTTTCATTATGGAAGGTAGTCTGTTATCGAGATTTTTGTTACTATAATGGATTATATCCTTGTCATTATGGAAGGTAGTTTGTTGTCCCGATTTTTATTACTCAAATGGATAGTAGCCTTGTCATTATGGAAAATTGTCTGTCGTTTTGATTTCTGTTACTACAATGGATGGTAGCCTTGTCATTCTGGAAGGTAGTCTATTGTTCTGATTTTTGTTACTCCAGTGGATGGTAGCCTTGTCATTATGGAAGGTTGTTTGTTGTGCATATTTTTGTTTCTCCATTGGATGGTAGCCTTGTCATTATGGAAGGTAGTCTGTTGTAGAGATTTTTGTTACTACAATGGATGGTAGCCTTTTCATTATGGAAGGTAGTCTGTTATCGAGATTTTTGTTACTATAATGGATTATATCCTTGTCATTATGGAAGGTAGTTTGTTGTCCCGATTTTTATTACTCAAATGGATAGTTGCCTTGTCATTATGGAAAATTGTCTGTCGTTTTAATTTTTGTTATTCCAATGGATTGTAGACTTGTCATTATGGAAAGTAGTCTGTTGTCGATATTTTTGTTACTCCAATGGATGGTATCCTTGTCATTATGGAAGGTAGCCTGTTGTCGAGATTTTTGTTACTCCAATGGATGGTAGTCTCGTCATTATGGAAGGTAGTCTCTTGTTGATATTTTTGTTAATCCAATGGATGGTAGCCTTGTCATTATGGAAGGTAGTTTGTTGTTCCGATTTTTGTTACTCAAATGGATGGTAGCCTTGTCATTATGGAAGGTTGTCTGTCGTTGTGATTTCGGTTACTCCAATGGATGGTAGCCTTGTAATTATGGAAGGTAGTCTAGTGTAGAGATTTTTGTTACTACAATGGATTGTATCCTTATCATTATGGAAGGTAGTATGTTGTTGATATCTTTGTTACTCCAATGGATGGTAGCCTAGTCATTATGGAAGGTAGTCTGTTGTCGAGATTTTTGTTACTCCAATGGATGGTAGCCTTGTAATTCCGAAAGGAAGTACGTTGTCCAAATTTTTTATTCTCCAATGGATGGTAGCCTAGTCATTATGGAAGGTAGTCTATTGTCGAGATTTTTGTTACTTCATTGGATGGAAGCCTTGTCATTATGGAAGCTAGTCTCTTGTTGATATTTTTGTTACTCCAATGGATGGTAGCCTTGTCATTATGGAAGGTAGTCTGTTGTAGAGATTTTCGTTACTACAATGGATGGTAGCCTTTTCATTATGGAAGGTAGTTTGTTGTCCCAATTTTTATTACTCAAATGGATAGTAGCCTTGTCATTATGGAAAATTGTTTGTCGTTTTGATTTCTGTTACTACAATTGATGGTAGCCTTGTCATTATGGAAGGTAGTCTATTGTTCAGATTTTTGTTACTCCAGTGGATGGTAGATTTGTCATTATGGAAGGGAGTCTGTTATCGATATTTTTGTTACTCCATTGGATTGTAGCCTTGTCATTATGGAAGGTAGTCTGTTGTCGAGATTTTTGTTATTCCAATGGATTGTAGACTTTTCATTATGGAAGATAGTCTCTGGTAGAGATTTTTATTACTCCAATGGATGGTACACTTGTCATTATGGAAGGTAGTTTGTTGTCGAGATTTTTGTTACTCCAATGGATGGTAGCCTTGTCTGTTGTCCCGATTTTTGTTACTTTAATGGATGGTAGCCTTGTCATTATGGAAGTTAGTCTAACGTTGTGATTTTTGTTACTCCAATGGATGGTAGCCTTATCATTATGGAAGGTAGTCAGTTGTTCAGATATTTGTTACTCTAATGGATGGTAGACTTGTCATTATGAAAGGTAGTCTATTGTCGATATTTTTGATACTACAATGGATTGTAGCCTTGTCATTATGGAAGGTGGTCTGTTGTCGAGATTTTTATTACTCCAACGGATGGTAGCCTTGTCACTATGGAAGGTAGTCTGTTATCGAGATTTTTGTTTCTATAATGGATTGTATCCTTGTCATTATGGAAGGTAGTATGTTGTCGATATCTTTGTTACTCCAATGGATGGTAGCCTTGTCATTATGGAAGGTAGTCTGTTGTCGAGATTTTTGTTACTCCAATGGATGGTACTCTTGTCATTATGGAAGGTAGTTTGTTGTCGATATTTTTGTTACTACAATGGATTGTAGCCTTGTCATTATGGAAGGTAGTCTATTGTCGAGATTTTTGTTACTCCATTGGATGGTAGCCTTGTCATTATGGAAGCTAGTCTCTTGTTGATATTTTTGTTACTCCAATGGATGGAAGCCTTGTCATTATGGAAGGTAGTCTGTTGTAGAGATTTTTGTTACTACAATGGATGGTAGCCTTTTCATTATGGAAGGCAGTCTGTTATCGAGATTTTTGTTACTATAATGGATTATATCCTTGTCATTATGGAAGGTAGTTTGTTGTCCCGATTTTTATTACTCAAATGGATAGTAGCCTTGTCATTATGGAAAATTGTCTGTCGTTTTGATTTCTGTTACTACAATGGATGGTACCCTTGTCATTATGGAAGGTAGTCTATTGTTCAGATTTTTGTTACTCCAGTGGATGGTAGCCTTGTCATTATGGAAGGTTGTTTGTTGTTCATATTTTTGTTTCTCCATTGAATGGTAGCCTTGTCATTATGGAAGGTAGTCTATTGTCGAGATTTTTGTTATTCCAATGGATTGTAGACTTGTCATTATGGAAATTAGTCTGTTGTCGATATTTTTGTTACTCCAATGGATGGTATCCTTGTCATTATGGAAGGTAGCCTGTTGTCGAGATTTTTGTTACTCCAATGGATGGTAGTCTCGTCATTATGGAAGGTAGTCTCTTGTTGATATTTTTGTTAATCCAATGGATGGTAGCCTTGTAATTATGGAAGGTAGTTTATTGTTCTGATTTTTGTTACTCAAATGGATGGTAGCCTTGTCATTATGGAAGGTTGTCTGTCGTTGTGATTTCGGTTACTCCAATGGATGGTAGCCTTGTAATTATGGAAGGTAGTCTGTTGTAGAGATTTTTGTTACTCCAATGGATGGTAGCCTTGTCATTATGGAAGGTAGTCTGTTGTAGAGATTTTTGTTACTACAATGGATGGTAGCCTTTTCATTATGGAAGGTAGTCTATTGTCGAGATTTTTGTTACTCCATTGGATGGTAGCCTTGTCATTATGGAAGCTAGTCTCTTGTTGATATTTTTGTTACTCCAATGGATGGAAGCCTTGTCATTATGGAAGGTAGTCTGTTGTAGAGATTTTTGTTACTACAATGGATGGTAGCCTTTTCATTATGGAATGTAGTATGTTATCGAGATTTTTGTTACTATAATGGATTGTATCCTTGTCATTATGGAAGGTAGTTTGTTGTCCCGATTTTTATTACTCAAATGGATAGTAGCCTTGTCATTATGGAAAATTGTCTGTCGTTTTGATTTCTGTTACTACAATGGATGGTAGCCTTTTCATTATGGAAGGTAGTTTGTTGTCGATATTTTTGTTTCTCCATTGGATGGTAGCCTTGTCATTATGGAAGGTAGTCTGTTGTCGAGATTTTTGTTATTCCAATGGATTGTAGACTTGTCATTATGGAAAGTAGTTTGTTGTCGATATTTTTGTTACTCCAATGGATGGTACCCTTGTCATTATGGAAGGTAGCCTGTTGTCGAGATTTTTGTTACTCCAATGGATGGTAGTCTTGTCATTATGGAAGGTAGTCTCTTGTTGATATTTTTGTTAATCCAATGGATGGTAGCCTTGTAATTATGGAAGGTAGTTTGTTGTTCTGATTTTTGTTACTCAAATGGATGGTAGCCTTGTCATTATGGAAGGTTGTCTGTCGTTGTGATTTCGGTTACTCCAATGGATGGTAGCCTTGTAATTATGGAAGGTAGTCTGTTGTAGAGATTTTTGTTACTACAATGGATTGTAGCCTTGTCATTATGGAAGGTAGTCTATTGTCGAGATTTTTGTTACTCCATTGGATGGTAGCCTTGTCATTATGGAAGCTAGTCTCTTGTTGATATTTTTGTTACTCCAATGGATGGTAGCCTTGTCATTATGGAAGGTAGTCTGTTGTAGAGATTTTTGTTACTACAATGGATGGTAGCCTTTTCATTATGGAAGGCAGTCTGTTATCGAGATTTTTGTTACTATAATGGATTATATCCTTGTCATTATGGAAGGTAGTTTGTTGTCCCGATTTTTATTACTCAAATGGATAGTAGCCTTGTCATTATGGAAAATTGTCTGTCGTTTTGATTTCTGTTACTACAATGGATGGTACCCTTGTCATTATGGAAGGTAGTCTATTGTTCAGATTTTTGTTACTCCAGTGGATGGTAGCCTTGTCATTATGGAAGGTTGTTTGTTGTTCATATTTTTGTTTCTCCATTGAATGGTAGCCTTGTCATTATGGAAGGTAGTCTATTGTCGAGATTTTTGTTATTCCAATGGATTGTAGACTTGTCATTATGGAAATTAGTCTGTTGTCGATATTTTTGTTACTCCAATGGATGGTATCCTTGTCATTATGGAAGGTAGCCTGTTGTCGAGATTTTTGTTACTCCAATGGATGGTAGTCTCGTCATTATGGAAGGTAGTCTCTTGTTGATATTTTTGTTAATCCAATGGATGGTAGCCTTGTAATTATGGAAGGTAGTTTATTGTTCTGATTTTTGTTACTCAAATGGATGGTAGCCTTGTCATTATGGAAGGTTGTCTGTCGTTGTGATTTCGGTTACTCCAATGGATGGTAGCCTTGTAATTATGGAAGGTAGTCTGTTGTAGAGATTTTTGTTACTCCAATGGATGGTAGCCTTGTCATTATGGAAGGTAGTCTGTTGTAGAGATTTTTGTTACTACAATGGATGGTAGCCTTTTCATTATGGAAGGTAGTCTGTTATCGAGATTTTTGTTACTATAATGGATTATATCCTTGTCATTATGGAAGTTAGTTTGTTGTCCCGATTTTTATTACTCAAATGGATAGTAGCCTTGTCATTATGGAAAATTGTCTGTCGTTTTGATTTCTGTTACTACAATGGATGGTACCCTTGTCATTATGGAAGGTAGTCTATTGTTCATATTTTTGTTACTCCAGTGGATGGTAGCCTTGTCATTATGGAAGGTTGTTTGTTGTTCATATTTTTGTTTCTCCATTGGATGGTAGCCTTGTCATTATGGAAGGTAGTCTATTGTCGAGATTTTTGTTATTCCAATGGATTGTAGACTTGTCATTATGGAAATTAGTCTGTTGTCGATATTTTTGTTACTCCAATGGATGGTATCCTTGTCATTATGGAAGGTAGCCTGTTGTCGAGATTTTTGTTACTCCAATGGATGGTAGTCTCGTCATTATGGAAGGTAGTCTCTTGTTGATATTTTTGTTAATCCAATGGATGGTAGCCTTGTCATTATGGAAGGTAGTTTGTTGTTCCGATTTTTGTTACTCAAATGGATGGTAGCCTTGTCATTATGGAAGGTTGTCTGTCGTTGTGATTTCGGTTACTCCAATGGATGGTAGCCTTGTAATTATGGAAGGTAGTCTAGTGTAGAGATTTTTGTTACTACAATGGATTGTATCCTTATCATTATGGAAGGTAGTATGTTGTCGATATCTTTGTTACTCCAATGGATGGTAGCCTAGTCATTATGGAAGGTAGTCTGTTGTCGAGATTTTTGTTACTCCAATGGATGGTAGCCTTGTAATTCCGAAAGGAAGTACGTTGTCCAAATTTTTTATTCTCCAATGGATGGTAGCCTAGTCATTATGGAAGGTAGTCTATTGTCGAGATTTTTGTTACTTCATTGGATGGAAGCCTTGTCATTATGGAAGCTAGTCTCTTGTTGATATTTTTGTTACTCCAATGGATGGTAGCCTTGTCATTATGGAAGGTAGTCTGTTGTAGAGATTTTCGTTACTACAATGGATGGTAGCCTTTTCATTATGGAAGGTAGTTTGTTGTCCCAATTTTTATTACTCAAATGGATAGTAGCCTTGTCATTATGGAAAATTGTTTGTCGTTTTGATTTCTGTTACTACAATTGATGGTAGCCTTGTCATTATGGAAGGTAGTCTATTGTTCAGATTTTTGTTACTCCAGTGGATGGTAGATTTGTCATTATGGAAGGGAGTCTGTTATCGATATTTTTGTTACTCCATTGGATTGTAGCCTTGTCATTATGGAAGGTAGTCTGTTGTCGAGATTTTTGTTATTCCAATGGATTGTAGACTTTTCATTATGGAAGATAGTCTCTGGTAGAGATTTTTATTACTCCAATGGATGGTACACTTGTCATTATGGAAGGTAGTTTGTTGTCGAGATTTTTGTAACTCCAATGGATGGTAGCCTTGTCTGTTGTCCCGATTTTTGTTACTTTAATGGATGGTAGCCTTGTCATTATGGAAGTTAGTCTAACGTTGTGATTTTTGTTACTCCAATGGATGGTAGCCTTATCATTATGGAAGGTAGTCAGTTGTTCAGATATTTGTTACTCCAATGGATGGTAGACTTGTCATTATGAAAGGTAGTCTATTGTCGATATTTTTGATACTACAATGGATTGTAGCCTTGTCATTATGGAAGGTGGTCTGTTGTCGAGATTTTTATTACTCCAACGGATGGTAGCCTTGTCACTATGGAAGGTAGTCTGTTATCGAGATTTTTGTTTCTATAATGGATTGTATCCTTGTCATTATGGAAGGTAGTATGTTGTCGATATCTTTGTTACTCCAATGGATGGTAGCCTTGTCATTATGGAAGGTAGTCTGTTGTCGAGATTTTTGTTACTCCAATGGATGGTACTCTTGTCATTATGGAAGGTAGTTTGTTGTCGATATTTTTGTTACTACAATGGATTGTAGCCTTGTCATTATGGAAGGTAGTCTATTGTCGAGATTTTTGTTACTCCATTGGATGGTAGCCTTGTCATTATGGAAGCTAGTCTCTTGTTGATATTTTTGTTACTCCAATGGATGGAAGCCTTGTCATTATGGAAGGTAGTCTGTTGTAGAGATTTTTGTTACTACAATGGATGGTAGCCTTTTCATTATGGAATGTAGTATGTTATCGAGATTTTTGTTACTATAATGGATTGTATCCTTGTCATTATGGAAGGTAGTTTGTTGTCCCGATTTTTATTACTCAAATGGATAGTAGCCTTGTCATTATGGAAAATTGTCTGTCGTTTTGATTTCTGTTACTACAATGGATGGTAGCCTTTTCATTATGGAAGGTAGTTTGTTGTCGATATTTTTGTTTCTCCATTGGATGGTAGCCTTGTCATTATGGAAGGTAGTCTGTTGTCGAGATTTTTGTTATTCCAATGGATTGTAGACTTGTCATTATGGAAAGTAGTTTGTTGTCGATATTTTTGTTACTCCAATGGATGGTACCCTTGTCATTATGGAAGGTAGCCTGTTGTCGAGATTTTTGTTACTCCAATGGATGGTAGTCTTGTCATTATGGAAGGTAGTCTCTTGTTGATATTTTTGTTAATCCAATGGATGGTAGCCTTGTAATTATGGAAGGTAGTTTGTTGTTCTGATTTTTGTTACTCAAATGGATGGTAGCCTTGTCATTATGGAAGGTTGTCTGTCGTTGTGATTTCGGTTACTCCAATGGATGGTAGCCTTGTAATTATGGAAGGTAGTCTGTTGTAGAGATTTTTGTTACTACAATGGATTGTAGCCTTGTCATTATGGAAGGTAGTCTATTGTCGAGATTTTTGTTACTCCATTGGATGGTAGCCTTGTCATTATGGAAGCTAGTCTCTTGTTGATATTTTTGTTACTCCAATGGATGGTAGCCTTGTCATTATGGAAGGTAGTCTGTTGTAGAGATTTTTGTTACTACAATGGATGGTAGCCTTTTAATTATGGAAGGCAGTCTGTTATCGAGATTTTTGTTACTATAATGGATTATATCCTTGTCATTATGGAAGGTAGTTTGTTGTCCCGATTTTTATTACTCAAATGGATAGTAGCCTTGTCATTATGGAAAATTGTCTGTCGTTTTGATTTCTGTTACTACAATGGATGGTACCCTTGTCATTATGGAAGGTAGTCTATTGTTCAGATTTTTGTTACTCCAGTGGATGGTAGCCTTGTCATTATGGAAGGTTGTTTGTTGTTCATATTTTTGTTTCTCCATTGAATGGTAGCCTTGTCATTATGGAAGGTAGTCTATTGTCGAGATTTTTGTTATTCCAATGGATTGTAGACTTGTCATTATGGAAATTAGTCTGTTGTCGATATTTTTGTTACTCCAATGGATGGTATCCTTGTCATTATGGAAGGTAGCCTGTTGTCGAGATTTTTGTTACTCCAATGGATGGTAGTCTCGTCATTATGGAAGGTAGTCTCTTGTTGATATTTTTGTTAATCCAATGGATGGTAGCCTTGTAATTATGGAAGGTAGTTTATTGTTCTGATTTTTGTTACTCAAATGGATGGTAGCCTTGTCATTATGGAAGGTTGTCTGTCGTTGTGATTTCGGTTACTCCAATGGATGGTAGCCTTGTAATTATGGAAGGTAGTCTGTTGTAGAGATTTTTGTTACTCCAATGGATGGTAGCCTTGTCATTATGGAAGGTAGTCTGTTGTAGAGATTTTTGTTACTACAATGGATGGTAGCCTTTTCATTATGGAAGGTAGTCTGTTATCGAGATTTTTGTTACTATAATGGATTATATCCTTGTCATTATGGAAGTTAGTTTGTTGTCCCGATTTTTATTACTCAAATGGATAGTAGCCTTGTCATTATGGAAAATTGTCTGTCGTTTTGATTTCTGTTACTACAATGGATGGTACCCTTGTCATTATGGAAGGTAGTCTATTGTTCATATTTTTGTTACTCCAGTGGATGGTAGCCTTGTCATTATGGAAGGTTGTTTGTTGTTCATATTTTTGTTTCTCCATTGGATGGTAGCCTTGTCATTATGGAAGGTAGTCTATTGTCGAGATTTTTGTTATTCCAATGGATTGTAGACTTGTCATTATGGAAATTAGTCTGTTGTCGATATTTTTGTTACTCCAATGGATGGTATCCTTGTCATTATGGAAGGTAGCCTGTTGTCAAGATTTTTGTTACTCCAATGGATGGTAGTCTCGTCATTATGGAAGGTAGTCTCTTGTTGATATTTTTGTTAATCCAATGGATGGTAGCCTTGTCATTATGGAAGGTAGTTTGTTGTTCCGATTTTTGTTACTCAAATGGATGGTAGCCTTGTCATTATGGAAGGTTGTCTATCGTTTTGATTTCGGTTACTCCAATGGATGGTAGCCTTGTAATTATGGAAGGTAGTCTAGTGTAGAGATTTTTGTTACTACAATGGTTTGTATCCTTATCATTATGGAAGGTAGTATGTTGTCGATATCTTTGTTACTCCAATGGATGGTAGCCTAGTCATTATGGAAGGTAGTCTATTGTCGAGATTTTTGTTACTCCAATGGATGGTAGCCTTGTAATTCCGAAACGTAGTACGTTGTCCAAATTTTTTATTCTCCAATGGATGGTAGCCTAGTCATTATGGAAGGTAGTCTATTGTCGAGATTTTTGTTACTTCATTGGATGGAAGCCTTGTCATTATGGAAGCTAGTCTCTTGTTGATATTTTTGTTACTCCAATGGATGGTAGCCTTGTCATTATGGAAGGTAGTCTGTTGTAGAGATTTTCGTTACTACAATGGATGGTAGCCTTTTCATTATGGAAGGTAGTTTGTTGTCTCAATTTTTATTACTCAAATGGATAGTAGCCTTGTCATTATGGAAAATTGTTTGTCGTTTTGATTTCTGTTACTACAATTGATGGTAGCCTTGTCATTATGGAAGGTAGTCTATTGTTCAGATTTTTGTTACTCCAGTGGATGGTAGATTTGTCATTATGGAAGGGAGTCTATTATCGATATTTTTGTTACTCCATTGGATTGTAGCCTTGTCATTATGGAAGGTAGTCTGTTGTCGAGATTTTTGTTATTCCAATGGATTGTAGACTTTTCATTATGGAAGATAGTCTCTGGTAGAGATTTTTATTACTCCAATGGATGGTACTCTTGTCATTATGGAAGGTAGTTTGTTGTCGAGATTTTTGTTACTCCAATGGATGGTAGCCTTGTCTGTTGTCCCGATTTTTGTTACTTTAATGGATGGTAGCCTTGTCATTATGGAAGTTAGTCTAACGTTGTGAGTTTTGTTACTCCAATGGATGGTAGCCTTATCATTATGGAAGGTAGTCAGTTGTTCAGATATTTGTTACTCCAATGGATGGTAGACTTGTCATTATGAAAGGTAGTCTATTGTCGATATTTTTGTTACTACAATGGATTGTAGCCTTGTCATTATGGAAGGTGGTCTGTTGTCGAGATTTTTATTACTCCAACGGATGGTAGCCTTGTCACTATGGAAGGTAGTCTGTTATCGAGATTTTTGTTTCTATAATGGATTGTATCCTTGTCATTATGGAAGGTAGTATGTTGTCGATATCTTTGTTACTCTAATGGATGGTAGCCTTGTCATTATGGAAGGTAGTCTGTTGTCGAGATTTTTGTTACTCCAATGGATGGTACTCTTGTCATTATGGAAGGTAGTTTGTTGTCGATATTTTTGTTACTACAATGGATTGTAGCCTTGTCATTATGGAAGGTAGTCTATTGTCGAGATTTTTGTTACTCCATTGGATGGTAGCCTTGTCATTATGGAAGCTAGTCTCTTCTTGATATTTTTGTTACTCCAATGGATGGAAGCCTTGTCATTATGGAAGGTAGTCTGTTGTAGAGATTTTTGTTACTACAATGGATGGTAGCCTTTTCATTATGGAATGTAGTATGTTATCGAGATTTTTGTTACTATAATGGATTGTATCCTTGTCATTATGGAAGGTAGTTTGTTGTCCCGATTTTTATTACTCAAATGGATAGTAGCCTTGTCATTATGGAAAATTGTCTGTCGTTTTGATTTCTGTTACTACAATGGATGGTAGCCTTGTCATTATGGAAGGTAGTTTGTTGTCGATATTTTTGTTTCTCCATTGGATGGTAGCCTTGTCATTATGGAAGGTAGTTTGTTGTCGAGATTTTTGTTATTCCAATGGATTGTAGACTTGTCATTATGGAAAGTAGTTTGTTGTCGATATTTTTGTTACTCCAATGGATGGTACCCTTGTCATTATGGAAGGTAGCCTGTTGTCGAGATTTTTGTTACTCCAATGGATGGTAGTCTTGTCATTATGGAAGGTAGTCTCTTGTTGATATTTTTGTTAATCCAATGGATGGTAGCCTTGTAATTATGGAAGGTAGTTTGTTGTTCTGATTTTTGTTACTCAAATGGATGGTAGCCTTGTCATTATGGAAGGTTGTCTGTCGTTGTGATTTCGGTTACTCCAATGGATGGTAGCCTTGTAATTATGGAAGGTAGTCTGTTGTAGAGATTTTTGTTACTACAATGGATTGTAGCCTTGTCATTATGGAAGGTAGTCTATTGTCGAGATTTTTGTTACTCCATTGGATGGTAGCCTTGTCATTATGGAAGCTAGTCTCTTGTTGATATTTTTGTTACTCCAATTGATGGTAGCCTTGTCATTATGGAAGGTAGTCTGTTGTAGAGATTTTTGTTACTACAATGGATGGTAGCCTTTTCATTATGGAAGGTAGTCTGTTATCGAGATTTTTGTTACTATAATGGATTATATCCTTGTCATTATGGAAGGTAGTTTGTTGTCCCGATTTTTATTACTCAAATGGATAGTAGCCTTGTCATTATGGAAAATTGTCTGTCGTTTTGATTTCTGTTACTACAATGGATGGTACCCTTGTCATTATGGAAGGTAGTCTATTGTTCAGATTTTTGTTACTCCAGTGGATGGTAGCCTTGTCATTATGGAAGGTTGTTTGTTGTTCATATTTTTGTTTCTCCATTGGATGGTAGCCTTGTCATTATGGAAGGTAGTCTATTGTCGAGATTTTTGTTATTCCAATGGATTGTAGACTTGTCATTATGGAAATTAGTCTGTTGTCGATATTTTTGTTACTCCAATGGATGGTATCCTTGTCATTATGGAAGGTAGCCTGTTGTTGAGATTTTTGTTACTCCAATGGATGGTAGTCTCGTCATTATGGAAGGTAGTCTCTTGTTGATATTTTTGTTAATCCAATGGATGGTAGCCTTGTAATTACGGAAGGTAGTTTGTTGTTCTGATTTTTGTTACTCAAATGGATGGTAGCCTTGTCATTATGGAAGGTTGTCTGTCGTTTTGATTTCGGTTACTCCAATGGATGGTAGCCTTGTAATTATGGAAGGTAGTCTGTTGTAGAGATTTTTGTTACTACAATGGATTGTAGCCTTGTCATTATGGAAGGTAGTCTATTGTCGAGATTTTTGTTACTCCATTGGATGGTAGCCTTGTCATTA
The DNA here is from genome assembly GCA_948472305.1 of Vicia faba. Lineage (NCBI taxonomy): Eukaryota > Viridiplantae > Streptophyta > Magnoliopsida > Fabales > Fabaceae > Vicia > Vicia faba. The sequence goes on from OX451741.1 coordinate 535,194,481, forward strand.
TGGAAGCTAGTCTCTTGTTGATATTTTTGTTACTCCAATGGATGGTAGCCTTGTCATTATGGAAGGTAGTCTGTTGTAGAGATTTTTGTTACTATAATGGATGGTAGCCTTTTCATTATGGAAGGTAGTCTGTTATCGAGATTTTTGTTACTATAATGGATTATATCCTTCTCATTATGGAAGGTAGTTTGTTGTCCCGATTTTTATTACTCAAATGGATAGTAGCCTTGTCATTATGGAAAATTGTCTGTCGTTTTGATTTCTGTTACTACAATGGATGGTACCCTTGTCATTATGGAAGGTAGTCTATTGTTCAGATTTTTGTTACTCCAGTGGATGGTAGCCTTGTCATTATGGAAGGTTGTTTGTTGTTCATATTTTTGTTTCTCCATTGGATGGTAGCCTTGTCATTATGGAAGGTAGTCTATTGTCGAGATTTTTGTTATTCCAATGGATTGTAGACTTGTCATTATGGAAATTAGTCTGTTGCCGATATTTTTGTTACTCCAATGGATGGTATCCTTGTCATTATGGAAGGTAGCCTGTTGTCGAGATTTTTGTTACTCCAATGGATGGTAGTCTCGTCATTATGGAAGGTAGTCTCTTGTTGATATTTTTGTTAATCCAATGGATGGTAGCCTTGTCATTATGGAAGGTAGTTTGTTGTTCCGATTTTTGTTACTCAAATGGATGGTAGCCTTGTCATTATGGAAGGTTGTCTATCGTTTTGATTTCGGTTACTCCAATGGATGGTAGCCTTGTAATTATGGAAGGTAGTCTAGTGTAGAGATTTTTGTTACTACAATGGTTTGTATCCTTATCATTATGGAAGGTAGTATGTTGTCGATATCATTGTTACTCCAATGGATGGTAGCCTAGTCATTATGGAAGGTAGTCTGTTGTCGAGATTTTTGTTACTCCAATGGATGGTAGCCTTGTAATTCCGAAAGGTAGTACGTTGTCCAAATTTTTTATTCTCCAATGGATGGTAGCCTAGTCATTATGGAAGGTAGTCTATTGTCGAGATTTTTGTTACTTCATTGGATGGAAGCCTTGTCATTATGGAAGCTAGTCTCTTGTTGATATTTTTGTTACTCCAATGGATGGTAGCCTTGTCATTATGGAAGGTAGTCTGTTGTAGAGATTTTCGTTACTACAATGGATGGTAGCCTTTTCATTATGGAAGGTAGTTTGTTGTCTCAATTTTTATTACTCAAATGGATAGTAGCCTTGTCATTATGGAAAATTGTTTGTCGTTTTGATTTCTGTTACTACAATTGATGGTAGCCTTGTCATTATGGAAGGTAGTCTATTGTTCAGATTTTTGTTACTCCAGTGGATGTTAGATTTGTCATTATGGAAGGGAGTCTGTTATCGATATTTTTGTTACTCCATTGGATTGTAGCCTTGTCATTATGGAAGGTAGTCTGTTGTCGAGATTTTTGTTATTCCAATGGATTGTAGACTTTTCATTATGGAAGATAGTCTCTGGTAGAGATTTTTATACTCCAATGGATGGTACTCTTGTCATTATGGAAGGTAGTTTGTTGTCGAGATTTTTGTTACTCCAATGGATGGTAGCCTTGTCTGTTGTCCCGATTTTTGTTACTTTAATGGATGGTAGCCTTGTCATTATGGAAGTTAGTCTAACGTTGTGAATTTTGTTACTCCAATGGATGGTAGCCTTATCATTATGGAAGGTAGTCAGTTGTTCAGATATTTGTTACTCCAATGGATGGTAGACTTGTCATTATGAAAGGTAGTCTATTGTTGATATTTTTGTTACTACAATGGATTGTAGCCTTGTCATTATGGAAGGTGGTCTGTTGTCGAGATTTTTATTACTCCAACGGATGGTAGCCTTGTCACTATGGAAGGTAGTCTGTTATCGAGATTTTTGTTTCTATAATGGATTGTATCCTTGTCATTATGGAAGGTAGTATGTTGTCGATATCTTTGTTACTCCAATGGATGGTAGCCTTGTCATTATGGAAGGTAGTTTGTTGTCGAGATTTTTGTTACTCCAATGGATGGTAGCCTTGTCATTATGGAAGGTAGTTTGTTGTCCAAATTTTTTATACTCCAATGGATGGTAGCCTAGTTATTATGGAAGGTAGTCTATTGTCGAGATTTTTGTTACTCCATTGGATGGTAGCCTTGACATTATGGAAGGTAGTCTCTTGTTGATATTTTGGTCACTCCAATGCATGGTAGCTTTGTCATTATGGAAGGTAGTTATTTGTCCATATTTTTGTTACTGTAATGGATGGTAGCCTTGTCATTATCTAAGGTAGTCTCTTGTTGATAATTTTGTTACTCCAATGGATGGTAGCCTTGTCATTATGGAACGTAGTCTGTTGTCCAGATTTTTGTTACTCTAATGGATGGTAGCCTTGTCATTATGGAAGGTAGTCTGTTGTCGATATTTTTGTTTCTCCATTGGATGGTAGCCTTATCATTATGGAAGGTAGTCTTTTGTTCAGATTTTTGTTACTCCAATGGATGGTAGCCTTGTCATTACAGAAGGTAGTCTGTTGTCGATATTTTTGTTATTCCAATGGATGGTAGCCTTATCATTATGGAAGGTAGTATATTGCAGATATCTTTTTTACTCCAATGGGTGGTAGCCTTGTCATTATGGAAGATAGTCTATTGTCGAGATTTTGGTTACTACAATGGATGGTAGCCTTGTCATTTTTGAAGGTAATCTATTGTTAATATTTTTGTTACTCCAATGGATGGTAGCCTTGATATTATGGTTGCCTTTTCATTATGGAAGGTAGTCTGTTGTTCAGATTTTTGTTCATCTAATGGATGGTAGCCTTGTCATTATGAAAGGTAGTCTGTTGTCGAGATTTTTGTTACTCCAATGGATGGTAGCCTTGTCATTATGGGACGTAGTCTATTGTCAATATTTTTGTTACTCCAATGGATTGTAGCCTTGTCATTATGGAAGTTAGTATGTTGTTAAGATTTTTGTTACTCCAATGGATGGTAGCCTTGTCATTATGGAAGTTACTCTGTTGTCTATATTTTTGTTACTCCAATGAATGGTAGCCTTGTCATTATGGAAGGTAGTCTGTTGTCGAGATTTTGGTTACTACAATGGATGGTAGCCTTGTCATTATGGGACGTAGTCTATTGTCAATATTTTTGTTACTCTAATTGATTGTAGCCTTGTCATTATGGAAGTTACTCTGTTGTCGAGATTTTTGTTCCTCCAATGGATGGTAACCTTGTCATTATGGAAGGTACTCTGTTGTCTATATTTTTGTTACTCCAACGGATGGTAGCCTTATCATTATGGAAGATAGTCTGTTGTCGATATTTTTGTTACTCCAATGGATGGTAGCCTTGTCATTATGGAAGGAAGTCTGTTGTCGAGATTTTAGTTACTCCAATGGATGGTAGCCTTGTCATTATGGAAGGTAGTCTTTTGTTCAGATTTTTGTTACTCCAATGGATGGTAGCTTTGATATTATGGTAGCCTTTTAATTATGGAAGGTAGTCTGTTGTTCAGATTTTTGTTAATCTAATGGATGGTAGCCTTGTCATTATGAAAGGTAGTCTGTTGTCGAGATTTTTGTTACTCTAATGGATGGTAGCCTTGTCATTATGGGACGTAGTCTATTGTCATTATTTTTGTTAGTCCAATGGATTGTAGCCTTGTCATTATGGAAGTTACTTTGTTGACGAGATTTTTGTTACTCCAATGGATGGTAGCCTTGTCATTATGGAAGGTACTCTGTTGTCTATCTTTTTGTTACTCCAATGGATGGTAGCCTTGTCATTTTAAATGGTAGTATGTTGTCGATATTTTTGTTATTCCAATGGATGGTAGCCTTATCATTATGAAAGGTAGTATATTGTAGATATCTTTTTACTCCAATGGGGGGTAGCCTTGTCATTATGGAAGGTAGTCTATTTTTGATATTTTTGTTACTCTAATGGATGGTAGCCTTGTCATTATTTGAAGGTAGTTTGTTGTCGAGATTTTTTTACTCCAATGGATGGTAGCCTTGTCATTATGAAAGGTAGTCTATTGTCGAGATTTGCGTTACTCCAATGGATGGTAGCCTTGTCATTATGGGACGTAGTCTGTTTTTACTATTTATGTTACTCTAATGGATTGTAACCTTGTCATTATGGAAGATACTCTGTTGTCGAGATTTTTGTTACTCTAATTAATGGTAGCCTTGTCATTATGGAAGGAACTCTATTGTCAATATTTTGTTACTCCAATGGATGGTAGCCTTGTCATTATGGAAGGTACTCTGTTGTCTATATTTTTGTTACTCCAATGGATGGTAGCCTTGTCATTTTAAATGGTAGTATGTTGTCGATATTTTTGTTATTCCAATGGATGGTAGCCTTATCATTATGAAAAGTAGTATATTGTAGATATCTTTTTACTCCAATGGGGGGTAGCCTTGTCATTATGGAAGGTAGTCTATTTTTGATATTTTTGTTACTCTAATGGATGGTAGCCTTGTCATTATTTGAAGGTAGTTTGTTGTCGAGATTTTGTTACTCCAATGGATGGTAGCCTTGTCATTATGAAAGGTAGTCTATTGTCGAGATTTGCGTTACTCCAATGGATGGTAGCCTTGTCATTATGGGACGTAGTCTATTTTTACTATTTATGTTACTCTAATGGATTGTAACCTTGTCATTATGGAAGATACTCTGTTGTCGAGATTTTTGTTACTCTAATTAATGGTAGCCTTGTCATTATGGAAGGAACTCTATTGTCAATATTTTGTTACTCCAATGGATGGTAGCCTTGTTATTATGGAAGGTAGTCTGTTGTCGAGATTTTTGTTACTCCAATGGATGGGAGCCTTGTAATTGTGCAAGGTAGTCTTTTGTTCAGATTTTTGTTACTCCAATGGATATTAGCCTTGTCATTATTTAAGGTAGTTATTCGTTATGGTTTTTGTTACTCCAATGGATGGTAGCCTTGTCATTATGGAAGGTAGTCTTTTGTTCATATTTCTAATACTCCAATGGATGGTAGCCTTGTCATTACAGAAGGAAGTTTGTTGTCGAGATTTTTGTTACTCCAATGAATGGTAGCCTTGTCATTATGGAAGGTAGTTTGTTGTCGATATTTTTGTTACTACAATGAATGGTAGCCTTTTCATTCTGGAAGGTAGTCTGTTTTTTATATTTTTGTTACTCCAATGGATGGAAGACTTGTCAATCTGGAAGGTAGTTTGTTGTCTAGATTTTTGTTATTCCATTGGATGGTAGCCTTGTTATTATGGAAGGTAGTCTGTTTTGTTGATTTTTGTTATTCCAATGGATGGTATCCTTTTCATTATGGAAGGTAGTTTGTAGTCGATATTTTTGTTACTCCAATGGATGGTAGCCTTGTCATTATGGAAGGTAGCCTTTTGTTCATATTTTTGTTACTCCAATGGATGGTAGCCTTATCATTATGGAAGGTAGTATATTGTAGATATCTTTTTACTCTAATGGGTGGTAGCCTTGTCATTATGGTAGGTAGTTTTTTGTCGAGATTTTCGTTACTACAATGGATGGTAGCCTTGTCATTCTGGAAGGTAGTCTATTTTTGATATTTTTGTTACTCCAATGGATGGTAGCCTTGTCATTATGGAAGGTAGTCTGTTGTCGAGATTTTGTTGATCCAATGGATGGTAGTCTGTTGTCGAGATTTTGTTACTCCAATGGATGGTAGCCTTGTCATTATGGAAGGTAGTTTGTTGTCGAGATTTGTGTTACTATAATGGATGGTAGACTTATCATTATGGGATGTAGTCTGTTGTCACTATTTCTGTTACTCCAATGGATGGTAGCCTTGTCATTATGGAAGGTAATCCGTTGTCGAGAATTTTGTTATTCCATTGGATTGTAGCCTTGTCATTATGGAAGGTAGTCTGATGTCAGGATTTTTGTTATTCCAATGTATGGTAACCTTGTCGTTTTAGAAGGCAGTCTCTTGTCGAGATTTTTGATACTCCAATGGATGGTAGCCTTGTCATTACGAGACGTAGTCTATTGTCAATATTTTTTTACTCCAATGGATTGTAGCCTTTTCGTTAAGAAAGGTACTATGTTGTCGAGATTTTTGTTACTCCAATGGATTGTAGCCTTGTCATTATGAAAGGTACTCTGTTGTCGAGATTTTTGTCACTCAAATGGATGGTAGCCTTGTCATTATGGAAGGTAGTCTTTTGTTCATATTTTGTTACTCCAATTGATGGTAGCCTTGTCATTATAGAAGGTAGTCTGTTGTCGATATTTTTGTTATTTCAATTGATGGTAGCCTTATTATTATGGAAGGTAGTATATTGTAGATATCTTTTTTACTCCAATGGATGGTAGCCTTCTCATTATGGGACGTAGTCTGTTGTCAATATTTTTGTTACTCCAATGGATTGTAGACTTGTCATTATGGAAGGTACTCTATTGTCGAGATTTTTGTTACTCCAATGGATGGTAGCCTTGTCATTATGGAAGGTACTCTGTTGTCAATATTTTTGTTACTCCAATGGATGGTAGCCTTGTTATTATGGAAGGTAGTTTGTTGTCGAGATTTTTGTTACTCCAATGGATGGTAGCCTTGTAATTATTGAAGGTAGTCTTTTGTTCAGTTTATTTTTACTCTAATGGATAGTAGCCTTGTCATTATTGAAGGTAGTTTGTTGTTATGGTTTTTGTTACTCCAATGGATGGTAGAATTGTCATTATAGAAGGTAGTCTTTTGTTCATATTTTTGTTACTTCAATGGATGGTAGCCTTGTCATTACAGAAGGAAGTCTGTTGTCGAGATTTTTGTTGCTCCAATGAATGGTAGCCTTGTCATTATGGAAGGTAGTCTGTTGTCGAGATTTTTGTTACTACAATGGATGGTAGCCTTGTCATTCTGGAAGGTAGTCTGTTGTTGATATTTTTGTTACTCCAATGGATGGTAGACTTGTCAATATAGAAGGTAGTCTGTTGTCGAGATTTTTGTTACTCTAATGGATGGTAGCCTTGTCATTATGGAACGTAGTCTCTTGTCGAGATTTTTGTTACTCCAATGGATGGTAGCCTTGTCATTAAGAAACGTAGTTTGTTGTCTAGATTTTTGTTATTCCATTGGATTGTAGCCTTGTGATTATGGAAGGTAGTCTATTTTATTGATTTTTGTTATTCCAATGGATGGTATCCTTTTCATTATGGAAGGTAGTTTGTTGTCGATATTTTTGTTAATCCAATGAATGGTAGCCTTGTCATTATGGAAGGTAGTCTTTTGTTCATATTTTTGTTACTCCAATGGATGGTAGCCTTGTCATTTTAAAAGGTAGTATGTTGTCGATATTTTTGTTATTCCAATGGATGGTAGCCTTATCATTATGAAAGGTAGTATATTGTAGATATCTTTTTACTCCAATGGGTGGTAGCCTTGTCATTATGGAAGGTAATCTATTTTTGATATTTTTGTTACTCTAATGGATGGTAGCCTTGTCATTATTTGAAGGTAGTTTGTTGTCGAAATTTTGTTACTCCAATGGATGGTAGCCTTGTCATTATGGAAGGTAGTCTATTGTCGAGATTTGCGTTACTCCAATGGATGGTAGCCTTGTCATTATGGAAGGTAGTCTGTTGTCGATATTTTTGTTATTCCAATTGATAGTAGCCTTATTATTATGGAAGGTAGTATATTGTAGATATCTTTTTTACTCCAATGGGTGGTAGCCTTGTCACTATGGAAGGTAGTTTGTTGTCGATATTTTCGTTACTACAATGGATGGTAGCCTTGTCATTCTGGAAGGTAGTCTGTTGTTGATATTTTTGTTACTCCAATTGATGGTAGCCTTGTCATTATTGAAGGTAGTCTGTTGTCGAGATTTTTGTTACTCCAATGGATTGTAGCCTTGACATTATGGAAGGTAGTCTGTTGTCGAGATTTGTGTTACTCCAATGGATGGTAGCCTTCTCATTATGGGACGTAGTCTGTTGTCAATATTTTTGTTACTCCAATGAATTGTAGACTTGTCATTATGGAAGGTACTCTGTTGTCGAGATTTTTGTTACTCCAATGGATGGTAGCCTTGTCATTATGGAAGGTACTCTGTTGTCAATATTTTTGTTACTCCAATGGATGGTAGCATTGTCATTATAGAAGGTAGTCTTTTGTTCATATTTTTGTTACTTCAATGGATGGTAGCCTTGTCATTACAGAAGGAAGTCTGTTGTCGAGATTTTTGTTGCTCCAATGAATGGTAGCCTTGTCATTATGGAAGGTAGTCTGTTGTCGAGATTTTTGTTACTACAATGGATGGTAGCCTTGTCATTCTGGAAGGTAGTCTGTTGTTGATATTTTTGTTACTCCAATGGATGGTAGACTTGTCAATATAGAAGGTAGTCTGTTGTCGAGATTTTTGTTACTCCAATGGATGGTAGCCTTGTCATTATGGAACGTAGTCTCTTGTCGAGATTTTTGTTACTCCAATGGATGGTAGCCTTGTCATTATGAAACGTAGTTTGTTGTCTAGATTTTTGTTATTCCATTGGATTGTAGCCTTGTGATTATGGAAGGTAGTCTATTTTCTTGATTTTTGTTATTCCAATGGATGGTATCCTTTTCATTATGGAAGGTAGTTTGTTGTCGATATTTTTGTTAATCCAATGAATGGTAGCCTTGTCATTATGGAAGGTAGTCTTTTGTTCATATTTTTGTTACTCCAATGGATGGTAGCCTTGTCATTTTAAAAGGTAGTATGTTGTCGATATTTTTGTTATTCCAATGGATGGTAGCCTTATCATTATGAAAGGTAGTATATTGTAGATATCTTTTTACTCCAATGGGTGGTAGCCTTGTCATTATGGAAGGTAGTCTATTTTTGATATTTTTGTTACTCTAATGGATGGTAGCCTTGTCATTATTTGAAGGTAGTTTGTTGTCGAAATTTTGTTACTCCAATGGATGGTAGCCTTGTCATTATGGAAGGTAGTCTATTGTCGAGATTTGCGTTACTCCAATGGATGGTAGCCTTGTCATTATGGAAGGTAGTCTGTTGTCGATATTTTTGTTATTCCAATTGATGGTAGCCTTATTATTATGGAAGGTAGTATATTGTAGATATCTTTTTTACTCCAATGGGTGGTAGCCTTGTCACTATGCAAGGTAGTTTGTTGTCGATATTTTCGTTACTACAATGGATGGTAGCCTTGTCATTCTGGAAGGTAGTCTGTTGTTGATATTTTTGTTACTCCAATTGATGGTAGCCTTGTCATTATTGAAGGTAGTCTGTTGTCGAGATTTTTGTTACTCCAATGGATTGTAGCCTTGACATTATGGAAGGTAGTCTGTTGTCGAGATTTGTGTTACTCCAATGGATGGTAGCCTTCTCATTATGGGACGTAGTCTGTTGTCAATATTTTTGTTACTCCAATGGATTGTAGACTTGTCATTATGGAAGGTACTCTGTTGTCGAGATTTTTGTTACTCCAATGGATGGTAGCCTTGTCATTATGGAAGGTACTCTGTTGTCAATATTTTTGTTACTCCAATGGATGGTAGCCTTGTTATTATGGAAGGTAGTTTGTTGTCGAGATTTTTGTTACTCCAATGGATGGTAGCCTTGTAATTATGGAAGGTAGTCTTTTGTTCAGATTATTTTTACTCTAATGGATAGTAGCCTTGTCATTATTGAAGGTAGTTTGTCGTTATGGTTTTTGTTACTCCAATGGATGGTAGCATTGTCATTATAGAAGGTAGTCTTTTGTTCATATTTTTGTTACTTCAATGGATGGTAGCCTTGTCATTACAGAAGGAAGTTTGTTGTCGAGATTTTTGTTACTCCAATGAATGGTAGCCTTGTCATTATGGAAGGTAGTCTGTTGTCGAGATTTTTGTTACTACAATGGATGGTAGCCTTGTCATTCTGGAAGGTAGTCTGTTGTTGATATTTTTGTTACTCCAATGGATGGTAAACTTGTCAATATAGAAGGTAGTCTGTTGTCGAGATTTTTGTTACTCTAATGGATGGTAGCCTTGTCATTATGGAAAGTAGTCTCTTGTCCAGATTTTTGTTACTCCAATGGATGGTAGCCTTGTGATTATGGAAGGTAGTCTATTTTCTTGATTTTTGTTATTCCAATGGATGGTATCCTTTTCATTATGGAAGGTAGTTTGTTGTCGATATTTTTGTTAATCCAATGAATGGTAGCCTTGTCATTATGGAAGGTAGTCTTTTGTTCATATTTTTGTTACTCCAATGGATGGTAGCCTTGTCATTTTAAAAGGTAGTATGTTGTCGATATTTTTGTTATTCCAATGGATGGTAGCCTTATCATTATGAAAGGTAGTATATTGTAGATATATTTTTACTCCAATGGGTGGTAGCCTTGTCATTATGGAAGGTAGTCTATTTTTGATATTTTTGTTACTCTAATGGATGGTAGCCTTGTCATTATTTGAAGGTAGTTTGTTGTCGAGATTTTGTTACTCCAATGGATGGTAGCCTTGTCATTATGGAAGGTAGTCTATTGTCGAGATTTGCGTTACTCCAATGGATGGTAGCCTTGTCATTATGGGACGTAGTCTATTTTTACTATTTATGTTACTCTAATGGATTGTAGCCTTGTCATTATGGAAGGTACTCTGTTGTCGAGATTTTTGTTACTCTAATGGATGGTAGCCTTGTCATTATGGAAGGAACTCTATTGTCAATATTTTGTTACTCCAATGGATGGTAGCCTTGTTATTATGGAAGGTAGTCTGTTGTCGAGATTTTTGTTACTCCAATAGATGGTAGCCTTGTAATTGTGCAAGGTAGTCTTTTGTTCAGATTTTTGTTACTCCAATGGATATTAGCCTTGTCATTATTTAAGGTAGTTATTCGTTATGGTTTTTGTTACTCCAATGGATGGTAGCCTTGTCATTATGGAAGGTAGTCTTTTGTTCATATTTCTAATACCCCAATGGATGGTAGCCTTGTCATTACAAAAGGAAGTTTGTTGTCGAAATTTTTAATACTCCAATGAATGGTAGCCTTGTCATTATGGAAGGTAGTTTGTTGTCGATATTTTTGTTACTACAATGAATGGTAGCCTTTTCATTCTGGAAGGTAGTCTGTTTTTGATATTTTTGTTACTCCAATGGATGGAAGACTTGTCAATCTGGAAGGTAGTTTGTTGTCTATATTTTTGTTATTCCATTGGATGGTAGCCTTGTGATTATGGAAGGTAGTCTGTTTTGTTGATTTTTGTTATTCCAATGGATGGTATCCTTTTCATTATGGAAGGTAGTTTGTTGTCGATATTTTTGTTACTCCAATGGATGGTAGCCTTGTCATTATGGAAGGTAGTCTTTTGTTCATATTTTTGTTACTCCAATGGATGGTACCCTTATCATTATGGAAGGTAGTATATTGTAGATATCTTTTTACTCCAATGGGTGGTAGCCTTGTCATTATGGTAGGTTGTTTTTTTTCGAGATTTTCGTTACTAGAATGGATGGTAGCCTTGTCATTCTGGAAGGTAGTCTATTTTTGATATTTTTGTTACTCCAATGGATGGTAGCCTTGTCATTATGGAAGGTAGTCTGTTGTCGAGATTTTGTTACTCCAATGGATGGTAGCTTTTACATTATGGAAGGTAGTATGTTGTCGAGATTTGTGTTACTCCAATGGATGGTAACCTTGTCATTATGGAAGGTAGTTTGTTATCGATATTTTCGTTACTACAATGGATGTTAGCCTTGTTATTCTGGAAGGTAGTCTGTTTTTGATATTTTTGTTAGTCCAATGGATGGTAGCCTTGTCATTATGGAAGGTAGTTTGTTGTCGAGATTTTCTTACTCCAATGGATGGTAGCCTTGTCATTATGGAAGGTAGTCTGTTGTCGAGATTTGTGTTACTATAATGGATGGTAGACTTGTCATTATGGGATGTAGTCTGTTGTCACTATTTCTGTTACTCCAATGGATGGTAGCCTTGTCATTATGGAAGGTAATCCGTTGTCGAGATTTTTGTTATTCCATTGGATTGTAGCCTTGTCATTATGGAAGGTAGTCTGATGTCAGGATTTTTGTTATTCCAATGTATGGTAACCTTGTCGTTTTAGAAGGCAGTCTCTTGTCGAGATTTTTGATACTCCAATGGATGGTAGCCTTGTCATTACGAGACGTAGTCTATTGACAATATTTTTTTACTCCAATGGATTGTAGCCTTGTCATTATGAAAGGTACTATGTTGTCGAGATTTTTGTTACTCCAATGGATTGTAGCCTTGTCATTATGAAAGGTACTCTGTTGTCGAGATTTTTGTCACTCAAATGGATGGTAGCCTTGTCATTATGGAAGGTAGTCTTTTGTTCATATTTTGTTACTCCAATTGATGGTAGCCTTATCATTATAGAAGGTAGTCTATTGTCGATATTTTTGTTATTCCAATTGATGGTAGCCTTATTATTATGGAAGGTAGTATATTGTAGATATCTTTTTTACTCCAATGGGTGGTAGCCTTGTCACTATGGAAGGTAGTTTGTTGTCGATATTTTCGTTACTACAATGGATGGTAGCCTTGTCATTCTGGAAGGTAGTCTGTTGTTGATATTTTTGTTACTCCAATTGATGGTAGACTTGTCATTATTGAAGGTAGTCTGTTGTCGAAATTTTTGTTACTCCAATGGATTGTAGCCTTGACATTATGGAAGGTAGTCTGTTGTCGAGATTTATGTTACTCCAATGGATGGTAGCCTTCTCATTATGGGACGTAGTCTGTTGTCAATATTTTTGTTACTCCAATGGATTGTAGACTTCTCATTATGGAAGGTACTCTATTGTCGAGATTTTTGTTACTCCAATGGATGGTAGCCTTGTCATTATGGAAGGTACTCTGTTGTCAATATTTTTGTTACTCCAATGGATGGTAGCCTTGTTATTATGGAAGGTAGTTTGTTGTCGAGATTTTTGTTACTCCAATGGATGGTAGCCTTGTAATTATTGAAGGTAGTCTTTTGTTCAGTTTATTTTTACTCTAATGGATAGTAGCCTTGTCATTATTGAAGGTAGTTTGTCGTTATGGTTTTTGTTACTCCAATGGATGGTAGCATTGTCATTATAGAAGGTAGTCTTTTGTTCATATTTTTGTTACTTCAATGGATGGTAGCCTTGTCATTACAGAAGGAAGTCTGTTGTCGAGATTTTTGTTGCTCCAATGAATGGTAGCCTTGTCATTATGGAAGGTAGTCTGTTGTCGAGATTTTTGTTAATACAATGGATGGTAGCCTTGTCATTCTGGAAGGTAGTCTGTTGTTGATATTTTTGTTACTCCAATGAATGGTAGACTTGTCAATATAGAAGGTAGTCTGTTGTCGAGATTTTTGTTACTCTAATGGATGGTAGCCTTGTCATTATGGAACGTAGTCTCTTGTCGAGATTTTTGTTACTCCAATGGATGGTAGCCTTGTCATTATGAAACGTAGTTTGTTGTCTAGATTTTTGTTATTCCATTGGATTGTAGCTTTGTGATTATGGAAGGTAGTCTATTTTCTTGATTTTTGTTATTCCAATGGATGGTATCCTTTTCATTATGGAAGGTAGTTTGTTGTCGATATTTTTGTTAATCTAATGAATGGTAGCCTTGTCATTATGGAAGGTAGTCTTTTGTTCATATTTTTGTTACTCCAATGGATGGTAGCCTTGTCATTTTAAAAGGTAGTATGTTGTCGATATTTTTGTTATTCCAATGGATGGTAGCCTTATCATTATGAAAGGTAGTATATTGTAGATATCTTTTTACTCCAATGGGTGGTAGCCTTGTCATTATGGAAGGTAGTCTATTTTTGATATTTTTGTTACTCTAATGGATGGTAGCCTTGTCATTATTTAAAGGTAGTTTGTTGTCGAAATTTTGTTACTCCAATGGATGGTAGCCTTGTCATTATGGAAGGTAGTCTATTGTCGAGATTTGCGTTACTCCAATGGATGGTAGCCTTGTCATTATGGAAGGTAGTCTGTTGTCGATATTTTTGTTATTCCAATTGATGGTAGCCTTATTATTATGGAAGGTAGTATATTGTAGATATCTTTTTTACTCCAATGGGTGGTAGCCTTGTCACTATGGAAGGTAGTTTGTTGTCGATATTTTCGTTACTACAATGGATGGTAGCCTTGTCATTCTGGAAGGTAGTCTGTTGTTGATATTTTTGTTACTCCAATTGATGGTAGCCTTGTCATTATTGAAGGTAGTCTGTTGTCGAGATTTTTGTTACTCCAATGGATTATAGCCTTGACATTATGGAAGGTAGTCTGTTGTCGAGATTTGTGTTACTCCAATGGATGGTAGCCTTCTCATTATGGGACGTAGTCTGTTGTCAATATTTTTGTTACTCCAATGGATTGTAGACTTGTCATTATGGAAGGTACTCTGTTGTCGAGATTTTTGTTACTCCAATGGATGGTAGCCTTGTCATTATGGAAGGTACTCTGTTGTCAATATTTTTGTTACTCCAATGGATGGTAGCATTGTCATTATAGAAGGTAGTCTTTTGTTCATATTTTTGTTACTTCAATGGATGGTAGGCTTGTCATTACAGAAGGAAGTCTGTTGTCGAGATTTTTGTTGCTCCAATGAATGGTAGCCTTGTCATTATGGAAGGTAGTCTGTTGTCGAGATTTTTGTTACTACAATGGATGGTAGCCTTGTCATTCTGGAAGGTAGTCTGTTGTTGATATTTTTGTTACTCCAATGGATGGTAGACTTGTCAATATAGAAGGTAGTCTGTTGTCGAGATTTTTGTTACTCTAATGGATGGTAGCCTTGTCATTATGGAACGTAGTCTATTGTCGAGATTTTTGTTACTCCAATGGATGGTAGCCTTGTCATTATGAAACGTAGTTTGTTGTCTAGATTTTTGTTATTCCATTGGATTGTAGCCTTGTGATTATGGAAGGTAGTCTATTTTCTTGATTTTTGTTATTCCAATGGATGGTATCCTTTTCATTATGGAAGGTAGTTTGTTGTCGATATTTTTGTTAATCCAATGAATGGTAGCCTTGTCATTATGGAAGGTAGTCTTTTGTTCATATTTTTGTTACTCCAATGGATGGTAGCCTTGTCATTTTAAAAGGTAGTATGTTGTCGATATTTTTGTTATTCCAATGGATGGTAGCCTTATCATCATGAAAGGTAGTATATTGTAGATATATTTTTACTCCAATGGGTTGTAGCCTTGTCATTATGGAAGGTAGTCTATTTTTGATATTTTTGTTACTCTAATGGATGGTAGCCTTGTCATTATTTGAAGGTAGTTTGTTGTCGAGATTTTGTTACTCCAATGGATGGTAGCCTTGTCATTATGGAAGGTAGTCTATTATCGAGATTTGCGTTACTCCAATGGATGGTAGCCTTGTCATTATGGGACGTAGTCTATTTTTACTATTTATGTTACTCTAATGGATTGTAGCCTTGTCATTATGGAAGGTACTCTGTTGTCGAGATTTTTGTTACTCTAATGGATGGTAGCCTTGTCATTATGGAAGGAACTCTATTGTCAATATTTTGTTACTCCAATGGATGGTAGCCTTGTTATTATGGAAGGTAGTCTGTTGTCGAGATTTTTGTTACTCCAATGGATGGTAGCCTTGTAATTGTGCAAGGTAGTCTTTTGTTCATATTTTTGTTACTCCAATGGATATTAGCCTTGTCATTACAGAAGGAAGTTTGTTGTCGAAATTTTTGTTACTCCAATGAATGGTAGCCTTGTCATTATGGAAGGTAGTTTATTGTCGATATTTTTGTTACTACAATGAATGGTAGCCTTTTCATTCTGGAAGGTAGTCTGTTTTTGATATTTTTGTTACTCCAATGGATGGAAGACTTGTCAATCTGGAAGGTAGTTTTTTGTCTATATTTTTGTTATTCCATTGGATGGTAACCTTGTGATTATGGAAGGTAGTCTATTTTGTTGATTTTTGTTATTCCAATGGATGGTATCCTTTTCATTATGGAAGGTAGTTTGTTGTCGATATTTTTGTTACTCCAATTGATGGTAGCCTTGTCATTATGGAAGGTAGTCTTTTGTTCATATTTTTGTTACTCCAATGGATGGTACCTTTATCATTATGGAAGGTAGTATATTGTAGATATCTTTTTACTCCAATGGGTGGTAGCCTTGTCATTATGGTAGGTTGTTTTTTGTCGAGATTTTCATTACTACAATGGATGGTAGCCTTGTCATTCTGGAAGGTAGTCTATTTTTGATATTTGTGTTACTCCAATGGATGGTAGCCTTGTCATTATGGAAGGTAGTCTGTTGTCGAGATTTTGTTACTCCAATGGATGGTAGCCTTTACATTATGGAAGGTAGTCTGTTGTCGAGATTTGTGTTACTCCAATGGATGGTAACCTTGTCATTATGGAAGGTAGTTTGTTATCGAAATTTTCGTTACTACAATGGATGTTAGCCTTGTTATTCTGGAAGGTAGTCTGTTTTTGATATTTTTGTTAGTCCAATGGATGGTAGCCTTGTCATTATGGAAGGTAGTTTGTTGTCGAGATTTTCTTACTCCAATGGATGGTAGCCTTGTCATTATGGAAGGTAGTCTGTTGTCGAGATTTGTGTTACTATAATGGATGGTAGACTTGTCATTATGGGATGTAGTCTGTTGTCACTATTTCTGTTACTCCATTGGATGATAGCCTTGTCATTATGGAAGGTAATCCGTTGTCGAGATTTTTGTTATTCCATTGGATTGTAGCCTTGTCATTATGGAAGGTAGTCTGATGTCAGGATTTTTGTTATTCCAATGTATGGTAACCTTGTCGTTTTAGAAGGCAGTCTCTTGTCGAGATTTTTGATACTCCAATGGATGGTAGCCTTGTCATTACGAGACGTAGTCTATTGTCAATATTTTTTTACTCCAATGGATTGTAGCCTTGTCATTATGAAAGGTACTATGTTGTCGAGATTTTTGTTACTCCAATGGATTGTAGCCTTGTCATTATGAAAGGTACTCTGTTGTCGAGATTTTTGTCACTCAAATGGATGGTAGCCTTGTCATTATGGAAGGTAGTCTTTTGTTCATATTTTATTACTCCAATTGATGGTAGCCTTGTCATTATAGAAGGTAGTCTGCTGTCGATATTTTTGTTATTCCAATTGATGGTAGCCTTATTATTATGGAAGGTAGTATATTGTAGATATCTTTTTTACTCCAATGGGTGGTAGCCTTGTCACTATGGAAGGTAATTTGTTGTCGATATTTTCGTTATTACAATGGATGGTAGCCTTGTCATTCTGGAAGGTAGTCTGTTGTTGATATTTTTGTTACTCCAATTGATGGTAGACTTGTCATTATTGAAGGTAGTCTGTTGTCGAGATTTTTGTTACTCCAATGGATTGTAGCCTTGACATTATGGAAGGTAGTCTGTTGTCGAGATTTATGTTACTCCAATGGATGGTAGCCTTCTCATTATGGGACGTAGTCTGTTGTCAATATTTTTGTTACTCCAATGGATTGTAGACTTGTCATTATGGAAGGTACTCTATTGTCGAGATTTGTGTTACTCCAATGGATGGTAGCCTTGTCATTATGGAAGGTACTCTGTTGTCAATATTTTTGTTACTCTAATGGATGGTAGCCTTGTTATTATGGAAGGTAGTTTGTTGTCGAGATTTTTGTTACTCCAATGGATGGTAGCCTTGTAATTATTGAAGGTAGTCTTTTGTTCAGTTTATTTTTACTCTAATGGATAGTAGCCTTGTCATTATTGAAGGTAGTTTGTCGTTATGGTTTTTGTTACTCCAATGGATGGTAGCATTGTCATTATAGAAGGTAGTCTTTTGTTCATATTTTTGTTACTTCAATGGATGGTAGCCTTGTCATTACAGAAGGAAGTCTGTTGTCGAGATTTTTGTTGCTCCAATGAATGGTAGCCTTGTCATTATGGAAGGTAGTCTGTTGTCGAGATTTTTGTTACTACAATGGATGGTAGCCTTGTCATTCTGGAAGGTAGTCTGTTGTTGATATTTTTGTTACTCCAATGGATGGTAGACTTGTCAATATAGAAGGTAGTCTGTTGTCGAGATTTTTGTTACTCTAATGGATGGTAGCCTTGTCATTATGGAACGTAGTCTCTTGTCGAGATTTTTGTTACTCCAATGGATGGTAGCCTTGTCATTATGAAACGTAGTTTGTTGTCTAGATTTTTGTTATTCCATTGGATTGTAGCCTTGTGATTATGGAAGGTAGTCTATTTTCTTGATTTTTGTTATTCCAATGGATGGTATCCTTTTCATTATGGAAGGTAGTTTGCTGTCGATATTTTTGTTAATCTAATGAATGGTAGCCTTGTCATTATGGAAGGTAGTCTTTTGTTCATATTTTTGTTACTCCAATGGATGGTAGCCTTGTCATTTTAAAAGGTAGTATGTTGTCGATATTTTTGTTATTCCAATGGATGGTAGCCTTATCATTATGAAAGGTAGTATATTGTAGATATCTTTTTACTCCAATGGGTGGTAGCCTTGTCATTATGGAAGGTAGTCTATTTTTGATATTTTTGTTACTCTAATGGATGGTAGCCTTGTCATTATTTGAAGGTAGTTTGTTGTCGAAATTTTGTTACTCCAATGGATGGTGGCCTTGTAATTATGGAAGGTAGTCTATTGTCGAGATTTGCGTTACTCCAATGGATGGTAGCCTTGTCATTATGGAAGGTAGTCTGTTGTCGATATTTTTGTTATTCCAATTGATGGTAGCCTTATTATTATGGAAGGTAGTATATTGTAGATATCTTTTTTACTCCAATGGGTGGTAGCCTTGTCACTATGGAAGGTAGTTTGTTGTCGATATTTTCGTTACTATAATGGATGGTAGCCTTGTCATTCTGGAAGGTAGTCTGTTGTTGATATTTTTGTTACTCCAATTGATGGTAGCCTTGTCATTATTGAAGGTAGTCTGTTGTCGAGATTTTTGTTACTCCAATGGATTGTAGCCTTGACATTATGGAAGGTAGTCTGTTGTCGAGATTTGTGTTACTCCAATGGATGGTAGCCTTCTCATTATGGGACGTAGTCTGTTGTCAATATTTTTGTTACTCCAATGGATTGTAGACTTGTCATTATGGAAGGTACTCTGTTGTCAACATTTTTGTTACTCCAATGGATGGTAGCCTTGTCATTATGGAAGGTACTCTGTTGTCAATATTTTTGTTACTCCAATGGATGGTAGCCTTGTTATTATGGAAGGTAGTTTGTTGTCAAGATTTTTGTTACTCCAATGGATGGTAGCCTTGTAATTATAGAAGGTAGTCTTTTGTTCAGATTATTTTTACTCTAATGGATAGTAGCCTTGTCATTATTGAAGGTAGTTTGTCGTTATGGTTTTTGTTACTCCAATGGATGGTAGCATTGTCATTATAGAAGGTAGTCTTTTGTTCATATTTTTGTTACTTCAATGGATGGTAGCCTTGTCATTACAGAAGGAAGTCTGTTGTCGAGATTTTTGTTACTCCAATGAATGGTAGCCTTGTCATTATGGAAGGTAGTCTGTTGTCGAGATTTTTGTTACTACAATGGATGGTAGCCTTGTCATTCTGGAAGGTAGTCTGTTGTTGATATTTTTGTTACTCCAATGGATGGTAAACTTGTCAATATAGAAGGTAGTCTGTTGTCGAGATTTTTGTTACTCTAATGGATGGTAGCCTTGTCATTATGGAAAGTAGTCTCTTGTCGAGATTTTTGTTACTCCAATGGATGGTAGCCTTGTCATTATGAAACGTAGTTTATTGTCTAGATTTTTGTTATTCCATTGGATTGTAGCCTTGTGATTATGGAAGGTAGTCTATTTTCTTGATTTTTGTTATTCCAATGGATGGTATCCTTTTCATTATGGAAGGTAGTTTGTTGTCGATATTTTTGTTAATCCAATGAATGGTAGCCTTGTCATTATGGAAGGTAGTCTTTTGTTCATATTTTTGTTACTCCAATGGATGGTAGCCTTGTCATTTTAAAAGGTAGTATGTTGTCGATATTTTTGTTATTCCAATGGATGGTAGCCTTATCATTATGAAAGGTAGTATATTGTAGATATATTTTTACTCCAATGGGTGGTAGCCTTGTCATTATGGAAGGTAGTCTATTTTTGATATTTTTGTTACTCTAATGGATGGTAGCCTTGTCATTATTTGAAGGTAGTTTGTTGTCGAGATTTTGTTACTCCAATGGATGGTAGCCTTGTCATTATGGAAGGTAGTCTATTGTCGAGATTTGCGTTACTCCAATGGATGGTAGCCTTGTCATTATGGGACGTAGTCTATTTTTACTATTTATGTTACTCTAATGGATTGTAGCCTTGTCATTATGGAAGGTACTCTGTTGTCGAGATTTTTGTTACTCTAATGGATAGTAGCCTTGTC
Source organism: Vicia faba (assembly GCA_948472305.1). Classification (NCBI taxonomy): domain Eukaryota; kingdom Viridiplantae; phylum Streptophyta; class Magnoliopsida; order Fabales; family Fabaceae; genus Vicia; species Vicia faba. The sequence goes on from OX451741.1 coordinate 535,214,859, forward strand.
ATTATAGAAGGAACTCTATTGTCAATATTTTGTTACTCCAATGGATGGTAGCCTTGTTATTATGGAAGGTAGTCTGTTGTCGAGATTTTTGTTACTCCAATGGATGGTAGCCTTGTAATTGTGCAAGGTAGTCTTTTGTTCAGATTTTTGTTACTACAATGGATATTAGCCTTGACATTATTTAAGGTAGTTATTCGTTATGGTTTTTGTTACTCCAATGGATGGTAGCCTTGTCATTATGGAAGGTAGTCTTTTGTTCATATTTCTAATACTCCAATGGATGGTAGCCTTGTCATTAGAGAAGGAAGTTTGTTGTCGAAATTTTTGTTACTCCAATGAATGGTAGCCTTGTCATTATGGAAGGTAGTTTGTTGTCGATATTTTTGTTACTACAATGAATGGTAGCCTTTTCATTCTGGAAGGTAGTCTGTTTTTGATATTTTTGTTACTCCAATGGATGGAAGACTTGTCAATCTGGAAGGTAGTTTGTTGTCTATATTTTTGTTATTCCATTGGATGGTAGCCTTGTGATTATGGAAGGTAGTCTGTTTTGTTGATTTTTGTTATTCCAATGGATGGTATCCTTTTCATTATGGAAGGTAGTTTGTTGTCGATATTTTTGTTACTCCAATGGATGGTAGCCTTGTTATTATGGAAGGTAGTCTTTTGTTCATATTTTTGTTACTCCAATGGATGGTACCCTTATCATTATGGAAGGTAGTATATTGTAGATATCTTTTTACTCCAATGGGTTGTAGCCTTGTCATTATGGTAGGTTGTTTTTTGTCGAGATTTTCGTTACTACAATGGATGGTAGCCTTGTCATTCTGGAAGGTAGTCTATTTTTGATATTTTTGTTACTCCAATGGATGGTAGCCTTGTCATTATGGAAGGTAGTCTGTTGTCGAGATTTTGTTACTCCAATGGATGGTAGCCTTTACATTATGGAAGGTAGTCTGTTGTCGAGATTTGTGTTACTCCAATGGATGGTAACCTTGTCATTATGGAAGGTAGTTTGTTGTCGATATTTTCGTTACTACAATGGATGTTAGCCTTGTTATTCTGGAAGGTAGTCTGTTTTTGATATTTTTGTTAGTCCAATGGATGGTAGCCTTGTCATTATGGAAGGTAGTTTGTTGTCGAGATTTTCTTACTCCAATGGATGGTAGCCTTGTCATTATGGAAGGTAGTCTGTTGTCGAGATTTGTGTTACTATAATGGATGGTAGACTTGTCATTATGGGATGTAGTCTGTTGTCACTATTTCTGTTACTCCAATGGATGGTAGCCTTGTCATTATGGAAGGTAATCCGTTGTCGAGATTTTTGTTATTCCATTGGATTGTAGCCTTGTCATTATGGAAGGTAGTCTGATGTCAGGATTTTTGTTATTCCAATGTATGGTAACCTTGTCGTTTTAGAAGGCAGTCTCTTGTCGAGATTTTTGATACTCCAATGGATGGTAGCCTTGTCATTACGAGACGTAGTCTATTGTCAATAGTTTTTTACTCCAATGGATTGTAGCCTTGTCATTATGAAAGGTACTATGTTGTCGAGATTTTTGTTACTCCAATGGATTGTAGCCTTGTCATTATGAAAGGTACTCTGTTGTCGAGATTTTTGTCACTCCAATGGATGGTAGCCTTGTCATTATGGAAAGTAGTCTTTTGGTCAGATTTTTGTTACTCCAATTGATGGTAGCCTTGTCATTATAGAAGGTAGTCTGTTGTCGATATTTTTGTTATTCCAATTGATGGTAGCCTTATTATTATGGAAGGTAGTATATTGTAGATATCTTTTTTACTCCAATGGGTGGTAGCCTTGTCACTATGGAAGGTAGTTTGTTGTCGATATTTTCATTACTACAATGGATGGTAGCCTTGTCATTCTGGAAGGTAGTCTGTTGGTGATATTTCTGTTACTCCAATTGATGGTAGCCTTGTCATTATTGAAGGTAGTCTATTGTCGAGATTTTTGTTACTCTAATGGATTGTAGCCTTGTCATTATGGAAGGTAGTCTGTTGTCGAGATTTGTGTTACTCCAATGGATGGTAGCCTTCTCATTATGGGACGTAGTCTGTTGTCAATATTTTTGTTACTCCAATGGATTGTAGACTTGTCATTATGGAAGGTACTCTGTTGTCGAGATTTTTGTTACTCCAATGGATGGTAGCCTTGTCATTATGGAAGGTACTCTGTTGTCAATATTTTTGTTACTCCAATGGATGGTAGCCTTGTTATTATGGAAGGTAGTTTGTTGTCGAGATTTTTGTTACTCCAATGGATGGTAGCCTTGTAATTATTGAAGGTAGTCTTTTGTTCAGATTATTTTTACTCTAATGGATAGTAGCCTTGTCATTATTGAAGGTAGTTTGTCGTTATGGTTTTTGTTACTCCAATGGATGGTAGCATTTTCATTATAGAAGGTAGTCTTTTATTCATATTTTTGTTACTTCAATGGATGGTAGCCTTGTCATTACAGAAGGAAGTATGTTGTCGAGATTTTTGTTACTCCAATGAATGGTAGCCTTGTCATTATGGAAGGTAGTCTGTTGTCGAGATTTTTGTTACTACAATGGATGGTAGCCTTGTCATTCTGGAAGGTAGTCTGTTGATGATATTTTTGTTACTCCAATGGATGGTAGACTTGTCAATATAGAAGGTAGTCTGTTGTCGAGATTTTTGTTACTCTAATGGATGGTAGCCTTGTCATTATGGAAGGTAGTCTCTTGTCGAGATTTTTGTTACTCCAATGGATGGTAGCCTTGTCATTATGAAACGTAGTTTGTTGTCTAGATTTTTGTTATTCCATTGGATTGTAGCCTTGTGATTATGGAAGGTAGTCTATTTTCTTGATTTTTGTTATTCCAATGGATGGTATCCTTTTCATTATGGAAGGTAGTTTGTTGTCGATATTTTTGTTAATCCAATGAATGGTAGCCTTGTCATTATGGAAGGTAGTCTTTTGTTCATATTTTTGTTACTCCAATTGATGGTAGCCTTGTCATTATAGAAGGTAGTCTGTTGTCGATATTTTTGTTATTCCAATTGATGGTAGCCTTATTATTATGGAAGGTAGTATATTGTAGATATCTTTTTTACTCCAATGGGTGGTAGCCTTGTCACTATGGAAGGTAGTTTGTTGTCGATATTTTCGTTACTACAATGGATGGTAGCCTTGTCATTATGGAAGGTACTCTGTTGTCAATATTTTTGTTACTCCAATGGATGGTAGCCTTGTTATTATGGAAGGTAGTTTGTTGTCGAGATTTTTGTTACTCCAATGGATGGTAGCCTTGTAATTATTGAAGGTAGTCTTTTGTTCAGATTATTTTTACTCTAATGGATAGTAGCCTTGTCATTATTGAAGGTAGTTTGTCGTTACGGTTTTTGTTACTCCAATGGATGGTAGCATTGTCATTATAGAAGGTAGTCTTTTATTCATATTTTTGTTACTTCAATGGATGGTAGCCTTGTCATTACAGAAGGAAGTATGTTGTCGAGATTTTTGTTACTCCAATGAATGGTAGCCTTGTCATTATGGAAGGTAGTCTGTTGTCGAGATTTTTGTTACTACAATGGATGGTAGCCTTGTCATTCTGGAAGGTAGTCTGTTGATGATATTTTTGTTACTCCAATGGATGGTAGACTTGTCAATATAGAAGGTAGTCTGTTGTCGAGATTTTTGTTACTCTAATGGATGGTAGCCTTGTCATTATGGAAGGTAGTCTCTTGTCGAGATTTTTGTTACTCCAATGGATGGTAGCCTTGTCATTATGAAACGTAGTTTGTTGTCTAGATTTTTGTTATTCCATTGGATTGTAGCCTTGTGATTATGGAAGGTAGTCTATTTTCTTGATTTTTGTTATTCCAATGGATGGTATCCTTTTCATTATGGAAGGTAGTTTGTTGTCGATATTTTTGTTAATCCAATGAATGGTAGCCTTGTCATTATGGAAGGTAGTCTTTTGTTCATATTTTTGTTACTCCAATGGATGGTAGCCTTGTCATTTTAAAAGGTAGTCTGTTGTCGATATTTTTGTTATTCCAATGGATGGTAGCCTTATCATTATGAAAGGTAGTATATTGTAGATATCTTTTTACTCCAATGGGTGGTAGCCTTGTCATTATGGAAGGTAGTCTATTTTTGATATTTTTGTTACTCTAATGGATGGTAGCCTTGTCATTATTTGAAGGTAGTTTGTTGTCGAGATTTTGTTACTCCAATGGACGGTAGCCTTGTCATTATGGAAGGTAGTCTATTGTCGAGATTTGCGTTACTCCACTGGATGGTAGCCTTGTCATTATGGGACGTAGTCTGTTTTTACTATTTATGTTACTCTAATGGATTGTAGCCTTGTCATTATGGAAGGTACTCTGTTGTCGAGATTTTTGTTACTCTAATGGATGGTAGCCTTGTCATTATGGAAGGAACTCTATTGTCAATATTTTGTTACTCCAATGGATGGTAGCCTTGTTATTATGGAAGGTAGTCTATTGTCGAGATTTTTGTTACTCCAATGGATGGTAGCCTTGTAATTGTGCAAGGTAGTCTTTTGTTCAGATTTTTGTTACTCCAATGGATATTAGCCTTGTCATTATTTAAGGTAGTTATTCGTTATGGTTTTTGTTACTCCAATGGATGGTAGCCTTTTCATTATGGAAGGTAGTCTTTTGTTCATATTTCTAATACTCCAATGGATGGTAGCCTTGTCATTACAGAAGGAAGTTTGTTGTCGAGATTTTTGTTACTCCAATGAATGGTAGCCTTGTCATTATGGAAGGTAGTTTGTTGTCGATATTTTTGTTACTACAATGAATGGTAGCCTTTTCATTCTGGAAGGTAGTCTGTTGTTGATATTTTTGTTACTCCAATGGATGGAAGACTTGTCAATCTGGAAGGTAGTTTGTTGTCTAGATTTTTGTTATTCCATTGGATGGTAGCCTTGTGATTATGGAAGGTAGTCTGTTTTGTTGATTTTTGTTATTCCAATGCATGGTATCCTTTTCATTATGGAAGGTAGTTTGTTGTCGATATTTTTGTTACTCCAATGGATGGTAGCCTTGTCATTATGGAAGGTAGTCTTTTGTTCATATTTTTGTTACTCCAATGGATGGTAGCCTTATCATTATGGAAGGTAGTATATTGTAGATATCATTTTACTCCAATGGGTGGTAGCCTTGTCATTATGGTAGGTAGTTTTTTGTCGAGATTTTCGTTACTACAATGGATGGTAGCCTTGTCATTCTGGAAGGTAGTCTATTTTTGATATTTTTGTTACTCCAATGGATGGTAGCCTTGTCATTATGGAAGGTAGTCTGTTGTCGAGATTTTGTTACTCCAATGGATGGTAGCCTTTTCATTATGGAAGGTAGTCTATTGTCGAGATTTGTGTTACTCCAATGGATGGTAGCCTTGTCATTATGGGACGTAGTCTGTTGTCAATATTTCTGTTACTCCAATGGATTGTAGCCTTGTCATTATGGAAGGTACTCTATTGTCGAGATTTTTGTAACTCCAATGGATGGTAGCCTTGTCATTATGGAAGGTACTCTATTGTCAATATTTTTCTTACTCCAATGGATGGTAGCCTTGTTATTATGGAAGGTAGTCTGTTGTCGAGATTTTTGTTACTCCAATGGATGGTAGACTTGTAATTATGCAAGGTAGTCTTTTGTTCAGATTTTTGTTACTCCAACGGATAGTAGCCTTGTCATTATTGAAGGTAGTTTGTCGTTATGGTTTTTGTTACTCCAATGGATGGTAGCCTTGTCATTATGGAAGGTAGTCTTTTGTTCATATTTTTAATACTCCAATGGATGGTAGCCTTATCATTACAGAAGGAAGTCTGTTGTCGAGATTTTTGTTACTCCAATGAATGGTAGCCTTGTCATTATGGAAGGTAGTCTGATGTTGATATTTTTGTTACTATAATGGATGATAGCCTTGTTATTCTGGAAGGTAGTCTGTTGATATTTTTGTTACTCCAATGGATGGTAGACTTGTCAATATGGAAGGTAGCATGTTGTCGAGATTTTTGTTACTCTAATGGATGGTAGCCTTGTCATTATGAAACGTAGTTTGTTGTCTAGATTTTTGTTATTCCATTGGATGGTAGCCTTGTGAATATGGAAGGTAGTCTGTTTTCTTGATTTTTGTTATTTCAATGGATGGTATACTTTTCATTATGGAAGGTAGTTTGTTGTCGATATTTTTGTTACTCCAATGGATGGTAGCCTTGTCATTATGGAAGGTAGTCTTTTGTTCATATTTTTGTTACTCCAATGGATGGTAGCCTTGTCATTATAAAAGGTAGTCTGTTGTCGATATTTTTGTTATTCCAATGGATGGTAGCCTTATCATTATGGAAGGTAGTATATTGTAGATATCTTTTTACTCCAATGGGTGGTAGCCTTGGCATTATGGAAGGTAGTTTGTTGTCGATATTTTCGTTACTACAATGGATGGTAGCCTTGTCATTCTGGAAGGTAGTCTGTTTTTGATATTTTTGTTACTCCAATGGATGGTAGCCTTGTCATTATGGAAGGTAGTCTGTTGTCGAGATTTTTGTTACTCCAATGGATGGTCGCCTTATCATTATGGAAGGTAGTCTGTTGTCGAGATTTGTGTTACTCCAATGGATGGTAGCCTTGTCATTATGGGACATAGTCTGTTGTCAATATTTCTGTTACTCCAATGGATTGTAGCCTTGTCATCATGGAAGGTACTCTGTTGTCGAGATTTTTGTTACTCCAATGGATGGTAGCCTTGTTATTATGGAAGGTAGTCTGCTGTCGAGATTTTTGTTAATCCAATGGATGGTAGCCTTGTAATTATGCAAGGTAGTCTTTTGTTCATATTTTTGTTACTCCAATGGATAGTAGCCTTGTCATTATTGAAGGTAGTTTGTCGTTATGGTTTTTGTTACTCCAATGGATGGTAGCCTTGTCATTATGGAAGGTAGTCTTTTGTTCATATTTTTGTGACTCCAATGGATGGTAGACTTGTCAATATGGAAGGTAGTCTATTGTCGAGATTTTTGTTACTCTAATGGATGGTATCCTTGTCATTATGGAAGGTAGTCTGTTGTCGAGATTTTTGTTACTCCAATGGATGGTAGCCTTGTCATTATGAAACGTAGTTTGTTGTATATATTTTTGTTATTCCATTGGATGGTAGCCTTGTGATTATGGAAGGTAGTCTGTTTTCATGATTTTTGTTATTCCAATGGATGGTAGCCTTTTCATAATGGAAGCCAGTTTGTTGTCGAGATTTTTGTTACTCCAATGGATGGTATCCTTTTCATTATGGAAGGTAGTGTGTTGTCGATTTTTTTGTTACTCCAATGGATGGTAGCCTTGTCATTATGGAAGGAAATTTATTGTCGATATTTTTGTTACTCCAATGGATGGTAGCCTTGTCATTATGGAAGGTAGTCTGTTGTCGAGATTTTATTACTCCAATGGATGGAAGCCTTGTCATTATAGAAGGTAATTTGTCGTTATGATTTCTGTTACTCCAATGGATGGAAGCCTAATCATTATGGAAGGTAGTCTTTTGTTCAGATTTTTGTAACTCCAATGGATGATAGCCTTGTCATTATGGAAGGTAGTTTGTCATTAAGATATCTGTTACTTTAATGTGTGGTAGCCTTGTCATTATGGAAGGTACTCTGTCGTTATGATTTCTGTTACTCCAATGGATGGTAGCCTTGTCATTATGGAAGGTAGTCTTTTGTTCATATTTTTGTTACTCCAATTTATGGTAGCCTTGTCATTATAGAAGGTAGTCTGTTGTCGATAGTTTTATTATTCCAATGGATGGTAGCCTTATCATTATGGAAGGTAGTATATTGTAGATATCTTTTTTACTCCAATGGGTGGTAGCCTTGTCATTATGGAAGGCAGTTTGTTTTCGAGATTTTCATTACTACAATGGATGGTAGCCTTGTAATTCTAGAAGGTAGTCTATTGTTGATATTTTTGTTACTCCAATGGATGGTTGTCTTGTCATTATTGAAGGTAGTCTGTTGTCGAGATTTTTGTTACTCCAATGGATGGTAGCCTTGTCATTATGGAAGGTAGTCTGTTGTCGAGATTTGTGTTATTCCAATGGATGGTAGCCATGTCATTATGGGACGTAGTCTGTTGTCAATATTTCTGTTACTCCAATGGATTGTAGCCTTGTCATTATGGAAGGTCCTCTGTTGTCGAGATTTTTGTTACTCCAATGGATGGTAGCCTTGTCATTATGGAAGGTACTGTGTTGTCAATATTTTTGTTACTCCAATGGATGGTAGCCTTGTTATTATGGAAGGTAGTCTGTTGTCGAGATTATTGTTACTCCAATGGATGGTAGCCTAGTAATTATGGAAGGTAGTCTTTTGTTTAGATTTTTGTTACTCCAATGGATAGTAGCCTTGTCATTATTGAAGGTAGTTTGACGTTATGGTTTTTGTTACTCCAATGGATGGTAGCCTTGTCATTATGGAAGGTAGTCTTTTGTTCATATTTTTGTTACTCCAATGGATGGTAGCCTTGTCATTATGGAAGGTAGTCTGTTGTCAAGATTTTTGTTACTACAATGGATGGTAGCCTTATCATTCTGGAAGGTAGTCTGTTGTGTATATTTTTGTTACTCCAATGGATGGTAGACTGGTCAATATGGAAGGTAGTCTATTGTCGAGATTTTTGTTACTCTAATGGATGGTAGCCTTGTAATTATGGAAGGTAGTCTCTTGTCGATATTTTTGTTACTCCAATGGATGGTAGCCTTGTCATTATGAAACGTAGTGTGTTGTCTATATTTTTGTTATTCCATTGGATGGTAGCTTTGTGATTATGGAAGGTAGTCTGTTTTCTTGATTTTTGTTATTCCAATGGATGGTAGCCTTTTTATTATGTAAGCCAGTCTGTTGTCGAGATTTTCGTTACTCCAATGGATGGTATCCTTTTCCTTATCGAAGGTAGTGTGTTGTCGATATTTTTGTTACTCAAATGGATGGTAGCCTTGTCATTATGAAAGGAACTCTGTTGTCGATATTTTTGTTACTCAAATGGATGGTAGCCTTGTCATTATGGAAGGTAGTCTGTTGTCGAGAGTTTTGTTACTATAATGGATGGTAGCCTTGTCATTATGGAAGGTAGTCTGTTGTTGATATTTTTGTTACTCCAATGGATGGTAGACTGGTCAATATGGAAGGTAGTCTATTGTCGAGATTTTTGTTACTCTAATGGATGGTAGCCTTGTCATTATGGAATGTAGTCTCTTGTCGAGATTTTTGTTACTCCAATGGATGGTAGCCTTGTCATTATGAAACGTATTTTGTTGTTTATATTTTTGTTATTCCATTGGATGGTAGCCTTGTGATTATGGAAGGTAGTCTATTTTCTTGATTTTTGTTATTCCAATGGATGGTAGCCTTTTCATTATGTAAGCTAGTCTGTTGTCGAGATTTTCGTTACTCCAATGGATGGTATCCTTTTCATTATGGAAGGTAGTGTGTTATCGATATTTTTGTTACTCCAATGTATGGTAGCCTTGTCATTATGAAAGGAACTCTGTTATTGATATTTTTGTTACTCCAATGGATGGTAGCCTTGTCATTATGGAAGGTAGTATGTTGTCGAGATTTCTGTTACTCCAATGGATGGTAGCCTAATCATAATGGAAGGTAGTCTATTGTCGAGATTTGTGTTACTCCAATGGATGGTAGCCTTGTCATTATGGGATGTAGTCTGTTGTCAATATTTCTGTTACTCCAATGCATTGTAGCCTTGTCATTATGGAAGGTACTCTGTTGTCGAGATTTTTGTTAATCCAATGGATTGTAGCCTTGTCATTATGGAAGGTAGTCTGTTATCAATATTTTTGTTACTCCAAAGGATGGTAGCCTTGTTATTATGGAAGGTAGTCTGTTGTCAAGATTTTTGTTACTCCAATGGATGGTAGCCTTGTAATTATGCAAGGCAGTCTTTTGTTCATATTTTTGTTACTCCAATGCATAGTAGCCTTTTTATTATTGAAGGTAGTTTTTCGTTATGGTTTTTGTTACTCCAATGGATGGTAGCCTTGTCATTATGGAAGGTAGTCTTTTGTTCATATTTTAGTTACTCCAATGGATGGTAGCCTTGTAATTACAGAAGGAATTCTGTTGTCGAGATTTTTGTTACTCCAATGATGGTAGCCTTGTCATTATAGAAGGTAGTCTGTTGTCGATATTTTAGTTACTACAATGGATGGTAGCCTTGTCATTCTGGAAGGTAGTCTGTTGTTGATATTTTTGTTACTCCAATGGATGGTAGACTTGTCAATATGAAAGGTAGTCTATTGTCGATATTTTTATGTTACTTCAATGGATGGTAGCCTTGTCTTTATGGGACGTAGTGTGTTTTCAATATTTCTGTTACTCCAACAGATTGGAGCCTTGTCATTATGGAAGGTACTCTGTTGTCGAGATTTTTGTTACTCCAATGGATGGTAGCCTTGTCATTATGGAAGGTAGTCTGTTGTCAAGATTTTTGTTACTCCAATGGATGGTAGCCTTGTAATTATGCAAGGTAGTCTTTTGTTCATATTTTTGTTACTCCAATGGATAATAGCCTTGTCATTATGGAAGGTACTCTGTCGTTATGATTTCTGTTACTCCAATGGATGGTAGCCTTGTCATTATGGAAGGTATTCTTTTGTTCATATTTTTGTGACTCCAATGGATGGTAGCCTTGTCATTATAGAAGGAAGTCTGTTGTCGAGATTTTTGTTACTCCAATGGATGGTAGCCTTGTCATTATGGAAGGTAGTCTGTTGTTGATATTTTTGTTACTACAATGGATGGTAGCCTTGTCATTCTGTAAGGTAGTCTGTTGTTGATATTTTTGTTACTCCAATGGATGGTAGACTTATCAATATGGAAGGTAGTCTTTGGTCGAGATTTTTGTTACTCTAATGGATGGTATCCTTGTCATTATTGAAGGTAGTCTCTTGTCGATATTTTTGTTACTCTAATGGATGGTAGCCTTGTCATTATAGAAGGTAGTTTGTTGTTGTTATTTTTGTTACTCCAAAGGATGGTGGCCTTATCATTATGGAAGGAAGTATATTATAGATATATTTTTAACTCCAATGGGTGGTAGCCTTGTCATTATGGAAGGTAGTTTGTTGTCGATATTTTTTTTACTCCAATGGATGGTAGCCTTGTCATTATGGAAGGTAGTTTGTCATTGAGATATCTGTTACTTTAATGTGTGGTAGCCTTGTCATTATGGAAGGTACTCTGTCGTTATGATTTATGTTACTCCAATGGATGGTAGCCTTGTCATTATGGAAGGTAGTCTTTTATTCATATTTTTGTTACTCCAATTGATGGTAGACTTGTCATTATAGAAGGTAGTATGTTGTCGATATTTTTGTCATTCCAATGGATGGTAGCCTTATCATTATGGAAGGTAGTATATTGTAGATATCTTTTTTACTCCAATGGGTGGTAGCCTTGTCATTATGTAAGGTAGTTTGTTGTCGAGATTTTCGTTACTACAATGGATGGTAGCCTTGTCATTCTGGAAGGTAGTCTATTGTTGATATTTTTGTTACTCCAATGGATGGTAGCCTTGTAATTATTGAAGGTAGTCTGTTGTCGAGATTTTTGTTACTCCAATGGATGGTAGCCTTGTCTTTATGGAAGGTAGTCTGTTGTCGAGATTTGTGTTACTCCAATGGATGGTAGCCTTGTCATTATGGGACGTAGTCTGTTGTCAATATTTCTGTAACTCCAATGGATTGTAGCCTTGTCATTATGGAAGGTACTCTGTTGTCGAGATTTTTGTTACTACAATGGTTTGTAGGCTTGTCATTATGGAAGGTACTCTGTTGTCAATATTTTTGTTACTCCAATGGATGGTAGCCTTGCTATTATGGAAGGTAGTCTATTGTCGAGATTATTGTTACTCCAATGGATGGTAGCCTTGTAATTATGGAAGGTAGTCTTTTGTTTAGATTTTTGTTACTCCAATGGCTAGTAGCCTTGTAATTATTGAAGGTAGTTTGTCGTTATGGTTTTTGTTACTCCAATGGATGGTAGCCTTGTCATTATGGAAGGTAGTCTTTTGTTCATATTTTTGTTACTCCAATGGATGGTAGCCTTGTCATTATGGAAGGTAGTCTGTTGTCGAGATTTTTGTTACTACAATGGATGGTAGCCTTGTCGTTCTGGAAGGTAGTCTGTTGTTGATATTTTTGTTATTCCAATTGATGGTAGACTGCTCAATATGGAAGTTAGTCTATTGTCGAGATTTTTGTTACTCTAATGGATGGTAGCCTTGTAATTATGGAAGGTAGTCTCTTGTCGAGATTTTTGTTACTCCAATGGATGGTAGCCTTGACCTTATGAAACGTAGTTTGTTGTCTATATTTTTGTTATTCCATTGGATGGTATCCTTGTGATTATGGAAGGTAGTCTGTTTTCTTGATTTTTGTTATTCCAATGGATGGTAGCCTTTTTATTATGTAAGCCAGTCTGTTGTCGAGATTTTCGTTACTCCAATGGATGGTATCCTTTTCCTTATGGAAGGTATTGTGTTGTCAATATTTTTGTTACTCCAATGGATGGTAGCCTTGTCACTATGAAAGGAACTCTGTTGTTGATATTTTTGTTACTCCAATGGATGGTAGCCTTGTCATTATGGAAGGTAGTATGTTGTCGAGATTTTTGTTACTTCAATGGATGGCAGCCTTGTCATTATGGAAGGTAGTCTGTTGTCGAGATTTTTGGTACTCCAATGGATGGTAGTCTTGTTATTATGGAAGGTAATCTGTCGTTATGATTTCTGTTACTCCAATGGATGGTAGCCTAATCATTATGGAAGGTAGTCTTTTGTTCAGATTTTTGTAACTCCAATGGATGGTAGCCTTGTCATTATAGAAGGTAGTTTGTTGTCATTATTTTTGTTAATCCAATGGATGGTAGCCTTATCATTATGGAAGGAAGTATATTATAGAAATCTTTTTTACTTTAATGGGTGGTAACCTTGTCATTATGGAAGGTAGTTTGTTGTCGATATTTTTTTTACTCCAATGGATGGTAGCCTTGTCATTATGGAAGGTAGTTTGTCATTGAGATATGTGTTACTTTAATGTGTGGTAGCCTTGTCATTATGGAAGGTACTCTGTCATTATGATTTCTATTAATCCAAAGGATGGTAGCCTTGTCATTATGGAAGGTAGTCTTTTGTTCATATTTTTGTTACTCCAATGGATGGTAGCCTTGTCATTATAAAAGGTAGTCTGTTGTCGATATTTTTTTTATTCTAATGGATGGTAGCCTTATCATTATGGAAGGTAGTATATTGTAGATATCTTTTTTACTCCAATGGGTGGTAGCCTTGTCATTATGGAAGGTATTATGTTGTCGATATTTTCGTTACTGCAATGGATGGTAGCCTTGTCATTCTGGAAGGTAGTCTGTTGTTGGTATTTTTTTTACTCCAATGGATGGTAGCCTTGTCATTATGGAAGGTAGCCTATTGTCGAGATTTGTGTTATTCCAATGGATGGTAGCCTTGTCATTATGGGATGTAGTCTGTTGTAAATATTTCTGTTACTCCAATGGATTGTAGCCTTGTCATTATGGGACGTAGTCTATTGTCGAGATTTCTGTTACTTCAATGGATGGTAGCCTTGTCATTATGGAAGGTACTTTGTTGTCGAGATTTTTGTTACTCCAATGGATGGTAGCCTTGTCATTATGGAAGGTACTCTGTTGTCAATATTTTTGTTACTCCAATGGATGGTAGCGTTGTTATTACGGAAGGTAGTCTATTGTCGAGATTATTGTTACTCCAATGGATGGTAGCCTTGTCATTATGGAAGGTAGTCTTTCGTTCATATTTTCGTTACTCCAATGGATGGTAGCCTTGTCATTACAGAAGGAAGTTTGTTGTCGAGATTTTTGTTACTCCAATGAATGGTAGCTTTGTCATTATGGAAGGTAGTCTGTTGTCGAGATTTTTGTTACTATAATGGATGGTAGCCTTGTCATTCTGGAAGGTAGTCTGTTGTTGATATTTTTGTTACTCCAATTGATGGTAGACTGCTCAATATGGAAGTTAGTCTATTGTCGAGATTTTTGTTACTCTAATGGATGGTAGCCTTGTAATTATGGAAGGTAGTCTCTTGTCGAGATTTTTGTTACTCCAATGGATGGTAGCCTTGTCCTTATGAAACGTAGTTTGTTGTCTATATTTTTGTTATTCCATTGGATGGTATCCTTGTGATTATGGAAGGTAGTCTGTTTTCTTGATTTTTGTTATTCCAATGGATGGTAGCCTTTTTATTATGTAAGCCAGTCTATTGTCGAGATTTTCGTTACTCCAATGGATGGTATCCTTTTCCTTATGGAAGGTATTGTGTTGTCAATATTTTTGTTACTCCAATGGATGGTAGCCTTGTCACTATGAAAGGAACTCTGTTGTTGATATTTTTGTTACTCCAATGGATGGTAGCCTTGTCATTATGGAAGGTAGTATGGTGTCGAGATTTTTGTTACTTCAATGGATGGAAGCCTTGTCATTATGGAAGGTAGTCTGTTGTCGAGATTTTTGGTACTCCAATGGATGGTAGTCTTGTCATTATGGAAGGTAATCTGTCGTTATGATTTCTGTTACTCCAATGGATGGTAGCCTAATCATTATGGAAGGTAGTCTTTTGTTCAGATTTTTATAACTCCAATGGATGGTAGCCTTGTCATTATAGAAGGTAGTTTGTTGTCGTTATTTTTGTTAATCCAATGGATGGTAGCCTTATCATTATGGAAGGAAGTATGTTATAGAAATCTTTTTTACTTTAATGGGTGGTAACCTTGTCATTATGGAAGGTAGTTTAATGTCGATATTTTTTTTACTCCAATGGATGGTAGCCTTGTCATTATGGAAGGTAGTTTGTCATTGAGATATGTGTTACTTTAATGTGTGGTAGCCTTGTCATTATGGAAGGTACTCTGTCATTATGATTTCTATTACTCCAAAGGATGGTATCCTTGTCATTATGGAAGGTAGTCTTTTGTTCATATTTTTGTTACTCCAATGGATGGTAGCCTTGTCATTATGGAAGGTAATCTGTTGTCGATATTTTTGTTATTCCAATGGATGGTAGCCTTATCATTATGGAAGGTAGTATATTGTAGATATCTTTTTTACTCCAATGGGTGGTAGCCTTGTCATTATGGAAGGTATTATGTTGTCGATATTTTCGTTACTGCAATGGATGGTAGCCTTGTCATTCTGGAAGGTAGTCTGTTGTTGGTATTTTTTTTACTCCAATGGATGGTAGCCTTGTCATTATGGAAGGTAGCCTATTGTCGAGATTTGTGTTACTCCAATGGATGGTAGCCTTGTCATTATGGGATGTAGTCTGTTGTCAATATTTCTGTTACTCCAATGGATTGTAGCCTTGTCATTATGCGACGTAGTCTATTGTCGAGATTTCTGTTACTCCAATGGATGGTAGCCTTGTTATTATGGAAGGTACTTTGTTGTCGAGATTTTTGTTACTCCAATGGATGGTAACCTTGTCATTATGGAAGGTACTCTGTTGTCAATATTTTTGTTACTCCAATGGATGGTAGCGTTGTTATTACGGAAGGTAGTCTGTTGTCGAGATTATTGTTACTCCAATGGATGGTAGCCTTGTCATTATGGAAGGTAGTCTTTCGTTCATATTTTTGTTACTCCAATGGATGGTAGCCTTGTCATTACAGAAGGAAGTTTGTTGTCGAGATTTTTGTTACTCCAATGAATGGTAGCTTTGTCATTATGGAAGGTAGTCTGTTGTCGAGATTTTTGTTACTATAATGGATGGTAGCCTTGTCATTCTGGAAGGTAGTCTGTTGTTGATATTTTTGTTACTCCAATGGATGGTAGACTGGTCAATATGGAAGGTAGTCTATTGTCAAGATTTTTGTTACTCTAATGGATGGTAGCCTTGTCATTATGGAAGGTAGTCTCTTATCGAGATTTTTGTTACTCCAATGGATGGTAGCCTTGTCATTATGAAACGTAGTTTGTTGTCTATATTTTTGTTATTCCATTGGATGGTAGCCTTTTCATTATTTAAGCCAGTCTGTTGTCGAGATTTCTGTTACTCCAATGGATGGTAGCCTTGTCATTATGAAAGGAACTCTGTTGTCGATATTTTTGTTACTCCAATGGATGGTAGCCTTATCATTATGGAAGGTAGCATGTTGTCGAGATTTCTGTTACTCCAATGGATGGTAGCCTAATCATTATGGAAGGTAGTTGTTGTCGAGATTTTTGTAACTCCAATGGATGGTAGCCTTGTCATTATAGATGGTACTCTGTCGTTATGATTTCTATTACTCCAATGGATGGCAGCCTTATCATTATGGATGGAAGTATATTATAGAAATCTTTTTTACTCCAATGGGTGGTAACCTTGTCATTATGAAAGGTAGTTTGTTGTCGATATTTTTTTTACTCCAATGGATGGTAGCCTTGTCATTATGGAAGGTAGTTTGTCATTGAGATATGTGTTACTTTAATGTGTGGTAGCCTTGTCATTATGGAAGGTACTCTGTCGTTATGATTTATATTACTCCAATAGATGGTAGCCTTGTCATTATGGAAGGTAGTCTTTTGTTCATATTTTTGTTACTCCAATGGATGGTAGCCTTGTCATTATAGAAGGTAGTCTGTTGTCGATATTTTTGTTATTCCAATGGATGGTAGCCATATCATTATGGAAGGTTGTATATTGTAGATATCTATTTTACTCCAATGGGTCGTAGCCTTGTCATTATGGAAGGTAGTCTGTTGTTGATATTTTTGTTACTCTATCGGATGGTAGCCTAATCATTATGGAAAGTAGTCTATTGTCGAGATTTGTGTTACTCCAATGGATGGTAGCCTTGTCATTATGGGACGTAGTCTATTGTCAATATTTCTGTTACTCCAATGGATTGTAGCCTTGTCATTATGGAAGGTACTTTGTTGTCAATATTTTTGTTACTCCAATGGATGGTAGCCTTGTTATTATGGAAGGTAGTCTGTTGTCGAGATTTTTATTACTCCAATGGATGGTAGCCTTGTAATTATGCAAGGTAGTCTTTTGTTCATATTTTTGTTACTCTGGTGGATAGTAGCCTTGTCATTATTGAAGGTAGTTTGTCGTTATGGTTTTTGTTACTCCAATGGATTTTAGCCTTGTCATTATGGAAGGTAGTCTTTTGTTCATATTTTTGTTACTCCAATGGATGGTAGCCTTGTCATTACAGAAGGAAGTCTGTTGTCGAGATTTTTGTTACTCCAATGATGGTAGCCTTGTCATTATGGAAGGTAGTCTGTTGTCGATATTTTTGCAACTACAATGGATGGTAGCCTTGTCATCCTGGAAGGTAGTGTGTTGTCGAGATTTTTGTTACTCTGATGGATGGTAGCCTTGTCATTATGGAAGGTAGTCTTTTGTTCATATTTTTGTTACTCCAATGGATGGTAGCCTTGTCCATATAGAAGGTAGTCCGTTGTCGATATTTTTGTTATTCCAATGGATGGTAGCCTTATCATTATGGAAGGTAGTATATTGTAGATATCTTTTTTACTACAATGGGTGGTAGCCTTGTAATTATGGAAGGTAGTTTGTTTTCCAGATTTTCGTTACTATAATGGATGGTAGCCTTGTCATTCTGGAAGGTAGTCTATTGTTGATATTTTTGTTACTTCAATGGATGGTAGCCTTGTCATTATGGAAGGTAGTCTGTTGTCGAGATTTTTGTTACTCGAATGGATGGTAGCCTTGTCATTATGGAAGGTAGTCTGTTGTCGAGATTTATGTTACTCCAATGGATGGTAGCCTTGTCATTATGGGACGTAGTGTGTTGTCAATATTTTTGTTACTCCAACGGATTGTAGCCTTGTCATTACGGAAGGTACTCTGTTGTCGAGGTTTTTGTTACTCCAATGGATGGTAGCCTTGTCATTATGTAAGGTACTCTGTTGTCAATATTTTTGTTACTCCAATGGATGATAGCCTTGTGATTATGGAAGGTAGTCTGTTTTCTTGATTTTTGTTATTCCAATGGATGGTAGCCTTTTCATTATGTAAGCCAGTCTGTTGTCGAGATTTTCGTTACTCCAATGGATGGTATCCTTTTCATTATGGAAGGTAGTGTGTTGTCAATATTTTTGTTACTCCAATGGATGGTAGCCTTGTCATTATGAAAGGAACTCTGTTGTCGATATTTTTGTAACTATAATGGATGGTAGCCTTATCATTATGGAAGGTAGTATGTTGTCGAGATTTCTGTTACTCCAATGGATGGTAGCCTAATCATTATGGAAGGTAGTCTGTTGTCGAGATTTTTGTAACTCCAATGGATGGTAGCCTTGTCATTATAGAAGGTATTTTGTTGTCGTTATTTTTATTACTCCAATGGATGGTAGCCTTATCATTATGCAAGGAAGTATATTATAGAAATCTTTTTTACTCCAATGGGTGGTAACCTTGTCATTATGGAAGGTAGTTTTTTGTCGATATTTTTTTTACTACAATGGATGGTAGCCTTGTCATTATGGAAGGTAGTTTGTCATTGAGATATGTGTTACTTTAATGTGTTGTAGCCTTGTCATTATGGAAGGTACTCTGTCGTTATGATTTCTATTACTCCAATGGATGGTAGCCTTGTCATTATGGAAGGTAGTCTTTTGTTCATATTTTTGTTACTCCAATGGATGGTAGCCTTGTCATTATAGAAGGTAGTCTATTGTCGATATTTTTGTTATTCAAATGGATGGTGGCCTTATCATTATGGAAGGTAGTCTATTGTCGAGATTTGTGTTACTCCAATGGATGGTAGCCTTGTCATTATGGGACGTAGTCTATTGTCAATATTTCTGTTACTCCAATGGATTGTAGCCTTGTCATTATGGAAGGTACTCTGTTGTCAAGATTTTTGTTAATCCAATGGATGGTAGCCTTGTCATTATGGAAGGTACTTCGTTGTCAATATTTTTGTTACTCCAATGGATGGTAGCCTTGTTATTATGGAAGGTAGTCTGTTGTCGAGATTTTTGTTACTCCAATGGATGGTAGCCTTGTAATTATGCAAGGTAGTCTTTTGTTCATATTTTTGTTACTCCAATGGATAGTAGCCTTGTCATTATTGAAGGTAGTTTTTCGTTATGGTTTTTGTTACTCCAATGGATTTTAGCCTTGTAATTATGGAAGGTAGTCTTTATTC
Organism: Vicia faba; assembly: GCA_948472305.1. NCBI lineage: Eukaryota > Viridiplantae > Streptophyta > Magnoliopsida > Fabales > Fabaceae > Vicia > Vicia faba. The sequence continues at coordinate 535,234,101 of OX451741.1, forward strand.
ATATTTTTGTTACTCCAATGGATGGTAGCCTTGTCATTACAGAAGGAAGTCTGTTGTCGATATTTTTGTTACTCCAATGATGGTAGCCTTGTCATTATGGAAGGTAGTCTGTTGTCGATATTTTTGTAACTACAATGGATGGTAGCCTTGTCATTCTGGAAGGTAGTCTGTTGTTGATATTTTTGTTACTCCAATGGATGGTAGACTTGTCAATATGGAAGGTAGTCTTTTGTCGAGATTTTTGTTACTCTAATGGATGGTAGCCTAGTCATTATGGAAGGCAGTCTTTTGTTCATATTTTTGTTACTCCAATGGATGGTAGCCTTGTCCATATAGAAGGTAGTCTGTTGTCGATATTTTTGTTATTCCAATGGATGGTAGCCTTATCATTATGGAAGGTAGTATATTGTAGATATCTTTTTTACTACAATGGGTGGTAGCCTTGTAATTATGGAAGGAAGTCTGTTGTCGAGATTTTTGTTACTCCAATGGATGGTAGCCTTGTCATTCTAGAAGGTAGTCTATTGTCGATATTTTTTTTACTTTAATGGATGGAAGCTTTGTCATTATGGAAGGTAGTCTCTTGTAAAGATTTTTGTTACTCCAATGGATGGTAGCCTTGTCATTATGAAACATAGTTTATTGTCTATATTTTTGTTATTCCATTGGATGGTAGCCTTGTGATTATGGAAGGTAGTCCATTTTCTTGATTTTTGTTCTTCCAATGGATGGTTGACTTTTCATTATGGAAGCCAGTTTGTTGTCGAGATTTTTGTTACTCCAATGGATGGTATCCTTTTCATTATGGAATGTAGTGTGTTGTCGATATTTTTGTTACTCCAATGATTGTTAGCCTTGTCATTATGGAAGGAACTCTGTTGTCGATATTTTTGTTACTCCAATGGATGGTAGCCTTGTCATTGTGGAAGGTAGTATGTTATCGAGATTTTTGTTACTCCAATGGATGTTAGCCTTGTAATTATGGAAGGTAGTCTGTTGTCGAGATTTTTGTTACTCCAATGGATCGTAGGCTTGTCATTATGGAAGGTAATCTGTCGTTATGATTTTTGTTACTCCAATGGATGGTAGCCTCATCATTATGGAAGGTAGTCTTTTGTTCAGATTTTTGTAACTCCAATGGATGGCAGCCTTGTCATTATAGAAGGTAGTTTGTTGTCGTTATTTTTGTTACTCCAATGGATGGTAGCCTTATCATTATGGAAGGTAGTATATGATAGATATCTTGGTTACTCCAAGGGTGGTAGCCTTGTCATTATGGTAGGTAGTTATTGTCGATATTTTTTTACTCCAATGGATGGTAGGCTTGTCATTATGTAAGGTAGTTTGTCATTGAGATATCTGTTACTTTAATGTGTGGTAGCCTTGTCATTATGGAAGGTACTCTGTCGTTATGATTTCTGTTACTTCAATGGATGGTAGCCTTGTCATTATGGAAGGTAGTCTTTTGGTCATATTTTTGTTACTCCAATGGATGGTAGTCTTGTCATTACAGAAGGAATTCTATTGTTAAGATTTTTGTTATTCCAATGAATGGTAGCCTTGTCATTATGGAAGGTAGTCTGTTGTCGAGATTTTTGTTACTCTAATGGATGGTAGCCTTGTCATTATGGAAGGTAGTCTCTTGTCGAGATTTTTGTTACTCCAATGGATGGTAGCCTTGTCATTATGAAACGAAGTTTGTTGTCTAGATTTTTGTTATTCCATTAGATGGTAGCCTTGTGATTATGGAAGGCAGTCTGCTTTCTTGATTTTTGTTATTTTAATGGATGGTAACCTTTTCTTTATGGAAGCTAGTCTGTTGTCGAGACTTTTGTTACTCCAATGGATGGTATCCTTTTCATTATGGAAGGTAGTCTTTTATTGATATTTTTGTTACTCCATTTGATGGTAGCCTTGTCATTATGGAAGGTAGTCTGTTGTCGAGATTTTTGTTACTCCAATGGATGGTAGCCTTGTCATTATGGAAGGTAGTCTATTGTCGTGATTTTTGTTACTCCAATGGATGGTATCCTTGTCATTATGGAAGGTAGTATGTTATCGATATCTTTTTTACTCCAATGGATGGTAGCCTTGTCGTTATGGAAGGTAGTCTGTTGTCGAGATATTTGTTACTCTAAGGGATGGTAGCCTTGTCATTATGGAACGTAGTCTATTGTCGATATTTTTGTTATTCCAATGGATGGTAGCATTGTCATTATAGAAGGTAGTATATTATCGAGATTTTTGTCACTACAAATGATGGTAGCCTTGTCATTATGGAAGGTAGTCTGTTGTCGAGAATTTTGTTACTACAATGTACTGTAGCCTTGTCGTTATAGAAGGTAGTCTGTTTTCGATATCTTTGTTACTCCGAGGGATGGTAGCCTAGTCATTATGGTAGGTAGTTTGTGTATGAAATTTTAGTTACTCCAATGGATGGTAGCCTTGTCATTATGGAAGGTTGTCTGTTGTCGAGATTTTTTATACTCCAATCGATTGTAGCATTGTCGTTATGGAAAATAGTCTGTTTTCGATTTCTTTGTTACTCCATTGGATGGTAGCCTTGTCATTATGGAAGGTAGTCTGTTGTCATGATTTTTGTTACTCAAATAGATAGTATCCTTGTTATTACGGAAGGTAGTATGTTGTAGATATCTTTGTTTCTCCAATGGATGGTAGCCTTATCATTATGGAAAGGAGTCTGTTGTCGAGATTTTTGTTACCCTAAGGGATGGTAGCCTTGTAATTATGGAAGGTAGTCTCTTGTGGATATTTTGGTTACTCCAATTATGGTACCCTTTTAATTATGAAAGGTAGTTTACTGTCGAGATTTTTGTTACTCCACTTCATGGTAGCCTTGACATTATGGAAGGTAGTGTGTTGTCGATATTTTTGATACTCCAATGGATGGTAACCTTGTCATAGTGGAAGGTTGTCTGTTGTCGTTATTTTTGTTACTCCAATGGATGGTAGCCTTGTCATTAAGGAAGGTAGTATGTTGTCGATATCTTTGTTACTCCAATGGATGGTAGCCTTGTCATTATGGAAGGTAGTTTGTTGTCGAGATTTTTGTTACTCTAAGGGATGGTAGCCTTGTCGTTATGGAACGTAGTCTGTTGTCGAGATTTTTCTTATTCCAATGGATGGTAGCCTTGTCATTATGAAAGGTAGTCTATTGTTGAGATTTTTGTTACTATAATAGATTGTAGACTTGTCATTATGGAAGGTATTCTATTGTCGATATTTTTATTACCCCAATGGATGGTAGCCTTGTCATTATAGAAGGTAGTATATTGTTGATATTTTTGTCACTACAATGGATGGTAGCCTTGTCATTATGGAAGGTAGTCTGTTGTCGAGATTTTTGTTACTACAATGGATTGTAGCCTTGTCGTTATGGAAGGTAGTCTGTTGTCGACATCTTTATTACTCTAATGGATGGTAGCCTTGTCATTATGGAAGGTAGTCTTTTGTCGAGATTTTTTATAATCCAATGGATTGTAGCCATGTCATTATGGAAGGTAGTCTCTTGTGGATATTTTGGTTACTCCAATTATGGTACCCTTGTAATTATGGAAGGTGGTCTATTGCCTAGATTTTTGTTACTCCACTTCATGGTAGGCTTCACATTATGGAAGGTAGTGTGTTGTCGATATTTTTGTTATTCTAATGGATGGTAGCCTTGTCATAGTGGAAGGTAGTCTGTTGTCGTGATTTTTGTTACTCCAAAGGATGGCAGCCTTGACTTTATGGAAGGTAGTATGTTGTTGATATCTTTGTTACTCCAATGGATGGTAGCCTTGTCATTATGGAAGGTAGTTTGTTGTTGAGATTTTTGTTACTCTAAGGGATGGTAGCCTTGTCGTTATGGAACGTAGTCTGTTGTCGAGATTTTTGTTATTCCAATGGATGGTAGCCTTGTCATTATGAAAGGTAGTCTATTGATGAGATTTTTGTTACTATAATAGATTGTAGACTTGTCATTATGGAAGGTAGTCTGTTGTCGAGATTTTTATTACTCCAATGGATGGTAGCCTTGTCATTATAGAAGGTAGTATATTGTTGATATTTTTGTCACTACAATGGATGGTAGCCTTGTCATTATGGAAGGTAGTTTGTTGTCGATATTTTTGTTACTACAATGGATTGTAGCCTTGTCGTTGTGGAAGGTAGTCTGTTGTCGATATCTTTGTTACTCCAATGGATGGTAGCCTAGTCATTATGGAAGGTAGTTTGTGTACGAGATTTTAGTTACTTCAATGGATGGTAGCCTTGTCATTATGGAAGGTAGTCTGTTGTCGAGATTTTTTATACTCCAATGGATTGTAGCCTTGTCATTATGGAAGGTAGTTTCTTGTTGTTATTTTGGTTACAACCATTATGGTACCCTTGTAATTATGGAAGGTAGTCTATTGCCTAGATTTTTGTTACTCCACTTCATGGTAGCCTTGACATTATCGAAGGTAGTGTGTTGTCGATATTTTTGTTATTCTAATGGATGGTAGCCTTTTCATAGTGGAAGGTAGTATGTTGTCGTGATTTTTGTTATTCCAATGGATGGTAGCCTTGTCATTATGGAAGGTAGTTAGTTGTCGAGATTTTTGTTACTCTAAGGGATGGTAGCCTTGTCGTTATGCAACGTAGTCTGTTGTCGAGATTTTTGTTATTCCAATGGATGGTAGCCTTTTCATTATGAAAGGTAGTCTATTGTTGAGATTTTTGTTACTATAATAGATTGTAGACTTGTCATTATGGAAGGTAGTCTATTGTTGAGATTTTTGTTACTATAATAGATTGTAGACTTGTCATTATGGAAGGTAGTCTGTTGTCGAGAATTTTTCTTACTCCAATGGATGGTAGCCTTGTCATTATAGAAGGTAGTATATTGTCGAGATTTTTGTTACTACGATGGATTGTAGCCTTGTCGTTATGGAAGGTAGTCTGTGGTCGATATCTTTGTTACTCCAATGGATGGTAGCCTAGTCATTATCAAAGGTAGTTTGTTGTCGAGTTTTTTGTTACTCTAATGGATGGTAGCCTTGTCATTATGGAAGGTAGTCTGTTGTTGAGATTTTTTATACTCCAATGGATTGTAGCCTTGTCATTATGGAAGGTAGTCTCTTGTGGATAATTTTGTTACTCCAATGATGGTACCCTTGTCATTATGGAAGGTAGTCTTTGTCGAGATTTTTGTTACTCTAATGGAAGGTAGACTTTTCATTATCGAAGGTAGTCTGTTGTCGAGATTTCTGTTACTCCAATGGATTGTAGCCTTGTCATTATGGAAGGTAGTCTCTTGTGGATATTTTGGTTACTCCAATTATGGTACTCTTGTAATTATTGAAGGTGGTCTATTGCCTAGATTTTTGTTACTACACTTCCTGGTAGCCTTGACATTATGGAAGGTAGTGTGTTGTCGATATTTTTGTTATTCTAATGGATGGTAGCCTTGTCAGAGTGGAAGGTAGTATGTTGTCGTGATTTTTGTTACTCCAATGCATGGTAGCCTTGTCATTATAGAAGGTAGTATATTGTTGATATTTTTGTCACTACAATGGATGGTAGCCTTGTTATTATGGAAGTTAGTCTGTTGTCGAGATATTTGTTACTACAATGGATTGTAGCCTTGTCGTTATGGAAGGTAATCTATTGTCGATATCTTTGTTACTCAAATGGATGGTAGCCTAGTCATTATCAAATGTAGTCTATTGTCGAGTTTTTTGTTACTCCAATGGATGGTAGCCTTGTCATTATGGAAGGTAGTATGTTGTTGAGATTTTTTATACTCCAATGGATTGTAGTCTTGTCATTATGGAAGGTATTCTGTTGTGGATAATTTTGTTACTCCAATGATGGTACCCTTGTCATTATGGAAGGTAGTCTGTTGTCGAGATTTTTGTTACTCCAATGGATGGTAGACTTGTCATTATCGAAGGTAGTCTATTGTCGTGATTTCTGTTACTCCAATGGATTGTAGCCTTGTCATTATAGAAGGTAGACTCTTGTGGATATTTTGGTTACTACAATTATGGTACCCTTGTAATTATGGAAGGTGGTCTATTGCGTAGATTTTTGTTACTCCACTTCATGGTAGCCTTGACATTATGAAAGGAAGTGTGTTGTCGATATTTTTGTTATTCTAATGGATGATAGCCTTGTCATAGTGGAAGGTAGTTTATTGTCGTGATTTTTGTTACTCTAATGGATGGTAGCCTCGTCATTATGGAAGGTAGTATGTTGTCGATATCTTTGTTACTCCAATTGATGGTAGCCTTGTCATTATGGAAGGTAGTTTGTTGTCGAGATTTTTGTTACTCTAAGGGATGGTAGCCTTGTCGTTATGGAACGTAGTTTGTTGTCGAGATTTTTGTTATTCCAATGGATGGTAGCCTTTTCATTATGATAGGTAGTCTATTGTTGAGATTTTTGTTACTATAATAGATTGTAGACTTGTAATTATGGAAGGTAGTTTGTTGTGGAGATTTTTATTACTCCAATGGATGGTAGCCTTATCATTATAGAAGGTAGTATATTGTTGAGATTTTTGTCAATAAAATGGATGGTAGCCTTGTCATTATGAAAGGTAGTCTATTGTCGAGATTTTTGTTACTATAATGGATTGTAGCCTTGTCATTATGGAAGGTAGTTTGTTGTCGATATCTTTGTTACTCCAATGGATGGTAGCCTAGTCATTATGGAAGGTAGTCTGTTGTCGAGTTTTTTGTTACTCTAATGGATGGTAGCCTTGTCATTATGGAAGGTAGTCTGTTGTTGAGATTTTTTATACTCCAATGGATTGTAGCCTTGTCATTATGGAAGGTAGTCTCTTGTGGATATTTTGGTTACTCCAATGATGGACCCCTTGTAATTATGGAAGGTAGTCTTTTGTCGAGATTTTTGTTACTCCAATGGATGGTAACCTTGTACTTATGGAAGGTAGTCTGTTGTCGATAGTTTTGTTACTCCATTGGATGGTAGCCTTGTCATTATAGAAGTTAGTCTGTTGTTGAGATTTTTTATACTCCAATGGATTGTAGCCTTTTCATTATGGAAGGTAGTCTCTTGTGGATATTTTGGTTACTCCAATGATGGTACCCTTGTCATTATGGAAAGTAGTCTGTTGTCGAGATTTTTGTTACTCCAATTGATGGTAGAATGGTCATTATCGAAGGTAGTTTGTTGTCGAGATTTCTGTTACTCCAATGGATGGTAACCTTGTCATTAAGGAAGGTAGTGTGTTGTCTATATTTTTGTTACTCCATTGGATGGTAGCCTTGTCATTATAGAAGGTAGTGTGTTGTCGATATTTTTGTTATTCCAATGGATGGTAGCGTTGTCATTATGGAAGGTAGTCTATTGTCGTGATTTTTGTTACTACAATGGATTGTAGCCTTGTCGTTATGGAAGGTAATCTATTGTCGATATCTTTGTTACTCAAATGGATGGTAGCCTAGTCATTATCGAAGGTAGTTTGTTGTCGAGTTTTTTGTTACTCCAATGGATGGTAGCCTTGTCATTATGGAAGGTAGTCTGTTGTTGAGATTTTTTATACTCCAATGGATTGTAGTCTTGTCATTATGGAAGGTAGTATATTGTCGAGATTTTTGTCACTACAATGGATGGTAGCCTTGTCATTATGGAAGGTAGTCTATTGTCGAGAATTTTGTTACTACAATGGATTGTAGCGTTGTCGTTATGGAAGGTAGTCTGTTATCGATATCTTTGTTACTCCAATGGATGGTAGCCTTGTCATTATGGAAGGTAGTCTGTTGTCGAGACTTTTTATACTCTAATGGATTGTAGCCTTGTCATTATGGAAGGTAGTCTCTTGTGGATATTTCCGTTACTCCAATGATGGTACCCTTGTCATTATGGAAGGTAGTCTATTGTCGAGATTTTTGTTACTCCAATGGATGGTAGACTTGTCATTATCGAAGGTAGTCTGTTGTCGAGATTTCTGTTACTCTAATGGATGGTAACCTTATCATTATGGAAGGTAGTCTATTGTCGATATTTATATTACTCCATTGGATGGTAGCCTTGTCATTATGGAAGGTAGTCTGTTGTTGAGATTTCTTATACTCCAATGGATTGTAGCCTTGTCATTATGGAAGGTAGTCTCTTGTCGATATTTTGGTTACTCCAATGATGGTACCCTTGTCATTATGGAAGGTAGTCAGTTGTCGATATTTTTGTTACTCAAAGGGATGGTAGCCTTGTCCATATGGAAGGTTGTCTGTTGTCGAGATTTTTGTTATTCCAATAGATGTTAGCATTGTCATTATAGAAGGTAGTATATTGTCGAGAGTTTTGTCACTACAATGGATGGTAGCCTTGTCATTACGGAAGGTAGTCTGTTGTCGAGAATTTTGTTACTACAATGGATTGTAGCCTTGCCGTTATGGAAGGTAGTTTGTTGTCAATATCTTTGGTACTCCAATGGATGGTAGCCTAGTCATTATGGAAGGTAGTTTGTGTACGATATTTTTGTTATTCCAATGGATAGTAGCCTTGTCACTATGAAATGTAGTCTGTTGTCGTGATTTTTGTTACTCTATGGGATGGTAGCCTTGTCATTATGGAAGGTAGTATGTTAACAATATCTTTGTTACTCCAATGAATGGTAGCCTTCTCATTATGGAAGGTAGTCTCTTATGGATATTTTGGTTACTCCAATGATGGTACCCTTGTCATTATGGAAGGTAGTCTTTTGTCGAGATTTTTGTTACTCCAATGGATGATAGACTTTTCATTATCGAAGGTAGTCTGTTGTCGAGATTTCTGTTACTCCAATGGATGGTAGCCTTGTCATTATGAAAGGTAGTCTATTGTCGATATTTTTGTTACTCCATTGGATGGTAGCCTTGTCATTATGGAAGGTAGTGTGTTATTGATATTTTTGTTATTCCAATGGATGGTAGCCTTGTCGTTATGGAACGTAGTCTGTTGTCTTGATTTTTGTTATTCCAATGAATGATAGCCTTGTCATTATGGATGGTAGTATGTTGTAGATATCTTTGTTACTCCAATGGACGGTAGCCCTTTCATTATCGAAGGTAGTCCATTGTCGATATCTTTGTTACTCCAATGGATGGTAGCGTTGTCATTATGGAAGGTAGTTTGTGGTCAAGATTTTTGTTACTCTAAGGGATGGTAGCCTTGTTGTTATGGAACATAGTCTGTTGCCGAGATTTTTGTTATTCCAATGGATGGTAGCCTTGTCATTATGAAAGGTAGTCTATTGTTGAGATTTTTGTTACTATAATAGATTGTATACTTGTCATTATGGAAGGTAGTCTGTTGTCGAGATTTTTATTACTCCAATGAAAGGTAGCCTTGTCATTATAGAAGCTAGTATATTGTTGGGATTTTTTCACTACAATGGATGGTAGCCTTGTCATTAAGGAAGGTAGTCTATTGTCGAGATTTTTGTTACTACAATGGATTGTAGCCTTATCGTTATGGAAGGTAGTCTGTTTTCGATATCGTTGTTACTCCAATGGATGGTATCCTAGTCATTATGGAAGGTAGTCTGTTGTGGAGTTTTTTGTTACTCCAATGGATGGTAGCCTTATCATTATGGAAGGTAGTCTGTAGTTGAGAATTTTTATACTCTAAAGGATTGTAGCCTTTTCATTATGGAAGGTAGTCTCTTGTGGATATTTTGGTTACTCCAATGATGGTACCCTTGTCATTATGGAAGGTAGTCTGTTGTCGAGATTTTTTTTTATTCCAATGGATGGTAGCCTTGGCATTATGAAAGGTAGTCTATTGTTGAGATTTTTGTTACTATAATAGATTGTATACTTGTCATTATGGAAGGTAGTCTGTTGTCGAGATTTTTATTACTCCAATGAACGGTAGCCTTGTCATTATAGAAGGTAGTATATTGTTGAGATTTTTGTCACTACAATGGATGGTAGCCATGTCATTATGGAAGGTAGTCTATTGTCGAGATTTTTGTTACTCCAATGGATTGTAGCCTTGTCGTTACGGAAAGTAGTCTGTTGTCCATATTTTTGTTACTTCAATGGATGGTAGCCTTATCATTATGGAAGGTAGTCTGTTGTTAAGATTTTTTATACTCTAATGGAATGTAGCCTTTTCAATATGGAATGTAGTCTCTTGTGGATATTTTGGTTACTCCAATGATGGTACCCTTGTCATTATGGAAGGTAGTCTGTTGTCGAGATTTTTGTTACTCCAATGGATGGTAGACTTGTCATTATTGAAGGTAGTCTATTGTCGAGAATTTTATTACTACAATGGATTGTAGCTTTGTCGTTATGGAAGGTAGTCTGTTGTCGATATCTTTGTTACTCCAACTGATGGTAACCTAGTCATTATGGAAGGTAGTTTGTGTACGATATTTTTGTTATTCCAATGGATGGTAGCCTTGTCATTATGGAAGGTAGTATGTTGTCGATATCTTTGTTACTCCAATGGATGGTAGCCTTGTCATTGTGGAAGGTAGTCTATTGTCGAGAATTTTAATACTCTAATGGATTGAAGCCTTGTCATTATGGAAGGTAGTATCTTATGGATATTTTGGTTACTCCAATGATGGTACCCTTGTCATTATGGAAGGTAGTCTTTTGTCGAGAGTTTTGTTACTCCAATGGATGGTAGACTTTTCATTATCGAAGGTAGTCTGTTGTCGAGATTTCTATTACTCCAATGGATGGTAGCCTTGTCATTATGAAAGGTAGTCTATTGTCGATATTTTTGTTACTCCATTGGATGGTAAACTTGTCATTATGGAAGGTAGTGTGTTATCGATATTTTTGTTATTCCAATGGATGGTAGCCTTGTCGTTATGGAACGTAGACTGTTGTCTTGATTTTTGTTATTCCAATGAATGATAGCCTTGTCATTATAGAAGGTAGTATGTTGTAGATATCTTTGTTACTCCAATGGATGGTAGCCTTGTCATTATGGAACAAAGTCTTTTGTCGTGATTTTTTTTTATTCCAATGGATGGTAGCCTTTTCATTATGAAAGGTAGTCTATTGTTGAGATTTTTGTTAATATAATAGATTGTAGACTTGTCATTATGGAAGGTAGTCTGTTGTCGAGATTTTTATTACTCTAATGAATGGTAGCCTTGTCATTATAGAAGGTAGTATATTGTTGAGATTTTTGTCACTACAATGGATGGTGGCCTTGTCATTATGGAAGGTAATCTATTGTCGAGATTTTTGTTACTACAATGGATTGTAGCCTTGTCGTTATGGAAGGTAGTCTGTTGTCGTTATCTTTGTTACTCCAATGGATGGTAGCCTAGTCATTATGGAAGGTAGTCTGTTGTCGAGTTTTTTGTTACACCAATGGATGGTAGCCTTGTCATTATGGAAGGTATTCTGTTGTTGAGATTTTTATACTTCAATGGATTGTAGCCTTGTCATTATGGAAGGTAGTCTCTTATGGATATTTTGGTTACTCCAATGATGTACCCTTGTCATTATGGAAGGTAGTCTGTTGTCGAGATTTTTGTTACTCCAATGGATGGTAGAGTTATCATTATCGAAGGTAGTCTATTGTCAAGATTTCTGTTACTCCAATGGATGGTAACCTTGTCATTATGGAAGGTAGTCTGTTGTCGATATTTTTGTTACTCCATTGGATGGTAGCCTTGTCATTATGGAAGGTAGTGTGGTGTCGAGATTTTTGTTATTTCAACGGATGGTAGCGTTGTCATTATGGAAGGTAGTTTGTTGTCGAGATTTTTGTTACTCTAAGGGATGGTAGCCTTGTCCATATCTAAGGTTGTTTGTTGTCGAGATTTTTGTTATTCCAATGGATGGTAGCGTTGTCATTATAGAAGGTAGTATATTGTCGAGATTTTTGTCACTACAATGGATGGTAACCGTGTCATTATGGAAGGTAGTCTGTTGTCGAGAATTTTTATAGTACAATGGATTGTAGCCTTGTCGTTATGGAAGGTAGTGTGTTGTAGATATCTTCGTTACTCCGATGGATGGTAGCCTAGTCATTATGGAAGGTAGTTTTTGTACGATATTTTTGTTATTCCAATGGATGGTAGCCTTGTCATTATGAAAGGTAGTCTGTTGTCGTGATTTTTGTTACTCTATGGGATGGTAGCCTTGTCATTATGGAAGGTAGTATGTTGTCGATATCTTTGTTACTCCAATGGATGGTAGCCTTGTCATTATGAAAGGTAGTCTATTGTCGAGATTTTTATTACTCCAATGAACGGTAGCCTTGTCATTATAGAAGGTAGTATATTGTTGAGATTTTTGTCACTACAATGGATGGTAGCCTTGTCATTATGGAAGGTAGTTTGTTGTCAAGATTTTTGTTACTCAAATGGATGGTAGCCTTGTCATTATGGAAGGTTGTCTGTTGTCGAGACTTTTGTTACTACAATGGATTGTAGCCTTGTCGTTATGGAAGGTAGTCTGTGGTTGATATCTTTGTTACTCCAATGGATGGTAGCCTAGTCATTATGGAAGGTAGTCTGTTGTTTAGTTTTTTGTTACTCCAATGGATGGTAGCCTTATCATTATGAAAGGTAGTCTGTGGTCGAGATTTTTTATTCTCCAATGGATTGTAGCCTTGTCCTTATGGAAGGTAGTCTCTTGTGGATATTTTGGTTACTCCAATGATGGTACCCTTGTCATTATGGAAGGTAGTCTATTGTCGATATTTTTGTTACTCCATTGGATGGTAAACTTGTCATTTTGGAAGGTAGTGTGTTATCGATATTTTTGTTATTCCAATGGATGGTAGCCTTGTCGTTATGGAATGTAGACTGTTGTCTTGATTTTTGTTATTCCAATGAAAGATAGCCTTGTAATTATGGAAGGTAGTATGTTGTAGATATCTTTGTTACTCCAATGGATGGTAGCCTTGTCATTATGGAAGGTAGTCCGTTGTCGATAACTTTGTTACTCCAATGGATGGTAGCCTTGTCATTATGGAAGGTAGTTTGTTGTCGAGATTTTTGTTACTCTAAGGGATGGTAGCCTTGTTGTTATGGAACATAGTTTGTTGTCGAGATTTTTTTTATTCCAATGGATGGTAGCCTTGTCATTATTAAAGGTAGTCTGTTGTTGAGATTTTTGTTAATATAATAGATTGTATACTTGTCATTATGGAAGGTAGTCTTTTGTCAAGATTTTTATTACTCCAATGAATGGTAGCCTTGTCATTTTAGAAGGTAGTATATTGTTGAGATTTTTGTCACTACAATGGATGGTAGCCTTGTCATTATGGAAGGTAGTCTATTGTCGAGATTTTTGTTACTACAATGGATTGTAGCCTTGTCGTTATGGAAGGTAGTATATTGTCGATATCTTTGTTACTCCAATGGATGGTATCCTAGTCATTATGGAAGGTAGTTTGTTGTCGAGTTTTTTGTTACTCCAATGGATTGTAGCCTTGTCATTATGGAAGGTAGTTTGTTCTTGAGATTTTTTATACTCCAATGGATTATAGCCTTTTCATTATGGAAGGTAGTCTCTTGTGGATATTTTGGTTACTCCAATGATGGTACCCTTGTCATTATGGAAGGTAGTCTGTTGTCGTGATTTTTGTTACTCCAATGGATGGTAGCCTTGTCCTTATGGAAGGTAGTATGTTGTCGATATCTTTGTTACTCCAATGGATGGTAGCCTTGTCATTATGGAAGGTAGTTTGTTGTCGAGATTTTTGTTACTCTAAGGGATGGTAGCCTTGTCGTTATGGAATGTAGTCTGTTGTCGAGATATTTGTTATTCCAATGGATGGTAGCCTTGTCATTATGAAAAGTAGTCTATTGTTGAAATTTTTGTTACTATAATAGATTGTAGACTTGTCATTATGGAAGGTAGTCTGTTGTCGAGATTTTTATTACTCCAATGGATGGTAGCCTTGTCATTATAGAAGGTAGTATATTGTTGATATTTTTGTCAATACAATGGATGGTAGCCTTGTCATTATGGAAGGTAGTCTATTGTCAATATTTTTGTTACTATAATGGATTGTAGCCTTGCGTTATGGAAGGTAGTCTGTTGTGGATATCATTGTTACTCCAATGGATGGTAGCCTAGTCATTATGGAAGGTAGTCTGTTGTCGAGTTTTTTGTTACACCAATGGATGGTAGCCTTGTCATTATGGAAGGTAGTCTGTTGTTGAGATTTTGTATACTTCAATGGATTGTAGCCTTGTCATTATGGAAGGTAGTCTCTTATGGATATTTTGGTTACTCCAATGATGGTACCCTTGTCATTATGGAAGGTAGTCTCTTGTCGAGATTTCTGTTACTCCAATGGATGGTAACCTTATCATTATGGAAGGTAGTCTGTTGTCGATATTTTTGTTTCTCCATTGGATGGTGGCCTTGTCATTATGGAAGGTAGTGTGGTGTCGAGATTTTTGTTATTTCAATGGATGGTAGCGTTGTCATTATGGAAGGTAGTTTGTTGTCGAGATTTTTGTTACTCTAAGGGATGGTAGCCTTGTCCATATCTAAGGTTGTTTGTTGTCGATATTTTTGTTATTCCAATGGATGGTAGCGTTGTCATTATAGAAGGTAGTATATTGTCGAGATTTTTGTCACTACAATGGATGGTAGCCTTGTCATTATGGAAGGTAGTCTGTTGTCGATAATTTTTATAGTACAATGGATTGTAGCCTTGTCGTTATGGAAGGTAGTGTGTTGTAGATATCTTTGTTACTCCAATGAATGGTAGCCTTGTCGTTATGGAAGGTAGTTTGTGTACGATATTTTTGTTATTCCAATGGATGGTAGCCTTGTCATTATGAAAGGTAGTCTGTTGTCATGATATTTGTTACTCCAATGGATGGTAGCCTTGTCATTATGGAAGGTAGTCTGTTGTCGAGATTTTTGTTACTCCAATGGATGGTAGCCTTGTCATTATAGAAGGTAGTATATTGTTGAGATTTTTGTCACTACAATTGATGGTAGCCTTGTCATTATGGAAGGTAGTCTGTTGTCGAGATTTTTGTTACTACAATGGATTAGAGCCTTGTCGTTATGGAAGGTAGTCTGTTGTCGATATCTTTGTTACTCCAATGGATGGTAGCCTAGTCATTATTGAAGGTAGTCTATTGTCGAGATTTTTATTACTCCAATGGATGGTAGACTTGTCATTATCAAAGGTAGTCTGTTGTCGAGATTTCTATTACTCCAATGGACGGTAGCCTTGTCATTATGAAAGGTAGTCTGTTGTCGATATTTTTGTTACTCCATTGGATGGTAGCCTTGTCATTATGGAAGGTAGTCTGTTGTCGTGATTTTTGTTATTCCAATGAATGGTAGCCTTGTCATTATGGAAGGTAGTATGTTGTCGATATCTTTGTTACTCCAATGGATGGTAGCCTTGTCATTATGGAAGGTAGTCTGTTGTCGAGATTTTTTATACTCTAATGGATTGTAGCCTTTGTCATTATGGAAGGTAGTCTCTTGTGGATATTTTGGTTACTCCAATGATGGTACCCTTGTCATTATGGAAGGTAGTCTATTGCCGATATTTTTGTTACTCCACTGCATGGTAGCCTTGATATTATGGAAGGTAGTGTATTGTTGATATTTTTGTTATTCTAATGGATGGTAGCCTTGTCATTATGAAAGGTAGTCTGTTGCCGTGATTTTTGTTACTCCACTTGATGGTTGCATTGTCATTATGGAAGGTAGTATGTTGTCGATATCTTTGTTACTCTAATGGATGGTAGCCTTGTCATTATGGAAGGTAGTCTGTTGTCGAGATTTTTGTAACTCTAAGGGATGGTAGCCTTGTTATTATGGAAGGTCGTTTGTTGTCGAGATTTTTGTTACTCCAATGGATGGTAGCCTTGTCATTATAGAAGGTAGTATATTGTTGAGATTTTTGTCACTACAATTGATGGTAGCCTTGTCATTATGGAAGGTAGTCTGTTGGCAAGATTTTTGTTACTACAATGGATTGTAGCCTTGTCGTTATGGAAGGTAGTTTATTGTCGATATTTTTGTTACTCCAATGGATGGTAGCCTAGTCATTATGGAAGGTAGTCTGTTGTTTAGTTTTTTGTTACTCCAATGGATGGTAGCCTTATCATTATGGAAGGTAGTCTGTTGTCAAGATTTTTTATACTCCAATGGATTGTAGCCATGTCCTTATGGAAGGTAGTCTCTTGTGGATATAATGGTTACTCCAATGATGGTACCCTTGTCATTATGGAAGGTAGTCTATTGTCGAGATTTTTGTTACTCCAATGGATGGTAGACTTGTCATTATCGAAGGTAGTCTGTTGTCGAGATTTCTGTTACTCCAATGGATGGTAGCCTTATCATTATGAAAGGTAGTCTATTGTCGATATTTTTTTTACTCCATTGGATGGTAGCCTTGTCATTATGGAAGGTCGTGTGGTGTCGATATTTTTGTTATTCCGATGGATGGTATCCTAGTCATTATGGAAGGTAGTCTATTGTCGTGATTTTTGTTATTCCAATGAATGGTATCCTTGTCATTATGGAAGGTAGTATGTTATAGATATCTTTGTTATTCCAATGGATGGTAGCCTTGTCATTATGGAAGGTAGTCTGTTGTCGAGATTTTTGTTACTCCAATGGATGATATCCTTGTCATTATAGAAGGAAGTATATTGTCGTGATTTTTGTCACTACAATGAATGGTAGCCTTGTCATTATGGAAGGTATTCTATTGTCGATATTTTTGTCAATACAATGGATGGTAGCCTTGTCATTATGGAAGGTAGTTTATTGTCAATATTTTTGTTACTATAATGGATTGTAGCCTTGCGTTATGGAAGGTAGTCTGTTGTGGATATCATTGTTACTCCAATGGATGGTAGCCTAGTCATTATGGAAGGTAGTCTGTTGTCGAGTTTTTTGTTACACCAATGGATGGTAGCCTTGTCATTATGGAAGGTAGTCTGTTGTTGAGATTTTTTATACTTCAATGGATTGTAGCCTTGTCATTATGGAAGGTAGTCTCTTATGGATATTTTGGTTACTCCAATGATGGTACCCTTGTCATTATGGAAGGTAGTCTGTTGTCGAGATTTCTGTTACTCCAATGGATGGTAACCTTATCATTATGGAAGGTAGTCTGTTGTCGATATTTTTGTTTCTCCATTGGATGGTGGCCTTGTCATTATGGAAGGTAGTGTGGTGTCGAGATTTTTGTTATTTCAATGGATGGTAGCGTTGTCATTATGGAAGGTAGTTTGTTGTCGAGATTTTTGTTACTCTAAGGGATGGTAGCCTTGTCCATTTCTAAGGTTGTTTGTTGTCGATATTTTTGTTATTCCAATGGATGGTAGCGTTGTCATTATAGAAGGTAGTATATTGTCGAGATTTTTGTCACTACAATGGATGGTAGCCTTGTCATTATGGAAGGTAGTCTGTTGTCGAGAATTTTTATAGTACAATGGATTGTAGCCTTGTCGTTATGGAAGGTAGTGTGTTGTAGATATCTTTGTTACTCCAATGAATGGTAGCCTTGTCGTTATGGAAGGTAGTTTGTGTACGATATTTTTGTTATTCCAATGGATGGTAGCCTTGTCATTATGAAAGGTAGTTTGTTGTCATGATATTTGTTACTCCAATGGATGGTAGCCTTGTCATTATGGAAGGTAGTTTGTTGTCGAGATTTTTGTTACTCCAACGGATGGTAGCCTTGTCATTATAGAAGGTAGTATATTGTTGAGATTTTTGTCACTATAATTGATGGTAGCCTTGTCATTATGGACGGTAGTCTGTTGTCGAGATTTTTGTTACTACAATTGATTAGAGCTTTGTCGTTATGGAAGGTAGTCTATTGTCGATATCTTTGTTACTCCAATGGATGGTAGCCTAGTGATTATTGAAGGTAGTCTATTGTCGAGATTTTTATTACTCCAATGGATGGTAGACTTGTCATTATCAAAGGTAGTCTGTTGTCGAGATTTCTGTTACTCCAATGGACGGTAGCCTTGTCATTATGAAAGGTAGTCTGTTGTCGATATTTTTGTTACTCCATTGGATGGTAGCCTTGTCATTATGGAAGGTAGTCTGTTGTCGTGATTTTTGTTATTCCAATGAATGGTAGCCTTGTCATTATGGAAGGTAGTATGTTGTCGATATCTTTGTTACTCCAATGGATGGTAGCCTTGTCATTATGGAAGGTAGTCTCTTGTGGATATTTTGGTTACTCCAATGATGGTACCCTTGTCATTATGGAAGGTAGTCTATTGCCGATATTTTTGTTACTCCACTGCATGGTAGCCTTGACATTATGGAAGGTAGTGTATTGTTGATATTTTTGTTATTCTAATGGATGGTAGCCTTGTCATTATGAAAGGTAGTCTGTTGCCGTGATTTTTGTTACTCCACTTGATGGTTGCATTGTCATTATGAAAGGTAGTATGTTGTCGATATCTTTGTTACTCTAATGGATGTTAGCCTTGTCATTATGGAAGGTAGTCTGTTGTCGAGATTTTTGTAACTCTAAGGGATGGTAGCCTTGTTATTATGGAAGGTCGTTTGTTGTCGAGATTTTTGTTACTCCAATGGATGGTAGCCTTGTCATTATAGAAGGTAGTATATTGTTGAGATTTTTGTCACTACAATTGATGGTAGCCTTGTCATTATGGAAGGTAGTCTGTTCGCAAGATTTTTGTTACTACAATGGATTGTAGCCTTGTCGTTATGGAAGGTAGTCTGTTGTCGATATTTTTGTTACTCCAATGGATGGTAGCCTAGTCATTATGGAAGGTAGTCTGTTGTTTAGTTTTTTGTTACTCCAATGGATGGTAGCCTTATCATTATGGAAGGTAGTCTGTTGTCGAGATTTTTTATACTCCAATGGATTGTAGCCATGTCCTTATGGAAGGTAGTCTCTTGTGGATATAATGGTTACTCCAATGATGGTACCCTTGTCATTATGGAAGGTAGTCTATTGTCATGATTTTTGTTACTCCAATGGATGGTAGACTTGTCATTATCGAAGGTAGTCTGTTGTCGAGATTTCTGTTACTCCAATGGATGGTAGCCTTATCATTATGAAAGGTAGTCTATTGTCGATATTTTTTTTACTCCATTGGACGGTAGCCTTGTCATTATGGAAGGTCGTGTGGTGTCGATATTTTTGTTATTCCGATGGATGGTAGCCTAGTCATTATGGAAGGTAGTCTATTGTCGTGATTTTTGTTATTCCAATGAATGGTAGCCTTGTCATTATGGAAGGTAGTATGTTATAGATATCTTTGTTATTCCAATGGATGGTAGCCTTGTCATTATGGAAGGTAGTCTGTTGTCGAGATTTTTGTTACTCCAATGGATGATATCCTTGTCATTATAGAAGGAAGTATATTGTCGTGATTTTTGTCACTACAATGAATGGTAGCCTTGTAATTATGGAAGGTATTCTATTGTCGATATTTTTGTAACTACAATGGATTGTAGCCTTGTCATTGTGGATGGTAGTCTGTTGTCGATATCTTTGTTACTCCAATGTATGGTAGCCTAGTCCTTATGGAAGGTAGTCTATTGTCGAGATTTTTATTACTCCAATGGATGGTAGACTTGTCATTATGAAAGGTAGTCTGTTGTCGAGATTTCTGTTACTCCAATGGACGGTAGCCTTGTCATTATGAAAGGTAGTCTGTTGTCGATATTTTTGTTACTCCATTGGATGGTAGCCTTGTCATTATGGAAGGTAGTCTGTTGTCGTGATTTTTGTTATTCCAATGAATGGTAGCCTTGTCATTATGGAAGGTAGTATGTTGTCGATATCTTTGTTACTCCAATGGATGGTAGCCTTGTCATTATGGAAGGTAGTCTGTTGTCGAGATTGTTTATACTCTAATGGATTGTAGCCTTTGTCATTATGGAAGGTAGTCTCTTGTGGATATTTTGGTTACTCCAATGATGGTACCCTTGTCATTATGGAAGGTAGTCTATTGCCGATATTTTTGTTACTCCACTGCATGGTAGCCTTGATATTATGGAAGGTGGTGTATTGTTGATATTTTTGTTATTCTAATGGATGGTAGCCTTGTCATTATGAAAGGTAGTCTGTTGCCGTGATTTTTGTTACTCCACTTGATGGTTGCATTGTCATTATGGAAGGTAGTATGTTGTCTATATCTTTGTTACTCTAATGGATGGTAGCCTTGTCATTATGGAAGATAGTCTGTTGTCGAGATTTTTGTAACTCTAAGGGATGGTAGCCTTGTTATTATGGAAGGTCGTTTGTTGTCGTGATTTTTGTTACTCCAATGGATGGTAGCCTTGTCATTATAGAAGGTAGTATATTGTTGAGATTTTTGTCACTACAATTGATGGTAGCCTTGTCATTATGGAAGGTAGTCTGTTGGCAAGATTTTTGTTACTACGATGGATTGTAGCCTTGTCGTTATGGAAGGTAGTCTGTTGTCGATATTTTTGTTACTCCAATGGATGGTAGCCTAGTCATTATGGAAGGTAGTCTGTTGTTTAGTTTTTTGTTACTCCAATGGATGGTAGCCTTATCATTATGGAAGGTAGTCTGTTGTCGAGATTTTTTATACTCCAATGGATTGTAGCCATGTCCTTATGGAAGGTAGTCCCTTGTGGATATAATGGTTACTCCAATGATGGTACCCTTGTCATTATGGAAGGTAGTCTATTGTCGAGATTTTTGTTACTCCAATGGATGGTAGACTTGTCATTATCGAAGGTAGTCTGTTGTCGAGATTTCTGTTACTCCAATGGATGGTAGCCTTATCATTATGAAAGGTAGTCTATTGTCGATATTTTTTTTACTCCATTGGATGGTAGCCTTGTCATTATGGAAGGTCGTGTGGTGTCGATATTTTTGTTATTCCGATGGATGGTAGCCTAGTCATTATGGAAGGTAGTCTATTGTCGTGATTTTTGTTATTCCAATGAATGGTAGCCTTGTCATTATGGAAGGTAGTATGTTATAGATATCTTTGTTATTCCAATGGATGGTAGCCTTGTCATTATGGAAGGTAGTCTGTTGTCGAGATTTTTGTTACTCCAATGGATGATATCCTTGTCATTATAGAAGGAAGTATATTGTCGTGATTTTTGTCACTACAATGAATGGTAGCCTTGTCATTATGGAAGGTATTCTATTGTCGATATTTTTGTAACTACAATGGATTGTAGCCTTGTCATTGTGGATGGTAGTCTGTTGTCGATATCTTTGTTACTCCAATGGATTGTAGCCTAGTCATTATGGAAGGTAGTCTATTGTCGAGATTTTTATTACTCCAATGGATGGTAGACTTGTCATTATCAAAGGTAGTTTGTTGTCGAGATTTCTGTTACTCCAATGGACGGTAGCCTTGTCATTATGAAAGGTAGTCTGTTGTCGATATTTTTGTTCCTCCATTGGATGGTAGCCTTGTCATTATGGAAGGTAGTCTGTTGTCGTGATTTTTGTTATTCCAATGAATGATAGCCTTGTCATTATGGAAGGTAGTATGTTGTCGATATCTTTGTTACTCTAATGGATGGTAGCCTTGTTATTATGGAAGGTAGTCTGTTGTCGAGATTTTTTATACTGTAATGGATTGTAGCCTTTGTCATTATGGAAGGTAGTCTCTTGTGGATATTTTGGTTACTCCAATGATGGTACCCTTGTCATTATGGAAGGTAGTCTATTGCCGATATTTTTGTTACTCCACTGCATGGTAGCCTTGACATTATGGAAGGTAGTGTATTGTTGATATTTTTGTTATTCTAATGGATGGTAGCCTTGTCATTATGAAAGATAGTTTGTTGCCGTGATTTTTGTTACTCCACTTGATGGTTGCATTGTCATTATGGAAGGTAGTATGTTGTCGATATCTTTGTTACTCTAATGGATGGTAGCCTTGTCATTATGGAAGGTAGTCTGTTGTCGAGATTTTTGTAACTCTAAGGGATGGTAGCCTTGTTATTATGGAAGGTCGTTTGTTGTCGAGATTTTTGTTACTCCAATGGATGGTAGCCTTGTCATTATAGAAGGTAGTATATTGTTGAGATTTTTGTCACTACAATTGATGGTAGCCTTGTCATTATGGAAGGTAGTCTGCTGGCAAGATTTTTGTTACTACAATGGATTGTAGCCTTGTCGTTATGGAAGGTAGTCTGTTGTCGATATTTTTGTTACTCCAATGGATGGTAGCCTAGTCATTATGGAAGGCAGTCTGTTGTTTAGTTTTTTGTTACTCCAATGGATGGTAGCCTTATCATTATGGAAGGTAGTCTATTGTCGAGATTTTTTATACTCCAATGGATTGTAGCCATGTCCTTATGGAAGGTAGTCTCTTGTGGATATAATGGTTACTCCAATGATGGTACCCTTGTCAAGGTAGTCTATTGTCGAGATTTTTGTTACTCCAATGGATGGTAGACTTGTCATTATCGAAGGTAGTTTGTTGTCGAGATTTCTGTTACTCCAATGGATGGTAGACTTATCATTATGAAAGGTAGTCTATTGTCGATATTTTTTTTACTCCATTGGATGGTAGCCTTGTCATTATGGAAGGTCGTGTGGTGTCGATATTTTTGTTATTTCGATGGATGGTAGCCTAGTCATTATGGAAGGTAGTCTATTGTCGAGATTTTTGTTACTCCAATGGATGATATCCTTGTCATTATAGAAGGAAGTATATTGTCGTGATTTTTGTCACTACAATGAATGGTAGCCTTGTCATTATGGAAGGTATTCTATTGTCGATATTTTTGTAACTACAATGGATTGTAGCCTTGTCATTGTGGATGGTAGTCTGTTGTCGATATCTTTGTTACTCCAATGGATTGTAGCCTAGTCATTATGGAAGGTAGTCTATTGTCGAGATTTTTATTACTCCAATGGATGGTAGACTTGTCATTATCAAAGGTAGTTTGTTGTCGAGATTTCTGTTACTCCAATGGACGGTAGCCTTATCATTATGAAAGGTAGTCTGTTGTCGATATTTTTGTTCCTCCATTGGATGGTAGCCTTGTCATTATGGAAGGTAGTCTGTTGTCGTGATTTTTGTTATTCCAATGAATGGTAGCCTTGTCATTATGGAAGGTAGTATGTTGTCGATATCTTTGTTACTCTAATGGATGGTAGCCTTGTTATTATGGAAGGTAGTCTGTTGTCGAGATTTTTTATACTGTAATGGATTGTAGCCTTTGTCATTATGGAAGGTAGTCTCTTGTGGATATTTTGGTTACTCCAATGATGGTACCCTTGTCATTATGGAAGGTAGTCTATTGCCGATATTTTTGTTACTCCACTGCATGGTAGCCTTGACATTATGGAAGGTAGTGTATTGTTGATATTTTTGTTATTCTAATGGATGGTAGCCTTGTCATTATGAAAGATAGTTTGTTGCCGTGATTTTTGTTACTCCACTTGATGGTTGCATTGTCATTATGGAAGGTAGTATGTTGTCGATATCTTTGTTACTCTAATGGATGGTAGCCTTGTCATTATGGAAGGTAGTCTGTTGTCGAGATTTTTGTAACTCTAAGGGATGGTAGCCTTGTTATTATGGAAGGTCGTTTGTTGTCGAGATTTTTGTTACTCCAATGGATGGTAGCCTTGTCATTATAGAAGGTAGTATATTGTTGAGATTTTTGTCACTACAATTGATGGTAGCCTTGTCATTATGGAAGGTAGTTTGCTGGCAAGATTTTTGTTACTACAATGGATTGTAGCCTTGTCGTTATGGAAGGTAGTCTGTTGTCGATATTTTTGTTACTCCAATGGATGGTAGCCTAGTCATTATGGAAGGCAGTCTGTTGTTTAGTTTTTTGTTACTCCAATGGATGGTAGCCTTATCATTATGGAAGGTAGTCTATTGTCGAGATTTTTTATACTCCAATGGATTGTAGCCATGTCCTTATGGAAGGTAGTCTCTTGTGGATATAATGGTTACTCCAATGATGGTACCCTTGTCAAGGTAGTCTATTGTCGAGATTTTTGTTACTCCAATGGATGGTAGACTTGTCATTATCGAAGGTAGTTTGTTGTCGAGATTTCTGTTACTCCAATGGATGGTAGACTTATCATTATGAAAGGTAGTCTATTGTCGATATTTTTTTTACTCCATTGGATGGTAGCCTTGTCATTATGGAAGGTCGTGTGGTGTCGATATTTTTGTTATTTCGATGGATGGTAGCCTAGTCATTATGGAAGGTAGTCTATTGTAGAGATTTTTGTTACTCCAATGGATGATATCCTTGTCATTATAGAAGGAAGTATATTGTTGTGATTTTTGTCACTACAATGAATGGTAGCCTTGTCATTATGGAAGGTATTCTATTGTCGATATTTTTGTAACTACAATGGATTGTAGCCTTGTCATTGTGGATGGTAGTCTGTTGTCGATATCTTTGTTACTCTAATGGATGGTAGCCAAGTCATTATGGAAGGTAGTTTGTGTACGAGATTTTAGTTACTCCAATGGATCGTAGCCTTGTCATTATCGAAGGTAGTATGTTGTCGATATTTCTGTTACTCCAATGGATCAGAGCCTTGTCATTATGGAAGGTAGTCTGTTGTCAATATTTTTGTTACTCCATTGGATGGTAGCCTTGTCGTTATGGAAGGTAGTTTGTGTACGATATTTTTGTTATTCCAATGGATGGTAGCCTTGTCATTATCGAAGGTAGTCTGTTGTCGAGATTTTTGTTACTCCAATGGATGGTAGCCTTGTCATTATAGAAGGTAGTATATTATCGAGATTTTTGTCACTACAATGAATTAGAGCTTTGTCGTTATGAAAGGTAGTTTGTTGTCGATATCTTTTTTACTCCAATGGATGGTAGCCTAGTCATTATGGAAGGTAATTTGTGTACGAGATTTTAGTTACTACAATGGATCGTAGCCTTGTCATTATGGAAGGTAGTCTGTTGTCGAGATTTTTGTTACTCCAATGGATGGTAGCCTTGTCATTATAGAAGGTAGAATATTGTCGAGATTTCTGTCACTACAATGGATGGTAGCCTTGTCATTATGGAAGGTATTTTGTTGACGATATTTTTGTTACTACAATGGATTATAGCCTTGTCGTTATGGATGGTAATCTGTTGTCGATATCTTTGTTACTCCAAAAGATGGTAGTTTGTGTACGAGATTTTAGTTACTCCAATGGATGGTAGCCTTTAATTATCGAAGGTAATCTTTTGTCGAGATTTCTGTTACTCCAATTGATGGTAGCCTTGTCATTATGAAAGGTAGTCTGTTGTCAATATTTTTGTTACTCCATTGGATGGTAACCTTGTCATTATGGAAGGTAGTGTGTTGTCGATATTTTTGTTATTCCAATGAATGGTAGCTTTGTCATTATGGAAGGTAGTATGTTGTAGATATCTTTGTTACTCCAATGGATGGTAGCCTTGTCATTATGGAAGGTAGTCTGTTGTGGAGATTTTTGTTACTCTAAGGGATTGTAGCCTTGTCCATATGGAAGGTAGTCTATTGTTGAGATTTTTGTCACTACAATGGATGTTAGCCTTGCCATTATGGAAGGTAGTCTGTTGTCAAGATTTTTGTCACTACAATGGATTGTAGCCTTGTCGTTATGGAAGGTAGTATGTTGTCGATATCTCTGTTGCTCCAATAGATGGTAGCCTAGTCATTATGAAAGGTAGTTTGTGTACGATATTTTTGTTATTCCAATGGATGGTAGCCTTGTCATTATGAAAGATAGTTTGTTGCCGTGATTTTTGTTACTCCACTTGATGGTTGCATTGTCATTATGGAAGGTAGTATGTTGTCGATATCTTTGTTACTCTAATGGATGGTAGCCTTGTCATTATGGAAGGTAGTCTGTTGTCGAGATTTTTGTAACTCTAAGGGATGGTAGCCTTGTTATTATGGAAGGTCGTTTGTTGTCGAGATTTTTGTTACTCCAATGGATGGTAGCCTTGTCATTATAGAAGGTAGTATATTGTTGAGATTTTTGTCACTACAATTGATGGTAGCCTTGTCATTATGGAAGGTAGTCTGCTGGCAAGATTTTTGTTACTACAATGGATTGTAGCCTTGTCGTTATGGAAGGTAGTCTGTTGTCGATATTTTTGTTACTCCAATGGATGGTAGCCTAGTCATTATGGAAGGCAGTCTGTTGTTTAGTTTTTTGTTACTCCAATGGATGGTAGCCTTATCATTATGGAAGGTAGTCTGTTGTCGAGATTTTTTATACTCCAATGGATTGTAGCCATGTCCTTATGGAAGGTAGTCTCTTGTGGATATAATGGTTACTCCAATGATGGTACCCTTGTCAAGGTAGTCTATTGTCGAGATTTTTGTTACTCCAATGGATGGTAGACTTGTCATTATCGAAGGTAGTTTGTTGTCGAGATTTCTGTTACTCCAATGGATGGTAGACTTATCATTATGAAAGGTAGTCTATTGTCGATATTTTTTTTACTCCATTGGATGGTAGCCTTGTCATTATGGAAGGTCGTGTGGTGTCGATATTTTTGTTATTTCGATGGATGGTAGCCTAGTCATTATGGAAGGTAGTCTATTGTCGAGATTTTTGTTACTCCAATGGATGATATCCTTGTCATTATAGAAGGAAGTATATTGTTGTGATTTTTGTCACTACAATGAATGGTAGCCTTGTCATTATGGAAGGTATTCTATTGTCGATATTTTTGTAACTACAATGGATTGTAGCCTTGTCATTGTGGATGGTAGTCTGTTGTCGATATCTTTGTTACTCTAATGGATGGTAGCCAAGTCATTATGGAAGGTAGTTTGTGTACGAGATTTTAGTTACTCCAATGGATCGTAGCCTTGTCATTATCGAAGGTAGTATGTTGTCGATATTTCTGTTACTCCAATGGATCAGAGCCTTGTCATTATGGAAGGTAGTCTGTTGTCAATATTTTTGTTACTCCATTGGATGGTAGCCTTGTCGTTATGGAAGGTAGTTTGTGTACGATATTTTTGTTATTCCAATGGATGGTAGCCTTGTCATTATCGAAGGTAGTCTGTTGTCGAGATTTTTGTTACTCCAATGGATGGTAGCCTTGTCATTATAGAAGGTAGTATATTATCGAGATTTTTGTCACTACAATGAATTGTAGCTTTGTCGTTATGAAAGGTAGTTTGTTGTCGATATCTTTTTTACTCCAATGGATGGTAGCCTAGTCATTATGGAAGGTAATTTGTGTACGAGATTTTAGTTACTACAATGGATCGTAGCCTTGTCATTATGGAAGGTAGTCTGTTGTCGAGATTTTTGTTACTCCAATGGATGGTAGCCTTGTCATTATAGAAGGTAGAATATTGTCGAGATTTCTGTCACTACAATGGATGGTAGCCTTGTCATTATGGAAGGTATTTTGTTGACGATATTTTTGTTACTACAATGGATTATAGCCTTGTCGTTATGGATGGTAATCTGTTGTCGATATCTTTGTTACTCCAAAAGATGGTAGTTTGTGTACGAGATTTTAGTTACTCCAATGGATGGTAGCCTTTAATTATCGAAGGTAATCTTTTGTCGAGATTTCTGTTACTCCAATTGATGGTAGCCTTGTCATTATGAAAGGTAGTCTGTTGTCAATATTTTTGTTACTCCATTGGATGGTAACCTTGTCATTATGGAAGGTAGTGTGTTGTCGATATTTTTGTTATTCCAATGAATGGTAGCTTTGTCATTATGGAAGGTAGTATGTTGTAGATATCTTTGTTACTCCAATGGATGGTAGCCTTGTCATTATGGAAGGTAGTCTGTTGTGGAGATTTTTGTTACTCTAAGGGATTGTAGCCTTGTCCATATGGAAGGTAGTCTATTGTTGAGATTTTTGTCACTACAATGGATGTTAGCCTTGCCATTATGGAAGGTAGTCTGTTGTCAAGATTTTTGTCACTACAATGGATTGTAGCCTTGTCGTTATGGAAGGTAGTATGTTGTCGATATCTCTGTTGCTCCAATAGATGGTAGCCTAGTCATTATGAAAGGTAGTTTGTGTACGATATTTTTGTTATTCCAATGGATGGTAGCCTTGTCATTATGAAAGATAGTTTGTTGCCGTGATTTTTGTTACTCCACTTGATGGTTGCATTGTCATTATGGAAGGTAGTATGTTGTCGATATCTTTGTTACTCTAATGGATGGTAGCCTTGTCATTATGGAAGGTAGTCTGTTGTCGAGATTTTTGTAACTCTAAGGGATGGTAGCCTTGTTATTATGGAAGGTCGTTTGTTGTCGAGATTTTTGATACTCCAATGGATGGTAGCCTTGTCATTATAGAAGGTAGTATATTGTTGAGATTTTTGTCACTACAATTGATGGTAGCCTTGTCATTATGGAAGGTAGTCTGCTGGCAAGATTTTTGTTACTACAATGGATTGTAGCCTTGTCGTTATGGAAGGTAGTCTGTTGTCGATATTTTTGTTACTCCAATGGATGGTAGCCTAGTCATTATGGAAGGCAGTCTGTTGTTTAGTTTTTTGTTACTCCAATGGATGGTAGCCTTATCATTATGGAAGGTAGTCTGTTGTCGAGATTTTTTATACTCCAATGGATTGTAGCCATGTCCTTATGGAAGGTAGTCTCTTGTGGATATAATGGTTACTCCAATGATGGTACCCTTGTCAAGGTAGTCTATTGTCGAGATTTTTGTTACTCCAATGGATGGTAGACTTGTCATTATCGAAGGTAGTTTGTTGTCGAGATTTCTGTTACTCCAATGGATGGTAGACTTATCATTATGAAAGGTAGTCTATTGTCGATATTTTTTTTACTCCATTGGATGGTAGCCTTGTCATTATGGAAGGTCGTGTGGTGTCGATATTTTTGTTATTTCGATGGATGGTAGCCTAGTCATTATGGAAGGTAGTCTATTGTCGAGATTTTTGTTACTCCAATGGATGATATCCTTGTCATTATAGAAGGAAGTATATTGTTGTGATTTTTGTCACTACAATGAATGGTAGCCTTGTCATTATGGAAGGTATTCTATTGTCGATATTTTTGTAACTACAATGGATTGTAGCCTTGTCATTGTGGATGGTAGTCTGTTGTCGATATCTTTGTTACTCTAATGGATGGTAGCCAAGTCATTATGGAAGGTAGTTTGTGTACGAGATTTTAGTTACTCCAATGGATCGTAGCCTTGTCATTATCGAAGGTAGTATGTTGTCGATATTTCTGTTACTCCAATGGATCAGAGCCTTGTCATTATGGAAGGTAGTCTGTTGTCAATATTTTTGTTACTCCATTGGATGGTAGCCTTGTCGTTATGGAAGGTAGTTTGTGTACGATATTTTTGTTATTCCAATGGATGGTAGCCTTGTCATTATCGAAGGTAGTCTGTTGTCGAGATTTTTGTTACTCCAATGGATGGTAGCCTTGTCATTATAGAAGGTAGTATATTATCGAGATTTTTGTCACTACAATGAATTGTAGCTTTCTCGTTATGAAAGGTAGTTTGTTGTCGATATCTTTTTTACTCCAATGGATGGTAGCCTAGTCATTATGGAAGGTAATTTGTGTACGAGATTTTAGTTACTACAATGGATCGTAGCCTTGTCATTATGGAAGGTAGTCTGTTGTCGAGATTTTTGTTACTCCAATGGATGGTAGCCTTGTCATTATAGAAGGTAGAATATTGTCGAGATTTCTGTCACTATAATGGATGGTAGCCTTGTCATTATGGAAGGTATTTTGTTGACGATATTTTTGTTACTACAATGGATTATAGCCTTGTCGTTATGGATGGTAATCTGTTGTCGATATCTTTGTTACTCCAAAAGATGGTAGTTTGTGTACGAGATTTTAGTTACTCCAATGGATGGTAGCCTTTAATTATCGAAGGTAATCTTTTGTCGAGATTTCTGTTACTCCAATTGATGGTAGCCTTGTCATTATGAAAGGTAGTCTGTTGTCAATATTTTTGTTACTCCATTGGATGGTAACCTTGTCATTATGGAAGGTAGTGTGTTATCGATATTTTTGTTATTCCAATGAATGGTAGCTTTGTCATTGTGGAAGGTAGTATGTTGTAGATATCTTTGTTACTCCAATGGATGGTAGCCTTGTCATCATGGAAGGTAGTCTGTTGTGGAGATTTTTGTTACTCTAAGGGATTGTAGCCTTGTCCATATGGAAGGTAGTCTATTGTTGAGATTTTTGTCACTATAATGGATGTTAGCCTTGCCATTATGGAAGGTAGTCTGTTGTCAAGATTTTTGTCACTACAATGGATTGTAGCCTTGTCGTTATGGAAGGTAGTATGTTGTCGATATCTCTGTTGCTCCAATAGATGGTAGCCTAGTCATTATGAAAGGTAGTTTGTGTACGATATTTTTGTTATTCCAATGGATGGTAGCCTTGTCATTATGAAAGGTAATCTGTTGTCGTGATTTTTGTTACTCTAAGGGATGGTAGCCTTGTCATTATGGAAGGTAGTATGTTGTTGATATCTTTGTTACACCAATGGATGGTACCCTTGTCATTATGGAAGGTACTCTGTTGTCGAGATTTTTGTTACTCTAAGGGATGGTAGCCTTGTCGTTATTGAAGATAGTCTGTTGTCGATATCTTTGTTACTCCAATGGATGGTAGCCTAGTCATTATGGAAGGTAGTTTGTGTACGAGATTTTTGTCACTACAATGGATGGTAGCCTTGTCATTATGGAAGGTATTCTGTTGTTGATATTCTTGTTACTACAAAGGATTATAGGCTTGTCGTTGTGGAAGGTAGTCTGTTGTCGATATCTTTGTTACTCCAATGGAT
The DNA here is from genome assembly GCA_948472305.1 of Vicia faba. Taxonomy (NCBI): domain Eukaryota; kingdom Viridiplantae; phylum Streptophyta; class Magnoliopsida; order Fabales; family Fabaceae; genus Vicia; species Vicia faba. Next base: position 535,264,793 of record OX451741.1, read on the forward strand.
GGTAGCCAAGTCATTATGGAAGGTAGTTTGTGTACGTGATTTTAGTTACTCCAATGGATGGTAGCCTTGACATTATCGAAGGTAGCCTGTTGTCGTGATTTCTGTTACTCCACTGGATGGTAGCCTTGTCATTATGGAAGGTAGTGTGTTGTCGATAATTTCGTTATTCCAATGGATGGTAGTGTTGTCATTATAGAAGGTAGTATATTATCGAGATTTTTGTCACTACAATGGATGGTAACCGTGTAATTATGGAAGGTAGTCTGTTGTAGAGATTTTTGTTACTACAATGGATTGTAGCCTTGTCTTTATGGAAAGTAGTTTATTGTCGATATCTTTGTTACTCCAATGGATGGTAGCCTAGTCATTATGGAAGGTAGTTTGTGTACGAAATTTTAGTTACTCCAATGGATGGTAGTCTTGTCATTATGAAAGGTAGTTTGTTGTCGAGATTTTTGTTACTCCAACGGATGGTAGACTTGTCATTATAGAAGGTAGTATATTGTCGAGATTTTTGTCACTATAATGGATGGTAGCCTTGTCATTATTGAAGGTATTATGTTGCTGATATTTTTGTTACTACAATAGATTGTAGCCTTGTCGTTGTGGATGGTAGTCTGTTGTCGATATCTTTGTTACTCCAATGGATGGTAGCCAAGTCATTATGGAAGGTAGTTTGTGTACGAGATTTTAGTTACTCCAATGGATGGTAGCCTTGTCATTATCGAAGGTAGTCTGTTGTCGTGATTTCTGTTACTCCAATGGATCATAGCCTTGTCATTATGGAAGGTAGTCTTTTGTCGATATATTTGTAACTCCAATGGATGGTAGCCTTGTCATTATGGAAGGTAGTCTGTTGTCGAGATTTTTGTTACTACAATGGATGGTAGCCTTGTCATTATTGAAGGTATTTTATTGCCGATATTTTTGTTACTACAATGGATTGTAGCCTTGTCGTTGTGGAAGGTAATATGTTGTTGATATCTTTGTTACTCCAATGGATGGTAGCCAAGTCATTATGGAAGGTAGTTTGTGTACGAGATTTTGGTTACTCCAATGGATGGTAGCCTTGTCATTATGAATGGTAGTCTTTTTTCGATATTTTTGTTACTCCATTGGATGGTAACCTTGTCATTATGGAAGGTAGTGTGTTGTAGATATTTTTGTTATTCCAATGGATGGTAGACTAGTCATTATGGAAGGTAGTCTATTGTCGTGATTTTTGTTATTCCAATGAATGGTAGCTTTGTCATTATGGAAGGTAGTATGTTGTAGATATCTTTGTTACTCCAATGGATGGTAGCCTTGTCATTATGGAAGGTAGTCTGTTATCGAGATTTTTGTTACTCTAAGGGATGGTAGCCTTGTCGTTATTGAAGATAGTCTATTGTCGATATCTTAGTTACTCCAATGGATGGTAGCCTAGTCATTATGGAAGGTAGTTTGTGTTCGAGATTTTAGTTACTCCAATGGATGGTAGCCTTGTCATTATGGAAGGTAGTCGGCTGTCGAGATTTTCGTTACTCCAATGGATGGAAGCCTTGTCATTATAGAATGTAGTATATTGTCGAGATTTTTGTCACTACAATGGATGGTAGCCTTGTCCATATGGAAGTTAGTATATTGTCGAGATTTTTGTTACTACAATGGATTGTAGTCTTGTCGTTGTGGAAGGTAGTCTATTGTCAATATCTTTGTTACTCCAATGGATGGTAGCCTAGTCATTATGGAAGGTAGTTTGTGTACGAGATTTTAGTTACTCCAATGGATGGTAGCCTTGTCATTATTGAAGGTGGTCTGTTGTTGATATTTTTTATACTCCAATGGATTGTAGCCTTGTCATTATGGAAGGTAGTCTGTTGTCGAGATTTTTGTTACTCTAAGGGATGGTAGCCTTGTCATTATGGAACATATTGTATTGTCGAGATTTTTGTTATTCTATTGGATGGTAGCCTTGTCATTATGAAAGGTAGTCTATTGTTGATATTTTTGTCACTATAATACATTGTAGCCTTATCATTATGGAAGGTAGTCTGTCGTCGAGATTTTTGATACTCCAATGAATGGTAGCCTTGTCCTTATGGAAGGTAGTCTGTTGTCGAGATTTTTGTTACTACAATGGATTGTAGCCTTGTCATTATGGAAGGTAGTCTGTTGTCGATATCTTTGTTACTCCAATGGATGGTAGCCTAGTCATTATGGAAGGTAGTTTGTGTACGAGATTTTAGTTACTCCAATGGATGGTAGCCTTGTCATTATGGAAGGTAGTTTGTTGCCGAGATTTTTTTTACTCCAATGGATGGTAGCCTTGTAATTATAGAAGGTACCATATTGTCGATATTTTTGTCACTATAACGGATAGTAGTCTTGTCATTATGGAAGGTAGTATGTTGTCGAGATTTTTGTTACTACAATGGATAGTAGCCTTGTCATTGTGGAAGGTAGTCTGTTGTCGATATCTATGTTACTCCAATGGATGGTAGCCTAGTCATTATGGAAGGTAGTTTGTGTAGGAGATTTTAGTTACTTCAATGGATGGTAGCCTTGTCACTATGAAAGGTAGTCTATTGTCGATATTTTTTATACTCCAATGGATGGTATATTTTTAGAAGGTAGTATATTGTTGATATTTTTGTCACTACAATGGATGTAAGTCTTATCATTATGGAAGGTCGTCTGTTGTCGAGATTTTTGTTACTACAATGGATTGTAGCCTTGTTATTATGGAAGGTAGTCTGTTGTCGATATCTTTGTTACTCCAATGGATTGTAGCCATGTAATTATTGAAGGTAGTCTCTTGTGGATATTTTGGTTACTCCAATGATGGTAGCCTTGTCATTATGGAAGGTAGTCCGTTGTCGTGATTTTTGTTACTACAATGGATTTTATCCTTGTCGTTATGGAAGATAGTCTGTTGTCGATATCTTTGTTACTCCACTGGATGGTAGCCTAGTCATTATGGAAGGTAGTTTGTGTACGAGATTTTAGTTACTCCAATTGATGATAGCCTTGTCATTATGGAAGGTAGTCTGTTATCAAGATTTTTGTTACGCCAATGGATGGTAGCCTTGTCATTATAGAAGGTAATATATTGTCGAGATTTTTGTCACTATAATGGATGGTAGCCTTGTCATTTTGGAAGGTAGTCTGTTGTGGAGATCTTTGTTACTACAATGGATTGTAGCCTTGTCGTTGTGGAAGGTAGTCTGTCGTCGATATCTTTGTCACTCCAATAGATGGTAGCCTAGTCATTATGGAAGGTAGTTTGTGTACGAGATTTTAGTTACTCCAATGGATGGTAGCCTTGTCATTATGGAAGGTAGTTTGTTGTTGAGATTTTTTATACTCCAATGGATTGTATCCTTGTCATTATGAAAGGTAGTCTGTTGTCGAGATTTTTTTTACTCTAAGGTATGGTAGCCTTGTCATTATGGAACGTAGTCTGTTGTGGATATTTTTGTTATTCTAATGGATGGTAGCCTTGTCATTATGAAAGGTAGTCTATCGTCGAGATTTTTGTCACTATAATAGATTGTAGCATTGTCATTATGGAAAGTAGTCAGTTGTCGAGATTTTTGTTACACCAATGGATGGTAGCCTTGTCATTATAAAAGGTAGTATATTGTGGAGATTTTTGTCACTACAATGAATGGTAGCCTTGTCATTATGGAAGGTAGTCTGTTATAGAGATTTCTGTTACTACAACGGATTATAGCCTTGTAATTATGGAAGGTAGTCTGTTGTCGATATCTTTGTTACTCCAATGGATGGTAGCCTAGTCATTATTGAAGGTAGTATATTGTCGAGATTTTTGTCACTACATTGGATGTTAGCCTTGTCATTTTGGAAGGTAGTCTGTTGTTGATATTTTTGTCACTATAATAAATTATAGCCTTATCATTATGGAAGGTAGTCTGTTGTCGAGATTTTTGTTACTCCAATGAATGGTAGCCTTGTCATTATAGAAGGTAGTATATTGTTGAGTTTTTTGTCACTACAGTGAATGGTAGCCTTGTCATTATGGAAGGTAGTCTGTTGTCGAGATTTTTGTTACTACAACAGATTGTAGCCTTGTCATTATGGAAGGTACTCTGTTGTCGACATCTTTGTTACTCCAATGGATGGTAGCCTAGTCATTATGGAAGATTGTTTTTGTACGATATTTTTGTTATTCCAATGGATGGTAGCCTTGTCATTATGAAAGGGTGTTTGTTCTCGTGATTTTTGTTACTCTAAGGGATGGTAGACTTGTCATTACGGAAGGTAGTATGTTGTCGATATCTTTGTTACTCCAATGTATGATAGCCTTGTCATTATGGAAGGTAGTCTGTTATCATGATTTTTGTTACTCTAACGGATGGTAGCCTTGTAATTATGGAACATAGTCTGTTGTCGAGATTTTTGTTATTCCAATGCATGGTAGAGTTGTCATTATAGAAGGTATTATATTATCGATATTTTTGTCACTACAATGGATAGTAGCCTTGTCATTATGGAAGGTAGTCTGTTGTCAAGATTTTTTATACTACAATGGTTTGTATCCTTGTCGTTATGGAAGGTAGTTTGTTGTCGATATCTTTGTTACTCCAATGGATGGTAGCCTTGTCATTATGGAAGGTAGTTCGTGTACGAGATTTTAGTTACTCTAATGGATTGTAGCCTTGTCATTATGGAAGGTAGTCTATTGTCGAGATTTTTTATACTCCAATGGATTGTAGCCTTGTAATTATGGAAGCTAGTCTCTTGTGGATATTTTGGTTACTCCAATGATGGTACCCTTGTCATTATGGAAGGTAGTCTATTGCCTAGATTTTTGTAACTCCATTGCATGGTAGCCTTGTCATTATGGAAGGTAGTGTGTTGTCGATATTTTTGTTATTCCAATGGATTGTAGCCTTGTCATTTTGGAAGGTAGTCTGTTGTTGTGATTTTTGTTACTCCAATGGATGGAAGGCTTGTCATTATGGAAGGTGGTATGTTGTTGAGATATTTGTTACTCTTAGGGATGGTAGCCTTGTCATTATGGAACGTAGTCTATTGTCGAGATTTTTGTTATTCCAATGGATGGTAGCGTTGTCATTATAGAAGGTAGTATAGTATCGAGATTTTTGTCACTATAATGGATGGTAGCCTTGTCATTATGGAAGGTAGTCTGTTGACGAGATTTTTGTTACTCTAAGGGATGGTATCCTTGTCATTATGGAACGTAGTCTGTTGTCGAGATTTTTGTTATTCCAATGGATGGTAGCCTTTTAATTATGAAAGGTAATCTACTGTCGATATTTTTGTTACTATAATAGATTGTAGCCTTGTCATTATGGAAGTTAGTATGTTGTCGAGATTTTTGTAACTCCAATGGATGGTAGCTTGTCACTATAGAAGGTAGTATATTGTTGATATTTTTGTCACTACAATGGATGGTAGTCTTGTCATTATGGAAGGTAGTCTGTTGTCGAGATTTTTGTTACTACAATGGATTATAGCCTTGTTGTTATGGAAGGTAGTCTGTTGTCGATATCTTTGTTACTCCAATGGATTGTAGCCTTGTAATTATTGAAGGTAGTCTCTTGTGGATATTTTGGTTACTCCAATGATGGTAGCCTTGTCATTATGGAAGGTAGTCCATTGTCGTGATTTTTGTTACTACAATGGATTGTATCCTTGTCGTTATGGAAGATAGTCTGTTGTCGATATCTTTGTTACTCCACTAGATGGTAGCCTAGTCATTATGGAAGGTAGTTTGTTGTTGAGATCTTTGTTACTACAATGGATTGTAGCCTTGTCGTTGTGGAAGGTAGTCTGTCGTCGATATCTTTGTCACTCCAATAGATGGTAGCCTAGTCATTATGGAAGGTAGTTTGTGTATGATATTTTAGTTACTCCAATGGATGGTAGCCTTGTCATTATAGAAGGTAGTTTGTTGTTGAGATTTTTTATACTCCAGTGGATTGTAGCCTTGTCATTATGAAAGGTAGTATGTTGTCGAGATTTTTGTTGCTCTAAGGTATGGTAGCCTTGTCATTATGGAAGGTAGTCTGTTGTGGATATTTTTGTTATTCTAATGGATGGTAGCCTTGTCATTATGAAAGGTAGTCTATCGTCGAGATTTTTGTCACTATAATAGATTGTAGCGTTGTCTTTATGGAAGGTAGTTAGTTGTCGAGATTTTTGTTACACCAATGGATGGTAGCCTTGTCAATATAAAAGGTAGTATATTATGGAGATTTTTGTCACTACAATGAATGGTAGCCTTGTCATTATGGAAGGTAGTCTGTTATAGAGATTTTTGTTACTACAATGGATTGTAGCCTTGTCATTATGGAATGTAGTCTGTTGTCGATATATTTGTTACTCCAATGGATGTTAGCCTAGTCATTATTGAAGGTAGGTTGTGTACGATATTTTTGTTATTCCAATGGATGGTAGCATTGTCATTATAGAAGGTAGTATATTGTCGAGATTTTTGTCACTACATTGGATGTTAGCCTTGTCATTATGGAAGGTAGCCTGTTGTTGATATTTTTGTCACTATAATGGATTGTTGCCTTGTCATTATGGAAGGTAGTTTGTTTTCGATATCTTTGCTACTCCAATGGATGGTAGCCTAGTCATTATGGAAGATTGTTTTTGTACGATACTTTGGTTATTCCAATGGATGGTAGCCTTGTCATTATGAAAGGGTATTTCTTCTCGTGATTTTTGTTACTCTAAGGGATGGTAGCCTTGTCATTACGGAAGGTAGTATGTTGTCGATATCTTTGTTACTCCAATGTATGGTAGCCTTGTCATTATGGAAGGTAGTCTGTTATCAAGATTTTTGTTACTCTAACGGATGGTAGCCTTGTCATTATGGAACGTAGTCTGTTGTCGAGATTTTTGTTATTCCAATGCATGGTAGCGTTATCATTATAGAAGGTATTATATTATCGATATTTTTGTCACTACAATGGATAGTAGCCTTGTCATTATGGAAGGTAGTCTGTTGTCGAGATTTTTTATACTACAGTGGTTTGTAGCCTTGTCGTCATGGAAGGTAGTTTGTTGTCGATATCTTTGTTACTCCAATGGATGGTAGCCTAGTCATTACGGAAGGTAGTTTGTGTACGAGATTTTAGTTACTCTAATGGATTGTAGCCTTGTCATTATGGAAGGTAGTCTGTTGTCGAGATTTTTAATACTCCAATGGATTGTAGCCTTGTAATTATGGAAGCTAGTCTCTTGTGGATATTTTAGTTACTCCAATGATGGTACCCTTTTCATTATGGAAGGAAGTGTATTGCCTAGATTTTTGTAACTCCATTGCATGGTAGCCTTGTCATTATGGAAGGTAGTGTGTTGTCGATATTTTTGTTATTCCAATGGATTGTAGCCTTGTCATTTTGGAAGGTAGTCTGTTGTGGTGATTTTTGTTACTCCAATGGATGGAAGCCTTGTCATTATGGAAGGTGATCTGTTGTTGAGATATTTGTTACTCTTAGGGATGGTAGCCTTGTCATTATGGAACGTAGTCTATTGTCGAGATTTTTGTTATTACAATGGATGGTAGCATTGTCATTATAGAAGGTAGTATAGTATCGAGATTTTTGTCACTACAATGGATGGTAGCCTTGTCGTTATGGAAGATAGTCTATTGTCGATATCTTTGTTACTCCAATGGATGGTAGCCTTGTCATTATGAAAGGTAGTTTGTTGTCGTGATTTTTTTTACTCTAAGGGATGGTAGCCTTGTCATTATAGAAGGTAGTATGTTGTCGATATCTTTGTTACTCCAATGTATGGTAGCCTTGTCATTATGGAAGGTAGTCTGTTGTCGAGATTTTTGTTACTCTAAGGGATGGTAGCCTTGTCATTATGAAACATAGTCTGTTGTCGAGATTTTTGTAATTCCAATGGATGGTAGCGTTGTCATTATAGAAGGTAGTATATTATCGGGATTTTTGTCACTACAACGGATGTTACCCTTGTCATTATGGAAGGTAGTCTGTTGTCGAGATTTTTGTTACTACAATGGATTGTAGCCTTGTCGTTATGGAAGATAGTCTGTTGTTGATATCTTTGTTACTCCAATGGATGGTAGCCTAGTCATTATGAAAGGTAGTTTGTGTACGAGATTTTAGTTACTCCAATGGATGGTAGCCTTGTCATTATGGAAGGTAGTTTGTTGTCGAGATTTCTGTTACTCCAATGGATGGTAGCCTTGTCATTATAGAAGGTAATATATTGTCGATATTTTTGTCACTATAATGGATGGTAGTCTTATCATTATGGAAGGTAGTATGTTGTTGAGATTTTGGTTACTACAATGGATTGTAGCCTTGTCATTATGGAAGGTAGTCTGTTGTCGATATCTTTGTTACTCCAATGGATGGTAGCCTAGTCATTATGGAAGGTAGTTTGTGTAGGAGATTTTAGTTACTCTAATGGATGGTAGCCTTGTCATTATGGAAGGTAGTCAGTTGTCGAGATTTTTTATACTCCAATGGATTGTAGCCTTGTTATTACGGAAGGTAGTCTGTTGTCGAGATTTTATTTACTCTTAGGGATGGTATCCTTGTCATTATGGAACGTAGTCTATTGTCGAGATTTTTGTTATTCCAATGGATGGTAGCGTTGTCATTATAGAAGGTAGTATAGTATCGAGATTTTTGTCACTATAATGGATGGTAGCCTTGTCATTATGGAAGGTAGTCTGTTGACGAGATTTTTGTTACTCTAAGGGATGGTATCCTTGTCATTATGGAACGTAGTCTGTTGTCGAGATTTTTGTTATTCCAATGGATGGTATCCTTTTCATTATGAAAGGTAGTCTACTGTCGATATTTTTGTTACTATAATAGATTGTAGCCTTGTCATTATGGAAGTTAGTATGTTGTCGAGATTTTTGTTACTCCAATGGATGGTAGCTTGTCATTATAGAAGGTAGTATATTGTTGATATTTTTGTCACTACAATGGATGGTAGTCTTGTCATTATGGAAGGTAGTTTGTTGTCGAGATTTTTGTTACTACAATGGATTGTAGCCTTGTTGTTATGGAAGGTAGTCTGTTGTCGATATCTTTGTTACTCCAATGGATTGTAGCCTTGTAATTATGGAAGGTAGTCTCTTGTGGATATTTTGGTTACTCTAATCATGGTAGCCTTGTCATTATGGAAGGTAGTCTATTGTCATGATTTTTGTTACTACAATGAATTGTATCCTTGTCGTTATGGAAGATAGTCTATTGTCGATGTCTTTGTTACTCCAATGGATGGTAGCCTAGTCATTATGGAAGGTAGTTTGTTGTTGAGATCTTTGTTACTATAATGGATTGTAGCCTTGTCGTTGTGGAAGGTAGTCTGTTATCGAGATTTTTGTTACGCCAATGGATGGTATCCTTGTCATTATAGAAGGTAATATATTGTCAAGATTTTTGTCATTATAATGGATGGTAGCCTTGTCATTTTGGAAGGTAGTCTGTTGTTGAGATTTTTGTTACTACAATGGATTTTAGCCTTGTCGTTGTGGAAGGTAGTCTGTCGTTGATATCTTTGTCACTCGAATAGATGGTAGCCTAGTCATTATAGAAGGTAGTTTGTGTACGAGATTTTAGTTACTCCAATGGATGGTATCCTTGTCATTATGGAAGGTAGTCTGTTGTTGAGATTTTTTATACTCCAATGGATTGTAGCCTTGTCATTATGGAAGGTAGTCTATTGTCGAGATTTTGGTTACTCTAAGGGATGGTAGTCTTGTCATTATGGAACGTAGTCTGTTGTCGATATTTTTGTTATTCTAATGGATGGTAGCGTTGTCATTATGAAAGGTAGTCTATCGTCGAGATTTTTGTCACTATAATAGATTGTAGCATTGTCATTATGGAATGTAGTCAGTTGTCGAGATTTTTGTTACTCCAATGGATGGTAGCCTTGTCATTATAGAAGGTAGTATATTGTTGAGATTTTTGTCACTACAATGAATGGTAGCCTTGTCATTATGGAAGGTAGTCTGTTGTCGAGAGTTTTGTTACTACAATGGATTATAGCCTTGTCATTATGGAAGGTAGTCTGTTGTCGATATCTTTGTTACTCCAATAAATGGTAACCTAGTCATTATTGAAGGTAGTTTGTGTACGATATTTTTGTTATTCCAATGGATGGTGACATTGTCATTATAGAAGGTAGTATATTGTCGAGATTTTTGTCAGTACATTGGATGGTAGCCTTGTCATTATGGAAGGTAGTCTATTGTCGAGATTTTTTTTACTACAATGGATTGTAGCCTTGTCGTTATGGAAGGTAGTCTGTTGTCAATGTCTTTGTTACTCCAATGGATGGTAGCCTAGTCATTATGGAAGATTGTTTTTGTACGATATTTTTGTTATTCCAATGTATGGTAGCCTTGTCATTATGAAAGGGTGTTTGTTCTCGTGATTTTTGTTACTCTAAGGGATGGTAGCCTTGTCATTATGGAACGTAGTCTGTTGTCGAGATTTTTGTTATTCCAATGGATGGTAGCGTTGTCATTATAGAAGGTATTATATTATCGATATTTTTGTCACTAAAATGGATAGTAGCCTTGTCATTATGGAAGGTAGTATGTTGTCGAGATTTTTGATACTACAATGGTTTGTAGCCTTGTCGTTATGGAAGGTAGTTTGTTGTCGATATCTTTGATACTCCAATTGATGGTAGCCTAGTCATTATGGAAGATAGTTTGTGTACGAGATTTTAGTTACTCTAATGGATTGTAGCCTTGTCATTATGGAAGGTAGTCTGTTGTAGAGATTTTTTATACTCCAATGGATTGTAGCCTTGTAATTATGGAAGGTAGTCTCTAGTGGATATTTTGGTTACTCTAATGATGGTACCCTTGTCATTATGGATGGTAGTCTATTGCCTAGATTTTTGTAACTCCATTGCATGGTATCCTTGTCATTATGGAAGGTAGTGTGTTGTTGATATTTTTGTTATTCCAATGGATGGTAGCCTTGTCATTTTGGAAGGTAGTCTATTGTTGTGATTTTTGTTACTCCAATGGATGGTAGCCTTGTCATTATGGAAGGTAGTCTGTTGTCGAGATTTTTGTTACTCTAAGGGATGGTAGCCTTGTCATTATGGAAATTAGTTTGTTGTCGAGATTTTTGTTATTCCAATGAATGGTAGCATTGTCATTATAGAAGGTAGTATATTATCGAGATTTTTGTCACTACAATGGATGGTACCCTTGTCATTATGGAAGGTAGTATGTTGTCGTGATTTTTGTTACTACAATTGATTGTAGCCTTGTCTTATGGAAGATAGTTTGTTGTCAATATCTTTGTTACTCCAATGGATGGTAGCCTAGTCATTATGGAAGGTAGTTTGTGTACGAGATTTTAGTTACTCCAATGGATGGTAGCCTTGTCATTATGGAAGGTAGTCTATTGTCAAGATTTTTGTTACTCACATGGATGGTAGCCTTGTCATTATAGAAGGTAATATATTGTCGAGATTTTTGTCACTATAATGGATGGTAGTCTTTTCATTATGGAAGGTAGTCTGTTGTCGAGAATTTTATTACTACAATGGATTGTAGCCTTGTCGTTCTGGAAGGTAGTCTGTTGTCGATATCTTTGTTACTCCAATGGATGGTAGCCTAGTCATTATGGAAGGTAGTTTGTGTACGAGATTTTAGTTACTCCAATGGATGGTAGCCTTGTCATTATGGAAGTTAGTCTGTTGTCATGATTTTTGTTACTCACATGGATGGTAGCCTTGTCATTATAGAAGGTAATATATTGTCGAGATTTTTGTCACTATAATGGATGGTAGTCTTTTCATTATGGAAGGTAGTCTGTTGTCGAGAATTTTATTACTACAATGGATTGTAGCCTTGTTGTTCTGGAAGGTAGTCTGTTGTCGATATCTTTGTTACTCCAATGGATGGTAGCCTAGTAATTATGGAAGGTAGTTTGTGTACGAGATTTTAGTTACTCCAATGGATGGTAGCCTTGTCATTATGGAAGGTAGTCTGTTGTCATGATTTTTGTTACTCACATGGATGGTAGCCTTGTTATTATAGAAGGTAATATATTGTCGAGATTTTTGTCACTATAATGGATGGTAGTCTTTTCATTATGGAAGGTAGTCTGTTGTCGAGAATTTTATTACTACAATGGATTGTAGCCTTGTCGTTCTGGAAGGTAGTCTGTTGTCGATATCTTTGTTACTCCAATGGATGGTGGCCTAGTCATTATGGAAGGTAGTTTGTGTACGAGATTTTAGTTACTCCAATGGATGGTAGCCTTGTCATTATGGAAGGTAGTCTGTTGTCAAGACTTTTGTTACTCTAAGGGATGTTAGCCTTGTCATTATGGAACGTAGTCTGTTGTCGAGAATTTTGTTATTCCAATGGATGGTAGTCTTTTCATTATGAAAGGTAGTCTATTGTCGAGATTTTTGTCACTACAATGGATGGTAGCCTTGTCATTATGGAAGGTAGTCTGTTGTTGAGATTTTTGTTACTACAATGGATTGTAGCCTTGTCGTTATCGAAGATAGTCTATTGTCGATATCTTTGTTACTCCAATGGATGGTAGCCTAGTCATTATGGAAGGTAGTTTGTGTACGAGATTTTAGTTACTTCAATGGATGGTAGCCTTGTCATTATGGAAGGTAGTATGTTGTCGAGATTTTTTTTACTCCAATGGATTATAGCCTTGTCGTTATGGAAGGTAGTCTGTTGTTGATATCTTTGTTACTCCAATGGATGGTAGCGTAGTCATTATGGAATATTATTTTTGTATGATATTTTTGTTATTCCAACGGATGGTAGCCTTGTCATTATGAAATGGTGTTTGTTCTCGTGATTTTTGTTACTCTAAGGGATGGTAGCCTTGTCATTATGGAAGGTAGTATGTTGTCGATATCTTTGTTACTCCAATGTATGGTAGCCTTGTCATTATGGAAGGTAGTCTGTTGTCAAGATTTTTGTTACTCTAAGGGATGGTAGCCTTGTCAATATGGAACGTAGTCTGTTGTCGAGATTTTTGTTATTCCAATGGATGGTAGCGTTGTCATTATAGAAGGTATTATATTATCGATATTTTTGTCACAACAATGGATAATAGCCTTGTCATTATTGAAGGTAGTCTGTTGTCGAGATTTTTGATACTACAATGGTTTGTAGCCTTGTTGTTATAGAAGGTAGTTTGTTGTCGATATCTTTGTTACTCCAATGGATGGTAACCTAGTCATTATGGAAGGTAGTTTGTTGTCGACATTTTTTATACTCCATTGGATTGTAGCCTTGTAATTATGGAAGGTAGTCTATAGTGGATATTTTGGATGGTACCCTTGTCATTATGGAAGGTAGTCTATTTCCTAGATTTTTGTAACTCCATTGCATCGTAGCCTTGTCATTATGAAAGGTAGTGTGTTGTCGATATTTTTGTTATTCCAATGGATGGTAGCCTTGTCATTTTGGAAGCTAGTCTGTTGTTGTGATTTTTGTTAAACCAATGGATGGTAGCCTTGTCATTATGGAAGGTGGTCTGTTGTTGAGATATTTATTACTCTAAGGGATGGTAGCCTTGTCATTATGGAACATAGTCTATTGTCGAGATTTTTGTTATTCCAATGGATGGTAGCATTTTCATTATAGAAGGTAGTATATTATCGAGATTTTTTTCACTACATAGGATGGTAGCCTTGTCATTATGGAAGGTAGTCTGTTGTCGAAATTTTTGTAACTATAATGGATTATAGCCTTGTTGTTATGGAAGGTAGTCTGTTGTCGATATCTTTGTTACTCCAATTGATGGTAGCCTAGTCTTTATGGAAGGTAGTTTGTGTACGATATTTTTTTATTCCAATGGATGGTAGCCTTGTCATTATGAAAGGTAGTTTGTTGTCGTTATTTTTGTTACTCTAAGGGATGGTAGCCTTGTCATTATGGAAGGTAGTCTGTTGTGGAAATTTTTGTTACTACAATGGATTCTAGCCTTGTCGTTATGGAAGATAGTCTGTTCTCGATATCTTAGTTACTCCAATGGATGGTAGCCTGGTCATTATGGAAGGTAGTTTGTGTACGAGAATTTAGTTACTCCAATGGATGGTAGCCTTGTCATTATGGAAGGTTGTCTGTTGTCGATATTTTTTTTACTCCAATGGATTGTAGCCTTGTCATTATGGAAGGTAGTCTGTTGTCGATATCTTTGTTACTCGAATGGATGGTAGCCTAGTCATTATGGAAGATTGTTTTTAGATGATATTTTTGTTATTCAAATGGATGGTATCCTTGTCATTATGAAAGGGTGTTTGTTCTCGTGATTTTTGTTACTCTAAGGGATGGTAGCCTTGTCATTATGGAAGGTAGTATGTTGTCGATATCATTGTTACTCCAATGTATGGTAGCCTTGTCACTATGGAAGGTAGTCTGTTGTCAAGATTTTTGTTACTCTAAGGGATGGTAGCCTTGTCATTATGGAACGTAGTCTGTTGTCGAGATTTTTGTTATTCCAATGGATGATAGCGTTGTCATTGTAGAAGGTATTATATTATCGATGTTTTTGTCACTACAATGGATAGTAGCCTTGTCATTATGGAAGGTAGTCTGTTGTCGAGATTTTTGATACTACAATGGTTTTTAGCCATGTCGTTATGGAAGGTAATTTTTTTTCGAAATCTTTGTTACTCCAATGGATGGTAGCCTAGTCATTACGGAAGGTAGTTTGTGTACGATATTTTAGTTACTCTACTGGATGGTAGCCTTGTCATTATGGAAGGTAGTCTACTGTCGAGATTTTTTATACTCCAATGGATTGTAGTCTTGTAATTATGGAAGGTAGTCTCTAGTGGATATTTTGGTTACTCCAATGATTGTACCCTTGTCATTATGGAAGGTAGACTATTGCCTAGATTTTTGTAACTCCATTGCATGGTAGCCTTGTCATTATGGAAGGTAGTGTGTTGTCGATATTTTTGTTATTCCAATGGATGGTAGCCTTGTCATTTTGGAAGCTAGTCTGTTGTTGTGATTTTTGTTAAACCAATGGATGGTAGCCTTGTCATTATGGAAGGTGGTCTGTTGTTGAGATATTTATTACTCTAAGGGATGGTAGCCTTGTCATTATGGAACATAGTCTATTGTTGAGATTTTTGTTATTCCAATGGATGGTAGCATTTTCATTATAGAAGGTAGTATATTATCGAGATTTTTTTCACTACATAGGATGGTAGCCTTGTCATTATGGAAGGTAGTCTGTTGTCGAAATTTTTGTTACTATAATGGATTATAGCCTTGTTGTTATGGAAGGTAGTCTGTTGTCGATATCTTTGTTACTCCAATTGATGGTAGCCTAGTCTTTATGGAAGGTAGTTTGTGTACGATATTTTTTTATTCCAATGGATGGTAGCCTTGTCATTATGAAAGGTAGTTTGTTGTCGTTATTTTTGTTACTCTAAGGGATGGTAGCCTTGTCATTATGGAAGGTAGTCTGTTGTGGAAATTTTTGTTACTACAATGGATTCTAGCCTTGTCGTTATGTAAGATAGTCTGTTCTCGATATCTTAGTTACTCCAATGGATGGTAGCCTGGTCATTATGGAAGGTAGTTTGTGTACGAGAATTTAGTTACTCCAATGGATGGTAGCCTTGTCATTATGGAAGGTTGTCTGTTGTCGATATTTTTTTTACTCCAATGGATTGTAGCCTTGTCATTATGGAAGGTAGTCTGTTGTCGATATCTTTGTTACTCCAATGGATGGTAGCCTAGTCATTATGGAAGATTGTTTTTAGATGATATTTTTGTTATTCAAATGGATGGTATCCTTGTCATTATGAAAGGGTGTTTGTTCTCGTGATTTTTGTTACTCTAAGGGATGGTAGCCTTGTCATTATGGAAGGTAGTATGTTGTCGATATCATTGTTACTCCAACGTATGGTAGCCTTGTCACTATGGAAGGTAGTCTGTTGTCAAGATTTTTGTTACTCTAAGGGATGGTAGCCTTGTCATTATGGAACGTAGTCTGTTGTCGAGATTTTTGTTATTCCAATGGATGATAGCGTTGTCATTGTAGAAGGTATTATATTATCGATGTTTTTGTCACTACAATGGATAGTAGCCTTGTCATTATGGAAGGTAGTCTGTTGTCGAGATTTTTGATACTACAATGGTTTTTAGCCTTGTCGTTATGGAAGGTAATTTTTTTTCGAAATCTTTGTTACTCCAATGGATGGTAGCCTAGTCATTACGGAAGGTAGTTTGTGTACGATATTTTAGTTACTCTACTGGATGGTAGCCTTGTCATTATGGAAGGTAGTCTACTGTCGAGATTTTTTATACTCCAATGGATTGTAGCCTTGTAATTATGGAAGGTAGTCTCTAGTGGATATTTTGGTTACTCCAATGATGGTACCCTTGTCATTATGGAAGGTAGACTATTGCCTAGATTTTTGTAACTCCATTGCATGGTAGCCTTGTCATTATGGAAGGTAGTGTGTTGTCGATATTTTTGTTATTCCAATGGATGGTAGCCTTGTCATTTTGGAAGGTAGTCTGTTGTTGTGATTTTTGTTACTCTAATGGATGGTAGCCTTGTCATTATGGAAGGTGGTCTGTTGTTGAGATATTTGTTACTCTAAGGGATGGTAGCCTTGTCATTATGGAACATAGTCTATTGTCGAGATTTTTGTTTTTCCAATGGATGGAAGTGTTTTCATTATAGAAGGTAGTATATTATCGAGATTTTTGTCACTACAATGGATGGTAGCCTTGTCATTATGGAAGGTAGTCTGTTGTCGAGATTTTTGTTACTATAATGGATTATATCCTTGTCGTTATGGAAGGTAGTCTGTTGTCGATATCTTTGTTACTCCAATGGATGGTAGCCTAGTCATTATGGAAGGTAGTTTGTGTACGAGATTTTAGTTACTCCAATGGATGGTAGCCTTGTCATTATGAAAGGTAGTCTGTTGTCAAGATTTTTGTTACTCTAAGGGATGGTAGCCTTGTCAATATGGAACGTAGTCTGTTGTCGAGATTTTTGTTATTCCAATGGATGGTAGCGTTGTCATTATAGAAGGTATTATATTATCGATATTTTTGTCACTACAATGGATAGTAGCCTTGTCAATATGGAAGGTAGTCTGTTGTCGAGATTTTTGATACTACAATGGTTTGTAGCCTTGTTGTTATAGAAGGTAGTTTGTTGTCGATATCTTTGTTACTCCAATGGATGGTAACCTAGTCATTATGGAAGGTAGTTTGTGTACGAGATTTTAGTTACTCTAATGGATTGTAGCCTTGTCATTATGGAAGGTAGTTTGTTGTCGACATTTTTTATACTCCAATGGATTGTAGCCTTGTAATTATGGAAGGTAGTCTCTAGTGGATATTTTGGTTACTCCAATGATGGTACCCTTGTCATTATGGAAGGTAGTCTATTTCCTAGATTTTTGTAACTCCATTGCATGGTAGCCTTGTCATTATGGAAGGTAGTGTGTTGTCGATATTTTTGTTATTCCAATGGATGGTAGCCTTGTCATTTTGGGAGGTAGTCTGTTGTTCTGATTTTTGTTACTTCAATGGATGGTAGCCTTGTCATTATGGAAGGTGGTCTGTTGTTGAGATATTTATTACTCTAAGGGATGGTAGCCTTGTCATTATGGAACATAGTCTATTGTCGAGATTTTTGTTATTCCAATGGATGGTAGCGTTTTCATTATAGAAGGTAGTATGTTATCGAGATTTTTTTCACTACAATGGATGGTAGCCTTGTCATTATGGAAGGTAGTCTGTTGTCGAGATTTTTGTTACTATAATGGATTATAGCCTTGTCGTTATGGAAGGTAGTCTGTTGTCGATATCTTTGTTACTCTAATTGATGGTAGCCTAGTCTTTATGGAAGGTAGTTTGTGTACGATATTTTTTTATTCCAATGGATGGTAGCCTTGTCATTATGAAAGGTAGTTTGTTGTCGTTATTTTTGTTACTCTAAGGGATGGTAGCCTTGTCATTATGGTAGGTAATATGTTGTTGATATCTTTGTTACTCCAATGGATGGTAGCCTTGTCATTATGGAAGGTAGTCTGTTGTCGAGATTTTTGTTACTCTAAGGGATGGTAGCCTTGTCATTGTGGAACTTAGATTGTTGTCAAGATATTTGTTATTCCAATGGATGGTAGCATTGTCATTATAGAAGGTAGTATATTATCGAGATTTTTATCACTACAATGGATGGTACCCTTGTCATTATGGAAGGTAGTCTGTTGTTGAGATTTTTGTTACTACAATGGATTCTAGCCTTGTCGTTATGGAAGATAGTCTGTTCTCGATATCTTAGTTACTCCAATGGATGGTAGCCTAGTCATTATGGAAGGTGGTTTGTGTACGAGATTTTAGTTACTCCAATGGATGGTAGCCTTGTCATTATGGAAGGTAGTCTGTTGTCAATATCTTTGTTACTCCAATGGATGGTAGCCTAGTCATTATGGAAGATTGTTTTTGTATGATATTTTTGTTATTCCAATGGATGGTATCCTTGTCATTATGAAAGGGTGTTTGTTCTCGTGATTTCTGTTACTCTAAGGGCTGGTAGCCTTGTCATTATGGAAGGTAGTATGTTGTCGATATCCTTGTTACTCCAATGTATGGTAGCCTTGTCATTATGGAAGGTAGTCTGTTGTCAAGATTTTTGTTACTCTAAGGGATGGTAGCCTTGTCATTATGGAACGTAGTATGTTGTCGAGATTTTTGTTATTCCAATGGATAGTAGCGTTGTCATTATAGAAGGTATTATATTATCGATATTTTTGTCACTACAATGGATAGTAGCCTTGTCATTATGTAAGGTAGTCTGTTGTCGAGATTTTTGATACTACAATGGTTTTTAGCCTTGTCGTTATGGAAGGTATTTTGTTTTCGAAATCTTTGTTACTCCAATGGATGGTAGCCTAGTCATTACGGAAGATAGTTTGTGTACGAGATTTTAGTTACTCTAATGGATGGTAGCCTTGTCATTATGGAAGGTAGTCTGTTGTCGAGATTTTTTATACTCCAATGGATTGTAGCCTTGTCATTATGGAAGCTAGTCTGTTGTCGAGATTTTTGTTACTCTAAGGGATGTTAGCCTTGTCATTATGGAACGTAGTCTGTTGTCGAGATTTTTGTTATTCCAATGGATGGTAGTCTTTTCATTATGAAAGGTAGTCTATTGTCGAGATTTTTGTCACTACAATGGATGGTAGCCTTGTCATTATGGAAGGTAGTCTATTGTCATGATTTTTGTTACTACAATGAATTGTATCCTTGTCGTTATGGAAGATAGTCTATTGTCGATGTCTTTGTTACTCCAATGGATGGTAGCCTAGTCATTATGGAAGGTAGTTTGTTGTTGAGATCTTTGTTACTATAATGGATTGTAGCCTTGTCGTTGTGGAAGGTAGTCTGTTATCGAGATTTTTGTTACGCCAATGGATGGTATCCTTGTCATTATAGAAGGTAATATATTGTCATGATTTTTGTCATTATAATGGATGGTAGCCTTGTCATTTTGGAAGGTAGTCTGTTGTTGAGATTTTTGTTACTACAATGGATTTTAGCCTTGTCGTTGTGGAAGGTAGTCTGTCGTCGATATCTTTGTCACTCGAATAGATGGTAGCCTAGTCATTATAGAAGGTAGTTTGTGTACGAGATTTTAGTTACTCCAATGGATGGTAGCCTTGTCATTATGGAAGGTAGTCTATTGTTGAGATTTTTTATACTCCAATGGATTGTAGCCTTGTCATTATGGAAGGTAGTCTATTGTCGAGATTTTGGTTACTCTAAGGGATGGTAGTCTTGTCATTATGGAACGTAGTCTGTTGTCGATATTTTTGTTATTCTAATGGATGGTAGCGTTGTCATTATGAAAGGTAGTCTATCGTCGAGATTTTTGTCACTATAATAGATTGTAGCATTGTCATTATGGAATGTAGTCAGTTGTCGAGATTTTTGTTACTCCAATGGATGGTAGCCTTGTCATTATAGAAGGTAGTCTGTTGTCGATATCTTTGTTACTCCAATAAATGGTAACCTAGTCATTATTGAAGGTAGTTTGTGTACGATATTTTTGTTATTCCAATGGATGGTGACATTGTCATTATAGAAGGTAGTATATTGTCGAGATTTTTGTCAGTACATTGGATGGTAGCCTTGTCATTATGGAAGGTAGTCTATTGTCGAGATTTTTTTTACTACAATGGATTGTAGCCTTGTCGTTATGGAAGGTAGTCTGTTGTCAATGTCTTTGTTACTCCAATGGATGGTAGCCTAGTCATTATGGAAGATTGTTTTTGTACGATATTTTTGTTATTCCAATGTATGGTAGCCTTGTCATTATGAAAGGGTGTTTGTTCTCGTGATTTTTGTTACTCTAAGGGATGGTAGCCTTGTCATTATGGAACGTAGTCTGTTGTCGAGATTTTTGTTATTCCAATGGATGGTAGCGTTGTCATTATAGAAGGTATTATATTATCGATATTTTTGTCACTAAAATGGATAGTAGCCTTGTCATTATGGAAGGTAGTATGTTGTCGAGATTTTTGATACTACAATGGTTTGTAGCCTTGTCGTTATGGAAGGTAGTTTGTTGTCGATATCTTTGATACTCCAATTGATGGTAGCCTAGTCATTATGGAAGATAGTTTGTGTACGAGATTTTAGTTACTCTAATGGATTGTAGCCTTGTCATTATGGAAGGTAGTCTGTTGTAGAGATTTTTTATACTCCAATGGATTGTAGCCTTGTAATTATGGAAGGTAGTCTCTAGTGGATATTTTGGTTACTCTAATGATGGTACCCTTGTCATTATGGATGGTAGTCTATTGCCTAGATTTTTGTAACTCCATTGCATGGTATCCTTGTCATTATGGAAGGTAGTGTGTTGTTGATATTTTTGTTATTCCAATGGATGGTAGCCTTGTCATTTTGGAAGGTAGTCTATTGTTGTGATTTTTGTTACTCCAATGGATGGTAGCCTTGTCATTATGGAAGGTAGTCTGTTGTCGAGATTTTTGTTACTCTAAGGGATGGTAGCCTTGTCATTATGGAAATTAGTTTGTTGTCGAGATTTTTGTTATTCCAATGGATGGTAGCATTGTCATTATAGAAGGTAGTATATTATCGAGATTTTTGTCACTACAATGGATGGTACCCTTGTCATTATGGAAGGTAGTATGTTGTCGTGATTTTTGTTACTACAATTGATTGTAGCCTTGTCTTATGGAAGATAGTTTGTTGTCAATATCTTTGTTACTCCAATGGATGGTAGCCTAGTCATTATGGAAGGTAGTTTGTGTACGAGATTTTAGTTACTCCAATGGATGGTAGCCTTGTCATTATGGAAGGTAGTCTATTCTCAAGATTTTTGTTACTCACATGGATGGTAGCCTTGTCATTATAGAAGGTAATATATTGTCGAGATTTTTGTCACTATAATGGATGGTAGTCTTTTCATTATGGAAGGTAGTCTGTTGTCGAGAATTTTATTACTACAATGGATTGTAGCCTTGTCGTTCTGGAAGGTAGTCTGTTGTCGATATCTTTGTTACTCCAATGGATGGTAGCCTAGTCATTATGGAAGGTAGTTTGTGTACGAGATTTTAGTTACTCCAATGGATGGTAGCCTTGTCATTATGGAAGGTAGTCTATTGTTGAGATTTTTTATACTCCAATGGATTGTAGCCTTGTCATTATGGAAGGTAGTCTATTGTCGAGATTTTGGTTACTCTAAGGGATGGTAGTCTTGTCATTATGGAACGTAGTCTGTTGTCGATATTTTTGTTATTCTAATGGATGGTAGCGTTGTCATTATGAAAGGTAGTCTATCGTCGAGATTTTTGTCACTATAATAGATTGTAGCATTGTCATTATGGAATGTAGTCAGTTGTCGAGATTTTTGTTACTCCAATGGATGGTAGCCTTGTCATTATAGAAGGTAGTCTGTTGTCGATATCTTTGTTACTCCAATAAATGGTAACCTAGTCATTATTGAAGGTAGTTTGTGTACGATATTTTTGTTATTCCAATGGATGGTGACATTGTCATTATAGAAGGTAGTATATTGTCGAGATTTTTGTCAGTACATTGGATGGTAGCCTTGTCATTATGGAAGGTAGTCTATTGTCGAGATTTTATTTACTACAATGGATTGTAGCCTTGTCGTTATGGAAGGTAGTCTGTTGTCAATGTCTTTGTTACTCCAATGGATGGTAGCCTAGTCATTATGGAAGATTGTTTTTGTACGATATTTTTGTTATTCCAATGTATGGTAGCCTTGTCATTATGAAAGGGTGTTTGTTCTCGTGATTTTTGTTACTCTAAGGGATGGTAGCCTTGTCATTATGGAACGTAGTCTGTTGTCGAGATTTTTGTTATTCCAATGGATGGTAGCGTTGTCATTATAGAAGGTATTATATTATCGATATTTTTGTCACTAAAATGGATAGTAGCCTTGTCATTATGGAAGGTAGTATGTTGTCGAGATTTTTGATACTACAATGGTTTGTAGCCTTGTCGTTATGGAAGGTAGTTTGTTGTCGATATCTTTGATACTCCAATTGATGGTAGCCTAGTCATTATGGAAGATAGTTTGTGTACGAGATTTTAGTTACTCTAATGGATTGTAGCCTTGTCATTATGGAAGGTAGTCTGTTGTAGAGATTTTTTATACTCCAATGGATTGTAGCCTTGTAATTATGGAAGGTAGTCTCTAGTGGATATTTTGGTTACTCTAATGATGGTACCCTTGTCATTATGGATGGTAGTCTATTGCCTAGATTTTTGTAACTCCATTGCATGGTATCCTTGTCATTATGGAAGGTAATGTGTTGTTGATATTTTTGTTATTCCAATGGATGGTAGCCTTGTCATTTTGGAAGGTAGTCTATTGTTGTGATTTTTGTTACTCCAATGGATGGTAGCCTTGTCATTATGGAAGGTAGTCTGTTGTCGAGATTTTTGTTACTCTAAGGGATGGTAGCCTTGTCATTATGGAAATTAGTTTGTTGTCGAGATTTTTGTTATTCCAATGGATGGTAGCATTGTCATTATAGAAGGTAGTATATTATCGAGATTTTTGTCACTACAATGGATGGTACCCTTGTCATTATGGAAGGTAGTATGTTGTCGTGATTTTTGTTACTACAATTGATTGTAGCCTTGTCTTATGGAAGATAGTTTGTTGTCAATATCTTTGTTACTCCAATGGATGGTAGCCTAGTCATTATGGAAGGTAGTTTGTGTACGAGATTTTAGTTACTCCAATGGATGGTAGCCTTGTCATTATGGAAGGTAGTCTATTGTCAAGATTTTTGTTACTCACATGGATGGTAGCCTTGTCATTATAGAAGGTAATATATTGTCGAGATTTTTGTCACTATAATGGATGGTAGTCTTTTCATTATGGAAGGTAGTCTGTTGTCGAGAATTTTATTACTACAATGGATTATAGCCTTGTCGTTCTGGAAGGTAGTCTGTTGTCGATATCTTTGTTACTCCAATGGATGGTAGCCTAGTCATTATGGAAGGTAGTTTGTGTACGAGATTTTAGTTACTCCAATGGATGGTAGCCTTGTCATTATGGAAGTTAGTCTGTTGTCATGATTTTTGTTACTCACATGGATGGTAGCCTTGTCATTATAGAAGGTAATATATTGTCGAGATTTTTGTCACTATAATGGATGGTAGTCTTTTCATTATGGAAGGTAGTCTGTTGTCGAGAATTTTATTACTACAATGGATTGTAGCCTTGTTGTTCTGGAAGGTAGTCTGTTGTCGATATCTTTGTTACTCCAATGGATGGTAGCCTAGTCATTATGGAAGGTAGTTTGTGTACGAGATTTTAGTTACTCCAATGGATGGTAGCCTTGTCATTATGGAAGGTAGTCTGTTGTCATGATTTTTGTTACTCACATGGATGGTAGCCTTGTTATTATAGAAGGTAATATATTGTCGAGATTTTTGTCACTATAATGGATGGTAGTCTTTTCATTATGGAAGGTAGTCTGTTGTCGAGAATTTTATTACTACAATGGATTGTAGCCTTGTCGTTCTGGAAGGTAGTCTGTTGTCGATATCTTTGTTACTCCAATGGATGGTGGCCTAGTCATTATGGAAGGTAGTTTGTGTACGAGATTTTAGTTACTCCAATGGATGGTAGCCTTGTCATTATGGAAGGTAGTCTGTTGTCAAGACTTTTGTTACTCTAAGGGATGTTAGCCTTGTCATTATGGAACGTAGTCTGTTGTCGAGAATTTTGTTATTCCAATGGATGGTAGTCTTTTCATTATGAAAGGTAGTCTATTGTCGAGATTTTTGTCACTACAATGGATGGTAGCCTTGTCATTATGGAAGGTAGTCTGTTGTTGAGATTTTTGTTACTACAATGGATTGTAGCCTTGTCGTTATCGAAGATAGTCTGTTGTCGATATCTTTGTTACTCCAATGGATGGTAGCCTAGTCATTATGGAAGGTAGTTTGTGTACGAGATTTTAGTTACTTCAATGGATGGTAGCCTTGTCATTATGGAAGGTAGTATGTTGTCGAGATTTTTTTTACTCCAATGGATTATAGCCTTGTCGTTATGGAAGGTAGTCTGTTGTTGATATCTTTGTTACTCCAATGGATGGTAGCGTAGTCATTATGGAATATTATTTTTGTATGATATTTTTGTTATTCCAACGGATGGTAGCCTTGTCATTATGAAAGGGTGTTTGTTCTCGTGATTTTTGTTACTCTAAGGGATGGTAGCCTTGTCATTATGGAAGGTAGTATGTTGTCGATATCTTTGTTACTCCAATGTATGGTAGCCTTGTCATTATGGAAGGTAGTCTGTTGTCAAGATTTTTGTTACTCTAAGGGATGGTAGCCTTGTCAATATGGAACGTAGTCTGTTGTCGAGATTTTTGTTATTCCAATGGATGGTAGCGTTGTCATTATAGAAGGTATTATATTATCGATATTTTTGTCACAACAATGGATAATAGCCTTGTCATTATTGAAGGTAGTCTGTTGTCGAGATTTTTGATACTACAATGGTTTGTAGCCTTGTTGTTATAGAAGGTAGTTTGTTGTCGATATCTTTGTTACTCCAATGGATGGTAACCTAGTCATTATGGAAGGTAGTTTGTTGTCGACATTTTTTATACTCCATTGGATTGTAGCCTTGTAATTATGGAAGGTAGTCTATAGTGGATATTTTGGATGGTACCCTTGTCATTATGGAAGGTAGTCTATTTCCTAGATTTTTGTAACTCCATTGCATCGTAGCCTTGTCATTATGAAAGGTAGTGTGTTGTCGATATTTTTGTTATTCCAATGGATGGTAGCCTTGTCATTTTGGAAGCTAGTCTGTTGTTGTGATTTTTGTTAAACCAATGGATGGTAGCCTTGTCATTATGGAAGGTGGTCTGTTGTTGAGATATTTATTACTCTAAGGGATGGTAGCCTTGTCATTATGGAACATAGTCTATTGTCGAGATTTTTGTTATTCCAATGGATGGTAGCATTTTCATTATAGAAGGTAGTATATTATCGAGATTTTTTTCACTACATAGGATGGTAGCCTTGTCATTATGGAAGGTAGTCTGTTGTCGAAATTTTTGTTACTATAATGGATTATAGCCTTGTTGTTATGGAAGGTAGTCTGTTGTCGATATCTTTGTTACTCCAATTGATGGTAGCCTAGTCTTTATGGAAGGTAGTTTGTGTACGATATTTTTTTATTCCAATGGATGGTAGCCTTGTCATTGTGAAAGGTAGTTTGTTGTCGTTATTTTTGTTACTCTAAGGGATGGTAGCCTTGTCATTATGGAAGGTAGTCTGTTGTGGAAATTTTTGTTACTACAATGGATTCTAGCCTTGTCGTTATGGAAGATAGTCTGTTCTCGATATCTTAGTTACTCCAATGGATGGTAGCCTGGTCATTATGGAAGGTAGTTTGTGTACGAGAATTTAGTTACTCCAATGGATGGTAGCCTTGTCATTATGGAAGGTTGTCTGTTGTCGATATTTTTTTTACTCCAATGGATTGTAGCCTTGTCATTATGGAAGGTAGTCTGTTGTCGATATCTTTGTTACTCCAATGGATGGTAGCCTAGTCATTATGGAAGATTGTTTTTAGATGATATTTTTGTTATTCAAATGGATGGTATCCTTGTCATTATGAAAGGGTGTTTGTACTCGTGATTTTTGTTACTCTAAGGGATGGTAGCCTTGTCATTATGGAAGGTAGTATGTTGTCGATATCATTGTTACTCCAATGTATGGTAGCCTTGTCACTATGGAAGGTAGTCTGTTGTCAAGATTTTTGTTACTCTAAGGGATGGTAGCCTTGTCATTATGGAACGTAGTCTGTTGTCGAGATTTTTGTTATTCCAATGGATGATAGCGTTGTCATTGTAGAAGGTATTATATTATCGATGTTTTTGTCACTACAATGGATAGTAGCCTTGTCATTATGGAAGGTAGTCTGTTGTCGAGATTTTTGATACTACAATGGTTTTTAGCCTTGTCGTTATGGAAGGTAATTTTTTTTCGAAATCTTTGTTACTCCAATGGATGGTAGCCTAGTCATTACGGAAGGTAGTTTGTGTACGATATTTTAGTTACTCTACTGGATGGTAGCCTTGTCATTATGGAAGGTAGTCTACTGTCGAGATTTTTTATACTCCAATGGATTGTAGCCTTGTAATTATGGAAGGTAGTCTCTAGTGGATATTTTGGTTACTCCAATGATTGTACCCTTGTCATTATGGAAGGTAGACTATTGCCTAGATTTTTGTAACTCCATTGCATGGTAGCCTTGTCATTATGGAAGGTAGTGTGTTGTCGATATTTTTGTTATTCCAATGGATGGTAGCCTTGTCATTTTGGAAGCTAGTCTGTTGTTGTGATTTTTGTTAAACCAATGGATGGTAGCCTTGTCATTATGGAAGGTGGTCTGTTGTTGAGATATTTATTACTCTAAGGGATGGTAGCCTTGTCATTATGGAACATAGTCTATTGTCGAGATTTTTGTTATTCCAATGGATGGTAGCATTTTCATTATAGAAGGTAGTATATTATCGAGATTTTTTTCACTACATAGGATGGTAGCCTTGTCATTATGGAAGGTAGTCTGTTGTCGAAATTTTTGTTACTATAATGGATTATAGCCTTGTTGTTCTGGAAGGTAGTCTGTTGTCGATATCTTTGTTACTCCAATTGATGGTAGCCTAGTCTTTATGGAAGGTAGTTTGTGTACGATATTTTTTTATTCCAATGGATGGTAGCCTTGTCATTATGAAAGGTAGTTTGTTGTCGTTATTTTTGTTACTCTAAGGGATGGTAGCCTTGTCATTATGGAAGGTAGTCTGTTGTGGAAATTTTTGTTACTACAATGGATTCTAGCCTTGTCGTTATGAAAGATAGTCTGTTCTCGATATCTTAGTTACTCCAATGGATGGTAGCCTGGTCATTATGGAAGGTAGTTTGTGTACGAGAATTTAGTTACTCCAATGGATGGTAGCCTTGTCATTATGGAAGGTTGTCTGTTGTCGATATTTTTTTTACTCCAATGGATTGTAGCCTTGTCATTATGGAAGGTAGTCTGTTGTCGATATCTTTGTTACTCCAATGGATTGTAGCCTAGTCATTATGGAAGATTGTTTTTAGATGATATTTTTGTTATTCAAATGGATGGTATCCTTGTCATTATGAAAGGGTGTTTGTTCTCGTGATTTTTGTTACTCTAAGGGATGGTAGCCTTGTCATTATGGAAGGTAGTATGTCGTCGATATCATTGTTACTCCAATGTATGGTAGCCTTGTCACTATGGAAGGTAGTCTGTTGTCAAGATTTTTGTTACTCTAAGGGATGGTAGCCTTGTCATTATGGAACGTAGTCTGTTGTCGAGATTTTTGTTATTCCAATGGATGATAGCGTTGTCATTGTAGAAGGTATTATATTATCGATGTTTTTGTCACTACAATGGATAGTAGCCTTGTCATTATGGAAGGTAGTCTGTTGTCGAGATTTTTGATACTACAATGGTTTTTAGCCTTGTCGTTATGGAAGGTAATTTTTTTTCGAAATCTTTGTTACTCCAATGGATGGTAGCCTAGTCATTACGGAAGGTAGTTTGTGTACGATATTTTAGTTACTCTACTGGATGGTAGCCTTGTCATTATGGAAGGTAGTCTACTGTCGAGATTTTTTATACTCCAATGGATTGTAGCCTTGTAATTATGGAAGGTAGTCTCTAGTGGATATTTTGGTTACTCCAATGATGGTACCCTTGTCATTATGGAAGGTAGACTATTGCCTAGATTTTTGTAACTCCATTGCATGGTAGCCTTGTCATTATGGAAGGTAGTGTGTTGTCGATATTTTTGTTATTCCAATGGATGGTAGCCTTGTCATTTTGGAAGGTAGTCTGTTGTTGTGATTTTTGTTACTCTAATGGATGGTAGCCTTGTCATTATGGAAGGTGGTCTGTTGTTGAGATATTTGTTACTCTAAGGGATGGTAGCCTTGTCATTATGGAACATAGTCTATTGTCGAGATTTTTGTTTTTCCAATGGATGGAAGTGTTTTCATTATAGAAGGTAGTATATTATCGATATTTTTGTCACTACAATGTATGGTAGCCTTGTCATTATGGAAGGTAGTCTGTTGTCGAGATTTTTGTTACTATAATGGATTATATCCTTGTCGTTATGGAAGGTAGTCTGTTGTCGATATCTTTGTTACTCCAATGGATGGTAGCCTAGTCATTATGGAAGGTAGTTTGTGTACAAGATTTTAGTTACTCCAATGGATGGTAGCCTTGTCATTATGAAAGGTAGTCTGTTGTCAAGATTTTTGGTACTCTAAGGGATGGTAGCCTTGTCAATATGGAACGTAGTCTGTTGTCGAGATTTTTGTTATTCCAATGGATTGTAGCGTTGTCATTATAGAAGGTATTATATTATCGATATTTTTGTCACTACAATGGATAGTAGCCTTGTCATTATGGAAGGTAGTCTGTTGTCGAGATTTTTGATACTACAATGGTTTGTAGCCTTGTTGTTATAGAAGGTAGTTTGTTGTCGATATCTTTGTTACTCCAATGGATGGTAACCTAGTCATTATGGAAGGTAGTTTGTGTACGAGATTTTAGTTACTCTAATGGATTGTAGCCTTGTCATTATGGAAGGTAGTTTGTTGTCGACATTTTTTATACTCCAATGGATTGTAGCCTTGTAATTATGGAAGGTAGTCTCTAGTGGATATTTTGGTTACTCCAATGATGGTACCCTTGTCATTATGGAAGGTAGTCTATTTCCTAGATTTTTGTAACTCCATTGCATGGTAGCCTTGTCATTATGGAAGGTAGTGTGTTGTCGATATTTTTGTTATTCCAATGGATGGTAGCCTTGTCATTTTGGGAGGTAGTCTGTTGTTCTGATTTTTGTTACTTCAATGGATGGTAGCCTTGTCATTATGGAAGGTGGTCTGTTGTTGAGATATTTATTACTCTAAGGGATGGTAGCCTTGTCATTATGGAACATAGTCTATTGTCGAGATTTTTGTTATTCCAATGGATGGTAGCGTTTTCATTATAGAAGGTAGTATGTTATCGAGATTTTTTTCACTACAATGGATGGTAGCCTTGTCATTATGGAAGGTAGTCTGTTGTCGAGATTTTTGTTACTATAATGGATTATAGCCTTGTCGTTATGGAAGGTAGTCTGTTGTCGATATCTTTGTTACTCTAATTGATGGTAGCCTAGTCTTTATGGAAGGTAGTTTGTGTACGATATTTTTTTATTCCAATGGATGGTAGCCTTGTCATTATGAAAGGTAGTTTGTTGTCGTTATTTTTGTTACTCTAAGGGATGGTAGCCTTGTCATTATGGTAGGTAATATGTTGTTGATATCTTTGTTACTCCAATGGATGGTAGCCTTGTCATTATGGAAGGTAGTCTGTTGTCGAGATTTTTGTTACTCTAAGGGATGGTAGCCTTGTCATTGTGGAACTTAGATTGTTGTCAAGATATTTGTTATTCCAATGGATGGTAGCATTGTCATTATAGAAGGTAGTATATTATCGAGATTTTTATCACTACAATGGATGGTACCCTTGTCATTATGGAAGGTAGTCTGTTGTTGAGATTTTTGTTACTACAATGGATTCTAGCCTTGTCGTTATGGAAGATAGTCTGTTCTCGATATCTTAGTTACTCCAATGGATGGTAGCCTAGTCATTATGGAAGGTGGTTTGTGTACGAGATTTTAGTTACTCCAATGGATGGTAGCCTTGTCATTATGGAAGGTAGTCTGTTGTCAATATCTTTGTTACTCCAATGGATGGTAGCCTAGTCATTATGGAAGATTGTTTTTGTATGATATTTTTGTTATTCCAATGGATGGTATCCTTGTCATTATGAAAGGGTGTTTGTTCTCGTGATTTCTGTTACTCTAAGGGCTGGTAGCCTTGTCATTATGGAAGGTAGTATGTTGTCGATATCCTTGTTACTCCAATGTATGGTAGCCTTGTCATTATGGAACGTAGTATGTTGTCGAGATTTTTGTTATTCCAATGGATAGTAGCGTTGTCATTATAGAAGGTATTATATTATCGATATTTTTGTCACTACAATGGATAGTAGCCTTGTCATTATGTAAGGTAGTCTGTTGTCGAGATTTTTGATACTACAATGGTTTTTAGCCTTGTCGTTATGGAAGGTATTTTGTTTTCGAAATCTTTGTTACTCCAATGGATGGTAGCCTAGTCATTACGGAAGGTAGTTTGTGTACGAGATTTTAGTTACTCTAATGGATGGTAGCCTTGTCATTATGGAAGGTAGTCTGTTGTCGAGATTTTTTATACTCCAATGGATTGTAGCCTTGTCATTATGGAAGGTAGTCTGTTGTCGAGATTTTTGTTACTTTAAGGGATGTTAGCCTTGTCATTATGGAACGTAGTCTGTTGTCGAGATTTTTGTTATTCCAATGGATAGTAGCGTTGTCATTATAGAAGGTATTATATTATCGAGATTTTTGTCACTACAATGGAGAGTAGCCTTGTCATTATGTAAGGTAGTCTGTTGTCGAGATTTTTGATACTACAATGGTTTTTAGCCTTGTCGTTATGGAAGGTATTTTGTTTTCGAAATCTTTGTTACTCCAATGGATGGTAGCCTAGTCATTACGGAAGGTAGTTTGTGTACGAGATTTTAGTTACTCTAATGGATGGTAGCCTTGTCATTATGGAAGGTAGTCTGTTGTCGAGATTTTTTATACTCCAATGGATTGTAGCCTTGTCATTATGGAAGGTAGTCTGTTGTCGAGATTTTTGTTACTTTAAGGGATGTTAGCCTTGTCATTATGGAACGTAGTCTGTTGTCGAGATTTTTGTTATTCCAATGGATAGTAGCGTTGTCATTATAGAAGGTATTATATTATCGATATTTTTGTCACTACAATGGATAGTAGCCTTGTCATTATGTAAGGTAGTCTGTTGTCGAGATTTTTGATACTACAATGGTTTTTAGCCTTGTCGTTATGGAAGGTATTTTGTTTTCGAAATCTTTGTTACTCCAATGGATGGTAGCCTAGTCATTACGGAAGATAGTTTGTGTACGAGATTTTAGTTACTCTAATGGATGGTAGCCTTGTCATTATGGAAGGTAGTCTGTTGTCGAGATTTTTTATACTCCAATGGATTGTAGCCTTGTCATTATGGAAGCTAGTCTATTGTCGAGATTTTTGTTACTCTAAGGGATGTTAGCCTTGTCATTATGGAACGTAGTCTGTTGTCGAGATTTTTGTTATTCCAATGGATGGTAGTCTTTTCATTATGAAAGGTAGTCTATTGTCGAGATTTTTGTCACTACAATGGATGGTAGCCTTGTCATTATGGAAGGTAGTCTGTTGTTGAGATTTTTGTTACTACAATGGATTATTGCCTTGTCGTTATGGAAGATAGTCTGTTGTCGATATCTTTGTTACTCCAATGGATGGTAGCCTAGTCATTATGGAAGGTAGTTTGTGTACGAGATTTTAGTTACTCCAATAGATGGTAGCCTTGTCATTATGGAAGGTAGTTTGTTGTCGACATTTTTTATACTCCAATGGATTGTAGCCTTGTAATTATGGAAGGTAGTCTCTAGTGGATATTTTGGTTACTCCAATGATGGTACCCTTGTCATTATGGAAGGTAGTCTATTTCCTAGATTTTTGTAACTCCATTGCATGGTAGCCTTGTCATTATGGAAGGTAGTGTGTTGTCGATATTTTTGTTATTCCAATGGATGGTAGCCTTGTCATTTTGGGAGGTAGTCTGTTGTTCTGATTTTTGTTACTTCAATGGATGGTAGCCTTGTCATTATGGAAGGTGGTCTGTTGTTGAGATATTTATTACTCTAAGGGATGGTAGCCTTGTCATTATGGAACATAGTCTATTGTCGAGATTTTTGTTATTCCAATGGATGGTAGCGTTTTCATTATAGAAGGTAGTATGTTATCGAGATTTTTTTCACTACAATGGATGGTAGCCTTGTCATTATGGAAGGTAGTCTGTTGTTGAGATTTTTGTTACTATAATGGATTATAGCCTTGTCGTTATGGAAGGTAGTCTGTTGTCGATATCTTTGTTACTCTAATTGATGGTAGCCTAGTCTTTATTGAAGGTAGTTTGTGTACGATATTTTTTTATTCCAATGGATGGTAGCCTTGTCATTATGAAAGGTAGTTTGTTGTCGTTATTTTTGTTACTCTAAGGGATGGTAGCCTTGTCATTATGGAAGGTAATATGTTGTTGATATCTTTGTTACTCCAATGGATGGTAGCCTTGTCATTATGGAAGGTAGTCTGTTGTCAAGATTTTTGTTACTCTAAGGGATGGTAGCCTTGTCATTGTGGAACTTAGATTGTTGTCGAGATATTTGTTATTCCAATGGATGGTAGCATTGTCATTATAGAAGGTAGTATATTATCGAGATTTTTATGACTACAATGGATGGTACCCTTGTCATTATGGAAGGTAGTCTGTTGTTGATATTTTTGTTACTACAATGGATTCTAGCCTTGTCGTTATGGAAGATAGTCTGTTCTCGATATCTTAGTTACTCCAATGGATGGTAGCCTAGTCATTATGGAAGGTAGTTTGTGTACGAGATTTTAGTTACTCCAATGGATGGTAGCCTTGTCATTATGGAAGGTAGTCTGTTGTCAATATCTTTGTTACTCCAATGAATGGTAGCCTAGTCATTATGGAAGATTGTTTTTGTATGATATTTTTGTTATTCCAATGGATGGTATCCTTGTCATTATGAAAGGGTGTTTGTTCTCGTGATTTTTGTTACTCTAAGGGCTGGTAGCCTTGTCATTATGGAAGGTAGTATGTTGTCGATATCCTTGTTACTCCAATGTATGGTAGCCTTGTCATTATGGAAGGTAGTCTGTTGTCAAGATTTTTGTTACTCTAAGGGATGGTAGCCTTGTCATTATGGAACGTAGTATGTTGTCGAGATTTTTGTTATTCAAATGGATAGTAGCGTTGTCATTATAGAAGGTATTATATTATCGATATTTTTGTCACTACAATGGATAGTAGCCTTGTCATTATGTAAGGTAGTCTGTTGTCGATATTTTTTATACTACAATGGTTTTTAGCCTTGTCGTTATGGAAGGTATTTTGTTTTCGAAATCTTTGTTACTCCAATGGATGGTAGCCTAGTCATTACGGAAGGTAGTTTGTGTACGAGATTTTAGTTACTCTAATGGATGGTAGCCTTGTCATTATGGAAGGTAGTCTGTTGTCGAGATTTTTTATACTCCAACGGATTGTAGCCTTGTCATTATGGAAGGTAGTCTGTTGTCGAGATTTTTGTTACTCTAAGGGATGTTAGCCTTGTCATTAT
Source organism: Vicia faba (assembly GCA_948472305.1). Classification (NCBI taxonomy): domain Eukaryota; kingdom Viridiplantae; phylum Streptophyta; class Magnoliopsida; order Fabales; family Fabaceae; genus Vicia; species Vicia faba. The sequence goes on from OX451741.1 coordinate 535,298,678, forward strand.
GGAACGTAGTCTGTTGTCGAGATTTTTGTTATTCTAATGGATAGTAGCATTGTCATTATAGAAGGTATTATATTATCGATATTTTTGTCACTACAATGGATAGTAGCCTTGTCATTATGTAAGGTAGTCTGTTGTCGAGATTTTTGATACTACAATGGTTTTTAGCCTTGTCGTTATGGAAGGTATTTTGTTTTCGAAATCTTTGTTACTCCAATGGATGGTAGCCTAGTCATTACGGAAGGTAGTTTGTGTACGAGATTTTAGTTACTCTAATGGATGGTAGCCTTGTCATTATGGAAGGTAGTCTGTTGTCGAGATTTTTTATACTCCAATGGATTGTAGCCTTGTCATTATGGAAGCTAGTCTATTGTCGAGATTTTTGTTACTCTAAGGGATGTTAGCCTTGTCATTATGGAACGTAGTCTGTTGTCGAGATTTTTGTTATTCCAATGGATGGTAGTCTTTTCATTATGAAAGGTAGTCTATTGTCGAGATTTTTGTCACTACAATGGATTGTTGCCTTGTCGTTATGGAAGATAGTCTGTTGTCGATATCTTTGTTACTCCAATGGATGGTAGCCTAGTCATTATGGAAGGTAGTTTGTGTACGAGATTTTAGTTACTCCAATAGATGGTAGCCTTGTCATTATGGAAGGTAGTATGTTGTCGAGATTTTTTTTACTCCAATGGATTGTAGCCTTGTCGTTATGGAAGGTAGTCTATTGTCGATATCTTTGTTACTCCAATGGATGGTATCCTAGTCATTATGGAAGATTGTTTTTGTATGATATTTTTGTTATTCCAATGGATGGTAGCCTTGTCATTATGAAAGGGTGTTTGTTCTCGTGATTTTTTTTACTCTAAGGGATGGTAGCGTTGTCATTATGGAAGGTAGTATGTTGTCAATATCTTTGTTACTCCAATGTATGGTAGCCTTGTCATTATGGAAGGTAGTTTGTTGTCAAGATTTTTGTTACTCTAAGGGATGGCAGCCTTGTCATTATGGAACGTAGTCTGTTGTCGAGATTTTTGTTATTCCAATGGATGGCAGCGTTGTCATTATAGAAGGTATTATATTATCGATATTTTTGTCACTACAATGGATAATAGCCTTGTCATTATGGAAGGTAGTCTGTTGTCGAGATTTTTGATACTACAATGGTTTTTAGCGTTGTCGTTATGGAAGGTAGTTTGTTGTCGATATCTTTGTTACTCCAATGGATGGTAGCCTAGTCATTATGGAAGGTAGTTTGTGTACAAGATTTTAGTTACTCTAATTGATGGTAGCTTTGTCATTATGGAAGGTAGTCTGTTGTCGAGATTTTTTATACTCCAATGGATTGTAGCCTTGTCATTATGGAAGGTAGTCTGTTGTCGAGATTTTTGTTACTCTAAGGGATGTTAGACTTGTCATTATGGAACGTAGTCTGTTGTCGAGATTTTTGTTATTCCAATGGATGGTAGTCTTTTCATTATGAAAGGTAGTCTATTTTCGAGATTTTTGTCACTACAATGGATGGTAACCTTGTCATTATGGAAGGTAGTCTGTTGTTGAGATTTTTGTTACTACATTGGATTGTAGCCTTGTCGTTATGGAAGATAGTTTGTTGTCGATATCTTTGTTACTCCAATGGATGGTAGCCTAGTCATTATGGAAGGTAGTTTGTGTACAAGATTTTAGTTACTCCAATGGATGGTAGCCTTGTCATTATGGAAGGTAGTATGTTGTCGAGATTTTTTTTACTCCAATGGATTGTGGACTTCTCGTTATAGAAGGTAGTCTGTTGTCGATATCTTTGTTACTCCAATGGATGGTAGCCTAGTCATTATGGAAGATTGCTTTTGTATGATATTTTTGTTATTCCAATGGATGGTAGCCTTGTCATTATGGAAGGTAGTATGTTGTCGATATCTTTGTTACTCCAATGTATGGTAGCCTTGTCATTATGGAAGGTAGTCTGTTGTCAAGATTTTTGTTACTCTAAGGGATGGTAGCCTTGTCATTATGGAACGTAGTCTGCTGTTGAGATTTTTGTTATTCCAATGGATAGTAGCGTTGTCATTATAGAAGGTATTATATTATCGATATTTTTGTCACTACAATGGATAGTAGCCTTGTCATTATGGAAGGTAGTCTGTTGTCAAGATTTTTGATACTACAATGGTTTTTAGCCTTGTCGTTATGGAAGGTATTTTGTTTTCGAAATCTTTGTTACTCCAATGGATGGTAGCATAGTCATTACGGAAGGTAGTTTGTGTACGAGATTTTAGTTACTCTACTGGATGGTAGCCTTGTCATTATGGAAGGTAGTCTGCTATCGAGATTTTTATACTCCAATGGATTGTAGCCTTGTAATTATGGAAGGTAGTCTCTAGTGGATATTTTGGTTACTCCAATGATGGTACCCGTGTCATTATGGAAGGTAGTCTATTGCCTAGATTTTTGTAACTCCATTGCATGGTAGCCTTGTCATTATGGAAGGTAGTGTGTTGTCGATATTTTTGTTATTCCAATGGATGGTAGCCTTGTCATTTTGGAAGGTAGTCTGTTGTTGTGATTTTTGTTACTCTAATGGATGGTAGCCTTGTCATTATGGAAGGTGGTCTGTTGTTGAGATATTTGTTACTCTAAGGGATGGTAGCCTTGTCATTATGGAACATAGTCTATTGTCGAGATTTTTGTTTTTCCAATGGATGGTAGTGTTTTCATTATAGAAGGTAGTATATTATCGATATTTTTGTCACTACAATGGATGGTAGCCATGTCATTATGGAAGGTAGTCTGTTGTCGAGATTTTTGTTACTATAATGGATTATATCCTTGTCAGTATGGAAGGTAGTCTGTTGTCGATATCTTTGTTACTCCAATGGATGGTAGCCTAGTCATTATGGAAGGTAGTTTGTGTACGAGATTTTAGTTACTCCAATGGATGGTAGCCTTGTCATTATGAAAGGTAGTTTGTTGTCGTGATTTTTTTTACTCTAATGGATGGTAGCATTGTCATTATGGAAGGTAATATGTTGTTGATATCTTTGTTACTCCAATGGATGGTAGCCTTGTCATTATGGAAGGTAGTCTCTTGTCGAGATTTTTGTTACTCTTAAGGGATGGTAGCCTTGTCATTGTGGAATTTAGTTTGTTGTCGAGATATTTGTTATTCCAATGGATGGTAGCATTGTCATTATAGAAGGTAGTATATTATCGAGATTTTGTCACTACAATGGATGGTACCCTTGTTATTATGGAAGGTAGTCTGTTGTTGAGATTTTTGTTACTACACTGGATTGTAGCCTTGTCGTTATGGAAGATAGTCTGTTGTCGATATCTTTTTTACTCCAATGGATGGTAGCCTAGTCATTATGGAAGGTAGTTTGTGTACAAGATTTTAGTTACTCCAATGGATGGTAGCCTTGTCATTATGGAAGGTAGACTGTTGTCGAGATTTTTTTTACTCCAATGGATTGTAGCCTTGTCGTTATGGAAGCTAGTCTGTTGTCGATATCTTTGTTACTCCAATGGATGGTAGCCTAGTCATTATGGATGATTGTTTTTTATGATATTTTTGTTATTCCAATGGATGATATCCTTGTCATTATGAAAGGGTGTTTGTTCTCGTGATTTTTGTTACTCTAAGGGCTGGTAGCCTTGTCTTTATGGAAGGTAGTATGTTGTCGATATCTTTGTTACTCCAATGCATGGTAGCCTTGTCATTATGGAAGGTAGTCTGTTGTCAAGATTTTTGTTACTCTAAGGGATGGTAGCTTTTGTCATTATGGAACGTAGTCTGTTGTCGAGATTTTTGTTATTCCAATGGATGGTATCCTTGTCATTATGAAAGGGTGTTTGTTCTCGTGATTTTTGTTACTCTAAAGGATGGTAGCCTTGTCATTATGGAAGGTAGTATGTTGTCGATATCATTGTTACTCCAATGTATGGTAGCCTTGTCATTATGGAAGGTAGTCTGTTGTCAAGATTTTTGTTACTCTAAGGGATGGTAGCCTTGTCATTATGGAACGTAGTCTGTTGTCGATATTTTTGTTATTCCAATGGATGGTAGCATTGTCATTATAGAAGGTATTATATTATCGATATTTTTGTCACTACAATGGATAGTAGCCTTGTCATTATGGAAGGTAGTCTGTTGTCGAGATTTTTGATACTACAATGGTTTTTAGCCTTGTCACTATGGAAGGTATTTTGTTTTCGAAATCTTTGTTACTCCAATGGATGGTAGCCTAGTCATTACGGAAGGTAGTTTGTGTACGAGATTTGAGTTACTCTAATGGATGGTAGCCTTGTCATTATGGAAGGTAGTCTGTTGTCGAGATTTTTTATACTCCAATGGATTGTAGCCTTGTAATTATGGAAGGTAGTCTCTAGTGGATATTTTGGTTACTCCAATGATGGTACCCTTGTCATTATTGAAGGTAGTCTATTGCCTAGAATTTTGTAACTCCATTGCATGGTAGCCTTGTCATTATGGAAGGTAGTGTATTGTCGATATTTTTGTTATTCCAATGGATGGTAGCCTTGTCATTTTGGAAGATAGTCTGTTGTTGTGATTTTTGTTACTATAATGGATGGTAGCCTTGTCATTATGGAAGGTGGTCGGTTGTGGAGATATTTGTTACTCTAAGGGATGGTAGCCTTGTCATTATGGAACATAATCTATTGTCGAGATTTTTGTTTTCCCAATGGATGGTAGCGTTTTCATTATAGAAGGTAGTATATTATCGAGATTTTTGTCACTACAATGGATGGTAGCCTTGTCATTATGGAAGGTAGTCTATTGTCGAGATTTTTTTTACTATAATGGATTATAGCCTTGTCGTTATGGAAGGTAGTCTGTTGTCGATATCTTTGTTACTCCAATGGATGGTAGCCTAGTCATTATGGAAGGTAGTTTGTGTACGAGATTTTAGTTAATCCAATGGATGGTAGCCTTGTCATTATAAAAGGTAGTTTGTTGTCGTGATTTTTTTTACTCTAAGGGATGGTAGCCTTGTCATTATGGAAGGTAATATGTTGTTGATATCTTTGTTACTCCAATGGATGGTAGCCTGGTCATTATGGAAGGTAGTCTCTTGTCGAGATTTTTGTTACTCTAAGGGATGGTAGCCTTGTCATTGTGGAACTTAGTTTGTTATCGAGATATTTGTTATTCCAATGGATGGTAGCATTGTCATTATAGAAGGTAGTATATTATCGAGATTTTGTCACTACAATTGATGGTACCCTTGTTATTATGGAAGTTAGTCTGTTGTTGAGATTTTTGTTACTACACTGTATTGTAGCCTTGTCGTTATGGAAGATAGTTTGTTGTCGATATCTTTTTTACTCCAATGGATGGTAGCCTAGTCATTATGGAAGGTAGTATGTGTACAAGATTTTAGTTACTCCAATGGATGGTAGCCTTGTCATTATGGAAGGTAGTCTGTTGTCGAGATTTTTTTTACTCCAATGGATTGTAGCCTTGTTGTTATGGAAGGTAGTCTGTTGTCGATATCTTTTGTTACTCCAATGGATGGTAGCCTAGTCATTATGGATGATTGTTTTTGTATGATATTTTTGTTATTCCAATGGATGATATCCTTGTCATTATGAAAGGGTGTTTGTTATCGTGATTTTTGTTACTCTAAGGGCTGGTAGCCTTATCATTATGGAAGGTAGTATGTTGTCGATATCTTTGTTACTCCAATGTATGGTAGCCTTGTCATTATGGAAGGTAGTCTGTTGTCAAGATTTTTGTTACTCTAAGGGATGGTAGCCTTGTCATTATGGAACGTAGTCTGTTGTCGAGATTTTTGTATTCCAATGGATGGTAGCGTATTCATTATAGAAGGTATTATATTATCGATTTTTTTGTCACTACAATGGATAGTAGCCTTGTCATTATGGAAGGTAGTCTGTTGTCGATATTTTTTATACTCCAATGGATTGTAGCCTTGTAATTATGGAAGGTAGTCTCTAGTGGATATTTTGGTTACTCCAATGATGGTACCCTTGTCATTATTGAAGATAGTCTATTGCCTAGAATTTTGTAACTTCATTGCATGGTAGCCTTGTCATTATGGAAGGTAGTGTATTGTCGATATTTTTGTTATTCCAATGGATGCTAGCCTTGTCATTTTGGAAGATAGTCTGTTGTTGTGATTTTTGTTACTCTAATGGATGGTAGCCTTGTCATTATGGAAGGTGGTCTGTTGTGGAGATATTTGTTACTCTAAGGGATGGTAGCCTTGTCATTATGGAACATAATCTATTGTCGAGATTTTTGTTTTTCCAATGGATGGTAGCGTTTTCATTATAGAAGGTAGTATATTATCGAGATTTTTGTCACTACAATGGATGGTAGCCTTGTCATTATGGAAGGTAGTCTATTGTCGAGATTTTTTTTACTATAATGGATTATAGCCTTGTCGTTATGGAAGGTAGTCTGTTGTCGATATCTTTGTTACTCCAATGGATGGTAGCCTAGTCATTATGGAAGGTAGTTTGTGTACGAGATTTTAGTTAATCCAATGGATGGTAGCCTTGTCATTATGAAAGGTAGTTTGTTGTCGTGATTTTTTTTACTCTAAGGGATGGTAGCCTTGTCATTATGGAAGGTAATATGTTGTTGATATCTTTGTTACTCCAATGGATGGTAGCCTGGTCATTATGGAAGGTAGTCTCTTGTCGAGATTTTTGTTACTCTAAGGGATGGTAGCCTTGTCATTGTGGAACTTAGTTTGTTATCGAGATATTTGTTATTCCAATGGATGGTAGCATTGTCATTATAGAAGGTAGTATATTATCGAGATTTTGTCACTACAATTGATGGTACCCTTGTTATTATGGAAGTTAGTCTGTTGTTGAGATTTTTGTTACTACACTGTATTGTAGCCTTGTCGTTATGGAAGATAGTTTGTTGTCGATATCTTTTTTACTCCAATGGATGGTAGCCTAGTCATTATGGAAGGTAGTATGTGTACAAGATTTTAGTTACTCCAATGGATGGTAGCCTTGTCATTATGGAAGGTAGTCTGTTGTCGAGATTTTTTTTACTCCAATGGATTGTATCCTTGTTGTTATGGAAGGTAGTCTGTTGTCGATATCTTTTGTTACTCCAATGGATGGTAGCCTAGTCATTATGGATGATTGTTTTTGTATGATATTTTTGTTATTCCAATGGATGATATCCTTGTCATTATGAAAGGGTGTTTGTTATCGTGATTTTTGTTACTCTAAGGGCTGGTAGCCTTATCATTATGGAAGGTAGTATGTTGTCGATATCTTTGTTACTCCAATGTATGGTAGCCTTGTCATTATGGAAGGTAGTCTGTTGTCAAGATTTTTGTTACTCTAAGGGATGGTAGCCTTGTCATTATGGAACGTAGTCTGTTGTCGAGATTTTTGTATTCCAATGGATGGTAGCGTATTCATTATAGAAGGTATTATATTATCGATTTTTTTGTCACTACAATGGATAGTAGCCTTGTCATTATGGAAGGTAGTCTGTTGTCGAGATTTTTTATACTCCAATGGATTGTAGCCTTGTAATTATGGAAGGTAGTCTCTAGTGGATATTTTGGTTACTCCAATGATGGTACCCTTGTCATTATTGAAGGTAGTCTATTGCCTAGAATTTTGTAACTCCATTGCATGGTAGCCTTGTCATTATGGAAGGTTGTGTATTGTCGATATTTTTGTTATTCCAATGGATGGTAGCCTTGTCATTTTGGAAGATAGTCTGTTGTTGTGATTTTTGTTACTCTAATGGATGGTAGCCTTGTCATTATGGAAGGTGGTCTGTTGTGGAGATATTTGTTACTCTAAGGGATGGTAGCCTTGTCATTATGGAACATAATCTATTGTCGAGATTTTTGTTTTTCCAATGGATGGTAGCGTTTTCATTATAGAAGGTAGTATATTATCGAGATTTTTGTCACTACAATGGATGGTAGCCTTGTCATTATGGAAGGTAGTCTATTGTCGAGATTTTTTTTACTATAATGGATTATAGCCTTGTCGTTATGGAAGGTAGTCTGTTGTCGATATCTTTGTTACTCCAATGGATGGTAGCCTAGTCATTATGGAAGGTAGTTTGTGTACGAGATTTTAGTTAATCCAATGGATGGTAGCCTTGTCATTATGAAAGGTAGTTTGTTGTCGTGATTTTTTTTACTCTAAGGGATGGTAGCCTTGTCATTATGGAAGGTAATATGTTGTTGATATCTTTGTTACTCCAATGGATGGTAGCCTGGTCATTATGGAAGGTAGTCTCTTGTCGAGATTTTTGTTACTCTAAGGGATGGTAGCCTTGTCATTGTGGAACTTAGTTTGTTATCGAGATATTTGTTATTCCAATGGATGGTAGCATTGTCATTATAGAAGGTAGTATATTATCGAGATTTTGTCACTACAATTGATGGTACCCTTGTTATTATGGAAGTTAGTCTGTTGTTGAGATTTTTGTTACTACACTGTATTGTAGCCTTGTCGTTATGGAAGATAGTTTGTTGTCGATATCTTTTTTACTCCAATGGATGGTAGCCTAGTCATTATGGAAGGTAGTATGTGTACAAGATTTTAGTTACTCCAATGGATGGTAGCCTTGTCATTATGGAAGGTAGTCTGTTGTCGAGATTTTTTTTACTCCAATGGATTGTAGCCTTGTCGTTATGGAAGGTAGTCTGTTGTCGATATCTTTTGTTACTCCAATGGATGGTAGCCTAGTCATTATGGATGAATGTTTTTGTATGATATTTTTGTTATTCCAATGGATGATATCCTTGTCATTATGAAAGGGTGTTTGTTCTCGTGATTTTTGTTACTCTAAGGGCTGGTAGCCTTATCATTATGGAAGGTAGTATGTTGTCGATATCTTTGTTACTCCAATGTATGGTAGCCTTGTCATTATGGAAGGTAGTCCGTTGTCAAGATTTTTGTTACTCTAAGGGATGGTAGCCTTGTCATTATGGAACGTAGTCTGTTGTCGAGATTTTTGTATTCCAATGGATGGTAGCGTATTCATTATAGAAGGTATTATATTATCGATTTTTTTGTCACTACAATGGATAGAAGCCTTGTCATTATGTAAGGTAGTCTGTTGTCGAGATTTTTGATACTACAATGGTTTTTAGCCTTGTCGTTATGGAAGGTAGTTTGTTGTCGAAATCTTTGTTACTCCAATGGATGGTAGCCTAGTTATTATAGAAGGTAGTTTGTGTACGAGATTTTAGTTACTCTAATGGATGGTAGCCTTGTCATTATGGAAGGTAGTCTGTTGTCGAGATTTTTTATACTCCAATGGATTGTAGCCTTGTCATTATGGAAGGTAGTCTGTTGTCGAGATTTTTGTTACTCTAAGGGATGTTAGCCTTGTCATTATGGAACGTAGTCTGTTGTCGAGATTTTTGTTATTCCAATGGATGGTAGTATTTTCATTATGAAAGGTAGTCTATTGTCGAGATTTTTGTCACTACAATGGATGGTAGCCTTGTCATTATGGAAGGTAGTCTGTTGTTGAGATTTTTTTTACTACAATGGATTGTTGCCTTGTCGTTATGGAAGATAGTCTGTTGTCGATATCTTTGTTACTCCAATGGATGGTAGCCTAGTCATTATGGAAGGTAGTTTGTGTACGAGATTTTAGTTACTCCAATGGATGGTAGCCTTGTCATTATGGAAGGTAGTATGTTGTCGATATTTTTTTTACTCCAATGGATTGTAGCCTTGTCGTTATGGAAGGTAGTCTATTGTTGATATCTTTGTTACTCCAATGGATGGTATCCTAGTCATTATGGAAGATTGTTTTTGTATGATATTTTTGTTATTCCAATGGATGGTAGCCTTGTCATTATGAAAGGGTGTTTGTTCTCGTGATTTTTATTACTCTAAGGGATGGTAGCGTTGTCATTATGGAAGGTAGTATGTTGTCGATATCTTTGTTACTCCAATGTATGGTAGCCTTGTCATTATGGAAGGTAGTCTGTTGTCAAGATTTTTGTTACTCTAAGGGATGGTAGCCTTGTCATTATGGAACGTAGTCTGTTGTCGAGATTTTTGTTATTCCTATGGATGGTAGCGTTGTCATTATAGAAGGTATTATATTATCGATATTTTTGTCACTACAATGGATAGTAGCCTTGTCATTATGGAAGGTAGTCTGTTGTCGAGATTTTTAAAACTACAATGGTTTTTAGCGTTGTCGTTATGGAAGGTAGTTTGTTGTCGATATCTTTGTTACTCCAATGGATGGTAGCCTAGTCATTATGGAAGGTAGTTTGTGTACGAGATTTTAGTTACTCTAATGGATGGTAGCCTTGTCATTATGGAAGGTAGTCTGTTGTCGAGATTTTTTATACTCCAATGGATTGTAGCCTTGTCATTATGGAAGGTAGTCTGTTGTCGAGATTTTTGTTACTCTAAGGGATGTTAGACTTGTCATTATGGAACGTAGTCTGTTGTCGAGATTTTTGTTATTCCAATGGATGGTAGTCTTTTCATTATGAAAGGTAGTCTATTTTCGAGATTTTTGTCACTACAATGGATGGTAGCCTTGTCATTATGGAAGGTAGCCTGTTGTTGAGATTTTTGTTACTACAATGGATTGTAGCCTTGTCGTTATGGAAGGTAGTTTGTTGTCGATATCTTTGTTACTCCAATGGATGGTAGCCTAGTCATTATGGAATGTAGTTTGTGTACAAGATTTTAGTTACTCCAATGGATGGTAGCCTTGTCATTATGGAAGGTAGTTTGTTGTCGAGATTTTTTTTACTCCAATGGATTGTAGCCTTGTCGTTATGGAAGGTAGTCTGTTGTCGATATCTTTGTTACACCAATGGATGGTAGCCTAGTCATTATGGATGATTGTTTTTGTATGATATTTTTGTTATTCCAATGGATGATATCCTTGTCATTATTAAAGGGTGTTTGTTCTCGTGATTTTTGTTACTCTAAGGGCTGGTAGCCTTGTCATTATGGAAGGTAGTATGTTGTCGATATCTTTGTTACTCCAATGTATGGTAGCTTTGTCATTATGGAAGGTAGTCTGTTGTCAAGATTTTTGTTACTCTAAGGGATGGTAGCCTTGTCATTATGGAACGTAGTCTGTTGTCGAGATTTTTGTATTCCAATGGATCGTAGCGTATTCATTATAGAAGGTATTATATTATCGATATTTTTGTCACTACAATGGATAGTAGCCTTGTCATTATGTAAGGTAGTCTGTTGTCGAGATTTTTGATACTACAATGGTTTTTAGCCTTGTCGTTATGGAAGGTAGTTTGTTGTCGAAATCTTTGTTACTCCAATGGATGGTAGCCTAGTTATTACAGAAGGTAGTTTGTGTACGAGATTTTAGTTACTCTAATGGATGGTAGCCTTGTCATTATGGAAGGTAGTCTGTTGTCGAGATTTTTTATACTCCAATGGATCGTAGCCTTGTCATTATGGAAGGTAGTCTGTAGTCGAGATTTTTGTTACTCTAAGGGATGTTAGCCTTGTCATTATGAAACGTAGTCTGTTGTCGAGATTTTTGTTATTCCAATGGATGGTAGTATTTTCATTATTAAAGGTAGTCTATTGTCGAGATTTTTATCACTACAATGGATGGTAGCCTTGTCATTATGGAAGGTAGTCTGTTGTTGAGATTTTCGTTACTACAATGGATTGTTGCCTTGTCGTTACGGAAGATAGTCTGTTGTCGATATCTTTGTTACTCCAATGGATGGTAGCCTAGTCATTATGGAAGGTAGTTTGTGTACGAGATTTTAGTTACTCCAATGGATGGTAGCCTTATCATTATGGAAGGTAGTATGTTGTCGAGATTTTTTTTACTCCAATGGATTGTAGCCTTGTCGTTATGGAAGGTAGTCTATTGTCGATATCTTTGTTACTCCAATGGATGGTATCCTAGTCATTATGGAAGATTGTTTTTGTATGATATTTTTGTTATTCCAATGGATGGTAGCCTTGTCATTATGAAAGGGTGTTTGTTCTCGTGATTTTTGTTACTCTAAGGGATGGTAGCGTTGTCATTATGGAAGGTAGTATGTTGCCGATATCTTTGTTACTCCAATGTATGGTAGCCTTGTCATTATGGAAGGTAGTCTGTTGTCAAGATTTTTGTTACTCTAAGGGATAGTAGCCTTGTCATTATGGAACGTAGTCTGTTGTCGAGATTTTTGTTATTCCAATGGATGGTAGCGTTGTCATTATAGAAGGTATTATATTATCGATATTTTTGTCACTACAATGGATAGTAGCCTTGTCATTATGGAAGGTAGTCTGTTGTCGAGATTTTTGATACTACAATGGTTTTTAGCGTTGTCGTTATGGAAGGTAGTTTGTTGTCGATATCTTTGTTACTCCAATGGATGGTAGCCTAGTCATTATGGAAGGTAGTTTGTGTACGAGATTTTAGTTACTCTAATGGATGGTAGCCTTGTCATTATGGAAGGTAGTCTGTTGTCGAGATTTTTTATACTCCAATGGATTGTAGCCTTGTCATTATGGAAGGTAGTATGTTGTCGAGATTTTTGTTACTCTAAGGGATGTTAGACTTGTCATTATGGAACGTAGTCTGTTGTCGAGATTTTTGTTATTCCAATGGATGGTAGTCTTTTCATTATGAAAGGTAGTCTATTTTCGAGATTTTTGTCACTACAATGGATGATAGCCTTGTCATTATGGAAGGTAGTCCGTTGTTGAGATTTTTGTTACTACAATGGATTGTAGCCTTGTCGTTATGGAAGATAGTCTGTTGTCGATATCTTTGTTACTCCAATGGATGGTAGCCTAGTCATTATGGAAGGTAGTTTGTATACGAGATTTTAGTTACTCCAATGGATGGTAGCCTTGTCATTATGGAAAGTAGTATGTTGTCAAGATTTTTTTTACTCATATGGATTGTGGACTTCTCGTTATAGAAGGTAGTCTGTTGTCGATATCTTTGTTACTCCAATGGATGGTAGCCTAGTCATTATGGAAGATTGTTTTTGTATGATATTTTTGTTACTCTAAGGGATGGTAGCATTGTCATTATGGAAGGTAGTATGTTGTCGATATCTTTTTTACTCCAATGTATGGTAGCCTTGTCATTATGGAAGGTAGTCTGTTGTCAAGATTTTTGTTACTCTAAGGGATGGTAGCCTTGTCATTATGGAACGCAGTCTGCTGTCGAGATTTTTGTTATTCCAATGGATGGTAGCGTTGTCATTATAGAAGGTATTATATTATCGATATTTTTGTCACTACAATGGATAGTAGCCTTGTCATTATGGAAGGTAGTCTGTTGTCGAGATTTTTGATACTAAAATGGTTTTTAGCGTTGTCGTTATGGAAGGTAGTTTGTTGTCGAAATCTTTGTTACTCCAATGGATGGTAGCCTAGTCATTATGGAAGGTAGTTTGTGTACGAGATTTTAGTTACTCTAATGGATGGTAGCCTTGTCATTATGGAAGGTAGTCTGTTGTCGAGATTTTTTATACTCCAATGGATTGTAGCCTTGTCATTATGGAAGGTAGTCGATTGTCGAGATTTTTGTTACTCTAAGGGATGTTAGACTTGTCATTATGGAACGTAGTCTGTTGTCGAGAGTTTTGTTATTCCAATGGATGGTAGTCTTTTCATTATGAAAGGTAGTCTATTTTCGAGATTTTTGTCACTACAATGGATGGTAGCCTTGTCATTATGGAAGGTAGCCTGTTGTTGAGATTTTTGTTACTACAATGGATTGTAGCCTTGTCGTTATGGAAGATAGTCTGTTGTCGATATCTTTGTTACTCCAATGGATGGTAGCCTAGTCATTATGGAAGGTAGTTTGTGTACGAGATTTTAGTTACTCCAATGGATGGTAGCCTTGTCATTATGGAAGGTAGTATGTTGTCGAGATTTTTTTTACTCCAATGGATTGTGGACTTCTCGTTATAGAAGGTAGTCTGTTGTCGATATCTTTGTTACTCCAATGGATGGTAGCCTAGTCATTATGGAAGATTGTTTTTGTATGATATTTTTGTTATTCCAATGGATGGTAGCCTTGTCATTATGGAAGGGTGTTTGTTCTCGTGATTTTTGTTACTCTAAGGGATGGTAGCCTTGTCATTATGGAAGCTAGTATGTTGTCGATATCTTTGTTACTCCAATGTATGGTAGCCTTGTCATTATGGAAGGTAGTCAGTTGTAAAGATTTTTGTTACTCTAAGGGATGGTAGCCTTGTCATTATGGAACGTAGTCTGTTGTCGAGATTTTTGTTATTCCAATGGATGGTAGCGTATTCATTATAGAAGGTATTATATTATCGATATTTTTGTCACTACAATGGATAGTAGCCTTGTCATTATGTAAGGTAGTCTGTTGTCGAGATTTTTGATACTACAATGGTTTTTAGCCTTGTCGTTATGGAAGGTAGTTTGTTGTCGAAATCTTTGTTACTCCAATGGATGGTAGCCTAGTTATTACAGAAGGTAGTTTGTGTACGAGATTTTAGTTACTCTAATGGATGGTAACCTTGTCATTATGGAAGGTAGTCTGTTGTCGAGATTTTTTATACTCCAATGGATTGTAGCCTTGTCATTATGGAAGGTAGTCTGTTGTCGAGATTTTTGTTACTCTAAGGGATGTTAGCCTTGTCATTATGGAACGTAGTCTGTTGTCGAGATTTTTGTTATTCCAATGGATGGTAGTCTTTTCATTATGAAAGGTAGTCTATTGTCGAGATTTTTGTCACTACAATGGATGGTAGCCTTATCATTATGGAAGGTAGTCTGTTGTTGAGATTTTTGTTACTACAATAGATTGTTGCCTTGTCGTTATGGAAGATAGTCTGTTTTCGATATCTTTGTTACTCCAATGGATGGTAGCCTAGTCATTATGGAAGGTAGTTTGTGTACGAGATTTTAGTTACTCCGATGGATGGTAGCCTTGTCATTATGGAAGGTAGTATGTTGTCGAGATTTTTTTTACTCCAATGGATTGTAGCCTTGTCGTTATGGAAGGTAGTCTATTGTCGATATCTTTGTTACTCCAATGGATTGTATCCTAGTCATTATGGAAGATTGTTTTTGTATGATATTTTTGTTATTCCAATGGATGGTAGCCTTGTCATTATGAAAGGGTGTTTGTTCTTGTGATTTTTGTTACTCTAAGGGATGGTAGCGTTGTCATTATGGAAGGTAGTATGTTGTCAATATCATTGTTACTCCAATGTATGGTAGCCTTGTCATTATGGAAGGTAGTCTGTTGTCAAGATTTTTGTTACTCTAAGGGATGGTAGCCTTGTCATTATGGAACGTAGTCTGTTGTCGAGATTTTTGTTATTCCAATGGATGGTAGCGTTGTCATTATAGAAGGTATTATATTATCGATATTTTTGTCACTACAATGGATAGTAGCCTTGTCATTATGGAAGGTAGTCTGTTGTCGAGATTTTTGATACTACAATGGTTTTTAGCGTTGTCGTTATGGAAGGTAGTTTGTTGTCGATATCTTTGTTACTCCAATGGATGGTAGCCTAGTCATTATGGAAGGTAGTTTGTTGTCGAAATCTTTGTTACTCCAATGGATGGTAGCCTAGTTATTACAGAAGGTAGTTTGTGTACGAGATTTTAGTTACTCTAATGGATGGTAACCTTGTCATTATGGAAGGTAGTCTGTTGTCGAGATTTTTTATACTCCAATGGATTGTAGCCTTGTCATTATGGAAGGTAGTCTGTTGTCGAGATTTTTGTTACTCTAAGGGATGTTAGCCTTGTCATTATGGAACGTAGTCTGTTGTCGAGATTTTTGTTATTCCAATGGATGGTAGTCTTTTCATTATGAAAGGTAGTCTATTGTCGAGATTTTAGTCACTACAATGGATGGTAGCCTTATCATTATGGAAGGTAGTCTGTTGTTGAGATTTTTGTTACTACAATAGATTGTTGCCTTGTCGTTATGGAAGATAGTCTGTTTTCGATATCTTTGTTACTCCAATGGATGGTAGCCTAGTCATTATGGAAGGTAGTTTGTGTACGAGATTTTAGTTACTCCGATGGATGGTAGCCTTGTCATTATGGAAGGTAGTATGTTGTCGAGATTTTTTTTACTCCAATGGATTGTAGCCTTGTCGTTATGGAAGGTAGTCTATTGTCGATATCTTTGTTACTCCAATGGATTGTATCCTAGTCATTATGGAAGATTGTTTTTGTATGATATTTTTGTTATTCCAATGGATGGTAGCCTTGTCATTATGAAAGGGTGTTTGTTCTTGTGATTTTTGTTACTCTAAGGGATGGTAGCGTTGTCATTATGGAAGGTAGTATGTTGTCAATATCATTGTTACTCCAATGTATGGTAGCCTTGTCATTATGGAAGGTAGTCTGTTGTCAAGATTTTTGTTACTCTAAGGGATGGTAGCCTTGTCATTATGGAACGTAGTCTGTTGTCGAGATTTTTGTTATTCCAATGGATGGTAGCGTTGTCATTATAGAAGGTATTATATTATCGATATTTTTGTCACTACAATGGATAGTAGCCTTGTCATTATGGAAGGTAGTCTGTTGTCGAGATTTTTGATACTACAATGGTTTTTAGCGTTGTCGTTATGGAAGGTAGTTTGTTGTCGATATCTTTGTTACTCCAATGGATGGTAGCCTAGTCATTATGGAAGGTAGTTTGTGTACGAGATTTTAGTTACTCTAATGGATGGTAGCCTTGTCATTATGGAAGGTAGTCTGTTGTCGAGATTTTTTATACTCCAATGGATTGTAGCCTTGTCATTATGGAAGGTAGTCTGTTGTCGAGATTTTTGTTACTCTAAGGGATGTTAGACTTGTCATTATGGAACGTAGTCTGTTGTCGAGATTTTTGTTATTCCAATGGATGGTAGTCTTTTCATTATGAAAGGTAGTCTATTTTCGAGATTTTTGTCACTACAATGGATGATAGCCTTGTCATTATGGAAGGTAGTCTGTTGTTGAGATTTTTGTTACTACAATGGATTGTAGCCTTGTCTTTATGGAAGATAGTCTGTTGTCGATATCTTTGTTACTCCAATGGATGGTAGCCTAGTCATTATGGAAGGTAGTTTGTGTACGAGATTTTAGTTACTCCAATGGATGGTAGCCGTGTCATTATGGAAGGTAGTATGTTGTCGAGATTTTTTTTACTCCAATGGATTGTGGACTTCTCGTTATAGAAGGTAGTCTGTTGTCGATATCATTGTTACTCCAATGGATGGTAGCCTAGTCATTATGGAAGATTGTTTTTGTATGATATTTTTGTTATTCCAATGGATGGTAGCCTTGTCATTATGGAAGGTAGTATGTTGTCGATATCTTTGTTACTCCAATGTATGGTAGCCTTGTCATTATGGAAGGTAGTCTGTTGTCAAGATTTTTGTTACTCTAAGGGATGGTAGCCTTGTCATTATGGAACGTAGTCTGCTGTCGAGATTTTTGTTATTCCAATGGATGGTAGCGTTGTCATTATAGAAGGTATTATATTATCAATATTTTTGTCACTACATTGGATATTAGCCTTGTCATTATGGAAGGTAGTCTGTTGTCGAGATTTTTGATACTACAATGGTTTTTAGCCTTGTTCTTATGGAAGGTAGTTTGTTGTCGAAATCTTTGTTACTCCAATGGATGGTAGCCTAGTCATTATGGAAGGTAGTTTGTGTACGAGATTTTAGTTACTCTAATGGATGGTAGCCTTGTCATTATGGAAGGTAGTCTGTTGTCGAGATTTTTTATACTCCAATGGATTGTAGCCTTGTCATTATGGAAGGTAGTCTGTTGTCGAGATTTTTGTTACTCTAAGGGATGTTAGCCTTGTCATTATGGAACGTAGTCTGTTGTCGAGATTTTTGTTATTCCAATGGATGGTAGTCTTTTCATTATGAAAGGTAGTCTATTGTCGAGATTTTTGTCACTATAATGGATGGTAGCCTTGTCATTATGGAAGGTAGTCTGTTGTTGAGATTTTTGTTACTACAATGGATTGTTGCCTTGTCGTTATAGAAGATAGTCTGTTGTCGATATCTTTGTTACTCCAATGGATGGTAGCCTAGTCATTATGGAAGGTAGTTTGTGTACGAGATTTTAGTTACTCCAATGGATGGTAGCCTTGTCATTATGGAAGGTAGTATGTTGTCGAGATTTTTTTTACTCCAATGGATTGTAGCCTTGTCGTTATAGAAGGTAGTCTGTTGTCGATATCTTTGTTACTCCAATGGATGGTAGCCTAGTCATTATGGAAGATTATTTTTGTATGATATTTTTGTTATTCCAATGGATGGTAGCCTTGTCATTTTGAAAGGGTGTTTGTTCTCGTGATTTTTGTTACTCTAAGGGATGGTAGCCTTGTCATTATGGAAGCTAGTATGTTGTCGATATCTTTGTTACTCCAATGTCTGGTAGCCTTGTCATTATGGAAGGTAGTCTGTTGTAAAGATTTTTGTTACTCTAAGGGATGGTAGCCTTGTCATTATGGAACGTAGTCTGTTGTCGAGATTTTTATTATTCCAATGGATGGTAGCGTATTCATTATAGAAGGTATTATATTATCGATATTTTTGTCACTACAATGGATAGTAGCCTTGTCATTATGTAAGGTAGTCTGTTGTCGAGATTTTTGATACTACAATGGTTTTTAGCCTTGTCGTTATGGAAGGTAGTTTGTTGTCGAAATCTTTGTTACTCCAATGGATGGTAGCCTAGTTATTACAGAAGGTAGTTTGTGTACGAGATTTTAGTTACTCTAATGGATGGTAACCTTGTCATTATGGAAGGTAGTCTGTTGTCGAGATTTTTTATACTCCAATAGATTGTAGCCTTGTCATTATGGAAGGTAGTCTGTTGTCGAGATTTTTGTTACTCTAAGTGATGTTAGCCTTGTCATTATGGAACGTAGTCTGTTGTTGAGATTTTTGTTATTCCAATGGATGGTAGTCTTTTCATTATGAAAGGTAGTCTATTGTCGAGATTTTTGTCACTACAATGGATGGTAGCCTTGTCATTATGGAAGGTAGTCTGTTGTTGAGATTTTTGTTACTACAATGGATTGTTGCCTTGTCCTTATGGAAGATAGTCTGTTGTCGATATCTTTGTTACTCCAATGGATGGTAGCCTAGTCATTATGGAAGGTAGTTTGTGTACGAGATTTTAGTTACTCCGATGGATGGTAGCCTTGTCATTATGGAAGGTAGTATGTTGTCGAGATTTTTTTTACTCCAATGGATTGTAGCCTTGTCGTTATGGAAGGTAGTCTATTGTCGATATCTTTGTTACTCCAATGGATTGTATCCTAGTCATTATGGAAGATTGTTTTTGTATGATATTTTTGTTATTCCAATGGATGGTAGCCTTGTCATTATGAAAGGGTGTTTGTTCTCGTGATTTTTGTTACTCTAAGGGATGGTAGCGTTGTCATTATGGAAGGTAGTATGTTGTCAATATCATTGTTACTCCAATGTATGGTAGCCTTGTCATTATGGAAGGTAGTCTGTTGTCAAGATTTTTGTTACTCTAAGGGATGGTAGCCTTGTCATTATGGAACGTAGTCTGTTGTCGAGATTTTTGTTATTCCAATGGATGGTAGCGTTGTCATTATAGAAGGTATTATATTATTGATATTTTTGTCACTACAATGCATAGTAGCCTTGTCATTATGGAAGGTAGTCTGTTGTCGAGATTTTTGATACTACAATGGTTTTTAGCGTTGTCGTTATGGAAGGTAGTTTGTTGTCGATATCTTTGTTACTCCAATGGATGGTAGCCTAGTCATTATGGAAGGTAGTTTGTGTACGAGATTTTAGTTACTCTAATGGATGGTAGCCTTGTCATTATGGAAGGTAGTCTGTTGTCGAGATTTTTTATACTCTAATGGATTGTAGCCTTGTCATTATGGAAGGTAGTCTGTTATCGAGATTTTTGTTACTCTAAGGGATGTTAGACTTGTCATTATGGAACGTAGTCTGTTGTCGAGATTTTTGTTATTCCAATGGATGGTAGTCTTTTCATTATGAAAGGTAGTCTATTTTCGAGATTTTTGTCACTACAATGGATGATAGCCTTGTCATTATGGAAGGTAGTCTGTTGTTGAGATTTTTGTTACTACAATGGATTGTAGCCTTGTCGTTATGGAAGATAGTCTGTTGTCGATATCTTTGTTACTCCAATGGATGGTAGCCTAGTCATTATGGAAGGTAGTTTGTATACGAGATTTTAGTTACTCCAATGGATGGTAGCCTTGTCATTATGGAAAGTAGTATGTTGTCGAGATTTTTTTTACTCCAATGGATTGTGGACTTCTCGTTATAAAAGGTAGTCTGTTGTCGATATCTTTGTTACTCCAATGGATGGTAGCCTAGTCATTATGGAAGATTGTTTTTGTATGATATTTTTGTTACTCTAAGGGATGGTAGCGTTGTCATTATGGAAGGTATTATGTTGTCGATATCTTTTTTACTCCAATGTATGGTAGCCTTGTCATTATGGAAGGTAGTCTGTTGTAAAGATTTTTGTTACTCTAAGGGATGGTAGCCTTGTCATTATGGAACGTAGTCTGTTGTCGAGATTTTTGTTATTCCAATGGATGGTAGCGTTGTCATTATAGAAGGTATTATATTATCGATATTTTTGTCACTACAATGGATAGTAGCCTTGTCATTATGGAAGGTAGTCTGTTGTCGAGATTTTTGATACTACAATGGTTTTTAGCGTTGTCGTTATGGAAGGTAGTTTGTTGTCGATATCTTTGTTACTCCAATGGATGGTAGCCTAGTCATTATGGAAGGTAGTTTGTGTACGAGATTTTAGTTACTCTAATGGATGGTAGCCTTGTCATTATGGAAGGTAGTCTGTTGTCGAGATTTTTTATACTCCAATGGATTGTAGCCTTGTCATTATGGAAGGTAGTCTGTTGTCCAGATTTTTGTTACTCTAAGGGATGTTAGCCTTGTCATTATGGAACGTAGTCTGTTGTCGAGATTTTTGTTATTCCAATGGAGGGTAGTCTTTTCATTATGAAAGGTAGTCTATTGTCGATATTTTTGTCACTATAATGGATGGTAGCCTTGTCATTATGGAAGGTAGTCTGATGTTGAGATTTTTGTTACTATAATGGATTGTTGCCTTGTCGTTATAGAAGATAGTCTGTTGTAGATATCTTTGTTACTCCAATGG
The DNA here is from genome assembly GCA_948472305.1 of Vicia faba. NCBI lineage: Eukaryota > Viridiplantae > Streptophyta > Magnoliopsida > Fabales > Fabaceae > Vicia > Vicia faba. The sequence continues at coordinate 535,319,831 of OX451741.1, forward strand.
ATGGTAGCCTAGTCATTATGGAAGGTAGTTTGTGTACGAGATTTTAGTTACTCCAATGGATGGTAGCCTTGTCATTATGGAAGGTAGTATGTTGTCGAGATTTTTTTTACTCCAATGGATTGTAGCCTTGTCGTTATAGAAGGTAGTCTGTTGTCGATATCTTTGTTACTCCAATGGATGGTAGCCTAGTCATTATGGAAGATTGTTTTTGTATGATATTTTTGTTATTCCAATGGATGGTAGCCTTGTCATTTGGAAAGGGTGTTTGTTCTCGTGATTTTTGTTACTCTAAGGGATGGTAGCCTTGTCATTATGGAAGCTAGTATGTTGTCGATATCTTTGTTACTCCAATGTATGGTAGCCTTGTCATTATGGAAGGTAGTCTGTTGTCAAGATTTTTGTTACTCTAAGGGATGGTAGCCTTGTCATTATGGAACATAGTCTGTTGTCGAGATTTTTGTTATTCCAATGGATGGTAGCGTATTCATTATAGAAGGTATTATATTATCGATATTTTTGTCACTACAATGGATAGTAGCCTTGTCATTATGTAAGGTAGTCTGTTGTCGAGATTTTTGATACTACAATGGTTTTTAGCCTTGTCGTTATGGAAGGTAGTTTGTTGTCGAAATCTTTGTTACTCCAATGGATGGTAGCCTAGTTATTACAGAAGGTAGTTTGTGTACGAGATTTTAGTTACTCTAATGGATGGTAGCCTTGTCATTATGGAAGGTAGTCTGTTGTCGAGATTTTTTATACTCCAATGGATTGTAGCCTTGTCATTATGGAAGGTAGTCTGTTGTCGAGATTTTTGTTACTCTAAGGGATGTTAGCCTTGTCATTATGGAACGTAGTCTGTTGTCGAGATTTTTGTTATTCCAATGGATGGTAGTCTTTTCATTATGAAAGGTAGTCTATTGTCGAGATTTTTGTCACTACAATGGATGGTAGCCTTGTCATTATGGAAGGTAGTCTGTTGTTGAGATTTTTGTTACTACAATGGATTGTTGCCTTGTCGTTATGGAAGATAGTCTGTTGTCGATATCTTTGTTACTCCAATGGATGGTAGCCTAGTCATTATGGAAGGTAGTTTGTGTACGAGATTTTAGTTACTCCGATGGATGGTAGCCTTGTCATTATGGAAGGTAGTATGTTGTCGAGATTTTTTTTACTCCAATGGATTGTAGCCTTGTCGTTATGGAAGGTAGTCTATTGTCGATATCTTTGTTACTCCAATGGATGGTATCCTAGTCATTATGGAAGATTGTTTTTGTATGATATTTTTGTTATTCCAATGGATGGTAGCCTTGTCATTATGAAAGGGTGTTTGTTCTCGTGATTTTTGTTACTCTAAGGGATGGTAGCGTTGTCATTATGGAAGGTAGTATGTTGTCAATATCTTTGTTACTCCAATGTATGGTAGCCTTGTCATTATGGAAGGTAGTCTGTTGTCAAGATTTTTGATACTCTAAGGGATGGTAGCCTTGTCATTATGGAACGTAGTCTGTTGTCGAGATTTTTGTTATTCCAATGGATGGTAGCGTTGTCATTATAGAAGGTATTATATTATCGATATTTTTGTCACTACAATGGATAGTAGCCTTGTCATTATGGAAGGTAGTCTATTGTCGAGTTTTTTTATACTACAATGGTTTTTAGCGTTGTCGTTATGGAAGGTAGTTTGTTGTCGATATCTTTGTTACTCCAATGGATGGTAGCCTAGTCATTATGGAAGGTAGTTTGTGTACGAGATTTTAGTTACTCTAATGGATGGTAGCCTTGTCATTATGGAAGGTAGTCTGTTGTCGAGATTTTTTATACTCCAATGGATTGTAGCCTTGTCATTATGGAAGGTAGTCTGTTGTCCAGATTTTTGTTACTCTAAGGGATGTTAGACTTGTCATTATGGAACGTAGTCTGTTGTCGAGATTTTTGTTATTGCAATGGATGGTAGTCTTTTCATTATGAAAGGTAGTCTATTTTCGAGATTTTTGTCACTACAATGGATGGTAGCCTTGTCATTATGGAAGGTAGTCTGTTGTTGAGATTTTTGTTACTACAATGGATTGTAGCCTTGTCGTTATGGAAGATAGTCTGTTGTCGATATCTTTGTTACTCCAATGGATGGTAGCCTAGTCATTATGGAAGGTAGTATGTTGTCGAGATTTTTGATACTACAATGGTTTTTAGCCTTGTCGTTATGGAAGGTAGGTTGTTGTCGAAATCTTTGTTACTCCAATGGATGGTAGCCTACTTATTACAAAAGGTAGTTTGTGTACGAGATTTTAGTTACTCTAATGGATGGTAACCTTGTCATTATGGAAGGTAGTCTGTTGTCGAGATTTTTTATACTCCAATAGATTGTAGCCTTGTCATTATGGAAGGTAGTCTGTTGTCGAGATTTTTGTTACTCTAAGTGATGTTAGCCTTGTCATTATGGAACGTAGTCTGTTGTCGAGATTTTTGTTATTCCAATGGATGGTAGTCTTTTCATTATGAAAGGTAGTCTATTGTCGAGATTTTTGTCACTACAATGGATGGTAGCCTTGTCATTATGGAAGGTAGTCTGTTGTTGAGATTTTTGTTACTACAATGGATTGTTGCCTTGTCGTTATGGAAGATAGTCTGTTGTCGATATCTTTGTTACTCCAATGGATGGTAGCCTAGTCATTATGGAAGGTAGTTTGTGTACGAGATTTTAGTTACTCCGATGGATGGTAGCCTTGTCATTATGGAAGGTAGTATGTTGTCGAGATTTTTTTTACTCCAATGGATTGTAGCCTTGTCGTTATGGAAGGTAGTCTATTGTCGATATCTTTGTTACTCCAATGGATTGTATCCTAGTCATTATGGAAGATTGTTTTTGTATGATATTTTTGTTATTCCAATGGATGGTAGCCTTGTCATTATGAAAGGGTGTTTGTTCTCGTGATTTTTGTTACTCTAAGGGATGGTAGCGTTGTCATTATGGAAGGTAGTATGTTGTCAATATCATTGTTACTCCAATGTATGGTAGCCTTGTCATTATGGAAGGTAGTCTGTTGTCAAGATTTTTGTTACTCTAAGGGATGGTAGCCTTGTCATTATGGAACGTAGTCTGTTGTCGAGATTTTTGTTATTCCAATGGATGGTAGCGTTGTCATTATAGAAGGTATTATATTATTGATATTTTTGTCACTACAATGGATAGTAGCCTTGTCATTATGGAAGGTAGTCTGTTGTCGAGATTTTTGATACTACAATGGTTTTTAGCGTTGTCGTTATGGAAGGTAGTTTGTTGTCGATATCTTTGTTACTCCAATGGATGGTAGCCTAGTCATTATGGAAGGTAGTTTGTGTACGAGATTTTAGTTACTCTAATGGATGGTAGCCTTGTCATTATGGAAGGTAGTCTGTTGTCGAGATTTTTTATACTCTAATGGATTGTAGCCTTGTCATTATGGAAGGTAGTCTGTTATCGAGATTTTTGTTACTCTAAGGGATGTTAGACTTGTCATTATGGAACGTAGTCTGTTGTCGAGATTTTTGTTATTCCAATGGATGGTAGTCTTTTCATTATGAAAGGTAGTCTATTTTCGAGATTTTTGTCACTACAATGGATGATAGCCTTGTCATTATGGAAGGTAGTCTGTTGTTGAGATTTTTGTTACTACAATGGATTGTAGCCTTGTCGTTATGGAAGATAGTCTGTTGTCGATATCTTTGTTACTCCAATGGATGGTAGCCTAGTCATTATGGAAGGTAGTTTGTATACGAGATTTTAGTTACTCCAATGGATGGTAGCCTTGTCATTATGGAAAGTAGTATGTTGTCGAGATTTTTTTTACTCCAATGGATTGTGGACTTCTCGTTATAGAAGGTAGTCTGTTGTCGATATCTTTGTTACTCCAATGGATGGTAGCCTAGTCATTATGGAAGATTGTTTTTGTATGATATTTTTGTTACTCTAAGGGATGGTAGCGTTGTCATTATGGAAGGTATTATGTTGTCGATATCTTTTTTACTCCAATGTATGGTAGCCTTGTCATTATGGAAGGTAGTCTGTTGTCAAGATTTTTGTTACTCTAAGGGATGGTAGCCTTGTCATTATGGAACGTAGTCTGTTGTCGAGATTTTTGTTATTCCAATGGATGGTAGCGTTGTCATTATAGAAGGTATTATATTATCGATATTTTTGTCACTACAATGGATAGTAGCCTTGTCATTATAGAAGGTAGTCTGTTGTCGAGATTTTTGATACTACAATGGTTTTTAGCGTTGTCGTTATGGAAGGTAGTTTGTTGTCGATATCTTTGTTACTCCAATGGATGGTAGCCTAGTCATTATGGAAGGTAGTTTGTGTACGAGATTTTAGTTACTCTAATGGATGGTAGCCTTGTCATTATGGAAGGTAGTCTGTTGTCGAGATTTTTTATACTCCAATGGATTGTAGCCTTGGCATTATGGAAGGTAGTCTGTTGTCCAGATTTTTGTTACTCTAAGGGATGTTAGCGTTGTCATTATGGAACGTAGTCTGTTGTCGAGATTTTTGTTATTCCAATGGAGGGTAGTCTTTTCATTATGAAAGGTAGTCTATTGTCGATATTTTTGTCACTATAATGGATGGTAGCCTTGTCATTATGGAAGGTAGTCTGATGTTGAGATTTTTGTTACTATAATGGATTGTTGCCTTGTCGTTATAGAAGATAGTCTGTTGTAGATATCTTTGTTACTCCAATGGATGGTAGCCTAGTCATTATAGAAGGTAGTTTGTGTACGAGATTTTAGTTACTCCAATGGATGGTAGCCTTGTCATTATGGAAGGTAGTATGTTGTCGAGATTTTTTTTACTCCAATGGATTGTAGCCTTGTCGTTATAGAAGGTAGTCTGTTGTCGATATCTTTGTTACTCCAATGGATGGTAGCCTAGTCATTATGGAAGATTGTTTTTGTATGATATTTTTGTTATTCCAATGGATGGTAGCCTTGTCATTTGGAAAGGGTGTTTGTTCTCGTGATTTTTGTTACTCAAAGGGATGGTAGCCTTGTCATTATGGAAGCTAGTATGTTGTCGATATCTTTGTTACTCCAATGTATGGTAGCCTTGTCATTATGGAAGGTAGTCTGTTGTCAAGATTTTTGTTACTCTAAGGGATGGTAGCCTTGTCATTATGGAACGTAGTCTGTTGTCGAGATTTTTGTTATTCCAATGGATGGTAGCGTATTCATTATAGAAGGTATTATATTATCGATATTTTTGTCACTACAATGGATAGTAGCCTTGTCATTATGTAAGGTAGTCTATTGTCGAGATTTTTGATACTACAATGGTTTTTAGCCTTGTCGTTATGGAAGGTAGTTTGTTGTCGAAATCTTTGTTACTCCAATGGATGGTAGCCTAGTTATTACAGAAGGTAGTTTGTGTACGAGATTTTAGTTACTCTAATGGATGGTAGCCTTGTCATTATGGAAGGTAGTCTGTTGTCGAGATTTTTTATACTCCAATGGATTGTAGCCTTGTCATTATGGAAGGTAGTCTGTTGTCGAGATTTTTGTTACTCTAAGGGATGTTAGCCTTGTCATTATGGAACGTAGTCTGTTGTCGAGATTTTTGTTATTCCAATGGATGGTAGTCTTTTCATTATGAAAGGTAGTCTATTGTCGAGATTTTTGTCACTACAATGGATGGTAGCCTTGTCATTATGGAAGGTAGTCTGTTGTTGAGATTTTTGTTACTACAATGGATTGTTGCCTTGTCGTTATGGAAGATAGTCTGTTGTCGATATCTTTGTTACTCCAATGGATGGTAGCCTAGTCATTATGGAAGGTAGTTTGTGTACGAGATTTTAGTTACTCCGATGGATGGTAGCCTTGTCGTTATGGAAGGTAGTATGTTGTCGAGATTTTTTTTACTCCAATGGATTGTAGCCTTGTCGTTATGGAAGGTAGTCTATTGTCGATATCTTTGTTACTCCAATGGATGGTATCCTAGTCATTATGGAAGATTGTTTTTGTATGATATTTTTGTTATTCCAATGGATGGTAGCCTTGTCATTATGAAAGGGTGTTTGTTCTCGTGATTTTTGTTACTCTAAGGGATGGTAGCGTTGTCATTATGGAAGGTAGTATGTTGTCAATATCTTTGTTACTCCAATGTATGGTAGCCTTGTCATTATGGAAGGTAGTCTGTTGTCAAGATTTTTGATACTCTAAGGGATGGTAGCCTTGTCATTATGGAACGTAGTCTGTTGTCGAGATTTTTGTTATTCCAATGGATGGTAGCGTTGTCATTATAGAAGGTATTATATTATCGATATTTTTGTCACTACAATGGATAGTAGCCTTGTCATTATGGAAGGTAGTCTATTGTCGAGTTTTTTTATACTACAATGGTTTTTAGCGTTGTCGTTATGGAAGGTAGTTTGTTGTCGATATCTTTGTTACTCCAATGGATGGTAGCCTAGTCATTATGGAAGGTAGTTTGTGTACGAGATTTTAGTTACTCTAATGGATGGTAGCCTTGTCATTATGGAAGGTAGTCTGTTGTCGAGATTTTTTATACTCCAATGGATTGTAGCCTTGTCATTATGGAAGGTAGTCTGTTGTCCAGATTTTTGTTACTCTAAGGGATGTTAGACTTGTCATTATGGAACGTAGTCTGTTGTCGAGATTTTTGTTATTGCAATGGATGGTAGTCTTTTCATTATGAAAGGTAGTCTATTTTCGAGATTTTTGTCACTACAATGGATGGTAGCCTTGTCATTATGGAAGGTAGTCTGTTGTTGAGATTTTTGTTACTACAATGGATTGTAGCCTTGTCGTTATGGAAGATAGTCTGTTGTCGATATCTTTGTTACTCCAATGGATGGTAGCCTAGTCATTATGGAAGGTAGTTTGTGTACGAGATTTTAGTGACTCCAATGGATGGTAGCCTTGTCATTATGGAAGGTAGTATGTTGTCGAGATTTTTTTTACTCCAATGGATTGTGGACTTCTCGTAGGTAGTCTGTTGTCGATATCTTTGTTACTCCAATGGATGGTAGCCTAGTCATTATGGAAGATTGTTTTTGTATGATATTTTTGTTATTCCAATGGATGGTAGCCTTGTCATTATGGAAGGTAGTATGTTGTCGATATCTTTGTTACTCCAATGTATGGTAGCCTTGACATTATGGAAGGTAGTCTGTTATCAAGATTTTTGTTACTCTAAGGGATGGTAGCCTTGTCATTATGGAACGTAGTCTGCTGTCGAGATTTTTGTTATTCCTATGGATGGTAGCGTTGTCATTATAGAAGGTATTATATTATCGATATTTTTGTCACTACAATGGATATTAGCCTTGTCATTATGGAAGGTAGTCTGTTGTCGAGATTTTTGATACTACAATGGTTTTTTGCCTTGTTCTTATGGAAGGTAGTTTGTTGTCGAAATCTTTGTTACTCCAATGGATGGTAGCCTAGTCATTATGGAAGGTAGTTTGTGTACGAGATTTTAGTTACTCTAATGGATGGTAGCCTTGTCATTATGGAAGGTAGTCTGTTGTCGAGATTTTTTATACTCCAATGGATTGTAGCCTTGTCATTATGGAAGGTAGTCTGTTGTCCAGATTTTTGTTACTCTAAGGGATGTTAGCCTTGTCATTATGGAACGTAGTGTGTTGTCGAGATTTTTGTTATTCCAATGGATGGTAGTCTTTTCATTATGAAAGGTAGTCTATTGTCGAGATTTTTATCACTATAATGGATGGTAGCCTTGTCATTATGGAAGGTAGTCTGTTGTTGAGATTTTTGTTACTACAATGGATTGTTGCCTTGTCGTTATGGAAGATAGTCTGTTGTCGATATCTTTGTTACTCCAATGGATGGAAGCCTAGTCATTATGGAAGGTAGTTTGTGTACGAGATTTTAGTTACTCCGATGGATGGTAGCCTTGTCATTATGGAAGGAAGTATGTTGTTGAGATTTTTTTTACTCCAATGGATTGTAGCCTTGTCGTTATGGAAGGTAGTTTGTTGTCGATATCTTTGTTACTCCAATGGATGGTAGCCTAGTCATTATGGAAGATTGTTTTTGTATGATATTTTTGTTATTCCAATGGATGGTAGCCTTGTCATTATGAAAGGGTGTTTGTTCTCGTGATTTTTGTTACTCTAAGGGATGGTAGCCTTGTCATTATGGAAGGTAGTCTGTTGTCGATATCTTTGTTACTCCAATGTATGGTAGCCTTGTCATTATGGAAGGTAGTCTTTTGTCAAGATTTTTGTTACTCTAAGGGATGGTAGCCTTGTCATTATGGAACGTAGTCTATTGTCGATATTTTTGTTATTCCAATGGATGGTAGCGTTGTCATTATAGAAGGTATTATATTATCGATATTTTTGTCACTACAATGGATAGTAGCCTTATCATTATAGAAGGTAGTCTGTTGTCAAGATTTTTGATACTACAATGGTTTTTAGCCATGTCGTTATGGAAGGTAGTTTGTTGTTGATATCTTTGTTACTCCAATGGATGGTAGCCTAGTCATTATGGAAGGTAGTTTGTGTACGAGATTTTAGTTACTCTAATGCATGGTAACCTTGTCATTATGGACGGTAGTCTGTTGTCATGATTTTTTATACTCCAATGGATTGTAGCCTTGTCATTATGGAAAGTAGTCAGTTGTCGAGATTTTTGTTACTCTAAGGGATGTTAGCCTTGTCATTATGGAATGTAGTCTGTTGTCGAGATTTTTGTTATTCCAATGGATGGTAGTCTTTTCATTATGAAAGGTAGTCTATTGTCAAGATTTTTGTCACTACAATGGATGGTAGCCTTGTCATTATGGAAGGTAGTCTGTTGTTGAGATTTTTGTTACTACAATGGATTGTAGCCTTGTCATTATGGAAGATAGTCTGTTATCGATATCTTTGTTACTCCAATGGATGGTAGCCTAGTCATTATGGAAGGTAGTTTGTGTACGAGATTTTAGTTACTCCAATGGATGGTAGCCTTGTCATTATGTAAGGTAGTATGTTATCGAGATTTTTTTTAATCTAATAGATTGTAGCCTTGTCGTTATGGAAGGTAGTCTATTGTCGATATCTTTGTTACTCCAATGGATGGTAGCCTACTCATTATGGAAGATTGTTTTTGTATGATATTTTTGTTATTCCAATGGATGGTAGCCTTGTCATTATGAAAGGGTGTTTTTTCTCGTGATTTTGGTTACTCTAAGGGATGGTAGTCTTGTCATTATGGAAGGTAGTATGTTGTCGATATCTTTGTTACTCCAATGTATGGTAGCCTTGTCATTATGGAAGCTAGTCTGTTGTCAAGATTTTTGTTACTCTAAGGGATGGTAGCCTTGTCATTATGGAACGTAGTCTGTTGTCGAGATTTTTGTTATTCCAATGGATGGTAGCGTTCTCATTATAGAAGGTATTATATTATCGATATTTTGGTCACTACAATGGATAGTAGCCTTGTCATTATGGAAGGTAGTCTGTTGTCGAGATTTTTGATACTACAATGGTTTTTAGCCTTGTCGTTATGAAAGGTAGTTTGTTGTCGGTATCTTTGTTACTCCAATGGATGGGAGCCTAGTCATTATGGAAGGTAGTTTGTGTACGAGATTTTAGTTACTCTAATGGATGGTAGCCTTGTCATTATGGAAGGTAGTCTGTTGTCGAGATTTTTTATAGTCCAATGGATTGTAGCCTTGTAATTATGGATGGTAGTCTCTTGTGGATATTTTGGTTACTCCAATGATGGTACCCTTATCATTATGGAAGGTAGTCTATTGCCTAGATTTTTGTAACTCCATTGCATGGTAGCCTTGTCATTATGGAAGGTAGTGTGTTGTCGATATTTTTGTTATTCCAATGGATGGCAGCCTTGTCATTATGGAAGGTGGTCTGTTGTTGAGATATTTGTTACTCTAAGGGATGGTAGCCTTGTCATTATGGAAGGTAGTCTGTTGTCGAGATTTTTGTTACTATAATGGATTGTAGCCTTGTCGTTATGGAAGGTAGTCTGTTGTCGATATCTTTGTTACTCCAATTGATGGTAGCCTAGTCATTATGGAAGGTAGTTTGTGTACAATATTTTTTTTATTCCAATGGATGGTATCCTTGTCATTATGAAAGGTAGTTTGTTGTCGTGATTTTTGTTACTCTAAGGGATGGTAGCCTTGTCATTATGGAAGGTAATATGTTGTTGATATCTTTGTTACTCCAATGGATGGTAGCCTTGTCATTATGGAAGGTAGTCTGTTATCGAGATTTTTGTTACTCTAAGGGATGGTAGCCTTGTCATTATGGAACGTAGTTTGTTGTCGAGATTTTTGTTATTCCAATGGATGGTAGCATTGTCATTATAGAAGGTAGTATATTATCGAGATTTTTGTCACTACAATGGATGGTACCCTTGTCATTATGGAAGGTAGTTTGTTGTCGTGATTTTTGTTACTACAATGGATTGTAGCCTTGTCGTTATGGAAGATAGTCTGTTGTCGATATCTTTGTTACTCCAATGGATGGTAGCCTAGTCATTATGGAAGGTAGTTTGTGTACGAGATTTTAGTTACTCCAATGGATGGTAGCCTTGTCATTATGGAAGGTAGTCTGTTGTCAAGATTTTTTATACTCCAATGGATTGTAGCCTTGTCATTATGGAAGGTAGTCTATGTTAGAACAAAGTTTGAATCTACTACCCTATGTTTAAGTTTTGATGATAACAAAATGAAAAGATATATTCTTTATATGATTCATGTATGAACTATTTGCTACCTAAAAATATTACGTTCTGCTTTGCAGAAACTCTGATAGGTTTAAGCAAGAGCACACCTAATCAGCATCAGAATATTGGTTCTTGACATCAGCATCATAAGTTGCTATCAGAATACCAGAATCAGAAGATTAACTCATGTATATGCTGAAGCTTGATGAACAGAACTGCGCTCAACACTCTGATAAAGACAACAACAGTTCATCAGCAGTTAAGCAGAGTCAGAATGAGCCAAGCCAGAACATGCATTAAGTAAGCAACGGTACTGTGCATTGAAAGCGTATTATTACCAACGACCTCATTCCAGACAAGATCTGCTCAATAAGGAAAGTTTATTATTAGCATTGAATCAAGAATATTGCTCCAACGTTCAACAATCTCAGTGCTATATAAACAAGACTATGAAGATTGAATTGGCTAATGCTCTCCAACATTTTACACGCCTAAAAGCTAATCATAATCTTCCTTCTCTCAGTTTTCTAAACTCTACATATCTTCTTACTCAATCATTGTTTAGCAATCTAGTTTCATAAGCTTAAGTTGTGTATACATCACAGTTGTGATACAGTTTTGTAGAAAACATTCACACCTAGATTTATCTTCTTTGTAAGAAAGTGTTTCCTTGACAAACCGGGTTGTGGTTTGCATCAAGAAGGCTTTAGCAGTTGTTAAAGCAGTTTGTAATATTCAGTTGAATATAGTGGATTAAGACCTCGTTGGAGAGAGGCGAAATCACCTTGACGGGTGGACTGGAGTAGTTTGAGATCAAACGAACCAGGATAAAAATATCTTGTTCATTGCATTGATTTTCAGTTTTACAATTCAACCCCCCCTTCTTGTGTTTTTCACTTCTTCAATTGGCATCAGAGCACCTGGTTCTGAGCTAAAACACTTAACCGTGTCAGTACAAGATCCAGCGTCAGAAAAACACAATGGCAGGAAACTATTCTCACACCAGCAATGACAACCACGAGGACAGAGACAATTTCAGCAGCAAACCTCCAGTCTTTGATGGAGAAAACTTTGATTACTGGAAAGACAGAATGGAAAGCTTCTTTCTGGCACATGATGCTGATCTGTGGGATATGGTGACATATGGATACACGCACCCTGTGAATGCAAGTGGTCAGAAGATTGATAGAAAAACAATGTCTGACCAACAAAAGCGTGACTTCAAGAATCACCACAAGGCCAGAACCATCCTTCTCAGCGCCATCTCCAATACTGAATATGAAAAGATCTCCAACAGAGACACAGCAAAGAACATTTTTGACTCACTCAGAATGACGCATAAGGGCAACGTTCAGGTCAAAGTAACTAAAGCTCTGGCGCTCATTCAGAAGTATGAGGCATTCAAAATGGAAGAATCTGAATCCATTGAAACAATGTTCTCAAGATTCCAGATTCTGGTAGCTGGTCTCAAGCTTCTGGACAAAGGATACTCTACTGCTGACCATGTCAAGAAAATCATTAGAAGTTTACCCAAGCAGTGGAGACCAATGGTTACAGCTCTTAAGCTAGCAAAAGATCTCAACAAAATTACTATGGAGGAACTTATAAGCTCCCTCAGAAGTCATGAGATAGAGCTAGAAGCTGACGAGCCTCAGAAGAAAGGTAAGCCTTTAGCATTGAAATCTAACAAAAAATCTGAGTCTAAAGTTTTGCAGGCAGTTGAAGAAACATCTGATGGATCCTCATCAGAAGAAGACGAACTCTCCCTCCTCTCCAGAAGAGTAAATCAACTGTGGAAGCAGAGGCAAAGGAAATTCAGGAATCCCAGAAGATCTGATCAGAACGAGACCTCTTCCAGATACAGAAGGACAGATTCTTCCTCTGGATACAGAAGATCTGAAGGCTCCTCAAGTAGCAAAAAGCCAAACACCAAGGACATCATCTGCTATGAGTGCAATGAGCAAGGACACTACAAGAGTGACTGCCCAAAGCTTCAGAGGGAAAAGCCCAAAAAGAAGTTTGGAAGAGAAAAGAAGAAAAGTCTCATGGCTACATGGGATGACTCTGACTCGTCTGAAGCTGACTCAGAATCAGATGATGAGAGGGCAAACATAGCTCTCATGGCTAACATTTCAGAAGATAGTGAAGCTTCTGAATCAGACTCTGAATCAGACACTGAAGAGGTATTTCCTAACTTTGCTGTTAATTTTACCAAGGCTGAACTTGCTGAAAGCCTTAATGAAATCCTGGAAAGGTATCAGCAAATTAGAGTTAAAATCAGAGACCTGAAAAGGAATCTTGAATCTGACTCTAATAAGACTGAGAGTCTCAAATTGGAGAATTCTGAGCTGAGGAATAAGATTTCAAAATTAGAAAACACTTTACAAAACTCTCAGAAGGAACCAATTTCTGAAACTCCCAGCAACGCTGATGAGATCATCAAGGAGTATGATCACAGTTTCCAGAAGTTCCTTGCTAAAAGCATAGATAGAAGCAAAATGGCTTCAATGATCTATGGAGTTAGCAGAAACGGCAGGAAGGGAATAGGATACCAAGGTAAGGTTCCTACACCAAAGAATGTCATGCATTTAACCATTAAACACACTCCTCTGAATTCACATTTTGTGTATGGTCACACACATGATATTAAATACACTAGCAGTAAGTACTCTGTGAAACCAAAATTCAACCAGAGTTTTGGTAAATCTAACAAATCAGGACCCAAGAAAATCTGGGTACCTAAGGATAAAATAATACATGTTGCAGATATCTTTAGCAGCAAGTCAGAAACACCAGTCATGGTACCTGGACTCTGGCTGCTCGCGACACATGACGGGAAGAAGGCATATGTTCCAAAGCCTGGAACTTAAGCCTGGAGGCCACGTTGGCTTTGGAGGAAATCAGAGGGGAAAGATAATTGGCTCTGGAACTGTAGGTAATGGAAATCTTCCCTCTATTAATAATGTTCTGCTAGTAGATGGATTAATGCATAATCTGTTATCCATAAGTCAATTAAGTGATAACGGTTATGATATAATCTTTAATCAAAAATCATGTAAAGCTGTTAGTCAGAAAGATGGGACTATCCTGTTTAATGGTAAGAGGAAAAACAACATTTACAAAATCAAACTTTCTGAACTAAAAAGTTAGAATGTAAAGTGCCTTCTGTCTGTTAACAACGAGCAGTGGATCTGGCACAGAAGATTGGGGCATGTTAGTATGAGAAGAATATCTCAGATTAACAAACTCAATCTGGTCAGAGGACTTCCTGATTTGAAGTTCAATTCAGATGCTCTGTGTGAAGCATGTCAGAAAGGCAAGTTTGCAAAACCTTCTTTTAAATCTAAAAATGTTGTTTCTACCTCTAAGCCATTAGAACTTCTGCACATTGACTTATTTGGACCAGTTAAAACTGCTTCAGTCAGTGGCAAGAAGTATGGATTAGTGATCGTAGATGACTATAGCAGATGGACATGGGTAAAGTTCTTAAGACACAAGGACGAGTCACACTCTGTGTTTGTTACCTTCTGTAACCAAGTTCAGAATGAAAAGGATCTTAGAATCGTTAAAGTCAGAAGTGATCATGGTGGAGAATTTGAAAACAAAGATTTTTAGTCATTCTTTAATGACAGAGGCATTCTGCATGATTTCTCTTGTCTTAGAACTCCCCAACAAAATGGAGTTGTAGAACAAAAGAACAGAACATTGCAAGAAATGGCCAGAACCATGATCAATGAGACAAACGTTGCTAAGATATTCTGGGCAGAGGCAATAAACACAGCGTGCTACATTCAGAATAGAATCTCAGTAAGACCTATTCTGGAAAAGACTCCATATGGATTGTGGAAGAACGGAAAGCCCAACATTTCATATTTTCATCCATTTGGATGTACCTGTTTTATGTTAAATACAAAGAATTATTTGAACAAGTTTGACTCTAAAGCACAGAAGTGTATTATGTTAGGATACTCTGAACGCTCAAGAGGGTACAGAGTATACAATATAGAAACACAGATTGTGGAAGAATCAATCAGTGTTCGTTTTGATGATAAGCTTGACTCTGAAAAGTCAAAGCAGAATGAAGTTTTTGCAGGTATGGAAATTGAATTTACAGGTTCTGAAGACAAGTCATCAGAAGCTCTCAACATAGACACTCCTTCAACGTCTGAAAGGAGCACTTCTAGCAATCCTACAACAACTGCTGATCAACCTCAGAAGAGATTACCCAGAAGCAGCTTGGATCACCCAGAAGAGACTATCTTAGGAAGAAAGGAAGATCCAATCAGAACAAGAGCATGCTTCAGAAACTCTGAAGAAACCCTCATGGGACTTGTGTCTCTGATTGAACCTTCTTCTATTGATGAAGCACTTCTGGATAATGACTGGATTCTGGCAATGCAAGAAGAGCTGAATCAATTCACCAGAAATGACGTATGGGATCTTGTTCCCAGACCAAAAGGATTCAACGTCATTGGAACAAGATGGGTGTTCAGAAACAAGCTAAATGAACAAGGTGAAGTCATCAGAAACAAGGCACGACTGGTTGCCCAAGGTTATAGTCAGCAAGAGGGGATAGACTATACAGAAACCTTTGCCCCAGTCGCCAGGTTAGAATTTATCAGACTTTTAATTTCATTTGTTGTTAATAGAGGAATCACTCTGTATCAGATGGATGTCAAGAGTGCATTCTTAAACGGTTATATAGAAGAAGAGGTTTATGTGCACCAACCCCCTGGTTTTGAGAATACAAAACATCCAGAACATGTTTTCAAACTAAAGAAGTCACTATATGGTCCAATGGATGGTATCGTAGTCATTATGGAAGGTAATTTTTGTACGAGATTTTAGTTACTCCAATGGATGGTAGCCTTGTCATTATTGAAGGTAGTCTGTTGTCGAGATTTTTGTTACTCCAACAAATGGTAGCCTTGTCATTATAGAAGGTAATATATTGTCGAGATTTTTGTCACTATAATGGATGGTAGCCTTGTCATTATGGAAGGTAGTCTGTTGTCGAGATTTTTGTTACTACAATGGATTGTAGCCTTGTCGTTGTGGAAGGTAGTCTGTTTTCGATATCTTTGTTACTCCAATGGATGGTAGCCTAGTCATTATGGAAGGTAGTTTGTGTACGAGATTTTAGTTACTCCAATGGATGGTAGCCTTGTCATTATGGAAGGTAGTCTATTGTCGAGATTTTTGTTATTACAATGGATTGTAGCCTTGTGGTTATGGAAGGTAGTCTATTGTCGATATCTTTGTTACTCCAATGGATGGTAGCCTAGTCATTATGGAAGGTAGTCTGTTGTCGAGTTTTTTCTTACTCCAATGGATGGTAGCCTTGTCATTATGGAAGGTAGCGTGTTGTCAATATTTTTGTTACTGTAATGGATTGTAGCCTTGTCGTTATGGAAGATAGTTTGTTTTCGATATCTTTGTTACTCCAATGGATGGTAGCCTATTCATTATAGAAGGTAGTATATTGTTGAGATTTTTGTCACTACAATGAATGGTAACCTTGTCATTATGGAAGGTAGTCTGTTGTCGAGATTTTTGTTACTATAATTGAATGTAGCCTTGTCATTATGGAAGGTAATTTGTTGTCGTTATCTTTGTTACTCCAATGGATGGTAGCCTAGTCATTATGGAAGGTAATCTGTTGTCGAGTTATTTGTTACTCCAATGGATGGTAGCCTTGTCATTATGGAAGGTAGTCTGTTGTCGATATTTTTGTTACTACCATGGACTGTAGCCTTGTCGTTATGGAAGATAGTCTGTTTTCGATATCTTTGTTACTCCAATGGATGGTATCTTAGTCATTATGGAAGGTAGTTTTTGTACGAGATTTTAGTTACTCCAATGGATGGTAGCCTTGTCATTATTGAAGGTAGTCTATTGTCGAGATTTTTTTTACTCCAACAGATGGTAGGCTTGTCATTATAGAAGGTAATATATTGTCGAGATTTTTGTCAATATAATGGATGGTAGCCTTGTCATTATGGAAGGTAGTCTGTTGTCGAGATTTTTGTTACTACAGTGGCTTGTAGCCTTGTCGTTGTGGAAGGTAGTCTGTTTTCGATATCTTTGTTACTCCAATGGATGGTAGCCTAGTCATTATGGAAGGTAGTTTGTATACGAGATTTTAGTTACTCCAATGGATGGTAGCCTTGTCATTATGGAAGGTAGTATGTTGTCGAGATTTTTGTTATTACAATGGATTGTATCCTTGTGGTTATGGAATGTAGTCTATTGTCGATATCTTTGTTACTCCAATGGATGGTAGCCTAGTCATTATGGAAGGTAGTCTATTGTCGAGTTTTTTGTTACTCCAATGGATGGTAGCCTTGTCATTATGGAAGGTAGTCTGTTGTCGATATTTTTGTTACTACAATGGATTGTAGCCTTGTCGTTATGGAAGATAGTCTGTTTTCGATATCATTGTTACTCCAATGGATGGTAGCCTAGTCATTATAGAAGGTAGTATATTGTTGAGATTTTTGTCACTACAATGAATGGTAGCCTTATCATTATGGAAGGTGGTATGTTGTCGAGATTTTTGTTACTACAATGGATTGTAGCCTTGTCATTATGGAAGGTAATCTGTTGTCGATATCTTTGTTACTCCAATGGATGGTAGCCTAGTCATTATGGAAGGTAGTCTGTTGTCGAGTTATTTGTTACTCCGATGGATGGTAGCCTTGTCATTATGGAAGGTAGTCTCTTGTCGATATTTTTGTTACTACAATGGATTGTAGCCTTGTCGTTGTAGAAGGTAGTCTGTGGTCGATATCTTTGTTACTCAAAGTGATGGTAGCCTAGTCATTATGGAAGGTAGTTTGTGTACGAGATTTTAGTTACTCCAATGGATGGTAGCCTAGTCATTATGGAAGGTAGTTTGTTGTCGTGATTTTTGTTACTCCAATGGATGGTAGCCTTTTCATTATAGAAGGTAATATATTGTCGATATTTTTGTTACTATAATAGATTGTAGCCTTGTCATTATGGAAGGTAGTCTGTTCTCGAGATTTTTGTTATTTTAATGGATGGTAGCCTTGTCATTACGAAAGGTAGTCTATTGTCGATATTTTTATCACTATAATAGATTGTAGCCTTGTCATTATGGAAGGTAGTATGTTGTCGAGATTTTTGTTACTCCAATGGATGGTAGCCTTGTCATTATTGAAGGTAGTATATTGTTATTATTTTTGTCACTACAATGGATGGTAGCCTTTTCATTATGGAAGGTAGTTTGTTGTCGAGATTTTTGTTACTATATTGGATTGTAGCCTTGTCGTTATGGAAGGTAATCTGTTGTGGATGTCTTTGTTACTCTAATGGATGGTAGCCTAGCCATTATGGAAGGTAGTTTGTTGTCGAGATTTTTGTTACTACAATGGATTGTAGCCTTGTCATTATGGAAGGTAATGTGTTGTCGATATCTTTGTTACTCCAATGGATGGTTGCCTAGTCATTATGGAAGGTAGTCTGTTGTTGAGTTATTTGTTACTCCAATGGATGGTAGCCTATTCATTATAGAAGGTAGTATATTGTTGAGATTTTTGTCACTACAATGGATGGTAGCCTTGTCGTTATGGAAGGAAGTCTATTGTCGATATCTTTATTACTCCAATGGATGGTATCTTAGTCATTATGGAAGGTAGTATTTGTACGAGATATTAGTTACTCCAATGGATGGTAGCCTTGTCATTATTGAAGGTAGTCTGTTGTCGAGATTTTTGTTACTCCAACAGATGGTAGCCTTGTCATTATAGAAGGTAATATATTGTCGAGATTTTTGTCACTATAATGGATGGTAGCCTTGTCATTATGGAAGGTAGTCTGTTGTCGAGATTTTTGTTACTACAATGGATTGTAGACTTGTCTTTGCGGAAGGTAGTCTGTTTTCGAAATCTTTGTTACTCCAATTGATGGTAGCCTAGTCATTATGGAAGGTAGTTTGTGTACGAGATTTTAGTTACTCCAATGGATGGTAGCCTAGTCATTATGGAAGGTAGTTTGTGTACGAGATTTTAGTTACTCCAATGGATGGTAGCCTTGTCATTATGGAAGGTAGTCTGTTGTCGAGATTTTTGTTATTACAATGGATTGTAGCCTTGTGGTTATGGAAGGTAGTCTATTGTCGATATCTTTGTTACTCCAATGGATGGTAGCCTAGTCATTATGGAAGGTAGTCTGTTGTCGATTGTTTTGTTACTCCAATGAATGGTAGCCTTGTCATTATGGAAGGTAGTCTGTTGTCGATATTTTTGTTACTACAATGGATTGTAGCCTTGTCATTATGGAAGATAGTCTGTTTTCGATATCATTGTAACTCCAATGGATGGTAGCCTAGTCATTATAGAAGGTAGTATATTGTTGAGATTTTTGTCACTACAATGAATGGTAGCCTTATCATTATGGAAGGTAGTCTGTTGTCGATATTTTTGTTACTACAATGGATTGTAGTCTTGTCGTTATGGAAGATAGTCTGTTTTCGATATCTTTGTTACTCCAATGGATGGTATCTTAGTCATTATGGAAGGTAGTTTTTGTACGAGATTTTAGTTACTCCAATGGATGGTAGCCTTGTCATTGTTGAAGGTAGTCTGTTGTCGAGATTTTTGTTACTCCAACAGATGGTAGGCTTATCATTATAGAAGGTAATATATTGTCGAGATTTGTGTCACTATAATGGATGGTAGCCTTGTCATTATGGAAGGTAGTCTATTGTCGAGATTTTTGTTACTACAATGGATTGTAGCCTTGTCGTTGTGGAAGGTAGTCTGTTTTTGATATCTTTGTTACTCCAATGGACGGTAGCCTAGTCATTATGGAAGGTAGTTTGTGTACAAGATTTTAGTTACTCCAATGGATGGTAGCCTTGTCATTATGGAAGGTAGTCTGTTGTCGAGATTTTTGTTACTCCAATGGATGGTAGCCTTGTCATTATGGAAGGTAGTCTGTTGTCGATATTTTTGTTACTATAATGGATTGTAGCACTGTCGTTATGGAAGATAGTCTGTTTTCGATATCATTGTTACTCCAATGGATGGTAGCCTAGTCATTATAGAAGGTAGTATATTGTTGAGATTTTTGTCACTACAATGAATGGTAGCCTTATCATTATGGAAGGTAGTCTGTTGTCGAGATTTTTGTTACTACAATGGATTGTAGCCTTGTCATTATGGAATTAATCTGTTGTCGATATCTTTGTTACTCCAATGGATGGTAGCCAAGTCATTATGGAAGGTACTCTGTTGTCGAGTTATTTGTTACTCCAATGGATGATAGCCTTGTCATTATGGAAGGTAGTCTCTTGTCGATATTTTTGTTACTACAATGGATTGTAGCCTTGTCATTGTAGAAGGTAGTCTGTTGTCGATATCTTTGTTACTCAAAGTGATGGTAGCCTAGTCATTATGGAAGGTAGTTTGTGTACGAGATTTTAGTTACTCCAATGGATGGTAGCCTAGTCATTATGGAAGGTAGCTTGTTGTCGTGATTTTTATTACTCCAATGGATGGTAGCCTTTTCATTATAGAAGGTAATATATTGTCGAGATTTTTGTCATTATAATAGATTGTAGCCTTGTCATTATGGAAGGTAGTCTGTTCTCGAGATTTTTGTTACTACAATGGATTATAGCCTTGTCATTGTGGAAGGTAATTTGTTGTCGATATCTTTGTTACTCCAATGGATGGTAGCCTTTCAATTATGGAAGGTAGTTTGTGTACGAGATTTTAGTTACTCCAATTGATGGTAGCCTTGTCATTATGGAAGGTAGTTTGTTGTCGAGATTTTTTATACTCCAATGGATTCTAGCCTTGTCATTATGGAAGGTAGTCTGTTTTCGATATCTTTGATACTCCAATGGATGGTAGACTAGTCATTATAGAAGGTAGTATATTGTTGATATTTTTGTCACTACAATGAATGGTAGCCTTATCATTATGGAAGGTAGTCTGTTGTCGAGATTTTGGTTACTACAATGGATTGTGGCCTTGTCATTATGGAAGGTAATTTGTTGTCGATATCTTTGTTACTCCAATGGATGGTAGCCTAGTCATTATGGAAGGTAGTCTGTTGTCGAGTTATTTGTTACTCCAATGGATGGTAGCCTTGTCATTATGGAAGGTAGTCTGTTGTCGATATTTTTGTTACTACAATGGATTGTAGCCTTGTCGTTATGGAAGATAGTCTGTTTTCGATATCTTTGTTACTCCAATGGATGGTATCTTAGTCATTATGGAAGGTAGTTTTTGTACGAGATTTTAGTTACTCCAATGGATGGTAGCCTTGTCATTATTGAAGGTAGTCTGTTGTCGAGATTTTTGTTACTCCAACAGATGGTAGGCTTGTCATTATAGAAGGTAATATATTGTCGAGATTTTTATCACTATAATGGATGGTAGCCTTGTCATTATGGAAGGTAGTTTGTTGTCGAGATTTTTGTTACTACAATGGATTATAGCTTGGTCGTTGCGGAAGGTAGTCTGTTTTCGATATCTTTGTTACTCCAATGGATGGTAGCCTAGTGATTATGGAAGGTAGCTTGTGTACGAGATTATAGTTACTCCAATGTATGGTAGCCTTGTCATTATGGAAGGTAGTCTGTTGTCGAGATTTTTGTTATTACAATGGATTGTAGCCTTGTGGTTATGGAAGGTAGTTTATTGTCGATATCTTTGTTACTCCAATGGATGGTAGCCTAGTCATTATGGAAGGTAGTCTGTTGTCGAGTTTTTTGTTACTCCAATGGATGGTAGCCTTGTCATTATGGAAGGTAGTCTGTTGTCGATATTTTTGTTACTACAATGGATTATAGCCTTGTCGTTATGGAAGATAGTCTGTTTTCAATATCATTGTTACTCCAATGGATGGTAGCCTAGTCATTATAGAAGGTAGTATATTGTTGAGATTTTTGTCACTACAATGAATGGTAGCCTTATCATTATGGAAGGTAGTCTGTTGTCGATATTTTTGTTACTATAATGGATTGTAGCCTTGTCGTTATGGAAGATAGTCTGTTTTCGATATCTTTGTTACTCCAATGGATGGTATCTTAGTCATTATGGAAGGTAGTTTTTGTACGAGATTTTAGTTACTCCAATGGATGGTAGCCTTGTCATTATTGAAGGTAGTCTGTTGTCGAGATTTTTGTTACTCCAACAGATGGTAGGCTTGTCATTATAGAAGGTAATATGCTGTCGAGATTTTTGTCACTATAATGGATGGTAGCCTTGTCATTATGGAAGGTAGTCTGTTGTCGAGATTTTTGTTACTACAATGGATTGTAGCCTTGTCGTTATGGAAGATAGTCTGTTTTCGATATCTTTGTTACTCCAATGGATGGTATCTTAGTCATTATGGAAGGTAGTTTTTGTACGAGATTTTAGTTACTCTAATGGATGGTAGCCTTGTCATTATTGAAGGTAGTCTGTTGTCGAGATTTTTGTTACTCCAACAGATGGTAGGCTTGTCATTATAGAAGGTAATATATTGTCGAGATTTTTGTCACTATAATGGATGGTAGCCTTGTCATTATGGAAGGTAGTCTATTGTCGAGATTTTAGTTACTACAATGGATTGTAGCCTTGTCGTTGTGGAAGGTAGTCTGTTTTCGATATCTTTGTTACTCCAATGGATGGTAGCCTAGTCATTATGGAAGGTAGTTTGTGTACGAGATTTTAGTTACTCTAATGGATGGTAGCCTTGTCATTATGGAAGGTAGTCTGTTGTCGAGATTTTTGTTATTACAATGGATTGTAGCCTTGTGGTTATGGAAGGTAGTCTATTGTCGATATCTTTGTTACTCCAATGGATGGTAGCCTAGTCATTATGGAAGGTAGTCTGTTGTCGAGATTTTTGTTACTCCAATGGATGATAGCCTTGTTATTATGGAAGGTAGTCTGTTGTCGATATTTTTGTTACTACAATGGATTGTAGCCTTGTCGTTATGGAAGATAGTCTGTTTTCGATATCATTGTTACTCCAATGGATGGTAGCCTAGTCATTATAGAAGGTAGTATATTGTTGAGATTTTTGTCACTACAATGAATGGTAGCCTTATCATTATGGAAGGTAGTCTGTTGTCGAGATTTTTGTTACTACAATGGATTGTAGCCTTGTCATTATGGAAGGTAATCTGTTGTCGATATCTTTGTTACTCCAATGGATGGTAGCCTAGTCATTATGGAAGGTAGTCTGTTGTCGAGTTATTTGTTACTCCGATGGATGGTAGCCTTGTCATTATGGATGGTAGTCTCTTGTCGATATTTTTCTTACTACAATGGATTGTAGCCTTGTCGTTGTAGAAGGTAGTCTGTTGTCGATATCTTTGTTACTCAAAGTGATGGTAGCCTAGTCATTATGGAAGGTAGTTTGTGTACGAGATTTTAGTTACTCCAATGGATGGTAGCCTAGTCATTATGGAAGGTAGTTTGTTGTCGTGATTTTTGTTACTCCAATGGATGGTAGCCTTTTCATTATAGAAGGTAATATATTGTCGAGATTTTTGTCACTATAATAGATTGTAGCCTTGTCATTATGTAAGGTAGTCTGTTCTCGAGATTTTTGTTACTACAATGGTTTATAGTCTTGTCATTGTGGAAGGTAATCTGTTGTCGATATCTTTGTTACTCCAATGGATGGTAGCCTTTCAATTATGGAATGTAGTTTGTGTACGAGATTTTGGTACTCCAATGGATGGTAGCCTTGTCATTATGGAAGGTAGTTTGTTGTCGAGATTTTTTATACTCCAATGGATTCTAGCCTTGTCATTATGGAAGGTAGTCTGTTTTCGATATCTTTGTTACTCCAATGGATGGTAGCCTAGTCATTATAGAAGGTAGTATATTGTTGATATTTTTGTCACTATAATGAATGGTAGCCTTATCATTATGGAAGGTAGTCTGTTGTCGAGATTTTTGTTACTACAATGGATTGTAGCCTTGTCATTATGGAAGGTAATTTGTTGTCGATATCTTTGTTACTCCAATGGATGGTAGCCTAGTCATTATGGAAGGTAGGTTGTTGTCGAGTTATTTGTTACTCCAATGGATGGTAGCCTTGTCATTATGGAAGGTAGTCTGTTGTCGATATTTTTGTTACTACAATGGATTGTAGCCTTGTCGTTATGGAAGATAGTCTGTTTTCGATATCTTTGTTACTCCAATGGATGGTATCTTAGTCATTATGGAAGGTAGTTTTTGTACGAGATTTTAGTTACTCCAATGGATGGTAGCCTTGTCATTATTGAAGGTAGTCTGTTGTCGAGATTTTTTTTACTCCAACAGATGGTAGGCTTGTCATTATAGAAGGTAATATATTGTCGAGATTTTTGTCACTATAATGGATGGTAGCCTTTTTAATATGGAAGGTAGTTTGTTGTCGAGATTTTTGTTACTACAATGGATTATAGCCTTGTCGTTGCGGAAGGTAGTCTATTTTCGATATCTTTGTTACTCCAATGGATGGTAGCCTAGTCATTATGGAAGGTAGTTTGTGTACGAGATTTTAGTTACTCCAATGGATGGTTGCCTTGTCATTATGGAAGGTAGTCTGTTGTCGAGATTTTTAGTATTATAATGGATTGTAGCCTTGTGGTTATGGAAGGTAATCTATTGTCGATATCTTTGTTACTCCAATGGATGGTAGCCTAGTCATTATGGAAGGTAGTCCGTTGTCGAGTTTTTTGTTACTCCAATGGATGGTAGCCTTGTCATTATGGAAGGTAGTCTATTGTCGATATTTTTGTTACTACAATGGATGGTATCTTAGTCATTATGGAAGGTAGTTTTTGTACGAGATTTTAGTTACTCTAATGGATGGTAGCCTTGTCATTATTGAAGGTAGTCCGTTGTCGAGATTTTTGTTACTCTAACAGATGGTAGGCTTGTCATTATATAAGGTAATATATTGTCGAGATTTTTGTCACTATAATGGATGGTAGCCTTGTTATTATGGAAGGTAGTTTGTTGTCGAGATTTTTGTTACTACAATGGATTGTATCCTTGTCGTTGCGGAAGGTAGTCTATTTTCGATATCTTTGTTACTCCAATGGATGGTAGCCTAGTCATTATGGAAGGTAGTTTGTGTACGAGATTTTAGTTACTCCAATGGATGGTAGCCTTGTCATTATGGAAGGTAGTCTGTTGTCGAGATTTTTAGTATTACAATGGATTGTAGCCTTGTGGTTATGGAAGGTAGTCTATTGTCGATATCTTTGTTACTCCAATGGATGGTAGCCTAGTCATTATGGAAGGTAGTCTGTTGTCGAGTTTTTTATTACTCCAATGGATGGTAGCCTTGTCATTATGGAAGGTAGTCTATTGTCGATATTTTTGTTACTACAATGTATTGTAGCCTTGTCGTTATGGAAGATAGTCTGTTTTCAATATCATTGTTACTCCAATGGATGGTAGCCTAGTCATTATAGAATGTAGTATATTGTTGAGATTTTTGTCACTACAATGAATGGTAGCCTTATCATTATGGAAGGTAGTCTGTTGTCGATGTTTTTGTTACTATAATGGATTGTAGCCTTGTCGTTATGGAAGATAGTCTGTTTTCGATATCTTTGTTACTCCAATGGATGGTATCTTAGTCATTATGGAAGGTAGTTTTTGTACGAGATTTTAGTTACTCCAATGGATGGTAGCCTTGTCATTATTGAAGGTAGTCTATTGTCGAGATTTTTGTTACTCCAACAGATGGTCGGCTTGTCATTATAGAAGGTAATATATTGTCGAGATTTTTGTCACTATAATGGATGGTAGCCTTGTCATTATGGAAGGTAGTCTGTTTTCGATATCTTTGTTACTCCAATGGATGGTATCTTAGTCATTATGGAAGGTAGTTTTTGTACGAGATTTTAGTTACTCCAATGGATGGTAGCCTTGTCATTATTGAAGGTAGTCTGTTGTCGAGATTTTTGTTACTCCAACAGATTGTAGGCTTGTCATTATAGAAGGTAATATATTGTTGAGATTTTTGTCACTATAATGGATGGTAGCCTTGTCATTATGGAAGGTAGTCTGTTGTCGAGATTTTTGTTACTACAATGGATTGTAGCCTTGTCGTTATGGAAGATAGTCTGTTTTCGATATCTTTGTTACTCCAATGGATGGTATCTTAGTCATTATGGAAGGTAGTTTTTGTACGAGATTTTAGTTACTCTAATGGATGGTAGCCTTGTCATTATTGAAGGTAGTCTGTTGTCGAGATTTTTGTTACTCCAACAGATGGTAGGCTTGTCATTATAGAAGGTAATATATTGTCGAGATTTTTGTCACTATAATGGATGGTAGCCTTGTCATTATGGAAGGTAGTCTATTGTCGAGATTTTAGTTACTACAATGGATTGTAGCCTTGTCGTTGTGGAAGGTAGTCTGTTTTTGATATCTTTGTTACTCCAATGGATGGTAGCCTAGTCATTATGGAAGGTAGTTTGTGTACGAGATTTTAGTTACTCTAATGGATGGTAGCCTTGTCATTATGGAAGGTAGTCTGTTGTCGAGATTTTTGTTATTACAATGGATTGTAGCCTTGTGGTTATGGAAGGTAGTCTATTGTCGATATCTTTGTTACTCCAATGGATGGTAGCCTAGTCATTATGGAAGGTAGTCTGTTGTCGAGATTTTTGTTACTCCAATGGATGGTAGCCTTGTTATTATGGAAGGTAGTCTGTTGTCGATATTTTTGTTACTACAATGGATTGTAGCCTTGTCGTTATGGAAGATAGTCTGTTTTCGATATCATTGTTACTCCAATGGATGGTAGCCTAGTCATTATAGAAGGTAGTATATTGTTGAGATTTTTGTCACTACAATGAATGGTAGCCTTATCATTATGGAAGGTAGTCTGTTGTCGAGATTTTTGTTACTACAATGGATTGTAGCCTTGTCATTATGGAAGGTAATCTGTTGTCGATATCTTTGTTACTCCAATGGATGGTAGCCTAGTCATTATGGAAGGTAGTCTGCTGTCGAGTTATTTGTTACTCCGATGGATGGTAGCCTTGACATTATGGAAGGTAGTCTCTTGTCGATATTTTTCTTACTACAATGGATTGTAGCCTTGTCGTTGTAGAAGGTAGTCTGTTGTCGATATCTTTGTTACTCAAAGTGATGGTAGCCTAGTCATTATGGAAGGTAGTTTGTGTACGAGATTTTAGTTACTCCAATGGATGGTAGCCTAGTCATTATGGAAGGTAGTTTGTTGTCGTGATTTTTGTTACTCCAATGGATGGTAGCCTTTTCATTATAGAAGGTAATATATTGTCGAGATTTTTGTCACTATAATAGATTGTAGCCTTGTCATTATGTAAGGTAGTCTGTTCTCGAGATTTTTGTTACTACAATGGTTTATAGTCTTGTCATTGTGGAAGGTAATCTGTTGTCGATATCTTTGTTACTCCAATGGATGGTAGCCTTTCAATTATGGAATGTAGTTTGTGTACGAGATTTTGGTACTCCAATGGATGGTAGCCTTGTCATTATGGAAGGTAGTTTGTTGTCGAGATTTTTTATACTCCAATGGATTCTAGCCTTGTCATTATGGAAGGTAGTCTGTTTTCGATATCTTTGTTACTCCAATGGATGGTAGCCTAGTCATTATAGAAGGTAGTATATTGTTGATATTTTTGTCACTATAATGAATGGTAGCCTTATCATTATGGAAGGTAGTCTGTTGTCGAGATTTTTGTTACTACAATGGATTGTAGCCTTGTCATTATGGAAGGTAATTTGTTGTCGATATCTTTGTTACTCCAATGGATGGTAGCCTAGTCATTATGGAAGGTAGGTTGTTGTCGAGTTATTTGTTACTCCAATGGATGGTAGCCTTGTCATTATGGAAGGTAGTCTGTTGTCGATATTTTTGTTACTACAATGGATTGTAGCCTTGTCGTTATGGAAGATAGTCTGTTTTCGATATCTTTGTTACTCCAATGGATGGTATCTTAGTCATTATGGAAGGTAGTTTTTGTACGAGATTTTAGTTACTCCAATGGATGGTAGCCTTGTCATTATTGAAGGTAGTCTGTTGTCGAGATTTTTTTTACTCCAACAGATGGTAGGCTTGTCATTATAGAAGGTAATATATTGTCGAGATTTTTGTCACTATAATGGATGGTAGCCTTTTTAATATGGAAGGTAGTTTGTTGTCGAGATTTTTGTTACTACAATGGATTATAGCCTTGTCGTTGCGGAAGGTAGTCTATTTTCGATATCTTTGTTACTCCAATGGATGGTAG
This sequence comes from Vicia faba, assembly GCA_948472305.1. Lineage (NCBI taxonomy): Eukaryota > Viridiplantae > Streptophyta > Magnoliopsida > Fabales > Fabaceae > Vicia > Vicia faba. The sequence goes on from OX451741.1 coordinate 535,347,783, forward strand.
CCTAGTCATTATGGAAGGTAGTTTGTGTACGAGATTTTAGTTACTCCAATGGATGGTAGCCTTGTCATTATGGAAGGTAGTCTGTTGTCGAGATTTTTAGTATTATAATGGATTGTAGCCTTGTGGTTATGGAAGGTAATCTATTGTCGATATCTTTGTTACTCCAATGGATGGTAGCCTAGTCATTATGGAAGGTAGTCCGTTGTCGAGTTTTTTTGTTACTCCAATGGATGGTAGCCTTGTCATTATGGAAGGTAGTCTATTGTCGATATTTTTGTTACTACAATGGATGGTATCTTAGTCATTATGGAAGGTAGTTTTTGTACGAGATTTTAGTTACTCTAATGGATGGTAGCCTTGTCATTATTGAAGGTAGTCCGTTGTCGAGATTTTTGTTACTCTAACAGATGGTAGGCTTGTCATTATATAAGGTAATATATTGTCGAGATTTTTGTCACTATAATGGATGGTAGCCTTGTTATTATGGAAGGTAGTTTGTTGTCGAGATTTTTGTTACTACAATGGATTGTATCCTTGTCGTTGCGGAAGGTAGTCTATTTTCGATATCTTTGTTACTCCAATGGATGGTAGCCTAGTCATTATGGAAGGTAGTTTGTGTACGAGATTTTAGTTACTCCAATGGATGGTAGCCTTGTCATTATGGAAGGTAGTCTGTTGTCGAGATTTTTAGTATTACAATGGATTGTAGCCTTGTGGTTATGGAAGGTAGTCTATTGTCGATATCTTTGTTACTCCAATGGATGGTAGCCTAGTCATTATGGAAGGTAGTCTGTTGTCGAGTTTTTTATTACTCCAATGGATGGTAGCCTTGTCATTATGGAAGGTAGTCTATTGTCGATATTTTTGTTACTACAATGGATTGTAGCCTTGTCGTTATGGAAGATAGTCTGTTTTCAATATCATTGTTACTCCAATGGATGGTAGCCTAGTCATTATAGAATGTAGTATATTGTTGAGTTTTTTGTTACCCCAATGGATGGTAGCCTTGTCATTATGGAAGGTAGTTTGTTGTCGATATTTTTGTTACTATAATGGATTGTAGCCTTGTCGTTATGGAAGATAGTCTGTTTTCGATATCTTTGTTACTCCAATGGATGGTAGCCTAGTCATTATGGAAGGTAGTTTTTGTACGAGATTTTAGTTACTCTAATGGATGATAGCCTTGTCACTATGGAAGGTAGTCTGTTGTCGAGATTTTTGTTATTACAATGGATTGTAGCCTTGTGGTTATTGAAGGTAGTCTATTGTCGATATCTTTGTTACTCCAATGGATGGTAGCCTAGTCATTATGGAAGGTAGTTTGTGTACGAGATTTTAGTTACTCCAATGGATGGTAGCCTAGTCATTATGGAAGGTAGGTTGTTGTCGTGATTTTTGTTGCTCCAATGGATGGTAGCCTTTTCATTATAAAAGGTAATATATTGTCGAGATTTTTGTCACTATAATAGATTGCAGCCTTGTCATTATGGAAGGTAGTCTGTTCTCGAGATTTTTGTTACTACAATGGATTATAGCCTTGTCATGGTGGAAGGTAATCTGTTGTCGATAACTTTGTTACTCCAATGGATGGTAGCCTTTTAATTATGGAAGGTAGTTTGTGTACGAGATTTTAGTTACTCCAATGGATGGTAGCCTTGTCATTATGGAAGGTAGTTTGTTGTCGAGATTTTTTATACTCCAATGGATTCTAGCCTTGTCATTATGGAAGGTAGTCTGTTGTCGAGATTTTTGTTACTCTAAGGGATGGTAGCCTTGTCATTATGGAACATAGTCTATTGTCGATATTTTTGTTATTCTAATGGATGGTAGCCTTGTCATTACGAAAGGTAGTCTATTGTCGAGATTTTTATCACTATAATAGATTGTATCCTTATCATTATGTAAGGTAGTATGTTGTCGAGATTTTTGTTACTCCAATGGATGGTAGCCTTGTCATTAATGAAGGTAGTATATTGTTAATATTTTTGTCACTACAATGGATGGTAGCCTTTTTATTATGGAAGGTAGTCTGTTGTCGAGATTTTTGTTACTACAATGGATTGTAGCCTTGTCGTTATGGAAGGTAGTCTGTTGTCGATATCTTTGTTACTCTAATGGATGGTAGCCTAGTCATTATGGAAGGTAGTCTGTTGTCGAGTTTTTTGTTACTCCAATGGATGGTAGCCTTGGCATTATGGAAGGTAGTCTGTTGTCGATATTTTTGTTACTACAATGGATTGTAGCCTTGTCTTTATGGAAGATAGTCTATTTTCGATATTTTTGTTACTCCAATGGATGGTAGCCTAGTCATTATGGAAGGTAGTTTGTGTACGAGATTTTAGTTACTCCAATGGAATGTAGCCTTGTCATTATTGAAGGTAGATTTTTGTCGAGATTTTTGTTACTCCAACATATGGTAGCCTTGTCATTATAGAAGGTAATATATTGTCGACATTTTTGTCACTATAATGGATGGTAGCCTTGTCATTATGGAAGGTAGTCTGTTGTCCGGATTTTTGTTACTACAATGGATTGTAGCCTTGTCGTTGTGGAAGGTAGTCTGTTTTCGATATCTTTGTTACTCCAATGGATGGTAGCCTAGTCATTATGGAAGGTAGTTTGTGTACGAGATTTTAGTTACTCCAATGGATGGTAGCCTAGTCATTATGGAAGGTAGTTTGTTGTCGAGATTTTTGTTACTACAATGGATTGTAGCCTTGTCATTATGGAAGGTAATCTGTTGTCGATATCTTTGTTACTCCAATGGATGGTAGCCTAGTCATTACGGAAGGTAGTCTGTTGTCGAGTTATTTGTTACTCCAATGGATGGTAGCCTTGTCATTATGGAAGGTAGTCTCTTGTCGATATTTTTGTTACTACAATGGATTGTAGCCTTGTCGTTGTAGAAGGTAGTCTGTTGTCGATATCTTTGTTACTCAAATGGATGGTAGCCTAGTCATTATGGAAGGTAGTTTGTGTACGAGATTTTAGTTACTCCAATGGATGGTAGCCTAGTCATTATGGAAGGTAGGTTGTTGTCGTGATTTTTGTTACTCCAATGGATGGTAGCCTTTTCATTATAAAAGGTAATATATTGTCGAGACTTTTGTCACCATAATAGATTGTAGCCTTGTCATTATGGAAGGTAGTCTGTTCTCGAGACTTTTGTTACTACAATGGATTATAGCCTTGTCATTGTGGAAGGTAATCTGTTGTCGATATCTTTGTTACTACAATGGATGGAAGCCTTTTAATTATGGAAGGTAGTTTGTGTACGAGATTTTAGTTACTCCAATGGATGGTAGCCTTGTCATTATGGAAGGTAGTTTGTTGTCGAGATTTTTTATACTCCAATGGATTCTAGCCTTGTCATTATGGAAGGTAGTCTGTTGTCGAGATTTTTGTTACTCTAAGGGATGGTAGCCTTGTCATTATGGAACATAGTCTATTGTCGATATTTTTGTTATTCTAATGGATGGTAGCCTTGTCATTACGAAAGGTAGTCTATTGTCGAGATTTTTATCACTATAATAGATTGTAGCCTTGTCATTATGGAAGGTAGTATGTTGTCGAGATTTTTGTTACTCCAATGGATGGTAGCCTTGTCATTATTGAAGGTAGTATATTGTTAATATTTTTGTCACTACAATGGATGGTAGCCTTTTTATTATGGAAGGTAGACTGTTGTCGAGATTTTTGTTACTACAATGGATTGTAGCCTTGTCGTTATGGAAGGTAGTCTGTTATCGATATCTTTGTTACTCTAATGGATGGTAGCCTAGTCATTATGGAAGGTAGTCTGTTGTCGAGTTTTTTGTTACTCCAATGGATGGTAGCCTTGGCATAATGGAAGGTAGTCTGTTGTCGATATTTTTGTTACTACAATGGATTGTAGCCTTGTCTTTATGGAAGATAGTCTGTTTTCGACATCTTTGTTACTCCAATGGATGGTAGCCTAGTCATTATGGAAGGTAGTTTGTGTACGAGATTTTAGTTACTCCAATGGAATGTAGCCTTATCATTATTGAAGGTAGTCTGTTGTCGAGATTTTTGTTACTCCAACATATGGTAGCCTTGCCATTATAGAAGGTAATATATTGTCGACATTTGTGTCACTATAATGGATGGTAGCCTTGTCATTATGGAAGGTAGTCTGTTGTCGAGATTTTTGTTACTACAATGGATTGTAGCATTGTCGTTGTGGAAGGTAGTATGTTTTCGATATCTTTGTTACTCCAATGGATGGTAGCCTAGTCATTATGGAAGGTAGTTTGTGTACGAGATTTTAGTTACTCCAATGGATGGTAGCCTAGTCATTATGGAAGGTAGTTTGTTGTCGAGTTTTTTGTTACCCCAATGGATGGTAGCCTTGTCATTATGGAAGGTAGTATGTTGTCGATATTTTTGTTACTATAATGGATTGTAGCCTTGTCTTTATGGAAGATAGTCTGTTTTTGATATCTTTGTTACTCCAATGGATGGTAGCCTATCATTATAGAAGGTAGTATATTGTTGAGATTTTTGTCACTACAATGAATGGTAGCCTTGTCATTATGGAAGGTAGTCTGTTGTCGAGATTTATGTTATTACAATGGATTGTAGCCTTGTCATTATGGAATGTAATCTGTTGTCGATATCTTTGTTACTCCATTGGATGGTAGCCTAGTCATTATGGAAGGTAGTCTGTTGTCGAGTTATTTGTTACTCCAATGGATGGTAGCCTTGTCATTATGGAAGGTAGTCTGTTGTCGAGATTTTTGTTACTACAATGGATTGTAGCATTGTCGTTGTGGAAGGTAGTATGTTTTCGATATCTTTGTTACTCCAATGGATGGTAGCCTAGTCATTATGGAAGGGAGTTTGTGTACGAGATTTTAGTTACTCCAATGGATGGTAGCCTAGTCATTATGGAAGGTAGTTTGTTGTCGAGTTTTTTGTTACCCCAATGGATGGTAGCCTTGTCATTATGGAAGGTAGTCTGTTGTCGATATTTTTGTTACTATAATGGACTGTAGCCTTGTCTTTATGGAAGATAGTCTGTTTTTGATATCTTTGTTACTCCAATGGATGGTAGCCTATCATTATAGAAGGTAGTATATTGTTGAGATTTTTGTCACTACAATGAATGGTAGCCTTGTCATTATGGAAGGTAGTCTGTTGTCGAGATTTATGTTATTACAATGGATTGTAGCCTTGTCATTATGGAATGTAATATGTTGTCGATATCTTTGTTACTCCATTGGATGGTAGCCTAGTCATTATGGAAGGTAGTCTGTTGTCGAGTTATTTGTTACTCCAATGGATGGTAGCCTTGTCATTATGGAAGGTAGTTTGTTGTCGATATCTTTGTTACTCCAATGGATGGTAGCCTTTTAATTATGGAAGGTAGTTTGTGTACGAGATTTTAGTTACTCCAATGGATGGAAGCCTTGTCATTATGGAAGGTAGTTTGTTGTCGTGATTTTTTATACTCCAATGGATTCTAGCCTTGTCATTATGGAAGGTAGTCTGTTGTCGAGATTTTTGTTACTCTAAGGGATGGTAGCTTTGTCATTATGGAACGTAGTCTGTTGTCGATATTTTTGTTATTCTAATTGATGGTAGCCTTGTCATTACGAAAGGTAGTCTATTGTCGAGATTTTTTTCACTATAATAGATTGTAGCCTTGTCATTATTGAAGGTAGTATGTTGTCGAGATTTTTGTTACTCCAATGGATGGTAGCCTTGTCATTATTGAAGGTAGTATATTGTTAATATTTTTGTCACTACAATGGATGGTAGCCTTTTCATTATGGAAGGTAGTCTGTTGTCGATATCTTTGTTACTCTAATGGATGGTAGCCTAGTCATTATGGAAGGTAGTCTTTTGTCGAGTTTTTTGTTACTCCAATGGATGGTAGCCTTGGCATTATGGAAGGTAGTCTGTTGTCGATATTTTTGTTACTACAATGGATTGTAGCCTTGTCGTTATGGAAGATAGTCTGTTTTCGATATGTTTGTTACTCCAATGGATGGTAGCCTAGTCATTATGGAAGGTAGTTTGTGTACGAGATTTTAGTTACTCCAATGGATGGTAGCCTTGTCATTATGGAAGGTAGTCTGTTGTCGAGATTTTTGTTACTACAATGGATTGTAGCCTTGTCGTTGTGGAAGGTAGTCTGTTTTCGATATCTTTGTTACTCCAATGGATGGTAGCCTAGTCATTATGGAAGGTAGTTTGTGTACGAGATTTTTAGTTACTCCAATGGAATGTAGCCTTATCATTATTGAAGGTAGTCTGTTGTCGAGATTTTTGTTACTCCAACATATGGTAGCCATGCCATTATAGAAGGTAATATATTGTCGACATTTTTGTAACTATAATGGATGGTAGCCTTGTCATTATGGAAGGTAGTCTGTTGTCGAGATTTTTGTTACTACAATGGATTGTAGCATTGTCGTTGTGGAAGGTAGTATGTTTTCGATATCTTTGTTACTCCAATGGATGGTAGCCTAGTCATTATGGAAGGTAGTTTGTGTACGAGATTTTAGTTACTCCAATGGATGGTAGCCTAGTCATTATGGAAGGTAGTTTGTTGTCGAGTTTTTTGTTTCCCCAATGGATGGTAGCCTTGTCATTATGGAAGGTAGTATGTTGTCGATATTTTTGTTACTATAATGGATTGTAGCCTTGTCTTTATGGAAGATAGTCTGTTTTTGATATCTTTGTTACTCCAATGGATGGTAGCCTATCATTATAGAAGGTAGTATATTGTTGAGATTTTTGTCACTACAATGAATGGTAGCCTTGTCATTATGGAAGGTAGTCTGTTGTCGAGATTTATGTTATTACAATGGATTGTAGCCTTGTCATTATGGAATGTAATCTGTTGTCGATATCTTTGTTACTCCATTGGATGGTAGCCTAGTCATTATGGAAGGTAGTCTGTTGTCGAGTTATTTGTTACTCCAATGGATGGTAGCCTTGTCATTATGGAAGGTAGTCTGTTGTCGAGATTTTTGTTACTACAATGGATTGTAGCATTGTCGTTGTGGAAGGTAGTATGTTTTCGATATCTTTGTTACTCCAATGGATGGTAGCCTAGTCATTATGGAAGGGAGTTTGTGTACGAGATTTTAGTTACTCCAATGGATGGTAGCCTAGTCATTATGGAAGGTAGTTTGTTGTCGAGTTTTTTGTTACCCCAATGGATGGTAGCCTTGTCATTATGGAAGGTAGTCTGTTGTCGATATTTTTGTTACTATAATGGACTGTAGCCTTGTCTTTATGGAAGATAGTCTGTTTTTGATATCTTTGTTACTCCAATGGATGGTAGCCTATCATTATAGAAGGTAGTATATTGTTGAGATTTTTGTCACTACAATGAATGGTAGCCTTGTCATTATGGAAGGTAGTCTGTTGTCGAGATTTATGTTATTACAATGGATTGTAGCCTTGTCATTATGGAATGTAATCTGTTGTCGATATCTTTGTTACTCCATTGGATGGTAGCCTAGTCATTATGGAAGGTAGTCTGTTGTCGAGTTATTTGTTACTCCAATGGATGGTAGCCTTGTCATTATGGAAGGTAGTCTGTTGTCGAGATTTTTGTTACTACAATGGATTGTAGCATTGTCGTTGTGGAAGGTAGTATGTTTTCGATATCTTTGTTACTCCAATGGATGGTAGCCTAGTCATTATGGAAGGGAGTTTGTGTACGTGATTTTAGTTACTCCAATGGATGGTAGCCTAGTCATTATGGAAGGTAGTTTGTTGTCGAGTTTTTTGTTACCCCAATGGATGGTAGCCTTGTCATTATGGAAGGTAGTCTGTTGTCGATATTTTTGTTACTATAATGGATTGTAGCCTTGTCTTTATGGAAGATAGTCTGTTTTTGATATCTTTGTTACTCCAATGGATGGTAGCCTATCATTATAGAAGGTAGTATATTGTTGAGATTTTTGTCACTACAATGAATGGTAGCCTTGTCATTATGGAAGGTAGTCTGTTGTCGAGATTTATGTTATTACAATGGATTGTAGCCTTGTCATTATGGAATGTAATATGTTGTCGATATCTTTGTTACTCCATTGGATGGTAGCCTAGTCATTATGGAAGGTAGTCTGTTGTCGAGTTATTTGTTACTCCAATGGATGGTAGCCTTGTCATTATGGAAGGTAGTTTGTTGTCGATATCTTTGTTACTCCAATGGATGGTAGCCTTTTAATTATGGAAGGTAGTTTGTGTACGAGATTTTAGTTACTCCAATGGATGGAAGCCTTGTCATTATGGAAGGTAGTTTGTTGTCGTGATTTTTTATACTCCAATGGATTCTAGCCTTGTCATTATGGAAGGTAGTCTGTTGTCGAGATTTTTGTTACTCTAAGCGATGGTAGCTTTGTCATTATGGAACGTAGTCTGTTGTCGATATTTTTGTTATTCTAATTGATGGTAGCCTTGTCATTACGAAAGGTAGTCTATTGTCGAGATTTTTTTCACTATAATAGATTGTAGCCTTGTCATTATTGATGGTAGTATGTTGTCGAGATTTTTGTTACTCCAATGGATGGTAGCCTTGTCATTATTGAAGGTAGTATATTGTTAATATTTTTGTCACTACAATGGATGGTAGCCTTTTCATTATGGAAGGTAGTCTGTTGTCGATATCTTTGTTACTCTAATGGATGGTAGCCTAGTCATTATGGAAGGTAGTCTTTTGTCGAGTTTTTTGTTACTCCAATGGATGGTAGCCTTGGCATTATGGAAGGTAGTCTGTTGTCGATATTTTTGTTACTATAATGGATTGTAGCCTTGTCTTTATGGAAGATAGTCTGTTTTCGATATCTTTGTTACTCCAATGGATGGTAGCCTAGTCATTATAGAAGGTAGTATATTGTTGAGATTTTTGTCACTACAATGAATGGTAGCCTTGTCATTATGGAAGGTAGTCTGTTGTCGAGATTTTTGTTATTACAATGGATTGTAGCCTTGTCATTATTGAAGTTAATCTGTTGTCGATATCTTTGTTACTACAATGGATTGTAGCCTTGTCGTTATGGAAGATAGTCTGTTTTCGATATCTTTGTTACTCCAATGGATGGTAGCCTTGTCATTATGGAAGGTAGTCTGTTGTCGAGTTATTTGTTACTCCAATGGATGGTAGCCTTGTCATTATGGAAGGTAGTCTGTTGTTGATATCTTTGTTACTCCAATGGATGGTAGCCTTTTAATTATGGAAGGTAGTTTGTGTACGAGATTTTAGTTACTCTAATGGATGGTAGCCTTGTCATTATGGAAGGTAGTTTGTTGTCGTGATTTTTTATACTCCAATGGATTCTAGCCTTGTCATTATGGAAGGTAGTCTATTGTCGAGATTTTTGTTACTCTAAGGGATGGTAGCTTTGTCATTATGGAACGTAGTCAGTTGTCGATATTTTTGTAATTCTAATTGATGGTAGCCTTGTCATTACGAAAGGTTGTCTATTGTCGAGATTTTTGTCACTATAATAGAGTGTAGCCTTGTCATTATTTAAGGTAGTATGTTGTCGAGATTTTTGTTACTCCAATGGATGGTAGCCTTGCCATTATTGAAGGTAGTATATTGTTAATATTTTTGTAACTACAATGGATGGTAGCCTTTTCATTTTGGAAGGTAGTCTGTTGTCGAGATTTTTGTTACTACAATGGATTATAGCCTTGTCGTTATGGAAGGTAGTCTGTTGTCGATATCTTTGTTACTCTAATGGATGGTAGCCTAGTCATTATGGAAGGTAGTTTGTTGTCGAGTTTTTTGTTACTCCAATGGATGGTAGCCTTGGCATTATGGAAGGTAGTCTGTTGTCGATATTTTTGTTACTACAATGGATTGTAGCCTTGTCGTTATGGAAGATAGTCTGTTTTCGATATCTTTGTTACTCCAATGGATGGTAGCCTAGTCATTATGGAAGGTAGTTTGTGTACGAGATTTTAGTTACTCCAATGGATGGTAGCCTTGTCATTATGGAAGGTAGTCTGTTGTCGAGATTTTTGTTACTATAATGGATTGTAGCCTTGTCGTTATGGAAGGTAATCTGTTGTCGATATCTTTGTTACTCCAATGGATGGTAGGCTAGTCATTATGGAAGGTAGTCTGTTGTCGAGTTATTTGTTACTCCAATGGATGGTAGCCTTGTCATTTTGGAAGGTAGTCTGTTGTCGATATTTTTGTTACTACAATGGATTGTAGCCTTGTCGTTATGGAAGATAGTCTGTTTTCGATATCATTGTTACTCCAATGGATGGTAGCCTAGTCATTATAGAATGTAGTATATTGTTGAGATTTTTGTCACTACAATGAATGGTAGCCTTATCATTATGGAAGGTAGTCTGTTGTTGAGATTTTTGTTACTACAATGGATTGTAGCCTTGTCATTATGGAAGGTAATCTGTTGTTGATATCTTTGTTACTCCAATGGATGGTAGCCTAGTCATTATGGAAGGTAGTCTGTTGTCGAGTTATTTGTTACTCCAATGGATGGTAGCCTTGTCATTATGGAAGGTAGTTTCTTGTCGATATTTTTGTTACTACAATGGATTGTAGCCTTGTCGTTGTAGAAGGTAGTATGTTGTCGATATCTTTGTTACTCAAATGGATGCTAGCCTAGTCATTATGGAAGGTAGTTTGTGTACGAGATTTTAGTTACTCCAATGGATGGTAGACTAGTCATTATGGAAGGTAGTTTGTTGTCGAGATTTTTTTTACTCCAATGGATGGTAGCCTTTTCATTATAGAAGGTAATATATTGTCGAGATTTTTGTCACTATAATTGATGGTAGCCTTGTCATTATGGAAGGTAGTCTGTTCTCGAGATTTTTGTTACTACAATGGATTATAGCCTTGTCATTGTGGAAGGTAATCTGTTGTCGATATCTTTGTTACTCTAATGGATGGTAGCCTTTTAATTATGGAAGGTAGTTTGTGTACCAGATTTTAGTTACTCCAATGGATGGTAGCCTTGTCATTATGGAAGGTTGTTTGTTGTCGAGATTTTTTATACTCCAATGGATTCTAGCCTTGTCATTATGGAAGGTAGTCTGTTGTCGAGATTTTTGTTACTCTAAGGGATGGTAGCCTTGTCATTATGGAACATAGTCTGTTGTCGATATTTTTGTTATTCTAATGGATGGTAGCCTTGTCATTAAGAAAGGTAGTCTATTGTCGAGATTTTTGTCACTATAATATATTGTAGCCTTGTCATTATGGAAGGTAGTATGTTGTCGAGATTTTTGTTACTCCAATGGATGGTAGCCTTGTCATTATTGAAGGTAGTATATTGTTAATATTTTTGTCACTACAATGGATGGTAGCCTTTTCATTATGGAAGGTAGTCTGTTGTCGAGATTTTTATTACTACAATGGATTGTAGCCTTGTCGTTATGGAAGGTAGTCTGTTGTCGATATCTTTGTTACTCTAATGGATGGTAGCCTAGTCATTATGGAAGGTAGTCTGTTGTCGAGTTTTTTGTTACTCCAATGGATGGTAGCTTTGTCATTATGGAAGGTAGTCTGTTGTCGAGATTTTTGTTACTATAATGGATTGTAGCCTTGTCGTTGTGGAAGGTAGTCTGTTTTCAATATCTTTGTTACTCCAATGGATGGTAGCCTAGTCATTATGGAAGGTAGTTTGTGTACGAGATTTTAGTTACTCCAATGGATGGTAGCCTTGTCATTATGGAAGGTAGTCTGTTGTCGAGATTTTTGTTATTACAATGGATTGTAGCCTTGTGGTTATGGAAGGTAGTCTATTGTCGATATCTTTGTTACTCCAATGGATGGTAGCCTAGTCATTATGGAAGGTAGTCTGTTGTCGAGTTTTTTGTTACTCCAATGGATGGTAGCCTTGTCATTATGGAAAGTAGTCTGTTGTCGATATTTTTGTTACTACAATGGATTGTAGCCTTGTCGTTATGGAAGATAGTCTGTTTTCGATATCATTGTTACTCCAATGGATGGTAGCCTAGTCATTATAGAATGTAGTATATTGTTGAGATTTTTCTCACTACAATGAATGGTAGCCTTATCATTATGGAAGGTAGTCTGTTGTCGAGATTTTTGTTACTACAATGGATTGTAGCCTTGTCATTATGGAAGGTAATCTGTTGTCGATATCTTTGTTACTCCAATGGATGGTAGCCTAGTCATTATGAAAGGTAGTCTGTTGTCGAGTTATTTGTTACTCCAATGGATGGTAGCCTTGTCATTATGGAAGGTAGTTTCTTGTCGATATTTTTGTTACTACAATGGATTGTAGCCTTGTCGTTGTAGAAGGTAGTCTGTTGTCGATATCTTTGTTACTCAAATGGATGCTAGCCTAGTCATTATGGAAGGTAGTTTGTGTACGAGATTTTAGTTACTCCAATGGATGGTAGACTAGTCATTATGAAAGGTAGTTTGTTGTCGAGATTTTTGTTACTCCAATGGATGGTAGCCTTTTCATTATAGAAGGTAATATATTGTCGAGATTTTTGTCACTATAATTGATGGTAGCCTTGTCATTATGGAAGGTAGTCTGTTGTCGAGATTTTTGTTACTACAATGGATTATAGCCTTGTCATTATGGAAGGTAATCTGTTGTCGATATCTTTGTTACTCCAATGGATGGTAGCCTTTTAATTATAGAAGGTAGTTTGTGTACGAGATTTTAGTTACTCCAATGGATGGTAGCCTTGTCATTATGGAAGGTAGTTTGTTGTCGAGATTTTTTATGCTCCAATGGATTCTTGCCTTGTCATTATGGAAGGTAGTCTGTTGTCGAGATTTTTGTTACTATAACGGATGGTAGCCTTGTCATTATGGAACATAGTCTGTTGTCGATATTTTTGTTATTCTAATGGATGGTAGCCTTGTCAATACGAAAGGTAGTCTATTGTCAAGATTTTTGTCACTATAATAGATTGTAGCCTTGTCATTATGGAAGGTAGTATGTTGTCGAGATTTTTGTTACTCCAATGGATGGTAGCCTTGTCATTATTGAAGGTAGTATATTGTTAATATTTTTGTCACTATAATGGATGGTAGCCTTTTCATTATGGAATGTAGTCTATTGTCGAGATTTTTGTTACTACAATGGATTGTAGCCTTGTCGTTATGGAAGGTAGTCTGTTGTCGATATCTTTGTTACTCTAATGGATGGTAGCCTAGTCATTATGGAAGGTAGTCTATTGTCGAGTTTTTTGTTACTCCAATGGATGGTAGCCTTGGCATTATGGAAGGTAGTCTGTTGTCGAGATTTTTGTCACTATAATAGATTGTAGCCTTGTCATTATGGAAGGTAGTTTGTTGTCGAGATTTTTTATACTCCAATGGATTCTAGCCTTGTCATTACGGAAGGTAGTCTGTTGTCGAGATTTTTGTTACTCTAATGGATGGTAGCCTTGTCATTATGGAACATAGTCTGTTGTCGATATTTTTGTTATTCTAATGGATGGTTGCCTTGTCATTACGAAAGGTAGTCTATTGTCGAGATTTTTGTCACTATAATAGATTGTAGCCTTGTCATTATGGAAGGAAGTATGTTGTCGAGATTTTTGTTACTCCAATGGATGGTAGCCTTGTCATTATTGAAGGTAGTATATTGTTAATATTTTTGTCACTACAATGGATGGTAGCCTTTTCATTATGGAAGGTAGTCTGTTGTCGAGATTTTTGTTACTACAATGGATTATAGCCTTGTCGTTATGGAAGGTAGTCTGTTGTCGATATCTTTGTTACTCTAATGGATGGTAGCCTAGTCATTATGGAACGTAGTCTGTTGTCGAGTTTTTTGTTACTCCAATGGATGGTAGCCTTGGCATTATGGAAGGTAGTCTGTTGTCGAGATTTTTGTTACTCCAACAGATGGTAGCCTTGTCATTATAAAAGGTAATATATTATCGAGATTTTTGTCACTATAATGAATGGTAGCCTTGTCATTATGGAAGGTAGTCTGTTGTCGAGATTTTTGTTACTACAATGGATTGTAGCCTTGTCGTTGTGGATGGTAGTCTGTTTTCGATATCTTTGTTACTCCAATGGATGTTAGCCTAGTCATTATGGAAGGTAGTTTGTGTACGATATTTTAGTTACTCCAATGGATGGTAGCCTAGTCATTATGGAAGGTAGTATGTTGTCGAGTTTTTTGTTACTCCAATGGATGGTAGCCTTGTCATCATGGATGGTAGTCTGTTGTCGATATTTTTATTACTATAATGGATTGTAGCCTTGTCGTTATGGAAGATAGTCTGATTTTGATATCTTTGTTACTCCAATGGATGGTAGCCTAGTCATTATAGAAGGTAGTATATTGTTGAGATTTTTGTCACTACAATGAATGGTAGCCTTGTCATTATGGAAGGTAGTCTGCTGTCGAGATTTTTGTTACTACAATGGATTGTAGCCTTGTCATTATGGAAGGTAATCTGTTGTCGATATCTTTGTTACTCCAATGGATGGAAGCCTAGTCATTATGGAAGGTAGTCTGTTGTCGAGTTATTTGTTACTCCAATGGATGGTAGCCTTGTCATTATGGAAGGTAGTTTCTTGTCGATATTTTTGTTACTACAATGGATTGTAGCCTTGTCACTGTAGAAGGTAGTCTGTTGTCGATATCTTTGTTACTCAAATGGATGCTAGCCTAGTCATTATGGAAGGTAGTTTGTGTACGAGATTTTAGTTACTCCAATGGATGGTAGACTAGTCATTATGGAAGGTAGTTTGTTGTCGAGATTTTTTTTACTCCAATGGATGGTAGCCTTTTCATTATAGAAGGTAATATATTGTCGAGATTTTTGTCACTATAATTGATGGTAGCCTTGTCATTATGGAAGGTAGTCTGTTCTCGAGATTTTTGTTACTACAATGGATTATAGCCTTGTCATTGTGGAAGGTAATCTGTTGTCGATATCTTTGTTACTCTAATGGATGGTAGCCTTTTAATTATGGAAGGTAGTTTGTGTACCAGATTTTAGTTACTCCAATGGATGGTAGCCTTGTCATTATGGAAGGTAGTTTGTTGTCGAGATTTTTTATACTCCAATGGATTCTAGCCTTGTCATTATGGAAGGTAGTCTGTTGTCGAGATTTTTGTTACTCTAAGGGATGGTAGCCTTGTCATTATGGAACATAGTCTGTTGTCGATATTTTTGTTATTCTATTGGATGGTAGCCTTGTCATTAAGAAAGGTAGTCTATTGTCGAGATTTTTGTCACTATAATATATTGTAGCCTTGTCATTATGGAAGGTAGTATGTTGTCGAGATTTTTGTTACTCCAATGGATGGTAGCCTTGTCATTATTGAAGGTAGTATATTGTTAATATTTTTGTCACTACAATGGATGGTAGCCTTTTCATTATGGAAGGTAGTCTGTTGTCGAGATTTTTATTACTACAATGGATTATAGCCTTGTCGTTATGGAAGGTAGTCTGTTGTCGATATCTTTGTTACTCTAATGGATGGTAGCCTAGTCATTATGGAAGGTAGTCTGTTGTCGAGTTTTTTGTTACTCCAATGGATGGTAGCTTTGTCATTATGGAAGGTAGTCTGTTGTCGAGATTTTTGTTACTATAATGGATTGTAGCCTTGTCGTTGTGGAAGGTAGTCTGTTTTCGATATCTTTGTTACTCCAATGGATGGTAGCCTAGTCATTATGGAAGGTAGTTTGTGTACGAGATTTTAGTTACTCCAATGGATGGTAGCCTTGTCATTATGGAAGGTAGTCTGTTGTCGAGATTTTTGTTATTACAATGGATTGTAGCCTTGTGGTTATGGAAGGTAGTCTATTGTCGATATCTTTGTTACTCCAATGGATGGTAGCCTAGTCATTATGGAAGGTAGTCTGTTGTCGAGTTTTTTGTTACTCCAATGGATGGTAGCCTTGTCATTATGGAAAGTAGTCTGTTGTCGATATTTTTGTTACTACAATGGATTGTAGCCTTGTCGTTATGGAAGATAGTCTGTTTTCGATATCATTGTTACTCCAATGGATGGTAGCCTAGTCATTATAGAATGTAGTATATTGTTGAGATTTTTCTCACTACAATGAATGGTAGCCTTATCATTATGGAAGGTAGTCTGTTGTCGAGATTTTTGTTACTACAATGGATTGTAGCCTTGTCATTATGGAAGGTAATCTGTTGTCGATATCTTTGTTACTCCAATGGATGGTAGCCTAGTCATTATGAAAGGTAGTCTGTTGTCGAGTTATTTGTTACTCCAATGGATGGTAGCCTTGTCATTATGGAAGGTAGTTTCTTGTCGATATTTTTGTTACTACAATGGATTGTAGCCTTGTCGTTGTAGAAGGTAGTCTGTTGTCGATATCTTTGTTACTCAAATGGATGCTAGCCTAGTCATTATGGAAGGTAGTTTGTGTACGAGATTTTAGTTACTCCAATGGATGGTAGACTAGTCATTATGAAAGGTAGATTGTTGTCGAGATTTTTGTTACTCCAATGGATGGTAGCCTTTTCATTATAGAAGGTAATATATTGTCGAGATTTTTGTCACTATAATTGATGGTAGCCTTGTCATTATGGAAGGTAGTCTGTTGTCGAGATTTTTGTTACTACAATGGATTATAGCCTTGTCATTATGGAAGGTAATATGTTGTCGATATCTTTGTTACTCCAATGGATGGTAGCCTTTTAATTATAGAAGGTAGTTTGTGTACGAGATTTTAGTTACTCCAATGGATGGTAGCCTTGTCATTATGGAAGGTAGTTTGTTGTCGAGATTTTTTATGCTCCAATGGATTCTTGCCTTGTCATTATGGAAGGTAGTCTGTTGTCGAGATTTTTGTTACTATAACGGATGGTAGCCTTGTCATTATGGAACATAGTCTGTTGTCGATATTTTTGTTATTCTAATGGATGGTAGCCTTGTCAATACGAAAGGTAGTCTATTGTCAAGATTTTTGTCACTATAATAGATTGTAGCCTTGTCATTATGGAAGGTAGTATGTTGTCGAGATTTTTGTTACTCCAATGGATGGTAGCCTTGTCATTATTGAAGGTAGTATATTGTTAATATTTTTGTCACTATAATGGATGGTAGCCTTTTCATTATGGAATGTAGTCTATTGTCGAGATTTTTGTTACTACAATGGATTGTAGCCTTGTCGTTATGGAAGGTAGTCTGTTGTCGATATCTTTGTTACTCTAATGGATGGTAGCCTAGTCATTATGGAAGGTAGTCTATTGTCGAGTTTTTTGTTACTCCAATGGATGGTAGCCTTGGCATTATGGAAGGTAGTCTGTTGTCGAGATTTTTGTCACTATAATAGATTGTAGCCTTGTCATTATGGAAGTTAGTTTGTTGTCGAGATTTTTTATACTCCAATGGATTCTAGCCTTGTCATTACGGAAGGTAGTCTGTTGTCGAGATTTTTGTTACTCTAAGGGATGGTAGCCTTGTCATTATGGAACATAGTCTGTTGTCGATATTTTTGTTATTCTAATGGATGGTTGCCTTGTCATTACGAAAGGTAGTCTATTGTCGAGTATTTTGTCACTATAATAGACTGTAGCCTTGTCATTATGGAAGGAAGTATGTTGTCGAGATTTTTGTTACTCCAATGGATGGTAGCCTTGTCATTATTGAAGGTAGTATATTGTTAATATTTTTGTCACTACAATGGATGGTAGCCTTTTCATTATGGAAGGTAGTCTGTTGTCGAGATTTTTGTTACTACAATGGATTATAGCCTTGTCGTTATGGAAGGTAGTCTGTTGTCGATATCTTTGTTACTCTAATGGATGGTAGCCTAGTCATTATGGAACGTAGTCTGTTGTCGAGTTTTTTGTTACTCCAATGGATGGTAGCCTTGGCATTATGGAAGGTAGTCTGTTGTCGAGATTTTTGTTACTCCAACAGATGGTAGCCTTGTCATTATAAAAGGTAATATATTATCGAGATTTTTGTCACTATAATGGATGGTAGCCTTGTCATTATGGAAGGTAGTCTGTTGTCGAGATTTTTGTTACTACAATGGATTGTAGCCTTGTCGTTGTGGATGGTAGTCTGTTTTCGATATCTTTGTTACTCCAATGGATGTTAGCCTAGTCATTATGGAAGGTAGTTTGTGTACGATATTTTAGTTACTCCAATGGATGGTAGCCTAGTCATTATGGAAGGTAGTACGTTGTCGAGTTTTTTGTTACTCCAATGGATGGTAGCCTTGTCATCATGGATGGTAGTCTGTTGTCGATATTTTTATTACTATAATGGATTGTAGCCTTGTCGTTATGGAAGATAGTCTGTTTTTGATATCTTTGTTACTCCAATGGATGGTAGCCTAGTCATTATAGAAGGTAGTATATTGTTGAGATTTTTGTCACTACAATGAATGGTAGCCTTGTCATTATGGAAGGTAGTCTGCTGTCGAGATTTTTGTTACTACAATGGATTGTAGCCTTGTCATTATGGAAGGTAATCTGTTGTCGATATCTTTGTTACTCCAATGGATGGAAGCCTAGTCATTATGGAAGGTAGTCTGTTGTCGAGTTATTTGTTACTCCAATGGATGGTAGCCTTGTCATTATGGAAGGTAGTTTCTTGTCGATATTTTTGTTACTACAATGGATTGTAGCCTTGTCACTGTAGAAGGTAGTCTGTTGTCGATATCTTTGTTACTCAAATGGATGCTAGCCTAGTCATTATGGAAGGTAGTTTGTGTACGAGATTTTAGTTACTCCAATGGATGGTAGACTAGTCATTATGGAAGGTAGTTTGTTGTCGAGATTTTTGTTACTCCAATGGATGGTAGCCTTTTCATTATAGACGGTAATATATTGTCGAGATTTTTGTCACTATAATTGATGGTAGACTTGTCATTATGGAAGGTAGTCTGTTCTCGAGATTTTTGTTACTACAATGGATTATAGCCTTGTCATTATGGAAGGTAATTTGTTGTCGATATCTTTGTTACTCCAATGGATGGTAGCCTTTTAATTATAGAAGGTAGTTTGTGTACGAGATTTTAGTTACTCCAATGGATGGTAGCCTTGTCATTATGGAAGGTAGTTTGTTGTCGAGATTTTTTATACTCCAATGGATTCTTGCCTTGTCATTATGGAAGGTAGTCTGTTGTCGTGATTTTTGTTACTCTAAGGGATGGTAGCCTTGTCATTATGGAACATAGTCTGTTGTCGATATTTTTGTTATTCTAATGGATGGTAGCCTTGTCATTACGAAAGGTAGTCTATTGTCGAGATTTTTGTCACTATAATAGATTGTAGCCTTGTCATTATGGAAGGTAGTATGTTGTCGAGATTTTTGTTACTCCAATGGATGGTAGCCTTGTCATTATTGAAGGTAGTATATTGTTAATATTTTTGTCACTACAATGGATGGTAGCCTTTTCATTATGGAAGGTAGTCTATTGTCGATATTTTTGTTACTACAATGGATTGTAGCCTTGTCGTTATGGAAGGTAGTCTGTTGTCGATATCTTTGTTACTCTAATGGATGGTAGCCTAGTCATTATGGAAGGTAGTCTGTTGTCGAGTTTTTTGTTACTCCAATGGATGGTAGCCTTGGCATTATGGAAGGTAGTCTGTTGTCGAGATTTTTGTCACTATAATAGATTGTAGCCTTGTCATTATGGAAGGTAGTTTGTTGTCGAGATTTTTTATACTCCAATGGATTCTAGCCTTGTCATTATGGAAGGTAGTCTGTTGTCGAGATTTTTGTTACTCTAAGGGATGGTAGCCTTGTCATTATGGAACATAGTATGTTGTCGATATTTTTGTTATTCTAATGGATGGTAGCCTTGTCATTACGAAAGGTAGTCTATTGTCGAGATTTTTGTCACTATAATAGATTGTAGCCTTGTCATTATGGAAGGAAGTATGTTGTCGAGATTTTTGTTACTCCAATGGATGGTAGCCTTGTCATTATTGAAGGTAGTATATTGTTAATATTTTTGGCACTACAATGGATGGTAGCCTTTTTGAAATTCTGGCTGCAGATACTCAATGTCACGTTCAATGTTATGACACCGTATCTGACTTACTATATGACAGTAAATACAAAAGCAATAAAGAACACAGTCAATTGTTTACCCAGTTCAGTGTGCAACAACACCTACTCTGGGGGCTACCAAGCCAGGGAGGAAATCCACTATAAGAGATGTTAATTCAGGAATAAACCAACCAGTTTATCTCCTTCACTTAAGACCTACCCAATGCAATTTCAATCTAAGTACAACTTAAACCTGAGTTCCTACTCACTCCCCCTCAATCACAGCAGTGATACATAAAACAATTTGACTAATGAATTGATGAAGACACTCTTCAAAAACAAACACTTGATTAAGCTTCACAGCTTTTTAATCAAGCAACACAATCACTCTTGCTTCACAGCTTTGAGTGATGCACACAACTAACTTGACTCTGCTTCACAGCTTTAGTCAAGGAACATTCAAACACTCTTGCTTCAAAGCTTTGAGTGCTACACAACCCTTACAATTAAAAACCTATTCCAAGTCACTTATCACAATGATAATTGCTTGGAGTACAATAATTAAACCTATACAGATTACAAATGATCTTCTGATCAAAAAGGGATTTCTTCAAAAACAGCAGCTCTATTGAATATATAGCAGCTGCAATCTTCAGTTAGGGTTTCCACAAAAACCTAGGGTTAATTCCGTTTGAGCTTAAGACCAGGTCACAGGTCTTTATTAACCAGGTTAGGGTTGAGCTAGGTTACCCCTCAGAAAACGCAGGATTCTGTTCTGGAAAGACTGAGTTATTTTCCTGAAAACACTCAGAATTAACCAACCTGCAAACCTGTTAGTTTAGAACAGGATGTCTTAACATCTGTTATGACATCTGAGTAACCTGTCTACTGATTTAGGAAAATGTGATCATTTTGCAAAATGCTCAGATACACACTTATAAACATCAGTACCTGAATGACAATATTTTTCTGCAAAGGTACCTAATGAATCAGTACAAACTAAACTAGAATGTTATGACAGCAGTCATGACATTCACACATACACTTGGGTTTTACCAAAAATGCAGGCCAATACCTAAACAACTACAAACTCCCCCTTTGGCAGATTTTTGGCTAAAGACCCTAAGCAGTCAGAGATAGATAGCAGAAGAAAGAAATGACTGCAGAAAAATAGAATGTCTAATTGAGCAAGTACATATTAAGTACCAAAATATTCTCCCCCTCTTTAGCCACAAATGGGCCAAAGATACATGTTCATAAAGATTATACAATTATCCAAAATTAATAAGAGCAGCAGCAAAAAAAAACTGAACACACTTCCAAACTCCACCAGATATCAGCACCAACCAACAACACCACCAAACAGCAACAAACCTTCAAGCACTGTCATCAGACTCAGAGGAGCTAGTTTCTTCAATGTTGAGATGACCTTCAGCTTCTACACCTTCTTCCCTTCTGTTTTCTTCAGCTTCCTCCTTTTCTAGCCTGGAAATTAGGATTTCTAGGGTCTTTTTCCTAGCATCCAGCTCTTTGCAAGTCTCTTTTAAAACAGCTATGACATCAGATGTCTTGGACTGGGTCTTCACAGACGATGTCTCAGCTGATGTTATGACAATATCTGAAGCATGAGATCCCTGAAACAGTTTGTAGTGCAAGCCAAGGGCAGGAGCTCTTTTGCAGGCTGTATCTCTTCCCACATGGATATCAGGGTATTGTGCAAGGATAATTCCACACAGGAGGGAGGGAAAGGCGATTGGTCCTTTGACAGCATAACTCCCAGCATGTTTTAAAGTTTGTTCAAAGATGTACCTGCCATAGTCAAAAGCAGTCTTGGTTCCTACAGCATAAATAAATCTCCCCAATCCTGTGGAGATAGTTGATTTATGATTTGTAGGCACCCAGTTTGCTGCACCTATCTTGTGCAGGATGGCAAACTTCATGCTGAGTTTGCTGGCATTCAGCTTGCCTTTCAAGGGCCAACACTTCACTTGCCTGGCTGTGATGGTTTGACAAACTTCATTGTCAGTGACCTCCAGATCAGGGCAATCCTCATTTGTTCTTCCAAGAAACTTGTTAATTTCAGATGGAGAGAACTTGACCCTTCTTCCTCTAACAAAAACACTTTCAAAGTCAGCTGACCTTCCATCAGCACAATCATTAGACAAGTTCACTACTAACTCCTTGACCAGATTTTCATAACATTTGTTAAATTTTATCACTGTCTTCATCAGTCCAGCATTCTTGATCAGGTCCATGATGTCTTTGCACTCCAAGGCATCATTGTTGAGTTCTCTTTCTAAAGCTATTCTTTTTAAGCAAACATACTTCCATCTGTTTGCATTGTCAAGATGATGAAAAGAGATGTTGTCTGTTGGGACTTCAGGTACTCTAGCAATTTTGCTGGAGGGGAGCTTCCTTCTGATAGGAGTTTCCTCAGCATCAATCTCAAATTCTGATTCCTCATCAGAATCAGAAGATTCAGGTTCTTTTCTCTTCTTAGAGATTGGTTGTCTAGCAGTATGCACATGGGCCTTCTTCCCTTTTGTCTGGATACTTTTCTCAGCCATGCCTTCAGCCTTGGATTTCTTAGCAGCAGGTTTATCTTTGGACACACATTTTGCATCATTCTGATTACTCTTTCTTTTCATCAATCTCCTAGCTATGCTAGGGTTCACATTAGCAATTAGATCATTATCTGAGTAATCCTCATCCACATCAATGATAGGTGGATCAGCAGCCTTTTCTGAAGGGTTCTGAATGTTGTCTTTTTGTGTCACAACATTCTCAGTCACATCTACATTCTCAGAGACGTCCACATTTGGGATTTTTGATTGATTTAAAGGGACAGAAATCCCCGGTACAGGTTGGTTTCCGCTCAGTATACTAGTAACAAGCCTAGCAATAGCTTGATGAACTTGAACTGATCCTTCTCTATTTGGTACAGAAGAAGAAGGATGAGAAGAATTACCAGAGGTTGTAGCTTGAGCTCGTCCTGCATGTCTAGTTCTTAGCTTTTTGACTTTGGCTGGGTCAGTTGCCATCTCTCTGAGAGGAGTGACCTCAAGAACTTCAGATTCTATGCATGTGGTGATTTCTCTAGAGTCTTGGTCAGATGATGAAGATGATGAGGATGATGAAGTCGCCTTGGTTGAAGACGATGTCTGAGACATTTTGATTGACTTTGAGTAATGGTAGCAATTTGAGAAAAATCTTTGATTGAGAGGAGGAAACAGGTTGCAAGGACGAGAGAGGTAGGAGGAAAAAGGGAGTCTTTTCAACTTCTTAAGGATTTTGAAAGAATTGGGAAAGCATATGATTAACCCACTAAAGATAGACTTAATAAAATTAACTCCTTCAACCTTTGTTTTAAGCAAAATTAATTGCTATAATTTCTCATGTTGGTAAATACCCAACCTGCCCCTCAAATTTTCAAGTTTATTTCCAACAAGAGCCTTGGTAGAAGAATCAGTCAACTGAAGCTTAAAGAAACTATGTTCCAGTTTAAATGACTTCTTCTCTATGAAGTCAATGTGCTTGTTCCTGTTATGCTGAATAGGGTTCAAGGAAATATTGATTGTATTCAGATTGTCACAACACAATGTCACAACATCTTGTGAGACATTATACTCAGTGAGCATCTGTTTTGACCAGATATTTTGAGAACAGTTTTTCCTAGCAGCAACTATTTCCGCACAGAGTTGGGAAGGCATTCTTTTGATATGAATCATAGTTCTGGTTGATTCTTGAATAATTTTCTTTTTGTCCAGTCCATTTTGATGGAGAGTTATAGGAGAGGAGACTTCAAGCCTCATTTCTTCAGGGAAACAGAATTTATTAGACTTGTTATTTCCAACATCCTTGTCAAGATAACTTATGGTTCTGACAACACATCCTTCTTCAAGTTTATTTGCCACATCACAGACATTATCAACCTGTAGTTTTGGAGTTCTTCTGACTGCTTCCATAGAAATAGCTCTTTTCATTCTTCTTAGATGAAGAGGACCAAGCTTATGCTGCCACAGTTTCATCTCTTTTTCTTCTTTGGTAATTGGACACATAGTGGAGATATCAGTGTTCTCAGGCTGCCACAAGTAGCAGTTATCTTTGAATCTGATTCCTCTCATTACAACTTCTAGTTTTTCATTAATTACTAGACATTCAGATTTTGAGAAGTTGACCTTGAATCCTAGATCACATAATTGACTGATACTAATGAGATTAGCAGTCAGCCCTTTTACCAGCAGTACTTTATTCAGACTTGGAACTCCAGGGCAGTCCAAATTACCAACTCCTTTGACTTCACCTTTAGCACCATCTCCAAAGGTCACAAAACTGATGGTGTGAGGCTTAACATTATTGAGGAAATTTTTGATTCCAGTCATGTGTCTGGAACATCCACTGTCAAAGTACCAGCCTTCCTTTGCAGACACTCTCAAGGAAGTATGGGCTATCAGGGCAGTAGCCTTTTTCTTCCAATGAGGAGTATGTGGTACCCTTTTTGGCTTAGGTTTAGCACCTGAGTTTTGATTAGGGTATCCATGCAATTTGAAGCAGAAGGGCTTTATGTGACCATACCTCCCACAATGATGACATCTCCATCTTTGGTATTTTTTCTTTATGTATTTCTGATGTTGAGAGTTGTGTTGAGACATCTGCTTTGACAATTGTTTAACATGCCTGATCTTCTTGTCTGCACCAGATTTCTTAGCTTCCACAAATCCTAGGCCAGATTTGTTTCCCACATTTTGTCCAACTTGAAGGATCTCTTCCAATTTATCTGATCCATTGGTCAACATCTTGACAGATTTTGTCATTTGGTTCAGTTGTGAGTTCAGTAATTGAACTTCCCCTTCTAGGTGACTTATAGTTTCAAGATCTGCCCTTTTTTCAGCCTCCAGCTTTATAATGAGTTTTGATTATTTCTCATTCTGCACACAGACTTCAGCACTTCTGATACACAATTTCTTGTAGGTATCATCCAGTTCTTCAAATGTCACTTCTTCATCACTAGTGTCACTTTCAGAAGTACAAACACTAGTTAGAGCAGTAACTAGTTTGGCAGATTCTTCTTCAGAATTACTTTCTGAATCATAGTCAGACCAGGTAACAGTCATTCCTTTCCTTTGTTTCTTAAGAAATGTAGGACATTCAGCTCGAATATGTCCATATCCTTCACATCCATGGCATTGAATACCTCTGCCTTGGTTTCCCTTTTCTTCTGACCTTGGTCTTCTGCTGGAACTGTCAATGTCAGAGGGAATGTTATGAACATTAGACCTTGACTTTGGATCCATTCTTTTGATGAGCTTGTTGAACTGTCTTCCAAGCATGGCAATAGCTTCTGAAATATTTTCTTCTTCATCCTCCTTGTTTTCAACATCAGTGTTGGATACAAGTGCTATGCTTTTGTTCTTCTTGTCACCATTATCAGTGATCCCCATCTCAAAAGTCTGAAGAGACCCAATAAGTTCATCCACTTTCAACTTGCGAATGTCCTGGGCTTCCTCTATGGCAGTTACCTTCATTGCAAATCTTTTAGGCAAGGTTCTGAAAATCTTCCTCACCAGTTTTTCTTCTGACATCTTTTCTCCCAGTGCTCCTGAGGTGTTGGCAATCTCCAAGATGTTCATGTGAAACTCATGAATGGTTTCATCTTCCATCATTTTTAGATTCTCAAACTTGGTAGTCAACATCTGAAGCCTTGACATTTTTACTTTGGAAGTGCCCTCATGAGTAGTTTTGAGAGTGTCCCAAACTTCCTTGGCCAGTTCATATTGATGTACTAGTCTGAAAATGTTTCTATCAATTCCATTGAACAAGGCATTTAAAGCTTTGGAATTTCCCAGAGCTAACTCATCTTCATCTTTACTCCAATCTTCCTCAGGCTTCAGACTGATTGTCCCATCTTTCTCAGTTATCGTGGGATGGATCCATCCTTTATCAGCAGCTCTCCAAGCCTTTTTGTCCAGAGATATTAAGAAGGCAATCATACGAGGTTTCCATTAGTCATAATTAGTTCCATCCAGAATGGGTGGTCTATTTCCAAAAACTCCTTCTTTGTCCATAGTGCCAGAAAGTGATATCCCTAGATCTCACCCAGTAATACAGGCAGGGTGCCTGCTCTGATGCCAATTGAAATTCTGGCTGCAGATACTCAATGTCACGTTCAATGTTATGACACCGTATCTGACTTACTATATGACAGTAAATACAAAAGCAATAAAGAACACAGTCAATTGTTTACCCAATTCAGTGTGCAACAACACCTACTCTAGGGACTACCAAGCGAGGGAGGAAATCCACTATAAGAGATGTTAATTCAGGAATAAACCAACCAGTTTATCTCCATCACTTAAGACCTACCCAATGCAATTTCAATCTAAGTACAACTTAAACCTGAGTTCCTACTCACTCCCCCTCAATCACAACAGTGATACATAAAACAATTTGACTAATGAATTGATGAAGACACTCTTCAAAAACAAACACTTGATTAAGCTTCACAGCTTTTTAATCAAGCAACACAATCACTCTTGCTTCACAGCTTTGAGTGATGCACACAACTAACTTGACTCTGCTTCACAGCTTTAGTCAAGGAACATTCAAACACTCTTGCTTCAAAGCTTTGAGTGCTACACAACCCTTACAATTAAACACCTATTCCAAGTCACTTATCACAATGATAATTGCTCGGAGTACAATAATTAAACCTATACAGATTACAAATGATCTTCTGATCAAAAATGGATTGCTTCAAAAACAGCAGCTCTGTTGAATATATAGCAGCTGCAATCTTCAGTTAGGGTTTCCACAAAAACCTAGGGTTAATTCCGTTTGACCTTAAGACCAGGTCACAGGTCTTTATTAACCAGGTTAGGGTTGAGCTAGGTTACCCCTCAGAAAACGCAGGATTCTGTTCTGGAAAGACTGAGTTATTTTCCTGAAAAAACTCAGAATTAACCAACCTGCAAACCTGTTAGTTCAGAACAGGATGTCTTAACATCTGTTATGACATCTGAGGAACCTGTCTACTGATTTAGGAAAATGTGATCATTTTGCAAAATGCTCAGATACACACTTATAAACATCAGTACCTGAATGACAATATTTTTCTGCAAAGGTACCTAATGAATCAGTACAAACTAAACTAGAATGTTATGACATCAGTCATGACATTCACACATACACTTGGGTTTTACCAAAAATGCAGGCCAATACCTAAACAACTACACTTTTCATTATGGAAGGTAGTCTGTTGTCGAGATTTTTGTTACTACAATGGATTGTAGCCTTGTCGTTATGGAAGGTAGTCTGTTGTTGATATCTTTGTTACTCTAATGGATGGTAGCCTAGTCATTAAGGAATGTAGTCTGTTGTCGAGTTTTTTGTTACTCCAATGGATGGTAGCCTTGGCATTATGGAAGGTAGTCTGTTGTCGAGATTTTTGTTACTCCAACAGATGGTAGCCTTGTCATTATAGAAGGTAATATATTGTCGATATTTTTGTCACTATAATGGATGGTAGCCTTGTCATTATGAAAGGTAGTCTGTTGTCGATATTTTTGTTACTATAATGGATTGTAGCCTTGTCGTTATGGAAGATAGTCTGTTTTCGATATCTTTGTTACTCCAATGGATGGTAGCCTAGTCATTAGAGAAGGTAGTATATTGGTGAGATTTTTATCACTACAATGAATGGTAGCCTTGTCATTATGGAAGGTAGTCTGTTGTCGAGATTTTTGTTACTACAATGGATTGTAGCCTTGTCATTACGGAAGGTAATCTGTTGTCGATATCTTTGTTACTCCAATGGATGGTAGCCTAGTCATTATGGAAGGTAGTCTGTTGTCGAGTTATTTGTTACTCCAACAGATGGTAGCCTTGTCATTATAGAGGGTAATATATTGTCGAGATTTTTGTCCCTATAATGGATGGTAGTCTTGTCATAATGGAAGGTAGTCTGTTGTCGAGATTTTTGTTACTACAATGGATTGTAGCCTTGTCATTGTGGAAGGTAGTCTGTTTTCGATATCTTTGTTACTCCAATGGATGGTAGCCTAGTCATTATGGAAGGTAGTTTGTGTACGAGATTTTAGTTACTCCAATGGATGGTAGCCTTGTCATTATGGAAGGTAGTCTGTTGTCGAGATTTTTGTTATTATAATGGATTGTAGCCTTGTGGTTATGGAAGGTAGTCTATTGTCGATATCTTTGTTACTCCAATGGATGGTAGCCTAGTCATTATGGAAGGTAGTCTGTTGTCGAGTTTTTTGTTACTCCAATGGATGGTAGCCATGTCATTATAGAAGGTAGTCTGTTGTCGATATTTTTGTTACTATAATGGATTGTAGCCTTGTCGTTATGGAAGATAGTCTGTTTTTGATATCTTTGTTACTCCAATGGATGGTAGCCTAGTCATTATTGAAGTTAGTTTGTGTACGAGATTTTAATTACTCCAATGGATGGTAGCCTTGTCATTTTGGAAGGTAGTCTGTTGTCGAGATTTTTGTTACTCCAATGGATGGTAGCCTTGTCATTATAGAAGGTAATATATTGTCGAGATTTTTGTCACTATAACGGATGGTAGTCTTGTCATTATGGAAGGTAGTCTGTTGTCGAGATTTTTGTTACTACAATGGATTGTAGCCTTGTCATTATGGAAGGTAATTTGTTGTCGATATCTTTGTTACTCCAATGGATGGTAGCCTAGTCATTATGGAAGGTAGTCTGTTGTCGAGTTATTTGTTACTCCAATGGATGGTAGCCTTGTCATTATGGAAGGTAGTCTGTTGTCGATATTTTTGTTACTACAATGGATTGTAGCCTTGTCGTTATGGAAGATAGTCTGTTTTCGATATCTTTGTTACTCCAATGGATGGTATCTTAGTCATTATGGAAGGAAGTTTTCGTACGAGATTTTAGTTACTCCAATGGATGGTAGCCTTGTCATTATTGAAGGTAGTCTGTTGTCGAGATTTTTGTTACTCCAACAGATGGTAGCCTTGTCATTATAGAAGGTAATATATTGTCCAGATTTTTGTCACTATAATGGATGGTAGCCTTGTCATTATGGAAGGTAGTCTGTTGTCGAGATTTTTGTTACTACAATGGATTGTAGCCTTGTTGTCGTGGAAGGTAGTCTGTTTTCGATATCTTTGTTACTCCAATGGATGGTAGCCTAGTCATTATGGAAGGTAGTTGGTGTACGAGATTTTAGTTACTCAAATGGATGGTAGCCTTGTCATTATGGAAGATAGTCTGTTGTCGAGTTTTTTGTTACTCCAATGGATGGTAGCCTTGTCATTATGGAAGGTAGTCTATTGTCGATATGTTTGTTACTATAATGGATTGTAGCCTTGTCGTTATGGAAGATAGTCTGTTTTCGATATCTTTGTTACTCCAATGGATGGTAGCCTAGTCATTATAGAAGGTAGTATATTGTTGAGATTTTTGTCACTACAATGAATGGTAGCCTTGTCATTATGGAAGGTAGTCTGTTGTCGAGATTTTTGTTACTACAATGGATTGTAGCCTTGTCATTATGGAAGGTAATCTATTGTCGATATCTTTGTTACTCCAATGGATGGTAGCCTAGTCATTATGGAAGGTAGTCTGTTGTCGAGTTATTTGTTACTCCAATGGATGGTAGCCTTGTCATTATGGAAGGTAGTTTGTTATCGATATTTTTGTTACTACAATGGATTGTAGCCTTGTCGTTATGGAAGATAGTCTGTTTTCGATATCTTTGTTACTCCAATGGATGGTATCTTAGTCATTATGGAAGGTAGTTTTCGTACGAGATTTTAGTTACTCCAATGGATGGTAGCCTTGCCATTATTGAAGGTAGTCTCTTGTCGAGATTTTTGTTAATCCAACAGATGGTAGCCTTGTCATTATAGAGGTAATATATTGTCGAGATTTTTGTCACTATAATGGATGGTAGCCTTGCCATTATGGAAGGTAGTCTGTTGTCGAGAATTTTGTTACTACAATGGATTGTAGCCTTGTCATTGTGGAAGGTAGTCTGTTTTCGATATCTTTGTTAATCTAATGGATGGTAGCCTAGTCATTATGGAAGGTAGTTTGTGTACGAGATTTTAGTTACTCCAATGGATGGTAGGCTTGTCATTATGGAAGGTAGTTTGTTGTCGAGATTTTTGTTACTACAATGGATTGTAGCCTTGTGGTATTGAAAGGTAGTCAATTGTTGATATCTTTGTTACTCCAATGGATGGTAGCCTAGTCATTATGGAAGGTAGTCTGTTGTCGAGTTTTTTGTTACTCCAATGGATGGTAGCCTTGTCATTATGGAAGGTAGTCTGTTGTCGATATTTTTGTTACTATAATGGATTGTAGCCTTGTCGTTATGGAAGATAGTCTAATTTTGATATCTTTGTTACTCCAATGGATGGTAGCCTAGTCATTATGGAAGTTAGTTTGTGTACGAGATTTTAATTACTCCAATGGATGGTAGCCTTGTCATTATGGAAGGTAGTCTGTTGTCGAGATTTTTGTTACTCCAATGGATGGTAGCCTTGTCATTATAGAAGGTAATATATTGTCGAGATTTTTGTCACTACAACGGATGGTAGTCTTGTCATTATGGAAGGTAGTCTGTTGTCGAGATTTTTGTTACTACAATGGATTGTAGCCTTGTCATTATGGAAGGTAATTTGTTGTCGATATCTTTGTTACTCCAATGGATGGTAGCCTAGTCATTATGGAAGGTAGTCTGTTGTCGAGTTATTTGTTACTCCAACGGATGGTAGCCTTGTCATTATGGAAGGTAGTTTGTTATCGATATTTTTGTTACTACAATGGATTGTAGCCTTGTCGTTATGGAAGATAGTATGTTTTCGATATCTTTGTTACTCCAATGGATGGTATCTTAGTCATTATGGAAGGTAGTTTTCGTACGAGATTTTAGTTACTCCAATGGATGGTAGCCTTGCCATTATTGAAGGTAGTCTGTTGTCGAGATTTTTGTTACTCCAACAGATGGTAGCCTTGTCATTATAGAGGTAATATATTGTCGAGATTTTTGTCACTATAATGGATGGTAGCCTTGTCATTATGGAAGGTAGTCTGTTGTCGATATTTTTGTTACTACAATGGATTGTAGCCTTGTCGTTGTGGAAGGTAGTCTGTTTTCGATATCTTTGTTACTCCAATGGATGGTAGCCTAGTCATTATGGAAGGTAGTTTGTGTACGAGATTTTAGTTACTCAAATGGATGGTAGCATTGTCATTATGGAAGGTAGTCTGTTGTCGAGATTTTTGTTATTACAATGGATTGTAGCCTTGTGGTGATGGAAGGTAGTCTATTGTCGATATCTTTCTTACTCCAATGGATGGTAGCCTAGTCATTATGGAAGGTAGTCTGTTGTCGAGTTTTTTGTTACTCCAATGGATGGTAGCCTTGTCATTATGGAAGGTAGTCTGTTGTCGATATTTTTGTTACTATAATGGATTGTAGCCTTGTCGTTATGGAAGATAGTCTGTTTTCGATATCTTTGTTACTCCAATGGATGGGAGCCTAGTCATTATAGAAGGTAGTATATTATTGAGATTTTTGTCACTATAATGAATGGTAGCCTTGTCATTATGGAAGGTAGTCTATTGTCGAGATTTTTGTTACTACAATGGATTGTAGCCTTGTCATTATGGAAGGTAATTTGTTGTCGTTATCTTTGTTACTCCAATGGATGGTAGCCTAGTCATTATGGAAGGTAGTCTGTTGTCGAGTTATTTGATACTCCAATGGATGGTAGCCTTGTCATTATGGAAGGTAGTCTGTTGTCGATATTTTTGTTACTACAATGGATTGTAGCCTTGTCGTTATGGAAGATAGTCTATTTCGATATCTTTGTTACTCCAATGGATGGTATCTTAGTCATTATGGAAGGTAGTTTTTGTAGGAGATTTTAGTTACTCCAATGGATGGTAGCCTTGTCATTATTGAAGGTAGTCTGTTGTCGAGATTTTTGTTACTCCAACAGATGGTAGCCTTGTCATTATAGAAGGTAATATATTGTCGAGATTTTTGTCACTATAATGGATGGTAGCCTTGTCATTATGGAAGGTAGTCTGTTGTCGAGATTTTTGTTACTATAATGGATTGTAGCCTTGTCGTTGTGGAAGATAGTGTGTTTTCGATAACTTTGTTACTCCAATGGATGGTATCTTAGTCATTATGGAAGGTAGTTTTCGTACGAGATTTTAGTTACTCCAATGGATGGTAGCCTTGTCATTATTGAAGGTAGTCTGTTGTCGAGATTTTTTTTATTCCAACAGATGGTAGCCTTGTCATTATAGAAGGTAATATATTGTCGAGAATTTTGTCACTAAAATGGATGGTAGCCTTGTCATTATGGAAGGTAGTCTGGTGTCGAGATTTTTGTTACTACAATGGATTGTAGCCTTGTCGTTGCGGAAGGTAGTCTGTTTTCGATATCTTTGTCACTCCAATGGATGGTAGCCTAGTCATTATGGAAGGTAGTTTGTGTACGAGATTTTAGTTACTCAAATGGATGGTAGCCTTGTCATTATGGAAGGTAGTCTGTTGTCGAGATTTTTGTTATTACAATGGATTGTAGCCTTGTGGTTATGGAAGGTAGTCTATTGTCGATATCTTTGTTACTCCAATGGATGGTAGCCTAGTCATTATGGAAGGTAGTCTGTTGTCGAGATTTTTGTCACTATAATAGATTGTAGCCTTGTCATTATGGAAGGTAGTATGTTGTCGAGATTTTTGTTACTCCAATGGATGGAAGCCTTGTCATTATTGAAGGTAGTATATTGTTAATATTTTTGTCACTACAATGGATTGTATCCTTGTCATTATGGAAGGTAGTCTGTTGTCGAGATTTTTGTTACTACAATGGATTGTAGCCTTGTCGTTATGGAAGGTAGTCTGTTGTCGATATCTTTGTTACTCCAATGGATGGTAGCCTTGTCATTATGGAAGGTAGTTTGTTGTCGATATTTTTGTTACTACAATGGATTGTAGCCTTGTCGTTATGGAAGATAGTCTTTTTTCGATATCTTTGTTATTCCAATGGATGGTAGCCTAGTCATTATAGAAGGTAGTATATTATCGAGATTTTTGTTACTCCAATGGATGGTAGCCTTGTCATTATGGAAAGTAGTTTGTTGTCGAGATTTTTGATACTCCAATGGATTATAGCCTTGTCGTTTTGGAAGGTAGTTTGTTGTCGATATCTTTGTTACTCCAATGGATGGTAGCCTAGTCATTATGGAAGGTAGTTTGTGTACGAGATTTCAGTTACTCCAATGGATGGTAGCCTTGTCATTATTGAAGGTAGTCTGTTGTCGATATTTTTTTTACTCCAACGGATGGTAGCCTTGTCAATATAGAAGGTAATATATTTTCGAGATTTTTGTCACTATAATGGATGGTAGCCTTGTGATTATGGAAGGTAGTTTGTTGTCGAGATTTTTGTTACTACAATGGATTGTAGCCTTGTCGTTGTGGAAGGTAGTCTGTTTTCGATACCTTTGTTACTCCAATGGATGGTAGCCTAGTCATTATGGAAGGTAGTTTGTGTACGAGATTTTAGTTACTCCAATGGATGGTAGCCTTGTCATTATGGAAGGTAGTCTGTTGTCGATATTTTTGTTACTACAATGGATTGTAGCCTTGTCGTTATGGAAGATAGTCTATTTCGATATCTTTGTTACTCCAATGGATGGTATCTTAGTCATTATGGAAGGTATTTTTTGTACGAGATTTTATTTACTCCAATGGATGGTAGCCTTGTCATTATTGAAGGTAGTCTGTTGTCGATATTTTTGTTACTCCAACAGATGGTAGCCTTGTCATTATAGAAGGTAATATATTGTCGAGATTTTTGTCACTATAATGGATGGTAGCCTTGTCATTATGGAAGGTAGTATGTTGTCGAGATTTTTGTTACTATAATGGATTGTAGCCTTGTCGTTGCGGAAGGTAGTCTGTTTTCGATATCTTTGTTACTCCAATGGATGGTAGCCTAGTCATTATGGAAGGTAGTTTGTGTACGAGATTTTAGTTACTCAAATGGATGGTAGCCTTGTCATTATGGAAGGTAGTCTGTTGTCGAGATTTTTGTTATTACAATGGATTGTAGCCTTGTGGTTATGGAAGGTAGTCTATTGTCGATATCTTTGTTACTCCAATGGATGGTAGCCTAGTCATTATGGAAGGTAGTCTGTTGTCGAGATTTTTGTCACTATAATAGATTGTAGCCTTGTCATTACGGAAGGTAGTATGTTGTTGAGATTTTTGTTACTCCAATGGATGGAAGCCTTGTCATTATTGAAGGTAGTATATTGTTAATATTTTTGTCACTACAATGGATTGTATCCTTGTCATTATGGAAGGTAGTCTGTTGTCGAGATTTTTGTTACTACAATGGATTGTAGCCTTGTCGTTATAGAAGGTAGTCTGTTGTCGATATCTTTGTTACTCCAATGGATGGTAGCCTTGTCATTATGGAAGGTAGTTTGTTGTCGATATTTTTGTTACTACAATGGATTGTAGCCTTGTCGTTATGGAAGATAGTCTTTTTTCGATATCTTTGTTATTCCAATGGATGGTAGCCTAGTCATTATAGAAGGTAGTATATTATCGAGATTTTTGTTACTCCAATGGATGGTAGCCTTGTCATTATGGAAAGTAGTTTGTTGTCGAGATTTTTGATACTACAATGGATTATAGCCTTGTCGTTTTGGAAGGTAGTTTGTTGTCGATATCTTTGTTACTCCAATGGATGGTAGCCTAGTCATTATGGAAGGTAGTTTGTGTACGAGATTTTAGTTACTCCAATGGATGGTAGCCTTGTCATTATTGAAGGTAGTCTGTTGTCGATATTTTTGTTACTCCAACGGATGGTAGCCTTGTCATTATAGAAGGTAATATATTTTCGAGATTTTTGTCACTATAATGGATGGTAGCCTTGTGATTATGGAAGGTAGTTTGTTGTCGATATTTTTGTTACTACAATGGATTGTAGCCTTGTCGTTGTGGAAGGTAGTCTGTTTTCGATATCTTTGTTACTCCAATGGATGGTAGCCTAGTCATTATGGAAGGTAGTTTGTGTACGAGATTTTAGTTACTCCAATGGATGGTAGCCTTGTCATTATGGAAGGTAGTCTGTTGTCGATATTTTTGTCACTATAATGGATTGTAGCCTTGTCGTTGTGGAAGATAGTCTGTTTTCGATAACTTTGTTACTCCAATGGATGGTATCTTAGTCATTATGGAAGGTAGTTTTCGTACGAGATTTTAGTTACTCCAATGGATGGTAGCCTTGTCATTATTGAAGGTAGTCTGTTGTCGAGATTTTTTTTACTCCAACAGATGGTAGCCTTGTCATTATAGAAGGTAATATATTGTCGAGATTTTTGTCACTATAATGGATGGTAGCCTTGTCATTATGGAAGGTAGTCTGGTGTCGAGATTTTTGTTACTACAATGGATTGTAGCCTTGTCGTTGCGGAAGGTAGTCTGTTTTCGATATCTTTGTTACTCCAATGGATGGTAGCCTAGTCATTATGGAAGGTAGTTTGTGTACGAGATTTTAGTTACTCAAATGGATGGTAGCCTTGTCATTATGGAAGGTAGTCTGTTGTCGAGATTTTTGTTATTACAATGGATTGTAGCCTTGTGGTTATGGAAGGTAGTCTATTGTCGATATCTTTGTTACTCCAATGGATGGTAGCCTAGTCATTATGGAAGGTAGTCTGTTGTCGAGATTTTTGTCACTATAATAGATTGTAGCCTTGTCATTATGGAAGGTAGTATGTTGTCGAGATTTTTGTTACTCCAATGGATGGAAGCCTTGTCATTATTGAAGGTAGTATATAGTTAATATTTTTGTCACTACAATGGATTGTATCCTTGTCATTATGGAAGGTAGTCTGTTGTCGAGATTTTTGTTACTACAATGGATTGTAGCCTTGTCGTTATGGAATGTAGTCTGTTGTCGATATCTTTGTTACTCCAATGGATGGTAGCCTTGTCATTATGGAAGGTAATTTGTTGTCGATATTTTTGTTACTACAATGGATTGTAGCCTTGTCGTTATGGAAGATAGTCTGTTTTCGATATCTTTGTTATTCCAATGGATGATAGCCTAGTCATTATAGAAGGTAGTATATTATCGAGATTTTTGTTACTCCAATGGATTGTAGCCTTATCATTATGGAAAGTAGTTTGTTGTCGAGATTTTTGATACTACAATGGATTATATCCTTGTCGTTTTGGAAGGTAGTTTGTTGTCGATATCTTTGTTACTCCAATGGATGGTAGCCTAGTAATTATGGAAGGTAGTTTGTGTACGAGATTTCAGTTACTCCAATGGATGGTAGCCTTGTCATTATTGAAGGTAGTCTGTTGTCGATATTTTTGTTACTCCAACGGATGGTAGCCTTGTCATTATAGAAGGTAATATATTTTCGAGATTTTTGTCACTATAATGGATGGTAGCCTTGTCATTATGGAAGGTAGTTTGTTGTCGATATTTTTGTTACTACAATGGATTGTAGCCTTGTCGTTGTGGAAGGTAGTCTGTTTTCGATATCTTTGTTACTCCAATGGATGGTAGCCTAGTCATTATGGAAGGTAGTTTGTGTACGAGATTTTAGTTACTCCAATGGATGGTAGCCTTGTCATTATGGAAGGTAGTCTGTTGTCGAGATTTTTGTTGTTACAATGGATTGTAGCCTTGTGTTTATGGAAGGTAGTCTATTGTCGATATCTTTGTTACTCCAATGGATGGTAGCCTAGTCATTATGGAAGGTAGTCTGTTGTCGAGTTTTTTGTTACTCCAATGGATGGTAGCCTTGTCATTATGGAAGGTAGTAAGTTGTCGAGATTTTTGTCACTATAATAGATTGTAGCCTTGTCATTATGGAAGGTAGTCTATTGTCAAGATTTTTGTTAAACCAATGGATGGTAGCCTTGTCATTATAGAAGGTAGTATATTGTTGAGATTTTTGTCACTACAATGAATGGTAGCCTTGTCATTATGGAAGGTAGTCTGTTGTCGAGATTTTTATTACTACAATGGATTGTAGCCTTGTCATTATGGAAGGTAGTCTGTTGTCGATATCTTTATTACTCCAATGGATGGTAGCATAGTCATTATGGAAGGTAGTCTGTTGTTGAGTTTTTTGTTACTCCAATGGATGGTAGCCTTGTGATTATGGAAGGTAGTTTGTTGTCGATATTTATGTTACTATAATGGATTGTAGCCTTGTTGTTATGGTAGTTAGTCTGTTTTCGATATCTTTGTTACTCCAATGGATGATAGCCTAGTCAATATGGAAGGTAGTTTGTGTACGAGATTTTAGTTACTCCAATGGATGGTAGCTTTGTCATTATTGAAGGTAGTTTGTTGTCGTGATTTTTGTTTCTCCAATGGGTAGTAGCCTTTTCATTATAGAAGGTAATATATTGTCGAGATTTTTGTCACTATAATGGATGGTAGTCTTGTCATTATGGAAGGTAGTCTGTTGTCGAGATTTTTGTTACTACAATGGATTGTAGCCTTGTCGTTGTGGAAGGTAGTCTGTTGTCGATATCTTTGTTACTCCAATGGATGGTAGCCTATTAATTATGGAAGGTAGTTTGTGTACGAGATTTTAGTTACTCCAATGGATGGTAGCCATGTCATTATGAAAGGTTGTCTGTTGTCGAGATTTTTGTTACTCTAAGGGATGGTAGCCTTGTCATTATGGAACATAGTCTGTTGTCGATATTTTTGTTATTCTAGTGGATGGTAGCCTTGTCATTATGAAAGGTAGTCTATTGTCGAGATTTTTGTCACTATAATAGATTGTAGCCTTGTCATTGTGGAAGGTAGTATGTTGTCAAGATTTTTGTTACTCCAATGGATGGAAGCCTTGTCATTATTGAAGGTAGTATATTGTTAATATTTTTGTCACTACAATGGATTATAGCCTTGTCGTTATGGAATATAGTCTATTTCGATATCTTTGTTACTCCAATGGATGGTATCTTAGTCATTATGGAAGGTAGTTTTTGTACGAGATTTTAGTTACTCCAATGGATGGTAGCCTTGTCATTATTGAAGGTAGTCTGTTGTCGAGATTTTTGTTACTCCAACAGATGGTAGCCTTGTCATTATAGAAGGTAATATATTGTTGAGATTTTTGTCACTATAATGGATGGTAGCCTTGTCATTATGGAAGGTTGTCTGTTGTCGAGATTTTTGTTACTATAATGGATTGTAGCCTTGTCGTTGTGGAAGATAGTCTGTTTTCAATAACTTTGTTACTCCAATGGATGGTATCTTAGTCATTATGGAAGGTAGTTTTCGTACGAGATTTTAGTTACTCCAATGGATGGTAGCCTTGTCATTATTGAAGGTAGTCTGTTGTCGATATTTTTGTTACTCCAACGGATGGTAGCCTTGTCATTATAGAAGGTAATATATTTTCGAGATTTTTGTCACTATAATGGATGGTAGCCTTGTGATTATGGAAGGTAGTTTGTTGTCGATATTTTTGTTACTACAATGGATTGTAGCCTTGTCGTTGTGGAAGGTAGTCTATTTTCGATATCTTTGTTACTCCAATGGATGGTAGCCTAGTCATTATGGAAGGTAGTTTGTGTACGAGATTTTAGTTACTCCAATGGATGGTAGCCTTGTCATTATGGAAGGTAGTCTGTTGTCGATATTTTTGTTACTACAATGGATTGTAGCCTTGTCGTTATGGAAGATAGTCTATTTCGATATCTTTGTTACTCCAATGGATGGTATCTTAGTCATTATGGAAGGTAGTTTTTGTACGAGATTTTAGTTACTCCAATGGATGGTAGCCTTGTCGTTATTGAAGGTAGTATGTTGTCGAGATTTTTGTTACTCCAACAGATGGTAGCCTTGTCATTATAGAAGGTAATATATTGTCGAGATTTTTGTCACTATAATGGATGGTAGCCTTGTCATTATGGAAGGTAGTCTGTTGTCGAGATTTTTGTTACTATAATGGATTGTAGCCTTGTCGTTGTGGAAGATAGTCTGTTTTCGATAACTTTGTTACTCCAATGGATGGTATCTTAGTCATTATGGAAGGTAGTTTTCGTACGAGATTTTAGTTACTCCAATGGATGGTAGCCTTGTCATTATTGAAGGTAGTCTGTTGTCGAGATTTTTTTTACTCCAACAGATGGTAGCCTTGTCATTATAGAAGGTAATATATTGTCGAGATTTTTGTCACTATAATGGATGGTAGCCTTGTCATTATGGAAGGTAGTCTGGTGTCGAGATTTTTGTTACTACAATGGATTGTAGCCTTGTCGTTGCGGAAGGTAGTCTGTTTTCGATATCTTTGTT
Source organism: Vicia faba (assembly GCA_948472305.1). Classification (NCBI taxonomy): domain Eukaryota; kingdom Viridiplantae; phylum Streptophyta; class Magnoliopsida; order Fabales; family Fabaceae; genus Vicia; species Vicia faba. The sequence goes on from OX451741.1 coordinate 535,387,099, forward strand.
ACTCCAATGGATGGTAGCCTAGTCATTATGGAAGGTAGTTTGTGTACGAGATTTTAGTTACTCAAATGGATGGTAGCCTTGTCATTATGGAAGGTAGTCTGTTGTCGAGATTTTTGTTATTACAATGGATTGTAGCCTTGTGGTTATGGAAGGTAGTCTATTGTCGATATCTTTGTTACTCCAATGGATGGTAGCCTAGTCATTATGGAAGGTAGTCTGTTGTCGAGATTTTTGTCACTATAATAGATTGTAGCCTTGTCATTATGGAAGGTAGTATGTTGTCGAGATTTTTGTTACTCCAATGGATGGAAGCCTTGTCATTATTGAAGGTAGTATATTGTTAATATTTTTGTCACTACAATGGATTGTATCCTTGTCATTATGGAAGGTAGTCTGTTGTCGAGATTTTTGTTACTACAATGGATTGTAGCCTTGTCGTTATGGAAGGTAGTCTGTTGTCGATATCTTTGTTACTCCAATGGATGGTAGCCTTGTCATTATGGAAGGTAGTTTGTTGTCGATATTTTTGTTACTACAATGGATTGTAGCCTTGTCGTTATGGAAGATAGTCTGTTTTCGATATCTTTGTTATTCCAATGGATGGTAGCCTAGTCATTATAGAAGGTAGTATATTATCGAGATTTTTGTTACTCCAATGGATTGTATCCTTGTCATTATGGAAAGTAGTTTGTTGTCGAGATTTTTGATACTACAATGGATTATATCCTTGTCGTTTTGGAAGGTAGTTTGTTGTCGATATCTTTGTTTCTCTAATGGATGGTAGCCTAGTAATTATGGAAGGTAGTTTGTGTACGAGATTTCAGTTACTCCAATGGATGGTAGCCTTGTCATTATTGAAGGTAGTCTGTTGTCGATATTTTTGTTACTCCAACGGATGGTAGCCTTGTCATTATAGAAGGTAATATATTTTCGAGATTTTTGTCACTATAATGGATGGTAGCCTTGTCATTATGGAAGGTAGTTTGTTGTCGAGATTTTTGTTACTACAATGGATTGTAGCCTTGTCGTTGTGGAAGGTAGTCTGTTTTCGATATCTTTGTTACTCCAATGGATGGTAGCCTAGTCATTATGGAAGGTAGTTTGTGTACGAGATTTTAGTTACTCCAATGGATGGTAGCCTTGTCATTATGGAAGGTAGTCTGTTGTCGAGATTTTTGTTGTTACAATGGATTGTGGCCTTGTGGTTATGGAAGGTAGTCTATTGTCGATATCTTTGTTACTCCAATGGATGGTAGCCTAGTCATTATGGAAGGTAGTCTGTTGTCGAGTTTTTTGTTACTCCAATGGATGGTAGCCTTGTCATTATGGAAGGTAGTAAGTTGTCGAGATTTTTGTCACTATAATAGATTGTAGCCTTGTCATTATGGAAGGTAGTCTATTGTCAAGATTTTTGTTAAACCAATGGATGGTAGCCTTGTCATTATAGAAGGTAGTATATTGTTGAGATTTTTGTCACTACAATGAATGGTAGCCTTGTCATTATGGAAGGTAGTCTGTTGTCGAGATTTTTATTACTACAATGGATTGTAGCCTTGTCATTATGGAAGGTAGTCTGTTGTCGATATCTTTATTACTCCAATGGATGGTAGCATAGTCATTATGGAAGGTAGTCTGTTGTTGAGTTTTTTGTTACTCCAATGGATGGTAGCCTTGTCATTATGGAAGGTAGTTTGTTGTCGATATTTATGTTACTATAATGGATTGTAGCCTTGTTGTTATGGTAGTTAGTCTGTTTTCGATATCTTTGTTACTCCAATGGATGATAGCCTAGTCAATATGGAAGGTAGTTTGTGTACGAGATTTTAGTTACTCCAATGGATGGTAGCTTTGTCATTATTGAAGGTAGTTTGTTGTCGTGATTTTTGTTACTCCAATGGGTAGTAGCCTTTTCATTATAGAAGGTAATATATTGTCGAGATTTTTGTCACTATAATGGATGGTAGTCTTGTCATTATGGAAGGTAGTCTGTTGTCGAGATTTTTGTTACTACAATGGATTGTAGCCTTGTCGTTGTGGAAGGTAGTCTGTTGTCGATATCTTTGTTACTCCAATGGATGGTAGCCTATTAATTATGGAAGGTAGTTTGTGTACGAGATTTTAGTTACTCCAATGGATGGTAGCCATGTCATTATGAAAGGTTGTCTGTTGTCGAGATTTTTGTTACTCTAAGGGATGGTAGCCTTGTCATTATGGAACATAGTCTGTTGTCGATATTTTTGTTATTCTAGTGGATGGTAGCCTTGTCATTATGAAAGGTAGTCTATTGTCGAGATTTTTGTCACTATAATAGATTGTAGCCTTGTCATTGTGGAAGGTAGTATGTTGTCAAGATTTTTGTTACTCCAATGGATGGAAGCCTTGTCATTATTGAAGGTAGTATATTGTTAATATTTTTGTCACTACAATGGATTATAGCCTTGTCGTTATGGAATATAGTCTATTTCGATATCTTTGTTACTCCAATGGATGGTATCTTAGTCATTATGGAAGGTAGTTTTTGTACGAGATTTTAGTTACTCCAATGGATGGTAGCCTTGTCATTATTGAAGGTAGTCTGTTGTCGAGATTTTTGTTACTCCAACAGATGGTAGCCTTGTCATTATAGAAGGTAATATATTGTTGAGATTTTTGTCACTATAATGGATGGTAGCCTTGTCATTATGGAAGGTAGTCTGTTGTCGAGATTTTTGTTACTATAATGGATTGTAGCCTTGTCGTTGTGGAAGATAGTCTGTTTTCAATAACTTTGTTACTCCAATGGATGGTATCTTAGTCATTATGGAAGGTAGTTTTCGTACGAGATTTTAGTTACTCCAATGGATGGTAGCCTTGTCATTATTGAAGGTAGTCTGTTGTCGAGATTTTTTTTACTCCAACAGATGGTAGCCTTGTCATTATAGAAGGTAATATATTGTCGATATTTTTGTCACTATAATGGATGGTAGCCTTGTCAATATGGAAGGTAGTCTGTTGTCGAGATTTTTGTTACTACAATGGATTGTAGCCTTGTCGTTGCGGAAGGTAGTCTGTTTTCGATATCTTTGTTACTCCAATGGATGGTAGCCTAGTCATTATGGAAGGTAGTTTGTGTACGAGATTTTAGTTACTCAAATGGATGGTAGCCTTGTCATTATGGAAGGTAGTCTGTTGTCGAGATTTTTGTTATTACAATGGATTGTAGCCTTGTGGTTATGGAAGGTAGTCTATTGTCGGTATCTTTATTACTCCAATAGATGGTAGCCTAGTCATTATGGAAGGTAGTCCGTTGTCGTTATTTTTGGTACTCTAAGGGATGGTAGCCTTGTCATTATGGACGAAAGTATGTTGTTGATATCTTTGTTACTCCAATGGATGGTAGCCTTGTTATTATGGAAGGTAGTCTGTTATCGAGAATTTTGTTACTCTAAGGGATGGTAGCCTTGTCATTATGGAACGTAGTCAGTTGTCGAGATTTTTGTTATTCCAATGGATGGTAGCCTATTCATTATGGAAGGTAGTATATTGTTGAGATTTTTGTTACGAGAATGGATTGTAGCCTTGTCATTATGGAAGGTAGTTTGTTGTCGATATCTTTGTTAGTCTAATGGATGGTAGCCTAGTCATTATGGAAGGAAGTTTGTTTACGAGATTTTAGTTACTCTAATGGATGGTAGCCTTGTCATTATGGAAGGTAGTCTGTTGTCGAGACTTTTTATACTCCAATTGATTGTAGCCTTGTAATTATGGAAGGTATTCTATTGCCTAGATTTTTGTTACTCCATTGCATGGTAGCGTTGTCATTATGGAAGGTAGTGTATTGTCGACATTTTTGTTATTCCAATGGATGGTAGCCTTGTCATTATGGAAGGTAGTCTGTTGTCGTGATTTTTGTTACTCCAATGGATGGTATCCTTGTCATTAATGAAGGTAGTATGTTGTCGATATCTTTGTTACTCCAATGGATGGTAGCCTTGTAATTATGGAAGGTGGTCTGTTGTTGAGATATTTGTTACTCTAAGGAATGGTAGCCTTGTCATTATGGAACGTAGTCTATTGTCGAGATTTTTGTAATTCCAATGGATGGTAGCGTTTTCATTATAGAAGGTAGTATATTATCGAGATTTTTGTCACTACAATGGATAATAGCCTTATCATTATGGAAGGTAGTCTGTTGTCAAGATTTTCGTTACTACAATGGATTGTAGCCTTGTCGTTATAGAAGATAGTATGTTGTCGATATCTTTGTTACTCCAATGGATGGTAGCCTAGTCATTATGGAAGGAAGTTTGTGTATGAGATTTTAGGTACTACAATGGATGGTAGCCTTTTCATTATGGAAGGTAGTCTGTTGTCGAGATTTTTTATACTCCAATGGGTTGTAGCCTTGTAATTATGGAAGGTAGTCTGTTGTCGAGATATTTGTTACTCTAAGGGATGGTAGCCTTGTCATTATGGAACGTAGTCTATTATCGAGATTTTTGTCACTACAATGGATAATAGCCTTGTCATAATGGAAGGTAGTCCATTGTCAAGATTTTTGTTACTACAATGGATTGTAGCCTTGTCGTTATAGAAGATAGTATGTTGTCGATATCTTTGTTACTCCAATGGATGGCAGCCTAGTCATTATGGAAGGAAGTTTGTGTAGGAGATTTTAGTTACTACAATGGATGGTAGCCTTGTCATTATGGAAGGTAGTCTGTTGTCGAGATTTTTGTTACTCCAATGGATGGTAGCCTTGTCATTATAGAAGGTAATATATTTTCGAAATTTTTGTCACTATAATGGATGGTAACCTTGTCATTATGGAAGGTAGTCTGTTGTCGAGAATTTTGTTACTACAATGGACTGTAGCCTTGTCGTTATGGAAGGTAGTCTGTTGTCCGTAATTTTGTTACTCTAATAGATGGTAGCCTAGTCATTATGGAAGGTAGTTTGTGTATGATATTTTTGTTATTCCAATGGATGGTAGCCTTGTCATTATGAAAGTTAGTCTGTTGTCGTAATTTTTGTTACTCTAAGGGATGGTAGCCTTGTCATAATGAAAGGTAGTATGTTGTCGATATCTTTGTTACTCCAATGGATGGTAGCCTTGTTATTATTGAAGGTTTTCTGTTATCTAAAATTTTGTTACTCTACGGGATGGTAGCCTTGTCATTATGGAACATAGTCACTTGTCGAGATTTTTGTTATTCCAATGGATGGTAGCATTGTCATTATGGAAGGTAGTCTATTGTCGAGATTTTTGTCACTAGAATGGATTGTAGCCTTGTCGTAATGGAAGGTAGTTTGTTGTCGATATCTTTGTTACTCCAATGGATGGTAGCCTAGTCATTATGCAAGGAAGTTTGTGTACGGGATTTTAGTTACTCTAATGGATGGTAGGCTTGTCATTATGGAAGGTAGTCTGTTGTCGAGATTTTTTATACTCCAATAGATTGTAGCCTTGTAATTATGGAAGGTAGTCTATTGCCTAGATTTTTGTTACTCCATTGCATGGTAGCCTTGTCATTATGGAAGGTAGTGTGTTGTCGATATTGTTGTTATTCCAATGGATGGTAGCCTTGTCATTATGGAAGGTAGTCTGTTGTCGGGATTTTTGATACTCCAATCGATGGTAGCCTTGTCATTAATGAAGGTAGTATGTTGTCGATATCTTTGTTACTCCAATGGATTGTAGACTTGTCATTATGGAAGGTGGTCTGTTTTTGAGATATTTGTTACTCTAAGGGATGGTAGCCTTGTCATAATGGAACGTAGTCTATTGTCGAGATTTTTGTTATTCCAATGGATGGTAGCGTTTTCATTATAGAAGGTAGTATATTATCGAGATTTTTGTCACTACAATGGATAATAACCTTGTCATTATGGAAGGTAGTCTGTTGTCAAGATTTTGGTTACTTCAATGGATTGTAGCCTTGTCTTTATAGAAGATAGTCTGTTGTCGATATCTTTGTTACTCCAATGGATGGTAGCCTAATCATTATGGAAGGAAGTTTGTGTACGAGATTTTAACTACTACAATGGATGGTAGCCTTGTCATTATGGAAGGTAGTCTGTTGTCGAGATTTTTGTTACTCCAATGGATGGTAGCCTTGTCATTATAGAAGGTAATATATTGTCGAAATTTTTGTCACTATAATGGATGGTAGCCTTGTCATTATGGAAGGTAGTCTGTTGTCGAGATTTTTGTTACTACAATGGATTGTAGCCTTGTCGTTGTGGAAGGTAGTCTCTTGTCGATATCTTTGTTACTCCAATGGAGGGTAGCCGAGTCATTATGGAAGGTAGTTTGTGTATGAGATTTTAGTTACTCCAATGGATGGTAGCCTTGTCATTACGAAAGGTAGTCTGTTGTCGAGATTTTTTATACTCCAATGGATTATAGCCTTGTCATTATGGAAGGTAGTCTCTTGTCGAGATTTTTGTTACTCTAAGTGATGGTAGCCTTGTCATTATGGAACGTAGTCTGTTGTCGAGATTTTTGTTATTCCATTGGATGGTAGCCTTGTCATTATGAAAGGTAGTCTATTGTCGTGATTTTTGTTACTATAATAGATTGTAGCCTTTTCATTATGGAAGGTAGTTTGTTGTCGAGATTTTTGTTACTCCAATGGAAGGTTGCCTTGTCATTATATAAGGTAGTATATTGTTGATATTTTTGTCACTACAATGGATGATAGCCTTGTCGTTATGGAAGGTAGTTTGTAGTCGATATCGTTGTTACTCCAATGGATGGTAGCCTAGTCATCATGGAAGGTAGTCTGTTGTCTAGTTTTTTGTTACTCCAATGGATGGTAGCCTTGTCATTATGGAAGGTAGTCTGTTGTCGAGATTTTTGTTACTACAATGGATGTAGCCTTGTCGTTATGGAAGATCGTCTGTTGTCGATATCTTTGTTACTCCAATGGATGGTAGCCTAGTCATTATGGAAGGTAGTTTGTGTATAATATTTTAGTTACTCCAATGGATGATAGCCTTGTCATTATGGAAAGTAGTCTGTTGTCGAGATTTTTTATACTCCAATGGATTGTAGCCTTGTCGTTATTGAAGGTAGCCTATTGTCGATATTTTTGTTACTCTAAGGGATGGTAGCCTTGTTATTATGGAACGTAGTCTGTTGTCGAGATTTTTGGTATTCCAATGGATGGTAGCCTTGTGATTATGAAAGGCAGTCTATTGTCAAGATTTTTGTTACTATAATAGATTGTAGCCTTGTCATTATGGAAGGTAGTCTGTTTTCGAGATTTTTGTTACTCCAATGGATGGTAGCCTTCTCATTATAGAAGGTAGTATATTGTTGAGATTTTTGTAACTACAATGAATGGTAGCCTTGTCATTATGGAAGGAAGTCTGTTGTCGATATTTTTTTACTACAATGGATTGTAGCCTTGTCATTACGGAAGGTAGTCTGTTGTCGATATCTGTGTTACTCCAATGGATGGTAGCCTAGTCATCATTGAAGGTAGTTTGTGTACTATATTTTTGTAGTTCAAATGGATGGTAGCGTTGTCATTATAGAAGGTAGTACATTGTCGACATTTCAGTCACTCCAATGGATGGTAGCCTTGTCATTATGGAAGGTGGTCTGTTGTTGAGATATTTGTTACTCTAAGGGATGGTAGCCTTGTCATTATGAAACGTAGTCTATTGTCGAGATTTTTGTTATTCCAATGGATGGTAGCGTTTTCATTATAGAAGGTAATATATTATCGAGATTTTTGTCACTGCAATGGATAATAGCCTTGTCATTATGGAAGGTAGTCTGTTGTCAAGATTTTTGTTACTACAATGGATTGTAGCCTTGTCGTTATAGAAGATAGTCTGTTGTCGATATCAGTGTTACTCCAATGGATGGTAGCCCAGTCATTATGGAAGGAAGTTTGTTGGCGAGATTTTTTATACTCCAATGGATTGTAGCCTTTTTGTTATTGAAGGTAGCTTGTTGTCGATATTTTTGTTACTCTAAGGGATGGTAGCCTTGTCATTATGGAACGTAGTCTGTTGTCGAGATTTTTGTTATTCCAATGGATGGTAGCCTTGTCATTATGAAAGGTAGTCTATTGTGGAGATTTTTGTTACTATAATAGATTGTAGCCTTGTCATTATGGAAGGTAGTCTGTTGTCGAGAATTTTGTTACTCCAATGGATGGTAGCCTTGGCATTATATAAGGTAGTATATTGTTGATATTTTTGTTACTCTAAGGGATGGTAGCCTTGTCATTATGGAAGGTAGTCTGTTGTCGAGATTTTTGTTACTACAATGGATTGTAACCTTGTCATTATGGAAGGTAGTCTATTGTCGATATCTATGTAACTCAAATGGATAGTAGCGTAGTCATCATTGAAGGTAGTTTGTGTACGATATTTTTGTTATTCCAATGGATGGTAGCGTTGTCATTATAGAAGGTAGTACATTATCGAGATTTCAGTCACTACAATGGATGGTAGCCTTGTCATTATGGAAGGTAGTCTATTGTCGAGGTTTTTGTTACTATAATAGATTGTAGCCTTGTCATTATGGAAGGTAGTCTGTTGTCGAGATTTTTGTTACTCCTGTGGATGGTAGCCTTGTCATTATATAAGGTAGTATATTGTTGATATTTTTGTTACTCTAAGGGATGGTAGCCTTGTCATTATGGAAGGTAGTCTGTTGTCGAGATTTTTGTTACTACAATGGATTGTAGCCTTGTTGTTATGGAAGGTAGTATGTTGTCGGTATCATTGTTACTCCAATGGATGATAGCCTAGTCCTTATGGAAGGTAGTCTGTTATCGAGTTTTTTGTTACTCCAATGGATGGTAGCCTTTTCAATATGGAAGGTAGTCTGTTGTCGAGATTTTTGTTACTATAATGGATTGTAGCCTTGTCATTATGGAAGATAGTCTATTGTCGATATCTTTGTTACTCCAATGGATGGTAGCCCAGTCATTATGGAAGGAAGTTTCTATACGAGATTTTAGTTACTACAATGGATGATAGCCTTGTCATTATGGAAGGTAGTCTGTTGTCGAGATTTTTTATACTCTAATGGATTATAGCCTTGTCGTTATTGAAGGTAGCTTGTTGTCCATATTTTTGTTACTCTAAGGGATGGTAGCCTTGTCATTATGGAACGTAGTCTGTTGTCGAGATTTTTGTTATTCCAATGGATGGTAGCCTTGTCATTATGAAAGGTAGTCTATTGTCGAGATTTTTGTTACTATAATAAATTGTAGCCTTGTCATTATGGAAGGTAGTCTGTTTTCGAGATTTTTGTTACTCCAATGGATGGTAGCCTTGGCATTATATTAGGTAGTATATTGTTGATATTTTTGTTACTCTAAGGGATGGTAGCCTTGTCATTATGGAAGGTAGTCTGTTGTCGAGATTTTTGTTACTACAATGGATTGTAACCTTGTCATTATGGAAGGTAGTCTGTTGTCGATATCTATGTTACTCCAATGGATGGTAGCCTAGTCTTCATTGAAGGTAGTTTGTGTACCATATTTTTGTTATTCCAATGGATGGTAGCGTTGTCATTATAGAAGGTAGTACATTGTCGAGATTTCAGTCACTACAATGGATGGTAGCCTTGTCATTATGGAAGGTAGTCTATTGTCGAGGTTTTTGTTACTATAATATATTGTAGCCTTGTCATTATGGAAGGTAGTCTGTTGTCGAGATTTTTGTTACTCCAGTGGATGGTAGCCTTGTCATTATATAAGGTAGTATATTGTTGATATTTTTGTTACTCTAAGGGATGGTAGCCTTGTCATTATGGAAGGTAGTCTGTTATCGAGATTTTTGTTACTACAATGGATTGTAGCCTTGTTGTTATGGAAGGTAGTCTGTTGTCGATATCATTGTTACTCTAATGGATGATAGCCTAGTCATTATGGAAGGTAGTCTGTTATCGAGTTTTTTGTTACTCCAATGGATGGTAGCCTTTTCATTATGGAAGGTAGTCTGTTGTCGAGATTTTTGTTACTATAATGGATTGTAGCCTTGTCATTATGGAAGATAGTCTGTTGTCGATATCTTTGTTACTCCAATGGATGGTAGCCTAGTCATTATGGAAGGCATTTTGTGTACGAGATTTTAGTTACTCCAATGGATGATAGGCTAGTCATTATGGAAGGTAGTCTGTTATCGAGTTTTTTGTTACTCCAATGGATGGTAGCCTTTTCATTATGGAAGGTAGTCTGTTGTCGAGATTTTTGTTACTATAATGGATTGTAGCCTTGTCATTATGGAAGATAGTCTGTTGTCGATATCTTTGTTACTCCAATGGATGGTAGCCTGTTCATTATGGAAGGCAGTTTGTGTACGAGATTTTAGTTACTCCAATAGATGGTAGCCTTGTCATTATGGAAGGTAGTCTGTTGTCAAGATTTTTTATACTCTAATGGATTGTAGCCTTGTCGTTATTTAAAGTAGCCTGTTGTCGATATTTTTGTTACTCTAAGGGATGGTAGCCTTGTCATTATAGAACGTAGTCTGTTGTCGAGATTTTTGGTATTCCAATGGATGGTAGCCTTGTCATTATGAAAGGAAGTCTATTATCGAGATTTTTGTTACTATAATAGATTGTAGCCTTGTCATTATGGAAGGTAGTTTGTTTTCGAGATTTTTGTTACTCCAATGGATGGTAGCCTTCTCATTATAGAAGGTAGTATATTGTTGAGATTTTGTCACTACAATGAATGGTAGCCTTGTCATTATGGAAGGAAGTCTGTTGTCGAGATTTTTTTTACTACAATGGATTGTAGCCATGTCATTATGGAAGGTAGTCTGTTGTCGATATTTGTGTTACTCCAATGGATGGTAGCCTAGTCATCATTGAAGGTAGTTTGTGTATGATATTTTTGTAATTCAAATGGATGGTAGCGTTGTCATTATAGAAGGTAGTACATTGTCGAGATTTCAGTCACTCCAATGGATGGTAGCCTTGTCATTATGGAAGGTGGTCTGTTGTTGAGATATTTGTTACTCTAAGGGATGGTAGCCTTGTCATTATGAAACGTAGTCTATTGTCGAGATTTTTGTTATTCCAATGGATGGTAGCGTTTTCATTATAGAAGGTAATATATTATCGAGATTTTTGTCACTACAATGGATAATAGCCTTGTCATTATGGAAGGTAGTCTGTTGTCAAGATTTTTGTTACTACAATGGATTGTAGCCTTGTCGTTATAGAAGATAGTTTGTTGTCGATATCAGTGTTACTCCAATGGATGGTAGCCCAGTCATTATGGAAGGAAGTTTTTGTATGAGATTTTTGTTACTACAATGGATGGTAGCCTTGTCATTATGGAAGGTAGTCTGTTGTCGAGATTTTTTATACTCCAATGGATTGTAGCCTTTTCGTTATTGAAGGTAGCTTGTTGTCGATATTTTTGTTACTCTAAGGGATGGTAGCCTTGTCATTATGGAACGTAGTCTGTTGTCGATATTTTTGTTATTCCAATGGATGGTAGCCTTGTCATTATGGAAGGTAGTCTATTGTCGAGGTTTTTGTTACTATAATATATTGTAGCCTTGTCATTATGGAAGGTAGTCTGTTGTCGAGATTTTTTTTACTCCAGTGGATGGTAGCCTTGTCATTATATAAGGTAGTATATTGTTGATATTTTTGTTACTCTAAGGGATGGTAGCCTTGTCATTATGGAAGGTAGTCTGTTGTCGAGATTTTTGTTACTACAATGGATTGTAGCCTTGTTGTTATGGAAGGTAGTGTGTTGTCGATATCATTTTTACTCCAATGGATGATAGCCTAGTCATTATGGAAGGTAGTCTGTTATCGAGTTTTTTGTTACTCCAATGGATGGTAGCCTTTTCATTATGGAAGGTAGTCTGTTGTCAAGATTTTTGTTACTATAATGGATTCTAGCCTTGTCATTATGGAAGATAGTTTGTTGTCGATATCTTTGTTACTCCAATGGATGGTAGCCTAGTCATTATGGAAGGCAGTTTGTGTACGAGATTTTAGTTACTCCAATGGATGGTAGCCTTGTCATTATGGAAGGTAGTCTGTTGTCGAGATTTTTTATACTCTAATGGATTGTAGCCTTGTCGTTATTTAAGGTAGCCTGTTGTCGATATTTTTGTTACTCTAAGGGATGGTAGCCTTGTCATTATGGAACGTAGTCTAATGTCGAGATTTTTGGTATTCCAATGGATGGTAGCCTTGTCATTATGAAAGGCAGTCTAATGCCGAGATTTTTGTTACTATAATAGATTGTAGCCTTGTCATTATGGAAGGTAGTCTGTTTTCGAGATTTTTGTTATCCAATGGATGGTAGCCTTCTCATTATAGAAGGTAGTATATTGTTGAGATTTTTGTCACTACAATGAATGGTAGCCTTGTCATTATGGAAGGAAGTCTATTATCGAGATTTTTTTTACTACAATGGATTATAGCCTTGTCATTATGGAAGGTAGTCTGTTGTCGATATATGTGTTACTCCAATGGATGGTAGCCTAGTCATCATTGAAGGTAGTTTGTGTACTATATTTTTCTAATTCAAATGGATGGTAGCGTTGTCATTATAGAAGGAAGTACAGTGTCGAGATTTCAATCACTCCAATGGATGGTAGCCTTGTCATTATGGAAGGTGGTCTGTTGTTGAGATATTTGTTACTCTAAGGGATGGTAGCCTTGTCATTATGAAACGTAGTCTATTGTCGAGATTTTTGTTATTCCAATGGATGGTAGCGTTTTCATTATAGAAGGTAATATATTATCGAGATTTTTGTCACTACAATGGATAATAGCCTTGTCATTATGGAAGGTAGTCTGTTGTCAAGATATTTGTTACTACAATGGATTGTAGCCTTGTCGTTATAGAAGATAGTCTATTGTCGATATCAGTGTTACTCCAATGGATGGTAGCCTAGTCATTATGGAAGGAAGTTTTTATATGAGATTTTAGTTACTATAATGGATGGTTGCCTTGTCATTATGGAAGGTAGTCTGTTGTCGAGATTTTTTATACTCCAATGGATTGTAGCCTTTTCGTTATTGAAGGTAGCTTGTTGTCGATATTTTTGTTACTCTAAGGGATGGTAGCCTTGTCATTATGGAACGTAGTCTGTTGTCGAGATTTTTGTTATTCCAATGGATGGCAGCGTTGTCATTATGAAAGGTAGTCTATTGTCGAGATTTTTGTTACTATAATAGATTGTAGCCTTGTCATTATGGAATGTAGTCTAGTGTCGAGATTTTTGTTACTCCAATGGATGGTAGCCTTGGCATTATATTAGGTAGTATATTGTTGATATTTTTGTTACTCTAAGGGATGGTAGCCTTGTCATTATGGAAGGTAGTCTGTTGTCGAGATTTTTGTTACTACAATGGATTGTAACCTTGTCATTATGGAAGGTAGTTTGTTGTCGATATCTGTGTTACTCTAATGGATGGTAGCCTAGTCTTCATTGAAGGTAGTTTGTGTACGATATATTTGTTATTCCAATGGATGGTAGCGTTGTCATTATACAAGGTAGTACATTGTCGAGATTTCAGTCACTACAATGGATGGTAGCCTTGTCATTATGGAAGGTAGTCTATTGTCGAGGTTTTTGTTACTATAATAGATTGTAGCCTTGTCATTATGGAAGGTAGTCTTTTGTCGAGATTTTTGTTACTCCAATGGATGGTAGCCTTGTCATTATATAAGGTAGTATATTGTTGATATTTTTGTTACTCTAAGGGATGGTAGCCTTGTCATTATGGAAGGTAGTCTGTTGTCGAGATTTTTGTTACTACAATGGATTGTAGCCTTGTTGTTATGGAAGGTAGTCTGTTGTCGATATCATTGTTACTCTAATGGATTATAGCCTAGTCATTATGGAAGGTAGTCTGTTATCGAGTTTTTTGTTACTCCAATGGATGGTAGCCTTTTCATTATGGAAGGTAGTCTGTTGTCGAGATTTTTGTTACTATATTGGATTGTAGCCTTGTCATTATGGAAGATAGTCTGTTGTTGATATCTTTGTTACTCCAATGGATGGTAGCCTAGTCATTATGGAAGGCAGTTTGTGTACGAGATTTTAGTTACTCCAATGGATGGTAGCCTTGTCATTATGGAAGGTAGTCTGTTGTCGAGATTTTTTATACTCTAATGGATTGTAGCCTTGTCGTTATGGAAGGTAGCCTGTTGTCGATATTTTTGTTACTCTAGGGGATGGTAGCCTTGTCATTATGGAACGTAGTCTGTTGTCGAGATTTTTGGTATTCCAATGGATGGTAGCCTTGTCATTATGGAAGGTAGTCTATTGTCGAGATTTTTTATACTCTAATGGATTGTAGCCTTGTCGTTATGGAAGGTAGCCTATTTTCGAGATTTTTGTTACTCCAATGGATGGTAGCCTTCTCATTATAGAAGGTAGTATATTGTTGAGATTTTTGTCACTACAATGAATGGTAGCCTTGTCATTATGGAAGGAAGTCTGTTGTCGAGATTTTTTTTACTACAATGGATTGTAGCCATGTCATTATGGAAGGTAGTCTGTTGTCGATATTTGTGTTACTCCAATGGATGGTAGCCTAGTCATCATTGAAGGTAGTTTGTGTACGATATTTTTGTAATTCAAATGGATGGTAGCGTTGTCATTATAGAAGGTAGTACATTGTCGAGATTTCACTCACTCCAATGGATGGTAGCCTTGTCATTATGGAAGGTGGTATGTTGTTGAGATATTTGTTACTCTAAGGGATGGTAGCCTTGTCATTATGAAACGTAGTCTATTGTCGAGATTTTTGTAATTCCAATGGATTGTAGCCTTGTCGTTATAGAAGATAGTCTATTGTCGATATCAGTGTTACTCCAATGGATGGTAGCCCAGTCATTATGGAAGGAAGTTTTTATACGAGATTTTAGTTACTACAATGGATGGTAGCCTTGTCATTATTGAAGGTAGTCTGTTGTTGAGATTTTTTATACTCCAATGGATTATAGCCTTTTCGTTATTGAAGGTAGCTTGTTGTCAATATTTTTGTTACTCTAAGGGATGGTAGCCTTGTCATTATGGAACATAGTCTGTTGTCGAGATTTTTGTTATTCCAATGGATGGTAGCCTTGTCATTATGAAAGGTAGTCTATTGTCGAGATTTTTGTTACTATAATAGATTGTAGCCTTGTCATTATGGAAGGTAGTCTGTTGTCGAGATTTTTGTTACTCCAATGGATGGTAGCCTTGGCATTATATAAGGTAGTATATTGTTGATATTTTTGTTACCCTAAGGGACGGTAGCCTTGTCATTATGGAAGGTAGTCTGTTGTCGAGATTTTTGTTACTACAATGGATTGTAACCTTGTCATTATGGAAGGTACCCTGTTGTCGATATATGTGTTACTCCAATGGATCGTAGCCTAGTCATCATTGAAGGTAGTTTGTTTACGATATTTTTGTTATTCCAATGGATTGTAGCGTTGTCATTATAGAAGGTAGTACATTGTCGAGATTTCAATCACTATAATGGATTGTAGCCTTGTCATTATGGAAGGTTGTCTATTGTCGAGGTTTTTGTTACTATAATAGATTGTAGCCTTGTCATTATGGAAGGTAGTCTGTTGTTGAGATTTTTGTTACTCCAGTGGATGGTAGCCTTGTCATTATATAAGGTAGTATATTGTTGATATTTTTGTTACTCTAAGGGATGGTAGCCTTGTCATTATGGAAGGTAGTCTGTTGTCGAGATTTTTGTTACTACAATGGATTGTAGCCTTGTTGTTATGGAAGGTAGTCTGTTGTCGATATCATTTTTACTCTAATGGATGATAGCCTGGTCATTATGGAAGGTAGTCTGTTATCGAGTTTTTTGTTACTCCAATGGATGGTAGCCTTTTCATTATGGAAGGTAGTCTGTTGTCGAGATTTTTATTACTACAATGGATTGTAGCCTTGTCATTATGGAAGATAGTCTGTTGTCGATATCTTTGTTACTCCAATGGATGGTAGCCTAGTCATTATGGAAGGCAGTTTGTGTACGAGATTTTAGTTACTCCAATGGATGGTAGCCTTGTCATTATGGAAGGTAGTCTGTTGTCGAGATTTTTTATACTCTAATGGATTGAAGCCTTGTCGTTATGGAAGGTAGCCTGTTGTCGATATTTTTATTACTCTAAGGGATGGTAGCCTTGTCATTATGGAACGTAGTCTGTTGTCGAGATTTTTGGTATTCCAATGGATGGTAGCCTTGTCATTATGAAAGGCAGTCTATTGTCGAGATTTTTGTTACTATAATAGATTGTAGCCTTGTCATTATGGAAGGTAGTCTGTTTTCGAGATTTTTGTTACTCCAATGGATGGTAGCCTTCTCATTATAGAAGGTAGTATATTGTTGAGATTTTTGTCACTACAATGAATGGTAGCCTTGTCATTATGGAAGGAAGTCTGTTGTCGAGATTTTTTTTACTACAATGGATTGTAGCCATGTCATTACGGAAGGTAGTCTGTTGTCGATATTTGTGTTACTCCAATGGATGGTAGCCTAGTCATCATTGAAGGTAGTTTGTGTACGATATTTTTGTAATTCAAATGGATGGTAGCGTTGTCATTATAGAAGGTAGTACATTGTCGATATTTCAGTCACTACAATGGATGGTAGCCTTGTCATTATGGAATGTAGTCTATTGTCGAGGTTTTTGTTACTCTAAGGGACGGTAGCCTTGTCATTATGAAACGTATTCTATTGTCGAGATTTTTGTTATTCCAATGGATGGTAGCGTTTTCATTATAAAAGGTAATATATTATCGAGATTTTTGTCACTACAATGGATAATAGCCTTGTCATTATTGAAGGTAGTCTGTTGTCAAGATTTTTGTTACTACAATGGATTGTAGCCTTGTCGTTATAGAAGGTAGTCTGTTGTCGATATCAGTGTTACTCCAATGGATGGTAGCCCAGTCATTATGGAAGGAAGTTTTTGTACGAGATTTTAGTTACTACGATGGATGGTAGCCTTGTCATTATGGAAGGTAGTCTGTTGTCGAGATTTTTTATACTCCAATGGATTGTAGCCATGTCGTTATTGAAGGTAGCTTGTTGTCGATATTTTTGTTACTCTAAGGGATGGTAGCCTTGTCATTATGGAACGTAGTCTGTTGTCGATATTTTTGTTATTCCAATGGATGGTAGCCTTGTCATTATGAAAGGTAGTCTATTGTCGAGATTTTTGTTACTATAATAGATTGTAGCCTTGTCATTATGGAAGGTAGTCTGTTGTCGAGATTTTTGTTACTCCAATGGATGGTAGCCTTGGCATTATATAAGGTAGTATATTGTTGATATTTTTGTTACTCTAAGGGATGGTAGCCTTGTCATTATGGAAGGTAGTCTGTTGTCGAGATTTTTGTTACTACAATGGATTGTAACCTTGTCATTATGGAAGGTAGTCTGTTGTCGATATCTGTGTTACTCTAATGGATGATAGACTTGTCATTATGGAAGGTAGTCTGTTGTCGAGATTTTTGTTTCTACAATGGATTGTAGCCTTGTTGTTATGGAAGGTAGTCTGTTGTCGATATCATTTTTACTCTAATGGATGATAGCCTAGTCATTATGGAAGGTAGTCTGTTATCGAGTTTTTTGTTACTCTAAGGGATGGTAGCCTTGTCATTATGAAACGTAGTCTATTGTCGAGATTTTTGTTATTCCAATGGATGGTAGCGTTTTCATTATAAAAGGTAATATGTTATCTAGATTTTTGTCACTACAATGGATAATAGCCTTGTCATCATGGAAGGTAGTCTATTGTCAAGATTTTTGTTACTACAATGGATTGTAGCCTTGTCGTTATAGAAGATAGTCTGTTGTCGATATCACTGTTACTCCAATGGATGGTAGCCCAGTCATTATGGAAGGAAGTTTTTGTATGAGATTTTAGTTACTACAATGGATGGTAGCCTTGTCATTATGGAAGGTAGTCTGTTGTCGAGATTTTTTATACTCCAATGGATTGTAGCCTTTTCGTTATTGAAGGTAGCTTGTTGTCGATATTTTTGTTACTCTAAGGGATGGTAGCCTTGTCATTATGGAACATAGTCTTTTGTCGATATTTTTGTTATTCCAATGGAAGGTAGTCTGTTGTCGAGATTTTTGTTACTCCAATGGATGGTAGCCTTGGCATTATATAAGGTAGTATATTGTTAAGATTTTTTTCACTACAATGAATGGTAGCCTTGTCATTATGGAATGTAGTCTATTGTCGATATTTTTGTTACTATAATGGATTGTAACCTTGTCATTATAGAAGGTAGTTTGTTGTCGATATCTGTGATACTCCAATGGATTGTAGCCTAGTCATCATTGAAGGTAGTTTGTTTACGATATTTTTGTTATTCCAATTGTTGGTAGCGTTGACATTATAGAAGGTAGTACATTGTCGAGATTTCAGTCACTACAATGGATGGTAGCCTTGTCATTATGGAAGGTAGTCTATTGTCGAGATTTTTGTTACTATAATAGATTGTAGCCTTGTCATTATGGAAGGTAGTCTGTTGTCGAGATTTTTGTTACTCCAATGGATGGTAGCCTTGTCATTATATAAGGTAGTATATTATTGATATTTTTGTTACTCCAAGGGATGGTAGCCTTGTCATTATGGAAGGTAGTCTATTGTCGAGATTTTTGTTACTACAATGGATTGTAGCCTTGTCGTTATGGAAGGTAGTTTGTTGTCGATATCATTGTTACTCCAATGGATGGTAGCCTAGTCATTATGGAAGGTAGTCTTTTGTCGAGTTTTTTGTTACTCCAATGGATGGTAGCCTTGTCGTTATGGAGGATAGTCTGTTGTCGATATATTTGTTACTCCAATGGATGGTAGACTAGTCATTATGGAAGGTAGTTTGTGTTCGAGATTTTAGTTACTCCAAGGGATGGTAGCCTTGTCATTATGGAACGTAGTCCGTTGTCGAGATTTTTGTTATTCCAATGGATGGTAGCCTTATCATTATGAAAGGTAGTCTATTTTCGATATTTTTGTTACTATAATAGATTGTAGCCTTGTCATTATGGAAGGTAGTCTGTTGTCGATATTTTTGTTACTCCAATGGATGGTAGCCTTCTCATTATAGAAGGTAGTATATTGTTGAGATTTTTGTCACTACAATGAATGGTAGCCTTGTCATTATGGAAGGTAGTCTGTTGTCGATATCTGTGTTACTCCAATGGATGGTAGCCTAGTCATCATTGAAGGTAGTTTGTGTACGATATTTTTGTTATTCCAATGGATGGTAGCGTTGTCATTATAGAAGGTAGTACATTGTCGAGATTTCAGTCACTACAATGGTTGGTAGCCTTGTCATTATGGAAGGTAGTCTATTGTCGAGATTTTTGTTACTATAATAGATTGTAGCCTTGTCATTATGGGAGGTAGTCTGTTGTCGAGATTTTTGTTACTCCAATGGATGGTAGCCTTCTCATTATAGAAGGTAGTATATTGTTAAGATTTTTTTCACTACAATGAATGGTAGCCTTGTCATTATGGAATGTAGTCTATTGTCGATATTTTTGTTACTATAATGGATTGTAACCTTGTCATTATAGAAGGTAGTTTGTTGTCGATATATGTGATACTCCAATGGATTGTAGCCTAGTCATCATTGGAGGTAGTTTGTTTACGATATTTTTGTTATTCCAATGGATGGTAGCGTTGACATTATAGAAGGTAGTACATTGTCGAGATTTCAGTCACTATAATGGATGGTAGCCTTGTCATTATGGAAGGTAGTCTATTGTCGAGATTTTTGTTACTGTAATAGATTGTAGCCTTGTCATTATGGAAGGTAGTCTGTTGTCGAGATTTTTGTTACTCCAATGGATGGTAGCCTTGTCATTATATAAGGTAGTATATTGTTGATATTTTTGTTACTCCAAGGGATGGTAGCCTTGTCATTATGGAAGGTAGTCTATTGTCGAGATTTTTGTTACTACAATGGATTGTAGCCTTGTCGTTATGGAAGGTAGTTTGTTGTCGATATCATTGTTACTCCAATGGATGGTAGCCTAGTCATTATGGAAGGTAGTCTTTTGTCGAGTTTTTTGTTACTCCAATGGATGGTAGTCTTGTCGTTATGGAAGATAGTCTGTTGTCGATATATTTGTTACTCCAATGGATGGTAGACTAGTCATTATGGAAGGTAGTTTGTGTTCGAGATTTTAGTTACTCCAAGGGATGGTAGCCTTGTCATTATGGAACGTAGTCTGTTGTCGAGATTTTTGTTATTCCAATGGATGGTAGCCTTGTCATTATGAAAGGTAGTCTATTTTCGAGATTTTTGTTACTATAATAGATTGTAGCCTTGTCATTATGGAAGGTAGTCTGTTGTCGATATTTTTGTTACTCCAATGGATGGTAGCCTTCTCATTATAGAAGGTAGTATATTGTTGAGATTTTTTTCACTACAATGAATGGTAGCCTTGTCATTATGGAAGGTAGTCTGTTGTCGATATCTGTGTTACTCCAATGGATGGTAGCCTAGTCATCATTGAAGGTAGTTTGTGTACGATATTTTAGTTATTCCAATGGATGGTAGCGTTGTCATTATAGAAGGTAGTACATTGTCGAGATTTCAGTCACTACAATGGTTGGTAGCCTTGTCATTATGGAAGGTAGTCTATTGTCGAGATTTTTGTTACTATAATAGATTGTAGCCTTGTCATTATGGAAGGTAGTTTGTTGTCGAGATTTTTGTTACTCCAATGGATGGTAGCCTAGTCATTATGGAAGGTAGTTTGTGTACGAGATTTTAGTTACTCCAATGGATGGTAGCCTTGTCATTATGGAAAGTAGTCTGTTGTCGAGATTTTTGATACTCCAATGGATTGTAGCCTTGTCGTTATGGAAGGTAACCTGTTGTCGATATTTTTGTTACTCTAAGGGATGGTAGCCTTGTCATTATGGAACGTAGTCAGTTGTCGAGATTTTTGTTCTTATAATATATGGTAACCTTGTCATTATGAAAGGTAGTCTATTGTCGAGATTTTTGTTACTATAATAGATTGTAGCCTTGTCATTATGGAAGGTAGTCTGTTGTCGAGATTTTTGTTACTCCAATGGATGGTAGCCTTCTCATTATAGAAGGTAGTATATTGTTAAGATTTTTTTCACTACAATGAATGGTAGCCTTGTCATTATGGAATGTAGTCTATTGTCGATATTTTTGTTACTATAATGGATTGTAACCTTGTCATTATAGAAGGTAGTTTGTTGTCGATATCTGTGATACTCCAATGGATTGTAGCCTAGTCATCATTGAAGGTAGTTTGTTTACGATATTTTTGTTATTCCAATTGATGGTAGCGTTGACATTATAGAAGGTAGTACATTGTCGAGATTTCAGTCACTACAATGGATGGTAGCCTTGTCATTATGGAAGGTAGTCTATTGTCGAGATTTTTGTTACTATAATAGATTGTAGCCTTGTCATTATGGAAGGTAGTCTGTTGTCGAGATTTTTGTTACTCCAATGGATCGTAGCCTTGTCATTATATAAGGTAGTATATTATTGATATTTTTGTTACTCCAAGGGATGGTAGCCTTGTCATTATGGAAGGTAGTCTATTGTCGAGATTTTTGTTACTACAATGGATTGTAGCCTTGTCGTTATGGAAGGTAGTTTGTTGTCGATATCATTGTTACTCCAATGGATGGTAGCCTAGTCATTATGGAAGGTAGTCTTTTGTCGAGTTTTTTGTTACTCCAATGGATGGTAGCCTTGTCGTTATGGAAGATAGTCTGTTGTCGATATATTTGTTACTCCAATGGATGGTAGACTAGTCATTATGGAAGGTAGTTTGTGTTCGAGATTTTAGTTACTCCAAGGGATGGTAGCCTTGTCATTATGGAACGTAGTCCGTTGTCGAGATTTTTGTTATTCCAATGGATGGTAGCCTTGTCATTATGAAAGGTAGTCTATTTTCGAGATTTTTGTTACTATAATAGATTGTAGCCTTGTCATTATGGAAGGTAGTCTGTTGTCGATAGTTTTGTTACTCCAATGGATGGTAGCCTTCTCATTATAGAAGGTAGTATATTGTTGAGATTTTTGTCACTACAATGAATGGTAGCCTTGTCATTATGGAAGGTAGTCTGTTGTCGATATCTGTGTTACTCCAATGGATGGTAGCCTAGTCATCAATGAAGGTAGTTTGTGTATGATATTTTTGTTATTCCAATGGATGGTAGCGTTGTCATTATAGAAGGTAGTACATTGTCGAGATTTCAGTCACTACAATGGTTGGTAGCCTTGACATTATGGAAGGTAGTCTATTGTCGAGATTTTTGTTACTATAATAGATTGTAGCCTTGTCATTATGGAAGGTAGTTTGTTGTCGAGATTTTTGTTACTCCAATGGATGGTAGCCTAGTCATTATGGAAGGTAGTTTGTGTACGAGATTTTAGTTACTCCAATGGATGGTAGCCTTGTCATTATGGAAAGTAGTCTGTTGTCGAGATTTTTGATACTCCAATGGATTGTAGCCTTGTCGTTATGGAAGGTAACCTGTTGTCGATATTTTTGTTACTCTAAGGGATGGTAGCCTTGTCATTATGGAACGTAGTCAGTTGTCGAGATTTTTGTTCTTATAATATATGGTAACCTTGTCATTATGAAAGGTAGTCTATTGTCGAGATTTTTGTTACTATAATAGATTGTAGCCTTGTCATTATGGAAGGTAGTCTGTTGTCGAGATTTTTGTTACTCCAATGGATGGTAGCCTTCTCATTATAGAAGGTAGTATATTGTTAAGATTTTTTTTACTACAATGAATGGTAGCCTTGTCATTATGGAATGTAGTCTATTGTCGATATTTTTGTTACTATAATGGATTGTAACCTTGTCATTATAGAAGGTAGTTTGTTGTAGATATCTGTGATACTCCAATGGATTGTAGCCTAGTCATCATTGAAGGTAGTTTGTTTACGATATTTTTGTTATTCCAATTGATGGTAGCGTTGACATTATAGAAGGTAGTACATTGTCGAGATTTCAGTCACTACAATGGATGGTAGCCTTGTCATTATGGAAGGTAGTCTATTGTCGAGATTTTTGTTACTATAATAGATTGTAGCCTTGTCATTATGGAAGGTAGTCTGTTGTCGAGATTTTTGTTACTCCAATGGATCGTAGCCTTGTCATTATATAAGGTAGTATATTATTGATATTTTTGTTACTCCAAGGGATGGTAGCCTTATCATTATGGAAGGTAGTCTATTGTCGAGATTTTTGTTACTACAATGGATTGTAGCCTTGTCGTTATGGAAGGTAGTTTGTTGTCGATATCATTGTTACTCCAATGGATGGTAGCCTAGTCATTATGGAAGGTAGTCTTTTGTCGAGTTTTTTGTTACTCCAATGGATGGTAGCCTTGTCGTTATGGAGGATAGTCTGTTGTCGATATATTTGTTACTCCAATGGATGGTAGACTAGTCATTATGGAAGGTAGTTTGTGTTCGAGATTTTAGTTACTCCAAGGGATGGTAGCCTTGTCATTATGGAACGTAGTCCGTTGTCGAGATTTTTGTTATTCCAATGGATGGTAGCCTTGTCATTATGAAAGGTAGTCTATTTTCGAGATTTTTGTTACTATAATAGATTGTAGCCTTGTCATTATGGAAGGTAGTCTGTTGTCGATAGTTTTGTTACTCCAATGGATGGTAGCCTTCTCATTATAGAAGGTAGTATATTGTTGAGATTTTTGTCACTACAATGAATGGTAGCCTTGTCATTATGGAAGGTAGTCTGTTGTCGATATCTGTGTTACTCCAATGGATGGTAGCCTAGTCATCAATGAAGGTAGTTTGTGTACGATATTTTTGTTATTCCAATGGATGGTAGCGTTGTCATTATAGAAGGTAGTACATTGTCGAGATTTCAGTCACTACAATGGTTGGTAGCCTTGTCATTATGGAAGGTAGTCTATTGTCGAGATTTTTGTTACTATAATAGATTGTAGCCTTGTCATTATGGAAGGTAGTTTGTTGTCGAGATTTTTGTTACTCCAATGGATGGTAGCCTAGTCATTATGGAAGGTAGTTTGTGTACGAGATTTTAGTTACTCCAATGGATGGTAGCCTTGTCATTATGGAAAGTAGTCTGTTGTCGAGATTTTTGATACTCCAATGGATTGTAGCCTTGTCGTTATGGAAGGTAACCTGTTGTCGATATTTTTGTTACTCTAAGGGATGGTAGCCTTGTCATTATGGAACTTAGTCAGTTGTCGAGATTTTTGTTACTATAATAGATGGTAACCTTGTCATTATGAAAGGTAGTCTATTGTCGAGATTTTTGTTACTATAATAGATTGTAGCCTTGTCATTATGGAAGGTAGTCTGTTGTCGAGATTTTTGTTACTCCAATGGACGGTAGCCTTCTCATTATAGAAGGTAGTATATTGTTAAGATTTTTGTCACTACAATGAATGGTAGCCTTGTCATTATGGAAGGTAGTCTGTTGTCGATATTTTTGTTACTATAATGCATTGTAACCTTGTCATTATGGAAGGTAGTCTGTTGTCGATATCTGTGTTACTCCAATGGATGGTAGCCTAGTCATCATTGAAGGTAGTTTGTTTATGATATTTTTGTTATTCCATTGGATGGTAGCGTTGTCATTATAGAAGGTAGTACATTGTCGATATTTCAGTCACTACAATGGATGGTAGCCTTGTCATTATAGAAGGTAGTCTGTTGTCGAGATTTTTGTTACTCCAATGGATGGTAGCCTTGTCATTATATAAGGTAGTATATTGTTGATATTTTTGTTACTCTAAGGGATGGTAACCTTGTCATTATGGAAGGTAGTCTATTGTCGAGATTTTTGTTAATACAATGGATTGTAGCCTTGTCGTTATGGAAGGTAGTTTGTTGTCGATATCATTGTTACTCCAATGGATGGTAGCCTAGTCATTATGGAAGGTAGTCTGTTGTCGAGTTTTTTGTTACTCCAATGGATGGTAGCCTTGTCATTATGGAAGGTAGTCTGTTGTCCAGATTTTTGTTACTACAATGGATTGTAGCCTTGTCGTTATGGAAGATAGTCTGTTGTCGATATCTTTGTTACTCCAATGGATGTTAGACTAGTCATTATGGAAGGTAGTTCGTGTTCGAGATTTTAGTTACTCCAATGGATGGTAGCCTTGTCATTATGGAAGGTATTCTGTTGTCGAGATTTTTTATACTCTAATGGATTATAGCCTTGTCATTATGGAAGGTAGTATGTTGTCGAGATTTTTGTTACTCTAAAGGATGGTAGCCTTGTCATTATGGAACGTAGTCTGTTTTCGAGATTTTTGTTATTCCAATGGATGGTAGCCTTGTCATTATGAAAGGTAGTCTATTGTTGAGATTTTTGTTACTACAATAGATTCTAGCCTTGTCATTATGAAAGGTAGTCTGTTGTCGGGATTTTTGTTACTCCATTGGATGGTAGCCTTATCATTATAGAAGGTAGTATATTATTGAGATTTTTGTCACTACAATGAATGGTAGACTTGTCATTA
Organism: Vicia faba; assembly: GCA_948472305.1. Taxonomy (NCBI): domain Eukaryota; kingdom Viridiplantae; phylum Streptophyta; class Magnoliopsida; order Fabales; family Fabaceae; genus Vicia; species Vicia faba. Next base: position 535,412,589 of record OX451741.1, read on the forward strand.
TGGAAGGTAGTCTGTTGTCGAGGTTTTTGTTTCTACAATGGATTGTAGCCTTGTCATTATGGAAGGTAGTCTGTTGTCGATATCTTTGTTACTCAAATGGATGGTAGCCTAGTCATCATTGAAGGTAGTTTGTGTACGATATTTTTGTTATTCCAATGGATGGTAGCGTTGTCATTATAGAAGGTAGTACATTGTCGAGATTTCAGTCACTACAATGGTTGGTAGCCTTGTCATTATGGAAGGTAGTCTATTGTCGAGATTTTTGTTACTATAATAGATTGTAGCCTTGTCATTATGGAAGGTAGTTTGTTGTCGAGATTTTTGTTACTCCAATGGATGGTAGCATTTTCATTATGGAAGGTAGTATGTTGTCGATATTTTTGTTACTCCATTGGATGGTAGCTTTGTCATTATGGAAGGTAGTGTGTTGTTGATATTTTTGTTATTCCAATGGATGGTAGCCTAGTCATTATGGAAGGTAGTTTGTTGACGTGATCTTTGTTATTCCAATGAATGGTATCCTTGTCATTATGGAAGGTAGTATGTTGTAGATATCTTTGTTACTCCAATGGATGGTAGCCTTGTCATTATGGAAGGTAGTCTGTTGTCGAGATTTTTGTTACTCTAAGTGATGGTAGCCTTGTCCATATGGAAGGTAGTCTGTTGTCGAGATTTTTGTCGAGATTTTTGTTATTCTAATGGATGGTAGCATTGTCATTATAGAAGGTAGTATATTGTCGATATTTTTGCCACTACAATGGATGGTAGCCTTGTCATTATGGAAGGAAGTCTGTTGTCGAGATTTTTGTTACTACAATGGATTGTAGCATTGTCGTTATGGAAGGTAGTCTATTGTCGATATCATTGTTACTCCAATGGATGGTAGCCTAGTCATTATGGAAGGTAGTCTGTTGTCGAGTTTTTTGTTACTCCAATTGATGGTCGCCTTGTCATTATGAAAGGTAGTCTGTTGTCGAGATTTTTGTTACTACAATGGATTCTAGCCTTGTTGTTATGGAAGATAGTCTGTTGTCGATATCTTTGTTACTCCAATGGATGGTAGCCTAGTCATTATGGAAGGTAGTTTGTGTTCGAGATTTTAGTTACTCCAATAGATTGTAGCCTTGTCATTATGGAAGGTAGTCTGTTGTCGAGATTTTTTATACTATAATGGATTATAGCCTTGTCATTATGGAAGGTAGTCTGTTGTCGAGATTTTTGTTAATCTAAGGGATGGTAGCCTTGTCATTATGGAACGTAGTCAGTTGTCGAGATTTTTTTTATTCCAATGGATGGTAGCCTTGTCATTATGAAAGGTAGTCTATTGTCGAGATTTTTGTTACTATAATAGATTCTAGCCTTGTCATTATGAAAGGTAGTGTGTTGTCAGGATTTTTGTTACTCCAATGGATGGTAGCCTTGTCATTTTAGAAGGTAGTATATTGTTGAGATTTTTGTCACTACAATGAATGGTAGCCTTGTCATTATGGAAGGTAGTCTGTTGTCGAGATTTTTGTTACTACAATGGATTGTAGCCTTGTCATTATGGAAGGTAGTTTGTTGTCGATATCTTTGTTACTCCTATGGATGGTAGCCTAGTCATTATTGAAGGTAGTTTGTGTATGATATTTTTGTTATTCCAAAGGATGGTAGCGTTGTCATTATAGAAGGTACTACATTGTTGACATTTTTGTCACTACAATGGATGGTAGACTTTTCATTATGGAAGGTAGTCTATTGTCGAGATTTTTGTTACTACAATGGAATGTAGCCTTGTCGTTATGGAAGGTAGTCTGTTGTCGATATCTTTGTTACTCCAATGGATGGTAGACTAGTCATCATTGAAAGAAGTTTGTGTACGATATTTTTGTTATTCCAATGGATGGTAGCGTTGTCATTATAGAAGGTAGTACATTGTCGAGATTTCAGTCACTACAATGGATGGTAGCCTTGTCATTATCGAAGGTAGCCTATTTTCTAGATTTTTGTTACTATAATAGATTCTAGCCTTGTCATTATGGAAGGTAGTCTGTTGTCGAGATTTTTGTTACTCCAATGGATGGTAGCATTTTCATTATGGAAGGTAGTATGTTGTCGATATTTTTGTTACTCCATTAGATGGTAGCTTTGTCATTATGGAAGGTAGTGTGTTGTTGATATTTTTGTTATTCCAATGGATGGTAGCCTAGTCATTATGGAAGGTAGTTTGTTGTCGTGATCTTTGTTATTAAAATGAATGGTATCCTTGTCATTATGGAAGGTAGTATGTTGTAGATATCTTTGTTACTCCAATGGATGGTAGCCTTGTCATTATGGAAGGTAGTCTGTTGTCGAGATTTTTGTTACTCTAAGGGATGGTAGCCTTGTCCATATGGAAGGTAGTCTGTTGTCGAGATTTTTGTCGAGAGTTTTGTTATTCTAATGGATGGTAGCGTTGTCATTATAGAAGGTAGTATATTGTGGATATTTTTGACACTACAATGGATGGTAGCCTTGTCATTATGGAAGGAAGTCTGTTGTCGAGATTTTTGTTACTACAATGGATTGTAGCATTGTCGTTATGGAAGGTAGTCAATTGTCGATATCATTGTTACTTCAATGGATGGTAGCCTAGTCATTATAGAAGGTAGTCTGTTGTCGAGTTTTTTGTTACTCCAATGGATGGTAGCCTTGTCATTATGGAAGGTAGTCTGTTGTCGAGATTTTTGTTACTACAATGGATTCTAGCCTTGTTGTTATGGAAGATAGTCTGTTGTCGATATCTTTGTTACTCCAATGGATGGTAGCCTAGTCATTATGGAAGATAGTTTGTGTTCGAGATTTTAGTTACTCCAATATATTGTAGCCTTGTCATTATGGAAGGTAGTCTGTTGTCGAGATTTTTTATACTATAATGGATAATAGCCTTGTCATTATGGAAGGTAGTCTGTTGTCGAGATTTTTGTTACTCTAAGGGATGGTAGCCTTGTCATTATGGAACGTAGTCTGTTGTCAAGATTTTTTTTATTCCAATGGATGGTAGCCTTGTCATTATGAAAGGTAGTCTATTGTCGAGATTTTTGTTACTATAATAGATTCTAGCCTTGTCATTATGAAAGGTAGTTTGTTGTCAGGATTTTTGTTACTCCAATGGATGGTAGCCTTGTCATTATAGAAGGTAGTATATTGTTGAGATTTTTGTCACTACAATGAATGGTAGCCTTGTCATTATGGAAGGTAGTCTGTTGTCGAGATTTTTGTTACTACAATGGATTGTAGCCTTGTCATTATGGAAGGTAGTTTGTTGTCGATATCTTTGTTACTCCAATGGATGGTACCCTAGTCATTATTGAAGGTAGTTTGTGTATGATATTTTTGTTATTCCAAAGGATGGTAGCGTTGTCATTATAGAAGGTACTACATTGTTGAGATTTTTGTCACTATAATGGATGGTAGCCTTTTCATTATGGAAGGTAGTCTGTTGTCGAGATTTTTGTTACTACAATGGAATGTAGCCTTGTCGTTATGGAAGGTAGTCTATTTTCGATATCTGTGTTACTCCAATGGATGGTAGCCTAGTCATCATTGAAGGTAGTTTGTGTACGATATTTTTGTTATTCCAACGGATGGTAGTGTTGTAATTATAGAAGGTAGCACATTGTCGAGATTTCAGTCACTATAATGGATGGTAGCCTTGTCATTATGGAAGGTAGTCTATTTTCGAGATTTTTGTTACTATAATAGATTGTAGCCTTGTCATTATGGAAGGTAGTTTTTTCTCGAGATTTTTGTTACTCCAATGGATGGTAGCCTAGTCATTATGGAAGGTAGTTTGTGTACGAGATTTTAGTTACTCCAATGGATGGTAGCCTGTTCATTATGGAAAGTAGTCTGTTGTCGAGATTTTTGATACTCCAATGGATTATAGCCTTGTCGTTATGGAAGGTAGCCTGTTGTCGATATTTTTGTTACTCTAAGGGATGGTAGCCTTGTCATTATGGAACATAGTCAGTTGTCGAGATTTTTGTTATTCCAATGGATGGTAGCCTTGCCATTATGAAAGGTAGTCTATTGTCGAGATTTTTGTTACTATGATAGATTGTAGCCTTGTCATTATGGAAGGTAGTCTGTTGTCGGGATTTTTGTTACTCCATTGGATGGTAGCCTTATCATTATAGAAGGTAGTATATTGTTGATATTTTTATCACTAAAATGAATGGTAGCCTTGTCATTATGGAAGGTAGTCTTTTGTCGATATCTTTGTTACTCCAATGGATGGTAGCCTAGTCATCATGGAAGGTAGTTTGTGTATAATATTTTTGTTTATCCAATGGATGGTAGCGTTGTCATTATAGAAGGTACTACATTGTTGAGATTTTTGTCACTACAATGGATGATAGCCTTTTCATTATGGAAGGTAGTCTAATGTCGAGATTTTTGTTACTACAATGGATTGTAGCCTTGTCGTTATGGAAGGTAGTCTGCTGTCGATATCTTTGTTACTCCAATGGATAGTAGCCTTGTCATCACTAAAGGTAGTTTATGTAAGATATTTTTGTTATTCCAATGGATGGTAGCATTGTAATTATAGAAGGTAGTACATTGTCGAGATTTCAGTCACTACAATGGATGGTAGCCTTGTCATTATGGAAGGTAGTCTATTGTCGAGATTTTTGTTACTATAATAGATTGTAGCCTTGTCATTATGGAAGGTAGTCTGTTGTCGAGATTTTTGTTACTCCAATGGATGGTAGCCTTTTCATTACGGAAGGTAGTCTGTTGTCGATATTTTTGATACTCCATTGGATGTTAGCCTTGTCATTATGGAAGGTAGTGGGTATTCAATATTTTTGTTATTCCAATGGATGGTAGCCTAGTCATTATGGAAGGTAGTTTGTTGTCGTGACTTTTGTTATTCCAATGAATGGTAGCCTTGTCATTATGGAAGGTAGTATGTTGTAGATATCTTTGTTACTCCAATGGATGGTAACCTTGTCAATATGGAAGGTATTCTGTTGTCGAGATTTTTGTTACTCTAAGGGATGGTAGCGTTGTCCATATGGAAGGTAGTCTGTTGTCGAGATTTTTGTTATTCCAATGGATTGTAGCCTTGTCATTATGAAAGGTAGTCTATTTTCGAGATTTTTGTTACTATAATAGATTGTAGCCTTGTCATTATGGAAGGTAGTCTGTTGTCGAGATTTTTGTTACTCCAATGGATGGTAGCGTTCTCATTATAGAAGGTAGTATATTGTTGAGATTTTTGTCACTACAATGAATGGTAGCCTTTTCATTATGGAAGGTAGTCTGTTGTCGAGATTTTTGTTACTACAATGGATTGTAGCCTTGTCATTATGGAAGGTAGTCGGTTGTCGATATATGTGTTACTCCAATGGATGGTAGCCTAGTTATCATTGAAGGTAGTTTGTGTACGATATTTTTGTTATTCCAATAGATGGTAGCATTGTCATTATAGAAGGTAGTACATTGTCGAGATTTCAGTCACTATAATGGATGGTAGGCTTGTCATTATGGAAGGTAGTCTATTGTCGAGATTTTTGTTACTATAATATATTGTAGCCTTGTCATTATGGAAGGTAGTTTTTTGTCAAGATTTTTGTTACTCCAATGGATGGTAGCCTAGTCATTATGGAAGGTAGTTTGTGTACGTGATTTTAGTTACTCGAATGGATGGTAGCCTTGTCATTATGGAAAGTAGTCTGTTGTCGAGATTTTTGATACTCCAATGGATTATAGCCTTGTCGTTATGGAAGGTAGCCTGTTGTCGATATTTTTGTTACTCTAAGGGATGGTAGCCTTGTCATTATGGAACATAGTCAGTTGTCGAGATTTTTGTTATTCCAATGGATGGTAGCCTTGTAATTATGAAAGGTAGTCTATTGTCGAGATTTTTATTACTATAATAGATTGTAGCCTTGTCATTATGGAAGGTAGTCTGTTGTCGGGATTTTTGTTACTCCATTGGATGGTAGCCTTATCATTATAGAAGGTAGTATATTGTTGAGATTTTTGTCACTACAATGAATGGTAGCCTTGTCATTATGGAAGGTAGTCTGTTGTCGATATCTTTTTTACTCCAATGGATGGTAGCCTAGTCATTATGGAAGGTAGTTTGTGTATGATATTTTTGTTATTCCAATGGATGGTAGCGTTGTCATTATAGAAGGTACTACATTGTTAAGATTTTTGTCACTACAATGGATGATAGCCTTTTCATTATGGAAGGTAGTCTGTTGTCGAGATTTTTGTTACTACAATGGATTATAGCCTTGTCGTTATGGAACGTAGTTTTTTGTCGATATCTTTGTTACTCCAATGGATGGAGCCTTGTCGTTATGGAAGGTAGTTTATGTAAGATATTTTTGTTATTCCAATGGATGGTAGCATTGTAATTATAGAAGGTACTACATTGTCGAGATTTCAGTCACTACAATGGATGGTAGCCTTGTCATTATGGAAGGTAGTCTATTGTCGAGATTTTTGTTACTCCAATGGATGGTAGCCTTTTCATTATGGAAGGTAGTCTGTTGTCGATATTTTTGTTACTCCATTGGATGCTAGCCTTGTCATTATGGAAGGTAGTGTGTTGTCGATATTTTTGTTATTCCAAAGGATGGTAGCCTTTTCATTATGGAAGGTAGTCTGTTGTCGATATTTTTGTTACTCCATTGGATTCTAGCCTTGTCTTTATGGAAGGTAGTGTGTTGTCGATATTTTTGTTATTCCAATGGATGGTAGCCTAGTCATTATGGAAGGTAGTTTGTTGTCGTGATCTTTGTTATTCCAATGAATGGTATCCTTGTCATTATGGAAGGTAGTATGTTGTAGATATCTTTGTTACTCCAATGGATGGTAGCCTTGTCATTATGGAAGGTAGTCTGTTGTCGAGATTTTTGTTACTCTAAGGGATGGTAGCCTTGTCCATATGGAAGGTAGTCTGTTGTCGAGATTTTTGTCGAGAGTTTTGTTATTCTAATGGATGGTAGCGTTGTCATTATAGAAGGCAGTATATTGTCGATATTTTTGCCACTACAATGGATGGTAGCCTTGTCATTATGGAGGAAGTCTGTTGTCGAGATTTTTGTTACTACAATGGATTCTAGCCTTGTTGTTATGGAAGATAGTCTGTTGTCGATATCTTTGTTACTCCAATGGATGGTAGCCTAGTCATTATGGAAGGTAGTTGGTGTTAGAGATTTTAGTTACTCCAATAGATTGTATCCTTGTCATTATGGAAGGTAGTCTGTTGTCAAGATTTTTTATACTATAATGGATTATAGCCTTGTCATTATGGAAGGTAGTCTGTTGTCGAGATTTTTGTTACTCTAAGGGATGGTAGCCTTGTCATTATGGAACGTAGTCTGTTGTCGAGATTTTTTTTATTCCAATGGATGGTAGCCTTGTCATTATGAAAGGTAATCTATTGTCGAGATTTTTGTTACTATAATAGATTCTAGCCTTGTCATTATGAAAGGTAGTTTGTTGTCAGGATTTTTGTTACTCCAATGGATGGTAGCCTTGTCATTATAGAAGGTAGTATATTGTTGAGATTTTTGTCACTACAATGAATGGTAGCCTTGTCATTATGGAAGGTAGTCTGTTGTCGAGATTTTTGTTACTACAATGGATTGTAGCCTTGTCATTATGGAAGGTAGTTTGTTGTCGATATCTTTGTTACTCCAATGGATGGTAGCCTAGTCATTATTGAAGGTAGTTTGTGTATGATATTTTTGTTATTCCAAAGGATGGTAGCGTTGTCATTATAGAAGGTACTACATTGTTGAGATTTTTGTCACTACAATGGATGGTAGCCTTTTCATTATGGAAGGTAGTCTGTTGTCGAGATTTTTGTTACTACAATGGAATGTAGCCTTGTCGTTATGGAAGGTTGTCTATTTTCGATATCTGTGTTACTCCAATGGATGGTAGCCTAGTCATCATTGAAGGTAGTTTGTGTACGATATTTTTGTTATTCCAATGGATGGTAGCATTGTCATTATAGAAGGTAGCACATTGTCGAGATTTAAGTCACTCTAATGGATGGTAGCCTTGTCATTATGGAAGGTAATCTATTTTCGAGATTTTTATTACTATAATAGATTGTAGCCTTGTCATTATGGAAGGTAGTTTTTTCTCGAGATTTTTGTTACTCCAATGGATGGTAGCCTAGTCATTATGGAAGGTAGTTTGTGTACGAGATTTTAGTTACTCCAATGGATGGTAGCCTTGTCATTATGGAAAGTAGTCTGTTGTCGAGATTTTTGATACTCCAATGGATGGTAGCCTTGTCGTTATGGAAGGTAGCCTGTTGTCGATATTTTTGTTACTCTAAGGGATGGTAGCCTTGTCATTATCGAACATAGTCAGTTGTCGAGATTTTTGTTATTCCAATGGATGGTAGCCTTGTCATTATGAAAGGTAGTCTATTGTCGAGATTTTTGTTACTATAATAGATTGTAGCCTTGTCATTATGGAAGGTAGTCTGTTGTCGGGATTTTTGTTACTCCATTGGATGGTAGCCTTATCATTATAGAAGGTAGTATATTGTTGAGATTTTTGTCACTACAATGAATGGTAGCCTTGTCATTATGGAAGGTAGTCTGTTGTCGATATCTTTGTTACTCCAATGGATGGTAGCCTAGTCATTATGGAAGGTAGTTTGTGTATGATATTTTTGTTATTCCAATGGATGGTAGCGTTGTCATTATAGAAGGTACTACATTGTTGAGATTTTTGTCACTTCAATGGATGATAGCCTTTTCATTATGGAAGGTAGTCTGTTGTCGAGATTTTTGTTACTACAATGGATTGTAGCCTTGTCGTTATGGAAGGTAGTCTGTTGTCGATATCTTTGTTACTCCAATGGATGGTAGCCTTGTCGTTAAGGAAGGTAGTTTATGTAAGATATTTTTGTTATTCCAATGGATGGTAGAATTTTAATTATAGAAGGTAGTACATTGTCGAGATTTCAGTAACTACAATGGATGGTAGCCTTGTCATTATGGAAGGTAGTCTATTGTCGAGATTTTTGTTACTATAATAGATTGTAGCCTTGTCATTATGGAAGGTAGTCTGTTGTCGAGATTTTTGTTACTCCAATGGATGGTAGCCTTTTCATTATGGAAGGTAGTTTGTTGTCGATATTTTTGTTACTCCATTGGATGCTAGCCTTGTCATTATGGAAGGTAGTGTGTTGTCGATATTTTTGTTATTCCAATGGATGGTAGCCTAGTCATTATGGAAGGTAGTTTGTTGTCGTGACTTTTGTTATTCCAATGAATGGTAGCCTTGTCATTATGGAAGGTAGTATGTTGGAGATATCTTTGTTACTCCAATGGATGGTAACCTTGTCAATATGGAAGGTAGTCTGTTGTCAAGATTTTTGTTACTCTAAGGGATGGTAGCGTTGTCCATATGGAAGGTAGTCTGTTGTCGAGATTTTTGTTATTCCAATGGATGGTAGCCTTGTCATTATGAAAGGTAGTCTATTTTCGAGATTTTTGTTACTATAATAGATTGTAGCCTTGTCATTATGGAAGGTAGTCTGTTGTCGAGATTTTTGTTACTCCAATGGATGGTAGCCTACTCATCATTCAAGGTAGTTTGTGTACGATATTTTTGTTATTCCAATGGATGGTAGCGTTTTCATTATACAAGGTAGTACATTGTCGTGATTTCAGTCACTATAATGGATGGTAGCCTTGTCATTATCGAAGGTAGTCTATTTTCGAGATTTTTATTACTATAATAGATTGTAGCCTTGTCATTATGGAAGGTAGTTTTTTCTCGAGATTTTTGTTACTCCAATGGATGGTAGCGTAGTCATTATGGAAGGTAGTTTGTGTACGAGATTTTAGTTACTCCAATGGATGGTAGCCTTGTCATTATGGAAAGTAGTCTGTTGTCGAGATTTTTGATACTCCAATGGATTGTAGCCTTGTCGTTATGGAAGGTAGCCTGTTGTCGATATTTTTGTTACTCTAAGGGATGGTAGCCTTGTAATTATGAAAGGTAGTCTATTGTCGAGATTTTTGTTACTATAATAGATTGTAGCCTTGTCATTATGGAAGGTAGTCTGTTTTCGGGATTTTTGTTACTCCATTGGATGATAGCCTTATCATTATAGAAGGTAGTATATTGTTGAGATTTTTGTCACTACATTGAATGGTAGCCTTGTCATTATGGAAGGTAGTCTGTTGTCGATATCTTTGTTACTCCAATGGATGGTAGCCTAGTCATTATGGAAGGTAGTTTTTGTACGATATTTTTGTTATTCCAATGGATGGTAGCGTTGTAATTATAGAAGGTAGTACATTGTCGAGATTTCAGTCACTATAATGGATGGTAGCCTTTTCATTATGGAAGGTAGTCTATTGTCGAGATTTTTGTTACTATAATAGATTGTAGCCTTGTCATTATGGAAGGTAGTTTTTTGTCGAGATTTTTGTTACTCCAATGGATGGTAGCCTAGTAATTATGGAAGGTAGTTTGTGTACGAGATTTTAGTTACTCCAATGGATGGTAGCCTTGTCATTATGGAAAGTAGTCTATTGTCGAGATTTTTGATACTCCAATGGATTATAGCCTTGTCATTATGGAAGGTAGCCTGTTGTCGATATTTTTGTTACTCTAAGGGATGGTAGCCTTGTCATTATGGAACGTAGTTAGTTGTCGAGATTTTTGTTATTCCAATGGATGGTAGCCTTGTCATTATGAAGGGTAGTCTATTGTCCAGATTTTTGTTACTATAATAGATTTATGGAAGGTAGTCTGTTGTCGAGATTTTTGTTACTCCAATGGATGGTAGCCTTCTCATTATAGAAGGTAGTATATTGTTGAGATTTTTGTCACTACAATGAATGGTAGCCTTGTCATTATGGAAGGTAGTCTGTTGTCGATATTTTTGTTACTATAATGGATTGTAACCTTGTCATTATGGAAGGTAGTCTGTTTTCGATATCTGTGTTACTCCAATGGATGGTAGCCTAGTCATCATTGAAGGTAGTTTGTTTACGATATTTTTGTTATTCCAATGGATGGTAGGATTGTCATTATAGAAGGTAGTACATTGTCGAGATTTCAGTCACTACAATGGATGGTAGCCTTGTCATTATGGAAGGTAGTCTATTGTCGAGATATTTGTTACTATAATAGATTGTAGCCTTATCATTATGGAAGGTAGTCTGTTGTCGAGATTTTTGTTACTCCAATGGATGGTAGCCTTATCATTATATAAAGTAGTATATTGTTGATATTTGTTAGAACAAAGTTTGAATCTACTACCCTATGTTTAAGTTTTGATGATAACAAAATGAAATGATATATTATTTATGTGATTCATGTATCAACTATTTGCTACCTAAAATATTACGTTCTGATTTGCAGAAACTCTGATATGTATAAGCAAGAGCACACCTAATCAGCATTAGAATATTGGTTCTTAACATCAGCATCAGAAGTTGCTATATCAGAATATCAGAATCAGAAGATTAACTCACGCGTATGCTGAAGCTTGATGAACAGAACTGCGCTCAACACTCTGATAAAGACAACAACAGTTCATCAGTAGCTAAGCAGAGTCAGAATGAAGCCAAGCCAGAATATGCTTTAAGTAGCAACGGTACTGTGCATTGAAAGCGTATTATTACCAACGGCATCATTCCAGACAAGATCTGCTCAATAAGGAAAGTTTGTTATTGGCATTGAATCAAGATTATTGCTCCAACGTTAAACAATCTCAATGCTATATAAACAAGACTATGAAGATTGAATTGGCTAATGCTCTCCAACATTTTACACGCCTAAAAGCTAATCATCATCTTCCTTCTCTAAGTTTTCTAAACGCTACATATCTCCTTACTCAATCATTGTTTAGCAATCTAGTTTCATAAGCTTAAGTTGTGTAACATCACAGTTGTGATACAGTTTTGTAGAAAACATTCACACACCTAATTTTATCTTCTTTATAAGAAAGTGTTTCCTTGACAAACCGGGTTGTGGTTTGCATCAAGAAGGCTTTAGCAGTTGTTAAAGCAGATTGTAATATTCAGTTGAATATAGTGGATTAAGACCTCGTTGGAGAGAGGCGAAATCACCTTGACGGGTGGACTGGAGTAGTTTGAGATCAAACGAACCAGGATAAAAACACCGTGTTCATTGCAAGTGTTTTTCAGTTTTACAATTCAACCCCCCTTCTTGTGTTTTTCACTTCTTCAATTGGCATCAAAGCGCCTGGTTCTGAGCTAAAACACTTAACCGTGTCAGTACAAGATCCAGCGTCAGAAAAACACAATGGCAGGAAACTATTCTTACACCAGCAATGACAACCATGAGGACAGAGACAGATTCAGGAGCAAACCTCCAGTCTTTGATGGAGAAAACTTTGATTACTGGAAAGACAGAATTGAAAGCTTCTTTCTGGCACATGATGCTGATCTGTGGGATATGGTGACAGATGGATACACGCACCCTGTGAATGCAAGCGGTCAGAAGATTAATAGAAAAACAATGACTGACCAACAAAAGCGTGACTTCAAGAATCACCACAAGGCCAGAACCATCCTTCTCAGCGCCATCTCCTATACTGAATATGAAAAGATCTCCAACAGAGACACAGCAAAGAACATTTTTGACTCACTCAGAATGACGCATGAGGGAAACGTTTAGGTCAAAGAAACTAAAGCTCTGGCGCTCATTCAGAAATATGAGGCGTTCAAAATGGAAGAATCTGAATCCATTGAAACAATGTTCTCAAGATTCCAGATTCTGGTAGCTAGTCTCAAGGTTCTGGACAAAGGATACTCTACTGCTGACCATGTCAAGAAAATCATCAGAAGCTTACCCAAGCAGTGGAGACCAATGGTTACAGCTCTGAAGCTAGCAAAAGATCTCAACAAAATTACTCTGGAGGAACTTATCAGCTCCCTCAGAAGTCATGAGATAGAGCTAGAAGCTGACGAGCCTCAGAAGCAAGGTAAGCCTTTAGCATTGAAATCTAACAAAAAATCTGAATCTAAAGTTTTACAGGCAGTTGAAGAAACATCTGATGGATCCTCATCAGAAGAAGACGAAATCTCCCTCCTCTCCAGAAGAGTAAATCAACTATGGAAGCAGAGGCAAAGGAAGTTCAGGAATCCCAGAAGATCTGATCAAAACGAGTCTTCTTCCAGATACAGAAGGACATATTCTTCTTCTGGATACAGAAGATCTGAAAGCTCCTCAAGTAGAAAAAAGCCAAACACCAAGGACATCATCTGCTATGAGTGCAATGAGCAAGGACACTACAAGAGTGACTGCCCAAAGCTTCAGAGGGAAAAGCCCAAAAAGAAGTTTGGAAGAGAAAAGAAGAAAAGTCTCATGGCTACATGGGATGACTCTGACTCGTCTAAAGCTGACTCAGAATCAGATGATGAGAGGGCAAACATAGCTCTCATGGCTAACATTTCAGAAGATAGTGAAGCTTCTGAATCAGATACTGAAGAGGTATTTCCTAACTTTGCTGTTAATTTTACCAAGGCTGAACTTGCTGAAAGCCTTAATGAAATCCTGGAAAGGTATTAGCAGATTAGAATTAAATTCAGAGACCTGAAAAGGAATCTTGAATCTGACTATAATAAGACTGAGAGTCTTAAATTGGAGAATTCTGAGCTGAGAATTAAGATCTCAAAATTAGAAAATACTTTACAAAACTCTCAGAAGGAACCAATTTCTGAAACTCCCAGCAACGTTGATGAGATCATCAAGGAGTATGATCACAGTTTCCAGAAGTTCCTTGCTAAAAGCATAGATAGAAGCAAAATGGCTTCAATGATCTATGGAGTTAGAAGAAACGGCAGGAAAGGAATATGATACCAAGGTAAGGTTCCTACACCAAAGAATGTCATGGACTTAACCATTAAACACACTCCTCTGAATTCACATTCTGTGTATGGTCACACACATGATATTAAATAAACTAGCAGTAAGTACTCTGTGAAACCAAAATTCAACCAGAGTTTTGGTAAATCTAACAAATCAGGACCCAAGAAAATCTGGGTACCTAAGGATAAAATAATACATGTTCCAGATATCTTTAGCAGCAAGTCAGAAACACCAGTCATGGTACCTGGACTCTGGCTGCTCGCGACACGTGACGGGAAGAAGGCATATGTTCCAAAGCCTGGAACTTAAGCCTGGAGGCCACGTTGGCTTTGGAGGCAATCAGAGGGGAAATATCATCGGCTCTGGAACTGTAGGTAATGGAAATATTCCCTCTATTAATAATGTTCTCCTAGTAGATGGATTAATGCATAATCTGTTATCCATAAGTCAATTAAGTGATAACGGTTATGATATAATCTTTAATCAAAAATCATGTAAAGCTGTTAGTCAGAAAGATGGGACTATCCTGTTTAATGGTAAGAGGAAAAACAACATTTACAAAATCAAACTTTCTGAACTAAAGAGTCAGAATGTAAAGTGCCTTCTGTCTGTTAACAACGAGCAGTGGATCTGGCACAGAAGATTGGGGCATGTTAGTATGAGAAGAATATCTCAGATTAACAGACTCAATCTGGTCAGAGGACTTCCTAATTTGAAGTTCAATTCAGATGCTCTGTGTGAAGCATGTCAGAAAGGCAAGTTTGCAAAACCTTCTTTTAAATCTAAAAATGTTGTTTCTACCTCTAAGCCATTAGAACTTCTGCACATTGACTTATTTGGACCAGTTAAAACTGCCTCAGTCAGTGGCAAGAAGTATGGGTTACTAATCGTAGATGACTATAGCAGATGGACATGGGTAAAGTTCTTAAGACACAAGGACGAGTCACACTCTGTGTTTGTTACCTTCTGTAACCAAGTTCAGAATGAAAAGGTTCTTAGAATCGTTAAAGTCAGAAGTGATCATGGTGGAGAATTTGAAAACAAAGATTTTGAGTCATTCTTTAATGACAGAGGCATTCTGCATGGTTTCTCTTGTCCTAGAACTCCCCAACAAAATGGAGTTGTAGAACGAAAGAACAGAACATTGCAAGGAATGGCCAAAACCATGATCAATGAGACAAACGTTGCTAAGATCTTCTGGGCAGAGGCAATAAACACAGCGTGCTACATTCAGAATAGAATCTCAATAAGACCTATTCTGGAAAAGACTCCATATGAACTGTGGAAGAACAGAAAGCCCAACATTTCATATTTTCATCCATTTGGATGTACCTGTTTTATGTTAAATACAAAGAATTATTTGAACAAGTTTGACTCTAAAGCACAGAAGTGTATTATGTTAGGATACTCTGAATGCTCAAGAGGGTACAGAGTATACAATACCGAAACACAGATTGTGGAAGAATCAATCAGTGTTCGTTTTGATGATAAGCTTGACTCTGAAAAGTCAAAGCAGAATGAAGTTTTTGCAGGTATGGAAATTGAATTTACAGGTTCTGAAGACAAGTCATCAGAAGCTCTCAACACAGACACTCCTTCAACATCTGAAAGGAGCGCTGCTAGCAATCCTACAACAGCTGCTGATCAACCTCAGAAGAGATTACCCAGAAGCAGTTTGGATCACCCAGAAGAGTCTATCTTAGGAAGAAAGGAAGATCCAATTAGAACAAGAGCAAGCTTCAGAAACTCTGAAGAAACCCTCATGGGACTTGTGTCTCTGATTGAACCTTCTTCTATTGATGAAGCACTTCTGGATAATGACTGGATTCTGGCAATGCAAGAAGAGCTGAATCAATTCACCATAAATGACGTATGGGATCTTGTTCCCAGACCAAAAGGATTCAACGTCATTGGTACAAGATGGGTCTTTAGAAACAAGCTAAATGAACAAGGTGAAGTCATCAGAAACAAAGCACGAATGGTTGCACAAGGTTATAGTCAGCAAGAGGGGATATACTATACAGAAACCTTTGCTCCAGTCGCCAGGTTAGAATCTATCAGACTTTTAATTTCATTTGCTGTTAATAGAGGCGTCACTCTGTATCAGATGGATCTCAAGAGTGCATTCTTAAATGGTTATATAGAAGAAGAGGTTTACGTGCACCAACCCCCTGGTTTTGAAAATACAAAACATCCAGAACATGTTTTCAAACTAAAGAAGTCACTATATGCTCTGAAACAAGCTCCCAGAGCTTGGTATGAAAGGCTAAGTAACTTTCTGTTAGAAAATGAATTCACCAGAGGGAAGGTGGACACTACCTTATTCTATAAATCAGTTAAGAATGACATCTTAGTCTGTCAAATTTATGTTGATGATATTATTTTTGTTTCTACTAATCCTTCTCTTGGAAGAAAATTTGCTAAGTGTATGCAGGCAGAATTTGAGATGAGCCTCATGGGGGAACTGAAATTCTTTCTAGGAATTCAGATCAATCAAACTCCAGAGGGAACTTACATTCATCAGAGCAAATACATCAGAGATCTTCTGAAGAAATTTGACCTCTCAGAATGTAAGCCATCTGAAATTCTGGCTGCAGATACTCAATGTCACGTCCAATGTTATGACACCGTATCTGACTTACTATATGACAGTAAATACAAAAGCAGTAAATAACACAGTCAATTGTTTACCCAGTTCAGTGTGCAACAACACCTACTCTGGGGGCTACCAAGCCAGGGAGAGAATCCACTATAAGAGATGTTAATTCAGGAATAAACCAACCAGTTTATCTCCTTCACTTAAGACCTACCCAATGCAATTCTAATCTAAGTACAACTTAAACCTGAGTTCCTACTCACTCCCCCTCAATCACAGCAGTGATACATAAACCAATTTGACTTAAGAATTGATGAAGACACTCTTCAAAACACGCACTTGATTAAGCTTCACAACTTTTTAATCAAGTAACACAATCACTCGTGCTTCACAGCTTTGAGTGATGTACACAACTAACTTGACTCTGCTTCACAGCTTTAGTCAAGTAACATTCAAACACTCTTGCTTCAAAGCTTTGAGTGCTACACAACCCTTACAATTGAAACCTATTCCAAGGCACTTATCACAATGATAATTGCTTGGAGTACAATAAACAAATCTATACAGATTACAAAATTGATCTTCTAATCAATCAGCAGGGATCACTTGAAAAACCACAGCTCTGTTGAATATATAGCAGCTGTAACTTCAGTTAGGGTTTCCACAAACCTAGGGTTGATTCCATTTGACCTAAAGACCAGGTCACAGTACTTTATTGATCAGGTTAGGATTGAGCTAGGTTACTCCTCAGAAAACGCAGGATTCTGTTCAGAAAGGACTGAGTTATTTCCTGAAAAAACTCAGACTTATCCAATCCTGCAATCCTGTTAGTTCAGAACAGGATGTCATAACATCTGTTATGACATCTGAGAAAACCTGTCTACTGATTTAGAAAAATGTGATCATTTTGCAAACATGCTCAGATACACACTTATAAACATCAGTATTTGAATTACAATATTTTTCTGCACATGTACCTATTGAGTTAGTACAACCTGAACTAGAATGTTATGACATCAGTCATGACATTCACACATACAATTGGGATTTACCAAAATTGCAAGCCAATACCTAAACACCTACAAGCTCCGCCTTTGGCAGATTTTTGGCTAAAGTCCCTAAACAATCAGAGATAGATAGATAGCAGCAGAAATAAGTGACAGAAGTGACAGCAGAAAAATATAATGTCAAGTACTAATTAAGCAAGTACCAAAATATTCTCCCCCTCTTTAGCCACAAACGGGCCAAAGATACATGTTCATAAAGTTATACAGTTATCCAAAACAAAATAATGAGATCAGCAGCTGACAACAGCAAAACACACTTCCAAACTCCACCAGCAACACCACCAAGCAGCAATCAACCTTCAAGCACTGTCATCAGATCCAGAGGATCCAGGCTTCTTTCTTTTCTTGTGAGCAATGTCAGCATTCTTCTCTTTGTTTGATGTCTCAACATTCTTAGAGACATCTGGATTTGTTTCAGCATTTGATCTATCTTGGTTCAGAGGAAAAGAAATGCCAGGAACTGAGTGGTTTTCGTTCAGAATTCTTGAAACAATTTTTGCTATTGCTTGATTAACATAGGTTGTCCCTTCCCTATTTGCAATTTCAGGGGGAACTGAAGAGAAAGGATGAGATGGATTACCTGCATGTCTTGTTCTCAACTCTTTTTCCTTGGTGGGGTTAGTTTTATGAGAACAGATTTCCAGAACGTCAGAGTCCAGACAGGAAGAGATTGTCCCAGAATTTTGATCAGAGGAAGAGGTTGAGATGGTCGTCTTGGATGATGATGGCGTTTGAGACATTTTGTCAGTTTTGAAGGACCAACAGCAAATGAGAAGAAATTTCTGATTGAGAGACTGAGTTTTGATGAGGAGACGAGAGAGTAAAGAAGCAAAGGAGTGCCTATTCAACTTCTTAAAAGAATTGTAGGAAATGAGAAAATACAATTTTAAACCAATCAGAACAGGCATAAGTCCTTTGGTCTTTGTTTTAAGCAAAATTAATTGCTACAATTCCTCATGTTGGCAAATACCCAGCTTACCCCTTAAGTTTTCAAATTGGTTTGCATCCAAAGCCTTGGTAAAAATGTCAGCCAGCTGTAGCTCAGTGGCAACATGTTCCAATTTGATTGTCTTCTCTTCTACAAGGTCTCTAATAAAGTGATGTCGTATGTCAATATGTTTGGTCCTGCTATGCTGAATGGGATTCTTGGATATGTTGATTGTACTCAGATTGTCACAGTACAATGTCATAACATCTTGTGTGACATTATACTCAGTGAGCATCTGTTTCATCCATATCATTTGAGAGCAGCTACTACCAGCTGCAATATATTCAGCTTCAGCAGTGGAAAGAGACACACAATTCTGTTTCTTGCTGAACCAGGAAACCAGATTACTTCCCAAAAAGAAACATCCTCTAGAGGTGCTTTTTCTATCATCAGCACTACCAGCCCAATCAGCATCACAGTAACCAGTCAGAGTCGGTTCACAGCCATGAGTATACAACAATCCATAGTTGTAAGTACCACTTACATACTTCAAAATTCTCTTCACTTGATTGATATGACTGACTTTGGGATCAGCTTGGTATCTAGCACAAACTCCAACTGCAAAGGCAATATCAGGTCTGCTGGCAGTTAAGTACAACAAGCTTCCTATCATGCTTCTGTACAGACTTTGATCCACCTTAACCCCACTTGAATCTTTGGAGAGCTTTAGATGAGTAGGAGCAGGAGTCCTTTTGTGACTTGCATTCTCCATACCAAACTTCTTTACAATATTCTTAGCATACTTGCTTTGAGATAAGAAGATTGAGTCCTCCATCTGTAAGACTTGTAGTCCAAGAAAATAAGTTAGTTCTCCCATGAGACTCATTTCAAATTCAGCCTGCATCTGGTCAGCAAAGTGTTTAACCATATGTTCTGACATTCCGCCAAACACTATGTCATCAACATATATTTGGGCAACCATCAACTTCCCTCCTTCAGTTTTGACAAATAGAGTTTTGTCCAAGCCTCCTTTTCTGTAGCCTTTGTCTGAGAGAAACTTTGTTAACCTGTCATACCATGCTCTAGGAGCTTGTTTCAGCCCATATAGAGCTTTTCTCAATTTGTAAACATGATCAGGATGCGTTGGATCCACAAAACCTTTAGGTTGTTCCACATAAGCTTCCTCATTTAAGTACCCATTTAGAAAGGCACTTTTCACATCCATCTAAAATAACTTGAACTTCAGAAGACAAGCAATTGACAACAAGAGTCTGATTGATTCCAACCTGGCTACAGGTGCAAAGGTTTCATCAAAGTCAACCCCTTCAACCTGGGTGTATCCTTGAGCAACAAGTCTTGCCTTATTTCTGGTGACAACTCCTTCAGCATCTGACTTGTTCTTGAATATCCATTTTGTCCCAATGATGTTAGTTCCTTCAGGTCTAGGAACCAGTTCCCAAACTTCATGTTGCTTGAATTGGTTCAGTTCATCTTGCATTGCACCAATCTAATATTCATCAGTTAAGGCTTCCTTGACATTTCTTGGTTCCATTTTGGACACAAAACAAGAATTTGAGATGATTTCTCTAGATCTTGTGATGACTCCACTATTGGGATCTCCTATGATGAGCTCTTTTGGATGATCCTTCTGAATTCTGATGGAAGGAGTCTTGCTAGCTTCCTTTATTTCAGATTCTGTTGTGGTGGAGTTGGGTAGATCATCCTGTTGGGTTGAAGTCTCAAAGAATGTCTCAACAGTACAAGGAACATCTATTTCTTCATGATAGTCATCAATTATAACATTTATTGATTCCATCATGGTTTTGGTTCTGGAGTTGAATACTCTATAAGCTCTGCTGTTTGAGGAGTATCCTAGAAATATGCCTTCATCACTTTTGGAGTCCAGTTTTCTTCTCTGTTCACGATCAGATAGGATATAGCATTTGCTGCCAAACACATGGAAGTACTTCACAGTTGGTTTTCTTCCTTTCCAGAGTTCATATATGGTGGATGAGGTTCCCTTTCTCAAGGTGACCCTGTTATGAACATAGCAAGCTGTATTCATAGCTTCAGCCTAAAAATACATAGGAAGTCTTTTGGCATGTAACATTGCTCTGGCAGATTCTTGTATGGTCTTGTTTTTTCTTTCCACAACTCCATTTTGCTGAGGTGTTATGGGAGAAGAAAACTCATGACTGATTCCTTCTGAAGCACAGAAGTCATCAAACTTGTTGTTTTCAAATTCCTTGCCATGATCACTTCTGATTCTGACAATACATCCTTCCTTCTCTCTTTGAATTCTCTTGCACAGTTCTCTAAAAACTTCAAATGCATCTGATTTTTCCCTAATGAAATTAATCCAGGTGAATCTGGAAAAATCATCCACAACTACATAGGCATATCTTTTACCACCAAGGCTCTCTACTTGCATTGGTCCCATCAGATCCATATGGAGGAGTTCTAGAACCTTAGAGGTGGTCAGATGTCTTGACTTTGGATGTGACATCCTAGTCTGCTTACCCACCTGACATTCACCACAAACTCTTCCTTCATCAATTTGCAGTTTTGGAATCCCTCTGACTGCCTCCAAGGAGATAATCCTCTTCATACCCCTTAGGTGAAGATGGCCAAGTTTTTGGTGCCACAGTTTCACCTCTTTTTCTTCTTTTGCAATGGAACACACAGATGAGAAATTGGTGTTCTCAGCCTCCCACAAGTAACAGTTTTCTTTGGATCTGACTCCTTTCATTACTATCTCTTGTTTGTCATTGATTACAAGGCATTCAGATATTGAGAAATTGACCTTGAATCCTAGATCACACAGTTGACTGATACTAATGAGATTAGCGGTCAGTCCTTTCACCAGCAGTACTTCATTTAGACTTGGAACTCCAGGGCAGTCCAAATCACCAACTCCTTTGATTTCACCTTTAGCCCCATCTCCAAAGGTCACAAAACTGGGGGTGTGAGGCTTAAAATTATTGAGGAGATTCTTGATTCCAGTCATATGTCTGGAACATCCACTGTCAAAGTACCAGTCTTCCTTTGCAGAGACCCTCAGGGAAGTGTGAGCTATCAGTGCAGTAGCCTTTTTCTTCCATTGAGGAGCATGTGGTACCTTTTTAGACTTAGGTTTGACACATGAGTTCTGATTAGGGTATCCATGTAATCTGAAGCAGAAGTGCTTTATGTGGCCATATCTACCACAATGATGACATTTCCGTCTTTGGTACCTTTTCCTCATATGTTTCTGTTCCTGATGTCGAGAGTTGTGTTGAGACATCTGTTTTGACATTTGCCTACCAGAACCAGATTTCGTTGCTTTCATAAATCCTAGACCAGATTTATTTCCCACATTTTGTCCAATCTGTAGGATCTCTTCCAATTTGTCAGTTCCATTCGTCAACATCTTGACAGATTTGGTCATTTGATTCAGTTGTGAGTTCAGCAATTGAACTTCTCCTTCTAGATGACTTATAGTTTCAAGGTTTGCCCGTTTTTTAGCCTCCATATTTATGATGAGTTTTGATTGTTTCTCATTCTGCACACAGACTTCAGTACTTCTGATACACAATTCCTTGTACGTTTCAGCCAGTTCTTCAAAAGTCACCTCTTCATCACTGATGTCACTTTCAGAGGTACAAACACCAGTTAAAGCAGTAACTCGTTTGGCAGTCTCTTCTTCAGAATTACTTTCTGAATCACAGTCAGACCAAGTAACTGTCATTCCTTTTTGTTTCTTAAGAAAGGTAGGACATTCAGCTCGAATATGCCCATATCCTTCACAACCATGGCATTGAATTCCTCTGCCTTGAACTCCCTTCTCATCTGACCTTGGTCTTCTGCTGGAACGGTCAATGTTAGAGGAAATGTTATGAACATTAGACCTTGACTTTGGATCTATTCTTTTGATGAGTTTGTTGAACTGTCTTCCGAGCATCGCTATAGCTTCTGAAATGTTTTCTTCAACATCAGTGTTGGACACAAGTGCTATGCTCTTGTTCTTTTTGACATCATCATTAGTGATTCCCATCTCAAAAGTCTGAAGAGACCCAATAAGTTCATCCACTTTCAACTTGCTAATGTCCTGGGCTTCCTCAACGGCAGTCACCTTCATTGCAAATCTTTTAGGCAAGGATCTGAGAATCTTCCTCACCAGTTTTTCTTCTGACATTTTTTCTCCCGGTGCTCCTGAGGTGTTGGCAATCTCCAAGATGTTCATGTGAAACTCATGAATGGTTTCATCTTCCATCATTTTTAGATTCTCAAACTTAGTGGTCAACATCTGAAGCCTTGACATTTTTACTTTGGAAGTTCCCTCATGAGTATTTTTGAGAGTGTCCCAAACTTCCTTGGCCAGTTCATATTGATGAACTAATCTGAAAATGTTTCTATCAATTCCATTGAACAAGGCATTTAGAGATTTGGAATTTCCCAGGGCTAGCTCATCTTCTTCTTTACTCCAATCTTCCTCAGGCTTCAGACTGATTGTCCCATCTTCCTTAGTTATGGTGGGATGAATCCATCCTTTGTCAGCAGCTCTCCAAGCCTTTTTGTCCAGAGATTTTAGGAAGGCAATCATACAAGGTTTCCAGTAGTCATAATTAGTTCCATCCAGAATGGGTGGTCTATTTCCAAAAACTCCTTCTTTGTCCATAGTGCCAGAAAGTGATATCCCTAGATCTCACCCAGTAATACAGGCAGGGTGCCTGCTCTGATGCCAATTGAAATTTTGGCTGCAGATACTCAATGTCACGTTCAATGTTATGACACCGTATCTGACTTACTATATGACAGTAAATACAAAAGCAGTAAATAACACAATCAATTGTTTACCCAGTTCAGTGTGCAACAACACCTACTCTGGGGGCTACCAAGCCAGGGAGAGAATCCACTATAAGAGATGTTAATTCAGGAATAAACCAACCAGTTTATCTCCTTCACTTAAGACCTACCCAATGCAATTCTAATCTAAGTACAACTTAAACCTGAGTTCCTACTCACTCCCCCTCAATCACAGCAGTGATACATAAACCAATTTGACTTAAGAATTGATGAAGACACTCTTCAAAACACACACTTGATTAAGCTTCACAACTTTTTAATCAAGTAACACAATCACTCGTGCTTCACAGCTTTGAGTGATGTACACAACTAACTTGACTCTGCTTCACAGCTTTAGTCAAGTAACATTCAAACACTCTTGCTTCAAAGCTTTGAGTGCTACACAACCCTTACAATTGAAACCTATTCCAAGGCACTTATCACAATGATAATTGCTTGGAGTACAATAAACAAATCTATACAGATTACAAAATTGATCTTCTAATCAATCAGCAGGGATCACTTGAAAAACCGCAGCTCTGTTGAATATATAGCAGCTGTAACTTCAGTTAGGGTTTCCACAAACCTAGGGTTGATTCCGTTTGACCTAAAGACCAGGTCACAGTACTTTATTGATCAGGTTAGGATTGAGCTAGGTTACTCCTCAGAAAACGCAGGATTCTGTTCAGAAAGGACTGAGTTATTTCCTGAAAAAACTCAGACTTATCCAATCCTGCAATCCTGTTAGTTCAGAACAGGATGTCATAACATCTATTATGACATCTGAGAAAACCTGTCTACTGATTTAGAAAAATGTGATCATTTTGCAAACATGCTCAGATACACACTTATAAACATCAGTATTTGAATTACAATATTTTTCTGCACATGTACCTATTGAGTTAGTACAACCTGAACTAGAATGTTATGACATCAGTCATGACATTCACACATACAATTGGGATTTACCAAAAATGCAAGCCAATACCTAAACACCTACACCATCAAAGATTCCAATGCATCCCACGTGCATTCTGGAAAGAGAAGAGGTAAGCAAAAATGTAGAACAAAAATTCTACAGAGGTATGATTGGCTCTCTCCTTTATCTGACAGCTTCAAGACCTGATATATTATTCAGCGTTTGTATTTGTGATAGATTCCAATCAGATCCTAGAGAATCTCACTTAAAAGTTGTTAAGCGAATTTTCAAGTATCTGAAAGGTACTACTAATCTGGGTTTGTTTTATAGAAAATCTAGTGATTATAGTTTAGTAGGCTACTGCGATGCTGACTTTGCTGGAGACAGAGTGGAGCGTAAAAGTACTTCTGGAAGCTGCCAGTTTCTGGGAGAAAATCTGATCTCTTGGTCCAGCAAAAGGCAATCAACAATTGCGCTATCAACAGCAGAAGCTGAGTACATAGCAGCAGCACGATGTAGCACACAATTGCTCTGGATGAAAAGTCAGCTTGAAGACTTCAAAATTTTTAAGAGTAACATTCCTATACTCTGATAATACTTCTGTTATTTGCTTAAGTAAGAATCCTATTTTACATTCTAGAGCAAAGCATATAGAAATAAAACATCACTTCATTAGGGACTATATTCAGAAAGGAATTTTGAATTTAAAATTTATAGATACAGACCATCAATGGGCTGATATCTTCACTAAACCCCTTTCTGAAGATAGGTTCAATTTCATTCTGAAACATCTCAACATGAAAATCTGCCCAGAGTGAAAATGTTTTAATTCCATATATTTATCTTCAGAATGTATTTGTTGTACTGTGAACTTCTGATCAATCTCTTTTCAGAAAGATAGAACATGCAGATTGTATCAGATGCTAGTCTAAAGATCTGAGAGTCTAAGCTCAAAGACAGACGTGCTGATCACTACATCAAACAAGTGTCATCCAATCATCAGCAAATCTGTGAAGCAGAGCGCGTGCACGCTTCTGAGAAGGCAAAACGCTGATTGGGTGCATTGAGACACATGTCTGGTAACCGTTTTAAGTATCTTTCTCAAATCCCCCAAAATCAGCAAGCATTAAATGAAAGTAATCATGTTTTTAAAACGTAATCATGATTTTATTTCTCTCTCTTGAAAACGTTTTCAATTTCAAAATATTCTGAAACCTATTTAAACATGTTAACCTCTCACTTTAATCTTTTACAGTTTCTCATTATTTCTCAAGTATTCTCTGCATTTTTCTGTGTTCATCTCTCTCAAACCCATTTTCTCAGTTTTTCTCAAAAATCCTTAAGTATGAACATGGCAACCTCCAGCAGTGCTTCTGCAGGTTCTCAGAAGAAAGCATCATCTGAACAGTATCAAGTTCCATTCAGAACACTCCTCACTCCTGTGAAGAATCTTGAAGTGTTATCTGAATTGATCATTGATTTTGGAAGCCTGAAGGAAAACGGTTTTGAATTAACAGAAGAAGTTAGGGCACAAAAATGGGAAAGGTATTTTGATAGGTTGGTTGGACCAACATTTCCAATGTTAGTCAAGGAGTTCTGGATTCATGCAACTGCTTCAACGCATCAAGTCACCTCCTACATTATGGGGAAGAAGATTGTGATCACTGAGGATCACATAGCAAGGTTAATTGGTTACAGTGGCGGTGGCGTCCGCTGTATTGATATGGCTGAGAGATGTGCTGACGTGGGCGTCATAGCAGAAAGGATTTTCACCCATGGGGTGCCAAGCAGCAATATCAGAGATCTGAAGGATCACCACAGAGTTTGGGCGAAGATAATTCTGGGTTTTTTAACCATAGGAAGCCAACTAGGTCCCCTGATTACATAAATGTAGATCAACAGTTTCTGATCTACTTTATCAATCAGAAGGTAAAAATCAACTTGGATCATCTTCTGTTTAATCACCTCAGAACAAGCGTGAAGGAAACCAGGGAAGAAGAAAGAACAAAGAGGGATTGGATACCGTTTGGAAGGTTGATATCAAATATTCTGACTGAGAATAGGCTGATAGAGCATCTGATAGGAGCTCAAGAGTTAAGCACCATTGAACCAACGATTGGGAAGCCTATGAACGCGAAGAACTTAAAGAAAATGAAGTTGATAGAGAATATCAAAAAGGAACCCAACGCTACTCCTATTGCTGATATCACCAGCAGAAGAGTCCCACTGAGTGACTTTCCTTTATTTTCTGAGATAGAATCCAAACCAGTCGTGGTTCTCAGATATCTGGACGCGTGCAAAGCTGATGGTACAGATCCCAATCTGAAGATCAAAGATCTGCACCAACCTCAACCAGAAGTGACACTGAAGAAGACGAAGAAAAGGAAGGCACCTTCAGAAGGATCATCCCAGCAGACACCCAAGAAAAGAGGTAATTTATCTGCTGCTTCTGTTTTAAATTCTTTTACTATTCCAGCATCAATCCCAGCTCCAACCTCTCATAGAATCTCAATCCCCATCCCAACAATATATGAAACTGAACCAGAAGATGACCCTTCTGAGTTATTACAACTCAGAAGACCCCGAACCACACATCCCAAATCAACAATATCAACAACATCAGCAATTGAAAAAGTGTTGTCTGACATTGATCAACACACTTCTGATCACTCCTCCATTAATCCAAACTCTGAACCACAAATTGTCCCTTCTCCACAACCAGAACAACCTCTCTCATCCATTCTAGAAGAACCTCTTATCCCTGAACAACCAGAAATTCCAACAACTTCTCCACAACCAGCAATTCCGTCTCCCTCTCCTCAACCAGAAATTCATCCACCATCACCTCAACCTGAGTTTCATCACTCTGAAACTCCAACTCCTCCACCTTCTGAACCTCATTCACCTCAATCACCTCAACCATCACCTCTGGCAATCCAGCTGCCATGTGGAACAACAGTCACAATGGCCCAGCTGCCATCCTCGCCTGAAACCACACCACCAAATACTCCCAAAACCCCAAACAGTCCAATCATTATTTCTGATTCTCCCACTCCATCTCCAAAACAAACAGCTCCCAAGCAAACCACCGAAAACCCCAGCAGGACCTTCATAGATTTAACAATCCTTGACCGTCTTGCTGATCTGAAAAATAAAATAGCCATTCCAAAACCAAAACAACCAGATGTTGGCTCTGGTATTATGAATTTTGAAACAGGTCTGCAGCAGTGGATTGCTTCTCTGAAGCAAGTCTGTCCTAGAATAATTGACCCAGCTGCCTCTGACCAGCTCTGGTCACAATTCAGAATTTGGGTACATGCTGAAGCCCTCAAGTTGCAGGATATCAACTATGAGCAGGCACAAGAAAACTTCAGCAAGCTGCTGAAGGAAGTTGAAAGTCAGCTGCCACAGGAAAACGTGCTCCCTCTGGATAGTGAGCCATGGTCTGAGAAACAGCCAGCTTCAAAGGTGCAACCAGAAGAAGACAAGACTATTCAAGCTGAAGCAAGTCAACCAGAAGATGTTTTATTAAGAACCTTTCAATATGACAAGTTTTTCTGCTCTAAATGTTTTAGCACATTACTTACACTTTTTGATTGCTGACAAAAAGGGGGAGAACGAGAACAAGAATGATATTTTTCTAATAACGGATTACTAAGACAGAAAATCTCAAACATTCTAACTCTGATATACTTGAATATGTCTTCGGTTTTTGCTTAAGTCTACAGGTACAAGAATGCTCCATGATACTCTGAAGAACTAAAGCTCTGATACTTCTGACCCAAAGCAAAGCTCTGATAAGAAAAGCTCTGATACGCTGATCTGAAGCTCTGCTCTGATATGCTGATCTAAAGCTTCTGATAGTCAAAACTCTGAGATTCTGATGTTCAAAGAATGGCAATAAAGATCTGATCCCGAAGAACTCTTGGAATTAAAAAGGGAAGCAATAAATTCAGGGGGAGTATCTCTCAACTCTGATATCTCTTATCTTTGATAACCTCTTACTCTGATACAGCTTATCATTTAGTTATCTCTAATACTTTTTCACGTTATTTTCAATTAAAAAATATCTAGTTTTTGGCATCATCAAAAAGGGGGAGATTGTTAGAACAAAGTTTGAATCTACTACCCTATGTTTAAGTTTTGATGATAACAAAATGAAATGATATACTATTTATGTGATTCATGTATGAACTATTTGGTACCTAAAATATTACGTTCTGATTTGCAGAAACTCTGATAGGTATAAGCAAGAGCACACCTAATCAGCATCAGAATATTGGTTCTTAACATCAACATCAGAAGTTGCTATATCAGAATATCAGAATCAGAAGATTAACTCACGCGTATGCTGAAGCTTGATGAACAGAACTGCGCTCAACACTCTGATAAAGACAACAACAGTTCATCAGCAGCTAAGCAGAGTCAGAATGAAGCCAAGCCAGAATATGCTTTAAGTAGCAACGGTATTGTGCATTGAAAGCGTATTATTACCAACGGCATCATTCCAAACAAGATCTGCTCAATAAGGAAAGTTTGTTATTGGCATTGAATCAAGATTATTGCTCCAACGTTCAACAATCTCAATGCTATATAAACAAGACTATGAAGATTGAATTGGCTAATGCTCTCCAACATTTTACACGCCTAAAAGCTAATTATCGTCTTCCTTCTCTCAGTTTGTTAAACGCTACATATCTCCTTACTCAATCATTGTTTAGCAATCTAGTTTCATAAGCTTAAGTTGTGTAACATCACAGTTGTTATACAGTTTTGTAGAAAACATTCACACACCTAGTTTTATCTTCTTTATAAGAAAGTGTTTCCTTGATAAACCGGGTTGTGGTTTGCATCAAGAAGTCTTTAGCAGTTGTTAAAGAAGATTGTAATATTCAGTTGAATATAGTGGATTAAGACCTCGTTGGAGAGAAGCGAAATCACCTTGACGGGTGGACTGGAGTAGTTTGAGATCAAACGAACCAGGATAAAAATACCGTGTTCATTGCAAGTGTTTTTCAGTTTTACAATTCAACCCCCCTTCTTGTGTTTTCCAATTCTTCAATATTTTTGTTACTCTAAGGGATGGTAGCCTTGTCATTATGGAAGGTAGTTTGTTGTCGAGTTTTTTGTTACTCCAATGGATGGTAGCCTTGTCATTATGGAAGGTAGTCTGTTGTCGAGATTTTTGTTACTACAACAGATTGTAGCCTTGTCGTTATGGAAGATAATTTGTTATCGATATCTTTGTTACTCCAATGGATGGTAGACTAGTCATTATGGAAGGTAGTTTGTGTTCGAGATTTTAGTTACTCCAATGGATGGTAGCCTTGTCATTATGGAAGGTAGTATGTTGTCGAGATTTTTTATACTCTAATGGATTATAGCCTTGTCATTATGGAAGGTAGTCTGTTGTCGAGATTTTTGTTACTCTAAGGGATGGTAGCCTTGTCATTATGGAACGTAGTATGTTTTCGAGATTTTTGTTATTCCAATGGATGGTAGCCTTGTCATTATGAAAGGTAGTCTATTGTCGAGATTTTTGTTACCACAATAGATTCTAGCCTTGTCATTAAGAAAGGTAGTCTGTTGTCGGGATTTTTGTTACTCCATTGGATGGTAGCCTTATCAATATAGAAGGTAGTATATTGTTGAGATTTTTGTCACTACAGTGAATGGTAGCCTTGTCATTATGGAAGGTAGTTTGTTGTCGAGATTTTTGTTACTACAATGGATTGTAGCCTTGTCATTATGGAATGTAGTCTGTTGTCGATATCTTTGTTACTCAAATGGATGGTAGCCTAGTCATTATTGAAGGTAGTTTGTGTATGATATTTTTGTTATTCCAATGGAAGGTAGCGTTGTCATTATAGAAGGTAGTACATTGTCGAGATTTTTGTCACTACAATGGATGGTAGCCTTGTCATTATGGAAGGTAGTCTGTTGTCGAGATTTTTGTTACTACAATGGATTGTATCCTTGTCGTTATGGAAGGTAGTCTATTGTCGATATCTTTGTTACTCCAATGGATGGTAGCCTAGTCATCATTGAAAGTAGTTTGTGTACGATATTTTTGTTATTCCAATGGATGGTAGCATTGTCATTATAGAAGGTAGTACATTGTCGAGATTTCAGTCACTACAATGGATGGTAGCCTTGTCATTATGGAAGGTAGTCTATTGTCGAGATTTTTGTTACTATAATAGATTCTAGCCTTGTCATTATGGAAGGTAGTCTGTTGTCGAGATTTTTGTTACTCCAATGGATGGTACCTTTTCATTATGGAAGGTAGTCTGTTGTGGATATTTTTGTTACTCCATTGGATGGTTGCCTTGTCATTATGGAAGGTAGTGTGTTGTTTATATTTTTGCCACTACAATGGATGATATTTTTGTTATTCCAATGGATGGTAGCCTAGTCATTATGGAAGGTAGTCTGTTGTCGTGATTTTTGTTATTCCAATGAATGGTAGCCTTGTCATTATAGAAGGTAGTATGTTGTCGAGATTTTTGTTATTCTAATTGATGGTAGCATTGTTATTATAGAAGGTAGTATATTGTCGAGATTTTTGCCACTACAATGGATGGTAGCCTTGTCATTATGGAATGAAGTCTGTTGTTGAGATTTTTGTTACTACAAAGGATTGTAGCATTGTCGTTATGGAAGGTAGTGTATTGTCGATATCATTGTTACTCCAATGGATGGTAGCCTAGTCATTATGGAAGGTAGTCTGTTGTCGAGATTTTTGTTATTCTAATGGATGGTAGTGTTGTTATTATAGAAGGTAGTATATTGTCGAGATTTTGGCCACTACAATGGATGGTAGCCTTGTCATTATGGAATGAAGTTTGTTGTCGAGATTTTTGTTACTACAATGGATTGTAGCATTGTCGTTATGGAAGGTAGTCTATTGTGGATATCATTGTTACTCCAATGGATGGTAGCCTAGTCATTATGGAAGGTAGTCTGTTGTCGAGTTTTTTGTTACTCCAATGGATGGTAGCCTTGTCATTATGGAAGGTAGTCTGTTGTCGACATTTTTGTTACTACAATGGATTGTAGCCTTGTTGTTATGGAAGATAGTCTGTTGTCGATATATTTGTTACTCCAATGGATGGTAGCCTAGTCATTATGGAAGGTAGTTTGTGTTCTAGATTTTAGTTACTCCAATAGATGGTAGCCTTGTCATTATGGAAAGTAGTCTGTTGTCGAGATTTTTTATACTATAATGGATTATAGCCTTGTCATTATGGAAGGTAGTCTGTTGTCGAGATTTTTGTTACTCTAAGGGATGGTAGCCTTGTCATTATGGAACATAGTTTGTTGTCGAGATTTTTGTTATTCCAATGGATGGTAGCCTTGTCATTATGAAAGGTAGTCTATTGTCGAGATTTTTGTTACTATAATAGATTCTAGCCTTTTTATGAAAGGTAGTTTGTTGTCGGGATTTTTGTTACTCCAATGGATGGTATCCTTGTCATTATAGAAGGTAGTATATTGTTGAGATTTTTGTCACTACAATGAATGGTAGCCTCTATCATTATGGAAGGTAGTCTGTTGTCGAGATTTTTGTTACTACAATGGATTATAGCCTTGTCATTATGGAAGGTAGTTTGTTGTCGATGTCTTTGTTACTCCAATGGATGGTAGCATAGTCATTATTTAAGTTAGTTTGTGTATGATATTTTTGTTATTCCAATGGATGGTAGCGTTGTCATTATAGAAGGTACTACATTGTTAAGTTTTTTGTTACTATAATAGATTGTAGCCTTGTCATTATAGAAGGTAGTCTGTTGTCGAGATTTTTATTACTCCAATGGATGGTAGCCTTTTCATTATGGAAGGTAGTCTGTTGTCGATATTTTTGTTACTCCATTGGATGGTAGCCTTGTCATTATGGAAGGTAGTGTGTTGTCGATATTTTTGTTATTCCAATGGATGGTAGCCTAGTCATTATGGAAGGTAGTTTGTTGTCGTGACTTTTGTTATTCCAATGAATGGTAGCCTTGTCATTATGGAAGGTAGTATGTTGTAGATATCTTTGTTACTCCAATGGATGGTAGCCTTATCATTATAGAAGGTAGTATATTGTTGAGATTTTTGTCACTACAATGAATGGTAGCCTTGTCATTATGGAAGGTAGTTTCTTGTCGAGATTTTTGTTACTACAATGGATTGTAGCCTTGTCATTATGGAATATAGTCTGTTGTCGATATCTTTGTTACTCAAATGGATGGTAGCCTAGTCATTATTGAAGGTAGTTTGTGTACGATATTTTTGTTATTCCAATGGATGGTAGCGTTGTCATTATAGAAGGTAGTACATTGTCGAGATTTTTGTCACTACAATGGATGGTAGCCTTGTCATTATGGAAGGTAGTCTGTTGTCGAGATTTTTGTTACTACAATGGATTGTATCCTTGTCGTTATGGAAGGTAGTCTATTGTCGATATCTTTGTTACTCCAATGGATGGTAGCCTAGTCATCATTGAAAGTAGTTTGTGTATGATATTTTTGTTATTCCAATGGATGGTAGCATTGTCATTATAGAAGGTAGTACATTGTCGAGATTTCAGTCACTACAATGGATGGTAGCCTTGTCATTATGGAAGGTAGTTTATAGTCGAGTTTTTTGTTACTATAATAGATTCTAGCCTTGTCATTATGGAAGGTAGTCTGTTGTCGAGATTTTTGTTACACCAATGGATGGTACCTTTTCATTATGGAAGGTAGTCTGTTGTGGATATTTTTGTTACTCCATTGGATGGTTGCCTTGTCATTATGGAAGGTAGTGTGTTGTTGATATTTTTTTTATTCCAATGGATGGTAGCCTAGTCATTATGGAAGGTAGTTTGTTGTCGTGATTTTTGTTATTCCAATGAATGGTAGCCTTGTCATTATAGAAGGTAGTATGTTGTAGATATCTTTGTTATTCCAATGGATGGTAGCCTTGTCATTATGGAAGGTAGTCTGTTGTCGAGATTTTTGTTACTCTAAGGGATGGTAGCCTTGTCCATATGGAAGGTAGTCTGTTGTCGAGATTTTTGTTATTCTAATGGATGGTAGCGTTGTTATTATAGAAGGTAGTATATTGTCGAGATTTTTGCCACTACAATAGATGGTAGCCTTGTCATTATGGAATGAAGTTTGTTGTCGAGATTTTTGTTACTACAATGGATTGTAGCATTGTCGTTATGGAAGGTAGTCTATTGTCGATATCATTGTTACTCCAATGGATGGTAGCCTAGTCATTATGGAAGGTAGTCTGTTGTCGAGTTTTTTGTTACTCCAATGGATGGTAGCCTTGTTATTATGGAAGGTAGTCTGTTGTCGAGATTTTTGTTACTACAATGGATTGTAGCCTGGTTGTTATGGAAGATAGTCTTTTGTCGATATATTTGTTACTCCAATGGATGGTAGCCTAGTCATTATGGAAGGTAGTTTGTGTTCTAGATTTTAGTTACTCCAATAGATGGTAGCCTTGTCATTATGGAAAGTAGTCTGTTGTCGAGATTTTTTATACTATAATGGATTATAGCCTTGTCATTATGGAAGGTAGTCTGTTGTCGAGATTTTTGTTACTCTAAGGGAAGGTAGCCCCTCTCATTATGGAACGTAGTTTGTTGTCGAGATTTTTGTTATTCCAATGGATGGTAGCCTTGTCATTATGGAAGGTAGTCTATTGTCGAGATTTTTTTTACTATAATAGATTCTAGCCTTGTCATTATGAAAGGTAGTTTGTTGTCGGGATTTTTGTTACTCCAATGGATGGTAGCCTTGTCATTATAGAAGGTAGTATATTGTTGAGATTTTTGTCACTACAATGAATGGTAGCCTTGTCATTATGGAAGGTAGTCTGTTGTTGAGATTTTTGTTACTACAATGGATTGTAGCCTTGTCATTATGAAAGGTAGTTTTTTGTCGATATCTTTGTTACTCCAATGGATGGTAGCCTAGTCATTATTTAAGTTAGTTTGTGTATGATATTTTTGTTATTCCAATGGATGGTAGCGTTGTCATTATAGAAGGTACTACATTGTTGAGATTTTTGTAACTACAATGGATGGTAGCCTTTTCATTATGGAAGGTAGTCTGTTTTCGAGATTTTTGTTACTACAATGGATGGTAGCCTAGTCATTATGGAAGCTAGTTTGTTGTCGTGACTTTTGTTATTCCAATGAATGGTAGCCTTGTCATTATGGAAGGTAGTATGTTGTAGATATCTTTGTTACTCCAATGGATGGTAGCCTTATCATAATAGAAGGTAGTATATTGTTGAGATTTTTGTCACTACAATGAATGGTAGCCTTGTCATTATGGAAGGTAGTTTGTTGTCGAGATTTTTGTTACTACAATGGATTGTAGCCTTGTCATTATGGAATGTAGTCTGTTGTCGATATCTTTGTTACTCAAATGGATGGTAGCCTAGTCATTATTGAAGGTAGTTTGTGTACGATATTTTTGTTATTCCAATGGATGGTAGCGTTGTCATTATAGAAGGTAGTACATTGTCGAGATTTTTGTCACTACAATGGATGGTAGCCTTGTCATTATGGAAGGTAGTCTGTTGTCGAGATTTTTGTTACTACAATGGATTGTATCCTTGTCGTTATGGAAGGTAGTCTATTGTCGATATCTTTGTTACTCCAATGGATGGTAGCCTAGTCATCATTGAAAGTAGTTTGTGTATGATATTTTTGTTATTCCAATGGATGGTAGCATTGTCATTATAGAAGGTAGTACATTGTCGAGATTTCAGTCACTACAATGGATGGTAGCCTTGTCATTATGGAAGGTAGTTTATTGTCGAGTTTTTTGTTACTATAATAGATTCTAGCCTTGTCATTATGAAAGGTAGTTTGTTGTCCGGATTTTTGTTACTCCAATGGATGGTAGCCTTGTCATTATAGAAGGTAGTATATTGTTGAGATTTTTGTCACTACAATGAATGGTAGCCTTGTCATTATGGAAGGTAGTCTGTTGTTGAGATTTTTGTTACTACAATGGATTGTAGCCTTGTCATTATGAAAGGTAGTTTTTTGTCGATATCTTTGTTACTCCAATGGATGGTAGCCTAGTCATTATTTAAGTTAGTTTGTGTATGATATTTTTGTTATTCCAATGGATGGTAGCGTTGTCATTATAGAAGGTACTACATTGTTGAGATTTTTGTAACTACAATGGATGGTAGCCTTTTCATTATGGAAGGTAGTCTGTTTTTGAGATTTTTGTTACTACAATGGATGGTAGCCTAGTCATTATGGAAGGTAGTTTGTTGTCGTGACTTTTGTTATTCCAATGAATGGTAGCCTTGTCATTATGGAAGGTAGTATGTTGTAGATATCTTTGTTACTCCAATGGATGGTAGCCTTATCATAATAGAAGGTAGTATATTGTTGAGATTTTTGTCACTACAATGAATGGTAGCCTTGTCATTATGGAAGGTAGTTTGTTGTCGAGATTTTTGTTACTACAATGGATTGTAGCCTTGTCATTATGGAATGTAGTCTGTTGTCGATATCTTTGTTACTCAAATGGATGGTAGCCTAGTCATTATTGAAGGTAGTTTGTGTACGATATTTTTGTTATTCCAATGGATGGTAGCGTTGTCATTATAGAAGGTAGTACATTGTCGAGATTTTTGTCACTACAATGGATGGTAGCCTTGTCATTATGGAAGGTAGTCTGTTGTCGAGATTTTTGTTACTACAATGGATTGTATCCTTGTCGTTATGGAAGGTAGTCTATTGTCGATATCTTTGTTACTCCAATGGATGGTAGCCTAGTCATCATTGAAAGTAGTTTGTGTATGATATTTTTGTTATTCCAATGGATGGTAGCATTGTCATTATAGAAGGTAGTACATTGTCGAGATTTCAGTCACTACAATGGATGGTAGCCTTGTCATTATGGAAGGTAGTTTATTGTCGAGTTTTTTGTTACTATAATAGATTCTAGCCTTGTCATTATGGAAGGTAGTCTGTTGTCGAGATTTTTGTTACACCAATGGATGGTACCTTTTCATTATGGAAGGTAGTCTGTTGTGGATATTTTTGTTACTCCATTGGATGGTTGCCTTGTCATTATGGAAGGTAGTGTGTTGTTGATATTTTTGTTATTCCAATGGATGGTAGCCTTGTCATTATGGAAGGTAGTTTGTTGTCGTGATTTTTGTTATTCCAATGAATGGTAGCCTTGTCATTATAGAAGGTAGTATGTTGTAGATATCTTTGTTATTCCAATGGATGGTAGCCTTGTCATTATGGAAGGTAGTCTGTTGTCGAGTTTTTTGTTACTCCAATGGATGGTAGCCTTGTTATTATGGAAGGTAGTCTGTTGTCGAGATTTTTGTTACTACAATGGATTGTAGCCTGGTTGTTATGGAAGATAGTCTTTTGTCGATATATTTGTTACTCCAATGGATGGTAGCCTAGTCATTATGGAAGGTAGTTTGTGTTCTAGATTTTAGTTACTCCAATAGATGGTAGCCTTGTCATTATGGAAAGTAGTCTGTTGTCGAGATTTTTTATACTATAATGGATTATAGCCTTGTCATTATGGAAGGTAGTCTGTTGTCGAGATTTTTGTTACTCTAAGGGAAGGTAGCCCCTCTCATTATGGAACGTAGTTTGTTGTCGAGATTTTTGTTATTCCAATGGATGGTAGCCTTGTCATTATGGAAGGTAGTATATTGTCGAGATTTTTGTTACTATAATAGATTCTAGCCTTGTCATTATGAAAGGTAGTTTGTTGTCGGGATTTTTGTTACTCCAATGGATGGTAGCCTTGTCATTATAGAAGGTAGTATATTGTTGAGATTTTTGTCACTACAATGAATGGTAGCCTTGTCATTATGGAAGGTAGTCTGTTGTTGAGATTTTTGTTACTACAATGGATTGTAGCCTTGTCATTATGAAAGGTAGTTTTTTGTCGATATCTTTGTTACTCCAATGGATGGTAGCCTAGTCATTATTTAAGTTAGTTTGTGTATGATATTTTTGTTATCCCAATGGATGGTAGCGTTGTCATTATAGAAGGTACTACATTGTTGAGATTTTTGTAACTACAATGGATGGTAGCCTTTTCATTATGGAAGGTAGTCTGTTTTCGAGATTTTTGTTACTACAATGGATGGTAGCCTAGTCATTATGGAAGGTAGTTTCTTGTCGTGACTTTTGTTATTCCAATGAATGGTAGCCTTGTCATTATGGAAGGTAGTATGTTGTAGATATCTTTGTTACTCCAATGGATGGTAGCCTTATCATAATAGAAGGTAGTATATTGTTGAGATTTTTGTCACTACAATGAATGGTAGCCTTGTCATTATGGAAGGTAGTTTGTTGTCGAGATTTTTGTTACTACAATGGATTGTAGCCTTGTCATTATGGAATGTAGTCTGTTGTCGATATCTTTGTTACTCAAATGGATGGTAGCCTAGTCATTATTGAAGGTAGTTTGTGTACGATATTTTTGTTATTCCAATGGATGGTAGCGTTGTCATTATAGAAGGTAGTACATTGTCGAGATTTTTGTCACTACAATGGATGGTAGCCTTGTCATTATGGAAGGTAGTCTGTTGTCGAGATTTTTGTTACTACAATGGATTGTATCCTTGTCGTTATGGAAGGTAGTCTATTGTCGATATCTTTGTTACTCCAATGGATGGTAGCCTAGTCATCATTGAAAGTAGTTTGTGTATGATATTTTTGTTATTCCAATGGATGGTAGCATTGTCATTATAGAAGGTAGTACATTGTCGAGATTTCAGTCACTACAATGGATGGTAGCCTTGTCATTATGGAAGGTAGTTTATTGTCGAGTTTTTTGTTACTATAATAGATTCTAGCCTTGTCATTATGAAAGGTAGTCTGTTGTCCGGATTTTTGTTACTCCAATGGATGGTACCTTTTCATTATGGAAGGTAGTCTGTTGTGGATATTTTTGTTACTCCATTGGATGGTTGCCTTGTCATTATGGAAGGTAGTGTGTTGTTGATATTTTTGTTATTCCAATGGATGGTAGCCTTGTCATTATGGAAGGTAGTTTGTTGTCGTGATTTTTGTTATTCCAATGAATGGTAGCCTTGTCATTATAGAAGGTAGTATGTTGTAGATATCTTTGTTATTCCAATGGATGGTAGCCTTGTCATTATGGAAGGTAGTCTGTTGTCGAGATTTTTGTTACTCTAAGGGATGGTAGCCTTGTCCATATGGAAGGTAGTCTATTGTCGAGATTTTTGTTATTCTAATGGATGGTAGCATTGTTATTATAGAAGGTAGTATATTGTCGAGATTTTTTCCACTACAATGGATGGTAGCCTTGTCATTATGGAATGAAGTTTGTTGTCGAGATTTTTGTTACTACAATGGATTGTAGCATTGTCGTTATGGAAGGTAGTCTATTGTCGATATCATTGTTACTCCAATGGATGGTAGCCTAGTCATTATGGAAGGTAGTCTGTTGTCGAGTTTTTTGTTACTCCAATGGATGGTAGCCTTATTATTATGGAAGGTAGTCTGTTGTCGAGATTTTTGTTACTACAATGGATTGTAGCCTGGTTGTTATGGAAGATAGTATTTTGTCGATATATTTGTTACTCCAATGGATGGTAGCCTAGTCATTATGGAAGGTAGTTTGTGTTCTAGATTTTAGTTACTCCAATAGATGGTAGCCTTGTCATTATGGAAAGTAGTCTGTTGTCGAGATTTTTTATACTATAATGGATTATAGCCTTGTCATTATGGAAGGTAGTCTGTTGTCGAGATTTTTGTTACTCTAAGGGATGGTAGCCTTGTCATTATGGAACGTAGTTTGTTGTCGAGATTTTTGTTATTCCAATGGATGGTAGCCTTGTCATTATGGAAGGTAGTCTATTGTCGAGATTTTTGTTACTATAATAGATTCTAGCCTTGTCATTATGAAAGGTAGTTTGTTGTCGGGATTTTTGTTACTCCAATGGATGGTAGCCTTGTCATTATAGAAGGTAGTATATTGTTGAGATTTTTGTCACTACAATGAATGGTAGCCTTATCATTATGGAAGGTAGTCTATTGTTGAGATTTTTGTTATTACAATGGATTGTAGCCTTGTCATTATGAAAGGTAGTTTTTTGTCGATATCTTTGTTACTCCAATGGATGGTAGCCTAGTCATTATTTAAGTTAGTTTGTGTATGATATTTTTGTTATTCCAATGGATGGTAGCGTTGTCATTATAGAAGGTACTACATTGTTGAGATTTTTGTAACTACAATGGATGGTAGCCTTTTCATTATGGAAGGTAGTCTGTTTTCGATATTTTTGTTACTACAATGGATTGTAGCCTTGTCGTTATGGAAGGTAGTCTGTTGTCGATATCTTTGTTACTCCAATGGATGGTAGCCTAGTCATCATTGAAGGTAGTCTGTGTAAGATATTTTTGTTATTCCAATGGATGGTAGCGTTGTAATTATAGAAGGTAGTACATTGTCGAGATTTCAGTCACTACAATGGATGGTAGCCTTGTCATTATGGAAGGTAGTCTATTGTCGAGTTTTTTGTTACTATAATAGATTGTAGCCTTGTCATTATGGAAGGTAGTTTGTTGTCGAGATTTTTATTACTCCAATGGATGGTAGCCTTTTCATTATGGAAGGTAGTCTATTGTCGAGATTTTTGTTACTATAATAGATTGTAGCCTTGTCATTGTGGAAGGTAGTCTGTTGTCGAGATTTTTGTTACTCCAATGGATGGTAGCCTTCTCATTATAGAAGGTAGTATATTGTTGATATTTTTGTCACTACAATGAATGGTAGCCTTGTCATTATGGAAGGTAGTCTGTTGTCGATA
This sequence comes from Vicia faba, assembly GCA_948472305.1. Lineage (NCBI taxonomy): Eukaryota > Viridiplantae > Streptophyta > Magnoliopsida > Fabales > Fabaceae > Vicia > Vicia faba. The sequence continues at coordinate 535,452,605 of OX451741.1, forward strand.
TTTTTGTTACTACAATGAATTGTAACCTTGTCATTATGGAAGGTAGTTTGTTGTCGATAGTTGTGTTAGTCTAATCGATGGTAGCCTAGTCATCATTGAAGGTAGTTTGTGTACGATATTTTTGTTATTCCAATGGATGGTAGCGTTATCATTATAGAAGGTAGTACATTGTCGATATTTGAGTCACTATAATAGATGGTTGCCTTGGCATTATGGAAGTTAGTCTATTGTCGAGATTTTTGTTATTATAATAGATTGTAGCCTTGTCATTATGGAAGGTAGTCTGTTGTCGAGATTTTTGTTACTCCAATGGATGGTAGCCTTGTCATTATATAAGGTAGTATATTGTTGATATTTTTGTTACTCTAAGGGATGGTAGCCTTGTCATTATGGAAGGTAGTCTGTTGTCGAGATTTTTGTTACTACAATGGATTGTAGCCTTGTCGTTATGGAAGATGATTTGTTGTCGATATCTTTGTTACTCTAATTGATGGTAGCCTAGTAATTATTGAAGGTAGTATGTGTTCGAGATTTTAGTTACTCCAATGGATGGTAGCCTTGTCATTATTGAAGGTAGTTTGTTGTCGAGATTTTTTATACTCTAATGGATTGTAGCCTTGTCATTATGGAAGGTAGTCTGTTGTCGAGATTTTGGTTACTCTAAGGGATGGTAGCCTTGTCATTATGGAACGTAGTCTGTTGTCGAGATTTTTGTTATTCCAATGGATGGTAGCCTTATCATTATGAAAGGTAGTCTATTGTCGAGATTTTTGTTACTATAATAGATTCTAGCCTTGTCATTATGAAAGGTAGTCTGTTGTTGGGATTTTTGTTACTCCAATGGATGGTAGCCTTGTCATTATAGAAGGTAGTCTGTTGTCGAGATTTTTGATACTACAATGGATTGTAGCCTTGTCATTATGGAAGGTAGTCTATTGTCGATATCTTTGTTACTCCAATGGATCGTAGCCTAGTCATTATTGAAGGTAGTTTGTGTACGATATTTTTGTTATTCCAATGCATGGTAGCGTTGTCATTATAGAAGGTAGTACATTGTCGAGATTTTTGTCACTATAATGGATGGTAGCCTTGTCATTATGGAAGGTAGTCTGTTGTCGAGATTTTTGTTACTATAATGGATTGTAGCCTTGTCGTTATGGAAGGTAGTCTGTTGTCGATATCTTTGTTACTCCAATGGATGGTAGCCTAGTCATCATTGAAAGTAGTTTGTGTACGATATTTTTGTTATTCCAATGGATGGTAGCGTTGTCATTATAGAAGGTAGTACATTGTCGAGATTTCAGTCACTACAATGGATGGTAGCCTTGTCATTATGGAAGGTAGTCTATTGTCGAGATTTTTGTTACTATAATAGATTCTAGCCTTGTTATTATGGAAGGTAGTTTGTTGTCGAGATTTTTGTTACTCCAATGGATGGTAGCCTTTTCATTATGGAAGGTAGTCTGTTGTCAATATTTTTGTTACCCCATTATATGGTAGCCTTGTCATTATGGAAGGTAGTGTGTTGTCGATATTTTTGTTATTCCAATGGATGGTAGCCTAGTCATTATGGAAGGTAGTCTGTTGTCGTGATTTTTTTTATTCCAATGAATGGTAGCCTTGTCATTATGGAAGGTAGTATGTTCTAGATATCTTTGTTACTCTAATGGATGGTAGCCTTGTCAATATGGAAGGTAGTCTGTTGTCGAGATTTTTGTTACTCTAAGGGATGGTAGCCTTGTACATATGGAAGATAGTCTGTGGTCGAGATTTTTGTTATTCTGATGGATGGTAGCATTGTCATTATTGAAGGTAGTATATTTTCGAGATTTTTGCTACTACAATGGATGGTAGCTTTGTCATTATGGAAGGAAGTCTGTTGTCGAGATTTTTGTTACTACATTGGATTGTAGCGTTATCGTTATGGAAGGTAGTCTTTTGTCGATATCATTGTTACTCCAATGGATGGTAGCCTAGTCATTATGGAAGGTAGTCTGTTGTCGAGTTTTTTGTTACTCCAATGGATGGTAGCCTTGTCATTATGGAAGGAAGTCTGTTGTCGAGATTTTTTTTATTACAATGGATTATAGCCTTGTCGTTATGGAAGATAGTCTATTGTCGATATCTTTGTTACTCCAATGGATGGTAGCCTAGTCATTATGGAAGGTCGTTTGTGTTCGAGATTTTAGTTACTCCAATAGATGGTAGCCTTGTCATTATGGAAGGTAGTCTGTTGTCGAAATTTTTTATACTATAATGGATTGTAGCCTTGTCATTATCGAAGGTAGTCTGTTGTCGATATTTTTGTTACTCTAAGGGATGGTAGCCTTGTCATTATGGAACGTAGTCTGTTGTCGAGATTTTTGTAATTCCAATGGATGGTAGCCTTGTCATTATGAAAGGTAGTCTATTGTCGAGATTATTGTTACTATAATAGATTCTAGCCTTGTCATTATGAAAGGTAGTCTATTGTCGGGATTTTTGTTACTCCAATGGATGGTAGCCTTGTCATTATAGAAGGTAGTATATTGTTGAGATTTTTGTCACTACAATGAATGGTAGCCTTATCATTATGGAAGGTAGTCTGTTGTCGATATTTTTGTTACTACAATGGATTGTAGCCTTGTCATTATGGAAGGTAGTCTGTTGTTGATATCTTTGTTACTCCAATGGATGGTAGCCTAGTCATTATTGAAGGTAGTTTGTGTACGATATTTTTGTTATTCCAATGGACGGTAGACTTGTCATTATAGAAGGTACTACATTGTTGAGATTGTTTTCACTACAATGGATGGTAGCCTTGTCATTATGGAAGGTAGTCTGTTGTCGATATTTTTGTTACTACAATGGATTGTAGCCTTGTCGTTATGGAAGGTAGTCTGTTGTTGTTATCTTTGTTACTCCAATGGATGGTAGTCTAGTCATCATTGAAGGTAGTTTGTGTAAGACATTTTTGTTATTCTAATGGATGGTAGCGTTGTCATTATAGAAGGTAGTACATTGTCGAGATTTCAATCACTACAATGGATGGTAGCCTTGTCATTATGGAAGGTAGTCTATTGTCGAGATTTTTGTTACTATAATAGATTGTAGCCTTGTCATTATGGAAGGTAGTCTGTTGTCGACATTTTTGTTACTCCATTGGATGGTAGCCTTGTCTTTATGGAAGTTAGTGTGTTGTCGATATTTTTGTTATTCCAATGGATGGTAACCTAGTCATTATGGAAGGTAGTCTATTGTCGTGATTTTTGTTATTCCAATGAATGGTAGCCTTGTCATTATGGAAGGTAGTATGTTGCAGATATCTTTGTTACTCCAATGGATGGTAGCCTTGTCAATATAGAAGGTAGTCTGTTATCGAGATTTTTGTTACTCTAAGGGATGGTAGCCTTGTCCATATGGAAGGTAGTCTGTTGTCGATATTTTTGTTATTCTAATGGATGGTAGCATTGTCATTATAGAAGGTAGTATATTGTCGAGATTTTTGACACTACAAGGGATGATAGCCTTGTCATTATGGAAGGAAGTCTGTTGTCGAGATATTTGTTACTACAATGGATTGTAGCCTTGTCGTTACGGAAGGTAGTCTGTTGTCGGTATCTTTGTTACTCCAATGGAAGGTAGCCTAGTCATTATGGAAGGTAGTTTGAGTACGATATTTTTGTTATTCATATGGGTGGTAGCCTTGTCATTATGAAAGGCAGTCTGTTGTCGTGATTTTTGTTACTCTAAGGGATGGTAGCCTTGTCATTGTGGAAGGTATCATGTTGTCGATATCTTTGTTACTCCAATGGATGGTAGCCTTGTCATTATGGAAGGTAGTCTATTGTCGTGATTTTTGTTATTCCAATGAATGGTAGCCTTGTCATTATGGAAGGTAGTATGTCGCGGATATCTTTGTTACTCCAATGGATTGTAGCCTTGTCACTATGGAAGGTAGTCTGTTGTCGAGATTTTTGTTACTCTAAGGGATGGTAGCCTTGTCCATATGGAAGGTAGTCTATTGTCGAGATTTTTGTTATTCTAATGGATGGTAGCGTTGTCATTATAGAAGGTAGTATATTGTCAAGATTTTTGACACTACAATGGATGGTAGCCTTGTCATTATGGAAGGAAGTATGTTGTCGAGATATTTGTTACTACAATGGATTGAGGCCTTGTCATTATGGAAGGTAGTCTGTTGTCGATATCTTTGTTACTCCAATGGATTGTATCCTAGTCATTATGGAAGGTAGTATATTGTCGAGATTTCAATCACTACAATGGGTGGTAGCCTTGTCATTATGGAAGGTATTATGTTGTCGATATCTTTGTTACTCTAAGGGATGGTAGCCTTGTCCATATGGAAAGTAGTCTGTTGTCGAGATTTTTGTTATTCTAATGGATGGTAGCGTTGTCATTATAGAAGGTAGTATATTGTCGAGATTTTTGACACTACAATGGATGGTAGCCTTGTCGTTATGGAAGGAAGTATGTTGTCGAGAAATTTGTTACTACAATGGATTGAGGCCTTGTCATTATGGAAGGTAGTCTGTTGTCGATATCTTTGTTACTCCAATGGATGGAAGCCTAGTCATTATGGAAGGTAGTTTGAGTACGATATTTTTGTTATTCCAATGGGTGGTAGCCTTGTCATTATGAAAGGTAGTATGTTCTCGGGATTTTTGTTACTCTAAGGGATGGTATCCTTGTCATTATGGAAGGTATTATGTTGTCGATATCTTTGTTACTCCAATGGATGGTAGCCTTGTCATTATGTAAGGTAGTGTGTTGTCGATATTTTTGTTATTCCAATGGATGGTAGCCTAGTCATTATGGAAGGTAGTTTGTTATCGTGATTTTTGTTATTCCAATGAATGGTAGCCTTGTCATTATGGAAGGTAGTAGATATCTTTGTTACTCCAATGGATGGTAGCCTTGTCAATCCGGAAGGTAGTCTATTGTCGAGATTTTTGTTACTCTAAGGGATGGTAGCCTTGTCATTATGAAAGGTAGTCTGTTGTCGAGATTTTTGTTATTCCAATGGATGGTAGCGCTGTCATTATAAAAGATAGTATATTATCGATATTTTTGTCACTACAATGGATGGTAGCCTTTTCATTATGTAAGGTAGTCTGTTGTCGAGATTTTTGTTACAACAATGGATTGTAGCCTTGTCGTTATGGAAGGTAATCTGTTTCGATATCTTTGTTACTCCAATGGATGGTAGCCTAGTCATTATGGAAGTTAGTTTGTGTACGATATTTTTGTTATTCGAATGGGTGGTAGCCTTGTCATTATGATAGGTAGTCTGTTGTCGTGATTTTTGTTACTCTAAGGGATGGTAGCCTTGTCATTAAGGAAGGTAGTATGTTGTCGATATCATTGTTACTCCAATGGATGATAGCGTTGTCATTATGGAAGTTAGTGTGTTGTCGATATTTTTGTTATTCCAATGGATGGTAGCCTAGTCATTATGGAAGGTAGTCTGTTGTTCTGATTTTTGTTATTTCAATGGATGGAAGCCTAGTCATTATGGAAGGTAGTATGTCATAGGTATCATTGTTACTCCAATGGATGGTAGCCTTGTCAATATGGAAGGTAGTCTGTTGTCGAGATTTTTGTTACTCTAAGGGATGGTAGCCTTGTCCATATGGAAGGTAGTCTATTTTCGAGATTTTTGTTATTCTAATGGATGGTAGTGTTGTCATTATAGAAGGTAGTATATTGTCGAGATTTTTGACACTACAAGGGATGATAGCCTTGTCATTATGGAAGGAAGTCTGTTGTCGAGATATTTGTTACTACAATGGATTGTAACCTTGTCGTTACGGAAGGTAGTCTGTTGTCGGTATCTTTGTTACTCCAATGGAAGGTAGCCTAGTCATTATGGAAGGTAGTTTGAGTACGATATTTTTGTTATTCATATGGGTGGTAGCCTTGTCATTATGAAAGGCAGTCTGTTGTCGTGATTTTTGTTACTCTAAGGGATGGTAGCCTTGTCATTGTGGAAGGTATCATGTTGTCGATATCTTTGTTACTCCAATGGATGGTAGCCTTGTCATTATGGAAGGTAGTCTATTGTCGTGATTTTTGTTATTCCAATGAATGGTAGCCTTGTCATTATGGAAGGTAGTATGTCGCGGATATCTTTGTTACTCCAATGGATTGTAGCCTTGTCACTATGGAAGGTAGTCTGTTGTCGAGATTTTTGTTACTCTAAGGGATGGTAGCCTTGTCCATATGGAAGGTAGTCTAAGTTCGAGATTTTTGTTATTCTAATGGATGGTAGCGTTGTCATTATAGAAGGTAGTATATTGTCGAGATTTTTGACACTACAATGGATGGTAGCCTTGTCATTATGGAAGGAAGTATGTTGTCGAGATATTTGTTACTACAATGGATTGAGGCCTTGTCATTATGGAAGGTAGTCTATTGTCGATATCTTTGTTACTCCAATGGATTGTATCCTAGTCATTATGGAAGGTAGTACATTGTCGAGATTTCAATCACTACAATGGGTGGTAGCCTTGTCATTATGGAAGGTATTATGTTGTCGATATCTTTGTTACTCTAAGGGATGGTAGCCTTGTCCATATGGAAGGTAGTCTGTTGTCGAGATTTTTGTTATTCTAATGGATGGTAGCGTTGTCATTATAGAAGGTAGTATATTGTCGAGATTTTTGACACTACAATGGATGGTAGCCTTGTCGTTATGGAAGGAAGTATGTTGTCAAGAAATTTGTTACTACAATGGATTGAGGCCTTGTCATTATGGAAGGTAGTCTGTTGTCGATATCTTTGTTACTCCAATGGATGGAAGCCTAGTCATTATGGAAGGTAGTTTGAGTACGATATTTTTGTTATTCCAATGGGTGGTAGCCTTGTCATTATGAAAGGTAGTATGTTCTCGGGATTTTTGTTACTCTAAGGGATGGTATCCTTGTCATTATGGAAGGTATTATGTTGTCGATATCTTTGTTACTCCAATGGATGGCAGCCTTGTCATTATGTAAGGTAGTGTGTTGTCGATATTTTTGTTATTCCAATGGATGGTAGCCTAGTCATTATGGAAGGTAGTTTGTTATCGTGATTTTTGTTATTCCAATGAATGGTAGCCTTGTCATTATGGAAGGTAGTAGATATCTTTGTTACTCCAATGGATGGTAGCCTTGTCAATCCGGAAGGTAGTCTATTGTCGAGATTTTTGTTACTCTAAGGGATGGTAGCCTTGTCATTATGAAAGGTAGTCTGTTGTCGAGATTTTTGTTATTCCAATGGATGGTAGCGCTGTCATTATAAAAGATAGTATATTATCGATATTTTTGTCACTACAATGGATGGTAGCCTTTTCATTATGTAAGGTAGTCTGTTGTCGAGATTTTTGTTACAACAATGGATTGTAGCCTTGTCGTTATGGAAGGTAATCTGTTTCGATATCTTTGTTACTCCAATGGATGGTAGCCTAGTCATTATGGAAGTTAGTTTGTGTACGATATTTTTGTTATTCGAATGGGTGGTAGCCTTGTCATTATGATAGGTAGTCTGTTGTCGTGATTTTTGTTACTCTAAGGGATGGTAGCCTTGTCATTATGGAAGGTAGTATGTTGTCGATATCATTGTTACTCCAATGGATGATAGCGTTGTCATTATGGAAGTTAGTGTGTTGTCGATATTTTTGTTATTCCAATGGATGGTAGCCTAGTCATTATGGAAGGTAGTCTGTTGTTCTGATTTTTGTTATTTCAATGGATGGAAGCCTAGTCATTATGGAAGGTAGTATGTCATAGGTATCATTGTTACTCCAATGGATGGTAGCCTTGTCAATATGGAAGGTAGTCTGTTGTCGAGATTTTTGTTACTCTAAGGGATGGTAGCCTTGTCCATATGGAAGGTAGTCTATTTTCGAGATTTTTGTTATTCTAATGGATGGTAGTGTTGTCATTATAGAAGGTAGTATATTGTCGAGATTTTTGACACTACAAGGGATGATAGCCTTGTCATTATGGAAGGAAGTCTGTTGTCGAGATATTTGTTACTACAATGGATTGTAACCTTGTCGTTACGGAAGGTAGTCTGTTGTCGGTATCTTTGTTACTCCAATGGAAGGTAGCCTAGTCATTATGGAAGGTAGTTTGAGTACGATATTTTTGTTATTCATATGGGTGGTAGCCTTGTCATTATGAAAGGCAGTCTGTTGTCGTGATTTTTGTTACTCTAAGGGATGGTAGCCTTGTCATTGTGGAAGGTATCATGTTGTCGATATCTTTGTTACTCCAATGGATGGTAGCCTTGTCATTATGGAAGGTAGTCTATTGTCGTGATTTTTGTTATTCCAATGAATGGTAGCCTTGTCATTATGGAAGGTAGTATGTCGCGGATATCTTTGTTACTCCAATGGATTGTAGCCTTGTCACTATGGAAGGTAGTGTGTTGTCGAGATTTTTGTTACTCTAAGGGATGGTAGCCTTGTCCATATGGAAGGTAGTCTAAGTTCGAGATTTTTGTTATTCTAATGGATGGTAGCGTTGTCATTATAGAAGGTAGTATATTGTCGAGATTTTTGACACTACAATGGATGGTAGCCTTGTCATTATGGAAGGAAGTATGTTGTCGAGATATTTGTTACTACAATGGATTGAGGCCTTGTCATTATGGAAGGTAGTCTATTGTCGATATCTTTGTTACTCCAATGGATTGTATCCTAGTCATTATGGAAGGTAGTACATTGTCGAGATTTCAATCACTACAATGGGTGGTAGCCTTGTCATTATGGAAGGTATTATGTTGTCGATATCTTTGTTACTCTAAGGGATGGTAGCCTTGTCCATATGGAAGGTAGTCTGTTGTCGAGATTTTTGTTATTCTAATGGATGGTAGCGTTGTCATTATAGAAGGTAGTATATTGTCGAGATTTTTGACACTACAATGGATGGTAGCCTTGTCGTTATGGAAGGAAGTATGTTGTCAAGAAATTTGTTACTACAATGGATTGAGGCCTTGTCATTATGGAAGGTAGTCTGTTGTCGATATCTTTGTTACTCCAATGGATGGAAGCCTAGTCATTATGGAAGGTAGTTTGAGTACGATATTTTTGTTATTCCAATGGGTGGTAGCCTTGTCATTATGAAAGGTAGTATGTTCTCGGGATTTTTGTTACTCTAAGGGATGGTATCCTTGTCATTATGGAAGGTATTATGTTGTTGATATCTTTGTTACTCCAATGGATGGCAGCCTTGTCATTATGTAAGGTAGTGTGTTGTCGATATTTTTGTTATTCCAATGGATGGTAGCCTAGTCATTATGGAAGGTAGTTTGTTATCGTGATTTTTGTTATTCCAATGAATGGTAGCCTTGTCATTATGGAAGGTAGTAGATATCTTTGTTACTCCAATGGATGGTAGCCTTGTCAATCCGGAAGGTAGTCTATTGTCGAGATTTTTGTTACTCTAAGGGATGGTAGCCTTGTCATTATGAAAGGTAGTCTGTTGTCGAGATTTTTGTTATTCCAATGGATGGTAGCGCTGTCATTATAAAAGATAGTATATTATCGATATTTTTGTCACTACAATGGATGGTAGCCTTTTCATTATGTAAGGTAGTCTGTTGTCGAGATTTTTGTTACAACAATGGATTGTAGCCTTGTCGTTATGGAAGGTAATCTGTTTCGATATCTTTGTTACTCCAATGGATGGTAGCCTAGTCATTATGGAAGTTAGTTTGTGTACGATATTTTTGTTATTCGAATGGGTGGTAGCCTTGTCATTATGATAGGTAGTCTGTTGTCGTGATTTTTGTTACTCTAAGGGATGGTAGCCTTGTCATTATGGAAGGTAGTATGTTGTCGATATCATTGTTACTCCAATGGATGATAGCGTTGTCATTATGGAAGTTAGTGTGTTGTCGATATTTTTGTTATTCCAATGGATGGTAGCCTAGTCATTATGGAAGGTAGTCTGTTGTTCTGATTTTTGTTATTTTAATGGATGGCAGCCTAGTCATTATGGAAGGTAGTATGTCATAGGTATCATTGTTACTCCAATGGATGGTAGCCTTGTCAATATGGAAGGTAGTCTGTTGTCGAGATTTTTGTTACTCTAAGGGATGGTAGCCTTGTCCATATGGAAGGTAGTCTATTTTCGAGATTTTTGTTATTCTAATGGATGGTAGTGTTGTCATTATAGAAGGTAGTATATTGTCGAGATTTTTGACACTACAATGGATGGTAGCCTTGTCATTATGGAAGGAAGTCGATTGTCGAGATATTTGTTACTACAATGGATTGTAGCCTTTTCGTTATGGAAGGTAGTCTGTTGTCGAGATATTTGTTACTACAATGGATTGTAGCCTTGTCGTTATGGAAGGTAGTCTGTTGTCGGTATCTTTGTTACTCCAATGGAAGGTAGCCTAGTCATTATGGAAGGTAGTTTGAGTACGATATTTTTGTTATTCCAATGGGTGGTAGCCTTGTCATTATGAAAGGTAGTATGTTCTCGTGATTTTTGTTACTCTAAGGGATGGTATCCTTGTCATTATGGAAGGTATTATGTTGTCGATATCTTTGTTACTCCAATGTATGGTAGCCTTGTCATTATGTAAGGTAGTGTGTTGTCGATATTTTTGTTATTCCAATGAATGGTAGCCTTGTCATTATGGAAGGTAGTATGTCGTAGATATCTTTGTTACTCCAATGGATGGTAGCGTTGTCAATATGGAAGGTAGTCTATTGTTGAGATTTTTGTTACTCTAAGGGATGGTAGCCTTGTCATTATGGAACATAATCTGTTGTCGAGATTTTTGTTATTCCAATGGCTGGTAGCGCTGTCATTATAGAAGGTAGTATATTATCGATATTCGTGTCACTACAATGGATGGTAGCCTTTTCATTATGGAAGGTAGTCTGTTGTCGAGATTTTTGTTACTACAATGGATTGTAGCCTTGTCGTTATGGAAGGTAATCTGTTGTCGATATCTTTGTTACTCTAATGGATGGTAGCCTAGTCATTATGGAAGGTAGTTTGTGTATGATATTTTTGTTATTCGAATGGGTGGTAGCCTTGTCATTATGAAAGGTAGTCTGTTGTCGTGATTTTTGTTACTCTAAGGGATGGTAGCCTTGTCATTATGGAAGGTAGTATGTTGTTGATATCATTGTTACTCCAATGGATGATAGCGTTGTCATTATGGAAGGTAGTCTATTGTCCAAATTTTTGTTACTCTAAGGGATGGTAGCCTTGTCATTATGGAAGATAGTCTGTTGTCTAGATTTTTGTTATTCCAATGGATGGTAGCATTGTCATTATAGAAGGTAGTATATTATCTAGATTTTTGTCACTACAATGGATGGTAGCCTTTTCATTATGGAAAGTAGTCTGTTGTCAAGATTTTTGTGACTACAATGGATTGTAGCCTTGTCGTTATGGAAGGTAGTTTGTTGTCGATATCTTTGTTAGTCCAATGGATTGTAGCCTAGTAATTATGGAAGGTAGTTTGTGTACTAGATTTTAGTTACTTTAATGGATGGTAACCTTGTCATTATGGAAGGTAGTCTGTTGTCGAGATTTTTTGTACTCCATTGCATGGTAGCCTTGTCATTATGGAAGGTAGTGTGTTGTCGATATTTTTGTTATTCCAATGGATGGTAGCCTTGTCATTATGGAATGTAGTCTGTTGTCGTGAATTTTGTTACTTTAATGGATGGTAGCGTTAACATTATGGAAGGTAGTATGTTGTTGATATCTTTTTTACTCCAATGGATGGTAGCCTTGTCATTATGGAAGGTAGTCTATTGTCGAGATTTTTGTACTCTAAGGGATGGTAGCCTTGTCCATATGGAAGGTAGTTTATTGCCGAGATTTTTGTTATTCCAATGGATGGTAGCCTTGTCATTATAGAAGGTAGTGTGTTGTCGATATTTTTGTTATTCCAATGGATGCTAGCCTTGTCATTATGGAAGGTAGTCTGTTGTCGTGAATTTTGTTACTTTAATGGATGGTAGCGTTGTCATTATGGAAGGTAGTATGTTGTCGATATCTTTTTTACTCCAATGGATGGTAGCCTTGTCATTATGGAAGGTAGTCTATTGTCGAGATTTTTGTTACTCTAAGGGATGGTAGCCTTGTCCATATGGAAGGTAGTCTATTGTCGAGATTTTTGTTATTCTAACGGATGGTAGCGTTGTTATTATAGAAGGTAGTATATTGTCAATATTTTTGTCACTACAATGGATGGTAGCCTTGTCATTATGTAAGGTAGTCTGTTGTCGAGATTTTTGTTACTAGAATGGATTGTAGCCTTGTCGTTATAGAAGGTAGTCTGTTGTCGATATCTTTGTTACTCCAATGGATTGTTGCCTAGTCATTATGGAAGGTAGTTTGTGTACGATATTTTTGTTATTCCAATGGATGGTAGCCTTGTCATTATGGAAGGTAGTTTGTTGTCGTGAATTTTGTTACTTTAATGGATGGTAGCGTTGTCATTATGGAAGGTAGTATGTTGTCGATATCTTTTTTACTCCAATGGATGGTAGCCTTGTCATTATGGAAGGTAGTCTATTGTCGAGATTTTTGTTACTCTAAGGGATGGTAGCCTTGTCCATATGGAAGGTAGTCTATTGTCGAGATTTTTGTTATTCCAACGGATGGTAGCGTTGTCATTATAGAAGGTAGTATATTGTCAATATTTTTGTCACTACAATGGATGGTAGCCTTGTCATTATGGAAGGTAGTATGTTGTCGAGATTTTTGTTACTAGAATGGATTGTAGCCTTGTCGTTATAGAAGGTAGTCTGTTGTCGATATCTTTGTTACTCCAATGGATGGTAGCCTAGTCATTATGGAAGGTAGTTTGTGTACGATATTTTTGTTATTCCAATGGATGGTAGCCTTGTCATTATGGAAGGTAGTCAATTGCCGAGATTTTTGTTACTTCAATGGATTGTAGCATTGTCATTATGGAAGGTAGTATGTTGTCTTGATTTTTGTTACTCCAATGGATGGTAGCCTTCTCATTATGGAAGGTAGTATGTTGTCGAGATTTTTGTTACACTAAGGGATGGTAGCCTTGTCATTATAGAATGCATTCCATTGTCGAGATTTTTGTTATTCCAATGGATGGTAGCCTTGTCATTATGAAAGGTAGTCTATTGTCGAGATTTTTGTTACTATAATAGATTGTAGCCTTGTCATTATGGAAGGTAGTGTGTTGTCGATATTTTTGTTATTCCAATGGATGGTAGCCTTGTCATTATGGAGGGTAGTCTGTTGTCGTGATTTTTGTTGCTCCAATGGATGGTAGCCTTGTCATTCTGGAAGGTAGTATGTTGTCGATATCTTTGTTACTCCAATGGATGGTAGCCTTGTCATTATGGAAGGTAGTCTATTGTCGAGATTTTTGTTACTCTAAGGGATGGTAGCCTAGTCATTATGGAAGGTAGTTTGTGTACGAGATTTTAGTTACTTTAATGGATGGTAGCCTTGTCATTATGGAAGGTAGTGTGTTGTCGAGATTTTTTATACTCCAATAGATTGTAGCCTTGTAATTATGGAAGGTAGTCAATTGCTGAGATTTTTGTTACTCCATTGCATGGTAGCCTTGTCATTATGGAAGGTAGTGTGTTGTCGATATTTTTTATATTCCAATGGATGGTAGCCTTGTCATTATGGAAGGTAGTCTGTTGTCATGATTTTTGTTAATCCAATGGATGGTAGCCTTGTCTTTATGGAAGGTAGTCTATTGTCGAGATTTTTTATACTCTAAGGGATGGTAGCCTTGTCCATATGGAAGGTAGTTTGTTGTCGAGATTTTTGTTATTCCAATGGATGGTAGCATTGTCATTAAAGAAGGTAGTATATTGTCGAGATTTTTGACACTACAATGGATAGTAGCCTTGTCATTATGTAAGGTAGTTTGTTGTCGAGATTTTTGTTACTAGAATGGATTGTAGCCTTGTCGTTATGGAAGGTTGTCTATTGTCTATATCTTTGGTACTCCAATGGATGGTAGCCTAGTCATTATGGAAGGTAGTTTGTGTACGATATTTTTGTTATTCCAATGGGTTGTAGCCTTATCATTATGAAAGGAAGTCTATTGTCGTGATTTTTGTTACTCTAAGGGATGGTAGCCTTGTCATTATGGAAGGTAGTCTGTTGTTAAGATTTTTGTACTACAATGAATTGTAGCCTTGTCGTTATGGAAGTTTGTTTGTTGTCGATATCTTTGTTACTCTAATGGATGGTAGCCTAGTCATTATGGAAGGTTGTTTGTGTACGAGATTTTAGTTACTCCAATGGATGGTAGCCTTGTCATTATGGAAGGTAGTCTGTTATCGATATTTTTTATACTCCAATGGATTGTAGCCTTGTCATTATGGAAGGTAGTTTGTTGTCGAGATTTTTGTTACTCTAAGGGATGGTAGCCTTGTCATTATGGAATGTATTCTGTTGTCGAGATTTTTGTTATTCCAATGGATGGTAGCCTTGTCATTATGAAAGGTAGTCTATTATCGAGATTTTTGTTACTAGAATAGATTGTAGCCTTGTCATTATAGAAGGTAGTGTGTTGTCGATATTTTTGTTATTCTAATGGATGGTATCCTTGTCATTATGGAGGGTAGTCTGTTGTCGTGATTTTTGTTACTCCAATGGATGGTAGCCTTGTCATTATGGAAGGTAGTACGTTGTCGATATCTTTGTTACTCCAATGGATGGTAGCCTTGTCATTATGGAAGGTAGTCTATTGTCGATATTTTTGTTACTCTAAGGGATGGTGGCCTTGTCCATATGGAAGGTAGTCTATTGTTGAGATTTTTGTTATTCCAATGGATGGTAGCATTGTCATTATATAAGGTAGTATATTGTCGAGATTTTTGTCACTACAATGGATGGTAGCCTTTTCATTATGGAAAGTAGTCTGTTGTCAATATTTTTGTTACTCCAATGGATTGTAGCCTTGTAATTATAGAAGGTAGTCTCTTATCGATATCTTTGTTACTCCAATGGATGGTATCCTAGTCATTATGGAAGGTAGTTTGTGCACGATATTTTTGTTATTCCAATGGATGGGGGCCTTGTCATTATGAAAGGTAGTCTATTGTCGTGATTTTTCTTACTCTAAGGGATGGTATCCTTGTCATTATGGAAGATAGTATGTTGTCAATATCTTTGCTACTCCAATGGATGGTAGCCTTGTCATTATGGAAGGTAGTCTGTTGTCCAGATTTTTGTTACTCTAAGGGATGGTAGCCTTGTCATTATGGAACGTATTTTGTTGTCGAGATTTTTGTTATTCCAATGGATGGTAGCGTTGTCATTATAATAGGTAGTATATTATCGAGATTTTTGTCACTACAATGGATGGTAGCCTTGTCATTATGGAAGGTAGTATGTTGTCAACATTTTTGTTACTACAATGGATTGTAGCCTTGTCCTTATGGAAGGTAGTTTGTTGTCGATATCTTTGTTAGTCAAATGGATGGTAGCCTAGTCATTATGGAAGGTAGTCTGTTGTCGAGATTTTTTATACTCCAATAGATTGTAGCCTTGTAATTATGGAAGGTAGTCAATTGCCGAGATTTTTGTTACTCCATTGCATGGTAGCCTTGTCATTATGGAAGGTAGTGTGTTGTCGATATTTTTTATATTCCAATGGATGGTAGCCTTGTCATTATGGAAGGTAGTCTGTTGTCATGATTTTTGTTACTCCAATGGATGGTAGCCTTGTCATTATGGAAGGTAGTATGTTGTCGATATCTTTGCAACTCCAACGGATGGTAGCCTTGTCATTATGGAATGTAAGCTATTGTCGAGATTTTTGATACTCTAAGGGATGGTAGCCTTGTCCATATGGAAGGTAGTCTGTTGTCGAGATTTTTGTTATTCCAATGGATGGTAGCGTTGTCAATAAAGAAGGTAGTATATTGTCGAGATTTTTAACACTACAATGGATGGTAGCCTTGTCATTATGTAAGGTAGTCTGTTGTTGAGATTTTCGTTACTAGAATGGATTGTAGCCTTGTCGTTATGCAAGGTAGTCTAGTGTCTATATCTTTGTTACTCCAATGGATGGTAGCCTAGTCATTATGGAAGGTAGTTTGTGTATGATATTTTTGTTATTCCATTGGATGGTAGCCTTTTCATTATGAAAGGAAGTCTATTGTCGTTATTTTTGTTAATCTAAGGGATGGTAGCCTTGTCATTATGGAAGGTAGTATGTTGTCGATATCTTTGTTACTCCAATGGATGGTAGCCTTGTCATTATGGAAGGTAGTCTGTTGTCCATATTTTTGTTACTCTAAGGGATGGTAGCCTTGTCATAATGGAACGTAGTTTGTTGTCGAGATTTTTGTTATTCCAATGGATGGTAGCGTTGTCATTATAAAAGGTAGTATATTATCGAGATTTTTGTCACTACAATGGATGGTAGCCTTGTCATTATGGAAGGTAGTATGTTATCAAGATTATTGTTACTACAATGGATTGTAGCCTTGTCGTTATGGAAGGTAGTTTGTTGTCGATATCTTTGTTAGTCAAATGGATGGTAGCCTAGTCATTATGGAAGGTAGGTTGTGTACGATATTTTAGTTACTTTAATGGATGGTAGCCTTGTCATTATGGAAGGTAGTCTGTTGTCGAGATTTTTTATACAACAATAAATTATAGCCTAGTTATTATGGAAGGTAGTCAATTGCCGAGATTTTTGTTACTCCATTGAATGGTAGCCTTGTCATTATGGAAGGTAGTGTGTTGTTGATATTTGTTATATTCCAATGGATAATAGCCTTGTCATTATGGAAGGTAGTCTGTTGTCGTGATTTTTGTTACTCCAATGGATGGTAGCCTTGTCATTATGGAAGGTAGTATGTTGTCGATATCTTTGCAACTCCAATGGATGGTAGCCTTATCATTATGGAAGGTAGTCTATTGTCGAGATTTTTGATACTCTAAAGGATGGTAGCCTTGTCCAGATGGAAGGTAGTCAGTTGTCGAGATTTTTGTTATTCCAATGGATGGTAGCATTGTCAATAAAGAAGGTAGTATATTGTCGATATTTTTAACACTACAATGGATGGTAGCCTTGTCATTATGTAAGGTAGTCTATTGTTGAGATTTTCGTTTCTAGAATGGATTGTAGCC
This sequence comes from Vicia faba, assembly GCA_948472305.1. Lineage (NCBI taxonomy): Eukaryota > Viridiplantae > Streptophyta > Magnoliopsida > Fabales > Fabaceae > Vicia > Vicia faba. Next base: position 535,469,716 of record OX451741.1, read on the forward strand.
TTGTCGTTATGGAAGGTAGTCTGTTGTCTATATCTTTGTTACTCCAATGGATGGTAGCCTAGTCATTATGGAAGGTAGTTTGTGTACGATATTTTTGTTATTCCATTGGATGGTAGCCTTGTCATTATGAAAGGAAGTCTATTGTCGTGATTTTTGTTACTCTAAGGGATGGTAGCCTTGTCATTATGGAAGGTAGTATGTTGTCGTGATTTTTGTTACTCTAAGGGATGGTAGCCTTGTCATTATGGAAGTTAGTATGTTGTCCATATCATTGTTACTCTAAGGGATGGTAGCCTTGTCATTATTGAAGGTAGTCTGTTGTACAGATTTTTGTTACTCTAAGGGATGGTAGCCTTGTCATTATAGAAGGTAATATATTATCGAGATTTTTGTCACTACAATGGATGGTAGCCTGGTCATTATGGAAGGTAGTCAGTTGTCAAGATTTTTGTTACAACAATGGATTGTAGCCTTGTCGTTATGGAAGGTAGTTTGTTGTCGAGATTTTTTATACTCCAATAGATTGTAGCCTTGTAATTATTGAAGGTAGTCTCTTGTTGAGATTTTGGTTACTTCAATGATGGTACCCTTGTCATTATGGAAGGTAGTCTATTGCCGAGATTTTTGTTATTCCAATGGATGGTAGCCTTGTCATTATGGAAGGTAGTATGTTGTCGTGATTTTTGTTACTCCAATGGATGTTAGCCTTGTCATTATGGAAGGTAGTCTGTTTTCGTGATTTTTGTTACTCCAATGGATGTTAGCCTTGTCATTATGGAAGGTAGTCTATTGTCGATATTTTTGTTACTCTAAGGGATGGTAGCCTTTTCCATATGGAAGGTAGTCTGTTGTCGAAATTTTTGTTATTCCAATGGATGGTAGCGTTGTCATTATAGAAGGTAGTATATTGTCGATATTTTTGTCACTACAATGGATGGTAGCCTTGTCATAATTTAAGGTAGTCAGTTGACGAGATTTTTGTTATTCCAATGAATGGTAGCCTTGTCATTATGGAAGGTAGTCTGTTGTCGTGATTTTTGTTACTCCAAGGGATGGTAGCCTTGTCATTATGGAAGGTAGTCTATTGTCGTGATTTTTGTTACTCCAATGGATGGTAGCCTTGTCATTATGGAAGGTAGTCTATTGTCGATATTTTTGTTACTCTAAGGGATGGTAGCCTTGTCCATATGGAAGGTAGTCTGTTGTCGAAATTTTTGTTATTCCAATAGATGGTAGCGTTGTCATTATAGAAGGTCGTATATTGTCGATATTTTTGTCACTACAATGGATGTTAGCCTTTTCATTATGTAAGGTAGTCAGTTGTCGAGATTTTTATTACTAGAATGGATTGTAGCCTTGTCGTTATGGAAGGTAGTCTATTGTCGATATCTTTGTTACTCCAATGGATGGTAGCCTAGTCATTATGGAAGGTAGTTTGTGTACGATATTTTTGTTATTCCAATGGATGGCAGCCTTGTCATTATGGAAGGTAGTATGTTGTCGATATCTTTGTTACTCCAATGGATGGTAGCCGTGTCATTATGGAAGGTATTCTGTTTTCGATATTTTTGTTACTCTAAGGGATGGTAGCCTTGTCATTATGGAAGGTAGTATGTTGTCGATATTTTTGTTATTCCAATCGATGGTAGCGTTGTCATTATAGAAGGTAGTATATTATCTATTTTTTTGTCACTACAATGGATGATAGCCTTGTAATTATGGGAGGGAGTCTGTTGTTGAGATTTTTGTTACTACAATGGATTGTAGCTTTGTCGTTATGGAAGGTAGTCTGTTGTCGATATCTTTGTTACTCCAATGAATGGTAGCCTAGTCATTATGGAAGGTAGTTTGTGTACGAGATGTTAGTTACTCCAATGGATGGTAGCCTTGTCATTATGGAAGGTAGTCTGTTGTCGAGATTTTTTATACTCCAATGAATTGTAGCCTTGTAATTTTGGAAGCTAGTCTCTTGTTTATATTTTGGTTACTCTAATGATGGTACCCTTGTCATTATGGAAGGTAGTCTATTGCCGATATTTTTGTTACTCCATTGCATGGTAGCCTTGTCATTATGGAAGGTAGTGTGTTGTCGATATTTTTGTTATTCCAATGGATGATAGCCTTGTCATTATGGAAGGTAGTCTGTTGTCGTGATTTTTGTTTCTCCAATGGATGGTAGCCTTGTCATTATGGAAGGTAGTATGTTGTCGATATCTTTGCTACTCTAATGGATGGTAGCCATGTCATTATGGAAGGTGGCCTGTTGTCGAGATATTTGTTACTCTAAGGGATGGTAGCCTTGTCATTATGGAACTTAGTCTGTTGTCGAGATTTTTGTTAATCCAATGGATGGTAGCGTTGTCATTATAGAAGGTAGTATATTATCGATATTTTTATCACTACAATGGATGGTAGCCTTGTCATTATGTAAGGTAGTCTGTTATCGAGATTTTTATTACTAGAATGGATTGTAGCCTTGTCGTTATGGAAGGTAGTATGTTGTCGATATCTTTGTTACTCCAATGGATGGTAGCCAAGTCATTATGGAAGGTAGTCTGTGTACGATATTTTTGTTATTCCAATGGATGGTAGCCTTGTCATTATGAAAGGTAGTCTATTGTCGTGATTTTTGTTACTCTAAGGGATGGTAGCCTTGTCATTATGGAAGGTAGTATGTTGTCGATATCTTTGTTACTCCAATGGATGGTAGCCTTGTCATTATGGAAGGTAGTCTGTTGTCGAGATTTTTGTTACTCTAAGGGATGGTAGCCTTGTCATTATGGAACGTAGTTTGTTGTCGAGATTTTTGTTATTCCAATAGATGGTAGCATTGTCATTATAGAAGGTAGTATATTATCGATATTTTTGCCACTACAATGGATGGTAGCCTTGTCATTATGGAAGGTAGTCTGTTGTCGAGATTTTTGTTACTACAATGGATTGTAGCCTTGTCGTTATGGAAGGTAGTTTGTTGTCGATATCTTTCTTACTCCAATGGATGGTAGCCTAGTCATTATGGAAGGTAGTTTGTGTACGAGATTTTAGTTACTCCAATGGATGGTAGCCTTGTCATTATGGAAGGTAATCTGTTGTCAAGATTTTTTATACTCCAATGGATTATAGCCTTGTAATTATGGAAGGTAGTCTTTTGTTGATATTTTGATTACTCCAATGATGGTACCCTTGTCATTATGGAAGGTAGTCTATTGCCGAGATTTTTGTTACTCCATTGCATGGTAGCCTTGTCATTATGGAAGGTAGTGTGTTGTAGATATTTTTGTTATTCTAATGGATGGTAGCCTTGTCATTATGGAAGGTAGTCTGTTGTCGTGATTTTTGTTACTCCAATGGATGGTAGCCTTGTCATTATGGAACGTAGTCTGTTGTCATGATTTTTGTTACTACAATGGATTGTAGCCTTGTCATTATGGAAGGTAGTCTATTGTCGAGATTTTTGTTACTCCAATGGATGATAGCCTTGTCATTATGGAAGGTAGTCTGTCGTTAAGATTTTTGTTACTCCAATGGATGGTAGCCTTGTCATTATTGAAGGTAGTCTATTATTCCGATATTTCTTACTACAATGTATGTTAGCCTTGTCATTATGGAAGGTAGTCTATTGTCGAGATTTTTGTTACTCCATTGGATAGTATCATTGTCAATATGGAAGGTAATCTGTTGTTGAGATTTTTGTTATTCCAATGGATGGTAGCCTAGTCAATATGGAAGGTAATCTGTTTTCAAGATTTTTGTTACTCCAATGGATTATAGACTTGTCAATATGGAAGGTTGTTTGTTGTCGATATTTTTGTTTCTCCAATGGATGGTAGCCTTGTCATTATGGAAGGTAGTCTGTAGTTGAAATTTTTGTTATTCCAATGGATGGTAGCCTTGTCATTATGAAAGGTAGTTTATTGTCGAGATTTTTGTTACTCCAATGTATATTATCCTTGTCATTATGGAAGGTAGTCTATTGTCGAAATTTTTGTTATTCCAATGGATGGTAGCCTTGTCATTACGGAATGTAGTCTGTTGTCAGTATTTTTGTTACTACAATGGATGGTAGCCTTGTCATTATGGAAGGTAGTCTGTTGTCATGATTTTTGTTACTACAATGGATGGTAGCCTTATCATTATGGAAGGTAGTCTGTTGTCAAGATTTTTGTTACCCCAATGGATGATAGCCTTGTCATTATGGAAGGTAGTCTGTCGTAAAGATTTTTGTTACTCCAATGTATGGTAGCCTTGTCATTATTGAAGGTAGTCTATTGTTCAGATATTTCTTACTACAATGTATGTTATCCTTGTCATTATGGAAGGTAGTCTATTGTTGAGATTTTTGTTACTCCATTGGATAGTAGCATTGTCAATATGGAAGGTAGTCTGTTGTTGAGATTTTTGTTATTCAAATGGATGGTAGCCTAGTCAATATGGAAAGTAGTATGTTTTTGGGATTTTTGTTACTCCAATGGATGGTAGCCTTGTCATTATGAAAGGTAGTCTATTATGGAGATTTTTGTTACTCCAATGGATGGTAGCCTTGTCATTATGGAAGGTAGTCTATTGTCGAGATTTTTTTTACTCCAATGGATTGTAGCCTTCTTATTATGGAAGGTAGTCTGTTGTCGAGATTTTTGTTACTACAATGGATGGTAGCCTTGTCATTATGGAAGGTACTCTATTGTCGATATCTTTGTTACTCCATTGGATGGTAGCCTATTCATTATGGAACGTAGTCTGTTGTCGTGATTTTTGTTACTCCAATGGATTGTAGCCTTGTCATTACGGAAGGTACTCTGTTGTCGAGATTTTTGTAACTACAATAGATGGTAGCCTTGTTATTATGGAAGGTAGTATGTTGTTATGATTTTGGTTACTACAATGGATTGTAGCCTTATCATTAAGAAAGGTAGTCTGTCGTTTTGATTTTTGTTACTCCAATGGATGGTAGCCTTGTAATTATTGAAGGTAGTATGCTGTTCAGATTTTTGTTATTACAATGTGTGTTTGCCTTGTCATTATGGAGGGTAGTCTGTTGTCAACATTTTTGTTACTCCATTGGATAGTAGCCTTGTCATTATGGAATGTAATATGTTGATGAGATTTTTGTTATTCCAATGGATGGTAGCCTATTCATTATGGAAGGTAGTCTGTTTTCGAGATTTTTGTTACTACAATGGATGGTAGCCTTGTCATTATGGAAGGCTGTTTATTGTCGATATTTTTGTTTCTCCAATGGATGGTAACCTTGTCATTATGGAAGGTAGTCTGTCGTTGAAATTTTTGTTATTCCAATGGATGGTAGCCTTGTCATTATGAAAGGTAGTCTATTGTCGAGATTTTTGTTACTCCAATGTATATTATCCTTGTCATTATGGAAGGTAGTCTATTGTCGAAATTTTTGTTACTACAATGGATGGTAGCCTTGTCATTATGGAAGGTAGTCTGTTGTCATGATTTTTGTTACTACAATGGATGGTAGCCTTATCATTATGGAAGGTAGTCTGTTGTCGAGATTTTTGTTACTCCAATGGATGATAGCGTTGTCATTATGGAAGGTAGTCTGTCGTTAAGATTTTTGTTACTCCAATGTATGGTAGCCTTGTCATTATTGAAGGTAGTCTATTGTTCAGATATTTCTTACTACAATGTATGTTAGCCTTGTCATTATGGAAGGTAGTCTATTGTCGAGATTTTTATTACTCCATTGGATAGTATCATTGTCAATATGGAAGGTAATCTGTTGTTGAGATTTTTTTTATTCCAATGGATGGTAGCCTAGTCAATATGGAAGGTAGTCTGTTTTCGAGATTTTTGTTACTCCAATGTATGGTAGCCTTGTCATTATGGAAGGTAGTCTGTCGTCAAAATTTTTGTTATTCTAATTGATGGTTGCCTTGTCATTATGAAAGGTAGTCTAATGTCGATATATTTGTTACTCCAATGGATTGTAGACTTGTCATTATGGAAGGTAGTCTGTTGTTGAGATTTTTTTAATCCAATTGATGGTAGCCTAGTCATAATGGAAGGTAGTCTGTTGTCGAGATTTTTGTTACTACAATGGATGGTAGCCTTGTCATTATGGAAGGTAGTCTGTTGTTGAGATTTTTGTTATTCCAATGGATGGTAGCCTAGTCATTATGGAAGGTAGGCTATTTTTGAGATTTTTGTTACTCCAATGGATGGTAGCCTTGTCATTTTGGAAGGTAGTCTGTTGTCAAGATTTTTGTTACTCCAATGGATGGTAGCCTTATCATTATGGAAGGTAGTCTAACGTCAAAATTTTTGTTATTCTAATTGATGGTAGCCTTGTCATTATGAAAGGTAGTGTATTGTCGAGATTTTTGTTACTCCAATGGATTATAGCCTTGTCATTTTGGAAGGTAGTCTTTCGTCGAAATTTTTGTTACTCCAATGGATGGGAGCCTTCTTATTATGGAAGGTAGTCTGTTGTCGAGATTTTTGTTACTACAATGGATGGTAGCCTTGTCATTATGGAAGGTAATCTGTTGTAGAGATTTTTGTTACTACAATGTATTGTATCCTTGTTATTATGGAAGGTAGTCTATTGTCGATATCTTTGTTATTCCAATGGATGGTAGCCTATTCATTATGGAATGTAATCTGTTGTCGAGATTTTTGTTACTATAATGGATGGTAGCCTTGTCAGTATGGAAGGTAGTCTATTGTCGAGATTTCGTTACTCCATTATATGGTAGCCTTGTCATTTTGGAAGGTAGTGTATTGTCAAGATTTTTGTTAATCCAATGGATAGTACCCTGGTCATTATGGAACGTAGTCTGTTGTCGTGATTTTTTTTACTCCAATGGATTGTAGCCTTGTCATTATGGAAGGTAGTCTGTTGTCGAGATTTTTGTAACTACAATAGATGGTAGCCTTGTCATTATGGAAGGTAGTTTGTTGTTGTGATTTTGGTTACTACAATGGATTGTAGCCTTGTCATTATGAAAGGGAGTCTGTCATTGTGATTTTTGCTACTCCAATGGATTGTATCCTTGTAATTATTGAAGGTAGTATGTTGTTCAGATTTTTGTTATTACAATGTGTGTTTGCCTTGTCATTATGGAGGGTAGTCTGTTGTCAAGATTTTTGTTACTCCATTGGATAGTAGCCTTGTCATTATGGAAGATAGTATGTTATTCAGATTTTTGTTATTCAAATGGATGGTAGCCTAATCATTATGGAAGGTAGTCTGTTTTCGAGATTTTTGTTACAACAATGGATGGTAGCCTTGTCATTATGGAAGGTTGTTTGTTGTTGAGATTTTTGTTTCTCCAATGGATGGTAGCCTTGTCATTATGGAAGGTAGTCTGTCGTTGAAATTTTTGTTATTCCAATGGACGGTAGCCTTGTCCTTCTGAAAGGTAGTCTATTGTCGAGATTTTTGTTACTCCAATGGATAATATCCTTGTCAATATGGAAGGTAGTCAATTGTCGAGATTTTTGTTACTCCAATGGATGGTAGCCTTGTCATTACTGAGGGTAGTCTGTTGTCAAGATTTTTGTTACTACAATGGATGGTAGCCTTGTCGTTATGGAAGGTAGTCTGTTGTCATGATTTTTGTTACTACAATGGATTGTAGCCTTGTCATTAAGGAAGGTAGTCTGTTGTCGAGATTTTTGTTACTCCAATGGATGATAGCCTTGTCATTATGGAAGGTAGTCTGTCGTTAAGATTTTTGTTACTCCAATGGATGGTAGCCTTGTCATTATTGAAGGTAGTCTATTATTCTGATATTTCTTACTACAATGTATGTTAGCCTTGTCAATATGGAAGGTAGTCTATTGTCGAGATTTTTGTTACTCCATTGGATTGTATCATTGTCAATATGGAAGGTAATCTGTTGTTGAGATTTTTGTTATTCCAATGGATGGTAACCTAGTCAATATGGAAGGTAGTCTTTTTTCGAGATTTTTGTTACTCCAATGGATTATAGACTTGTCAATATGGAAGGTAGTCTGTTGTTGAGATTTTTGTTAATCCAATTGATGGTAGCCTACTCATTATGGAAGGTAGTCTATTTTCGAGATTTTTGTTACTACAATGGATGGTAGGCTTGTCATTATGGAAGGTAGTCTGTTGTCGAGATTTTTGTTACTACAATGGATTGTAGCCTTGTCATTATGGAAGGTAGTCTATTATCGATATCTTTTTTACTCCAATGGATGGTAGCCTATTCATTATGGAATGTAGTATGTTGTCCAGATTTTTGTTACTCAAATGGATGGTAGCCTTGTCATTATGGAAGGTAGTCTGTTGTCGAGATTTTTGTTACTCCAATAGATGGTAGCCTTGTCATTTTGGAAGGTAGTTTGTTGTCAAGATTTTTGTTACTCCAATGGATAGTACCCTGGTCATTATGGAAGGTAGTTTGTTGTCGTGATTTTATTTACTATAATGGATGGTAGTCTTGTCAGTATGAAAGGTAGTCTGTTATCATGATTTTTGTTACTACAATGGATTGTAGCCTTGTCATTATGGAAGGTTGTCTGTCCTTGTGATTTTTGTTACTCCAATGGATTGTAGCCTTGTCATTATAGAAGGTAGTATGTTTTTCAGATTTTTGATACTACAATGTATGTTAGCCTTGTTATTATGGAAGGTAGTATGTTGTCGAGATTTTTATTACTCCATTAGATAGTAGCCTTGTTCTTATGGAAGGTAGTCTGTTGTTGAGATTTTTTTTATTCCAATGGATGGTAGCCTAGTCATTATGGAAGGTAGTCTATTTTTGAGATTTTTGTTACTCCAATGGATGGTAGCCTTGTCATTATGGAAGGTAGTTTGTTGTCTAGATTTTTGTTACTCCAATGAATGGTAGCCTTATCATTATGGAAGGTAGTCTATTGTCGAGATTTTTGTTACTCCAATGGATGGTAGCCTTGTCATTATGGAAGGTAGTCTGTCGTCAAAATTTTTGTTATTCTAATTGATGGTTGCCTTGTCATTTTGAAAGGTAGTCTATTGTCGAGATTTTTGTTACTCCAATGGATTGTAGAGTTGTCATTATTGAAGGTAGTCTGTTGTTGAGATTTTTGTTATTCCAATTGATGGTAGCCTACTCATTATGGAAGGTAGTCTATTGTCAAGACTTTTGTTACTACAATGTATTGTAGCCTTGTCATTATGGAAGGTAGTCTACTATCGATATCTTTGTTACTCCAATGGATGGTAGCCTATTCATTATGGAATGTAGTCTGTTTTCGAGATTTTTGTTACTCCAATGGATGGTAGCCTTGTCATTATGGAAGGTAGTCTGTTGTCGAGATTTTTGTTACCCCATTCGATGGTAGCCTTGTCATTTTGGAAGGTAGTTTGTTGTCAAGATTTTTATTATTCCAATGGATAATACCCTGGTCATTATGGAAGGTAGTCTGTTGTCGTGATTTTTGTTACTACAATGGATGGTAGCCTTGTCATTATGGAAGGTAGTCTATTGTCGTGATTTTCGTTACTACAATGGATTGTAGCCTTGTCATTATGGAAGGTAGTATGTCGTTGTGATTTTTGTTACTCCAATGGATGGTAGCCTTGTCATTATAGAAGGTAGTATGTTTTTAAGATTTTGTTACTACAATGTATGTTAACCTTGTTATTATGGAAGGTAGTATGTTGTCGAGATTTTTGTTACTCCATTGGATAGTAGCCTTGTTCTTATGGAAGGTAGTCTGTTGTTGAGATTTTTGTTATTCCAATGGATGGTAGCCTAGTCATTATGGAAGGTAAGCTATTTTTGAGATTTTTTTTACTCCAATGAATGGTAGCCTTGTCATTATGGAAGGTAGTCTTTTGTCAAGATTTTATTTACTCCAATGGATGGTAGCCTTGTCATTGTGGAAGGTAGTCCGTCGTCAAATTTTTTTAAATTCTAATTGATGGTAGCCTTGTCATTATGAAAGGTAGTCTATTGTCGAGATTTTTGTTACTCCAATGGATTGTAGCCTTGTCATTTTGGAAGGTAGTCTTTTATCGTAATTTTTGTTACTCCAATGGATGGTAGCCTTGTCATTATGGAAGGTAGTCTGTTGTCAAGATTTTTGTTACTACAATGGATTGTAGCCTTGTCATTATGGAAGGTAGTTTGTTGTCGAGATTTTTTATACTCCAATAGATTGTAGCCTTGTAATTATGGAGGGTAGTCTATGGTCGAGATTTTTGTTATTCCAATGGATGGTAGCCTTGTCATTATGGAAGGTAGTTTGTTGTCGTGATTTTTGTTACTCCAATGGATGTTAGCCTTGTCATTATGGAAGGTAATTTGTTTTCGTGATTTTTGTTACTCCAATGGATGGTAACCTTGTCATTATGGAAGGTAGTCTGTTGTCGTGATTTTTGTTACTCCAAGGGATGGTAGCCTTGTCATTATGGAAGGTAGTCTGTTGTCGTGATTTTTGTTACTCCAATGGATGGTAGCCTTGTCATTATGGAAGGTAGTCTATTGTCGATATTTTTGTTACTCTAAGGGATGGTAGCCTTGACCATATGGAAGGTAGTCTGTTGTCAAAATTTTTGTTATTCCAATGGATGGTAGCGTTGTCATTATAGAAGGTCGTATATTTTCGATATTTTTGTCACTACAATGGATGGTAGCCTTGTCATTATGTAAGGTAGTCAATTGTCGAGAGTTTTATTACTAGAATGGATTGTAGCCTTGTCGTTATGGAAGGTAGTCTATTGTCGATATCTTTGTTACTCCAATGGATGGTAGCCTAGTCATTATGGAAGGTAGTTTGTGTATGATATTTTTGTTATTCCCATGGATGGTAGCCTTGTCATTATGAAAGGTAGTCTATTGTCGTGATTTTTGTTACTCTAAGGGATGGTAGCCTTGTCATTATGGAAGGTAGTATGTTGTCGATATCTTTGTTACGCCAATGGATGGTAGCCTTGTTATTATGGAAGGTATTCTGTTTTCGAGATTTTTGTTACTCTAAGGGATGGTAGCCTTGTCATTATGGAAGGTAGTATGTTGTCGATATTTTTGTTATTCCAATCGATGCTAGCGTTGTCATTATAGAAGGTAGTATATTATCTATTTTTTTGTCACTACAATGGATGATAGCCTTGTAATTATGGGAGGGAGTCTGTTATTGAGATTTTTGTTACTACAATGAATTGTACCCTTCTCGTTATGGAAGGTACTCTGTTGTCGATATCTTTGTTACTCCAATGAATGGTAGCCTAGTCATTATGGAAGGTAGTTTGTGTACGAGATGTTATTTACTCCAATGGATGGTAGCCTTGTCATTTTGGAAGGTAGTCTGTTGTCGAGATTTTTTATACTCCAATGAATTGTAGCCTTGTAATTATGGAAGCTAGTCTCTTGTTTATATTTTTGTTGCTCTAATGATGGTACCCTTGTCATTATGGAAGGTAGTCTATTGCCGAGATTTTTGTTACTCCATTGCATGGTAGCCTTGTCATTATGGAAGGTAGTGTGTTGTCGATATTTTTGTTATTCCAATGGATGATAGCCTTGTCATAATGGAAGGTAGTCTGTTGTCTTGATTTTTGTTTCTCCAATGGATGGTAGCCTTGTCATTATGGAAGGTAGTATGTTGTCGATATCTTTGCTACTCTAATGGATGGTAGCCATGTCATTATGGAAGGTGGCCTGTTGTCGAGATATTTGTTACTCTAAGGGATGGTAGCCTTGTCATTATGGAACTTAGTCTGTTGTCGAGATTTTTGTTAATCCAATGGATGGTAGCGTTGTCATTATAGAAGGTAGTATATTATTTATATTTTTATCACTACAATGGATGGTAGCCTTGTCATTATGTAAGGTAGTCTGTTGTCGAGATTTTTATTACTAGAATGGATTGTAGCCTTGTCGTTATGGAAGGTAGTATGTTGTCGATATCTTTTTTACTCCAATGGATGGTAGCCAAGTCATTATGGAAGGTAGTCTGTGTACGATATTTTTGTTATTCCAATGGATGGTAGCCTTGTCATTATGAAAGGTAGTCTATTGTCGTGATTTTTGTTACTCTAAGGGATGGTAGCCTTGTCATTATGGAAGGTAGTATGTTGTCGATATCTTTGTTACTCCAATGGATGGTAGCCTTGTCATTATGGAAGGTAGTCTGTTGTCGAGATTTTTGTTACTCTAAGGGATGGTAGCCTTGTCATTATGGAACGTAGTTTGTTGTCGAGATTTTTTTTATTCCAATAGATGGTAGCATTGTCATTATAGAAGGTAGTATATTATCGATATTTTTGCCACTACAATGGATGGTAGCCTTGTCATTATGGAAGGTAGTCTGTTGTCGAGATTTTTGTTACTACAATGGATTGTAGCCTTGTCGTTATGGAAGGTAGTTTGTTGTCGATATCTTTCTTACTCCAATGGATGGTAGCCTAGTCATTATGGAAGGTAGTTTGTGTACGAGATTTTAGTTACTCCAATGGATGGTAGCCTTGTCATTATGGAAGGTAATGTGTTGTCAAGATTTTTTATACTCCAATGGATTATAGCCTTGTAATTATGGAAGGTAGTCTTTTGTTGATAGTTTGATTACTCCAATGATGGTACCCTTGTCATTATGGAAGGTAGTCTATTGCCGAGATTTTTGTTACTCCATTGCATGGTAGCCTTGTCATTATGGAAGGTAGTGTGTTGTAGATATTTTTGTTATTCTAATGGATGGTAGCCTTGTCATTATGGAAGGTAGTCTGTTGTCGTGATTTTTGTTACTCCAATGGATGGTAGCCTTGTCATTATGGAACGTAGTCTGTTGTCATGATTTTTGTTACTACAATGGATTGTAGCCTTGTCATTATGGAAGGTAGTCTGTTGTCGAGATTTTTGTTACTCCAATGGATGATAGCCTTGTCATTATGGAAGGTAGTCTGTCGTTAAGATTTTTGTTACTCCAATGGATGGTAGCCTTGTCATTATTGAAGGTAGTCTATTATTCCGATATTTCTTACTACAATGTATGTTATCCTTGTCATTATGGAAGGTAGTCTATTGTCGAGATTTTTGTTACTCCATTGGATAGTATCATTGCCAATATGGAAGGTAATCTGTTGTTGAGATTTTTGTTATTCCAATGGATGGTAGCCTAGTCAATATGGAAGGTAATCTGTTTTCGAGATTTTTGTTACTCCCATGGATTATAGACTTGTCAATATGGAAGGTTGTTTGTTGTCGATATTTTTGTTTCTCCAATGGATGGTAGCCTTGTCATTATGGAAGGTAGTCTGTAGTTGAAATTTTTGTTATTCCAATGGATGGTAGCCTTGTCATTATGAAAGGTAGTTTATTGTCGAGATTTTTGTTACTCCAATGTATATTATCCTTGTCATTATGGAAGGTAGTCTATTGTCGAAATTTTTGTTATTCCAATGGATGGTAGCCTTGTCATCACGGAAGGTAGTCTGTTGTCAGTATTTTTGTTACTACAATGGATGGTAGCCTTGTCATTATGGAAGGTAGTCTGTTGTCATGATTTTTGTTACTACAATGGATGGTAGCCTTATCATTATGGAAGGTAGTCTGTTGTCAAGATTTTTGTTACCCCAATGGATGATAGCCTTGTCATTATGGAAGGTAGTCTGTCGTAAAGATTTTTGTTACTCCAATGTATGGTAGCCTTGTCATTATTGAAGGTAGTCTATTGTTCAGATATTTCTTACTACAATGTATGTTATCCTTGTCATTATGGAAGGTAGTCTATTGTTGAGATTTTTGTTACTCCATTGGATAGTAGCATTGTCAATATGGAAGGTAGTCTGTTGTTGAGATTTTTGTTATTCAAATGGATGGTAGCCTAGTCAATATGGAAAGTAGTATGTTTTTGGGATTTTTGTTACTCCAATGGATGGTAGCCTTGTCATTATGAAAGGTAGTCTATTATGGAGATTTTTGTTACTCCAATGGATGGTAGCCTTGTCATTATGGAAGGTAGTCTATTGTCGAGATTTTTGTTACTCCAATGGATTGTAGCCTTGTCATTTTGGAAGGTAGTCTTTTATCGAAATTTTTGTTACACCAATGGATGGTAGCCTTCTTATTATGGAAGGTAGTCTGTTGTCGAATTTTTGTTACTACAATGGATGGTAGCCTTGTCATTATGGAAGGTAATCTGTTGTAGAGATTTTTGTTACTACAATGGATTGTAGCCTTGTCATTATGGAAGGTACTCTATTGTCGATATCTTTGTTACTCCATTGGATGGTAGCCTATTCATTATGGAACGTAGTCTGTTGTCGTGATTTTTGTTACTCCAATGGATTGTAGCCTTGTCATTACGGAAGGTACTCTGTTGTCGAGATTTTTGTAACTACAATAGATGGTAGCCTTGTTATTATGGAAGGTAGTATGTTGTTATGATTTTGGTTACTACAATGGATTGTAGCCTTATCATTAAGAAAGGTAGTCTGTCGTTTTGATTTTTGTTACTCCAATGGATGGTAGCCTTGTAATTATTGAAGGTAGTATGCTGTTCAGATTTTTGTTATTACAATGTGTGTTTGCCTTGTCATTATGGAGGGTAGTCTGTTGTCAACATTTTTGTTACTCCATTGGATAGTAGCCTTGTCATTATGGAATGTAATATGTTGATGAGATTTTTGTTATTCCAATGGATGGTAGCCTATTCATTATGGAAGGTAGTCTGTTTTCGAGATTTTTGTTACTACAATGGATGGTAGCCTTGTCATTATGGAAGGCTGTTTGTTGTCGATATTTTTGTTTCTCCAATGGATGGTAACCTTGTCATTATGGAAGGTAGTCTGTCGTTGAAATTTTTGTTATTCCAATGGATGGTAGCCTTGTCATTATGAAAGGTAGTCTATTGTCGAGATTTTTGTTACTCCAATGTATATTATCCTTGTCATTATGGAAGGTAGTCTATTATCGAAATTTTTGTTACTACAATGGATGGTAGCCTTGTCATTATGGAAGGTAGTCTGTTGTCATGATTTTTGTTACTACAATGGATGGTAGCCTTATCATTATGGAAGGTAGTCTGTTGTCGAGATTTTTGTTACTCCAATGGATGATAGCCTTGTCATTATGGAAGGTAGTCTGTCGTTAAGATTTTTGTTACTCCAATGTATGGTAGCCTTGTCATTATTGAAGGTAGTCTATTGTTCAGATATTTCTTACTACAATGTATGTTAGCCTTGTCATTATGGAAGGTAGTCTATTGTCGAGATTTTTATTACTCCATTGGATAGTATCATTGTCAATATGGAAGGTAATCTGTTGTTGAGATTTTTTTTATTCCAATGGATGGTAGCCTAGTCAATATGGAAGGTAGTCTGTTTTCGAGATTTTTGTTACTCCAATGTATGGTAGCCTTGTCATTATGGAAGGTAGTCTGTCGTCAAAATTTTTGTTATTCTAATTGATGGTTGCCTTGTCATTATGAAAGGTAGTCTAATGTCGATATATTTGTTACTCCAATGGATTGTAGACTTGTCATTATGGAAGGTAGTCTGTTGTTGAGATTTTTTTAATCCAATTGATGGTAGCCTAGTCATAATGGAAGGTAGTCTGTTGTCGAGATTTTTGTTACTACAATGGATGGTAGCCTTGTCATTATGGAAGGTAGTCTGTTGTTGAGATTTTTGTTATTCCAATGGATGGTAGCCTAGTCATTATGGAAGGTAGGCTATTTTTGAGATTTTTGTTACTCCAATGGATGGTAGCTTTGTCATTTTGGAAGGTAGTCTGTTGTCAAGATTTTTGTTACTCCAATGGATGGTAGCCTTATCATTATGGAAGGTAGTCTGACGTCAAAATTTTTGTTATTCTAATTGATGGTAGCCTTGTCATTATGAAAGGTAGTGTATTGTCGAGATTTTTGTTACTCCAATGGATTGTAGCCTTGTCATTTTGGAAGGTAGTCTTTCGTCGAAATTTTTGTTACTCCAATGGATGGGAGCCTTCTTATTATGGAAGGTAGTCTGTTGTCGAGATTTTTGTTACTACAATGGATGGTAGCCTTGTCATTATGGAAGGTAGTCTGTTGTAGAGATTTTTGTTACTACAATGGATTGTATCCTTGTCATTATGGAAGGTAGTCTATTGTCGATATCTTTGTTATTCCAATGGATGGTAGCCTATTCATTATGGAATGTAATCTGTTGTCGAGATTTTTGTTACTATAATGGATGGTAGCCTTGTCAGTATGGAAGGTAGTCTATTGTCGAGATTTCGTTACTCCATTATATGGTAGCCTTGTCATTTTGGAAGGTAGTGTATTGTCAAGATTTTTGTTAATCCAATGGATAGTACCCTGGTCATTATGGAACGTAGTCTGTTGTCGTGATTTTTTTTACTCCAATGGATTGTAGCCTTGTCATTATGGAAGGTAGTCTGTTGTCGAGATTTTTGTAACTACAATAGATGGTAGCCTTGTCATTATGGAAGGTAGTTTGTTGTTGTGATTTTGGTTACTACAATGGATTGTAGCCTTGTCATTATGAAAGGGAGTCTGTCATTGTGATTTTTGTTACTCCAATGGATTGTAGCCTTGTAATTATTGAAGGTAGTATGTTGTTCAGATTTTTGTTATTACAATGTGTGTTTGCCTTGTCATTATGGAGGGTAGTCTGTTGTCAAGATTTTTGTTACTCCATTGGATAGTAGCCTTGTCATTATGGAAGATAGTATGTTATTCAGATTTTTGTTATTCAAATGGATGGTAGCCTAGTCATTATGGAAGGTAGTCTGTTTTCGAGATTTTTGTTACTACAATGGATGGTAGCCTTGTCATTATGGAAGGTTGTTTGTTGTCGAGATTTTTGTTTCTCCAATGGATGGTAGCCTTGTCATTATGGAAGGTAGTCTGTCGTTGAAATTTTTGTTATTCCAATGGATGGTAGCCTTGTCCTTCTGAAAGGTAGTCTATTGTTGAGATTTTTGTTACTCCAATGGATAATATCCTTGTCAATATGGAAGGTAGTCAATTGTCGAGATTTTTGTTACTCCAATGGATGGTAGCCTTGTCATTACTGAGGGTAGTCTGTTGTCAAGATTTTTGTTACTACAATGGATGGTAGCCTTGTCGTTATGGAAGGTAGTCTGTTGTCATGATTTTTGTTACTACAATGGATTGTAGCCTTGTCATTAAGGAAGGTAGTCTGTTGTCGAGATTTTTGTTACTCCAATGGATGATAGCCTTGTCATTATGGAAGGTAGTCTGTCGTTAAGATTTTTGTTACTCCAATGGATGGTAGCCTTGTCATTATTGAAGGTAGTCTATTATTCCGATATTTCTTACTACAATGTATGTTAGCCTTGTCAATATGGAAGGTAGTCTATTGTCGAGATTTTTGTTACTCCATTGGATTGTATCATTGTCAATATGGAAGGTAATCTGTTGTTGAGATTTTTGTTATTCCAATGGATGGTAACCTAGTCAATATGGAAGGTAGTCTTTTTTCGAGATTTTTGTTACTCCAATGGATTATAGACTTGTCAATATGGAAGGTAGTATGTTGTTGAGATTTTTGTTAATCCAATTGATGGTAGCCTACTCATTATGGAAGGTAGTCTATTTTCGAGATTTTTGTTACTACAATGGATGGTAGGCTTGTCATTATGGAAGGTAGTCTGTTGTCGAGATTTTTGTTACTACAATGGATTGTAGCCTTGTCATTATGGAAGGTAGTCTATTATCGATATCTTTTTTACTCCAATGGATGGTAGCCTATTCATTATGGAATGTAGTCTGTTGTCCAGATTTTTGTTACTCAAATGGATGGTAGCCTTGTCATTATGGAAGGTAGTCTGTTGTCGAGATTTTTGTTACTCCAATAGATGGTAGCCTTGTCATTTTGGAAGGTAGTTTGTTGTCAAGATTTTTGTTACTCCAATGGATAGTACCCTGGTCATTATGGAAGGTAGTTTGTTGTCGTGATTTTATTTACTATAATGGATGGTAGTCTTGTCAGTATGAAAGGTAGTCTGTTATCATGATTTTTGTTACTACAATGGATTGTAGCCTTGTCATTATGGAAGGTTGTCTGTCCTTGTGATTTTTGTTACTCCAATGGATTGTAGCCTTGTCATTATAGAAGGTAGTATGTTTTTCAGATTTTTGATACTACAATGTATGTTAGCCTTGTTATTATGGAAGGTAGTATGTTGTCGAGATTTTTATTACTCCATTGGATAGTAGCCTTGTTCTTATGGAAGGTAGTCTGTTGTTGAGATTTTTTTGATTCCAATGGATGGTAGCCTAGTCATTATGGAAGGTAGTCTATTTTTGAGATTTTTGTTACTCCAATGGATGGTAGCCTTGTCATTATGGAAGGTAGTTTGTTGTCTAGATTTTTGTTACTCCAATGGATGGTAGCCTTATCATTATGGAAGGTAGTCTATTGTCGAGATTTTTGTTACTCCAATGGATGGTAGCCTTGTCATTATGGAAGGTAGTCTGTCGTCAAAATTTTTGTTATTCTAATTGATGGTTGCCTTGTCATTTTGAAAGGTAGTCTATTGTCGAGATTTTTGTTACTCCAATGGATTGTAGAGTTGTCATTATGGAAGGTAGTCTGTTGTTGAGATTTTTGTTATTCCAATTGATGGTAGCCTACTCATTATGGAAGGTAGTCTGTTGTCAAGACTTTTGTTACTACAATGTATTGTAGCCTTGTCATTATGGAAGGTAGTCTACTATCGATATCTTTGTTACTCCAATGGATGGTAGCCTATTCATTATGGAATGTAGTCTGTTTTCGAGATTTTTGTTACTCCAATGGATGGTAGCCTTGTCATTATGGAAGGTAGTCTGTTGTCGAGATTTTTGTTACCCCATTCGATGGTAGCCTTGTCATTTTGGAAGGTAGTTTGTTGTCAAGATTTTTATTATTCCAATGGATAGTACCCTGGTCATTATGGAAGGTAGTCGGTTGTCGTGATTTTTGTTACTACAATGGATGGTAGCCTTGTCATTATGGAAGGTAGTCTGTTGTCGTGATTTTTGTTACTACAATGGATTGTAGCCTTGTCATTATGGAAGGTAGTATGTCGTTGTGATTTTTGTTACTCAAATGGATGGTAGCCTTGTCATTATAGAAGGTAGTATGTTTTTAAGATTTTGTTACTACAATGTATGTTAACCTTGTTATTATGGAAGGTAGTATGTTGTCGAGATTTTTGTTACTCCATTGGATAGTAGCCTTGTTCTTATGGAAGGTAGTCTGTTGTTGAGATTTTTGTTATTCCAATGGATGGTAGCCTAGTCATTATGGAAGGTAAGCTATTTTTGAGAATTTTTTTACTCCAATGAATGGTAGCCTTGTCATTATGGAAGGTAGTCTTTTGTCAAGATTTTATTTACTCCAATGGATGGTAGCCTTGTCATTGTGGAAGGTAGTCCGTCGTCAAATTTTTTTAAATTCTAATTGATGGTAGCCTTGTCATTATGAAAGGTAGTCTATTGTCGAGATTTTTGTTACTCCAATGGATTGTAGCCTTGTCATTTTGGAAGGTAGTCTTTTGTCGTAATTTTTGTTACTCCAATGGATGGTAGCCTTCTTATTATGGAAGGTAGTATGTTGTCGAGATTTTTGTTATTACAATGGATAGTAGCCTTGTCATTATGGAAGGTAGTCTGTTGTAGAGATTTTTGTTACTACAATCGATTGTATCCTTGTCATTATGGAAGGTAGTCTATTGTCGATATCTTTGTTATTCCAATGGATGGTAGCCTATTCATTATGGAATGTAATCTGTTGTCGAGATTTTTGTTACTCCAATGGATGGTAGCCTTGTCATTATGGAAGGTAGTCTATTGTCGAGATTTTGTTACTCCATTAGATGGTAGCCTTGTCATTTTGGAAGGTAGTCTGTTGGATAGTACCCTGGTCATTATGGAACATAGTCTATTGTCATGATTTTTGTTACTCCAATGGATTGAAGCCTTGTCATTACGGAAGGTAGTCTATTTTCGATATATTTGTAACTACAATAGATGGTAGCCTTGTCATTATGTAAGGTAGTCTATTGTTGTGATTTTGGTTACTACAATGGATTGTAGCCTTGTCATTATGAAAGGTAGTCTGTCGTTGTGATTTTTGTTACTCAATGGATGGTAGCCTTGTAATTATTGAAGGTAGTATGTTGTTCAGATTTTTGTTATTACAATGTGTGTTTGCCTTGTCATTATGGAGGGTAGTCTGTTGTCAAGATTTTTGTTACTCCATTGGATAGTAGCCTTGTCATTATGAAAGGTAGTATATTGTTGAGATTTTTGTTATTCCAATGGATCGTAGCCTAGTCATTATGGAAGGTAGTCTGTTTTCGAGATTTTTGTTACTACAATGGATGGTAGCCTTGTCATTATGGAAGGTTGTTTGTTGTGGATATTTTTGTTTCTCCAATGGATGGTAGCCTTGTCATTATGGAAGGTAGTCTGTCGTTGAAATTTTTGTTATTCCAATGGATGGTAGCCTTGTCATTATGAAAGGTAGTCTATTGTCGAGATTTTTGTTACCCTAATGGATATTATCCTTGTCAATATGGAAGGTAGTCAATTGTCGAGATTTTTGTTACTCCAATGGATGATAGCCTTGTCATTATGGAAGGTAGTGTACTATCGAGATTTTAGTTACACCAATGGATGGTAGCCTTGTCATTATGGAAAGTAGTATGTCATCAAAAATTTTGTTATTCTAATTGATGGTTGCCTTGTCATTATGAAAGGTAGTCTATTGTCGAGATTTTGGTTACTCCAATGGATTGTAGACTTGTCATTATGGAAGGTAGTCTCTTGTTGATATTTTTGTTAATCCAATTGATGGTAGCCTACTTATTATGGAAGGTAGTCTATTTTCAAGATTTTTGTTACTACAATGGATGGTAGCCTTGTCATTATGGAAGGTAGTCTGTTGTCGAGATTTTTGTTACTACAATGGATTATAGCCTTGTCATTATGGAAGGTAGTCTATTATCGATATCTTTTTTACTCTAATGGATGGTAGCCTATTCATTATGAAATGTAGTCTGTTGTCGAGATTTTTGTTACTCCAGTGGATGGTAGCCTTATTACTATGGAAGGTAGTCTATTGTCGAGATTTTTGTTACTCCATTAGATGGTAGCCTTGTCATTTTGGAAGGTAGTTTGTTGTCAAGATTTTTGTTACTCCAATGGATAGTACCCAGGTCATTATGAAAGGTAGTCTATTGTCGAGATTTTTGTTACTCCAATGGATTGTAGCCTTGTCATTATGGAAGGTAGTCTATTCTCGAGATTTTTGTTACTTCAATGGTTGGCATCCTTATCATTATGGAAGGTAGTCTGTCGTTATGATATTTTTTACTCCAATGGATGGTAGCCTTATCATTATGGAAGGTAGTCTATTGTTCAAGTTTTTCTTACTACAATGCATGTTAGCCTTGCCATTATGGAAGGTGGTCTATTGTCGAGATTTTTGTTACTCCATTGGATAGTAGCCTTGTTCTTATGGAAGGTAGTCTGTTGTTGATATTTTTTTATTCCAATGGATGGTAGCCTAGTCATTAAAGAAGGTAGTCTATTTTTGAGATTTTTGTTACTCCAATGGATGGTAGACTTGTCATTATGGAAGGTAGTCTGTTGTCGAGATTTTGGTTACTCCAATGGATGGTAGCCTTGACATTATGGAAGGTAGTCTGTTGTTTAGATTTTTGTTACTCCAATGGATTGTAGCCTTTTCATTATGGAAGGTAGTCTTTTGTCTAAATTTTTGTTACTCCAATGGATGGTAGCCTTCTTATTATGGAAAGTAGTCTAATGTCGAGATTTTTGTTACTATAATCGATGGTAGCCTTGTCATTATGGAAGGAAGTCTTTTGTTGATATCTTTGTTACTACAATTGATGGTACCCTTGTCATTATGGAAGGTAGTCTGTTGTCATGATTTTTGTTACTCCAATGGATGGTAGCCTTGTCATTATGGAAGGTAGTATGTTGTCGATATCTTTGTTACTCTAATGGATGGAAGCCTTGTCATTATGGAAGGTAGTCTATTGTCGAGATTTTTGTTACTCCAATGGAAGGTAGCCTTGTCATTATGGAAGTTAGTCTGTCATTGTGATTTTTGTTACTCCAATGGATGGTAGCCTTGTCATTACAGAAGGTAGTCTGTTGTCGAGATTTTTGTTCCTACAATTGATGGTAGCGTTGTCATTATGGAAGGTAGTCCGTTTTCGTGATTTTTTTTACTACAATGGATTGTAGCCTTGTCATTATGGAAGGTAGTATATTCTCGACATTTTTGTTACTCCAATGGTTGGTATCCTTATCATTATGGAAGGTAGTCTGTAGTTATGATATTTGTTACTCCAATGGATGGTAGCCTTGTCATTATGGAAGGTAGTCTATTGTTCAAGTTTTTCTTACTACAATGTATGTTAGCCTTGCCATTATGGAAGGTAGTCTATTGTCGAGATTTTTGTTACTCCATTGGATAGTAGATTTGTCATTATGGAAGGTACTCTGTTGTTGAGATTTTTTTTATACCAATGGATGGTAGTCTTCTCATTATGGAAGGTAGTTTATTGTGGAGATTTTTGTTACTCCGATGGATGTTAGCCTGTTCATTATGGAAGGTAGTCTGTCGTCGAAATTTTTGTGGTTACGATGGATGGTAGCCTTGTCATTATGAAAGGTAGTCTATTGTCGAGATTTTTGTTACTCCAATGGAATGTATCCTTTTCATTATGGAAGGTAGTCTGTTGTTGAGATTTTTGTTATTCAAATGGATGGTAGCCTTGTCATTATGAAAGGTATTCTATTGTCGATATTTTTGTTACTCCAATGAATTGTAGCCTTGTCATTATGTAACGTAGTCTTTTGTTGAAATCTTTGTTACTCCAATGGATGGTAGCCTTCTTATTATGGAAGGTAGTCTATTGTCGAGATTTTTGTTACTCTAATGGATAGTAGCCTTGTCATTATGGAAGGTAGTTTGTTGTCAATATCTTTGTTACTCCAATGGATGGTAGCCTAGTCATTATAGAATGTAGTGTGTTGTCGAGATTTTTGTTACTCCAACGGATGGTAGCCTTGTCATTATGGAAGGTAGTTTGTTATCGAGATTTTTGTTACTCCATTTGATGGTAGGCTTGTCATTTTGTAAGGTAGTCTATTGTCAAGATTTTTGTTACTCTAATGGATAGTACCCTTGTCATTATGGAAGATAGTCTGTTGTCGTGATTTTTGTTACTCCAATGGATGGTAGCCTTGTCATTATGGAAGGTAGTATGTTGTCGATATCTTTGTTACTCCAATGGATGGTAGCCTTGTCATTATGGAAGGTATCCTATTGTCAAAAATTTTGTTACTCCAATGGATGGTAGCCTTGTACTTATGGAAGGTAGTCTATCGTTGTGATTTTTGTTACTCCAATGGATGGTAGCCTTGTCATTATGGAAGGCAGTCTGTTGTTCAGATTTTTGTTACTGCAACAGATGGTAGCTTTGTCACTATAAAAGGTAGTCTTGTGTCAAGATTTTTGTTACTCCATAGGATAGTAGCCTAGTCATTATGGAAGGTAGTCTGTTGTTGAGATTTTTGTTTATTCCAATGGATGGTAGCCTAGTCATTATGGAAGGTAGTATAGTTTCGAGATTTTTGTTACTCCAATGGATGCTAGCCTTGTCATTATGGAAGGTAGTCTATTGTCGAGTGTTTTGTTACTCCATTGGATAGTAGCTTTGTCATTATGGAAGGTACTCTGTTGTTGAGATTTTTTTTATTCCAATGGATGGTAGCCCAGTCAATATGGAAGGTAGTCTATTTTCGAGATTTTTGTTACTCCAATGGAAGGTAGCCTTGTCATTATGAAAGGTAGTCTATTGTAGAGATTTTTGTTAATCCAATGGATGGTAGCCTTTTCATTATGGAAGGTAGTCTGTCGCAAAATTTTTTGTTGTTCTAATTGATGGTAGCCTTGTCATTATAAAAGGTAGTCTATTGTCGAGATTTTTGTTACTCCAATGGATTGTAGCCTTGTCATTATGGAAGGTAGTCTATTGTTGAGATTTTTGTTACTCCACTGGATGGTAGCCTTCTTACTATCGAAGGTAGTCTATTGTCAAGATTTTTGTTACTACAATGGATGGTAGCCTTGTCATTATGGAAGGTAGTCTATTATCGATATCTTTTTTACTACAATGTATGTTAGCCTTGTCATTATGGAAGGTATTCTGGTGTCGAGAATTTTTTTACTCCATTGGATAATAGCCTAGTCATTATGGAAGGTAGTTTGTTTTCGAGATTTTAGTTACTCCAATGGATGGTAGCCTTGTCATTATGGAATGTAGTCTATTATAGAGATTTTTGTTAATCCAATGGATGGTAGCCTTTTCATTATGGAAGGTAGTATGTCGTTGAAATTTTTGTTGTTCTAATGGATGGTAGCCTTGTCATTATGAAAGGTAGTCTATTGTAGAGATTTTTGTTACTCCAATGGATTGTAGCCTAGTCATTATGGAAGGTAGTTTGTTGTTGATATCTTTGTTACCACAATGTATGTTAGCCTTGTCATTATGGAAGGTAGTCTGGTGTCCAGATTTTTTTACTCCATTGGATAGTAGCCTAGTAATTATGGAAGGTAGTATGTTGTTGATATCTTTGTTACTCCAATGGATGGTAGCCTACTCATTATGGAAGGTAGTCTTTCGTTGAGATTTTTTTTGTTCCAATGTATGGTAGCCTTGTCATTATGAAAGGTAGTCTATTGTCGAGATTTTTGTTACTCCAATGGATTGTAGCCTTGTCATTATGGAAGGTAGTCTATTCTCGAGATTTTTGTTACTCCAATAGTTGGCATCCTTATCATTATGGAAGGTAGTCTGTCGTTATGATATTTGTTACTCCAATGGATGGTAGCCTTATCATTATGGAAGGTAGTCTATTGTTCAAGTTTTTCTTACTACAATGTATGTTAGCCTTGCCATTATGGAAGGTAGGCTATTGTCGAGATTTTTGTTACTCCATTGGATAATAGCTTTGTCATTATGGAAGGTACTCTGTTGTTGAGATTTTCTTTATACCAATGGATGGTAGCCTAGTCAATATGGAAGGTAGTCTGTTTTCGAGATTTTTGTTACTCCAATGGATGGTAGCCTTCTCATTATGGAAGGTAGTCTATTGTCGAGATTTTTGTTACTCCGATGGATGGTAGCCTGTTCATTATGGAAGGTAGTCTGTCGTTGAAATTTTTGTGGTTCCGATGGATGGTAGCCTTGTCATTATGAAAGGTAGTCTATTGTCGATATTTTTGTTACTCCAATGGATTGTATCCTTGTCATTATGGAAGGTAGTCTGTTGTTGAGATTTTTGTTATTCAAATGGATGGTAGCCTTGTCATTATGAAAGGTATTCTATTGTCGATATTTTTGTTACTCCAATGAATTGTAGCCTTGTCGTTATGGAAGGTAGTCTTTTGTTAAAAATTTTGTTACTCCAATGGATGGTAGCCTTCTTATTATGGAAGGTAGTCTGTTGTCGAGATTTTTGTTACTACAATGGATGGTAGCCTTGTCATTATGGAAGGTAGTCTATTATCGAGATTTTTGTTACTCCAATTGGATTGTAGCCTTATCATTATGGAAGGTAGTTTCTTGTGGATATCTTTGTTACTCCAATGGATGGTAGCCTAGTCATTATGGAATGTAGTGTGTTGTCGAGATTTTTGTTACTCCAACGGATGGTAGCCTTGTCATTATGGAAGGTAGTTTGTTGTCGCGATTTTTGTTACTCCATTTGATGGTAGGCTTGTCATATTGTAAGGTAGTCTATTGTCAAAATTTGTGTTACTCTAATGGATAGTACCCTTGTCATTATGGAAGGTAGTCTGTTGTCGTGATTTTTGTTACTCCAATGGATGGTAGCCTTGTCATTATGGAAGGTAGTATGTTGTCGATATCTTTGTTACTCGAATGGATGGCAGCCTTGTCATTATGGAAGGTAGACTATTGAAAAGATTTTTGTTACTCCAATGGATGGTAGCCTTGTCATTATGGAAGGCAGTCTGTTGTTCAGATTTTTGTTACTGCAACAGATGGTAGCTTTGTCACTATAAAAGGTAGTCTTGTATCGAGATTTTTGTTACTCCATTGGATAGTAGCCTAGTCATTATGGTAGGTAGTCTGTTGTTGAGATTTTTGTTTATTCCAATGGATGGTAGCCTAGTCATTAGGGAAGTTAGTATAGTTTCGAGATTTTTGTTACTCCAATGGATGCTAGCCTTGTCATTATGGAAGGTAGTCTATTGTCGAGAGTTTTGTTACTCCATTGGATAGTAGCCTAGTCATTATGGTAGGTAGTCTGTTGTTGAGATTTTTGTTTATTCCAATGGATGGTAGCCTAGTCAATATGGAAGGTAGTCTATTTTCGAGATTTTTGTTACTCCAATGGAAGGTAGCCTTGTCATTATGAAAGGTAGTCTATTATAGAGATTTTTGTTAATCCAATGGATGGTAGCCTTTTCGTTATGGAAGGTAGTCTGTCGCCAAAATTTTTGTTGTTCTAATTGATGGTAGCCTTGTCATTATAAAAGGTAGTCTATTGTCGAGATTTTTGTTACTCCAATGGATTGTAGCCTTGTCATTATGGAAGGTAGTCTATTATTGAGATTTGTGTTACTCCAATGGATGGTAGCCTTCTTACTATCGAAGGTAGTCTGTTGTCAAGATTTTTATTACTACAATGGATGGTAGCCTTGTCATTATGGAAGGTAGTATGTTGTCCAGATTTTTGTTACTCCAATGGATTGTAGCCTTGTCATTATGGAAGGTAGTCTATTGTCGATATCTTTGTTACTACAATGTATGTTAGCCTTATCATTATGGAAGGTATTCTGGTGTCGAGAATTTTTTTACTCCATTGGATAATAGCCTAGTCATTATGGAAGGTAGTCTGTTGTTGAGATTTTTGTTATTCCAATGGATGGTAGCCTACTCATTATGGAAGGTAGTCTGTTTTCGAGATTTTAGTTACTCCAATGGATGGTAGCCTTGTCATTATGGAAGGTAGTTTGTTGTCGAGATTTTTGTTACTCCAATGGATGGTAGCCTTGTCATTATGGAATGTAGTCTATTATAGAGATTTTTGTTAATCCAATGGATGGTAGCCTTTTCATTATGGAAGGTAGTATGTCATTGAAATTTTTGTTGTTCTAATGGAGGGTAGCCTTGTCATTATGAAAGGTAGTCTATTGTCGAGATTTTTGTTACTCCAATGGATTGTATCCTTGTCATTATGGAAGGTAGTCTGTTGTTGATATCTTTGTTACCACAATGTATGTTAGCCTTGTCATTATGGAAGGTAGTCTGGTGTCGGGATTTTTTTTACTCCATTGGATAGTAGCCTAGTCATTATGGAAGGTAGTATGTTGTTGATATCTTTATTACTCCAATGGATGGTAGCTTACTCATTATGGAAGGTAGTATTTCGTTGAGATTTTTTTTGTTCCAATGTATGGTAGCCTTGTCGTTATGAAAGGTAGTCTATTGTCGATATTTTTGTTACTCCAATGGTTGGCATCCTTATCATTATGGAAGGTAGTCTGTCGTTATGATATTTGTTACTCCAATGGATGGTAGCCTTATCATTATGGAAGGTAGTCTATTATTCAAGTTTTTCTTACTACAATGTATGTTAGCCTTGCCATTATGGAAGGTAGTCTATTGTCGAGATTTTTGTTACTCCATTGGATAGTAGCTTTGTCATTATGGAAGGTACTCTGTTGTTGAGATTTTCTTTATACCAATGGATGGTAGCCTAGTCAATATGGAAGGTAGTCTGTTTTCGAGATTTTTGTTACTCCAATGGATGGTAGCCTTCTCATTATGGAAGGTAGTCTATTGTCGAGATTTTTGTTACTCCGATGGATGGTAGCCTGTTCATTATGGAAGGTAGTCTTTCGTTGAAATTTTTGTGGTTCCGATGGATGGTAGCCTTGTCATTATGAAAGGTAGTCTATTGTCGATATTTTTGTTACTCCAATGGATTGTATCCTTGTCATTATGGAAGGTAGTCTGTTGTTGAGATTTTCGTTATTCAAATGGATGGTAGCCTTGTCATTATGAAAGGTATTCTATTGTCGATATTTTTGTTACTCCAATGAATTGTAGCCTTGTCATTATGGAAGGTAGTCTTTTGTTAAAAAAATTTATACTCCAATGGATGGTAGCCTTCTTATTATGGAAGGTAGTCTGTTGTCGAGATTTTTGTTACTACAATGGATGGTAGCCTTGTCATTATGGAAGGTAGTCTATTGTCGAGATTTTTGTTACTCCAATTGGATTGTAGCCTTATCATTATGGAAGGTAGTTTCTTGTCGATATCTTTGTTACTCCAATGGATGGTAGCCTGGTCATTATGGAATGTAGTCTGTTGTCGAGATTTTTGTTACTACAATGGATGGTAGCCTTGTTATTATGGAAGGTAGTCTGTTGTCGAGATTTTTGTTACTTCATTTGATGGTAGCCTTATCATTATGGAAGGTAGTTTGTTGTCGATATCTTTGTTACTCCAATGGATGGTAGCCTGGTCATTATGGAATGTAGTGTGTTGTCGAGATTTTTGTTACTCCAACGGATGGTAGCCTTGTCATTATGGAAGGTAGTTTGTTGTCGACATTTTTGTTACTTCATTTGATGGTAGGCTTGTCATTTTGTAAGGTAGTCTATTGTCAAGATTTGTGTTACTCCAATGGATGGTAGCCTTGTCATTATGGAAGGTAGTCTGTCGTTGTGATTTTTTGTACTCCAATGGATGGTAGCCTTGTCATTATGGAAGGCAGTCTGTTGTTCAGATTTTTGTTACTACAATGGATGGTAGCTTTATCATTATAAAAGGTAGTCTTGTATCAAGATTTTTGTTACTCCATTGGATAGTAGCCTAGTAATTATGAAAGGTAGTCTATTGTTGAGATTTTTGTTATTCCAATGGATGGTAGCCTAGTCATTATGGAAGGTAGTATAGTTTCGAGATTTTTGTTACTCCAACGGATGGTAGCCTTGTCATTATGGAAGGTAGTCTATTGTCGAGAGTTTTGTTACTCCATTGGATAGTAGCTTTGTCATTATGAAAGGTAGTCTATTATAGAGATTTTTGTTAATCCAATGGATGGTAGCCTTTTCATTATGGAAGGTAGTCTGTCACCAAAATTTTTGTTGTTTTAATTGATGGTAGCCTTGTCATTATAAAAGGTAGTCTATTGTCGAGATTTTTGTTACTCCAATGGATTGTAGCCTTGTCATTATGGAAGGTAGTCTGTTGTTGAGATTTTTGTTACTCCAATGGATGGTAGCCTTCTTACTATCGAAGGTAGTCTGTTGTCAAGATTTTTGTTACTACAATGGATGGTAGCCTTGTCATTATGGGAGGTAGTATGTTGTCCAGATTTTTGTTACTCCAATGGATTGTAGCCTTGTCATTATGGAAGGTAGTCTATTATCGATATCTTTGTTACTACAATGTATGTTAGCCTTGTCATTATGGAAGGTATTCTGGTGTCGAGATTTTTTTTACTCCATTGGATAATAGCCTAGTCATTATGTAAGGTAGTCTGTTGTTGAGATTTTTGTTATTCCAATGGATGGTAGCCTTTTCATTATGGAAGGTAGTCTGTTTTCGAGATTTTAGTTACTCCAATGGATGGTAGCCTTGTCATTATGGAAGGTAGTCTGTTGTCGAGATTTTTGTTACTCCAATGGATGGTAGCCTTGTCATTATGGAATGTAGTCTGTTGTTGATATCCTTGTTACTACAATGTATGTTAGCCTTGTCATTATGGAAGGTAGTCTGGTGTCGAGATTTTTTTTACTCCATTGGATAGTAGCCTAGTCATTATGGAAGGTAGTATGTCGTTGATTTCTTTGTTACTCCAATGGATGGTAGCCTACTCATTATGGAAGGTACTCTTTCGTTGAGATTTTTTTTGTTCCAATGTATGGTAGCCTTGTCATTATGAAAGGTAGTCTATTGTCGAGATTTTTGTTACTCCAATGGATTGTAGCCTTGTCATTATGGAAGGTACTCTGTTTTTTAGATTTTTGTTACTCCAATGGATGGTAGCCTTCGTACTATCGAAGGTAGTCTGTTGTCCAGATTTTTGATACTACAATGGATGGTAGCCTTGTCATTATGGAAGGTAGTCTATTGTCGATATTTTTTTTACTCCATAGGATGGAAGCCTTGTCATTATGGAAGGTAGTCTGGTGTGGAGATTTTTTTTACTCCATTGGATAATAGCCTAGTCATTATGGAAGGTAGTCTGTTGTTGAGATTTTTGTTACTCCAATGGATGGTAGCCTTGTCATTACGGAAGGTAGTTTGTTGTCAAGATTTTTGTTACTACAATGGATGGTAGCCTTGTCATTATGGAAGGTAGTATGTTGTTTATATCTTTGTTACTACAATGGATTGTAATTGTCATTATGGAAGGTAGTATATTGTCGATATTTTTCTTACTCCAATTGATGGTAGCCTTATAATTATGGAAGGTAGTCTATTTTCGAGATTTTTGTTACTCCAATGGATGATAGCCTTGTCATTATGGAAGGTAGTCTGTCGTTAAGATTTTTGTTACTCCAATGGATGTTAGCCTTATCATTATTGAAGGTAGTCTATTGTTCAGATATTTCTTACTACAATGTATGTTAGCCTTGTCATTATGGAAGGTAGTCTATTGTCGAGATTTTTGTTACTCCATTGGATAGTATCATTGTCAATATGGAAGGTAATTTGTTGTTAAGATTTTTGTTATTCCAATGGATGGTAGCCTAGTCAATATGGAAGGTAGTCTATTTTCGAGATTTTTGTTACTCCAATGGATGGTAGCCTTGTCATTATGGAAGGTAGTCTATTGTCGAGATTTTTGTTACTCCAACGGATGGTAGCCTTGTCATTATGGAATGTAGTCTATTATCGAGATTTTTGTTAATCCAATGGATGGTAGCCTTTTTATTATGGAAGGTAGTCTGTCGCCGAAGTTTTTGTTGTTCTAATGGATGGTAGCCTTGTCATTATGAAAGGTAGTCTATTGTCGATATTTTTGTTACTCCAATGGATTGTAGCCTTGTCATTATAGAAGGTAGTCTGTTGTTGATATCTTTGTTACTACAATGTATGTTAGCCGTGTCATTATGGAAGGTAGTCTAGTGTCGAGATTTTCTTTACTCCATTGGATAGTAGCCTAGTCATTATGGAAGGTAGTTTGCTGTTGATATCTTTGTTACTCAATGGATGGTAGCCTACTCATTATGGAAGGTAGTCTGTTGTTGATATTTTTTTTGTTCCAATATATGATAGCCTTGTCATTATGAAAGGTAGTCTATTGTCGAGATTTTTGTTACTCCAATGGATTGTAGCCTTGTCATTATGGAAGGTAGTCTGTTGTTGAGATTTTTGTTACTCCAATGGATGGTAGCCTTCGTACTATCGAAGGTAGTCTGTTGTCGAGATTTTTGTTACTACAATGGATGGTAGCCTTGTCATTATGGAAGATAGTCTGTTGTCGAGATTTTTGTTACTCCAATGGATTGTAGCCTTGTCATTATGGAAGGTAGTCTGTTGTTGAGATTTTTGTTACTCCAATGGATGGTAGCCTTATTACTATCGAAGGTAGTCTGTTGTCAAGATTTTTGTTACTACAATGGATGGTAGCCTTGGCATTATGGAAGGTAGTATGTTGTCCAGAGTTTTGTTACTCCAATGGATTGTAGCCTTGTCCTTATGGAAGGTTGTCTATTGTCGATATCTTTGTTACTACAATGTATGTTAGCCTTGTCATTATGGAAGGTATTTTGGTGTCGAGATTTTTTTTACTCCATTGGATAATAGCCTAGTCATTATGGAAGGTAGTATGTTGTTGAGATTTTTGTTATTCCAATGGATGGTAGCCTAGTCATTATGGAAGGTAGTCTGTTTTCGAGATTTTAGTTACTCCAATGGATGGTAGCCTTGTCATTATGGAAGGTAGTCTGTTGTCGAGATTTTTGTTACTCCAATGGATGGTAGCCTTGTCATTATGGAATGTAGTTTATTATCGAGATTTTTGTTAATCCAATGGATGGTAGCCTTTTCATTATGGAAGGTAGTCTGTCGCTGAAATTTTTGTTGTTCTAATGGATTGTAGCCTTGTCATTATGGAAGGTAGTCTGTTGTTGATATCTTTGTTACTACAATGTATGTTAGCCTTGTCATTATGGAAGGTAGTCTGGTGTGGAGATTTTTGTTACTCCATTGTATAGTAGCCTAGTCATTATGGAAGGTAGTCTATTGTTGAGATTTTTGTTATTACAATGTGTGTTTGCCTTGTCATTATGGAGGGTAGTATATTGTTGAGATTTTTGTTGTCGAGATTTTTATTTCTCCAATGGATGGTAGCCTTGTAATTATGGAAGGTAGTTTGTCGTTGAAATTTTTTTTATTCCAATGGATGGTAGCCTTGTCATTATGAAAGGTAGTCTATTGTCGAGATTTTTGTTACTCCAATGGATAGTATCCTTGTTAATATGGAAGGTAGTCTATTGTCGAGATTTTTGTTACTCCAATGGATGGTAGCCTTGTCATTACGGAAGGTAGTTTGTTGTCAAGATTTTTGTTACTACAATGGATGGTAGCCTTGTCATTATTGAAGGTAGTCTGTTGTCATGATTTTTGTTACTACAATGGATTGTAGCCTTGTTATTATGGAAGGTAGTCTATTGTCGATATTTTTGTTACTCCAATGGATGGTAGCCTTATAATTATGGAAGGTAGTCTGTTTTCGAGATTTTTGTTACTCCAATGGATGATAGCCTTGTCATTATGGAAGGTAGTCTGTCGTTAAGATTTTTGTTACTCTAATGGATGTTAGCCTTGTCATTATTGAAGGTAGTCTATTGTTCAGATATTTCTTACTACAATGTATGTGAGCCTTGTCATTATGGAAGGTAGTCTATTGTCAAGATTTTTATTACTCCATTGGATAGTATCATTGTCAATATGGAAGGTAATCTGTTGTTGAGATTTTTGTTACTCCAATGGATGGTAGCCTTGTCATTATGGAAGGTAGTCTGTCGCCGAAATTTTTGTTGTTCTAATGGATGGTAGCCTTGTCATTATGAAAGGTAGTCTATTGTCGAGATTTTTGTTACTCCAATGGATTGTAGCCTTGTCATTATGGAAGGTAGTCTGTTGTTGATATCTTTGTTACTACAATGTATGTTAGCCTTGTCATTATGGAAGGTAGTCTAGTGTCGAGATTTTCTTTACTGCATTGGATAGTAGCCTAGTCATTCTGGAAGGTAGTATGTTGTTGATATCTTTGTTACTCCAATGGATGGTAGCCTACTCATTATGGAAGGTAGTCTGTTGTTGAGATTTTTTTATTCCAATATATGGTAGCCTTTTTATTATGAAATGTAGTCTATTGTCGAGATTTTTGTTACTCCAATGGATGGTAGCCTTGTCATTATGGAAGGTAGTCTGTTGTCGAGATTTTTGTTACTCCAATGGATTGTAGCCTTGTCATTATGGAAGATAGTCTGTTGTCGATATCTTTGTTACTACAATGTATGTTAGCCTTGTCATTACGGTAGGTAGTCGGGTGTGGAAATTTTTGTTACTCCATTAGATAGTAGCATAGTCATTATGGAAGGTAGTCTGTTGTTGAGATTTTTGTTATTACAATGTGTGTTTGCCTTGTCATTATGGAGGGTAGTCTGTTGTCAAGATTTTTGTTACTCCATTGGATAGTAGCCTTGTCATTATGGAAGGTAGTATGTTGTTGAGGTTTTTTGTTGTTCCAATGGATGGTAGCCTACTCATTATGGAAGGTAGTCTGTTTTCGAGATTTTTGTTACTATAATGGATGGTAGCCCTGTCATTATGGAAGGTTGTTTGTTGTCGAGATTTTTGTTTCTCCAATGGATGGTAGCCTTGTCATTATGGAAAGTAGTTTGTCGTTGAAATTGTTTTTACTCCAATGGATGGTAGCCTTGTTATTATGGAAGGTAGTCTATTGTCGTGATTTTTGTTACTCAGATGGATGGTAGCCTTGTCATTATGGAAGGTAGTTTGTTGTTGATATCTTTGTTACTACAATGTATGTTAGCCTTGTCATTATGGAAGGTAGTCTGGTGTCGAGATTTTTTTTACTCCATTGGATAGTAGCCTAGTCATTATGGAAGGTAGTATGTTGTTGATATCTTTGTTACTCCAATGGATGGTAGCCTACTCATTATGGAAGGAAGTCTGTCGTTGAGATTTTTTTTGTTCCAATGTATGGTAGACTTGTCATTATGAAAGGTAGTCTATTGTCGAGATTTTTGTTACTCCAATGGATTGTAGCCTTGTCATTAAGGAAGGTAGTATGTTGAGATTTTTGTTACTCCAATGGATGGTAGCTTTCGTACTATTGAAGGTAGTTTGTTGTCGAGATTTTTGTTACTACAATGGATGGTAGCCTTGTCATTATGGAAGGTAGTCTGTTGTCGAGATTTTTGTTACTCCAATGGATTGTAGCCTTGTCATTATGGAAGGTAATCTGTTGTCGATATCTTTGTTACTACAATGTATGTTAGCCTTGTCATTATGGAAGGTAGTCTGGTGTGGAGATTTTTGTTACTCCATTGGATAGTAGCCTAGTCATTATGGAAGGTAGTCTATTGTTGAGATTTTTGTTATTATAATGTGTGTTTGCCTTGTCATTATGGAGGGTAGTCTGTTGTCAAGATTTTTGTTACTCCATTGGATAGTAGCCTTGTCATTATGGAAGGTAGTATGTTGTTGAGATTTTTTGTTGTTCCAATGGATGGTAGCCTACTCATTATGGAAGGTAGTCTGTTTTCGAGATTTTTGTTACTACAATGGATGGTAGCCCTGTCATTATGGAAGGTTGTTTGTTGTCGAGATTTTTGTTTCTCCAATGGATGGTAGCCTTGTCATTATGGAAAGTAGTCTGTCGTTGAAATTTTTGTTACTCCAATGGATGGTAGCCTTGTTATTATGGAAGGTAGTCTATTGTCGTGATTTTTGTTACTCCGATGGATGGTAGCCTTGTCATTATGGAAGGTAGTTTGTTGTTGATATCTTTGTTACTACAATGTATGTTAGCCTTGTCATTATGGAAGGTAGTCTGGTGTCGAGATATTTTTTACTCCATTGGATAGTAGCCTAGTCATTATGGAAGGTACTATGTTGTTGATATCTTTGTTACTCCAATGGATGGTAGCCTACTCATTATGG
Source organism: Vicia faba (assembly GCA_948472305.1). NCBI lineage: Eukaryota > Viridiplantae > Streptophyta > Magnoliopsida > Fabales > Fabaceae > Vicia > Vicia faba. The sequence continues at coordinate 535,504,927 of OX451741.1, forward strand.
AAGGTAGTCTGTCGTTGAGATTTTTTTTGTTCCAATGTATGGTAGCCTTGTCATTATGAAAGGTAGTCTATTGTCGAGATTTTTGTTATTCCAATGGATTGTAGCCTTGTCATTAAGGAAGGTAGTCTGTTGAGATTTTTGTTACTCCAATGGATGGTAGCTTTCGTACTATCGAAGGTAGTTTGTTGTCGAGATTTTTGTTACTACAATGGATGGTAGCCTTGTCATTATGGAAGGTAGTCTGTTGTCGAGATTTTTGTTACTCCAATGGATTGTAGCCTTGTCATTATGGAAGATAGTCTGTTGTCGATATCTTTGTTACTACAATGTATGTTAGCCTTGTCATTACGGTAGGTAGTCTGGTGTGGAGATTTTTGTTACTCCATTAGATAGTAGCATAGTCATTATGGAAGGTAGTCTGTTGTTGAGATTTTTGTTATTTTAATGTGTGTTTGCCTTGTCATTATGGAGGGTAGTCTGTTGTCAAGATTTTTGTTACTCCATTGGATAGTAGCCTTGTCATTATGGAAGGTAGTATGTTGTTGAGATTTTTTGTTGTTCCAATGGATGGTAGCCTACTCATTATGGAAGGTAGTCTGTTTTCGAGATTTTTGTTACTACAATGGATGGTAGCCCTTTCATTATGGAAGGTTGTTTGTTGTCGAGATTTTTGTTTCTCCAATGGATGGTAGCCTTGTCATTATGGAAAGTAGTCTGTCGTTGAAATTGTTTTTACTCCAATGGATGGTAGCCTTGTTATTATGGAAGGTAGTCTATTGTCGTGATTTTTGTTACTCAGATGGATGGTAGCCTTGTCATTATGGAAGGTAGTTTGTTGTTGATATCTTTGTTACTACAATGTATGTTAGCCTTGTCATTATGGAAGGTAGTCTGGTGTCGAGATTTTTTTTACTCCATTGGATAGTAGCCTAGTCATTATGGAAGGTAGTATGTTGTTGATATCTTTGTTACTCCAATGGATGGTAGCCTACTCATTATGGAAGGAAGTCTGTCGTTGAGATTTTTTTTGTTCCAATGTATGGTAGACTTGTCATTATGAAAGGTAGTCTATTGTCGAGATTTTTGTTTCTCCAATGGATTGTAGCCTTGTCATTAAGGAAGGTAGTATGTTGAGATTTTTGTTACTCCAATGGATGGTAGCTTTCGTACTATCGAAGGTAGTTTGTTGTCGAGATTTTTGTTACTACAATGGATGGTAGCCTTGTCATTATGGAAGGTAGTCTGTTGTCGAGATTTTTGTTACTCCAATGGATTGTAGCCTTGTCATTATGGAAGGTAATCTGTTGTCGATATCTTTGTTACTACAATGTATGTTAGCCTTGTCATTATGGAAGGTAGTCTGGTGTGGAGATTTTTGTTACTCCATTGGATAGTAGCCTAGTCATTATGGAAGGTAGTCTATTGTTGAGATTTTTGTTATTACAATGTGTGTTTGCCTTGTCATTATGGAGGGTAGTCTGTTGTCAAGATTTTTGTTACTCCATTGGATAGTAGCCTTGTCATTATGGAAGGTAGTATGTTGTTGAGATTTTTTGTTGTTCCAATGGATGGTAGCCTACTCATTATGGAAGGTAGTCTGTTTTCGAGATTTTTGTTACTACAATGGATGGTAGCCCTGTCATTATGGAAGGTTGTTTGTTGTCGAGATTTTTGTTTCTCCAATGGATGGTAGCCTTGTCATTATGGAAAGTAGTCTGTCGTTGAAATTTTTGTTACTCCAATGGATGGTAGCCTTATTATTATGGAAGGTAGTCTATTGTCGTGATTTTTGTTACTCCGATGGATGGTAGCCTTCTCATTATGGAAGGTAGTTTGTTGTTGATATCTTTGTTACTACAATGTATGTTAGCCTTGTCATTATGGAAGGTAGTCTGGTGTCGAGATATTTTTTACTCCATTGGATAGTAGCCTAGTCATTATGGAAGGTACTATGTTGTTGATATCTTTGTTACTCCAATGGATGGTAGCCTACTCATTATGGAAGGTAGTCTGTCGTTGAGATTTTTTTTGTTCCAATGTATGGTAGCCTTGTCATTATGAAAGGTAGTCTATTGTCGAGATTTTTGTTACTCCAATGGATTGTAGCCTTGTCATTAAGGAAGGTAGTCTGTTGAGATTTTTGTTACTCCAATGGATGGTAGCTTTCGTACTATCGAAGGTAGTTTGTTGTCGAGATTTTTGTTACTACAATGGATGGTAGCCTTGTCATTATGGAAGGTAGTCTGTTGTCGAGATTTTTGTTACACCAATGGATTGTATCCTTGTCATTATGGAAGGTAATCTGTTGTCGATATCTTTGTTACTACAATGTATGTTAGCCTTGTCATTATGGAAGGTAGTCTGGTGTGGAGATTTTTGTTACTCCATTGGATAGTAGCCTAGTCATTATGGAAGGTAGTCTATTGTTGAGATTTTTGTTATTACAATGTGTGTTTGCCTTGTCATTATGGAGGGTAGTCTGTTGTCAAGATTTTTGTTACTCCATTGGATAGTAGCCTTGTCATTATGGAAGGTAGTATGTTGTTGAGATTTTTGTTATTCCAATGGATGGTAGCCTAGTCATTATGGAAGGTAGTCTGTTTTCGAGATTTTTGTTACTACAATGGATGGTAGCCTTGTCATTATGGAAGGTTGTTTGTTGTTGAGATTTTTATTTCTCCAATGGATGGTAGCCTTGTAATTATGGAAGGTAGTTTGTCGTTGAAATTTTTGTTATTCCAATGGATGGTAGCCTTGTCATTATGAAAGGTAGTCTATTGTCGAGATTTTTGTTACTCCAATGGATAGTATCCTTGTCAATATGGAAGGTAGTCTATTGTCGAGATTTTTGTTACTCCAATGGATGGTAGCCTTGTCATTACGGAAGGTAGTTTGTTGTCAAGATTTTTGTTACTACAATGGATGGTAGCCTTGTCATTATGGAAGGTAGTCTGTTGTCATGATTTTTGTTACTACAATAGATTGTAGCCTTGTTGTTATGGAAGGTAGTCTATTGTCGATATTTTTGTTACTCCAATGGATGGTAGCCTTATAATTATGGAAGGTACTCTGTTTTCTAGATTTTTGTTACTCCAATGGATGATAGCCTTGTCATTATGGAAGGTAGTTTGTCGTTAAGAATTTTGTTACTCTAATGGATGTTAGCCTTGTCATTATTGAAGGTAGTCTATTGTTCAGATATTTCTTACTATAATGTATGTTAGCCTTGTCATTATGGAAGGTAGTTTATTGTCGATATTTTTGTTACTCCATTGGATAGTATCATTGTCATATGGAAGGTAATCTGTTGTTGAGATTTTTGTTACTCCAATGGATGGTAGCCTTGTCATTATGGAAGGTAGTCTATTGTCGAGATTTTTGTTACTCCAATGAATGGTAGCCTTGTCATTATGGAATGTAGTCTATTATCGAGATTTTTGTTAATCCAATGGGTGGTAGCCTTTTTATTATGGAAGGTAGTCTGTCGCCGAAATTTTTGTTGTTCTAATGGATGGTAGCCTTGTCATTATGAAAGGTAGTCTATTGTCGAGATTTTTGTTACTCCAATGGATTGTAGCCTAGTCATTATGGAAGGTAGTCTGTTGTTGATATCTTTGTTACTACAATGTATGTTTGCCTTGTCATTATGGAAGGTAGTCTAGTGTCGAGATTTTCTTTACTCCATTGAATAGTAGCCTAGTCATTATGGAAGGTAGTATGTTGCTGATATCTTTGTTACTCCAATGGATGGTAGCCTACTCATTATGGAAGGTAGTCTGTAGTTGAGAATTTTTTATTCCAATATATGGTAGCCTTTTTATTATGAAATGTAGTCTATTGTCGATATTTTTGTTACTCCAATGGATGGTAGCCTTGTCATTATGGAAGGTAGTCTGTTGTCGAGATTTTTGTTACTCCAATGGATTGTAGCCTTGTCATTATGGAAGGTAGTCTGTTGTCGATATCTTTGTTACTACAATGTATGTTAGCCTTGTCATTACGGTAGGTAGTCAGGTGTGGAGATTTTTGTTACTCCATTAGATAGTAGCCTAGTCATTATGGAAGGTAGTCTGTTGTTGAGATTTTTGTTATTACAATGTGTGTTTGCCTTGTCATTATGGAGGGTAGTCTGTTGTCAAGATTTTTGTTACTCCATTGGATAGTAGCCTTGTCATTATGGAAGGTAGTATGTTGTTGAGATTTTTTGTTATTCCAATGGATGGTAGCCTACTCATTATGGAAGGTAGTCTATTTTCGAGATTTTTGTTACTACAATGGATGGTAGCCCTGTCATTATGGAAGGTTGTTTGTTGTCGAGATTTTTGTTTCTCCAATGGATGGTAGCCTTGTCATTATGGAAAGTAGTCTGTCATTGAAATTTTTGTTATTCCAATGGATGGTAGCCTTGTAATTATGAAAGGTAGTTTATTGTCGAGATTTTTGTTACTCCAATGGATGGTAGCCTTGTCATTACAGAAGGTAGTATGTTGTCAAGATTTTTGTTACTACAATGTATGTTAGCCTTGTCATTATGGAAGGTAGTCTATTGTCGAGATTTTTGTTACTCCATTGGATAGTATCATTGTCAATATGGAATGTAATCTGTTGTTGAGATTTTTGTTATTCCAATGGATGGTAGCCTAGTCAATATGGAAGGTAGTCTGTTTTCGAAATTTTGGTTACTACAATGGATGGTAGCCTTGTCATTATGGAAGGTAGTCTATTGTCGAGATTTTTGTTACTACAATGGATTGTAGCCTTGTCATTGTGGAAGTTAGTCTATTATCGATATCTCTGTTACTCTAACGGATGGTAGCCTATTCATTATGGAATGTAGTCTGTTGTCAAGATTTTTGTTACTAAAATGGATGGTAGCCTTTTCACTATGGAAGGTATTCTAATTAATGGTTGCCTTGTCATTATGAAAGGTAGTCTATTGTCGAGATTTTTGTTACTCTAATGGATTGTAGACTTGTCATTATAGATGGTAGTCTGTTGTTGAGATTTTTGTTATTCCAATTGATGGTAGCCTACTCATTATGGAAGGTAGTCTGTTTTCGAAATTTTTGTTACTACAATGGATGGTAGCCTTGTCATTGTGGAAGTTAGTCTATTATCGATATCTCTGTTACTCTAACGGATGGTAGCCTATTCATTATGGAATGTAGTCTGTTGTCGAGATTTTTGTTACTCCAATGGATGGTAGCCTTGTCATTATGGAAGGTAGTCTGTTGTCGTGATTTTTGTTACTCCAATGGATGGTAGCCTCGTCATTATGGAAGGTAGTATGTTGTCGATATCTTTGCTACTCCAATGGATGGTATCCTTGTCATTATGGAAGGTAGCCTGTTGTCAAGATTTTTGATACTCCAATGGATGGTAGCCTTGTCATTATGGAAGGCAGTCTGTTGTTCAGATTTTTGTTACTACAACAGATGGTAGCTTTGTCATTATAAAAGGTAGTCTTGTGTCGAGATTTTTGTTACTCCATTGGATAGTAGCCTAGTCATTATGGAAGGTAGTATGTTGTTGAGATTTTTGTTTATTCCAATGGATGGTAGCCTAGTCATTATGGAAGGTAGTATAGTTTCGAGATTTTTGTTACTCCAATGGATGGTAGCCTTGTCATTATGGAAGGTAGTCTATTGTCGAGAGTTTTGTTACACCATTGGATAGTAGCTTTGTCATTATGGAAGGTACTCTATTGTTGAGATTTTTTTTATTCCAATGGATGGTAGCCTAGTCAATATGGAAGGTAGTCTATTTTCGAGATTTTTGTTACTCCAATGGATGGTAGCCTTGTCATTATGGAAGGCAGTCTGTTGTTCAGATTTTTGTTACTACAACGAATGGTAGCCTTTTTATTATGGAAGGTAGTCTGTCGCCAAAATTTTTGTTGTTCTAATTGATGGTAGCCTTGTCATTATAAAAGGTAGTCTATTGTCGAGATTTTTGTTACTCCAATGGATTGTAGCCTTGTCATTATGGAAGGTAGTCTGTTGTTGAAATTTTTGTTACTCCAATGGATGGTAGCCTTCTTACTATCGAAGGTAGTCTGTTGTCATGATTTTTGTTACTACAATGGATGGTAGCCTTGTCATTATGGAAGGTAGTATGTTGTCCAGATTTTTGTTACTCTAATGGATTGTAGCCTTGTCATTATGGAAGGTAGTCTATTATCGATATCTTTGTTACTACAATGTATGTTAGCCTTGTCATTATGGAAGGTAGTCTGTTGTTGAGATTTTTGTTATTCCAATGGATGGTAGCCTACTCATTATGGAAGGTAGTCTGTTTTCGAGATTTTAGTTACTCTAATGGATGGTAGCCTTGTTATTATGGAAGATAGTCTGTTGTCGAGATTTTTGTTACTCCAATGGATGGTAGCCTTGTCATTATGGAATGTAGTCTATTATCGAGATTTTTGTTAATCCAATGGATGGTAGCCTTTTCATTATGGAAGGTAGTCTGTTGTTGATATCTTTGTTACTACAATGTATGTTAGCCTTGTCATTATGGGAGGTAGTCTGGTGTCGAGATTTTTTTTACTCCATTGGATAGTAGCCTAGTCATTATCGAAGGTAGTATGTTGTTGATATCTTTCTTACTCCAATGGATGGTAGCCTACTCATTATGGAAGGTAGTCTTTCGTTGAGATTTTTTTTGTTCCAATGTATGGTATCCTTGTCATTATGAAAGGTAGTCTATCGTCGAGATTTTTGTTACTCCAATGGATTGTAGCCTTGTCATTATGGAAGGTAGTCTATTCTCGAGATTTTGGTTACTCCAATGGTTGGTATCCTTATCATTATGGAAGGTAGTTTGTCGTTATGATATTTGTTACTCCAATGGATGGTAGCCTTATCATTATGGAAGGTAGTCTATTGTCGAGATTTTTGTTACTCCAATGGATGGTACCCTTCTCATTATGGAAGGTAGTCTATTGTCGAGATTTTTGTTACTCCGATGGATGGTAGCCTGTTCATTATGGAAGGTAGTCTGTCATTGAAATTTTTGTGGTTCCGATGGATGGTAGCCTTGTCATTATGAAAGGTAGTCTATTGTCGATATTTTTGTTACTCCAATGGATTGTATCCTTGTCACTATGGATGGTAGTCTGTTGTTGAGATTTTTGTTATTCAAATGGATGGTAGCCTTATCATTATGAAAGGTGTTCTATTGTCGATATTTTTGTTACTCCAATGAATTGTAGCCTTGTCATTATGGAAGGTAGTCTTTTGTTGAAATTTTTGTTACTCCAATGGATGGTAGCCTTCTTATTATGGAAGGTAGTCTGTTGTCGAGATTTTTGTTACTACAATGGATGGTAGCCTTGTCATTATGGAAGGTAGTCTGTTGTCGAGATTTTTGTTACTCCAATGGATTGTATCCTTATCATTTTGGAAGGTAGTTTGTTGTTGATATCTTTGTTACTCCAATGGATGGTAGCCTAGTCATTATGGAATGTTGTGTGTTGTCGATATTTTTGTTACTCCAACGGATGGTAGCCTTGTCATTATGGAAGGTAGTTTGTTGTCGAGATTTTTGTTACTCCATTTGATGGTAGGCTTGTCATTTTGTAAGGTAGTCTATTGTCAAGATTTGTGTTACTCTAACGGATTGTAGCCTTGTCATTATGGAAGGTAGTCTATTCTCGAGATTTTGGTTACTCCAATGGTTGGTATCCTTATCATTATGGAAGGTAGTTTGTCGTTATGATATTAGTTACTCCAATGGATGGTAGCCTTATCATTATGGAAGGTAGTCTATTGGTCAAGTTTTTCTTACTACAATGTATGTTAGCCTTGCCATTATGGAAGGTAGTCTATTGTCGAGATTTTTGTTACTCCAATGGATGGTAGCCTTCTCATTATGGAAGGTAGTCTATTGTCGAGATTTTTGTTACTCCGATGGATGGTAGCCTGTTCATTATGGAAGGTAGTTTGTCGTTGAAATTTTTGTGGTTCCGATGGATGGTAGCCTTGTCATTACGAAAGGTAGTCTATTGTCGATATTTTTGTTACTCCAATGGATTGTATCCTTGTCACTATGGATGGTAGTCTGTTGTTGAGATTTTTGTTATTCAAATGGATGGTAGCCTTGTCATTATGAAAGGTGTTCTATTGTCGATATTTTTGTTACTCCAATGAATTGTAGCCTTGTCATTATGGAAGGTAGTCTTTTGTTGAAATTTTTGTTACTCCAATGGATGGTAGCCTTCTTATTATGGAAGGTAGTCTGTTGTCGAGATTTTTGTTACTACAATGGATGGTAGCCTTGTCATTATGGAAGGTAGTCTGTTGTCGAGATTTTTGTTACTCCAATGGATTGTATCCTTATCATTTTGGAAGGTAGTTTGTTGTTGATATCTTTGTTACTCCAATGGATGGTAGCCTAGTCATTATGGAATGTAGTGTGTTGTCGATATTTTTGTTACTCCAACGGATGGTAGCCTTGTCATTATGGAAGGTAGTTTGTTGTTGAGATTTTTGTTACTCCATTTGATGGTAGGCTTGTCATTTTGTAAGGTAGTCTATTGTCAATATTTGTGTTACTCTAATGGATAGTACCCTTGTCATTATGGAAGGTAGTCTGTTGTCGTGATTTTTGTTACTCCAATGGATGGTAGCCTTATCATTATGGAAGGTAGTATGTTGTCGATATCTTTGTTACTCCAATGGATGGCAGCCTTGTCATTACGGAAGGTAGCCTATTGTCATGATTTTTGTTACTCCAATGGATGGTAGCCTTGTACTTATGGAAGGTAGTCTATCGTTGTGATTTTTTTTACTCCAATGGATGGTAGCCTTGTCATTATGGAAGGTAGTATGTTGTCCAGATTTTTGTAACTCCAATGGATTGTAGCCTTGTCATTATGGAAGGTAGTCTATTATCGATATCTTTGTTACTACAATGTATGTTAGCCTTGTCATTATGGAAGGTATTCTGGTGTCGAGATTTTTTTTACTCCAATGGATAGTATCATTGTCAATATGGAATCTAATCTGTTGTTGAGATTTTTGTTATTCCAATGGATGGTAGCCTAGTCAATATGGAAGGTAGTCTGTTTTCGAGATTTTTGTTACTCCAATGGATGGAAGCCTTGTCATTATGGAAGGTAGTCTATTGTCGAGATTTTTGTTACTCCAATGGATGGTAGCCTTGTCATTATGGAATGTAGTCTATTATCGAGATTTTTGTTAATCCAATGGATTGTAGCCTTTTCATTATGGAAGGTAGTCTTTCGCCGAAATTTTTGTTGTTCTAAAGGATGGTAGCCTTGTCATTATGAAAGGTAGTCTATTGTCGAGATTTTTGTTACTCCAATGGATTGTAGCCTTGTCATTATGGAAGATGGTTTGTTGTTGATATCTTTGTTACTACAATGTATGTTAGCCTTGTCATTATGGAAGGTAGTCTGGTGTCGAGATTTTTTTTACTCCATTGGATAGTAGCCTAGTCATTATGGAAGGTAGTATGTCGTTGATATCTTTGTTACTCCAATTGATGGTAGCCTACTCATTATGGAAGGTAGTATGTTGTTCAGATTTTTGTTACTACATTGTATGTTAGCCTTGTCATTATGAAAGGTAGTCTATTGTCGAGATTTTTGTTACTCCAATGGATTGTAGCCTTGTCATTATGGAAGGTAGTCTGTTTTTGAGATTTTTGTTACTCCAATGGATGGTAGCCTTCGTACTATCGAAGGTAGTCGGTTGTCGAGATTTTTGTTACTACAATGGATGGTAGCCTTGTCATTATGGAAGGTAGTTTGTTGTCAAGATTTTTGTTATTCGATGGATTGTAGCCTTGTCATTATGGAAGGTAGTCTGTTGTCGATATTTTTTTTACTCCATAGGATTGAAGCCTTGTCATTATGGAAGGTAGTCTGTTGTTGAGATTTTTGTTACTCCAAAGGATGGTAGCCTTCTTACTATCGAAGGTAGTTTGTTGTCCAGATTTTTGTTACTACAATGGATGGTAGCCTTGTCATTATGGAAGGTAGTATGTTGTCCAGATTTTTTTTACTCCAATGGATTGTAGCCTTGTCATTATGGAAGGTAGTCTATTATCGATATCTTTGTTACTACAATGTAGGTTAGCCTTGTCATTATGGAAGGTATTCTGGTGTCGAGATTTTTTTTACTCCATTGGATGATAGCCTAGTCATTATGGAAGGTAGTCTGTTGTTGAGATTTTTGTTATTCCAATGGATGGTAGCCTAGTCATTATAGAAGGTAGTCTGTTTTCGAGATTTTAGTTACTCCAATGGATGGTAGCCTTGTCATTATGGAAGGTAGTCTATTGTCGAGATTTTTGTTACTCCAATGGATGGTATCCTTGTCATTATGGAATGTAGTTTATTATCGATATTTTTGTTAATCCAATGGATGGTAGCCTTTTCATTATGGAAGGTAGTCTGTCGCCTAAATTTTCGTTGTTCTAAAGGATGGTAGCCTTGTCATTATGAAAGGTAGTCTATTGTCGAGATTTTTGTTACTCCAATGGATTGTAGCCTTGTCATTATGGAAGGTAGTCTGTTGTTGATATCTTTGTTACTACAATGTATGTTAGCCTTGTCATTATGGAAGGTAGTCTGGTGTCGAGATTTTTTTTACTCCATTGGATAGTAGCCTAGTCATTATGGAAGGTAGTATGTCGTTGATATCTTTGTTACTCCAATGGATGGTAGCCTACTCATTATGGAAGGTACTATTTCATTGAGATTTTTTTTGTTCCAATGTATGGTAGCCTTGTCATTATGAAAGGTAGTCTATTGTCGAGATTTTTGTTACTCCAATTGATTGTAGCCTTGTCATTATGGAAGGTTGTCTATTTTTGAGATTTTTGTTACTTGAATGGATGGTAGCCTTCGTACTATCGAAGGTAGTCTGTTGTCGAGATTTTTGTTACTACAATGGATGGTAGCCTTGTTATTATGGAAGGTAGTTTATTGTCAAGATTTTTATTATCCGATGGATTGTAGCCTTGTCATTATGGAAGGTAGTCTGTTGTCGATATTCTTTTTACTCCATAGGATTGAAGCCTTGTCATTATGGAAGGTAGTCTGGTGTGGAGATTTTTGTTACTCCATTGGATAGTAGCCTAGTCATTATGGAAGGTAGTCTGTTGTCAAGATTTTTGTTACTCCATTGGATAGTAGCCTTGTCATTATGGAAGGTAGTATGTTGTTGAGATTTTTGTTATTCCAATGGATGGTTTCCTAGTCATTATAGAAGGTAGTATGTTTTCGAGATTTTTGTTACTACAATGGATGGTAGCCTTGTCATTATGGAAGGTTGTTTGTTGTTGAGATTTTTGTTTCTCTAATGGATGGTAGCCTTATCATTATGGAAGGTAGTCTGTCGTTGAAATTTTTGTTATTCCAATGGATGGAAGCCTTTTCATTATGAAAGGTAGTCTATTGTCGAGATTTTTGTTACTCCAATGGATAGTATCCTTGTCAATATGGAAGGTAGTCTGTTGTCGAGATTTTTGTTACTCCAATGGATGGTAGCCTTATCATTATGGAAGGTTGTCTGTTGTCGAGATTTTTGTTACTCCAATGGATGATAGCCTTGTCATTATGGAAGGTAGTCTGTCGTTAAGATTTTTGTTACTCCAATGGATGTTAGCCTTGTCATTATTGAAGGTAGTCTATTATTCAGATATTTCTTACTACAATGTATGTTAGCCTTGTCATTATGGAAGGTAGTCTATTGTCGATATGGAAGGTAATTTGTTGTTGAGATTTTTGTTATTCCAATGGATGGTAGCCTAGTCAATATGTAAGGTAGTCTGTTTTCGAGATTTTTGTTACTCCAATAGATGGTAGCCTTGTCATTATGGAAGGTAGTCTATTGTCGAGATTTTTGTTACTACAATGGATGGTAGCCTTGTCATTATGGAATGTAGTCTCATATCGAGATTTTTGTTAATCCAATGGATGGTAGCCTTTTCATTATGGAAGGTAGTCTGTCGCCGAAATTTCTGTTGTTCTAATGGATGGTAGCCTTGTCATTATGAAAGGTACTCTATTGTCGAGATTTTTGTTACTCCAATGATTTGTAGCCTTGTCATTATGGAAGGTAGTTTGTTCTTGATATCTTTGTTACTACAATGTATGTTAGCCTTGTCATTATGGAAGGTAGTCTGGTGTCGAGATTTCTTTTACTCCATTGGATAGTAGCCTAGTCATTATGGAAGGTAGTATGTTGTTGATATCTTTGTTACTCCAATGGATGGTAGCCTACTCATTATGGAAGGTAGTCTGTCGTTGAGATTTTTTTTGTTCCAATGTATGGTAGCCTTGTCATTATGAAAGGTAGTCTATTGTCGAGATTTCTGTTACTCCAATGGATTGTAGCCTTGTCATTAAGGAAGGTAGTCTGTTGAGATTTTTGTTACTCCAACATATGGTAGCGTTCATACTATCGAAGGTAGTCTGTTGTCGAGATTTTGGTTACTACAATGGATGGTAGCTTGTCATTAAGGAAGGTAGTCTGTTGTCGATATCTTTGTTACTACAATGTATGTTAGCCTTGTCATTATGGAAGGTAGTCTGGTGTGGAGATTTTTGTTACTCCATTGGATAATAGCCTAGTCATTATGGAAGGTAGTCTGTTGTTGAGATTTTTGTTATTACAATGTGGGTTTGCCTTGTCATTATGGAGGGTAGTCTGTTGTCAAGATTTTTGTTACTCCATTGGATAATAGCCTTGTCATTATGGAAGGTAGTATGTTATTGAGATTTTTGTTATTCCAATGGATGGTAGCCTAGTCATTATGGAAGGTAGTCTGTTTTCGAGATTTTTGTTACTACAATGGATGGTAGCCTTCTCATTATGGAAGGTTGTTTGTTGTCGAGATTTTTGTTTCTCCAATGGATGGTAGCCTTGTAATTATGGAAGGTAGTCTGTCGTTGAAATTTTTGTTATTCCAATGGATGGTAGCCTTGTCATTATAGAAGGTAGTCTGTTGTCGAGATTTTTGTTACTCCAATGGATGGTAGCCTTGTCATTACGGAAGGTAGTCTGTTGTCAAGATTTTTGTTACTACAATGGATGGTAGCCTTGTCATTATGGAAGGTAGTCTGTTGTCATGATTTTTGTTACTACAATGGATTGTAGCCTTGTCATTATGGAAGGTAGTCTATTGTCGATATTTTTGTTACTCCAATGGATGGTAGCCTTATAATTATGGAAGGTAGTCTGTTGTCGAGATTTTTGTTACTCCAATGGATGATAGCCTTGTCATTATGGAAGGTAGTCTGTCGTTAAGATTTTTGCAACTCCAATGGATGTTAGCCTTGTCATTATTGAAGGTAGTCTATTGTTCAGATATTTCTTACTACAATGTATGTTAGCCTTGTCATTATGGGAGGTAGTCTATTGTCGAGATTTTTGTTACTCCAATGGATAGTATCATTGTCAATATGGAATCTAATCTGTTGTTGAGATTTTTGTTATTCCAATGGATGGTAGCCTAGTCAATATGGAAGGTAGTCTGTTTTCGAGATTTTTGTTACTCCAATGGATGGAAGCCTTGTCATTATGGAAGGTAGTCTATTGTCGAGATTTTTGTTACTCCAATGGATGGTAGCCTTGTCATTATGGAATGTAGTCTATTATCGAGATTTTTTTAATCCAATGGATGGTAGCCTTTTCATTATGGAAGGTAGTCTGTCGCCGAAATTTTTGTTGTTCTAAAGGATGGTAGCCTTGTCATTATGAAAGGTAGTCTATTGTTGAGATTTTTGTTACTCCAATGGATTGTAGCCTTGTCATTATGGAAGATGGTTTGTTGTTGATATCTTTGTTACTACAATGTATGTTAGCCTTGTCATTATGGAAGGTAGTCTGGTGTCGAGATTTTTTTTACTCCATTGGATAGTAGCCTAGTCATTATGGAAGGTAGTATGTCGTTGATATCTTTGTTACTCCAATGGATGGTAGCCTACTCATTATGGAAGGTAGTATGTCGTTCAGATTTTTGTTACTACATTGTATGTTAGCCTTGTCATTATGAAAGGTAGTCTATTGTCGAGATTTTTGTTACTCCAATGGATTGTAGCCTTGTCATTATGGAAGGTGGTCTGTTTTTGAGATTTTTGTTACTCCAATGGATGGTAGCCTTCGTACTATCGAAGGTAGTCGGTTGTCGAGATTTTTGTTACTACAATGGATGGTAGCCTTGTCATTATGGAAGGTAGTTTGTTGTCAAGATTTTTGTTATTCGATGGATTGTAGCCTTGTCATTATGGAAGGTAGTCTGTTGTCGATATTTTTTTTACTCCATAGGATTGAAGCCTTGTCATTATGGAAGGTAGTCTGTTGTTGAGATTTTTGTTACTCCAATGGATGGTAGCCTTCTTACTATCGAAGGTAGTTTGTTGTCCAGATTTTTGTTACTACAATGGATGGTAGCCTTGTCATTATGGAAGGTAGTATGTTGTCCAGATTTTTTTTACTCCAATGGATTGTAGCCTTGTCATTATGGAAGGTAGTCTATTATCGATATCTTTGTTACTACAATGTAGGTTAGCCTTGTCATTATGGAAGGTATTCTGGTGTCGAGATTTTTTTTACTCCATTGGATGATAGCCTAGTCATTATGGAAGGTAGACTGTTGTTGAGATTTTTGTTATTCCAATGGATGGTAGCCTAGTCATTATAGAAGGTAGTCTGTTTTCGAGATTTTAGTTACTCCAATGGATGGTAGCCTTGTCATTATGGAAGGTAGTCTATTGTCGAGATTTTTGTTACTCCAATGGATGGTATCCTTGTCATTATGGAATGTAGTTTATTATCGATATTTTTGTTAATCCAATGGATGGTAGCCTTTTCATTATGGAAGGTAGTCTGTCGCCTAAATTTTCGTTGTTCTAAAGGATGGTAGCCTTGTCATTATGAAAGGTAGTCTATTGTCGAGATTTTTGTTACTCCAATGGATTGTAGCCTTGTCATTATGGAAGGTAGTCTGTTGTTGATATCTTTGTTACTACAATGTATGTTAGCCTTGTCATTATGGAAGGTAGTCTGGTGTCGAGATTTTTTTTACTCCATTGGATAGTAGCCTAGTCATTATGGAAGGTAGTATGTCGTTGATATCTTTGTTACTCCAATGGATGGTAGCCTACTCATTATGGAAGGTACTATTTCATTGAGATTTTTTTTTGTTCCAATGTATGGTAGCCTTGTCATTATGAAAGGTAGTCTATTGTCGAGATTTTTGTTACTCCAATTGATTGTAGCCTTGTCATTATGGAAGGTTGTCTATTTTTGAGATTTTTGTTACTCCAATGGATGGTAGCCTTCGTACTATCGAAGGTAGTCTGTTGTCGAGATTTTTGTTACTACAATGGATGGTAGCCTTGTTATTATGGAAGGTAGTTTATTGTCAAGATTTTTATTATCCGATGGATTGTAGCCTTGTCATTATGGAAGGTAGTCTGTTGTCGATATTCTTTTTACTCCATAGGATTGAAGCCTTGTCATTATGGAAGGTAGTCTGGTGTGGAGATTTTTGTTACTCCATTGGATAGTAGCCTTGTCATTATGGAAGGTAGTCTGTTGTTGAGATTTTTTTTATTACAATGTGTGTTTGCCTTGTCATTATGGAGGGTAGTCTGTTGTCAAGATTTTTGTTACTCCATTGGATAGTAGCCTTGTCATTATGGAAGGTAGTATGTTGTTGAGATTTTTGTTATTCCAATGGATGGTTTCCTAGTCATTATAGAAGGTAGTATGTTTTCGAGATTTTTGTTACTACAATGGATGGTAGCCTTGTCATTATGGAAGGTTGTTTGTTGTCGAGATTTTTGTTTCTCTAATGGATGGTAGCCTTATCATTATGGAAGGTAGTCTGTCGTTGAAATTTTTGTTATTCCAATGGATGGAAGCCTTTTCATTATGAAAGGTAGTCTATTGTCGAGATTTTTGTTACTCCAATGGATAGTATCCTTGTCAATATGGAAGGTAGTCTGTTGTCGAGATTTTTGTTACTCCAATGGATGGTAGCCTTATCATTATGGAAGGTTGTCTGTTGTCGAGATTTTTGTTACTCCAATGGATGATAGCCTTGTCATTATGGAAGGTAGTCTGTCGTTAAGATTTTTTTTACTCCAATGGATGTTAGCCTTGTCATTATTGAAGGTAGTCTATTGTTCAGATATTTCTTACTACAATGTATGTTAGCCTTGTCATTATGGAAGGTAGTCTATTGTCGATATGGAAGGTAATTTGTTGTTGAGATTTTTGTTATTCCAATGGATGGTAGCCTAGTCAATATGTAAGGTAGTCTATTTTCGAGATTTTTGTTACTCCAATAGATGGTAGCCTTGTCATTATGGAAGGTAGTCTATTGTCGAGATTTTTGTTACTACAATGGATGGTAGCCTTGTCATTATGGAATGTAGTCTCATATCGAGATTTTTGTTAATCCAATGGATGGTATCCTTTTCATTATGGAAGGTAGTCTGTCGCCGAAATTTCTGTTGTTCTAATGGATGGTAGCCTTGTCATTATGAAAGGTACTCTATTGTCGAGATTTTTGTTACTCCAATGATTTGTAGCCTTGTCATTATGGAAGGTAGTTTGTTCTTGATATCTTTGTTACTACAATGTATGTTAGCCTTGTCATTATGGAAGGTAGTCTGGTGTCGAGATTTCTTTTACTCCATTGGATAGTAGCCTAGTCATTATGGAAGGTAGTATGTTGTTGATATCTTTGTTACTCCAATGGATGGTAGCCTACTCATTATGGAAGGTAGTCTATCGTTGAGATTTTTTTTGTTCCAATGTATGGTAGCCTTGTCATTATGAAAGGTAGTCTATTGTCGAGATTTCTGTTACTCCAATGGATTGTAGCCTTGTCATTAAGGAAGGTAGTCTGTTGAGATTTTTGTTACTCCAACGGATGGTAGCGTTCATACTATCGAAGGTAGTCTGTTGTCGAGATTTTTGTTACTACAATGGATGGTAGCTTGTCATTATGGAAGGTAGTCTGTTGTCGATATCTTTGTTACTACAATGTATGTTAGCCTTGTCATTATGGAAGGTAGTTTGGTGTGGAGATTTTTGTTACTCCATTGGATAATAGCGTAGTCATTATGGAAGGTAGTCTGTTGTTGAGATTTTTGTTATTAGAATGTGGGTTTGCCTTGTCATTATGGAGGGTAGTCTGTTGTCAAGATTTTTGTTACTCCATTGGATAATAGCCTTGTCATTATGGAAGGTAGTATGTTGTTGAGATTTTTGTTATTCCAATGGATGGTAGCCTAGTCATTATGGAAGGTAGTCTGTTTTCGAGATTTTTGTTACTACAATGGATGGTAGCCTTCTCATTATGGAAGGTTGTTTGTTGTCGAGATTTTTGTTTCTCCAATGGATGGTAGCCTTGTAATTATGGAAGGTAGTCTGTCGTTGAAATTTTTGTTATTCCAATGGATGGTAGCCTTGTCATTATAGAAGGTAGTCTGTTGTCGAGATTTTTGTTACTCCAATGGATGGTAGCCTTGTCATTACGGAAGGTAGTCTGTTGTCAAGATTTTTGTTACTACAATGGATGGTAGCCTTGTCATTATGGAAGGTAGTCTGTTGTCATGATTTTTGTTACTACAATGGATTGTAGCCTTGTCATTATGGAAGGTAGTCTATTGTCGATATTTTTGTTACTCCAATGGATGGTAGCCTTATAATTATGGAAGGTAGTCTGTTGTCGAGATTTTTGTTACTCCAATGGATGATAGCCTTGTCATTATGGAAGGTAGTCTGTCGTTAAGATTTTTGCAACTCCAATGGATGTTAGCCTTGTCATTATTGAAGGTAGTCTATTGTTCAGATATTTCTTACTACAATGTATGTTAGCCTTGTCATTATGGGAGGTAGTCTATTGTCGAGATTTTTGTTACTCCAATGGATTGTATCATTGTCAATATGGAATCTAATCTGTTGTTGAGATTTTTGTTATTCCAATGGATGGTAGCCTAGTCAATATGGAAGGTAGTCTGTTTTCGAGATTTTTGTTACTCCAATGGATGGAAGCCTTGTCATTATGGAAGGTAGTCTATTGTCGAGATTTTTGTTACTCCAATGGATGGTAGCCTTGTCATTATGGAATGTAGTCTATTATCGAGATTTTTGTTAATCCAATGGATGGTAGCCTTTTTATTATGGAAGGTAGTCTGTCGCCGAAATTTTTGTTGTTCTAATGGATGGTACCCTTGTCATTATGAAAGGTAGTCTATTGTCGAGATTTTTGTTACTCCAATGGATTGTAGCCTTGTCATTATGGAAGGTAGTCTTTTTTTGATATCTTTTTTACTACAATGTATGTTAGCCTTGTCATTATGGAAGGTAGTCTTTTGTCGTGATTTTTGTTACTCCAATGAATGGTAGCCTCGTCATTATGGAAGGTAGTTTGTCGTTGTGATTTTTGTTACTCCAATGGATGGTAGCCTTGTCATTATGGAAGGTAGTATGTTGTTCAGATTTTTGTTACTACATTGTATGTTAGCCTTGTCATCATGGAAGGTAGTCTGTTGTCCATATTTATTTTACTCCATTAGATATTACCCTTGTCATTATAGAAGGTAGTTTGTTGTCGAGATTTTTGTTATTCCAATGGATGGTAGCCTAGTATTTATGGAAGGTAGTCTATTTTCGAGATTTTTGTTACTCTAATGGATGGTAGCCTTTCATTATGGAAGGTAGTTTGTTTTCTAGATTTTTGTTACTCCAATGGATGGTAGCCTTGTCATTATGGAAGATAGTCTCTTGTTGATATTTTTGTTACTCCAATGGATGGTAGCCTTGTCATTATGGAAGGTAGTTTGTTGTCGAGATTTTTGTTACTCCAATGGATGGTAGCCTTGTCATTATAGAAGGTAGTCTGTTGTCGAGATTTATGTTACTACAATGGATGGTAGCCTTATCATTATGGAAGGTAGTCTGTTGTCGAGATTTTTGTTACTCCAATGGATGGTAGCCTTGTCATTATTGAAAGTAGTCTGTTGTCTAGATTTTTGTTATTCCAATGGATGGCAACCTTGTCATTATGGAAGGTAGTCTTTTGTCGAGATTTTTGTTATTCAAATTGATGGTAGCCTTGTCATTATGAAAGGTAGTCTGTTCTCGATATCTTTGTTACTCCAATGGATGGTTGCCTAGTCATTATGGAAGGTAGTCTATTGTTGAGATTTTTGTTACTCCAATGGATGGTAGCCTTGTCATTATTGAAGGTAGTTTGGTGTCGAGATTTTTGTTACTCCAATGGATGGTAGCCTTGTCATTATGGAAGGTAGTTTGTCGTTGTGATTTTTGTTACTCCAATGAATGGTAGCCTTGTCATTATGGAAGGTAGTCTGTTGTTCAGATTTTTGTTACTACAGTGTATGTTAGACTTGTCATTATGGAAGGTAGTCTGTCGTTATGATTTTTTTTAATGCAATGGATGGTAGCCTTGTCATTAAGAAAGGTAGTATATTGTCGAGATTTTTGTTTCTCCATTGGATGGTAGCCTTGTCATTATGCAAGGTAGTCTGTTGTTTAGATTTTTGTTACTACAGTGTATGTTAGCCTTGTCATTATGGAAGGTAGTCTGTCGTTGTGATTTTTTTTACTGCAATGGATGGTAGCCTTGTCATTATGGAAGATAGTCTCTTGTTGATATTTTTGTTACACAATGGATTGTAGCCTTGTCATTATGGAAGGTAGTTTGTTGTAAAGATTTTTGTTACTCCAATGGATGGTAGCCTTGTCATTAAAGAAGGTAGTCTGTTGTCGAGATTTATGTTACTATAATGGATGGTAGCCTTGTCATTATGGAAGGTAGTCTGTTGTCGAGATTTTTGTTACTTCAATGGATGGTAGCCTTGTCATTATGGAAGGTAGTCTGTTTTCGAGATTTTTGTTATTCAAATGGATGGTAGCCTTGTCATTATGAAAGGTACTCTATTGTCGATATCTTTTTTACTTCAATGGATGGTAGCCTAGTCATTATGGAAGGTAGTCTATTGTTAAGATTTTTGTTACTCCAATGAATGGTAGCCTTGTCATTATAGAAGGTAGTTTGTTGTCGAGATTTTTGTTATTCCAATGGATGGTAGCCTTATAATTATGGAAGGTAGTCTATTTTCGAGATTTTTGTTACTCTAATTGATGGTAGCCTTTCATTCTGGAAGGTAGTTTGTTTTCTTGATATTTGTTACTCCAATGGATGGTAACCTTGTCATTATGGAAGATAGTTTGTTGTTGATATTTTTATTACTCCATTTGATGGTAGCCTTGTCATTATGGAAGGTAGTTTGTTGTCGAGATTTTTGTTACTCCAATGGATGGTAGCCTTGTCATTATAGAAGGTAGTCTGTTGTCGAGATTTATGTTACTACAATGGATGGTAGCCTTGTCATTATTGAAAGTAGTCTGTTGTCGATATCTTTGTTACTCCAATGGATGGTAGCCTAGTCATTATGGAAGGTAGTCTCTTGTCGAGATTTTTGTTACTCCAATGGATGGTAGCCTTGTCATTATTGAAAGTAGTCTGTTGTCGAGATTTCTGTTATTCCAATGGATGGCAACCTTGTCATTATGGAAGGTAGTCTTTTGTCGAGATTTTTGTTATTCAAATTGATGGTAGCCTTGTCATTATGAAAGGTAGTCTATTCTCGATATCTTTGTTACTCCAATGGATGGTTGCCTAGTCATTATGGAAGGTAGTCTATTGTTGAGATTTTTGTTACTCCAATGGATGGTAGCCTTGTCATTATTGAAGGTAGTTTGTTGTCGAGATTTTTGTTACTCCAATGGATGGTAGCCTTGTCATTATGGAAGGTAGTCTATCATTGTGATTTTTGTTACTCCAATGAATGGTAGCTTTGTCATTATGGAAGGTAGTCTGTTGTTCAGATTTTTGTTGCTACAGTGTATGTTAGACTTGTCATTATGGAAGGTAGTCTATCGTTGTGATTTTTTTAATGCAATGGATGGTAGCCTTGTCATTAAGAAAGGTAGTCTATTGTCTAGATTTTTGTTTCTCCATTGGATGGTAGCCTTGTCATTATGGAAGTTAGTCTGTTGTTCAGATTTTTGTTACTACAGTGTATGTTAGCCTTGTCATTATGGAAGGTAGTCTGTCGTTGTGATTTTTTTTACTGCAATGGATGGTAGCCTTGTCATTATGGAAGATAGTCTCTTGTTGATATTTTTGTTACTCAATGGATTGTAGCCTTTCGATTATGGAAGGTAGTTTGTTGTAAAGATTTTTGTTACTCCAATAGATGGTAGCCTTGTCATTATAGAAGGTAGTCTGTTGTCGAGATTTATGTTACTACAATGGTTGGTAGCCTTGTCATTATGGAAGGTAGTCTGTTGTCGAGATTTTTGTTACTCCAATGGATGGTAGCCTTGTCATTATGGAAGGTAGTCTGTTTTCGAGATTTTTGTTATTCAAATGGATGGTAGCCTTGTCATTATGAAAGGTAGTCTGTTGTCGATATCTTTGTTACTTCAATGGATGGTAGCCTAGTCATTATGGAATGTAGTCTATTGTTGAGATTTTTGTTACTCCAATGAATGGTAGCCTTGTCATTATAGAAGGTAGTTTGTTGTTGAGATTTTTGTTATTCCAATGGATGGTAGCCTAGTAATTATGGAAGGTAGTCTATTTTCGAGATTTTTGTTACTCTAAAGGATGGTAGCCTTTCATTATGGTAGGTAGTTTGTTTTCTAGATTTTTGTTACTCCAATGGATGGTAGCCTTGTCATTATGGAAGATAGTCTCTTGTTGATATTTTTGTTACTCCAATGGATGGTAGCCTTGTCATTATGGAAGGTAGTTTGTTGTCGAGATTTTTGTTACTCCAATGGATGGTAGCCTTGTTATTATAGAAGGTAGTCTGTTGTCGTGATTTATGTTACTACAATGGATGGTAGCCTTATCATTATGGAAGGTAGTCTGTTGTCGAGAATATTGTTACTACATTGGATTGTAGCCTTGTCATTATGGAAGATAGTCTGTTGTCGATATCTTTGTTACTCCAATGGATGGTAGCCTAGTCATTATGGAAGGTAGTCTCTTGTCGATATTTTTGTTACTCCAATGGATGGTAGCCTTGTCATTATTGAAAGTAGTCTGTTGTCGAGATTTTTGTTATTCCAATGGATGGCAACCTTGTCATTATGGAAGGTAGTCTTTTGTCGAGATTTTTGTTATTCAAATTGATGGTAGCCTTGTCATTATGAAAGGTAGTTTGTTCTCGATATCTTTGTTACTCCAATGGATGGTTGCCTAGTCATTATGGAAGGTAGTCTATTGTTGATATTTTTGTTACTCCAATGGATGGTAGCCTTATCATTATTGAAGGTAGTTTGTTGTCGAGATTTTTGTTACTCCAATGGATGGTAGCCTTGTCATTATGGAAGGTAGTCTGTCGTTGTTATTTTTGTTACTCCAATGAATGGTAGCCTTGTCATTATGGAAGCTAGTCTGTCGTTGTGATTTTTTTAATGCAATGGATGGTAGCCTTGTCGTTAAGAAAGGTAGTCTATTGTCGAGATTTTTGTTTCTCCATTGGATGGTAGCCTTGTCTTTATGGAAGGTTGTCTGTTGTTCAGATTTTTGTTACTACAGTGTATGTTAGCCTTGTCAATATGGAAGGTAGTCTGTCGTTGTGATTTTTTTTACTGCAATGGATGGTAGCCTTGTCATTATGGAAGATAGTCTCTTATTGATATTTTTGTTACACAATGGATTGTCGCCTTGTCATTATGGAAGGTAGTTTGTTGTAAAGATTTTTGTTACTCCAATGGATGGTAGCCTTGTCATTATATAAGGTAGTCTATTGTCGAGATTTATGTTACTACAATGGATGGTAGCCTTGTCATTATGGAAGGTAGTCTGTTGTCGAGATTTTTGTTACTCCAATGGATGGTAGGCTTGTCATTATGGAAGGTAGTCTGTTTTCGAGATTTTTGTTATTCAAATGGGTGGTAGCCTTGTCATTATAAAAGGTAGTTTGTTGTCGATATCTTTGTTACTTCAATGGATGGTAGCCTAGTCATTATGCAAGGTAGTCTATTGTTGAGATTTTTGTTACTCCAATGAATGGTAGCCTTGTCATTATTGAAGGTAGTCTATTGTCGAGAAAGGTATGGTAGCCTTGTCATTGAGAAAGGTATTCTATTGTCGAGATTTTTGTTTCTCCGTTGGACGGTAGCCTTGTCATTATGGAAGGTTGTCTGTTGTCGAGTTTTTTGTTATTCCGATGGATTGTAGACTAGCCATTATGGAAGGTTGTCTGTTGTCCTGATTTTTGTTACTCTAATGGATGGTAGACTAGTCATTATGGAAGGTAGCCTGTTGTCGAGAGTTTTGTTACTCCATTGGAAGCCAGCCTTGTCATTATGGAGGGTAGTCTTTTGTCGTGATTTTTGTTACTCCAATGAATGGTAGCCTTGTCATTATGGAAGGTAGTATGTTGTCGATATCTTTGTTACTCCAATGGATGGTAGACTTGTAATCATGGATGGTAGTATGTTATCGATATCTTTGTTACTCCAATGGATGGTAGCCTTGTCATTATTGAAGGTAGTCTATTGTCGAGATTTTTGTTACTCCAATGGATGGTAGCCTTGTCATTATGGAAGGTAGTATGTCGTTGTGATTTTTGTTACTCCAATGGATGGTAGCCTTGTCATTATGGAACGTAGTATGTTGTTCAGATTTTTGTTACTATAATGTATGTTAGCCTTGTCATCATGGAAGGTAGTCTGTTGTCCTTATTTTTGTTACTCCATTGGATAGTAGCCTTGTCATTATGGAAGGTAGTCTGTTGTCGAGATTTTTGTTATTCCAATGGATGGTAGCCTAGTAATTATGGGAGGTAGTCTATTTTGGAGATTTTTGTTACTCCAATGGATTGTAGCCTTTCATTATGGAAGGTAGTTTGTTTTCGAGATTTTTGTTACTCCAATGGATGGTAGCCTTTTCATTATGGAAGATAGTCTCTTTTTGATATTTTTTTTACTCCAATGGATGGTAGCCTTATCAATATGGAAGGTAGTTTGTTGTCGAGATTTTTGTTACTCCAATGGATGGTAGCCTTGTCATTATAGAAGGTAGTCTGTTGTCGAGATTTATGTTACTACAATCAATGGTAGCCTTATCATTATGGAAGGTAGTCTGTTGTCGAGATTATTGTTACTACATTGGATTGTAGCCTTGTCATTATGGAAGATAGTCTGTTGTCTATATCTATGTTACTCCAATGGATGGTAGCTAAGGTAGTTTGTTGTCGAGATTTTTGTTACTCCAATGGATGGTATCCTTGTCATTATTGAAAGTAGTCTGTTGTCGAGATTTTTGTTATTCCAATGGATGAAAACCTTATCATTATGGAAGGTAGTCTTTTGTCGAGATTTTTGTTATTCAGATGGATGGTAGCCTTGTCATTATGAAAGGTAGTCTGTTGTTGATATCTTTGGTACTCCAATGGATGGTTGCCAAGTAATTATGGAAGGTAGTCTATTGTTGAGATTTTTGTTACTCCAATGGATGGTAGCCCTGTCATTATTGAAGGTAGTCTGTTGTCGAGATTTTTGTTACTCCAATGGATGGTAGCCTTGTCATTATGGAAGGTAGTCTGTCGTTGTGATTTTTGTTACTCCAATGAATGGTAGCCTTGTCATTATGGAAGGTAGTCTGTTGTTAAGATTTTTGTTACTACAGTGTATGTTATCCTTGTCAATATGGAAGGTAGTTTGTCATTGTGATTTTTGTTACTACAATGGATGGTAGCCTTGTCATTAAGAAAGGTAGTCTATTGTCGAGATTTTTGTTTCTCCATTGGATGGTAGCCTTGTCATTATGGAAGGTAGTCTGTTGTCGAGATTTTTGTTATTCCGATGGATTGTAGACTAGCCATTATGGAAGGTTGTCTGTTGTACCGATTTTTGTTACTCTAATGGATGGTAGACTAGTCATTATGGAAGGTAGTCTGTTGTCGAGATTTTTGTTACTACATTGGATGCCAGCCTTGTCGTTATGCAAGGTAGTCTTTTGTCGTGATTTTTGTTACTCCAATGAATGGTAGCCTTGTCATTATGGAAGGTAGTATGTTGTCGATATCTTTGTTACTCCAATGGATGGTAGCCTTGTAATTATGGAAGGTAGTATGTCGTTGTGATTTTTGTTACTCCAATGGATGGTAGCCTTGTCATTATGGAAGGTAGTATGTTAGCCTTGTCATCATGGAAGGTAGTCTGTTGTCCATATTTTTGTTACGCCGTTGGATAGTAGCCTTGTCATTATGGAAGGTAGTTTGTTGTCGAGATTTTTGTTATTCCAATGGATGGTAGCCTAGTAATTATGGGAGGTAGTCTATTTTCGAGATTTTTGTTACTCCAATGGATTGTAGCCTTTCATTATGGAAGGTAGTTTGTTTTCGAGATTTTTGTTACTCCAATGGATGGTAGCCTTATCATTATGGAAGGTAGTTTGTTGTCGAGATTTTTGTTACTCCAATGGATGCTAGCCTTGTAATTATAGAAGGTAGTCTGTTGTCGAGATTTATGTTACTACAATGGATGGTAGCCTTATCATTATGGAAGGAAGTCTGTTGTCGAGATTATTGTTACTACATTGGATTGTAGCCATGTCATTATGGAAGATAGTCTGTTGTTGATATCTTTGTTACTCCAATGGATGGTAGCCTACTCATTATGGAAGGTAGTCTGTTGTCGAGATTTTTGTTATTCCAATGGATGGCAACCATGTCATTATGGAAGGTAGTCTTTTGTCGAGATTTTTGTTATTTAAATGGATGGTAGCCTTGTCATTATGAAAGGTAGTCTGTTGTCGATATCTTTGTTACTCCAATGGATGGTTGCCAAGTCATTATGGAAGGTAGTCTATTGTTGAGATTTTTGTTACTCCAATGGATGGTAGCCTTGTCATTATGGAAGGTAGTCTGTCGTTGTGATTTTTGTTACTCCAATGAATGGTAGCCTTGTCATTATGGAAGGTAGTCTGTTGTTCAGATTTTTGTTACTACAGTGTATGTTAGCCTTGTCATTATGGAAGGTAGTCTGTCGTTGTGATTTTTTTAATGCAATGGATGGTAGCCTTGTCATTAAGAAAGGTAGTCTATTGTTGAGATTTTTGTTTCTCCATTGGATGGTAGCCTTGTCATTATGGAAGGTAGTCTGTTGTTCAGATTTTTGTTACTACAGTGTATGTTAGCCTTGTCATTATGGAAGGTAGTCTGTCATTGTGATTTTTTTTACTGCAATGGATGGTAGCCTTGTCATTAAGAAAGGTAGTCTATTGTCGAGATTTTTGTTACTCCAATGGATGGTAGCCTTGTCATTATGGAAGGTACTTTGTTGTCGAGATTTTTGTTACTCCAATGGATGGTAGCCTTGTCATTATAGAAGGTAGTCTATTGTCGAGATTTATGTTACTACAATGGATGGTAGCCTTATCATTAGGGAAGGTAGTCTGTTGTCGAGATTATTGTTACTACATTGGATTGTAGCCTTGTCATTATAGAAGATAGTCTATTGTCGATATCTTTGTTACTCCAATGGATGGTAGCCTAGTCATTATGGATGGTAGTATGTTGTTGATATCTTTGTTACTCCAATGGATGGTAGCATTCTCATTATTTAAGGTAGTCTATTGTCGAGATTTTTGTTACTCCAATGGATGGTAGCCTTGTCATTATGGAAGGTAGTATGTTGTTCATAGTTTTGTTACTGCAATGGATGGTAGCCTTGTCATTAAGAAAGGTACTGAATTGTCGAGATTTTTGTTTCTCCATTGGATGGTAGCCTTGTCATTATGGAAGGTAGTCTATTGTTCAGATTTTTGTTACTACAGTGTATGTTAGCCTTGTCATTATGGAAGGTAGTCTGTCGTTGTGATTTTTTTTAATGCAATGGATGGTAGCCTTGTCATTAAGAAAGGTAGTCTATTGTCAATATTTTTGTTACTCCAATGGATGGTAGACTTGTAATTATGGAAGATAGTCTCTTGTTGATATTTTTGTTACTCCAATGGATGGTAGCCTTGTCATTATGGAAGGTAGTTTGTTGTCCAGATTTTTGTTATTCCAATGTATGGTAGCCTTGTCATTATGGAAGGTAGTCTGTCGTTGTGATTTTTTTTACTGCAATGGATGATAGCCTTGTCATTAAGAAAGGTAGTCTAGTGTCGAGATTTTTGTTACTCCAATGGATGGTAGCTTTGTCATTATGGAAGATAGTCATTTGTTGATATTTTTGTTACTCCAATGGATGGTGGCCTTGTCATTATGGAAGGTAGTTTGTTGTCGAGATTTTTGTTACTCCAGTGGATGGTAGCCTTGTCATTATAGAAGGTAGTCTGTTGTCGAGATTTATGTTACTACAAGGGATGGTAGCCTTATCATATGGGAAGGAAGTTTGTTGTCGAGATTATTGTTACTACATTGGATTTTATCCTTGTCATTATAGAAGATAGTTTGTTGTCGATATCTTTGTTACTCCAATGGATGGTAGCCTAGTCATTATGGAAGGTAGTCTGTTGTCGAGATTTTTGTTTCTCCAATGGATGGTAGCCTTGTCATTATGAAAGGTAGTCTATTGTCGAGAATTTTGTTATTCCAATGGATGGCAGCCTTGTCATTATGGAAGGTAGTCTTTTGTCGAGATTTTTGTTATTCAAATGGATGGTAGCCTTGTCATTTTGGAAGGTAGTCTGTTGTCGATATCTTTGTTACTCCAATGGATGGTTGCCTAGTCATTATGGAAGGTAGTCTATTGTTGAAATTTTTGTTACTCCAATTGATGGTAGCATTATCATTATTGAAGGTAGTTTGCTGTTGAGATTTTTGTTACTCCAATGGATGGTAGCCTTGTCATTATGGAAGGCAGTCTGTCGTTGTGATTTTTTTTACTGCAATGAATGGTAGCCTTGTCATTATGGAAGGTAGTATGTTGTTCAGATCTTTTGTTACTATAGTGTATGTTAGCCTTGTCATTATGGAAGGTAGTCTGTCGCTGTGATTTTTTTTACTGCAAGGGATAGTAGCCTTGTCATTAAGAAAGGTAGTCAATTGTCGAGATTTTTGTTTCTCCATTGGATGGTAGCCTTGTCATTATGGAAGGTAGTCTGTTGTTCAGATTTTTGTTACTACAGTGTATGTTAGCCTTGTCATTATGGAAGGTAGTATGTCGTTGTGATTTTTTTTACTGCAATGGATGGTAGCCTTGTCATTAAGAAAGGTAGTCTATTATCGATATTTTTGTTACTCCAATGGATGGTAGCCTTGTCATTATGGAAGATAGTCTCTTGTTGATATTTTTGTTACTCCAATGGATGGTAGCCTTGTCATTATGGAAGGTAGTTTGTTGTCGAGATTTTTGTTATTCCAATGGATGGTAGCCTTGTCATTATAGAAGGTAGTCTATTGTCGAGATTTATGTTACTACAATGGATGGTAGCCTTATCATTAGGGAAGGTAGTCTGTTGTCGAGATTATTGTTACTACATTGGATTGTAGCCTTGTCATTATAGAAGATAGTCTGTTGTCGATATCTTTGTTACTCCAATGTATGGTAGCCTAGTCATTATGGATAGTAGTATGTTGTTGATATCTTTGTTACTCCAATGGATGGTAGCCTTGTCATTATTGAAGGTACTCTGTTGTCGAGATTTTTGTTACTCCAATGGATGGTAGCCTTGTCATTATGGAAGGTAGTATGTCGTTGTGATTTTTGTTACTCCAATGGATGGTAGCCTTGTCATTATGGAAGGTAGTATGTTGTTCAGATTTTTGTTACTACAATGTATGTTAGCCTTGTCATCATGGAAGGTAGTATGTTGTCCATATTTTTGTTACGCCATTGGATAGTAGCCTTGTCATTATGGAAAGTAGTCTATTTTCGAGATTTTGGTTACTCCAATGGATTGTAGCCTTTCATTGTGGAAGGTAGTTTTTTTTCGAGATTTTTGTTACTCCAATGGATGGTAGCCTTATCATTATGGAAGGTAGTTTGTTGTCGAGATTTTTGTTACTCCAATGGATGGTAGCCTTGTCATTATAGAAGGTAGTCTGTTGTCGAGATATATGTTACTACAATGGATGGTAGCCTTAACATTATGGAAGGAAGTCTGTTGTCGAGATTATTGTTACTACATTGGATGGTAGCCTTATCATATGGGAAGGAAGTTTGTTGTCGAGATTATTGTTACTACATTGGATTGTATCCTTGTCATTATAGAAGATAGTCTGTTGTCGATATCTTTGTTACTCCAATGGATGGTAGCCAAGTCATTATGGAAGGTAGTCTGTTGTCGAGATTTTTGTTTCTCCAATGGATGGTAGCCTTGTCATTATGAAAGGTAGTCTATTGTCGAGAATTTTGTTATTCCAATGGATGGCAGCCTTGTCATTATGGAAGGTAGTCTATTATTGTTATCTTTGTTACTCCAATGGATGGTTGCCAAGTCATTATGGAAGGTAGTCTATTGTTGAGATTTTTGTTACTCCAATGGATGGTAGCCTTGTCATTATTGAAGGTAGTTTATTGTCGAGATTTTTGTTACTCTAATGGATGGTAGCCTTGTCATTATGGAAGGTAGTCTGTCATTGTGATTTTTGTTACTCCAATGAATGGTAGCCTTGTCATTATGGAAGGTAGTCTGTTGTTTAGATTTTTGTTACTACAGTGTATGTTAGCCTTGTCATTATGGAAGGTAGTCTGTCGTTGTGATTTTTTTTACTGCAATGGATGATAGCCTTGTCATTAAGAAAGGTAGTCTAGTGTCGAGATTTTTGTTACTCCAATGGATGGTAGCTTTGTCATTATGGAAGATAGTCATTTGTTGATATTTTTGTTACTCCAATGGATGGTGGCCTTGTCATTATGGAAGGTAGTTTGTTGTCGAGATTTTTGTTACTCCAGTGGATGGTAGCCTTGTCATTATAGAAGGTAGTCTGTTGTCGAGATTTATGTTACTACAAGGGATGGTAGCCTTATCATATGGGAAGGAAGTTTGTTGTCGAGATTATTGTTACTACATTGGATTTTATCCTTGTCATTATAGAAGATAGTTTGTTGTCGATATCTTTGTTACTCCAATGGATGGTAGCCTAGTCATTATGGAAGGTAGTCTGTTGTCGAGATTTTTGTTTCTCCAATGGATGGTAGCCTTGTCATTATGAAAGGTAGTCTATTGTCGAGAATTTTGTTATTCCAATGGATGGCAGCCTTGTCATTATGGAAGGTAGTCTTTTGTCGAGATTTTTGTTATTCAAATGGATGGTAGCCTTGTCATTTTGGAAGGTAGTCTGTTGTCGATATCTTTGTTACTCCAATGGATGGTTGCCTAGTCATTATGGAAGGTAGTCTATTGTTGAAATTTTTGTTACTCCAATTGATGCTAGCATTATCATTATTGAAGGTAGTTTGCTGTTGAGATTTTTGTTACTCCAATGGATGGTAGCCTTGTCATTATGGAAGGCAGTCTGTCGTTGTGATTTTTTTTACTGCAATGAATGGTAGCCTTGTCATTATGGAAGGTAGTATGTTGTTCAGATCTTTTGTTACTATAGTGTATGTTAGCCTTGTCATTATGGAAGGTAGTCTGTCGCTGTGATTTTTTTTACTGCAAGGGATAGTAGCCTTGTCATTAAGAAAGGTAGTCAATTGTCGAGATTTTTGTTTCTCCATTGGATGGTAGCCTTGTCATTATGGAAGGTAGTCTGTTGTTCAGATTTTTGTTACTACAGTGTATGTTAGCCTTGTCAATATGGAAGGTAGTATGTCGTTGTGATTTTTTTTACTGCAATGGATGGTAGCCTTGTCATTAAGAAAGGTAGTCTATTGTCGATATTTTTGTTACTCCAATGGATGGTAGCCTTGTCATTATGGAAGATAGTCTCTTGTTGATATTTTTGTTACTCCAATGGATGGTAGCCTTGTCATTATGGAAGGTAGTTTGTTGTCGAGATTTTTGTTATTCCAATGGATGGTAGCCTTGTCATTATAGAAGGTAGTCTATTGTCGAGATTTATGTTACTACAATGGATGGTAGCCTTATCATTAGGGAAGGTAGTCTGTTGTCGAGATTATTGTTACTACATTGGATTGTAGCCTTGTCATTATAGAAGATAGTCTGTTGTCGATATCTTTGTTACTCCAATGTATGGTAGCCTAGTCATTATGGATAGTAGTATGTTGTTGATATCTTTGTTACTCCAATGGATGGTAGCCTTGTCATTATTGAAGGTACTCTGTTGTCGAGATTTTTGTTACTCCAATGGATGGTAGCCTTGTCATTATGGAAGGTAGTATGTCGTTGTGATTTTTGTTACTCCAATGGATGGTAGCCTTGTCATTATGGAAGGTAGTATGTTGTTCAGATTTTTGTTACTACAATGTATGTTAGCCTTGTCATCATGGAAGGTAGTATGTTGTCCATATTTTTGTTACGCCATTGGATAGTAGCCTTGTCATTATGGAAAGTAGTCTATTTTCGAGATTTTGGTTACTCCAATGGATTGTAGCCTTTCATTGTGGAAGGTAGTTTTTTTTCGAGATTTTTGTTACTCCAATGGATGGTAGCCTTATCATTATGGAAGGTAGTTTGTTGTCGAGATTTTTGTTACTCCAATGGATGGTAGCCTTGTCATTATA
This sequence comes from Vicia faba, assembly GCA_948472305.1. Classification (NCBI taxonomy): domain Eukaryota; kingdom Viridiplantae; phylum Streptophyta; class Magnoliopsida; order Fabales; family Fabaceae; genus Vicia; species Vicia faba. Next base: position 535,536,606 of record OX451741.1, read on the forward strand.
GAAGGTAGTCTGTTGTCGAGATATATGTTACTACAATGGATGGTAGCCTTAACATTATGGAAGGAAGTCTGTTGTCGAGATTATTGTTACTACATTGGATGGTAGCCTTATCATATGGGAAGGAAGTTTGTTGTCGAGATTATTGTTACTACATTGGATTGTATCCTTGTCATTATAGAAGATAGTCTGTTGTCGATATCTTTGTTACTCCAATGGATGGTAGCCTAGTCATTATGGAAGGTAGTCTGTTGTCGAGATTTTTGTTTCTCCAATGGATGGTAGCCTTGTCATTATGAAAGGTAGTCTATTGTCGAGAATTTTGTTATTCCAATGGATGGCAGCCTTGTCATTATGGAAGGTAGTCTATTATTGTTATCTTTGTTACTCCAATGGATGGTTGCCAAGTCATTATGGAAGGTAGTCTATTGTTGAGATTTTTGTTACTCCAATGGATGGTAGCCTTGTCATTATTGAAGGTAGTTTGTTGTCGAGATTTTTGTTACTCCAATGGATGGTAGCCTTGTCATTATGGAAGGTAGTCTGTCGTTGTGATTTTTGTTACTCCAATAAATGGTAGCCTTGTCATTATGGAAGGTAGTCTGTTGTTCAGATTTTTGTTACTACAGTGTATGTTAGCCTTGTCATTATGGAAGGTAGTTTGTCGTTGTGATTTTTTTTACTGCAATGGATGGTAGCCTTGTCATTAAGAAAGGTAGTCTATTTTCGAGATTTTTGTTACTCCAATGGATGGTAGCCTTGTCATTATGGAAGATAGTCTCTTGTTGATATTTTTGTTACTCCAATGGATGGTAGCCTTGTCATTATGGAAGGTAGTTTGTTATCGAGATTTTTGTTATTCCAATGGATGGTAGCGTTGTCATTATGGAAGGTAGTCTATTGTCGAGATTTATGTTACTACAATGGATGGTAGCCTTATCATTAGGGAAGGTAGTCTATTGTCGAGATTATTGTTACTACATTGGATTGTATCCTTGTCATTATAGAAGATAGTCTGTTGTCGATATCTTTGTTACTCCAATGGATGGTAGCCTAGTCATTATGGAAGGTAGTCTGTTGTCGAGATTTTTGTTTCTCCAATGGATGGTAGCCTTGTCATTATGAAAGGTAGTCTATTGTCGAGAATTTTGTTATTCCAATGGATGGCAGCCTTGTCATTATGGAAGGTAGTCTATTATTGTTATCTTTGTTACTCCAATGGATGGTTGCCAAGTCATTATGGAAGGTAGTCTATTGTTGAGATTTTTGTTACTCCAATGGATGGTAGCCTTGTCATTATTGAAGGTAGTTTGTTGTCGAGATTTTTGTTACTCCAATGGATGGTAGCCTTGTCATTATGGAAGGTAGTCTGTCGTTGTGATTTTTGTTACTCCAATAAATGGTAGCCTTGTCATTATGGAAGGTAGTCTGTTGTTCAGATTTTTGTTACTACAGTGTATGTTAGCCTTGTCATTATGGAAGGTAGTTTGTCGTTGTGATTTTTTTTACTGCAATGGATGGTAGCCTTGTCATTAAGAAAGGTAGTCTATTTTCGAGATTTTTGTTACTCCAATGGATGGTAGCCTTGTCATTATGGAAGATAGTCTCTTGTTGATATTTTTGTTACTCCAATGGATGGTAGCCTTGTCATTATGGAAGGTAGTTTGTTATCGAGATTTTTGTTATTCCAATGGATGGTAGCGTTGTCATTATGGAAGGTAGTCTATTGTCGAGATTTATGTTACTACAATGGATGGTAGCCTTATCATTAGGGAAGGTAGTCTATTGTCGAGATTATTGTTACTACATTGGATTGTAGCCTTGTCATTATAGAAGATAGTCTGTTGTCGATATCTTTGTTACTCCAACGTATGGTAGCCTAGTCATTATGGATAGTAGTATGTTGTTGATATCTTTGTTACTCCAATGGATGGTAGCCTTGTCATTATAGAAGATAGTCTGTTGTCGATATCTTTGTTACTCCAATGTATGGTAGCCTAGTCATTATGGATAGTAGTATGTTGTTGATATTTTTGTTACTCCAATGGATGGTAGCCTTGTCATTATGGAAGGTAGTATGTCGTTGTGATTTTTGTTACTCCAATGGATGGTAGCCTTGTCATTATGGAAGGTAGTATGTTGTTCAGATTTTTGTTACTACAATGTATGTTAGCCTTGTCATCATGGAAGGTAGTATGTTGTCCATATTTTTGTTACGCCATTGGATAGTAGCCTTGTCATTATGGAAAGTAGTCTATTTTCGAGATTTTGGTTACTCCAATGGATTGTATCTTTTCATTGTGGAAGGTAGTTTTTTTTCGAGATTTTTGTTACTCCAATGGATGGTAGCCTTATCATTATGGAAGGTAGTTTGTTGTCGAGATTTTTGTTACTCCAATGGATGGTAGCCTTGTCATTATAGAAGGTAGTCTGTTGTCGAGATATATGTTACTACAATGGATGGTAGCCTTATCATTATGGAAGGAAGTCTGTTGTCGAGATTATTGTTACTACATTGGATTGTAACCTTGTCATTATGGAAGATAGTCTGTTCTCGATAAATTTGTTACTCCAATGGATGGTAGCCTAGTCATTATGGAAGGGAGTCTGTTGTCGAGATTTTTGTTACTCCAATGGATGGTAGCCTTGTCATTATTGAAAGTAGTCTGTTGTCGAGATTTTTGTTATTCCAATGGATGGCAACCTTGTCATTATGGAAGGTAGTCTTTTGTCGAGATTTGTGTTATTCAAATGGATGGTAGCCTTGTCATTAAGAAAGGTAGTCTATTATTGTTATCTTTGTTACTCCAATGGATGGTTGCCACATCATTATGGAAGGTAGTCTATTGTTGAGATTTTTGTTACTCCAATGGATGGTAGCCTTGTCATTATTGAAGGTAGTTTGTTGTCGAGATTTTTGTTACTCCAATTGATGGTAGCCTTGTCATTATGGAAGGTAGTCTGTCGTTGTGATTTTTGTTACTCCAATGAATGGTAGCCTTGTCATTATGGAAGGTAGTCTGTTGTTCAGATTTTTGTTACTACAGTGTATGTTAGCCTTGTCATTATGGAAGGTAGTATGTCGTTGTGATTTTTGTTACTCCAATGGATGGTAGCCTTGTCATTATGGAAGGTAGTATGTTGTTCAGATTTTTGTTACTACAATGTATGTTAGCCTTGTCATCATGGAAGGTAGTATGTTGTCCATATTTTTGTTACGCCATTGGATAGTAGCCTTGTCATTATGGAAAGTAGTCTATTTTCGAGATTTTGGTTACTCCAATGGATTGTAGCCTTTCATTGTGGAAGGTAGTTTTTTTTCGAGATTTTTGTTACTCCAATGGATGGTAGCCTTATCATTATGGAAGGTAGTTTGTTGTCGAGATTTTTGTTACTCCAATGGATGGTAGCCTTGTCATTATAGAAGGTAGTCTGTTGTCGAGATATATGTTACTACAATGGATGGTAGCCTTATCATTATGGAAGGAAGTCTGTTGTCGAGATTATTGTTACTACATTGGATTGTAACCTTGTCATTATGGAAGATAGTCTGTTCTCGATATATTTGTTACTCCAATGGATGGTAGCCTAGTCATTATGGAAGGGAGTCTGTTGTCGAGATTTTTGTTACTCCAATGGATGGTTGCCTTGTCATTATTGAAAGTAGTCTGTTGTCGAGATTTTTGTTATTCCAATGGATGGCAACCTTGTCATTATGGAAGGTAGTCTTTTGTCGAGATTTGTGTTATTCAAATGGATGGTAGCCTTGTCATTAAGAAAGGTAGTCTATTATTGTTATCTTTGTTACTCCAATGGATGGTTGCCAAGTCATTATGGAAGGTAGTCTATTGTTGAGATTTTTGTTACTCCAATGGATGGTAGCCTTGTCATTATTGAAGGTAGTTTGTTGTCGAGATTTTTGTTACTCCAATGGATGGTAGCCTTTTCATTATGGAAGGTAGTCTGTCGTTGTGATTTTTGTTACTCCAATGAATGGTAGCCTTGTCATTATGGAAGGTAGTCTGTTGTTCAGATTTTTGTTACTACAGTGTATGTTAGCCTTGTCATTATGGAAGGTAGTCTGTCGTTGTGATTTTTTATACTGAATGGATGGTAGCCTTGTCATTAAGAAAGGTAGTCTATTTTCGAGATTTTTTTTACTCCAATGGATGGTAGCCTTGTCATTATGGAAGATAGTCTCTTGTTGATATTTTTGTTACTCCAATGGATGGTGACCTTGTCATTATGGAAGGTAGTTTGTTATCGAGATTTTTGTTACTCCAATGGATGGTAGCCTTGTCATTATAAAAGGTAGTCTGTTGTCGAGATTTATGTTACTACAATGGATGGTAGCCTTATCATTAGGGAAGGAAGTCTGTTGTCGAGATTATTGTTACTACATTGGATTGTAGCCTTGTCATTATAGAAGATAGTCTGTTGTCGATATCTTTGTTACTCCAATGGATGGTAGCCTAGTAATTATGGAAGGTAGTTTGTTGTCGAGATTTTTGTTACTCCAATGGATGGTAGCCTTGTCATTATTGAATGTAGTCTATTGTCGAGATTTTTGTTATTCGAATGGATGGCAGCCCTGTCATTATGGAAGGTAGTCTTTTGTTGAGATTTTTGCTATTCAAATGGATGGTAGCCTTGTCATTATGAAAGGTAGTCTGTTCTCGATATCTTTGTTACTCCAATGGTTGGTTGCCTAGTCATTATGGAAGGTAGTCTATTGTTGAAATTTTTGTTACTCCAATGGATGGTAGCCTTGTCATTATTGAAGGTAGTTTGCAGTTGAGATTTTTGTTACTCCAATGGATGGTAGCCTTGTCATTATGGAAGGTAGTCTGTCGTTGTAATTTTTGTTACTGCAATGAATGGTAGCCTTGTCATTATGGAAGGTAGTCTGTTGTTCAGATTTTTGTTACTACAGTGTATGTTAGCCTTGTCATTATGGAAGGTAGTCTGTCGTTGTGATTTTTTTTACTGCAATGGATGGTAGCCTTGTCATTAAGAAAGGTAGTCAATTGTCGAGATTTTTGTTTCTCCATTGGATGGTAGCCTTGTCATTATGGAAGGTATTCTGTTGTTCAGATTTTTGTTACTACAGTGTATGTTAGCCTTGTCATTATGGAAGGTAGTCTGTCGTTGTGATTTTTTTTACTGCAATGGATGGTAGCCATGTCATTAAGAAAGGTAGTCTATGGTCGAGATTTTTGTTACTCCAATGGATGGTAGCCTTGTCATTATGGAAGATAGTCTCTTGTTGATATTTTTGTTACTCCAATGGATGGTAGCCTTGTCATTATGGAAGGTAGTTTGTTGTCGAGATTTTTGTTACTCCAATGGATGGTAGCCTTGTCATTATAGAAGGTAGTCTATTGTCGAGATTTATGTTACTTCAATGGATGGTAGCCTTATCATTAGGGAAGGTAGTCTGTTGTCGAGATTATTGTTACTACATTGTATTATAGCCTTGTCATTATGAAAGGTAGTCTGTTGTCGATATCTTTGTTACTCCAATGGATGGTAGCCTAGTCATTATGGAAGGTAGTCTGTTGTCGATATTTTTGTTACTCCAATGGATGGTAGCCTTGTCATTATTGAAAGTAATCTGTTGTCTAGATTTTTGTTATTCCAATGGATGGTAACCTTGTCATTATGGAAGGTAGTCTTTTGTCGAGATTTTTGTTATCCAAATGGATGGTAGCCTTGTCATTATGAAAGGTAGTCTGTTGTCGATATCTTTGGTACTCCAATGGATGGTTGCCTAGTCAATATGGAAGGTAGTCTATTGTTGAGATTTTTGTTACTCCAATGGATGGTAGCCCTGTCATTATTGAAGGTAGTCTGTTGTCGAGATTCTTGTTACTCCAATGGATGGTAGTCTTGTCATTATGGAAGGTAGTCTGTCGTTGTGATTTTTGTTACTCCAATGAATGGTAGCCTTGTCATTATGGAAGGTAGTCTGTTGTTCAGATTTTTGTTACTACAGTGTATGTTAGCCTTGTCATTATGGAAGGTAGTCTGTCGTTGTGATTTTTTTTTACTGCAATGGATGGTAACCTTGTCATTAAGAAAGGTAGTCTATTTTCGAGATTTTTGTTATTCCAATGGATGGTAGCCTTGTCATTATTGAAAGTAGTCTGTTGTCGAGATTTTTGTTATTCCAATGGATGGCAACCTTGTCATTATGGAAGGTAGTCTTTTGTCGAGATTTTTGTTATTCAAATGGATGGTAGCCTTGTCATTATGAAAGGTAGTCTGTTGTCGATATCTTTGGTACTCCAATGGATGGTTGCCTAGTCAATATGGAAGGTAGTCTATTGTTGAGATTTTTGTTACTCCAATGGATGGTAGCCCTGTCATTATTGAAGGTAGTCTGTTGTCGAGATTTTTGTTACTACAATGGATGGTAGCCTTGTCATTAAGAAAGGTAGTCTATTGTCGAGATTTTTGTTTCTCCATTGGATGGTAGGCTTGTCATTATGGAAGGTAGTTTGTTGTCGAGATTTTTGTTATTCCGATGGATTGTAGACTAGCCATTATGGAAGGTTGTCTGTTGTCCCGATTTTTGTTACTCTAATGGATGGTAGACTAGTCATTATGGAAGGTAGTCTGTTATCGAGATTTTTGTTACTACATTGGATGCCAGCCTTGTCATTATGGAAGGTAGTCTTTTGTCGTGATTTTTGTAACTCCAATGAATGGTAGCCTTGTCATTATGGAAGGTAGTATTTTGTCGATATCTTTGTTACTCCAATGGATGGTAGCCTTGTAATTATGGATGGTAGCCTTTCATTATTGAAGGTAGTCTATTGTCAAGATTTTTGTTACTCCAATGGATGGTAGCCTTGTCATTATGGAAGGTAGTATGTCGTTGTGATTTTTGTTACTCCAATGGATGGTAGCCTTGTCATTGTGGAAGGTAGTCTGTTGTCCATATTTTTGTTACGCCACTGGATAGTAGCCTTGTCATTATGGAAGGTAGTCTGTTGTCGAGATTTTTGTTATTCCAATGGATGGTAGCCTAGTAATAATGGGAGGTAGTCTATTTTCGAGATTTTTGTTACTCCAATGGATTATATCCTTGTCATTATGGAAGGTAGTCTGTCGTTGTGATTTTATTTACTGCAATGGATGGTAGCCTTGTCATTAATAAAGGTAGTCTATTTTCGAGATTTTTGTTACTCCAATGGATGGTAGCCTTGTCATTATGGAAGATAGTCTCTTGTTGATATTTTTGTTACTCCAATGGATGGTGGCCTTGTCATTATGGAAGGTAGTTTGTTGTCGAGATTTTTGTTACTCCAATGGATGGTAGCCTTGTCATTATAGAAGGTAGTCTGTTGTCGAGATTTATGTTACTACAATGGATGGTAGCCTTATCATTAGGGAAGGAAGTCTGTTGTCGAGATTATTGTTACTACATTGGATTGTAGCCTTGTCATTATAGAAGATAGTCTGTTGTCGATATCTTTGTTACTTCAACGGATGGTAGCCTAGTCATTATGGAAGGTAGTCTGTTGTCGAGATTTTTGTTACTCCAATGGATGGTAGCCTTGTCATTATTGAAGGTAGTCAATTGTCGAGATTTTTGTTTCTATATTGGATGGTAGCCTTGTCATTATGGAAGGTATTCTGTTGTTCAGATTTTTGTCACTACAGTGTATGTTAGCCTTGTCATTATGGAAGGTAGTCTGTCGTTGTGATTTTTTTTACTGCAATGGATGGTAGCCAAGTCATTAAGAAAGGTAGTCTATGGTCGAGATTTTTGTTACTCCAATGGATGGTAGCCTTGTCATTATGGAAGATAGTCTCTTGTTGATATTTTTGTTACTCCAATGGATGGTAGCCTTGTCATTATGGAAGGTAGTTTGTTGTCGAGATTTTTGTTACTCCAATGGATGGTAGCCTTGTCATTATAGAAGGTAGTCTATTGTCGAGATTTATGTTACTTCAATGGATGGTAGCCTTATCATTAGGGAAGGTAGTCTGTTGTCGAGATTATTGTTACTACATTGTATTATAGCCTTGTCATTATGAAAGGTAGTCTGTTGTCGATATCTTTGTTACTCCAATGGATGGTAGCCTAGTCATTATGGAAGGTAGTCTGTTGTCGAGATTTTTGTTACTCCAATGGATGGTAGCCCTGTCATTATTGAAGGTAGTCTGTTGTCGAGATTTTTGTTACTACAATGGATGGTAGCCTTGTCATTAAGAAAGGTAGTCTATTGTCGAGATTTTTGTTTCTCCATTGGTTGGTAGCCTTGTCATTATGGAAGGTAGTTTGTTGTCGAGATTTTTGTTATTCCGATGGATTGTAGACTAGCCATTATGGAAGGTTGTCTGTTGTCCCGATTTTTGTTACTCTAATGGATGGTAGACTAGTCATTATGGAAGGTAGTCTTTTGTCGTGATTTTTGTAACTCCAATGAATGGTAGCCTTGTCATTATGGAAGGTAGTATGTTGTCGATATCTTTGTTACTCCAATGGATGGTAGCCTTGTAATTATGGATGGTAGCCTTTCATTATTGAAGGTAGTCTATTGTCAAGATTTTTGTTACTCCAATGGATGGTAGCCTTGTCATTATGGAAGGTAGTATGTCGTTGTGATTTTTGTTACTCCAATGGATGGTAGCCTTGTCATTATGGAAGGTAGTCTGTTGTCCATATTTTTGTTACGCCACTGGATAGTAGCCTTGTCATTATGGAAGGTAGTCTGTTGTCGAGATTTTTGTTATTCCAATGGATGGTAGCCTAATAATAATGGGAGGTAGTCTATTTTCGAGATTTTTGTTACTCCAATGGATTGTATCCTTGTCATTATGGAAGGTAGTCTGTCGTTGTGATTTTTTTTACTGCAATGGATGGTAGCCTTGTCATTAATAAAGGTAGTCTATTTTCGAGATTTTTGTTACTCCAATGGATGGTAGCCTTGTCATTATGGAAGATAGTCTCTTGTTGATATTTTTGTTACTCCAATGGATGGTGGCCTTGTCATTATGGAAGGTAGTTTGTTGTCGAGATTTTTGTTACTCCAATGGATGGTAGCCTTGTCATTATAGAAGGTAGTCTGTTGTCGAGATTTATGTTACTACAATGGATGGTAGCCTTATCATTAGGGAAGGAAGTCTGTTGTCGAGATTATTGTTACTACATTGGATTGGAGCCTTGTCATTATAGAAGATAGTTTGTTGTCGATATCTTTGTTACTTGAACGGATGGTAGCCTAGTCATTATGTAAGGTAGTTTGTTGTCGAGATTTTTGTTACTCCAATGGATGGTAGCCTTGTCATTATTGAAGGTAGTCTATTGTCGAGATTTTTGTTATTCCAATGGATGGCAGCCCTGTCATTATGGAAGGTAGTCTTTTGTCGAGATTTTTGTTATTCAAATGGATGGTAGCCTTGTCATTATGAAAGGTAGTATGTTGTCGATATCTTTGTTACTCCAATGGATGGTTGCCTAGTCATTATGGAAGGCAGTCTATTGTTGAAATTTTTGTTACTCCAATGGATGGTAGCCTTGTTATTATTGAAGGTAGTTTGCAGTTGAGATTTTTGTTACTCCAATGGATGGTAGCCTTGTCATTATGGAAGGTAGTCTGTCGTTGTGATTTTTGTTACTTCAATGAATGGTAGCCTTGTCATTATGGAAGGTAGTCTGTTGTTCAGATTTTTGTTACTACAGTGTATGATAGCCTTGTCATTTTGGAAGGTAGTCTGTCGTTGTGATTTTTTTACTACAATGGATGGTAGCCTTGTCATTAAGAAAGGTAGTCAATTGTCGAGATTTTTTTTCTCCATTGGATGGTAGCCTTGTCATTATGGAAGGTAGTCTGTTGTTCAGATTTTTGTTACTACAGTGTATGTTAGCCTTGTCATTATGGAAGGTAGTCTGTCGTTGTGATTTTTTTTACTGCAGTGGATGGTAGCCATGTCATTAAGAAAGGTAGTCTATGGTCGAGATTTTTGTTACACCAAAGGATGGTAGCCTTGTAATTATGGAAGATAGTCTCTTGTTCATATTTTTGTTACTCCAACGGATGGTGGCCTTGTCATTATGGAAGGTAGTTCGTTTTTGAGATTTTTGTTACTCTAATGGATGGTAGCCTTGTCATTATAGAAGGTAGTCTGTTGTCGAGATTTATGTTACTTCAATGGATGGTAGCCTTATCATTAGGGAAGGAAGTCTGTTGTCGAGATTATTGTTACTACATTGGATGGTTGCCTAGTCAATATGGAAGGTAGTCTGTTGTCGATATCTTTGTTACTCCAATGGATGGTAGCCTTGTCATTATGGAAGGTAGTATGTTGTCGAGATTTTTGTTACTCCAATGGATGGTAGCCTTTTCATTATGGAAGGTAGTTTGTTGTCGAGATTTTTGTTATTCCAATGGATGGCAGCCTTGTTATTACGGAAGGTAGTCTTTTGTCGTGATTTTTGTAACTCCAATGACTGGTAGCCTTGTCATTATGGACAGTAGTATGTTGTCTATATCTTTGTTACTATAATGGATGATAGCCTTGTCATTATGGAAGGTAGTCTGTTGTCGAGATTTTTGTTACTCCAATGGATTGTAGCCTTGTCATTATGTAAGGTAGCCTGGTGTCGATATCTTTGTTACACCAATGGAAGTAGCCTAGTCATTATGGAAGGTAGTTTGTTGTCGAGATTTTTGTTACTCCAATGGATAGTAGCCTTGTAATTATGGAAGGTAGTCTGTTGTCAAAAAAATTTATACTCCAATGGATGGTAGCCTTGTCATTATGGAAGGTATTCTCTTGTTGATATTTTTGTTACTCCAATGGATGGTAGCCTTGTCATTATGGAAGGTAGTCTGTTGACCAGATTTTTGTTACTCTAATAAATGGTAGCCTTGTCATTATGGAAGGTAGTATGTTGTCGATATCTTTGTTACTCCAATGGATGGTAACCTTATCATTATGGAAGGTAGTCTGTTGTCGAGATTTTTATTACTCCAATGGATTGTAACCATATCATTATGGAAGGTAGTCTGGTGTCGATATCTTTGTTACTCCAATGGAAGTAGACCAGTCATTATGGAAGGTAGTTTGTTGTCGAGATTTTTGTTACTCCAATGGATGGTAACCTTGTCATTATGGAAGGTAGTCTGTTGTCAAAATATTTTATACTCCAATGGATGGTAGCCTTGTCATTATGGAAGGTAGTATGTTTTCAATATCTTTGTTACTCCAATGGATGGTAGCCCTGTCATTATTGAAGGTAGTCTGTTGTCGAGATTCTTGTTACTCCAATGGATGGTAGTCTTGTCATTATGGAAGGTAGTCTGTCGTTGTGATTTTTGTTACTCCAATGAATGGTAGCCTTGTCATTATGGAAGGTAGTCTGTTGTTCAGATTTTTGTTACTACAGTGTATGTTAGCCTTGTCATTATGGAAGGTAGTCTGTCGTTGTGATTTTTTTTTACTGCAATGGATGGTAACCTTGTCATTAACAAAGGTAGTCTATTTTCGAGATTATTGTTTCTCCATTGGATGGTAGCCTTGTCATTATGGAAGGTAGTCTGTTGTCGAGATTTTTGTTATTCCAATGGATGGTAGCCTTGTCATTATTGAAAGTAGTCTGTTGTCGAGATTTTTGTTATTCCAATGGATGGCAACCTTGTCATTATGGAAGGTAGTCTTTTGTCGAGATTTTTGTTATTCAAATGGATGGTAGCCTTGTCATTATGAAAGGTAGTCTGTTGTCGATATCTTTGGTACTCCAATGGATGGTTGCCTAGTCAATATGGATGGTAGTCTATTGTTGAGATTTTTGTTACTCCAATGGATGGTAGCCCTATCATTATTGAAGGTAGTCTGTTGTCGAGATTTTTGTTACTACAATGGATGGTAGCCTTGTCATTAAGAAAGGTAGTCTATTGTCGAGATTTTTGTTTCTCCATTGGTTGGTAGCCTTGTCATTATGGAAGGTAGTTTGTTGTCGAGATTTTTGTTATTCCGATGGATTGTAGACTAGCCATTATGGAAGGTTGTCTGTTGTCCCGATTTTTGTTACTCTAATGGATGGTAGACTAGTCATTATGGAAGGTAGTCTTTTGTCGTGATTTTTGTAACTCCAATGAATGGTAGCCTTGTCATTATGGAAGGTAGTATGTTGTCGATATCTTTGTTACTCCAATGGATGGTAGCCTTGTAATTATGGATGGTAGCCTTTCATTATTGAAGGTAGTCTATTGTCAAGATTTTTGTTACTCCAATGGATGGTAGCCTTGTCATTATGGAAGGTAGTATGTCGTTGTGATTTTTGTTACTCCAATGGATGGTAGCCTTGTCATTATGGAAGGTAGTCTGTTGTCCATATTTTTGTTACGCCACTGGATAGTAGCCTTGTCATTATGGAAGGTAGTCTGTTGTCGAGATTTTTGTTATTCCAATGGATGGTAGCCTAATAATAATGGGAGGTAGTCTATTTTCGAGATTTTTGTTACTCCAATGGATTGTATCCTTGTCATTATGGAAGGTAGTCTGTCGTTGTGATTTTTTTTACTGCAATGGATGGTAGCCTTGTCATTAATAAAGGTAGTCTATTTTCGAGATTTTTGTTACTCCAATGGATGGTAGCCTTGTCATTATGGAAGATAGTCTCTTGTTGATATTTTTGTTACTCCAATGGATGGTGGCCTTGTCATTATGGAAGGTAGTTTGTTGTCGAGATTTTTGTTACTCCAATGGATGGTAGCCTTGTCATTATAGAAGGTAGTCTGTTGTCGAGATTTATGTTACTACAATGGATGGTAGCCTTATCATTAGGGAAGGAAGTCTGTTGTCGAGATTATTGTTACTACATTGGATTGGAGCCTTGTCATTATAGAAGATAGTTTGTTGTCGATATCTTTGTTACTTGAACAGATGGTAGCCTAGTCATTATGTAAGGTAGTTTGTTGTCGAGATTTTTGTTACTCCAATGGATGGTAGCCTTGTCATTATTGAAGGTAGTCTATTGTCGAGATTTTTGTTATTCCAATGGATGGCAGCCCTGTCATTATGGAAGGTAGTCTTTTGTCGAGATTTTTGTTATTCAAATGGATGGTAGCCTTGTCATTATGAAAGGTAGTATGTTGTCGATATCTTTGTTACTCCAATGGATGGTTGCCTAGTCATTATGGAAGGCAGTCTATTGTTGAAATTTTTGTTACTCCAATGGATGGTAGCCTTGTTATTATTGAAGGTAGTTTGCAGTTGAGATTTTTGTTACTCCAATGGATGGTAGCCTTGTCATTATGGAAGGTAGTCTGTCGTTGTGATTTTTGTTACTTCAATGAATGGTAGCCTTGTCATTATGGAAGGTAGTCTGTTGTTCAGATTTTTGTTACTACAGTGTATGATAGCCTTGTCATTTTGGAAGGTAGTCTGTCGTTGTGATTTTTTTACTACAATGGATGGTAGCCTTGTCATTAAGAAAGGTAGTCAATTGTCGAGATTTTTTTTCTCCATTGGATGGTAGCCTTGTCATTATGGAAGGTAGTCTGTTGTTCAGATTTTTGTTACTACAGTGTATGTTAGCCTTGTCATTATGGAAGGTAGTCTGTCGTTGTGATTTTTTTTACTGCAGTGGATGGTAGCCATGTCATTAAGAAAGGTAGTCTATGGTCGAGATTTTTGTTACACCAAAGGATGGTAGCCTTGTAATTATGGAAGATAGTCTCTTGTTCATATTTTTGTTACTCCAACGGATGGTGGCCTTGTCATTATGGAAGGTAGTTCGTTTTTGAGATTTTTGTTACTCTAATGGATGGTAGCCTTGTCATTATAGAAGGTAGTCTGTTGTCGAGATTTATGTTACTTCAATGGATGGTAGCCTTATCATTAGGGAAGGAAGTCTGTTGTCGAGATTATTGTTACTACATTGGATGGTTGCCTAGTCAATATGGAAGGTAGTCTGTTGTCGATATCTTTGTTACTCCAATGGATGGTAGCCTTGTCATTATGGAAGGTAGTATGTTGTCGAGATTTTTGTTACTCCAATGGATGGTAGCCTTTTCATTATGGAAGGTAGTTTGTTGTCGAGATTTTTGTTATTCCAATGGATGGCAGCCTTGTTATTACGGAAGGTAGTCTTTTGTCGTGATTTTTGTAACTCCAATGACTGGTAGCCTTGTCATTATGGACAGTAGTATGTTGTCTATATCTTTGTTACTATAATGGATGATAGCCTTGTCATTATGGAAGGTAGTCTGTTGTCGAGATTTTTGTTACTCCAATGGATTGTAGCCTTGTCATTATGTAAGGTAGCCTGGTGTCGATATCTTTGTTACACCAATGGAAGTAGCCTAGTCATTATGGAAGGTAGTTTGTTGTCGAGATTTTTGTTACTCCAATGGATAGTAGCCTTGTAATTATGGAAGGTAGTCTGTTGTCAAAAAAATTTATACTCCAATGGATGGTAGCCTTGTCATTATGGAAGGTATTCTCTTGTTGATATTTTTGTTACTCCAATGGATGGTAGCCTTGTCATTATGGAAGGTAGTCTGTTGACCAGATTTTTGTTACTCTAATAAATGGTAGCCTTGTCATTATGGAAGGTAGTATGTTGTCGATATCTTTGTTACTCCAATGGATGGTAACCTTATCATTATGGAAGGTAGTCTGTTGTCGAGATTTTTATTACTCCAATGGATTGTAACCATATCATTATGGAAGGTAGTCTGGTGTCGATATCTTTGTTACTCCAATGGAAGTAGACCAGTCATTATGGAAGGTAGTTTGTTGTCGAGATTTTTGTTACTCCAATGGATTGTAACCTTGTCATTATGGAAGGTAGTCTGTTGTCAAAATATTTTATACTCCAATGGATGGTAGCCTTGTCATTATGGAAGGTAGTATGTTTTCAATATCTTTGTTACTCCAATGGATGGTAGCCCTGTCATTATTGAAGGTAGTCTGTTGTCGAGATTCTTGTTACTCCAATGGATGGTAGTCTTGTCATTATGGAAGGTAGTCTGTCGTTGTGATTTTTGTTACTCCAATGAATGGTAGCCTTGTCATTATGGAAGGTAGTCTGTTGTTCAGATTTTTGTTACTACAGTGTATGTTAGCCTTGTCATTATGGAAGGTAGTCTGTCGTTGTGATTTTTTTTTACTGCAATGGATGGTAACCTTGTCATTAACAAAGGTAGTCTATTTTCGAGATTATTGTTTCTCCATTGGATGGTAGCCTTGTCATTATGGAAGGTAGTCTGTTGTCGAGATTTTTGTTATTCCAATGGATGGTAGCCTTGTCATTATTGAAAGTAGTCTGTTGTCGAGATTTTTGTTATTCCAATGGATGGCAACCTTGTCATTATGGAAGGTAGTCTTTTGTCGAGATTTTTGTTATTCAAATGGATGGTAGCCTTGTCATTATGAAAGGTAGTCTGTTGTCGATATCTTTGGTACTCCAATGGATGGTTGCCTAGTCAATATGGATGGTAGTCTATTGTTGAGATTTTTGTTACTCCAATGGATGGTAGCCCTATCATTATTGAAGGTAGTCTATTGTCGAGATTTTTGTTACTACAATGGATGGTAGCCTTGTCATTAAGAAAGGTAGTCTATTGTCGAGATTTTTGTTTCTCCATTGGTTGGTAGCCTTGTCATTATGGAAGGTAGTTTGTTGTCGAGATTTTTGTTATTCCGATGGATTGTAGACTAGCCATTATGGAAGGTTGTCTGTTGTCCCGATTTTTGTTACTCTAATGGATGGTAGACTAGTCATTATGGAAGGTAGTCTTTTGTCGTGATTTTTGTAACTCCAATGAATGGTAGCCTTGTCATTATGGAAGGTAGTATGTTGTCGATATCTTTGTTACTCCAATGGATGGTAGCCTTGTAATTATGGATGGTAGCCTTTCATTATTGAAGGTAGTCTATTGTCAAGATTTTTGTTACTCCAATGGATGGTAGCCTTGTCATTATGGAAGGTAGTATGTCGTTGTGATTTTTGTTACTCCAATGGATGGTAGCCTTGTCATTATGGAAGGTAGTCTGTTGTCCATATTTTTGTTACGCCACTGGATAGTAGCCTTGTCATTATGGAAGGTAGTCTGTTGTCGAGATTTTTGTTATTCCAATGGATGGTAGCCTAATAATAATGGGAGGTAGTCTATTTTCGAGATTTTTGTTACTCCAATGGATTGTATCCTTGTCATTATGGAAGGTAGTCTGTCGTTGTGATTTTTTTTACTGCAATGGATGGTAGCCTTGTCATTAATAAAGGTAGTCTATTTTCGAGATTTTTGTTACTCCAATGGATGGTAGCCTTGTCATTATGGAAGATAGTCTCTTGTTGATATTTTTGTTACTCCAATGGATGGTGGCCTTGTCATTATGGAAGGTAGTTTGTTGTCGAGATTTTTGTTACTCCAATGGATGGTAGCCTTGTCATTATAGAAGGTAGTCTGTTGTCGAGATTTATGTTACTACAATGGATGGTAGCCTTATCATTAGGGAAGGAAGTCTGTTGTCGAGATTATTGTTACTACATTGGATTGGAGCCTTGTCATTATAGAAGATAGTTTGTTGTCGATATCTTTGTTACTTGAACAGATGGTAGCCTAGTCATTATGTAAGGTAGTTTGTTGTCGAGATTTTTGTTACTCCAATGGATGGTAGCCTTGTCATTATTGAAGGTAGTCTATTGTCGAGATTTTTGTTATTCCAATGGATGGCAGCCCTGTCATTATGGAAGGTAGTCTTTTGTCGAGATTTTTGTTATTCAAATGGATGGTAGCCTTGTCATTATGAAAGGTAGTATGTTGTCGATATCTTTGTTACTCCAATGGATGGTTGCCTAGTCATTATGGAAGGCAGTCTATTGTTGAAATTTTTGTTACTCCAATGGATGGTAGCCTTGTTATTATTGAAGGTAGTTTGCAGTTGAGATTTTTGTTACTCCAATGGATGGTAGCCTTGTCATTATGGAAGGTAGTCTGTCGTTGTGATTTTTGTTACTTCAATGAATGGTAGCCTTGTCATTATGGAAGGTAGTCTGTTGTTCAGATTTTTGTTACTACAGTGTATGATAGCCTTGTCATTTTGGAAGGTAGTCTGTCGTTGTGATTTTTTTACTACAATGGATGGTAGCCTTGTCATTAAGAAAGGTAGTCAATTGTCGAGATTTTTTTTCTCCATTGGATGGTAGCCTTGTCATTATGGAAGGTAGTCTGTTGTTCAGATTTTTGTTACTACAGTGTATGTTAGCCTTGTCATTATGGAAGGTAGTCTGTCGTTGTGATTTTTTTTACTGCAGTGGATGGTAGCCATGTCATTAAGAAAGGTAGTCTATGGTCGAGATTTTTGTTACACCAAAGGATGGTAGCCTTGTAATTATGGAAGATAGTCTCTTGTTCATATTTTTGTTACTCCAACGGATGGTGGCCTTGTCATTATGGAAGGTAGTTCGTTTTTGAGATTTTTGTTACTCTAATGGATGGTAGCCTTGTCATTATAGAAGGTAGTCTGTTGTCGAGATTTATGTTACTTCAATGGATGGTAGCCTTATCATTAGGGAAGGAAGTCTGTTGTCGAGATTATTGTTACTACATTGGATGGTTGCCTAGTCAATATGGAAGGTAGTCTGTTGTCGATATCTTTGTTACTCCAATGGATGGTAGCCTTGTCATTATGGAAGGTAGTATGTTGTCGAGATTTTTGTTACTCCAATGGATGGTAGCCTTTTCATTATGGAAGGTAGTTTGTTATCGAGATTTTTGTTATTCCAATGGATGGCAGCCTTGTTATTACGGAAGGTAGTCTTTTGTCGTGATTTTTGTAACTCCAATGACTGGTAGCCTTGTCATTATGGACAGTAGTATGTTGTCTATATCTTTGTTACTATAATGGATGATAGCCTTGTCATTATGGAAGGTAGTCTGTTGTCGAGATTTTTGTTACTCCAATGGATTGTAGCCTTGTCATTATGTAAGGTAGCCTGGTGTCGATATCTTTGTTACACCAATGGAAGTAGCCTAGTCATTATGGAAGGTAGTTTGTTGTCGAGATTTTTGTTACTCCAATGGATAGTAGCCTTGTAATTATGGAAGGTAGTCTGTTGTCAAAAAAATTTATACTCCAATGGATGGTAGCCTTGTCATTATGGAAGGTATTCTCTTGTTGATATTTTTGTTACTCCAATGGATGGTAGCCTTGTCATTATGGAAGGTAGTCTGTTGACCAGATTTTTGTTACTCTAATAAATGGTAGCCTTGTCATTATGGAAGGTAGTATGTTGTCGATATCTTTGTTACTCCAATGGATGGTAACCTTATCATTATGGAAGGTAGTCTGTTGTCGAGATTTTTATTACTCCAATGGATTGTAACCATATCATTATGGAAGGTAGTCTGGTGTCGATATCTTTGTTACTCCAATGGAAGTAGACCAGTCATTATGGAAGGTAGTTTGTTGTCGAGATTTTTGTTACTCCAATGGATGGTAACCTTGTCATTATGGAAGGTAGTCTGTTGTCAAAATATTTTATACTCCAATGGATGGTAGCCTTGTCATTATGGAAGGTAGTATGTTTTCAATATCTTTGTTACTCCAATGGATGATAGCCTTGTCATTATGGAAGGTAGTCTGTTGTCGAGATTTTTGTTACTCCAATGGATTGTAGCCTTGTCATTATGTAAGGTAGCCTGGTGTCGATATTTTTGTTACACCAATGGAAGTAGCCTAGTCATTATGGAAGGTAGTTTGTTGTCGAGATTTTTGTTACTCCAATGGATAGTAGCCTTGTAATTATGGAAGGTAGTCTGTTGTCAAAAAAATTTATACTCCAATGGATGTTAGCCTTGTCATTATGGAAGGTATTCTCTTGTTGATATTTTTGTTACTCCAATGGATGGTAGCCTTGTCATTATGGAAGGTAGTCTGTTGACCAGATTTTTGTTACTCTAATAAATGGTAGCCTTGCCATTATGGAAGGTAGTCTGTTGTCGAGATTTTTGTTACTTCATTGGATGGTAGCCTTATCATTATGGAAGGTAGTCTGTTGTCGATATTTTTGTTATTCCAATGGATGGTAGCCTTGTCATTATGGAAGGTAGTCTGTTGTCGAGATTTTTGTTATTCCAATGGATGGCAGCCTTGTCATTATGGAAGGTAGTCTTTTGTCGTGATTTTTGTTATTCCAATGACTGGTAGCCTTGTCATTATGGAAGGTAGTATGTTGTCGATATCTTTGTTACTCCAATGGATGATAGCCTTGTCATTATGGAAGGTAGTCTGTTGTCGAGATTTTTGTTACTCCAATGGATTAGAGCCTTGTCATTATGTAAGGTAGCCTGGTGTCGATACCTTTGTTACACCAATGGAAGTAGCCTAGTCATTATGGAAGGTAGTTTGTTGTCGAGATTTTTGTTACTCCGATGGATAGTAGCCTTGTAATTATGGAAGGTAGTCTGTTGTCAAAAAAATTTATACTCCAATGGATGGTAGCCTTGTCATTATGGAAGGTATTCTCTTGTTGATATTTTTGTTACTCCAATGGATGGTAGCCTTGTCATTATGGAAGGTAGTCTGTTGACCAAATTTTTGTTACTCTAATAAATGGTAGCCTTGCCATTATGGAAGGTAGCCTGTTGTCGAGATTTTTGTTACTTCATTGGATGGTAGCCTTATCATTATGGAAGGTAGTCTGTTGTCGATATTTTTGTTATTCCAATGGATGGCAGCCTTGTCATTATGGAAGGTAGTCTTTTGTCGTAATTTTTGTTATTCCAATGACTGGTAGCCTTGTCATTATGGAAGGTAGTATGTTGTCAATATCTTTGTTACTCCAATGGATGGTAGCCTTGTCATTATGGAAGGTAGTCTGTTGTCGATATTTTTGTTACTCCAATGGATTGTATCCTTGTCATTATGGAAGGTAGCCTGGTGTCGATATCTTTGTTACTCCAATGGAAGTAGCCTAGTCATTATGGAAGGTAGTTTGTTGTCGATATTTTTGTTACTCCAATGGATGGTAGCCTTGTCATTATGGAAGGTAGTCTGTTGTCAAAAAATTTTATACTCCAATGGATTGTAGCCTTGTCATTATGGAAGGTAGTCTCTTGTTGATATTTTTGTTACTCCAATGGATGGTAGCCTTGTCATTATGGAAGGTAGTTTATTGACCAGATTTTGTTACTCTAATAAATGGTAGCCTTGTCATTATGGAAGGTACTCTGTTGTCGAGATTTTAGTTACTCCATTGGATGGTAGCCTTATCGTTATGGAAGGTAGTCTATTGTCGAGATTTTTGTTATTCTAATGGATGGTAGCCTTGTCATTATGGAAGGTAGTCTGTTGTTGAGATTTTTGTTATTCCAATGGATGGCACCCTTGTCATTATGGAAGGTAGTCTTTTGTCGTGATTTTTGTTACTCCAATGAATGGTAGCCTTGTCATTATGGAAGGTAGTCTCTTGTTAATATTTTTGTTACTCCAATGGATGGTATCCTTATCATTATGGAAGGTAGTCTGTTGACCAGATTTTTGTTACTCCAATGACTGGTAGCCTTGTCATTATGGAAGGTAGAATGTTGTCGATATCTTTGTTTCTCCAATGGATGGTAGCCTTGTCATTATGGAAGGTAGTATGTTGTCGATATCTTTGTTACTCCAATGGATGGTAGCCTTATCATTATGGAAGGTAGTCTATTGTCGAGATTTTTATTACTCCAATGGATTGTAACCTTGTCATTATGGAAGGTAGCCCGGTGTCGATATCTTTGTTACTCAAATGAAAGTAGCCTAGTAATTATGGAAGGTAGTTTGTTGTCGAGATTTTTGTTACTCCAATGGATGGTAGCCTTGTCATTATGGAAGGTAGTTTGTTGTTAATAAATTTTATACTCCAATGGATGGTAGCCTTGTCATTATGGAAGGTAGTCTCTTGTTAATATTTTTGTTACTCCAATGGATGGTAGCCTTGTCTTTATGGAAGGTATTTTGTTGACCAGATTTTGTTACTCTAATAAATGGTAGCCTTGTCATTATAGAAGGTAGTATGTTGTCGAGATTTTTGTTACTCCATTGGATGGTAGCCTTACATTGTGGAAGGTGGTCTGTTGTCGAGATTTTTCTTACTCCAATGGATGGTAGCCTTGCCAAATGGAAGGTAGTCTGTTGTCGAGATTTTTGTTAATTCATTGGATGGTAGCCTTATCATTATGGAAGGTAGTCTATTGTCGAGATTTTTGTAATTCCAATGGATGGTAGCCTTATCATTATGGAAGGTAGTCTGTTGTCGATATTTTTGTTATTCCAATGGATGGCAGCCTTGTCATTATGGAAGGTAGTCTGTTGTCGAGATTTTTATTACTCCAATGGATTGTAACCATATCATTATGGAAGGTAGTCTGGTGTCAATATCTTTGTTACTCCAATGGAAGTAGACCAGTCATTATGGAAGGTAGTTTGTTGTCGAGATTTTTGTTACTCCAATGGATGGTAACCTTGTCATTATGGAAGGTAGTCTGTTGTCAAAATATTTTATACTCCAAAGGATGGTAGCCTTGTCATTATGGAAGGTAGTCTCTTGTTGATATTTTTGATACTCCAATGGATGGGAGCCTTGTCATTATGGAAGGTAGTCTATTGACCAGATTTTGTTACTCTAATAAATGGTAGCCTTGTCATTATGGAAGGTAGTCTGTTGTCGATATTTTTGATACTCCATTGGATGATAGCCTTATCATTATGGAAGGTAGTCTGTTGTCGAGATTTTTGTTACTCCAATGGATGGTAGCCTTGTCATTATGGAAGGTAGTCTGTTGTCGAGATTTTTTTTTACTCCATTGGATGGTAGCCTTATCATTATGGAAGGTAGTCTGTTGTCAAAATATTTTATACTCCAATGGATGGTAGCCTTGTCATAATGGAAGGTAGTCTCTTGTTGATATTTGTGTTACTCCAATGGATGGTAGCCTTGTCATTATGGAAGGAAGTCTGTTGACCAGATTTTGTTACTCTAATAAATGGTAGCCTTGTCATTATGAAAGGTAGTCTGCTGTCGATATTTTTGATACTCCATTGGATGGTAGCCTTATCATTATATAAGGTAGTCTGTTGTCGAGATTTTTGTTACTCCAATGGATGGTAGCCTTGTCATTATGGAAGGTAGTCTATTTTCGAGATTTTTGTTACTCCATTGGATGGTAGCCTTATCATTATGGAAGGTAGTCTGTTGTCGAGATTTTTGTTATTCCAATGGATGGTAGCCTTGTCATTATGGAAGGTAGTCTGTTGTCGAGATTTTTATTATTCCAATGGATGGAAGCCTTGTCATTATGGAAGGTAT
Organism: Vicia faba; assembly: GCA_948472305.1. NCBI lineage: Eukaryota > Viridiplantae > Streptophyta > Magnoliopsida > Fabales > Fabaceae > Vicia > Vicia faba. Next base: position 535,558,915 of record OX451741.1, read on the forward strand.
TCTTTTGTCCTGATTTTTCTTACTCCAATGACTGGTAGCCTTGTCAATATGGAAAGTAGTATGTTGTCGATATCTTTGTTCCTCCAATGGGTGGTAGCCTTGTCATTATGGAAGGTACTATGTTGTCCATATCTTTGTTACTCCAATGGATGGTAGCCTTATCATTATGGAAGGTAGTCTGTTGTCAAGATTTTTATTAGTTCAATGGATTGTAACATTGTCATTATGGAAGGTAGCCTGGTGTCGATATCTTCGTTACTCCAATGGAAGTAGCCTAGTCATTATGGAAGGTAGTTTGTTGTCGAGATTTTTGTTACCCCAATGGATGTTAGTCTTGACATTATGGAAGGTAGTCTGTTGTCAAAAAAATTTATACTCCAATGGATGGTAGCCTTTTCATTATGGAAGGTAGTCTCTTGTTTATATTTTTGGTACTCCAATGGATGGTAGCCTTTTCATTATGGAAGGTAGTCTGTTGACCATATTTTGTTACTCTAATAAATGGTAGCCTTGTCATTATGGAAGGTAGTTGGTTGTCGATATTGTTGTTACTCTATTGGATGGTAGCCTTATCATTATGGAAGGTAATCTGTTGTCGAGATTTTTGTTATTCTAATGGATGGTAGCCTTGTCATTATGGAAGTAAGTCTAATGTCGAGATTTTTGTTATTCCAATGGATGGAAGCCTTGTCATTATGGAAGGTAGTCTTTTGTCGTGATTTTTGTTACTCCAATGATTGGTAGCCTTGTAATTATGGCAGGTAGTAGGTTGTCGATATATTTGTTACTCCAATGGATGGTAGCCTTGTCATTATGGAAGTTAGTCTGTTGTCAAGATTTTTATTACTCCAATCGATTGTAACCTTGTCATTATGGAAGGTAGTCTGTTGTCGAGATTTTTGTTATTCACATGGATGGCCGCCTTGTCATTATGGAAGTCTTTTGTCGTGATTTCTTTTACTCCAATGACTGGTAGCCTTGTCATTATGGAAGGTAGTATGTTGTCGATATATTTGTTACTCCAACGGATGGTAGCCTTGTCATTATGGAAGGTAGTATGTTGTCGATATCTTTGTTAATCCAATGGATGGTAGCCTTCTCATTATGGAAGGTAGTCTTTTGTCCTGATTTTTGTTACTCCAATAACTGATAGCCTTGTCATTATGGAAGGTAGTATGTTGTCGATATCTTTGTTCCTCCAATGGGTGGTAGCCTTGTCATTATGGAAGGTAGTATGTTGTCGATATCTTTGTTACTCCAATGGATGGTAGCCTTATCATTATGGAAGAGAGTCTGTTGTCAAGATTTTTATTACTCCAATGGATTGTAACCTTGTCATTATGGAAGGTATCCTGGTGTCGATATCTTTGTTACTCCAATGGAAGTAGCCTAGTCATTATGGAAGGTAGTCTGCTGTCGAGATTTTTATTACTCCATTGGATGGTAGCCTTATCATTATTGAAGTTAGTCTGTTGTCGAGATTTTTGTTACTCCATTGGATGGAAGCCTTATCTTTATGGAAGGAAGTCTGTTGTCGAGATTTTTGTTATTCCAATGGATGGTAGCCTTGTCATTATGGAAGATAGTCTGTTGTCGAGATTTTTGTTATTCCAATGGATGGCAGCCTTGTCATTATGGAAGGTAGTCTCTTGTTGATATTTTTGTTACTCTAATGGATGGATTCCTTATCATTATGGAACGTAGTCTGTTGACCAGATTTTTGTTACTCCAATGACTGGTAGCCTTGTCATTATGGAAGGTAGTATGTTGTCGATATCTTTGTTACTCCAATGGATGGTAGCCTTGTCATTATGGAAGGTAGTATGTTGTCAATATCTTTGTTACTCCAATGGATGGTAACCTTATCATTATGGAAGGTAGTCTGTTGTCGAGATTTTTATTACTCCAATGGATTGTAACCTTATCATTATGGAAGGTAGTCTGGTGTCGATATCTTTGTTTCTCCAATGGAAGTAGCCTAGTCATTATGGAAGGTAGTTTGTTGTCGAGATTTTTGTTACTCCAATGGATGGTAACCTTGTCATTATGGAAGGTAGTCTGTTGTCAAAAAATTTTATACTCCAATGGATGGTAGCCTTGTCATTATGGAAGGTAGTCTCTTATTGATATTTTTGTTACTCCAATGGATGGGAGCCTTGTCATTATGGAAGGTAGTCTATTGACCAGATTTTGTTACTCTAATAAATGGTAGCCTTGTCATTATGGAAGGTAGTCTGTTGTCGAGATTTTTGTTACTCCAATGGATGGTAGCCTTGTCATTATGGAAGGTAGTTTGTTGTCGAGATTTTTGTTACTCCATTGGATGGTAGCCTTATCATTATGGAAGGTAGTCTGTTGTCAAAATATTTTATACTCCAATGGATGGTAGCCTTGTCATAATGGAAGGTAGTCTCTTGTTGATATTTGTGTTACTCCAATGGATGGTAGCCTTGTCATTATGGAAGGTAGTCTGTTGACCAGATTTTGTTACTCTAATAAATGGTAGCCTTGTGATTATGAAAGGTAGTCTGCTGTCGATATTTTTGATACTCCACTGGATGGTAGCCTTATCATTATAGAAGGTAGTCTGTTGTCGAGATTTTTGTTACTCCAATGGATGGTAGCCTTGTCATTATGGAAGGTAGTCTATTTTCGAGATTTTTGTACTCCATTGGATGGTAGCCTTATCATTATGGAAGGTAGTCTGTTGTCGAGATTTTTGTTATTCCAATGGATGGTAGCCTTGTCATTATGGAAGGTTGTCTGTTGTCGAGATTTTTATTATTCCAATGGATGGAAGCCTTGTCATTATGGAAGGTATTCTTTTGTCCTGATTTTTCTTACTCCAATGACTGGTAGCCTTGTCAATATGGAAGGTAGTATGTTGTCGATATCTTTGTTCCTCCAATGGGTGGTAGCCTTATCATTATGGAAGGTAGTCTATTGTCAAGATTTTTATTACTTCAATGGATTGTAACCTTGTCATTATGGAAGGTAGCCTGGTGTCGATATCTTCGTTACTCCAATGGAAGTAGCCTAGTCATTATGGAAGGTAGTTTGTTGTCGAGATTTTTGTTACCCCAATGGATGGTAGCCTTGTCATTATGGAAGGTAGTCTGTTGTCAAAAAAATTTATACTCCAATGGATGGTAGCCTTTTCATTATGGAAGGTAGTCTCTTGTTTATATTTTTGGTACTCCAATGGATGGTAGCCTTGTCATTATGGAAGGTAGTCTGTTTACCATATTTTGTTACTCTAATAAATGGTAGCCTTGTCATTATGGAAGGTAGTTGGTTGTCGATATTGTTGTTACTCCATTGGATGGTAGCCTTATCATTATGGAAGGTAATCTGTTATCGAGATTTTTGTTATTCCAATGGATGGTAGCCTTGTCATTATGGAAGGTAGTTTGTTGTCGAGATTTTTGTTATTCAAATGGATGGTAGCCTTGTCATTATGAAAGGTAGTCTGTTGTCGATATCTTTGGTACTCCAATGGATAGTTGCCTAGTCATTATGGAAGGTAGTCTATTGTTGAGATTTTTGTTACTACAGTGTATGTTAGCCTTGTCAATATGGAAGGTAGTCTGTCGTTGTGATTTTTGTTACTACAATGGATGGTAGCCTTGTCATTATGGAAGGTAGTCTGTTGACCAGATTTTGTTACTCTAATAAATGGTAGCCTTGTCATTATGAAAGGTAGTCTGCTGTCGATATTTTTGATACTCCATTGGATGGTAGCCTTATCATTATAGAAGGTAGTCTGTTGTCGATATTTTTGTTACTCCAATGGATGGTAGCCTTGTCATTATGGAAGGTAGTCTATTTTCGAGATTTTTGTACTCCATTGGATGGTAGCCTTATCATTATGGAAGGTAGTCTGTTGTCGAGATTTTTGTTATTCCAAAGGATGGTAGCCTTGTCATTATGGAAGGTTGTCTGTTGTCGAGATTTTTATTATTCCAATGGATGGAAGCCTTGTCATTATGGAAGGTATTCTTTTGTCCTGATTTTTCTTACTCCAATGACTGGTAGCCTTGTCAATATGGAAGGTAGTATGTTGTCGATATCTTTGTTCCTCCAATGGGTGGTAGCCTTGTCATTATGGAAGGTAGTCTATTGTCAAGATTTTTATTACTTCAATGGATTGTAACCTTGTCATTATGGAAGGTAGCCTGGTGTCGATATCGTCGTTACTCCAATGGAAGTAGCCTAGTCATTATGGAAGGTAGTTTGTTGTCGAGATTTTTGTTACCCCAATGGATGGTAGCCTTGTCATTATGGAAGGTAGTCTGTTGTCAACAAAATTTATACTCCAATGGATGGTAGCCTTTTCATTATGGAAGGTAGTCTCTTGTTTATATTTTTGGTACTCCAATGGATGGTAGCCTTGTCATTATGGAAGGTAGTCTGTTGACCATATTTTGTTACTCTAATAAATGGTAGCCTTGTCATTATGGAAGGTAGTTGGTTGTCGATATTGTTGTTACTCCATTGGATGGTAGCCTTATCATTATGGAAGGTAATCTGTTATCGAGATTTTTGTTATTCCAATGGATGGTAGCCTTGTCATTATGGAAGGTAGTTTGTTGTCGAGATTTTTGTTATTCAAATGGATGGTAGCCTTGTCATTATGAAAGGTAGTCTGTTGTCGATATCTTTGGTACTCCAATGGATAGTTGCCTAGTCATTATGGAAGGTAGTCTATTGTTGAGATTTTTGTTACTACAGTGTATGTTAGCCTTGTCAATATGGAAGGTAGTCTGTCGTTGTGATTTTTGTTACTACAATGGATGGTAGCCTTGTCATTATGGAAGGTAGTCTGTTGACCAGATTTTGTTACTCTAATAAATGGTAGCCTTGTCATTATGAAAGGTAGTCTGCTGTCGATATTTTTGATACTCCATTGGATGGTAGCCTTATCATTATAGAAGGTAGTCTGTTGTCGATATTTTTGTTACTCCAATGGATGGTAGCCTTGTCATTATGGAAGGTAGTCTATTTTCGAGATTTTTGTACTCCATTGGATGGTAGCCTTATCATTATGGAAGGTAGTCTGTTGTCGAGATTTTTGTTATTCCAAAGGATGGTAGCCTTGTCATTATGGAAGGTTGTCTGTTGTCGAGATTTTTATTATTCCAATGGATGGAAGCCTTGTCATTATGGAAGGTATTCTTTTGTCCTGATTTTTCTTACTCCAATGACTGGTAGCCTTGTCAATATGGAAGGTAGTATGTTGTCGATATCTTTGTTCCTCCAATGGGTGGTAGCCTTGTCATTATGGAAGGTAGTCTATTGTCAAGATTTTTATTACTTCAATGGATTGTAACCTTGTCATTATGGAAGGTAGCCTGGTGTCGATATCGTCGTTACTCCAATGGAAGTAGCCTAGTCATTATGGAAGGTAGTTTGTTGTCGAGATTTTTGTTACCCCAATGGATGGTAGCCTTGTCATTATGGAAGGTAGTCTGTTGTCAACAAAATTTATACTCCAATGGATGGTAGCCTTTTCATTATGGAAGGTAGTCTCTTGTTTATATTTTTGGTACTCCAATGGATGGTAGCCTTGTCATTATGGAAGGTAGTCTGTTGACCATATTTTGTTACTCTAATAAATGGTAGCCTTGTCATTATGGAAGGTAGTTGGTTGTCGATATTGTTGTTACTCCATTGGATGGTAGCCTTATCATTATGGAAGGTAATCTGTTATCGAGATTTTTGTTATTCCAATGGATGGTAGCCTTGTCATTATGGAAGGTAGTCTGTTGTCGAGATTTTTGTTATTCAAATGGATGGTAGCCTTGTCATTATGAAAGGTAGTCTGTTGTCGATATCTTTGGTACTCCAATGGATAGTTGCCTAGTCATTATGGAAGGTAGTCTATTGTTGAGATTTTTGTTACTACAGTGTATGTTAGCCTTGTCAATATGGAAGGTAGTCTGTCGTTGTGATTTTTGTTACTACAATGGATGGTAGCCTTGTCATTATGGAAGGTAGTCTGTTGACCAGATTTTGTTACTCTAATAAATGGTAGCCTTGTCATTATGAAAGGTAGTCTGCTGTCGATATTTTTGATACTCCATTGGATGGTAGCCTTATCATTATAGAAGGTAGTCTGTTGTCGATATTTTTGTTACTCCAATGGATGGTAGCCTTGTCATTATGGAAGGTAGTCTATTTTCGAGATTTTTGTACTCCATTGGATGGTAGCCTTATCATTATGGAAGGTAGTCTGTTGTCGAGATTTTTGTTATTCCAAAGGATGGTAGCCTTGTCATTATGGAAGGTTGTCTGTTGTCGAGATTTTTATTATTCCAATGGATGGAAGCCTTGTCATTATGGAAGGTATTCTTTTGTCCTGATTTTTCTTACTCCAATGACTGGTAGCCTTGTCAATATGGAAGGTAGTATGTTGTCGATATCTTTGTTCCTCCAATGGGTGGTAGCCTTGTCATTATGGAAGGTAGTCTATTGTCAAGATTTTTATTACTTCAATGGATTGTAACCTTGTCATTATGGAAGGTAGCCTGGTGTCGATATCGTCGTTACTCCAATGGAAGTAGCCTAGTCATTATGGAAGGTAGTTTGTTGTCGAGATTTTGGTTACCCCAATGGATGGTAGCCTTGTCATTATGGAAGGTAGTCTGTTGTCAACAAAATTTATACTCCAATGGATGGTAGCCTTTTCATTATGGAAGGTAGTCTCTTGTTTATATTTTTGGTACTCCAATGGATGGTAGCCTTGTCATTATGGAAGGTAGTCTGTTGACCATATTTTGTTACTCTAATAAATGGTAGCCTTGTCATTATGGAAGGTAGTTGGTTGTCGATATTGTTGTTACTCCATTGGATGGTAGCCTTATCATTATGGAAGGTAATCTGTTATTGAGATTTTTGTTATTCCAATGGATGGTAGCCTTGTCATTATGGAAGGTAGTCTGTTGTCGAGATTTTTGTTATTCAAATGGATGGTAGCCTTGTCATTATGAAAGGTAGTCTGTTGTCGATATGTTTGGTACTCCAATGGATAGTTGCCTAGTCATTATGGAAGGTAGTCTATTGTTGAGATTTTTGTTACTACAGTGTATGTTAGCCTTGTCAATATGGAAGGTAGTCTGTCGTTGTGATTTTTGTTACTACAATGGATGGTAGCCTTGTCATTATGGAAGGTAGTCTGTTGACCAGATTTTGTTACTCTAATAAATGGTAGCCTTGTCATTATGAAAGGTAGTCTGCTGTCGATATTTTTGATACTCCATTGGATGGTAGCCTTATCATTATAGAAGGTAGTCTGTTGTCGATATTTTTGTTACTCCAATGGATGGTAGCCTTGTCATTATGGAAGGTAGTCTATTTTCGAGATTTTTGTACTCCATTGGATGGTAGCCTTATCATTATGGAAGGTAGTCTGTTGTCGAGATTTTTGTTATTCCAAAGGATGGTAGCCTTGTCATTATGGAAGGTTGTCTGTTGCCGAGATTTTTATTATTCCAATGGATGGAAGCCTTGTCATTATGGAAGGTATTCTTTTGTCCTGATTTTTCTTACTCCAATGACTGGTAGCCTTGTCAATATGGAAGGTAGTATGTTGTCGATATCTTTGTTCCTCCAATGGGTGGTAGCCTTGTCATTATGGAAGGTAGTCTATTGTCAAGATTTTTATTACTTCAATGGATTGTAACCTTGTCATTATGGAAGGTAGCCTGGTGTCGATATCGTCGTTACTCCAATGGAAGTAGCCTAGTCATTATGGAAGGTAGTTTGTTGTCGAGATTTTTGTTACCCCAATGGATGGTAGCCTTGTCATTATGGAAGGTAGTCTGTTGTCAACAAAATTTATACTCCAATGGATGGTAGCCTTTTCATTATGGAAGGTAGTCTCTTGTTTATATTTTTGGTACTCCAATGGATGGTAGCCTTGTCATTATGGAAGGTAGTCTGTTGACCATATTTTGTTACTCTAATAAATGGTAGCCTTGTCATTATGGAAGGTAGTTGGTTGTCGATATTGTTGTTACTCCATTGGATGGTATCCTTATCATTATGGAAGGTAATCTGTTATCGAGATTTTTGTTATTCCAATGGATGGTAGCCTTGTCATTATGGAAGGTAGTCTGTTGTCGAGATTTTTGTTATTCCAATGGATGGAAGCCTTGTCATTATGGAAGGTAGTCTTTTGTCGTGATTTTTGTTACTCCAATGAATGGTAGCCTTGTCATTATGGCAGGTAGTATGTTTTCGATATATTTGTTACTCAAATGGATGGTAGCCTTGTCATTATGGAAGTTAGTCTGTTGTCAAGATTTTTATTACTCCAATCGATTGTAACCTTGTCATTATGGAAGGTAGTCTGTTGTCGAGATTTTTGTTATTCACATGGATGGCCGCCTTGTCATTATGGAAGTCTTTTGTCGTGATTTCTTTTACTCCAATGACTGGTAGCCTTGTCATTATGGAAGGTAGTATGTTGTCGATTATTTTTGTTACTCCAATGGATGGTAGCCTTGTCATTATGGAAGGTAGTATGTTGTCGATATCTTTGTTAATCCGATGGATGGTAGCCTTGTCATTATAGAAGGTAGTCTTTTGTCCTGATTTTTGTTACTCCAATGACTGGTAGCCTTGTCATTATGGAAGGTAGTATGTTGTCGATATCTTTGTTCCTCCAATGGGTGGTAGCCTTGTCATTATGGAAGGTAGTATGTTGTCGATATCTTTGTTACTCCAATGGATGGTAGCCTTATCATTATGGAAGATAGTCTGTTGTCAAGATTTTTATTACTCCAATGGATTGTAACCTTGTCATTATGGAAGGTAGCCTGGTGTCGATATCTTTGTTACTCCAATGGAAGTAGCCTAGTCATTATGGAAGGTAGTTTGTTGTCGAGATTTTTGTTACTCCAATGGATGGTAGCCTTGTCATTATGGAAGGTAGTCTGTTGACAACAAAATTTATACTCCAATGGATGGTAGCCTTGTCATTATGGAAGGTAGTCTGTTGACCATATTTTGTTACTCTAATAAATGGTAGCCTTGTCATTATGGAAGGTAGTCTGTTGACCATATTTTGTTACTCTAATAAATGGTAGCCTTGTCATTATGGAAGGTAGTCTATTGTCGAGATTTTTGTTACTCCATTGGATGGTAGCCTTACATTATGGAAGGTAGTCTGTTGTCGAGATTTTTGTTACTCCAATGGATGGTAGCCTTGCAAAATGGAAGGTAGTCTGTTGTCGAGATTTTTGTTACTCCATTGGATGGTAGCCTTATCATTATGGAAGGTAGTCTGTTGTCGATATTTTTGTTATTCCAATGGATGGTAGCCTTATCATTATGGAAGGTAGTTTGTTGTCGAGATTTTTGTTATTCCAATGGATGGAAGCCTTGTCATTATGGAAGGTAGTCTTTTGTCGTGATTTTTGTTACTCCAATGACTGGTAGCCTTGTCATTATGGAAGGTAGTATGTTGTCGATATCTTTTTTCCTCCAATAGCTTGTAGCCTTGTCATTATGGAAGGTATTATGTTGTCGATATCTTTGTTACTCCAATGGATGGTAGCCTTATCATTATGGAAGTTAGTTTGTTGTCAAGATTTTTATTACTCCAATGGATTGTAACCTTGTCATTATGGAAGGTAGCCTGGTGTCGATATCTTGGATACTCCAATGGAAGTAGACTAGTCATTATGGAAGGTAGTCTATTGTCGAGATTTTTGTTACTCCATTGGATGGTAGCCTTATCATTATGGAAGGTACTTTGTTGTCTAGATTTTTGTTATTCCAATGGATGGTAGCCTTGTCATTATGGAAGGTAGTCTGTTGTCGATATTTTTGTTATTCCAATGGATGGCAGCCTTGTCATTATAGAAGGTAGTCATTTTTCGTGATTTTTGTTACTCCAATGAATGGTAGCCTTCTTATTATGGAAGGTAGCCTGGTGTCGATATCTTTGTTACTCCAGTGGAAGTAGCCTAGTCATTATGGAAGGTAGTTTGTTGTCGAGATTTTTGTTACTCCAATGGATGGTAGCCTTGTCATTATGGAAGGTAGTCTGTTGTCAAAATATTTTATACTCCAATGGATGGTAGCCTTGTCATAATGGAAGGTAGTTTTTGTCATGATTTTTGTTACTCCAATGACTGGTAGCCTTGTCATTATGGAAGGTAGTATGTTGTCGATATCTTTGTTCCTCCAATAGGTGGTAGCCTTGTCATTATGGAAGGTAGTCTGTTGACCAGATTTTGTTACTCAAATAAATGGTAGCCTTGTCATTATGGAAGGTAGTTTGATGTCGAGATTTTTGTTATTCCAATGGATGTCAGCCTTGTCATTATGGAAGGTTGTCTGTTGTCGATATCTTTGTTACTCCAATGGATGGTAGCCTTGTCATTATGGAAGGTAGTCTGTTGTCGAGATTTTTGTTATTCCAATGGATGGTAGCCTTGTCATTATGGAAGGTAGTGTTTTGTCGATATCTTTGTTCCTCCAATAGGTGGTAGCCTTGTCATTATGGAAGTTAGTATGTTATCGATATCTTTGTTACTCCAAGGGATGGTAGCCTTATCATTATGGAAGGTAGTCTATTGTCAAGATTTTTATTACTCCAATGGATTGTGACCTTGTCATTATGGAAGGTAGCCTGGTGTCGATATCTTTGTTACTCCAATGGAAGTAGCTTAGTCATTAAGGAAGGTAGTCTGTTGTCGAGATTTTTGTTACTCCATTGGATGGTAGCCTTATCATTATGGAAGGTAGTCTGTTGTCGAGATTTTTGTTATTCCAATGGATGGTAGCCTTGTAATTATGGAAGGTAGTCTATTGTCGAACTTTTTGTTATTCCAATGGATGGCAGCCTTGTCGTTATGGAAGGTAGTCTTTTGTTGATATTTTTGTTACTCCAATGGATGGTATGCTTATCATTATGGAATGTAGTATGTTGAGCAGATTTTTGTTACTCCAATGACTGGTAGCCTTGTCATTATGGAAGGTAGTATGTTGTCGATATCTTTGTTAGTCCAATGGATGGTAGCCTTGTCTTTATTGAAGGTAGTATGTTGTAGATATCTTTGTTACTCCAATGGATGGTAACCTTATCATTATGGAAGGTAGTCTGTTGTCGAGATTTTTATTACTCCAATGGATTGTAACCTTGTCATTATGGAAGGTAGCCTGGTGTCGATATCTTTGTTACTCCAATGGAAGTAGCCTAGTCATTTTTCAAGGTAGTTTGTTGTCAAGATTTTTGTTATTCCAATGGATGGTTGCCTTATCATTATGGAAGGTAGTCTATTGTCGTGATTTTTGTTATTCCAACGGATGGAAGCCTTGTCATTATGGAAGGTAGTCTTTTGTCGTGATTTTTGTTACTCCAATGATTGGTAGCCTTGTCATTATGGAAGGTAGTATGTTGTCGATATCTTTGTTCCTCCAATAGGTTGTAGCCTTGTCATTATGGAAGGTAGTATGTTATCGATATGTTTGTTACTCCAATGGATGGTAGCCTTATCATTATGGAAGTTAGTCTGTTGTCTAGATTTTTATTACTCCAATGGATTGTAACCTTGTCATTATGGAAGGTAGCCTGGTGTCGATATCTTTGATACTCCAATGGAAGTAGACTAGTCATTATGGAAGGTAGTCTGTTGTCGAGATTTCTGTTACTCCAATGGATGGTAGCCTTGTCATCATGGAAGGTAGTCTATTGTTGAGATTCTTGTTACTAAAATGGATGGTAGCCTTGTCATAATGAAAGGTAGTCTGTTGTCGAGATTTTTGTTACTACACAGGATTATAGCCTTGTCATTATAGAAGGTAGTCTGTTGTCGATATCTTTGTTACTCCAATGGATGGTAGCCTAGTCATTATGGAAGGTAGTCTGTTGTCGAGATTTTTGTTAGTCTAAGTGAAGGTCGCCTTGTCATTATGGAAGGTAGTGTGTTGTCGATATTTTTTATATTCCAATGGATGGGAGCCTTGTCATTATAGAACGTAGTCTGTTGTCGAGATTTTTGTTATTCCAATGGATGGTAGCCTTGTCATTATGAAAGGTAGTCTATTGTCGATATTTTTGTTACTCCAAAGGATGGTATCCTAGTCATTATGGAAGGCAGTCTGTTGTCAAGATTTTTATTACTCTAAGGGATGGTAGCCTTGTCATTATGGAAGGTAGTATGTCATCGTTATCTTTTTTACTCCAATGGATGGTAGCCTTTTCATTATGGAAGGTAGTCTTTTGTCGTGATTTTTGTAACTCTAAGGGATTGTAGCCTTGTCGTTATGGAAGGTAGTTTGTTGTCGATATCTTTGTTACTCCAATGGATGGTAGCCTAGTCATTATAGAAAGTAGTCTGTTGTCTAGATTATTGTTTCTCTAAGGGATGGTAGCCTTATCATTATGGAAGGTAGTGTGTTGTCGATATTTTTGTTATTCCAATGGATGGTAGCCTTGTCATTATGGAAGGTAGTTTGTTGTCGAGATTTTTGTTACTCCAATGGATGGTAGCCTTGTCATTATGGAGAGTAGGGTGTTGTCGATATTTTTGTTATTCAAATGGATGGTAGCCTTGTAATTATGGAAGGTAGTCAGTTGTCGAGAATTCTGTTACTCCAATGGATGGTAGCCTTGTCATGATGAATGGTAGTTTATTGTCGAGATTTTTGTAACTACAATGGATGGTAGCCTTGTCATTATGGAAGGTAGTCTGTTGTCGAGATTTTTGTTACTACAATGGATTGTAGACTTGTCATTATGGAAGGTAGTCTATTGTCGAGATTTCTTATACTCCAAAGGATTATAGCCTTGTCATTATGGAAGGTAGTCCATTGTCGAGATTTTTGTTACTACAATGGATTGTAGCCTTGTCGTTATGGAAGGTAGTCTATTGTCGATATCTTTGATACTCCAATGGATGGAAGCCTAGTCATTATGGAAGGTAGTCTATTGTCGAGAATTTTTTTACTCCAATGGATGGTATCCTTGTCATCATGGAAGGTATTCTATAGTCGAGATTTTTGTTACTACAATGGATGGTAGCCTTGTCATTATGGAAGGTAGTCTGTTGTCGAGTTTTTTGTTACTACAATGGATTGTAGACTTGTCATTATGAAAGGTAGTCGGTTGTTGATATCTTTGTTACTCCAATGGATGGTAGCCTAGTCATTATGGAAGATAGTCTATTGTCGAGATTTATATTACTCTAATATATTGTAGCCTTGTCATTATGGAAGGTAGGGTGTTGTCAATATTTTTGTTATTCAAATGGATGGTAGCCTTGAAATTATGGAAGGTAGTCAGTTGTCGAGATTTCTGTTACTCCAATGGATGGTAGCCTTGTCATGATGGAAGGTAGTCTATTGTCGAGATTTTTGTTACTACAATGGATGGTAGCCTTGTCATTATGGAAGGTAGTTTGTTGTCAAGATTTTTGTTACTACAATGGATTGTAGACTTGTCGTTATGGAAGGTAGTCTATTGTCGAGATTTCTTATACTCCAAAGGATTATAGCCTTGTCATTATGGAAGGTAGTCCATTGTCGAGATTTTTGTTACTATAATGGATTGTAGCCTTGTCGTTATGGAAGGTAGTCTGTTGTCGATATCTTTGATACTCCAATGGATGGTAGCCTTGTCATCATGGAAGGTAGTCTATTGTCGAGATTTTTGTTACTAAAATGGATGGTAGCCTTGTCATTATGAAAGGTAGTCTGTTGTTGAGATTTTTGTTACTACACAGGATTGTAGCCTTGTCGTTATGGAAGGTAGTCTGTTGTCGATATCTTTGTTACTCCAATGGATGGTAGCCTAGTCATTATGGAAGGTAGTCTGTTGTCGAGATTTTTGTTAGTCTAAGGGATGGTCGCCTTGTCATTATGGAAGGTAGTGTGTTGTCGATATTTTTTATATTCCAATGGATGGGAGCCTTATCATTATAGAACGTAGTCTGTGGTCTAGATTTTTGTTATTCCAATGGATGGTAGCCTTGTCATTATGAAAGGTAGTATATTGTTGATATTTTTGTTACTCCAATGGATGGTATCCTAGTCATTATGGAAGGTAGTCTGTTGTCGAGATTTTTATTACTCTAAGGGATGGTAGCCTTGTCATTATGGAAGGTAGTATGTCATCGATATCTTTGTTACTCCAATGGATGGTAGCCTTTTCATTTTGGAAGGTAGTCTTTTGTCGTGATTTTTGTTACTCTAAGGGATTGTAGCCTTATCGTTATGGAAGGTAGTTTGTTGTCGATATCTTTGTTACTCCAATGGATGGTAGCCTAGTCATTATAGAAGGTAGTCTGTTGTCTAGATTATTGTTTCTCTAAGGGATGGTAGCCTTATTATTATGGAAGGTAGTGTGTTGTCGATATTTTTGTTATTCCAATGGATGATAGCCTTGTAATTATGGAAGGTAGTTTGTTGTCGAGATTTTTGTTACTCCAATGGATGGTAGCCTTGTAATTATGGAAGGTAGGGTGTTGTCGAGATTTTTGTTATTCAAATGGATGGTAGCCTTGTAATTATGGAAGGTAGTCAGTTGTCGAGATTTCTGTTACTCCAATGGATGGTAGCCTTGTCATAATGAAAGGTAGTCTTTTGTCGTGATTTTTGTCACTACAATGGATGGTAGCCTTGTCATTATGGAAGGTAGTCTGTTGTCGAGATTTTTGTTACTACAATGGATTGTAGACTTGTCGTTATGGAAGGTAGTCTATTGTAAATTTTTCTTATACTCCAAAGGATTCTAGCCTTGTCATTATGGAAGGTAGTCCATTGTCGAGATTTTTGTTACTACAATGGATTGTAGCCTTGTCGTTATGAAAGGTAGTCTGTTGTCGATATCTTTGATACTCCAATGGATGGAATTCTAGTCATTATGGAAGGTAGTCTGTTGTCGAGAATTTTTTTACTCCAATGGATGGTATCCTTGTCATCATGGAAGGTATTCTATTGTCGAGATTTTTGTTACTCCAATGGATGGTAGCCTTGTCATTATGGAAGGTAGTTTGTTGTCGAGTTTTTTGTTACTACAATGGATTGTAGCCTCGTCGTTATGGAAGGTAGTCGGTTGTTGATATCTTTGTTACTCCAATGGATGGTAGTCTAGTCATTATGGAAGGTCGTCTATTGTCGAGATTTATATTATTCTAATATATTGTAGCCTTGTCATTATGGAAGGTAGGGTGTTGTCAATATTTTTGTTATTCAAATGGAGGGTAGCCTTGTAATTATGGAAGGTAGTCAGTTGTCAAGATTTCTATTACTCCAATGGATGGTAGCCTTGTCATGATGGAAGGTAGTCTATTGTCGAGACTTTTGTCACTACAATGGATGGTAGACTTGTCATTATGGAAGGTAGTCTGTTGTCAAGATTTTTGTTACTACAATGGATTGTAGACTTGTCATTATGGAAGGTAGTCTATTGTCGAGATTTCTTATACTCCAAAGGATTATAGCCTTGTCATTATGGAAGGTAGTCCATTGTCGAGATTTTTGTTACTACAATGGATTGTAGCCTTGTCGTTATGGAAGGTAGCTTGTTGTCGATATCTTTGATACTCCAATGGATGGAAGCCTAGTCATTATGGAAGGTAGTCTATTGTCGGGATTTTTGTTACTCTATGGGATGGTAGCCTTGTCATTATGGAAGGTAGTGTGTTGTCGGTATTTTTGTTATTCCAATGGATGGTAGCCTTGTCATTATGGAAGGTAGTCTGTTGTCGAGATTTCTGTTACTCCAATGGATGGTCGCCTTGTCATTATGGAAGGTAGTCTATTGTCGATATTTTTTATTACTACAATGGATGGGAGCCTTGTCATTATAGAACGTAGTCTGTTGTCTAGATTTTTGTTATTCCAATGGATGGTAGCCTTGTCATTATGAAAGGTAGTCTATTGTCGATATTTTTGTTACTCCAATGGATGGTATCCTAGTCATTATGGAAGGTAGTTTGTTGTCGAGATTTTATTACTCTAAGGGATGGTAGCCTTGTCATTATGGAAGGTAGTATGTCATCGATATCTTTGTTACTCCAATGGATGGTAGCCTTTTCATTATGGAAGGTAGTCTTTTGTCGTGATTTTTGTTACTCTAAGGGATTGTAGCCTTGTCGTTATGGAAGGTAGTTTGTTGTCGATATCTTTGTTACTCCAATGGATGGTAGCCTAGTCATTATAGAAGGTAGTTTGTTGTCTAGATTATTGTGTCTCTAAGGGATGGTAGCCTTATCATTATGGAAGGTAGTGTGTTGTCGATATTTTTGTTATTCCAATGGATGGTAGCCTTGTCATTATGGAAGGTAGTTTGTTGTCGAGATTTTTGTTACTCCAATGGATGGTAGCCTTGTCATTATGGAAGGTAAGGTGTTGTCAATATTTTTGTTATTCAAAAGGATGTTAGCCTTGTAATTATGGAAGGTAGTCTGTTGTCGAGATTTCTGTTACTCCAATGGATGGTACCCTTGTCATGATGGAAGGTAGTCTATTGTCGAGATTTTTGTTACTACAATGGATGGTAGACTTGTCATTATGGAAGGTAGTCTGTTGTCGAGATTTTTGTTACTACAATGGATTGTAGACTTGTCGTTATGGAAGGTAATCTATTGTCGAGATTTCATATACTCCAAAGGATTGTAGCGTTGTCATTGTTGAAGGTAGTCCATTGTCGATATTTTTGTTACTACAATGGATGGTAGACTTGTCATCATGGAAGGTAGTATGTTGTCGAGATTTTTGTTATTCCAATGGATGGTAGCCTTGTCATTATGAAAGGTAGTCTATTGTCGATATTTTTGTTACTATAATAGATTGTAGCCTTGTCATTATGGAAGGTAGTATGTTGTCGACATTTTTGTTACTCCAATGGATGGTATCCTAGTCATTATGGAAGGTAGTCTATTGTCGAAATTTTTATTATTCTAAGGGATGGTAGCCTTGTCATTATGGAAGGTTGTATGTCATCGATATCTTTGTTACTCCAATGGATGGTAGCCTTTCAATTATGGAAGGTAGTCTTTTGTCGTGATTTTTGTTACTCTAAGGGATTATAGCCTTGTCGTTATGGAAGGTAGTCTGTTGTCGATATCTTTGATACTCCAATGGATGGAAGCCTAGTCATTATGGAAGGTAGTCTGTTGTCGAGATTTTTTTTAGTCCAATGGATGGTATCCTTGTCATCATGGAAGGTATTCTATTGTCGAGATTCTTGTTACTACAATGGATGGTAGCCTTGTCATTATGGAAGGTAGTCTGTTGTCGAGTTTTTTGTTACTACAATGGATTGTAGCCTTGTCGTTATTGAAGGTAGTCGGTTGTTGATATCTTTGTTACTCCAATGGATGGTAGCCTAGTCATTATGGAAGGTAGTCTATTGTCGAGATTTATATTACTCTAATATATTGTAGCCTTGTCATTATGGAAGGTAAGGTGTTGTCGATATTTTTGTTATTCAAATGGATGGTATGCTTGTAATTATGGAAGGTAGTCAGTTGTCGAGATTTCTGTTACTCCAATGGATGGTAGCCTTGTCATGATGGAAGGTAGTCTATTGTCGAGATTTTTGTTACTACAATGGATGGTAGCCTAGTCAATATGGAAGGTAGTCTGTTGTCGAGATTTTTGTTACTACAATGGATTGTAGACTTGTCGTTATGGAAGGTAGTCTATTGTCGAGATTTCTTATACTCTAAAGGATTATAGCCTTGTCATTATGGAAGGTAGTCCATTGTCGAGATTTTTGTTACTATAATGGATTGTAGCCTTGTCGTTATGGAAGGTAGTCTGTTGTCGATATCTTTGATACTCCAATGGATGGTAGCCTTCTCATCATGGAAGGTAGTCTATTGTCGAGATTTTTGTTACTAAAATGGATGGTAGCCTTGTCATTATGAATGGTAGTCTGTTGTTGAGATTTTTGTTACTACACAGGATTGTAGCCTTGTCGTTATGGAAGGTAGTCTGTTGTCGATATCTTTGTTACTCCAATGGATGGTAGCCTAGTCATTATGGAAGGTAGTCTGTTGTCGAGATTTTTGTTAGTCTAAGGGATGGTCGCCTTGTCATTATGGAAGGTAGTGTGTTGTCGATATTTTTTATATTCCAATGGATGGGAGCCTTATCATTATAGAACGTAGTCTGTGGTCTAGATTTTTGTTATTCCAATGGATGGTAGCCTTGTCATTATGAAAGGTAGTATATTGTTGATATTTTTGTTACTCCAATGGATGGTATCCTAGTCATTATGGAAGGTAGTCTGTTGTCGAGATTTTTATTACTCTAAGGGATGGTAGCCTTGTCATTATGGAAGGTAGTATGTCATCGATATCTTTGTTACTCCAATGGATGGTAGCCTTTTCATTTTGGAAGGTAGTCTTTTGTCGTGATTTTTGTTACTCTAAGGGATTGTAGCCTTATCGTTATGGAAGGTAGTTTGTTGTCGATATCTTTGTTACTCCAATGGATGGTAGCCTAGTCATTATAGAAGGTAGTCTGTTGTCTAGATTATTGTTTCTCTAAGGGATGGTAGCCTTATTATTATGGAAGGTAGTGTGTTGTCGATATTTTTGTTATTCCAATGGATGGTAGCCTTGTAATTATGGAAGGTAGTTTGTTGTCGAGATTTTTGTTACTCCAATGGATGGTAGCCTTGTAATTATGGAAGGTAGGGTGTTGTCGATATTTTTGTTATTCAAATGGATGGTAGCCTTGTAATTATGGAAGGTAGTCAGTTGTCGAGATTTCTGTTACTCCAATGGATGGTAGCCTTGTCATAATGAAAGGTAGTCTTTTGTCGTGATTTTTGTCACTACAATGGATGGTAGCCTTGTCATTATGGAAGGTAGTCTGTTGTCGAGATTTTTGTTACTACAATGGATTGTAGACTTGTCGTTATGGAAGGTAGTCTATTGTAAATTTTTCTTATACTCCAAAGGATTCTAGCCTTGTCATTATGGAAGGTAGTCCATTGTCGAGATTTTTGTTACTACAATGGATTGTAGCCTTGTCGTTATGAAAGGTAGTCTGTTGTCGATATCTTTGATACTCCAATGGATGGAATCCTAGTCATTATGGAAGGTAGTCTGTTGTCGAGAATTTTTGTACTCCAATGGATGGTATCCTTGTCATCATGGAAGGTATTCTATTGTCGAGATTTTTGTTACTCCAATGGATGGTAGCCTTGTCATTATGGAAGGTAGTTTGTTGTCGAGTTTTTTGTTACTACAATGGATTGTAGCCTTGTCGTTATGGAAGGTAGTCGGTTGTTGATATCTTTGTTACTCCAATGGATGGTAGCCTAGTCATTATGGAAGGTCGTCTATTGTCGAGATTTATATTATTCTAATATATTGTAGCCTTGTCATTATGGAAGGTAGGGTGTTGTCAATATTTTTGTTATTCAAATGGATGGTAGCCTTGTAATTATGGAAGGTAGTCAGTTGTCAAGATTTCTATTACTCCAATGGATGGTAGCCTTGTCATGATGGAAGGTAGTCTATTGTCGAGACTTTTGTCACTACAATGGATGGTAGACTTGTCATTATGGAAGGTAGTCTGTTGTCAAGATTTTTGTTACTACAATGGATTGTAGACTTGTCATTATGGAAGGTAGTCTATTGTCGAGATTTCTTATACTCCAAAGGATTATAGCCTTGTCATTATGGAAGGTAGTCCATTGTCGAGATTTTTGTTACTACAATGGATTGTAGCCTTGTCGTTATGGAAGGTAGCTTGTTGTCGATATCTTTGATACTCCAATGGATGGAAGCCTAGTCATTATGGAAGGTAGTCTATTGTCGGGATTTTTGTTACTCTATGGGATGGTAGCCTTGTCATTATGGAAGGTAGTGTCTTGTCGGTATTTTTGTTATTCCAATGGATGGTAGCCTTGTCATTATGGAAGGTAGTCTGTTGTCGAGATTTCTGTTACTCCAATGGATGGTCGCCTTGTCATTATGGAAGGTAGTCTATTGTCGATATTTTTTATTACTACAATGGATGGGAGCCTTGTCATTATAGAACGTAGTCTGTTGTCTAGATTTTTGTTATTCCAATGGATGGTAGCCTTGTCATTATGAAAGGTAGTCTATTGTCGATATTTTTGTTACTCCAATGGATGGTATCCTAGTCATTATGGAAGGTAGTTTGTTGTCGAGATTTTATTACTCTAAGGGATGGTAGCCTTGTCATTATGGAAGGTAGTATGTCATCGATATCTTTGTTACTCCAATGGATGGTAGCCTTTTCATTATGGAAGGTAGTCTTTTGTCGTGATTTTTGTTACTCTAAGGGATTGTAGCCTTGTCGTTATGGAAGGTAGTTTGTTGTCGATATCTTTGTTACTCCAATGGATGGTAGCCTAGTCATTATAGAAGGTAGTTTGTTGTCTAGATTATTGTGTCTCTAAGGGATGGTAGCCTTATCATTATGGAAGGTAGTGTGTTGTCGATATTTTTGTTATTCCAATGGATGGTAGCCTTGTCATTATGGAAGGTAGTTTGTTGTCTAGATTTTTGTTACTCCAATGGATGGTAGCCTTGTAATTATGGAAGGTAAGGTGTTGTCGATATTTTTGTTATTCAAAAGGATGTTAGCCTTGTAATTATGGAAGGTAGTCAGTTGTCGAGATTTCTGTTACTCCAATGGATGGTACCCTTGTCATGATGGAAGGTAGTCTATTGTCGAGATTTTTGTTACTACAATGGATGGTAGACTTGTCATTATGGAAGGTAGTCTGTTGTCGAGATTTTTGTTACTACAATGGATTGTAGACTTGTCGTTATGGAAGGTAATCTATTGTCGAGATTTCATATACTCCAAAGGATTGTAGCGTTGTCATTGTTGAAGGTAGTCCATTGTCGATATTTTTGTTACTACAATGGATGGTAGACTTGTCATCATGGAAGGTAGTATGTTGTCGAGATTTTTGTTATTCCAATGGATGGTAGCCTTGTCATTATGAAAGGTAGTCTATTGTCGATATTTTTGTTACTATAATAGATTGTAGCCTTGTCATTATGGAAGGTAGTATGTTGTCGACATTTTTGTTACTCCAATGGATGGTATCCTAGTCATTATGGAAGGTAGTCTATTGTCGAAATTTTTATTATTCTAAGGGATGGTAGCCTTGTCATTATGGAAGGTTGTATGTCATCGATATCTTTGTTACTCCAATGGATGGTAGCCTTTCAATTATGGAAGGTAGTCTTTTGTCGTGATTTTTGTTACTCTAAGGGATTGTAGCCTTGTCGTTATGGAAGTTAGTCTGTTGTCGATATCTTTGATACTCCAATGGATGGAAGCCTAGTCATTATGGAAGGTAGTCTGTTGTCGAGATTTTTTTTAGTCCAATGGATGGTATCCTTGTCATCATGGAAGGTATTCTATTGTCGAGATTCTTGTTACTACAATGGATGGTAGCCTTGTCATTATGGAAGGTAGTCTGTTGTCGAGTTTTTTGTTACTACAATGGATTGTAGCCTTGTCGTTATTGAAGGTAGTCGGTTGTTGATATCTTTGTTACTCCAATGGATGGTAGCCTAGTCATTATGGAAGGTAGTCTATTGTCGAGATTTATATTACTCTAATATATTGTAGCCTTGTCATTATGGAAGGTAAGGTGTTGTCGATATTTTTGTTATTCAAATGGATGGTATGCTTGTAATTATGGAAGGTAGTCAGTTGTCGAGATTTCTGTTACTCCAACGGATGGTAGCCTTGTCATGATGGAATGTAGTCTATTGTCGAAATTTTTGTTACTACAATGGATGGTAGCCTAGTCAATATGGAAGGTAGTCTGTTGTCGAGATTTTTGTTACTACAATGGATTGTAGACTTGTCGTTATGGAATGTAGTCTATTGTCGAGATTTCTTATACTCTAAAGGATTATAGCCTTGTCATTATGGAAGGTAGTCCATTGTCGAGATTTTTGTTACTATAATGGATTGTAGCCTTGTCGTTATGGAAGGTAGTCTGTTGTCGATATCTTTGATACTCCAATGGATGGTAGCCTTGTCATCATGGAAGGTAGTCTATTGTCGAGATTTTTGTTACTAAAATGGATGGTAGCCTTGTCATTATGAATGGTAGTCTGTTGTTGATATTTTTGTTACTACACAGGATTGTAGCCTTGTCGTTATGGAAGGTAGTCTGTTGTCGATATCTTTGTTACTCCAATGGATGGTAGCCTAGTCATTATGGAAGGTAGTCTGTTGTCGAGATTTTTGTTAGTCTAAGGGATGGTCGCCTTGTCATTATGGAAGGTAGTGTGTTGTCGATATTTTTTATATTCCAATGGATGGGAGCCTTATCATTATAGAACGTAGTCTGTGGTCTAGATTTTTGTTATTCCAATGGATGGTAGCCTTGTCATTATGAAAGGTAGTATATTGTTGATATTTTTGTTACTCCAATGGATGGTATCCTAGTCATTATGGAAGGTAGTCTGTTGTCGAGATTTTTATTACTCTAAGGGATGGTAGCCTTGTCATTATGGAAGGTAGTATGTCATCGATATCTTTGTTACTCCAATGGATGGTAGCCTTTTCATTTTGGAAGGTAGTCTTTTGTCGTGATTTTTGTTACTCTAAGGGATTGTAGCCTTATCGTTATGGAAGGTAGTTTGTTGTCGATATCTTTGTTACTCCAATGGATGGTAGCCTAGTCATTATAGAAGGTAGTCTGTTGTCTAGATTATTGTTTCTCTAAGGGATGGTAGCCTTATTATTATGGAAGGTAGTGTGTTGTCGATATTTTTGTTATTCCAATTGATGGTAGCCTTGTAATTATGGAAGGTAGTTTGTTGTCGAGATTTTTGTTACTCCAATGGATGGTAGCCTTGTAATTATGGAAGGTAGGGTGTTGTCGATATTTTTGTTATTCAAATGGATGGTAGCCTTGTAATTATGGAAGGTAGTCAGTTGTCGAGATTTCTGTTACTCCAATGGATGGTAGCCTTGTCATAATGAAAGGTAGTCTTTTGTCGTGATTTTTGTCACTACAATGGATGGTAGCCTTGTCATTATGGAAGGTAGTCTGTTGTCGAGATTTTTGTTACTACAATGGATTGTAGACTTGTCGTTATGGAAGGTAGTCTATTGTAAATTTTTCTTATACTCCAAAGGATTCTAGCCTTGTCATTATGGAAGGTAGTCCATTGTCGAGATTTTTGTTACTACAATGGATTGTAGCCTTGTCGTTATGAAAGGTAGTCTGTTGTCGATATCTTTGATACTCCAATGGATGGAATCCTAGTCATTATGGAAGGTAGTCTGTTGTCGAGAATTTTTTTACTCCAATGGATGGTATCCTTGTCATCATGGAAGGTATTCTATTGTCGAGATTTTTGTTACTCCAATGGATGGTAGCCTTGTCATTATGGAAGGTAGTTTGTTGTCGAGTTTTTTGTTACTACAATGGATTGTAGCCTTGTCGTTATGGAAGGTAGTCGGTTGTTGATATCTTTGTTACTCCAATGGATGGTAGCCTAGTCATTATGGAAGGTCGTCTATTGTCGAGATTTATATTATTCTAATATATTGTAGCCTTGTCATTATGGAAGGTAGGGTGTTGTCAATATTTTTGTTATTCAAATGGATGGTAGCCTTGTAATTATGGAAGGTAGTCAGTTGTCAAGATTTCTATTACTCCAATGGATGGTAGCCTTGTCATGATGGAAGGTAGTCTATTGTCGAGACTTTTGTCACTACAATGGATGGTAGCCTTGTCATTATGGAAGGTAGTCTGTTGTCAAGATTTTTGTTACTACAATGGATTGTAGACTTGTCATTATGGAAGGTAGTCTATTGTCGAGATTTCTTATACTCCAAAGGATTATAGCCTTGTCATTATGGAAGGTAGTCCATTGTCGAGATTTTTGTTACTACAATGGATTGTAGCCTTGTCGTTATGGAAGGTAGCTTGTTGTCGATATCTTTGATACTCCAATGGATGGAAGCCTAGTCATTATGGAAGGTAGTCTATTGTCGGGATTTTTGTTACTCTATGGGATGGTAGCCTTGTCATTATGGAAGGTAGTGTGTTGTCGGTATTTTTGTTATTCCAATGGATGGTAGCCTTGTCATTATGGAAGGTAGTCTGTTGTCGAGATTTCTGTTACTCCAATGGATGGTCGCCTTGTCATTATGGAAGGTAGTCTATTGTCGATATTTTTTATTACTACAATGGATGGGAGCCTTGTCATTATAGAACGTAGTCTGTTGTCTAGATTTTTGTTATTCCAATGGATGGTAGCCTTGTCATTATGAAAGGTAGTCTATTGTCGATATTTTTGTTACTCCAATGGATGGTATCCTAGTCATTATGGAAGGTAGTCTGTTGTCGAGATTTTATTACTCTAAGGGATGGTAGCCTTGTCATTATGGAAGGTAGTATGTCATCGATATCTTTGTTACTCCAATGGATGGTAGCCTTTTCATTATGGAAGGTAGTCTTTTGTCGTGATTTTTGTTACTCTAAGGGATTGTAGCCTTGTCGTTATGGAAGGTAGTTTGTTGTCGATATCTTTGTTACTCCAATGGATGGTAGCCTAGTCATTATAGAAGGTAGTTTGTTGTCTAGATTATTGTGTCTCTAAGGGATGGTAGCCTTATCATTATGGAAGGTAGTGTGTTGTCGATATTTTTGTTATTCCAATGGATGGTAGCCTTGTCATTATGGAAGGTAGTTTGTTGTCGAGATTTTTGTTACTCCAATGGATGGTAGCCTTGTCATTATGGAAGGTAAGGTGTTGTCGATATTTTTGTTATTCAAAAGGATGTTAGCCTTGTAATTATGGAAGGTAGTCAGTTGTCGAGATTTCTGTTACTCCAATGGATGGTACCCTTGTCATGATGGAAGGTAGTCTATTGTCGAGATTTTTGTTACTACAATGGATGGTAGCCTAGTCAATATGGAAGGTAGTCTGTTGTCGAGATTTTTGTTACTACAATGGATTGTAGACTTGTCGTTATGGAAGGTAATCTATTGTCGAGATTTCATATACTCCAAAGGATTGTAGCGTTGTCATTGTTGAAGGTAGTCCATTGTCGAGATTTTTGTTACTACAATAGATTGTAGCCTTGTCGTTATGGAAGGTAGTATGTTGTCGAGATTTTTGTTATTCCAATGGATGGTAGCCTTGTCATTATGAAAGGTAGTCTATTTTCGATATTTTTGTTACTATAATAGATTGTAGCCTTGTCATTATGGAAGGTAGTATGTTGTCGACATTTTTGTTACTCCAATGGATGGTATCCTAGTCATTATGGAAGGTAGTCTATTGTCGAAATTTTTATTATTCTAAGGGATGGTAGCCTTGTCATTATGGAAGGTTGTATGTCATCGATATCTTTGTTACTCCAATGGATGGTAGCCTTTCAATTATGGAAGGTAGTCTTTTGTCGTGATTTTTGTTACTCTAAGGGATTGTAGCCTTGTCGTTATGGAAGGTAGTCTGTTGTCGATATCTTTGATACTCCAATGGATGGAAGCCTAGTCATTATGGAAGGTAGTCTGTTGTCGAGATTTTTTTTAGTCCAATGGATGGTATCCTTGTCATCATGGAAGGTATTCTATTGTCGAGATTCTTGTTACTACAATGGATGGTAGCCTTGTCATTATGGAAGGTAGTCTGTTGTCGAGTTTTTTGTTACTACAATGGATTGTAGACTTGTCGTTATGGAATGTAGTCTATTGTCGAGATTTCTTATACTCTAAAGGATTATAGCCTTGTCATTATGGAAGGTAGTCCATTGTCGAGATTTTTGTTACTACAATAGATTGTAGCCTTGTCGTTATGGAAGGTAGTCTATTGTCGATATCTTTGATACTCCAATGGATGGAAGCCTAGTCATTATGGAAGGTAGTCTGTTGTCAAGATTTTTGTTACTCTATGGGATGGTAGCTTTGTCATTATGGAAGGTAGTGTGTTGTCGATATTTTTTTTATTCCATTGGATGGTAGCCTTGTCATTATGGAAGGTAGTCTGTTATCGAGATTTCTGTTACTCCAATGGATGGTAGCCTTGTCATCATGGAAGGTAGTCTATTGTTGTGATTTTTGTTACTAAAATGGATGGTAGCCTTGTCATTATGGAAGGTAGTATGTCATCGATATCTTTGTTACTCCATTGGATGGTAGCCTTTTCATTATAGAAGGTAGTCTTTTGTCGTGATTTTTGTTACTCTAAGGGATTGTAGCCTTGTCGTTATGGAAGGCAGTTTGTTGTCGATATCTTCGTTACTCCAATGGATGGTAGCCTAGTCATTATAGAAGGTAGTCTGTTGTCTAGATTATTGTTTCTCTAAGGGATGGTAGCCTTCTCATTATGGAAGATAGTGTGTTGTCGATATTTTTGTTATTCCAATGGATGGTAGCCTTGTCATTATGGAAGGTAGTTTATTGTCGAGATTTTTGTTACTCCAATGGATGGTAGCCTTGTAATTATGGAAGGGAGTCTATTGTCGAGATTTTTGTTACTATAATGGATGGTAGTCTTGTTATTATGGAAGATAGTCTGTTGTCGAGATTTTTCTTACTACAATGGATTGTAGCCTTGTCATTATGGAAGGTAGTATGTTATCGATATCTTTGTTACTCCAATGGATGGTAGCCTAGTCATTATGGAAGGTAGTCTGTTGTCGAGATTTTAGTTACTCCAATGGATGGTAGCCTTGTCATTATGGAAGGTAGTCTATTGTTGAGATTTTTTATACTCGAAAGGATTGTAGCCTTGTCATTATGGAAGGTAGTCTATTGTCGAGATTTTTGTTACTACAATGGATTGTAGCCTTTTCGTTATGGAAGGTAGTCGGTTGTTGATATCTTTATTACTCTAATGGATGGTAGCCTAGTCATTATGGAAGGTAGTCTATTATTGAGATTTTAATTACTCCATTGGATGGTAGCCTTGTCATTATGGAAGGTAGTCTATTGTCGAGATTTTTGTTATTCCAATGGATGGTAGCCTTGTCATCATGGAAGGTAGTCTATTGTCGAGATTTTTGTTACTACAATGGATGGTAGCCTTGTCATTATGGAAGGTAGTCTGTTGTCGAGATTTTTGTTACTACAATGGATTGTAGCCTTTTCGTTATGAAAGGTAGTCTGTTGTCGATATCTTTGTTACTCCAATGGATGGTATCCTTTTCATTATTGAAGGTAGTCTTTTGTCGTGATTTTTGTTACTCTAAGGGATTGTAGCCTTGTCGTTATGGAAGGTAGTTTGTTGTCGATATCTTTGTTACTCTAATGGATGGTAGCCTAGTCATTATAGAAAGTAGTCTGTTGTCTAGATTATTGTTTCTCTAAGGGATGATAGCCTTATCATTATGGAAGGTAGTGTGTTGTCGATATTTTTGTTATTCCAATGGATGGTAGCCTTGTCATTATGGAAGGTAGTTTGTTGTCGAGATTTTTGTTACTCCAATGGATGGTAGCCTTGTCATTATGGAAGGTAGGGTGTTGTAGATATTTTGTTTATTCAAATGGATGGTAGCCTTGTAATTATGGAAGGTAGTCAGTTGTCGAGAATTCTGTTACTCCAATGGATGGTAGCCTTGTCATGATGAAAGGTAGTTTATTGTCGAGATTTTTGTAACTACAATGGATGGTAGCCTTGTCATTATTGAAGGTAGTCTGTTGTCGAGATTTTTGTTACTACAATGGATTGTAGATAGGTCGTTCTGGAAGGTAGTCTATTTTCGAGATTTCTTATACTCCAAAGGATTGTAGCCTTGTCATTATGGAAGGTAGTCCATTGTCGAGATTTTTGTTACTACAATAGATTGTAGCCTTGTCGTTATGGAAGGTAGTCTGTTGTCGATATCTTTGATACTCCAATGGATGGAAGCCTAGTGATTATGGAAGGTAGTCTATTGTCGAGAATTTTTTTACTCCAATGGATGGTATCCTTGTCATCATGGAAGGTATTCTATTGTCGAGATTTTTGTTACTACAATGGATGGTAGCCTTGTCATTATGGAAGGTAGTCTGTTGTCGAGTTTTTTGTTACTACAATGGATTGTAGACTTGTCGTTATGGAAGGTAGTCGGTTGTTGATATCTTTGTTACTCCAATGGATTATAGCCTAGTCATTATGGAAGATAGTCTATTGTCGAGATTTATATTACTCTAATATATTGTAGCCTTGTCATTATGGAAGGTAGGGTGTTGTCAATATTTTTGTTATTCAAATGGATGGTAGCCTTGAAATTATGGAAGGTAGTCAGTTGTCGAGATTTCTGTTACTCCAATGGATGGTAGCCTTGTCATGATGGAAGGTAGTCTATTGTCGAGATTTTTGTTACTACAATGGATGGTAGCCTTGTCATTATGGAAGGTAGTCTGTTGTCAAGATTTTTGTTACTACAATGGATTGTAGACTTGTCCATATGGAAGGTAGTCTATTGTCGAGATTTCTTATACTCCAAAGGATTATAGCCTTGTAATTATGGAAGGTAGTCCATTGTCGAGATTTTTGTTACTATAATGGATTGTAGCCTTGTCGTTATGGAAGGTAGTCTGTTGTCGATATCTTTGATACTCCAATGGATGGTAGTTTTGTCATCATGGAAGGTAGTCTATTGTCGAGATTTTTGTTACTAAAATGGATGGTAGCCTTGTCATTATGAAAGGTAGTCTGTTGTCGAGATTTTTGTTACTACACAGGATTGTAGCCTTGTCGTTATGGAAGGTAGTCTGTTGTCGATATCTTTGTTACTCCAATGGATGGTAGCCTAGTCATTATGGAAGGTAGTTTGTTGTCGAGATTTTTGTTAGTCTAAGGGATGGTCGCCTTGTCATTATGGAAGGTAGTGTGTTGTCGATATTTTTTATATTCCAATGGATGGGAGCCTTATCATTATAAAACGTAGTCTGTTGTCTAGATTTTTGTTATTCCAATGGATGGTAGCCTTGTCATTATGAAAGGTAGTCTATTGTTGATATTTTTGTTACTCCAATGGATGGTATCCTAGTCATTATGGAAGGTAGTCTGTTGTCGAGATTTTTATTACTCTAAGGGATGGTAGCCTTGTCATTATGGAAGGTAGTATGTCATCGATATCTTTGTTACTCCAATGGATGGTAGCCTTTTCATTTTGGAAGGTAGTCTTTTGTCGTGATTTTGGTTACTCTAAGGGATTGTAGCCTTGTCGTTATGGAAGGCAGTTTGTTGTCGATATCTTTGTTACTCCAATGGATGGTAGCCTAGTCATTATAGAAGGTAGTCTATTGTCTAGATTATTATTTCTCTAAGGGATGGTAGCCTTATTATTATGGAAGGTAGTGTGTTGTCGATATTTTTGTTATTCCAATGGATGGTAGCCTTGTAATTATGGAAGGTAGTTTGTTGTCGAGATTTTTTTTACTCCAATGGATGGTAGCCTTGTAATTATGGAAGGTAGGGTGTTGTCGATATTTTTGTTATTCAAATGGATGGTAGCCTTGTAATTATGGAAGGTAGTCAGTTGTCGAGATTTCTGTTACTCCAATGGATGGTAGCCTAATAATGATGAAAGGTAGTCTATTGTCGAGATTTTTGTAACTACAATGGATGGTAGCCTTGTCATTATGGAAGGTAGTCTGTTGTCGAGATTTTTGTTACTATAATGGATTGTAGACTTGTCGTTATGGAAGGTAGTCTATTGTAAATTTTTCTTATACTCCAAAGGATTGTAGCCTTGTCATTATGGAAGGTAGTCCATTGTCGAGATTTTTGTTACTACAATGGATTGTAGCCTTGTCGTTATGAAAGGTAGTCTGTTGTCGATATCTTTGATACTCCAATGGATGGAAGCCTAGTCATTATGGAAGGTAGTTTGTTGTCGAAAATTTTTTTACTCCAATGGATGGTATCCTTGTCATCATGGAAGGTATTCTATTGTCGAGATTTTTGTTTCTACAATGGATGGTAGCCTTGTCATTATGGAAGGTAGTTTGTTGTCGAGTTTTTTGTTACTACAATGGATTGTAGACTTGTCGTTATGGAAGGTAGTCGGTTGTTGATATCTTTGTTACTCCAATGGATGGTAGCCTAGTCATTATGGAAGATAGTCTATTGTCGAGATTTATATTACTCTAATATATTGTAGCCTTGTCATTATGGAAGGTAGGGTGTTGTCAATATTTTTGTTATTCAAATGGATGGTAGCCTTGAAATTATGGAAGGTAGTCAGTTGTCGAGATTTCTGTTACTCCAATGGATGGTAGCCTTGTCATGATGGAAGGTAGTCTATTGTCGAGATTTTTGTTACTACAATGGATGGTAGCCTTGTCATTATGGAAGGTAGTCTGTTGTCAAGATTTTTGTTACTACAATGGATTATAGACTTGTCGTTATGGAAGGTAGTCTATTGTCGAGATTTCTTATACTCCAAAGGATTATAGCCTTGTCATTATGGAAGGTAGTCCATTGTCGAGATTTTTGTTACTATAATGGATTGTAGCCTTGTCGTTATGGAAGGTAGTCTGTTGTCGATATCTTTGATACTCCAATGGATGGTAGCCTTGTCATCATGGAAGGTAGTCTATTGTTGAGATTTTTGTTACTAAAATGGATGGTAGCCTTGTCATTATGAAAGGTAGTCTGTTGTCGAGATTTTTGTTACTACACAGGATTGTAGCCTTGTCGTTATGGAAGGTAGTCTGTTGTCGATATCTTTGTTACTCCAATGGATGGTAGCCTAGTCATTATGGAAGGTAGTTTGTTGTCGAGATTTTTGTTAGTCTAAGGGATGGTCGCCTTGTCATTATGGAAGGTAGTGTGTTGTCGATATTTTTTATATTCCAATGGATGGGAGCCTTATGATTATAAAACGTAGTCTGTTGTCTAGATTTTTGTTATTCCAATGGATGGTAGCCTTGTCATTATGAAAGGTAGTCTATTGTTGATATTTTTGTTACTCCAATGGATGGTATCCTAGTCATTATGGAAGGTAGTCTGTTGTCGAGATTTTTATTACTCTAAGGGATGGTAGCCTTGTCATTATGGAAGGTAGTATGTCATCGATATCTTTGTTACTCCAATGGATGGTAGCCTTTTCATTTTGGAAGGTAGTCTTTTGTCGTGATTTTTGTTACTCTAAGGGATTGTAGCCTTGTCGTTATGGAAGGTAGTTTGTTGTCGATATCTTTGTTACTCCAATGGATGGTAGCCTAGTCATTATAGAAGGTAGTCTGTTGTCTAGATTATTGTTTCTCTAAGGGATGGTAGCCTTATTATTATGGAAGGTAGTGTGTTGTCGATATTTTTGTTATTCCAATGGATGGTAGCCTTGTAATTATGGAAGGTAGTTTGTTGTCGAGATTTTTTTTACTCCAATGGATGGTAGCCTTGTAATTATAGAAGGTAGGGTGTTGTCGATATTTTTGTTATTCAAATGGATGGTAGCCTTGTAATTATGGAAGGTAGTCAGTTGTCGAGATTTCTGTTACTCCAATGGATGGTAGCCTTGTCATGATGAAAGGTAGTCTATTGTCGATATTTTTGTAACTACAATGGATGGTAGCCTTGTCATTATGGAAGGTAGTCTGTTGTCGAGATTTTTGTTACTACAATGGATTGTAGACTTGTCGTTATGGAAGGTAGTCTATTGTAAATTTTTCTTATACTCCAAAGGATTGTAGCCTTGTCATTATGGAAGGTAGTCCATTGTCGAGATTTTTGTTACTACAATAGATTGTAGCCTTGTCGTTATGAAAGGTAGTCTGTTGTCGATATCTTTGATACTCCAATGGATGGAAGCCTAGTCATTATGGAAGGTAGTCTGTTGTCGAAATTTTTTTTACTCCAATGGATGGTATCCTTGTCATCATGGAAGGTATTCTATTGTCGAGATTTTTGTTTCTACAATGGATGGTAGCCTTGTCATTATGGAAGGTAGTTTGTTGTCGAGTTTTTTGTTACTACAATGGATTGTAGACTTGTCGTTATGGAAGGTAGTCGGTTGTTGATATCTTTGTTACTCCAATGGATGGTAGCCTAGTCATTATGGAAGATAGTCTATTGTCGAGATTTATATTACTCTAATATATTGTAGCCTTGTCATTATGGAAGGTAGGGTGTTGTCAATATTTTTGTTATTCAAATGGATGGTAGCCTTGAAATTATGGAAGGTAGTCAGTTGTCGAGATTTCTGTTACTCCAATGGATGGTAGCCTTGTCATGATGGAAGGTAGTCTATTGTCGAGATTTTTGTTACTACAATGGATGGTAGCCTTGTCATTATGGAAGGTAGTTTGTTGTCAAGATTTTTGTTACTACAATGGATTATTGACTTTTCGTTATGGAAGGTAGTCTATTGTCGAGATTTCTTATACTCCAAAGGATTATAGCCTTGTCATTACGGAAGGTAGTCCATTGTCGAGATTTTTGTTACTATAATGGATTGTAGCCTTGTCGTTATGGAAGGTAGTCTGTTGTCGATATCTTTGATACTCCAATGGATGGTAGCCTTGTCATCATGGAAGGTAGTCTATTATCGAGATTTTTGTTACTAAAATGGATGGTAGCCTTGTCATTATGAAAGGTAGTCTGTTGTCGAGATTTTTGTTACTACACAGGATTGTAGCCTTGTCGTTATGGAAGGTAGTCTGTTGTCGATATCTTTGTTACTCCAATGGATGGTAGCCTAGTCATTATGGAAGGTAGTCTGTTGTCGAGATTTTTGTTAGTCTAAGGGATGGTCGCCTTGTCATTATGGAAGGTAGTGTGTTGTCGATATTTTTTATATTCCAATGGATGGGAGCCTTATCATTATAAAACGTAGTCTGTTGTCTAGATTTTTGTTATTCCAATGGATGGTAGCCTTGTCATTATGAAAGGTAGTCTATTGTTGATATTTTTGTTACTCCAATGGATGGTATCCTAGTCATTATGGAAGGTAGTCTGTTGTCGAGATTTTTATTACTCTAAGGGATGGTAGCCTTGTCATTATGGAAGGTAGTATGTCATCGATATCTTTGTTACTCCAATGGATGGTAGCCTTTTCATTTTGGAAGGTAGTCTTTTGTCGTGATTTTTGTTACTCTAAGGGATTGTAGCCTTGTCGTTATGGAAGGTAGTTTGTTGTGGATATCTTTGTTACTCCAATGGATGGTAGCCTAGTCATTATAGAAGGTAGTCTGTTGTCTAGATTATTGTTTCTCTAAGGGATGGTAGCCTTATTATTATGGAAGGTAGTGTGTTGTCGATATTTTTGTTATTCCAATGGATGGTAGCCTTGTAATTATGGAAGGTAGTTTGTTGTCGAGATTTTTTTTACTCCAATGGATGGTAGCCTTGCAATTATGGAAGGTAGGGTGTTGTCGATATTTTTGTTATTCAAATGGATGGTAGCCTTGTAATTATGGAAGGTAGTCAGTTGTCGAGATTTCTGTTACTCCAATGGATGGTAGCCTTGTCATGATGAAAGGTAGTCTATTGTCGAGATTTTTGTAACTACAATGGATGGTAGCCTTGTCATTATGGAAGGTAGTCTGTTGTCGAGATTTTTGTTACTACAATGGATTGTAGACTTGTCGTTATGGAAGGTAGTCTATTGTAAATTTTTCTTATACTCCAAAGGATTGTAGCCTTGTCATTATGGAAGGTAGTCCATTGTCGAGATTTTTGTTACTACAATGGATTGTAGCCTTGTCGTTATGAAAGGTAGTCTGTTGTCGATATCTTTGATACTCCAATGGATGGAAGCCTAGTCATTATGGAAGGTAGTCTGTTGTCTAGAATTTTTTTACTCCAATGGATGGTATCCTTGTCATCATGGAAGGTATTCTATTGTCGAGATTTTTGTTTCTACAATGGATGGCAGCCTTGTCATTATGGAAGGTAGTTTGTTGTCGAGTTTTTTGTTACTACAATGGATTGTAGACTTGTCGTTATGGAAGGTAGTCGGTTGTTGATATCTTTGTTACTCCAATGGATGGTAGCCTAGTCATTATGGAAGATAGTCTATTGTCGAGATTTATATTACTCTAATATATTGTAGCCTTGTCATTATGGAAGGTAGGGTGTTGTCAATATTTTTGTTATTCAAATGGATGGTAGCCTTGAAATTATGGAACGTAGTCAGTTGTCGAGATTTCTGTTACTCCAATGGATGGTAGCCTTGTCATGATGGAAGGTAGTCTATTGTCGAGATTTTTGTTACTACAATGGATGGTAGCCTTGTCATTATGGAAGGTAGTCTGTTGTCAAGATTTTTGTTACTACAATGGATTATAGACTTGTCGTTATGGAAGGTAGTCTATTGTCGAGATTTCTTATACTCCAAAGGATTATAGCCTTGTCATTATGGAAGGTAGTCCATTGTCGAGATTTTTGTTACTATAATGGATTGTAGCCTTGTCGTTATGGAAGGTAGTCTGTTGTCGATATCCTTGATACTCCAATGGATGGTAGCCTTGTCATCATGGAAGGTAGTCTATTGTCGAGATTTTTGTTACTAAAATGGATGGTAGCCTTGTCATTATGAAAGGTAGTCTGTTGTCGATATTTTTGTTACTACACAGGATTGTAGCCTTGTCGTTATGGAAGGTAGTCTGTTGTCGATATCTTTGTTACTCCAATGGATGGTAGCCTAGTCATTATGGAAGGTAGTCTGTTGTCGATATTTTTGTTAGTCTAAGGGATGGTCGCCTTGTCATTATGGAAGGTAGTGTGTTGTCGATATTTTTTATATTCCAATGGATGGGAGCCTTATCATTATAAAACGTAGTCTGTTGTCTAGATTTTTGTTATTCCAATGGATGGTAGCCTTGTCATTATGAAAGGTAGTCTATTGTTGATATTTTTGTTACTCCAATGGATGGTATCCTAGTCATTATGGAAGGTAGTCTGTTGTCGAGATTTTTATTACTCTAAGGGATGGTAGCCTTGTCATTATGGAAGGTAGTATGTCATCGATACCTTTGTTACTCCAATGGATGGTAGCCATTTCATTTTGGAAGGTAGTCTTTTGTCGTGATTTTTGTTACTCTAAGGGATTGTAGCCTTGTCGTTATGGAAGGTAGTTTGTTGTCGATATCTTTGTTACTCCAATGGATGGTAGCCTAGTCATTATAGAAGGTAGTCTGTTGTCTAGATTATTGTTTCTCTAAGGGATGGTAGCCTTATTATTATGGAAGGTAGTGTGTTGTCGATATTTTTGTTATTCCAATGGATGGTAGCCTTGTAATTATGCAAGGTAGTTTGTTGTCGAGATTTTTTTTACTCCAATGGATGGTAGCCTTGTAATTATGGAAGGTAGGGTGTTGTCGATATTTTTGTTATTCAAATGGATGGTAGCCTTGTAATTATGGAAGGTAGTCAGTTTTCAGATTTCTGTTACTCCAATGGATGGTAGCCTTGTCATGATGAAAGGTAGTCTATTGTCGAGATTTTTGTAACTACAATGGATGGTAGCCTTGTCATTATGGAAGGTAGTCTGTTGTCGAGATTTTTGTTACTACAATGGATTGTAGACTTGTCGTTATGGAAGGTAGTCTATTGTAAATTTTTCTTATACTCCAAAGGATTGTAGCCTTGTCATTATGGAAGGTAGTCCATTGTCGAGATTTTTGTTACTACAATGGATTGTAGCCTTGTCGTTATGAAAGGTAGTCTGTTGTCGATATCTTTGATACTCCAATGGATGGAAGCCTAGTCATTATGGAAGGTAGTCTGTTGTCTAGAATTTTTTTACTCCAATGGATGGTATCCTTGTCATCATGGAAGGTATTCTATTGTCGAGATTTTTGTTTCTACAATGGATGGCAGCCTTGTCATTATGGAAGGTAGTTTGTTGTCGAGTTTTTTGTTACTACAATGGATTGTAGACTTGTCGTTATGGAAGGTAGTCGGTTGTTGATATCTTTGTTACTCCAATGGATGGTAGCCTAGTCATTATGGAAGATAGTCTATTGTCGAGATTTATATTACTCTAATATATTGTAGCCTTGTCATTATGGAAGGTAGGGTGTTGTCAATATTTTTGTTATTCAAATGGATGGTAGCCTTGAAATTATGGAACGTAGTCAGTTGTCGAGATTTCTGTTACTCCAATGGATGGTAGCCTTGTCATGATGGAAGGTAGTCTATTGTCGAGATTTTTGTTACTACAATGGATGGTAGCCTTGTCATTATGGAAGGTAGTCTGTTGTCAAGATTTTTGTTACTACAATGGATTATAGACTTGTCGTTATGGAAGGTAGTCTATTGTCGAGATTTCTTATACTCCAAAGGATTATAGCCTTGTCATTATGGAAGGTAGTCCATTGTCGAGATTTTTGTTACTATAATGGATTGTAGCCTTGTCGTTATGGAAGGTAGTCTGTTGTCGATATCCTTGATACTCCAATGGATGGTAGCCTTGTCATCATGGAAGGTAGTCTATTGTCGTGATTTTTGTTACTAAAATGGATGGTAGCCTTGTCATTATGAAAGGTAGTCTGTTGTCGATATTTTTGTTACTACACAGGATTGTAGCCTTGTCGTTATGGAAGGTAGTCTGTTGTCGATATCTTTGTTACTCCAATGGATGGTAGCCTAGTCATTATGGAAGGTAGTCTGTTGTCGATATTTTTGTTAGTCTAAGGGATGGTCGCCTTGTCATTATGGAAGGTAGTGTGTTGTCGATATTTTTTATATTCCAATGGATGGGAGCCTTATCATTATAAAACGTAGTCTGTTGTCTAGATTTTTGTTATTCCAATGGATGGTAGCCTTGTCATTATGAAAGGTAGTCTATTGTTGATATTTTTGTTACTCCAATGGATGGTATCCTAGTCATTATGGAAGGTAGTCTGTTGTCGAGATTTTTATTACTCTAAGGGATGGTAGCCTTGTCATTATGGAAGGTAGTATGTCATCGATACCTTTGTTACTCCAATGGATGGTAGCCATTTCATTTTGGAAGGTAGTCTTTTGTCGTGATTTTTGTTACTCTAAGGGATTGTAGCCTTGTCGTTATGGAAGGTAGTTTGTTGTCGATATCTTTGTTACTCCAATGGATGGTAGCCTAGTCATTATAGAAGGTAGTCTGTTGTCTAGATTATTGTTTCTCTAAGGGATGGTAGCCTTATTATTATGGAAGGTAGTGTGTTGTCGATATTTTTGTTATTCCAATGGATGGTAGCCTTGTAATTATGCAAGGTAGTTTGTTGTCGAGATTTTTTTTACTCCAATGGATGGTAGCCTTGTAATTATGGAAGGTAGGGTGTTGTCGATATTTTTGTTATTCAAATGGATGGTAGCCTTGTAATTATGGAAGGTAGTCAGTTTTCAGATTTCTGTTACTCCAATGGATGGTAGCCTTGTCATGATGAAAGGTAGTCTATTGTCGAGATTTTTGTAACTACAATGGATGGTAGCCTTGTCATTATGGAAGGTAGTCTGTTGTCGAGATTTTTGTTACTACAATGGATTGTAGACTTGTCGTTATGGAAGGTAGTCTATTGTAAATTTTTCTTATACTCCAAAGGATTGTAGCCTTGTCATTATGGAAGGTAGTCCATTGTCGAGATTTTTGTTACTACAATGGATTGTAGCCTTGTCGTTATGAAAGGTAGTCTGTTGTCGATATCTTTGATACTCCAATGGATGGAAGCCTAGTCATTATGGAAGGTAGTCTGTTGTCTAGAATTTTTTTACTCCAATGGATGGTATCCTTGTCATCATGGAAGGTATTCTATTGTCGAGATTTTTGTTTCTACAATGGATGGCAGCCTTGTCATTATGGAAGGTAGTTTGTTGTCGAGTTTTTTGTTACTACAATGGATTGTAGACTTGTCGTTATGGAAGGTAGTCGGTTGTTGATATCTTTGTTACTCCAATGGATGGTAGCCTAGTCATTATGGAAGATAGTCTATTGTCGAGATTTATATTACTCTAATATATTGTAGCCTTGTCATTATGGAAGGTAGGGTGTTGTCAATATTTTTGTTATTCAAATGGATGGTAGCCTTGAAATTATGGAACGTAGTCAGTTGTCGAGATTTCTGTTACTCCAATGGATGGTAGCCTTGTCATGATGGAAGGTAGTCTATTGTCGAGATTTTTGTTACTACAATGGATGGTAGCCTTGTCATTATGGAAGGTAGTCTGTTGTCAAGATTTTTGTTACTACAATGGATTATAGACTTGTCGTTATGGAAGGTAGTCTATTGTCGAGATTTCTTATACTCCAAAGGATTATAGCCTTGTCATTATGGAAGGTAGTCCATTGTCGAGATTTTTGTTACTATAATGGATTGTAGCCTTGTCGTTATGGAAGGTAGTCTGTTGTCGATATCCTTGATACTCCAATGGATGGTAGCCTTGTCATCATGGAAGGTAGTCTATTGTCGAGATTTTTGTTACTAAAATGGATGGTAGCCTTGTCATTATGAAAGGTAGTCTGTTGTCGATATTTTTGTTACTACACAGGATTGTAGCCTTGTCGTTATGGAAGGTAGTCTGTTGTCGATATCTTTGTTACTCCAATGGATGGTAGCCTAGTCATTATGGAAGGTAGTCTGTTGTCGATATTTTTGTTAGTCTAAGGGATGGTCGCCTTGTCATTATGGAAGGTAGTGTGTTGTCGATATTTTTTATATTCCAATGGATGGGAGGCTTATCATTATAAAACGTAGTCTGTTGTCTAGATTTTTGTTATTCCAATGGATGGTAGCCTTGTCATTATGAAAGGTAGTCTATTGTTGATATTTTTGTTACTCCAATGGATGGTATCCTAGTCATTATGGAAGGTAGTCTGTTGTCGAGATTTTTATTACTCTAAGGGATGGTAGCCTTGTCATTATGGAAGGTAGTATGTCATCGATACCTTTGTTACTCCAATGGATGGTAGCCATTTCATTTTGGAAGGTAGTCTTTTGTCGTGATTTTTGTTACTCTAAGGGATTGTAGCCTTGTCGTTATGGAAGGTAGTTTGTTGTTGATATCTTTGTTACTCCAATGGATGGTAGCCTAGTCATTATAGAAGGTAGTCTGTTGTCTAGATTATTGTTTCTCTAAGGGATGGTAGCCTTATTATTATGGAAGGTAGTGTGTTGTCGATATTTTTGTTATTCCAATGGATGGTAGCCTTGTAATTATGCAAGGTAGTTTGTTGTCGAGATTTTTTTTACTCCAATGGATGGTAGCCTTGTAATTATGGAAGGTAGGGTGTTGTCGATATTTTTTTTATTCAAATGGATGGTAGCCTTGTAATTATGGAAGGTAGTCAGTTGTCGAGATTTCTGTTACTCCAATGGATGGTAGCCTTGTCATGATGAAAGGTAGTCTATTGTCGAGATTTTTGTAACTACAATGGATGGTAGCCTTGTCATTATGGAAGGTAGTCTGTTGTCGAGATTTTTGTTACTACAATGGATTGTAGACTTGTCGTTATGGAAGGTAGTCTATTGTAAATTTTTCTTATGCTCCAAAGGATTGTAGCCTTGTCATTATGGAAGGTAGTCCATTGTCGAGATTTTTGTTACTACAACGGATTGTAGCCTTGTCGTTATGAAAGGTAGTCTGTTGTCGATATCTTTGATACTCCAATGGATGGAAGCCTAGTCATTATGAAAGGTAGTCTGTTGTCGATATCTTTGATACTCCAATGGATGGAAGCCTAGTCATTATGGAAGGTAGTCTGTTGTCGAGAATTTTTTTACTCCAATGGATGGTATCCTTGACATCATGGAAGGTATTCTATTGTCGAGATTTTTGTTTCTACAATGGATGGTAGCCTTGTCATTATGGCAGGTAGTTTTTTGTCGAGTTTTTTGTTACTACAATGGATTGTAGCCTTGTCGTTATGTAAGGTAGTCGGTTGTTGATATCTTTGTTACTCCAATGGATGGTAGCCTAGTCATTATGGAAGGTAGTCTATTGTCGAGATTTATATTATTCTAATATATTGTAGCCTTGGTATTATGGAAGGTAGGGTGTTGTCAATATTTTTGTTATTCAAATGGATGGTAGCCTTGTAATTATGGAAGGTAGTCAGTTGTTAAGATTTCTGTTACTCCAATGGATGGTAGCCTTGTCATGATGGAAGGTAGTCTATTGTCGAGATTTATATTATTCTAATATATTGTAGCCTTGGTATTATGGAAGGTAGGGTGTTGTCAATATTTTTGTTATTCAAATGGATGGTAGCCTTGTAATTATGGAAGGTAGTCAGTTGTTAAGATTTCTGTTACTCCAATGGATGGTAGCCTTGTCATGAAGGAAGGTAGTCTATTGTCGAGACTTTTGTCACTACAATGGATGGTAGCCTTGTCATTATGGAAGGTAGTCTGTTGTCAAGATTTTTGTTACTACAATGGATTGTAGACTTGTCATTATAGAAGGTAGTCTATTGTCGAGATTTCTTATACTCCAAAGGATTATAGCCTTGTCATTATGGAAGGTAGTCCATTGTCGAGATTTTTGTTACTACAATGGATTGTAGCCTTGTCGTTATGGAAGGTAGCCTGTTGTCGATATCTTTGATACTCAAATGGATGGAATCCTAGTCATTATGGAAGGTAGTTTGTTGTCGGGATTTTTGTTACTATAATAGATTTTAGCCTTGTCATCATGGAAGGTATTCTATTATCGAGATTTTTGTTACTCCAATGGATGGTAGCCTTGTCATTATGGAAGGTAGTTTGTTGTCCAGTTTTTTGTTACTACAATGGATTGTAGCCTTCTCGTTATGGAAGGTAGTCGGTTGTTGATATCTTTGTTACTCCAATGGATGGTAGCCTAGTCATTATGGAAGGTAGTCTATTGTCGAGATTTATATTATTCTAATATATTGTAGCCTTGTCATTATGGAAGGTAGGGTGTTGTCAATATTTTTGTTATTCAAATGGATGGTAGCCTTGTAATTATGGAAGGTAGTCAGTTGTCAAGATTTCTGTTACTCCAATGGATGGTAGCCTTGTCATGATGGAAGGTAGTCTATTGTCGAGACTTTTGTCACTACAATGGATGGTAGCCTTGTCATTATGGAAGGTAGTCTGTTGTCAAGATTTTTATTACTACAATGGATTGTAGACTTGTCATTATAGAAGGTAGTCTATTGTCGAGATTTCTTATACTCCAAAGGATTATAGCCTTGTCATTATGGAAGGTAGTCCATTGTCGAGATTTTTGTTACTATAATCGATTGTAGCCTTGTCGTTATGGAAGGTAGCCTGTTGTCGATATCTTTGATACTCCAATGGATGGAAGCCTAGTCATTATGGAAGGTAGTTTGTTGTCGGGATTTTTGTTACTATAATAGATTGTAGCCTTGTCATCATGGAAGGTATTCTATTGTCGAGATTTTTGTTACTCCAATGGATGGTAGCCTTGTCATTATGGAAGGTAGTTTGTTGTCGAGTTTTTTGTTACTACAATGGATTGTAGCTTTCTCGTTATGGAAGGTAGTCGGTTGTTGATATCTTTGTTACTCCAATGGATGGTAGCCTAGTCATTATGGAAGGTAGTCTATTGTCGAGATTTATATTATTCTAATATATTGTAGCCTTGTCATTATGGAAGGTAGGGTGTTGTCAATATTTTTGTTATTCAAATGGATGGTAGCCTTGTAATTATGGAAGGTAGTCAGTTGTCAAGATTTCTGTTACTCCAATGGATGGTAGCCTTGTAATGATGGAAGGTAGTCTATTGTCGAGACTTTTGTCACTACAATGGATGGTAGCCTTGTCATTATGGAAGGTAGTCTGTTGTCAAGATTTTTGTTACTACAATGGATTGTAGACTTGTCATTATGGAAGGTAGTCTATTGTCGAGATTTCTTATACTCCAAAGGATTATAGCCTTGTCATTATGGAAGGTAGTCCATTGTCGAGATTTTTGTTACTACAATGGATTGTAGCCTTGTCGTTATGGAAGGTAGCCTGTTGTCGATATCTTTGATACTCCAATGGATGGAAGCCTAGTCATTATGGAAGGTAGTCTGTTGTCGTGATTTTTGTTACTCTATGGGATGGTAGCCTTGTCATTATGGAAGGTAGTGTGTTGTCGATATTTTTGTTATTCCAATGGATGGTAGCCTTGTCATTATGGAAGGTAGTCTGTTGTCGAGATTTCTATTACTCCAATGGATGGTAGCCTTGTCATCATAGAAGGTAATCTATTGTCGAGATTTTTGTTACTAAAATGGATGGTAGCCTTGTCATTATGAAAGGTAGTCTGTTGTCGAGATTTTTGTTACTACACAGGATTGTAGCCTTGTCGTTATGGAAGGTTGTCTGTTGTCGATATCTTTGTTACTCCAATGGATGGTAGCCTAGTCATTATATAAGGTAGTCTGTTGTCGAGATTTTTGTTAGTCTAAGGGATGGTCGCCTTGTCATTATGGAAGGTAGTGTGTTGTCGATATTTTTTATATTCCAATGGATGGGAGCCTTGTCATTATAGAACGTAGTCTGTTGTCTAGATTTTTGTTATTCCAATGGATGGTAGCCTTGTCAGTATGAAAGGTAGTCTATTGTCGATATTTTTGTTACTCCAATGGATGGTATCCTAGTCATTATGGAAGGTAGTCTGTTGTCGAGATTTTTATTACTCTAAGGGATGGTAGCCTTGTCATTATGGAAGGTAGTATGTCATCGATATCTTTGTTACTCCAATGGATGGTAGCCTTTTCATTATGGAAGGTAGTCTTTTGTCGTGATTTTTGTTACTCTAAGGGATTGTAGCCTTGTCGTTATAGAAGGTAGTTTGTTGTCGATATCTTTGTTACTCCAATGGATGGTAGCCTAGTCATTATAGAAGGTAGTCTGTTGTCTAGATTATTGTGTCTCTAAGGGATGGTAGCCTTATCATTATGTAAGGTAGTGTGTTGTCGATATTTTTGTTATTCCAATGGATGGTAGCCTTGTCATTATGAAAGGTAGTTTGTTGTCGAGATTTTTGTTACTCCAATGGATGGTAGCCTTGTCATTATGGAAGGTAAGGTGTTGTTGATATTTTTGTTATTCAAATGGATGTTAGCCTTGTAATTATGGAAGGTAGTCAGTTGTCGAGATTTCTGTTACTCCAATGGATGGTAGCCTTTTCATGATGGAAGGTAGTCTATTGTCGAGA
Organism: Vicia faba; assembly: GCA_948472305.1. Lineage (NCBI taxonomy): Eukaryota > Viridiplantae > Streptophyta > Magnoliopsida > Fabales > Fabaceae > Vicia > Vicia faba. The sequence continues at coordinate 535,601,952 of OX451741.1, forward strand.
TTTTTGTTACTACAATGGATGGTAGCCTTGTCATTATGGAAGGTAGTCTGTTGTCGAGATTTTTGATACTCCAATGAATGGAAGCCTAGTCATTATGAAAGGTAGTCTGTTGTCGATATCTTTGATACTCCAATGGATGGAAGCCTAGTCATTATGGAAGGTAGTCTGTTGTCGAGAATTTTTTTACTCCAATGGATGGTATCCTTGACATCATGGAAGGTATTCTATTGTCGAGATTTTTGTTTCTACAATGGATGGTAGCCTTGTCATTATGGCAGGTAGTTTTTTGTCGAGTTTTTTGTTACTACAATGGATTGTAGCCTTGTCGTTATGTAAGGTAGTCGGTTGTTGATATCTTTGTTACTCCAATGGATGGTAGCCTAGTCATTATGGAAGGTAGTCTATTGTCGAGATTTATATTATTCTAATATATTGTAGCCTTGGTATTATGGAAGGTAGGGTGTTGTCAATATTTTTGTTATTCAAATGGATGGTAGCCTTGTAATTATGGAAGGTAGTCAGTTGTCAAGATTTCTGTTACTCCAATGGATGGTAGCCTTGTCATGATGGAAGGTAGTCTATTGTCGAGACTTTTGTCACTACAATGGATGGTAGCCTTGTCATTATGGAAGGTAGTCTGTTGTCAAGATTTTTGTTACTACAATGGATTGTAGACTTGTCATTATAGAAGGTAGTCTATTGTCGAGATTTCTTATACTCCAAAGGATTATAGCCTTGTCATTATGGAAGGTAGTCCATTGTCGAGATTTTTGTTACTACAATGGATTGTAGCCTTGTCGTTATGGAAGGTAGCCTGTTGTCGATATCTTTGATACTCCAATGGATGGAAGCCTAGTCATTATGGAAGGTAGTTTGTTGTCGGGATTTTTGTTGCTATAATAGATTGTAGCCTTGTCATCATGGAAGGTATTCTATTGTCGAGATTTTTGTTACTCCAATGGATGGTAGCCTTGTCATTATGGAAGGTAGTTTGTTGTCGAGTTTTTTGTTACTACAATGCATTGTAGCCTTCTCGTTATGGAAGGTAGTCGGTTGTTGATATCTTTGTTACTCCAATGGATGGTAGCCTAGTCATTATGGAAGGTAGTCTATTGTCGAGATTTATATTATTCTAATATATTGTAGCCTTGTCATTATGGAAGGTAGGGTGTTGTCAATATTTTTGTTATTCAAATGGATGGTAGCCTTGTAATTATGGAAGGTAGTCAGTTGTCAAGATTTCTGTTACTCCAATGGATGGTAGCCTTGTCATGATGGAAGGTAGTCTATTGTCGAGACTTTTGTCACTACAATGGATGGTAGCCTTGTCATTATGGAAGGTAGTCTGTTGTCAAGATTTTTGTTACTACAATGGATTGTAGACTTGTCATTATAGAAGGTAGTCTATTGTCGAGATTTCTTATACTCCAAAGGATTATAGCCTTGTCATTATGGAAGGTAGTCCATTGTCGAGATTTTTGTTACTACAATGGATTGTAGCCTTGTCGTTATGGAAGGTAGCCTGTTGTCGATATCTTTGATACTCCAATGGATGGAAGCCTAGTCATTATGGAAGGTAGTTTGTTGTCGGGATTTTTGTTGCTATAATAGATTGTAGCCTTGTCATCATGGAAGGTATTCTATTGTCGAGATTTTTGTTACTCCAATGGATGGTAGCCTTGTCATTATGGAAGGTAGTTTGTTGTCGAGTTTTTTGTTACTACAATGGATTGTAGCCTTCTCGTTATGGAAGGTAGTCGGTTGTTGATATCTTTGTTACTCCAATGGATGGTAGCCTAGTCATTATGGAAGGTAGTCTATTGTCGAGATTTATATTATTCTAATATATTGTAGCCTTGTCATTATGGAAGGTAGGGTGTTGTCAATATTTTTGTTATTCAAATGGATGGTAGCCTTGTAATTATGGAAGGTAGTCAGTTGTCAAGATTTCTGTTACTCCAATGGATGGTAGCCTTGTCATGATGGAAGGTAGTCTATTGTCGAGACTTTTGTCACTACAATGGATGGTAGCCTTGTCATTATGGAAGGTAGTCTGTTGTCAAGATTTTTGTTACTACAATGGATTGTAGACTTGTCATTATAGAAGGTAGTCTATTGTCGAGATTTCTTATACTCCAAAGGATTATAGCCTTGTCATTATGGAAGGTAGTCCATTGTCGAGATTTTTGTTACTACAATGGATTGTAGACTTGTCGTTATGGAAGGTAGTCTGTTGTCGATATCTTTGATACTCCAATGGATGGAAGCCTAGTCATTATGGAAGGTAGTTTGTTGTCGGGATTTTTGTTACTATAATAGATTGTAGCCTTGTCATCATGGAAGGTATTCTATTGTCGAGATTTTTGTTACTCCAATGGATGGTAGCCTTGTCATTATGGAAGGTAGTTTGTTGTCGAGTTTTTTGTTACTACAATGGATTGTAGCCTACTCGTTATGGAAGGTAGTCGGTTGTTGATATCTTTGTTACTCCAATGGATGGTAGCCTAGTCATTATGGAAGGTATTCTATTGTCGAGATTTATATTATTCTAATATATTGTAGCCTTGTCATTATGGAAGGTAGGGTGTTGTCAATATTTTTGTTATTCAAATGGATGGTAGCCTTGTAATTATGGAAGGTAGTCAGTTGTCAAGATTTCTGTTACTCCAATGGATGGTAGCCTTGTAATGATGGAAGGTAGTCTATTGTCGAGACTTTTGTCACTACAATGGATGGTAGCCTTGTCATTATGGAAGGTAGTCTGTTGTCAAGATTTTTGTTACTACAATGGATTGTAGACTTGTCATTATGGAAGGTAGTCTATTGTCGAGATTTCTTATACTCCAAAGGATTATAGCCTTGAAATTATGGAAGGTAGTCCATTGTCGAGATTTTTGTTACTACAATGGATTGTAGCCTTGTCGTTATGGAAGGTAGCCTGTTGTCGATATCTTTGATACTCCAATGGATGGAAGCCTAGTCATTATGGAAGGTAGTCTGTTGTCGTGATTTTTGTTACTCTATGGGATGGTAGCCTTGTCATTATGGAAGGTAGTGTGTTGTCGATATTTTTGTTATTCCAATGCATGGTAGCCTTGTCATTATGGAAGGTAGTCTGTTGTCGAGATTTCTGTTACTCCAATGGATGGTAGCCTTGTCATCATAGAAGGTAATCTATTGTCGAGATTTTTGTTACTAAAATGGATGGTAGCCTTGTCATTATGAAAGGTAGTCTGTTGTCGAGATTTTTGTTACTACACAGGATTGTAGCCTTGTCGTTATGGAAGGTTGTCTGTTGTCGATATCTTTGTTACTCCAATGGATGGTAGCCTAGTCATTATATAAGGTAGTCTGTTGTCGAGATTTTTGTTAGTCTAAGGGATGGTCGCCTTGTCATTATGGAAGGTAGTGTGTTGTCGATATTTTTTATATTCCAATGGATGGGAGCCTTGTCATTATAGAACGTAGTCTGTTGTCTAGATTTTTGTTATTCCAATGGATGGTAGCCTTGTCAGTATGAATGGTAGTCTATTGTCGATATTTTTGTTACTCCAATGGATGGTATCCTAGTCATTATGGAAGGTAGTCTGTTGTCGAGATTTTTATTACTCTAAGGGATGGTAGCCTTGTCATTATGGAAGGTAGTATGTCATCGATATCTTTGTTACTCCAATGGATGGTAGCCTTTTCATTATGGAAGGTAGTCTTTTGTCGTGATTTTTGTTACTCTAAGGGATTGTAGCCTTGTCGTTATAGAAGGTAGTTTGTTGTCGATATCTTTGTTACTCCAATGGATGGTAGCCTAGTCATTATAGAAGGTAGTCTGTTGTCTAGATTATTGTGTCTCTAAGGGATGGTAGCCTTATCATTATGTAAGGTAGTGTGTTGTCGATATTTTTGTTATTCCAATGGATGGTAGCCTTGTCATTATGGAAGGTAGTTTGTTGTCGAGATTTTTGTTACTCCAATGGATGGTAGCCTTGTCATTATGGAAGGTAGTGTGTTGTTGATATTTTTGTTATTCAAATGGATGTTAGCCTTGTAATTATGGAAGGTAGTCAGTTGTCGAGATTTCTGTTACTCCAATGGATGGTAGCCTTGTCATGATGGAAGGTAGTCTATTGTCGAGATTTTTGTTAATACAATGGATGGTAGACTTGTCATTATGGAAAGTAGTCTGTTGTCGAGATTTTTGTTACTACAATGGATTGTAGACTTGTCGTTATGGAAGGTAGTCTATTGTCGAGATTTCATATACTCCAAAGGATTGTAGCGTTGTCATTGTTGAAGGTAGTCCATTGTCGAGATTTTTGTTACTACAATGGATGGTAGATTTTTCATCATGGAAGGTAGTCTGTTGTCGAGATTTTTGTTATTCCAATGGATGGTAGCCTTGTCATTATGAAAGGTAGTCTATTGTTGATATTTTTGTTACTATAATAGATTGTAGCCTTGTCATTATGGAAGGTAGTGTGTTGTCGACATTTTTGTTACTCTAATGGATGGTAGCCTTTCAATTATGGAAGGTAGTCTTTTGTCGTGATTTTTGTTACTCTAAGGGATTGTAGCCTTGTCGTTATGGAAGGTAGTCTGTTGTCGATATCTTTGATACTCCAATGGATGGAAGCCTAATCATTATGGAAGGTAGTCTGTTGTCGAGATTTTTTTTACTCCAGTGGATGGTATCCTTGTCATCATGGAAGGTATTCTATTGTCGAGATTCTTGTTACTACAATGGATGGTAGCCTTGTCATTATGGAAGGTAGTCTGTTGTCGAGTTTTTTGTTACTACAATGGATTGTAGCCTTGTCGTTATGGAAGGTAGTCGGTTGTTGATATCTTTGTTACTCCAATGGATGGTAGCCTAGTCATTATGGAAGGTAGTCTATTGTCGAGATTTATATTACTCTAATATATTGTAGCCTTGTCATTATGGAAGGTAAGGTGTTGTCGATATTTTTGTTATTCAAATGGATGGTATGCTTGTAATTATGGAAGGTAGTCAGTTGTCGAGATTTTTGTTACTACAATGGATGGTAGCCTAGTCATTATGGAAGGTAGTCTGTTGTCGAGATTTTTGTTACTACAATGGATTGTAGACTTGTCGTTATGGAATGTAGTCTATTGTCGAGATTTCTTATACTCTAAAGGATTATAGCCTTGTCATTATGGAAGGTAGTCCATTGTCGAGATTTTTGTTACTACAATGGATTGTAGCCTTGTCGTTATGGAAGGTAGTCTGTTGTCGAGATTTTTGATACTCCAATGGATGGAAGCCTAGTCATTATGGAAGGTAGTCTGTTGTCGAGATTTTTGTTACTCTATGGGATGGTAGCCTTGTCATTATGGAAGGTAGTGTATTGTCGATATTTTTTTTATTCCATTGGATGGAAGCCTAGTCATTATGGAAGGTAGTCTGTTGTCGAGATTTTTGTTTCTCCAAGGGATGGTAGCCTTGTCATTATGGAAGGTAGTCTATTGTCGAGATTTTTATTACTCTAAGGGATGGTAGCCTTGTCATTATGGAAGGTAGTATGTCATCGATATCTTTGTTACTCCAATGGATGGTAGCCTTTTCATTATGGAAGGTAGTCTTCTGTCGTGATTTTTTTACTCTAAGCGATTGTAGCCTTGTCATTATGGAAGGTTGTTTGTTGTCGATATCTTTGTTACTCCAATGGATGGTAGCCTAGTCATTATAGAAGGTAGTCTGTTGTCTAGATTATTGTTTCTCTAAGGGATGGTAGCCTTATCATTATGGAAGGTAGTGTGTTGTCGATATTTTTGTTATTCCAATGGATGGTAGCCTTGTCATTATGAAAGGTAGTTTGTTGTCGAGATTTTTGTTACTCCAATGGATGGTAGCCTTGTCATTATGGAAGGTAGGGTGTTGTCGATATTTTTGTTATTCAGATGGATGGTAGCCTTGTAATTATGGAAGGTAGTCAGTTGTCGAGATTTCTGTTACTCCAATGCATGGTAGCCTTGTTTTGATGGAAGGTAGTCTATTGTCGAGATTTTTGTTACTACAATGGATGGTAGCCTTGTCATTATGGAAGGTAGTCTGTTGTCGAGATTTTTGTTACTACAATGGATTGTAGACTTGTCGTTATGGAAGGTAGTCTATTGTCGAGATTTCTTATACTCCAAAGGATTGTAGCGTTGTCATTGTTGAAGGTAGTCCATTGTCGAGATTTTTGTTACTACAATGGATTGTAGCCTTGTCTTTATGGAAGGTAGTCTGTTGTCGATATCTTTGATACTTCAATGGATGGAAGCCTAGTCATTATGGAAGGTAGTCTGTTGTCGATATTTTTTTTACTCTATAGGATGGTAGCCTTGTCATTATGGAAGGTAGTGTGTTGTCGATTTTTTTGTTATTCCAATGGATGGTAGCCTTGTCATCATGGAAGGTAGTCTGTGGTCGAGATTTTTTTTATTCCAATGGATGGTAGCCTTGTCATTATGAAAGGTAGTCTATTGTCGATATTTTTGTTACTATAATAGATTGTAGCCTTGTCATTATGAAAGGTAGTGTGTTGTCGAGATTTTTGTTACTCCAATGGATGGTATCCTAGTAATTATGGAAGGTAGTCTATTATCGAGATTTTTATTACTCTAAGGGATGGTAGCCTTGTCATTATGGAAGGTAGTATGTCATCGATATCTTTGTTACTCCAATGGATGGTAGCCTTTTCATTATGGAAGGTAGATCAGAAGATGAGACTGTGATTGAAGCAGCCCAGAATAATCTTTGCCCAAACTCTATGCTGATCTTTCAAAGCTCTTATTTTGCTGGAGGGAACCCCATGTGTGAAAATATGCCTTTCTATAACAGCAACATCTGAGCACCTTTATGCCATGTCTATACAGCGAATGCCACCGCCATTGTATCCAATTAGCCTTGCAATGTGATCTTCAGTAATCACAATTTTCTTTCCCATGATATACGAAGTAACCTGATGAGTTGAGGAAGACGCATGTATCCAGAATTCTTTAACCAAGATGGGGAACGTTGGACCCACCAACCTATCAAAGTACCTTTCCCAACCATGTGCCTTAATTTCTTCTGACAAATCAAAGCCATTTTCCTTCAAACTGTTGAAATCTACTATCAATTCTGACAGAACTTCGAAGTTCTTGACCGGAGTGAGGAGCGTTCTGAAAGGAGTCTAATACTGTTCAAAAGAAGCATCTTGTTGGGAACCTGCAGAAGGAGTGCTAGAAGATGCCATGTTCACACAAGGATTTTTGAGAAAAAGCTTGAAAAGGGTTTCTTTGAAAAAAAATTAACACACAGTAAGAACACAGAAAAATGTTGAATATTTGTAAGTGACAATAAAAAAGACTGAATGATGTTTAAGGCATTTAAATAGGTTTCAAAAAATGTTTTGAAAACATAAACGTTTTAAGAGAGTGAATTAAATCATGATTACTCGCATTTAATGTTGGCTGATTTTGGGGGATTTAGAAAGATATTTGGAACAATTACCCATGACATGTGTCTCAATGCATCCAATCAGCGCTTTGCCTTCTCAGAAGTGTGCACGCGTGTTCTGCCTCAGGAATTAGCTGATGACTGGATGAAACTTGTTTGATTTAGTGAACAGCACATCTATCCTTGAAATGAAACGCTCAGATCTTTATGGATAGAATCTGATACAATTTGCATGTCTAAATTTCTGAGAGAAGATTGATCAGAAGTTCACAGTAAAATAAAACAAATTCTGAAGGTTAATATATAAAATTAAAACATTTTAACTCTGGGCAGAGCTTCATGCTGAGTTGATTCAGAATGAAGTTGAACCTATCTTCAGAAAGTGGTTTTGTGAAAATATCAGCCCATTGATGGTCTGTATCAATAAATTTTAAGTTTAAAATTCCTTTCTGAATATAGTCCCTAATGAAATGATGTTTTATTTCTATATGCTTAGCCCTAGAATGCAAAATTGGATTTTTATTTAGGCAAATGGCAGAAGTGTTGTCACAGAGTATAGGAATGTTACTCTCAAATATCTGGAAGTCTTCAAGCTGACTTTTCATCCAGAGCATTTGTGTGCTGCATCCTGCTGCTGCTATGTATTCAGCTTCTGCTGTTGATAGCGCAATTGTGGATTGCCTTTTGCTGGACCAAGAGATTAAATTTTCTCCCAGAAACTGGTAGCTTCCAGAAGTACTTTTACGCTCTACTCTGTCTCCAGCAAAGTCAGCATCACAGTAACCTACTAAGCTGTAATCACTAGATTTTCTATATAATAAACCCAGATTAGTAGTACCTTTCAGATACTTGAAAATTCGCTTAACAGTTGTTAAGTGAGATTCTCTAGGATCTGATTGTAATCTTGCACAAATGCATACAGTGAATAAAATATCAGGCCTTGAAGCCGTCAGATAAAGAAGAGAACCAATCATGCCTCTGTAGACCTTCTGTTCTACCTTTTTGCTTACCGCTTCTCTTTCCAGAATGCACGTGGGATGCATTGGAATCTTTGATGACTTACATTATGAGAGATCAAATTTCTTTAAAAGTTCTCTGAAATATTTGCTCTGATGAATGTAAGTTCCCTCTGGAGTTTGATTGATCTGAATTCCCAGAAAGAATTTCAGTTCCCCCATGAGGCTCATCTCAAATTCTGCCTGCATACACTTAGCAAATTTTCTTCCAAGAGAAGGATTAGTAGATCCAAATATAATATCGTCAACATAAATCAGACACACTAAGATGTCATTCTTAACTGTCTTATTGAATAAGGTTGTGTCCACTTTCCCTCTGGTGAATTCCTTTTCTAACAGAAAGTTACTTAGTCTTTCATACCAAGCTCTGGGAGCTTGTTTCAGACCATACAATGACTTCTGTAGTTTGAAAACATACTCTAGATTTTTTGTACTTTCAAATCCAGGGGGTTGGTGCACATAAACCTCTTCTTCTATATAGCCATATAAGAATGCACTCTTGACATCTATCTGATATAGAGTGATGCCTTTATTAACAACAAAAGAAATTAAAAGTCTGATAGATTCTAACCTGGCGACTGGAGCAAAGGTTTCTTTATAGTCTATCCCCTCTTGCTGACTATAACCTTGTGCTACCAGTCGTGCCTTGTTTCTGATGACTTCACCTTGTTCGTTCAGTTTGTTTCTGAACACCCATTTTGTTCCAACGACGTTGAATCCTTTTAGTCTGGGAACTAGATCCCACACGTCTTTTCTGGTGAATTGATTCACCTCTTCTTGCATTGCTAGAATCCAGTTGTTGTCCAAAAGTGCTTCATCAATTGAAGAAGGTTCAATCAGAGAAAGAAGTCCCATGAGGGATTCTTCAGAGTTTCTGAAGCTGGCTCTTGTTCTGATTGGATCTTCCTTTCTTCCTAAGATTGTTTCTTCTGGGTGATCCATGCTGCTTCTGGATAGTCTTTTCTAAGGTTGACCAACAGATGTTGCTGGATTGCTCGCAGTGCCTCTTTCTGATGTTGAAGGAGTGTCTTTTTTGAGAGCTTCTGATGACTTATCTTCAGAACTTGTGAATTCAACTTCCATACCTGCAAAGAATTCATTCTGCTTTGAATTTTCAGAGTCAAGCTTATCATCAAAACAAACACTGATTGATTCTTCCACAATCTGTGTTTCTGTATTGTATACTCTGTACCCTCTTGAGCGTTCAGAGTATCCTAACATTATACACTTCTGTGCTTTAGAGTCAAACTTGTTCAAATAATTTTTTGTGTTTAACATAAAACAAGTACATCCAAATGGATGAAAATATGAAATGTTGGGCTTTCTGTTCTTCCATAATTCATATGGAGTCTTTTCCAGAATAGGTCTTATGGAGATTCTATTCTGAATGTAGCACGCTTTGTTTATTGCCTCTGCCCAGAAGATCTTAGCAACATTTGTCTCATTGATCATGGTTCTGGCCATTTCTTGCAATGTTCTGTTCTTTCGTTCTACAACTCCATTTTGTTGGGGAGTTCTAGGACAAGAGAAATCATGCAGAATGCCTCTGTCATTAAAGAATTACTCAAAATCTTTGTTTTCAAATTCTCCACCATGAACAATTCTGAGTTTAACGATTCTAAGATCCTTTTCATTCTGAACTTGGTAACAAAAGGTGACAAACACAGAGTGTGACTCGTCCTTGTGTCTTAAGAACTTTACCCGTGTCCATCTGCTATAGTCATCTACGATTACTAACCCGTACTTCTTGCCACTGACTGAAGCAGTTTTAACTGGTCCAAATAAGTCAATATGCAGAAGTTATAATGGCTTAGAAGTGGAAACAACGTTTTTTGATTTGAAAGCAGGTTTTGCAAACTTGCCTTTCTGACATGCTTCACACAGAGCTTCTGAATTGAACTTCAGATTAGGAAGTCCTCTGACCAGATTGAGTTTGTTAATCTGAGATATTCTTCTGATACTAACATGCCCCAATCTTATGTGCCAAATCCATTGCTCGTTGTTAATAGACAGAAGACACTTTACATTCTGACTTTTCAGTTCAGAAAGTTTTATTTTATAAATGTTGTTTTTCCTCTTTCCATTAAATAGGATAGTCCCATCTTTCTGACTAACAGCTTTACATGATTTTTGATTAAAGATTATATCATAACCGTTATCACTTAATTGACTTATGGATAACAGATTATGCATTAATCCATCTACTAATTGAACATTATTTATAGAGGGAAGATTTCCATTACCTACTGTTCCAGAGCCAATGATCTTTCCCCTCTGATTGCCTCCAAAGCCTACGTGGCCTTCAGGCTTAAGTTCCAGGCTTTGGAACATATGCCTTCTTCCCGTCATGTGTCGTGAGCATCCAGAGTCCTGGTACCATGACTGGTGTTTCTGATTTGCTGCTAAAGATATCTGCAAAATGTATTATTTTATCCTTAGGTACCCATATTTTCTTGGGTCCTGATTTGTTAGTTTTACCAAAACTCTGGTTGAATTTTGGTTTCACAGAATAATTACTACAAGTATATTTAATGTCATGTGTGTGACCATACACGACGTGTGAATTCAGAGGAGTGTGTTTAATAATTAGATCTATGGCATTCTTTGGTGTAGGTACCTTACCTTGGTATCGTATTCCCTTTATGTCGTTTCTGCTAACTCCATAGATCATTGAAGCCATTTTTCTTCTATCTATGCTTTTAGCAAGGAACTTCTGAAAGCTGTGATCATACTCCTTGATGATCTCATCAGCGCTGCTGGGAGTTTCAGAAATTGTTTCCTTATGAGAGTTTTGTAAGAGATTTTCTAATTTTGAAATTTTATTTTTCACCTCAGAATTTTCCAATTTAAGACTCTCAGTTTTATCAGAGTCAGAATCAACATTCCTTTTCAGGTTTCTGAATTTAACTCTGATCTGCTGATATCTTTCCAGAATTTCGTTAAGGCTTTCAGCAAGTTCAGCCTTAGTAAAATTAATTAAAAAGTCAGGGAATACCTCTTCGGTGTCTGATTCAGAGTCTGATTCAGAAGCTTCACTGTCTTCTGATATGTTAGCGATGAGAGCTATGTTTGCTCTCTCATCATCTGATTCTGAGTCAGCTTCAGACGAGTCAGAGTCATCCCATGTAGCCATGAGACTCTTCTTCTTTTCCCTTCCAAACTTCTTTTTGGGCTTTTCCCTCTGAAGCTTTGGACAGTCACTCTTGTAGTGTCCTTGCTCGTTGCATTCATAGCAGATGATGTCCTTGGTGTTTGGCTTTCTGCTTCCTGAAGAGCCTTCAGATTTTCTGTATCCAGAGGAGGAGTCTGACCTTCTGTATCTGGAGGAGGACTCATTCTGATCGGATCTTCTGGTATTCCTGAACTTTCTTTGCCTCTGCTTCCATAGTTGATTCACTCTTCTGGAGAGGAGGGGAAAGTTCGTCTTCTTCTAATGAGGACCCATCAGAAGTTTCTTCAACAACCTGCAAAACTTTGGAGTCAGATTTTCTGTTAGATTTTAAGGCTAAAGGCTTACCTTGCTTTTGAGGTTCATCAGCTTCTAGCTTTATCTCGTGACTTCTGAGGGAGCTGATAAGTTCCTCCAGAGAGATTTTGTTGAGATCTTTAGCTAGCTTCAGCGCTGTAACCATTGGCCTCCACTGTTTTGGCAAGCTTCTGATGATCTTCTTGACATGATCAGCAGTAGAATACCCTTTGTCCAAAACTTTGAGACCAGCCACCAGAATTTGAAATCTTGAGAACATCGTTTCAATTGATTCACTTTCTTCAATTTTGAATGCCTCATACTTCTGAATGAGCGCAAGAGCTTTAGTTTCTTTGACCTGAATGTTTCCTTCATGCGTCATTCTGGGAGAGTCAAACATACTCTTTGCAGTGTCTCTGTTAGATATATTTTCATATTCAACTTAAGAGATGGCGCTGAGAAGAATAGTTTTGGCCTTGTGGTGATTTTTGAAGTCACGCTTTTGTTGATCAGACATTTCCTTCCTGTCAATCTTCTGACCAGTTGCATTCACTGGGTGCGTGTATCCATCTGTCACCATGTCCCACAGATCAGCATCATGTGCCAGAAAGAAGCTTTCTATTCTGTCTTTCCAGTACTCAAAATTCTCTCCATCAAAGACTGGAGGTTTGCCGCTGAATCTGTATCTATCTTCATTGTTGTCATTGCTGGTGTGTTGATATGTTCCTACCATTGTGTTTTTCTGACGCTGGATCTTGTACTGACACGGTTAAGTGTTTTAGCTCAGAACCAGGCGCTCTGATGCCAATTGAAGAAGTGAAAAACACAAGAAGGGGGGTTGAATTGTAAAACTTGAAATCAAATGCAGACAACACGTTATTTTTATCCTGGTTCGTTTGATCTCAAACTACTCCAGTCCACCCGTCAAGGTGATTTCTCCTCTCTTCAACGAGGTCTTAATCCACTATATTCAACTGAATATTACAACTGCTTTAACAACTGCTAAAGCCTTCTTGAGTCTATACCACAGACCGGTTTCTCAAGGAAATTCTTTCTTACAGATAAATGAATACTATGTGTGTTAAATGTTTTCTACAAAAACTTTATATCACAAATGTGATAATACACAAATTAAGCTTATGTGAAACTAGGATGCTATAACTATAGAGTAAGCAATTTGAGAGATATAGCAAGCTGTATGAGTGAGGATGAAGATGATTTTCTTTATGTGTGTAAAGAGTTGTAGAGCATTAGCCAATTCATTTCTCACTTACTTGTTTATATAGCCTTGGAAAAGATACGTTGTAGTCAATTATTCCATTTCAATGCCCATTACATTATTTCCATATTGAGAAGATCTTTGTCTTGGAATTCAGTCGTTGGTAATAAAGTGTCTTGAATGCACAGTACCATTGTCAATTAAGCGTGTTGATTGCCTTTGGCTTATTCTGACGCTTCTAGGTGCTGATGATATTGTTTTAGTCTTAATCAGAGTTTAGAGTATGTTACGCGCAAATCTGTTCATCAAGCATCAGCGTAAGCACATGCTTTGATCTTCTGATGATGGCATATGATATTTCATCTTCTGATGCTGGCATATGATATTTCATCTTCTGATGTTGATGTTGACATTCTTATGCTGATATCCATCAGAGTTTCTATAAATGCACAATATAATTTTTAGTTAGCATATATGTCTCATATGAATTATACAATTTGTTTAATCTAGCATTTTGTTATCATCATAACTTTAACTTAGGGTAGTAGATTCAAACTTTGTTCTAACATGTAGCCTTGTTGTTATGGAAGGTAGTCTGTTCTCGATATCATTGTTACTCTAATGGATGCTAGCCTAGTCATTATGGAAGGTAGTCTGTTGTCGAGATTTTTGATAGTCTAAGGGATGGTAGCCTTCTCATTATGGAAGGTAGTGTGTTGTAGATATTTTTTTATTCCAATCGATGGTAGCCTTCTCATTATGGAAGGTAGTCTGTTGTCGAGATTTTCGTTACTCCAATGGATGGTAGCCTTGTCATTATGGAAGGTAGTCTATTGTCTAGATTTTGTTACTACAATGGATGGTAGCCTTGTCATTATGGAAGGTAGTCTGTTGTCGAGATTTTTGTTAGTACAATGGATTGTAGCGTTGTCATTATGGAAGGTAGTTTATTGTCGATATTTCTTATACTCCAAAGGATTGTAGCCTTGTCATTATGGAAGGTAGTCTATTGTCGAGATTTTTGTTACTACAATGGATTGTGGCCTTGTCGTTATGGAAGGTAGTCTGTTGTCGATATCTTTGTTACTCCAATGGATGGTAACCTTGTAATTATGGAAGGTAGTTTGTTGTCGAGATTTTTGTTACTCCAATGGATGGTAGCCTTGTCATCATGGATGGTAGTCTATTGTCGTGATTTTTGTTACAATAATGGATGGTAGCCTTGTCATTGTGGAAGGTAGTCTGTTGCTGAGATTTTTGTTACTACAATGGATTGTAGGCTTGTCGTTATTGAAGGTAGTCTGTTGTGGATATCTTTGTTACTCTAATGGATGGTAGCCTAGTCATTATGGAAGGTAGTCTGTTGTCGAGATTTTTGTTAGTCTAAGTGATGGTAGCCTTGTCATTATGGAAGGTAGTGTGTTGTCGATATTTTTTTTATTCCAATGGATGGTAGCCTTCTCATTATGGAAGGTAGTCTGTTGTCGAGATTTTCGTTACTCCAATGTATTGTAGCCTTGTCATTATGGAAGGTAGTCTATTGTCGTGATTTTTGTTACTACAATGGATGGTAGCCTTGTCATTGTGGAAGGTAGTCTATTGTTGAGATTTTTGTTACTACAATGGATTGTAGCCTTGTCATTATGGAAGGTAGTCTGTTGTTGATATCTTTGTTACTCCAATGGATGGTATCCTAGTCATTATGGAAGGTAGTCTATTGTCGATATTTTTGTTACTCCATTGGATGGTAGCCTTGTCATTATGGAAGGTAGAGTGTTGTCGATATTTTTGTTATTCCAATGGATGATAGCCTTGTCATTATGGAAGGTAGTCTGTTGTCGTGATTTCTGTTACTCCAATGGATGGTAGCCTTGTCATTATGGAAGGTATTCTATTGTTGAGATTTTTGTTACACCAATGGATGGTAGAATTGTCATTATGGAAGGTAGTGTGTTGTCGTGATTTTTATTACTCTAAGGGATGGTAGCCTTGTCATTATGGAAGGTAGTATGTTGTTGATATCTTTGTTACTCTAATGGATGGTAGCCTAGTCATTATGGAAGGTAGTCTGTTGTCGAGATTTTAGTTACTCTAATGGATGGTAGCCTTGTCATTATGGATGGTAGTCCTTTGTCAAGATTTTTTATACTCCAAAGGATTGTAGCCTTGTCATTATGGAAGGTAGTCTATTGTCGAGATTTTTGTTTCGTCAATGGATTGTAGCCTTGTCGTTATGGAAGGTAGTCTGTTGACCATATCTTTGTTACTCCAATGGATGGAAGCCTCGTCCTTATGGAAGGAAGTCTGATGTCGAGAGTTTTGTTACTCTAAGGGATGGTAGCCTTGTCATTATGGAAGGTTGTCTATTGTCGAGATTTCTTATACTCCAAAGGATTGTAGCCTTGTCATTATGGAATGTTGTCTATTGTCGAAATTTTTGTTACTACAATGGATTGTAGCCTTGTCGTTATGGAAGGTAGTTTGTTGTCGATATCTTTGTTACTTCAATGGATGGAAGCCTAGTCATTATGGAAGGTAGTCTGTTGTCGAGAGTTTTGTTACTCTAAGGGATGGTAGCCTTGTCATTATGGAAGGTAGTGTGTTGTTGATATTTTTGTTATTCCAATGGATGGTAGCCTTGTCATTATGGAAGGTAGTATGTTGTCGAGATTTTTGTTACTCCAATGGATGGTAGCCTTGTCATCATGGAAGGTAGTCTATTGTCGAGATTTTTGTTACTACAATGGATGGTAGCCTTGTCATTATGGAAGGTAGTCTGTTGTCGGGATTTTTGTTACTACAATGGATTATAGCCTTGTCGTTATGGAAGGTAGTCTGTTGTCGATATCTTTGTTACTCCAATGGATGGTAGCCGAGTCATTATGGAAGCTAGTCTGTTGTCGAGATTTTTGTTAGTCTAAGGGATGGTAGCCTTGTCATTATGGAAGGTAGTGTGTTATTGATATTTTTTTTATTCCAATGGATGGTAGCCTTGTCATTATGGAATGTAGTCTGTTGTCGAGATTTTTGTTATTCCAATGGATGGTAGTCTTGTCATTATGAAAGGTAGTCTATTATCGATATTTTTGTTACTATAATAGATTGTAGCCTAGTCATTATGGAAGGTAGTATGTCATCAATATCTTTGTTACTCCAATGGATGGTAGCCTTTTCATTATGGAAGGTAGTCTTTTGTCGTGATTTTTGTTACTCTAAAGGATTGTAGCCTGTCGTTATGGAAGGTAGTTTGTTGTCGATATCTTTGTTACTCCAATGGATGGTAGCCTAGTCATTATAGAAGGTAGTCTGTTGTCAAGATTTTTGTTTCTCTAAGGGATGGTAGCCTTGTCATTATGGAAGGTAGTGTGTTGTCGATATGTTCGTTATTCCAATGGATGGTAGCCTTGTCATTATGGAAGGTAGTCTATTGTCGTGATTTTTGTTACTACAATGGATGGTAGCCTTGTCATTGTGGAAGGTAGTCTGTTGTTGAGATTTTTTATACTACAATGGATTGTAGCTTTGTCGTTATGGAAGGTAGTCTATTGTCGAGATTTTTGTTACTACAATGGATGGTATCCTAGTCATTATGGAAGGTAGTCTGTTGTCGAAATTTTTGTTACTCCATTGTATGGTAGCCTTGTCATTATGGAAGGTAGAGTGTTGTCGATATTTTTGTTATTCCAATGGATGATGGCCTTGTCATTATGGAAGGTAGTCTATTGTCGTGATTTTTGTTACTCCAATGGATGGTAGCCTTGTCATTATGGAAGGTATTCTATTGTTGAGATTTTTGTTACACCAATGGATGGTAGACTTGTCATTATGGAAGGTAGTGTGTTGTCGTGATTTTAATTACTCTAAGGGATGCTAGCCTTGTCATTATGGAAGGTAGTCTGTTGTCGATATTTTTGTTACTACAATGGATTGTAGCCTTGTCGTTATGGAAGGTAGGATGTTGTCGATATCTTTGTTACTCCAATGGATGGTAGCCTAGTCTTTATGGAAGGTAGTCTATTGTCGAGATTTTTGTTAGTCTAAGGGATGGTAGCCTTATCATTATGGAAGGTAGTGTGTTGTCGATATTTTTTTTATTCCAATGGATGGTAGCCTTCTCATTATGGAAGCTAGTCTGTTGTCGAGATTTTCGTTACTCCAATGTATGGTAGCCTTGTCATTATGAAAGGTAGTCTATTGTCGTGATTTTTGTTACTACAATGGATGGTAGATTTGTCATTATGGAAGGTAGTCTGTTGTTGAGATTTTTTTTACTACAATGGATTGTAGCCTTGTCGTTATGGAAGGTAGTCTGTTGTTGATATCTTTGTTACTCCAATAGATGGTGTCCTAGTCATTATGGAAGGTAGTCTGTTGTCGATATTTTTGTTACACCATTGGATGGTAGCCTTGTCATTATGGAAGGTAGAGTGTTGTCGAGATTTTAGTTACTCCAATGGATGGTAGCCTTGTCATTATGGAAGGTAGTCTGTTGTCGTGATTTCTGTTACTTCAATGGATGGTAGTCTTGTCATTATGAAAGGTAGTCTATTATCGATATTTTTGTTACTATAATAGATTGTAGCCTAGTCATTATGGAAGGTAGTATGGCATCAATATATTTGTTACTCCAATGGATAGTAGCCTTTTCATTATGGAAGTTAGTCTGTTGTCGGGATTTTTGTTACTACAATGGATTATAGCCTTGTCGTTATGGAAGGTAGTCTGTTGTCGATATCTTTGTTACTCCAATGGATGGTAGCCTAGTCATTATAGAAGGTAGTCTGTTGTCAAGATTTTTGTTTCTCTAAGGGATGGTAGCCTTGTCATTATGGAAGGTAGTGTGTTGTCGATATTTTCGTTATTCCAATGGATGGTAGCCTTGTCATTATGGAAGGTAGTCTATTGTCGTGATTTTTGTTACTATAATGGATGGTAGCCTTGTCATTGTGGAAGGTAGTCTGTTGTTGAGATTTTTGATACTACAATGGATTGTAGCTTTGTCGTTATCGAAGGTAGTCTATTGTCGAGATTTTTGTTACTACAATGGATGGTATCCTAGTCATTATGGAAGGTAGTCTGTTGTCGATATTTTTGTTACTCCATTGTATGGTAGCATTGTCATTATGGAAGGTAGAGTGTTGTCTATATTTTTGTTATTCCAATGGATGATGGCCTTGTCATTATGGAAGGTAGTCTATTGTCGTGATTTTTGTTACTCCAATGGATGGTAGCCTTCTCATTATGGAAGGTATTCTATTGTTGAGATTTTTGTTACACCAATGGATGGTAGACTTATCATTATGGAAGGTAGTGTGTTGTCGTGATTTTTATTACTCTAAGGGATGCTAGCCTTGTCATTATGGAAGGTAGTCTGTTGTCGATATTTTTGTTACTACAATGGATTGTAGCCTTATCGTTATGGAAGGTAGGATGTTGTCGATATCTTTGTTACTCCAATGGATGGTAGCCTAGTCTTTATGGAAGGTAGTCTATTGTCGAGATTTTTGTTAGTCTAAGGGATGGTAGCCTTATCATTATGGAAGGTAGTGTGTTGTCGATATTTTTTTTATTCCAATGGATGGTAGCCTTCTCATTATGGAAGGTAGTCTGTTGTCGAGATTTTCGTTACTCCAATGTATGGTAGCCTTGTCATTATGGAAGGTAGTCTATTGTCGTGATTTTTGTTACTATAATGGATGGTAGCCTTGTCATTGTGGAAGGTAGTCTTGTGTTGAGATTTTTGTTACTACAATGGATTGTAGCCTTGTCGTTATGGAAGGTAGTCTGTTGTTGATATCTTTGTTACTCCAATGGATGGTATCCTAGTCATTATGGAAGGTAGTCTGTTGTCGATATTTTTGTTACTCCATTGGATGGTAGCCTTGACATTATGGAAGGTAGAGTGTTGTCGAGATTTTAGTTACTCCAGTGGATGGTAGCCTTGTCATTATGGAAGGTAGTCTATTGTCCTGATTTCTGTTACTCCAATGGATGGTAGTCTTGTCATTATGAAAGGTAGTCTATTATCGATATTTTTGTTACTATAATAGATTGTAGCCTAGTCATTATGGAAGGTAGTATGTCATCAATATCTTTGTTACTCCAATGGATGGTAGCCTTTTCATTATGGAAGGTAGTCTTTTGTCGTGATTTTTGTTACTCTAAAGGATTGTAGCCTGTCGTTATGGAAGGTAGTTTGTTTTTGATATCTTTGTTACTCCAATGGATGGTAGCCTAGTCATTATAGAAGGTAGTCTGTTGTCGAGATTTTTGTTTCTCTAAGGGATGGTAGCCTTGTCATTATGGAAGGTAGTGTGTTGTCGATATTTTCGTTATTCCAATGGATGGTAGCCTTGTCATTATGGAAGGTAGTCTATTGTCGTGATTTTTGTTACTACAATGGATGGTAGCCTTGTCATTATGGAAGGTAGTCTGTTGTTTAGATTTTTGATACTACAATAGATTGTAGCTTTGTCATTATGGAAGGTAGTCTATTGTCGAGATTTTTGTTACTACAATGGATGGTATCCTAGTCATTATGGAAGGTAGTCTGTTGTTGATTTTTTTGTTACTTCATTCTATGGTAGCATTGTCATTATGGAAGGTAGAGTGTTGTCGATATTTTTGTTATTCCAATGGATGATGGCCTTATCATTATGGAAGGTAGTCTATTGTCGTGATTTTTGTTACTCCAATGGATGGTAGCCTTGTCATTATGGAAGGTATTCTGTTGATGAGATTTTTGTTACACCAATGGATGGTAGACTTGTCATTATGGAAGGTAGAGGGATGTCGTGATTTTTATAACTCTAAGGGATGCTAGCCTTGTCATTATGGAAGGTAGTCTGTTGTCGATATTTTTGTTACTACAATGGATGGTAGCCTTGTCGTTATGGAAGGTAGGATGTTGTCGATATCTTTGTTACTCCAATGGATGGTAGCCTAGTCTTTATGGAAGGTAGTCTATTGTCGAGATTTTTGTTTCCTCAATGGATTGTAGCCTTGTCTTTATGGAAGGTAGTCTGTTGTCGATATCTTTGTTACTCCAATGGATGGAAGCCTCGTCCTTATGGAAGGAAGTCTGTTGTCGAGAGTTTTGTTACTCTAAGGGATGGTAGCCTTGTCATTATGGAAGGTAGTCTATTGTCGAGATTTCTTATACTCCAAAGGATTGCAGCCTTGTCATTATGGAAGGTAGTCTGTTGTCGATATTTTTGTTACTACAATGGATTGTAGCCTTGTCGTTATGGAAGGTAGGATGTTGTCGATATCTTTGTTACTCCAATGGATGGTATCCTAGTCATTATGGAAGGTAGTCTGTTGTCAATATTTTTGTTACTCCATTGGATGGTAGCCTTGTCATTATGGAAGGTAGAGTGTTGTCGAGATTTTAGTTACTCCAATGGATGGTAGCCTTGTCATTATGGAAGGTAGTCTGTTGTCGTGATTTTTGTTACTACAATGGATGGTAGCCTTGTCATTGTGGAAGGTAGTCTGTTGTTGATATTTTTGTTACTACAATGGATTGTAGCTTTGTCGTTATGGAAGGTAGTCTGTTGTCGATATCTTTGTTACTCCAATGGATGGTATCCTAGTCATTATGGAAGGTAGTCTGTTGTCAATATTTTTGTTACTCCACTGGATGGTAGCCTTGTCATTATGGAAGGTAGAGTGTTGTCGATATTTTTGTTATTCCAATGGTTGATAGCCTTGTCATTATGGAAGGTAATATGTTGTCGTGATTTCTGTTACTCCAATGGATGGTAGCCTTGTCATTATGGAAGGTATTCTATTGTTGAGATTTTTGTTACACCAACGGATGGTAGACTTGTCATTATGGAAGGTAGTGTGTTGTCGTAATTTTTATTACTCTAAGGGATGGTAGCCTTGTCATTATGGAAGGTAGTATGTTGTCGATATCTTTGTTACTCTAATGGATGGTAGCCTAGTCATTATGGAAGGTAGCCTGTTGTCGAGATTTTAGTTACTCTAATGGATGGTAGCCTTGACATTATGGAAGATAGTCCTTTGTCGAGATTTTTTATACTCCAAAGGATTGTAGCCTTGTCATTATGGAAGGTAGTCTATTGTCGAGATTTTTGTTTCCTCAATGGATTGTAGCCTTGTCGTTATGGAAGGTAGTCTGTTGTCGATATCTTTGTTACTCCAATGGATGGAAGCCTCGTCCTTATGGAAGGAAGTCTGTTGTCGAGAGTTTTGTTACTCTAAGGGATGGTAGCCTTGTCATTATGGAAGGTAGTCTATTGTCGAGATTTCTTATACTCCAAAGGATTGTAGCCTTGTCATTATGGAAGGTAGTCTGTTGTCGATATTTTTGTTACTACAATGGATTGTAGCCATGTCGTTATGGAAGGTAGGATGTTGTCGATATCTTTGTTACTCCAATGGATGGTAGCCTAGTCTTTATGGAAGGTAGTCTATTGTCGAGATTTTTGTTAGTCTAAGGGATGGTAGCCTTATCATTATGGAAGGTAGTGTGTTGTCGATATTTTTTTTATTCCAATGGATGGTAGCCTTCTTATTATGGAAGGTAGTCTGTTGTCGAGATTTTCGTTACTCCAATGTATGTTAGCCTTGTCATTATGGAAGGTAGTCTATTGTCGTGATTTTTGTTACTATAATGGATGGTAGCCTTGTCATTGTGGAAGGTAGTCTGTTGTTGAGATTTTTGTTACTACAATGGATTGTAGCCTTGTCGTTATGGAAGGTAGTCTGTTGTTGATATCTTTGTTACTCCAATGGATGGTATCCTAGTCATTATGGAAGGTAGTCTGTTGTCGATATTTTTGTTACTCCATTGGATGGTAGCCTTGACATTATGGAAGGTAGAGTGTTGTCGAGATTTTAGTTACTCCAATGGATGGTAGCCTTGTCATTATGGAAGGTAGTCTATTGTCCTGATTTCTGTTACTCCAATGGATGGTAGTCTTGTCATTATGAAAGGTAGTCTATTATCGATATTTTTGTTACTATAATAGATTGTAGCCTAGTCATTATGGAAGGTAGTATGTCATCAATATCTTTGTTACTCCAATGGATGGTAGCCTTTTCATTATGGAAGGTAGTCTTTTGTCGTGATTTTTGTTACTCTAAAGGATTGTAGCCTGTCGTTATGGAAGGTAGTTTGTTGTCGATATCTTTGTTACTCCAATGGATGGTAGCCTAGTCATTATAGAAGGTAGTCTGTTGTCGAGATTTTTGTTTCTCTAAGGGATGGTAGCCTTGTCATTATGGAAGGTAGTGTGTTGTCGATATTTTCGTTATTCCAATGGATGGTAGCCTTGTCATTATGGAAGGTAGTCTATTGTCGTGATTTTTGTTACTACAATGGATGGTAGCCTTGTCATTATGGAAGGTAGTCTGTTGTTTAGATTTTTGATACTACAATAGATTGTAGCTTTGTCATTATGGAAGGTAGTCTATTGTCGAGATTTTTGTTACTACAATGGATGGTATCCTAGTCATTATGGAAGGTAGTCTGTTGTTGATTTTTTTGTTACTTCATTCTATGGTAGCATTGTCATTATAGAAGGTAGAGTGTTGTCGATATTTTTGTTATTCCAATGGATGATGGCATTGTCATTATGGAAGGTAGTCTATTGTCGTGATTTTTGTTACTCCAATGGATGGTAGCCTTGTCATTATGGAAGGTATTCTGTTGTTGAGATTTTTGTTACACCAATGGATGGTAGACTTGTCATTATGGAAGGTAGAGGGATGTCGTGATTTTTATAACTCTAAGGGATGCTAGCCTTGTCATTATGGAAGGTAGTCTGTTGTCGATATTTTTGTTGCTACAATGGATGGTAGCCTTGTCGTTATGGAAGGTAGGATGTTGTCGATATCTTTGTTACTCCAATGGATGGTAGCCTAGTCTTTATGGAAGGTAGTCTATTGTCGAGATTTTTGTTTCCTCAATGGATTGTAGCCTTGTCGTTATGGAAGGTAGTCTGTTGTCGATATCTTTGTTACTCCAATGGATGGAAGCCTCGTCCTTATGGAAGGAAGTCTGTTGTCGAGAGTTTTGTTACTCTAAGGGATGGTAGCCTTGTCATTATGGAAGGTAGTCTATTGTCGAGATTTCTTATACTCCAAAGGATTGTAGCCTTGTCATTATGGAAGGTAGTCTGTTGTCGATATTTTTGTTACTACAATGGATTGTAGCCTTGTCGTTATGGAAGGTAGGATGTTGTCGATATCTTTGTTACTCCAATGAATGGTATCCTAGTCATTATGGAAGGTAGTCTGTTGTCGATATTTTTGTTACTCCATTGGATGGTAGCCTTGTCATTATGGAAGGTAGAGTGTTGTCGAGAGTTTTGTTACTCTAAGGGATGGTAGCCTTGTCATTATGAAAGGTAGTCTATTGTCGAGATTTCTTATACTCCAAAGGATTGTAGCCTTGTCATTATGGAAGGTAGTCTGTTGTCGATATTTTTGTTACTACAATGGATTGTAGCCTTGTCGTTATGGAAGGTAGGATGTTGTTGATATCTTTGTTACTCCAATGGATGGTATCCTAGTCATTATGGAAGGTAGTCTGTTGTCGATATTTTTGTTACTCCATTGGATGGTAGCCTTGTCATTATGGAAGGTAGAGTGTTGTCGAGATTTTAGTTACTCCAATGGATGGTAGCCTTGTCATTATGGAAGGTAGTCTGTTGTCGTGATTTTTGTTACAACAATGGATGGTAGCCTTGTCATTGTGGAAGGTAGTCTGTTGTTGATATTTTTGTTACTACAATGGATTGTAGCTTTGTCGTTATGGAAGGTAGTCTGTTGTCGATATCTTTGTTACTCCAATGGATGGTATCCTAGTCATTATGGAAGGTAGTCTGTTGTCAATATTTTTGTTACTCCACTGGATGGTAGCCTTGTCATTATGGAAGGTAGAGTGTTGTCGATATTTTTGTTATTCCAATGGTTGATAGCCTTGTCATTATGGAAGGTAATATGTTGTCGTGATTTCTGTTACTCCAATGGATGGTAGCCTTTTCATTATGGAAGGTATTCTATTGTTGAGATTTTTGTTACACCAACGGATGGTAGACTTGTCATTATGGAAGGTAGTGTGTTGTCGTAATTTTTATTACTCTAAGGGATGGTAGCCTTGTCATTATGGAAGGTAGTATGTTGTTGATATCTTTGTTACTCTAATGGATGGTAGCCTAGTCATTATGGAAGGTAGCCTGTTGTCGAGATTTTAGTTACTCTAATGGATGGTAGCCTTGACATTATGGAAGATAGTCCTTTGTCGAGATTTTTTATACTCCAAAGGATTGTAGCCTTGTCATTATGGAAGGTAGTCTATTGTCGAGATTTTTGTTTCCTCAATGGATTGTAGCCTTGTCGTTATGGAAGGTAGTCTGTTGTCGATATCTTTGTTACTCCAATGGATGGAAGCCTCGTCCTTATGGAAGGAAGTCTGTTGTCGAGAGTTTTGTTACTCTAAGGGATGGTAGCCTTGTCATTATGGAAGGTAGTCTATTGTCGAGATTTCTTATACTCCAAAGGATTGTAGCCTTGTCATTATGGAAGGTAGTCTGTTGTCGATATTTTTGTTACTACAATGGATTGTAGCCTTGTCGTTATGGAAGGTAGGATGTTGTCGATATCTTTGTTACTCCAATGGATGGTAGCCTAGTCTTTATGGAAGGTAGTCTATTGTCGAGATTTTTGTTAGTCTAAGGGATGGTAGCCTTATCATTATGGAAGGTAGTGTGTTGTCGATATTTTTTTTATTCCAATGGATGGTAGCCTTCTCATTATGGAAGGTAGTCTGTTGTCGAGATTTTCGTTACTCCAATGTATGGTAGCCTTGTCATTATGGAAGGTAGTCTATTGTCGTGATTTTTGTTACTACAATGGATGGTAGCCTTGTCATTGTGGATGGTAGTCTGTTGTTGAGATTTTTGTTACTACAATGGATTGTAGCCTTGTCGTTATGGAAGGTAGTCTGTTGTTGATATCTTTGTTACTCCAATGGATGGTATCCTAGTCATTATGGAAGGTAGTCTGTTGTCAATATTTTTGTTACTCCACTGGATGGTAGCCTTGTCATTATGGAAGGTAGAGTGTTGTCGATATCTTTGTTACTCCAATGGATGGTAGCCTTGTCATTTTGGAAGGTAGTCTATTGTCGTGATTTTTGTTACTACAATGGATGGTAGCCTTGTCATTGTGGAAGGTAGTCTGTTGTTGATATTTTTGTTACTACAATGGATTGTAGCTTTGTCGTTATGGAAGGTAGTCTGTTGTCGATATCTTTGTTACTCCAATGGATGGTATCCTAGTCATTATGGAAGGTAGTCTGTTGTCAATATTTTTGTTACTCCACTGGATGGTAGCCTAGTCATTATGGAAGGTAGTCTTTTGTCGTGATTTTTGTTACTCTAAAGGATTGTAGCCTGTCGTTATGGAAGGTAGTTTGTTGTCGATATCTTTGTTACTCCAATGGATGGTAGCCTAGTCATTATAGAAGGTAGTCTGTTGTCGAGATTTTTGTTTCTCTAAGGGATGGTAGCCTTGTCATTGTGGAAGGTAGTGTGTTGTCGATATTTTCGTTATTCCAATGGATGGTAGCCTTGTCATTATGGAATGTAGTCTATTGTCGTGATTTTTGTTACTACAATGGATGGTAGCCTTGTCATTGTGGAAGGTAGTCTGTTGTTTAGATTTTTGATACTACAATAGATTGTAGCTTTGTCGTTATGGAAGGTAGTCTATTGTCGAGATTTTTTTTACTACAATGGATGGTATCCTAGTCATTATGGAAGGTAGTCTGTTGTTGATATTTTTGTTACTTCATTGTATGGTAGCCTTGTCATTATGGAAGGTAGTCCGTTGTCGAGATTTTCGTTACTCCAATGTATGGTAGCCTTCTCATTATGGAAGGTAGCCTATTGTCGTGATTTTTGTTACTACAAAGGATGGTAGCCTTGTCATTGTGGATGGTAGTCTGTTGTTGAGATTTATGTTACTACAATGGATTGTAGCCTTGTCGTTATGGAAGGTAGTCTGTTGTTGATATCTTTGTTACTCCAATGGATGGTATCCTAGTCATTATGGAAGGTAGTCTGTTGTCGATATTTTTTTTACTCCATTGGATGCTAGCCTTGTCATTATGGAAGGTATTCTATTATTGAGATTTTTGTTACACCAATGGATGGTAGACTTGTCATTATGGAAGGTAGTGTGTTGTCGTGATTTTTATTACTCTAAGGGATGGTAGCCTTGTCATTATGGAAGGTAGTATGTTGTTGATATCTTTGTTACTCTAATGGATGGTAGCCTAGTCATTATGGAAGGTAGTCTGTTGTCGAGATTTTAGTTACTCTAATGGATGGTAGCCTTGTCATTATGGATGGTAGTCCTTTGTCGAGATTTTTTATACTCCAAATGATTGTAGCCTTGTCATTATGGAAGGTAGTCTATTGTCGAGATTTTTGTTTCCTCAATGGATTATAGCCTTGTCGTTATGGAAGGTAGTCTTTTGACGATATCTTTGTTACTCCAATGGATGGAAGCCTCGTCCTTATGGGAGGAAGTCTGTTGTCGAGAGTTTTGTTACTCTAAGAGATGGTAGCCTTGTCATTATGGAAGGTTGTCTATTGTCGAGATTTCTTTTACTCCAAAGGATTGTAGCCTTGTCATTATGGAAGGTTGTCTATTGTCGAAATTTTTGTTACTACAATGGATTGTAGCCTTGTCGTTATGGAAGGTAGTTTGTTGTCGATATCTTTGTTACTTCAATGGATGGAAGCCTAGTCATTATGGAAGGTAGTCTGTTGTCGAGATTTTTGTTACTCTAAGGGATGGTAGCCTTGTCATTATGGAAGGTAGTGTGTTGTCGATTTTTTTGTTATTCCAATGGATGGTAGCCTTGTCATTATGGAAGGTTGTCTATTGTCGAAATTTTTGTTACTACAATGGATTGTAGCCTTGTCGTTATGGAAGGTAGTTTGTTGTCGATATCTTTGTTACTTCAATGGATGGAAGCCTAGTCATTATGGAAGGTAGTCTGTTGTCGAGATTTTTGTTACTCTAAGGGATGGTAGCCTTGTCGTTATGGAAGGTAGTCTGTTGTCGATATCTTTGTTACTCCAATGGATGGTAGCCTAGTCATTATGGAAGGTAGTTTGTTGTCGAGATTTTTGTTAGTCTAAGGGATGGTATCCTTGTCATTATGGAAGGTAGTGTGTTGTCGAGATTTTCGTTACTCCAATGGATGGTAGCCTTGTCATTATGGAAGGTAGTCTATTGTCGAGATTTTTGTTACTACAATGGATGGTAGCCTTGTCATTGTGGAAGGTAGTCTGTTGTCGAGATTTTTGTTACTACAATGGATTGTAGCCTTGTCGTTATGGAAGGTAGTCTGTCCTCGACATCTTTGTTACTCCAATGGATGGTAGCCTTGTCATTATGGAAGGTAGTCTGTTTTCGAGATTTTTGTTACTAAAATGGATTGTAGCCTTGTCGTTATGGAAGGTAGTTTGTTGTCGATATCTTTGTTACTCCACTGGATGGTATCCTAGTCATTATCGAAGGTAGTATGTTTCCGATATTTTTGTTACTCCATTGGATGGTAGCCTTGTCATTATGGAATGTAGAGTGTTGTCTATATTTTTGTTATTCCAATTGATGGTTGCCTTGTCATTATGGAAGGTAGTCTGTTGTCGTGATTTTTGTTACTCCAATGGATTGTAGCCTTGTCATTAAGAAAGGTATTCTATTGTTGAGATTTTTGTTACACCAATGGATGGTAGACTTATCATTATGGAAGGTAATATGTTTTCGATATCTTTGTTACTCCAATGGATGGTAGCCTTTTGTCGTGATTTTTGTTACTCTAAGGGATTGTAGCCTTGTCGTTATGGAAGGTAGTTTGTTGTTGATATCTTTGTTACTCCAATGGATGGTAGCCTAGTCATTATAGAAGGTAGTCTGTTGTCGAGATTTTTATTTCTCTAAGGGATGGTAGCCTTGTCATTATGGAAGGTAGTGTGTTATCGATATTTTTGTTATTCCAATGGATGGTAGCCTTGTCATTATGGAAGGTAGTCTGTTGTCTAGATTTTTTATAATCCAAAGGATTGTAGCCTTGTCATTATGGAAGGTAGTCTGTTGTCGATATTTTTGTTGCTACAATGGATGGTAGCCTTGTCGTTATGGAAGGTAGGATGTTGTCGATATCTTTGTTACTCCAATGGATGGTAGCCTAGTCTTTATGGAAGGTAGTCTATTGTCGAGATTTTTGTTTCCTCAATGGATTGTAGCCTTGTCGTTATGGAAGGTAGTCTGTTGTCGATATCTTTGTTACTCCAATGGATGGAAGCCTCGTCCTTATGGAAGGAAGTCTGTTGTCGAGAGTTTTGTTACTCTAAGGGATGGTAGCCTAGTCATTATGGAAGGTAGTCTGTTGTCGAGATTTTAGTTACTCTAATGGATGGTAGCCTTGTCATTATGGATGGTAGTCCTTTGTCGAGATTTTTTATACTCCAAATGATTGTAGCCTTGTCATTATGGAAGGTAGTCTATTGTCGAGATTTTTGTTTCCTCAATGGATTATAGCCTTGTCGTTATGGAAGGTAGTCTGTTGACGATATCTTTGTTACTCCAATGGATGGAAGCCTCGTCCTTATGGGAGGAAGTCTGTTGTCGAGAGTTTTGTTACTCTAAGAGATGGTAGCCTTGTCATTATGGAAGGTTGTCTATTGTCGAGATTTCTTATACTCCAAAGGATTGTAGCCTTGTCATTATGGAAGGTTGTCTATTGTCGAAATTTTTGTTACTACAATGGATTGTAGCCTTGTCGTTATGGAAGGTAGTTTGTTGTCGATATCTTTGTTACTTCAATGGATGGAAGCCTAGTCATTATGGAAGGTAGTCTGTTGTCGAGATTTTTGTTACTCTAAGGGATGGTAGCCTTGTCATTATGGAAGGTAGTGTGTTGTCGATTTTTTTGTTATTCCAATGGATGGTAGCCTTGTCATTATGGAAGGTTGTCTATTGTCGAAATTTTTGTTACTACAATGGATTGTAGCCTTGTCGTTATGGAAGGTAGTTTGTTGTCGATATCTTTGTTACTTCAATGGATGGAAGCCTAGTCATTATGGAAGGTAGTCTGTTGTCGAGATTTTTGTTACTCTAAGGGATGGTAGCCTTGTCGTTATGGAAGGTATTCTGTTGTCGATATCTTTGTTACTCCAATGGATGGTAGCCTAGTCATTATGGAAGGTAGTTTGTTGTCGAGATTTTTGTTAGTCTAAGGGATGGTATCCTTGTCATTATGGAAGGTAGTGTGTTGTCGAGATTTTCGTTACTCCAATGGATGGTAGCCTTGTCATTATGGAAGGTAGTCTATTGTCGAGATTTTTGTTACTACAATGGATGGTAGCCTTGTCATTGTGGAAGGTAGTCTGTTGTCGAGATTTTTGTTACTACAATGGATTGTAGCCTTGTCGTTATGGAAGGTAGTCTGTCCTCGATATCTTTGTTACTCCAATGGATGGTAGCCTTGTCATTATGGAAGGTAGTCTGTTTTCGAGATTTTTGTTACTAAAATGGATTGTAGCCTTGTCGTTATGGAAGGTAGTTTGTTGTCGATATCTTTGTTACTCCACTGGATGGTATCCTAGTCATTATCGAAGGTAGTATGTTGCCGATATTTTTGTTACCTCATTGGATGGTAGCCTTGTCATTATGGAATGTAGAGTGTTGTCGATATTTTTGTTATTCCAATTGATGGTTGCCTTGTCATTATGGAAGGTAGTCTGTTGTCGTGATTTTTGTTACTCCAATGGATTGTAGCCTTGTCATTAAGAAAGGTATTCTATTGTTGAGATTTTTGTTACACCAATGGATGGTAGACTTATCATTATGGAAGGTAATATGTTGTCGATATCTTTGTTACTCCAATGGATGGTAGCCTTTTGTCGTGATTTTTGTTACTCTAAGGGATTGTAGCCTTGTCGTTATGGAAGGTAGTTTGTTGTTGATATCTTTGTTACTCCAATGGATGGTAGCCTAGTCATTATAGAAGGTAGTCTGTTGTCGAGATTTTTATTTCTCTAAGGGATGGTAGCCTTGTCATTATGGAAGGTAGTGTGTTATCGATATTTTTGTTATTCCAATGGATGGTAGCCTTGTCATTATGGAAGGTAGTCTGTTGTCGAGATTTTTTATAATCCAAAGGATTGTAGCCTTGTCATTATGGAAGGTAGTCTTTTGTCGTGATTTTTGTTACTCTAAGGGATTGTAGCCTTTTCTTTATGGAAGGTAGTCTGTTGTCGATATCTTTGTTACTCTAATGTATGGTAGCCTAGTCATTATGGAAGGTAGTCTGTTGTCGAGATTTTTGTTTCTCTAAGGGATGGTAGCCTTGTCATTATGGAAGGTAGTGTGTTGTCGATATTTTTGTTATTCCAATGGATGGTAGCCTTGTCATTATGGAAGGTAGTATGTTGTCGAGATTTTTTGTAATCCAAAGGATTGTAGCCTTGTCATTATGGAAGGTAGTCTATTGTCGAGATTTTTGTTTCTCTAAGGGATGGTAGCCTTGTCGTTATGGAAGGTAGTCTGTTGTCGATATCTTTGTTACTCCAATGGATGGTAGCCAAGTCATTATGGAAGGTAGTTAGTTGTCGAAATTTTTGTTAGTCTAAGGGATGGTATCCTTTTCATTATGGAAGGTAGTCTGTTGTCGAGATTTTCGTTACTCCAATGGATGGTAGCCTTGTCATTATGGGAGGTAGTCTATTGTCGAGATTTTTGTTACTACAATGGATGGTAGCCTTGTCGTTGTGGAAGGTAGTCTGTTGTCGAGATTTTTGTTACTACAATGGATTGCAGCCTTGTCGTTATGGAAGGTAGTCTGTCCTCGATATCTTTGTTACTCCAATGGATGGTAACCTTGTCATTATGGAAGGTAGTCTGTTTTCGAGATTTTTGTTACTAAAATGGATTGTAGCCTTGTCGTTATGGAAGGTAGTTTGTTGTCGATATCTTTGTTACTCCACTGGATGGTATCCTAGTCATTATCGAAGGTAGTATGTTGCCGATATTTTTGTTACTCCATTGGATGGTAGCCTTGTCATTATGGAATGTAGAGTGTTGTCGATATTTTTGTTATTCCAATTGATGGTTGCCTTGTCATTATGGAAGGTAGTCTGTTGTCGTGATTTTTGTTACTCCAATGGATTGTAGCCTTGTCATTAAGAAAGGTATTCTATTGTTGAGATTTTTGTTACACCAATGGATGGTAGACTTATCATTATGGAAGGTAATATGTTGTCGATATCTTTGTTACTCCAATGGATGGTAGCCTTTTGTCGTGATTTTTGTTACTCTAAGGGATTGTAGCCTTGTCGTTATGGAAGGTAGTTTGTTGTTGATATCTTTGTTACTCCAATGGATGGTAGCCTAGTCATTATAGAAGGTAGTCTGTTGTCGAGATTTTTATTTCTCTAAGGGATGGAAGCCTTGTCATTATGGAAGGTAGTGTGTTATCGATATTTTTGTTATTCCAATGGATGGTAGCCTTGTCATTATGGAAGGTAGTCTGTTGTCGAGATTTTTTATAATCCAAAGGATTGTAGCCTTGTCATTATGGAAGGTAGTCTTTTGTCGTGATTTTTGTTACTCTAAGGGATTGTAGCCTTTTCTTTATGGAAGGTAGTCTGTTGTCGATATCTTTGTTACTCTAATGTATGGTAGCCTAGTCATTATGGAAGGTAGTCTGTTGTCGAGATTTTTGTTTCTCTAAGGGATGGTAGCCTTGTCATTATGGAAGGTAGTGTGTTGTCGATATTTTTGTTATTCCAATGGATGGTAGCCTTGTCATTATGGAAGGTAGTATGTTGTCGAGATTTTTTGTAATCCAAAGGATTGTAGCCTTGTCATTATGGAAGGTAGTCTATTGTCGAGATTTTTGTTTCTCTAAGGGATGGTAGCCTTGTCGTTATGGAAGGTAGTCTGTTGTCGATATCTTTGTTACTCCAATGGATGGTAGCCAAGTCATTATGGAAGGTAGTTAGTTGTCGAAATTTTTGTTAGTCTAAGGGATGGTATCCTTTTCATTATGGAAGGTAGTCTGTTGTCGAGATTTTCGTTACTCCAATGGATGGTAGCCTTGTCATTATGGGAGGTAGTCTATTGTCGAGATTTTTGTTACTACAATGGATGGTAGCCTTGTCGTTGTGGAAGGTAGTCTGTTGTCGAGATTTTTGTTACTACAATGGATTGCAGCCTTGTCGTTATGGAAGGTAGTCTGTCCTCGATATCTTTGTTACTCCAATGGATGGTAGCCTTGTCATTATGGAAGGTAGTCTGTTTTCGAGATTTTTGTTACTAAAATGGATTGTAGCCTTGTCGTTATGGAAGGTAGTTTGTTGTCGATATCTTTGTTACTCCACTGGATGGTATCCTAGTCATTATCGAAGGTAGTATGTTGCCGATATTTTTGTTACTCCATTGGATGGTAGCCTTGTCATTATGGAATGTAGAGTGTTGTCGATATTTTTGTTATTCCAATTGATGGTTGCCTTGTCATTATGGAAGGTAGTCTGTTGTCGTGATTTTTGTTACTCCAATGGATTGTAGCCTTGTCATTAAGAAAGGTATTCTATTGTTGAGATTTTTGTTACACCAATGGATGGTAGACTTATCATTATGGAAGGTAATATGTTGTCGATATCTTTGTTACTCCAATGGATGGTAGCCTTTTGTCGTGATTTTTGTTACTCTAAGGGATTGTAGCCTTGTCGTTATGGAAGGTAGTTTGTTGTTGATATCTTTGTTACTCCAATGGATGGTAGCCTAGTCATTATAGAAGGTAGTCTGTTGTCGAGATTTTTATTTCTCTAAGGGATGGAAGCCTTGTCATTATGGAAGGTAGTGTGTTATCGATATTTTTGTTATTCCAATGGATGGTAGCCTTGTCATTATGGAAGGTAGTCTGTTGTCGAGATTTTTTATAATCCAAAGGATTGTAGCCTTGTCATTATGGAAGGTAGTCTTTTGTCGTGATTTTTGTTACTCTAAGGGATTGTAGCCTTTTCTTTATGGAAGGTAGTCTGTTGTCGATATCTTTGTTACTCTAATGTATGGTAGCCTAGTCATTATGGAAGGTAGTCTGTTGTCGAGATTTTTGTTTCTCTAAGGGATGGTAGCCTTGTCATTATTGAAGGTAGTGTGTTGTCGATATTTTTGTTATTCCAATGGATTGTAGCCTTGTCATTATGGAAGGTAGTATGTTGTCGAGATTTTTTGTAATCCAAAGGATTGTAGCCTTGTCATTATGGAAGGTAGTCTATTGTCGAGATTTTTGTTTCTCTAAGGGATGGTAGCCTTGTCGTTATGGAAGGTAGTCTGTTGTCGATATCTTTGTTACTCCAATGGATGGTAGCCAAGTCATTATGGAAGGTAGTTAGTTGTCGAGATTTTTGTTAGTCTAAGGGATGGTATCCTTGTCATTATGGAAGGTAGTCTGTTGTCGAGATTTTCGTTACTCCAATGGATGGTAGCCTTGTCATTATGGGAGGTAGTCTATTGTCGAGATTTTTGTTACTACAATGGATGGTAGCCTTGTCGTTGTGGAAGGTAGTCTGTTGTCGAGATTTTTGTTACTACAATGGATTGCAGCCTTGTCGTTATGGAAGGTAGTCTGTCCTCGATATCTTTGTTACTCCAATGGATGGTAGCCTTGTCATTATGGAAGGTAGTCTGTTTTCGAGATTTTTGTTACTAAAATGGATTGTAGCCTTGTCGTTATGGAAGGTAGTTTGTTGTCGATATCTTTGTTACTCCACTGGATGGTATCCTAGTCATTATCGAAGGTAGTATGTTGCCGATATTTTTGTTACTCCATTTGATGGTAGCCTTGTCATTATGGAATGTAGAGTGTTGTCGATATTTTTGTTATTCCAATTGATGGTTGCCTTGTCATTATGGAAGGTAGTCTGTTGTCGTGATTTTTGTTACTCCAATGGATTGTAGCCTTGTCATTAAGAAAGGTATTCTATTGTTGAGATTTTTGTTACACCAATGGATGGTAGACTTATCATTATGGAAGGTAATATGTTGTCGATATCTTTGTTACTCCAATGGATGGTAGCCTTTTGTCGTGATTTTTGTTACTCTAAGGGATTGTAGCCTTGTCGTTATGGAAGGTAGTTTGTTGTTGATATCTTTGTTACTCCAATGGATGGTAGCCTAGTCATTATAGAAGGTAGTCTGTTGTCGAGATTTTTATTTCTCTAAGGGATGGTAGCCTTGTCATTATGGAAGGTAGTGTGTTATCGATATTTTTGTTATTCCAATGGATGGTAGCCTTGTCATTATGGAAGGTAGTCTGTTGTCGAGATTTTTTATAATCCAAAGGATTGTAGCCTTGTCATTATGGAAGGTAGTCTTTTGTCGTGATTTTTGTTACTCTAAGGGATTGTAGCCTTTTCTTTATGGAAGGTAGTCTGTTGTCGATATCTTTGTTACTCTAATGTATGGTAGCCTAGTCATTATGGAAGGTAGTCTGTTGTCGAGATTTTTGTTTCTCTAAGGGATGGTAGCCTTGTCATTATGGAAGGTAGTGTGTTGTCGATATTTTTGTTATTCCAATGGATGGTAGCCTTGTCATTATGGAAGGTAGTATGTTGTCGAGATTTTTTGTAATCCAAAGGATTGTAGCCTTGTCATTATGGAAGGTAGTCTATTGTCGAGATTTTTGTTTCTCTAAGGGATGGTAGCCTTGTCGTTATGGAAGGTAGTCTGTTGTCGATATCTTTGTTACTCCAATGGATGGTAGCCAAGTCATTATGGAAGGTAGTTAGTTGTCGAGATTTTTGTTAGTCTAAGGGATGGTATCCTTGTCATTATGGAAGGTAGTCTGTTGTCGAGATTTTCGTTACTCCAATGGATGGTAGCCTTGTCATTATGAGAGGTAGTCTATTGTCGAGATTTTTGTTACTACAATGGATGGTAGCCTTGTCGTTGTGGAAGGTAGTCTGTTGTCGAGATTTTTGTTACTACAATGGATTGCAGCCTTGTCGTTATGGAAGGTAGTCTGTCCTCGATATCTTTGTTACTCCAATGGATG
This sequence comes from Vicia faba, assembly GCA_948472305.1. NCBI lineage: Eukaryota > Viridiplantae > Streptophyta > Magnoliopsida > Fabales > Fabaceae > Vicia > Vicia faba. Next base: position 535,637,202 of record OX451741.1, read on the forward strand.
GTAGCCTTGTCATTATGGAAGGTAGTCTGTTTTCGAGATTTTTGTTACTAAAATGGATTGTAGCCTTGTCGTTATGGAAGGTAGTTTGTTGTCGATATCTTTGTTACTCCACTGGATGGTATCCTAGTCATTATCGAAGGTAGTATGTTGCCGATATTTTTGTTACTCCATTGGATGGTAGCCTTGTCATTATGGAATGTAGAGTGTTGTCGATATTTTTGTTATTCCAATTGAAGGTTGCCTTGTCATTATGGAAGGTAGTCTGTTGTCGTGATTTTTGTTACTCCAATGGATTGTAGCCTTGTCATTAAGAAAGGTATTCTATTGTTGAGATTTTTGTTACACCAATGGATGGTAGACTTATCATTATGGAAGGTAATATGTTGTCGATATCTTTGTTACTCCAATGGATGGTAGCCTTTTGTCGTGATTTTTGTTACTCTAAGGGATTGTAGCCTTGTCGTTATGGAAGGTAGTTTGTTGTTGATATCTTTGTTACTCCAATGGATGGTAGCCTAGTCATTATAGAAGGTAGTCTGTTGTCGAGATTTTTATTTCTCTAAGGGATGGTAGCCTTGTCATTATGGAAGGTAGTGTGTTATCGATATTTTTGTTATTCCAATGGATGGTAGCCTTGTCATTATGGAAGGTAGTCTGTTGTCGAGATTTTTTATAATCCAAAGGATTGTAGCCTTGTCATTATGGAAGGTAGTCTTTTGTCGTGATTTTTGTTACTCTAAGGGATTGTAGCCTTTTCTTTATGGAAGGTAGTCTGTTGTCGATATCTTTGTTACTCTAATGTATGGTAGCCTAGTCATTATGGAAGGTAGTCTGTTGTCGAGATTTTTGTTTCTCTAAGGGATGGTAGCCTTGTCATTATGGAAGGTAGTGTGTTGTCGATATTTTTGTTATTCCAATGGATGGTAGCCTTGTCATTATGGAAGGTAGTATGTTGTCGAGATTTTTTGTAATCCAAAGGATTGTAGCCTTGTCATTATGGAAGGTAGTCTATTGTCGAGATTTTTGTTTCTCTAAGGGATGGTAGCCTTGTCGTTATGGAAGGTAGTCTGTTGTCGATATCTTTGTTACTCCAATGGATGGTAGCCAAGTCATTATGGAAGGTAGTTAGTTGTCGAGATTTTTGTTAGTCTAAGGGATGGTATCCTTGTCATTATGGAAGGTAGTCTGTTGTCGAGATTTTCGTTACTCCAATGGATGGTAGCCTTGTCATTATGAGAGGTAGTCTATTGTCGAGATTTTTGTTACTACAATGGATGGTAGCCTTGTCGTTGTGGAAGGTAGTCTGTTGTCGAGATTTTTGTTACTACAATGGATTGCAGCCTTGTCGTTATGGAAGGTAGTCTGTCCTCGATATCTTTGTTACTCCAATGGATGGTAGCCTTGTCATTATGGAAGGTAGTCTGTTTTCGAGATTTTTGTTACTAAAATGGATTGTAGCCTTGTCGTTATGGAAGGTAGTTTGTTGTCGATATCTTTGTTACTCCACTGGATGGTATCCTAGTCATTATCGAAGGTAGTATGTTGCCGATATTTTTGTTACTCCATTGGATGGTAGCCTTGTCATTATGGAATGTAGAGTGTTGTCGATATTTTTGTTATTCCAATTGAAGGTTGCCTTGTCATTATGGAAGGTAGTCTGTTGTCGTGATTTTTGTTACTCCAATGGATTGTAGCCTTGTCATTAAGAAAGGTATTCTATTGTTGAGATTTTTGTTACACCAATGGATGGTAGACTTATCATTATGGAAGGTAATATGTTGTCGATATCTTTGTTACTCCAATGGATGGTAGCCTTTTGTCGTGATTTTTGTTACTCTAAGGGATTGTAGCCTTGTCGTTATGGAAGGTAGTTTGTTGTTGATATCTTTGTTACTCCAATGGATGGTAGCCTAGTCATTATAGAAGGTAGTCTGTTGTCGAGATTTTTATTTCTCTAAGGGATGGTAGCCTTGTCATTATGGAAGGTAGTGTGTTATCGATATTTTTGTTATTCCAATGGATGGTAGCCTTGTCATTATGGAAGGTAGTCTGTTGTCGAGATTTTTTATAATCCAAAGGATTGTAGCCTTGTCATTATGGAAGGTAGTCTTTTGTCGTGATTTTTGTTACTCTAAGGGATTGTAGCCTTTTCTTTATGGAAGGTAGTCTGTTGTCGATATCTTTGTTACTCTAATGTATGGTAGCCTAGTCATTATGGAAGGTAGTCTGTTGTCGAGATTTTTGTTTCTCTAAGGGATGGTAGCCTTGTCATTATGGAAGGTAGTGTGTTGTCGATATTTTTGTTATTCCAATGGATGGTAGCCTTGTCATTATGGAAGGTAGTATGTTGTCGAGATTTTTTGTAATCCAAAGGATTGTAGCCTTGTCATTATGGAAGGTAGTCTATTGTCGAGATTTTTGTTTCTCTAAGGGATGGTAGCCTTGTCGTTATGGAAGGTAGTCTGTTGTCGATATCTTTGTTACTCCAATGGATGGTAGCCAAGTCATTATGGAAGGTAGTTAGTTGTCGAGATTTTTGTTAGTCTAAGGGATGGTATCCTTGTCATTATGGAAGGTAGTCTGTTGTCGAGATTTTCGTTACTCCAATGGATGGTAGCCTTGTCATTATGAGAGGTAGTCTATTGTCGAGATTTTTGTTACTACAATGGATGGTAGCCTTGTCGTTGTGGAAGGTAGTCTGTTGTCGAGATTTTTGTTACTACAATGGATTGCAGCCTTGTCGTTATGGAAGGTAGTCTGTCCTCGATATCTTTGTTACTCCAATGGATGGTAGCCTTGTCATTATGGAAGGTAGTCTGTTTTCGAGATTTTTGTTACTAAAATGGATTGTAGCCTTGTCGTTATGGAAGGTAGTTTGTTGTCGATATCTTTGTTACTCCACTGGATGGTATCCTAGTCATTATCGAAGGTAGTATGTTGCCGATATTTTTGTTACTCCATTGGATGGTAGCCTTGTCATTATGGAATGTAGAGTGTTGTCGATATTTTTGTTATTCCAATTGATGGTTGCCTTGTCATTATGGAAGGTAGTCTGTTGTCGTGATTTTTGTTACTCCAATGGATTGTAGCCTTGTCATTAAGAAAGGTATTCTATTGTTGAGATTTTTGTTACACCAATGGATGGTAGACTTATCATTATGGAAGGTAATATGTTGTCGATATCTTTGTTACTCCAATGGATGGTAGCCTTTTGTCGTGATTTTTGTTACTCTAAGGGATTGTAGCCTTGTCGTTATGGAAGGTAGTTTGTTGTTGATATCTTTGTTACTCCAATGGATGGTAGCCTAGTCATTATAGAAGGTAGTCTGTTGTCGAGATTTTTATTTCTCTAAGGGATGGTAGCCTTGTCATTATGGAAGGTAGTGTGTTATCGATATTTTTGTTATTCCAATGGATGGTAGCCTTGTCATTATGGAAGGTAGTCTGTTGTCGAGATTTTTTATAATCCAAAGGATTGTAGCCTTGTCATTATGGAAGGTAGTCTTTTGTCGTGATTTTTGTTACTCTAAGGGATTGTAGCCTTTTCTTTATGGAAGGTAGTCTGTTGTCGATATCTTTGTTACTCTAATGTATGGTAGCCTAGTCATTATGGAAGGTAGTCTGTTGTCGAGATTTTTGTTTCTCTAAGGGATGGTAGCCTTGTCATTATGGAAGGTAGTGTGTTGTCGATATTTTTGTTATTCCAATGGATGGTAGCCTTGTCATTATGGAAGGTAGTATGTTGTCGAGATTTTTTGTAATCCAAAGGATTGTAGCCTTGTCATTATGGAAGGTAGTCTATTGTCGAGATTTTTGTTTCTCTAAGGGATGGTAGCCTTGTCGTTATGGAAGGTAGTCTGTTGTCGATATCTTTGTTACTCCAATGGATGGTAGCCAAGTCATTATGGAAGGTAGTTAGTTGTCGAGATTTTTGTTAGTCTAAGGGATGGTATCCTTGTCATTATGGAAGGTAGTCTGTTGTCGAGATTTTCGTTACTCCAATGGATGGTAGCCTTGTCATTATGGGAGGTAGTCTATTGTCGAGATTTTTGTTACTACAATGGATGGTAGCCTTGTCGTTGTGGAAGGTAGTCTGTTGTCGAGATTTTTGTTACTACAATGGATTGCAGCCTTGTCGTTATGGAAGGTAGTCTGTCCTCGATATCTTTGTTACTCCAATGGATGGTAGCCTTGTCATTATGGAAGGTAGTCTGTTTTCGAGATTTTTGTTACTAAAATGGATTGTAGCCTTGTCGTTATGGAAGGTAGTTTGTTGTCGATATCTTTGTTACTCCACTGGATGGTATCCTAGTCATTATCGAAGGTAGTATGTTGCCGATATTTTTGTTACTCCATTGGATGGTAGCCTTGTCATTATGGAATGTAGAGTGTTGTCGATATTTTTGTTATTCCAATTGATGGTTGCCTTGTCATTATGGAAGGTAGTCTGTTGTCGTGATTTTTGTTACTCCAATGGATTGTAGCCTTGTCATTAAGAAAGGTATTCTATTGTTGAGATTTTTGTTACACCAATGGATGGTAGACTTATCATTATGGAAGGTAATATGTTGTCGATATCTTTGTTACTCCAATGGATGGTAGCCTTTTGTCGTGATTTTTGTTACTCTAAGGGATTGTAGCCATGTCGTTATGGAAGGTAGTTTGTTGTTGATATCTTTGTTACTCCAATGGATGGTAGCCTAGTCATTATAGAAGGTAGTCTGTTGTCGAGATTTTTATTTCTCTAAGGGATGGAAGCCTTGTCATTATGGAAGGTAGTGTGTTATCGATATTTTTGTTATTCCAATGGATGGTAGCCTTGTCATTATGGAAGGTAGTCTGTTGTCGAGATTTTTTATAATCCAAAGGATTGTAGCCTTGTCATTATGGAAGGTAGTCTTTTGTCGTGATTTTTGTTACTCTAAGGGATTGTAGCCTTTTCTTTATGGAAGGTAGTCTGTTGTCGATATCTTTGTTACTCTAATGTATGGTAGCCTAGTCATTATGGAAGGTAGTCTGTTGTCGAGATTTTTGTTTCTCTAAGGGATGGTAGCCTTGTCATTATGGAAGGTAGTGTGTTGTCGATATTTTTGTTATTCCAATTGATGGTTGCCTTGTCATTATGGAAGGTAGTCTGTTGTCGTGATTTTTGTTACTCCAATGGATTGTAGCCTTGTCATTAAGAAAGGTATTCTATTGTTGAGATTTTTGTTACACCAATGGATGGTAGACTTATCATTATGGAAGGTAATATGTTGTCGATATCTTTGTTACTCCAATGGATGGTAGCCTTTTGTCGTGATTTTTGTTACTCTAAGGGATTGTAGCCATGTCGTTATGGAAGGTAGTTTGTTGTTGATATCTTTGTTACTCCAATGGATGGTATTCTAGTCATTATAGAAGGTAGTCTGTTGTCGAGATTTTTATTTCTCTAAGGGATGGAAGCCTTGTCATTATGGAAGGTAGTGTGTTATCGATATTTTTGTTATTCCAATGGATGGTAGCCTTGTCATTATGGAAGGTAGTCTGTTGTCGAGATTTTTTATAATCCAAAGGATTGTAGCCTTGTCATTATGGAAGGTAGTCTTTTGTCGTGATTTTTGTTACTCTAAGGGATTGTAGCCTTTTCTTTATGGAAGGTAGTCTGTTGTCGATATCTTTGTTACTCTAATGTATGGTAGCCTAGTCCTTATGGAAGGTAGTCTGTTGTCGATATTTTTGTTTCTCTAAGGGATGGTAGCCTTGTCATTATGGAAGGTAGTGTGTTGTCGATATTTTTGTTATTCCAATTGATGGTTGCCTTGTCATTATGGAAGGTAGTCTGTTGTCGTGATTTTTGTTACTCCAATGGATTGTAGCCTTGTCATTAAGAAAGGTATTCTATTGTTGAGATTTTTGTTACACCAATGGATGGTAGACTTATCATTATGGAAGGTAATATGTTGTCGATATCTTTGTTACTCCAATGGATGGTAGCCTTTTGTCGTGATTTTTGTTACTCTAAGGGATTGTAGCCTTGTCGTTATGGAAGGTAGTTTGTTGTTGATATCTTTGTTACTCCAATGGATGGTAGCCTAGTCATTATAGAAGGTAGTCTGTTGTCGAGATTTTTATTTCTCTAAGGGATGGTAGCCTTGTCATTATGGAAGGTAGTGTGTTATCGATATTTTTGTTATTCCAATGGATGGTAGCCTTGTCATTATGGAAGGTAGTCTGTTGTCGAGATTTTTTGTAATCCAAAGGATTGTAGCCTTGTCATTATGGAAGGTAGTCTATTGTCGAGATTTTTGTTTCTCTAAGGGATGGTAGCCTTGTCGTTATGGAAGGTAGTCTGTTGTCGATATCTTTGTTACTCCAATGGATGGTAGCCAAGTCATTATGGAAGGTAGTTAGTTGTCGAGATTTTTGTTAGTCTAAGGGATGGTATCCTTGTCATTATGGAAGGTAGTCTGTTGTCGAGATTTTCGTTACTCCAATGGATGGTAGCCTTGTCATTATGGGAGGTAGTCTATTGTCGAGATTTTTGTTACTACAATGGATGGTAGCCTTGTCGTTGTGGAAGGTAGTCTGTTGTCGAGATTTTTGTTACTACAATGGATTGCATCCTTGTCGTTATGGAAGGTAGTCTGTCCTCGATATCTTTGTTACTCCAATGGATGGTAGCCTTGTCATTATGGAAGGTAGTCTGTTTTCGAGATTTTTGTTACTAAAATGGATTGTAGCCTTGTCGTTATGGAAGGTAGTTTGTTGTCGATATCTTTGTTACTCCACTGGATGGTATCCTAGTCATTATCGAAGGTAGTATGTTGCCGATATTTTTGTTACTCCATTGGATGGTAGCCTTGTCATTATGGAATGTAGAGTGTTGTCGATATTTTTGTTATTCCAATTGATGGTTGCCTTGTCATTATGGAAGGTAGTCTGTTGTCGTGATTTTTGTTACTCCAATGGATTGTAGCCTTGTCATTAAGAAAGGTATTCTATTGTTGAGATTTTTGTTACACCAATGGATGGTAGAATTATCATTATGGAAGGTAATATGTTGTCGATATCTTTGTTACTCCAATGGATGGTAGCCTTTTGTCGTGATTTTTGTTACTCTAAGGGATTGTAGCCTTGTCGTTATGGAAGGTAGTTTGTTGTTGATATCTTTGTTACTCCAATGGATGGTAGCCTAGTCATTATAGAAGGTAGTCTGTTGTCGAGATTTTTATTTCTCTAAGGGATGGTAGCCTTGTCATTATGGAAGGTAGTGTGTTATCGATATTTTTGTTATTCCAATGGATGGTAGCCTTGTCATTATGGAAGGTAGTCTGTTGTCGAGATTTTTTATAATCCAAAGGATTGTAGCCTTGTCATTATGGAAGGTAGTCTTTTGTCGTGATTTTTGTTACTCTAAGGGATTGTAGCCTTTTCTTTATGGAAGGTAGTCTGTTGTCGATATCTTTGTTACTCTAATGTATGGTAGCCTAGTCATTATGGAAGGTAGTCTGTTGTTGAGATTTTTGTTTCTCTAAGGGATGGTAGCCTTGTCATTATGGAAGGTAGTGTGTTGTCGATATTTTTGTTATTCCAATGGATGGTAGCCTTGTCATTATGGAAGGTAGTATGTTGTCGAGATTTTTTGTAATCCAAAGGATTGTAGCCTTGTCATTATGGAAGGTAGTCTATTGTCGAGATTTTTGTTTCTCTAAGGGATGGTAGCCTTGTCGTTATGGAAGGTAGTCTGTTGTCGATATCTTTGTTACTCCAATGGATGGTAGCCAAGTCATTATGGAAGGTAGTTAGTTGTCGAGATTTTTGTTAGTCTAAGGGATGGTATCCTTGTCATTATGGAAGGTAGTCTGTTGTCGAGATTTTCGTTACTCCAATGGATGGTAGCCTTGTCGTTATGGAAGGTAGTCTGTCCTCGATATCTTTGTTACTCCAATGGATGGTAGCCTTGTCATTATGGAAGGTAGTCTGTTTTCGAGATTTTTGTTACTAAAATGGATTGTAGCCTTGTCGTTATGGAAGGTAGTTTGTTGTCGATATCTTTGTTACTCCACTGGATGGTATCCTAGTCATTATCGAAGGTAGTATGTTGCCGATATTTTTGTTACTCCATTGGATGGTAGCCTTGTCATTATGGAATGTAGAGTGTTGTCGATATTTTTGTTATTCCAATTGATGGTTGCCTTGTCATTATGGAAGGTAGTCTGTTGTCGTGATTTTTGTTACTCCAATGGATTGTAGCCTTGTCATTAAGAAAGGTATTCTATTGTTGAGATTTTTGTTACACCAATGGATGGTAGACTTATCATTATGGAAGGTAATATGTTGTCGATATCTTTGTTACTCCAATGGATGGTAGCCTTTTGTCGTGATTTTTGTTACTCTAAGGGATTGTAGCCATGTCGTTATGGAAGGTAGTTTGTTGTTGATATCTTTGTTACTCCAATGGATGGTAGCCTAGTCATTATAGAAGGTAGTCTGTTGTCGAGATTTTTATTTCTCTAAGGGATGGAAGCCTTGTCATTATGGAAGGTAGTGTGTTATCGATATTTTTGTTATTCCAATGGATGGTAGCCTTGTCATTATGGAAGGTAGTCTGTTGTCAAGATTTTTTATAATCCAAAGGATTGTAGCCTTGTCATTATGGAAGGTAGTCTTTTGTCGTGATTTTTGTTACTCTAAGGGATTGTAGCCTTTTCTTTATGGAAGGTAGTCTGTTGTCGATATCTTTGTTACTCTAATGTATGGTAGCCTAGTCATTATGGAAGGTAGTCTGTTGTCGAGATTTTTGTTTCTCTATGGGATGGTAGCCTTGTCATTATGGAAGGTAGTGTGTTGTCGATATTTTTGTTATTCCAATGGATGGTAGCCTTGTCATTATGGAAGGTAGTATGTTGTCGAGATTTTTTGTAATCCAAAGGATTGTAGCCTTGTCATTATGGAAGGTAGTCTATTGTCGAGATTTTTGTTTCTCTAAGGGATGGTAGCCTTGTCGTTATGGAAGGTAGTCTGTTGTCGATATCTTTGTTACTCCAATGGATGGTAGCCAAGTCATTATGGAAGGTAGTTAGTTGTCGAGATTTTTGTTAGTCTAAGGGATGGTATCCTTGTCATTATGGAAGGTAGTCTGTTGTAGAGATTTTCGTTACTCCAATGGATGGTAGCCTTGTCATTATGGGAGGTAGTCTATTGTCGAGATTTTTGTTACTACAATGGATGGTAGCCTTGTCGTTGTGGAAGGTAGTCTGTTGTCGAGATTTTTGTTACTACAATGGATTGCAGCCTTGTCGTTATGGAAGGTAGTCTGTCCTCGATATCTTTGTTACTCCAATGGATGGTAGCCTTGTCATTATGGAAGGTAGTCTGTTTTCGAGATTTTTGTTACTAAAATGGATTGTAGCCTTGTCGTTATGGAAGGTAGTTTGTTGTCGATATCTTTGTTACTCCACTGGATGGTATCCTAGTCATTATCGAAGGTAGTATGTTGCCGATATTTTTGTTACTCCATTGGATGGTAGCCTTGTCATTATGGAATGTAGAGTGTTGTCGATATTTTTGTTATTCCAATTGATGGTTGCCTTGTCATTATGGAAGGTAGTCTGTTGTCGTGATTTTTGTTACTCCAATGGATTGTAGCCTTGTCATTAAGAAAGGTATTCTATTGTTGAGATTTTTGTTACACCAATGGATGGTAGACTTATCATTATGGAAGGTAATATGTTGTCGATATCTTTGTTACTCCAATGGATGGTAGCCTTTTGTCGTGATTTTTGTTACTCTAAGGGATTGTAGCCATGTCGTTATGGAAGGTAGTTTGTTGTTGATATCTTTGTTACTCCAATGGATGGTAGCCTAGTCATTATAGAAGGTAGTCTGTTGTCGAGATTTTTATTTCTCTAAGGGATGGAAGCCTTGTCATTATGGAAGGTAGTGTGTTATCGATATTTTTGTTATTCCAATGGATGGTAGCCTTGTCATTATGGAAGGTAGTCTGTTGTCAAGATTTTTTATAATCCAAAGGATTGTAGCCTTGTCATTATGGAAGGTAGTCTTTTGTCGTGATTTTTGTTACTCTAAGGGATTGTAGCCTTTTCTTTATGGAAGGTAGTCTGTTGTCGATATCTTTGTTACTCTAATGTATGGTAGCCTAGTCATTATGGAAGGTAGTCTGTTGTCGAGATTTTTGTTTCTCTATGGGATGGTAGCCTTGTCATTATGGAAGGTAGTGTGTTGTCGATATTTTTGTTATTCCAATGGATGGTAGCCTTGTCATTATGGAAGGTAGTATGTTGTCGAGATTTTTTGTAATCCAAAGGATTGTAGCCTTGTCATTATGGAAGGTAGTCTATTGTCGAGATTTTTGTTTCTCTAAGGGATGGTAGCCTTGTCGTTATGGAAGGTAGTCTGTTGTCGATATCTTTGTTACTCCAATGGATGGTAGCCAAGTCATTATGGAAGGTAGTTAGTTGTCGAGATTTTTGTTAGTCTAAGGGATGGTATCCTTGTCATTATGGAAGGTAGTCTGTTGTAGAGATTTTCGTTACTCCAATGGATGGTAGCCTTGTCATTATGGGAGGTAGTCTATTGTCGAGATTTTTGTTACTACAATGGATGGTAGCCTTGTCGTTGTGGAAGGTAGTCTGTTGTCGAGATTTTTGTTACTACAATGGATTGCAGCCTTGTCGTTATGGAAGGTAGTCTGTCCTCGATATCTTTGTTACTCCAATGGATGGTAGCCTTGTCATTATGGAAGGTAGTCTGTTTTCGAGATTTTTGTTACTAAAATGGATTGTAGCCTTGTCGTTATGGAAGGTAGTTTGTTGTCGATATCTTTGTTACTCCACTGGATGGTATCCTAGTCATTATCGAAGGTAGTATGTTGCCGATATTTTTGTTACTCCATTGGATGGTAGCCTTGTCATTATGGAATGTAGAGTGTTGTCGATATTTTTGTTATTCCAATTGATGGTTGCCTTGTCATTATGGAAGGTAGTCTGTTGTCGTGATTTTTGTTACTCCAATGGATTGTAGCCTTGTCATTAAGAAAGGTATTCTATTGTTGAGATTTTTGTTACACCAATGGATGGTAGACTTATCATTATGGAAGGTAATATGTTGTCGATATCTTTGTTACTCCAATGGATGGTAGCCTTTTGTCGTGATTTTTGTTACTCTAAGGGATTGTAGCCTTGTCGTTATGGAAGGTAGTTTGTTGTTGATATCTTTGTTACTCCAATGGATGGTAGCCTAGTCATTATAGAAGGTAGTCTGTTGTCGAGATTTTTATTTCTCTAAGGGATGGTAGCCTTGTCATTATGGAAGGTAGTGTGTTATCGATATTTTTGTTATTCCAATGGATGGTAGCCTTGTCATTATGGAAGGTAGTCTGTTGTCGAGATTTTTTATAATCCAAAGGATTGTAGCCTTGTCATTATGGAAGGTAGTCTTTTGTCGTGATTTTTGTTACTCTAAGGGATTGTAGCCTTTTCTTTATGGAAGGTAGTCTGTTGTCGATATCTTTGTTACTCTAATGTATGGTAGCCTAGTCATTATGGAAGGTAGTCTGTTGTCGAGATTTTTGTTTCTCTAAGGGATGGTAGCCTTGTCATTATGGAAGGTAGTGTGTTGTCGATATTTTTGTTATTCCAATGGATGGTAGCCTTGTCATTATGGAAGGTAGTATGTTGTCGAGATTTTTTGTAATCCAAAGGATTGTAGCCTTGTCATTATGGAAGGTAGTCTATTGTCGAGATTTTTGTTTCTCTAAGGGATGGTAGCCTTGTCGTTATGGAAGGTAGTCTGTTGTCGATATCTTTGTTACTCCAATGGATGGTAGCCAAGTCATTATGGAAGGTAGTTAGTTGTCGAGATTTTTGTTAGTCTAAGGGATGGTATCCTTGTCATTATGGAAGGTAGTCTGTTGTCGAGATTTTCGTTACTCCAATGGATGGTAGCCTTGTCATTATGGGAGGTAGTCTATTGTCGAGATTTTTGTTACTACAATGGATGGTAGCCTTATCGTTGTGGAAGGTAGTCTGTTGTCGAGATTTTTGTTACTACAATGGATTGCAGCCTTGTCGTTATGGAAGGTAGTCTGTCCTCGATATCTTTGTTACTCCAATGGATGGTAGCCTTGTCATTATGGAAGGTAGTCTGTTTTCGAGATTTTTGTTACTAAAATGGATTGTAGCCTTGTCGTTATGGAAGGTAGTTTGTTGTCGATATCTTTGTTACTCCACTGGATGGTATCCTAGTCATTATCGAAGGTAGTATGTTGCCGATATTTTTGTTACTCCATTGGATGGTAGCCTTGTCATTATGGAATGTAGAGTGTTGTCGATATTTTTGTTATTCCAATTGATGGTTGCCTTGTCATTATGGAAGGTAGTCTGTTGTCGTGATTTTTGTTACTCCAATGGATTGTAGCCTTGTCATTAAGAAAGGTATTCTATTGTTGAGATTTTTGTTACACCAATGGATGGTAGACTTATCATTATGGAAGGTAATATGTTGTCGATATCTTTGTTACTCCAATGGATGGTAGCCTTTTGTCGTGATTTTTGTTACTCTAAGGGATTGTAGCCATGTCGTTATGGAAGGTAGTTTGTTGTTGATATCTTTGTTACTCCAATGGATGGTAGCCTAGTCATTATAGAAGGTAGTCTGTTGTCGAGATTTTTATTTCTCTAAGGGATGGAAGCCTTGTCATTATGGAAGGTAGTGTGTTATCGATATTTTTGTTATTCCAATGGATGGTAGCCTTGTCATTATGGAAGGTAGTCTGTTGTCGAGATTTTTTATAATCCAAAGGATTGTAGCCTTGTCATTATGGAAGGTAGTCTTTTGTCGTGATTTTTGTTACTCTAAGGGATTGTAGCCTTTTCTTTATGGAAGGTAGTCTGTTGTCGATATCTTTGTAACTCTAATGTATGGTAGCCTAGTCATTATGGAAGGTAGTCTGTTGTCGAGATTTTTGTTTCTCTAAGGGATGGTAGCCTTGTCATTATGGAAGGTAGTGTGTTGTCGATATTTTTGTTATTCCAATGGATGGTAGCCTTGTCATTATGGAAGGTAGTATGTTGTCGAGATTTTTTGTAATCCAAAGGATTGTAGCCTTGTCATTATGGAAGGTAGTCTATTGTCGAGATTTTTGTTTCTCTAAGGGATGGTAGCCTTGTCGTTATGGAAGGTAGTCTGTTATCGATATCTTTGTTACTCCAATGGATGGTAGCCTAGTCATTATGGAAGGTAGTTTGTTGTCGAGATTTTTGTTAGTCTAAGGGATGGTATCCTTGTCATTATGGAAGGTAGTCTGTTGTCGAGATTTTCGTTACTCCAATGGATGGTAGCCTTGTTATTATGGAAGGTAGTCTATTGTCGAGATTTTTGATACTACAATGGATGGTAGCCTTGTCATTGTGGAAGGTAGTCTGTTGTCGAGATTTTTGTTACTACAATGGATTGTAGCCTTGTCGTTATGGAAGGTAGTCTGTCCTCGATATCTTTTTTACTCCAATGGATGGTAGCCTTGTCATTATGGAAGGTAGTCTGTTGTCGAGATTTTTGTTACTAAAATGGATTGTAGCCTTGTCGTTATGGAAGGTAGTTTGTTGTCGATATCTTTGTTACTCCACTGGATGGTATCCTAGTCATTATCGAAGGTAGTATGTTGCCGATATTTTTATTACTCCATTGGATGGTAGCCTTGTCATTATGGAAGGTAGAGTGTTGTCGATATTTTTGTTATTCCAATTGATGGTTGCCTTGTCATTATGGAAGGTATTCTATTGTTGAGATTTTTGTTACACCAATGGATGGTATACTTGTCATTATGGAAGGTAGTATGTTGTCGATATCTTTGTGACTCCAATGGATGGTAGCCTTTTTATTATGGAAGGTAGTCTTTTGTCGTGATTTTTGTTACTCTAAGGGATTGTAGCCTTTTCTTTATGTAAGGTAGTTTGTTGTCGATATCTTTGTTACTCAAATGGATGTTAGACTAGTCATTATGGAAGGTAGTCTGTTGTCGAGATTTTTGTTTCTCTAAGGGATGTTAGCCTTGTCATTATGGAAGGTAGTGTGTTGTCGATATTTTTGTTATTCCAATGGATGGTAGCCTTGTCATTATGGAAGGTAGTCTATTGTCGAGATTTTTGTTACTACAATGGAATGTAGACTTGTCGTTATGGAAGGCAGTCTGTTGTCGATATCTTTGTTACTCCAATGGATGGTAGCCTAGTCATTATGGAAGGTAGTTTGTTGTCGAGATTTTTGTTAGTCTAAGGGATGGTAGCCTTGTCTTTATGGAAGGTAGTTTGTTGTCGAGATTATCGTTACTCCAATGGATGGTAGCCTTGTCATTATGGAAGGTAGTCTATTGTCGAAATTTTTGTTACTAAAATGGATGGTAGCCTTGTCATTGTGGAAGGTAGTCTGTTGTCGAGATTTTTGTTACTACAATGGATTGTAGCCTTGTCGTTATGGAAGGTAGTCTGTCGTCGATATCTTTGTTACTCCAATGGATGGTAGCCTTGTCATTATGGAAGGTAGTTTGTTGTCGAGACTTTGGTTCCTAAAAGGGATTGTAGCCTTGTCGTTATGGAAGGTAGTCTGTTGTCTAGATTTTTGTTACTATAATGGATTGTATCCTTGTCGTTATGGAAGGTAGTCTATTGTCGATATCTTTGTTACTCCAATGGATGGTAGCCTAGTCATTATGGAAGGTAGTCTGTTGTCGAGATTTTTGTTAGTCTAAGGGATGGTAGCCTTGTCATTATGGAAGGTAGTGTGTTGTCGATATTTTTTTTATTCCAATGGATGGTAGCCTTGTCATTATGGAAGGTATTATGTTGTTGAGATTTTTGTTACACCAATGGATGGTAGACTTATCATTATTAAAGGTAGTATGTAGTCGATATCTTTGTGACTCCAATGGATGGTAGCCTTTTCATTATGGAAGGTAGCCTTTTGTCTTGATTTTTGTTACTCTAAGGGATTGTAGCCTTTTCGTTATGGAAGGTAGTTTGTTGTCGATATCTTTGTTACTCCAATGGATGGTAGCCTAGTCATTATGGAAGGTAGTTTGTTGTCGAGATTTTTGTTTCTCTAAGGGATGGTAGCCTTGTCATTATGGAAGGTAGTGTGTTGTCGATATTTTTGTTATTCCAATGGATGGTAGCCTTGTCATTATGGAAGGTAGTCTATTGCCGAGATTTTTTATAATCCAAAGGATTGTAGCCTTGTCGTTATGGAAGGTAGTCTGTCGTCGATATCTTTGTTACTCCAATGGATGGTAGCCTTGTCATTATGGAAGGTAGTTTGTTGTCGAGACTTTGGTTCCTAAAAGGGATTGTAGCCTTGTCGTTATGGAAGGTAGTCTGTTGTCTAGATTTTTGTTACTATAATGGATTGTATCCTTGTCGTTATGGAAGGTAGTCTATTGTCGATATCTTTGTTACTCCAATGGATGGTAGCCTAGTCATTATGGAAGGTAGTCTGTTGTCGAGATTTTTGTTAGTCTAAGGGATGGTAGCCTTGTCATTATGGAAGGTAGTGTGTTGTCGATATTTTTTTTATTCCAATGGATGGTAGCCTTGTCATTATGGAAGGTATTCTATTGTTGAGATTTTTGTTACACCAATGGATGGTAGACTTATCATTATTAAAGGTAGTATGTAGTCGATATCTTTGTGACTCCAATGGATGGTAGCCTTTTCATTATGGAAGGTAGCCTTTTGTCTTGATTTTTGTTACTCTAAGGGATTGTAGCCTTTTCGTTATGGAAGGTAGTTTGTTGTCGATATCTTTGTTACTCCAATGGATGGTAGCCTAGTCATTATGGAAGGTAGTTTGTTGTCGAGATTTTTGTTTCTCTAAGGGATGGTAGCCTTGTCATTATGGAAGGTAGTGTGTTGTCGATATTTTTGTTATTCCAATGGATGGTAGCCTTGTCATTATGGAAGGTAGTCTGTTGTCGAGATTTTTTATAATCCAAAGGATTGTAGCCTTGTCATTATGGAAGGTAGTGTGTTATCGATATTTTTGTTATTCCAATGGATGGTAGCCTTGTCATTATGGAAGGTAGTATGTTGTCGAGATTTTTTGTAATCCAAAGGATTGTAGCCTTGTCATTATGGAAGGTAGTCTATTGTCGAGATTTTTGTTTCTCTAAGGGATGGTAGCCTTGTCGTTATGGAAGGTAGTTTGTTGTCGATATCTTTGTTACTCCAATGGATGGTAGCCAAGTCATTATGGAAGGTAGTTAGTTGTCGAGATTTTTGTTAGTCTAAGGGATGGTATCCTTGTCATTATGGAAGGTAGTCTGTTGTCGAGATTTTCGTTACTCCAATGGATGGTAGCCTTGTCATTATGGGAGGTAGTCTATTGTCGAGATTTTTGTTACTACAATGGATGGTAGCCTTGTCGTTGTGGAAGGTAGTCTGTTGTCGAGATTTTTGTTACTACAATGGATTGCAGCCTTGTCGTTATGGAAGGTAGTCTGTCCTCGATATCTTTGTTACTCCAATGGATGGTAGCCTTGTCATTATGGAAGGTAGTCTATTTTCGAGATTTTTGTTACTAAAATGGATTGTAGCCTTGTCGTTATGGAAGGTAGTTTGTTGTCGATATCTTTGTTACTCCACTGGATGGTATCCTAGTCATTATCGAAGGTAGTATGTTGCCGATATTTTTGTTACTCCATTGGATGGTAGCCTTGTCATTATGGAATGTAGAGTGTTGTCGATATTTTTGTTATTCCAATTGATGGTTGCCTTGTCATTATGGAAGGTAGTCTGTTGTCGTGATTTTTGTTACTCCAATGGATTGTAGCCTTGTCATTAAGAAAGGTATTCTATTGTTGAGATTTTTGTTACACCAATGGATGGTAGACTTATCATTATGGAAGGTAATATGTTGTCGATATCTTTGTTACTCCAATGGATGGTAGCCTTTTGTCGTGATTTTTGTTACTCTAAGGGATTGTAGCCATGTCGTTATGGAAGGTAGTTTGTTGTTGATATCTTTGTTACTCCAATGGATGGTAGCCTAGTCATTATAGAAGGTAGTCTGTTGTCTTGATTTTTATTTCTCTAAGGGATGGAAGCCTTGTCATTATGGAAGGTAGTGTGTTATCGATATTTTTGTTATTCCAATGGATGGTAGCCTTGTCATTATGGAAGGTAGTCTGTTGTCGAGATTTTTTATAATCCAAAGGATTGTAGCCTTGTCATTATGGAAGGTAGTCTTTTGTCGTGATTTTTGTTACTCTAAGGGATTGTAGCCTTTTCTTTATGGAAGGTAGTATGTTGTCGATATCTTTGTTACTCTAATGTATGGTAGCCTAGTCATTATGGAAGGTAGTCTGTTGTCGAGATTTTTGTTTCTCTAAGGGATGGTAGCCTTGTCATTATGGAAGGTAGTGTGTTGTCGATTATTTGTTATTCCAATGGATGGTAGCCTTGTCATTATGGAAGGTAGTATGTTGTCGATATTTTTTGTAATCCAAAGGATTGTAGCCTTGTCATTATGGAAGGTAGTCTATTGTCGAGATTTTTGTTTCTCTAAGGGATGGTAGCCTTGTCGTTATGGAAGGTAGTCTGTTATCGATATCTTTGTTACTCCAATGGATGGTAGCCTAGTCATTATGGAAGGTAGTTTGTTGTCGAGATTTTTGTTAGTCTAAGGGATGGTATCCTTGTCATTATGGAAGGTAGTCTGTTGTCGAGATTTTCGTTACTCCAATGGATGGTAGCCTTGTCATTATGGAAGGTAGTCTATTGTCGAGATTTTTGATACTACAATGGATGGTAGCCTTGTCATTGTGGAAGGTAGTCTGTTGTCGAGATTTTTTTTACTACAATGGATTGTAGCCTTGTCGTTATGGAAGGTAGAGTGTTGTCGATATTTTTGTTATTCCAATTGATGGTTGCCTTGTCATTATGGAAGGTATTCTATTGTTGAGATTTTTGTTACACCAATGGATGGTATACTTGTCATTATGGAAGGTAGTATGTTGTCGATATCTTTGTGACTCCAATGGATGGTAGCCTTTTTATTATGGAAGGTAGTCTTTTGTCGTGATTTTTGTTACTCTAAGGGATTGTAGCCTTTTCTTTATGTAAGGTAGTTTGTTGTCGATATCTTTGTTACTCAAATGGATGTTAGACTAGTCATTATGGAAGGTAGTCTGTTGTCGAGATTTTTGTTTCTCTAAGGGATGTTAGCCTTGTCATTATGGAAGGTAGTGTGTTGTCGATATTTTTGTTATTCCAATGGATGGTAGCCTTGTCATTATGGAAGGTAGTCTATTTTCGAGATTTTTGTTACTAAAATGGATTGTAGCCTTGTCGTTATGGAAGGTAGTTTGTTGTCGATATCTTTGTTACTCCACTGGATGGTATCCTAGTCATTATCGAAGGTAGTATGTTGCCGATATTTTTGTTACTCCATTGGATGGTAGCCTTGTCATTATGGAATGTAGAGTGTTGTCGATATTTTTGTTATTCCAATTGATGGTTGCCTTGTCATTATGGAAGGTAGTCTGTTGTCGTGATTTTTGTTACTCCAATGGATTGTAGCCTTGTCATTAAGAAAGGTATTCTATTGTTGAGATTTTTGTTACACCAATGGATGGTAGACTTATCATTATGGAAGGTAATATGTTGTCGATATCTTTGTTACTCCAATGGATGGTAGCCTTTTGTCGTGATTTTTGTTACTCTAAGGGATTGTAGCCATGTCGTTATGGAAGGTAGTTTGTTGTTGATATCTTTGTTACTCCAATGGATGGTAGCCTAGTCATTATAGAAGGTAGTCTGTTGTCTTGATTTTTATTTCTCTAAGGGATGGAAGCCTTGTCATTATGGAAGGTAGTGTGTTATCGATATTTTTGTTATTCCAATGGATGGTAGCCTTGTCATTATGGAAGGTAGTCCTTTGTCGTGATTTTTGTTACTCTAAGGGATTGTAGCCTTTTCTTTATGGAAGGTAGTCTGTTGTCGATATCTTTGTTACTCTAATGTATGGTAGCCTAGTCATTATGGAAGGTAGTCTGTTGTCGAGATTTTTGTTTCTCTAAGGGATGGTAGCCTTGTCATTATGGAAGGTAGTGTGTTGTCGATTATTTGTTATTCCAATGGATGGTAGCCTTGTCATTATGGAAGGTAGTATGTTGTCGATATTTTTTGTAATCCAAAGGATTGTAGCCTTGTCATTATGGAAGGTAGTCTATTGTCGAGATTTTTGTTACTACAATGGATTGTAGACTTGTCGTTATGGAAGGCAGTCTGTTGTCGATATCTTTGTTACTCCAATGGATGGTAGCCTAGTCATTATGGAAGGTAGTTTGTTGTCGAGATTTTTGTTAGTCTAAGGGATGGTAGCCTTGTCTTTATGGAAGGTAGTTTGTTGTCGAGATTATCGTTACTCCAATGGATGGTAGCCTTGTCATTATGGAAGGTAGTCTATTGTCGAAATTTTTGTTACTAAAATGGATGGTAGCCTTGTCATTGTGGAAGGTAGTCTGTTGTCGAGATTTTTGTTACTACAATGGATTGTAGCCTTGTCGTTATGGAAGGTAGTCTGTCGTCGATATCTTTGTTACTCCAATGGATGGTAGCCTTGTCATTATGGAAGGTAGTTTGTTGTCGAGACTTTGGTTCCTAAAAGGGATTGTAGCCTTGTCGTTATGGAAGGTAGTCTGTTGTCTAGATTTTTGTTACTATAATGGATTGTATCCTTGTCGTTATGGAAGGTAGTCTATTGTCGATATCTTTGTTACTCCAATGGATGGTAGCCTAGTCATTATGGAAGGTAGTCTGTTGTCGAGATTTTTGTTAGTCTAAGGGATGGTAGCCTTGTCATTATGGAAGGTAGTGTGTTGTCGATATTTTTTTTATTCCAATGGATGGTAGCCTTGTCATTATGGAAGGTATTATGTTGTTGAGATTTTTGTTACACCAATGGATGGTAGACTTATCATTATTAAAGGTAGTATGTAGTCGATATCTTTGTGACTCCAATGGATGGTAGCCTTTTCATTATGGAAGGTAGCCTTTTGTCTTGATTTTTGTTACTCTAAGGGATTGTAGCCTTTTCGTTATGGAAGGTAGTTTGTTGTCGATATCTTTGTTACTCCAATGGATGGTAGCCTAGTCATTATGGAAGGTAGTTTGTTGTCGAGATTTTTGTTTCTCTAAGGGATGGTAGCCTTGTCATTATGGAAGGTAGTGTGTTGTCGATATTTTTGTTATTCCAATGGATGGTAGCCTTGTCATTATGGAAGGTAGTCTGTTGTCGAGATTTTTTATAATCCAAAGGATTGTAGCCTTGTCATTATGGAAGGTAGTGTGTTATCGATATTTTTGTTATTCCAATGGATGGTAGCCTTGTCATTATGGAAGGTAGTCTGTTGTCGAGATTTTTTATAATCCAAAGGATTGTAGCCTTGTCGTTATGGAAGGTAGTCTGTCGTCGATATCTTTGTTACTCCAATGGATGGTAGCCTTGTCATTATGGAAGGTAGTTTGTTGTCGAGACTTTGGTTCCTAAAAGGGATTGTAGCCTTGTCGTTATGGAAGGTAGTCTATTGTCTAGATTTTTGTTACTATAATGGATTGTATCCTTGTCGTTATGGAAGGTAGTCTATTGTCGATATCTTTGTTACTCCAATGGATGGTAGCCTAGTCATTATGGAAGGTAGTCTGTTGTCGAGATTTTTGTTAGTCTAAGGGATGGTAGCCTTGTCATTATGGAAGGTAGTGTGTTGTCGATATTTTTTTTATTCCAATGGATGGTAGCCTTGTCATTATGGAAGGTATTCTATTGTTGAGATTTTTGTTACACCAATGGATGGTAGACTTATCATTATTAAAGGTAGTATGTAGTCGATATCTTTGTGACTCCAATGGATGGTAGCCTTTTCATTATGGAAGGTAGCCTTTTGTCTTGATTTTTGTTACTCTAAGGGATTGTAGCCTTTTCGTTATGGAAGGTAGTTTGTTGTCGATATCTTTGTTACTCCAATGGATGGTAGCCTAGTCATTATGGAAGGTAGTTTGTTGTCGAGATTTTTGTTTCTCTAAGGGATGGTAGCCTTGTCATTATGGAAGGTAGTGTGTTGTCGATATTTTTGTTATTCCAATGGATGGTAGCCTTGTCATTATGGAAGGTAGTCTGTTGTCGAGATTTTTTATAATCCAAAGGATTGTAGCCTTGTCATTATGGAAGGTAGTGTGTTATCGATATTTTTGTTATTCCAATGGATGGTAGCCTTGTCATTATGGAAGGTAGTCTGTTGTCGAGATTTTTTATAATCCAAAGGATTGTAGCCTTGTCATTATGGAAGGTAGTCTTTTGTCGTGATTTTTGTTACTCTAAGGGATTGTAGCCTTTTCTTTATGGAAGGTAGTCTGTTGTCGATATCTTTGTTACTCTAATGTATGGTAGCCTAGTCATTATGGAAGGTAGTCTGTTGTCGAGATTTTCGTTTCTCTAAGGGATGGTAGCCTTGTCATTATGGAAGGTAGTCTATTGTCGATATTTTTGTTACTACAATGGATGGTAGCCTTGTCATTGTGGAAGGTAGTCTGTTGTCGAGATTTTTGTTACTACAATGGATTGTAGCCTAGTCGTTATGGAAGGTAGTCTGTCCTCGATATCTTTGTTACTCCAATGGATGGTAGCCTTGTCATTATGGAAGGTAGTCTGTTGTCGAGATTTTTGTTACTAAAATGGATTGTAGCCTTGTCGTTATGGAAGGTAGTTTGTTGTCGATATCTTTGTTACTCCACTGGATGGTATCCTAGTCATTATCGAAGGTAGTATGTTGCCGATATTTTTATTACTCCATTGGATGGTAGCCTTGTCATTATGGAAGGTAGAGTGTTGTCGATATTTTTGTTATTCCAATTGATGGTTGCCTTGTCATTATGGAAGGTAGTCTGTTGTCGTGATTTTTGTTACTCCAATGGATGGTAGCCTTGTCATTATGGAAGGTATTCTATTGTTGAGATTTTTGTTACACCAATGGATGGTATACTTGTCATTATGGAAGGTAGTATGTTGTCGATATCTTTGTGACTCCAATGGATGGTAGCCTTTTTATTATGGAAGGTAGTCTTTTGTCGTGATTTTTGTTACTCTAAGGGATTGTAGCCTTTTCTTTATGTAAGGTAGTTTGTTGTCGATATCTTTGTTACTCAAATGGATGTTAGACTAGTCATTATGGAAGGTAGTCTGTTGTCGAGATTTTTGTTTCTCTAAGGGATGGTAGCCTTGTCATTATGGAAGGCAGTTTCTTGTCGATATCTTTGTTACTCCAATGGATGGTAGCCTAGTCATTATGGAAGGTAGTTTGTTGTCGAGATTTTTGTTAGTCTAAGGGATGGTAGCCTTGTCTTTATGGAAGGTAGTTTGTTGTCGAGATTATCGTTACTCCAATGGATGGTAGCCTTGTCATTATGGAAGGTAGTCTATTGTCGAAATTTTTGTTACTACAATGGATGGTATCCTTGTCATTGTGGAAGGTAGTCTGTTGTCGAGATTTTTGTTACTACAATGGATTGTAGCCTTTTCGTTATGGAAGGTAGTCTGTCGTGGATATCTTTGTTACTCCAATGGATGGTAGCCTTGTCATTATGGAAGGTAGTTTGTTGTCGAGACTTTGGTTCCTAAAAGGGATTGTAGCCTTGTCGTTATGGAAGGTAGTCTGTTGTCTAGATTTTTGTTACTATAATGGATTGTATCCTTGTCGTTATGGAAGGTAGTCTATTGTCGATATCTTTGTTACTCCAATGGATGGTAGCCTAGTCATTATGGAAGGTTGTCTGTTGTCGAGATTTTTGTTAGTCTAAGGGATGTTAGCCTTGTCATTATGGAAGGTAGTGTGTTGTCGATATTTTTTTTATTCCAATGGATGGTAGCCTTGTCATTATGGAAGGTATTCTATTGTTGAGATTTTTGTTACATCAATGGATGGTAGACTTATCATTATTAAAGGTAGTATGTAGTCGATATCTTTGTGACTCCAATGGATGGTAGCCTTTTCATTATGGAAGGTAGCCTTTTGTCTTGATTTTTGTTACTCTAAGGGATTGTAGCCTTTTCGTTATGGAAGGTAGTTTGTTGTCGATATCTTTGTTACTCCAATGGATGGTAGCCTAGTCATTATGGAAGGTAGTTTGTTGTCGAGATTTTTGTTTCTCTAATGGATGGTAGCCTTGTCATTATGGAAGGTAGTGTGTTGTCGATATTTTTGTTATTCGAATGGATGGTAGCCTTGTCATTATGGAAGGTAGTCTGTTGTCGAGATTTTTTATAATCCAAAGGATTGTAGCCTTGTCATTATGGAAGGTAGTCTATTGTCTAGATTTTTGTTACTACAATGGATTGTAGCCTTGTCGTTATGGTAGGTAGTCTGTTGTCGATATCTTTGTTACTCCAATGGATGGTAGCCTAGTCATTATGGAAGGTATTTTGTTGTCGAGATTTTTATTACTCTATGGGATGGTAGCTATGTCATTATGTAAGGTAGTGTGTTCTCGATATTTTTGTTATTCCAATGGATGGTATCCTTGTCATTATGGAAGGTAGTATGTTGTCGAGATTTTTGTTACTCCAATGGATGGTAGCCTTTTCATCAAGGAAGGTATTCTATTGTCGAGATTTTTGTTACTACAATGGATGGTAGTCTTGATATTATGGAAGGTAGTTTGTTGTCGATATCGTTGTTACTCCAATGGATGGTAGCCTAGTCATTATGGAAGGTAGTCTATTGTCGATATTTTTGTTAGTCTAAGGGGTGGTAGCCTTGTCATTATGGAAGGTAGTCTGTTGTCGAGATTTTCGTTACTCCATTGGATGGTAGCCTTTTCATTATGGAAGGTAGTCTATTGTCGAGATTTTTGTTACTACAATGGATGGTAGCCTTGTCATAATGGAAGGTAGTCTGTTGTCGAGATTTTTGTTACTACAATGGATTGTAGCCTTGTCGTTATGGAAGGTAGTCTGTCATCGATATCTTTGTTACTCCAATGGATGGTAGCCTTGTCTTTATGGAAGGTAGTCTGTTGTCGAGATTTTTGTTACTAAAATGGATTGTAGCCTTGTCGTTATGGAAGGTAGTTTGTTGTCGATATCTTTGTTACTCCAATGGATGGTATCCTAGTCATTATCGAAGGTAGTATGTTGCCGAGATTTTTGTTACTCCATTGGATGGTAGCCTTGTCATTATGGAAAGTAGAGTGTTGTCGATATTTTTTTTATTCCAATTGATGGTTGCCTTGTCATTATGGAAGGTAGTCTGTTGTCGTGATTTTTGTTACTCCAATGGATGGTAGCCTTGTCATTATGGAAGGTATTTTATTGTTAAGATTTTTGTTACACCAATGGATGGTAGACTTGTCATTATGGAAGGTAGTATGTTGTCGATATCTTTGTGACTCCAATGGATGGTAGCCTTTTCATTATGGAAGGTAGTCTTTTGTCGTGATTTGTTTTACTCTAAGGGATTGTAGCCTTTTCGTTATGGAAGGTAGTTTGTTTTCGATATCTTTGTTACTCCAATGGATGGTAGCCTAGTCATTATGGAAGGTAGTCTGTTGTCGAGATTTTTGTTTCTCTAAGGGATGGTAGCCTTGTCATTATGGAAGGTACTGTGTTATCGATATTTTTGTTATTCCAATGGATGGTAGCCTTGTCATTATGGAAGGTAGTCTGTTGTCGAGATTTTAAATAATCCAAAGGATTGTAGCCTTGTCATTATGGAAGGTAGTCTATTGTCGAGATTTTTGTTACTACAATGGATTGTAGCCTTGTCGATATGGAAGGTAGTCTGTTGTCGATATCTTTGTTACTCCAATGGATGGTTGCCTAGTCATTATGGAAGGTATTTTGTTGTCGAGATTTTTATTACTCTATGGGATGGTAGCTATGTCATTATGGAAGGTAGTGTGTTTTCGATATTTTTGTTATTCCAATGGATGGTAGGCTTGTCATTATGGAAGGTAGTATGGTGTCGAGATTTTTGTTACTCCAATGGATGGTAGCCTTTTCATCATGGAAGGTATTCTATTGTCGAGATTTTTGTTACTACAATGGATGGTAGCCTTGTCATTATGGAAGGTAGTTTGTTGTCGACATTTTCGTTACTCCAATGGATGGTAGCCTTGTCATTACGGAAGATAGTCTATTGTTGAGATTTTTGTTACTACAATGGATGGTAGCCTTGTCATTGTGGAAGGTAGTCTGTTGTCGAGATTTTTGTTACTACAATGGATTGTAGCCTTGTCGTTATGGAAGGTAGTCTGTCATCCATATCTTTGTTATCCAATGGATGGTAGCCTTGTCATTATGGAAGGTAGTCTGTTGTCGAGATTTTTGTTACTAAAATGGATTGTAGCCTTGTCGTTATGGAAGGTATTTTGTTGTCGATATCTTTGTTACTCCATTGGATGTTATCCTAGTCATTATTGAAGGTAGTATGTTGCCGATATTTTTGTTACTCCATTGGATTGTATCCTTGTCATTATGGAAGGTAAAGTGTTGTCGATATTTTTGTTATTCCAATTGATGGTTGCCTTGTCATTATGGAAGGTAGTCTGTTGTCGTGATTTTTGTTACTCCAATGGATGGTAGCCTTGTCATTACGGAAGGTATTCTATTGTTGAGATTTTTGTTACACCAATGGATGGTATACTTGTCATTATGGAAGGTAGTATGTTGTCGATATCTTTGTGACTCCAATGGATGGTAGCCTTTTCATTATGGAAGGTAGTCTTTTGTCGTGATTTTTGTTACTCTAAGGGATTGTAGCCTTTTCTTTATGGAAGGTAGTTTGTTGTCGATATCTTTGTTACTCTAATGGATGGTAGCCTAGTCATTATGGAAGGTAGTCTGTTGTCGAGATTTTATTTTCTCTTAGGGATGGTAGCCTTCTCATTATGGAAGGTAGTGTGTTGTCGATATTTTTGTCATTCCAATGGATGGTAGCCTTGTCATTATGGAAGGTAGTCTGTTGTCGAGATTTTTTATAATCCAAAGGATTGTAGCCTTGTCATTATGGAAGGTAGTCTATTGTCGAGATTTTTATTACTACAATGGATGGTAGTATTGTCATTATGGAAGGTAGTTTGTTGTCGATATCTTTGTTACTCCAATGGATGGTAGCCTAGTCATTATGGAAGGTAGTCTGTTGTCGAGTTTTTTGTTAGTCTAAGGGGTGGTAGCCTTGTCATTATGGAAGGTAGTCTGTTGTTGAGATTTTCGTTACTCCATTGGATGGTAGCCTTGTCATTATGGAAGGTAGTCTATTGTCGAGATTTTTGTTACTACAATGGATGGTAGCCTTGTCATAATGGAAGGTAGTCTGTTGTCGAGATTTTTGTTACTACAATGGATTGTAGCCTTGTCGTTATGGAAGGTAGTCTGTCGTCGATATCTTTGTTACTCCAATGGATGGTAGCCTTGTCTTTATGGAAGGTAGTCTGTTGTCGAAATTTTTGTTACTAAAATGGATTGTAGCCTTGTCGTTATGGAAGGTAGTTTGTTATCGATATCTTTGTTACTCCAATGGATGGTATCCTAGTCATTATCGAAGGTAGTATGTTGCCGAGATTTTTGTTACTCCATTGGATGGTAGCCTTGTCATTATGGAAGGTAGAGTGTTGTCGATATTTTTGTTATTCCAATTGATGGTTGCCTTGTCATTATGGAAGGTAGTCTGTTGTCGTGAGTTTTGTTACTCCAATGGATGGTAGCCTTGTCATTATGGAAGGTATTTTATTGTTAAGATTTTTGTTACACCAATGGTTGGTAGACTTGTCATTATGGAAGGTAGTATGTTGTCAATATCTTTGTGACTCCAATGGATGGTAGCCTTTTCATTATGGAAGGTAGTCTTTTGTCGTGATTTGTTTTACTCTAAGGGATTGTAGCCTTTTCGTTATGGAAGGTAGTTTGTTGTCGATATCTTTGTTACTCCAATGCATGGTAGCCTAGTCATTGTGGAAGGTAGTCTGTTGTCGAGATTTTTGTTTCTCTAAGGGATGGTAGCCTTGTGATTATGGAAGGTAGTGTGTTATCGATATTTTTGTTATTCCAATGGATGGTAGCCTTGTCATTATGGAAGGTAGTCTGTTGTCGAGATTTTTTATAATCCAAAGGATTGTAGCCTTGTCATTATGGAAGGTAGTCTATTGTCGAGATTTTTGTTACTACAATGGATTGTAGCCTTGTCGTTATGAAAGGTAGTCTGTTGTCGATATCTTTGTTACTCCAATGGATGGTTGCCTAGTCATTATGGAAGGTATTTTGTTGTCGAGATTTTTATTACTCTATGGGATGGTAGCTATGTCATTACGGAAGGTAGTGTGTTTTCGATATTTTTGTTATTCCAATGGATGGTAGCCTTGTCATTATGGAAGGTAGTATGTTGTCGAGATTTTTGTTACTCCAATGGATGGTAGCCTTTTCATCATGGAAGGTATTCTATTGTCGAGATTTTTGTTACTACAATGGATGGTAGCCTTGTCATTATGGAAGGTAGTTTGTTGTCGAGATTTTCGTTACTCCAATGGATGGTAGCCTTGTCATTACGGAAGATAGTCTATTGTCGAGATTTTTGTTACTACAATGGATGGTAGCCTTGTCATTGTGGAAGGTAGTCTGTTGTCGAGATTTTTGTTACTACAATGGATTGTAGCCTTGTCGTTATGGAAGGTAGTCTGTCGTCGATATCTTTGTTATCCAATGGATGGTAGCCTTGTCATTATGGAAGGTAGTCTGTTGTCGAGATTTTTGTTACTAAAATGGATTGTAGCCTTGTCGTTATCGAAGGTATTTTGTTGTCGATATCTTTGTTACTCCATTGGATGTTATCCTAGTCACTATCGAAGGTAGTATGTTGCCGATATTTTTGTTACTCCATTGGATGGTATCCTTGTCATTATGGAAGGTAGAGTGTTGTCGATATTTTTGTTATTCCAATTGATGGTTGCCTTGTCATTATGGAAGGTAGTCTGTTGTCGTGATTTTTGTTACTCCAATGGATGGTAGCCTTGTCATTATGGAAGGTATTCTATTGTTGAGATTTTTGTTACACCAATGGATGGTATACTTGTCATTATGGAAGGTAGTATGTTGTCGATATCTTTGTGACTCCAATGGATGGTAGCCTTTTCATTATGGAAGGTAGTCTTTTGTCGTGATTTTTGTTACTCTAAGGGATTGTAGCCTTTTCTTTATGGAAGGTAGTCTGTTGTCGATATCTTTGTTACTCTAATGGATGGTAGCCTAGTCATTATGGAAGGTAGTCTGTTGTCGAGATTTTTTTTTCTCTTAGGGATGGTAGCCTTGTCATTATGGAAGGTATTGTGTTGTCTATATTTTTGTCATTCCAATGGATGGTAGCCTTGTCATTATGGAAGGTAGTCTGTTGTCGGGATTTTTTATAATCCAAAGGGTTGTAGCCTTGTCATTATGGAAGGTAGTCTATTGTCGAGATTTTTATTACTACAATGGATTGTAGCCTTGTCGTTATGGAAGGTAGTCTGTTGTCGATATCTTTGTTACTCCAATGGATGGTAGCCTAGTCATTATGGAAGGTAGTCTGTTGTCGAGTTTTTTGTTAGTCTAAGGGGTGGTAGCCTTGTCATTATGGAAGGTAGTCTGTTGTTGAGATTTTCGTTACTCCATTGGATGGTAGCCTTGTCATTATGGAAGGTAGTCTATTGTCGAGATTTTTGTTACTACAATGGATGGTAGCCTTGTCATAATGGAAGGTAGTCTGTTGTCGAGATTTTTGTTACTACAATGGATTGTAGCCTTGTCGTTATGGAAGGTAGTCTGTCGTCGATATCTTTGTTACTCCAATGGATGGTAGCCTTGTCTTTATGGAAGGTAGTCTGTTGTCGAAATTTTTGTTACTAAAATGGATTGTAGCCTTGTCGTTATGGAAGGTAGTTTGTTATCGATATCTTTGTTACTCCAATGGATGGTAGCCTAGTCATTATGAAAGGTAGTCTGTTGTCGAGATTTTTGTTACTCCATTGGATGGTAGCCTTGTCATTATGGAAGGTAGAGTGTTGTCGATATTTTTGTTATTCCAATTGATGGTTGCCTTGTCATTATGGAAGGTAGTCTGTTGTCGTGAGTTTTGTTACTCCAATGGATGGTAGCCTTGTCATTATGGAAGGTATTTTATTGTTAAGATTTTTGTTACACCAATGGTTGGTAGACTTGTCATTATGGAAGGTAGTATGTTGTCAATATCTTTGTGACTCCAATGGATGGTAGCCTTTTCATTATGGAAGGTAGTCTTTTGTCGTGATTTGTTTTACTCTAAGGGATTGTAGCCTTTTCGTTATGGAAGGTAGTTTGTTGTCGATATCTTTGTTACTCCAATGCATGGTAGCCTAGTCATTGTGGAAGGTAGTCTGTTGTCGAGATTTTTGTTTCTCTAAGGGATGGTAGCCTTGTGATTATGGAAGGTAGTGTGTTATCGATATTTTTGTTATTCCAATGGATGGTAGCCTTGTCATTATGGAAGGTAGTCTGTTGTCGAGATTTTTTATAATCCATAGGATTGTAGCCTTGTCATTATGGAAGGTAGTCTATTGTCGAGATTTTTGTTACTACAATGGATTGTAGCCTTGTCGTTATGAAAGGTAGTCTGTTGTCGATATCTTTGTTACTCCAATGGATGGTTGCCTAGTCATTATGGAAGGTATTTTGTTGTCGAGATTTTTATTACTCTATGGGATGGTAGCTATGTCATTACGGAAGGTAGTGTGTTTTCGATATTTTTGTTATTCCAATGGATGGTAGCCTTGTCATTATGGAAGGTAGTATGTTGTCGAGATTTTTGTTACTCCAATGGATGGTAGCCTTTTCATCATGGAAGGTATTCTATTGTCGAGATTTTTGTTACTACAATGGATGGTAGCCTTGTCATTATGGAAGGTAGTTTGTTGTCGAGATTTTCGTTACTCCAATGGATGGTAGCCTTGTCATTACGGAAGATAGTCTATTGTCGAGATTTTTGTTACTACAATGGATGGTAGCCTTGTCATTGTGGAAGGTAGTCTGTTGTCGAGATTTTTGTTACTACAATGGATTGTAGCCTTGTCGTTATGGAAGGTAGTCTGTCGTCGATATCTTTGTTATCCAATGGATGGTAGCCTTGTCATTATGGAAGGTAGTCTGTTGTCGAGATTTTTGTTACTAAAATGGATTGTAGCCTTGTCGTTATCGAAGGTATTTTGTTGTCGATATCTTTGTTACTCCATTGGATGTTATCCTAGTCACTATCGAAGGTAGTATGTTGCCGATATTTTTGTTACTCCATTGGATGGTATCCTTGTCATTATGGAAGGTAGAGTGTTGTCGATATTTTTGTTATTCCAATTGATGGTTGCCTTGTCATTATGGAAGGTAGTCTGTTGTCGTGATTTTTGTTACTCCAATGGATGGTAGCCTTGTCATTATGGAAGGTATTCTATTGTTGAGATTTTTGTTACACCAATGGATGGTATACTTGTCATTATGGAAGGTAGTATGTTGTCGATATCTTTGTGACTCCAATGGATGGTAGCCTTTTCATTATGGAAGGTAGTCTTTTGTCGTGATTTTTGTTACTCTAAGGGATTGTAGCCTTTTCTTTATGGAAGGTAGTCTGTTGTCGATATCTTTGTTACTCTAATGGATGGTAGCCTAGTCATTATGGAAGGTAGTCTGTTGTCGAGATTTTTTTTTCTCTTAGGGATGGTAGCCTTGTCATTATGGAAGGTATTGTGTTGTCTATATTTTTGTCATTCCAATGGATGGTAGCCTTGTCATTATGGAAGGTAGTCTGTTGTCGGGATTTTTTATAATCCAAAGGATTGTAGCCTTGTCATTATGGAAGGTAGTCTATTGTCGATATTTTTATTACTACAATGGATTGTAGCCTTGTCGTTATGGAAGGTAGTCTGTTGTTGATATCTTTGTTACTCCAATGGATGTTAGCCTAGTCATTATGGAAGGTAGTCTGTTGTCGAGATTTTTTTTAGTCTAAGGGATGGTAGCCTTGTCATTATGGAAGGTAGTCTATTGTCGAGATTTTTGTTACTACAATGGATGGTAGCCTTGTCATTGTGGAAGGTAGTCTGTTGTCGAGATTTTTGTTACTACAATGGATTGTAGCCTTGTCGTTATGGAAGGTAGTCTGTCGTCGATATCTTTGTTACTTCAATGGATGGTAGCCTTGTCATTATGGAAGGTAGTCTGTTGTCGAGATTTTGGTTACTAAAATGGATTGTAGCCTTGTCGTTATGGAAGGTAGTTTGTTGTCGGGATTTTTGTTACTATAATGGATTGTAGCCTTGTCCTTATGGAAGGTAGTCTGTTGTCGATATCTTTGTTACTCCAATGGATGGTAGCCTAGTCATTATGAAAGGTAGTCTGTTGTCGAGATTTTTGTTAGTCTAAGGGATGGTAGCCTTGTCATAATGGAAGGTAGTGTGTTGTCGATATTTTTTTTATTCCAATGGATTATAGCCTTGTCATTATGGAAGGTATTTTATTGTTAAGATTTTTGTTACACCAATGGATGGTAGACTTGTCATTATGGAAGGTAGTATGTTGTCGATATCTTTGTGACTCCAATGGATGGTAGACTTTTCATTATGGAATGTAGCCTTTTGTCGTGATGTTTGTTACTCTAAGGGATTGTAGCCTTTTCGTTATGGAAGGTAGTTTGTTGTCGATATCTTTGTTACTCCAATGGATGGTAGCCTAGTCATTATGGAAGGTAGTCTGTTGTCGAGATTTTTGTTTCTCTAAGGGATGGTAGCCTTATCATTATGGAAGGTAGTGTGTTATCGATATTTTTGTTATTCCAATGGATGGTAGCCTTGTCATTATGGAAGGTAGTCTGTTGTCGAGATTTTTTATAATCCAAAGGATTGTAGCCTTGTCATTATGGAAGGTAGTCTATTGTCGAGATTTTTGTTACTACAATGGATTGTAGCCTTGTCGTTATGGAAGGTAGTCTGTTGTCGATATCTTTGATACTCCAATGGATGGTTGCCTAGTCATTATGGAAGGTATTTTGTTGTCGAGATTTTTATTACTCTATGGGATGGTAGCTATGTCATTATGGAAGGTAGTGTGTTTTCGATATTTTTGTTATTCCAATGGATGGTAGCCTTGTCATTATGGAAGGTAGTATGTTGTCGAGATTTTTGTTACTCCAATGGATGGTAGCCTTTTCATCATGGAAGGTATTCTATTGTCGAGATTTTTGTTACTACAATGGATGGTAGCCTTGTCATTATGGAAGGTAGTTTGTTGTCGAGATTTTCGTTACTCCAATGGATGGTAGCCTTGTCATTACGGAAGATAGTCTATTGTCGAGATTTTTGTTACTACAATGGATGGTAGCCTTGTCATTGTGGAAGGTATTATGTTGTCGAGATTTTTTTACTACAATGGATTGTAGCCTTGTCGTTATGGAAGGTAGTCTGTCGTCGATATCTTTGTTATCCAATGGATGGTAGCCTTGTCATTATGGAAGGTAGTCTGTTGTCGAGATTTTTGTTAGTCTAAGGGATGGTAGCCTTGTCATAATGGAAGGTAGTGTGTTGTCAATATTTTTTTTATTCCAATGGATTATAGCCTTGTCATTATGGAAGGTATTCTATTGTTGAGATTTTTGTTACACCAATGGATGGTAGACTTGTCATTATGGAAGGTAGTATGTTGTTGATATCTTTGTGACTCCAATGGATGGTAGCCTTTTCATTATGGAATGTAGCCTTTTGTCGTGATTTTTGTTACTCTAAGGGATTGTAGCCTTTTCGTTATGGAAGGTAGTTTGTTGTCGATATCTTTGTTACTCCAATGGATGGTAGCCTAGTCATTATGGAAGGTAGTTTGTTGTCGAGATTTTTGTTTCTCTAAGGGATGGTAGCCTTGTCATTATGGAAGGTAGTGTGTTGTCGATATTTTTGTTATTCCAATGGATGGTAGCCTTGTCATTATGGAAGGTAGTCTATTGTCGAGATTTTTTATAATCCAAAGGATTGTAGCCTTGTCATTATGGAAGGTAGTCTATTGTCGAGATTTTTGTTACTACAATGGGTTGTAGCCTTGTCGTTATGGAAGGTAGTCTGTTGTCGATATCTTTGTTACTCCAATGGATGGTAGCCTAGTCATTATGGAAGGTATTTTGTTGTCGAGATTTTTATTACTCTATGGGATGGTAGCTATGTCATTATGTAAGGTAGTGTGTTGTCAATATTTTTGTTATTCCAATGGATGGTAGCCTTGTCATTATGGAAGGTAGTATGTTGTCGAGATTTTTGTTACTCCAATGGATGTAGCCTTTTCATCATGGAAGGTATTCTATTGTCGAGATTTTTGTTACTACAATGGATGGTAGTCTTGTAATTATGGAAGATAGTTTGTTGTCGATATCTTTATTACTCCAATGGATGGTAGCCTAGTCATTATGGAAGGTAGTCTGTTGTCAAGATTTTTGTTAGTCTAAGGGATGGTACCCTTGTCATTATGGAAGGTAGTCTGTTGTCGAGATTTTGGTTACTCCAATGGATGGTAGCCTTGTCATTATGGAAGGTAGTCTATTGTCGAGATTTTTGTTACTACAATGGATGGTAGCCTTGTCATTGTGGAAGGTAGTCTGTTGTCGAGATTTTTGTTACTACAATGGATTGTAGCCTTGTCGTTTTGGAAGGTAGTCTGTCGTCAATATCTTTGTTACTCCAATGGATGGTAGCCTTGTCTTTATGGAAGGTAGTCTGTTGTCGAGATTTTTGTTACTAAAATGGATTGTAGCCTTGTCGTTATGGAAGGTAGTTTATTGTCGATATCTTTGTTACTCCAATGGATGGTATCCTAGTCATTATCGAAGGTAGTATGTTGCCAAGATTTTTGTTACTCCATTGGATGGTAGCCTTGTCATTATGGAAGGTAGAGTGTTGTCGATATTTTTGTTATCCCAATTGATGGTTACCTTGTCATTATGGAAGGTAGTCTGTTGTCGTGATTTTTGTTACTCCAATGGATGGTAGCCTTGTCATTATGGAAGGTATTCTATTGTTAAAATTTTTGTTACACCAATGGATGGTAGACTTGTCATTATGGAAGGTAGTATGTTGTCGATATCTTTGTGACTCCAATGGATGGTAGCCTTTTCATTATGGAAGGTAGTCTTTTGTCGTGATTAGTTTTACTCTAAGGGATTGTAGCATTTTCGTTATGGAAGGTAGTTTGTTGTCGATATCTTTGTTACTCCAATGGATGGTAGCCTAGTCATTATGGAAGGTAGTCTGTTGTCGAGATTTTTGTTTCTCTAAGGGATGGTAGCCTTGTCATTATGGAAGGTAGTGTGTTATCGATATTTTTGTTATTCCAATGGATGGTAGCCTTGTCATTATGGAAGGTAGTCAGTTGTCGAGATTTTTTATAATCCAAAGGATTGTAGCCTTGTCATTATCGAAGGTAGTCTATTGTCGAGATTTTTGTTACTACAATGGATTGTAGCCTTGTAGTTATGGAAGGTAGTTTGTTGTTGATATCTTTGTTACTCTAATGGATGGTAGCCTAGTCATTATGGAAGGTATTTTGTTGTCGACATTTTTATTACTCTATGGGATGGTAGCTATGTCATTATGGAAGGTAGTGTGTTGTCGATATTTTCGTTATTCCAATGGGTGGTAGCCTTGTCATTATGGAAGGTAGTATGTTGTCGAGATTTTTGTTACTCCAATGGATGGTAGCCTTTTCATCATGGAAGGTATTCTATTGTCGAGATTTTTGTTACTACAATGGATGGTAGCCTTGTCATTATGGAAGGTAGTCTGTTGTCGAGATTTTCGTTACTCCAATGGATGATAGCCTTGTCATTACGGAAGGTAGTCTATTGTCGAGATTTTTCTTACTACACTGGATGGTAGCCTTGTCATTGTGGAAGGTAGTCTATTGTCGAGATTTTTGTTACTATAATGGATTGTAGCCTTATCGTTATGGAAGGTAGTCTGTTGTCGATATCTTTGTTACTCCAATGGATGGAAGCCTAGTCATTATGGAAGGTAGTCTGTTGTCGAGATTTTTGATACTCTAAGGGATGGTAGCCTTGTCATTATGGAAGGTAGTGTGTTTTCGATATTTTTGTTATTCCAATGGATGGTAGCCTTGTCATTATGAAAGGTAGTCTGTTGTCGAGATTTTTGTTACTCTAATGGATGGTAGCCTTGTAATCATGGAAGGTAGTCTATTGTCGAGATTTTTGTTACTATCATGGATGGTAGCCTTGTCATTATGGAATGTAGTCTGTTGTCGAGATTTTTGTTACTATAATGGATTGTAGCCTTGTCGTTATGGAAGGTAGTCTGTTGTCGATATCTTTGTTACTCCAATGGATGGTAGCCTAGTCATTATGGAAGGTAGTCTATTGTCGAGATTTTTGTTAGTCTAAGGGATGGTATCCTTGTCATTATGGAAGGTAGTGTGTTATTGATATTTTTTTTATTCCAATGGATGGTAGCCTTGTCATTATGGAAGGTATTTTATTGTTAAGATTTTTGTTACACTAATGCATGGTAAATTTGTCATTATGGAAGGTAGTATGTTGTCGATATCTTTGTTACTCCAATGGATGGTAGCCTTTTCATTATGGAAGGTAGTCTTTTGTCGTGATTTTTGTTACTCTAAGGGATTGTAGCCTTTTCGTTATGGAAGGTAGTTTGTTGTCGATATTTTTTTTATTCCAATGGATGGTAGCCTTGTCATTATGGAAGGTAGTCTCTTGTCGAGATTTTTTATAATCCAAAGGATTGTAGCCTTGTCATTATGGAAGGTAGTCTATTGTCGAGATTTTTGTTACTACAATGGATTGTAGCCTTGTCGTTATGGAAGGTAGTCTATTGTCGATATCTTTGTTACTCCAATGGATGGTAGCCTAGTCATTATGGAATGTATTTTGTTGTCGAGATTTTTATTACTCTGTGGGATGGTAGCTATGTCATTATGTAAGGTAGTGTGTTGTCGATATTTTTGTTATTCCAATGGATGGTAGCCTTGTCATTATGGAAGGTAGTATATTGTCGAGATTTTTGTTACTCCAATGGATGGTAGCCTTTTCATCATGGAAGGTATTCTAATGTCGAGATTTTTGTTACTACAATGGAGGGTAGCCTTGTCATTATGGAAGGTAGTCTGTTGTCGATATCTTTGTTACTCCAATGGATGGAAGCCTAGTCATTATGGAAGGAAGTCTGTTGTCGAGATTTTTGTTACTCTAAGGGATGGTAGCCTTGTCATTATGTAAGGTAGTGTGTTGTCGATATTTTTGTTATTCCAATGGATGGTAGCCTTATCATTATGGAAGGTAGTATGTTGTCGAGATTTTTGTTACTCCAATGGATGGTAGCCTTGTCATCATGGAAGGTAGTCTATTGTCGAGATTTTTGTTACTACAATGGATGGTAGCCTTGTCATTATGGAAGGTAGTCTGTTGTCGAGATTTTTGTTACTATAATGGATGGAAGCCTAATCATTATGGAAGGTAGTCTATTGTCGAGATTTTTGATACTCTAAGGGATGGTAGCCTTGTCATTATGGAAGGTAGTGTGTTTTCGATATTTTTGTTAGTCTAAGGGATAGTAGCGTTGTCATTATGGAAGGTAGTGTGTTGTGGATATTTTTTTTATTCCAATGGATGGTAGCCTTGTCATCATGGAAGGTAGTCTATTGTCGAGATTTTTGTTACTACGATGGATGGTAGCCTTGTCATTATGGAAGGTAGTCTGTTGGCGAGATTTTTGTTACTATAATGGATTGTAGCCTTGTCGTTATGGAAGGTAGTCTGTTGTCGATATCTTTGTTACTCCAATGGATGGTAGCCTTGTCATTATGGAAGGTAGTGTGTTGTCGATATTTTTTTTATTCCAATGGATGGTAGCCTTGTCATTATGGAAGGTATTCTATTGTTGAGATTTTTGTTACACCAATGGATGGTAGACTTGTCATTATGGAAGGTAGTATGTTGTCGATATCTTTGTGACTCCAATGGATGGTATCCTTTTCATTATGTAAGGTAATCTTTTGTCGTGATTTTTGTTACTCTAATGGATTGTAGCCTTTTCATTATGGAAGGTAGTTTGTTGTCGATATCTTTGTTACTCCAATGGATGGTAGCCTAGTCATTATGGAAGGTAGTCTGTTGTCGAGATTTTTGTTTCTCTAAGGGATGGTAGCCTTGTCATTATGGAAGGTAGTGTGTTGTCGAGATTTTTGTTACTACAATGGATTGTAGCCTTGTAGTTATGGAAGGTAGTTTGTTGTCGATATCTTTGTTACTCCAATGGATGGTAGCCTAGTCATTATGGAAGGTATTTTGTTGTCGATATTTTTATTACTCTATGGGATGGTAGCTATGTCATTATGGAAGGTAGTGTATTGTCGATATTTTTGTTATTCTAATGGATGGTAGCCTTGTCATTATGGAAGGTAGTATGTTGTCGAGATTTTTGTTACTCCAATGGATGGTAGCCTTTTCATCATGGAAGGTATTCTATTGTCGAGATTTTTGTTACTACAATGGATGGTAGCCTTGTCATTATGGAAGGTAGTCTGTTGTCGAGATTTTCGTTACTCCAATGGATGATAGCCTTGTCATTACGGAAGGTAGTCTATTGTTGAGATTTTTGTTACTACACTGGATGGTAGCCTTGTCATTGTGGAAGGTAGTCTGTTGTCGAGATTTTTGTTACTACAATGGATTGTAGCCTTGTCGTTATGGAAGGTAGTTTGTCGTCGATATCTTTATTACTCCAATGGATGGTAGCCTAGTCATTATGGAAGGTAGTCTGTTGTCGAGATTTTAGTTACTCCAATGGATTGTATCCTTGTCATTATGGAAGGTAGTCTATTGTCGAGATTTCTTATACTCCAAAGGATTGTAGCCTTGTCATTATGGAAGGTAGCCTATTGTCGAGATTTTTGTTACTATAATGGATTGTAGCCTTATCGTTATGGAAGGTAGTCTGTTGTAGATATCTTTGTTACTCCAATGGATGGAAGCCTAGTCATTATGGAAGGTAGTCTGTTGTCGAGATTTTTGATACTCTAAAGGATGGTAGCCTTGTCATTATGGAAGGTAGTGTGTTTTCGATATTTTTGTTATTCCAATGGATGGTAGCCTTGTCATTATGGAAGGTAGTCTGTTGTCGATATTTTTGTTACTCCAATGGATGGTAGCCTTGTAATCAAGGAAGGTAGTCTATTCTCGAGATTTTTGTTACTATAATGGATGGTAGCCTTGACATTATGGAAGGTAGTCTGTTGTCGAGATTTTTGTTACTATAATGGATTGTAGCCTTGTCGGTATGGAAGGTAGTATGTTGTCGATATCTTTGTGACTCCAATGGATGGTAGCCTTTTCATTATGGAAGGTAGTCTTTTGTCGTGATTTTTGTTACTCTAAGGGATTGTAGCCTTTTCGTTATGGAAGGTAGTTTGTTGTCGATATCTTTGTTACTCCAATGGATGGTAGCCTAGTCATTATGGAAGGTAGTCTGTTGTCGAGATTTTTGTTTCTCTAAGGGATGGTAGCCTTGTCATTATGGAAGGTAGTGTGTTGTCGATATTTTTTTTATTCCAATGGATGGTAGCCTTGTCATTATGGAAGGTAGTCTGTTGTCGAGATTTTTTATAATCCAAAGGATTGTAGCCTTGTCATTATGGAGGTAGTCTATTGTCGAGATTTTTGTTACTACAATGGATTGTAGCCTTGTCGTTATGGAAGGTAGTGTATTGTCGATATCTTTGTTACTCCATTGGATGGTAGCCTAGTCATTATGGAAGGTATTTTGTTGTCGAGATTTTTATTACTCTATGGGATCGTAGCTATGTCATTATGTAAGGTAGTGTGTTGTCGATATTTTTGTTATTCCAATGGATGGTAGCCTTGTCATTATGGAAGGTAGTATGT
The DNA here is from genome assembly GCA_948472305.1 of Vicia faba. Classification (NCBI taxonomy): domain Eukaryota; kingdom Viridiplantae; phylum Streptophyta; class Magnoliopsida; order Fabales; family Fabaceae; genus Vicia; species Vicia faba. The sequence continues at coordinate 535,676,185 of OX451741.1, forward strand.
TGTCGAGATTTTTGTTACTCCAATGGATAGTAGCATTTTCATCATGGAAGGTATTCTAATGTCAACATTTTTATTACTACAATGGATGGTAGCCTTGTCATTATGGAAGGTAGTCTGTTGTCGATATCTTTGTTGCTCCAATGGATGGTAGCCTAGTCATTATGGAAGGTAGTCTATTGTCGAGATTTTTGTTAGTCTAAGGGATGGTAGCCTTGTCATTATGGAAGGTAGTATGTTGTCGAGATTTTCGTTACTCCAATGGATGGTAGCCTTGTCATTATGGAAGATAGTCTATTGTCGAGATTTTTGTTACTACAATGGATGGTAGCCTTGTCATTGTGGAAGGTAGTCTGTTGTCGAGATTTTTTTTACTACAATGGATTGTAGCCTTGTCGTTATGGAAGGTAGTCTGTCGTTGATATCTTTGTTACTCCAATGGATGGTATCCTAGTCATTATGGAAGGTAGTCTGTTGTCGAGATTTTAGTTACTCCAATGGATGGTAGCCTTGTCATTATGGAAGGTAGTCTATTGTCAAGATTTCTTTATACTCCAAAGGATTGTAGCCTTGTCATTATGGAAGGTAGCCTATTGTCGAGATTTTTGTTACTATAATGGATTGTAGCCTTATCGTTATGGAAGGTAGTTTGTTGTTGATATCTTTGTTACTCCAATGGATGGAAGCCTAGTCATTATGGAAGGTAGTCTGTTGTCTAGATTTTTTTTACTCTAAGAGATGGTAGCCTTGTCATTATGTAAGGTAGTGTGTTGTCGATATTTTTGTTATTCCAATGGATGGTATCCTTGTCATTATGGAAGGTAGTATGTTGTCGAGATTTTTGTTACTCCAATGGATGGTAGCATTGTCATCATGGAAGGTAGTCTATTGTCGAGATTTTTGTTACTACAATGGATGGTAGCCTTGTCATTATGGAAGGTAGTCTGTTGTCGAGATTTTTGTTACTATAATGGATTGTAGCCTTGTCTTTATGGAAGGTAGTCTATTGTCGATATCTTTGTTACTCCAATGGATGGTAGCCTAGTCATTATGGAAGGCAATCTGTTGTCGAGATTTTTGTTAGTCTAAGGGATGGTAGCCTTGTCATTATGGAAGGTAGTGTGTTGTGGATATTTTTTTTATTCCAATGGATGGTAGCCTTGTCATCATGGAAGGTAGTCTATTGTCGAGATTTTTGTTACTACAATGGATAGTAGCCTTGTCATTATGGAAGGTAGTCAGTTGTCGAGATTTTTGTTACTATAATGGATTGTAGCCTTGTCGTTATGGAAGGTAGTCTGTTGTCGATATCTTTGTTACTCCAATGGATGGTAGCCTAGTCATTATGGAAGGTAGTCTGTTGTCGAGATTTTTGTTAGTCTAAGGGACGGTAGCCTTGTCATTATGGAAGGTAGTGTGTTGTCGATATTTTTTTTATTCCAATGGATGGTAGCCTTGTCATTATGGAAGGTATTCTATTATTGAGATTTTTGGTACACCAATGGATGGTAGACTTGTCATTATGGAAGGTAGTATGTTGTCGATATCTTTGTGACTCCAATGGATGGTATCCTTTTCATTATGGAAGGTAGTCTTTTGTCGTGATTTTTGTTACTCTAATGGATTGTAGCCTTTTCATTATGGAAGGTAGTTTGTTGTCGATATCTTTGTTACTCCAATGGATGGTAGCCTAGTCATTATGGAAGGTAGTCTGTTGTCGAGACTTTTGTTTCTCTAAGGGATGGTAGCCTTGTCATTATGGAAGGTAGTGTGTTGTCGATATTTTTGTTATTCTAATGGATGGTAGCCTTGTCATTATGGAAGGTAGTCTGTTGTCGAGATTTTTTATAATCCAAAGGATTGTAGCCTTGTCATTATGGAAGGTAGTCTATTGTCGAGATTTTTGTTACTACAATGGATTGTAGCCTTGTCGTTATGTAAAGTAGTCTGTTGTCGATATCTTTGTTACTCCAATGGATGGTAGCCTAGTCATTATGGAAGGTATATTGTTGTCGAGATTTTTATTACTCTATGGGATGGTAGCTATGTCATTATGTAAGGTAGTGTGTTGTCGATATTTTTGTTATTCCAATGGATGGTAGCCTTGTCATTATGGAAGGTAGTATGTTGGCGAGATTTTTGTTACTCCAATGGATGGTAGCCTTTTCATCATGGAAGGTATTCTATTGTCGATATTTTTGTTACTACAATGGATGGTAGCCTTGTCATTATGGAAGGTAGTCTGTTGTCGATATCTTTGTTACTCCAATGGATGGTAGCCTAGTCATTATGGAAGGTAGTCTGTTGTCGAGATTTTTGTTAGTCTAAGGGATGGTAGCCTTGTCATTATGGAAGGTAGTCTGTTGTCGAGATTTTCATTACTCCAATGGATGGTAACCTTGTCATTATGGAAGGTAGTCTTTTGTCGAGATTTTTGTAACTACATTGGATGGTAGCCTTGTCATTGTGGAAGGTAGTCTGTTGTCGAGATTTTTGTTACTACAATGGATTGTAGCCTTGTCGTTATGGAAGGTAGTCTGTCGTCGATATCTTTGTTACTCCAATGGACGGTAGCCTATTCATTATGAAAGGTAGTCTGTTGTCGAGATTTTAGTTACTCTAATGAATGGTAGCCTTGTCATTATGGAAGGTAGTCTATTGTCGAGATTTCTTATACTCGAAAGGATTGTATCCTTGTCATTATAGAAGGTACCCTATTATCTAGATTTTTGTTACTACAATGAATTGTAGCCTTATCATTATGGAAGGTAGTCTGTTTTTGATATCTTTGTCACTCCAATGGATGGAAGCCTAGTCATTATGGAAGGTAGTCTGTTGTCGATGATTTTGTTACTCTAAGGGATGGTAGCCTTGTCATTATGGAAGGTAGTGTGTTGTCGATATTTTTGTTATTCCAATGGATGGTAGCCTTGTCATTATTGAAGGTAGTCTGTTGTCGAGATATTTGATACTCCAATGGATGGTAGCCTTGTCATCATGGAAGGTAGTCTATTGTCGAGATTTTTGTTACTCGAATGGATGGTAGCCTTGTCATTATGGAAGGTAGTCTATTGTCGAGATTTTTGTTACTATGATGGATTGTAGCCTTGTCGTTATGGAAGGTAGTCTATTGTTGATATCTTTGTTACTCCAATGGATGGTAGCCTAGTCATTATGGAAGGTAGTCTGTTGTCGAGATTTTTGTTACTCCAATGGATAGTAGCCTTGTCATTATTGAAGGTAGTCTGTTGTTATGAATTTTTGTTACTCTAATGGATGGTAGCCTTGTCATTATGGAAGCTAGTCTGTTGTTCAGATTTTTGTTAATCCAATGGATGGTAGCCTTTTCATTATGGAAGGTAGTCTGTTGTCGAGATTTTTGTTATTCCATTGGATGGTAGCCTTGTCATTATGGAAGGTAGTGTGTTGTGGATATTTTTTTATTCCAATGGATGATATCCTTGTGATCATGGAAGGTAGTCTATTGTAGAGATTTTTGTTACTACAATGGATGGTAGCCTTGTCATTATGGAAGGTAGTCTTTTGTCGAGATTTTTGTTACTATAATGGATTGTAGCCTTGTCGTTATGGAAGGTAGTCTGTTGTCGATATCTTTGTTACTCCAATGGATGGTAGCCTAGTCATTATGGAAGGTAGTCTGTTGTCGAGATTTTTGTTAGTCTAAGGGATGGTAGCCTTGTCATTATGGAAGGTAGTGTGTTGTCGATATTTTTTTTATTCCAATGGATGGTAGCCTTGTCATTATGGAAGGTATTCTATTGTTGAGATTTTTGTTACACCAATGGATGGTAGAATTGTCATTATGGAAGGTAGTATGTTGTCGATATCTTTGTGACTCCAATGGATGGTATCCTTTTCATTATGGAAGGTTGTCTTTTGTCGTGATTTTTGTTACTCTAATGGATTGTAGCCTTTTCATTATGGAAGGTAGTTTGTTGTCGATATCTTTGTTACTCCAGTGGATGGTAGCCTAGTCATTATAGAAGGTAGTCTGTTGTCGAGATTTTTGTTTCTCTAAGGGATAGTAGCCTTGTCATTATGGAAGGTAGTGTGTTGTCGATATTTTTGTTATTCTAATGGATGGTAGCCTTGTCATTATGGAAGGTAGTCTGTTGTCGAGATTGTTTATAATCTAAAGGATTGTAGCCTTGTCATTATGGAAGGTAGTCTATTGTCGAGATTTTTGTTACTACAATGGATTGTAGCCTTGTCGTTATGGAAAGTAGTCTGTTGTCGATATCTTTGTTACTCCAATGGATGGTAGCCTAGTCATTATGGAAGGTATTTTGTTGTCGAGATTTTTATTACTCTATGGGATGGTAGCTATGTCATTATGTAAGGTAGTGTGTTGTCGATATTTTTGTTATTCCAATGGATGGTAGCCTTGTCATTATGGAAGGTAGTATGTTGTCGAGATTTTTGTTACTCCAATGGATGGTAGCCTTTTCATCATGGAAGGTATTCTATTGTCGAGATTTTTGTTACTACAATGGATGGTAGCCTTGTCATTATGGAAGGTAGTCTGTTGTCGATATCTTTGTTATTCCAATGGATGGTAGCCTAGTCATTATGGAAGGTAGTCCGTTGTCGAGATTTTTGTTAGTCTAAGGGATGGTAGCCTTGTCATTATGGAAGGTAGTGTGTTGTCGAGATTTTCGTTACTCCAATGGATGGTAACCTTGTCATTATGGAAGGTAGTCTTTTGTCGAGATTTTTGTTACTACATTGGATGGTAGCCTTGTCATTGTGGAAGGTAGTCTGTTGTCGAGATTTTTGTTACTACAATGGATTGTAGACTTGTCGTTATGGAAGGTAGTCTGTCATCGATATCTTTGTTACTCCAATGGATGGTAGCCTATTCATTATGAAAGGTAGTCTGTTGTCGAGATTTTAGTTACTCTAATGAATGGTAGCCTTGTCATTATGGAAGGTAGTCTATTGTCGAGATTTCTTATACTCGAAAGGATTGTATCCTTGTCATTATGGAAGGTAGCCTATTATCTAGATTTTTGTTACTACAATGAATTGTAGCCTTATCATTATGGAAGGTAGTCTGTTTTTGATATCTTTGTTACTCCAATGGATGGAAGCCTAGTCATTATGGAAGGTAGTCTGTTGTCGATGATTTTGTTACTCTAAGGGATGGTAGCCTTGTCATTATGGAAGGTAGTGTGTTGTCGATATTTTTGTTATTCCAATGGATGGTAGCCTTGTCATTATGGAAGGTAGTCTGTTGTCGAGATATTTGATACTCCAATGGATGGTAGCCTTGTCATCATGGAAGGTAGTCTATTGTCGAGATTTTTGTTACTCCAATGGATGGTAGCCTTGTCATTATGGAAGGTAGTCTATTGTCGAGATTTTTGTTACTATAATGGATTGTAGCCTTGTCGTTATGGAAGGTAGTCTATTGTTGATATCTTTGTTACTCCAATGGATGGTAGCCTAGTCATTATGGAAGGTAGTCTGTTGTCGAGATTTTTGTTACTCCAATGGATAGTAGCCTTGTCATTATTGAAGGTAGTCTGTTGTTATGATTTTTGTTACTCTAATGGATGGTAGCCTTGTCATTATGGAAGCTAGTCTGTTGTTCAGATTTTTGTTAATCCAATGGATGGTAGCCTTTTCATTATGGAAGGTAGTCTGTTGTCGAGACTTTTGTTATTCCATTGGATGGTAGCCTTGTCATTATGGAAGGTAGTGTGTTGTGGATATTTTTTTATTCCAATGGATGATATCCTTGTGATCATGGAAGGTAGTCTATTGTCGAGATTTTTGTTACTACAATGGATGGTAGCTTTGTCATTATGGAAGGTAGTCTGTTGTCGAGATTTTTGTTACTATAATGGATTGTAGCCTTGTCGTTATGGAAGGTAGTCTGTTGTCGATATCTTTGTTACTCCAATGGATGGTAGCCTAGTCATTATGGAAGGTAGTCTGTTGTCGAGACTTTTGTTTCTCTAAGGGATGGTAGCCTTGTCATTATGGAAGGTAGTGTGTTGTCGATATTTTTGTTATTCTAATGGATGGTAGCCTTGTCATTATGGAAGGTAGTCTGTTGTCGAGATTTTTTATAATCCAAAGGATCGTAGCCTTGTCATTATGGAAGGTAGACTATTGTCGAGATTTTTGTTACTACAATGGATAGTAGCCTTGTCATTATGGAAGGTAGTCAGTTGTCGATATCTTTGTTACTCCAATGGATGGTAGCCTAGTCATTATGGAAGGTATATTGTTGTCGAGATTTTTATTACTCTATGGGATGGTACCTATGTCATCATGTAAGGTAGTGTGTTGTCGATATTTTTGTTATTCCAATGGATGGTAGCCTTGTCATTATGGAAGGTAGTATGTTGTCGAGATTTTTGTTACTCCAATGGATGGTAGCCTTTTCATCATGGAAGGTATTCTATTGTCGAGATTTTTGTTACTACAATGGATGGTAGCCTTGTCATTATGGAAGGTAGTCTGTTGTCGATATCTTTGTTACTCCAATGGATGGTAGCCTAGTCATTATGGAAGGTAGTCCGTTGTCGAGATTTTTGTTAGTCTAAGGGATGGTAGCCTTGTCATTATGGAAGGTAGTATGTTGTCGAGATTTTCGTTACTCCAATGGATGGTAACCTTGTCATTATGGAAGGTAGTCTTTTGTCGAGATTTTTGTTACTACATTGGATGGTAGCCTTGTCATTGTGGAAGGTAGTCTGTTGTCGAGATTTTTGTTACTACAATGGATTGTAGCCTTGTCGTTATGGAAGGTAGTCTGTCGTCGATATCTTTGTTACTCCAATGGACGGTAGCCTATTCATTATGAAAGGTAGTCTGTTGTCGAGATTTTAGTTACTCTAATGAATGGTAGCCTTGTCATTATGGAAGGTAGTCTATTGTCGAGATTTCTTATACTCGAAAGGATTGTATCCTTGTCATTATGGAAGGTAGCCTATTATCTAAATTTTTGTTACTACAATGAATTGTAGCCTTATCATTATGGAAGGTAGTCTGTTTTTGATATCTTTGTTACTCCAATGGATGGAAGCCTAGTCATTATGGAAGGTAGTCTGTTGTCGATGATTTTGTTACTCTAAGGGATGGTAGCCTTGTCATTATGGAAGGTAGTGTGTTGTCGATATTTTTGTTATTCCAATGGATGGTAGCCTTGTCATTATGGAAGGTAGTCTGTTGTCGAGATATTTGATACTCCAATGGATGGTAGCCTTGTCATCATGGAAGGTAGTCTATTGTCGAGATTTTTGTTACTCGAATGGATGGTAGCCTTGTCATTATGGAAGGTAGTCTATTGTCGAGATTTTTGTTACTATAATGGATTGTAGCCTTGTCGTTATGGAAGGTAGTCTATTGTTGATATCTTTGTTACTCCAATGGATGGTAGCCTAGTCATTATGGAAGGTAGTCTGTTGTCGAGATTTTTGTTACTCCAATGGATAGTAGCCTTGTCATTATTGAAGGTAGTCTTTTGTTATGAATTTTTGTTACTCTAATGGATGGTAGCCTTGTCATTATGGAAGCTAGTCTGTTGTTCAGATTTTTGTTAATCCAATGGATGGTAGCCTTTTCATTATGGAAGGTAGTCTGTTGTCGAGATTTTTGTTATTCCATTGGATGGTAGCCTTGTCATTATGGAAGGTAGTGTGTTGTGGATATTTTTTTATTCCAATGGATGATATCCTTGTGATCATGGAAGGTAGTCTATTGTCGAGACTTTTGTTACTACAATGGATGGTAGCCTTGTCATTATGGAAGGTAGTATGTTGTCGAGATTTTTGTTACTATAATGGATTGTAGCCTTGTCGTTATGGAAGGTAGTCTGTTGTCGATATCTTTGTTACTCCAATGGATGGTAGCCTAGTCATTATGGAAGGTAGTCTGTTGTCGAGATTTTTGTTAGTCTAAGGGATGGTAGCCTTGTCATTATGGAAGGTAGTGTGTTGTCGATATTTTTTTTATTCCAATGGATGGTAGCCTTGTCATTATGGAAGGTATTCTATTGTTGAGATTTTTGTTACACCAATGGATGGTAGAATTGTCATTATGGAAGGTAGTATGTTGTCGATATCTTTGTGACTCCAATGGATGGTATCCTTTTCATTATGGCAGGTTGTCTTTTGTCGTGATTTTTGTTACTCTAATGGATTGTAGCCTTTTCATTATGGAAGGTAGTTTGTTGTCGATATCTTTGTTACTCCAATGGATGGTAGCCTAGTCATTATGGAAGGTAGTCTGTTGTCGAGATTTTTGTTTCTCTAAGGGATAGTAGCCTTGTCATTATGGAAGGTATTGTGTTGTCGATATTTTTGTTATTCTAATGGATGGTAGCCTTGTCATTATGGAAGGTAGTCTGTTGTCGAGATTGTTTATAATCTAAAGGATTGTAGCCTTGTCATTATGGAAGGTAGTCTATTGTCGAGATTTTTGTTACTACAATGGATTGTAGCCTTGTCGTTATGGAAAGTAGTCTGTTGTCGATATCTTTGTTACTCCAATGGATGGTAGCCTAGTCATTATGGAAGGTATTTTGTTGTCGAGATTTTTATTACTCTATGGGATGGTAGCTATGTCATTATGTAAGGTAGTGTGTTGTCGATATTTTTGTTATTCCAATGGATGGTAGCCTTGTCATTATGGAAGGTAGTATGTTGTCGAGATTTTTGTTACTCCAATGGATGGTAGCCTTTTCATCATGGAAGGTATTCTATTGTCGAGATTTTTGTTACTACAATGGATGGTAACCTTGTCATTATGGAAGGTAGTCTGTTGTCGATATCTTTGTTATTCCAATGGATGGTAGCCTAGTCATTATGGAAGGTAGTCCGTTGTCGAGATTTTTGTTAGTCTAAGGGATGGTAGCCTTGTCATTATGGAAGGTAGTCTGTTGTCGAGATATTCGTTACTCCAATGGATGGTAACCTTGTCATTATGGAAGGTAGTCTTTTGTCGAGATTTTTGTTACTACATTGGATGGTAGCCTTGTCATTGTGGAAGGTAGTCTGTTGTCGAGATTTTTGTTACTACAATGGATTGTAGACTTGTCGTTATGGAAGGTAGTCTGTCATCGATATCTTTGTTACTCCAATGGATGGTAGCCTATTCATTATGAAAGGTAGTCTGTTGTCGAGATTTTAGTTACTCTAATGAATGGTAGCCTTGTCATTATGGAAGGTAGTCTATTGTCGAGATTTCTTATACTCGAAAGGATTGTATCCTTGTCATTATGGAAGGTAGCCTATTATCTAGATTTTTGTTACTACAATGAATTGTAGCCTTATCATTATGGAAGGTAGTCTGTTTTTGATATCTTTGTTACTCCAATGGATGGAAGCCTAGTCATTATGGAAGGTAGTCTGTTGTCGATGATTTTGTTACTCTAAGGGATGGTAGCCTTGTCATTATGGAAAGTAGTGTGTTGTCGATATTTTTGTTATTCCAATGGATGGTAGCCTTGTCATTATGGAAGGTAGTCTGTTGTCGAGATATTTGATACTCCAATGGATGGTAGCCTTGTCATCATGGAAGGTAGTCTATTGTCGAGATTTTTGTTACTCGAATGGATGGTAGCCTTGTCATTATGGAAGGTAGTCTATTGTCGAGATTTTTGTTACTATGATGGATTGTAGCCTTGTCGTTATGGAAGGTAGTCTATTGTTGATATCTTTGTTACTCCAATGGATGGTAGCCTAGTCATTATGGAAGGTAGTCTGTTGTCGAGATTTTTGTTACTCCAATGGATAGTAGCCTTGTCATTATTGAAGGTATTCTGTTGTTATGAATTTTTGTTACTCTAATGGATGGTAGCCTTGTCATTATGGAAGCTAGTCTGTTGTTCAGATTTTTGTTAATCCAATGGATGGTAGCCTTTTCATTATGGAAGGTAGTCTGTTGTCGAGATTTTTGTTATTCCATTGGATGGTAGCCTTGTCATTATGGAAGGTAGTGTGTTGTGGATATTTTTTTATTCCAATGGATGATATCCTTGTGATCATGGAAGGTAGTCTATTGTAGAGATTTTTGTTACTACAATGGATGGTAGCCTTGTCATTATGGAAGGTAGTCTGTTGTCGAGATTTTTGTTACTATAATGGATTGTAGCCTTGTCGTTATGGAAGGTAGTCTGTTGTCGATATCTTTGTTACTCCAATGGATGGTAGCCTAGTCATTATGGAAGGTAGTCTGTTGTCGAGATTTTTGTTAGTCTAAGGGATGGTAGCCTTGTCATTATGGAAGGTAGTGTGTTGTCGATATTTTTTTTATTCCAATGGATGGTAGCCTTGTCATTATGGAAGGTATTCTATTGTTGAGATTTTTGTTACACCAATGGATGGTAGAATTGTCATTATGGAAGGTAGTATGTTGTCGATATCTTTGTGACTCCAATGGATGGTATCCTTTTCATTATGGAAGGTTGTCTTTTGTCGTGATTTTTGTTACTCTAATGGATTGTAGCCTTTTCATTATGGAAGGTAGTTTGTTGTCGATATCTTTGTTACTCCAGTGGATGGTAGCCTAGTCATTATAGAAGGTAGTCTGTTGTCGAGATTTTTGTTTCTCTAAGGGATAGTAGCCTTGTCATTATGGAAGGTAGTGTGTTGTCGATATTTTTGTTATTCTAATGGATGGTAGCCTTGTCATTATGGAAGGTAGTCTGTTGTCGAGATTATTTATAATCTAAAGGATTGTAGCCTTGTCATTATGGAAGGTAGTCTATTGTCGAGATTTTTGTTACTACAATGGATTGTAGCCTTGTCGTTATGGAAAGTAGTCTGTTGTCGATATCTTTGTTACTCCAATGGATGGTAGCCTAGTCATTATGGAAGGTATTTTGTTGTCGAGATTTTTATTACTCTATGGGATGGTAGCTATGTCATTATGTAAGGTAGTGTGTTGTCGATATTTTTGTTATTCCAATGGGTGGTAGCCTTGTCATTATGGAAGGTAGTATGTTGTCGAGATTTTTGTTACTCCAATGGATGGTAGCCTTTTCATCATGGAAGGTATTCTATTGTCGAGATTTTTGTTACTACAATGGATGGTAGCCTTGTCATTATGGAAGGTAGTCTGTTGTCGATATCTTTGTTATTCCAATGGATGGTAGCCTAGTCATTATGGAAGGTAGTCCGTTGTCGAGATTTTTGTTAGTCTAAGGGATGGTAGCCTTGTCATTATGGAAGGTAGTGTGTTGTCGAGATTTTCGTTACTCCAATGGATGGTAACCTTGTCATTATGGAAGGTAGTCTTTTGTCGAGATTTTTGTTACTACATTGGATGGTAGCCTTGTCATTGTGGAAGGTAGTCTGTTGTCGAGATTTTTGTTACTACAATGGATTGTAGACTTGTCGTTATGGAAGGTAGTCTGTCATCGATATCTTTGTTACTCCAATGGATGGTAGCCTATTCATTATGAAAGGTAGTCTGTTGTCGAGATTTTAGTTACTCTAATGAATGGTAGCCTTGTCATTATGGAAGGTAGTCTATTGTCGAGATTTCTTATACTCGAAAGGATTGTATCCTTGTCATTATGGAAGGTAGCCTATTATCTAGATTTTTGTTACTACAATGAATTGCAGCCTTATCATTATGGAAGGTAGTCTGTTTTTGATATCTTTGTTACTCCAATGGATGGAAGCCTAGTCATTATGGAAGGTAGTCTGTTGTCGATGATTTTGTTACTCTAAGGGATGGTAGCCTTGTCATTATGGAAGGTAGTGTGTTGTCGATATTTTTGTTATTCCAATGGATGGTAGCCTTGTCATTATGGAAGGTAGTCTGTTGTCGAGGTATTTGATACTCCAATGGATGGTAGCCTTGTCATCATGGAAGGTAGTCTATTGTCGAGATTTTTGTTACTCCAATGGATGGTAGCCTTGTCATTATGGAAGGTAGTCTATTGTCGAGATTTTTGTTACTATAATGGATTGTAGCCTTGTCGTTATGGAAGGTAGTCTATTGTTGATATCTTTGTTACTCCAATGGATGGTAGCCTAGTCATTATGGAAGGTAGTCTGTTGTCGAGATTTTTGTTACTCCAATGGATAGTAGCCTTGTCATTATTGAAGGTAGTCTGTTGTTATGATTTTTGTTACTCTAATGGATGGTAGCCTTGTCATTATGGAAGCTAGTCTGTTGTTCAGATTTTTGTTAATCCAATGGATGGTAGCCTTTTCATTATGGAAGGTAGTCTGTTGTCGAGATTTTTGTTATTCCATTGGATGGTAGCCTTGTCATTATGGAAGGTAGTGTGTTGTGGATATTTTTTTATTCCAATGGATGATATCCTTGTGATCATGGAAGGTAGTCTATTGTCGAGATTTTTGTTACTACAATGGATGGTAGCTTTGTCATTATGGAAGGTAGTCTGTTGTCGAGATTTTTGTTACTATAATGGATTGTAGCCTTGTCGTTATGGAAGGTAGTCTGTTGTCGATATCTTTGTTACTCCAATGGATGGTAGCCTAGTCATTATGGAAGGTAGTCTGTTGTCGAGACTTTTGTTTCTCTAAGGGATGGTAGCCTTGTCATTATGGAAGGTAGTGTGTTGTCGATATTTTTGTTATTCTAATGGATGGTAGCCTTGTCATTATGGAAGGTAGTCTGTTGTCGAGATTTTTTATAATCCAAAGGATCGTAGCCTTGTCATTATGGAAGGTAGACTATTGTCGAGATTTTTGTTACTACAATGGATAGTAGCCTTGTCATTATGGAAGGTAGTCAGTTGTCGATATCTTTGTTACTCCAATGGATGGTAGCCTAGTCATTATGGAAGGTATATTGTTGTCGAGATTTTTATTACTCTATGGGATGGTACCTATGTCATCATGTAAGGTAGTGTGTTGTCGATATTTTTGTTATTCCAATGGATGGTAGCCTTGTCATTATGGAAGGTAGTATGTTGTCGAGATTTTTGTTACTCCAATGGATGGTAGCCTTTTCATCATGGAAGGTATTCTATTGTCGAGATTTTTGTTACTACAATGGATGGTAGCCTTGTCATTATGGAAGGTAGTCTGTTGTCGATATCTTTGTTACTCCAATGGATGGTAGCCTAGTCATTATGGAAGGTAGTCCGTTGTCGAGATTTTTGTTAGTCTAAGGGATGGTAGCCTTGTCATTATGGAAGGTAGTATGTTGTCGAGATTTTCGTTACTCCAATGGATGGTAACCTTGTCATTATGGAAGGTAGTCTTTTGTCGAGATTTTTGTTACTACATTGGATGGTAGCCTTGTCATTGTGAAAGGTAGTCTGTTGTCGAGATTTTTGTTACTACAATGGATTGTAGCCTTGTCGTTATGGAAGGTAGTCTGTCGTCGATATCTTTGTTACTCCAATGGACGGTAGCCTATTCATTATGAAAGGTAGTCTGTTGTCGAGATTTTAGTTACTCTAATGAATGGTAGCCTTGTCATTATGGAAGGTAGTCTATTGTCGAGATTTCTTATACTCGAAAGGATTGTATCCTTGTCATTATGGAAGGTAGCCTATTATCTAAATTTTTGTTACTACAATGAATTGTAGCCTTATCATTATGGAAGGTAATCTGTTTTTGATATCTTTGTTACTCCAATGGATGGAAGCCTAGTCATTATGGAAGGTAGTCTGTTGTCGATGATTTTGTTACTCTAAGGGATGGTAGCCTTGTCATTATGGAAGGTAGTGTGTTGTCGATATTTTTGTTATTCCAATGGATGGTAGCCTTGTCATTATGGAAGGTAGTCTGTTGTCGAGATATTTGATACTCCAATGGATGGTAGCCTTGTCATCATGGAAGGTAGTCTATTGTCGAGATTTTTGTTACTCGAATGGATGGTAGCCTTGTCATTATGGAAGGTAGTCTATTGTCGAGATTTTTGTTACTATAATGGATTGTAGCCTTGTCGTTATGGAAGGTAGTCTATTGTTGATATCTTTGTTACTCCAATGGATGGTAGCCTAGTCATTATGGAAGGTAGTCTGTTGTCGAGATTTTTGTTACTCCAATGGATAGTAGCCTTGTCATTATTGAAGGTAGTCTTTTGTTATGAATTTTTGTTACTCTAATGGATGGTAGCCTTGTCATTATGGAAGCTAGTCTGTTGTTCAGATTTTTGTTAATCCAATGGATGGTAGCCTTTTCATTATGGAAGGTAGTCTGTTGTCGAGATTTTTGTTATTCCATTGGATGGTAGCCTTGTCATTATGGAAGGTAGTGTGTTGTGGATATTTTTTTATTCCAATGGATGATATCCTTGTGATCATGGAAGGTAGTCTATTGTCGAGACTTTTGTTACTACAATGGATGGTAGCCTTGTCATTATGGAAGGTAGTATGTTGTCGAGATTTTTGTTACTATAATGGATTGTAGCCTTGTCGTTATGGAAGGTAGTCTGTTGTCGATATCTTTGTTACTCCAATGGATGGTAGCCTAGTCATTATGGAAGGTAGTCTGTTGTCGAGATTTTTGTTAGTCTAAGGGATGGTAGCCTTGTCATTATGGAAGGCAGTGTGTTGTCGATATTTTTTTTATTCCAATGGATGGTAGCCTTGTCATTATGGAAGGTATTCTATTGTTGAGATTTTTGTTACACCAATGGATGGTAGAATTGTCATTATGGAAGGTAGTATGTTGTCGATATCTTTGTGACTCCAATGGATGGTATCCTTTTCATTATGGAAGGTTGTCTTTTGTCGTGATTTTTGTTACTCTAATGGATTGTAGCCTTTTCATTATGGAAGGTAGTTTGTTGTCGATATCTTTGTTACTCCAATGGATGGTAGCCTAGTCATTATGGAAGGTAGTCTGTTGTCGAGATTTTTGTTTCTCTAAGGGATAGTAGCCTTGTCATTATGGAAGGTAGTGTGTTGTCGATATTTTTGTTATTCTAATGGATGGTAGCCTTGTCATTATGGAAGGTAGTCTGTTGTCGAGATTGTTTATAATCTAAAGGATTGTAGCCTTGTCATTATGGAAGGTAGTCTATTGTCGAGATTTTTGTTACTACAATGGATTGTAGCCTTGTCGTTATGGAAAGTAGTCTGTTGTCGATATCTTTGTTACTCCAATGGATGGTAGCCTAGTCATTATGGAAGGTATTTTGTTGTCGAGATTTTTATTACTCTATGGGATGGTAGCTATGTCATTATGTAAGGTAGTGTGTTGTCGATATTTTTGTTATTCCAATGGATGGTAGCCTTGTCATTATGGAAGGTAGTATGTTGTCGAGATTTTTGTTACTCCAATGGATGGTAGCCTTTTCATCATGGAAGGTATTCTATTGTCGAGATTTTTGTTACTACAATGGATGGTAACCTTGTCATTATGGAAGGTAGTCTGTTGTCGATATCTTTGTTATTCCAATGGATGGTAGCCTAGTCATTATGGAAGGTAGTCCGTTGTCGAGATTTTTGTTAGTCTAAGGGATGGTAGCCTTGTCATTATGGAAGGTAGTCTGTTGTCGAGATATTCGTTACTCCAATGGATGGTAACCTTGTCATTATGGAAGGTAGTCTTTTGTCGAGATTTTTGTTACTACATTGGATGGTAGCCTTGTCATTGTGGAAGGTAGTCTGTTGTCGAGATTTTTGTTACTACAATGGATTGTAGACTTGTCGTTATGGAAGGTAGTCTGTCATCGATATCTTTGTTACTCCAATGGATGGTAGCCTATTCATTATGAAAGGTAGTCTGTTGTCGAGATTTTAGTTACTCTAATGAATGGTAGCCTTTTCATTATGGAAGGTAGTCTATTGTCGAGATTTCTTATACTCGAAAGGATTGTATCCTTGTCATTATGGAAGGTAGCCTATTATCTAGATTTTTGTTACTACAATGAATTGTAGCCTTATCATTATGGAAGGTAGTCTGTTTTTGATATCTTTGTTACTCCAATGGATGGAAGCCTAGTCATTATGGAAGGTAGTCTGTTGTCGATGATTTTGTTACTCTAAGGGATGGTAGCCTTGTCATTATGGAAGGTAGTGTGTTGTCGATATTTTTGTTATTCCAATGGATGGTAGCCTTGTCATTATGGAAGGTAGTCTGTTGTCGAGATATTTGATACTCCAATGGATGGTAGCCTTGTCATCATGGAAGGTAGTCTATTGTCGAGATTTTTGTTACTCCAATGGATGGTAGCCATGTCATTATGGAAGGTAGTCTATTGTCGAGATTTTTGTTACTATAATGGATTGTAGCCTTGTCGTTATGGAAGGTAGTCTATTGTTGATATCTTTGTTACTCCAATGGATGGTAGCCTAGTCATTATGGAAGGTAGTCTATTGTCGAGATTTTTGTTACTCCAATGGATAGTAGCCTTGTCATTATTGAAGGTAGTCTGTTGTTATGATTTTTGTTACTCTAATGGATGGTAGCCTTGTCATTATGGAAGCTAGTCTGTTGTTCAGATTTTTGTTAATCCAATGGATGGTAGCCTTTTCATTATGGAAGGTAGTCTGTTGTCGAGATTTTTGTTATTCCATTGGATGGTAGCCTTGTCATTATGGAAGGTAGTGTGTTGTGGATATTTTTTTATTCCAATGGATGATATCCTTGTGATCATGGAAGGTAGTCTATTGTCGAGATTTTTGTTACTACAATGGATGGTAGCTTTGTCATTATGGAAGGTAGTCTGTTGTCGAGATTTTTGTTACTATAATGGATTGTAGCCTTGTCGTTATGGAAGGTAGTCTGTTGTCGATATCTTTGTTACTCCAATGGATGGTAGCCTAGTCATTATGGAAGGTAGTCTGTTGTCGAGACTTTTGTTTCTCTAAGGGATGGTAGCCTTGTCATTATGGAAGGTAGTGTGTTGTCGATATTTTTGTTATTCTAATGGATGGTAGCCTTTTCATTATGGAAGGTAGTCTGTTGTCGAGATTTTTTATAATCCAAAGGATCGTAGCCTTGTCATTATGGAAGGTAGTCTATTGTCGAGATTTTTGTTACTACAATGGATTGTAGCCTTGTCGTTATGCAAAGTAGTCTGTTGTCGATATCTTTGTTACTCCAATGCATGGTAGCCTAGTCATTATGGAAGGTATTTTGTTGTCGAGATTTTTATTACTCTATGGGATGGTAGCTATGTCATTATGTAAGGTAGTGTGTTGTCGATATTTTTGTTATTCCAATGGATGGTAGCCTTGTCATTATGGAAGGTAGTATGTTGTCGAGATTTTTGTTACTCCAATGGATGGTAGCCTTTTCATCATGGAAGGTATTCTATTGTCGAGATTTTTGTTACTACAATGGATGGTAGCCTTGTCATTATGGAAGGTAGTCTGTTGTCGATATCTTTGTTACTCCAATGGATGGTAGCCTAGTCATTATGGAAGGTAGTCTTTTGTCGAGATTTTTGTTAGTATAAGGGATGGTAGCCTTGTCATTATGGAAGGTAGTCTGTTGTCGAGATTTTCGTTACTCCAATGGATGGTAACCTTGTCATTATGGAAGGTAGTCTTTTGTCGAGATTTTTGTTACTACATTGGATGGTAGCCTTGTCATTGTGGAAGGTAGTCTGTTGTCGAGATTTTTGTTACTACAATGGATTTTAGCCTTGTCGTTATGGAAGGTAGTCTGTCGTCGATATCTTTGTTACTCCAATGGATGGTAGCCTATTCATTATGAAAGGTAGTCTGTTGTCGAGATTTTAGTTACTCTAATGAATGGTAGCCTTGTCATTATGGAAGGTAGTCTATTGTCGAGATTTCTTATACTCCAAAAGATTGTATCCTTGTCATTATGGAAGGTAGCCTATTATCTAGATTTTTGTTACTACAATGAATTGTAGCCTTATCGTTATGGAAGGTAGTCTGTTTTTGATATCTTTGTTACTCCAATGGATGGAAGCCTAGTCATTATGGAAGGTAGTCTTTTGTCGAGATTTTTGTTACTACATTGGATGGTAGCCTTGTCATTGTGGAAGGTAGTCTGTTATCGAGATTTTTGTTACTACAATGGATTTTAGCCTTGTCGTTATGGAAGGTAGTCTGTCGTCGATATCTTTGTTACTCCAATGGATGGTAGCCTATTCATTATGAAAGGTAGTCTGTTGTCGAGATTTTAGTTACTCTAATGAATGGTAGCCTTGTCATTATGGAAGGTAGTCTATTGTCGAGATTTCTTATACTCCAAAAGATTGTATCCTTGTCATTATGGAAGGTAGCCTATTATCTAGATTTTTGTTACTACAATGAATTGTAGCCTTATCGTTATGGAAGGTAGTCTGTTTTTGATATCTTTGTTACTCCAATGGATGGAAGCCTAGTCATTATGGAAGGTAGTCTGTTGTTGATATTTTTGTTACTCTAAGGGATGGTAGCCTTGTCATTATGGAAGGTAGTGTGTTGTCGATATTTTTGTTATTCCAATGGATGGTAGCCTTGTCATTATTGAAGGTAGTCTGTTGTCGAGATATTTGATACTCCAATGGATGGTAGCCTTGTCATCATGGAAGGTAGTCTATTGTCGAGATTTTTGTTACTCCAATGGATTGTAGCCTTGTCATTATGGAAGGTAGTCTATTGTCGAGATTTTTGTTACTATAATGGATTGTAGCCTTGTCGTTATGGAAGGTAGTCTATTGTTGATATCTTTGTTACTCCAATGGATGGTAGACTAGTCATTTTGGAAGGTAGTCTGTTGTCGAGATTTTTGTTACTCCAATGGATAGTAGCCTTGTCATTATTGAAGGTAGTCTGTTGTTATGATTTTTGTTACTCTAATGGATGGTAGCCTTGTCATTATGGAAGCTAGTCTGTTGTTCAGATTTTTGTTAATCCAATGGATGGTAGCCTTTTCATTATGGAAGGTAGTCTGTTGTCGATATTTTTGTTATTCCATTGGATGGTAGCCTTGACATTATGGAAGGTAGTGTGTTGTGGATATTTTTTTTATTCCAATGGATGGTAGCCTTGTGGTCATGGAAGGTAGTCTATTGTCGAGATTTTTGTTACTACAATGGATGGTAGCCTTGTCATTATGGAAGGTAGTCTGTTGTCGAGATTTTTGTTACTATAATGGATTGTAGCCTTGTTGTTATGGAAGGTAGTCTGTTGTCGATATCTTTGTTACTCCAATGGTTGGTAGGCTAGTCATTATGGAAGGTAGTCTGTTGTCGAGATTTTTGTTAGTCTAAGGGATGGATGCCTTATCATTATGGAAGGTAGTGTGTTGTCGATTTTTTTTTATTCCAATGGATGGTAGCCTTGTCATTATGGAAGGTATTCTATTGTTGAGATTTTTGTTACACCAATGGATGGTAGACTTGTCATTATGGAAGGTAGTCTTTTGTCGTGATTTTTGTTACTCTAATGGATTGTAGCCTTTTCATTATGGAAGGTAGTTTGTTGTCGATATCTTTGTTACTCCAATGGATGGTAGCCTAGTCATTATGGAAGGTAGTCTGTTGTCGAGATTTTTGTTTCTCTAACGGATGGTAGCCTTGTCATTATGGAAGGTAGTGTGTTGTCGATATTTTTGTTATTCTAATGGATCGTAGCCTTGTCATTATGGAAGGTAGTCTGTTGTCGAGATTTTTTATAATCCAAAGGATTGTAGCCTTGTCATTATGGAAGGTAGTCTATTGTCGAGATTTTTGTTACTACAATGGATTGTAGCCTTGTCGTTATGGAAAGTAGTCTGTTGTCGATAACTTTGTTACTCCAATGGATGGTAGCCAAGTCATTATGGAAGGTATTTTGTTGTCGAGATTTTTATTACTCTATGGGATGGTAGCTATGTCATCATGTAAGGTAGTGTGTTGTCGATAATTTGGTTATTCCAATGGATGGTAGCCTTGTCATTATGGAAGGTAGTATGTTGTCGAGATTTTTGTTACTCCAATGGATGATAGCCTTTTCATCATGGAAGGTATTCTATTGTCGAGATTTTTGTTACTACAATGGATGGTAGCCTTGTCATTATGGAAGGTAGTCTGTTATCGATATCTTTGTTACTCCAATGGATGGTAGCCTAGTCATTATGGAAGGTAGTCTGTTGTCGAGATTTTTGTTAGTCTAAGGGATGGTAGCCTTGTCATTATGGAAGGTAGTCTGTTGTCGAGATTTTCGTTACTCCAATGGATGGTAACCTTGTCATTATGGAAGGTAGTCTTTTGTCGAGATTGGTGTTACTACATTTGATGGTAGCCTTGTCATTGTGGAAGGTAGTCTGTTGTCGAGATTTTTGTTACTAGAGTGGATTGTAGCCTTGTCGTTATGGAAGGTAGTCTGTCGTCGATATCTTTGTTACTCCAATGGATGGTAGCCTATTCATTATGAAAGGTAGTCTGTTGTCGAGATTTTAGTTACTCTAATGAATGGTAGCCTTGTCATTATGGAAGGTAGTCTATTGTCGAGATTTCTTATACTCGAAAGGATTGTATCCTTGTCATTATGGAAGGTAGCCTATTATCTAGATTTTTGTTACTACAATGAATTGTAGCCTTATCGTTATGGAAGGTAGTCTGTTTTTGATATCTTTGTTACTCGAATGGATGGAAGCCTAGTCATTATGGAAGGTAGTCTGTTGTCGATGATTTTGTTACTCTAAGGGATGGTAGCCTTGTCATTATGGAAGGTAGTGTGTTGTCGATATTTTTGTTATTCCAATGGATGGTAGCCTTGTCATTATGGAAGGTAGTCTGTTGTCGAGATATTTGATACTCCAATGGATGGTAGCCTTGTCATCATGGAAGGTAGTCTATTGTCCAGATTTTTGTTACTCCAATGGATGGTAGCCTTGTCATTATGGAAGGTAGTCTATTGTCGAGATTTTTGTTACTATAATGGATTGTAGCCTTGTCGTTATGGAAGGTAGTCTATTGTTGATATCTTTGTTACTCCAATGGATGGTAGCCTAGTCATTGTGGAAGGTAGTCTGTTGTCGAGATTTTTGTTACTCCAATGGATAGTAGCCTTGTCATTATTGAAGGTAGTCTGTTGTTATGATTTTTTTTACTCTAATGGATGGTAGCCTTGTCATTATGGAAGCTAGTCTGTTGTTCAGATTTTTGTTAATCCAATGGATGGTAGCCTTCTCATTATGGAAGGTAGTCTGTTGTCGAGATTTTTGTTATTCCATTGGATGGTAGCCTTGTCATTATGGAAGGTAGTGTGTTGTGGATATTTTTTTTATTCCAATGGATGATAGCCTTGTGATCATGGAAGGTAGTCTATTGTCGAGATTTTTGTTACTACAATGGATGGTAGCCTTGTCATTATAGAAGGTAGTCTGTTGTCGAGATTTTTGTTACTATAATGGATTGTAGCCTTGTCGTTATGGAAGGTAGTCTGTTGTCGATATCTTTGTTACTCCAATGGATGGTAGCCTAGTCATTATGGAAGGTAGTCTGTTGTCGAGATTTTTGTTAGTCTAAGGGATGGTAGCCTTGTCATTATGGAAGGTAGTGTGTTGTCGATATTTTTTTTATTCCAATGGATGGTAGCCTTGTCATTATGGAAGGTATTCTATTGTTGAGATTTTTGTTACACCAATGGATGGTAGACTTGTCATTATGGAAGGTAGTATGTTGTCGATATCTTTGTGACTCCAATGGATGGTATCCTTTCCATTATGGAAGGTTGTCTTTTGTCGTGATTTTTGTTACTCTAATGGATGGAAGCCTTTTCATTATGGAAGGTAGTTTGTTGTCGATATCTTCGTTACTCCAATGGATGGTAGCCTAGTCATTATGGAAGGTAGTCTGTTGTCGAGATTTTTGTTTCTCTAAGGGATGGTAGCCTTGTCATTATGGAAGGTAGTGTGTTGTCGATATTTTTGTTATTCTAATGGATGGTAGCCTTGTCATTATGGAAGGTAGTCTGTTGTCGAGATTGTTTATAATCCAAAGGATTGTAGCCTTGTCATTATGGAAGGTTGTCTATTGTCGAGATTTTTGTTACTATAATGGATTGTAGCCTTGTCGTTATGGAAGGTAGTCTATTGTTGATATCTTTGTTACTCCAATGGATGGTAGCCTAGTCATTGTGGAAGGTAGTCTGTTGTCGAGATTTTTGTTACTCCAATGGATAGTAGCCTTGTCATTATTGAAGGTAGTCTGTTGTTATGATTTTTTTTACTCTAATGGATGGTAGCCTTGTCATTATGGAAGCTAGTCTGTTGTTCAGATTTTTGTTAATCCAATGGATGGTATCCTTTTCATTATGGAAGGTAGTCTGTTGTCGAGATTTTTGTTATTCCATTGGATGGTAGCCTTGTCATTATGGAAGGTAGTGTGTTGTGGATATTTTTTTTATTCCAATGGATGATAGCCTTGTGATCATGGAAGGTAGTCTATTGTCGAGATTTTTGTTACTACAATGGATGGTAGCCTTGTCATTATAGAAGGTAGTCTGTTGTCGAGATTTTTGTTACTATAATGGATTGTAGCCTTGTCGTTATGGAAGGTAGTCTATTGTCGATATCTTTGTTACTCCAATGGATGGTAGCCTAGTCATTATGGAAGGTAGTCTGTTGTCGAGATTTTTGTTAGTCTAAGGGATGGTAGCCTTGTCATTATGGAAGGTAGTGTGTTGTCGATATTTTTTTTATTCCAATGGATGGTAGCCTTGTCATTATGGAAGGTATTCTATTGTTGAGATTTTTGTTACACCAATGGATGGTAGACTTGTCATTATGGAAGGTAGTATGTTGTCGATATCTTTGTGACTCCAATGGATGGTATCCTTTCCATTATGGAAGGTTGTCTTTTGTCGTGATTTTTGTTACTCTAATGGATTGTAGCCTTTTCATTATGGAAGGTAGTTTGTTGTCGATATCTTCGTTACTCCAATGGATGGTAGCCTAGTCATTATGGAAGGTAGTCTGTTGTCGAGATTTTTTTTTCTCTAAGGGATGGTAGCCTTGACATTATGGAAGGTAGTGTGTTGTCGATATTTTTGTTATTCTAATGGATGGTAGCCTTGTCATTATGGAAGGTAGTCTGTTGTCGAGATTGTTTATAATCCAAAGGATTGTAGCCTTGTCATTATGGAAGGTAGTCTATTGTCGAGATTTTTGTTACTACAATGGATTGTAGCCTTGTCGTTATGGAAAGTAGTCTGTTGTCGATATCTTTGTTACTCCAATGGATGGTAGCCTAGTCATTATGGAAGGTATTTTGTTGTCGAGATTTTTATTACTCTATGGGATGGTAGCTATGTCATTATGTAAGGTAGTGTGTTGTCGATATTTTTGTTATTCCAATGGATGGTAGCCTTGTCATTATGGAAGGTAGTATGTTGTCGAGATTTTTGTTACTCCAATGGATGGTAGCCTTTTCATCATGGAAGGTATTCTATTGTCGAGATTTTTGTTACTACAATGGATGGTAGCCTTGTCAATATGGAAGGTAGTCTGTTGTCGATATCTTTGTTACTCTAATGGATGGTAGCCTAGTCATTATGGAAGGTAGTCTGTTGTCGAGATTTTTGTTAGTCTAAGGGATGGTAGCCTTGTCATTATGGAAGGTAGTCTGTTGTCGAGATTTTCGTTACTCCAATGGATGGTAACCATGTCATTATGGAAGGTAGTCTTTTGTCGAGATTTTTGTTACTACAATGGATGGTAGCCTTGTCATTGTGGAAGGTAGTCTGTTGTCGAGATTTTTGTTACTACAATGGATTCTAGCCTTGTCGTTATGGAAGGTAGTCTGTCGTCGATATCTTTGTTACTCCAATGTATGGTAGCCTATTCATTATGAAAGGTAGTCTGTTGTCGAGATTTTAGTTAATCTAATGAATGGTAGCCTTGTCATTATGGAAGGTAGTCTATTGTCGAGATTTCTTATACTCCAAAGGATTGTATCCTTGTCATTATGGAAGGTAGCCTATTATCGAGATTTTTGTTACTACAATGGATTGTATCCTTATCATTATGGAAGGTAGTCTGTTGTTGATATCTTTGTTACTCCAATGGATGGAAGCCTAGTCATTATGGAAGGTAGTCTGTTGTCGATATTTTTGTTACTCTAAGGGATGGTAGCCTTGTCATTATGGAAGGTAATGTGTTGTCGATATTTTTGTTATTCGAATGGATGGTAGCCTTGTCATTATGGAAGGTAGTCTGTTGTTGAGATTTTTGTTACTCCAATGGATGGTAGCCTTGTCATCATGGAAGGTAGTCTATTGTCGAGATTTTTGTTACTCCAATGGATGGTAGCCTTGTCATTATGGAAGGTAGACTATTGTCGAGATTTTTGTTACTATAATGGATTGTAGCCTTGTCATTATGGAAGGTAGTCTATTATTGATATCTTTGTTACTTCAATGGATGGTAGCCTAGTCATTATGGAAGATAGTCTGTTGTCGAGATTTTTGTTAGTCTAAGGGATGGTAGCCTTGTCATTATGGAAGGTAGTGTGTTGTCGATATTTTTTTTATTCCAATGGATGGTAGCCTTGTCATTATGGAAGGTAGTCCATTGTCGAGAATTTCGTTACTCCAATGGATGGTAGCATTGTCATTATGGAAGGTAGTATGTTGTCGATATCTTTGTTACTCCAATGGATGGTAGCCTTTTCATTATGGAAGGTAGTCTTTTGTCGTGATTTTTGTTACTCTAAGGGATTGTAGCCTTGTCTTTATGGAAGGTAGTTTGTTGTCGATATCTTTGTTACTCTAATGGATGGTAGCCTAGTGATTTTGGAAGGTAGTCTGTTGTCAAGATTTTTGATTATCTAAGGGATGGTAGCCTTGTTATTATGGAAGGTAGTGTGCTGTCGATAGTTTTGTTATTCCAATGGATGGTAGCCTTGTAATTATGGAAGGTAGTTTGTTGTCGAGATTTTCGTTACTCCAATTGATGTTAGCCTTGTCAATTATGGAAGGTAGTCTATTGTCGAGATTTTTGTTACTACAACGGATGGTAGACATTTCATTATGGAAGGTAGTGTGTTGTCGATATTTTTGTTACTACAATGGATTGTAGCCATGTCGTTACGGAAGGTAGTCTGTTGTCGATATCTTTGTTACTCCAATGGATGTTAGCCTAGTCATTATGGAAGGTAGTTTGTTGTCGAGATTTTTGTTACTCTAAGGGATGGTAGCCTTGTCATTATGGAAGGTAGTGTGTTTTCGATTTTTTTGTTATTCCAATGGATGGTAGCCTTGTCATTATGGAAGGTAGTTTGTTGTCGAGAATTTTTTTACTCAAATGGATGGTAGCCTTGTCATTATGGAAGGTAGTCTATTTTCGAGATTTTTGTTACTATAATTGATTGTAGCCTTGTCGTTATGGAAGGTAGTCTGTTGTCAATCTCTTTGTTACACCAATGGATGGTATCCTAGTCATTATGGAAGGTAGTCTGTTGTCGAGATTTTTGTTACTCCATTGGATGGTAGCCTTGTCATTATGGAAGGTAGTGTGTTGTCGATATTTTTGTTATTCCAATAGATGGTGGCCTAGTCACTATGGAAGGTAGTCTGTTGTCGTGATTTTTGTTACTCTAATGGATGGTAGCCTTGTCATTATGGAAGGTAGTGTGTTGTCTTGATTTTTATTACTCTAAGGGATGGTAGCCTTGTAATACGGAAGGTAGTATGTTGTCGATATCTTTGTTACTCCAATGGATGGTAGCCTTTTTATTATGGAAGGTAGTCTTTTGTCGTGATTTTTGTTACTCTAAGGGATTGTAGCCTTGTCGTTATGGAAGGTAGTTTGTTGTTTATATCTTTGTTACTCCAATGGATGGTAGCCTAGTCATTATGGAAGGTAGTCTGTTGTCGAGATTTTTGTATCTCTAAGGGATGGTAGCCTTGTTATTATGGAAGGTAGTGTGTTGTCGATATTTTTGTTATTCCAATGGATGGTAGCCTTGTCATTATGGAAGGTAGTTTGTTGTCGAGATTTTTGTTACTCCAATGGATGGTAGCCTTATCATTATGGAAGGTAGTCTATTTTCGAGATTTTTGTTACTATAATTGATGGTAGTCTTGTCTTTATGGAAGGTAGTTTATTTTCGAGATTTTTGTTACTACAACGGATTGTAGCCTGGTGCATATGGAAGGTAGTCTGTTGTCGATATCTTTGTTACTCCAATGGATGGTAGCCTAGTCATTATGGAAGGTAGTCTGTTATCGAGATTTTAGTTACTCCAATGGATGGTAGCCTTGTCATTATGGAAGGTAGTCTATTGTCGAGATTTTTTATACTCGAAAGGATTGTAGCCTTGTCATTATGGAAGGTAGTCTATTGTCGAGATTTTTGTTACTACAATGGATTATAGCCTTGTCGTTATGGAAGGTAGTCTATTATTGATATCTTTGTTACTCCAATGGATGGTAGCCTTGTCATTATGGAAGGTAGTGTGTTGTCGATATTTTTTTTATTCCAATGGATGGTAGCCTTGTCATTATGGAAGGTAGTCCATTGTCGAGATTTTCGTTACTCCAATGGATGGTAGCATTGTCATTATGGAAGGTAGTATGTTGTCGATACCTTTGTTACTCCAATGGATGGTAGCCATTTCATTATGGAAGGTAGTCTTTTGTCGTGATTTTTGTTACTCTAAGGGATTGTAGCCTTGTCTTTATGGAAGGTAGTTTGTTGTCGATATCTTTGTTACTCTAATGGATGGTAGCCTAGTGATTTTGGAAGGTAGTCTGTTGTCGAGATTTTTGATTATCTAAGGGATGGTAGCCTTGTTATTATGGAAGGTAGTGTGCTGTCGATAGTTTTGTTATTCCAATGGATGGTAGCCTTGTAATTATGGAAGGTAGTTTGTTGTCGAGATTTTCGTTACTCCAATTTATTGTTAGCCTTGTCAATTATGGAAGGTAGCCTATTGTCGAGATTTTTGTTACTACAATGGATGGTAGACATTTCATTAT
Organism: Vicia faba; assembly: GCA_948472305.1. Classification (NCBI taxonomy): domain Eukaryota; kingdom Viridiplantae; phylum Streptophyta; class Magnoliopsida; order Fabales; family Fabaceae; genus Vicia; species Vicia faba. The sequence goes on from OX451741.1 coordinate 535,703,015, forward strand.
GGAAGGTAGTGTGCTGTCGATATTTTTGTTACTACAATGGATTGTAGCCATGTCGTTATAGAAGGTAGTCTGTTGTCGATATCTTTGTTACTCCAATGGATGTTATCCTAGTCATTATGGAAGGTAGTTTGTTGTCGAGATTTTTGTTACTCTAAGGGATGGTAGCCTTGTCATTATGGAAGGTAGTGTGTTTTCGATTTTTTTGTTATTCCAATGGATGGTAGCTTTGTCATTATGGAAGGTAGTTTGTTGTCGAGAATTTTTTTACTCAAATGGATGGTAGCCTTGTCATTATGGAAGGTAGTCTATTTTCGAGATTTTTGTTACTATAATTGATTGTAGCCTTGTCGTTATGGAAGGTAGTCTGTTGTCAATATCTTTGTTACTCCAATGGATGGTATCCTAGTCATTATGGAAGGTAGTCTGTTGTCGAGATTTTTGTTACTGCATTGGATGGTAGCCTTGTCATTATGGAAGGTAGTGTGTTGTCTATATTTTTGTTATTCCAATGGATGGTGGCCTAGTAATTATGGAAGGTAGTCTGTTGTCGTGATTTTTGTTACTCTAATGGATGGTAGCCTTGTCATTATGGAAGGTAGTGTGTTGTCTTGATTTTTATTACTCTAAGGGATGGTAGCCTTGTGATACGGAAGGTAGTATGTTGTCGATATCTTTGTTACTCCAATGGATGGTAGCCTTTTTATTATGGAAGGTAGTCTTTTGTCGTGATTTTTGTTACTCTAAGGGATTGTAGCCTTGTCGTTATGGAAGGTAGTTTGTTGTTTATATCTTTGTTACTCCAATGGATGGTAGCCTAGTCATTATGGAAGGTAGTCTGTTGTCGAGATTTTTGTATCTCTAAGGGATGGTAGCCTTGTTATTATGGAAGGTAGTATGTTGTCGATATTTTTGTTATTCCAATGGATGGTAGCCTTGTCATTATGGAAGGTAGTTTGTTGTCGAGATTTTTGTTACTCCAATGGATGGTAGCCTTGTCATTATGGAAGGTAGTCTATTTTCGAGATTTTTGTTACTATAATTGATGGTAGTCTTGTCTTTATGGAAGGTAGTTTATTTTCGAGATTTTTGTTACTACAACGGATTGTAGCCTGGTGCATATGGAAGGTAGTCTGTTGTCGATATCTTTGTTACTCCAATGGATGGTAGCCTAGTCATTATGGAAGGTAGTCTGTTGTCGAGATTTTAGTTACTCCAATGGATGGTAGCCTTGTCATTATGGAAGGTAGTCTATTGTCGAGATTTTTATACTCGAAAGGATTGTAGCCTTGTCATTATGGAAGGTAGTCTATTGTCGAGATTTTTGTTACTACAATGGATTGTAGCCTTGTCGTTATGGAAGGTAGTCTGTTGTCGATATCTTTGTTACTCCAATGGATGGTAGCCTAGTCATTATGGAAGGTAGTTTGTTGTCGAGATTTTTGTTACTCTAATGGATGGTAGCCTTGTCATTATGGAAGGTAGTGTGTTGTCGATATTTTTGTTATTCCAATGGATGGTAGCCTTGTCATTGTGGAAGGTAGTCTGTTGTCGAGATTTTTGTTACTACAAGTGATTGTAGCCTTTTCGTCATGGAAGGTAGTCTGTTGTCGAGATTTTTGTTACTACAACGGTTGGTAGCCTTGTCATTTTGGAAGGTAGTTTGTTGTTGAGATTTTTGTTACTACAATGGATTGTAGCCTTGTCGTTATGGAAGGTAGTCTGTTGTCGATATCTTTGTTACTTCAATGGATGGTATCCTAGTCATTATCGAAGGTAGTTTGTTGCCGAGATTTTTGTTACTCCATTGGATGGTAGCCTTGTCATTATGGAAGGTAGAGTGTTGTCGATATTTTTGTTATCCCAATTGATGGCAGCCTTGTCATTATCGAAGGTAGTCTGTTGTCGTGATTTTTGTTACTCCAATGGATGGTAGCCTTGTCATTATGGAAGGTATTCTATTGTTGAGATTTTTGTTACACCAATGGATGGTAGACTTGTCATTATGGAAGGTAGTGTGTTGTCGTAATTTTTATTACTCTAAGGGATGGTAGCCTTGTCATTATGGAAGGTAGTCTGATGTCGATATTTTTGTTACTCTAAGGGATGCAGCCTTGTCATTATGGAAGGTAGTGTGTTGTCGATATTTTTGTTATTCCAATGGATGGTAGCCTTGTCATTATGGAAAGTAGTCTGTTGTCGAGATTTTTGTTACTCCAATGGATGGTAGCCTTGTCATCATGGAAGGTAGTCTATTGTCGAGATTTTTGTTACTCCAATGGATGGTAGCCTTGTCATTATGGAAGGTAGTCTGTTGTCGAGATTTTTGTTACTATAATGGATTGTAGCCTTGTCGTTATGCAAGGTAGTCTATTGTCGATATCTTTGTTACTCCAATGGATGGTAGCCTAGTCATTATGGAAGGTAGTCTGCTCTCGAGATTTTTGTTAGTCTAAGGGATGGTAGCCTTGTCATTATGGAAGTTAGTGTGTTGTCGATATTTTTTTTATTCCAATGGATGGTAGCCTTGTCATTATGGAAGGTAGTCTGTTGTCGAGATTTTCGTTACTCCAATGGATGGTAGCATTGTCATTATGGAAGGTAGTATGTTGTCGATATCTTTGTTACTCCAATGGATGGTAGCCTTTTCATTATGGAAGGTAGTCTTTTGTCGTGATTTTTGTTACTCTAAGGGATTGTAGCCTTGTCTTTATGGAAGGTAGTTTGTTGTCGATATCTTTGTTACTCTAATGGATGGTAGCCTAGTTATTATGGAAGGTAGTGTGTTGTCGAGATTTTTGTTTCTCTAAGGGATGGTAGCCTTGTTATTATGGAAGGTAGTGTGTTGTCGATAGTTTTGTTATTCCAATGGATAGTAGCCTTGTGATTATGGAAGGTAGTCTGTTGTCGATATCTTTGTTACTCCAATGGATGGTAGCCTAGTCATTATGGAAGGTAGTCTGTTGTTGAGATTTTTGTTACTCTAAGGGATGGTAGCCTTGTCATTATGGAAGGTAGTGTGTTTTCGATTTTTTTGTTATTCCAATGGATGGTAGCCTTGTCATTATGGAAGGTAGTTTGTTGTCGAGATTTTTTTTACTCAAATGGATGGTAACCTTGTCATTATGGAAGGTAGTCTATTTTCGATATTTTTGTTACTATAATTGATTGTAGCCTTGTCGTTATGGAAGGTAGTCTGTTGTCTATATCTTTGTTACTCCAATGGATGGTATCCTAGTCATTATGGAAGGTAGTCTGTTGTTGAGATTTTTGTTGCTCCATTGGATGGTAGCCTTGTCATTATGGAAGGTAGTGTGTTGTCGATATTTTTGTTATTCCAATGGATGGTGGCCTAGTCATTATGGAAGGTAGTCTGTTGTCATGATTTTTGTTACTCTAATGGATGGTAGCCTTGTCATTATGGAAGGTAGTCTATTGTCGAGATTTTTGTTACTCTATGGATGGTAGCCTTGTCATCATGGAAGGTAGTATGTTGTTGATATCTTTGTTACTCCAATGTATGGTAGCCTTTTCATTATGGAAGGTAGTCTTTTTTCGTGATTTTTATTAATCTAAAGGATTGTAGCCTTGTCTTTATGGAAGGTAGTTTGTTGTCGATATCTTTGTTACTCCAATGGATGGTAGCCTAGTCATTATGGAAGGTAGTCTGTTGTCGATATTTTTTTTTCTCTAAGGGATGGTAGCCTTGTCATCATGGAAGGTAGTGTGTTGTCGATATTTTTGTTATTCCAACGGATGGTAGCCTTGTCATTATGGAAGGTAGTCAGTTGTCGAGATTTCTGTTACTCCAATGGATGGTAGCCTTGTCATCATGGAAGGTAGTCTATTGTCGAAATTTTTGTTAACATAATGATTGGTAGCCTTGTCATTATGGAAGGTAGTCTGTTGTCGAGATTTTTGTTACTAAAATAGATTGTAGCCTTGTCGTTATGGAAGGTAGTTTGTTGTCAATATCTTTGTTACTCCAATGGATGGTATCCTAGTCATTATGGAAGGTAGTCTGTTGTCGAGATTTTAGTTACTCCAATGGATGGTAGCCTTGTCATTATGGAAGGTAGTCTATTGTCTAGATTTTTTATACTCGAAAGGATTGTAGCCTTGTCATTATGGAAGGTAGTCTATTGTCGAGATTTCTGTTACTACAATGGATTGTAGCCTTGTCGTTATGGAAGGTAGTCTGTTGTCGATATCTTTGTTACTCCAATGGATGGTAGCCTAGTCATTATGGAAGGTAGTTTGTTGTCGATATTTTTGTTATTCCAATGGATGGTAGCCTTGTCATTATGGAAGGTATTATGTTGTCGAGATTTTTGTTACTACAATGGATTGTAGCCTTTTCGTCATGGAAGGTAGTCTGTTGTCGAGATTTTTGTTACTACAACGGTTGGTAGCCTTATCATTTTGGAAGGTAGTTTGTTGTTGAGATTTTTGTTACTACAATGGATTGTAGCCTTGTCGTTATGGAAGGTAGTCTGTTGTCGATATCTTTGTTACTTCAATGGATGGTATCCTAGTCATTATCGAAGGTAGTCTATTGCCGAGATTTTTGTTACTCCATTGGATGGTAGCCTTGTCATTATGGAAGGTAGAGTGTTGTCGATATTTTTGTTATTCCAATTGATGGTAGCCTTGTCATTATGGAAGGTAGTCTGTTGTCGTGATTTTTGTTACTCCAATGGATGGTAGCCTTGTCATTATGGAAGGTATTCTATTGTTGAGATTTTTGTTACACCAATGGATGGTAAACTTGTCATTATGGAAGGTAGTGTGTTGTCGTAATTTTTTTTACTCTAAGGGATGGTAGCCTTGTCGTTATGGAAGGTAGTTTGTTGTCCATATCTTTGTTACTCCAATGGATGGTAGCCTAGTCATTATGGAAGGTAGTCTGTTGTCGAGATTTTTGTTTCTCTAAGGGATGGTAGCCTTATCATTATGGAAGGTAGTGTGTTGTCGATATTTTTGTTATTCCAATGGATGGTAGCCTTGTCATTGTGGAAGGTAGTCTATTGTCAAGATTTTTTTTACTACAATGGATTGTATCCTTTTTGTTATGGAGGGTAGTTTGTTGTCGATATCTTTGTAACTCCAATGGATGGTAGCCTAGTCGTTATGGAAGGTAGTCTGTTGTCGAGATTTTAGTTACTCCAATGGAGAGTAGCCTTGTCATTATGGAAGGTAGTCTATTGTCGAGATTTTTTATACTCCAATAGATTATAGCCTTGTCATTATGGAAGGGAGTCTATTGTTAATATTTTTGTTACTACAATGGTTTTTAGCCTTGTCGTTATGGAAGGTAGTATGTTGTCGATATCTTTGTTACTCCAATGGATGAAAGCCTAGTCATTATGGAAGGTAGTCTGTTGTCGTGAGTTTTGTAACTCTAAGGGATGGTAGCCTTGTCATTATGGAATGTAGTGTGTTGTCGATATTTTTGTTATTCCAATGGATGGTAGCCTTGTCATTATGGAAGGTAGTCTATTGTCGAGATTTTTTATACTCCAAAGGATTATAGCCTTGTCATTATGGAAGGGAGTCTATTGTCAATATTTTTGTTACTACAATGGATTGTAGCCTTGTCGTTATGGAAGGTAGTCTGTTGTCGATATCTTTGTTACTCCAATGGATAAAAGCCTAGTCATTATGGAAGGTAGTCTGTTGTCGAGAGTTTTGTAACTCCAAGGGATGGTAGCCTTGTCATTATGGAAGGTAGTGTGTTGTCGATATTTTTGTTATTCCAATGGAGGGTAGCCTTGTCATTATGGAAGGTAGTCTATTGTCGAGATTTTTGTTACTCTAATGGATGGTAGCCTTGTCATCATGGAAGGTAATATATTATCGAGATCTTTGTTACTCCATTGTATGGTAGCCTTGTCATTATGGAAGGTAGTCTTTTTTCGTGATTTTTGTTAATCTAAAGGATTGTAGCCTTGTCTTTATGGAAGGTAGTTTGTTGTCGATATCTTTGTTACTCCAATGGATGGTAGCCTAGTCATTATGGAAGGTAGTCTGTTGTCGAGATTTTTGTTTCTCTAAGGGATGGTAGCCTTGTCATCATGGAAGGTAGTCTATTGTCGAAATTTTGGTTACTATAATGGATTGTAGCCTAGTCATTATGGAAGGTAGTGTGTTGTCGATATTTTTGTTATTCCAATGGATGGTAGCCTTGTCATTATGGAAGGTAGTCAGTTGTCGAGATTTCTGTTACTCCAATGGATGGTAGCCTTGTCATCATGGAAGGTAGTCTATTGTCGAAATTTTTGTTACTACAATGGATTGTAGCCTTGTCGTTATGGAAGGTAGTTTGTTGTCAATATCTTTGTTACTCCAATGGATGGTATCCTAGTCATTATCGAAGGTAGTCTGTTGCCGAGATTTTTGTTACTCCATTGGATTGTAACCTTGTCATTATGGAAGGTAGAGTGTTGTTGATATTTTTGTTATTCCAATTGATGGTTGCCTTGTCATTATGGAAGGTAGTCTGTTGTCGTGATTTTTGTTACTCCAATGGATGGTAGCCTTGTCGTTAAGGAAGGTATTCTATTGTTGAGATTTTTGTTATACCAATGGATGGTAGGCTTGTCATTATGTAAGGTAGTATGTTATCGATATCTTTGTTACTCCAATGGATGGTAGCCTTTTCATTATGGAAGGTAGTCTTTTGTCGTGATTTTTGTTACCCTAAGGGATTGTAGCCTTGTCGTTATGGAAGGTAGTCTGTTGTCGATATCTTTGTTACTCCAATGGATGGTAGCCTAGTCATTATGGAAGGTAGTTTGTTGTCGAGATTTTTGTTACTCTAATGGATGGTAGCCTTGTCATTATGGAAGGTAGTGTGTTGTCGATATTTTTGTTATTCCAATGGATGGTAGCCTTGTCATTGTGGAAGGTAGTCTGTTGTCGAGATTTTTGTTACTACAAGTGATTGTAGCCTTTTCGTCATGGAAGGTAGTCTGTTGTCGAGATTTTTGTTACTACAACGGTTGGTAGCCTTGTCATTTTGGAAGGTAGTTTGTTGTTGAGATTTTTGATACTACAATGGATTGTAGCCTTGTCGTTATGGAAGGTAGTCTGTTGTCGATATCTTTGTTACTTCAATGGATGGTATCCTAGTCATTATCGAAGGTAGTTTGTTGCCGAGATTTTTGTTACTCCATTGGATGGTAGCCTTGTCATTATGGAAGGTAGAGTGTTGTCGATATTTTTGTTATTCCAATTGATGGCAGCCTTGTCATTATCGAAGGTAGTCTGTTGTCGTGATTTTTGTTACTCCAATGGATGGTAGCCTTGTCATTATGGAAGGTATTCTATTGTTGAGATTTTTGTTACACCAATGGATGGTAGACTTGTCATTATGGAAGGTAGTGTGTTGTCGTAATTTTTATTACTCTAAGGGATGGTAGCCTTGTCATTATGGAAGGTAGTCTGATGTCGATATTTTTGTTACTCTAAGGGATGGTAGCCTTGTCATTATGGAAGGTAGTGTGTTGTCGATATTTTTGTTATTCCAATGGATTGTAGCCTTGTCATTATGGAAAGTAGTCTGTTGTCGAGATTTTTGTTACTCCAATGGATGGTAGCCTTGTCATCATGGAAGGTAGTCTATTGTCGAGATTTTTGTTACTCCAATGGATGGTAGCCTTGTCATTATGGAAGGTAGTCTGTTGTCGAGATTTTTGTTACTATAATGGATTGTAGCCTTGTCATTATGCAAGGTAGTCTATTGTCGATATCTTTGTTACTCCAATGGATGGTAGTCTAGTCATCATGGAAGGTAGTCTGCTCTCGAGATTTTTGTTAGTCTAAGGGATGGTAGCCTTGTCATTATGGAAGTTAGTGTGTTGTCGATATTTTTTTATTCCAATGGATGGTAGCCTTGTCATTATGGAAGGTAGTCTGTTGTCGAGATTTTCGTTACTCCAATGGATGGTAGCATTGTCATTATGGAAGGTAGTATGTTGTCGATATCTTTGTTACTCCAATGGATGGTAGCCTTTTCATTATGGAAGGTAGTCTTTTGTAGTGATTTTTGTTACTCTAAGGGATTGTAGCCTTGTCTTTATGGAAGGTAGTTTGTTGTCGATATCTTTGTTACTCTAATGGATGGTAGCCTAGTTATTATGGAAGGTAGTGTGTTGTCGAGATTTTTGTTTCTCTAAGGGATGGTAGCCTTGTTATTATGGAAGGTAGTGTGTTGTTGATAGTTTTGTTATTCCAATGGATGGTAGCCTTGTGATTATGGAAGGTAGTCTGTTGTCGATATCTTTGTTACTCCAATGGATGGTAGCCTAGTCATTATGGAAGGTAGTCTGTTGTTGAGATTTTTGTTACTCTAAGGGATGGTAGCCTTGTCATTATGGAAGGTAGTGTGTTTTCGATTTTTTTGTTATTCCAATGGATGGTAGCCTTGTCATTATGGAAGGTAGTTTGTTGTCGAGATTTTTTTTACTCAAATGGATGGTAACCTTGTCATTATGGAAAGTAGTCTATTTTCGATATTTTTGTTACTATAATTGATTGTAGCCTTGTCGTTATGGAAGGTAGTCTGTTGTCTATATCTTTGTTACTCCAATGGATGGTATCCTAGTCATTATGGAAGGTAGTCTGTTGTTGAGATTTTTGTTGCTCCATTGGATGGTAGCCTTGTCATTATGGAAGGTAGTGTGTTATCGATATTTTTGTTATTCCAATGGATGGTGGCCTAGTCATTATGGAAGGTAGTCTGTTGTCATGATTTTTGTTACTCTAATGGATGGTAGCCTTGTCATTATGGAAGGTAGTCTATTGTCGAGATTTTTGTTACTCTATGGATGGTAGCCTTGTCATCATGGAAGGTAGTATGTTGTTGATATCTTTGTTACTCCAATGTATGGTAGCCTTTTCATTATGGAAGGTAGTCTTTTTTCGTGATTTTTATTAATCTAAAGGATTGTAGCCTTGTCTTTATGGAAGGTAGTTTGTTGTCGATATCTTTGTTACTCCAATGGATGGTAGCCTAGTCATTATGGAAGGTAGTCTGTTGTCGATATTTTTTTTTCTCTAAGGGATGGTAGCCTTGTCATCATGGAAGGTAGTGTGTTGTCGATATTTTTGTTATTCCAACGGATGGTAGCCTTGTCATTATGGAAGGTAGTCAGTTGTCGAGATTTCTGTTACTCCAATGGATGGTAGCCTTGTCATCATGGAAGGTAGTCTGTTGTCGAGATTTTTGTTACTAAAATGGATTGTAGCCTTGTCGTTATGGAAGGTAGTTTGTTGTCAATATCTTTGTTACTCCAATGGATGGTATCCTAGTCATTATGGAAGGTAGTCTGTTGTCAAGATTTTAGTTACTCCAATGGATGGTAGCCTTGTCATTATGGAAGGTAGTCTATTGTCTAGATTTTTTATACTCGAAAGGATTGTAGCCTTGTCATTATGGAAGGTAGTCTATTGTCGAGATTTCTGTTACTACAATGGATTGTAGCCTTGTCGTTATGGAAGGTAGTTTGTTGTCGATATCTTTGTTACTCCAATGGATGGTAGCCTAGTCATTATGGAAGGTAGTTTGTTGTTGAGATTTTTGTTACTCTAATGGATGGTAGCCTTATCATTATGGAAGGTAGTGTGTTGTCGATATTTTTGTTATTCCAATGGATGGTAGCCTTGTCATTGTGGAAGGTATTCTGTTGTCGAGATTTTTGTTACTACAATGGATTGTAGCCTTTTCGTCATGGAAGGTAGTCTGTTGTCGAGATTTTTGTTACTACAACGGTTGGTAGCCTTATCATTTTGGAAGGTAGTTTGTTGTTGAGATTTTTGTTACTACAATGGATTATAGCCTTGTCGTTATGGAAGGTAGTCTGTTGTCAATATCTTTGTTACTTCAATGGATGGTATCCTAGTCATTATCGAAGGTAGTCTATTGCCGAGATTTTTGTTACTCCATTGGATGGTAGCCTTGTCATTATGGAAGGTAGAGTGTTGTCGATATTTTTGTTATTCCAATTGATGGTAGCCTTGTCATTATGGAAGGTAGTCTGTTGTCGTGATTTTTGTTACTCCAATGGATGGTAGCCTTGTCATTATGGAAGGTATTCTATTGTTGAGATTTTTGTTACACCAATGGATGGTAAACTTGTCATTATGGAAGGTAGTGTGTTGTCGTAATTTTTATTACTCTAAGGGATGGTAGCCTTGTCGTTATGGAAGGTAGTTTGTTGTCAATATCTTTGTTACTCCAATGGATGGTAGCCTAGTCATTATGGAAGGTAGTCTGTTGTCGAGATTTTTGTTTCTCTAAGGGATGGTAGCCTTATCATTATGGAAGGTCGTGTGTTGTCGATATTTTTGTTATTCCAATGGATGGTAGCCTTGTCATTGTGGAAGGTAGTCTATTGTCAAGATTTTTTTTACTACAATGGATTGTATCCTTTTTGTTATGGAGGGTAGTTTGTTGTCGATATCTTTGTAACTCCAATGGATGGTAGCCTAGTCGTTATGGAAGGTAGTCTGTTGTCGAGATTTTAGTTACTCCAATGGAGAGTAGCCTTGTCATTATGGAAGGTAGTCTATTGTCGAGATTTTTTATACTCCAAAGGATTATAGCCTTGTCATTATGGAAGGGAGTCTATTGTTAATATTTTTGTTACTACAATGGATTGTAGCCTTGTCGTTATGGAAAGTAGTATGTTGTCGATATCTTTGTTACTCCAATGGATGAAAGCCTAGTCATTATGGAAGGTAGTCTGTTGTCGTGAGTTTTGTAACTCTAAGGGATGGTAGCCTTGTCATTATGGAATGTAGTGTGTTGTCGATATTTTTGTTATTCCAATGGATGGTAGCCTTGTCATTATGGAAGGTAGTCTATTGTCGAGATTTTTTATACTCCAAAGGATTATAGCCTTGTCATTATGGAAGGGAGTCTATTGTCAATATTTTTGTTACTACAATGGATTGTAGCCTTGTCGTTATGGAAGGTAGTCTGTTGTCGATATCTTTGTTACTCCAATGGATAAAAGCCTAGTCATTATGGAAGGTAGTCTGTTGTCGAGAGTTTTGTAACTCTAAGGGATGGTAGCCTTGTCATTATGGAAGGTAGTGTGTTGTCGATATTTTTGTTATTCCAATGGAGGGTAGCCTTGTCATTATGGAAGGTAGTCTATTGTCGAGATTTTTGTTACTCTAATGGATGGTAGCCTTGTCATCATGGAAGGTAATATATTATCGAGATTTTTGTTACTCCAATGGATGGTAGCCTTGTCATCATGGAAGGTAGTCTATTGTCGAGATTTTTGTTACTCCAATGGATGGTAGCCTTGTCATTATGGAAGGTAGTCTGTTGTCGAGATTTTTGTTACTATAATGGATTGTAGCCTTGTCGTTATGCAAGGTAGTCTATTGTCGATATCTTTGTTACTCCAATGGATGGTAGTCTAGTCATCATGGAAGGTAGTCTGCTCTCGAGATTTTTGTTAGTCTAAGGGATGGTAGCCTTGTCATTATGGAAGTTAGTGTGTTGTCGATATTTTTTTATTCCAATGGATGGTAGCCTTGTCATTATGGAAGGTAGTCTGTTGTCGAGATTTTCGTTACTCCAATGGATGGTAGCATTGTCATTATGGAAGGTAGTATGTTGTCGATATCTTTGTTACTCCAATGGATGGTAGCCTTTTCATTATGGAAGGTAGTCTTTTGTCGTGATTTTTGTTACTCTAAGGGATTGTAGCCTTGTCTTTATGGAAGGTAGTTTGTTGTCGATATCTTTGTTACTCTAATGGATGGTAGCCTAGTTATTATGGAAGGTAGTGTGTTGTCGAGATTTTTGTTTCTCTAAGGGATGGTAGCCTTGTTATTATGGAAGGTAGTGTGTTGTCGATAGTTTTGTTATTCCAATGGATGGTAGCCTTTTGATTATGGAAGGTAGTCTGTTGTCGATATCTTTGTTACTCCAATGGATGGTAGCCTAGTCATTATGGAAGGTAGTCTGTTGTTGAGATTTTTGTTACTCTAAGGGATGGTAGCCTTGTCATTATGGAAGGTAGTGTGTTTTCGATTTTTTTGTTATTCCAATGGATGGTAGCCTTGTCATTATGGAAGGTAGTTTGTTGTCGAGATTTTTTTTACTCAAATGGATGGTAACCTTGTCATTATGGAAAGTAGTCTATTTTCGATATTTTTGTTACTATAATTGATTGTAGCCTTGTCGTTATGGAAGGTAGTCTGTTGTCTATATCTTTGTTACTCCAATGGATGGTATCCTAGTCATTATGGAAGGTAGTCTGTTGTTGAGATTTTTGTTGCTCCATTGGATGGTAGCCTTGTCATTATGGAAGGTAGTGTGTTGTCGATATTTTTGTTATTCCAATGGATGGTGGCCTAGTCATTATGGAAGGTAGTCTGTTGTCATGATTTTTGTTACTCTAATGGATGGTAGCCTTGTCATTATGGAAGGTAGACTATTGTCGAGATTTTTGTTACTCTATGGATGGTAGCCTTGTCATCATGGAAGGTAGTATGTTGTTGATATCTTTGTTAGTCCAATGTATGGTAGCCTTTTCATTATGGAAGGTAGTCTTTTTTCGTGATTTTTATTAATCTAAAGGATTGTAGCCTTGTCTTTATGGAAGGTAGTTTGTTGTCGATATCTTTGTTACTCCAATGGATGGTAGCCTAGTCATTATGGAAGGTAGTCTGTTGTCGATATTTTTTTTTCTCTAAGGGATGGTAGCCTTGTCATCATGGAAGGTAGTGTGTTGTCGATATTTTTGTTATTCCAACGGATGGTAGCCTTGTCATTATGGAAGGTAGTCAGTTGTCGAGATTTCTGTTACTCCAATGGATGGTAGCCTTGTCATCATGGAAGGTAGTCTGTTGTCGAGATTTTTGTTACTAAAATGGATTGTAGCCTTGTCGTTATGGAAGGTAGTTTGTTGTCAATATCTTTGTTACTCCAATGGATGGTATCCTAGTCATTATGGAAGGTAGTCTGTTGTCGAGATTTTAGTTACTCCAATGGATGGTAGCCTTGTCATTATGGAAAGTAGTCTATTGTCTAGATTTTTTATACTCGAAAGGATTGTAGCCTTGTCATTATGGAAGGTAGTCTATTGTCGAGATTTCTGTTACTACAATGGATTGTAGCCTTGTCGTTATGGAAGGTAGTTTGTTGTCGATATCTTTGTTACTCCAATGGATGGTAGCCTAGTCATTATGGAAGGTAGTTTGTTGTCGAGATTTTTGTTACTCTAATGGATGGTAGCCTTATCATTATGGAAGGTAGTGTGTTGTCGATATTTTTGTTATTCCAATGGATGGTAGCCTTGTCATTGTGGAAGGTATTCTGTTGTCGAGATTTTTGTTACTACAATGGATTGTAGCCTTTTCGTCATGGAAGGTAGTCTGTTGTCGAGATTTTTGTTACTACAACGGTTGGTAGCCTTATCATTTTGGAAGGTAGTTTGTTGTTGAGATTTTTGTTACTACAATGGATTATAGCCTTGTCGTTATGGAAGGTAGTCTGTTGTCAATATCTTTGTTACTTCAATGGATGGTATCCTAGTCATTATCGAAGGTAGTCTATTGCCGAGATTTTTGTTACTCCATTGGATGGTAGCCTTGTCATTATGGAAGGTAGAGTGTTGTCGATATTTTTGTTATTCCAATTGATGGTAGCCTTGTCATTATGGAAGGTAGTCTGTTGTCGTGATTTTTGTTACTCCAATGGATGGTAGCCTTGTCATTATGGAAGGTATTCTATTGTTGAGATTTTTGTTACACCAATGGATGGTAAACTTGTCATTATGGAAGGTAGTGTGTTGTCGTAATTTTTATTACTCTAAGGGATGGTAGCCTTGTCGTTATGGAAGGTAGTTTGTTGTCAATATCTATGTTACTCCAATGGATGGTAGCCTAGTCATTATGGAAGGTAGTCTGTTGTCGAGATTTTTGTTTCTCTAAGGGATGGTAGCCTTATCATTATGGAAGGTCGTGTGTTGTCGATATTTTTGTTATTCCAATGGATGGTAGCCTTGTCATTGTGGAAGGTAGTCTATTGTCAAGATTTTTTTTACTACAATGGATTGTATCCTTTTTGTTATGGAGGGTAGTTTGTTGTCGATATCTTTGTAACTCCAATGGATGGTAGCCTAGTCGTTATGGAAGGTAGTCTGTTGTCGAGATTTTAGTTACTCCAATGGAGAGTAGCCTTGTCATTATGGAAGGTAGTCTATTGTCGAGATTTTTTATACTCCAAAGGATTATAGCCTTGTCATTATGGAAGGGAGTCTATTGTTAATATTTTTGTTACTACAATGGATTGTAGCCTTGTCGTTATGGAAGGTAGTATGTTGTCGATATCTTTGTTACTCCAATGGATGAAAGCCTAGTCATTATGGAAGGTAGTCTGTTGTCGTGAGTTTTGTAACTCTAAGGGATGGTAGCCTTGTCATTATGGAATGTAGTGTGTTGTCGATATTTTTGTTATTCCAATGGATGGTAGCCTTGTCATTATGGAAGGTAGTCTATTGTCGAGATTTTTTATACTCCAAAGGATTATAGCCTTGTCATTATGGAAGGGAGTCTATTGTCAATATTTTTGTTACTACAATGGATTGTAGCCTTGTCGTTATGGAAGGTAGTCTGTTGTCGATATCTTTGTTACTCCAATGGATAAAAGCCTAGTCATTATGGAAGGTAGTCTGTTGTCGAGAGTTTTGTAACTCTAAGGGATGGTAGCCTTGTCATTATGGAAGGTAGTGTGTTGTCGATATTTTTGTTATTCCAATGGAGGGTAGCCTTGTCATTATGGAAGGTAGTCTATTGTCGAGATTTTTGTTACTCTAATGGATGGTAGCCTTGTCATCATGGAAGGTAATATATTATCGAGATCTTTGTTACTCCATTGTATGGTAGCCTTATCATTATGGAAGGTAGTCTTTTTTCGTGATTTTTGTTAATCTAAAGGATTGTAGCCTTGTCTTTATGGAAGGTAGTTTGTTGTCGATATCTTTGTTACTCCAATGGATGGTAGCCTAGTCATTATGGAAGGTAGTCTGTTGTCGAGATTTTTGTTTCTCTAAGGGATGGTAGCCTTGTCATCATGGAAGGTAGTCTATTGTCGAAATTTTGGTTACTATAATGAATTGTAGCCTAGTCATTATGGAAGGTAGTGTGTTGTCGATATTTTTGTTATTCCAATGGATGGTAGCCTTGTCATTATGGAAGGTAGTCAGTTGTCGAGATTTCTGTTACTCCAATGGATGGTAGCCTTGTCATCATGGAAGGTAGTCTATTGTCGAAATTTTTGTTACTACAATGGATTGTAGCCTTGTCGTTATGGAAGGTAGTTTGTTGTCAATATCTTTGTTACTCCAATGGATGGTATCCTAGTCATTATCGAAGGTAGTCTGTTGCCGAGATTTTTGTTACTCCATTGGATTGTAACCTTGTCATTATGGAAGGTAGAGTGTTGTTGATATTTTTGTTATTCCAATTGATGGTTGCCTTGTCATTATGGAAGGTAGTCTGTTGTCGTGATTTTTGTTACTCCAATGGATGGTAGCCTTGTCGTTAAGGAAGGTATTCTATTGTTGAGATTTTTGTTATACCAATGGATGGTAGGCTTGTCATTATGGAAGGTAGTATGTTATCGATATCTTTGTTACTCCAATGGATGGTAGCCTTTTCATTATGGAAGGTAGTCTTTTGTCGTGATTTTTGTTACCCTAAGGGATTGTAGCCTTGTCGTTATGGAAGGTAGTTTGTTGTCGATATCTTTTTTACTCCAATGGATGGTAGCCTAGTCATTATGGAAGGTAGTCTGTTGTCGAGATGTTTGTTTCTCTAAGGGATGGTAGCCTTGTCATTATGGAAGGTAGTGTGTTATCGATATTTTTGTTATTCCAATGGATGGTAGCCTTGTCATTATGGAAGGTAGTCTGTTGTCGAGATTTTTTATAATCCAAAGGATTGTAGCCTTGTCATCATGGAAGGTAGTCTATTGTCGAGATTTTTCTTACTACAATGGTTTGAAGCCTTGTCGTTATGGAAGGTAGTCTATTGTCGATATCTTTGTTACTCCAATGGATGGTAGCCTAGTCATTATGGAAGGTATTTTGTTGTCGAGATTTTTATTACTCTATGGGATGGTAGCTATGTCATTATGGAAGGTAGTGTGTTGTCGATATTTTTGTTATTCCAATGGATGGTAGCCCTGTCATTATGGAAGGTAGTACATTGTCGAGATTTTTGTTACTCCAATGGATGGTAGCCTTGTCATTATGGAAGGTATTCTGTTGTCGATATCTTTGTTACTCCAATGGATGGTAGCTTAGTCATTATGGAAGGTAGTCTGTTGTGGAGATTTTTGTTTCTCTAAGGGATGGTAGCCTTTTCATCACGGAAGGTAGTGTGTTGTCGATATTTTTGTTATTCCAATGGATGGTAGCCTTGTCATTATGGAAGGTAGTCTATTGTCGAGATTTTTGTTACTCCAAAGGATTGTAGCCTTGTCATTATGGAAGGTAGTCTATTGTCGAGATTTTTGTTACTACAATGGATTGTAGCCTTGTCGTTATGGAAGGTAGTCTGTTGTCGATATCTTTGTTACTCCAATGGATGGTAGCCTAGTCATTATGGAAGGTAGTCTGTTGTCGAGATTTTTGTTTCTCTAAGGGATGGTAGCCTTGTCATCATGGAAGGTAGTGTGTTGTCGATATTTTTGTTATTCCAACGGATGGTAGCCTTGTCATTGTGGAAGGTGGTCTGTTGTCGAGATTTTTGTTACTATAATGGATTGTAGCCTTTTCGTCATGGAAGGTAGTCTGTTGTCGAGATTTTTGTTACTATAATGGATTGTAGCCTTGTCATTATGGAAGATAGTCTGTTGTCGAGATTTTTTATACTACAATGGATTGTAGCTTTGTCGTTATGGAAGGTAGTCTGTTGTCGATATCTTTGTTACTCCAATGGATGGTAGCCTAGTCATTATGGAAGGTAGTCTATTGTCGAGATTTTTGTTAGTCTAAGGGATGGTATCCTTGTCATTATGGAAGGTAGTGTGTTGTCGATATTTTTGTTATTCCAATAGATGGTAGCCTTGTCATTATGGTAGGTAGTCTGTCGTCGAGATTTTTGTTACTCCAATGGATGGTAGCCTTGTCATTATGGAAGGTAGTCTATTGTCAAGATTTTTGTTACTACAAAGGATGGTAGACTTGTCATTATGGAAGGTAGTCTGTTTTCGAGATTTTTGTTACTACAATGGATTGTAGCCTTGTCGTTATGGAAGGTAGTTTGTTGTCGATATCTTTGTTACTCCAATGGATGGTATCCTAGTCATTATGGAAGGTAGTCTGTTGTCGAGATTTTTGTTACTCCTATGGATGGTAGCCTTGTCATTATGGAAGGTATTCTATTGTTGAGATTTTTGTTATTCCAATTGATGGTAGCCTTGTAATTATGGAAGGTAGTCTGTTGTCGAGATTTTTGTTACTCCAATGGATGGTAGCCTTGTCATTATAGAAGATATTCTGTTGTCGATATCTTTGTTACTGCAATGGATGGTAGCCTAGTCATTATGGAAGGTAGTCTGTTGTCGAGATTTTTGTTTCTCTAAGGGATGGTAGCCTTTTCATCATGGAAGGTAGTGTGTTGTCGATATTTTTGTTTTTCCAATGGATGGTAGCCTTGTCATTATGGAAGGTAGTCTGTTGTCAAGATTTTTGTGACTCCAAAGGATTGTAGCCTTGTCATTATGGAAGGTAGTCTATTGTCGAGATTTTTGTTACTACAATGGATTGTAGCCTTGTCGTTATGGAAGGTAGTCTGTTGTCGATATCTTTGTTACTCCAGTGGATGGTAGCCTAGTCATTATGGAAGGTAGTCTGTTGTCGAGATTTTTGTTTCTCTAAGGGATGGTAGCCTTGTCATCATGGAAGGTAGTGTGTTGTCGATATTTTTGTTATTCCAACGGATGGTAGCCTTGTCATTGTGGAAGGTGGTCTGTTGTCGAGATTTTTGTTACTATAATGGATTGTATCCTTTTCGTCATGGAAGGTAGTCTGTTGTCGAGATTTTTGTTACTATAATGGATGGTAGCCTTGTCATTATGGAAGATAGTCTGTTGTCGAGATTTTTTATACTACAATGGATTGTAGCTTTGTCGTTATGGAAGGTAGTCTGTTGTCGATATCTTTGTTACTCCAATGGATGGTAGCCTAGTCATTATGGAAGGTAGTCTATTGTCGAGATTTTTGTTAGTCTAAGGGATGGTATCCTTGTCATTATGGAAGGTAGTGTGTTGTCGATATTTTTGTTATTCCAATAGATGGTAGCCTTGTCCTTATGGTAGGTAGTCTGTCGTCGAGATTTTTGTTACTCCAATGGATGGTAGCCTTGTCATTATGGAAGGTAGTCTATTGTCGAGATTTTTTTTACTACAAAGGATGGTAGACTTGTCATTATGGAAGGTAGTCTGTTTTCGAGATTTTTGTTACTACAATGGATTGTAGCCTTGTCGTTATGGAAGGTAGTTTGTTGTCGATATCTTTGTTACTCCAATGGATGGTATCCTAGTCATTATGGAAGGTGGTCTGTTGTCGAGATTTTTGTTACTCCTATGGATGGTAGCCTTGTCATTAAGGAAGGTATTCTATTGTTGAGATTTTTGTTATTCCAATTGATGGTAGCCTTGTAATTATGGAAGGTAGTCTGTTGTCGAGATTTTTGTTACTCCAATGGATGGTAGCCTTGTCATTATAGAAGGTATTGTGTTGTCAATATCTTTGTTACTCCAATGGATGGTAGCCTAGTCATTATGGAAGGTAGTCTGTTGTCGAGATTTTTGTTTCTCTAAGGGATGGTAGCCTTTTCATCATGGAAGGTAGTGTGTTGTCGATATTTTTGTTTTTCCAATAGATGGTAGCCTTGTCATTATGGAAGGTAGTCTGTTGTCGAGATTTTTGTTACTCCAAAGGATTGTAGCCTTGTCATTATGGAAGGTAGTCTATTGTCGAGATTTTTGTTACTACAATGGATTTTAGCCTTGTCGTTATGGAAGGTAGTCTGTTGTCGATATCTTTGTTACTCCAATGGATGGTAGCCTAGTCATTATGGAAGGTAGTCTGTTGTCGAGATTTTTGTTTCTCTAAGGGATGGTAGCCTTGTCATCATGGAAGGTAGTGTGTTGTCGATATTTTTGTTATTCCAATGGATGGTAGCCTTGTCATTATGGAAGGTAGTCTGTTGTCGAGATTTTTGTTACTATAATGGATTGTAGCCTTTTCGTCATGGAAGGTAGTCTGTTGTCGAGATTTTTGTTACTATAATGGATGGTAGCCTTGTCATTATGGAAGATAGTCTGTTGTCGAGATTTTTTATACTACAATGGATTGTAGCTTTGTCGTTATGGAAGGTAGTGTGTTGTCGATATCTTTGTTACTCCTATGGATGGTAGCCTAGTCATTATGGAAGGTAGTCTATTGTCCAGATTTTTGTTAGTCTAAGGGATGGTATCCTTGTCATTATGGAAGGTAGTGTGTTGTCGATATTTTTGTTATTCCAATAGATGGTAGCCTTGTCATTATGGGTGGTAGTCTGTCGTCGAGATTTTTGTTACTCCAATGGATGGTAGCCTTGTCATTATGCAAGGTAGTCTATTGTCGAGATTTTTGTTACTACAAAGGATGGTAGACTTGTCATTATGGAAGGTAGTCTGTTTTCGAGATTTTTGTTACTACAATGGATTGTAGCCTTGTCGTTATGGAAGGTAGTTTGTTGTCGATATCTTTGTTACTCCAATGGATGGTATCCTAGTCATTATGGAAGGTAGTCTGTTGTCGAGATTTTTGTTACTCCTATGGATGGTAGCCTTGTCATTATGGAAGGTATTCTATTGTTGAGATTTTTGTTATTCCAATTGATGGTAGCCTTGTAATTATGGAAGGTAGTCTGTTGTCGAGATTTTTGTTACTCCAATGGATGGTAGCCTTGTCATTATGGAAGGTAGTCTGTTGTCGAGATTTTTGTTACTACAATGGATTGTAGCTTTGTCGTTATGGAAGGTAGTCTGTGGTCGATATCTTTGTTACTCCAATGGATGGTAGCCTAGTCATTATGGAAGGTAGTCTATTGTCGATATTTTTGTTAGTCTAAGGGATGGTATCCTTGTCATTATGGAAGGTAGTGTGTTGTCGATATTTTTGTTATTCCAATAGATGGTAGCCTTGTCATTATTGAACGTAGTCTGTTGTCGAGATTTTTGTTACTCCAATGGATGGTAGCCTTTTCATTATGGAAGGTAGTCTATTGTCGAAATTTTTGTTACTACAAAGGATGGTAGACTTGTCATTATGGAAGGTAGTCTGTTTTCGAGATTTTTGTTACTACAATGGATTGTAGCCTTGTCGTTATGGAAGGTAGTTTGTTGTCGATATCTTTGTTACTCCAATGGATGGTATCCTAGTCATTATGGAAGGTAGTTTGTTGTCGAGATTTTTCTTACTCCTATGGATGGTAGCCTTGTCATTATGGAAGGTATTCTATTGTTGAGATTTTTGTTATTCCAATGGATGGTAGCCTTGTAATTATGGAAGGTAGTTTGTTGTCGAGATTTTTGTTACTCCAATGGATGGTAGCCTTGTCATTATGGAAGGTAGTCTGTTGTCGAGATTTTTGTTACTACAATGGATTGTAGCTTTGTCGTTATGGAAGGTAGTCTATTGTCGATATCTTTGTTACTCCAATGGATGGTAGCCTAGTCATTATGGAAGGTAGTCTATTGTCGAGATTTTTGTTAGTCTAAGGGATGGTATCCTTGTCATTATGGAAGGTAGTATGTTGTCGATATTTTTTTTATTCCAATAGATGGTAGCCTTGTCATTATGGAAGGTAGTCTGTTGTCGAGATTTTTGTTACTCCAATGGATGGTAGCCTTGTCATTATGGAAGGTAGTCTATTGTCAAAATTTTTGTTACTACAATGGATGGTAGAATTGTCATTATGGAAGGTAGTCTGTTGTCGAGATTTTTGTTACTACAATGGATTGTAGCCTTGTCGTTATGGAAGGTAGTTTGTTGTCGATATCTTTGTTACTCCAATGGATGGTATCCTAGTCATTATGGAAGGTAAGCTGTTGTCGAGATTTTTGTTACTCCAATGGATGGTAGCCTTGTCATTAAGGAAGGTATTCTATTGTTGAGATTGTTGTTACCCCAATGGATGATAGACTTGTCATTATGGAAGGTAGTATGTTGTCGATATCTTTGTTACTCCAATGGATGGTAGCCTTTTCATTATGGATGGTAGTCTTTTGTCGTGATTTTTGTTACTCTAAGGGATTGTAGCCTTGTAGTTATGGAAGGTAGTTTGTTGTCGATATCTTTTTTACTCCAATGGATGGTAGCCTAGTCATTATGGAAGGTAGTCTGTTGTCGAGATTTTTGTTTCTCTAAGGGATGGTAGCCTTGTCATTATGGAAGGTAGTGTGTTGTCGATATTTTTGTTATTCCAATGGATGGTAGCCTTGTCATTATGGAAGGTAGTCTGTTGTCGAGATTTTTTATAATCCAAAGGATTGTAGCCTTGTCATTATGGAAGGTAGTCTATTGTCGAGATTTTTGTTACTACAATGGATTGAAGCCTTGTCATTATGGAAGGTAGTCTGTTGTCGAGATTTTTGTTACTCCAAAGGATTGTAGCCTTGTCATTATGGAAGGTAGTCTATTGTCGAGATTTTTGTTACTACAATGGATTGTAGCCTTGTCGTTATGGAACGTAGTCTGTTGTCGATATCTTTGTTACTCCAATGGATGGTAGCCTAGTCATTATGGAAGGTAGTCTGTTGTCGAGATTTTTGTTTCTCTAAGGGATGGTAGCCTTGTCATCATGGAAGGTAGTGTGTTGTCGATATTTTTGTTATTCCAATGGATGGTAGCCTTGTCATTGTGGAAGGTAGTATGTTGTCGAGATTTTTGTTACTATAATGGATTGTAGCCTTTTCGTCATGGAAGGTAGTCTGTTGTCGAGATTTTTGTTACTATAATGGATTGTAGCCTTTTCGTCATGGAAGGTAGTCTGTTGTCGAGATTTTTGTTACTATAATGGATGGTAGCCTTGTCATTATGGAAGATAGTCTGTTGTCGAGATTTTTTATACTACAATGGATTGTAGCTTTGTCGTTATGGAAGGTAGTGTGTTGTCGATATCTTTGTTACTCCTATGGATGGTAGCCTAGTCATTATGGAAGGTAGTCTATTGTCCAGATTTTTGTTAGTCTAAGGGATGGTATCCTTGTCATTATGGAAGGTAGTGTGTTGTCGATATTTTTGTTATTCCAATAGATGGTAGCCTTGTCATTATGGGTGGTAGTCTGTCGTCGAGATTTTTGTTACTCCAATGGATGGTAGCCTTGTCATTATGCAAGGTAGTCTATTGTCGAGATTTTTGTTACTACAAAGGATGGTAGACTTGTCATTATGGAAGGTAGTCTGTTTTCGAGATTTTTGTTACTACAATGGATTGTAGCCTTGTCGTTATGGAAGGTAGTTTGTTGTCGATATCTTTGTTACTCCAATGGATGGTATCCTAGTCATTATGGAAGGTAGTCTGTTGTCGAGATTTTTGTTACTCCTATGGATGGTAGCCTTGTCATTATGGAAGGTATTCTATTGTTGAGATTTTTGTTATTCCAATTGATGGTAGCCTTGTAATTATGGAAGGTAGTCTGTTGTCGAGATTTTTGTTACTCCAATGGATGGTAGCCTTGTCATTATGGAAGGTAGTCTGTTGTCGAGATTTTTGTTACTACAATGGATTGTAGCTTTGTCGTTATGGAAGGTAGTCTGTGGTCGATATCTTTGTTACTCCAATGGATGGTAGCCTAGTCATTATGGAAGGTAGTCTATTGTCGATATTTTTGTTAGTCTAAGGGATGGTATCCTTGTCATTATGGAAGGTAGTGTGTTGTCGATATTTTTGTTATTCCAATAGATGGTAGCCTTGTCATTATTGAACGTAGTCTGTTGTCGAGATTTTTGTTACTCCAATGGATGGTAGCCTTGTCATTATGGAAGGTAGTCTATTGTGGAAATTTTTGTTACTACAAAGGATGGTAGACTTGTCATTATGGAAGGTAGTCTGTTTTCGAGATTTTTGTTACTACAATGGATTGTAGCCTTGTCGTTATGGAAGGTAGTTTGTTGTCGATATCTTTGTTACTCCAATGGATGGTATCCTAGTCATTATGGAAGGTAGTTTGTTGTCGAGATTTTTCTTACTCCTATGGATGGTAGCCTTATCATTATGGAAGGTATTCTATTGTTGAGATTTTTGTTATTCCAATGGATGGTAGCCTTGTAATTATGGAAGGTAGTTTGTTGTCGAGATTTTTGTTACTCCAATGGATGGTAGCCTTGTCATTATGGAAGGTAGTCTGTTGTCGAGATTTTTGTTACTACAATGGATTGTAGCTTTGTCGTTATGGAAGGTAGTCTATTGTCGATATCTTTGTTACTCCAATGGATGGTAGCCTAGTCATTATGGAAGGTAGTCTATTGTCGAGATTTTTGTTAGTCTAAGGGATGGTATCCTTGTCATTATGGAAGGTAGTATGTTGTCGATATTTTTTTTATTCCAATAGATGGTAGCCTTGTCATTATGGAAGGTAGTCTGTTGTCGAGATTTTTGTTACTCCAATGGATGGTAGCCTTGTCATTATGGAAGGTAGTCTATTGTCAAAAATTTTGTTACTACAATGGATGGTAGAATTGTCATTATGGAAGGTAGTCTGTTGTCGAGATTTTTGTTACTACAATGGATTGTAGCCTTGTCGTTATGGAAGGTAGTTTGTTGTCGATATCTTTGTTACTCCAATGGATGGTATCCTAGTCATTATGGAAGGTAAGCTGTTGTCGAGATTTTTGTTACTCCAATGGATGGTAGCCTTGTCATTAAGGAAGGTATTCTATTGTTGAGATTGTTGTTACCCCAATGGATGGTAGACTTGTCATTATGGAAGGTAGTATGTTGTCGATATCTTTGTTACTCCAATGGATGGTAGCCTTTTCATTATGGATGGTAGTCTTTTGTCGTGATTTTTGTTACTCTAAGGGATTGTAGCATTGTAGTTATGGAAGGTAGTTTGTTGTCGATATCTTTGTTACTCCAATGGATGGTAGCCTAGTCATTATGGAAGGTAGTCTGTTGTCGAGATTTTTGTTTATCTAAGGGATGGTAGCCTTGTCATTATGGAAGGTAGTGTGTTGTCGATATTTTTGTTATTCCAATGGATGGTAGCCTTGTCATTATGGAAGGTAGTCTGTTGTCGAGATTTTTTATAATCCAAAGGATTGTAGCCTTGTCATTATGGAAGGTAGTCTATTGTCGAGATTTTTGTTACTACAATGGATTGAAGCCTTGTCATTATGGAAGGTAGTCTGTTGTCGAGATTTTTGTTACTCCAAAGGATTGTAGCCTTGTCATTATGGAAGGTAGTCTATTGTCGAGATTTTTGTTACTACAATGGATTGTAGCCTTGTCGTTATTGAACGTAGTCTGTTGTCGATATCTTTGTTACTCCAATGGATGGTAGCCTAGTCATTATGGAAGGTAGTCTATTGTCGAGATTTTTGTTTCTCTAAGGGATGGTAGCCTTGTCATCATGGAAGGTAGTGTGTTGTCGATATTTTTGTTATTCCAATGGATGGTAGCCTTGTCATTGTGGAAGCTAGTATGTTGTCGAGATTTTTGTTACTATAATGGATTGTAGCCTTTTCGTCATGGAAGGTAGTCTGTTGTCGAGATTTTTGTTACTATAATGGATGGTAGCCTTGTCATTATGGAAGATAGTCTGTTGTCGAGATTTTTTATACTACAATGGATTGTAGCTTTGTCGTTATGGAAGGTAGTGTGTTGTCGATATCTTTGTTACTCCAATGGATGGTAGCCTAGTCATTATGGAAGGTAGTCTATTGTCGAGATTTTTGTTAGTCTAAGGGATGGTATCCTTGTCATTATGGAAGGTAGTGTGTTGTCGATATTTTTGTTATTCCAATAGATGGTAGCCTTGTCATTATGGAAGGTAGTCTGTCGTCGAGATTTTTGTTACTCCAATGGATGGTAGCCATGTCATTATGGAAGGTAGTCTATTGTCGAGATTTTTGGTACTACAAAGGATGGTAGACTTGTCATTATGGAAGGTAGTCTGTTTTCGAGATTTTTGTTACTACAATGGATTGTAGCCTTGTCGTTATGGAAGGTAGTTTGTTGTCGATATCTTTGTTACTCCAATGGATGGTATCCTAGTCATTATGGAAGGTAGTCTGTTGTCGAGATTTTTGTTACTCCTATGGATGGTAGCCTTGTCATTATGGAAGGTATTCTATTGTTGAGATTTTTGTTATTCCAATTGATGGTAGCCTTGTAATTATGGAAGGTAGTCTGTTGTCGAGATTTTTGTTACTCCAATGGATGGTAGCCTTGTCATTATGGAAGGTAGTCTGTTGTCGAGATTTTTGTTACTACAATGGATTGTAGCTTTGTCGTTATGGAAGGTAGTCTGTTGTCGATATCTTTGTTACTCCAATGGATGGTAGCCTAGTCATTATGGAAGGTATTCTATTGTTGAGATTTTTGTTATTCCAATTGATGGTAGCCTTGTAATTATGGAAGGTAGACTGTTGTCGAGATTTTTGTTACTCCAATGGATGGTAGCCTTGTCATTATGGAAGGTAGTCTGTTGTCGAGATTTTTGTTACTACAATGGATTGTAGCTTTGTCGTTATGGAAGGTAGTGTGTTGTCGATATTTTTGTTATTCCAATAGATGGTAGCCTTGTCATTATGGAAGGTAGTCTGTTGTCGAGATTTTTGTTACTCCAATGGATGGTAGCCTTGTCATTATGGAAGGTAGTCTATTGTCGAAATTTTTGTTACAATAAAGGATGGTAGACTTGTCATTATGGAAGGTAGTCTGTTTTCGAGATTTTTGTTACTACAATGGATTGTAGCCTTGTCGTTATGGAAGGTAGTTTGTTGTCGATATCTTTGTTACTCCAATGGATGGTATCCTAGTCATTATGGAAGGTAGTCTGTTGTCGAGATTTTTCTTACTCCTATGGATGGTAGCCTTGTCATTATGGAAGGTATTCTATTGTTGAGATTTTTGTTATTCCAATGAATGGTAGCCTTGTAATTATGGAAGGTTATTTGTTGTCGAGATTTTTGTTACTCCAATGGATTGTAGCCTTGTCATTATGGAAGGTAGTGTGTTGTCGATATTTTTGTTATTCCAATGGATGGTAGCCTTGTCATTATGGAAGGTAGTCTGTTGTCGAGATTTTTTATAATCCAAAGGATTGTAGCCTTGTCATTATGGAAGGTAGTCTATTGTCGAGATTTTTGTTACTACAATGGATTGAAGCCTTGTCATTATGGAAGGTAGTCTGTTGTCGAGATTTTTGTTACTCCAAAGGATTGTAGCCTTGTCATTATGGAAGGTAGTCTATTGTCGAGATTTTTGTTACTACAATGGATTGTAGCCTTGTCGTTATTGAACGTAGTCTGTTGTCGATATCTTTGTTACTCCAATGGATGGTAGCCTAGTCATTATGGAAGGTAGTCTATTGTCGAGATTTTTGTTTCTCTAAGGGATGGTAGCCTTGTCATCATGGAAGGTAGTGTGTTGTCGATATTTTTGTTATTCCAATGGATGGTAGCCTTGTCATTGTGGAAACTAGTATGTTGTCGAGATTTTTGTTACTATAATGGATTGTAGCCTTTTCGTCATGGAAGGTAGTCTGTTGTCGAGATTTTTGTTACTATAATGGATGGTAGCCTTGTCATTATGGAAGATAGTCTGTTGTCGAGATTTTTTATACTACAATGGATTGTAGCTTTGTCGTTATGGAAGGTAGTGTGTTGTCGATATCTTTGTTACTCCAATGGATGGTAGCCTAGTCATTATGGAAGGTAGTCTATTGTCGAGATTTTTGTTAGTCTAAGGGATGGTATCCTTGTCATTATGGAAGGTAGTGTGTTGTCGATATTTTTGTTATTCCAATAGATGGTAGCCTTGTCATTATGGAAGGTAGTCTGTCGTCGAGATTTTTGTTACTCCAATGGATGGTAGCCATGTCATTATGGAAGGTAGTCTATTGTCGAGATTTTTGGTACTACAAAGGATGGTAGACTTGTCATTATGGAAGGTAGTCTGTTTTCGAGATTTTTGTTACTACAATGGATTGTAGCCTTGTCGTTATGGAAGGTAGTTTGTTGTCGATATCTTTGTTACTCCAATGGATGGTATCCTAGTCATTATGGAAGGTACTCTGTTGTCGAGATTTTTGTTACTCCTATGGATGGTAGCCTTGTCATTATGGAAGGTATTCTATTGTTGAGATTTTTGTTATTCCAATTGATGGTAGCCTTGTAATTATGGAAGGTAGTCTGTTGTCGAGATTTTTGTTACTCCAATGGATGGTAGCCTTGTCATTATGGAAGGTAGTCTGTTGTCGAGATTTTTGTTACTACAATGGATTGTAGCTTTGTCGTTATGGAAGGTAGTCTGTTGTCGATATCTTTGTTACTCCAATGGATGGTAGCCTAGTCATTATGGAAGGTATTCTATTGTTGAGATTTTTGTTATTCCAATTGATGGTAGCCTTGTAATTATGGAAGGTAGACTGTTGTCGAGATTTTTGTTACTCCAATGGATGGTAGCCTTGTCATTATGGAAGGTAGTCTGTTGTCGAGATTTTTGTTACTACAATGGATTGTAGCTTTGTCGTTATGGAAGGTAGTGTGTTGTCGATATTTTTGTTATTCCAATAGATGGTAGCCTTGTCATTATGGAAGGTAGTCTGTTGTCGAGATTTTTGTTACTCCAATGGATGGTAGCCTTGTCATTATGGAAGGTAGTCTATTGTCGAAATTTTTGTTACAATAAAGGATGGTAGACTTGTCATTATGGAAGGTAGTCTGTTTTCGAGATTTTTGTTACTACAATGGATTGTAGCCTTGTCGTTATGGAAGGTAGTTTGTTGTCGATATCTTTGTTACTCCAATGGATGGTATCCTAGTCATTATGGAAGGTAGTCTGTTGTCGAGATTTTTCTTACTCCTATGGATGGTAGCCTTGTCATTATGGAAGGTATTCTATTGTTGAGATTTTTGTTATTCCAATGAATGGTAGCCTTGTAATTATGGAAGGTTATTTGTTGTCGAGATTTTTGTTACTCCAATGGATTGTAGCCTTGTCATTATGGAAGGTAGTCTGTTGTCGAGATTTTTGTTACTACAATGGATTGTAGCTTTGTCGTTATGGAAGGTAGTCTGTTGTCGATATCTTTGTTACTCCAATGGATGGTAGCCTAGTCATTATGGAAGGTAGTCTATTGTTGAGATTGTTGTTACCCCAATGGATGGTAGACTTGTCATTATGGAAGGTAGTATGTTGTCAATATCTTTGTTACTCCAATGGATGGTAGTCTTTTGTCGTGATTTTTGTTACTCTAATGGATTGTAGCCTTGTCGTTATGGAAGGTAGTTTGTTGTCGATATCTTTGTTACTCCAATGGATGGTAGCCTAGTCATTATGGAAGGTAGTCTGTTGTCGAGATTTTTGTTTCTCTGAGGGATGGTAGCCTTGTCATTATGGAAGGTAGTGTGTTGTCGATATTTTTGTTATTCCAATGGATGGTAGCCTTGTCATTATGGAAGGTAGTCTGTTGTCGAGATTTTTTATAATCCAAAGGATTGTAGCCTTGTCATTATGGAAGGTAGTCTATTGTCGAGATTTTTGTTACTACAATGGATTGAAGCCTTGTCGTTATGGAAGGTAGTCTGTTATCGATATCTTTGTTACTCCAATGGATGGTAGCCTAGTCATTATGGAAGGTATTTTGTTGTCGAGATTTTTATTACTCTATTGGATTGTAGCTATGTCATTATGGAAGGTAGTGTGTTGTCGATATTTTTGTTATTCCAATGTATGTTAGCCTTGTCATTATGGAAGGTAGTATGTTGTCGAGATTTTTGTTACTCCAATGGATGGTAGCCTTTTCATTATGGAAGGTAGTCTATTGTCGAGATTTTTTATACTCCAAAGGATTTTAGCCTTGTCATTATGGAAGGTAGTCTATTGTCGAGATTTTTTTTACTACAATGGATTGTAGCCTTGTCGTTATGGAAGGTAGTCTGTTGTCGATATCTTTGTTACTCCAATGGATGGTAGCCTAGTCATTATGGAAGGTAGTCTGTTGTCGAGATTTTTGTTTCTCTAAGGGATGGTAGCCTTGTCATCATGGAAGGTAGTGTGTTATCGATATTTTTGTTATTCCAATGGATGGTAGCTTTGTCATTGTGGAAGGTAGTCTGTTGTCGAGATTTTTGTTACTACAATGGATTGTAGCCTTTTCGTCATGGAAGGTAGTCTATTGTCGAGATTTTTGTTACTACAATGGATGGTAGCCTTGTCATTATGGAAGGTAGTCTGTTGTCGAGATTTTTGTTACTACAATGGATTGTAGCTTTGTCGTTATAGAAGGTAGTCTATTGTCGAGATTTTTGTTACTACAATGGATGGTAGCCTTGTCATTATGGAAGGTAGTCTGTTGTCGAGATTTTTGTTACTACAATGGATGGTAGCCTAGTCATTATGGAAGGTAGTCTATTGTCTAGATTTTTATTAGTCTAAGGGATGGTATCCTTGTCATTATGGAAGGTAGTGTCCTGTCGATATTTTTGTTATTCCAATAGATGGTAGCCTTGTCATTATGGAAGGTAGTCTGTTGTCGAGATTTTTGTTACTCCAATGGATGATAGCCTTGTCATTATGGATGGTAGTCTATTGTCGAGATTTTTGTTACTGAATGGATGGTAGCCTTGTCATTATGGAAGGTAGTCTGTTATCGATATCTTTGTTACTCAAAAGGATGGTAGCCTAGTCATTTTGGAAGGTAGTATGTTGTCGAGATTTTTGTTACTCCAATGGATGGTAGCCTTGTCATTATGGAAGGTAGTATGTTGTCGATATCTTTTTTACTCCAATGGATTGTAGCCTTGCCATTATGGAGGGTAGTCTGTTGTCGAGATTTTTGTTACTCTCAGGGATGGTAGCCTTGTCATTATGGAAGTTAGTGTGTTATCGATATTTTTGTTATTCTAATGGATGGTAGCCTTGTCATTATGGAAGGTAGTATGTTGTCTAGATTTTTGTTACTCCAATGAATGATAACCTTGTCATTATGGAAGGTAGTTTATTGTCGAGATATTTGTTACTACAATGGATGGGAGCCTTGTTATTATGGAAGGATGTCTGTTGTCGAGTATTTTGTTACTACAATGGATTGTATCCTTTTCATTATGGAAGGTGGTATGTTATCGATATCTTTCTTACTCCAATGGATGGTAGCCTAGTCATTATGGAAGGTATTTTGTTGTCGAGATTTTTGTTATTCCAATGGACGGTAGACTTTTCATTATGAAAGGTAGTCTATTGTCGAGATTTTTTTTACTATAATAGATTGTCGCCTTGTCATTATGGAAGGTAGTCTATTGTCGAGATATTTGTTACTCTTATAGATGGTAGCCTTGTCATTATGGAAGGTAATTTATTGTCGAGATTTTAGTCACTACAATGGATGGTAGCCTTGTCATTATGGAAGGTAGTCTATTGTCGAGATTTTTGTTACTACAATGGATTGTAGCCTTGTCGTTATGAAAGGTAGTCTGTTATCGATATCTTTGTTACTCAAAAGGATGGTAGCCTAGTCATTTTGGAAGGTAGTATGTTGTCGTGATTTTTGATACTCCAATGGATGGTAGCCTTGTCATTATGGAAGGTAGTATGTTGTCGATATCGTTTTTACTCTAATGGATGGTCGCCTTGCCATTATGGAGGGTAGTCTATTGTTGAGATCTTCGTTACTTTCAGGGATGGTAGCCTTGTCATTATGGAAGTTAGTGTGTTGTCGATATTTTTGTTATTCCAATGGATGGTAGCCTTGTCATTATGGAAGGTAGTCTGTTGTCGAGATTTTTGTTACTCCAATGGATGATAGCCTTGTCATTATGGAAGGTAGTTTATTGTCGAGATTTTTGTGACTACAATAGATGGTAGCCTTGTCATTATGGAAGGTAGTCTATGGTGGAGATTTTTTTTATTACAATGGATTGTATCGTTTTCATTATGGAAGGTAGTATGTTATCGATATATTTCTTACTCCAATGGATGGTAGCCTAGTCATTATGGAAGGTATTTTGTTGTCGAGATTTTTGTTATTCCAATGGATGGTAGCCTTGTCATTATGGAAGGTAGTGTGTTGTCGTGATTTTTGTTACTCTAATGGATGGTATCCTTTTCATTATGGAAGGTAGTATGTTGTCGATATCTTTGTTACTCCAATGGATGGTAGCCTTATCATATGGAAGGTAGTCTGTTGTCGGGATTTTTGTGACTCTAAGGAAATGGTAGCCTTGTCATTATGGAAAGTAGTTTGTTGTCGAGATTTTTATTATTCCAATGGATGGTAGCCTTGTCATTATGAAAGGTAGTCTTTTGTCGAGATTTCTGTTACTCTAATGGTTGGTATTCTTTATTATGGAAGGTAGTCTATTTTCTGGATTTTTGTTACTCCAATGGATGGTAGCCTTGTCATTATGGAAGGTAGTATGTTGTCCAGATTTTTGTTACAACAATGGATCGTAGCCTTGTCATTATGGAAGGTAGTCTGTTGTCGATATTTTTTTTACTGCAATGGATGGTAGCCTTGTCATTATGGAAGGTATTCTGTCATTGTGATTTCTGTTACTCCAATGGATGGCCTTGTCATTAAGGACGGTAGTCTGTTGTTCAGATTTTTGGTACTCCAACGGATGGTAGACTTATCATTATGGTAGGTAGTGTGTTTTCGATATTTTTGTTATTCCAATGGATAGTAGCCTTGTCATTATGGAAGGTAGTCTGTTGTCATGATTTTTGTTACTCTAAGGGATGGTAGCCTTGTCATTACGGAAGGTAGTATGTTGTCGATATCTTTGTTACTCCAACGGATTGTAGCCTTTTCATTATGGAATATAGTCTGTTGTCGAGATTTTTGTTACTCTAAGGGATGGTAGCCTTGTCATTATGGAACATAGTCTATTGTCGAGATTTTTGTTATTCCAATGGACTGTAGACTTCTCATTATGAAAGGTAGTCTATTTTTAAGATTTTTGTTACTATAATAGATTGTACACTTTTCATTATGGAAGGTTGTATGTTGTCAAGATTTTTGTTACTCCAATGGATGGTAGCCTTGTCATTATGGAAGGTAGTCTTTTGTCCAGATTTTGGTTACAACAATTGATGGTAGCCTTGTCATTATGGAAGGTAGTCTATTGTCGAGATTTTTTTTACTGCAATGGATGGTAGCCTTGTCATTATGGAAGGTAGTATGTCGTTGTGATTTCAGTTACTCCAATATATGGTAGCCTTATCAATAAGGACGGTATTATGTTGTTCAGATTTTTGGTACTCCAATGGATGGTAGACTTGTCATTATGGAAGGTAGTTTATTGTCGATATTTTTGTTACTCCATTGGATGGTATCCTTGTCATTATGGAAGGTAGTGTGTCGTTGATATTTTTTTTACTCCAATGGATGGTAGCCTTGTCATTATGGA
Organism: Vicia faba; assembly: GCA_948472305.1. NCBI lineage: Eukaryota > Viridiplantae > Streptophyta > Magnoliopsida > Fabales > Fabaceae > Vicia > Vicia faba. The sequence goes on from OX451741.1 coordinate 535,735,669, forward strand.
AGGTAGTATGTTGTCGATATCTTTGTTACTCCAATGGATGGTAGCCTTGTCATTATGGAGAGTAGTCTATTGTCGAGATTTTCGTTACTCTCAGGGATGGTAGCCTTGTCATTATGGAAGTTAGTGTGTTGTCGATATTTTTGTTATTCCAATGGATTATAGCCTTGTCATTATGGAAGGTAGTCTATTGTCGAGATTTTTGTTACTACAAGGGATTGTAGCCTTGTCGTTATGGAAGGTAGTCTGTTGTCGATATCTTTGTTACTCCAATGGATGGTAGCCTAGTCATTATGGAAGGTAGTCTGTTGTCGAGATTTTTGTTTCTCTAAGGGATGGTAGCCTTGTCATCATGGAAGGTAGTGTGTTGTCGATATTTTTGTTATTCCAATGGATGGTAGCCTTGTCATTGTGGAAGGTAGTCTGTTGTCGAGATTTTTGTTACTACAATGGATTGTAGCCTTTTCGTCATGGAAGGTAGTCTATTGTCGAGATTTTTGTTACTACAATGGATGGTAGCCTTGTCATTATGGAAGGTAGTCTGTTGTCGAGATTTTTGGTACTACAATTGATTGTAGCTTTGTCGTTATGGAAGGTAGTCTGTTGTCGATATCTTTGTTACTCTAATGGGTGGTAGCCTAGTCATTATGGAAGGTAGTCTATTGTCGAGATTTTTGTTAGTCTAAGGGATGGTATCCTTGTCATTATGGAAGGTAGTGTCCTGTCGATATTTTTGTTATTCCAATAGATGGTAGCCTTGTCATTATGGAAGGTAGTCTGTTGTCCAGATTTTTGTTACTCCAATGGATGATAGCCTTGTCATTATGGAAGGTAGTCTATTGTCGAGATTTTTGTTACTACAATGGATGGTAGCCTTGTCATTATGGAAGGTAATCTGTTGTCGAGATTTTTGTTACTACAACGGATTGTAGCCTTGTCGTTATGGAAGGTAGTCTGTTATCGATATCTTTGTTACTCAAAAGGATGGTAGCCTAGTCATTTTGGAAGGTAGTATGTTGTCGTGATTTTTGTTACTCCAATGGATGGTAGCCTTGTCATTATGGAAGGTAGTATGTTGTCGATATCGTTTTTACTCCAATGGATGGTCGCCTTGCCATTATGGAGTGTAGTCTGTTGTTGAGATCTTCATTACTCTCAGGGATGGTAGCCTTGTCATTATGGAAGTTAGTGTGTTGTCGATATTTTTGTTATTCTAATGGATGGTAGCCTTGTCATTATGGAAGGTAGTCTGTTGTCGAGATTTTTGTTACTCCAATGGATGATAGCCTTGTCATTATGGAAGGTAGTTTATTGTCGAGATTTTTGTGACTACAATAGATGGTAGCCTTGTCATTATGGAAGGTAGTCTATGGTGGAGATTTTTTTTATTACAATGGATTGTATCGTTTTCATTATGGAAGGTAGTATGTTATCGATATATTTCTTACTCCAATGGATGGTAGCCTAGTCATTATGGAAGGTATTTTGTTGTCGAGATTTTTGTTATTCCAATGGATGGTAGCCTTGTCATTATGGAAGGTAGTGTGTTGTCGTGATTTTTGTTACTCTAATGGATGGTATCCTTTTCATTATGGAAGGTAGTATGTTGTCGATATCTTTGTTACTCCAATGAATGGTAGCCTTATCATATGGAAGGTAGTCTGTTGTCGGGATTTTTGTGACTCTAAGGAAATGGTAGCCTTGTCATTATGGAAAGTAGTTTGTTGTCGAGATTTTTATTATTCCAATGGATGGTAGCCTTGTCATTATGAAAGGTAGTCTTTTGTCGAGATTTCTGTTACTCTAATGGTTGGTATTCTTTATTATGGAAGGTAGTCTATTTTCGGGATTTTTGTTACTCCAATGGATGGTAGCCTTGTCATTATGGAAGGTAGTATGTTGTCCAGATTTTTGTTACAACAATGGATCGTAGCCTTGTCATTATGGAAGGTAGTCTGTTGTCGATATTTTTTTTACTGCAATGGATGGTAGCCTTGTCATTATGGAAGGTATTCTGTCATTGTGATTTCTGTTACTCCAATGGATGGCCTTGTCATTAAGGACGGTAGTCTGTTGTTCAGATTTTTGGTACTCCAACGGATGGTAGACTTATCATTATGGAAGGTAGTGTGTTTTCGATATTTTTGTTATTCCAATGGATAGTAGCCTTGTCATTATGGAAGGTAGTTTGTTGTCATGATTTTTGTTACTCTAAGGGATGGTAGCCTTGTCATTACGGAAGGTAGTATGTTGTCGATATCTTTGTTACTCCAACGGATTGTAGCCTTTTCATTATGGAATATAGTCTGTTGTCGAGATTTTTGTTACTCTAAGGGATGGTAGCCTTGTCATTATGGAACATAGTCTATTGTCGAGATTTTTGTTATTCCAATGGACTGTAGACTTCTCATTATGAAAGGTAGTCTATTTTTAAGATTTTTGTTACTATAATAGATTGTACACTTTTCATTATGGAAGGTTGTATGTTGTCAAGATTTTTGTTACTCCAATGGATGGTAGCCTTGTCATTATGGAAGGTAGTCTTTTGTCCAGATTTTGGTTACAACAATTGATGGTAGCCTTGTCATTATGGAAGGTAGTCTATTGTCGAGATTTTTTTTACTGCAATGGATGGTAGCCTTGTCATTATGGAAGGTAGTATGTCGTTGTGATTTCAGTTACTCCAATATATGGTAGCCTTATCAATAAGGACGGTATTATGTTGTTCAGATTTTTGGTACTCCAATGGATGGTAGACTTGTCATTATGGAAGGTAGTTTATTGTCGATATTTTTGTTACTCCATTGGATGGTATCCTTGTCATTATGGAAGGTAGTGTGTCGTTGATATTTTTTTTACTCCAATGGATGGTAGCCTTGTCATTATGGAAGGTAGTATGTTGTCGATATCTTTGTTACTCCAATGGATGGTAGCCTTGTCATTATGGAGAGTAGTCTATTGTCGAGATTTTCGTTACTCTCAGGGATGGTAGCCTTGTCATTATGGAAGTTAGTGTGTTGTCGATATTTTTGTTATTCCAATGGATTATAGCCTTGTCATTATGGAAGGTAGTCTATTGTCGAGATTTTTGTTACTACAAGGGATTGTAGCCTTGTCGTTATGGAAGGTAGTCTGTTGTCGATATCTTTGTTACTCCAATGGATGGTAGCCTAGTCATTATGGAAGGTAGTCTGTTGTCGAGATTTTTGTTTCTCTAAGGGATGGTAGCCTTGTCATCATGGAAGGTAGTGTTTGTCGATATTTTTGTTATTCCAATGGATGGTAGCCTTGTCATTGTGGAAGGTAGTCTGTTGTCGAGATTTTTGTTACTACAATGGATTGTAGCCTTTTCGTCATGGAAGGTAGTCTATTGTCGAGATTTTTGTTACTACAATGGATGGTAGCCTTGTCATTATGGAAGGTAGTCTGTTGTCGAGATTTTTGGTACTACAATGGATTGTAGCTTTGTCGTTATGGAAGGTAGTCTGTTGTCGATATCTTTGTTACTCTAATGGGTGGTAGCCTAGTCATTATGGAAGGTAGTCTATTGTCGAGATTTTTGTTAGTCTAAGGGATGGTATCCTTGTCATTATGGAAGGTAGTGTCCTGTCGATATTTTTGTTATTCCAATAGATGGTAGCCTTGTCATTATGGAAGGTAGTCTGTTGTCCAGATTTTTGTTACTCCAATGGATGATAGCCTTGTCATTATGGAAGGTAGTCTATTGTCGAGATTTTTGTTACTACAATGGATGGTAGCCTTGTCATTATGGAAGGTAATCTGTTGTCGAGATTTTTGTTACTACAACGGATTGTAGCCTTGTCGTTATGGAAGGTAGTCTGTTATCGATATCTTTGTTACTCAAAAGGATGGTAGCCTAGTCATTTTGGAAGGTAGTATGTTGTCGAGATTTTTGTTACTCCAATGGATGGTAGCCTTGTCATTATGGAAGGTAGTATGTTGTCGATATCGTTTTTACTCCAATGGATGGTCGCCTTGCCATTATGGAGTGTAGTCTGTTGTTGAGATCTTCATTACTCTCAGGGATGGTAGCCTTGTCATTATGGAAGTTAGTGTGTTGTCGATATTTTTGTTATTCTAATGGATGGTAGCCTTGTCATTATGGAAGGTAGTCTGTTGTCGAGATTTTTGTTACTCCAATGGATGATAGCCTTATCATTATGGAAGGTAGTTTATTGTCGAGATTTTTGTGACTACAATAGATGGTAGCCTTGTCATTATGGAAGGTAGTCTATTGTCGAGATTTTTTTTATTACAATGGATTGTATCGTTTTCATTATGGAAGGTAGTATGTTATTGATATATTTCTTACTCCAATGGATGGTAGCCTAGTCATTGTGGAAGGTATTTTGTTGTCGAGATTTTTGTTATTCCAATGGATGGTAGCCTTGTCATTATGGAAGGTAGTGTGTTGTCGTGATTTTTGTTACTCTAATGGATGGTATCCTTTTCATTATGGAAGGTAGTATGTTGTCGATATCTTTGTTACTCCAATGGATGGAAGCCTTATCATTATGGAAGGTAGTCTATTGTCGGGATTTTTGTGACTCTAAGGAATTGGTAGCCTTGTCATTATGGAAAGTAGTTTGTTGTCGAGATTTTTATTATTCCAATGGATGGTAGCCTTGTCATTATGAAAGGTAGTCTATTGTCGAGATTTTTGTTACTATAATAGATTGTAGCCTTGTCATTATGAAAGGTAGTATTTTGTCGAGATTTCTGTTACTCTAATGGTTGGTATTCTTTATTATGGAAGGTAGTCTATTTTCGGGATTTTTGTTACTCCAATGGATGGTAGCCTTGTCATTATGGAAGGTAGTATGTTGTCCAGATTTTCGTTACAACAATGGATCGTAGCCTTGTCATTATGGAAGGTAGTATGTTGTCGATATTTTTTTACTGCAATGGATGGTAGCCTTGTCATTATGGAAGGTATTCTGTCATTGTGATTTTTGTTACTCCAATGGATGGTAGCCTTGTCATTAAGGACGGTAGTCTGTTGTTCAGAGTTTTGGTACTCCAACGGATGGTAGACTTATCATTATGGAAGGTAGTGTGTTTTCGATATTTTTATTATTCCAATGGATAGTAGCCTTGTCATTATGGAAGGTAGTTTGTTGTCATGATTTTTGTTACTCTAAGGGATGGTAGCCTTGTCATTACGGAAGGTAGTATGTTGTCGATATCTTTGTTACTCCAACGGATTGTAGCCTTTTCATTATGGAATATAGTCTGTTGTCGAGATTTTTGTTACTCTAAGGGATGGTAGCCTTGTCATTATGGAACATAGTCTATTGTCGAGATTTATGTTATTCCAATGGACTGTAGACTTCTCATTATGAAAGGTAGTCTATTGTCAAGATTTTTGTTACTATAATAGATTGTACACTTTTCATTATGGAAGGTTGTATGTTGTCAAGATTTTTGTTACTCCAATGGATGGTAGCCTTGTCATTATGGAAGGTAGTCTGTTGTCCAGATTTTGGTTACAACAATTGATGGTAGCCTTGTCATTATGGAAGGTAGTCTGTTGTCGATATTTTTTTTACTGCAATGGATGGTAGCCGTGTCATTATGGAAGGTAGTATGTCGTTGTGATTTTTGTTATTCCAATAGATGGTAGCCTTGTCATTATGGAAGGTAGTCTGTTGTCGAGATTTTTGTTACTCCAATGGATGGTAGCCTTGTCATTATGGAAGGTAGTCTATTGTCGAAATTTTTGTTACTACAAAGGATGGTAGACTTGTCATTATGGAAGGTAGTCTGTTTTCGAGATTTTTGTTACTACAATGGATTGTAGCCTTGTCGTTATGGAAGGTAGTTTGTTGTCGATATCTTTGTTACTCAAATGGATGGTATCCTAGTCATTATGGAAGGTAGTCTATTGTCGAGATTTTTCTTACTCCTATGGATGGTAGCCTTGTCATTATGGAAGGTATTCTATTGTTGAGATTTTTGTTATTCCAATGGATGGTAGCCTTGTAATTATGGAAGGTTGTTTGTTGTCGAGATTTTTGTTACTCCAATGGATTGTAGCCTTGTCATTATGGAAGGTAGTCTGTTGTCGAGATTTTTGTTACTACAATGGATTGTAGCTTTGTCGTTATGGAAGGTAGTCTGTTGTCGAGATTTTTGTTAGTCTAAGGGATGGTATCCTTGTCATTATGGAAGGTAGTGTGTTGTCGATATTTTTTTTATTCCAATAGATGGTAGCCTTGTCATTATGGAAGGTAGTCTGTTGTCGAGATTTTTGTTACTCCAATGGATGGTAGCCTTGTCATTATGGAAGGTAGTCTATTGTCGAGATTTTTATTACTCCAATGGATGGTAGAATTGTCATTATGGAAGGTAGTCTGTTGTCGAGATTTTTGTTACTACAATGGATTGTAGCCTTGTCGTTATGGAAGGTAGTTTGTTGTCGATATCTTTGTTACTCCAATGGATGGTATCCTAGTCATTATGGAAGGTAGTCTGTTGTCGAGATTTTTGTTACTCCAATGGATGGTAGCCTTGTCATTAAGGAAGGTATTCTATTGTTGAGATTGTTGTTACCCCAATGGATGGTAGACTTGTCATTATGGAAGGTAGTATGTTGTCAATATCTTTGTTACTCCAATGGATGGTAGCCTTTTCATTATGGATGGTAGTCTTTTGTCGTGATTTTTGTTACTCTAATGGATTGTAGCCTTGTCGTTATGGAAGGTAGTTTGTTGTCGATATCTTTGTTACTCCAATGGATGGTAGCCTAGTCATTATGGAAGGTAGTCTGTTGTCGAGATTTTTGTTTCTCTAAGGGATGGTAGCCTTGTCATTATGGAAGGTAGTGTGTTGTCGATATTTTTGTTATTCCAATGGATGGTAGCCTTGTCATTATGGAAGGTAGTCTGTTGTCGAGATTTTTTATAATCCAAAGGATTGTAGCCTTGTCATTATGGAAGGTAGTCTATTGTCGAGATTTTTGTTATTACAATGGATTGAAGCCTTGTCGTTATGGAAGGTAGTCTGTTATCGATATCTTTGTTACTCCAATGGATGGTAGCCTAGTCATTATGGAAGGTATTTTGTTGTCGAGATTTTTATTACTCTATTGGATGGTAGCTATGTCATTATGGAAGGTAGTGTGTTGTCGATATTTTTGTTATTCCAATGTATGTTAGCCTTGTCATTATGGAAGGTAGTATGTTGTCGAGATTTTTGTTACTCCAATGGATGGTAGCCTTGTCATTATGGAAGGTAGTCTATTGTCGAGATTTTTTATACTCCAAAGGATTATAGCCTTGTCATTATGGAAGGTAGTCTATTGTCGAGATTTTTGTTACTACAATGGATTGTAGCCTTGTCGTTATGGAAGGTAGTCTGTTGTCGATATCTTTGTTACTCCAATGGATGGTAGCCTAGTCATTATGGAAGGTAGTCTGTTGTCGAGATTTTTGTTTCTCTAAGGGATGGTAGCCTTGTCATCATGGAAGGTAGTGTGTTATCGATATTTTTGTTATTCCAATGGATGGTAGCTTTGTCATTGTGGAAGGTAGTCTGTTGTCGAGATTTTTGTTACTACAATGGATTGTAGCCTTTTCGTCATGGAAGGTAGTCTATTGTCGAGATTTTTGTTACTACAGTGGATGGTAGCCTTGTTTTTATGGAAGGTAGTCTGTTGTCGAGATTTTTGTTACTACAATGGATTGTAGCTTTGTCGTTATGGAATGTTGTCTGTTGTCGATATCTTTGTTACAACAATGGATGGTAGCCTATTCATTATGGAAGGTAGTCTATTGTCGAGATTTTTATTAGTCTAAGGGATGGTATCCTTGTCATTATGGAAGGTAGTGTCCTGTCGATATTTTTGTTATTCCAATAGATGGTAGCCTTGTCATTATGGAAGGTAGTCTGTTGTCGAGATTTTTGTTACTCCAATGGATGATAGCCTTGTCATTATGGAAGGTAGTCTATTGTCGAGATTTTTGTTACTGAATGGATGGTAGCCTTGTCATTATGGAAGGTAATCTGTTGTCGAGATTTTTGTTACTACAATGGATTGTAGCCTTGTCGTTATGCAAGGTAGTCTGTTATCGATATCTTTGTTACTCAAAAGGATGGTAGCCTAGTCATTTTGGAAGGTAGTATGTTGTCGAGATTTTTGTTACTCCAATGGATGGTAGCCTTGTAATTATGGAAGGTAGTATGTTGTCGATATCTTTTTTACTCCAATGGATGGTAGCCTTGCCATTATGGAGGGTAGTCTGTTGTCGAGATTTTTGTTACTCTCAGGGATGGTAGCCTTGTCATTATGGAAGTTAGTGTGTTATCGATATTTTTGTTATTCTAATGGATGGTAGCCTTGTCATTATGGAAGGTAGTATGTTGTCTAGATTTTTGTTACTCCAATGAATGATAGCCTTGTCATTATGGAAGGTAGTTTATTGTCGAGATATTTGTTACTACAATGGATGGTAGCCTTGTCATTATGGAAGGTAGTCTGTTGTCGAGTATTTTGTTACTACAATGGATTGTATCCTTTTCATTATGGAAGGTGGTATGTTATCAATATCTTTCTTACTCCAATGGATGGTAGCCTAGTCATTATGGAAGGTAGTCTGTTGTCGAGATTTTTGTTATTCCAATGGATGGTAGCCTTGTCATTATGGAAGGTAGTCTATTGTCGTGATTTTTGTTATTCCAATGGATGGTATCCTTGTCATTATGGAAAGTAGTATGTTCTCGATATCTCTGTTACTCCAATGAATGGTAGCCTTGTCATTATGGAAGGTAGTCTGTTGTCGAGATTTTTGTTACACCAATGGATGATACCGTTGTCATTATGGAAGGTAGTTTATTGTCGAGATTTTTGTTACTACAATGGATGGTAGCCTTGTCATTATGGAAGGAAGTCTTTTGTCGAGATTTTTGTTACTAAAATGGATTGTATCCTTTTCAATATGGAAGTTAGTATGTTATCGATATCTTTCTTACTCCAATGGATGGTAGCCTAGTCATTATGGAAGGTATTTTGTTGTCGAGATTTTTGTTATTCCAATGGACGGTAGACTTTTCATTATGAAAGGTAGTCTATTGTCGAGATATTTGTTACTCTTATAGATGGTAGCCTTGTCATTATGGAAGGTAATTTATTGTCGAGATTTTAGTCACTACAATGGATGGTAGCCTTGTCATTATGGAAGGTAGTCTATTGTCGAGATTTTTGTTACTACAATGGATTGTAGCCTTGTCGTTATGAAAGGTAGTCTGTTATCGATATCTTTGTTACTCAAAAGGATGGTAGCCTAGTCATTTTGGAAGGTAGTATGTTGTCGTGATTTTTGATACTCCAATGGATGGTAGCCTTGTCATTATGGAAGGTAGTATGTTGTCGATATCGTTTTTACTCCAATGGATGGTCGCCTTGCCATTATGGAGGGTAGTCTATTGTTGAGATCTTCGTTACTCTCAGGGATGGTAGCCTTGTCATTATGGAAGTTAGTGTGTTGTCGATATTTTTGTTATTCCAATGGATGGTAGCCTTGTCATTATGGAAGGTAGTCTGTTGTCGAGATTTTTGTTACTCCAATGGATGATAGCCTTGTCATTATGGAAGGTAGTTTATTGTCGAGATTTTTGTGACTACAATAGATGGTAGCCTTGTCATTATGGAAGGTAGTCTATGGTCGAGATTTTTTTTATTACAATGGATTGTATCGTTTTCATTATGGAAGGTAGTATGTTATCGATATATTTCTTACTCCAATGGATGGTAGCCTAGTCATTATGGAAGGTATTTTGTTGTCGAGATTTTTGTTATTCCAATGGATGGTAGCCTTGTCATTAAGGAAGGTAGTGTGTTGTCGTGATTTTTGTTACTCTAATGGATGGTATCCTTTTCATTATGGAAGGTAGTATGTTGTCGATATCTTTGTTACTCCAATGGATGGTAGCCTTATCATTATGGAAGGTAGTCTGTTGTCGGGATTTTTGTGACTCTAAGGAAATGGTAGCCTTGTCATTATGGAAAGTAGTTTGTTGTCGAGATTTTTATTATTCCAATGGATGGTAGCCTTGTCATTATGAAAGGTAGTCTTTTGTCGAGATTTCTGTTACTCTAATGGTTGGTATTCTTTATTATGGAAGGTAGTCTATTTTCGGGATTTTTGTTACTCCAGTGGATGGTAGCCTTGTCATTATGGAAGGTAGTATGTTGTCCAGATTTTTGTTACAACAATGGATCGTAGCCTTGTCATTATGGAAGGTAGTCTGTTGTCGATATTTTTTTTACTGCAATGGATGGTAGCCTTGTCATTATGGAAGGTATTCTGTCATTGTGATTTCTGTTACTCCAATGGATGGCCTTGTCATTAAGGACGGTAGTCTGTTGTTCAGATTTTTGGTACTCCAACGGATGGTAGACTTATCATTATGGAAGGTAGTGTGTTTTCGATATTTTTGTTATTCCAATGGATAGTAGCCTTGTCATTATGGAAGGTAGTCTGTTGTCATGATTTTTGTTACTCTAAGGGATGGTAGCCTTGTCATTACGGAAGGTAGTATGTTGTCGATATCTTTGTTACTCCAACGGATTGTATCCTTTTCATTATGGAATATAGTCTGTTGTCGAGATTTTTGTTACTCTAAGGGATGGTAGCCTTGTCATTATGGAACATAGTCTATTGTCGAGATTTTTTTTATTCCAATGGACTGTAGACTTCTCATTATGAAAGGTAGTCTATTGTCAAGATTTTTGTTACTATAATAGATTGTACACCTTTCATTATGGAAGGTTGTATGTTGTCAAGATTTTTGTTACTCCAATGGATGGTAGCCTTGTCATTATGGAAGGTAGTCTGTTGTCCAGATTTTGGTTACAACATTTGATGGTAGCCTTGTCATTATGGAAGGTAGTCTGTTGTCGAGATTTTTTTTACTGCAATGGATGGTAGCCTTGTCATTATGGAAGGTAGTATGTCATTGTGATTTCAGTTACTCCAATATATGGTAGCCTTATCAATAAGGACGGTATTATGTTGTTCAGATTTTTGGTACTCCAATGGATGGTAGACTTGTCATTATGGAAGGTAGTTTATTGTCGATATTTTTGTTACTCCATTGGATGGTATCCTTGTCATTATGGAAGGTAGTGTGTCGTCGATATTTTTTTTACTCCAATGGATGGTAGCCTTGTCATTATGGAAGGTAGTTTGTTGTCGATATCTTTGTTACTCCAATGGATGGTAGCCTTGTCATTATGGAGAGTAGTCTATTGTCGAGATTTTCGTTACTCTCAGGGATGGTAGCCTTGTCATTATGGAAGTTAGTGTGTTGTCGATATTTTTGTTATTCCAATGGATTATAGCCTTGTCATTATGGAAGGTAGTCTATTGTCGAGATTTTTGTTACTACAAGGGATTGTAGCCTTGTCGTTATGGAAGGTAGTCTATTGTCGATATCTTTGTTACTCCAATGGATGGTAGCCTAGTCATTATGGAAGGTAGTCTGTTGTCGAGATTTTTGTTTCTCTAAGGGATGGTAGCCTTGTCATCATGGAAGGTAGTGTGTTGTCGATATTTTTGTTATTCCAATGGATGGTAGCCTTGTCATTGTGGAAGGTAGTCTGTTGTCGAGATTTTTGTTACTACAATGGATTGTAGCCTTTTCGTCATGGAAGGTAGTCTATTGTCGAGATTTTTGTTACTACAATGGATGGTAGCCTTGTCATTATGGAAGGTAGTCTGTTGTCGAGATTTTTGGTACTACAATGGATTGTAGCTTTGTCGTTATGGAAGGTAGTCTGTTGTCGATATCTTTGTTACTCCAATGGATGGTAGCCTAGTCATTATGGAAGGTAGTCTATTGTCGAGATTTTTGTTAGTCTAAGGGATGGTATCCTTGTCATTATGGAAGGTAGTGTCCTGTCGATATTTTTGTTATTCCAATAGATGGTAGCCTTGTCATTATGGAAGGTAGTCTGTTGTCCAGATTTTTGTTACTCCAATGGATGATAGCCTTGTCATTATGGAACGTAGTCTATTGCCGAGATTTTTATTACTACAATGGATGGTAGCCTTGTCATTATGGAAGGTAATCTGTTGTCGAGATTTTTGTTACTACAACGGATTGTAGCCTTGTCGTTATGGAAGGTAGTCTGTTATCGATATCTTTGTTACTCAAAAGGATGGTAGCCTAGTCATTTTGGAAGGTAGTATGTTTTCGAGATTTTTGTTACTCCAATGGATGGTAGCCTTGTCATTATGGAAGGTAGTATTTTGTCGATATCGTTTTTACTCCAATGGATGGTCGCCTTGCCATTATGGAGGGTAGTCTGTTGTTGAGATCTTCGTTACTCTCAGGGATGGTAGCCTTGTCATTATGGAAGTTAGTGTGTTGTCGATATTTTTGTTATTCTAATGGATGGTAGCCTTGTCATTATGGAAGGTAGTATGTTGTCGAGATTTTTGTTACTCCAATGGATGATAGCCTTATCATTATGGAAGGTAGTTTATTGTCGAGATTTTTGTGACTACAATAGATGGTAGCCTTGTCATTATGGAAGGTAGTCTATTGTCGAGATTTTTTTTATTACAATGGATTGTATCGTTTTCATTATGGAAGGTAGTATGTTATTGATATATTTATTACTCCAATGGATGGTAGCCTTGTCATTATGGAAGGTAGTGTGTTGTCGTGATTTTTGTTACTCTAATGGATGGTATCCTTTTCATTATGGAAGGTAGTATGTTGTCGATATCTTTGTTACTCCAATGGATGGAAGCCTTATCATTATGGAAGGTAGTCTGTTGTCGGGATTTTTGTGACTCTAAGGAATTGGTAGCCTTGTCATTATGGAAAGTAGTTTGTTGTCGAGATTTTTATTATTCCAATGGATGGTAGCCTTCTCATTATGAAAGGTAGTCTATTGTCGAGATTTTTGTTACTATAATAGATTGTAGCCTTGTCATTATGAAAGGTAGTCTTTTGTCGAGATTTCTGTTACTCTAATGGTTGGGATTCTTTATTATGGAAGGTAGTCTATTTTTGGGATTTTTGTTACTCCAATGGATGGTAGCCTTGTCATTATGGAAGGTAGTATGTTGTCCAGATTTTTGTTACAACAATGGATCGTAGCCTTGTCATTATGGAAGGTAGTCTGTTGTCGATATTTTTTTTACTGCAATGGATGGTAGCCTTGTCATTATGGAAGGTAGTCTTTTGTCGTGATTTTTGTTACTCTAATGGATTGTAGCCTTGTCGTTATGGAAGGTAGTTTGTTGTCGATATCTTTGTTACTCCAATGGATGGTAGCCTAGTCATTATGGAAGGTAGTCTGTTGTCGAGATTTTTGTTTCTCTAAGGGATGGTAGCCTTGTCATTATGGAAGGTAGTGTGTTGTCGATATTTTTGTTATTCCAATGGATGGTAGCTTTGTCATTATGGAAGGTAGTCTGTTGTCGAGATTTTTTATAATCCAAAGGATTGTAGCCTTGTCATTATGGAAGGTAGTCTATTGTCGAGATTTTTGTTACTACAATGGATTGAAGCCTTGTCGTTATGGAAGGTAGTCTGTTATCGATATCTTTGTTACTCCAATGGATGGTAGCCTAGTCATTATGGAAGTTATTTTGTTGTCGAGATTTTTATTACTCTATTGGATGGTAGCTATGTCATTATGGAAGGTAGTGTGTTGTCGATATTTTTGTTATTCCAATGTATGTTAGCCTTGTCATTATGGAAGGTAGTATGTTGTCGAGATTTTTGTTACTCCAATGGATGGTAGCCTTGTCATTATGGAAGGTAGTCTATTGTCGAGATTTTTTAAACTCCAAAGGATTATAGCCTTGTCATTATGGAAGGTAGTCTATTGTCAAGATTTTTGTTACTACAATGGATTGTAGCCTTGTCGTTATGGAAGGTAGTCTGTTGTCGATATCTTTGTTACTCCAATGGATGGTAGCCTAGTCATTATGGAAGGTAGTCTGTTGTCAAGATTTTTGTTTCTCTAAGGGATGGTAGCCTTGTCATCATGGAAGGTAGTGTGTTATCGATATTTTTGTTATTCCAATGGATGGTAGCTTTGTCATTGTGGAAGGTAGTCTGTTGTCGAGATTTTTGTTACTACAATGGATTGTAGCCTTTTCGTCATGGAAGGTAGTCTATTGTCGAGATTTTTGTTACTACAGTGGATGGTAGCCTTGTCATTATGGAAGGTAGTCTGTTGTCGAGATTTTTGTTACTACAATGGATTGTAGCTTTGTCGTTATGGAATGTTGTCTGTTGTCGATATCTTTGTTACAACAATGGATGGTAGCCTATTCATTATGGAAGGTAGTCTATTGTCGAGATATTTATTAGTCTAAGGGATGGTATCCTTGTCATTATGGAAGGTAGTGTCCTGTCGATATTTTTGTTATTCCAATAGATGGTAGCCTTGTCATTATGGAAGGTAGTCTGTTGTCGAGATTTTTGTTACTCCAATGGATGATAGCCTTGTCATTATGGAAGGTAGTCTATTGTCGAGATTTTTGTTACTGAATGGATGGTAGCATTGTCATTATGGAAGGTAATCTGTTGTCGAGATTTTTGTTACTACAATGGATTGTAGCCTTGTCGTTATGCAAGGTAGTCTGTTATCGATATCTTTGTTACTCAAAAGGATGGTAGCCTAGTCATTTTGGAAGGTAGTATGTTGTCGAGATTTTTGTTACTCCAATGGATGGTAGCCTTGTAATTATGGAAGGTAGTATGTTGTCGATATCTTTTTTACTCCAATGGATGGTAGCCTTGCCATTATGGAGGGTAGTCTGTTGTCGAGATTTTTGTTACTCTCAGGGATGGTAGCCTTGTCATTATGGAAGTTAGTGTGTTATCGATATTTTTGTTATTCTAATGGATGGTAGCCTTGTCATTATGGAAGGTAGTATGTTGTCTAGATTTTTGTTACTCCAATGAATGATAGCCTTGTCATTATGGAAGGTAGTTTATTGTCGAGATATTTGTTACTACAATGGATGGTAGCCTTGTCATTATGGAAGGTAGTCTGTTGTCGAGTATTTTGTTACTACAATGGATTGTATCCTTTTCATTATGGAAGGTGGTATGTTATCAATATCTTTCTTACTCCAATGGATGGTAGCCTAGTCATTATGGAAGGTAGTCTGTTGTCGAGATTTTTGTTATTCCAATGGATGGTAGCCTTGTCATTATGGAAGGTAGTCTATTGTCGTGATTTTTGTTATTCCAATGGATGGTATCCTTGTCATTATGGAAAGTAGTATGTTCTCGATATCTCTGTTACTCCAATGAATGGTAGCCTTGTCATTATGGAAGGTAGTCTGTTGTCGAGATTTTTGTTACACCAATGGATGATACCGTTGTCATTATGGAAGGTAGTTTATTGTCGAGATTTTTGTTACTACAATGGATGGTAGCCTTGTCATTATGGAAGGAAGTCTTTTGTCGAGATTTTTGTTACTACAATGGATTGTATCCTTTTCAATATGGAAGTTAGTATGTTATCGATATCTTTCTTACTCCAATGGATGGTAGCCTAGTCATTATGGAAGGTATTTTGTTGTCGAGATTTTTGTTATTCCAATGGACGGTAGTCTTTTCATTATGAAAGGTAGTCTATTGTCGAGATTTTTTTTACTATAATAGATTGTCGCCTTGTCATTATGGAAGGTAGTCTATTGTCGAGATATTTGTTACTCTTATAGATGGTAGCCTTGTCATTATGGAAGGTAATTTATTGTCGAGATTTTAGTCACTACAATGGATGGTAGCCTTGTCATTATGGAAGGTAGTCTATTGTCGAGATTTTTGTTACTACAATGGATTGTAGCCTTGTCGTTATGAAAGGTAGTCTGTTATCGATATCTTTGTTACTCAAAAGGATGGTAGCCTAGTCATTTTGGAAGGTAGTATGTTGTCGTGATTTTTGATACTCCAATGGATGGTAGCCTTGTCATTATGGAAGGTAGTATGTTGTCGATATCGTTTTTACTCCAATGGATGGTCGCCTTGCCATTATGGAGGGTAGTCTATTGTTGAGATCTTCGTTACTCTCAGGGATGGTAGCCTTGTCATTATGGAAGTTAGTGTGTTGTCGATATTTTTGTTATTCCAATGGATGGTAGCCTTGTCATTATGGAAGGTAGTCTGTTGTCGAGATTTTTGTTACTCCAATGGATGATAGCCTTGTCATTATGGAAGGTAGTTTATTGTCGAGATTTTTGTTATTCCAATGGATGGTAGCCTTGTCATTATGGAAGGTAGTGTGTTGTCGTGATTTTTGTTACTCTAATGGATGGTATCCTTTTCATTATGGAAGGTAGTATGTTGTCGATATCTTTGTTACTCCAATGGATGGTAGCCTTATCATTATGGAAGGTAGTCTGTTGTCGGGATTTTTGTGACTCTAAGGAAATGGTAGCCTTGTCATTATGGAAAGTAGTTTGTTGTCGAGATTTTTATTATTCCAATGGATGGTAGCCTTGTCATTATGAAAGGTAGTCTTTTGTCGAGATTTCTGTTACTCTAATGGTTGGTATTCTTTATTATGGAAGGTAGTCTATTTTCGGGATTTTTGTTACTCCAATGGATGGTAGCCTTGTCATTATGGAAGGTAGTATGTTGTCCAGATTTTTGTTACAACAATGGATCGTAGCCTTGTCATTATGGAAGGTAGTCTGTTGTCGATATTTTTTTTACTGCAATGGATGGTAGCCTTGTCATTATGGAAGGTATTCTGTCATTGTGATTTCTGTTACTCCAATGGATGGCCTTGTCATTAAGGACGGTAGTCTGTTGTTCAGATTTTTGGTACTCCAACGGATGGTAGACTTATCATTATGGAAGGTAGTGTGTTTTTGATATTTTTGTTATTCCAATGGATAGTAGCCTTGTCATTATGGAAGGTAGTCTGTTGTCATGATTTTTGTTACTCTAAGGGATGGTAGCCTTGTCATTACAGAAGGTAGTATGTTGTCGATATCTTTGTTACTCCAACGGATTGTATCCTTTTCATTATGGAATATAGTCTGTTGTCGAGATTTTTGTTACTCTAAGAGATGGTAGCCTTGTCATTATGGAACATAGTCTATTGTCGAGATTTTTGTTATTCCAATTGACTGTAGACTTCTCATTATGAAAGGTAGTCTATTGTCAAGATTTTTGTTACTATAATAGATTGTACACCTTTCATTATGGAAGGTTGTATGTTGTCAAGATTTTTGTTACTCCAATGGATGGTAGCCTTGTCATTATGGAAGGTAGTCTGTTGTCCAGATTTTGGTTACAACAATTGATGGTAGCCTTGTCATTATGGAAGGTAGTCTGTTGTCGAGATTTTTATTACTGCAATGGATGGTAGCCTTGTCATTATGGAAGGTAGTATGTCGTTGTGATTTCAGTTACTCCAATATATGGTAGCCTTATCAATAAGGACGGTATTATGTTGTTCAGATTTTTGGTACTCCAATGGATGGTAGACTTGTCATTATGGAAGGTAGTTTATTGTCGATATTTTTGTTACTCCATTGGATGGTATCCTTGTCATTATGGAAGGTAGTGTGTCGTCGATATTTTTTTTACTCCAATGGATGGTAGCCTTGTCATTATGGAAGGTAGTATGTTGTCGATATCTTTGTTACTCCAATGGATGGTAGCCTTGTCATTATGGAGAGTAGTCTATTGTCGAGATTTTCGTTACTCTCAGGGATGGTAGCCTTGTCATTATGGAAGTTAGTGTGTTGTCGATATTTTTGTTATTCCAATGGATTATAGCCTTGTCATTATGGAAGGTATTCTATTGTCGAGATTTTTGTTACTACAAGGGATTGTAGCCTTGTCGTTATGGAAGGTAGTCTATTGTCGATATCTTTGTTACTCCAATGGATGGTAGCCTAGTCATTATGGAAGGTAGTCTGTTGTCGAGATTTTTGTTTCTCTAAGGGATGGTAGCCTTGTCATCATGGAAGGTAGTGTGTTGTCGATATTTTTGTTATTCCAATGGATGGAAGCCTTGTCATTGTGGAAGGTAGTCTGTTGTCGAGATTTTTGTTACTACAATGGATTGTAGCCTTTTCGTCATGGAAGGTAGTCTATTGTCGAGATATTTGTTACTACAATGGATGGTAGCCTTGTCATTATGGAAGGTAGTCTGTTGTCGAGATTTTTGGTACTACAATGGATTGTAGCTTTGTCGTTATGGAAGGTAGTCTGTTGTCGATATCTTTGTTACTCCAATGGATGGTAGCCTAGTCATTATGGAAGGTAGTCTATTGTCGAGATTTTTGTTAGTCTAAGGGATGGTATCCTTGTCATTATGGAAGGTAGTGTCCTGTCGATATTTTTGTTATTCCAATAGATGGTAGCCTTGTCATTATGGAAGGTAGTCTGTTGTCCAGATTTTTGTTACTCCAATGGATGATAGCCTTGTCATTATGGAAGGTAGTCTATTGCCGAGATTTTTGTTACTACAATGGATGGTAGCCTTGTCATTATGGAAGGTAATCTGTTGTCGAGATTTTTGTTACTACAACGGATTGTAGCCTTGTCGTTATGGAAGGTAGTCTGTTATCGATATCTTTGTTACTCAAAAGGATGGTAGCCTAGTCATTTTGGAAGGTAGTATGTTGTCGAGATTTTTGTTACTCCAATGGATGGTAGCCTTGTCATTATGGAAGGTAGTATTTTGTCGATATCGTTTTTACTCCAATGGATGGTCGCCTTGCCATTATGGAGGGTAGTCTGTTGTTGAGATCTTCGTTACTCTCAGGGATGGTAGCCTTGTCATTATGGAAGTTAGTGTGTTGTCGATATTTTTGTTATTCTAATGGATGGTAGCCTTGTCATTATGGAAGGTAGTCTGTTGTCGAGATTTTTGTTACTCCAATGGATGATAGCCTTATCATTATGGAAGGTAGTTTATTGTCGAGATTTTTGTGACTACAATAGATGGTAGCCTTGTCATTATGGAAGGTAGTCTATTGTCGAGATTTTTTTTATTACAATGGATTGTATCGTTTTCATTATGGAAGGTAGTATGTTATCGATATATTTCTTACTCCAATGGATGGTAGCCTAGTCATTGTGGAAGGTATTTTGTTGTCGAGATTTTTGTTATTCCAATGGATGGTAGCCTTGTCATTATGGAAGGTAGTGTGTTGTCGTGATTTTTGTTACTCTAATGGATGGTATCCTTTTCATTATGGAAGGTAGTATGTTGTCGATATCTTTGTTACTCCAATGGATGGAAGCCTTATCATTATGGAAGGTAGTCTGTTGTCGGGATTTTTGTGACTCTAAGGAATTGGTAGCCTTGTCATTATGGAAAGTAGTTTGTTGTCGAGATTTTTATTATTCCAATGGATGGTAGCCTTCTCATTATGAAAGGTAGTCTATTGTCGAGATTTTTGTTACTATAATAGATTGTAGCCTTGTCATTATGAAAGGTAGTCTTTTGTCGAGATTTCTGTTACTCTAATGGTTGGTATTCTTTATTATGGAAGGTAGTCTATTTTCGGGATTTTTGTTACTCCAATGGATGGTAGCCTTGTCATTATGGAAGGTAGTATGTTGTCCAGATTTTTGTTACAACAATGGATCGTAGCCTTGTCATTATGGAAGGTAGTCTGTTGTCGATATTGTTTTTACTGCAATGGATGGTAGCCTTGTCATTATGGAAGGTATTCTGTCATTGTGATTTCTGTTACTCCAATGGATGGTTGCCTTGTCATTAAGGACGGTAGTCTGTTGTTCAGATTTTTTGTACTCCAACGGATGGTAGACTTATCATTATGGAAGGTAGTGTGTTTTCGATATTTTTGTTATTCCAATGGATAGTAGCCTTGTCATTATGGAAGGTAGTCTGTTGTCATGATTTTTGTTACTCTAAGGGATGGTAGCCTTGTCATTACGGAAGGTAGTATGTTGTCGATATCTTTGTTACTCCAACGGATTGTAGCCTTTTCATTATGGAATATAGTCTGTTGTCGAGATTTTTGTTACTCTAAGGGATGGTAGCCTTGTCATTATGGAACATAGTCTATTGTCGAGATTTTTGTTATTCCAATGGACTGTAGACTTCTCATTATGAAAGGTAGTCTATTGTCAAGATTTTTGTTACTATAATAGATTGTACACTTTTCATTATGGAAGGTTGTATGTTGTCAATATTTTTGTTACTCCAATGGATGGTAGCCTTGTCATTATGGAAGGTAGTCTGTTGTCCAGATTTTGGTTACAACAATTGATGGTAGCCTTGTCATTATGGAAGGTAGTCTGTTGTCGAGATTTTTTTTACTGCAATGGATGGTAGCCTTGTCATTATGGAAGGTAGTATGTCGTTGTGATTTCAGTTACTCCAATATATGGTAGCCTTATCAATAAGGACGGTATTATGTTGTTCAGATTTTTGGTACTCCAATGGATGGTAGACTTGTTATTATGGAAGGTAGTTTATTGTCGAGATTTTTGTTACTCCATTGGATGGTATCCTTGTCATTATGGAAGGTAGTGTGTCGTCGATATTTTTTTTACTCCAATGGATGGTAGCCTTGTCATTATGGAAGGTAGTATGTTGTCGATATCTTTGTTACTCCAATGGATGGTAGCCTTGTCATTATGGAGAGTAGTCTATTGTCGAGATTTTCGTTACTCTCAGGGATGGTAGCCTTGTCATTATGGAAGTTAGTGTGTTGTCGATATTTTTGTTATTCCAATGGATGGTAGCCTTGTCATTATGGAAGGTAGTCTGTTGTCGATATTTTTGTTACTCCAATGGATGATAACATTGTCATTATGGAAGGTAGTTTATTATCGAGATTTTTGTTACTATAATAGATTGTAGACTTGTCATTATGGAAGGTAGTATGTTGTCGAGATTTTTGTTACTCCAATGGATGGTAGCCTTGTCATTATGGAAGGTAGTTTATTGTCTAGATTTTTGACACTATAATGGATAGTAGCCTTGTCATTATGGAAGGTAGTCTGTTGTCGAGATTTTTGTCAATATAAAGGGTTGTAGCCTTTTCGTTAATGGAAGGTAGTCTATTATCGATATCTTTGTTACTCCAAAGGATCGTAGTCTTGTCATTATGGAAGGTAGGCTGTTGTCGAGATTTTTGTTACTCCAATGGATGGTAGCCTTATCATTATGGAAGATAGTATGTCGTCAATATCTTTGTTACTCCAATGGATGGTAGCCTTGTCATTATGGAGGGTAGTCTATTGTCGAGATTTTCGTTACTCTAAGGGATGGTAGGCTTGTCATTATGGAAGGTAGTATGTTGTCGATATCTTTGTTACTCCAACGGATTGTAGCCTTGTCATTATGGAATATAGTCTGTTGTCGAGATTTTTGTTACTCTAAGGGATGGTAGCCTTGTCATTATGGAACGTAGTCTATTGTCGAGATTTTTGTTATTCCAATGGAATATGGACTTCTCTTTATGAAAGGTAGTCTATTGTCAAGATTTTTGTTACTATAATAGATTGTACACTTTTCATTATGGAAGGTTGTATGTTGTCAAGATTTTTGTTACTCCAATGGATGGTAGCCTTGTCATTATGGAAGGTAGTCAGTTGTCCAGATTTTTGTTACAACAATTTATGTTAGCCTTGTCATTATGGAAGGTAGTATGTTGTCAAGATTTTTGTTTCTGCAATGGATGGTAGCCTTGTCATTATGGAAGGTAGTATGTCATTGTGATTTCAGTTACTCCAATATATGGTAGCCTTATCAATAAGGACGGTATTATGTTGTTCAGATTTTTGTTAATCCAATGGATGGTATCCTTGTCATTATGGAAGATAGTATGTTGTCGATAACTTTGATACTCCAATGGATGGTAGCCTTGTCATTATGGAGGGTAGTCTGTTGTCGAGATTTTCGTTATTCTCAGGGATGGTAGCTTTGTCATTATGGAAGTTAGTGTGTTGTCGATATTTTTGTTATTCCAATGGATGGTAGCCTTGTAATTATGGAAGGTAGTCTGTTGTCGAGATTTTTGTTACGCCAATGGATGATAGCCTTGTTATTATGGAAAGTAGTTTGTTGTCATGATTTTTGTTACTCTAAGGGATGGTAGCCTTTTCATTATGGAAGGTAGTATGTTGTCGATATCTTTGTTACTCCAATGGATGGTAGCCTTGTCATTATGGAAGGTAGTCTGTTGTCGAGATTTTTATTACACTAAGGGATGGTAGCCTTGTCTTTATGGAACGTAGTCTTTTGTCGAGATTTTTGTTATTCCAATGGATGGTAGCCTTGTCATTATGAAAGTTAGTCTATTGTCGAGATTTTAGTTACTATAATAGATTGTACACTTGTCATTATGGAAGGTAGTATGTTGTCGATATTTTTGTTACTCCAATGGATGGTAGCCTTGTCATTATGGAAGGTAGTATGTTGTCCAGGTTTTTGTTACAACAATTGATGGTAGCCTTGTCATTATGGAAGGTAGTATGTTGTCGATATTTTTGTTACTCCAATCGATGGTAGCCTTATTATTATGGAAGGTAGTATGTCGTCAATATCTTTGTTACTCCAATGGATGGTAGCCTTGTCATTATGGAGGGTAGTCTATTGTCGATATTTTCGTTACTCTCAGGGATGGTAGCCTTGTCATTATGGAAATTTGTGTGTTGTCGATATTTTTTTTATTCCAATGGATGGTATCCTTGTCATTATTGAAGGTAGTATGTTGTCAAGATTTTTGTTACTACAATGGATGGTAGCCTTTTCATTATGAAAGGTAGTCTATTGTCAAGATTTTTTTTGCTCCATTGGATGGTAGCCTTGTCATTATGGAAGGTAGTGTGTTGTCGTGATTTTTGTTACTCCATTGGATGGTAGCGTTTTCATTATGGAAGGTAGTATGTTATCAATATCTTTCTTAGTCCAATGGATGGTAGCCTAGTCATTATTGAAGGTAGTCTATTGTTGAGATTTTTGTCGTTCCAATGGATGGTAGCCTTGTCATTATGGAAGGTAGTCTGTTGTCGTGATTTTTGTTAATCCAATGGATGGTATCCTTGTCATTATGGAAGGTAGTATGTTGTCGATATCTTTGTTACTCCAATGGATGGTAGCCTTGTTATTATGGAGGGTAGTCTGTTGTCGTGATTTTCGTTACTCTCAGGGATGGTAGCCTTGTCATTATGGAAGTTAGTGTGTCGTCGATATTTTTGTTATTCCAATGGATGGTTGCCTTGTCATTATGGAAGGTAGTATGTTGTCGATATCTTTGTTACTCCAATGGATGGTAGCCTTGTCATTATGGAGAGTAGTCTATTGTCGAGATTTTCGTTACTCGCAGGGATGGTAGCCTTGTCATTATGGAAGTTAGTGTGTTGTCGATATTTTTGTTATTCCAATGGATGGTAGCCTTGTCATTATGGAAGGTAGTCTGTTGTCGATATTTTTGTTACTCCAATGGATGATAACATTGTCATTATGGAAGGTAGTTTATTATCGAGATTTTTGTTACTATAATAGATTGTAGACTTGTCATTATGGAAGGTAGTATGTTGTCGAGATTTTTGTTACTCCAATGGATGGTAGCCTTGTCATTATGGAAGGTAGTTTATTGTCGAGATTTTTGACACTATAATGGATAGTAGCCTTGTCATTATGGAAGGTAGTCTGTTGTCGAGATTTTTGTTAATATAAAGGGTTGTAGCCTTTTCGTTAATGGAAGGTAGTCTATTATCGATATCTTTGTTACTCCAAAGGATGGTAGTCTTGTCATTATGAAAGGTAGGCTGTTGTCGAGATTTTTGTTACTCCAATGGATGGTATCCTTATCATTATGGAAGGTAGTATGTTGTCGATATCTTTCTTACTCCAATGGATGGTAGCCTTGTCATTATGGAAGGTAGTCTGTTGTCGAGATTTTTGTTACTCTAAGGGATGGTAGCCTTGTCCTTATAGAAGGTAGTGTGTTGTCGATATTTTTGTTATTCCAATGGATGGTAGCCATGTCATTATGGAAGGTAGTGTGTTGTCGATATTTTTGTTACTCCAATGGATGGTAGCCTTATCATTATGGAAGATAGTATGTCGTCAATATCTTTGTTACTCCAATGGATGGTAGCCTTGTCATTATGGAGGGTAGTCTATTGTCGAGATTTTCGTTACTCTAAGGGATGGTAGGCTTGTCATTATGGGAGGTAGACTTCTCATTATGAAAGGTAGTCTATTGTCAAGATTTTTGTTACTATAATAGATTGTACACTTTTCATTATGGAAGGTTGTATGTTGTCAAGATTTTTGTTACTCCAATGGATGGTAGCTTTGTCATTATGGAAGGTAGTCTGTTGTCCAGATTTTTGTTACAACAATTGATGTTAGCCTTGTCATTATGGAAGGTAGTCTGTTGTCGAGATTTTAGTTTCTGCAATGGATGGTAGCCTTGTCAATATGGAAGGTAGTATGTCGTTGTGATTTCAGTTACTCCAATATATGGTAGCCTTATCAATAAGGACGGTATTATGTTGTTCAGATTTTTGGTACTCCAATGGATGGTAGACTTGTCATTATGGAAGGTAGTTTATTGTCGAGATTTTTGTTACTCCAGTGGATGGTATCCTTGTCATTATGGAAGGTAGTGTGTCGTCGATATTTTTTTTACTCCAATGGATGGTAGCCTTGTCATTATGGAAGGTAGTATGTTGTCCAGATTTTTGTTACAACAATTGATGGTAGCCTTGTCATTATGGAAGGTAGTATGTTGTCGATATTTTCGTTACTCTCAGGGATGGTAGCCTTGTCATTATGGAAGTTAGTGTGTTGTCGATATTTTTGTTATTCCAATGGATGGTAGCCTAGTCATTATGGAAGGTAGTCAATTGTCGAGATTTTTGTTACTCTAAAGGACAGTAGCCTTGTCATTATGGAAATTAGTGTGTTGTCAATATTTTTTTTATTCCAATGGATGGTAGCCTTGTCATTATGGAAGGTAGTCTGTTGTCAAGATTTTTGTTACTACATTGGATGGTAGCCTTGTCATTATGAAAGGTAGTCTATTGTCGAGATTTTTGTTACTCCATTGGATGGTAGCCTTGTCATTATGGAAGGTAGTGTGTTGTCGTGAATTTTGTTACTCCATTGGATGGTAGCGTTTTCATTATGGAAGGTAGTATGTTATTGATATCTTTCTTACTCCAATGGATGGTAGCCTAGTCATTATTGAAGGTTATCTGTTGTCGAGATTTTTGTTGTTCCAATGGATTGTAGCCTTGTCATTATGGAAGGTAGTCTGTTGTCGTGATATTTGTTAATCCAATGGATGGTATCCTTGTCATTATGGAAGATAGTATGTTGTCGATAACTTTGATACTCCAATGGATGGTAGCCTTGTCATTATGGAGGGTAGTCTGTTGTCGAGATTTTCGTTATTCTCAGGGATGGTAGCTTTGTCATTATGGAAGTTAGTGTGTTGTCGATATTTTTGTTATTCCAATGGATGGTAGCCTTGTAATTATGGAAGGTAGTCTGTTGTCGAGATTTTTGTTACGCCAATGGATGATAGCCTTGTTATTATGGAAAGTAGTTTGTTGTCATGATTTTTGTTACTCTAAGGGATGGTAGCCTTTTCATTATGGAAGGTAGTATGTTGTCGATATCTTTGTTACTCCAATGGATGGTAGCCTTGTCATTATGGAAGGTAGTCTGTTGTCGAGATTTTTATTACACTAAGGGATGGTAGCCTTGTCTTTATGGAACGTAGTCTTTTGTCGAGATTTTTGTTATTCCAATGGATGGTAGCCTTGTCATTATGAAAGTTAGTCTATTGTCGAGATTTTAGTTACTATAATAGATTGTACACTTGTCATTATGGAAGGTAGTATGTTGTCGATATTTTTGTTACTCCAATGGATGGTAGCCTTGTCATTATGGAAGGTAGTATGTTGTCCAGGTTTTTGTTACAACAATTGATGGTAGCCTTGTCATTATGGAAGGTAGTATGTTGTCGATATTTTTGTTACTCCAATCGATGGTAGCCTTATTATTATGGAAGGTAGTATGTCGTCAATATCTTTGTTACTCCAATGGATGGTAGCCTTGTCATTATGGAGGGTAGTCTATTGTCGATATTTTCGTTACTCTCAGGGATGGTAGCCTTGTCATTATGGAAATTTGTGTGTTGTCGATATTTTTTTTATTCCAATGGATGGTATCCTTGTCATTATTGAAGGTAGTATGTTGTCAAGATTTTTGTTACTACAATGGATGGTAGCCTTTTCATTATGAAAGGTAGTCTATTGTCAAGATTTTTTTTGCTCCATTGGATGGTAGCCTTGTCATTATGGAAGGTAGTGTGTTGTCGTGATTTTTGTTACTCCATTGGATGGTAGCGTTTTCATTATGGAAGGTAGTATGTTATCAATATCTTTCTTAGTCCAATGGATGGTAGCCTAGTCATTATTGAAGGTAGTCTATTGTTGAGATTTTTGTCGTTCCAATGGATGGTAGCCTTGTCATTATGGAAGGTAGTCTGTTGTCGTGATTTTTGTTAATCCAATGGATGGTATCCTTGTCATTATGGAAGGTAGTATGTTGTCGATATCTTTGTTACTCCAATGGATGGTAGCCTTGTTATTATGGAGGGTAGTCTGTTGTCGTGATTTTCGTTACTCTCAGGGATGGTAGCCTTGTCATTATGGAAGTTAGTGTGTCGTCGATATTTTTGTTATTCCAATGGATGGTTGCCTTGTCATTATGGAAGGTAGTATGTTGTCGATATCTTTGTTACTCCAATGGATGGTAGCCTTGTCATTATGGAGAGTAGTCTATTGTCGAGATTTTCGTTACTCGCAGGGATGGTAGCCTTGTCATTATGGAAGTTAGTGTGTTGTCGATATTTTTGTTATTCCAATGGATGGTAGCCTTGTCATTATGGAAGGTAGTCTGTTGTCGATATTTTTGTTACTCCAATGGATGATAACATTGTCATTATGGAAGGTAGTTTATTATCGAGATTTTTGTTACTATAATAGATTGTAGACTTGTCATTATGGAAGGTAGTATGTTGTCGAGATTTTTGTTACTCCAATGGATGGTAGCCTTGTCATTATGGAAGGTAGTTTATTGTCGAGATTTTTGACACTATAATGGATAGTAGCCTTGTCATTATGGAAGGTAGTCTGTTGTCGAGATTTTTGTTAATATAAAGGGTTGTAGCCTTTTCGTTAATGGAAGGTAGTCTATTATCGATATCTTTGTTACTCCAAAGGATGGTAGTCTTGTCATTATGAAAGGTAGGCTGTTGTCGAGATTTTTGTTACTCCAATGGATGGTATCCTTATCATTATGGAAGGTAGTATGTTGTCGATATCTTTCTTACTCCAATGGATGGTAGCCTTGTCATTATGGAAGGTAGTCTGTTGTCGAGATTTTTGTTACTCTAAGGGATGGTAGCCTTGTCCTTATAGAAGGTAGTGTGTTGTCGATATTTTTGTTATTCCAATGGATGGTAGCCATGTCATTATGGAAGGTAGTGTGTTGTCGATATTTTTGTTACTCCAATGGATGGTAGCCTTATCATTATGGAAGATAGTATGTCGTCAATATCTTTGTTACTCCAATGGATGGTAGCCTTGTCATTATGGAGGGTAGTCTATTGTCGAGATTTTCGTTACTCTAAGGGATGGTAGGCTTGTCATTATGGGAGGTAGACTTCTCATTATGAAAGGTAGTCTATTGTCAAGATTTTTGTTACTATAATAGATTGTACACTTTTCATTATGGAAGGTTGTATGTTGTCAAGATTTTTGTTACTCCAATGGATGGTAGCTTTGTCATTATGGAAGGTAGTCTGTTGTCCAGATTTTTGTTACAACAATTGATGTTAGCCTTGTCATTATGGAAGGTAGTCTGTTGTCGAGATTTTAGTTTCTGCAATGGATGGTAGCCTTGTCAATATGGAAGGTAGTATGTCGTTGTGATTTCAGTTACTCCAATATATGGTAGCCTTATCAATAAGGACGGTATTATGTTGTTCAGATTTTTGGTACTCCAATGGATGGTAGACTTGTCATTATGGAAGGTAGTTTATTGTCGAGATTTTTGTTACTCCAGTGGATGGTATCCTTGTCATTATGGAAGGTAGTGTGTCGTCGATATTTTTTTTACTCCAATGGATGGTAGCCTTGTCATTATGGAAGGTAGTATGTTGTCCAGATTTTTGTTACAACAATTGATGGTAGCCTTGTCATTATGGAAGGTAGTATGTTGTCGATATTTTCGTTACTCTCAGGGATGGTAGCCTTGTCATTATGGAAGTTAGTGTGTTGTCGATATTTTTGTTATTCCAATGGATGGTAGCCTAGTCATTATGGAAGGTAGTCAATTGTCGAGATTTTTGTTACTCTAAAGGACAGTAGCCTTGTCATTATGGAAATTAGTGTGTTGTCAATATTTTTTTTATTCCAATGGATGGTAGCCTTGTCATTATGGAAGGTAGTCTGTTGTCAAGATTTTTGTTACTACATTGGATGGTAGCCTTGTCATTATGAAAGGTAGTCTATTGTCGAGATTTTTGTTACTCCATTGGATGGTAGCCTTGTCATTATGGAAGGTAGTGTGTTGTCGTGAATTTTGTTACTCCATTGGATGGTAGCGTTTTCATTATGGAAGGTAGTATGTTATTGATATCTTTCTTACTCCAATGGATGGTAGCCTAGTCATTATTGAAGGTTATCTGTTGTCGAGATTTTTGTTGTTCCAATGGATTGTAGCCTTGTCATTATGGAAGGTAGTCTGTTGTCGTGATATTTGTTAATCCAATGGATGGTATCCTTGTCATTATGGAAGATAGTATGTTGACGATATCTTTGTTACTCCAATGGATGGTAGCCTTGTCATTATGGAGGGTAGTCTGTTGTCGAGATTTTCGTTACTCTCAGGGATGGTAGCTTTGTCATTATGGAAGTTAGTGCGTTGTCGATATTTTTGTTATTCCAATGGATGGTAGCCTTGTAATTATGGAAGGTAGTCTGTTGTCGAGATTTTTGTTACTCCAATGGATGATAGCCTTGTTATTATGGAACGTAGTTTGTTGTCATGATTTTTGTTACTCTAAGGGATGGTAGCCTTGTCATTATGGAAGGTAGTATGTTGTCGATATCTTTGTTACTCCAATGGATGGTAGCCTTGTCATTATGGAAGGTAGTCTGTTGTCGAGATTTTTGTTACTCTAAGGGATGGTAGCCTTGTCATTATGGAACGTAGTCTTTTGTCGAGATTTTTGTTATTCCAATGGATGGTAGCCTTGTCATTATGAAAGTTAGTCTATTGTCGAGATTTTAGTTACTATAATAGATTGTACACTTGTCATTATGGAAGGTAGTATGTTGTCGATATTTTTGTTACTCCAATGGATGGTAGCCTTGTCATTATGGAAGGTAGTATGTTGTCCAGATTTTTGTTACAACAATTGATGGTAGCCTTGTCATTATGGAAGGTAGTATGTTGTCGATATTTTTGTTACTCCAATCGATGGTAGCCTTATTATTATGGAAGGTAGTATGTCGTCAATATCTTTGTTACTCCAATGGATGGTAGCCTTGTCATTATGGAGGGTAGTCTATTGTCGATATTTTCGTTACTCTCAGGGATGGTAGCCTTGTCATTATGGAAATTTGTGTGTTGTCGATATTTTTTTTATTCCAATGGATGGTAGCCTTGTAATTATTGAAGGTAGTATGTTGTCAAGATTTTTGTTACTACAATGGATGGTAGCCTTTTCATTATGAAAGGTAGTCTATTGTCGAGATCTTTTTTGCTCCCTTGGATGGTAGCCTTGTCATTATGGAAGGTAGTGTGTTGTCGTGATTTTTGTTACTCCATTGGATGGTAGCGTTTTCATTATGGAAGATAGTATGTTATCAATATCTTTCTTAGTCCAATGGATGGTAGCTTAGTCATTATTGACGGTAGTCTATTGTTGAGATTTTTGTCGTTCCAATGGATGGTAGCCTTGTCATTATGGAAGGTAGTCTGTTGTCGTGATTTTTGTTACTCCAATGGATGGTATCCTTGTCATTATGGAAGGTAGTATGTTGTCGATATCTTTGTTACTCCAATGGATGGTAGCCTTGTTATTATGGAGGGTAGTCTGTTGTCGTGATTTTCGTTACTCTCAGGGATGGTAGCCTTGTCATTATGGAAGTTAGTGTGTTGTCGATATTTTTGTTATTCCAATGGATGGTAGCCTTGTCATTATGGAAGGTAGTCTTTTGTCGAGATTTTTGTTACTCCAATAAATGATAGCCTTGCCATTATGGAAGGTAGTTTATTGTCGATATTTTTTTTATTCCAATGGATGGTAGCCTTGTCATTATGGAAGGTAGTATGTTGTCAAGATTTTTGTTACTACAATGGATGGTAGCCTTTTCATTATGAAAGGTAGTCTATTGTCGAGATTTTTGTTACTCCATTGGATGGTAGCCTTGTCATTATGGAAGGTAGTGTGTTGTCGAGATTTTTGTTACTACAATGGATTGTAGTCTTGTCGTTATGGAAGGTAGTCTGTTATCGATATCTTTGTTACTCAAAAGGATGGTAGCCTAGTAATTTCGGAAGGTAGTATGTTGCCGAGATTTTTGTTACTCCAATGGATGGTAGCCTTGTCATTATGGAAGGTA
This sequence comes from Vicia faba, assembly GCA_948472305.1. Taxonomy (NCBI): domain Eukaryota; kingdom Viridiplantae; phylum Streptophyta; class Magnoliopsida; order Fabales; family Fabaceae; genus Vicia; species Vicia faba. The sequence goes on from OX451741.1 coordinate 535,766,320, forward strand.
GTATGTTGTCGATATCTTTTTTACTCCAATGGATGGTAGCCTTTCCATTATGGAGGGTAGTATGTTGTCGAGATTTTCGTTATTCTCAGGGATGGTAGCCTTGTCATTATGGAAGGTAGTATGTTGTCGATATTTTTGTTATTCCAATGGATGGTAACCTTGTCATTATGGAAGGTAGTCTGTTGTCGAGATTTTTGTTACTCCAATAAATGATAGCCTTGTCATTATGGAAGGTAGTTTATTGTCGAGATTTTTGTTACTACAATGGATGGTAGCCTTGTCATTATTGAAGGAAGTCTTTTGTCGGGATTTTTGTTACTACAATGGATTGTATCCTTTTCAATATGGAATGTAGTATGTTATCGATATATTTCTTACTCTAATGGATGGTAGCCTAGTCATTGTGGAAGGTATTTTGTTGTCGAGATTTTTGTTATTCCAATGGATGGTAGCCTTGTCATTATGGAAGGTAGTGTGTTGTCGTGATTTTTGTTACTCTAATGGATGGTATCCTTTTCATTATGGAAGGTAGTATGTTGACGATATCTTTGTTACTCCAATGGATGGTAGCCTTATCATTATGGAAGGTAGTCTGTTGTCGGGATTTTTGTGACTCTAAGGAAATGGTAGCCTTGTCATTATGGAAAGTAGTTTGTTGTCGAGATTTTTATTATTCCAATGGATGGTAGCCTTGTCATTATGAAAGGTAGTCTATTGTCGAGATTTTTGTTACTATAATAGATTGTAGACTTGTCATTATGAAAGGTGGTCTTTTGTCGAGATTTCTGTTACTCTAATGGTTGGTATCCTTTATTATGGAAGGTAGTCTATTTTCGGGATTATTGTTACTCCAATGGATGGTAGCCTAGTCATTTTGAAAGGTAGTATGTTGTCGAGATTTTTGTTACTCCAATGGATGATAGCCTTGTCATTATGGAAGGTAGTATGTTGTCGATATCTTTGTTACTTCAATGGATGGTAGCCTTGTCATTATGGAAGGTAGTCTGTTGTCGAGATTTTCGTTACTCTCAGTGATGGTAGCCTTGTCATTATGGAAGTTAGTGTGTTGTCGATATTTTTGTTATTCCAATGGATGGTAGCCTTGTCATTATGGAAGGTAGTCTGTTGTCGAGATTTTAGTTACTCCAATAAATGATTGCCTTGCCATTATGGAAGGTAGTTTATTATCGATATTTTTATTATTCCAATGGATGGTAGCCTTGTCATTATGGAAGGTAGTATGTTGTCAAGATTTTTGTTACTACAATGGATGGTAACCTTTTCATTATGAAAGGTAGTCTATTGTCGAGATTTTTGTTACTCCATTGGATGGTAGCCTTGTCATTATGGAAGGTAGTGTGTTGTCGAGATTTTTGTTACTACAATGGATTGTAGTCTTGTCGTTATGGAAGGTAGTCTGTTATCGATGTCTTTGTTACTCAAAAGGATGGTAGCCTAGTCATTTTGGAAGGTAGTATGTTATCGAGATTTTTGTTACTCCAATGGATGGTAGCCTTGTCATTATGGAAGGTAGTATGTTGTCGATATCTTTTTTACTCCAATGGATGGTAGCCTTGCCATTATGGAGGGTAGTATGTTGTCGATATTTTCGTTACTCTCAGGGATGGTAGCCTTGTCATTATGGAAGGTAGTGTGTTGTCGATATTTTTGCTATTCCAATGGATGGTAGCCTTGTCATTATGGAAGGTAGTCTGTTGTCAAGATTTTTGTTACTCCAATAAATGATAGCCTTGTCATTATGGAAGGTAGTTTATTGTCGAGATTTTTGTTACTACAATGGATGGTAGCCTTGTCATTATGGAAGGAAGTCTTTTGTCAGGATTTTTGTTACTACAATGGATTGTATCCTTTTCAATATGGAATGTAGTATGTTATCGATATATTTCTTACTCTAATGGATGGTAGCCTAGTCATTGTGGAAGGTATTTTGTTGTCGAGATTTTTGTTATTCCAATGGATGGTAGCCTTGTCATTATGGAAGGTAGTGTGTTGTCGTGATTTTTTTTACTCTAATGGATGGTATCCTTTTCATTATGGAAGGTAGTATGTTGTCGATATCTTTGTTACTCCAACGGATGGTAGCCTTATCATTATGGAAGGTAGTCTGTTGTCGGGATTTTTGTGACTCTAAGGAAATGGTAGCCTTGTCATTATGGAAAGTAGTTTGTTGTCGAGATTTTTATTATTCCAATGGATGGTAGCCTCGTCATTATGAAAGGTAGTCTATTGTAGAGATTTTTGTTACTATAATAGATTGTAGCCTTGTCATTATGATAGGTAGTCTTTTGTCGAGATTTCTGTTACTCTAATGGTCGGTATCCTTTATTATGGAAGGTAGTCTATTTTCGGGATTTTTGTTACTCCAATGGATGGTAGCCTTGTCATTATGGAATGTAGTATGTTGTCCAGATTTTTGTTACAACAATGGATCGTAGCCTTGTCATTATGGAAGGTAGTCTGTTGTCGATATTTTTTTACTGCAATGGATGGTAGCCTTTTCATTATGGAAGGTAGTCTGTCATTGTGATTTTTGTTACTCCAATGGATGGTAGCCTTGTCATTAAGGACGGTAGTATGTTGTTCAGATTTTTGGTACTCCAACGGATGGTAGACTTATCATTATGGAAGGTAGTGTGTTTTCGATATTTTTATTATTCCAATGGATAGTAGCCATGTCATTATGGAAGGTAGTCTGTTGTCATGATTTTTGTTACTCTAAGGGATGGTAGCCTTGTCATTATGGAAGGTAGTATGTTGTCGATATCTTTGTTACTCCAACGGATTGTAGCCTTGTCATTATGGAATATAGTATGTTGTCGAGATTTTTGTTACTCTAAGGGATGGTAGCCTTGTCATTATGGAACATAGTCTATTGTCGAGATTTTTGTTATTCCAATGGACTGTAGACTTCTCATTATGAAAGGTAGTCTATTGTCAAGATTTTTGTTACTATAATAGATTGTACACTTTTCAAGATGGAAGGTTGTATGTTGTCAAGATTTTTGTTACTCCAATGGATGGTAGCCTTGTCATTATGGAAGGTAGTCTGTTGTCCAGATTTTTGTTACAACAATTGATGGTAGCCTTGTCATTATGGAAGGTAGTATGTTGTCGATATCTTTGTTACTCCAATGGATGGTAGCCTTGTCATTATGGAAGGTAGTGTGTTGTCGTGATTTTTTTTACTCTAATGGATGGTATCCTTTTCATTATGGAAGGTAGTATGTTGTCGATATCTTTGTTACTCCAACGGATGGTAGCCTTATCATTATGGAAGGTAGTCTGTTGTCGGGATTTTTGTGACTCTAAGGAAATGGTAGCCTTGTCATTATGGAAAGTAGTTTGTTGTCGAGATTTTTATTATTCCAATGGATGGTAGCGTTGTCATTATGGAAGGTAGTTTATTGTCGAGATTTTTGTTACTCCATTGGATGGTATCCTTGTCATTATGGAAGGTAGTGTGTCGTCGATATTTTTTTTACTCCAATGGATGGTAGCCTTGTCATTATGGAAGGTAGTATGTTGTCCAGATTTTTGTTACTACAATTGATGGTAGCCTTGTCATTATGAAAGGTAGTCTATTGTCGAGATTTTTGTTACTATAATAGATTGTAGACTTGTCATTATGGAAGTTAGTGTGTTGTCGATATTTTTGTTATTCCAATGGATGGTAGCCTAGTCATTATGGAAGGTAGTCAATTGTCGAGATTTTTGTTACTCTAAAGGACGGTAGCCTTGTCATTATGGAAATTAGTGTGTTGTCGATATTTTTTTTATTCCAATGGATGGTAGCCTTGTCATTATGGAAGGTAGTCTGTTGTCAAGATTTTTGTTACTACAATGGATGGTAGCCTTGTCATTATGAAAGGTAGTCTATTGTCGAGATTTTTGTTACTCCATTGGATGGTAGCCTTGTCATTATGGAAGGTAGTGTGTTGTCGTGATTTTTGTTACTCCATTGGATGGTAGTGTTTTCATTATGGAAGGTAGTATGTTATCGATATCTTTTTTACTCCAATGGATGGTAGCCTAGTCATTATTGAAGGTTATCTGTTGTCGAGATTTTTGTTGTTCCAATGGATTGTAGCCTTGTCATTATGGAAGTTAGTCTATTGTCGTGATTTTTGTTAATCCAATGGATGGTATCCTTGTCATTATGGAAGATAGTATGTTGTCGATATCTTTGTTACTCCAATGGATGGTAGCCTTGTCATTATGGAATGTAGTATGTTGTCCAGATTTTTGTTACAACAATGGATCGTAGCCTTGTCATTATGGAAGGTAGTCTGTTGTCGATATTTTTTTACTGCAATGGATGGTAGCCTTTTCATTATGGAAGGTAGTCTGTCATTGTGATTTTTGTTACTCCAATGGATGGTAGCCTTGTCATTAAGGACGGTAGTCTGTTGTTCAGATTTTTGGTACTCCAACGGATGGTAGACTTATCATTATGGAAGGTAGTGTGTTTTCGATATTTTTATTATTCCAATGGATAGTAGCCTTGTCATTATGGAAGGTAGTCTGTTGTCATGATTTTTGTTACTCTAAGGTATGGTAGCCTTGTCATTATGGAAGGTAGTATGTTGTCGATATCTTTGTTACTCCAACGGATTGTAGCCTTGTCATTATGGAATATAGTCTGTTGTCGAGATTTTTGTTACTCTAAGGGATGGTAGCCTTGTCAATATGGAACATAGTCTATTGTCGAGATTTTTGTTATTCCAATGGACTGTAGACTTCTCATTATGAAAGGTAGTCTATTGTCAAGATTTTTGTTACTATAATAGATTGTACACTTTTCAAGATGGAAGGTTGTATGTTGTCAAGATTTTTGTTACGCCAATGGATGGTAGCCTTGTCATTATGGAAGGTAGTCTGTTGTCCAGATTTTTGTTACAACAATTGATGGTAGCCTTGTCATTATGGAAGGTAGTCTGTTGTCGAGATTTTTTTTACTGCAATGGATGGTAGCCTTGTCATTATGTAAGGTAGTATGTCGTTGTGATTTCAGTTACTCCAATATATGGTAGCCTTATCAATAAGGACGGTATTATGTTGTTCAGATTTTTGGTACTCCAATGGATGGTAGACTTGTCATTATGGAAGGTAGTTTATTGTCGAGATTTTTGTTACTCCATTGGATGGTATCCTTGTCATTATGGAAGGTAGTATGTTGTCGATATCTTTCTTACTCCAATGGATGGTAGCCTTGTCATTATGGAAGGTAGTCTGTTGTCGAGATTTTTGTTACTCTAAGGGATGGTAGCCTTGTCATTATAGAAGGTAGTGTGTTGTCGATATTTTTGTTATTCCAATGGATGGTAGCCATGTCATTATGGAAGGTAGTGTGTTTTCGATATTTTTGTTACTCCAATGGATGGTAACCTTATCATTATGGAAGGTAGTATGTCGTCAATATCTTTGTTACTCCAATGGATGGTAGCCTTGTCATTATGGAGGGTAGTCTATTGTCGAGATTTTCGTTACTCTCAGGGATGGTAGGCTTGTCATTATGGAAGGTAGTATGTTGTCGATATCTTTGTTACTCCAATGGATGGTAGCCTTGTCATTATGGAAGGTAGTCTTGTTGTCCAGATTTTTGTTACAACAATTGATGGTAGCCTTGTCATTATGGAAGGTAGTCTGTTGTCGAGATTTTTGTTTCTGCAATGGATGGTAGCCTTGTCATTATGGAAGGTAGTATGTCGTTGTGATTTCAGTTACTCCAATATATGGTAGCCTTATCAATAAGGACGGTATTATGTTGTTCAGATTTTTGGTACTCCAATGGATGGTAGACTTGTCATTATGGAAGGTAGTTTATTGTCGAGATTTTTGTTACTCCATTGGATGGTATCCTTGTCATTATGGAAGGTAGTGTGTCGTCGATATTTTTTTTACTCCAATGGATGGTAGCCTTGTCATTATGGAAGGTAGTATGTTGTCCAAATTTTTGTTACTACAATTCATGGTAGCCTTGTCATTATGGAAGGTAGTATGTTATCGATATTTTCGTTACTCTCAGGGATGGTAGCCTTGTCATTATGGAAGTTAGTGTGTTGTCGATATTTTTGTTATTCCAATGGATGGTAGCCTAGTCATTATGGAAGGTAGTCAATTGTCGAGATTTTGGTTACTCTAAAGGACGGTAGCCTTGTCATTATGGAAATTAGTGTGTTGTCGATATTTTTTTTATTCCAATGGATGGTAGCCTTGTCGTTATGGAAGGTAGTCTGTTGTCAAGATTTTTGTTACTACAATGGATGGTAGCCTTGTCATTATGAAAGGTAGTCTATTGTCGAGATTTTTGTTACTCCATTGGATGGTAGCCTTGTCATTATGGAAGGTAGTGTGTTGTCGTGATTTTTGTTACTCCATTGGATGGTAGCGTTTTCATTATGGAAGGTAGTATGTTATCGATATCTTTCTTACTCCAATGGATGGTAGCCTAGTCATTATTGAAGGTTATCTGTTATCGAGATTTTTGTTGTTCCAATGGATTGTAGCCTTGTCATTATGGAAGGTAGTCTATTGTCGTGATTTTTGTTAATCCAATGGATGGTATCCTTGTCATTATGGAAGATAGTATGTTGTCGATATCTTTGTTACTCCAATTGATGGTAGCCTTGTCATTATGGAGGGTAGTCTGTTGTCGAGATTTTCGTTACTCTCAGGGATGGTAGCTTTGTCATTATGGAAGTTAGTGTGTTGTCGATATTTTTGTTATTCCAATGGAATGTAGCCTTGTAATTATGGAAGGTAGTCTGTTGTCGATATTTTTGTTACTCCAATGGATGATAGCCTTGTCATTATGGAAGCTAGTCTGTTGTCATGATTTTTGTTACTCTAAGGGATGGTAGCCTTGTCATTATGGAAGGTAGTATGTTGTCGATATCTTTGTTACTCCAATGGATGGTAGCCTTGTCATTATGGAAGGTAGTCTGTTGTCGAGATTTTTGTTACTCTAAGGGATGGTAGCCTTGTCATTATGGAACGTAGTCTTTTGTCAAGAGTTTTGTTATTCCAATGGATGGTAGCCTTGTCATTATGAAAGTTAGTCTATTGTCGAGATTTTAGTTACTATAATAGATTGTACACTTGTCATTATGGAAGGTAGTATGTTGTCGATATTTTTGTTACTCCAATGGATGATAGCCTTGTCATTACGGAAGGTAGTATGTTGTCCAGATTTTTGTTACAACAATTGATGGTAGCCTTGTCATTATGGAAGGTAGTATGTTGTCGATATTTTTGTTACTCCAATCGATGGTAGCCTTATCATTATGGAAGGTAGTATGTCGTCAATATCTTTTTTACTCTAATGGATGGTAGCCTTGTCATTATGGAGGGTAGTCTATTGTCGAGATTTTCGTTACTCTCAGGGATGGTAGCCTTGTCATTATGGAAATTTGTGTGTTGTCGATATTTTTTTTATTCCAATGGATGGTAGCCTTGTCATTATGGAAGGTAGTATGTTGTCAAGATTTTTGTTACTACAATGGATGGTAGCCTTTTCATTATGAAAGGTAGTCTATTGTCGAAATTTTTGTTACTCCATTGGATGGTAGCCTTGTCATTATGGAAGGTAGTGTGTTGTCGTGATTTTTGTTACTCCATTGGATGGTAGCGTTTTCATTATGGAAGGTAGTATGTTATCAATATCTTTCTTAGTCCAATGGATGGTAGCCTAGTCATTATTGAAGGTAGTCTATTGTTGAGATTTTTGTTGTTCCAATGGATGGTAGCCTTGTCATTATGGAAGGTAGTCTATTGTCGTGATTTTTGTTAATCCAATGGATGGTATCCTTGTCATTGTGGAAGGTAGTATGTTGTCGATATCTTTGTTACTCCAATGGATGGTAGCCTTGTCATTATGGAGCGTAGTCTGTTGTCGAGATTTTCGTTACTCTCATGGATGGTAGCCTTGTCATTTTGGAAGTTAGTGTGTTGTCGAGATTTTTGTTACTCCATTGGATGGCAGCCTTGTCATTATGGAAGGTAGTGTGTTGTCGATATTTTTGTTACTCCAATGAATGGTTGCTTTGTCATTATGGAAGGTAGTATGTTGTCGATATCTTTGTTACTCCAATGGATGGTAGCCTTTTCATTATGGAGAGTAGTCTGTTGTCGAGATTTTCGTTACTCTCAGGGATGGTAGCCTTGTCATTATGGAAGTTAGTGTGTTGTCGATATTTTTGTTATTCCAATGGATGGTAGCCTTGTCATTATGGAAGGTAGTTTGTTCTCGATATTTTTGTTACTCCAATGGATGGTGTCCTTGTCATTATGGAAGGTAGTTTATTGTCGAGATTTTTGACACTACAATGGATGGTAGCCTTGTCATTATGGAAGGTAGTCTGTGGTCGATATTTTTGTTACTACAATGGATTGTAGCCATGTCGTTATGGAAGGTAGTCTATTATCGATATCTTTGTTACTCCAAAGGATGGTAGTCTAGTCATTATGGAAGGTAGTCTGTTGTCGAGATTTTTTTTACTCCAATGGATGGTATCCTTGTCATTATAGAAGGTAGTATGTTGTCGATATCTTTCTTACTCCAATGGATGGTAGCCTTGTCATTATGGAAGGTAGTCTATTGTCGAGATTTTTGTTACTCTAAGGGATGGTAGCCTTGTCATTATAGAAGGTAGTGTGTTGTCGATATTTTTGTTATTCCAATGGAAGGTAGCCATGTCATTATGGAAGGTAGTGTGTTGTCGATATTTTTGTTACTCCAATGGATGGTAGCCTTGTCATTATGGAAGGTAGTATGTTGTCGATATCTTTGTTACTCCAATGGATTGTAGCCTTGTCATTATGGAGGGTAGTCTATTGTCGAGATTTTCGTTACTCTCAGGGATGGTAGGCTTGTCATTATGGAAGTTAGTGTGTTGTCGATATTTTTGTTATTCCAATGGATGGTAGCCTAGTCATTATGAAAGGTAGCCAATTGTCGAGATTTTTGTTACTCTAAAGGACGGTAGCCTTGTCATTATGGAAATTAGTGTGTTGTCGATATTTTTTTTATTCCAATGGATGGTCGCCTTGTCATTATGGAAGGTAGTCTGTTGTCAAGATTTTTGTTACTACAATGGATGGTAGCCTTGTCATTATGGAAGGTAGTGTGTTGTCGTGATTTTTGTTACTCCATTGGATGGTAGCGTTTTCATTATGGAAGGTAGTATGTTATCGATATCTTTCTTACTCCAATGGATGGTAGCCTAGTCATTATTGAAGGTTGTCTGTTGTCGAGATTTTTGTTGCCCTAATGGATTGTAGCCTTGTCATTATGGAAGGTAATCTTTTGTCGTGATTTTTGTTAATCCAATGGATGGTATCCTTGTCATTATGGAAGATAGTATGTTGTCGATATCTTTGTTACTCCAATGGATGGTAGCCTTATCATTATCGAGGGTAGTCTGTTGTCGAGATTTTCGTTACTCTCAGGGATGGTAGCCTTGTCATTATGGAAGTTAGTGTGTTGCCGATATTTTTGTTATTCCAATGGATGGTAGCATTGTAATTATGGAAGGTAGTCTGTTGTCGAGATTTTTGTTACTCCAATGGATGATAGCCTTGTCATTATGGAAGGTAGTCTGTTGTCATGATTTTTGTTACTCTAAGGGATGGTAGCCTTGCCATTATGGAAGGTAGTATGTTGTCGATATCTTTGTTACTCCAATGGATGGTAGCCTTGTCATTATGGAAGGAAGTCTGTTGTCGAGATTTTTGTTACTCTAAGGGATGGTAGCCTTGTCATTATGGAACGTAGTCTTTTGTCGAGAGTTTTGTTATTCCAATGGATGGTAGCCTTGTCATTATGAAAGTTAGTCTATTGTCGAGATTTTATTTACTATAATAGATTGTAGACTTGTCATTATGGAAGGTAGTATGTTGTCGATATTTTTGTTACTCCAATGGATGGTAGCCTTGTCATTATGGAAGGTAGTATGTTGTCCAGATTTTTGTTACAACAATTGATGGTAGCCTTGTCATTATGTAAGTTAGTATGTTGTCGATATTTTTGTTACTCCAATCGAATGTAGCCTTATCATTATGGAAGGTAGTATGTCGTCAATATCTTTGTTACTCCAATGGATGGTAGCCTTGTCATTATGGAGGGTAGTCTATTGTTGAGATTTTCGTTACTCTCAGGGATGGTAGGCTTGTCATTATGGAAGTTAGTGTGTTGCCGATATTTTTGTATTCCAATGGATGGTAGCCTAGTCATTATGGAAGGTAGTCAATTGTCGAGATTTTTGGTACTCTAAGGGATGGTAGCCTTGTCATTATGGAAATTTGTGTGTTGTCGATATTTTTTTTATTCCAATGGATGGTAGCCTTGTCATTATGGAAGGTAGTCTGTTGTCAAGATTTTTGTTACTACAATGGATGGTAGCCTTGTCATTATGATAGGTAGTCTATTGTCGAGATTTGTGTTACTCCATTGGATGGTAGCCTTGTCATTATGGAAGGTAGTGTGTTGTCGTGATTTTTGTTACTCCATTGGATGGTAGCGTTTTCATTATGGAAGGTAGTATGTTATCGATATCTTTCTTACTCCAATGGATGGTATCCTTGTCATTATGGAAGGTAGTATGTTATCGATATCTTTCTTACGCCAATGGATGGTAGCCTTGTCATTATGGAAGGTAGTCTATTGTCGAGATTTTTGTTACTCTAAGGGATGGTAGCCTTGTCATTATAAAAGGTAGTGTGTTGTAGATATTTTTGTTATTCCAATGGAAGGTAGCCATGTCATTATGGAAGGTAGTGTGTTGTCCATATTTTTGTTACTCCAATGGATGGTAGCCTTGTCTTTATGGAAGGCAGTATGTTGTCGATATCTTTGTTACTCCAACGGATTGTAGCCTTGTCATTATGGAGGGTAGTCTATTGTCGAGATTTTCGTTACTTTCAGGGATGGTAGGCTTGCCATTATGGAAGTTAGTGTGTTGTCGATATTTTTGTTATACCAATGGATGGTAGCCTAGTCATTATGGAAGGTAGTCAATTGTCGAGATTTTTGTTACTCTAAAGGATGGTAGCCTTGTCATTATGGAAAATAGTGTGTTGTCGATATTTTTTTTATTCCAATGGATGGTAGCCTTGTCATTATGGAAGGTAGTCTATTGTCAATATTTTTGTTACTACAATGGATGGTAGCCTTGTCATTATGAAAGGTAGTCTATTGTCGAGATTTTTGTTACTCCATTGGATGGTAGCCTTGTCATTATGGAAGGTAGTGTGTTGTCGTGATTTTTGTTACTCCATTGGATGGTAGCGTTTTCATTATGGAAGGTAGTATGTTATCGATATCTTTCTTACTCCAATGGATGGTAGCCTAGTCATTATTGAAGGTTGTCTGTTGTCGAGATTTTTGTTGTTCCAATGGATGGTAGCCTTGTCATTATGGAAGGTAGTATGTTGTCGTGATTTTTGTTAATCCAATGGATGGTATCCTTGTCATTCTGGAAGATAGTATGTTGTCGATATCTTTGTTACTCCAATGGATGGTAGCCTTGTCATTATGGAGGGTAGTCTGTTGTCGAGATTTTCGTTACTCTCAGGGATGGTAGCCTTGTCATTATGGAAGTTAGTGTGTTGTCGATATTTTTGTTATTCCAATGGATGGTAGCCTTGTAATTATGGAAGGTAGTTTGCTGTTGAGATTTTTGTTACTCCAATGGATGATAACTTTGTCATTATGGAAGGTAGTCTATTGTCATGATTTTTGTTACTCTAAGGGATGGTAGCCTTGTCATTATGGAAGGTAGTATGTTGTCGATATCTTTGTTACTCCAATGGATGGTAGCCTTGTCATTATGGAAGGTAGTCTGTTGTCGAGATTTTTGTTACTCTAAGGGATGGTAGCCTTGTCATTATGGAATGTAGTCTTTTGTTGAGATTTTTGTTATTCCAATGGATGGTAGCCTTGTCATTATGAAAGTTAGTCTATTGTCGAGATTTTAGTTACAATAATAGATTGTAGACTTGTCATTATGGAAGGTAGTATGTTGTCGATATTTTTGTTACTCCAATGGATGGTAGCCTTGTCATTATGGAAGGTAGTATGTTGTCCAGATTTTTGTTACAACAATTGATGGTAGCCTTGTCATTATGGAAGGTTGTATGTTGTCGATATTTTTGTTACTCCAATGGATGGTAGCCTTATCATTATGGAAGGTAGTATGTCGTTAATATCTTTGTTACTCCAATGGATGGTAGCCTTGTCATTATGGAGGGTAGTCTATTGTTCAGATTTTCGTTACTCTCAGGGATGGTAGGCTTGTCATTATGGAAGTTAGTGTGTTGTCGATATTTTGGTATACCAATGGATGGTAGCCTAGTCATTATGGAAGGTAGTCAATTGTCGAGATTTTTGTTACTCTAAGGGATGGTAGCCTTGTCATTATGGAAATTTGTGTGTTGTCGATATTTTTTTTATTCCAATGGATGGTAGCCTTGTCATTATGGAAGGTAGTGTGTTGTCAAGATTTTTGTTACTACAATGGATGGTAGCCTTGTCATTATGAAAGGTAGTCTATTGTCGAGATTTTTGTTACTCCATTGGATGGTAGCCTTGTCATTATGGAAGGTAGTATGTTATCGATATCTTTCTTACTCCAATGGATGGTAGCCTAGTCATTATCGAAGGTAGTCTGTTGTCGAGATTTTTGTTGTTCCAATGGATGGTAGCCTTGTCATTATGGAAGGTAGTCTGTTGTCGTGATTTTTGTTAATCCAATGGATGGTATCCTTGTCATTGTGGAAGGTAGGATGTTGTCGATATCTTTGTTACTCCAATAGATGGTAGCCTTGTCATTATGGAGGGTAGTCTGTTGTCGATATTTTCGTTACTCTCAGGGATGGTAGCCTTATCATTATGGAAGTTAGTGTGTTGTCGATATTTTTGTTATTCCAATGGATGGTAGCCTTGTCATTATGGAAGGTAGTCTGTTGTCGAGATTTTTGTTACTGCAATGGATGGTAGCCTTGTCATTATGGAAGGTAGTATTCGTTGTGATTTCAGTTACTCCAATGGATGGTAGCCTTATCAATAAGGACGGTAGTATGTTGTTCAGATTTTTGGTACTCAATGGATGGTAGACTTGTCATTATGGAAGGTAGTTTATTGTCGAGATTTTTGTTACTCCAATGGATGGTAGCCTTGTCATTATGGAAGTTAGTGTGTTGTCGATATTTTTGTTATTCCAATGGATGGTAGCCTAGTCATTATGGAAGGTAGTCAATTGTCGAGATTTTTGTTACTCTAAAGGACGGTAGCCTTGTCATTATGGAAGGTAGTTTATTGTCAAGATTTTTGTTACTACAATGGATGATAGCCTTGTCATTATGAAAGGTAGTCTATTGTCGAGATTTTTATTACTCCATTGGATGGTAGCCTTGTCATTATGGAAGGTAGTGTGTTGTCGTGATTTTTGTTACTCCATTGGATGGTAGCGTTTTCATTATGGAAGGTAGTATGTTATCGATATCTTTCTTACTCCAATGGATGGTAGCCTAGTCATTGTTGAAGGTAGTCTGTTGTGGAGATTTTTGTTGTTCCAATGGATGGTAGCCTTGTCATTATGGAAGGTAGTCTGTTGTCGTGATTTTTGTTAATCCAATGGATGGTATCCTTGTAATTATGGAAGGTAGTATGTTGTCGATATCTTTGTTACTCCAATGGATGGTAGCCTTGTCATTATGGAGGGTAGTCTGTTGTCGAGATTTTAGTTACTCTCAGGGATGGTAGCCTTGTCATTATGGAAGTTAGTGTGTTGTCGATATTTTTGTTATTCCAATGGATGGTAGCCTTGTCAGTATGGAAGGTAGTCTATGGTCGAGATTTTTGTTACTCCAATGGATGATAGCCTTGTCATTATGGAAGGTAGTCTGTTCTCATGATTTTTGTTACTCTAAGGGATTGTAGCCTTGTCATTATGGAAGGTATTATGTTGTCGATATCTTTGTTAATCCAATGGATGGTAGCCTTGTCATTATGGAAGGTAGTCTGTTGTCGAGATTTTTGTTACTCTAAGGGATGGTAGCCTTGTCATTATAGAAGGTAGTGTGTTGTCGATATTTTTGTTATTCCAATGGAAGGTAGCCATGTCATTATGGAAGGTAGTGTGTTGTCGATATCTTTGTTACTCCAATGGATGGTAGCCTTGTCATTATGGAGGGTAGTCTATTGTTGAGATTTTCGTTACTCTCAGGGATGGTATGGTTGTCATTATGGAAGTTAGTGTGTTGTCGATATTTTTGTTATTCCAATGGATGGTAGCCTAGTCATTATGGAAGGTAGTCAATTGTCGAGATTTTTGTTACTCTAAAGTACGGTAGCCTTGTCATTATGGAAATTAGTGTGTTGTCGATATTTTTTTTATTCCAATGGATGGTAGCCTTGTCATTATGGAAGGTAGTCTGTTGTCAAGATTTTTGTTACTACAATGGATGGTAGCCTTGTCATTATGACAGGTAGTCTATTGTCGAGATTTTTGTTACTCCATTGGATGGTAGCCTTGTCATTATGGAAGGTAGTGTGTTGTCGTGATTTTTGTTACTCCAATGGATGGTATCCTTGTCATTATGGAAGGTAGTATGTTGTCGATATCTTTGTTACTCCAATGGATGGTAGCCTTGTCATTATGGAGGGTAGTCTGTTGTCGAGATTTTAGTTACTCTCAGGGATGGTAGCCTTGTCATTATGGAAGTTAGTGTGTTGTCGATATTTTTGTTATTCCAATGGATGGTAGCCTTGTCATTATGGAAGGTAGTCTATGGTCGAGATTTTTGTTACTCCAATGGATGATAGCCTTGTCATTATGGAAGGTAGTTTGTTCTCATGATTTTTTTTACTCTAAGGGATTGTAGCCTTGTCATTATGGAAGGTATTATGTTATCGATATCTTTCTTACTCCAATGGATGGTAGCCTAGTCATTATTGAAGGTTTTCCGTTGTCGAGATTTTTGTTGTTCTAATGGATGCTAGCCTTGTCATTATGGAAGGTAGTCTGTTGTCGTGATTTTTGTTAATCCAATGGATGGTATCCTTGTCATTATGGAAGATAGTATGTTGTCGATATCTTTGTTACTCCAATTGATGGTAGCCTTGTCATTATGGAGGGTAGTCTGTTGTCGAGATTTTCGTTACTCTCAGGGATGGTAGCCTTGTCATTATGGAAGTTAGTGTGTTGTCGATATTTTTGTTATTCCAATGGATGGTAGCCTTGTCATTATGGAAGGTAGTCTGTTGTCGAGATTTTTGTTACTCCAATGGATGATAGCCTTGTCATTATGGAAGGTAGTCTGTTGTCATGATTTTTGTTACTCCATTGGATGGTAGCATTTTCATTATGGAAGGTAGTATGTTATCGATATCTTTCTTACTCCAATGGATGGTAGCCTAGTCATTATTGAAGGTAGTCTGTTGTGGAGATTGTTGTTGTTCCAATGGATGGTAGCCTTGTCATTATGGAAGGTAGTCTGTTGCCGTGATTTTTGTTAATCCAATGGATGGTATCCTTGTCATTATGGAAGGTAGTATGTTGTCGATATCTTTGTTACTCCAATGGATGGTAGCCTTGTCATTATGGAGGTTAGTCTGTTGTCGAGATTTTAGTTACTCTCAGGGATGGTAGCCTTGTCATTATGGAAGTTAGTGTGTTGTCGATATTTTTGTTATTCCAATGGATGGTAGCCTTGTCATTATGGAAGGTAGTCTATTGTCGAGATTTTTGTTACTCCAATGGATGATAGCCTTGTCATTATGGAAGGTAGTCTGTTCTCATGATTTTTGTTACTCTAAGGGATTGTAGCCTTGTCATTATGGAAGGTAGTATGTTGTCGATATCTTTGTTAATCCAATTGATGGTAGCCTTGTCATTATGGAAGGTAGTCTCTTGTCGAGATTTTTGTTACTCTAAGGGATGGTAGCCTTGTCATTATAGAAGGTAGTGTGTTGTCAATATTTTTGTTATTCCAATGGAAGGTAGCCATGTCATTATGGAAGGTAGTATGTTGTCGATATCTTTGTTACTCCAATGGATTGTAGCCTTGTCATTATGGAGGGTAGTCTATTGTTGAGATTTTCGTTACTCTCAGGGATGGTATGGTTGTCATTATGGAAGTTAGTGTGTTGTCGATATTTTTGTTATTCCAATGGATGGTAGCCTAGTCATTATGGAAGGTAGTCAATTGTCGAGATTTTTGTTACTCTAAAGGACGGTAGCCTTGTAATTATGGAAATTAGTGTGTTGTCAATATTTTTTTTATTCCAATGGATGGTAGCCTTGTCATTATGGAAGGTAGTGTGTTGTCGTGATTTTTGTTACTCCATTGGATGGTAGCGTTTTCATTATGAAAGGTAGTATGTTATCGATATCTTTCTTACTCCAATGGATGGTAGCCTAGTCATTATTGAAGGTTGTCTGTTGTTGAGATTTTTGTTGTTCCAATGGATGGTAGCCTTGTCATTATTGAAGGTAGTCTGTTGTCGTGATTTTTGTCAATCCAATGGATGGTATCCTTGTCATTATGGAAGATAGTATGTTGTCGATATCTTGGTTACTCCAATGGATGGTAGCCTTGTCATTATGGAGGGTAGTCTGTTGTCGAGATTTTCGTTACTCTCAGGGATGGTAGCCTTGTCATTATGGAAGTTAGTGTGTTGTCGATATTTTTATTACTCCAATGGATGGTAGCCTTGTCATTATGGAAGGTAGTCTGTTGTCGAGATTTTTGTTACTCTAAGGGATGGTAGCCTTGTCATTATGGACCGTAGTCTTTTGTCGAGATTTTTGTTATTCCAATGGATGGTAGCCTTGTCATTATGAAAGTTAGTCTATTGTCGAGATTTTAGTTACTATAATAGATTGTAGACTTGTCATTATGGAAGGTAGTATGTTGTCGATATTTTTGTTACTCCATTGGATGGTAGCCTTGTCATTATGGAAGGTAGTATGTTGTCCAGATTTTTGTTACAACAATTGATGGTATCCTTGTCATAATGGAAGGAAGTATGTTGTCGATATCTTTGTTACTCCAATGGATGGTAGCCTTGTCATTATGGAGGGTAGTCTGTTGTCGAGATTTTAGTTACTCTCAGGGATGGTAGCCTTGTCATTATGGAAGTTAGTGTGTTGTCGATATTTTTGTTATTCCAATGGATGGTAGCCTTGTCATTATGGAAGGTAGTCTATTGTCGAGATTTTTGTTACTCCAATGGATGATAGCCTTGTCATTATGGAAGGTAGTCTGTTCTCATGATTTTTGTTACTCTAAGGGATTGTAGCCTTGTCATTATGGAAGGTAGTATGTTGTCGATATCTTTGTTAATCCAATGGATGGTAGCCTTGTCATTATAGAAGGTAGTGTGTTGTTGATATTTTTGTTATTCCAATGGAAGGTAGCCATGTCATTATGGAAGGTAGTGTGTTGTCGATATTTTTGTTACTCCAATGGATGGTAGCCTTGTCATTATGGAAGGTAGTATGTTGTCGATATCATTGTTACTATAATGGATTGTAGCCTTGTCATTATGGAGGGTAGTCTATTGTCGAGATTTTCGTTACTCTCAGGGATGGTAGGCTTGTCATTATGGAAGTTAGTGTGTTGTCGATATTTTTGTTATTCCAATGGATGGTAGCCTAGTCATTATGGAAGGTAGTCAATTGTCGAGATTTTTGTTACTCTAAGGGATGGTAGCCTTGTCATTATGGAAGGTAGTGTGTTGTCGTGATTTTTGTTACTCCATTGGATGGTAGCGTTTTCATTATGGAAGGTAGTATGTTATCGATATCTTTCTTACTCCAATGGATGGTAGCCTAGTCATTATTGAAGGTAGTCTGTTGTGGAGATTTTTGTTGTTCCAATGGATGGTAGCCTTGTCATTATGGAAGGTAGTATGTTGTCGATATCCTTGTTACTCCAATGGATGGTAGCCTTGTCATTATGGAGGGTAGTCTATTGTCGAGATTTTAGTTAATCTCATGGATGGTAGCCTTGTCCTTATGGAAGTTAGTGTGTTGTCGATATTTTTGTTATTCCAATGGATGGTAGCCTTGTCATTATGAAAGGTAGTCTATTGTCGAGATTTTTGTTACTCCAATGGATGATAGCCTTGTCATTATGGAAGGTAGTCTGTTCTCATGATTTTTGTTACTCTAAGGGATTGTAGCCTTGTCATTATGGAAGGTAGTATGTTGTCGATATCTTTGTTAATCCAATTGATGGTAGCCTTGTCATTATGGAAGGTAGTCTCTTGTCGAGATTTTTGTTACTCTAAGGGATGGTAGCCTTGTCATTATAGAAGGTAGTGTGTTGTCAATATTTTTGTTATTCCAATGGAAGGTAGCCATGTCATTATGGAAGGTAGTATGTTGTCGATATCTTTGTTACTCCAATGGATTGTAGCCTTGTCATTATGGAGGGTAGTCTATTGTTGAGATTTTCGTTACTCTCAGGGATGGTATGGTTGTCATTATGGAAGTTAGTGTGTTGTCGATATTTTTGTTATTCCAATGGATGGTAGCCTAGTCATTATGGAAGGTAGTCAATTGTCGAGATTTTTGTTACTCTAAAGGACGGTAGCCTTGTAATTATGGAAATTAGTGTGTTGTCAATATTTTTTTTATTCCAATGGATGGTAGCCTTGTCATTATGGAAGGTAGTGTGTTGTCGTGATTTTTGTTACTCCATTGGATGGTAGCGTTTTCATTATGAAAGGTAGTATGTTATCGATATCTTTCTTACTCCAATGGATGGTAGCCTAGTCATTATTGAAGGTTGTCTGTTGTTGAGATTTTTGTTGTTCCAATGGATGGTAGCCTTGTCATTATTGAAGGTAGTCTGTTGTCGTGATTTTTGTCAATCCAATGGATGGTATCCTTGTCATTATGGAAGATAGTATGTTGTCGATATCTTGGTTACTCCAATGGATGGTAGCCTTGTCATTATGGAGGGTAGTCTGTTGTCGAGATTTTCGTTACTCTCAGGGATGGTAGCCTTGTCATTATGGAAGTTAGTGTGTTGTCGATATTTTTATTACTCCAATGGATGGTAGCCTTGTCATTATGGAAGGTAGTCTGTTGTCGAGATTTTTGTTACTCTAAGGGATGGTAGCCTTGTCATTATGGACCGTAGTCTTTTGTCGAGATTTTTGTTATTCCAATGGATGGTAGCCTTGTCATTATGAAAGTTAGTCTATTGTCGAGATTTTAGTTACTATAATAGATTGTAGACTTGTCATTATGGAAGGTAGTATGTTGTCGATATTTTTGTTACTCCATTGGATGGTAGCCTTGTCATTATGGAAGGTAGTATGTTGTCCAGATTTTTGTTACAACAATTGATGGTATCCTTGTCATAATGGAAGGAAGTATGTTGTCGATATCTTTGTTACTCCAATGGATGGTAGCCTTGTCATTATGGAGGGTAGTCTGTTGTCGAGATTTTCGTTACTCTCAGGGATGGTAGCCTTGTCATTATGGAAGTTAGTGTGTTGTCGATATTTTTGTTATTACAATGGATGGTAGCCTTGACATTATGGAAGGTAGTCTGTTGTCGATATTTTTGTTACTCCAATGGATGATAGCCTTGTCATTATGGAAGGTAGTCTGTTGTCATGATTTTTGTTACTCTAAGGGGTGGTAGCCTTGTCATTATTGAAGGTAGTATGTTGTCGATATCTTTGTTACTCCCCTGAATGGTAGCCTTGTCATTATAGAAGGTAGTCCGTTGTCGAGATTTTTGTTATTCCAATGGATGGTAGCCTTGTCATTATGGAAGGTAGTCTATTATCGATATCTTTGTTACTCCAAAGGATGCTAGCCTTGTCATTATGGTAGGTAGTATGTTGTCGATATCTTTGTTACTACAATGGATTGTAGCCTTGTCATTATGGAGGGTAGTCTATTGTCGAGATTTTCGTTACTCTCAGGGATGGTAGGCTTGTCATTATGGAAGTTAGTGTGTTGTCGATATTTTTGTTATTCCAATGGATGGTAGCCTTGTCATTATGGAAGGTAGTCTATTGTCGAGATTTTTGTTACTCCAATGGATGATAGCCTTGTCATTATGGAAGGTAGTCTGTTCTCATGATTTTTGTTACTCTAAGGGATTGTAGCCTTGTCATTATGGAAGGTAGTATGTTGTCGATATCTTTGTTAATCCAATTGATGGTAGCCTTGTCATTATGGAAGTTAGTCTCCTGTCGAGATTTTTTTTACTCTAAGGGATGGTAGCCTTGTCATTATAGAAGGTAGTGTGTTGTCAATATTTTTGTTATTCCAATGGTAGGTAGCCATGTCATTATGGAAGGTAGTGTGTTGTCGATATTTTTGTTACTCCAATGGATGGTAGCCTTGTCATTATGGAAGGTAGTATGTTGTCGATATCTTTGTTACTCCAATGGATTGTAGCCTTGTCATTATGGAGGGTAGTCTATTGTTGAGATTTTCGTTACTCTCAGGGATGGTATGGTTGTCATTATGGAAGTTAGTGTGTTGTCGATATTTTTCTTATTCCAATGGATGGTAGCCTAGTCATTATGGAAGGTAGTCAATTGTCGAGATTTTTGTTACTCTAAAGGACGGTAGCCTTGTCATTATGGAAATTAGTGTGTTGTCGATATTTTTTTTATTCCAATGGATGGTAGCCTTGTCATTATGGAAGGTAGTGTGTTGTCGTGATTTTTGTTACTCCATTGGATGGTAGCGTTATCATTATGAAAGGTAGTATGTTATCGATATCTTTCTTACTCCAATGGATGGTAGCCTAGTCATTATTGAAGGTTGTCTGTTGTCGAGATTTTTGTTGTTCCAATGGATGGTAGCCTTGTCATTATGGAAGGTAGTCTGTTGTCGTGATTTTTGTTAATCCAATGGATGGTATCCTTGTCATTATGGAAGATAGTATGTTGTCGATATCTTTGTTACTCCAATGGATGGTAGCCTTATCATTATGGAGGGTAGTCTGTTGTCGATATTTTCGTTACTCTCAGGGATGGTAGCCTTGTCATTATGGAAGTTAGTGTGTTGTCGATATTTTTGTTATTCCAATGGATGGTAGCCTTGACATTATGGAAGGTAGTCTGTTGTCGAGATTTTTGTTACTCCAATGGATGGTAGCCTTGTCATTATGGAAGGTAGTCTGTTGTCATGATTTTTGTTACTCTAAGGGGTGGTAGCCTTTTCATTATGGAAGGTAGTATGTTGTCGATATCTTTGTTACTCCCCTGAATGGTAGCCTTGTCATTATGGAAGGTAGTCCGTTGTCGAGATTTTTGTTATTCCAATGGATGGTAGCCTTGTCATTATGGAAGGTAGTCTATTATCGATATCTTTGTTACTCCAAAGGATGCTAGCCTTGTCATTATGGTAGGTAGTATGTTGTCGATATCTTTGTTACTACAATGGATTGTAGCCATGTCATTATGGAGGGTAGTCTATTGTCGAGATTTTCGTTACTCTCAGGGATGGTAGGCTTGTCATTATTGAAGTTAGTGTGTTGTCGATATTTTTGTTATTCCAATGGATGGTAGCCTTGTCATTATGGAAGGTAGTCTATTGTCGAGATTTTTGTTACTCCAATGGATGATAGCCTTGTCATTATGGAAGGTAGTCTGTTCTCATGATTTTTGTTACTCTAAGGGATTGTAGCCTTGTCATTATGGAAGGTAGTATGTTGTCGATATCTTTGTTAATCCAATTGATGGTAGCCTTGTCATTATGGAAGGTAGTCTCTTGTCGAGATTTTTGTTACTCTAAGGGATGGTAGCCTTGTCATTATAGAAGGTAGTGTGTTGTCAATATTTTTGTTACTCCAATGGATGGTAGCCTTGTCATTATGGAAGGTAGTATGTTGTCGATATCTTTGTTACTCCAATGGATTGTAGCCTTGTCATTATGGAGGGTAGTCTATTGTTGAGATTTTCGTTACTCTCAGGGATGGTATGGTTGTCATTATGGAAGTTAGTGTGTTGTCGATATTTTTGTTATTCCAATGGATGGTAGCCTAGTCATTATGGAAGGTAGTCAATTGTCAAGATTTTTGTTACTCTAAAGGACGGTAGCCTTGTCATTATGGAAATTAGTGTGTTGTCAATATTTTTTTTATTCCAATTGATGGTAGCCTTGTCATTATGGAAGGTAGTGTGTTGTCGTGATTTTTGTTACTCCATTGGATGGTAGCGTTATCATTATGAAAGGTAGTATGTTATCGATATCTTTCTTACTCCAATGGATGGTAGCCTAGTCATTATTGAAGGTTGTCTGTTGTCGAGATTTTTGTTGTTCCAATGGATGGTAGCCTTGTCATTATGGAAGGTAGTCTGTTGTCGTGATTTTTGTTAATCCAATGGATGGTATCCTTGTCATTATGGAAGATAGTATGTTGTCGATATCTTTGTTACTCCAATGGATGGTAGCCTTGTCATTATGGAGGGTAGTCTGTTGTCGAGATTTTCGTTACTCTCAGGGATGGTAGCCTTGTCATTATGGAAGTTAGTGTGTTGTCGATATTTTTATTACTCCAATGGATGGTAGCCTTGTCATTATGGAAGGTAGTCTGTTGTCGAGATTTTTGTTACTCTAAGGGATGGTAGCCTTGTCATTATGGAACGTAGTCTTTTGTCGAGATTTTTGTTATTCCAATGGATGGTAGCCTTGTCATTATGAAAGTTAGTCTATTGTCGAGATTTTAGTTACTATAATAGATTGTAGACTTGTCATTATGGAAGGTAGTATGTTGTCGATATTTTTGTTACTCCATTGGATGGTAGCCTTGTTATTATGGAAGATAGTATGTTGTCCAGATTTTTGTTACAACAATTGATGGTATCCTTGTCATTATGGAAGGAAGTATGTTGTCGATATCTTTGTTACTCCAATGGATGGTAACCTTGTCATTATGGAGGGTAGTCTGTTGTCGATATTTTCGTTACTCTCAGGGATGGTAGCCTTGTCATTATGGAAGTTAGTGTGTTGTCGATATTTTTGTTATTCCAATGGATGGTAGCCTTGTCATTATGGAAGGTAGTCTGTTGTCGAGATTTTTGTTACTCCAATGGATGATAGCCTTGTCATTATGGAAGGTAGTCTGTTGTCATGATTTTTGTTACTCTAAGGGGTGGTAGCCTTGTCATTATGGAAGGTAGTATGCTGTCGATATCTTTGTTACTCCCCTGAATGGTAGCCTTGTCATTATGGAAGGTAGTCCGTTGTCGAGATTTTTGTTATTCCAATGGATGGTAGCCTTGTCATTATGGAAGGTAGTCTATTATCGATATCTTTGTTACTCCAAAGGATGCTAGCCTTGTCATTATGGTAGGTAGTATGTTGTTGATATCTTTGTTACTACAATGGATTGTAGCCTTGTCATTATGGAGGGTAGTCTATTGTTGAGATTTTCGTTACTCTCAGGGATGGTAGGCTTATCATTATTGAAGTTAGTGTGTTGTCGATATTTTTGTTATTCCAATGGATGGTAGCCTAGTCATTATGGAAGGTAGTCAATTGTCGAGATTTTTCTTACTCTAAGGATTGGTAGCCTTGTCATTATGGAAGGTAGTGTGTTGTCATGATTTTTGTTACTCCATTGGATGGTAGCGTTTTCATTATGGAAGGTAGTATGTTATTGATATCTTTCTTACTCCAATGGATGGTAGCCTAGTCATTATTGAAGGTAGTCTGTTGTGGAGATTTTTGTTGTTCCAATGGATGGTATCCTTGTCATTATGAAAGGTAGTCTGTTGCCGTGATTTTTGTTAATCCAATGGATGGTATCCTTGTCATTATGGAAGGTAGTATGTTGTCGATATCTTTGTTACTCCAATGGATGGTAGCCTTGTCATTATGGAGGGTAGTCTGTTGTCGAGATTTTAGTTACTCTCAGGGATGGTAGCCTTTTTATTATGGAAGTTAGTGTGTTGTCGATATTTTTTTTATTCCAATGGATGGTAGCCTTGTCATTATGGAAGGTAGTCTATTGTCGAGATTTTTGTTACTCCAATGGATGATAGCCTTGTCATTATGGAAGGTAGTCTGTTCTCATGATTTTTGTTACTTTAAGGGATTGTAGCCTTGTCATTATGGAAGGTAGTATGTTGTCGATATCTTTGTTAATCCAATTGATGGTAGCCTTGTCATTATGGAAGGTAGTCTCTTGTCGAGATTTTTGTTACTCTAAGGGATGGTAGCCTTGTCATTATAGAAGGTAGTGTGTTGTCAATATTTTTGTTATTCCAATGGAAGGTAGCCATGTCATTATGGAAGGTAGTGTGTTGTCGATTATTTTGTCACTCCAATGGATGGTAGCCTTGTCATTATGGAAGGTAGTATGTTGTCGATATCTTTGTTACACCAATGGATTGTAGCCTTGTCATTATGGAGGGTAGTCTATTGTTGAGATTTTCGTTACTCTCAGGGATGGTACGGTTGTCATTATGGAAGTTAGTGTGTTGTCCATATCTTTGTTACTCCAATGGATGGTAACCTTGTCATTATGGAGGGTAGTCTGTTGTCGATATTTTCGTAACTCTCAGGGATGGTAGCCTTGTCATTATGGAAGTTAGTGTGTTGTCGATATTTTTGTTATTCCAATGGATGGTAGC
Source organism: Vicia faba (assembly GCA_948472305.1). NCBI lineage: Eukaryota > Viridiplantae > Streptophyta > Magnoliopsida > Fabales > Fabaceae > Vicia > Vicia faba. Next base: position 535,790,957 of record OX451741.1, read on the forward strand.
CTTGTCATTATGGAAGGTAGTCTGTTGTCGAGATTTTTGTTACTCCAATGGATGATAGCCTTGTCATTATGGAAGGTAGTCTGTTGTCATGATTTTTGTTACTCTAAGGGGTGGTAGCCTTGTCATTATGGAAGGTAGTATGCTGTCGATATCTTTGTTACTCCCCTGAATGGTAGCCTTGTCATTATGGAAGGTAGTCCGTTGTCGAGATTTTTGTTATTCCAATGGATGGTAGCCTTGTCATTATGGAAGGTAGTCTATTATCGATATCTTTGTTACTCCAAAGGATGCTAGCCTTGTCATTATGGTAGGTAGTATGTTGTTGATATCTTTGTTACTACAATGGATTGTAGCCTTGTCATTATGGAGGGTAGTCTATTGTCGAGATTTTCGTTACTCTCAGGGATGGTAGGCTTATCATTATGGAAGTTAGTGTGTTGTCGATATTTTTGTTATTCCAATGGATGGTAGCCTAGTCATTATGGAAGGTAGTCAATTGTCGAGATTTTTCTTACTCTAAGGATTGGTAGCCTTGTCATTATGGAAGGTAGTGTGTTGTCATGATTTTTGTTACTCCATTGGATGGTAGCGTTTTCATTATGGAAGGTAGTATGTTATTGATATCTTTCTTACTCCAATGGATGGTAGCCTAGTCATTATTGAAGGTAGTCTGTTGTGGAGATTTTTGTTGTTCCAATGGATGGTATCCTTGTCATTATGAAAGGTAGTCTGTTGCCGTGATTTTTGTTAATCCAATGGATGGTATCCTTGTCATTATGGAAGGTAGTATGTTGTCGATATCTTTGTTACTCCAATGGATGGTAGCCTTGTCATTATGGAGGGTAGTCTGTTGTCGAGATTTTAGTTACTCTCAGGGATGGTAGCCTTTTTATTATGGAAGTTAGTGTGTTGTCGATATTTTTTTTATTCCAATGGATGGTAGCCTTGTCATTATGGAAGGTAGTCTATTGTCGAGATTTTTGTTACTCCAATGGATGATAGCCTTGTCATTATGGAAGGTAGTCTGTTCTCATGATTTTTGTTACTTTAAGGGATTGTAGCCTTGTCATTATGGAAGGTAGTATGTTGTCGATATCTTTGTTAATCCAATTGATGGTAGCCTTGTCATTATGGAAGGTAGTCTCTTGTCGAGATTTTTGTTACTCTAAGGGATGGTAGCCTTGTCATTATAGAAGGTAGTGTGTTGTCAATATTTTTGTTATTCCAATGGAAGGTAGCCATGTCATTATGGAAGGTAGTGTGTTGTCGATTATTTTGTTACTCCAATGGATGGTAGCCTTGTCATTATGGAAGGTAGTATGTTGTCGATATCTTTGTTACTCCAATGGATTGTAGCCTTGTCATTATGGAGGGTAGTCTATTGTTGAGATTTTCGTTACTCTCAGGGATGGTACAGTTGTCATTATGGAAGTTAGTGTGTTGTCGATATTTTTGTTATTCCAATGGATGGTAGCCTAGTCATTATGTAAGGTAGTCAATTGTCGAGATTTTTGTTACTCTAAAGGACGGTAGCCTTGTCATTATGGAAATTAGTGTGTTGTCAATATTTTTTTTATTCCAATGGATGGTAGCCTTGTCATTATGGAAGGTAGTGTGTTGTCGTGATTTTTTTTACTCCATTGGATGGTAGCGTTATCATTATGAAAGGTAGTATGTTATCGATATCTTTCTTACTCCAATGGATGGTAGCCTAGTCATTATTGAAGGTTGTCTGTTGTCGAGATTTTTGTTGTTCTAATGGATGGTAGCCTTGTCATTATGGAAGGTAGTCTGTTGTCGTGATTTTTGTTAATCCAATGGATGGTATCCTTGTCATTATGGAAGATAGTATGTTGTCGATATCTTTGTTACTCCAATGGATGGTAGCCTTGTCATTATGGAGGGTAGTCTGTTGTCGAGATTTTCGTTACTCTCAGGGATGGTAACCTTGTCATTATGGAAGTTAGTGTGTTGTCGATATTTTTGTTATTCCAATGGATGGTAGCCTTGACATTATGGAAGGTAGTCTGTTGTCGAGATTTTTGTTACTCCAATGGATGGTAGCCTTGTCATTATGGAAGGTAGTCTGTTGTGATGATTTTTGTTACTCTAAGGGGTGGTAGCCTTGTCTTTATGGAAGGTAGTATGTTGTCGATATCTTTGTTACTCCCCTGAATGGTAGCCTTGTCATTATGGAAGGTAGTCCGTTGTCGAGATTTTTGTTATTCCAATGGATGGTAGCCTTGTCATTATGGAAGGTAGTCTATTATCGATATCTTTGTTACTCCAAAGGATGCTAGCCTTGTCATTATGGTAGGTAGTATGTTGTCGATATCTTTGTTACTACAATGGATTGTAGCCTTGTCATTATGGAGGGTAGTCTATTGTCGAGATTTTCGTTACTCTCAGGGATGGTAGGCTTGTCATTATTGAAGTTAGTATGTTGTCGATATTTTTGTTATTCCAATGGATGGTAGCCTTGTCATTATGGAAGGTAGTCTATTGTCGAGATTTTTGTTACTCCAATCGATGATAGCCTTGTCATTATGGAAGGTAGTCTGTTCTCATGATTTTTGTTACTCTAAGGGATTGTAGCCTTGTCATTATGGAAGGTAGTATGTTGTCGATATCTTTGTTAATCCAATTGATGGTAGCCTTGTCATTATGGAAGGTAGTCTCTTGTCGAGATTTTTGTTACTCTAAGGGATGGTAGCCTTGTCATTATAGAAGGTAGTGTGTTGTCAATATTTTTGTTATTCCAATGGAAGGTAGCCATGTCATTATGGAAGGTAGTGTGTTGTCGATTATTTTGTTACTCCAATGGATGGTAGCCTTGTCATTATGGAAGGTAGTATGTTGTCGATATCTTTGTTACTCCAATGGATTGTAGCCTTGTCATTATGGAGGGTAGTCTATTGTTGAGATTTTTGTTACTCTCAGGGATGGTACGGTTGTCATTATGGAAGTTAGTGTGTTGTCGATATTTTTGTTATTCCAATGGATGGTAGCCTAGTCATTATGTAAGGTAGTCAATTGTCGAGATTTTTGTTACTCTAAAGGACGGTAGCCTTGTCATTATGGAAATTAGTGTGTTGTCAATATTTTTTTATTCCAATGGATGGTAGCCTTGTCATTATGGAAGGTAGTGTGTTGTCGTGATTTTTTTTACTCCATTGGATGGTAGCGTTATCATTATGAAAGGTAGTATGTTATCGATATCTTTCTTACTCCAATGGATGGTAGCCTAGTCATTATTGAAGGTTGTCTATTGTCGAGATTTTTGTTGTTCTAATGGATGGTAGCCTTGTCATTATGGAAGGTAGTCTGTTGTCGTGATTTTTGTTAATCCAATGGATGGTATCCTTGTCATTATGGAAGATAGTATGTTGTCGATATCTTTGTTACTCCAATGGATGGTAGCCTTGTCATTATGGAGGGTAGTCTGTTGTCGAGATTTTCGTTACTCTCAGGGATGGTAACCTTGTCATTATGGAAGTTAGTGTGTTGTCGATATTTTTGTTATTCCAATGGATGGTAGCCTTGACATTATGGAAGGTAGTCTGTTGTCGAGATTTTTGTTACTCCAATGGATGGTAGCCTTGTCATTATGGAAGGTAGTCTGTTGTCATGATTTTTGTTACTCTAAGGGGTGGTAGCCTTGTCTTTATGGAAGGTAGTATGTTGTCGATATCTTTGTTACTCCCCTGAATGGTAGCCTTGTCATTATGGAAGGTAGTCCGTTGTCGAGATTTTTGTTATTCCAATGGATGGTAGCCTTGTCATTATGGAAGGTAGTCTATTATCGATATCTTTGTTACTCCAAAGGATGCTAGCCTTGTCATTATGGTAGGTAGTATGTTGTCGATATCTTTGTTACTACAATGGATTGTAGCCTTGTCATTATGGAGGGTAGTCTATTGTCGAGATTTTCGTTACTCTCAGGGATGGTAGGCTTGTCATTATTGAAGTTAGTGTGTTGTCGATATTTTTGTTATTCCAATGGATGGTAGCCTTGTCATTATGGAAGGTAGTCTATTGTCGAGATTTTTGTTACTCCAATGGATGATAGCCTTGTCATTATGGAAGGTAGTCTGTTCTCATGATTTTTGTTACTCTAAGGGATTGTAGCCTTGTCATTATGGAAGGTAGTATGTTGTCGATATCTTTGTTAATCCAATTGATGGTAGCCTTGTCATTATGGAAGGTAGTCTCTTGTCGAGATTTTTGTTACTCTAAGGGATGGTAGTCTTGTCATTATAGAAGGTAGTGTGTTGTCAATATTTTTGTTATTCCAATGGAAGGTAGCCATGTCATTATGGAAGGTAGTGTGTTGTCGATATTTTTGTTACTCCAATGGATGGTAGCCTTGTCATTATGGAAGGTAGTATGTTGTCGATATCTTTGTTACTCCAATGGATTGTAGCCTTGTCATTATGGAGGGTAGTCTATTGTTGAGATTTTCGTTACTCTCAGGGATGGTATGGTTGTCATTATGGAAGTTAGTGTGTTGTCGATATTTTTGTTATTCCAATGGATGGTAGCCTAGTCATTATGGAAGGTAGTCAATTGTCGAGACTTTTGTTACTCTAAAGGACGGTAGCCTTGTCATTATGGAAATTAGTGTGTTGTCAATATTTTTTTTATTCCAATTGATGGTAGTCTTGTCATTATGGAAGGTAGTGTGTTGTCGTGATTTTTGTTACTCCATTGGATGGTAGCGTTATCATTATGAAAGGTAGTATGTTATAGATATCTTTCTTACTCCAATGGATGGTAGCCTAGTCATTATTGAAGGTTGTCTGTTGTCGAGATTTTTGTTGTTCCAATGGATGGTAGCCTTGTCATTATGGAAGGTAGTCTGTTGTCGTGATTTTTGTTAATCCAATGGATGGTATCCTTGTCATTATGGAAGATAGTATGTTGTCGATATCTTTGTTACTCCAATGGATGGTAGCCTTGTCATTATGGAGGGTAGTCTGTTGTCGAGATTTTCGTTACTCTCAGGGATGGTAGCCTTGTCATTATAGAAGTTAGTGTGTTGTCGATATTTTTATTACTCCAATGGATGGTAGCCTTGTCATTATGGAAGGTAGTCAATTGTCGAGATTTTTGTTACTCTAAGGATTGGTAGCCTTGTCATTATGGAAGGTAGTGTGTTGTCATGATTTTTGTTACTCCATTGGATGTTAGCGTTTTCATTATGGAAGGTAGTATGTTATTGATATCTTTCTTACTCCAATGGATGGTAGCCTAGTCATTATTGAAGGTAGTCTGTTGTGGAGATTTTTGTTGTTCCAATGGATGGTATCCTTGTCATTATGAAAGGTAGTCTGTTGCCGTGATTTTTGTTAATCCAATGGATGGTATCCTTGTCATTATGGAAGGTAGTATGTTGTCGATATCTTTGTTACTCCAATGGATGGTAGCCTTGTCATTATGGAGGGTAGTCTGTTGTCGAGATTTTAGTTACTCTCAGGGATGGTAGCCTTTTTATTATGGAAGTTAGTGTGTTGTCGATATTTTTTTTATTCCAATGGATGGTAGCCTTGTCATTATGGAAGGTAGTCTATTGTCGAGATTTTTGTTACTCCAATGGATGATAGCCTTGTCATTATGGAAGGTAGTCTGTTCTCATGATTTTTGTTACTTTAAGGGATTGTAGCCTTGTCATTATGGAAGGTAGTATGTTGTCGATATCTTTGTTAATCCAATTGATGGTAGCCTTGTCATTATGGAAGGTAGTCTCTTGTCGAGATTTTTGTTACTCTAAGGGATGGTAGCCTTGTCATTATAGAAGGTAGTGTGTTGTCAATATTTTTGTTATTCCAATGGAAGGTAGCCATGTCATTATGGAAGGTAGTGTGTTGTCGATTATTTTGTCACTCCAATGGATGGTAGCCTTGTCATTATGGAAGGTAGTATGTTGTCGATATCTTTGTTACTCCAATGGATTGTAGCCTTGTCATTATGGAGGGTAGTCTATTGTTGAGATTTCGTTACTCTCAGGGATGGTACGGTTGTCATTATGGAAGTTAGTGTGTTGTCCATATCTTTGTTACTCCAATGGATGGTAACCTTGTCATTATGGAGGGTAGTCTGTTGTCGATATTTTCGTTACTCTCAGGGATGGTAGCCTTGTCATTATGGAAGTTAGTGTGTTGTCGATATTTTTGTTATTCCAATGGATGGTAGCCTTGTCATTATGGAAGGTAGTCTGTTGTCGAGATTTTTGTTACTCCAATGGATGATAGCCTTGTCATTATGGAAGGTAGTCTGTTGTCATGATTTTTGTTACTCTAAGGGGTGGTAGCCTTGTCATTATGGAAGGTAGTATGCTGTCGATATCTTTGTTACTCCCCTGAATGGTAGCCTTGTCATTATGGAAGGTAGTCCGTTGTCGAGATTTTTGTTATTCCAATGGATGGTAGCCTTGTCATTATGGAAGGTAGTCTATTATCGATATCTTTGTTACTCCAAAGGATGCTAGCCTTGTCATTATGGTAGGTAGTATGTTGTTGATATCTTTGTTACTACAATGGATTGTAGCCTTGTCATTATGGAGGGTAGTCTATTGTCGAGATTTTCGTTACTCTCAGGGATGGTAGGCTTATCATTATGGAAGTTAGTGTGTTGTCGATATTTTTGTTATTCCAATGGATGGTAGCCTAGTCATTATGGAAGGTAGTCAATTGTCGAGATTTTTCTTACTCTAAGGATTGGTAGCCTTGTCATTATGGAAGGTAGTGTGTTGTCATGATTTTTGTTACTCCATTGGATGGTAGCGTTTTCATTATGGAAGGTAGTATGTTATTGATATCTTTCTTACTCCAATGGATGGTAGCCTAGTCATTATTGAAGGTAGTCTGTTGTTGAGATTTTTGTTGTTCCAATGGATGGTATCCTTGTCATTATGAAAGGTAGTCTGTTTCCGTGATTTTTGTTAATCCAATGGATGGTATCCTTGTCATTATGGAAGGTAGTATGTTGTCGATATCTTTGTTACTCCAATGGATGGTAGCCTTGTCATTATGGAGGGTAGTCTGTTGTCGAGATTTTAGTTACTCTCAGGGATGGTAGCCTTTTTATTATGGAAGTTAGTGTGTTGTCGATATTTTTTTTATTCCAATGGATGGTAGCCTTGTCATTATGGAAGGTAGTCTATTGTCGAGATTTTTGTTACTCCAATGGATGATAGCCTTGTCATTATGGAAGGTAGTCTGTTCTCATGATTTTTGTTACTTTAAGGGATTGTAGCCTTGTCATTATGGAAGGTAGTATGTTGTCGATATCTTTGTTAATCCAATTGATGGTAGCCTTGTCATTATGGAAGGTAGTCTCTTGTCGAGATTTTTGTTACTCTAAGGGATGGTAGCCTTGTCATTATAGAAGGTAGTGTGTTGTCAATATTTTTGTTATTCCAATGGAAGGTAGCCATGTCATTATGGAAGGTAGTGTGTTGTCGATTATTTTGTTACTCCAATGGATGGTAGCCTTGTCATTATGGAAGGTAGTATGTTGTCGATATCTTTGTTACTCCAATGGATTGTAGCCTTGTCATTATGGAGGGTAGTCTATTGTTGAGATTTTCGTTACTCTCAGGGATGGTACGGTTGTCATTATGGAAGTTAGTGTGTTGTCGATATTTTTGTTATTCCAATGGATGGTAGCCTAGTCATTATGTAAGGTAGTCAATTGTCGAGATTTTTGTTACTCTAAAGGACGGTAGCCTTGTCATTATGGAAATTAGTGTGTTGTCAATATTTTTTTTATTCCAATGGATGGTAGCCTTGTCATTATGGAAGGTAGTGTGTTGTCGTGATTTTTTTTACTCCATTGGATGGTAGCGTTATCATTATGAAAGGTAGTATGTTATCGATATCTTTCTTACTCCAATGGATGGTAGCCTAGTCATTATTGAAGGTTGTCTGTTGTCGAGATTTTTGTTGTTCTAATGGATGGTAGCCTTGTCATTATGGAAGGTAGTCTGTTGTCGTGATCTTTGTTAATCCAATGGATGGTATCCTTGTCATTATGGAAGATAGTATGTTGTCGATATCTTTGTTACTCCAATGGATGGTAGCCTTGTCATTATGGAGGGTAGTCTGTTGTCGAGATTTTCGTTACTCTCAGGGATGGTAACCTTGTCATTATGGAAGTTAGTGTGTTGTCGATATTTTTGTTATTCCAATGGATGGTAGCCTTGACATTATGGAAGGTAGTCTGTTGTCGAGATTTTTGTTACTCCAATGGATGGTAGCCTTGTCATTATGGAAGGTAGTCTGTTGTCATGATTTTTGTTACTCTAAGGGGTGGTAGCCTTGTCTTTATGGAAGGTAGTATGTTGTCGATATCTTTGTTACTCCCCTGAATGGTAGCCTTGTCATTATGGAAGGTAGTCCGTTGTCGAGATTTTTGTTATTCCAATGGATGGTAGCCTTGTCATTATGGAAGGTAGTCTATTATCGATATCTTTGTTACTCCAAAGGATGCTAGCCTTGTCATTATGGTAGGTAGTATGTTGTCGATATCTTTGTTACTACAATGGATTGTAGCCTTGTCATTATGGAGGGTAGTCTATTGTCGAGATTTTCGTTACTCTCAGGGATGGTAGGCTTGTCATTATTGAAGTTAGTGTGTTGTCGATATTTTTGTTATTCCAATGGATGGTAGCCTTGTCATTATGGAAGGTAGTCTATTGTCGAGATTTTTGTTACTCCAATGGATGATAGCCTTGTCATTATGGAAGGTAGTCTGTTCTCATGATTTTTGTTACTCTAAGGGATTGTAGCCTTGTCATTATGGAAGGTAGTATGTTGTCGATATCTTTGTTAATCCAATTGATGGTAGCCTTGTCATTATGGAAGGTAGTCTCTTGTCGAGATTTTTGTTACTCTAAGGGATGGTAGCCTTGTCATTATAGAAGGTAGTGTGTTGTCAATATTTTTGTTATTCCAATGGAAAGTAGCCATGTCATTATGGAAGGTAGTGTGTTGTCGATTATTTTGTTACTCCAATGGATGGTAGCCTTGTCATTATGGAAGGTAGTATGTTGTCGATATCTTTGTTACTCCAATGGATTGTAGCCTTGTCATTATGGAGGGTAGTCTATTGTTGAGATTTTCGTTACTCTCAGGGATGGTACGGTTGTCATTATGGAAGTTAGTGTGTTGTCGATATTTTTTTTATTCCAATGGATGGTAGCCTAGTCATTATGTAAGGTAGTCAATTGTCGAGATTTTTGTTACTCTAAAGGACGGTAGCCTTGTCATTATGGAAATTAGTGTGTTGTCAATATTTTTTTTATTCCAATGGATGGTAGCCTTGTCATTATGGAAGGTAGTGTGTTGTCGTGATTTTTTTTACTCCATTGGATGGTAGCGTTATCATTATGAAAGGTAGTATGTTATCGATATCTTTCTTACTCCAATGGATGGTAGCCTAGTCATTATTGAAGGTTGTCTGTTGTCGAGATTTTTGTTGTTCTAATGGATGGTAGCCTTGTCATTATGGAAGGTAGTCTGTTGTCGTGATTTTTGTTAATCCAATGGATGGTATCCTTGTCATTATGGAAGATAGTATGTTGTCGATATCTTTGTTACTCCAATGGATGGTAGCCTTGTCATTATGGAGGGTAGTCTGTTGTCGAGATTTTCGTTACTCTCAGGGATGGTAACCTTGTCATTATGGAAGTTAGTGTGTTGTCGATATTTTTGTTATTCCAATGGATGGTAGCCTTGACATTATGGAAGGTAGTCTGTTGTCGAGATTTTTGTTACTCCAATGGATGGTAGCCTTGTCATTATGGAAGGTAGTCTGTTGTCATGATTTTTGTTACTCTAAGGGGTGGTAGCCTTGTCTTTATGGAAGGTAGTATGTTGTCGATATCTTTGTTACTCCCCTGAATGGTAGCCTTGTCATTATGGAAGGTAGTCCGTTGTCGAGATTTTTGTTATTCCAATGGATGGTAGCCTTGTCATTATGGAAGGTAGTCTATTATCGATATCTTTGTTACTCAAAAGGATGCTAGCCTTGTCATTATGGTAGGTAGTATGTTGTCGATATCTTTGTTACTACAATGGATTGTAGCCTTGTCATTATGGAGGGTAGTCTATTGTCGAGATTTTCGTTACTCTCAGGGATGGTAGGCTTGTCATTATTGAAGTTAGTGTGTTGTCGATATTTTTGTTATTCCAATGGATGGTAGCCTTGTCATTATGGAAGGTAGTCTATTGTCGAGATTTTTGTTACTCCAATGGATGATAGCCTTGTCATTATGGAAGGTAGTCTGTTCTCATGATTTTTGTTACTCTAAGGGATTGTAGCCTTGTCATTATGGAAGGTAGTATGTTGTCGATATCTTTGTTAATCCAATTGATGGTAGCCTTGTCATTATGGAAGGTAGTCTCTTGTCGAGATTTTTGTTACTCTAAGGGATGGTAGCCTTGTCATTATAGAAGGTAGTGTGTTGTCAATATTTTTGTTATTCCAATGGAAGGTAGCCATGTCATTATGGAAGGTAGTGTGTTGTCGATTATTTTGTTACTCCAATGGATGGTAGCCTTGTCATTATGGAAGGTAGTATGTTGTCGATATCTTTGTTACTCCAATGGATTGTAGCCTTGTCATTATGGAGGGTAGTCTATTGTTGAGATTTTCGTTACTCTCAGGGATGGTACGGTTGTCATTATGGAAGTTAGTGTGTTGTCGATATTTTTGTTATTCCAATGGATGGTAGCCTAGTCATTATGTAAGGTAGTCAATTGTCGAGATTTTTGTTACTCTAAAGGACGGTAGCCTTGTCATTATGGAAATTAGTGTGTTGTCAATATTTTTTTTATTCCAATGGATGGTAGCCTTGTCATTATGGAAGGTAGTGTGTTGTCGTGATTTTTTTTACTCCATTGGATGGTAGCGTTATCATTATGAAAGGTAGTATGTTATCGATATCTTTCTTACTCCAATGGATGGTAGCCTAGTCATTATTGAAGGTTGTCTGTTGTCGAGATTTTTGTTGTTCTAATGGATGGTAGCCTTGTCATTATGGAAGGTAGTCTGTTGTCGTGATTTTTGTTAATCCAATGGATGGTATCCTTGTCATTATGGAAGATAGTATGTTGTCGATATCTTTGTTACTCCAATGGATGGTAGCCTTGTCATTATGGAGGGTAGTCTGTTGTCGAGATTTTCGTTACTCTCAGGGATGGTAACCTTGTCATTATGGAAGTTAGTGTGTTGTCGATATTTTTGTTATTCCAATGGATGGTAGCCTTGACATTATGGAAGGTAGTCTGTTGTCGAGATTTTTGTTACTCCAATGGATGGTAGCCTTGTCATTATGGAAGGTAGTCTGTTGTCATGATTTTTGTTACTCTAAGGGGTGGTAGCCTTGTCTTTATGGAAGGTAGTATGTTGTCGATATCTTTGTTACTCCCCTGAATGGTAGCCTTGTCATTATGGAAGGTAGTCCGTTGTCGAGATTTTTGTTATTCCAATGGATGGTAGCCTTGTCATTATGGAAGGTAGTCTATTATCGATATCTTTGTTACTCCAAAGGATGCTAGCCTTGTCATTATGGTAGGTAGTATGTTGCCGATATCTTTGTTACTACAATGGATTGTAGCCTTGTCATTATGGAGGGTAGTCTATTGTCGAGATTTTCGTTACTCTCAGGGATGGTAGGCTTGTCATTATTGAAGTTAGTGTGTTGTCGATATTTTTGTTATTCCAATGGATGGTAGCCTTGTCATTATGGAAGGTAGTCTATTGTCGAGATTTTTGTTACTCCAATGGATGATAGCCTTGTCATTATGGAAGGTAGTCTGTTCTCATGATTTTTGTTACTCTAAGGGATTGTAGCCTTGTCATTATGGAAGGTAGTATGTTGTCGATATCTTTGTTAATCCAATTGATGGTAGCCTTGTCATTATGGAAGGTAGTCTCTTGTCGAGATTTTTGTTACTCTAAGGGATGGTAGCCTTGTCATTATAGAAGGTAGTGTGTTGTCAATATTTTTGTTATTCCAATGGAAGGTAGCCATGTCATTATGGAAGGTAGTGTGTTGTCGATTATTTTGTTACTCCAATGGATGGTAGCCTTGTCATTATGGAAGGTAGTATGTTGTCGATATCTTTGTTACTCCAATGGATTGTAGCCTTGTCATTATGGAGGGTAGTCTATTGTTGAGATTTTCGTTACTCTCAGGGATGGTACGGTTGTCATTATGGAAGTTAGTGTGTTGTCGATATTTTTGTTATTCCAATGGATGGTAGCCTAGTCATTATGTAAGGTAGTCAATTGTCGAGATTTTTGTTACTCTAAAGGACGGTAGCCTTGTCATTATGGAAATTAGTGTGTTGTCAATATTTTTTTTATTCCAATGGATGGTAGCCTTGTCATTATGGAAGGTAGTGTGTTGTCGTGATTTTTTTTACTCCATTGGATGGTAGCGTTATCATTATGAAAGGTAGTATGTTATCGATATCTTTCTTACTCCAATGGATGGTAGCCTAGTCATTATTGAAGGTTGTCTGTTGTCGAGATTTTTGTTGTTCTAATGGATGGTAGCCTTGTCATTATGGAAGGTAGTCTGTTGTCGTGATTTTTGTTAATCCAATGGATGGTATCCTTGTCATTATGGAAGATAGTATGTTGTCGATATCTTTGTTACTCCAATGGATGGTAGCCTTGTCATTATGGAGGGTAGTCTGTTGTCGAGATTTTCGTTACTCTCAGGGATGGTAACCTTGTCATTATGGAAGTTAGTGTGTTGTCGATATTTTTGTTATTCCAATGGATGGTAGCCTTGACATTATGGAAGGTAGTCTGTTGTCGAGATTTTTGTTACTCCAATGGATGGTAGCCTTGTCATTATGGAAGGTAGTCTGTTGTCATGATTTTTGTTACTCTAAGGGGTGGTAGCCTTGTCTTTATGGAAGGTAGTATGTTGTCGATATCTTTGTTACTCCCCTGAATGGTAGCCTTGTCATTATGGAAGGTAGTCCGTTGTCGAGATTTTTGTTATTCCAATGGATGGTAGCCTTGTCATTATGGAAGGTAGTCTATTATCGATATCTTTGTTACTCCAAAGGATGCTAGCCTTGTCATTATGGTAGGTAGTATGTTGCCGATATCTTTGTTACTACAATGGATTGTAGCCTTGTCATTATGGAGGGTAGTCTATTGTCGAGATTTTCGTTACTCTCAGGGATGGTAGGCTTGTCATTATTGAAGTTAGTGTGTTGTCGATATTTTTGTTATTCCAATGGATGGTAGCCTTGTCATTATGGAAGGTAGTCTATTGTCGAGATTTTTGTTACTCCAATGGATGATAGCCTTGTCATTATGGAAGGTAGTCTGTTCTCATGATTTTTGTTACTCTAAGGGATTGTAGCCTTGTCATTATGGAAGGTAGTATGTTGTCGATATCTTTGTTAATCCAATTGATGGTAGCCTTGTCATTATGGAAGGTAGTCTCTTGTCGAGATTTTTGTTACTCTAAGGGATGGTAGCCTTGTCATTATAGAAGGTAGTGTGTTGTCAATATTTTTGTTATTCCAATGGAAGGTAGCCATGTCATTATGGAAGGTAGTGTGTTGTCGATTATTTTGTTACTCCAATGGATGGTAGCCTTGTCATTATGGAAGGTAGTATGTTGTCGATATCTTTGTTACTCCAATGGATTGTAGCCTTGTCATTATGGAGGGTAGTCTATTGTTGAGATTTTCGTTACTCTCAGGGATGGTACGGTTGTCATTATGGAAGTTAGTGTGTTGTCGATATTTTTGTTATTCCAATGGATGGTAGCCTAGTCATTATGTAAGGTAGTCAATTGTCGAGATTTTTGTTACTCTAAAGGACGGTAGCCTTGTCATTATGGAAATTAGTGTGTTGTCAATATTTTTTTTATTCCAATGGATGGTAGCCTTGTCATTATGGAAGGTAGTGTGTTGTCGTGATTTTTTTTACTCCATTGGATGGTAGCGTTATCATTATGAAAGGTAGTATGTTATCGATATCTTTCTTACTCCAATGGATGGTAGCCTAGTCATTATTGAAGGTTGTCTTTTGTCGAGATTTTTGTTGTTCTAATGGATGGTAGCCTTGTCATTATGGAAGGTAGTCTGTTGTCGTGATTTTTGTTAATCCAATGGATGGTATCCTTGTCATTATGGAAGATAGTATGTTGTCGATATCTTTGTTACTCCAATGGATGGTAGCCTTGTCATTATGGAGGGTAGTCTGTTGTCGAGATTTTCGTTACTCTCAGGGATGGTAACCTTGTCATTATGGAAGTTAGTGTGTTGTCGATATTTTTGTTATTCCAATGGATGGTAGCCTTGACATTATGGAAGGTAGTCTGTTGTCGAGATTTTTGTTACTCCAATGGATGGTAGCCTTGTCATTATGGAAGGTAGTCTGTTGTCATGATTTTTGTTACTCTAAGGGGTGGTAGCCTTGTCTTTATGGAAGGTAGTATGTTGTCGATATCTTTGTTACTCCCCTGAATGGTAGCCTTGTCATTATGGAAGGTAGTCCGTTGTCGAGATTTTTGTTATTCCAATGGATGGTAGCCTTGTCATTATGGAAGGTAGTCTATTATCGATATCTTTGTTACTCCAAAGGATGCTAGCCTTGTCATTATGGTAGGTAGTATGTTGCCGATATCTTTGTTACTACAATGGATTGTAGCCTTGTCATTATGGAGGGTAGTCTATTGTCGAGATTTTCGTTACTCTCAGGGATGGTAGGCTTGTCATTATTGAAGTTAGTGTGTTGTCGATATTTTTGTTATTCCAATGGATGGTAGCCTTGTCATTATGGAAGGTAGTCTATTGTCGAGATTTTTGTTACTCCAATGGATGATAGCCTTGTCATTATGGAAGGTAGTCTGTTCTCATGATTTTTGTTACTCTAAGGGATTGTAGCCTTGTCATTATGGAAGGTAGTATGTTGTCGATATCTTTGTTAATCCAATTGATGGTAGCCTTGTCATTATGGAAGGTAGTCTCTTGTCGAGATTTTTGTTACTCTAAGGGATGGTAGCCTTGTCATTATAGAAGGTAGTGTGTTGTCAATATTTTTGTTATTCCAATGGAAGGTAGCCATGTCATTATGGAAGGTAGTGTGTTGTCGATATTTTTGTTACTCCAATGGATGGTAGCCTTGTCATTATGGAAGGTAGTATGTTGTCGATATCTTTGTTACTCCAATGGATTGTAGCCTTTTCATTATGGAGGGTAGTCTATTGTTGAGATTTTCGTTACTCTCAGGGATGGTATGGTTGTCATTATGGAAGTTAGTGTGTTGTCGATATTTTTGTTATTCCAATGGATGGTAGCCTAGTCATTATGGAAGGTAGTCAATTGTCGAGACTTTTGTTACTCTAAAGGACGGTATCCTTGTCATTATGGAAATTAGTGTGTTGTCAATATTTTTTTTATTCCAATTGATGGTAGTCTTGTCATTATGGAAGGTAGTGTGTTGTCGTGATTTTTGTTACTCCATTGGATGGTAGCGTTATCATTATGAAAGGTAGTATGTTATAGATATCTTTCTTACTCCAATGGATGGTAGCCTAGTCATTATTGAAGGTTGTCTGTTGTCGAGATTTTTGTTGTTCCAATGGATGGTAGCCTTGTCATTATGGAAGGTAGTCTATTGTCGTGATTTTTGTTAATCCAATGGATGGTATCCTTGTCATTATGGAAGATAGTATGTTGTCGATATCTTTGTTACTCCAATGGATGGTAGCCTTGTCATTATGGAGGGTAGTCTGTTGTCGAGATTTTCGTTACTCTCAGGGATGGTAGCCTTGTCATTATAGAAGTTAGTGTGTTGTCGATATTTTTATTACTCCAATGGATGGTAGCCTTGTCATTATGGAAGGTAGTCAATTGTCGAGATTTTTGTTAGTCTAAGGATTGGTAGCCTTGTCATTATGGAAGGTAGTGTGTTGTCATGATTTTTGTTACTCCATTGGATGGTAGCGTTTTCATTATGGAAGGTAGTATGTTATTGATATCTTTCTTACTCCAATGGATGGTAGCCTAGTCATTATTGAAGGTAGTCTGTTGTGGAGATTTTTGTTGTTCCAATGGATGGTATCCTTGTCATTATGAAAGGTAGTCTGTTGCCGTGATTTTTGTTAATCCAATGGATGGTATCCTTGTCATTATGGAAGGTAGTATGTTGTCGATATCTTTGTTACTCCAATGGATGGTAGCCTTGTCATTATGGAGGGTAGTCTGTTGTCGAGATTTTAGTTACTCTCAGGGATGGTAGCCTTTTTATTATGGAAGTTAGTGTGTTGTCGATATTTTTTTTATTCCAATGGATGGTAGCCTTGTCATTATGGAAGGTAGTCTATTGTCGAGATTTTTGTTACTCCAATGGATGATAGCCTTGTCATTATGGAAGGTAGTCTGTTCTCATGATTTTTGTTACTTTAAGGGATTGTAGCCTTGTCATTATGGAAGGTAGTATGTTGTCGATATCTTTGTTAATCCAATTGATGGTAGCCTTGTCATTATGGAAGGTAGTCTCTTAACGAGATTTTTGTTACTCTAAGGGATGGTAGCCTTGTCATTATAGAAGGTAGTGTGTTGTCAATATTTTTGTTATTACAATGGAAGGTAGCCATGTCATTATGGAAGGTAGTGTGTTGTCGATTATTTTGTCACTCCAATGGATGGTAGCCTTGTCATTATGGAAGGTAGTATGTTGTCGATATCTTTGTTACTCCAATGGATTGTAGCCTTGTCATTATGGAGGGTAGTCTATTGTTGAGATTTCGTTACTCTCAGGGATGGTACGGTTGTCATTATGGAAGTTAGTGTGTTGTCCATATCTTTGTTACTCCAATGGATGGTAACCTTGTCATTATGGAGGGTAGTCTGTTGTCGATATTTTCGTTACTCTCAGGGATGGTAGCCTTGTCATTATGGAAGTTAGTGTGTTGTCGATATTTTTGTTATTCCAATGGATGGTAGCCTTGTCATTATGGAAGGTAGTCTGTTGTCGAGATTTTTGTTACTCCAATGGATGATAGCCTTGTCATTATGGAAGGTAGTCTGTTGTCATGATTTTTGTTACTCTAAGGGGTGGTAGCCTTGTCATTATGGAAGGTAGTATGCTGTCGATATCTTTGTTACTCCCCTGAATGGTAGCCTTGTCATTATGGAAGGTAGTCCGTTGTCGAGATTTTTGTTATTCCAATGGATGGTAGCCTTGTCATTATGGAAGGTAGTCTATTATCGATATCTTTGTTACTCCAAAGGATGCTAGCCTTGTCATTATGGTAGGTAGTATGTTGTTGATATCTTTGTTACTACAATGGATTGTAGCCTTGTCATTATGGAGGGTAGTCTATTGTCGAGATTTTCGTTACTCTCAGGGATGGTAGGCTTATCATTATGGAAGTTAGTGTGTTGTCGATATTTTTGTTATTCCAATGGATGGTAGCCTAGTCATTATGGAAGGTAGTCAATTGTCGAGATTTTTCTTACTCTAAGGATTGGTAGCCTTGTCATTATGGAAGGTAGTGTGTTGTCATGATTTTTGTTACTCCATTGGATGGTAGCGTTTTCATTATGGAAGGTAGTATGTTATTGATATCTTTCTTACTCCAATGGATGGTAGCCTAGTCATTATTGAAGGTAGTCTGTTGTGGAGATTTTTGTTGTTCCAATGGATGGTATCCTTGTCATTATGAAAGGTAGTCTGTTGCCGTGATTTTTGTTAATCCAATGGATGGTATCCTTGTCATTATGGAAGGTAGTATGTTGTCGATATCTTTGTTACTCCAATGGATGGTAGCCTTGTCATTATGGAGGGTAGTCTGTTGTCGAGATTTTAGTTACTCTCAGGGATGGTAGCCTTTTTATTATGGAAGTTAGTGTGTTGTCGATATTTTTTTTATTCCAATGGATGGTAGCCTTGTCATTATGGAAGGTAGTCTATTGTCGAGATTTTTGTTACTCCAATGGATGATAGCCTTGTCATTATGGAAGGTAGTCTGTTCTCATGATTTTTGTTACTTTAAGGGATTGTAGCCTTGTCATTATGGAAGGTAGTATGTTGTCGATATCTTTGTTAATCCAATTGATGGTAGCCTTGTCATTATGGAAGGTAGTCTCTTGTCGAGATTTTTGTTACTCTAAGGGATGGTAGCCTTGTCATTATAGAAGGTAGTGTGTTGTCAATATTTTTGTTATTCCAATGGAAGGTAGCCATGTCATTATGGAAGGTAGTGTGTTGTCGATTATTTTGTTACTCCAATGGATGGTAGCCTTGTCATTATGGAAGGTAGTATGTTGTCGATATCTTTGTTACTCCAATGGATTGTAGCCTTGTCATTATGGAGGGTAGTCTATTGTTGAGATTTTCGTTACTCTCAGGGATGGTACGGTTGTCATTATGGAAGTTAGTGTGTTGTCGATATTTTTGTTATTCCAATGGATGGTAGCCTAGTCATTATGTAAGGTAGTCAATTGTCGAGATTTTTGTTACTCTAAAGGACGGTAGCCTTGTCATTATGGAAATTAGTGTGTTGTCAATATTTTTTTTATTCCAATGGATGGTAGCCTTGTCATTATGGAAGGTAGTGTGTTGTCGTGATTTTTTTTACTCCATTGGATGGTAGCGTTATCATTATGAAAGGTAGTATGTTATCGATATCTTTCTTACTCCAATGGATGGTAGCCTAGTCATTATTGAAGGTTGTCTGTTGTCGAGATTTTTGTTGTTCTAATGGATGGTAGCCTTGTCATTATGGAAGGTAGTCTGTTGTCGTGATTTTTGTTAATCCAATGGATGGTATCCTTGTCATTATGGAAGATAGTATGTTGTCGATATCTTTGTTACTCCAATGGATGGTAGCCTTGTCATTATGGAGGGTAGTCTGTTGTCGAGATTTTCGTTACTCTCAGGGATGGTAACCTTGTCATTATGGAAGTTAGTGTGTTGTCGATATTTTTGTTATTCCAATGGATGGTAGCCTTGACATTATGGAAGGTAGTCTGTTGTCGAGATTTTTGTTACTCCAATGGATGGTAGCCTTGTCATTATGGAAGGTAGTCTGTTGTCATGATTTTTGTTACTCTAAGGGGTGGTAGCCTTGTGTTTATGGAAGGTAGTATGTTGTCGATATCTTTGTTACTCCCCTGAATGGTAGCCTTGTCATTATGGAAGGTAGTCCGTTGTCGAGATTTTTGTTATTCCAATGGATGGTAGCCTTGTCATTATGGAAGGTAGTCTATTATCGATATCTTTGTTACTCCAAAGGATGCTAGCCTTGTCATTATGGTAGGTAGTATGTTGTCGATATCTTTGTTACTACAATGGATTGTAGCCTTGTCATTATGGAGGGTAGTCTATTGTCGAGATTTTCGTTACTCTCAGGGATGGTAGGCTTGTCATTATTGAAGTTAGTGTGTTGTCGATATTTTTGTTATTCCAATGGATGGTAGCCTTGTCATTATGGAAGGTAGTCTATTGTCGAGATTTTTGTTACTCCAATGGATGATAGCCTTGTCATTATGGAAGGTAGTCTGTTCTCATGATTTTTGTTACTCTAAGGGATTGTAGCCTTGTCATTATGGAAGGTAGTATGTTGTCGATATCTTTGTTAATCCAATTGATGGTAGCCTTGTCATTATGGAAGGTAGTCTCTTGTCGAGATTTTTGTTACTCTAAGGGATGGTAGCCTTGTCATTATAGAAGGTAGTGTGTTGTCAATATTTTTGTTATTCCAATGGAAGGTAGCCATGTCATTATGGAAGGTAGTGTGTTGTCGATTATTTTGTTACTCCAATGGATGGTAGCCTTGTCATTATGGAAGGTAGTATGTTGTCGATATCTTTGTTACTCCAATGGATTGTAGCCTTGTCATTATGGAGGGTAGTCTATTGTTGAGATTTTCGTTACTCTCAGGGATGGTACGGTTGTCATTATGGAAGTTAGTGTGTTGTCGATATTTTTGTTATTCCAATGGATGGTAGCCTAGTCATTATGTAAGGTAGTCAATTGTCGAGATTTTTGTTACTCTAAAGGACGGTAGCCTTGTCATTATGGAAATTAGTGTGTTGTCAATATTTTTTTTATTCCAATGGATGGTAGCCTTGTCATTATGGAAGGTAGTGTGTTGTCGTGATTTTTTTTACTCCATTGGATGGTAGCGTTATCATTATGAAAGGTAGTATGTTATCGATATCTTTCTTACTCCAATGGATGGTAGCCTAGTCATTATTGAAGGTTGTCTGTTGTCGAGATTTTTGTTGTTCTAATGGATGGTAGCCTTGTCATTATGGAAGGTAGTCTGTTGTCGTGATTTTTGTTAATCCAATGGATGGTATCCTTGTCATTATGGAAGATAGTATGTTGTCGATATCTTTGTTACTCCAATGGATGGTAGCCTTGTCATTATGGAGGGTAGTCTATTGTCGAGATTTTCGTTACTCTCAGGGATGGTAACCTTGTCATTATGGAAGTTAGTGTGTTGTCGATATTTTTGTTATTCCAATGGATGGTAGCCTTGACATTATGGAAGGTAGTCTGTTGTCGAGATTTTTGTTACTCCAATGGATGGTAGCCTTGTCATTATGGAAGGTAGTCTGTTGTCATGATTTTTGTTACTCTAAGGGGTGGTAGCCTTGTCTTTATGGAAGGTAGTATGTTGTCGATATCTTTGTTACTCCCCTGAATGGTAGCCTTGTCATTATGGAAGGTAGTCCGTTGTCGAGATTTTTGTTATTCCAATGGATGGTAGCCTTGTCATTATGGAAGGTAGTCTATTATCGATATCTTTGTTACTCCAAAGGATGCTAGCCTTGTCATTATGGTAGGTAGTATGTTGTCGATATCTTTATTACTACAATGGATTGTAGCCTTGTCATTATGGAGGGTAGTCTATTGTCGAGATTTTCGTTACTCTCAGGGATGGTAGGCTTGTCATTATTGAAGTTAGTGTGTTGTCGATATTTTTGTTATTCCAATGGATGGTAGCCTTGTCATTATGGAAGGTAGTCTATTGTCGAGATTTTTGTTACTCCAATGGATGATAGCCTTGTCATTATGGAAGGTAGTCTGTTCTCATGATTTTTGTTACTCTAAGGGATTGTAGCCTTGTCATTATGGAAGGTAGTATGTTGTCGATATCTTTGTTAATCCAATTGATGGTAGCCTTGTCATTATGGAAGGTAGTCTCTTGTCGAGATTTTTGTTACTCTAAGGGATGGTAGCCTTGTCATTATAGAAGGTAGTGTGTTGTCAATATTTTTGTTATTCCAATGGAAGGTAGCCATGTCATTATGGAAGGTAGTGTGTTGTCGATATTTTTGTTACTCCAATGGATGGTAGCCTTGTCATTATGGAAGGTAGTATGTTGTCGATATCTTTGTTACTCCAATGGATTGTAGCCTTGTCATTATGGAGGGTAGTCTATTGTTGAGATTTTCGTTACTCTCAGGGATGGTATGGTTGTCATTATGGAAGTTAGTGTGTTGTCGATATTTTTGTTATTCCAATGGATGGTAGCCTAGTCATTATGGAAGGTAGTCAATTGTCGAGACTTTTGTTACTCTAAAGGACGGTAGCCTTGTCATTATGGAAATTAGTGTGTTGTCAATATTTTTTTTATTCCAATTGATGGTAGTCTTGTCATTATGGAAGGTAGTGTGTTGTCGTGATTTTTGTTACTCCATTGGATGGTAGCGTTATCATTATGAAAGGTAGTATGTTATAGATATCTTTCTTACTCCAATGGATGGTAGCCTAGTCATTATTGAAGGTTATCTGTTGTCGAGATTTTTGTTATTCCAATGGATGGTAGCCTTGTCATTATGGAAGGTAGTCTGTTGTCGTGATTTTTGTTAATCCAATGGATGGTATCCTTGTCATTATGGAAGATAGTATGTTGTCGATATCTTTGTTACTCCAATGGATGGTAGCCTTGTCATTATGGAGGGTAGTCTGTTGTCGAGATTTTCGTTACTCTCAGGGATGGTAGCCTTGTCATTATGGAAGTTAGTGTGTTGTCGATATTTTTATTACTCCAATGGATGGTAGCCTTGTCATTATGGAAGGTAGTCTGTTGTCGAGATTTTTGTTACTCTAAGGGATGGTAGCCTTGTCATTATGGAACGTAGTCTTTTGTCGAGATTTTTGTTATTCCAATGGATGGTAGCCTTGTCATTATGAAAGTTAGTCTATTGTCGAGATTTTAGTTACTATAATAGATTGTAGACTTGTCATTATGGAAGGTAGTATGTTGTCGATATTTTTGTTACTCCATTGGATGGTAGCCTTGTTATTATGGAAGGTAGTATGTTGTCCAGATTTTTGTTACATTAATTGATGGTATCCTTGTCATTATGGAAGGAAGTATGTTGTCGATATCTTTGTTACTCCAATGGATGGTAACCTTGTCATTATGGAGGGTAGTCTCTTGTCGAGATTTTCGTTACTCTCAGGGATGGTAGCCTTGTCATTATGGAAGTTAGTGTGTTGTCGATATTTTTGTTATTCCAATGGATGGTAGCCTTGTCATTATGGAAGGTAGTCTGTTGTCGAGATTTTTGTTACTCCAATGGATGATAGCCTTGTCATTATGGAAGGTAGTCTGTTGTCATGATTTTTGTTACTCTAAGGGGTGGTAGCCTTGTCATTATGGAAGTTAGTATGTTGTCGATATCTTTGTTACTCCCCTGAATGGTAGCCTTGTCATTATGGAAGGTAGTCCAATGTCGAGATTTATGTTATTCCAATGGATGGTAGCCTTGTCATTATGGAAGGTAGTCTATTATCGATATCTTTGTTACTCCAAAGGATGCTAGCCTTGTCATTATGGTAGGTAGTATGTTGTCGATATCTTTGTTACTACAATGGATTGTAGCCTTGTCATTATGGAGGGTAGTCTATTGTCGAGATTTTCGTTACTCTCAGGGATGGTAGGCTTATCATTATGGAAGTTAGTGTGTTGTCGATATTTTTGTTATTCCAATGGATGGTAGCCTAGTCATTATGGAAGGTAGTCAATTGTCGAGATTTTTCTTACTCTAAGGGATGGTAGCCTTGTCATTATGGAAGGTAGTGTGTTGTCATGATTTTTGTTACTCCATTGGATGGTAGCGTTTTCATTATGGAAGGTAGTATGTTATTGATATCTTTCTTACTCCAATGGATGGTAGCCTAGTCATTATTGAAGGTAGTCTGTTGTGGAGATTTTTGTTGTTCCAATGGATGGTATCCTTGTCATTATGAAAGGTAGTCTGTTGCCGTGATTTTTGTTAATCCAATGGATGGTATCCTTGTCATTATGGAAGGTAGTATGTTGTTTATATCTTTGTTACTCCAATGGATGGTAGCCTTGTCATTATGGAGGGTAGTCTGTTGTCGAGATTTTAGTTACTCTCAGGGATGGTAGCCTTTTTATTATGGAAGTTAGTGTGTTGTCGATATTTTTTTTATTTCAATGGATGGTAGCCTTGTCATTATGGAAGGTAGTCTATTGTCGAGATTTTTGTTACTCCAATGGGTGATAGCCTTGTCATTATGGAAGGTAGTCTGTTCTCATGATTTTTGTTACTTTAAGGGATTGTAGCCTTGTCATTATGGAAGGTAGTATGTTGTCGATATCTTTGTTAATCCAATTGATGGTAGCCTTGTCATTATGGAAGGTAGTCTCTTGTCGAGATTTTTGTTACTCTAAGGGATGGTAGCCTTGTCTTTATAGAAGGTAGTGTGTTGTCAATATTTTTATTATTCCAATGGAAGGTAGCCATGTCATTATGGAAGGTAGTGTGTTGTCGATTATTTTGTTACTCCAATGGATGGTAGCCTTGTCATTATGGAAGGTAGTATGTTGTCGATATCTTTGTTACTCCAATGGATTGTAGCCTTGTCATTATGGAAGGTAGTCCGTTGTCGAGATTTTTGTTATTCCAATGGATGGTAGCCTTGTCATTATGGAAGGTAGTCTATTATCGATATCTTTGTTACTCCAAAGTATGCTAGCCTTGTCATTATGGTAGGTAGTATGTTGTCGATATCTTTGTTACTACAATGGATTGTAGCCTTGTCATTATGGAGGGTAGTCTATTGTCGAGATTTTCGTTACTCTCAGGGATGGTAGGCTTGTCATTATTGAAGTTAGTGTGTTGTCGATATTTTTGTTATTCCAATGGATGGTAGCCTTGTCATTATGGAAGGTAGTCTATTGTCGAGATTTTTGTTACTCCAATGGATGATAGCCTTGTCATTATGGAAGGTAGTCTGTTCTCATGATTTTTGTTACTCTAAGGGATTGTAGCCTTGTCATTATGGAAGGTAGTATGTTGTCGATATCTTTGTTAATCCAATTGATGGTAGCCTTGTCATTATGGAAGGTAGTCTCTTGTCGAGATTTTTGTTACTCTAAGGGATGGTAGCCTTGTCATTATAGAAGGTAGTGTGTTGTCAATATTTTTGTTATTCCAATGGAAGGTAGCCATGTCATTATGGAAGGTAGTGTGTTGTCGATTATTTTGTTACTCCAATGGATGGTAGCCTTGTCATTATGGAAGGTAGTATGTTGTCGATATCTTTGTTACTCCAATGGATTGTAGCCTTGTCATTATGGAGGGTAGTCTATTGTTGAGATTTTCGTTACTCTCAGGGATGGTACGGTTGTCATTATGGAAGTTAGTGTGTTGTCGATATTTTTGTTATTCCAATGGATGGTAGCCTAGTCATTATGTAAGGTAGTCAATTGTCGAGATTTTTGTTACTCTAAAGGACGGTAGCCTTGTCATTATGGAAATTAGTGTGTTGTCAATATTTTTTTTATTCCAATGGATGGTAGCCTTGTCATTATGGAAGGTAGTGTGTTGTCGTGATTTTTTTACTCCATTGGATGGTAGCGTTATCATTATGAAAGGTAGTATGTTATCGATATCTTTCTTACTCCAATGGATGGTAGCCTAGTCATTATTGAAGGTTGTCTGTTGTCGAGATTTTTGTTGTTCTAATGGATGGTAGCCTTGTCATTATGGAAGGTAGTCTGTTGTCGTGATTTTTGTTAATCCAATGGATGGTATCCTTGTCATTATGGAAGATAGTATGTTGTCGATATCTTTGTTACTCCAATGGATGGTAGCCTTGTCATTATGGAGGGTAGTCTGTTGTCGAGATTTTCGTTACTCTCAGGGATGGTAACCTTGTCATTATGGAAGTTAGTGTGTTGTCGATATTTTTGTTATTCCAATGGATGGTAGCCTTGACATTATGGAAGGTAGTCTGTTGTCGAGATTTTTGTTACTCCAATGGATGGTAGCCTTGTCATTATGGAAGGTAGTCTGTTGTCATGATTTTTGTTACTCTAAGGGGTGGTAGCCTTGTCTTTATGGAAGGTAGTATGTTGTCGATATCTTTGTTACTCCCCTGAATGGTAGCCTTGTCATTATGGAAGGTAGTCCGTTGTCGAGATTTTTGTTATTCCAATGGATGGTAGCCTTGTCATTATGGAAGGTAGTCTATTATCGATATCTTTGTTACTCCAAAGGATGCTAGCCTTGTCATTATGGTAGGTAGTATGTTGTCGATATCTTTGTTACTACAATGGATTGTAGCCTTGTCATTATGGAGGGTAGTCTATTGTCGAGATTTTCGTTACTCTCAGGGATGGTAGGCTTGTCATTATTGAAGTTAGTGTGTTGTCGATATTTTTGTTATTCCAATGGATGGTAGCCTTGTCATTATGGAAGGTAGTCTATTGTCGAGATTTTTGTTACTCCAATGGATGATAGCCTTGTCATTATGGAAGGTAGTCTGTTCTCATGATTTTTGTTACTCTAAGGGATTGTAGCCTTGTCATTATGGAAGGTAGTATGTTGTCGATATCTTTGTTAATCCAATTGATGGTAGCCTTGTCATTATGGAAGGTAGTCTCTTGTCGAGATTTTTGATACTCTAAGGGATGGTAGCCTTGTCATTATAGAAGGTAGTGTGTTGTCAATATTTTTGTTATTCCAATGGAAGGTAGCCATGTCATTATGGAAGGTAGTGTGTTGTCGATATTTTTGTTACTCCAATGGATGGTAGCCTTGTCATTATGGAAGGTAGTATGTTGTCGATATCTTTGTTACTCCAATGGATTGTAGCCTTGTCATTATGGAGGGTAGTCTATTGTTGAGATTTTCGTTACTCTCAGGGATGGTATGGTTGTCATTATGGAAGTTAGTGTGTTGTCGATATTTTTGTTATTCCAATGGATGGTAGCCTAGTCATTATGGAAGGTAGTCAATTGTCGAGACTTTTGTTACTCTAAAGGACGGTAGCCTTGTCATTATGGAAATTAGTGTGTTGTCAATATTTTTTTTATTCCAATTGATGGTAGTCTTGTCATTATGGAAGGTAGTGTGTTGTCGTGATTTTTGTTACTCCATTGGATGGTAGCGTTATCATTATGAAAGGTAGTATGTTATAGATATCTTTCTTACTCCAATGGATGGTAGCCTAGTCATTATTGAAGGTTGTCTGTTGTCGAGATTTTTGTTATTCCAATGGATGGTAGCCTTGTCATTATGGAAGGTAGTCTGTTGTCGTGATTTTTGTTAATCCAATGGATGGTATCCTTGTCATTATGGAAGATAGTATGTTGTCGATATCTTTGTTACTCCAATGGATGGTAGCCTTGTCATTATGGAGGGTAGTCTGTTGTCGAGATTTTCATTACTCTCAGGGATGGTAGCCTTGTCATTATGGAAGTTAGTGTGTTGTCGATATTTTTATTACTCCAATGGATGGTAGCCTTGTCATTATGGAAGGTAGTCTGTTGTCGAGATTTTTGTTACTCTAAGGGATGGTAGCCTTGTCATTATGGAACGTAGTCTTTTGTCGAGATTTTTGTTATTCCAATGGATGGTAGCCTTGTCATTATGAAAGTTAGTCTATTGTCGAGATTTTAGTTACTATAATAGATTGTAGACTTGTCATTATGGAAGGTAGTATGTTGTCGATATTTTTGTTACTCCATTGGATGGTAGCCTTGTTATTATGGAAGGTAGTATGTTGTCCAGATTTTTGTTACAACAATTGATGGTATCCTTGTCATTATGGAAGGAAGTATGTTGTCGATATCTTTGTTACTCCAATGGATGGTAACCTTGTCATTATGGAGGGTAGTCTGTTGTCGAGATTTTCGTTACTCTCAGGGATGGTAGCCTTGTCATTATGGAAGTTAGTGTGTTGTCGATATTTTTGTTATTCCAATGGATGGTAGCCTTGTCATTATGGAAGGTAGTCTGTTGTCGAGATTTTTGTTACTCCAATGGATGATAGCCTTGTCATTATGGAAGGTAGTCTGTTGTCATGATTTTTGTTACTCTAAGGGGTGGTAGCCTTGTCATTATGGAAGGTAGTATGTTGTCGATATCTTTGTTACTCCCCTGAATGGTAGCCTTGTCATTATGGAAGGTAGTCCAATGTCGAGATTTATGTTATTCCAATGGATGGTAGCCTTGTCATTATGGAAGGTAGTCTATTATCGATATCTTTGTTACTCCAAAGGATGCTAGCCTTGTCATTATGGTAGGTAGTATGTTGTCGATATCTTTGTTACTACAATGGATTGTAGCCTTGTCATTATGGAGGGTAGTCTATTGTCGAGATTTTCGTTACTCTCAGGGATGGTAGGCTTATCATTATGGAAGTTAGTGTGTTGTCGATATTTTTGTTATTCCAATGGATGGTAGCCTAGTCATTATGGAAGGTAGTCAATTGTCGAGATTTTTCTTACTCTAAGGGATGGTAGCCTTGTCATTATGGAAGGTAGTGTGTTGTCATGATTTTTGTTACTCCATTGGATGGTAGCGTTTTCATTATGGAAGGTAGTATGTTATTGATATCTTTCTTACTCCAATGGATGGTAGCCTAGTCATTATTGAAGGTAGTCTGTTGTGGAGATTTTTGTTGTTCCAATGGATGGTATCCTTGTCATTATGAAAGGTAGTCTGTTGCCGTGATTTTTGTTAATCCAATGGATGGTATCCTTGTCATTATGGAAGGTAGTATGTTGTCTATATCTTTGTTACTCCAATGGATGGTAGCCTTGTCATTATGGAGGGTAGTCTGTTGTCGAGATTTTAGTTACTCTCAGGGATGGTAGCCTTTTTATTATGGAAGTTAGTGTGTTGTCGATATTTTTTTTATTTCAATGGATGGTAGCCTTGTCATTATGGAAGGTAGTCTATTGTCGAGATTTTTGTTACTCCAATGGATGATAGCCTTGTCATTATGGAAGGTAGTCTGTTCTCATGATTTTTGTTACTTTAAGGGATTGTAGCCTTGTCATTATGGAAGGTAGTATGTTGTCGATATCTTTGTTAATCCAATTGATGGTAGCCTTGTCATTATGGAAGGTAGTCTCTTGTCGAGATTTTTGTTACTCTAAGGGATGGTAGCCTTGTCATTATAGAAGGTAGTGTGTTGTCAATATTTTTATTATTCCAATGGAAGGTAGCCATGTCATTATGGAAGGTAGTGTGTTGTCGATTATTTTGTTACTCCAATGGATGGTAGCCTTGTCATTATGGAAGGTAGTATGTTGTCGATATCTTTGTTACTCCAATGGATTGTAGCCTTGTCATTATGGAGGGTAGTCTATTGTTGAGATTTTCGTTACTCTCAGGGATGGTACGGTTGTCATTATGGAAGTTAGTGTGTTGTCGATATTTTTGTTATTCCAATGGATGGTAGCCTAGTCATTATGTAAGGTAGTCAATTGTCGAGATTTTTGTTACTCTAAAGGACGGTAGCCTTGTCATTATGGAAATTAGTGTGTTGTCAATATTTTTTTTATTCCAATGGATGGTAGCCTTGTCATTATGGAAGGTAGTGTGTTGTCGTGATTTTTTTTACTCCATTGGATGGTAGCGTTATCATTATGAAAGGTAGTATGTTATCGATATCTTTCTTACTCCAATGGATGGTAGCCTAGTCATTATTGAAGGTTGTCTGTTGTCGAGATTTTTGTTGTTCCAATGGATGGTAGCCTTGTCATTATGGAAGGTAGTCTGTTGTCGTGATTTTTGTTAATCCAATGGATGGTATCCTTGTCATTATGGAAGATAGTATGTTGTCGATATCTTTGTTACTCCAATGGATGGTAGCCTTGTCATTATGGAGGGTAGTCTGTTGTCGAGATTTTCGTTACTCTCAGGGATGGTAGCCTTGTCATTATGGAAGTTAGTGTGTTGTCGATATTTTTATTACTCCAATGGTTGGTAGCCTTGTCATTATGGAAGGTAGTCCGTTGTCGAGATTTTTGTTACTCTAAGGGATGGTAGCCTTGTCATTATGGAACGTAGTCTTTTGTCGAGATTTTTGTTATTCCAATGGATGGTAGCCTTGTCATTATGAAAGTTAGTCTATTGTCGAGATTTTAGTTACTATAATAGATTGTAGACTTGTCATTATGGAAGGTAGTATGTTGTCGATATTTTTGTTACTCCATTGGATGGTAGCCTTGTTATTATGGAAGGTAGTATGTTGTCCAGATTTTTGTTACAAAAATTGATGGTATCCTTGTCATTATGGAAGGAAGTATGTTGTCGATATCTTTGTTACTCCAATGGATGGTAGCCTTGTCATTATGGAGGGTAGTCTATTGTCGAGATTTTCGTTACTCTCAGGGATGGTAGCCTTGTCATTATGGAAGTTCGTGTGTTGTCGATATTTTTGTTATTCCAATGGATGGTATCCTTGTCATTATGGAAGGTAGTCTGTTGTCGAGATTTTTGTTACTCCAATGGATGATAGCCTTGTCATTATGGAAGGTAGTCTGTTGTCATGATTTTTGTTACTCTAAGGGGTGGTAGCCTTGTCATTATGGAAGGTAGTATGTTGATGATATCTTTGTTACTCCCCTGAATGGTAGCCTTGTCATTATGGAAGGTAGTCCGTTGTCGAGATTTTTGTTATTCCAATGGATGGTAGCCTTGTCATTATGGAAGGTAGTCTATTATCGATATCTTTGTTACTCCAAAGGATGCTAGCCTTGTCATTATGGTAGGTAGTATGTTGTCGATATCTTTGTTACTACAATGGATTGTAGCCTTGTCATTATGGAGGGTAGTCTATTGTCGAGATTTTCGTTACTCTGAGGGATGGTAGGCTTGTCATTATGGAAGTTAGTGTGTTGTCGATATTTTTGTTATTCCAATGGATGGTAGCCTAGTCATTATGGAAGGTAGTCAATTGTCGAGATTTTTGTTACGCTAAGGGATGGTAGCCTTGTCATTATGGAAGGTAGTGTGTTGTCGTGATTTTTGTTACTCCATTGGATGGTAGCGTTTTCATTATGGAAGGTAGTATGTTATCGATATCTTTCTTACTCCAATGGATGGTAGCCTAGTCATTATTGAAGGTAATCTGTTGTGGAGATTTTTGTTGTTCCAATGGATGGTAGCCTTGTCATATTGGAAGGTAGTCTGTTGCCGTGATTTTTGTTACAACAATGGATGGTATCCTTGTCATTATTGAAGTTAGTATGTTGTCGATATCTTTGTTACTCCAATGGATGGTAGCCTTGTCATTATGGAGGGTAGTCTGTTGTCGAGATTTTAGTTACTCTCAGGGCTGGTAGCCTTTTCATTATGGAAGTTAGTGTGTTGTTGATATTTTTGTCATTCCAATTAATGGTAGCCTTATCATTATGGAAGGTAGTCTATTGTCGAGATTTTTGTTACTCCATTGGATGGTAGCCTTGTCATTATGGAAGGTAGTGTGTTGTCGATATTTTTGTTACTCCAATGGATGGTAGCCTTGTCATTATGGAAGGTAGTATGTTGTCGATATCTTTGTTACTCCCCTGAATGGTAGCCTTGTCATTATGGAAGGTAGTCCATTGTCGAGATTTTTGTTATTCCAATGGATGGTAGCCTTGTCATTATGGAAGGTAGTCTATTTTCGATATCTTTGTTACTCCAAAGGATGCTAACCTTGTAATTATGGAAGGTAGTATGTTGTCGATATCTTTGTTACTTTAATGGATTGTAGCCTTGTCATTATGGAGGGTAGTCTATTGTCGAGATTTTCGTTACTCTCAGGGATGGTAGGCTTGTCATTATGGAAGTTAGTGTGTTGTCGATATTTTTGTTATTCCAATGGATGGTAGCCTAGTCATTATGGAAGGTAGTCAATTGTCGAGATTTTTGTTACTCTAAGGGATGGTAGCCTTGTCATTATGGAAGGTAGTGTGTTGTCGTGATTTTTGTTACTCCATTGGATGGTAGCGTTTTCATTATGGAAGGTAGTATGTTATCGATATCTTTCTTACTCCAATGGATGGTAGCCTAGTCATTATTGAAGGTAATCTGTTGTGGAGATTTTTGTTGTTCCAATGGATGGTAGCCTTGTCATATTGGAAGGTAGTCTGTTGCCGTGATTTTTGTTACAACAATGGATGGTATCCTTGTCATTATTGAAGTTAGTATGTTGTCGATATCTTTGTTACTCCAATGGATGGTAGCCTTGTCATTATGGAGGGTAGTCTGTTGTCGAGATTTTAGTTACTCTCAGGGCTGGTAGCCTTTTCATTATGGAAGTTAGTGTGTTGTTGATATTTTTGTCATTCCAATTAATGGTAGCCTTATCATTATGGAAGGTAGTCTATTGTCGAGATTTTTGTTACTCCATTGGATGGTAGCCTTGTCATTATGGAAGGTAGTGTGTTGTCGATATTTTTGTTACTCCAATGGATGGTAGCCTTGTCATTATGGAAGGTAGTATGTTGTCGATATCTTTGTTACTCCCCTGAATGGTAGCCTTGTCATTATGGAAGGTAGTCCATTGTCGAGATTTTTGTTATTCCAATGGATGGTAGCCTTGTCATTATGGAAGGTAGTCTATTTTCGATATCTTTGTTACTCCAAAGGATGCTAACCTTGTAATTATGGAAGGTAGTATGTTGTCGATATCTTTGTTACTTTAATGGATTGTAGCCTTGTCATTATGGAGGGTAGTCTATTGTCGAGATTTTCGTTACTCTCAGGGATGGTAGGCTTGTCATTATGGAAGTTAGTGTGT
This sequence comes from Vicia faba, assembly GCA_948472305.1. Lineage (NCBI taxonomy): Eukaryota > Viridiplantae > Streptophyta > Magnoliopsida > Fabales > Fabaceae > Vicia > Vicia faba. The sequence goes on from OX451741.1 coordinate 535,823,015, forward strand.
TGTCGATATTTTTGTTATTCCAATGGATGGTAGCCTAGTCATTATGGAAGGTAGTCAATTGTCGAGATTTTTGTTACTCTAAGGGATGGTAGCCTTGTCATTATGGAAGGTAGTGTGTTGTCGTGATTTTTGTTACTCCATTGGATGGTAGCGTTTTCATTATGGAAGGTAGTATGTTATCGATATCTTTCTTACTCCAATGGATGGTAGCCTAGTCATTATTGAAGGTAATCTGTTGTGGAGATTTTTGTTGTTCCAATGGATGGTAGCCTTGTCATTATGGAAGGTAGTCTGTTGCCGTGATTTTTGTTAATCCAATGGATGGTATCCTTGTCATTATGGAAAGTAGTATGTTGTCGATATCTTTGTTACTCCAATGGATGGTAGCCTTGTCATTATGGAGGGTAGTCTGTTGTCGAGATTTTAGTTACTCTCAGGGATGGTAGCCTTGTCCTTATGGAAGTTAGTGTGTTGTCGATATTTTTGTTATTCCAATGGATGGTAGCCTTGTCATTATGGAAGGTAGTCTATTGTCGAGATTTTTGTTACTCCAATGGATGATAGCCTTGTCATTATGGAAGGTAGTCTGTTCTCATGATTTTTCTTACTCTAAGGGATTGTAGCCTTGTCATTATGGAAGGTAGTATGTTGTCGATATCTTTGTTACTCCAATTGATGGTAGCCTTGTCATTATGGAAGGTAGTCTCTTGTCGAGATTTTTGTTACTCTAAGGGATGGTAGCCTTGTCATTATAGAAGGTAGTGTGTTGTCAATATTTTTGTTATTCCAATGGAAGGTAGCCATGTCATTATGGAAGGTAGTGTGTTGTCGATATTTTTGTTACTCCAATGGATGGTAGCCTTGTTATTATGGAAGGTAGTATGTTGTCGATATCTTTGTTACTCCAATGGATTGTAGCCTTGTCATTATGGAGGGTAGTCTATTGTTGAGATTTTCGTTACTCTCAGGGATGGTATGGTTGTCATTATGGAAGTTAGTGTGTTGTTGATATTTTTGTTATTCCAATGGATGGTAGCCTAGTCATTATGGAAGGTAGTCAATTGTCGAGATTTTTGTTACTCTAAAGGACGGTAGCCTTGTCATTATGGAAATTAGTGTGTTGTCAATATTTTTTTTATTCCAATGGATGGTAGCCTTGTCATTATGGAAGGTAGTGTGTTGTCGTGATTTTTGTTACTCGATTGGATGGTAGCGTTTTCATTATGAAAGGTAGTATGTTATCGATATCTTTCTTACTCCAATGGATGGTAGCCTAGTCATTATTGAAGTTTGTCTGTTGTCGAGATTTTTGTTGTTCCAATGGATGGTAGCCTTGTCATTATGGAACGTAGTCTGTTGTCGTGATTTTTGTTAATCCAATGGATGGTATCCTTGTCATTATGGAAGATAGTATGTTGTCGATATCTTTGTTACTACAATGGATGGTAGCCTTGTCATTATGGAGGGTAGTCTGTTGTCGAGATTTTCGTTACTCTCAGGGATGGTATGGTTGTCATTATGGAAGTTAGTGTGTTGTCGATATTTTTGTTATTCCAATGGATAGTAGCCTTGTCATTATGGAAGGTAGTCTGTTGTCGAGATTTTTGTTACTCAAATGGATGATAGCCTTGTCATTATGGAAGGTAGTCTGTTGTCATGATTTTTGTTACTCTAAGGGGTGGTAGCCTTGTCATTATGGAAGGTAGTATGTTGTCGATATCTTTGTTACTCCAATGGATGGTAGCCTTGTCATTATGGAAGGTAGTCTGTTGTCGAGATTTTTTTTTACTCTAAGGGATGGTAGCCTTGTCATTATGGAACGTAGTCTGTTGTCGAGATTTTTGTTATTCCAATGGACGGTAGCCTCGTCATTATGAAAGGTAGTATATTGTCGAGATTTTTGTTACTATAATAGATTGTAGACTTATCATTATGGAAGGTAGTATGTTGTCGAGATTTTTGTTACTCCAATGGATGGTAGCCTTGTCATTATGGAAGGTAGTTTGTTGTCCAGATTTTTGTTACAACAATTGATGGTAGCCTTGTCATTATTGAAGTTAGTATGTTGTCGATATCTTTGTTACTCCAATGGATGGTAGCCTTGTCATTATGGAGGGTAGTCTGTTGTCGAGATTTTCGTTACTCTTAGGGATGGTAGCCTTGTCAATATGGAAGTTAGTGTGTTGTTGATATTTTTGTCATTCCAATTAATGGTAGCCTTATCATTATGGAAGGTAGTCTGTTGTCGAGATTTTTGTTACTCCATTGGATGGTAGCCTTGTCATTATGGAAGGTAGTGTGTTGTCGATATTTTTGTTACTCCAATGGATGGTAGCCTTGTCATTATGGAAGGTAGTATGTTGTCGATATCTTTGTTACTCCCCTGAATGGTAGCCTTGTCATTATGGAAGGTAGTCCATTGTCGAGATTTTTGTTATTCCAATGGATGGTAGCCTTGTCATTATGGAAGGTAGTCTATTTTCGATATCTTTGTTACTCCAAAGGATGCTAACCTTGTAATTATGGAAGGTAGTATGTTGTCGATATCTTTGTTACTTTAATGGATTGTAGCCTTGTCATTATGGAGGGTAGTCTATTGTCGAGATTTTCGTTACTCTCAGGGATGGTAGGCTTGTCATTATGGAAGTTAGTGTGTTGTCGATATTTTTGTTATTCCAATGGATGGTAGCCTAGTCATTATGGAAGGTAGTCAATTGTCGAGATTTTTGTTACTCTAAGGGATGGTAGCCTTGTCATTATGGAAGGTAGTGTGTTGTCGTGATTTTTGTTACTCCATTGGATGGTAGCGTTTTCATTATGGAAGGTAGTATGTTATCGATATCTTTCTTACTCCAATGGATGGTAGCCTAGTCATTATTGAAGGTAATCTGTTGTGGAGATATTTGTTGTTCCAATGGATGGTAGCCTTGTCATTATGGAAGGTAGTCTGTTGCCGTGATTTTTGTTAATCCAATGGATGGTATCCTTGTCATTATGGAAGGTAGTATGTTGTCGATATCTTTGTTACTCCAATGGATGGTAGCCTTGTCATTATGGAGGGTAGTCTGTTGTCGAGATTTTAGTTACTCTCAGGGATGGTAGCCTTGTCCTTATGGAAGTTAGTGTGTTGTCGATATTTTTGTTATTCCAATGGATGGTAGCCTTGTCATTATGGAAGGTAGTCTATTGTCGAGATTTTTGTTACTCCAATGGATGATAGCCTTGTCATTATGGAAGGTAGTCTGTTGTCGAGATTTTTGTTACTCAAATGGATGATAGCCTTGTCATTATGGAAGGTAGTCTGTTGTCGTGATTTTTGTTACTCCATTGGATGGTAGCGTTTTCATTATGAAAGGTAGTATGTTATCGATATCTTTCTTACTCCAATGGATGGTAGCCTAGTCATTATTGAAGTTTGTCTGTTGTCGAGATTTTTGTTGTTCCAATGGATGGTAGCCTTGTCATTATGGAACGTAGTCTGTTGTCGTGATTTTTGTTAATCCAATGGATGGTATCCTTGTCATTATGGAAGATAGTATGTTGTCGATATCTTTGTTACTCCAATGGATGGTAGCCTTGTCATTATGGAGGGTAGTCTGTTGTCGAGATTTTCGTTACTCTCAGGGATGGTATGGTTGTCATTATGGAAGTTAGTGTGTTGTCGATAATTTTGTTATTCCAATGGATAGTAGCCTTGTCATTATGGAAGGTAGTCTGTTGTCGAGATTTTTGTTACTCAAATGGATGATAGCCTTGTCATTATGGAAGGTAGTCTGTTGTCATGATTTTTGTTACTCTAAGGGGTGGTAGCCTTGTCATTATGGAAGGTAGTATGTTGTCGATATCTTTGTTACTCCAATGGATGGTAGCCTTGTCATTATGGAAGGTAGTCTGTTGTCGAGATTTTTTTTTACTCTAAGGGATGGTAGCCTTGTCATTATGGAACGTAGTCTGTTGTCGAGATTTTTGTTATTCCAATGGACGGTAGCCTCGTCATTATGAAAGGTAGTATATTGTCGAGATTTTTGTTACTATAATAGATTGTAGACTTATCATTATGGAAGGTAGTATGTTGTCGAGATTTTTGTTACTCCAATGGATGGTAGCCTTGTCATTATGGAAGGTAGTTTGTTGTCCAGATTTTTGTTACAACAATTGATGGTAGCCTTGTCATTATTGAAGTTAGTATGTTGTCGATATCTTTGTTACTCCAATGGATGGTAGCCTTGTCATTATGGAGGGTAGTCTGTTGTCGAGATTTTCGTTACTCTTAGGGATGGTAGCCTTGTCATTATGGAAGTTAGTGTGTTGTTGATATTTTTGTCATTCCAATTAATGGTAGCCTTATCATTATGGAAGGTAGTCTGTTGTCGAGATTTTTGTTACTCCATTGGATGGTAGCCTTGTCATTATGATAGGTAGTGTGTTGTCGATATTTTTGTTACTCCAATGGATGGTAGCCTTGTCATTATGGAAGGTAGTATGTTGTTGATATCTTTGTTACTCCCCTGAGTGGTAGCCTTGTCATTATGGAAGGTAGTTCATTGTCGAGATTTTTGTTATTCCAATGGATTGTAGCCTTGTCATTATGGAAGGTAGTCTATTATCGATATCTTTGTTACTCCAAAGGATGCTAACCTTGTCATTATGGAAGGTAGTATGTTGTCGATATCTTTGTTACTTTAATGGATTGTAGCCTTGTCATTATGGAGGGTAGTCTATTGTCGAGATTTTCGTTACTCTCAGGGATGGTAGTCTTGTCATTATGGAAGTTAGTGTGTTGTCGATATTTTTGTTATTCCAATGGATGGTAGCCTTGTCATTATGGAAGGTAGTCTGTTATCAAGATTTTTCTTACTACAATGGATGGTAGCCTTGTCATTATGAAAGGTAGTCTATTGTCGAGATTTTTGTTACTCCATTGGATGGTAGCGTTTTCATTATGGAAGGTAGTATGTTATCGATATCTTTCTTACTCCAATGGATGGTAGCCTAGTCATTTTGAAGGTTGTCTGTTGTCGAGATTTTTGTTGTTCCAATGGATGGTAGCCTTGTCATTATGGAAGGTAGTCTGTTGTCGTGATTTTTGTTAATCCAATGGATGGTATCCTTGTCATTATGGAAGATAGTATGTTGTCGATATCTTTGTTACTCCAATGGATGGTAGCCTTGTCATTATGGAGGGTAGTCTGTTGTCGAGATTTTCGTTACTCTCAGGGATGGTAGCCTTGTCATTATAGAAGTTAGTGTGTTGTCGATATTTTTATTACTCCAATGGACGGTAGCCTTGTCATTATGGAAGGTAGTCTGTTGTCGAGATTTTTGTTACTATAATAGATTGTAGAATTGTCATTATGGAAGGTAGTATGTTGTCGAGATTTTTGTTACTCCAATGGATGGTAGCCTTGTCATTATGGAAGGTAGTCTATTGTCCAGGTTTTTGTTACAACAATTGATGGTAGCCTTGTCATTATGGAATGTAGTATATTGTCTATATCTTTGTTACTCCAATGGATGGTAGCCTTGTCATTATGGAGGGTAGTCTGTTGTCGAGATTTTCGTTACTCTCAGGGATGGTAGCCTTATCATTATGGAAGTTAGTGTGTTGTCGATATTTTTGTTATTCCAATGGATGGTAGCCTTGTCATTATGGAAGGTAGTCTGTTGTCGAGATTTTTGTTACTCCAATGGATGATAGCCTTGTCATTATGGAAGGTAGTCTGTTGTCATGATTTTTGTTACTCTAAGGGGTGGTAGCCTTCTCATTATGGAAGGTAGTATGTTGTCGATATCTTTGTTACTCCAATGGATAGTAGCCTTGTCATTATGGAAGGTAGTCTGTTGTCGAGATTTTTTTTAGTCTAAGGGATTGTAGCCTTGTCATTATGGAACGTAGTCTGTTGTCGAGATTTTTGTTATTCCAATGGACGGTAGCCTCGTCATTATGAAAGGTAGTCTATTGTCGAGATTTTTGTTACTATAATAGATTGTAGACTTGTCATTATGGAAGGTAGTATGTTGTCGAGATTTTTGTTACTCCAATGGATGGTAGCCTTGTCATTATAGAAGGTAGTCTGTTGTCCAGATTTTTGTTACAACAATTGATGGTAGCCTTGTCATTATAGAAGTTAGTATGTTTTCGATATCTTTGTTACTCCAATGGATGGTAGCCTTGTCATTATGGAGGGTAGTCTGTTGTCGAGATTTTCGTTACTCTTAGGGACGGTAGCCTTGTCATTATGGAAGTTAGTGTGTTGTCGATATTTTTGTTATTCCAATTAATGGTAGCCTTGTCATTATGGAAGGTAGTCTGTTGTCGAGATTTTTGTTACTCCGTTGGATGGTAGCCTTGTCATTATGGAAGGTAGTATGTTGTCGATATCTTTGTTACTCCCCTGAATGGTAGCCTTGTCATTATGGAAGGCAGTCCGTTGTCGGGATTTTTTTTATTCCAATGGATGGTAGCCTTGTCAATATGGAAGGTAGTCTATTATCGATATCTTTGTTACTCCAAAGGATGCTTGCCTTGTCATTATGGAAGGTAGTATGTTGTCGATATCTTTGTTACTACAATGGATTGTAGCCTTGTCATTATGGAGGGTAGTCTATTGTCGAGATTTTCGTTACTCTCAGGGATGGTAGGCTTGTTATTATGGAAGTTAGTATGTTGTCGATATTTTTGTTATTCCAATGGATGGTAGCCTAGTCATTATGGAAGGTAGTCAATTGTCGAGATTTTTGTTACTCTAAGGGATGGTAGCCTTGTCATTATGGAAATTAGTGTGTTGTCGATATTTTTTTTATTCCAATGGATGGTAGCCTTGTCATTATGGAAGGTAGTCTGTTGTCAAGATTTTTGTTACTACAATGGATGGTTGCCTTGTAATTATGAAAGGTAGTCTATTGTCAAGATTTTTGTTACTCCATTGGATGGTAGCCTTGTCATTATGGAAGGTAGTGTGTTGTCGTGATTTTTGTTACTCCATTGGATGGTAGCCTTTTCATTATGGAAGGTAGTATGTTATCAATATCTTTCTTACTCCAATGGATGGTAGCCTAGTAATTATTGAAGGTAGTCTGTTGTCGAGATTTTTGTTGTTCCAATGGATGGTAGCCTTGTCATTATGGAAGGTAGTCTGTTGTCGTGATTTTTGTTAATCCAATGGATGGTATCCTTGTCATTATGGAAGGTAGTATGTTGTCGATATCTTTGTTACTCCAAGGGATGGTATCCTTGTCATTATGGAGGGTAGTCTACTGTCGAGATTTTAGTTACTCTCAGGGATGGTAGCCTTGTCATTATGGAAGTTAGTGTGTTGTCGATATTTTTGTTATTCCAATGTATGGTAGCCTTGTCATTATGGAAGGTAGTCTATTGTCGAGATTTTTGTTACTCCAATGGATGATAGCCTTGTCATTATGGAAGGTAGTCTGTTGTCATGATTTTTGTTACTCTAAGGGATTGTAGCCTTGTCATTATTGAAGGTAGTATGTTGTCGATATCTTTGTTAATCCAATGGATGGTAGCCTTGTCATTATGGAAGGTAGTCTGTTGTCGAGATTTTTGTTATTCTAAGGGATGGTAGCCTTGTCATTATGGAACGTAGTCTTTTGTCGATATTTTTGTTATTCCAATGGACGTTAACTTTGTCATTATGAAAGGTAGTCTATTGTCGAGATTTTAGTTACTATAATAGATTGTAGACTTGTCATTATGGAAGGTAGTATGTTGTCGATATTTTTGTTACTCCAATGGATGGTAGCCTTGTCATTATGGAAGGTAGTCTGTTGTCCAGATGTTTGTTACAACAATGGATGGTAGCCTTGTCATTATGGAAGGTAGTATGTTGTCGATATCTTTATTACTCCAATTGATGGTAGCCTTGTCATTATGGAGGGTAGTCTGTTGTCGAGATTTTCGTTACTCTCAGGGATGATAGTCTTGTCATTATGGAAGTTAGTGTGTTGTTGATATTTTTGTTATTCCAATGGATGGTAGCCTTGTCATTATGGAAGGTAGTCTATTGTCGAGATTTTTGTTACTCCAATGGATGATAGCCTTGTCATTATGGAAGGTAGTCTGTTGTCATGATTTTTGTTACTCTAAGGGATTGTAGCCTTGTCATTATGGAAGGTAGTATGTTGTCGATATCTTTATTAATCCTATGGATGGTAGCCTTGTCATTATGGAAGGTAGTCTCTTGTCGAGATTTTTGTTACTCTAAGGGATCGTAGCCTTGTCATTATGGAACATAGTCTTTTGTCGAGATTTTTGTTATTCCAATGGACGTTAGCCTTGTCATTATGAAAGGTAGTCTGTTGTCGAGATTTTAGTTACTATAATAAATAGTAGACTACTCATTATGGAAGGTAGTATGTTGTCGATATTTTTGTTACTCCAATGGATGGTAGCCTTATCATTGTGGAAGGTAGTCTGTTATCTAGATTTTGGTTACAACAATTGATGGTAGCCTTGTCATTATGGAAGGTAGTATGTTGTCGATATCTTTGTTACTCTAATGGATGGTAGCCTTGTCATTATGGAGGGTAATCTGTTGTCGAGATTTTCGTTACTCTTAGGGATGGTAGCCTTATCATTATGGAAGTTAGTGTGTTGTCGATATTTTTGTTATTCCAATGGATGGTAGCCTTGTCGTTATGGAAGGTAGTCTGTTGTCGAGATTTTTGTTACTCCAATGGATGATAGCCTTGTCATTATGGAAGGTAGTCTGTTGTCATGATTTTTGTTATTCCAATGGACGGTAGCCTTGTCATTATGAAAGGTAGTCTATTGTCGAGATTTTTGTTACTATAATATTTTGTAGACTTGTCATTATGGAAGGTAGTATGTTGTCGAGATTTTTGTTACTCCAATGGATGGTAGCCTTGTCATTATGGAAGGTAATCTGTTGTCCAGATTTTTGTTACAACAATTGATGGTAGCCTTGTCATTATGGAATGTAGCATGTTGTCGATATCTTTGTTACTCCAATGGATGGTAGCCTTGTCATTATGGAGGGTAGTCTGTTGTCGAGATTTTTGTTACTCCAATGGATGATAGCCTTGTCATTATGGAAGGTAGTCTGTTGTCATGATTTTTGTTACTCTAACGGATTGTAGCCTTGTCATTATGGAAGGTAGTATGTTGTCGATATCTTTGTTAATCCAATGGATGGTACCCTTGTCATTATGGAAGGTAGTCTGTTGTCGAGATTTTTGTTACTCTAAGGGATGCTAGCCTTGTCATTATGGAGGGTAGTCTTTTGTCGATATTTTTGTTATTCCAATGGATGGTAGCCTTGTCATTATGAAAGGTAGTCTATTGTCGAGATTTTAGTTACTATAATAGATTGTAGACTTTTCATTATGGAAGGTAGTATGTTGTCGATCATTATGGAAGGTAGTCTGTTGTCCAGATTTTTGTTACAACAATTGATGGTAGCCTTGTCATTATGGAAGGTAGTATGTTGTCGATATCTTTGTTACTCCAATGGATGGTAGCCTTGTCATTATGGAGGGTAGTCTGTTGTCGAGATTTTCGTTACTCACAGGGATGGTAGCCTTATCATTATGGAAGTTAGTGTGTTGTCGATATTTTTGTTATTCTAATGGATGGTAGCCTTGTCATTATGGAAGGTAGTCTGTTGTCGAGATTTTTGTTACTCCAATGGATGATAGCCTTGTCATTATGGAAGGTAGTCTGTTGTCATGATTTTTGATATTCTAATGGACGGTAGCCTTGTCATTATGAAAGGTAGTCTATTGTCGAGATTTTTGTTACTATAATAGATTGTAGACTTGTCATTATGGAAGGTAGTATGTTGTTGAGATTTTTGTTAATCCAATGGATGGTAGCCTTGTCATTATGGAAGGTAGTCTGTTGTCCAGATTTTTGTTACAACAATTAATGGTAGCCTTGTCATTATGGAAGGTAGTATGTTGTCGATATCTTTGTTACTCCAATGGATGGTAGCCTTGTCATTATCGAGGGTAGTCTATTGTCGAGATTTTTGTTACTCTCAGGGATGGTAGCCTTGTCATTATGGAAGTTAGTGTGTTGTCGATATTTTTGTTATTCCAATGGATGGTAGCCTTGTCATTATGGAAGGTAGTCTGTTGTCGAGATTTTTGTTACTACAATGGATGATAGCCTTATCATTATGGAAGGTAGTCTGTTGTCATGATTTTTGTTACTCTAAGGGATGGTAGCCTTGTCATTATGGAAGGTAGAATGTTGTCGATATCTTTGTTACTCCAATGGATGGTAGCCTTGTCATTATGGAAGGTAGTCTGTTGTCGAGATTTTCTTTACTCTTAGGGATGGTATCCTTGTCATTATGGAAGTTAGTGTGTTGTCAATATTTTTGTTATTCCAATGGATGGTAGTCTTGTCATTATGGAAGGTAGTCTGTTGTCGAGATTTTTGTTACTGCAATGGATGATAGCCTTTTCATTATGGAAGGTAGTATTCGTTGTGATTTCAGTTACTCCAATGGATGTTAGCCTTAGCAATAAGGACGGTAGTATGTTGTTCAGATTTTTGGTACTCAATGGATGGTAGACTTGTCATTATGGAAGGTAGTCAATTGTCGTGATTTTTGTTACTCTAAGGGATGGTAGCCTTGTCATTATGGAAGGTAGTGTGTTGTCGATATTTTTGTTACTCCAATGGATGGTAGCCTTGTCATTATGGAACGTAGTATGTTGTCAATATCTTTGTTACTCCAATGGATGGTAGCCTTGTCATTATGGAGAGTAGTATGTTGTCTAGATTTTTGTTACTCTCAGGGATGGTAGCCTTGCCATTATGGAAGTTAGTGTGTTGTCGATATTTTTGTTATTCCAATGGATGGTAGCCTTGTCATTATGGAAGGTAGTTTGTTGTCGAGATTTTTGTTACTCCAATGGATGATAGCATTGTCATTATGGAAGGTAGTTTATTATCAAGATTTTTGTTACTATAATAGCTTGTAGACTTGTCATTATGGAAGGGAGTATGTTGTCGAGATTTTTGTTACTCCAATGGATGGTATCCTTGTCATTATGGAAGGTAGTTTATTGTCAAGATTTTTGACACTACAATGGATGGTAGCCTGGTCATTACAGAAGGTAGTCTGTTGTCGATATTTTTGTTATTCCAATGGATGGTAGCCTTGTCATTATGGAAGGTAGTATGTTGTCGATATCTTTGTTACTCCAATGGATGGTAGCCTTGTCATTATGGAGGGGTAGTCTATTGTCGAGATTTTCGTTACTCTCAGGGATAGTAGGCTTCTCATTATGGAAGTTAGTTTGTTGTCGATATTTTTGTTATTCAAATGGATGGTAGCCTTGTCATTATGGAAGGTAGTCTGTTGTCGAGATTTTTGTTACTCCAATGGATGGTAGCCTTGTCATTATGGAAGGTAGTCTGTTATCATGATTTTTGTTACTCTAACGGATTGTAGCCTTGTCATTATGGAAGGTAGTATGTTGTCGATATCCTTGTTAATCCAATGGATGGTAGCCTTGTCATTATGGAAGGTAGTCTGTTGTCGAGATTTTTGTTACTCTAAGGGATGGTAGCCTTGTCATTATGGAGGGTAGTCTTTTGTCGATATTTTTGTTATTCCAATGGATGGTAGCCTTTTCATTATGAAAGGTAGTCTATTGTCGAGATTTTAGTTACTATAATAGATTGTAGACTTTTCATTATGGAAGGTAGTATGTTGTCGATATTTTTGTTATTCCATTGGATGGTAGCCTTATCATTATGGAAGGTAGTCTGTTGTCCAGATTTTTGTTACGACAATTGATGGTAGCCTTGTCATTATGGAAGGTAGTATGTTGTCGATATCTTTGTTACTCCAATGGATGGTAGCCTTGTCATTATGAAGGGTAGTCTGTTGTCGAGATTTTCGTTACTCTCAGGGATGGTAGCCTTATCATTATGGAAGTTAGTGTGTTGTCGATATTTTTGTTATTCCAATGGATGGTAGCCTTGTCATTATGGAAGGTAGTCTGTTGTCGAGATTTTTGTTACTCCAATGGATGATAGCCTTGTCATTATGGAAGGTAGTATGTTATCAATATCTTTCTTACTCCAATGGATGGTAGCCTAGTCATTATTGAAGGTAGTCTGTTGTCGAGATTTTTGTTGTTCCAATGGATGGTAGCCTTGTCATTATGGAAGGTAGTCTGTTGTCGAGATTTTCTTTACTCTTAGGGATGGTAGCCTTGTCATTATGGAAGTTAGTGTGTTGCCAATATTTTTGTTATTCCAATGGATGGTAGCCTTGTCATTATGGAAGGTAGTCTGTTGTCGAGATTTTATTTACTGCAATGGATGGTAGCCTTTTCATTATGGAAGGTAGTATTCGTTGTGATTTCAGTTACTCCAATGGATGGTAGCCTTAGCAATAAGGACAGTAGTATGTTGTTCAGATTTTTGGTACTCAATGGATAATAGACTTGTCATTATGGAAGGTAGTCAATTGTCGTGATTTTTGTTACTCTAAGGGATGGTAGCCTTGTCATTATGGAAGGTAGTGTGTTGTCGATATTTTTGTTACTCCAATGGATGGTAGCCTTGTCATTATGGAACGTAGTATGTTGTCGATATCTTTGTTACTCCAATGGATGGTAGCCTTGTCATTATGGAGAGTAGTCTGTTGTCTAGATTTTCGTTACTCTCAGGGATGGTAGCCTAGTCATTATGGAAGTTAGTGTGTTGTCGATATTTTTGTTATTCCAATGGGTGGTAGCCTTGTCATTATGGAAGGTAGTTTGTTGTCGAGATTTTTGTTACTCCAATGGATGATAGAATTGTCATTATGGAAGGTAGTTTATTATCAAGATTTTTATTACTATAATAGCTTGTAGACTTGTCATTATGGAAGGTAGTATGTTGTCGAGATTTTTGTTACTCCAATGGATGGTATCCTTGTCATTATGGAAGGTAGTTTATTGTCGAGATTTTTGACACTACTATGGATGGTAGCCTTGTCATTATGGAAGGTAGTCTGTTGTCGATATTTTTGTTATTCCAATGGATGGTAGCCTTGTCATTATGGAAGGTAGTATGTTGACGATATCTTTGTTACTCCAATGGATGGTAGCCTTGTCATTATGGAGGGTAGTCTATTGTCGAGATTTTCGTAACTCTCAGGGATGGTAGGCTTGTCATTATGGAAGTTAGTGTGTTGTCGATATTTTTGTTATTCCAATGGATGGTAGCCTAGTCATTATGGAAGGTAGTCAATTGTCGAGATTTTTGTTACTCTAAGGGATGGTAGCCTTGTCATTATGGAAATTAGTGTGTTGTCTATATTTTTTTTATTCCAATGGATGGTAGCCTTGTCATTATGGAAGGTAGTCTGTTGTCAAGATTTTTGTTACTACAATGGATGGTAACCATGTCATTATGATAGGTAGTCTATTGTCGAGATATTTGTTACTCCATTGGACGGTAGCCTTGTCATTATGGAAGGTAGTGTGTTGTCGTGATTTTTGTTACTCCATTGGATGGTAGCCTTTACATTATGGAAGGTAGTATGTTATCGATATCTTTCCTACTCCAATGGATGGTAGCCTAGTCATTATGGAAGGTAGTATGTTGTCGATATCTTTGTTACTCCAATGGATGGTAGCCTTGTCATTATGGAGGGTAGTCTGTTGTCGAGATTTTCGTTACTCTCAGGGATGGTAGCCTTGTCATTATGGAAGTTAGTATGTTGTCGATATTTTTGTTATTCCAATGGATGGCAGCCTTGTCATTATGGAAGGTAGTCTGTTGTCGATATTTTTGTTACTACAATGGATGATAGCCATGTCATTATGGAAGGTAGTCTGTTTTCATGATTTTTGTTACTCTAAGGGATGGTAGCCTTGTCATTATGGAAGGTAGTATGTTGTCGATATCTTTGTTACTCCAATGGATGGTAGCCTTGTCATTATGGAAGGTAGTCTGTTGTCGAGATTTTCGTTACTCTTAGGGATGGTAACCTTGTCATTATGGAAGTTAGTGTGTTGTCAATATTTTTGTTATTCCAATGGATGGTAGCCTTGTCATTATGGAAGGTAGTCTGTTGTCGAGATTTTTGTTACTGCAATGGATGGTAGCCGTGTCATTATGGAAGGTAGTATTCGTTGTGATTTCAGTTACTCCAATGGATGGTAGCCTTATCAATAAGGACGGTAGTATGTTCTTCAGATTTTTGGTACTCAATGGATGGTAGACTTGTCATTATGGAAGGTAGTCAATTGTCGTGATTTTTGTTACTCTAAGGGATGATAGCCTTGTCATTATGGAAGGTAGTGTGTTGTCGATATTTTTGTTACTCCAATGGATGGTAGTCTTGTCATTATGGAACGTAGTATGTTATCGATATCTTTGTTACTCCAATGGATGGTAGCCTTGTCATTATGGAGAGTAGTCTGTTGTCTAGATTTTCGTTACTCTCAGGGATGGTAGCCTTGTCATTATGGAAGGTAGTCTGTTGTCAATATTTTTGTTACTACAATGGATGGTAGCCTTGTCATTATGGAAGGTAGTTTGTTGTCGATATTTTGGTTACTCCAAGGGATGATACCATTGTCATTATGGAAGGTAGTTTATTATCAAGATTTTTGTTACTATAATAACTTGTAGACTTGTCATTATGGAAGTTAGTATGTTGTGGAGATTTTTGTTACTCCAATGGATGGTATCCTTGTCATTATGGAAGGTAGTTTATTGTCGAGATTTTTGACACTACAATGGATGGGAGCCTCGTCATTATGGAAGGTAGTCTGTTGTCGATATTTTTGTTATTCCAATGGATGGTAGCCTTGTCATTATGGAAGGTAGTATGTTGTCGATATCTTTGTTACTCCAATGGATGGTAGCCTTGTCATTATGGAGGGGTAGTCTATTGTCGAGATTTTCGTTACTCTCAGGGATAGTAGGCTTGTCATTATGGAAGTTAGTTTGTTGTCGATATTTTTGTTATTCAAATGGATGGTAGCCTTGTCATTATGGAAGGTAGTCTGTTGTCGAGATTTTTGTTACTCCAATGGATGGTAGCCTTGTCATTATGGAAGGTAGTCTGTTATCATGATTTTTGTTACTCTAACGGATTGTAGCCTTGTCATTATGGAAGGTAGTATGTTGTCGATATCCTTGTTAATCCAATGGATGGTAGCCTTGTCATTATGGAAGGTAGTCTGTTGTCGAGATTTTTGTTACTCTAAGGGATGGTAGCCTTGTCATTATGGAGGGTAGTCTTTTGTCGATATTTTTGTTATTCCAATGGATGGTAGCCTTTTCATTATGAAAGGTAGTCTATTGTCGAGATTTTAGTTACTATAATAGATTGTAGACTTTTCATTATGGAAGGTAGTATGTTGTCGATATTTTTGTTATTCCATTGGATGGTAGCCTTATCATTATGGAAGGTAGTCTGTTGTCCAGATTTTTGTTACGACAATTGATGGTAGCCTTGTCATTATGGAAGGTAGTATGTTGTCGATATCTTTGTTACTCCAATGGATGGTAGCCTTGTCATTATGAAGGGTAGTCTGTTGTCGAGATTTTCGTTACTCTCAGGGATGGTAGCCTTATCATTATGGAAGTTAGTGTGTTGTCGATATTTTTGTTATTCCAATGGATGGTAGCCTTGTCATTATGGAAGGTAGTCTGTTGTCGAGATTTTTGTTACTCCAATGGATGATAGCCTTGTCATTATGGAAGGTAGTATGTTATCAATATCTTTCTTACTCCAATGGATGGTAGCCTAGTCATTATTGAAGGTAGTCTGTTGTCGAGATTTTTGTTGTTCCAATGGATGGTAGCCTTGTCATTATGGAAGGTAGTCTGTTGTCGAGATTTTCTTTACTCTTAGGGATGGTAGCCTTGTCATTATGGAAGTTAGTGTGTTGCCAATATTTTTGTTATTCCAATGGATGGTAGCCTTGTCATTATGGAAGGTAGTCTGTTGTCGAGATTTTATTTACTGCAATGGATGGTAGCCTTTTCATTATGGAAGGTAGTATTCGTTGTGATTTCAGTTACTCCAATGGATGGTAGCCTTAGCAATAAGGACAGTAGTATGTTGTTCAGATTTTTGGTACTCAATGGATAATAGACTTGTCATTATGGAAGGTAGTCAATTGTCGTGATTTTTGTTACTCTAAGGGATGGTAGCCTTGTCATTATGGAAGGTAGTGTGTTGTCGATATTTTTGTTACTCCAATGGATGGTAGCCTTGTCATTATGGAACGTAGTATGTTGTCGATATCTTTGTTACTCCAATGGATGGTAGCCTTGTCATTATGGAGAGTAGTCTGTTGTCTAGATTTTCGTTACTCTCAGGGATGGTAGCCTAGTCATTATGGAAGTTAGTGTGTTGTCGATATTTTTGTTATTCCAATGGATGGTAGCCTTGTCATTATGGAAGGTAGTTTGTTGTCGAGATTTTTGTTACTCCAATGGATGATAGAATTGTCATTATGGAAGGTAGTTTATTATCAAGATTTTTATTACTATAATAGCTTGTAGACTTGTCATTATGGAAGGTAGTATGTTGTCGAGATTTTTGTTACTCCAATGGATGGTATCCTTGTCATTATGGAAGGTAGTTTATTGTCGAGATTTTTGACACTACTATGGATGGTAGCCTTGTCATTATGGAAGGTAGTCTGTTGTCGATATTTTTGTTATTCCAATGGATGGTAGCCTTGTCATTATGGAAGGTAGTATGTTGACGATATCTTTGTTACTCCAATGGATGGTAGCCTTGTCATTATGGAGGGTAGTCTATTGTCGAGATTTTCGTAACTCTCAGGGATGGTAGGCTTGTCATTATGGAAGTTAGTGTGTTGTCGATATTTTTGTTATTCCAATGGATGGTAGCCTAGTCATTATGGAAGGTAGTCAATTGTCGAGATTTTTGTTACTCTAAGGGATGGTAGCCTTGTCATTATGGAAATTAGTGTGTTGTCTATATTTTTTTTATTCCAATGGATGGTAGCCTTGTCATTATGGAAGGTAGTCTGTTGTCAAGATTTTTGTTACTACAATGGATGGTAACCATGTCATTATGATAGGTAGTCTATTGTCGAGATATTTGTTACTCCATTGGACGGTAGCCTTGTCATTATGGAAGGTAGTGTGTTGTCGTGATTTTTGTTACTCCATTGGATGGTAGCCTTTACATTATGGAAGGTAGTATGTTATCGATATCTTTCCTACTCCAATGGATGGTAGCCTAGTCATTATGGAAGGTAGTATGTTGTCGATATCTTTGTTACTCCAATGGATGGTAGCCTTGTCATTATGGAGGGTAGTCTGTTGTCGAGATTTTCGTTACTCTCAGGGATGGTAGCCTTGTCATTATGGAAGTTAGTATGTTGTCGATATTTTTGTTATTCCAATGGATGGCAGCCTTGTCATTATGGAAGGTAGTCTGTTGTCGATATTTTTGTTACTACAATGGATGATAGCCATGTCATTATGGAAGGTAGTCTGTTTTCATGATTTTTGTTACTCTAAGGGATGGTAGCCTTGTCATTATGGAAGGTAGTATGTTGTCGATATCTTTGTTACTCCAATGGATGGTAGCCTTGTCATTATGGAAGGTAGTCTGTTGTCGAGATTTTCGTTACTCTTAGGGATGGTAACCTTGTCATTATGGAAGTTAGTGTGTTGTCAATATTTTTGTTATTCCAATGGATGGTAGCCTTGTCATTATGGAAGGTAGTCTGTTGTCGAGATTTTTGTTACTGCAATGGATGGTAGCCGTGTCATTATGGAAGGTAGTATTCGTTGTGATTTCAGTTACTCCAATGGATGGTAGCCTTATCAATAAGGACGGTAGTATGTTCTTCAGATTTTTGGTACTCAATGGATGGTAGACTTGTCATTATGGAAGGTAGTCAATTGTCGTGATTTTTGTTACTCTAAGGGATGATAGCCTTGTCATTATGGAAGGTAGTGTGTTGTCGATATTTTTGTTACTCCAATAGATGGTAGTCTTGTCATTATGGAACGTAGTATGTTATCGATATCTTTGTTACTCCAATGGATGGTAGCCTTGTCATTATGGAGAGTAGTCTGTTGTCTAGATTTTCGTTACTCTCAGGGATGGTAGCCTTGTCATTATGGAAGGTAGTCTGTTGTCAATATTTTTGTTACTACAATGGATGGTAGCCTTGTCATTATGGAAGGTAGTTTGTTGTCGATATTTTGGTTACTCCAAGGGATGATACCATTGTCATTATGGAAGGTAGTTTATTATCAAGATTTTTGTTACTATAATAACTTGTAGACTTGTCATTATGGAAGTTAGTATGTTGTGGAGATTTTTGTTACTCCAATGGATGGTATCCTTGTCATTATGGAAGGTAGTTTATTGTCGAGATTTTTGACACTACAATGGATGGGAGCCTCGTCATTATGGAAGGTAGTCTGTTGTCGATATTTTTGTTATTCCAATGGATGCTAGCCTTGTCATTATGGAAGGTAGTATGTTGTCGATATCTTTGTTACTCCAATGGATGGTAGCCTTGTCATTATGGAGGGTAGTTTAATGTCGAGATTTTCGTAACTCTCAGGGATGGTAGGCTTGTCATTATGGAAGTTAATGTGTTGTCGATATTTTTGTTATTCCAATGGATGGTAGCCTATTCATTATGGAAGGTAGTCAATTGTCGAGATTTTTGTTACTCTAAGGGATGGTAGCCTTGTCATTATTGAAATTAGTGTGTTGTCTATATTTTTTTTATTCCAATGGATGGTAGCCTTGTCATTATGGAAGGTAGTCTGTTGCCAAGATTTTTGTTACTACAATGGATGGTACCCATGTCATTATGAAAGGTATTCTATTGTATAGATTTTTGTTACTCCATTGGACGGTAGCCTTGTCATTATGGAAAGTAGTCTGTTGTCGTGATTTTTGTTACTCCATTGGATGGTGGCCTTTTCATTATGGAAGGTAGTATGTTATCGATATCTTTCTTACTCCAATGGATGGTAGCCTAGTAATTATTGAAGGTAGTCTGTTGTCGAGATTTTTGTTGTTCCAATGGATGGTAGCCTTGTCATTATGGAAGGTAGTCTGTTGTCGTGATTTTTATTAATCCAATGGATGGTATCCTTATCATTATGGAAGGTAGTATGTTGTCGATATCTTTGTTACTTCAATGGATTGTAGCCTTTTCATTATGGAAGTTAGTATGTTGTCGATATCTTTGTTACTCCAATGGATGGTAGCCTTGTCATTATGGAGAGTAGTCTGTTGTCTATATTTTGGTTACTCTCAGGGATGGTAGCCTTCTCATTATGGAAGTTAGTGTGTTGTCGATATTTTTGTTATTCCAATGGATGGTAACCTTGTCATTATGAAGACTAGTCTGTTGTCGAGATTTTCGTTACTCTCAGGGATGGTAGCCTTGTCATTATGGAAGTTAGTATGTTGTCGATATCTTTGTTACTCCAATGGATGGTAGCCTTGTCATTATGGAAGGTAGTCTGTTGTCGAGATTTTCTTTACTCTTAGGGATGGTAGCCTTGTCATTATGGAAGTTAGAGTGTTGTCAATATTTTTGTTATTCCAATGGATGGTAGTCTTGTCATTATGGAAGATAGTCTGTTGTCGAGATTTTTGTTACTGCAATGGATGGTAGCCTTTTCATTATGGAAGGTAGTATTCGTTGTGATTTCAGTTACTCCAATGGATGGTAGCCTTAGCAATAAGGACGGTAGTATGTTGTTCAGATTTTTGGTACTCAATGGATGGTAGACTTGTCATTATGGAAGGTAGTCAATTGTCGTGATTTTTGTTACTCTAAGGGATGGTAGCCTTGTCATTATGGAAGGTAGTGTGTTGTCGATATTTTTGTTACTCCAATGGATGGTAGCCTTGTCATTATGGAACGTAGTATGTTGTCGATATCTTTGTTACTCCAATGGATGGTAGCCTTGTCATTATGGAGAGTAGTATGTTGTCTAGATTTTTGTTACTCTCAGGGATGGTAGCCTTGCCATTATGGAAGTTAGTGTGTTGTCGATATTTTTGTTATTCGAATGGATGGTAGCCTTGTCATTATGGAAGGTAGTTTGTTGTCGAGATTTTTGTTACTCCAATGGATGATAGCATTGTCATTATGGAAGGTAGTTTATTATCAAGATTTTTGTTACTATAATAGCTTGTAGACTTGTCATTATGGAAGGTAGTATGTTGTCGAGATTTTTGTTACTCCAATGGATGGTATCCTTGTCATTATGGAAGGTAGTTTATTGTCGAGATTTTTGACACTACAATGGATGGTAGCCTTGTCATTACGGAAGGTAGTCTGTTGTCGATATTTTTGTTATTCCAATGGATGGTAGCCTTGTCATTATGGAAGGTAGTCTGTTGTCGAGATTTTTGTTACTCCAATGGATGGTAGCCTTGTCATTATGGAAGGTAGTCTGTTATCATGATTTTTGTTACTCTAACGGATTGTAGCCTTGTCATTATGGAAGGTAGTATGTTGTCGATATCCTTGTTAATCCAATGGATGGTAGCCTTGTCATTATGGAAGGTAGTCTGTTGTCGAGATTTTTGTTACTCTAAGGGATGGTAGCCTTGTCATTATGGAGGGTAGTCTTTTGTCGATATTTTTGTTATTCCAATGGATGGTAGCCTTTTCATTATGAAAGGTAGTCTATTGTCGAGATTTTAGTTACTATAATAGATTGTAGACTTTTCATTATGGAAGGTAGTATGTTGTCGATATTTTTGTTATTCCATTGGATGGTAGCCTTATCATTATGGAAGGTAGTCTGTTGTCCAGATTTTTGTTACGACAATTGATGGTAGCCTTGTCATTATGGAAGGTAGTATGTTGTCGATATCTTTGTTACTCCAATGGATGGTAGCCTTGTCATTATGAAGGGTAGTCTGTTGTCGAGATTTTCGTTACTCTCAGGGATGGTAGCCTTATCATTATGGAAGTTAGTGTGTTGTCGATATTTTTGTTATTCCAATGGATGGTAGCCTTGTCATTATGGAAGGTAGTCTGTTGTCGAGATTTTTGTTACTCCAATGGATGATAGCCTTGTCATTATGGAAGGTAGTATGTTATCAATATCTTTCTTACTCCAATGGATGGTAGCCTAGTCATTATTAAAGGTAGTCTGTTGTCGAGATTTTTGTTGTTCCAATGGATGGTAGCCTTGTCATTATGGAAGGTAGTCTGTTGTCGAGATTTTCTTTACTCTTAGGGATGGTAGCCTTGTCATTATGGAAGTTAGTGTGTTGCCAATATTTTTGTTATTCCAATGGATGGTAGCCTTGTCATTATGGAAGGTAGTCTGTTGTCGAGATTTTATTTACTGCAATGGATGGTAGCCTTTTCATTATGGAAGGTAGTATTCGTTGTGATTTCAGTTACTCCAATGGATGGTAGCCTTAGCAATAAGGACAGTAGTATGTTGTTCAGATTTTTGGTACTCAATGGATAATAGACTTGTCATTATGGAAGGTAGTCAATTGTCGTGATTTTTGTTACTCTAAGGGATTGTAGCCTTGTCATTATGGAAGGTAGTGTGTTGTCGATATTTTTGTTACTCCAATGGATGCTAGCCTTGTCATTATGGAACGTAGTATGTTGTCGATATCTTTGTTACTCCAATGGATGGTAGCCTTGTCATTATGGAGAGTAGTCTGTTGTCTAGATTTTCGTTACTCTCAGGGATGGTAGCCTAGTCATTATGGAAGTTAGTGTGTTGTCGATATTTTTGTTATTCCAATGGATGGTAGCCTTGTCATTATGGAAGGTAGTTTGTTGTCGAGATTTTTGTTACTCCAATGGATGATAGAATTGTCATTATGGAAGGTAGTTTATTATCAAGATTTTTATTACTATAATAGCTTGTAGACTTGTCATTACGGAAGGTAGTATGTTGTCGAGATTTTTGTTACTCCAATGGATGGTATCCTTGTCATTATGGAAGGTAGTTTATTGTCGAGATTTTTGACACTACTATGGATGGTAGCCTTGTCATTATGGAAGGTAGTCTGTTGTCGATATTTTTGTTATTCCAATGGATGGTAGCCTTGTCATTATGGAAGGTAGTATGTTGATGATATCTTTGTTACTCCAATGGATGGTAGCCTTGTCATTATGGAGGGTAGTCTATTGTCGAGATTTTTGTAACTCTCAGGGATGGTAGGCTTGTCATTATGGAAGTTAGTGTGTTGTCGATATTTTTGTTATTCCAATGGATGGTAGCCTAGTCATTATGGAAGGTAGTCAATTGTCGAGATTTTTGTTACTCTAAGGGATGGTAGCCTTGTCATTATGGAAATTAGTGTGTTGTCTATATTTTTTTTATTCCAATGGATGGTAGCCTTGTCATTATGGAAGGTAGTCTGTTGTCAAGATTTTTGTTACTACAATGGATGGTAGCCATGTCATTATGATAGGTAGTCTATTTTCGAGATTTTTGTTACTCCATTGGACGGTAGCCTTGTCATTATGGAAGGTAGTGTGTTGTCGTGATTTTTGTTACTCCATTGGATGGTAGCCTTTTCATTATGGAAGGTAGTATGTTATCGATATCTTTCCTACTCCAATGGATGGTAGCCTAGTCATTATGGAAGGTAGTATGTTGTCGATATCTTTGTTACTCCAATGGATGGTAGCCTTGTCATTATGGAGGGTAGTCTGTTGTCGAGATTTTCGTTACTCTCAGGGATGGTAGCCTTGTCATTATGGAAGTTAGTATGTTGTCGATATTTTTGTTATTCCAATGGATGGCAGCCTTGTCATTATGGAAGGTAGTCTGTTGTCGAGATTTTTGTTACTACAATGGATGATAGCCATGTCATTATGGAAGGTAGTCTGTTTTCATGATTTTTGTTACTCTAAGGGATGGTAGCCTTGTCATTATGGAAGGTAGTCTGTTGTCGAGATTTTTGTTACTGCAATGGATGGTAGCCGTGTCATTATGGAAGGTAGTATTCGTTGTGATTTCAGTTACTCCAATGGATGGTAGCCTTATCAATAAGGACGGTAGTATGTTCTTCAGATTTTTGGTACTCAATGGATGGTAGACTTGTCATTATGGAAGGTAGTCAATTGTCGTGATTTTTGTTACTCTAAGGGATGATAGCCTTGTCATTATGGAAGGTAGTGTGTTGTCGATATTTTTGTTACTCCAATGGATGGTAGTCTTGTCATTATGGAACGTAGTATGTTATCGATATCTTTGTTACTCCAATGGATGGTAGCCTTGTCATTATGGAGAGTAGTCTGTTTTCTAGATTTTCGTTACTCTCAGGGATGGTAGCCTTGTCATTATGGAAGGTAGTCTGTTGTCAATATTTTTGTTACTACAATGGATGGTAGCCTTGTCATTATGGAAGGTAGTTTGTTGTCGATATTTTTGTTACTCCAAGGGATGATACCATTGTCATTATGGAAGGTAGTTTATTATCAAGATTTTTGTTACTATAATAACTTGTAGACTTGTCATTATGGAAGTTAGTATGTTGTCGAGATTTTTGTTACTCCAATGGATGGTATCCTTGTCATTATGGAAGGTAGTTTATTGTCGAGATTTTTGACACTACAATGGATGGGAGCCTTGTCATTATGGAAGGTAGTCTGTTGTCGATATTTTTGTTATTCCAATGGATGCTAGCCTTGTCATTATGGAAGGTAGTATGTTGTCGATATCTTTGTTACTCCAATGGATGGTAGCCTTGTCATTATGGAGGGTAGTTTAATGTCGAGATTTTCGTAACTCTCACGGATGGTAGGCTTGTCATTATGGAAGTTAATGTGTTGTCGATATTTTTGTTATTCCAATGGATGGTAGCCTATTCATTATGGAAGGTAGTCAATTGTCGAGATTTTTGTTACTCTAAGGGATGGTAGCCTTGTCATTATTGAAATTAGTGTGTTGTCTATATTTTTTTTATTCCAATGGATGGTAGCCTTGTCATTATGGAAGGTAGTCTGTTGCTAAGATTTTTGTTACTACAATGGATGGTACCCATGTCATTATGAAAGGTATTCTATTGTCTAGATTTTTGTTACTCCATTGGACGGTAGCCTTGTCATTATGGAAAGTAGTCTGTTGTCGTGATTTTTGTTACTCCATTGGATGGTGGCCTTTTCATTATGGAAGGTAGTATGTTATCGATATCTTTCTTACTCCAATGGATGGTAGCCTAGTCATTATTGAAGGTAGTCTGTTGTCGAGATTTTTGTTGTTCCAATGGATGGTAGCCTTGTCATTATGGAAGGTAGTCTGTTGTCGTGATTTTTATTAATCCAATGGATGGTATCCTTATCATTATGGAAGGTAGTATGTTGTCGATATCTTTGTTACTTCAATGGATTGTAGCCTTTTCATTATGGAAGTTAGTATGTTGTCGATATCTTTGTTACTCCAATGGATGATAGCCTTGTCATTATGGAGAGTAGTCTGTTGTCTAGATTTTGGTTACTCTCAGGGATGGTAGCCTTCTCATTATGGAAGTTAGTGTGTTGTCGATATTTTTGTTATTCCAATGGATGGTAACCTTGTCATTATGAAGACTAGTCTGTTGTCGAGATTTTCGTTACTCTCAGGGATGGTAGCCTTGTCATTATGGAAGTTAGTATGTTGTCGATATCTTTGTTACTCCAATGGATGGTAGCCTTGTCATTATGGAAGGTAGTCTGTTGTCGAGATTTTCTTTACTCTTAGGGATGGTAGCCTTGTTATTATGGAAGTTAGAGTGTTGTCAATATTTTTGTTATTCCAATGGATGGTAGTCTTGTCATTATGGAAGGTAGTCTGTTGTCGAGATTTTTGTTACTGCAATGGATGGTAGCCTTTTCATTATGGAAGGTAGTATTCGTTGTGATTTCAGTTACTCCAATGGATGGTAGCCTTAGCAATAAGGACGGTAGTATGTTGTTCAGATTTTTGGTATTCAATGGATGGTAGACTTGTCATTATGGAAGGTAGTCAATTGTCGTGATTTTTGTTACTCTAAGGGATGGTAGCCTTGTCATTATGGAAGGTAGTGTGTTGTCGATATTTTTGTTACTCCAATGGATGGTAGCCTTGTCATTATGGAACGTAGTATGTTGTCGATATCTTTGTTACTCCAATGGATGGTAGCCTTGTCATTATGGAGAGTAGTATGTTGTCTAGATTTTTGTTACTCTCAGGGATGGTAGCCTTGCCATTATGGAAGTTAGTGTGTTGTCGATATTTTTGTTATTCGAATGGATGGTAGCCTTGTCATTATGGAAGGTAGCTTGTTGTCGAGATTTTTGTTACTCCAATGGATGATAGCATTGTCATTATGGAAGGTAGTTTATTATCAAGATTTTTTTTACTATAATAGCTTGTAGACTTGTCATTATGGAAGGTAGTATGTTGTCGAGATTTTTGTTACTCCAATGGATGGTATCCTTGTCATTATGGAAGGTAGTTTATTGTCGAGATTTTTGACACTACAATGGATGGTAGCCTTGTCATTACGGAAGGTAGTCTGTTGTCGATATTTTTGTTATTCCAATGGATGGTAGCCTTGTCATTATGGAAGGTAGTATGTTGTCGATATCTTTGTTACTCCAATGGATGGTAGCCTTATCATTATGGAGGGTAGTCTATTGTCGAGATTTTCGTAACTCTCAGGGATGGTAGGCTTGTCATTATGGAAGTTAGTGTGTTGTCGATATTTTTGTTATTCAAATGGATGGTAGCCTTGTCATTATGGAAGGTAGTCTGTTGTCGAGATTTTTGTTACTCCAATGGATGATAGCCTTGTCATTATGGAAGGTAGTATGTTATCATGATTTTTGTTACTCTAACGGATTGTAGCCTTGTCATTATGGAAGGTAGTATGTTGTCGATATCTTTGTTAATCCAATGGATGGTAGCCTTGTCATTATGGAAGGTAGTCTGTTGTCGAGATTTTTGTTACTCTAAGGGATGGTAGCCTTGTCATTATGGAGGGTAGTCTTTTGTCGATATTTTTGTTATTCCAATGGATGGTAGCCTTTTCATTATGAAAGGTAGTCTATTGTCAAGATTTTAGTTACTATAATAGATTGTAGACTTTTCATTATGGAAGGTAGTATGTTGTCGATATTTTTGTTATTCCATTGGATGGTAGCCTTATCATTATGGAAGGTAGTCTGTTGTCCAGATTTTTGTTACAACAATTGATGGTAGCCTTGTCATTATGGAAGGTAGTATGTTGTCGATATCTTTGTTACTCCAATGGATGGTAGCCTTGTCATTATGAAGGGTAGTCTGTTGTCGAGATTTTCGTTACTCTCAGGGATGGTAGCCTTATCATTATGGAAGTTAGTGTGTTGTCGATATTTTTGTTATTCCAATGGATGGTAGCCTTGTCATTATGGAAGGTAGTCTGTTGTCGAGATTTTTGTTACTCCAATGGATGATAGCCTTGTCATTATGGAAGGTAGTCTGTTGTCATGATTTTTGTTATTCCAATGGACGGTAGCCTTGTCATTATGAAAGGTAGTCTATTGTCGAGATTTTTGTTACTATAATAGATTGTAGACTTGTCATTATGGAAGGTAGTATGTTGTCGAGATTTTTGTTAATCCAATGGATGGTAGCCTTGCCATTATGGAAGGTAGTCTATTGTTCAGATTTTTGTTACAACAATTGATGGTAGCCTTGTCATTATGGAAGGTAGTATGTTGTCGATATCTTTGTTACTCTAATGGATGTTAGCCTTGTCATTATCGAGGGTAGTCTATTGTCGAGATTTTCGTTACTCTCAGGGATGGTAGCCTTGTCATTATGAAAGGTAGTCTATTGTCGAGATTTTTATTACTCCATTAGAAGGTAGCCTTGTCATTATGGAAGGTAGTGTGTTGTCGTGATTTTTGTTACTCCATTGGATGGTAGCGTTTTCATTATGGAAGGTAGTATGTTATCAATATCTTTCTTACTCCAATGGATGGTAGCCTAGTCATTATTGAAGGTAGTCTGTTGTCAAGATTTTTGTTGTTCCAATGGATGGTAGCCTTGTCATTATGGAAGGTAGTCTGTTGTCGATATTTTCTTTACTCTTAGGGATGGTAGCCTTGTCATTATGGAAGTTAGTGTGTTGTCAATATTTTTGTTATTCCAATGGATGGTAGCCTTGTAATTATGGAAGGTAGTCTGTTGTCGAGATTTTATTTACTGCAATGGATGGTAGCCTTTTCATTATGGAAGGTAGTATTCGTTGTGATTTCAGTTACTCCAATGGATGGTAGCCTTAGCAATAAGGACGGTAGTATGTTGTCGATATCTTTGTTACTCCAATGGATGGTAGCCTTGTCATTATGGAGAGTAGTCTGTCGTCTAGATTTTCGTTACTCTCAGGGATGGTAGCCTAGTCATTATGGAAGTTAGTGTGTTGTCGATATTTTTGTTATTCCAATGGATGGTAGCCTTGTCATTATGGAAGGTAGTTTGTTGTCGAGATTTTTGTTACTCCAATGGATGATAGAATTGTCATTATGGAAGGTAGTTTATTATCAAGATTTTTGTTACTATAATAGCTTGTAGACTTGTCATTATGGAAGGTAGTATGTTGTCGAGATTTTTGTTACTCCAATGGATGGTATCCTTGTCATTATGGAAGGTAGTTTATTGTCGAGATTTTTGACACTACTATGGATGGTAGCCTTGTCATTACGGAAGGTAGTCTGTTGTCGATATTTTTGTTATTCCAATGGATGGTAGCCTTGTCATTATGGAAGGTAGTATGTTGTCGATATCTTTGTTACTCCAATGGATGGTTGCCTTATCATTATGGAGGGTAGTCTATTGTCGAGATTTTCGTAACTCTCAGGGATGGTAGGCTTGTCATTATGGAAGTTAGTGTGTTGTCGATATTTTTGTTATTCCAATGGATGGTAGCCTAGTCATTATGGAAGGTAGTCAATTGTCGAGATTTTTGTTACTCCAATGGATGATAGCCTTGTCATTATGGAAGGTAGCATGTTGTCAATATCTTTGTTAATCCAATGGATGGTAGCCTTGTCATTATGGAAGGTAGTCTGTTGTCGAGATTTTTGTTACTCTAAGGGATGGTAGCCTTGTCATTATGGAGGGTAGTCTTTTGTCGATATTTTTGTTATTCCAATGGATGGTAGCCTTTTCATTATGAAAGGTAGTCTATTGTCGAGATTTTAGTTACTATAATAGATTGTAGACTTTTCATTAGGGAAGGTAGTATGTTGTCGATATTTTTGTTATTCCATTGGATGGTAGCCTTATCATTATGGAAGGTAGTCTGTTGTCCAGATTTTTGTTACAACAATTGATGGTAGCCTTGTCATTATGGAAGGTAGTATGTTGTCGATATCTTTGTTACTCTAATGGATGGTAGCCTTGTCATTATGAAGGGTAGTCTGTTGTCGAGATTTTCGTTACTCTCAGGGATGGTAGCCTTATCATTATGGAAGTTAGTGTGTTGTCGATATTTTTGTTATTCCAATGGATGGTAGCCTTGTCATTATGGAAGGTAGTCTGTTGTCGAGATTTTTGTTACTCCAATAGATGATAGCCTTGTCATTATGGAAGGTAGTCTGTTGTCATGATTTTTTTTATTCCAATGGACGGTAGCCTTGTCATTATGAAAGGTAGTCTATTGTCGAGATTTTTGTTACTATGATAGATTGTAGACTTGTCATTATGGAAGGTAGTATGTTGTCGAGATTTTTGTTAATCCAATGGATGGTAGCCTTGTCATTATGGAACGTAGTCTATTGTCCAGATTTTTGTTACAACAATTGATGGTAGCCTTGTCATTATGGAAGGTAGTATGTTGTCGATATCTTTGTTACTCTAATGGATGTTAGCCTTGTCATTATCGAGGGTAGTCTATTGTCGAGATTTTTGTTACTCTCAGGGATGGTAGCCTTGTCATTATGAAAGGTAGTCTATTGTCGAGATTTTTATTACTCCATTAGAAGGTAGCCTTGTCGTTATGGAAGGTAGTGTGTTATCGTGATTTTTGTTACTCCATTAGATGGTAGCGTTTTCATTATGGAAGGTAGTATGTTATCAATATCTTTCTTACTCCAATGGATGGTAGCCTAGTCATTATTGAAGGTAGTCTGTTGTCGAGATTTTTGTTGTTCCAATGGATGGTAGCCTTGTCATTATGGAAGGTAGTCTATTGTCGATATTTTCTTTACTCTTAGGGATGGTAGCCTTGTCATTATGGAAGTTAGTGTGTTGTCAATATTTTTGTTATTCCAATGGATGGTAGCCTTGTAATTATGGAAGGTAGTATGTTGTCGAGATTTTATTTACTGCAATGGATGGTAGCCTTTTCATTATGGAAGGTAGTATTCGTTGTGATTTCAGTTACTCCAATGGATGGTAGCCTTAGCAATAAGGACGGTAGTATGTTGTTCAGATTTTTGGTACTCAATGGATAATAGACTTGTCATTATGGAAGGTAGTCAATTGTCGTGATTTTTGTTACTCTAAGGGATGGTAGCCTTGTCATTATGGAAGGTAGTGTGTTGTCGATATTTTTGTTACTCCAATGGAAGGTAGCCTTGTCATTATGGAACGTAGTATGTTGTCGATATCTTTGTTACTCCAATGGATGGTAGCCTTGTCATTATGGAGAGTAGTCTGTTGTCTAGATTTTCGTTACTCTCAGGGATGGTAGCCTAGTCATTATGGAAGTTAGTGTGTTGTCAATATTTTTGTTATTCCAATGGATGGTAGCCTTGTCATTATGGAAGGTAGTTTGTTGTCGAGATTTTTGTTACTCCAATGGATGATAGAATTGTCATTATGGAAGGTAGTTTATTATCAAGATTTTTGTTACTATTAAAGGTTTTAGACTTTTCATTATGGAAGGTAGTATGTTGTCGAGATTTTTGTTACTCCAATGGATGGTATCCTTGTCATTATGGAAGTTAGTTTATTGTCGAGATTTTTGACACTACTATGGATGGTAGCCTTGTCATTATGGAAGGTAGTCTATTGTCGATATTTTTGTTATTCCAATGGATGGTAGCTTTATCATTATGGAAGGTAGTATGTTGTCGATATCTTTGTTACTCCAATGGATGGTAGCCTTGTCATTATGGAGGGTAGTCTATTGTCGAGATTTTCGTAACTCTCAGGGATGGTAGGCTTGTCATTATGGAAGTTAGTGTGTTGTCGATATTTTTGTTATTCCAATGGATGGTAGCCTAGTCATTATGGAAGGTAGTCAATTGTCGAGATTTTTGTTACTCTAAGGGATGGTAGCCTTGTCATTATGGAAATTAGTGTGTTGTCTATATTTTTTTTATTCCATTGGACGGTAGCCTTGTCATTATGGAAGGTAGTCTGTTGTCAAGATTTTTGTTACCACAATGGATGGTAGCCTTGTCATTATGGAAGGTAGTTTGTTGTCGATATTTTTGTTACTCCAATGGATGATAGCATTGTCATTATGGAAGGTAGTTTATTATCAAGATTTTTGTTACTATAATAACTTGTAGACTTGTCATTATGGAAGGTAGTATGTTGTCGAGATTTTTGTTACTCCAATGGATGGTATCCTTGTCATTATGGAAGGTAGTTTATTGTCGAGATTTTTGACACTACAATGGATGGGAGCCTTGTCATTATGGAAGGTAGTCTGTTGTCGATATTTTTGTTATTCCAATGGATGCTAGCCTTGTCATTATGGAAGGTAGTATGTTGTCGATATCTTTCTTACTCCAATGGATGGTAGCCTTGTCATTATGGAGGGTAGTCTAATGTCGAGATTTTCGTAACTCTCAGGAATGGTAGGCTTGTCATTATGGAAGTTAATGTGTTGTTGATATTTTTGTTATTCCAATGGATGGTAGCCTTGTCATTATGGAAGGTAGTCTGTTGTCGAGATTTTATTTACTGCAATGGATGGTAGCCTTTTCATTATGGAAGGTAGTATTTGTTGTGATTTCAGTTACTCCAATGGATGGTAGCCTTAGCAATAAGGACGGTAGTATGTTGTTCAGATTTTTGGTACTCAATGGATAATAGACTTGTCATTATGGAAGGTAGTCAATTGTCGTGATTTTTGTTACTCTAAGGGATGGTAGCCTTGTCATTATGGAAGGTAGTGTGTTGTCGATATTTTTGTTACTCCAATGGATGGTAGCCTTGTCATTATGGAACGTAGTATGTTGTCGATATCTTTGTTACTCCAATGGATGGTGGCCTTGTCATTATGGAGAGTAGTCTGTTGTCTAGATTTTCGTTACTCTCAGGGATGGTAGCCTAGTCATTATGGAAGTTAGTGTGTTGTCGATATTTTTGTTATTCCAATGGATGGTAGCCTTGTCATTATGGAAGGTAGTTTGTTGTCGAGATTTTTGTTACTCCAATGGATGATAGAATTGTCATTATGGAAGGTAGTTTATTATCAAGATTTTTGTTACTATAATAGCTTGTAGACTTGTCATTATGGAAGGTAGTATGTTGTCGAGATTTTTGTTACTCCAATGGATGGTATCCTTGTCATTATGGAAGGTAGTATGTTGTCGATATCTTTGTTACTCCAATGGATGGTAGCCTTGTCATTATGGAGGGTAGTCTATTGTCGAGATTTTCGTAACTCTCAGGGATGGTAGGCTTGTCATTATGGAAGTTAGTGTGTTGTCAATATTTTTGTTATTCCAATGGATGGTAACCTAGTCATTATGGAAGGTAGTCAATTGTCGAGATTTTTGTTACTCTAAGGGATGGTAGCCTTGTCATTATGGAAATTAGTGTGTTGTCTATATTTTTTTTATTCCAATGGATGGTAGCCTTGTCATTATGGAAGGTAGTCTGTTGTCAAGATTTTTGTTACTACAATGGATGGTAGCCATGTCATTATGAAAGGTAGTCTATTGTCGAGATTTTTGTTACTCCATTGGACGGTAGCCTTGTCATTATGGAAGGTAGTGTGTTGTCCTGATTTTTGTTACTCCATTGGATGGTAGCCTTTTCATTATGGAAGGTAGTATGTTATCGATATCTTTCCTACTCCAATGGATGGTAGCCTAGTCATTATGGAAGGTAGTATGTTGTCGATATCTTTGTTACTCCAATGGATGGTAGCCTTGTCATTATGGAGAGTAGTATGTTGTCTAGATTTTCGTTACTCTCAGGGATGGTAGCCTTGTCATTATGGAAGGTAGTCTGTTGTCAAGATTTTTGTTACTAAAATGGATGGTAGCCTTGTCATTATGGAAGGTAGTTTGTTGTCGATATTTTTGTTACTCCAATGGATGATAGCATTGTCATTATGGAAGGTAGTCTGTTGTCAAGATTTGTTACCACAATGAATGGTAGCCTTGTCATTATGGAAGGTAGTTTTGTTGTCGATATTTTTGTTACTCCAATGGATGATAGCATTGTCATTATGGGAGGTAGTTTATTATCAAGATTTTTGTTACTATAATAGCTTGTAGACTTGTCATTATGGAAGGTAGTATGTTGTCGAGATTTTTGTTACTCCAATGGATGGTATCCTTGTCATTATGGAAGGTAGTTTATTGTCGAGATTTTTGACACTACTATGGATGGTAGCCTTGTCATTATGGAAGGTAGTCTATTGTCGATATTTTTGTTATTCTAATGGATGGTAGCCTTGTCATTATGGAAGGTAGTATGTTGTCGATATCTTTGTTACTCCAATGGATGGTAGCCTTGTCATTATGGAGGGTAGTCTATTGTCGAGATTTTCGTAACTCTCAGGGATGATAGGCTTGTCATTATGGAAGTTAGTGTGTTGTCGATATTTTTGTTATTCCAATGGATGGTAGCCTAGTCATTATGGAAGGTAGTCAATTGTCGAGATTTTTGTTACTCTAAGGGATGGTAGCCTTGTCATTATGGAAATTAGTGTGTTGTCTATATTTTTTTTATTCCAATGGATGGTAGCCTTGTCATTATGGAAGGTAGTCTGTTGTCAAGATTTTTGTTACTACAATGGATGGTACCCATGTCATTATGAAAGGTAGTCTATTTTCGAGATTTTTGTTACTCCATTGGACGGTAGCCTTGTCATTATGGAAGGTAGTCTGTTGTCAAGATTTTTGATACTCCATTGGATGGTAGCCTTTTCATTATGGAAGGTAGTATGTTATCAATATCTTTCCTACTCCAATGGATGGTAGCCTAGTCATTATGGAAGGTAGTATGTTGTCGATATCTTTGTTACTCCAATGGATGGTAGCCTTGTCATTATGGAGGGTAGTCTGTTGTCGAGATTTTCGTTACTCTCAGGGATGGTAGCCTTGTCATTATGGAAGTTAGTGTGTTATCGATATTTTTGTTATTCCAATGGATGGCAGCCTTGTCATTATGGAAGGTAGTCTGTTGTCGAGATTTTTGTTACTACAATGGATGATAGCCATGTCATTATGGAAGGTAGTCTGTTGTCATGATTTTTGTTACTCTAAGGGATGGTAGCCTTGTCATTATGGAAGGTAGTATGTTGTCGATATCTTTGTTACTCCAATGGATGGTAGCCTTGTCATTATGGAAGGTAGTCTGTTGTCGAGATTTTCGTTACTCTTAGGGATGGTAACCTTGTCATTATGGAAGTTAGTGTGTTGTCGATATTTTTGTTATTCCAATGGATGGTAGCCTTGTCATTATGGAAGGTAGTCTGTTGTCGAGATTTTTGTTACTGCAATGGATGGTAGCCGTGTCATTATGGAAGGTAGTATTCGTTGTGATTTCAGTTACTCCAATGGATGGTAGCCTTATCAATAAGGACGGTAGTATGTTCTTCAGATTTTTGGTACTCAATGGATGGTAGACTTGTCATTATAGAAGGTAGTCAATTGTCATGATTTTTGTTACTCTAAGGGATGGTAGCCTTTTCATTATGGAAGGTAGTGTGTTGTCGATATTTTTGTTACTCCAATGGATGGTAGCCTTGTCATTATGGAACGTAGTATGTTATCGATATCTTTGTTACTCCAATGGATGGTAGCCTTGTCATTATGGAGAGTAGTATGTTGTCTAGATTTTCGTTACTCTCAGGGATGGTAGCCTTGTCATTATGGAAGGTAGTCTGTTGTCAAGATTTTTGTTACAACAATGGATGGTAGCCTTGTCATTATGGAAGGTAGTTTGTTGTCGATATTTTTGTTACTCCAATGGATGATAGCATTGTCA
Source organism: Vicia faba (assembly GCA_948472305.1). Taxonomy (NCBI): domain Eukaryota; kingdom Viridiplantae; phylum Streptophyta; class Magnoliopsida; order Fabales; family Fabaceae; genus Vicia; species Vicia faba. Next base: position 535,857,162 of record OX451741.1, read on the forward strand.
TTATGGAAGGTAGTTTATTATCAAGATTTTTGTTACTATAATAACTTGTAGACTTGTCATTATGGAAGGTAGTATGTTGTCGAGATTTTTGTTACTCCAATGGATGGTATCCTTGTCATTATGGAGGGTAGTTTATTGTCGAGATTTTTGACACTACAATGGATGGGAGCCTTGTCATTATGGAAGGTAGTCTGTTGTCGATATTTTTGTTATTCCAATGGATGCTAGCCTTGTCATTATGGAAGGTAGTATGTTGTCGATATCTTTGTTACTCCAATGGATGGTAGCCTTGTCATTATGGAGGGTAGTCTAATGTCGAGATTTTCGTAACTCTCAGGGATGGTAAGCTTGTCATTATGGAAATTAGTGTGTTGTCTATATTTTTTTTATTCCAATGGATGGTAGCCTTGTCATTATGGAAGGTAGTCTGTTGCTAAGATTTTTGTTACTACAATGGATGGTAGCCATGTCATTAAGAAAGGTATTATATTGTCGAGATTTTTGTTACTCCATTGGACGGTAGCCTTGTCATTATGGAAAGTAGTTTGTTGTCGTGATTTTTGTTAATCCATTGGATGGTAGCCTTTTCATTATGGAAGGTAGTATGTTATCGATATCTTTCTTACTCCAATGGATGGTAGCCTAGTCATATTATTGAAGGTAGTCTGTTGTCGAGATTTTTGTTGTTCCAATGGATGGTAGCCTTGTCATTATGGAAGGTAGTCTGTTGTCGTGATTTTTATTAATCCAATGGATGGTATCCTTATCATTATGGAAGGTAGTATGTTGTCGATATCTTTGTTACTTCAATGGATGGTAGCCTTTTCATTATGGAAGTTAGTATGTTGTCGATATCTTTGTTACTCCAATGGATGGTAGCCTTGTCATAATGGGGAGTAGTCTGTTGTCTAGATTTTGGTTACTCTCAGGGATGGTAGCCTTCTCATTATGGAAGTTAGTGTGTTGTCGATATTTTTGTTATTCCAATGGATGGTAGCCTTGTCATTATGGAGAGTAGTCTGTTGTCGAGATTTTCGTTACTCTCAGGGATGGTAGCCTTGTCATTATGGAAGTTAGTATGTTGTCGATATTTTTGTTATTCCAAAGGATGGTAGCCTTGTCATTATGGAAGGTAGTCTTTTGTCGAGAGTTTTGTTACTCCAATGGATGATAGCATTGTCATTATGGAAGGTAGTTTATTATCAAGATTTTTGTTACTATAATAACTTGTAGACTTGTCATTATGGAATGTAGTATGTTGTCGAGATTTTTGTTACTCCAATGGATGGTATCCTTGTCATTATGGAAGGTAGTTTATTGTCGAGATTTTTGACACTACAATGGATGGGAGCCTTGTCATTATGGAAGGTAGTCTGTTGTCGATATTTTTGTTATTCCAATGGATGCTAGCCTTGTCATTATGGAAGGTAGTATGTTGTCGATATCTTTCTTACTCCAATGGATGGTAGCCTTGTCATTATGGAAGGTAGTCTGTTGTCAAGATTTTTGTTACTCTAAGGGATGGTAGCCTTGTAATTATGGAACGTAGTCTTTTGTCGAGATTTTTTTCATTCCAATGGACGGTAGCCTTGTCATTATGAAAGGTAGTCTATTGTCGAGATTTTAGTTACTATAATAGATTGTAGACTTGTCATTATGGAAGGTAGTATGTTGTCGAGATATTTGTTACTCCTATGGATGGTAGCCTTGTCATTATTGAAGATAGTCCGTTGTCCAGATTTTTGTTAAAACAATTGATGGTAGCCTTGTCATTATAGAAGGTAGTATGTTGTCGATATCTTTGTTACTCCAATGGATGGTATCCTTGTCATTATGGAGGGTAGTCTGTTGTCGAGATTTTCGTTACTCTCAGGGATGGTAGCCATGTCATTATGGAAGTTAGTGTGTTGTCGATATTTTTGTTTTTCCAATGGATGGTAGCCTTGTCATTATGGAAGGTAGTCTGTTGTCGAGATTTTTGTTACTCAAATGGATGATAGCCTTGTCATTATGGAAGGTAGTCTGTTGTCATGATTTTTGTTAATCTAAGGGATGGTAGACTTGTCATTATGGAAGATAGTATGTTGTCGATATCTTTGTTACTTCGATGGATGGTAGCCTTGTCATTATGGAAGGTAGTCTGTTGTCGAGATTTTTGTTACTACAATGGATGGTAGCCTTGTCATCATGGAAGGTAGTATGTCGTTGTGATTTCAGTTACTCCAATGGACGGTAGCATTATCATTAAGGACGGTAGTCTGTTGTTCAGATTTTTGGTACTCCAATGGATGGTAGACTTGTCATTATGGAAGGTAGTTTATTGTCGATATTTTTGTTACTCCATTGGATGGTAGCCTTGTCATTATGGAAGGTAGTGTGTTGTCCAGATTTTTCATACAACAATTTATGGTAGCATTGTCATTATGGAAGTTAGTCTGGTGTCGAGATTTTTGTTACTACAATGGATGGTAGCCTTGTCATTATGGAAGGTAGTATTTCGTTGTGATTTCAGTTACTCCAATGGATGGTAGCCTTGTCATTAAGGACGGTAGTCATTTGTTCAGATTTTTGGTACACCAATGGATGGTAGACTTGTCATTATGGAAGGTAGTTTATTTTCGAGATGTTTATTACTCCATTGGATGGTAGCTTTGTCATTATGGAAGGTAGTGTGTTGTCGATTTTTTTGTTACTACAATGGATGGTAGCCTTGTCATTATGGAAGGTAGTATGTTGTCAATATCTTTGTTACTCCAATGGATGGTAGCCTTGTCATTATGGAGAGTAGTTTGTTGTCTAGATTTTGGTTACTCTCAGGGATGGTAGCCTTGTCATTATGGAAGTTACTGTGTTGTCGATATATTTGTTACTCTAATGGATGGTAGCCTTGTCATTATGGAGGGTCGTCTGTTGTCGAGATTTTTGTTACTCTCAGGGATGGTAGCCTTGTCATTATGGAAGTTAGTGTGTTGTCGATATTTTTGTTTTTCCAATGGATGGTAGCCTTGTCATTATGGAAGGTAGTCTGTTGTCGAGATTTTTGTTACTCCAATGGATGATAGCCTTGTCATTATGGAAGGTAGTCTGTTGTCATGATTTTTATTACTCTAAGGGATGGTAGCCTTATCATTATGGAAGATAGTATGTTGTCGATATCTTTGTTACTCCGATGGATAGTAGCCTTGTCATTACGGAAGGTAGTCTGTTGTCGAGATTTTTGTTACTACAATGGATGGTAGCCTTGTCATTATGGAAGGTAGTATGTCGTTGTTATTTCAGTTACTCCAATTTTTAGTAGCCTTGTCATTATGGAAGGTAGTCTGTTGTTCAGATTTTTGGTACTCCAATGGATGGTAGACTTGTCATTATGGAAGGTAGTTTATTGTCGATATTTTTGTTACTCCATTGGATGGTAGCCTTGTCATTATGAAAGGTAGTGCGTTGTCCAGATTTTTGATACAACAATTTATGGTAGCATTGTCATTATGGAAGTTAGTCTGGTGTCGAGATTTTTGTTACTACAATGGATTTTAGCCTTGTCATTATGGAAGGTAGTATGTCGCTGTGATTTCAGTTACTCCAATGGATGGTAGCCTTGTCATTAAGGACGGTAGTCTGTTGTTCATATTTTTGGTACTCCAATGGATGGTAGACTTGTCATTATGGAAGGCAGTTTATTGTCGAGATTTTTGTTACTCCATTGGATGGTAGCCTTGTCATTATGGAAGGTAGTATGTTGTCGATATCTTTGTTACTGCAATGGATGGTAGCCTTGTCATTATGGAGAGTAGTTTGTTGTCGAGATTTTGGTTACTCTCAAGGATGGTAGCCTTGTCATTATGGAAGGTAGTCTGTTGTCGAGATTTTTGTTACTCCAATGGATGATATCATTGTCATTATGGAAGGTAGTTTATTGTCGAGATTTTTGTTACTTTAATAGATTTTAGACTTGTCATTATGGAAGGTAGTCTGTTGTCGAGATTTTTGTTACTTCAATGGATTGTAGCCTTGTCGTTATGGACGATAGTTTATTATCGATATCTTTGTTACTCCAAAGGATGGTAGTCTAGTCATTATGGAAGATAGTCTGTTGTCGAGATTTTTGTTACTCCAATGGATGGTATTCTTGTCATTATGGAAGGTAGTATGTTGTCGATATCTTTGTTACTCCAATGGATGGTAGCCTTGTCATTATGGAAGGTAGTCTGTTGTCGTGATTTTTGTTACTCCATTGTATGGTAGACTTTTCATTATGGAAGGTAGTATGTTATCGATATATTTCTTACTCTAATGGATGGTAGCCTAGTCATTATTGAAGGCAGTTTGTTGTCGAGATTTTTGTTGTTCCAATAGATGGTAGCCTTGTCATTATGGAAGGTAGTTTGTTGTCGTGATTTTTGTTAATCCAATGGATGGTATCCTCGTCATTATGGAAGGTAGTATGTTGTCGATATCTTTGTTACTCCAATGGATGGTAGCCTTGTCATTATGAAGGGTAGTCTGTTGTCGAGATTTTCGTTACTCTCAGGGATGGTAGCCTTGTCATTATGGAAGGTAGTGTGTTATCGATATTTTTGTTATTCCAATGGATGGTAGCCTTGTCATTATCGAAGGTAGTCTGTTGTCATGATTTTTGTTACTCTAAGGGATGGTAGCCTTGTCATTATGGAAGGTAGTATGTTGTCGATATCTTTGTTACTCCAATGGATGGTAGCCTTGTCATTATGGAAGGTAGTCAGTTGTCGAGATTTTTGTTACTCTAAGGTATGGTAGCCTTGTCATTATGGAATGTAGTCTTTTTGCGAGATTTTTGTCATTCCAATGGACGGTAGCCTTTTCATTATGAAAGGTAGTCTATTGTCGAGATTTTAGTTACTATAATAGATTGTAGACTTGTCATTATGGAAGGTAGTATGTTATCGAGATTTTTGTTACTCCAATGGATGGTAGCCTTGTCATTATGGAAGGTAGTTTGTTGTCCATATTTTTGTTTCAACAATTGATGGTAGCCTAGTCATTATGGAAGGTAGTATGTTGTCGATATCTTTGTTACTCCAATGGATGGTTGCCTTGTCATTATGGAGGGTAGTCTGTTGTCGAGATTTTCGTTACTCTCAGGGATGGTAGCCTTGTCATTATGGAAGGTAGTCTGTTGTCATGATTTTTGTTACTCTAAGGGATGGTATTCTTGTCATTATGGAAGGTAGTATGTTGTCGATATCTTTGTTACTCCAATGGATGGTAGCCTTGTCATTATGGAAGGTAGTCTGTTGTCGTGATTTTTGTTACTCCATTGTATGGTAGACTTTTCATTATGGAAGGTAGTATGTTATCGATATATTTCTTACTCCAATGGATGGTAGCCTAGTCATTATTGAAGGCAGTTTGTTGTCGAGATTTTTGTTGTTCCAATGGATGGTAGCCTTGTCATTATGGAAGGTAGTTTGTTGTCGTGATTTTTGTTATTCCAATGGACGGTAGCCTTGTCATTATGAAAGGTAGTCTATTGTTGAGATTTTTGTTACTATAATAGATTGTAGACTTGTCATTATGGAAGGTAGTATGTTGTCGAGATTTTTGTTACTCCAATGGATGATAGCCTTGTCATTATGGAAGGTAGTCTGTTGTCATGATTTTTGTTACTCTAAGGGATGGTAGCCTTGTCATTATGGAAGATAGTATGTTTTCGATATCTTTGTTACTCCGATGGATAGTAGCCTTGTCATTACGGAAGGTAGTCTGTTGTCGAGATTTTTGTTACTACAATGGATGGTAGCCTTGTCATTATGGAAGGTAGTATGTCGTTGTTATTTCAGTTACTCCAATTGTTGGTAGCCTTGTCATTATGGAAGGTAGTCTGTTGTTCAGATTTTTGGTACTCCAATGGATGGTAGACTTGTCATTATGGAAGGTAGTTTATTGTCGATATTTTTGTTACTCCATTGGATGGTAGCCTTGTCATTATGAAAGGTAGTGCGTTGTCCAGATTTTTGATACAACAATTTATGGTAGCATTGTCATTATGGAAGTTAGTCTGGTGTCGAGATTTTTGTTACTACAATGGATTTTAGCCTTGTTATTATGGAAGGTAGTATGTCGCTGTGATTTCAGTTACTCCAATGGATGGTAGCCTTGTCATTAAGGACGGTAGTCTGTTGTTCATATTTTTGGTACTCCAATGGATGGTAGACTTGTCATTATGGAAGGTAGTTTATTGTCGAGATTTTTGTTACTCCATTGGATGGTAGCCTTGTCCTTATGGAAGGTAGTATGTTGTCGATATCTTTGTTACTGCAATGGATGGTAGCCTTGTCATTATGGAGAGTAGTTTGTTGTCGAGATTTTGGTTACTCTCAAGGATGGTAGCCTTGTCATTATGGAAGGTAGTCTGTTGTCGAGATTTTTGTTACTCCAATGGATGATATCATTGTCATTATGGAAGGTAGTTTATTGTCGAGATTTTTGTTACTTTAATAGATTTTAGACTTGTCATTATGGAAGGTAGTCTGTTGTCGAGATTTTTGTTACTTCAATGGATTGTAGCCTTGTCGTTATGGACGATAGTTTGTTATCGATATCTTTGTTACTCCAAAGGATGGTAGTCTAGTCATTATGGAAGATAGTCTGTTGTCGAGATTTTTGTTACTCCAATGGATGGTATTCTTGTCATTATGGAAGGTAGTATGTTATCGATATCTTTGTTACTCCAATGGATGGTAGGCTTGTCATTATGGAAGGTAGTCTGTTGTCGTGATTTTTGTTACTCCATTGTATGGTAGACTTTTCATTATGGAAGGTAGTATGTTATCGATATATTTCTTACTCCAATGGATGGTAGCCTAGTCATTATTGAAGGTAGTTTGTTGTCGAGATTTTTGTTGTTCCAATGGATGGTAACCTTGTCATTATGGAAGGTAGTTTGTTGTCGTGATTTTTGTTAATCCAATGGATGGTATCCTTGTCATTATGGAAGGTAGTATGTTGTCGATATCTTTGTTACTCCAATGGATGGTAGCCTTGTCATTATGAAGGGTAGTCTGTTGTCGAGATTTTCGTTACTCTCAGGGATGGTAGCCTTGTCATTATGGAAGGTAGTGTGTTATCGATATTTTTGTTATTCCAATGGATGGTAGGCTTGTCATTATCGAAGGTAGTCTGTTGTCATGATTTTTGTTACTCTAAGGGATGGTAGCCTTGTCATTATGGAAGGTAGTCAGTTGTCGAGATTTTTGTTAGTCTAAGGGATGGTAGCCTTGTCATTATGGAATGTAGTCTTTTTGCGAGATTTTTGTCATTCCAATGGACGGTAGCCTTTTCATTATGAAAGGTAGTCTATTGTCGAGATTTTAGTTACTATAATAGATTGTAGACTTGTCATTATGGAAGGTAGTATGTTATCGAGATTTTTGTTACTCCAATGGATGGTAGCCTTGTCATTATGGAAGGTAGTTTGTTGTCCATATTTTTGTTTCAACAATTGATGGTAGCCTAGTCATTATGGAAGGTAGTATGTTGTTGATATCTTTGTTACTCCAATGGATGGTAGCCTTGTCATTATGGAGGGTAGTCTGTTGTCGAGATTTTCGTTACTCTCAGGGATGGTAGCCTTGTCATTATTGAAGTTAGTGTCTTGTCGATATTTTTGTTATTCCAATGGATGGTAGCCTTGTCATTATGGAAAATAGTATGTTGTCGAGATTTTTGTTACTTCAATGGATGATAGCCTTGTCATTATAGAAGGTAGTATGTTGTCATGATTTTTGTTACTCTAAGGGATGGTAGCCTTTTCATTATGGAAGGTAGTATGTTGTCGATATCTTTGTTACTCCAATGGATGGTAGCCTTGTCATTATGGGAGGTAGTCTGTTGTCGATATTTTTGTTACTCTAAGGGATTGTAGCCTTGTCATTATGGAACGTTGACTGTTGTCGAGATTTTTGTTATTCCAATGGACGGTAGCCTTGTCATTATGAAAGGTAGTCTATTTTTGAGATTTTTGTTACTATAATAGATTGTAGACTTGTCATTATGGAAGGTAGTATGTTGTCGAGATTTTTGTTACTCCAATGGATGATAGCCTTGTCATTATGGAAGGTAGTTTGTTGTCCATATTTTTGTTTCAACAATTGATGGTAGCCTAGTCATTATGGAAGGTAGTATGTTGTGGATATCTTTGTTACTCCAATGGATGGTAGCCTTGTCATTATGGAGGGTAGTCTGTTGTCGAGATTTTCGTTACTCTCAGGGATGGTAGCCTTGTCATTATTGAAGTTAGTGTCTTGTCGATATTTTTGTTATTCCAATGGATGGTAGCCTTGTAATTATGGAAAATAGTATGTTGTCGAGATTTTTGTTACTTCAATGGATGATAGCCTTGTCATTATAGAAGGTAGTATGTTGTCATGATTTTTGTTACTCTAAGGGATGGTAGCCTTGTCATTATGGAAGGTAGTATGTTGTCGATATCTTTGTTACTCCAATGGATGGTAGCCTTGTCATTATGGAAGGTAGTCTGTTGTCGAGATTTTTGTTACTCTAAGGGATTGTAGCCATGTCATTATGGAACGTTGACTGTTGTCGAGATTTTTGTTATTCCAATGGACGGTAGCCTTGTCATTATGAAAGGTAGTCTATTGTTGAGATTTTTGTTACTATAATAGATTGTAGACTTGTCATTATGGAAGGTAGTAGGTTGTCGAGATTTTTGTTACTCTAATGGATGATAGCCTTGTCATTATGGAAGGTAGTCTGTTGTCATGATTTTTGTTACTCTAAGGGATGGTATTCTTGTCATTATGGAAGGTAGTATGTTGTCGATATCTTTGTTACTCCAATGGATGGTAGCCTTGTCATTATGGAAGGTAGTCTGTTGTCGTGATGTTTGTTACTCCATTGTATGGTAGACTTTTCATTATGGAAGGTAGTATGTTATCGATATATTTCTTACTCCAATGGATGGTAGCCTAGTCATTATTGAAGGCAGTCTGTTGTCGAGATTTTTGTTGTTCCAATGGATGGTAGCCTTGTCATTATGGAAGGTAGTTTGTTGTCGTGATTTTTATTAATCCAATGGATGGTATCCTCGTCATTATGGAAGGTAGTATATTGTTGAGATTTTTGTTACTATAATAGATTGTAGACTTGTCATTATGGAAGGTAGTAGGTTGTCGAGATTTTTGTTACTCTAATGGATGATAGCCTTGTCATTATGGAAGGTAGTCTGTTGTCATGATTTTTGTTACTCTAAGGGATGGTATTCTTGTCATTATGGAGGGTAGTATGTTGTCGATATCTTTGTTACTCCAATGGATGGTAGCCTTGTCATTATGGAAGGTAGTCTGTTGTCGTGATTTTTGTTACTCCATTGTATGGTAGACTTTTCATTATGGAAGGTAGTATGTTATCGATATATTTCTTACTCCAATGGATGGTAGCCTAGTCATTATTGAAGGCAGTTTGTTGTCGAGATTTTTGTTGTTCCAATGGATGGTAGCCTTGTCATTATGGAAGGTAGTTTGTTGTCGTGATTTTTGTTACTCCAATGGATGGTAGCCTTGTCATTATGGAAGGTAGTTTGTTGTCCATATTTTTGTTTCAACAATTGATGGTAGCCTAGTCATTATGGAAGGTAGTATGTTGTTGATATCTTTGTTACTCCAATGGATGGTAGCCTTGTCATTATGGAGGGTAGTCTGTTGTCGAGATTTTCGTTACTCTCAGGGATGGTAGCCTTGTCATTATTGAAGTTAGTGTCTTGTCGATATTTTTGTTATTCCAATGGATGGTAGCCTTGTCATTATGGAAAATAGTATGTTGTCGAGATTTTTGTTACTTCAATGGATGATAGCCTTGTCATTATAGAAGGTAGTATGTTGTCATGATTTTTGTTACTCTAAGGGATGGTAGCCTTTTCATTATGGAAGGTAGTATGTTGTCGATATCTTTGTTACTCCAATGGATGGTAGCCTTGTCATTATGGGAGGTAGTCTGTTGTCGATATTTTTGTTACTCTAAGGGATTGTAGCCTTGTCATTATGGAACGTTGACTGTTGTCGAGATTTTTGTTATTCCAATGGACGGTAGCCTTGTCATTATGAAAGGTAGTCTATTTTTGAGATTTTTGTTACTATAATAGATTGTAGACTTGTCATTATGGAAGGTAGTATGTTGTCGAGATTTTTGTTACTCCAATGGATGATAGCCTTGTCATTATGGAAGGTAGTTTGTTGTCCATATTTTTGTTTCAACAATTGATGGTAGCCTAGTCATTATGGAAGGTAGTATGTTGTGGATATCTTTGTTACTCCAATGGATGGTAGCCTTATCATTATGGAGGGTAGTCTGTTGTCGAGATTTTCGTTACTCTCAGGGATGGTAGCCTTGTCATTATTGAAGTTAGTGTCTTGTCGATATTTTTGTTATTCCAATGGATGGTAGCCTTGTAATTATGGAAAATAGTATGTTGTCGAGATTTTTGTTACTTCAATGGATGATAGCCTTGTCATTATAGAAGGTAGTATGTTGTCATGATTTTTGTTACTCTAAGGGATGGTAGCCTTGTCATTATGGAAGGTAGTATGTTGTCGATATCTTTGTTACTCCAATGGATGGTAGCCTTGTCATTATGGAAGGTAGTCTGTTGTCGAGATTTTTGTTACTCTAAGGGATTGTAGCCATGTCATTATGGAACGTTGACTGTTGTCGAGATTTTTGTTATTCCAATGGACGGTAGCCTTGTCATTATGAAAGGTAGTCTATTGTTGAGATTTTTGTTACTATAATAGATTGTAGACTTGTCATTATGGAAGGTAGTAGGTTGTCGAGATTTTTGTTACTCTAATGGATGATAGCCTTGTCATTATGGAAGGTAGTCTGTTGTCATGATTTTTGTTACTCTAAGGGATGGTATTCTTGTCATTATGGAAGGTAGTATGTTGTCGATATCTTTGTTACTCCAATGGATGGTAGCCTTGTCATTATGGAAGGTAGTCTGTTGTCGTGATGTTTGTTACTCCATTGTATGGTAGACTTTTCATTATGGAAGGTAGTATGTTATCGATATATTTCTTACTCCAATGGATGGTAGCCTAGTCATTATAGAAGGCAGTCTGTTGTCGAGATTTTTGTTGTTCCAATGGATGGTAGCCTTGTCATTATGGAAGGTAGTTTGTTGTCGTGATTTTTATTAATCCAATGGATGGTATCCTCGTCATTATGGAAGGTAGTATATTGTTGAGATTTTTGTTACTATAATAGATTGTAGACTTGTCATTATGGAAGGTAGTAGGTTGTCGAGATTTTTGTTACTCTAATGGATGATAGCCTTGTCATTATGGAAGGTAGTCTGTTGTCATGATTTTTGTTACTCTAAGGGATGGTATTCTTGTCATTATGGAGGGTAGTATGTTGTCGATATCTTTGTTACTCCAATGGATGGTAGCCTTGTCATTATGGAAGGTAGTCTGTTGTCGTGATTTTTGTTACTCCATTGTATGGTAGACTTTTCATTATGGAAGGTAGTATGTTATCGATATATTTCTTACTCCAATGGATGGTAGCCTAGTCATTATTGAAGGCAGTTTGTTGTCGAGATTTTTGTTGTTCCAATGGATGGTAGCCTTGTCATTATGGAAGGTAGTTTGTTGTCGTGATTTTTGTTACTCCAATGGATGGTAGCCTTGTCATTATGGAAGGTAGTTTGTTGTCCATATTTTTGTTTCAACAATTGATGGTAGCCTAGTCATTATGGAAGGTAGTATGTTGTTGATATCTTTGTTACTCCAATGGATGGTAGCCTTGTCATTATGGAGGGTAGTCTGTTGTCGAGATTTTCGTTACTCTCAGGGATGGTAGCCTTGTCATTATTGAAGTTAGTGTCTTGTCGATATTTTTGTTATTCCAATGGATGGTAGCCTTGTCATTATGGAAAATAGTATGTTGTCGAGATTTTTGTTACTTCAATGGATGATAGCCTTGTCATTATAGAAGGTAGTATGTTGTCATGATTTTTGTTACTCTAAGGGATGGTAGCCTTTTCATTATGGAAGGTAGTATGTTGTCGATATCTTTGTTACTCCAATGGATGGTAGCCTTGTCATTATGGGAGGTAGTCTGTTGTCGATATTTTTGTTACTCTAAGGGATTGTAGCCTTGTCATTATGGAACGTTGACTGTTGTCGAGATTTTTGTTATTCCAATGGACGGTAGCCTTGTCATTATGAAAGGTAGTCTATTTTTGAGATTTTTGTTACTATAATAGATTGTAGACTTGTCATTATGGAAGGTAGTATGTTGTCGAGATTTTTGTTACTCCAATGGATGATAGCCTTGTCATTATGGAAGGTAGTCTGTTGTCATGATTTTTGTTACTCTAAGGGATGGTATTCTTGTCATTATGGAAGGTAGTATGTTGTCGATATCTTTGTTACTCCAATGGATGGTAGCCTTGTCATTATGGAAGGTAGTCTGTTGTCGTGATGTTTGTTACTCCATTGTATGGTAGACTTTTCATTATGGAAGGTAGTATGTTATCGATATATTTCTTACTCCAATGGATGGTAGCCTAGTCATTATTGAAGGCAGTCTGTTGTCGAGATTTTTGTTGTTCCAATGGATGGTAGCCTTGTCATTATGGAAGGTAGTTTGTTGTCGTGATTTTTATTAATCCAATGGATGGTATCCTCGTCATTATGGAAGGTAGTATATTGTTGAGATTTTTGTTACTATAATAGATTGTAGACTTGTCATTATGGAAGGTAGTAGGTTGTCGAGATTTTTGTTACTCTAATGGATGATAGCCTTGTCATTATGGAAGGTAGTCTGTTGTCATGATTTTTGTTACTCTAAGGGATGGTATTCTTGTCATTATGGAGGGTAGTATGTTGTCGATATCTTTGTTACTCCAATGGATGGTAGCCTTGTCATTATGGAAGGTAGTCTGTTGTCGTGATTTTTCTTACTCCATTGTATGGTAGACTTTTCATTATGGAAGGTAGTATGTTATCGATATATTTCTTACTCCAATGGATGGTAGCCTAGTCATTATTGAAGGCAGTTTGTTGTCGAGATTTTTGTTGTTCCAATGGATGGTAGCCTTGTCATTATGGAAGGTAGTTTGTTGTCGTGATTTTTGTTACTCCAATGGATGGTAGCCTTGTCATTATGGAAGGTAGTTTGTTGTCCATATTTTTGTTTCAACAATTGATGGTAGCCTAGTCATTATGGAAGGTAGTATGTTGTTGATATCTTTGTTACTCCAATGGATGGTAGCCTTGTCATTATGGAGGGTAGTCTGTTGTCGAGATTTTCGTTACTCTCAGGGATGGTAGCCTTGTCATTATTGAAGTTAGTGTCTTGTCGATATTTTTGTTATTCCAATGGATGGTAGCCTTGTCATTATGGAAAATAGTATGTTGTCGAGATTTTTGTTACTTCAATGGATGATAGCCTTGTCATTATAGAAGGTAGTATGTTGTCATGATTTTTGTTACTCTAAGGGATGGTAGCCTTTTCATTATGGAAGGTAGTATGTTGTCGATATCTTTGTTACTCCAATGGATGGTAGCCTTGTCATTATGGGAGGTAGTCTGTTGTCGATATTTTTGTTACTCTAAGGGATTGTAGCCTTGTCATTATGGAACGTTGACTGTTGTCGAGATTTTTGTTATTCCAATGGACGGTAGCCTTGTCATTATGAAAGGTAGTCTATTGTTGAGATTTTTGTTACTATAATAGATTGTAGACTTGTCATTATGGAAGGTAGTATGTTGTCGAGATTTTGGTTACTCCAATGGATGATAGCCTTGTCATTATGGAAGGTAGTTTGTTGTCCATATTTTTGTTTCAACAATTGATGGTAGCCTAGTCATTATGGAAGGTAGTATGTTGTGGATATCTTTGTTACTCCAATGGATGGTAGCCTTGTCATTATGGAGGGTAGTCTGTTGTCGAGATTTTCGTTACTCTCAGGGATGGTAGCCTTGTCATTATTGAAGTTAGTGTCTTGTCGATATTTTTGTTATTCCAATGGATGGTAGCCTTGTAATTATGGAAAATAGTATGTTGTCGAGATTTTTGTTACTTCAATGGATGATAGCCTTGTCATTATAGAAGGTAGTATGTTGTCATGATTTTTGTTACTCTAAGGGATGGAGCCTTGTCATTATGGAAGGTAGTATGTTGTCGATATCTTTGTTACTCCAATGGATGGTAGCCTTGTCATTATGAAGGGTAGTCTGTTGTCGAGATTTTCGTTACTCTCAGGGATGGTAGCCTTGTCATTATGGAAGGTAGTGTGTTATCGATATTTTTGTTATTCCAATGGATGGTAGCCTTGTCATTATCGAAGGTAGTCTGTTGTCATGATTTTTGTTACTCTAAGGGATGGTAGCCTTGTCATTATGGAAGGTAGTATGTTGTCGATATCTTTGTTACTCCAATGGATGGTAGCCTTGTCATTATGGAAGGTAGTCAGTTGTCGAGATTTTTGTTACTCTAAGGTATGGTAGCCTTGTCATTATGGAATGTAGTCTTTTTGCGAGATTTTTGTCATTCCAATGGACGGTAGCCTTTTCATTATGAAAGGTAGTCTATTGTCGAGATTTTAGTTACTATAATAGATTGTAGACTTGTCATTATGGAAGGTAGTATGTTATCGAGATTTTTGTTACTCCAATGGATGGTAGCCTTGTCATTATGGAAGGTAGTTTGTTGTCCATATTTTTGTTTCAACAATTGATGGTAGCCTAGTCATTATGGAAGGTAGTATGTTGTCGATATCTTTGTTACTCCAATGGATGGTTGCCTTGTCATTATGGAGGGTAGTCTGTTGTCGAGATTTTCGTTACTCTCAGGGATGGTAGCCTTGTCATTATAGAAGTTAGTGTCTTGTCGATATTTTTGTTATTCCAATGGATGGTAGCCTTGTCATTATGGAAAATAGTATGTTGTCGAGATTTTTGTTACTTCAATGGATGATAGCCTTGTCATTATAGAAGGTAGTATGTTGGCATGATTTTTGTTACTCTAAGGGATGGTAGCCTTGTCATTATGGAAGGTAGTATGCTGTCGATATCTTTGTTACTCCAATGGATGGTAGCCTTGTCATTATGGAAGGTAGTCTGTTGTCGAGATTTTTGTTACTCTAAGGGATTGTAGCCTTGTCATTATGGAACGTTGACTGTTGTCGAGATTTTTGTTATTCCAATGGACGGTAGCCTTGTCATTATGAAAGGTAGTCTATTGTTGAGATTTTTGTTACTATAATAGATTGTAGACTTGTCATTATGGATGGTAGTATGTTGTCGAGATTTTTGTTACTCCAATGGATGATAGCCTTGTCATTATGGAAGGTAGTCTGTTGTCATGATTTTTGTTACTCTAAGGGATGGTAGCCTTGTCATTATGGAAGATAGTATGTTTTCGATATCTTTGTTACTCCGATGGATAGTAGCCTTGTCATTACGGAAGGTAGTCTGTTGTCGAGATTTTTGTTACTACAATGGATGGTAGCCTTGTCATTATGGAAGGTAGTATGTCGTTGTTATTTCAGTTACTCCAATTGTTGGTAGCCTTGTCATTATGGAAGGTAGTCTGTTGTTCAGATTTTTGGTACTCCAATGGATGGTAGACTTGTCATTATGGAAGGTAGTTTATTGTCGATATTTTTGTTACTCCATTGGATGGTAGCCTTGTCATTATGAAAGGTAGTGCGTTGTCCAGATTTTTGATACAACAATTTATGGTAGCATTGTCATTATGGAAGTTAGTCTGGTGTCGAGATTTTTGTTACTACAATGGATTTTAGCCTTGTCATTATGGAAGGTAGTATGTCGCTGTGATTTCAGTTACTCCAATGGATGGTAGCCTTGTCATTAAGGACGGTAGTCTGTTGTTCATATTTTCGGTACTCCAATGGATGGTAGACTTGTCATTATGGAAGGTAGTTTATTGTCGAGATTTTTGTTACTCCATTGGATGGTAGCCTTGTCCTTATGGAAGGTAGTATGTTGTCGATATCTTTGTTACTGCAATGGATGGTAGCCTTGTCATTATGGAGAGTAGTTTGTTGTCGAGATTTTGGTTACTCTCAAGGATGGTAGCCTTGTCATTATGGAAGGTAGTCTGTTGTCGAGATTTTTGTTACTCCAATGGATGATATCATTGTCATTATGGAAGGTAGTTTATTGTCGAGATTTTTGTTACTTTAATAGATTTTAGACTTGTCATTTTGGAAGGTAGTCTGTTGTCGAGATTTTTGTTACTTCAATGGATTGTAGCCTTGTCGTTATGGACGATAGTTTGTTATCGATATCTTTGTTACTCCAAAGGATGGTAGTCTAGTCATTATGGAAGATAGTCTGTTGTCGAGATTTTTGTTACTCCAATGGATGGTATTCTTGTCATTATGGAAGGTAGTATGTTATCGATATCTTTGTTACTCCAATGGATGGTAGCCTTGTCATTATGGAAGGTAGTCTGTTGTCGTGATTTTTGTTACTCCATTGTATGGTAGACTTTTCATTATGGAAGGTAGTATGTTATCGATATATTTCTTACTCCAATGGATGGTAGCCTAGTCATTATTGAAGGTAGTTTGTTGTCGAGATTTTTGTTGTTCCAATGCATGGTAGCCTTGTCATTATGGAAGGAAGTTTGTTGTCGTGATTTTTGTTAATCCAATGGATGGTATCCTTGTCATTATGGAAGGTAGTATGTTGTCGATATCTTTGTTACTCCAATGGATGGTAGCCTTGTCATTATGAAGGGTAGTCTGTTGTCGAGATTTTTGTTACTCTCAGGGATGGTAGCCTTGTCATTATGGAAGGTAGTGTGTTATCGATATTTTTGTTATTCCAATGGATGGTAGGCTTGTCATTATCAAAGGTAGTCTGTTGTCATGATTTTTGTTACTCTAAGGGATGGTAGCCTTGTCATTATGGAAGGTAGTCAGTTGTCGAGATTTTTGTTAGTCTAAGGGATGGTAGCCTTGTCATTATGGAATGTAGTCTTTTTGCGAGATTTTTGTCATTCCAATGGACGGTAGCCTTTTCATTATGAAAGGTAGTCTATTGTCGAGATTTTAGTTACTATAATAGATTGTAGACTTGTCATTATGGAAGGTAGTATGTTATCGAGATTTTTGTTACTCCAATGGATGGTAGCCTTGTCATTATGGAAGGTAGTTTGTTGTCCATATTTTTGTTTCAACAATTGACGGTAGCCTAGTCATTATGGAAGGTAGTATGTTGTTGATATCTTTGTTACTCCAATGGATGGTAGCCTTGTCATTATGGAGGGTAGTCTGTTGTCGAGATTTTCGTTACTCTCAGGGATGGTAGCCTTGTCATTATTGAAGTTAGTGTCTTGTCGATATTTTTGTTATTCCAATGGATGGTAGCCTTGTCATTATGGAAAATAGTATGTTGTCGAGATTTTTGTTACTTCAATGGATGATAGCCTTGTCATTATAGAAGGTAGTATGTTGTCATGATTTTTGTTACTCTAAGGGATGGTAGCCTTTTCATTATGGAAGGTAGTATGTTGTCGATATCTTTGGTACTCCAATGGATGGTAGCCTTGTCATTATGGGAGGTAGTCTGTTGTCGATATTTTTGTTACTCTAAGGGATTGTAGCCTTGTCATTATGGAACGTTGACTGTTGTCGAGATTTTTGTTATTCCAATGGACGGTAGCCTTGTCATTATGAAAGGTAGTCTATTGTTGAGATTTTTGTTACTATAATAGATTGTAGACTTGTCATTATGGAAGGTAGTATGTTGTCGAGATTTTTGTTACTCCAATGGATGATAGCCTTGTCATTATGGAAGGTAGTTTGTTGTCCATATTTTTGTTTCAACAATTGATGGTAGCCTAGTCATTATGGAAGGTAGTATGTTGTGGATATCTTTGTTACTCCAATGGATGGTAGCCTTGTCATTATGGAGGGTAGTCTGTTGTCGAGATTTTCGTTACTCTCAGGGATGGTAGCCTTGTCATTATTGAAGTTAGTGTCTTGTCAATATTTTTGTTATTCCAATGGATGGTAGCCTTGTAATTATGGAAAATAGTATGTTGTCGAGATTTTTGTTACTTCAATGGATGATAGCCTTGTCATTATAGAAGGTAGTATGTTGTCATGATTTTTGTTACTCTAAGGGATGGTAGCCTTGTCATTATGGAAGGTAGTATGTTGTCGATATCTTTGTTACTCCAATGGATGGTAGCCTTGTCATTATGGAAGGTAGTCTGTTGTCGTGATTTTTGTTACTCCATTGTATGGTAGACTTTTCATTATGGAAGGTAGTATGTTATCGATATATTTCTTACTCCAATGGATGGTAGCCTAGTCATTATTGAAGGTAGTTTGTTGTCGAGATTTTTGTTGTTCCAATGCATGGTAGCCTTGTCATTATGGAAGGAAGTTTGTTGTCGTGATTTTTGTTAATCCAATGGATGGTATCCTTGTCATTATGGAAGGTAGTATGTTGTCGATATCTTTGTTACTCCAATGGATGGTAGCCTTGTCATTATGAAGGGTAGTCTGTTGTCGAGATTTTTGTTACTCTCAGGGATGGTAGCCTTGTCATTATGGAAGGTAGTGTGTTATCGATATTTTTGTTATTCCAATGGATGGTAGGCTTGTCATTATCAGAGGTAGTCTGTTGTCATGATTTTTGTTACTCTAAGGGATGGTAGCCTTGTCATTATGGAAGGTAGTCAGTTGTCGAGATTTTTGTTAGTCTAAGGGATGGTAGCCTTGTCATTATGGAATGTAGTCTTTTTGCGAGATTTTTGTCATTCCAATGGACGGTAGCCTTTTCATTATGAAAGGTAGTCTATTGTCGAGATTTTAGTTACTATAATAGATTGTAGACTTGTCATTATGGAAGGTAGTATGTTATCGAGATTTTTGTTACTCCAATGGATGGTAGCCTTGTCATTATGGAAGGTAGTTTGTTGTCCATATTTTTGTTTCAACAATTGACGGTAGCCTAGTCATTATGGAAGGTAGTATGTTGTTGATATCTTTGTTACTCCAATGGATGGTAGCCTTGTCATTATGGAGGGTAGTCTGTTGTCGAGATTTTCGTTACTCTCAGGGATGGTAGCCTTGTCATTATTGAAGTTAGTGTCTTGTCGATATTTTTGTTATTCCAATGGATGGTAGCCTTGTCATTATGGAAAATAGTATGTTGTCGAGATTTTTGTTACTTCAATGGATGATAGCCTTGTCATTATAGAAGGTAGTATGTTGTCATGATTTTTGTTACTCTAAGGGATGGTAGCCTTTTCATTATGGAAGGTAGTATGTTGTCGATATCTTTGGTACTCCAATGGATGGTAGCCTTGTCATTATGGGAGGTAGTCTGTTGTCGATATTTTTGTTACTCTAAGGGATTGTAGCCTTGTCATTATGGAACGTTGACTGTTGTCGAGATTTTTGTTATTCCAATGGACGGTAGCCTTGTCATTATGAAAGGTAGTCTATTGTTGAGATTTTTGTTACTATAATAGATTGTAGACTTGTCATTATGGAAGGTAGTATGTTGTCGAGATTTTTGTTACTCCAATGGATGATAGCCTTGTCATTATGGAAGGTAGTTTGTTGTCCATATTTTTGTTTCAACAATTGATGGTAGCCTAGTCATTATGGAAGGTAGTATGTTGTGGATATCTTTGTTACTCCAATGGATGGTAGCCTTGTCATTATGGAGGGTAGTCTGTTGTCGAGATTTTCGTTACTCTCAGGGATGGTAGCCTTGTCATTATTGAAGTTAGTGTCTTGTCAATATTTTTGTTATTCCAATGGATGGTAGCCTTGTAATTATGGAAAATAGTATGTTGTCGAGATTTTTGTTACTTCAATGGATGATAGCCTTGTCATTATAGAAGGTAGTATGTTGTCATGATTTTTGTTACTCTAAGGGATGGTAGCCTTGTCATTATGGAAGGTAGTATGTTGTCGATATCTTTGTTACTCCAATGGATGGTAGCCTTGACATTATGGAAGGTAGTCTGTTGTCGAGATTTTTGTTACTCTAAGGGATTGTAGCCATGTCATTATGGAACGTTGACTGTTGTCGAGATTTTTGTTATTCCAATGGACGGTAGCCTTGTCATTATGAAAGGTAGTCTATTGTTGAGATTTTTGTTACTATAATAGATTGTAGACTTGTCATTATGGAAGGTAGTAGGTTGTCGAGATTTTTGTTACTCTAATGGATGATAGCCTTGTCATTATGGAAGGTAGTCTGTTGTCATGATTTTTGTTACTCTAAGGGATGGTAGCCTTGTCATTATGGAAGATAGTATGTTGTCGATATCTTTGTTACTCCGATGGATAGTAGCCTTGTCATTACGGAAGGTAGTCTGTTGTCGAGATTTTTGTTACTACAATGGATGGTATCCTTGTCATTATGGAAGGTAGTATGTCGTTGTTATTTCAGTTACTCTAATTGTTGGTAGCCTTGTCATTATGGAAGGTAGTCTGTTGTTCAGATTTTTTGTACTCCAATGGATGGTAGACTTGTCATTATGGAAGGTAGTTTATTGTCGATATTTTTGTTACTCCATTGGATGGTAGCCTTGTCATTATGATAGGTAGTGCGTTGTCCAGATTTTTGATACAACAATTTATGGTAGCATTGTCATTATGGAAGTTAGTCTGGTGTCGAGATTTTTGTTACTACAATGGATTTTAGCCTTGTCATTATGGAAGGTAGTATGTCGCTATGATTTAAGTTAATCCAATGGATGGTAGCCTTGTCATTAAGGACGGTAGTCTGTTGTTCATATTTTGGTACTCCAATGGATGGTAGACTTGTCATTATGGAAGGCAGTTTATTGTCGAGATTTTTGTTACTCCATTGGATGGTAGCCTTGTCATTATGGAAGGTAGTATGTTGTCGATATCTTTGTTACTGCAATGGATGGTAGCCTTGTCATTATGGAGAGTAGTTTGTTGTCGAGATTTTGGTTACTCTCAAGGATGGTAGCCTTGTCATTATGGAAGGTAGTTTGTTGTCGAGATTTTTGTTACTCCAATGGATGATATCATTGTCATTGTGGAAGTTAGTTTATTGTCGAGATTTTTGTTACTTTAATAGATTTTAGACTTGTCATTATGGAAGGTAGTCTGTTGTCGAGATTTTTGTTACTTCAATGGATTGTAGCCTTGTCGTTATGGACGATAGTTTGTTATCGATATCTTTGTTACTCCAAAGGATGGTAGTCTAGTCATTATGGAAGATAGTCTGTTGTCGAGATTTTTGTTACTCCAATGGATGGTATTCTTCTCATTATGGAAGGTAGTATGTTGTCGATATCTTTGTTACTCCAATGGATGGTAGACTTGTCATTATGGAAGGTAGTCTTTTGTCGTGATTTTTGTTACTCCATTGTATGGTAGACTTTTCATTATGGAAGGTAGTATGTTATCGATATCTTTCTTACTCCAATGGATGGTAGACTTGTCATTATGGAAGGTAGTATGTTATCGAGATTTTTGTTACTCCAATGGATGGTAGCCTTGTCATTATGGAAGGTAGTTTGTTGTCCAGATTTTTGTTTCAACAATTGATGGTAGCCTTGTCATTATGGAAGGTAGTATGTTGTCGATATCTTTGTTACTCCAATGGATGGTAGCCTTGTCATTATGGAGGGTAATATGTTGTCGAGATTTTCGTTACTCACAGGGATGGTAGCCTTGTCATTATAGAAGTTAGTGTCTTGTCGATATTTTTGTTATTCCAATGGATGGTAGCCTTGTCATTATGGAAAATAGTATGTTGTCGAGATTTTTGTTACTTCAATGGATGATAGCCTTGTCATTATAGAAGGTAGTATGTTGTCATGATTTTTGTTACTCTAAGGGATGGTAGCCTTGTCATTATGGAAGGTAGTATGTTATCGATATCTTTGTTACTCCAATGGATGGTAGCCTTGTCATTATGGAAGGTAGTCTGTTGTCGAGATTTTTGTTACTCTAAGGGATTGTAGCCTTGTCATTATGGAACGTAGACTGTTGTCGAGATTTTTGTTATTCCAATGGACGGTAGCCTTGTAATTATGAAAGGTAGTCTATTGTTGAGATTTTTGTTACTATAATAGATTGTAGACTTGTCATTATGGAAGGTAGTATGTTGTCGAGATTTTTGTTACTCCAATGGAAGGTAGCCTTGTCATTATGGAAGGTAGTCTGTTGTCGAGATTTTTGTTACTACTATGGATGGTAGCCATGTCATTATGGAAGATAGTATGTCATTGTGATTTCAGTTACTCCAATCGAGGGTAGCCTTGTCATTTAGGACGGTAGTCTGTTGGTCAGATTTTTGGTACTCCAATGGATGGTAGACTTGTCATTATGGAAAGTAGTGTGTTGTCGATATCTTTGTTACTCCAATGGATGGTAGCCTTGTCATTATGGAGAGTAGTCTGTTGTCTAGATTTTGGTTACTCTCAGGGATGGTAGCCTTGTCATTATGGAAGTTAGTGTGTTGCCGATATTTTTTTTATTCCAATGGTTGGTAGCCTTGTCATTATGGAAGGTAGTCCGTTATCCAGATTTTTGTTAAAACAATTGATGGTAGCCTTGTCATTATGGAAGGTATTATGTTGTCGATATCTTTGTTACTCCAATGGATGGTAGCCTTGTCATTATGGAAGGTAGTCTGCTGTCGAGATTTTCGTTACTCTCAGGGATGGTAGCCTTGTCATTAAGGAAGTTAGTGTGTTGTCGATATTTTTGTTTTTCCAATGGATGGTAGCCTTGTCATTATGGAAGGTAGTCTGTTGTCGAGATTTTTGTTACTCCAATGGATGATAGCCTTGTCATTATGGAAGGTAGTCTGTTGTCATGATTTTTGTTACTCTCAGGGATGGTAGCCTTGTCATTATGGAAGTTAGTGTGTTGCGGATATTTTTGTTATTCCAATGGATGGTAGCCTTGTCATTATGGAAGGTAGTCTGTTATCGAGATTTTTGTTACTACATTGGATGGTAGCCTGGTCATTATGGAAGGTAGTATGTCGTTGTGATTTCAATTACTCCAGTGGACGGTAGCCTTATCATTAAGGACGGTAGTCTGTTGTTCAGATTTTTGGTTCTCCAATGGATGGTAGACTTGTCATTATGGAAGGTAGTTTAGTGTCGAGATTTTTGTTACTCCATTAGATGGTAGCCTTGTCATTATGGAAGGTAGTGTGTTGTCCAGATTTTTGATACAACAATTTATGGTAGCATTGTCATTATGGAAGTTAGTTTGGTGTCGAGATTTTTGTTACTACAATGGATGGTATCCTTGTCATTATGGAAGGTAGTATGTCATTGTGATTTCAGTTACTCCAATGGATGGTAGCCTTATCATTAAGGACGCTAGTCTGTTGTTGATATTTTTGGTACTCCAGTGGATGGTAGACTGGTCATTATGGAAGGTAGTTTATTGTCGGGATTTTTGTTACTCCATTGAATGGTAGCCTTGTCATTAAGGAAGGTAGTGTGTTGTCGATTTTTTTGTTACTCCAATGGATGGTAGCCTTGTCATTATGGAAGGTAGTATGTTGTCGATATCTTTGTTACTGCAATGGATGGTAGCCTTGTCATTATGGAGAGTCGTTTGTTGTCGAGATTTTGGTTACTCTCAGGGATGGTAGCCTTGTCATTATGGAAGTTAGTGTGTTGTCGATATTTTTGTTATTCCAATGGATGCTAGCCTTGTCACTATGGAAGGTAGTCTGTTGTCGAGATTTTTGTTACTCCAATGGATGATAGCCTTGTCATTATGGAAGGTAGTCTATTGTTGAGATTTTTGTTACTATAATAGATTGTAGACTTGTCATTATGGAAGGTAGTATGTTGTCGAGATTTTTGTTACTCCAATGGATGGTAGCCTTGTCATTATGGAAGGTAGTCTGTTGTCCAGATTTTTGTTACATCAATTTATGGTAGCCTTGCCATTATGGAAGTTAGTCTGTTGTCGAGATTTTTTTTACTACTATGGATGGTAGCCTTGTCATTATGGAAGATAGTATGTCGTTGTGATTTCAGTTACTCCAATGGATGGTAGCCTTGTCATTAAGAACGGTAGTCTGTTGGTCAGATTTTTGGTACTCCAATGGATGGTAAACTTGTCATTATGTAAGGTAGTTTATTGTCGAGATTTTTGTTACTCCATTGGATGGTAGCCTTGTCATTATGGAAGGTAGTGTGTTGTCGATATCTTTGTTACTCCAATGGATGGTAGCCTTGTCATTATGGAAGGTAGTATGTTGTCGATATCTTTATTACTCCAATGGATGGTAGCCTTGTCATTATGGAGAGTAGTCTGTTGTCTAGATTTTTGTTACTCTCAGGGATGGTAGCCTTGTCATTATGGAAGTTAGTGTGTTGCCGATATTTTTGTTATTCCAATGGATGGTAGCCTTGTCATTATGGAAGGTAGTCTGTTGTCCAGATTTTTGTTAAAACAATTGATGGTAGCCTTGTCATTATGGAAGGTAGTATGTTGTCGATATCTTTGTTACTCCAATGGATGGTAGCCTTGTCATTATGGAGGGTAGTCTGTTGTCGAGATTTTCGTTACTCTCAGGGATGGTAGCCTTGTCATTATGGAAGTTAGTGTGTTGTCGATATTTTTGTTTTTCCAATGGATGGTAGCCTTGT
The DNA here is from genome assembly GCA_948472305.1 of Vicia faba. NCBI lineage: Eukaryota > Viridiplantae > Streptophyta > Magnoliopsida > Fabales > Fabaceae > Vicia > Vicia faba. The sequence continues at coordinate 535,881,822 of OX451741.1, forward strand.
CATTATGGAAGGTAGTCTGTTGTCGAGATTTTTGTTACTCCAATGGATGATAGCCTTGTCATTATGGAAGGTAGTCTTTTGTCATGATTTTTGTTAGTCTAAGGGATGGTAGCCTTGTCATTATGGAAGGTAGTATGTTGTCGATATCTTGGTTACTCCAATGGATGGTAGCCTTGTCATTATGGAAGGTAGTCTGTTGTCGAGATTTTTGTTACTAAATTGGATGGTAGCCTTGTCATTATGGAAGGTAGTATGTTGTTGTGATTTCAGTTACTCCAATGGACGGTAGCCTTATCATTAAGGACGATAGTCTGTTGTTCATATTTTTGGTACTCCAATGTATGGTAGACTTGTCATTATGGAAGGTAGTTTATTGTCGAGATTTTTGTTACTCCATTGGATGGTAGCCTTGTCATTATGGAAGGTAGTGTGGTGTCCAGATTTTTGATACAACAATTTATGGTAGCATTGTCATTATGGAAGTTAGTCTGGTGTCGAGATTTTTGTTACTACAATGGATGGTAGCCTTGTCATTATGGAAGGTAGTATGTCATTGTGATTTCAGTTACTCCAATGGATGGTAGCCTTGTCATTAAGGACGATAGTCTGTTGTTCATATTTTTTGTACTCCAATGGATGGTAGACTTGTCATTATGGAAGGTAGTTTATTGTCGAGATTTTTGTTACTCCAATGGATGGTAGCCTTGTCATTATGGAAGGTAGTATGTTGTCGATATCTTTGTTACTCCAATGGATGGTAGCCTTGTCATTATGGAGAGTAGTCTGTTGTCTAGATATTTGTTACTCTCAGGGATGGTAGCCTTGTCATTATGGAAGTTAGTGTGTTGCCGATATTTTTGTTATTCCAATGGATGGTAGCCTTGTCATTATGGAAGGTAGTCTGTTGTCCAGATTTTTGTTAAAACAATTGATGGTAGTCTTGTAATTATGGAAGGTAGTATGTTGTCGATATCTTTGTTACTCCAATGGATGGTAGCCTAGTCATTATGGAGGGTAGTCTGTTGTCGAGATTTTCGTTACTCTCAGGGATGGTAGCCTTGTCATTATGGAAGTTAGTGTGTTGTCGATATTTTTGTTTTTCCAATGGATGGTAGCCTTGTCATTATGGAAGGTAGTCTGTTGTCGAGATTTTTGTTACTCCAATGGATGATAGCCTTGTCATTATGGAAGGTAGTCTTTTGTCATGATTTTTGTTAGTCTAAGGGATGGTAGCCTTGTCATTATGGAAGGTAGTATGTTGTCGATATCTTTGTTACTCCAATGGATGGTAGCCTTGTCATTATGGAAGGTAGTCTGTTGTCGAGATTTTTTGTTACTACATTGGATGGTAGCCTGGTCATTATGGAAGGTAGTATGTCGTTGTGATTTCAATTACTCCAGTGGACGGTAGCCTTATCATTAAGGACGGTAGTCTGTTGTTCAGATTTTTGGTACTCCAATGGATGGTAGACTTGTCATTATGGAAGGTAGTTTATTGTCGAGATTTTTGTTACTCCATTGGATGGTAGCCTTGTCATTATGGAAGGTAGTGTGTTGTCCAGATTTTTGATACAACAATTTATGGTAGCATTGTCATTATGGAAGTTAGTCTGGTGTCGAGATTTTTGTTACTACAATGGATGGTAGCCTTGTCATTATGGAAGGTAGTATGTCATTGTGATTTCAGTTACTCCAATGGATGGTAGCCTTATCATTAAGGACGCTAGTCTGTTGTTCATATTTTTGGTACTCCAATGGATGGTAGACTTGTCATTATGGAAGGTAGTTTATTGTCGAGATTTTTGTTACTCCATTGGATGGTAGCCTTGTCATTAAGGAAGGTAGTGTGTTGTCGATTTTTTTGTTACTCCAATGGATGGTAGCCTTGTCATTATGGAAGGTAGTATGTTGTCGATATCTTTGTTACTGCAATGGATGGTAGCCTTGTCATTATGGAGAGTAGTTTGTTGTCGAGATTTTGGTTACTCTCAGGGATGGTAGCCTTGTCATTATGGAAGTTAGTGTGTTGTCGATATTTTTGTTATTCCAATGGATGGTAGCCTTGTCACTATGGAAGGTAGTCTGTTGTCGAGATTTTTGTTACTCCAATGGATGATAGCATTGTCATTATGGAAGGTAGTCTATTGTTGAGATTTTTGTTACTATAATAGATTGTAGACTTGTCATTATGGAAGGTAGTATGTTGTCGAGATTTTTGTTACTCCAATGGATGGTAGCCTTGTCATTATGGAAGGTAGTCTGTTGTCCAGATTTGTCTTACATCAATTTATGGTAGCCTTGCCATTATGGAAGTTAGTCTGTTGTCGAGATTTTTGTTACTACTATGGATGGTAGCCTTGTCATTATGGAAGATAGTATGTCGTTGTGATTTCAGTTACTCCAATGGATGGTAGCCTTGTCATTAAGGACAGTAGTCTGTTGGTCAGAGTTTGGTACTCCAATGGATGGTAGACTTGTCATTATGGTCGGTAGTTTATTGTCGAGATTTTTGTTACTCCATTGGATGGTAGCCTTGTCATTATGGAAGGTAGTGTGTTGTCGATTTTTTTGTTACTCCAATGGATGGTAGCCTTGTCATTATGGAAGGTAGTATGTTGTCGATATCTTTGTTACTCCAATGGATGGTAGCCTTGTCATTATGGAGAGTAGTCTGTTGTCTAGATTTTTGTTACTCTCAGGGATGGTAGCCTTATCATTATGGAAGTTAGTGTGTTGCCGATATTTTTGTTATTCTAATGGATGGTAGCCTTGTCATTATGGAAAGTAGTCTGTTGTCCAGATTTTTGTGAAAACAATTGATGGTAGCCTTGTCATTATGGAAGGTAGTATGTTGTCGATAACTTTGTTACTCCAATGGATGGTAGCCTTGTCATTATGGAGGGTAGTCTGTTGTCGAGATTTTCGTTACTCTCAGGGATGGTAGCCTTGTCATTATGGAAGTTAGTGTGTTGTCGATATTTTTGTTTTTCCAATGCATGGTAGCCTTGTCATTATGGAAGGTAGTCTGTTGTCGAGATTTTTGTTACTCCAATGGATGATAGCCTTGTCATTATGGAAGGTAGTCTTTTGTCATGATTTTTGTTAGTCTAAGGGATGGTAGCCTTGTCATTATGGAAGGTAGTATGTTGTCGATATCTTGGTTACTCCAATGGATGGTAGCCTTGTCATTATGGAAGGTAGTCGGTTGTCGAGATTTTTGTTACTAAATTGGATGGTAGCCTTGTCATTATGGAAGGTAGTATGTCGTTGTGATTTCAGTTACTCCAATGGACGGTAGCCTTATCATTAAGGACGATAGTCTGTTGTTCATATTTTTGGTACTCCAATGTATGGTAGACTTGTCATTATGGAAGGTAGTTTATTGTCGAGATTTTTGTTACTCCATTGGATGGTAGCCTTGTCATTATGGAAGGTAGTGTGTTGTCCAGATTTTTGATACACTAATTTATGGTAGCATTGTCATTATGGAAGTTAGTCTGGTGTCGAGATTTTTGTTACTACAATGGATGGTAGCCTTGTCATTATGGAAGGTAGTATGTCATTGTGATTTCAGTTACTCCAATGGATGGTAGCCTTGTCATTAAGGACGATAGTCTGTTGTTCATATTTTTTGTACTCCAATGGATGGCAGACTTGTCATTATGGAAGGTAGTTTATTGTCGAGATTTTTGTTACTCCAATGGATGGTAGCCTTGTCATTATGGAAGGTAGTATGTTGTCGATATCTTTGTTACTCCAATGGATGGTAGCCTTGTCATTATGGAGAGTAGTCTGTTGTCTAGATTTTTGTTACTCTCAGGGATGGTAGCCTTGTCATTATGGAAGTTAGTGTGTTGCCGATATTTTTGTTATTCCAATGGATGGTAGCCTTGTCATTATGGAAGGTAGTCTGTTGTCCATATTTTTGTTAAAATAATTGATGGTAGCCTTGTCATTATGGAAGGTAGTATGTTGTCGATATCTTTGTTACTCCAATGGATGGTAGCCTTGTCATTATGGAGGGTAGTCTGTTGTCGAGATTTTCGTTACTCTCAGGGATGGTAGCCTTGTCATTATGGAAGTTAGTGTGTTGTCGATATTTTTGTTTTTCTAATGGATGGTAGCCTTGTCATTATGGAAGGTAGTCTGTTGTCGAGATTTTTGTTACTCCAATGGATGATAGCCTTGTCATTATGGAAGGTAGTCTTTTGTCATGATTTTTGTTAGTCTAAGGGATGGTAGCCTTGTCATTATGGAAGGTAGTATGTTGTCGATATCTTTGTTACTCCAATGGATGGTAGCCTTGTCATTATGGAAGGTAGTCTGTTGTTGAGATTTTTTGTTACTACATTGGATGGTAGCCTGGTCATTATGGAAGGTAGTATGTCGTTGTGATTTCAATTACTCCAGTGGACGGTAGCCTTATCATTAAGGACGGTAGTCTGTTGTTCAGATTTTTGGTACTCCAATGGATGGTAGACTTGTCATTATGGAAGGTAGTTTATTGTCGAGATTTTTGTTACTCCATTGGATGGTAGCCTTGTCATTATGGAAGGTAGTGTGTTGTCCAGATTTTTGATACAACAATTTATGGTAGCATTGTCATTATGAAAGTTAGTCTGGTATCGAGATTTTTGTTACTACAATGGATGGTAGCCTTGTCATTATGGAAGGTAGTATGTCATTGTGATTTCAGTTACTCCAATGGATGGTAGCCTTATCATTAAGGACGCTAGTCTGTTGTTCATATTTTTGGTACTCCAATGGATGGTAGACTTGTCATTATGGAAGGTAGTTTATTGTCGAGATTTTTGTTACTCCATTGGATGGTAGCCTTGTCATTAAGGAAAGTAGTGTGTTGTCGATTTTTTTGTTACTCCAATGGATGGTAGCCTTGTCATTATGGAAGGTAGTATGTTGTCGATATCTTTGTTACTGCATTGGATGGTAGCCTTGTCATTATGGAGAGTAGTTTGTTGTCGAGATTTTGGTTACTCTCAGGGATGGTAGCCTTGTCATTATGGAAGTTAGTGTGTTGTCGATATTTTTGTTATTCCAATGGATTGTAGCCTTGTCACTATGGAAGGTAGTCTGTTGTCGAGATTTTTGTTACTCCAATGGATGATAGCATTGTCATTATGGAAGGTAGTCTATTGTTGAGATTTTTGTTACTATAATAGATTGTAGACTTGTCATTATGGAAGGTAGTATGTTGTCGAGATTTTTGTTACTCCAATGGATGGTAGCCTTGTCATTATGGAAGGTAGTTTGTTGTCCAGATTTGTCTTACATCAATTTATGGTAGCCTTGCCATTATGGAAGTTAGTCTGTTGTCGAGATTTTTGTTACTACTATGGATGGTAGCCTTGTCATTATGGAAGATAGTATGTCGTTGTGATTTCAGTTACTCCAATGGATGGTAGCCTTGTTATTAAGGACGGTAGTCTGTTGGTCAGATTTTTGGTACTCCAATGGATGGTAGACTTGTCATTATGGTCGGTAGTTTATTGTCGAGATTTTTGTTACTCCATCGGATGGTAGCCTTGTCATTATGGAAGGTAGTGTGTTGTCGATTTTTTTGTTACTCCAATGGATGGTAGCCTTGTCATTATGGAAGGTAGTATGTTGTCGATATCTTTGTTACTCCAATGGATGGTAGCCTTGTCATTATGGAGAGTAGTCTGTTGTCTAGATTTTTGTTACTCTCAGGGATGGTAGCCTTGTCATTATGGAAGTTAGTGTGTTGCCGATATTTTTATTATTCCAATGGATGGTAGCCTTGTCATTATGGAAAGTAGTCTGTTGTCCAGATTTTTGTTAAAACAATTGATGGTAGCCTTGTCATTATGGAAGGTAGTATGTTGTCGATAACTTTGTTACTCCAATGGATGGTAGCCTTGTCATTATGGAGGGTAGTCTGTTGTTGAGATTTTCGTTACTCTCAGGGATGGTAGCCTTGTCATATGGAAGTTAGTGTGTTGTAGATATTTTTGTTTTTCCAATGGATGGTAGCCTTGTCATTATGGAAGGTAGTCTGTTGTCGAGATTTTTGTTACTCCAATGGATGATAGCCTTGTCATTATGGAAGGTAGTCTTTTGTCATGATTTTTGTTAGTCTAAGGGATGGTAGCCTTGTCATTATGGAAGGTAGTATGTTGTCGATATCTTTGTTACTCCAATGGATGGTAGCCTTGTCATTATGGAAGGTAGTCTGTTGTCGAGATTTTTGTTACTACATTGGATGGTAGCCTTGTCATTATGGAAGGTAGTATGTCGTTGTGATTTCAGTTACTCCAATGGACGGTAGCCTTATCATTAAGGACGATAGTCTGTTGTTCATATTTTTGGTACTCCAATGTATGGTAGACTTGTCATTATGGAAGGTAGTTTATTGTCGAGATTTTTGTTACTCCATTGGATGGTAGCCTTGTCATTATGGAAGGTAGTGTGTTGTCCAGATTTTTGATACAACAATTTATGGTAGCATTGTCATTATGGAAGTTAGTCTGGTGTCGAGATTTTTGTTACTACAATGGATGGTAGCCTTGTCATTAAGGAAGGTAGTATGTCTTTGTGATTTCAGTTACTCCAATGGATGGTAGCCTTGTCATTAAGGACGATAGTCTGTTGTTCATATTTTTTGTACTCCAATGGATGGTAGACTTGTCATTATGGAAGGTAGTTTATTGTCGAGATTTTTGTTACTCAATTGGATGGTAGCCTTGTCATTAAGGAAGGTAGTGTGTTGTCGATTTTTTTGTTACTCCAATGGATGGTAGCCTTGACATTATGGAAGGTAGTATGTTGTCGATATCTTTTTTACTGCAATGGATGGTAGCCTTGTAATTATGGAGAGTATTTTGTTGTCGAGATTTTGGTTACTCTAAGGGATGGTAGCCTTGTCATTATGGAAGTTAGTGTGTTTTCGATATTTTTGTTATTCCAATGGATGGTAGCCTTGTCACTATGGAAGGTAGTCTTTTGTCGAGATTTTTGTTACTCCAATGGATGATAGCATTGTCATTATGGAAGGTAGTTTATTGTCGAGATTTTTGTTACTTTAATAGATTGTAGACTTGTCATTATGGAAGGTAGTCTGTTGTCGAGATTTTTGTTACTCCAATGGATGGTAACCTTTTCATTATGGAAGGTAGTTTATTGTCGAGATTTTTGACACTACAATGGATGATAGCCTTGTCATTATGGAAGGTAGTCTGTTGTCGAGATTTTTGTACTACAATGGATTGTAGCCTTGTCGTTATGGAAGGTTGTCTATTATCGATATCTTTGTTACTCCGAAGGATGGTAGTGTAGTCATTATGGAAGATAGTCTGTTGTCGAGATTTTTGTTACTCAAATGGATGGTATCCTTGTCATTATGGAAGGTAGTATGTTGTCGATATCTTTGTTACTCCAATGGATGGTAGCCTTGTCATTATGGAAGGTAGTCTATTGTCGTGATTTTTGTTACTCCATTGGATGGTAGCCTTTTCATTATGGAAGGTAGTATGTTATCGATATCTTTCTTACTCCAATGGATGGTAGCCTAGTCATTATTGAAGGTAGTCTGTTGTCGAGATTTTTTTTGTTCCAATGGATTGTAGCCTTGTCATTATGGAAGGTAGTTTGTTGTCGTGATTTTTGTTAATCCAATGGATGGTATCCTTGTCATTATGGAAGGTAGTATGTTATCGATATCTTTATTACTCCGATGGATGGTAGCCTTGTCATTATGAAGGGTAGTCTGTTGTCGAGATTTTCGTTACTCTCAGGGATGGTAGCCTTGTCATTATGGAAGTTAGTGTGTTGTCGATATTTTTGTTATTCCAATGGATGGTAGCCTTGTCATTATGGAAGGTAGTCTGTTGTCGAGAATTTTGTTACTCCAATGGATGATAGCCTTGTCATTATAGAAGGAAGTCTGTTGTCATGATTTTTGTTACTCTAAGGGATGGTAGCCTTGTCATTATGGAAGGTAGTATGTTGTCGATATCTTTGTTACTCCAATGGATGGTAGCCTTGTCATTATGGAAGGTAGTCAGTTGTCTAGATTTTTGTTACTCTAAGGGATGGTAGCCTTGTCATTATGGAACGTAGTCTTTTTTCGAGATTTTTGTCATTCTAATGGACGGTAGCCTTGTCATTATGAAAGGTAGTCTATTGTGGAGATTTTAGTTACTATAATAGATTTTAGACTTGTCATTATGGAAGGTAGTATGTTGTCGAGATTTTTGTTACTCCAATGGATGGTAGCCTTGTCATTATTGAAGGTAGTCTGTTGTCCAGATTTTTGTTTCAACAATTGATGGTAGCCTTATCATTATGGAAGGTAGTCTGTTGTCGATATTTTTGTTATTCCAATGGATGGTAGCCTTGTCATTATGGAGGGTAGTCTGTTGTCGAGATTTTCGTTTCTCTCAGGGATGTTAGCCTTGTCAATATAGAAGTTAGTGTCTTGTCGATATTTTTGTTATTCCAATGGATGGTATCCTTGTCATTATGGAAAATAGTCTGTTGTCGAGATTTTTGTTACTCTAATGGATGATAGCCTTGTCATTATAGCAGGTAGTATGTTGTCATGATTTTTGTTACTCTAAGGGATGGTAGCCTTGTCATTATGGAAGGTAGTATGCTGTCGATATCTTTGTTACTCCAATGGATGGTAGTCTTGTCATTATGGAAGGTAGTATGTTGTCGAGATTTTTGTTACTCCAATGGATGATAGCCTTGTCATTATGGAATGTACTTTATTGTCGAGATTTTTGTTACTACAATGGATGGTAGCCTTGTCACTATGGAAGGTAGTCTGTTGTCGAGATTTTTGTTACTACAATGGATTGTAGCCTTGTCATTATGGAAGGTAGTTTGTTGTCGATATATTTGTTACTCCAATGGATGGTAGCCTAGTCATTATGGAAGGTAGTTTATTGTCGAGATTTTTGTTACTACAATGGATTGTATCCTTTACATTATGGAAGGTAGTATGTTGTCGATATCTTTGTTACTCCAATGGATGGTAGCCTTGTCATTAAGGAAGGTAGTCTATTGTCGAGATTTTTGTTACTCCAATGGATGATAGCCTTGTCATTAAGGACGGTAGTCTGTTGTTCATATTTTTGGTACTCCAATGGATGGTAGACTTGTCATTATGGAAGGTAGTTTAATGTCGAGATTTGTGTTACTCTATTGGATGGTAGCCTTGTCATTATGGAAAGTAGTGTGTTGTCGATTTTTTTGTTACTCCAATGGATGGTAGCCTTGTCATTATGGAATGTAGTATGTTGTTGATATCTTTGTTACTCCAATGGATGGTAGCCTTGTCATTATGGAGGGTAGTCTGTTGTCGATATTTTCGTTACTCTCAAGGATGGTAGCCTGTCATTATGGAAGTTAGTGTGTTGTCGATATTTTTGTTATTCCAATGGATGGTAGCCTTGTCATTATGGAAGGTAGTCTGTTCTCGAGATTTTGGTTATTCCAATGGATGATAGCCTTGTCAGTATGGAAGGTAGTTTATTGTCGAGATTTTCGTTACTATAATAGATTGTAGACTTGTCAGTATGGAAGGTAGTATGTTGTCAAGATTTTTTTTATTCCAATGGATGGTAGCCTTGTCATTATGGAAGGTAGTATGTTGTCGAGATTTTTGTTACTCCAATGGATGGTAGCCTTGTCATTATTGAAGGTAGTCTGTTGTCCAGATTTTTATTTCAACAATTGATGGTAGCCTTATCATTATGGAAGGTAGTATGTTGTCGATATCTTTGTTACTCCAATGGATGGTAGCCTTGTCATTATGGAGGGTAGTCTGTTGTCGAGATTTTCGTTTCTCTCAGGGATGTTAGCCTTGTCAATATAGAAGTTAGTGTCTTGTCGATATTTTTGTTATTCCAATGGATGGTATCCTTGTCATTATGGAAAATAGTCTGTTGTCGAGATTTTTGTTACTCTAATGGATGATAGCCTTGTCATTATAGAAGGTAGTATGTTGTCATGATTTTTGTTACTCTAAGGGATGGTAGCCTTGTCATTATGGAAGGTAGTATGCTGTCGATATCTTTGTTACTCCAATGGATGGTAGCCTTGTCATTATGGAACGTAGTATGTTGTCGAGATTTTTGTTACTCTAAGGGATGGTAGCCTTGTCATTATGGAACGTAGTCTGTTGTCGAGATTTTTGTTATTCCAATGGATGGTAGCCTTGTCATTATGAAAGGTAGTCTATTGTTGAGATTTTTGTTACTATAATTTATTGTAGACTTGTCATTATGGAAGGTAGTATGTTGTCGAGATTTTTGTTACTCCAATGGATGATAGCCTTGTCATTATGGAATGTACTTTATTGTCGAGATTTTTGTTACTACAATGGATGGTAGCCTTGTCACTATGGAAGGTAGTCTGTTGTCGAGATTTTTGTTACTACAATGGATTGTAGCCTTGTCATTATGGAAGGTAGTTTGTTGTCGATATATTTGTTACTCCAATGGATGGTAGCCTAGTCATTATGGAAGGTAGTTTATTGTCGAGATTTTTGTTACTACAATGGATTGTATCCTTTACATTATGGAAGGTAGTATGTTGTCGATATCTTTGTTACTCCAATGGATGGTAGCCTTGTCATTAAGGAAGGTAGTCTATTGTCGAGATTTTTGTTACTCCAATGGATGATAGCCTTGTCATTAAGGACGGTAGTCTATTGTTCATATTTTTGGTACTCCAATGGATGGTAGACTTGTCATTATGGAAGGTAGTTTAATGTCGAGATTTGTGTTACTCTATTGGATGGTAGCCTTGTCATTATGGAAAGTAGTGTGTTGTCGATTTTTTTGTTACTCCAATGGATGGTAGCCTTGTCATTATGGAATGTAGTATGTTGTTGATATCTTTGTTACTCCAATGGATGGTAGCCTTGTCATTATGGAGGGTAGTCTGTTGTCGATATTTTCGTTACTCTCAAGGATGGTAGCCTGTCATTATGGAAGTTAGTGTGTTGTCGATATTTTTGTTATTCCAATGGATGGTAGCCTTGTCATTATGGAAGGTAGTCTGTTCTCGAGATTTTTGTTATTCCAATGGATGATAGCCTTGTCAGTATGGAAGGTAGTTTATTGTCTAGATTTTTGTTACTATAATAGATTGTAGACTTGTTAGTATGGAAGGTAGCATGTTGTCAAGATTTTTTTTATTCCAATGGATGGTAGCCTTGTCATTATGGAAGGTAGTATGTTGTCGAGATTTTTGTTACTCCGATGGATGGTAGCCTTGTCATTATTGAAGGTAGTCTGTTGTCCAGATTTTTATTTCAACAATTGATGGTAGCCTTATCATTATGGAAGGTAGTATGTTGTCGATATCTTTGTTACTCCAATGGATGGTAGCCTTGTCATTATGGAGGGTAGTCTGTTGTCGAGATTTTCGTTACTCTCAGGGATGTTAGCCTTGTCAATATAGAAGTTAGTGTCTTGTCGATATTTTTGTTATTCCAATGGATGGTATCCTTGTCATTATGGAAAATATTCTGTTGTCGAGATTTTTGTTACTCTAATGGATGATAGCCTTGTCATTATAGAAGGTAGTATGTTGTCATGATTTTTGTTACTCTAAGGGATGCTAGCCTTGTCATTATGGAAGGTAGTATGCTGTCGATATCTTTGTTACTCCAATGGATGGTAGCCTTGTCATTATGGAAGGTAGTATGTTGTCGAGATTTTTGTTACTCTAAGGGATGGTAGCCTTGTCATTATGGAACGTAGTCTGTTGTCGAGATTTTTGTTATTCCAATGGACGGTAGCCTTGTCATTACGAAAGGTAGTCTATTGTTGAGATTTTTGTTACTATAATTTATTGTAGACTTGTCATTATGGAAGGTAGTATGTTGTCGAGATTTTTGTTACTCCAATGGATGATAGCCTTGTCATTATGGAAGGTACTTTATTTTCGATATTTTTGTTACTAGAATGGATGGTAGGCTTGTCACTATGGAAGGTAGTCTGTTGTCGAGATTTTTGTTACTACAATGGATTGTAGCCTTCTCATTAGGGAAGGTAGTTTGTTGTCGATATCTTTGTTACTCCAATGGATGGTAGCCTAGTCATTATGGAAGGTAGTTTATTGTCGAGATTTTTGTTACTACAATGGATTGTATAATTTACACTTTGGAAGGTAGTATGTTGTCAATATCTTTGTTACTCCAATGGATGGTAGCCTTGTCATTAAGGAAGGTAGTCTATTGTCGAGATTTTTGTTACTCCAATGGATGATAGCCTTGTCATTAAGGACTGTAGTCTGTTGTTCATATTTTTGGTACTCCAATGGATGGTAGACTTGTCATTATGAAAGGTAGTTTAATGTCGAGATTTGTGTTACTCTATTGGATGGTAGCCTTGTCATTATGGAAAGTAGTGTGTTGTCGATTTTTTTGTTACTCCAATGGATGGTAGCCTTGTCATTATGGAATGTAGTATGTTGTTGATATCAATGTTACTCCAATGGATGGTAGCCTTGTCATTATGGAGGGTAGTCTGTTGTCGATATTTTTGTTACTCTCAAGGATGGTAGCCTGTCATTATGGAAGTTAGTGTGTTGTCGATATTTTTGTTATTCCAATGGATGGTAGCCTTGTCATTATGGAAGGTAGTCTGTTCTCGAGATTTTTGTTATTCCAATGGATGATAGCCTTGTGAGTATGGAAGGTAGTTTATTGTCGAGATTTTTGTTACTATAATAGATTGTAGACTTGTCAGTATGGAAGGTAGTATGTTGTCAAGATTTTTTTTATTCCAATGGATGGTAGCCTTGTCATTATGGAAGGTAGTATGTTGTCGAGATTTTTGTTACTCCAATGGATGGTAGGCTTGTCATTATTGAAGGTAGTCTGTTGTCCAGATTTTTATTTCAACAATTGATGGTAGCCTTATCATTATGGAAGGTAGTATGTTGTCGATATCTTTGTTACTCCAATGGATGGTAGCCTTGTCATTATGGAGGGTAGTCTGTTGTCGAGATTTTCGTTACTCTCAGGGATGTTAGCCTTGTCAATATAGAAGTTAGTGTCTTGTCTATATTTTTGTTATTCCAATGGATGGTATCCTTGTCATTATGGAAAATAGTCTGTTGTCGAGATTTTTGTTACTCTAATGGATGATAGCCTTGTCATTATAGAAGGTAGTATGTTGTCATGATTTTTGTTACTCTAAGGGATGGTAGCCTTGTCATTATGGAAGGTAGTATGTTGTCGATATCTTTGTTACTCCAATGGATGGTAGCCTTGTCATTATGGAAGGTAGTATGTTGTCGAGATTTTTGTTACTTTAAGGGATGGTAGCCTTGTCATTATGGAACGTAGTCTGTTGTCGAGACTTTTGTTATTCCAATGGACGGTAGCCTTGTCATTACGAAAGGTAGTCTATTGTTGAGATTTTTGTTACTATAATTTATTGTAGACTTGTCATTATGGAAGGTAGTATGTTGTCGAGATTTTTGTTACTCCAATGGATGATAGCCTTGTCATCATGGAAGGTACTTTATTTTCGATATTTTTGTTACTACAATGGATGGTAGGCTTGTCACTATGGAAGGTAGTCTGTTGTCGAGATTTTTGTTACTACAATGGATTGTAGCCTTGTCATTAGGGAAGGTATTTTGTAGTCGATATCTTTGTTACTCCAATGGATGGTAGCCTAGTCATTATGGAAGGTAGTTTATTGTCGAGATTTTTGTTACTACAATGGATTGTATCCTTTACATTATGGAAGGTAGTATGTTGTCAATATCTTTGTTACTCCAATGGATGGTAATCTTGTCATTAAGGAAGGTAGTCTATTGTCGAGATTTTTGTTACTCCAATGGATGATAGCCTTGTCATTAAGGACGGTAGTCTGTTGTTCATATTTTTGGTACTCCAATGGATGGTAGACTTGTCATTATGGAAGGTAGTTTAATGTCGAGATTTGTGTTACTCTATTGGATGGTAGCCTTGTCATTATGGAAAGTAGTGTGTTGTCGATTTTTTTGTTACTCCAATGGATGGTAGCCTTGTCATTATGGAATGTAGTATGTTGTTGATATCTTTGTTACTCCAATGGATGGTAGCCTTGTCATTATGGAGGGTAGTCTGTTGTCGATATTTTCGTTACTCTCAAGGATGGTAGCCTGTCATTAAGGAAGTTAGTGTGTTGTCGATATTTTTGTTATTCCAATGGATGGTAGCCTTGTCATTATGGAAGGTAGTCTGTTCTCGAGATTTTGGTTATTCCAATGGATGATAGCCTTGTCAGTATGGAAGGTAGTTTATTGTCGAGATTTTCGTTACTATAATAGATTGTAGACTTGTCAGTATGGAAGCTAGTATGTTGTCAAGATTTTTTTTATTCCAATGGATGGTAGCCTTGTCATTATGGAAGGTAGTATGTTGTCGAGATTTTTGTTACTCCAATGGATGGTAGCCTTGTCATTATTGAAGGTAGTCTGTTGTCCAGATTTTTATTTCAACAATTGATGGTAGCCTTATCATTATGGAAGGTAGTATGTTGTCGATATCTTTGTTACTCCAATGGATGGTAGCCTTGTCATTATGGAGGGTAGTCTGTTGTCGAGATTTTCGTTTCTCTCAGGGATGTTAGCCTTGTCAATATAGAAGTTAGTGTCTTGTCGATATTTTTGTTATTCCAATGGATGGTATCCTTGTCATTATGGAAAATAGTCTGTTGTCGAGATTTTTGTTACTCTAATGGATGATAGCCTTGTCATTATAGAAGGTAGTATGTTGTCATGATTTTTGTTACTCTAAGGGATGGTAGCCTTGTCATTATGGAAGGTAGTATGCTGTCGATATCTTTGTTACTCCAATGGATGGTAGCCTTGTCATTATGGAACGTAGTATGTTGTCGAGATTTTTGTTACTCTAAGGGATGGTAGCCTTGTCATTATGGAACGTAGTCTGTTGTCGAGATTTTTGTTATTCCAATGGATGGTAGCCTTGTCATTATGAAAGGTAGTCTATTGTTGAGATTTTTGTTACTATAATTTATTGTAGACTTGTCATTATGGAAGGTAGTATGTTGTCGAGATTTTTGTTACTCCAATGGATGATAGCCTTGTCATTATGGAATGTACTTTATTGTCGAGATTTTTGTTACTACAATGGATGGTAGCCTTGTCACTATGGAAGGTAGTCTGTTGTCGAGATTTTTGTTACTACAATGGATTGTAGCCTTGTCATTATGGAAGGTAGTTTGTTGTCGATATATTTGTTACTCCAATGGATGGTAGCCTAGTCATTATGGAAGGTAGTTTATTGTCGAGATTTTTGTTACTACAATGGATTGTATCCTTTACATTATGGAAGGTAGTATGTTGTCGATATCTTTGTTACTCCAATGGATGGTAGCCTTGTCATTAAGGAAGGTAGTCTATTGTCGAGATTTTTGTTACTCCAATGGATGATAGCCTTGTCATTAAGGACGGTAGTCTATTGTTCATATTTTTGGTACTCCAATGGATGGTAGACTTGTCATTATGGAAGGTAGTTTAATGTCGAGATTTGTGTTACTCTATTGGATGGTAGCCTTGTCATTATGGAAAGTAGTGTGTTGTCGATTTTTTTGTTACTCCAATGGATGGTAGCCTTGTCATTATGGAATGTAGTATGTTGTTGATATCTTTGTTACTCCAATGGATGGTAGCCTTGTCATTATGGAGGGTAGTCTGTTGTCGATATTTTCGTTACTCTCAAGGATGGTAGCCTGTCATTATGGAAGTTAGTGTGTTGTCGATATTTTTGTTATTCCAATGGATGGTAGCCTTGTCATTATGGAAGGTAGTCTGTTCTCGAGATTTTTGTTATTCCAATGGATGATAGCCTTGTCAGTATGGAAGGTAGTTTATTGTCGAGATTTTTGTTACTATAATAGATTGTAGACTTGTTAGTATGGAAGGTAGCATGTTGTCAAGATTTTTTTTATTCCAATGGATGGTAGCCTTGTCATTATGGAAGGTAGTATGTTGTCGAGATTTTTGTTACTCCGATGGATGGTAGCCTTGTCATTATTGAAGGTAGTCTGTTGTCCAGATTTTTATTTCAACAATTGATGGTAGCCTTATCATTATGGAAGGTAGTATGTTGTCGATATCTTTGTTACTCCAATGGATGGTAGCCTTGTCATTATGGAGGGTAGTCTGTTGTCGAGATTTTCGTTACTCTCAGGGATGTTAGCCTTGTCAATATAGAAGTTAGTGTCTTGTCGATATTTTTGTTATTCCAATGGATGGTATCCTTGTCATTATGGAAAATAGTCTGTTGTCGAGATTTTTGTTACTCTAATGGATGATAGCCTTGTCATTATAGAAGGTAGTATGTTGTCATGATTTTTGTTACTCTAAGGGATGCTAGCCTTGTCATTATGGAAGGTAGTATGCTGTCGATATCTTTGTTACTCCAATGGATGGTAGCCTTGTCATTATGGAAGGTAGTATGTTGTCGAGATTTTTGTTACTCTAAGGGATGGTAGCCTTTTCATTATGGAACGTAGTCTGTTGTCGAGATTTTTGTTATTCCAATGGACGGTAGCCTTGTCATTACGAAAGGTAGTCTATTGTTGAGATTTTTGTTACTATAATTTATTGTAGACTTGTCATTATGGAAGGTAGTATGTTGTCGAGATTTTTGTTACTCCAATGGATGATAGCCTTGTCATTATGGAAGGTACTTTATTTTCGATATTTTTGTTACTAGAATGGATGGTAGGCTTGTCACTATGGAAGGTAGTCTGTTGTCGAGATTTTTGTTACTACAATGGATTGTAGCCTTCTCATTAGGGAAGGTAGTTTGTTGTCGATATCTTTGTTACTCCAATGGATGGTAGCCTAGTCATTATGGAAGGTAGTTTATTGTCGAGATTTTTGTTACTACAATGGATTGTATAATTTACACTTTGGAAGGTAGTATGTTGTCAATATCTTTGTTACTCCAATGGATGGTAGCCTTGTCATTAAGGAAGGTAGTCTATTGTCGAGATTTTTGTTACTCCAATGGATGATAGCCTTGTCATTAAGGACTGTAGTCTGTTGTTCATATTTTTGGTACTCCAATGGATGGTAGACTTGTCATTATGAAAGGTAGTTTAATGTCGAGATTTGTGTTACTCTATTGGATGTAGCCTTGTCATTATGGAAAGTAGTGTGTTGTCGATTTTTTTGTTACTCCAATGGATGGTAGCCTTGTCATTATGGAATGTAGTATGTTGTTGATATCAATGTTACTCCAATGGATGGTAGCCTTGTCATTATGGAGGGTAGTCTGTTGTCGATATTTTTGTTACTCTCAAGGATGGTAGCCTGTCATTATGGAAGTTAGTGTGTTGTCGATATTTTTGTTATTCCAATGGATGGTAGCCTTGTCATTATGGAAGGTAGTCTGTTCTCGAGATTTTTGTTATTCCAATGGATGATAGCCTTGTGAGTATGGAAGGTAGTTTATTGTCGAGATTTTTGTTACTATAATAGATTGTAGACTTGTCAGTATGGAAGGTAGTATGTTGTCAAGATTTTTTTTATTCCAATGGATGGTAGCCTTGTCATTATGGAAGGTAGTATGTTGTCGAGATTTTTGTTACTCCAATGGATGGTAGGCTTGTCATTATTGAAGGTAGTCTGTTGTCCAGATTTTTATTTCAACAATTGATGGTAGCCTTATCATTATGGAAGGTAGTATGTTGTCGATATCTTTGTTACTCCAATGGATGGTAGCCTTGTCATTATGGAGGGTAGTCTGTTGTCGAGATTTTCGTTACTCTCAGGGATGTTAGCCTTGTCAATATAGAAGTTAGTGTCTTGTCTATATTTTTTTTATTCCAATGGATGGTATCCTTGTCATTATGGAAAATAGTCTGTTGTCGAGATTTTTGTTACTCTAATGGATGATAGCCTTGTCATTATAGAAGGTAGTATGTTGTCATGATTTTTGTTACTCTAAGGGATGGTAGCCTTGTCATTATGGAAGGTAGTATGTTGTCGATATCTTTGTTACTCCAATGGATGGTAGCCTTGTCATTATGGAAGGTAGTATGTTGTCGAGATTTTTGTTACTTTAAGGGATGGTAGCCTTGTCATTATGGAACGTAGTCTGTTGTCGAGACTTTTGTTATTCCAATGGACGGTAGCCTTGTCATTACGAAAGGTAGTCTATTGTTGAGATTTTTGTTACTATAATTTATTGTAGACTTGTCATTATGGAAGGTAGTATGTTGTCGAGATTTTTGTTACTCCAATGGATGATAGCCTTGTCATCATGGAAGGTACTTTATTTTCGATATTTTTGTTACTACAATGGATGGTAGGCTTGTCACTATGGAAGGTAGTCTGTTGTCGAGATTTTTGTTACTACAATGGATTGTAGCCTTGTCATTAGGGAAGGTATTTTGTAGTCGATATCTTTGTTACTCCAATGGATGGTAGCCTAGTCATTATGGAAGGTAGTTTATTGTCGAGATTTTTGTTACTACAATGGATTGTATCCTTTACATTATGGAAGGTAGTATGTTGTCAATATCTTTGTTACTCCAATGGATGGTAATCTTGTCATTAAGGAAGGTAGTCTATTGTCGAGATTTTTGTTACTCCAATGGATGATAGCCTTGTCATTAAGGACGGTAGTCTGTTGTTCATATTTTTGGTACTCCAATGGATGGTAGACTTGTCATTATGGAAGGTAGTTTAATGTCGAGATTTGTGTTACTCTATTGGATGGTAGCCTTGTCATTATGGAAAGTAGTGTGTTGTCGATTTTTTTGTTACTCCAATGGATGGTAGCCTTGTCATTATGGAATGTAGTATGTTGTTGATATCTTTGTTACTCCAATGGATGGTAGCCTTGTCATTATGGAGGGTAGTCTGTTGTCGATATTTTCGTTACTCTCAAGGATGGTAGCCTGTCATTAAGGAAGTTAGTGTGTTGTCGATATTTTTGTTATTCCAATGGATGGTAGCCTTGTCATTATGGAAGGTAGTCTGTTCTCGAGATTTTTGTTATTCCAATGGATGATAGCCTTGTCAGTATGGAAGGTAGTTTATTGTCGAGATTTTTGTTACTATAATAGATTGTAGACTTGTCAGTATGGAAGCTAGTATGTTGTCAAGATTTTTTTTATTCCAATGGATGGTAGCCTTGTCATTATGGAAGGTAGTATGTTGTTGAGATTTTTGTTACTCCAATGGATGGTAGCCTTGTCATTATTGAAGGTAGTCTGTTGTACAGATTTTTATTTCAACAATTGATGGTAGCCTTATCATTATGGAAGGTAGTATGTTGTCGATATCTTTGTTACTCCAATGGATGGTAGCCTTGTCATTATGGAGGGTAGTCTGTTGTCGAGATTTTCGTTACTCTCAGGGATGTTAGCCTTGTTAATATAGAAGTTAGTGTCTTGTCGATATTTTTGTTATTCCAATGGATGGTATCCTTGTCATTATGGAAAATAGTCTGTTGTCGAGATTTTTGTTACTCTAATGGATGATAGCCTTGTCATTATAGAAGGTAGTATGTTGTCATGATTTTTGTTACTCTAAGGGATGGTAGCCTTGTCATTATGAAAGGTAGTATGCTGTCGATATCTTTGTTACTCCAATGGATGGTAGCCTTGTCATTATGGAAGGTAGTATGTTGTCGAGATTTTTGTTACTCTAAGGGATGGTAGCCTTGTCATTATGGAACGTAGTCTGTTGTCGAGACTTTTGTTATTCCAATGGACGGTAGCCTTGTCATTACGAAAGGTAGTCTATTGTTGAGATTTTTGTTACTATAATTTATTGTAGGCTTGTCATTATGGAAGGTAGTCTGTTGTCGAGATTTTTGTTACTACAATGGATTGTAGCCTTGTCATTAGGGAAGGTAGTTTGTTGTCGATATCTTTGTTACTCCAATGGATGGTAGCGTAGTCATTATGGAAGGTAGTTTATTGTCGAGATTTTTGTTACTACAATGGATTGTATCCTTTACATTATGGAAGGTAGTATGTTGTCAATATCTTTGTTACTCCAATGGATGGTAGCCTTGTCATTAAGGAAGGTAGTCTATTGTCGAGATTTTTGTTACTCCAATGGATGATAGCCTTGTCATTAAGGACGGTAGTCTGTTGTTCATATTTTTGGTACTCCAATGGATGGTAGACTTGTCATTATGGAAGGTAGTTTAATGTCGAGATTTGTGTTACTCCATTGGATGGTAGCCTTGTAATTATGGAAAGTAGTGTGTTGTCGATTTTTTTGTTACTCCAATGGATGGTAGCCTTGTCATTATGGAATGTAGTATGTTGTTGATATCTTTGTTACTCCAATGGATGGTCGCCTTGTCATTATGGAGGGTAGTCTGTTGTCGATATTTTCGTTACTCTCAGGGATGGTAGCCTTGTCATTATGGAAGTTAGTGTGTTGTCGATATTTTTGTTATTCCAATGGATGGTAGCCTTGTCATTATGGAAGGTAGTCTGTTCTCGAGATTTTTGTTATTCCAATGGATGATAGCCTTGTCAGTATGGAAGGTAGTTTATTGTCGAGATTTTTGTTACTATAATAGATTGTAGACTTGTCATTATGGAAGGTAGTATGTTGTCAAGATTTTTGTTATTCCAATGGATGGTAACCTTGTCATTATGGAAGGTAGTCTGTTGTTGAGAATTTTGTTACTCCAATGGATGATAGCCATGTCATTATGGAAGGTAGTCTGTTGTCGAGATTTTTGTTACTCTAAGGGATGGTAGCCTTGTCGTTATGGAAGGTAGCATGTTGTCGATATCTTTGTTACTCCAATGGATGGTAGCCTTGTCATTATGGAAGGTAGTCAGTTGTCGAGATTTTTGTTACTCTAAGGGATGGTAGCCTTGTCATTATGGAAGGTAGTCTGTTGTCGAGATTTTTGTTACTCTAAGGGATGGTAGCCTTGTCATTAGAGAAGGTAGTGTGTTGTCGATATATTTGTTATTCCATTAGATGGTAGCCATGTCATTTTGGAAGGTAGTGTGTTGTCGACATTTATGTTACTCCAATGGATGGTAGCCTTGTCATTACGGAAGGTAGTATGTTTGTCGATATCTTTGTTACTCCAATGGATGGTAGCCTTGTAATTATGGAGGGTAGTCTGTTGTCGAGATTTTCGTTACTCTCAGGGATGGTAGCCTTGTCATTATGGGAGTTAGTGTGTTGTCGATATTTTTGTTATTCCAATGGATGGTAGCCTAGTCATTATGGAAGGTAGTCAATTGTCGAGATTTTTGTTACTCTAAGGGATGGTAGCCTTGTCATTATGGAAGTTAGTGTGTTGTCGATATTTTTTTTATTCCAATGGATGGTAGCCTTGTCATTATGGAAGGTAGTGTGGTGTCGAGATTTTTGTTATTACAATGGATGGTAGCCGTGTCATTATGAAAGGTAGTCTATTGTCGAGATTTTAGTTACTCCATTGGATTGGAGCCTTGTCATTATGGAAGGTAGTGTGTTGTCGTGATTTTAGTTACTCCATTGGATGGTAGCCTTTTCATTATGGAAGGTAGTATGTTATTGATATATTTCTTACTCCAATGGATGGTAGCCTAGTCAATATGGAAGGTAGTCTGTTGTCGTGATTTTTGTTACTTCAATGGATGGTATCCTTGTCATTATAGAAGGTAGTATGTTGTCGATATCTTTGTTACTCCAATGGATGGTAGCCTTGTAATTATGGAAGGTAGTCTGTTGTCGAGATTTTTGTAACTCCAATGGACGATAGCCTTGTCATTATGGAAGGTAGTCTGTTGTCATGATTTTTGTTACTCTAAGGGATGGTAGCCTTGTCATTATGGAAGGTAGTATGTTGTCGATATCTTTGTTACTCCAATGGATGGTAGCCTTGTCATTATGGAAGGTAGTCTGTTGTCGAGATTTTTGTTACTCTAAGGGATGGTAGCCTTGTCATTATGGAACATAGTCTTTTGTCGAGATTTTTGTCATTCCAATGGACGATAGCCTTGTCATTATAAAAGGTAGTCTATTGTCGAGATTTTAGTTACTATAATAGATTGTAGACTTGTCATTATGGAAGGTAGTATGTTGTCGAGATTATTGTTACTCCAATGGATGGTAGCCTTGTCATTATGGGAGTTAGTGTGTTGTCGATATTTTTGTTATTCCAATGGATGGTAGCCTAGTCATTATGGAAGGTAGTCAATTCTTGTGATTTTTGTTACTCTAAGGGATGGTAGCCTTGTCATTATGGAAGTTAGTGGGTTGTCGATATTTTTTTTATTCCAATGGATGGTAGCCTTGTGATTATGGAAGGTAGTCTGTTGTCAAGATTTTTGTTACTACAATGGATGGTAGCCTTGTCATTATGAAAGGTAGTCTGTTGTCAAGATTTTTGTTACTCCATTGGATGGTAGCCTTGTCATTATGGAAGGTAGTGTGTTGTCGTGATTTTTGTTACTCCATTGGATGGCAGCCTTTTCATTATGGAAGGTTGTATGTTATTGATATCTTTCTTACTCCAATGGATTGTAGCCTAGTCATTATGGAAGGTAGTCTGTTGTCGAGATTTTTGTTGATCCAATGGATGGTAGCCTTGTCATTATGGAAGGTAGTCTGTTGTCGTGATTTTTGTTACTCCAATGGATGATATCCTTGTCATTATGGAAGGTAGTATGTTGTCGATATCTTTGTTACTCCAATGGATGGTAGCCTTGTCATTATGGAAGATAGTCTGTTGTCGAGATTTTTGTAACTCCAATAGATGATAGCCTTGTCATTATGGAAGGTAGTCTGTTGTCATGATTTTTGTTACTCTAAGGGATGGTAGCCTTGTCATTATGGAAGGTAGTATGTTGTCGAAATCTTTGTTACTCCAATGGATGGTAGCCTTGTCATTATGGAAGGTAGTCTGTTGTCGATATTTTTGTTACTCTAAGGGATGGTAGCCTTGTCATTATCGAACATAGTCTTTTGTCGAGATTTTTGTCATTCCAATGGACGGTAGCCTTGTCATTATAAAAGGTAGTCTAGTGTCGATATTTTAGTTACTATAATAGATTGTAGACTTGTCATTATGGAAGGTAGTATGTTGTCGAGATTATTGTTACACCAATGGATGGTAGCCTTGTCATTATGGGAGTTAGTGTGTTGTCAACATTTTTGTTATTCCAATGGATGGTAGCCTAGTCATTATGGAAGGTAGTCAATTGTCGTGATTTTTTTTACTCTAAGGGATGGTAGCCTTGTCATTATGGAAGTTAGTGTGTTGTCGATATTTTTTTTATTCCAATGGATGGTACCCTTGTGATTATGGAAGGTAGTCTGTTGTCAAGATTTTTGTTACTACAATGGATGGTAGCCTTGTCATTATGAAAGGTAGTCTGTTGTCAAGAGTTTTGTTACTCCATTGGATGGTAGCCTTGTCATTATGGAAGGTAGTGTGTTGTCGTGATTTTTGTTACTCCATTGAATGGTAGCCTTTTCATTATGGAAGGTAGTTTGTTGTCAATATTTTTCTTACTCCAATGGGTGGTAGCCTTGTAATTATGGAAGGTAGTCTGTTGTCGAGATTTTTGTTACTCTAATGGATGCTAGCCTTGTAATTATGGAAGTCAGTCTGTCATTGTGGTTTCTATTACTCCAATGGATGGTAGCGTTGCCATTAAGGACGATAGTTTGTTGTTCAAATTTTTGTTACTCCAATGGATTGTAGACTTGTCATTATGGAATGTAGTCTGTTGTCGAGATTTTTGTTACTCCATTGGATGGTAGCCTTGTCATTATGAAAGGTAGTGTGTTATCGATACTTTTGTTATTCCAATGGATGGTAGCCTTGTCATTATGGAAGGTAGTCTGTTGTCGAGATTTTTGTTACCCTATGGGATGGTAGCCTTGTCATTACGGAAGGTAGTGTGTTGTCGATATTTTTGTTATTCCAATGGATGGTAGGCTTGTCATTATGGAAGGTAGTTTGTTGTCGAGATTTTTGTTACTCCAATGGATGGTAGCCTTGTCATTATGGAATGTAGTCTGTTGTCTAGATTTTTGTTACTCCAATGGATGGTAGCCTTGTCATTATGGAAGGTAGTCTGTTGTCGAGATTTTTGTTACTACAATGGATGGTAGCCTTGTCATTATGGAAGGTAGTTTGTTGTCTAGATTATTGTTACTCCAATGGATGGTAGCCTTGTCATTATGGAAGGTAGTCTATTGTCGAGATTTTTGTTACTACAATGGATGGTAGCCTTTTCATTATAGAAGGTAGTTTGTTGTCGATATTTTTCTTACTACAATGGATGGTAGCCTTGTCATTATGGAAGGCAGTCTGTTGTCGAGATTTTTGTTACCCTAAGGGATGGTAGCCTTGTCATTATGGAAAGTAGTGTGTTGTCGATATTTTTGTTATTCCAATGGATGGTAGCCTTGTCATTATGGAAGGTAGTTTGTTGTCTAGATTTTTGTTACTCCAATGGATGGTAGCCTTGTCATTATGGAATGTAGTCTGTTGTCTAGATTTTTGTTACTCCAATGGATGGTAGCCTTGTCATTATAGAAGGTAGTTTGTTGTCGATATTTTTGTTACTACAATGGATGGTAGCCTTGTCATTATGGAAGGTAGTTTGTTGTCGATATTTTTCTTACTACAATGGATGGTAGCCTTGTCATTATGGAAGGTAGTCTGTTGTCGAGATTTTTGTTACTCTAATGGATGGTAGCCTTGTCATTATGGAAGGTAGTCTGTTGTCGAGATTTTTGTTATTACAATGGATGGTAGCCTTGTCATTACGGAAGGTAGTTTATTGTCGACATTTTTCTTACCACAATGGATGGTAGCCTTGTCATTATGGAAGGTAGTCTGTTGTCGAGATTTTTGTTACTGCAATAGATGGTAGCCTTGTCATTATGGAAGGTAGTTTGTTGTCGAGATTTTTGTTATTCCAATGGATGGTAGCCTTGTCATTATGGAAGGTAGTCTCTTGTCGAGATTTTTGTTACTACAATGGATGGTATCCTTGTCGTTACGGAAGGTAGTTTGTTGTCAATATTTTTCTTACTCCAATGGGTGGTAGCCTTGTAATTATGGAAGGTAGTCTGTTGTCGAGATTTTTGTTACTCTAATGGATGCTAGCCTTGTATTTATGGAAGTTAGTCTATTGTCGAGATTTTTGTAAGTGCAATGGATGGTAGCCTTGTCGTTATGGAAGGCAGTCTGTCATTGTGGTTTCTATTACTCCAATGGATGGTAGCGTTGCCATTAAGGACGATAGTTTGTTGTTCAAATTTTTGTTACTCCAATGGATTGTAGACTTGTCATTATGGAATGTAGTCTGTTGTCGAGATTTTTGTTACTCCATTGGATGGTAGCCTTTTCATTATGAAAGGTAGTGTGTTATCGATACTTTTGTTATTCCAATGGATGGTAGCCTTGTCATTATGGAAGGTAGTCTGTTGTCGAGATTTTTGTTACCCTAAGGGATGGTAGCCTTGTCATTACGGAAGGTAGTGTGTTGTCGATATTTTTGTTATTCCAATGGATGGTAGCCTTATCATTATGGAAGGTAGTTTGTTGTCGAGATTTTTGTTACTCCAATGGATGGTAGCCTTGTCATTATGGAATGTAGTCTGTTGTCTAGATTTTTGTTACTCCAATGGATGGTAGCCTTGTCATTATGGAAGGTAGTCTGTTGTCGAGATTTTTGTTACTACAATGGATGGTAGCCTTGTCATTATGGAAGGTAGTTTGTTGTCTAGATTATTGTTACTCCAATGGATGGTAGCCTTGTCATTATGGAAGGTAGTCTATTGTCGAGATTTTTGTTACTACAATGGATGGTAGCCTTTTCATTATGGAAGGTAGTTTGTTGTCGATATTTTTCTTACTACAATGGATGGTAGCCTTGTCATTATGGAAGGTAGTCTGTTGTCGAGATTTTTGTTACCCTAAGGATGGTAGCCTTGTCATTATGGAAGGTAGTCTGTTGTCGAGATTCTTGTTACTCTAATGGATGGTAGCCTTGTCATTATGGAAGGTAGTCTGTTGTCGAGATTTTTGTTATTACAATGGATGGTAGCCTTGTCATTACGGAAGGTAGTTTATTGTCGACATTTTTCTTACCACAATGGATGGTAGCCTTGTCATTATGGAAGGTAGTCTGTTGTCGAGATTTTTGTTACTGCAATAGATGGTAGCCTTGTCATTATGGAAGGTAGTTTGTTGTCGAGATTTTTGTTACTCCAATGGATGGTAGCCTTGTCATTATGGAAGGTAGTCTCTTGTCGAGATTTTTGTTACTACAATGGATGGTATCCTTGTCATTACGGAAGGTAGTTTGTTGTCAATATTTTTCTTACTCCAATGGGTGGTAGCCTTGTAATTATGGAAGGTAGTATGTTGTCGAGATTTTTGTTACTCTAATGGATGCTAGCCTTGTAATTATGGAAGTTAGTCTATTGTCGAGATTTTTGTAAGTGCAATGGATGGTAGCCTTGTCATTATGGAAGGCAGTCTGTCATTGTGGTTTCTATTACTCCATTGGATGGTAGCGTTGCCATTAAGGACGATAGTTTGTTGTTCAAATTTTTGTTACTCCAATGGATTGTAGACTTGTCATTATGGAATGTAGTCTGTTGTCGATATTTTTGTTACTCCATTGGATGGTAGCCTTGTCATTATGAAAGGTAGTGTGTTATCGATACTTTTTTTATTCCAATGGATGGTAGCCTTGTCATTATGGAAGGTAGTCTGTTGAGAGATTTTTGTTACCCTAAGGGATGGTAGCCTTGTCATTACGGAAGGTAGTGTGTTGTCGATATTTTTGTTATTCCAATGGATGGTAGCCTTGTCATTATGGAAGGTAGTTTGTTGTCGAGATTTTTGTTACTCCAATGGATGGTAGCCTTGTCATTATGGAATGTAGTCTGTTGTCTAGATTTTTGTTACTCCAATGGATGGTAGCCTTGTCATTATGGAAGGTAGTCTGTTGTCGAGATTTTGGTTACTACAATGGATGGTAGCCTTGTCATTATGGAAGGTAGTTTGTTGTCTAGATTATTGTTACTCCAATGGATGGTAGCCTTGTCATTATGGAAGGTAGTCTATTGTCGAGATTTTTGTTACTACAATGGATGGTAGCCTTTTCATTATGGAAGGTAGTTTGTTGTCGATATTTTTCTTACTACAATGGATGGTAGCCTTGTCATTATGGAAGGTAGTCTGTTGTCGAGATTTTTGTTACCCTAAGGGATGGTAGCCTTGTCATTATGGAAAGTAGTGTGTTGTCGATATTTTTGTTATTCCAATGGATGGTAGCCTTTGCATTATGGAAGGTAGTTTGTTGTCTAGATTTTTGTTACTCCAATGGATGGTAGCCTTGTCATTATGGAATGTAGTCTGTTGTCTTGATTTTTGTTACTCCAATGGATGGTAGCCTTGTCATTATAGAAGGTAGTCTGTTGTCGATATTTTTGTTACTACAATGGATGGTAGCCTTGTCATTATGGAAGGTAGTTTGTTGTCGATATTTTTCTTACTACAATGGATGGTAGCCTTGTCATTATGGAAGGTAGTCTGTTGTCGAAATTTTTGTTACTCTAATGGATGGTAGCCTTGTCATTATGGAAGGTAGTCTGTTGTCGAGATTTTTGTTACTACAATGGATGGTAGCCTTGTCATTATGGAAGGTAGTTTGTTGTCTAGATTTTTGTTACTCCAATGGATGGTAGCCTTGTCATTATGGAATGTAGTATGTTGTCTAGATTTTTGTTACTCCAATGGATGGTAGCCTTGTCATTATAGAAGGTAGTTTGTTGTCGATATTTTTGTTACTACAATGGATGGTAGCCTTGTCATTATGGAAGGTAGTTTGTTGTCCATATTTTTCTTACTACAATGGATGGTAGCCTTGTCATTATGGAAGGTAGTCTGTTGTCGAGATTTTTGTTACTCTAATGGATGGTAGCCTTGTCATTATGGAAGGTAGTCTGTTGTCGAGATTTTTGTTATTACAATGGATGGTAGCCTTGTCATTACGGAAGGTAGTTTATTGTCGACATTTTTCTTACCACAATGGATGGTAGCCTTGTCATTATGGAAGGTAGTCTGTTGTCGAGATTTTTGTTACTGCAATAGATGGTAGCCTTGTCATTATGGAAGGTAGTTTGTTGTCGAGATTTTTGTTATTCCAATGGATGGTAGCCTTGTCATTATGGAAGGTAGTCTCTTGTCGAGATTTTTGTTACTACAATGGATGGTATCCTTGTCGTTACGGAAGGTAGTTTGTTGTCAATATTTTTCTTACTCCAATGGGTGGTAGCCTTGTAATTATGGAAGGTAGTCTGTTGTCGAGATTTTTGTTACTCTAATGGATGCTAGCCTTGTAATTATGGAAGTTAGTCTATTGTCGAGATTTTTGTAAGTGCAATGGATGGTAGCCTTGTCGTTATGGAAGGCAGTCTGTCATTGTGGTTTCTATTACTCCAATGGATGGTAGCGTTGCCATTAAGGACGATAGTCTGTTGTTCAAATTTTTGTTACTCCAATGGATTGTAGACTTGTCATTATGGAATGTAGTCTGTTGTCGAGATTTTTGTTACTCCATTGGATGGTAGCCTTTTCATTATGAAAGGTAGTGTGTTATCGATACTTTTGTTATTCCAATGGATGGTAGCCTTGTCATTATGGAAGGTAGTCTGTTGTCGAGATTTTTGTTACCCTAAGGGATGGTAGCCTTGTCATTACGGAAGGTAGTGTGTTGTCGATATTTTTGTTATTCCAATGGATGGTAGCCGTATCATTATGGAAGGTAGTTTGTTGTCGAGATTTTTGTTACTCCAATGGATGGTAGCCTTGTCATTATGGAATGTAGTCTGTTGTCTAGATTTTTGTTACTCCAATGGATGGTAGCCTTGTCATTATGGAAGGTAGTCTGTTGTCGAGATTTTTGTTACTACAATGGATGGTAGCCTTGTCATTATGGAAGGTAGTTTGTTGTCTAGATTATTGTTACTCCAATGGATGGTAGCCTTGTCATTATGGAAGGTAGTCTATTGTCGAGATTTTTGTTACTACAATGGATGGTAGCCTTTTCATTATGGAAGGTAGTTTGTTGTCGATATTTTTCTTACTACAATGGATGGTAGCCTTGTCATTATGGAAGGTAGTCTGTTGTCGAGATTTTTGTTACCCTAAGGATGGTAGCCTTGTCATTATGGAAGGTAGTCTGTTGTCGAGATTCTTGTTACTCTAATGGATGGTAGCCTTGTCATTATGGAAGGTAGTCTGTTGTCGAGATTTTTGTTATTACAATGGATGGTAGCCTTGTCATTACGGAAGGTAGTTTATTGTCGACATTTTTCTTACCACAATGGATGGTAGCCTTGTCATTATGGAAGGTAGTCTGTTGTCGAGATTTTTGTTACTGCAATAGATGGTAGCCTTGTCATTATGGAAGGTAGTTTGTTGTCGAGATTTTTGTTACTCCAATGGATGGTAGCCTTGTCATTATGGAAGGTAGTCTCTTGTCGAGATTTTTGTTACTACAATGGATGGTATCCTTGTCATTACGGAAGGTAGTTTGTTGTCAATATTTTTCTTACTCCAATGGGTGGTAGCCTTGTAATTATGGAAGGTAGTATGTTGTCGAGATTTTTGTTACTCTAATGGATGCTAGCCTTGTAATTATGGAAGTTAGTCTATTGTCGAGATTTTTGTAAGTGCAATGGATGGTAGCCTTGTCATTATGGAAGGCAGTCTGTCATTGTGGTTTCTATTACTCCAATGGATGGTAGCGTTGCCATTAAGGACGATAGTTTGTTGTTCAAATTTTTGTTACTCCAATGGATTGTAGACTTGTCATTATGGAATGTAGTCTGTTGTCGATATTTTTGTTACTCCATTGGATGGTAGCCTTGTCATTATGAAAGGTAGTGTGTTATCGATACTTTTTTTATTCCAATGGATGGTAGCCTTGTCATTATGGAAGGTAGTCTGTTGAGAGATTTTTGTTACCCTAA
This sequence comes from Vicia faba, assembly GCA_948472305.1. Classification (NCBI taxonomy): domain Eukaryota; kingdom Viridiplantae; phylum Streptophyta; class Magnoliopsida; order Fabales; family Fabaceae; genus Vicia; species Vicia faba. Next base: position 535,911,825 of record OX451741.1, read on the forward strand.
GGGATGGTAGCCTTGTCATTACGGAAGGTAGTGTGTTGTCGATATTTTTGTTATTCCAATGGATGGTAGCCTTGTCATTATGGAAGGTAGTTTGTTGTCGAGATTTTTGTTACTCCAATGGATGGTAGCCTTGTCATTATGGAATGTAGTCTGTTGTCTAGATTTTTGTTACTCCAATGGATGGTAGCCTTGTCATTATGGAAGGTAGTCTGTTGTCGAGATTTTGGTTACTACAATGGATGGTAGCCTTGTCATTATGGAAGGTAGTTTGTTGTCTAGATTATTGTTACTCCAATGGATGGTAGCCTTGTCATTATGGAAGGTAGTCTATTGTCGAGATTTTTGTTACTACAATGGATGGTAGCCTTTTCATTATGGAAGGTAGTTTGTTGTCGATATTTTTCTTACTACAATGGATGGTAGCCTTGTCATTATGGAAGGTAGTCTGTTGTCGAGATTTTTGTTACCCTAAGGGATGGTAGCCTTGTCATTATGGAAAGTAGTGTGTTGTCGATATTTTTGTTATTCCAATGGATGGTAGCCTTTGCATTATGGAAGGTAGTTTGTTGTCTAGATTTTTGTTACTCCAATGGATGGTAGCCTTGTCATTATGGAATGTAGTCTGTTGTCTTGATTTTTGTTACTCCAATGGATGGTAGCCTTGTCATTATAGAAGGTAGTCTGTTGTCGATATTTTTGTTACTACAATGGATGGTAGCCTTGTCATTATGGAAGGTAGTTTGTTGTCGATATTTTTCTTACTACAATGGATGGTAGCCTTGTCATTATGGAAGGTAGTCTGTTGTCGAAATTTTTGTTACTCTAATGGATGGTAGCCTTGTCATTATGGAAGGTAGTCTGTTGTCGAGATTTTTGTTATTACAATGGATGGTAGCCTTGTCATTACGGAAGGTAGTTTATTGTCGACATTTTTCTTACCACAATGGATGGTAGCCTTGTCATTATGGAAGGTAGTCTGTTGTCGAGATTTTTGTTACTGCAATAGATGGTAGCCTTGTCATTATGGAAGGTAGTTTGTTGTCGAAATTTTTGTTACTGCAATAGATGGTAGTCTTGTCATTATGGAAGGTAGTCTGTCATTGTGGTTTCTGTTACTTTAATGGATGGTAGCGTTGTCATTAGAGACGATAGTCTATTGTTCAAAATTTTGTTACTCCAATGGATGGTAGACTTGTCATTATGGAATGTAGTCTGTTGTCGAGATTTTTGTTACTCCGTTGGATGGTAGCCTTGTCATTACGGAAGGTAGTGTGTTATCAATATTTTTGTTATTCCAATGGATGGTAGCCTTGTCATTATGGAAGGTAGTCTGTTGTCGAGATTTTTGTTACTCTAAGGGATGGTAGCCTTGTCATTATGGAAGGTAGTGTGTTGTCGATATTTTTGTTATTCCTATGGATGGTAGCCTTGTAATTATGGAAGGTAGTCTGTTGTCGAGATTTTTGTTACTCCAATGGATGGTAGCCTTGTCATTATGGAAGGTAGTTTGTTGTCTAGATTTTTGTTACTCCAATGGATGGTAGCCTTGTCATTATGGAAGGTAGTCTATTGTCGAGATTTTTGTTACTACAATGGATGGTAGCCTTGTCATTACGGAAGGTAGTTTGTTGTCGATATTTTTCTTACTATAATGGATGGTAGCCTTTTCATTATGGAAGGTAGTCTATTGTCGAGATTTTTGTTACTCTAATGGATGGTAGCCTTGTCATTATGGAAGGTAGTATGTTGTCGAGATTTTTGTTACTACAATGGATGGCAGACTTGTCATTATGGAAGGTAGTTTGTTGTCGAAATTTTTCTTACAACAATGGATGGTAGTCTTGTCATTATGGAAGGTAGTCTGTTGTCGAGTTTTTTGTTACTCTAAATGATGGTAGCCTTGTAATTATGGAAGGTAGTCTGTTGTCGAGATTTTTGTTACTGCAATGGATGGTAGCCTTGTCATTATGGAAGGTAGTCTGTCATTGTGGTTTCTGTTACTCCAATGGATGGTAGCGTTGTCATTAAGGACGATAGTCTGTTGTTCAAATTTTTGTTACTCCAATGGATGGTAGACTTGTCATTATGGAATGTAGTCTGTTGTCGAGATTTTTGTTACTCGATTGGATGGTAGCCTTGTCATTATGGAAGGTAGTGTGTTATCGATATTTTTGTTATTCCAATGGATGGTAGCCTTGTCATTATGGAAGGTAGTTTGTTGTCGATAATTTTGTTACTGCAATGGATGGTAGCCTTGTCATTATGGAAAGTAGTATGTTGTCGATATTTTTCTTCTTCCAATGGATGGTAGCCTTGTCATTATGGAAGGTAGTCTGTTGTCGAGATTTTTGTTACTCCAATGGATGGTAGCCTTGTAATTATGGAAGGTAGTCTGTTGTCTAGATTTTTGTTACAATAATATATGGTAGCCTTGTCATTATGGAAGGTAGTATGTCGTTGTGATTTATGTTACTCTAAATGATAGTAGCCTTATAATTATGGAAGGTAGTCAATTGTCGATATTTTTGTTACTGCAATGGATGGTAGCCTTGTCATTACGGAAGTTGATATTTTTCTTACTGCAATGGATGGTAGCCTTGTCATTATGGAAGGTAGTTTGTTGTCGAGATTTTTGTTACTCTAAATGATGGTAGCCTTGTAAATCTGGAAGGTAGTCTGTTGTCGAGATTTTTGTTACTGCAATGGATGCTAGCCTTGTCATTATGGAAGGTAGTTTGTTGTCGAGATTTTTGTTACTCCAATAGATGGTAGACTTGTCATTATGGAAGGTAGTGTGTTGTCGGTATTTTTGTTACTCCAATGGATGGTAGGGTTGTCATTATGGAAGGTAATCTGTTGTCTAAATTTTTGTTACAACAAGAGATGGTAGCCTTGTCATTATGGAAGGTAGAATGTTGTCGATATTTTTGTTACTGCAATGGATGGTAGCCTTGTCATTATGGAAGGTAGTCTGTCGTTGTGATTTCTGTTACTCTAAAAGATGTAGCCTTGTCATTATGGAAGGTAGTCTGTTGTCGAGATTTTTGTTACTGCAATGGATGGTAGCCTTGTCATTATGGAAGGTAGTATGTTGTCGATATTTTTCTTTCTACAATGGATGGTGGCCTTGTCATTATGGAAGGTAGTCTGTTGTCGTGATTTCTGTTACTCTAATGGATGGTAGCCTTGTCATTATGGAAAGTAGTCTGTTGTCGAGATTTTTGTTACTACAATGGATGGTAGCCTTGTCATTACGGAAGGTAGTCAGTCATTGTTGTTTCTGTTACTCCAATGGATGGTAGCGTTGTCATTAAGGATGATAGTTTGTTGTTCAAATTTTTGTTACTCCAATGGATGGTGGACTTGTCGTTATGGAATGTAGTCTGTTGTCGAGATTTTTGTTACTCCATTGGATGGTAGCCTTGTCATTATGGAAGGTAGTGAGTTATTCATATTTTTGTTATTCCAATGGATGGTAGCCATGTCTTTATGGAAGGTAGTCTGTTGTCGAGATTTTTGTTACTCTAAGGGATGGTAGCCTTGTCATTATGGAAGGTAGTGTGTTTTCGATATTTTTGTTATTCCAATGGATGGTAGCCTTGTCATTATGGAAGGTAGTCTGTTGTCGAGATTTTTGTTACTCCAATGGATGGTAGCCTAGTTATTATGGAAGGTAGTTTGTTGTCTAGATTTTTGTTACTCGAATGGATGGTAGCCTTGTTATTATGGAAGGTAGTCTGTGGTCGAGATTTTTGTTACTACAATGGATGGTAGCCTTGTCATTATGGAAGGTAGTTTGTTGTTGACATTTTTCTTACTACAATGGATGGTAGCCTTGTCATTATGGAAGGTAGTCTGTTGTCGAGATTTTTGTTACTCTAAATGATTGTAGCCTTGTAATTATGGAAGGTAGTCTGATGTCGAGATTTTTGTTACTCTAAGGGATGGTAGCCTTGTCATTATGGAAGGTAGTGTGTTGTCGATATTTTTTTCATTCCTATGGATGGTAGCCTTATAAATATGGAAAGTAGTCTGTTGTCGAGATTTTTGTTACTGCAATGGATGCTAGCCTTGTCATTATGGAAGGTAGTCTGTCATTGTGGTTTCTGTTACTCCAATGGATGGTAGCCTTGTCATTATGGAAGGTAGTTTGTTGTCGAGATTTTTGTTACTCCAATAGATGGTAGACTTGTCATTATGGAAGGTAGTGTGTTGTCGATATTTTTGTTACTCCAATGGATGGTACGGTTGTCATTATGGAAGGTAATCTGTTTTCTAAATTTTTGTTACAACAATAGATGGTAGCCTTGTCATTATGGAAGGTAGAATGTTGTCGATATTTTTGTTACTGCAATGGATGGTAGCCTTGTCATTATGGAAGGTAGTCTGTCGTTGTGATTTTTGTTACTCTAAATGATGTAGCCTTGTCATTATGGAAGGTAGTCTGTTGTCGAGATTTTTGTTACTGCAATGGATGGTAGCCTTGTCATTATGGAAGGTAGTATGTTGTCGATATTTTTCTTTCTACAATGGATGGTGGCCTTATCATTATGGAAGGTAGTCTGTTGTCGTGATTTCTGTTACTCTAATGGATGGTAGCCTTGTCATTATGGAAAGTAGTCTGTTGTCGAGATTTTTGTTACTACAATGGATGGTAGCCTTGTCATTACGGAAGGTAGTCAGTCATTGTTGTTTCTGTTACTCCAATGGATGGTAGCGTTGTCATTAAGGATGATAGTTTGTTGTTCAAATTTTTGTTACTCCAATGGATGGTGGACTTGTCATTATGGAATGTAGTCTGTTGTCGAGATTTTTGTTACTCCATTGGATGGTAGCCTTGTCATTATGGAAGGTAGTGAGTTATTCATATTTTTGTTATTCCAATGGATGGTAGCCATGTCTTTATGGAAGGTAGTCTGTTGTCGAGATTTTTGTAACTCTAAGGGATGGTAGCCTTGTCATTATGGAAGGTAGTGTGTTTTCGATATTTTTGTTATTCCAATAGATGGTAGCCTTGTCATTATGGAAGGTAGTCTGTTGTCGAGATTTTTGTTACTCCAATGGATGGTAGCCTAGTTATTATGGAAGGTAGTTTGTTGTCTAGATTTTTGTTACTCCAATGGATGGTAGCCTTGTTATTATGGAAGGTAGTCTGTGGTCGTGATTTTTGTTACTACAATGGATGGTAGCCTTGTCATTATGGAAGGTAGTTTGTTGTTGACATTTTTCTTACTACAATGGATGGTAGCCTTGTCATTATGGAAGGTAGTCTGTTGTCGAGATTTTTGTTACTCTAAATGATTGTAGCCTTGTAATTATGGAAGGTAGTCTGATGTCGAGATTTTTGTTACTCTAAGGGATGGTAGCCTTGTCATTATGGAAGGTAGTGTGTTGTTGATATTTTTTTTATTCCTATGGATGGTAGCCTTATAAATATGGAAGGTAGTCTGTTGTCGAGATTTTTGTTACTACAATGGATGCTAGCCTTGTCATTATGGAAGGTAGTCTGTCATTGTGGTTTCTGTTACTCCAATGGATGGTAGCCTTGTCATTATGGAAGGTAGTTTGTTGTCGAGATTTTTGTTACTCCAATAGATGGTAGACTTGTCATTATGGAAGGTAGTGTGTTGTCGATATTTTTGTTACTCCAATGGATGGTAGGGTTGTCATTATGGAAGGTAGTCTGTTGTCTAGATTTTTGTTACAACAATAGATGGTAGCCTTGTCATTATGGAAGGTAGAATGTTGTCGAGATTTTGTTAATGCAATGGATGGTAGCCTTGTCATTATTGAAGGTAGTCTGTCGTTGTGATTTCTGTTACTCTAAATGATGGTAGCCTTATCATTATGGAAGGTAGTCTGTTGTCGAGATTTTTGTTACTGCAATGGATGGTAGCCTTGTCATTATGGAAGGTAGTATGTTGTCGATATTTTTCTTACTACAATGGATGGTAGCCTTGTCATTATGGAAGGTAGTCTGTTGTCAAGATTTCTGTTACTCTAATGGATGGTAGCCTTGTCATTATGGAAAGTAGTCTGTTGTCGAGATTTTTGTTACTACAATGGATGGTAGCCTTGTCATTACGGAAGGTAGTCAGTCATTGTTGTTTCTGTTACTCCAATGGATGGTAGCGTTGTCATTAAGGATGATAGTTTGTTGTTCAAATTTTTGTTACTCCAATGGATGGTGGACTTGTCATTATGGAATGTAGTCTGTTGTCAAGATTTTTGTTACTCCATTGGATGGTAGCCTTGTCATTATGGAAGGTAGTGTGTTATTCATATTTTTGTTATTCCAATGGATGGTAGCCATGTCTTTATGGAAGGTAGTCTGTTGTCGAGATTTTTGTTACTCTAAGGGATGGTAGCCTTGTCATTATGGAAGGTAGTGTGTTTTCGATATTTTTGTTATTCCAATGGATGGTAGCCTTGTCATTATGGAAGGTAGTCTGTTGTCGAGATTTTTGTTACTCCAATGGATGGTAGCCTAGTTATTATGGAAGGTAGTTTGTTGTCTAGATTTTTGTTACTCCAATGGATGGTAGCCTTGTTATTATGGAAGGTAGTCTGTGGTCGAGATTTTTGTTACTACAATGGATGGTAGCCTTGTCATTATGGAAGGTAGTTTGTTGTCGACATTTTTCTTACTACAATGGATGGTAGCCTTGTCATTATGGAAGGTAGTCTGTTGTCGAGATTTTTGTTACTGCAATGGATGGTAGCCTTGTCATTATGGAAGGTAGTCTGTCGTTGTGATTTCTGTTACTCTAAATGATGTAGCCTTGTCATTATGGAAGGTAGTCTGTTGTCGAGATTTTTGTTACTGCAATGGATGGTAGCCTTGTCATTATGGAAGGTAGTATGTTGTCGATATTTTTCTTTCTACAATGGATTGTGGCCTTGTCATTATGGAAGGTAGTCTGTTGTCGTGATTTCTGTTACTCTAATGGATGGTAGCCTTGTCATTATGGAAAGTAGTCTGTTGTCGAGATTTTTGTTACTACAATGGATGGTAGCCTTGTCATTACGGAAGGTAGTCAGTCATTGTTGTTTCTGTTACTCCAATGGATGGTAGCGTTGTCATTAAGAATGATAGTTTGTTAATCAAATTTTTGTTACTCTAATGGACGGTGGACTTGTCATTATGGAATGTAGTCTGTTGTCGAGATTTTTGTTACTCCATTGGATGGTAGCCTTGTCATTATGGAAGGTAGTGAGTTATTCATATTTTTGTTATTCCAATGGATGGTAGCCATGTCTTTATGGAAGGTAGTCTGTTGTCGAGATTTTTGTTACTCTAAGGGATGGTAGCCTTGTCATTATGGAAGGTAGTGTGTTTTCGATATTTTTGTTATTCCAATGGATGGTAGCCTTGTCATTATGGAAGGTAGTCTGTTGTCGAGATTTTTGTTACTCCAATTGATGGTAGCCTAGTTATTATGGAAGGTAGTTTGTTGTCTAGATTTTTGTTACTCCAATGGATGGTAGCCTTGTTATTATGGAAGGTAGTCTGTGGTCGAGATTTTTGTTACTACAATGGATGGTAGCCTTGTCATTATGGAAGGTAGTTTGTTGTTGACATTTTTCTTACTACAATGGATGGTAGCCTTGTCATTATGGAAGGTAGTCTGTTGTCGAGATTTTTGTTACTCTAAATGATTGTAGCCTTGTAATTATGGAAGGTAGTCTGATGTCGAGATTTTTGTTACTCTAAGGGATGGTAGCCTTGTCATTATGGAAGGTAGTGTGTTGTCGATATTTTTTTTATTCCTATGGATGGTAGCCTTGTAAATATGGAAGGTAGTCTGTTGTCGAGATTTTTGTTACTGCAATGGATGCTAGCCTTGTCATTATGGAAGGTAGTCTGTCATTGTGGTTTCTGTTACTCCAATGGATGGTAGCCTTGTCATTATGGAAGGTAGTTTACTGTCGAGATTTTTGTTACTCCAATAGATGGTAGACTTGTCATTATGGAAGGTAGTGTGTTGTCGATATTTTTGTTACTCCAATGGATGGTAGGGTTGTCATTATGGAAGGTAATTTGTTGTCTAAATTTTTGTTACAACAATAGATGGTAGCCTTGTCATTATGGAAGGTAGAATGTTGTCGATATTTTTGTTACTGCAATGGATGGTAGCCTTGTCATTATGGAAGGTAGTTTGTCGTTGTGATTTCTGTTACTCTAAATGATGTAGCCTTGTCATTATGGAAGGTAGTCTATTGTCGAGATTTTTGTTACTGCAATGGATGGTAGCCTTGTCATTATGGAAGGTAGTATGTTGTCGATATTTTTCTTTCTACAATGGATGGTGGCCTTGTCATTATGGAAGGTAGTCTGTTGTCGTGATTTCTGTTACTCTAATGGATGGTAGCCTTGTCATTATGGAAAGTAGTCTGTTGTCGAGATTTTTGTTACTACAATGGATGGTAGCCTTGTCATTACGGAAGGTAGTCAGTCATTGTTGTTTCTGTTACTCCAATGGATGGTAGCGTTGTCATTAAGGATGATAGTTTGTTGTTCAAATTTTTGTTACTCCAAAGGATGGTGGACTTGTCATTATGGAATGTAGTCTGTTGTCGAGATCTTTGTTACTCCATTGGATGGTAGCCTTGTCATTATGGAAGGTAGTGTGTTATTCATATTTTTGTTATTCCAATGGATGGTAGCCATGTCTTTATGGAAGGTAGTCTGTTGTCGAGATTTTTGTTACTCTAAGGGATGGTAGCCTTGTCATTATGGAAGGTAGTGTGTTTTCGATATTTTTGTTATTCCAATGGATGGTAGCCTTGTCATTATGGAAGGTAGTCTGTTGTCGAGATTTTTGTTACTCCAATGGATGGTAGCCTAGTTATTATGGAAGGTAGTTTGTTGTCTAGATTTTTGTTACTCCAATGGATGGTAGCCTTGTTATTATGGAAGGTAGTCTGTGGTCGAGATTTTTGTTACTACAATGGATGGTAGCCTTGTCATTATGGAAGGTAGTTTGTTGTCGACATTTTTCTTACTACAATGGATGGTAGCCTTGTCATTATGGAAGGTAGTCTGTTGTCGAGATTTTTGTTACTCTAAATGATTGTAGCCTTGTAATTATGGAAGGTAGTCTGATGTCGAGATTTTTGTTACTCTAAGGGATGGTAGCCTTGTCATTATGGAAGGTAGTGTGTTGTCGATATTTTTTTTATTCCTATGGATGGTAGCCTTGTAATTATGGAAGGTAGTCTGTTGTCGAGATTTTTATTACTCCAATGGATGGTAGCCTTGTCATTATGGAAGGTAGTTTGTTGTCTAGATTTTTGTTACTACAATGGATGGTAGACTTGTCATTATGGAAGGTAGTTTGTTGTCGATATTTTTCTTACTACAATGGATGGTAGCCTTGTCATTATTGAAGGTAGTCAGTTGTCGACATTTTTGTTACTCTAATGGATGGTACCCTTGTCATTATGGAAGGTAGTCTGTTGTCGAGATTTTTGTTACTATAATAGATGGTAGCCTTGTCATTAGGGAAGGTAGTTTGTTGTCGAAATATTTCTTACAACAATGGATGGTAGCCTTGTCATTATGGAAGGTAGTCTGTGGTCGAGATTTTTGTTACTCTAAATGATGGTAGACTTGTAATTATGGAAGGTAGTCTGTTGTCGAGATTTTTGTTACTGCAATGGATGGTAGCCTTGTCATTATGGAAGGTAGTCTGTCATTGTGGTTTCTATTACTCCAATGGATGGTAGCGTTGTCATTAAGGACGATAGTCTGTTGTTCAAATTTGTGTTACTCCAATGGATGGTAGACTTGTCATTATGGAATGTAGTCTGTTGTCGAGATTTTTGTTACTCGATTGGATGGTAGCCTTGTCATTATGGAAGGTAGTGTGTTATCGATATTTTTGTTATTCCAATGGATGGTAGCCTTGTCATTATGGAAGGTAGTTTGTTGTCGATATTTTTGTTACTTTAAGGGATGGTATCCTTGTCATTATGGAAGTTAGTGTGTTGTCGATATTTTTGTTATTCCAATGGATGGTAGCCTTGTCATTATGGAAGGTAGTCTGTTGTCGAGATTTTTGTTACTCCAATGGATGGTAGCCTTGTCATTATGGAAGGTAGTCTGTTGTCTAGATTTTTGTTACAATAATATATGGTAGCCTTGTCATTATGGAAGGTCGAATGTTGTCGAGATTTTTGTTACTGCAATGGATGGTAGCCTTGTCATTATGGAAGGTAGTATGTCATTGTGATTTCTGTTACTCTAAATGATGGTAGCCTTGTAATTATGGAAAGTAGTCTGTTGCCGAGATTTGTGTTACTGCAATGGATGGTAGCCTTGTCATTATGGAAGGTAGTTTGTTGTCGATATTTTTCTTACTACAATGGACGGTAGCCTTGTCATTATGGAAGGTAGTCTGTTGTCGAGTATTTTGTTACCCTAATGGATGGTAGCCATGCCATTATGGAAGGTAGTCTGTTGTCGATATTTTTGTTACTACAATGGATGGCATCCTTGTCATTACGGAAGGTAGTTTATTGTCGACATTTTTCTTACTACAACGGATGGTAGCCTTGTCAATATGGAAGGTAGTCTGTTTTCGAGATTTTTGTTACTGCAATGGATGCTAGCCTTGTCATTATGGAAGGTAGTCTGTCATTTTGGTTTCTGTTACTCCAATGGATGGTAGCCTTCTCATTATGGAAGGTAGTTTGTTGTCGAGATTTTTGTTACTCCAATAGATGGTAGACTTGTCATTATGGAAGGTAGTGTGTTGTCGAGATTTTTGTTACTCCAATGGATGGTGGCGTTGTCATTATAGAAGGTAGTCTGTTGTCTAGATTTTTGTTACAACAATAGATGGTAGCCTTGTCATTATGGAAGGTAGAATGTTGTCGAGATTTTGTTAATGCAATGGATGGTAGCCTTGTCATTATTGAAGGTAGTCTGTCGTTGTGATTTCTGTTACTCTAAATGATGGTAGCCTTATCATTATGGAAGGTAGTCTGTTGTCGAGATTTTTGTTACTGCAATGGATGGTAGCCTTGTCATTATGGAAGGTAGTATGTTGTCGATATTTTTCTTACTACAATGGATGGTAGCCTTGTCATTATGGAAGGTAGTCTGTTGTCAAGATTTCTGTTACTCTAATGGATGGTAGCCTTGTCATTATGGAAAGTAGTCTGTTGTCGAGATTTTTGTTACTACAATGGATGGTAGCCTTGTCATTACGGAAGTTAGTCACTCATTGTGGTTTCTGTTACTCCAATGGATGGTAGCGTTGTCATTAAGGATGATAGTTTGTTGTTCAAATTTTTGTTACTCCAATGGATGGTAGACTTTTCATTATGGAATGTAGTCTGTTGTCGAGATTTTTGTTACTCCATTGGATGGTAGCCTTGTCATTATGGAAGGTAGTGTGTTATTCATATTTTTGTTATTCCAATGGATGGTAGCCATGTCTTTATGGAAGGTAGTATGTTGTCGAGATTTTTGTTACTCTAAGGGATGGTAGCCTTGTCATTATGGAAGGTAGTGTGTTTTCGATATTTTTGTTATTGCAATGGATGGTAGCCTTGTCATTATGGAAGGTAGTCTGTTGTCGAGATTTTTGTTACTCCAATGGATGGTAGCCTTGTCATTATGGAAGGTAGTTTGTTGTCGACATTTTTCTTACTACAATGGATGGTAGCCTTGTCATTATGGAAGGTAGTCTGTTGTCGAGATTTTTGTTACTCTAAATGATTGTAGCCTTGTAATTATGGAAGGTAGTCTGATGTCGAGATTTTTGTTACTCTAAGGGATGGTAGCCTTGTCATTATGGAAGGTAGTGTGTTGTCGATATTTTTTTAATTCCTATGGATGGTAGCCTTGTAATTATGGAAGGTAGTCTGTTGTCGAGATTTTTATTACTCCAATGGATGGTAGCCTTGTCATTATGGAAGGTAGTTTGTTGTCTAGATTTTTGTTACTACAATGGATGGTAGACTTGTCATTATGGAAGGTAGTTTGTTGTCGATATTTTTCTTACTACAATGGATGGTAGCCTTGTCATTATTGAAGGTAGTCTGTTGTCGACATTTTTGTTACTCTAATGGATGGTACCCTTGTCATTATGGAAGGTAGTCTGTTGTCGAGATTTTTGTTACTATAATAGATGGTAGCCTTGTCATTAGGGAAGGTAGTTTGTTGTCGAAATATTTCTTACAACAATGGATGGTAGCCTTGTCATTAAGGAAGGTAGTCTGTGGTCGAGATTTTTGTTACTCTAAATGATGGTAGACTTGTAATTATGGAAGGTAGTTTGTTGTCGAGATTTTTGTTACTGCAATGGATGGTAGCCTTGTCATTATGGAAGGTAGTATGTCATTGTGGTTTCTATTACTCCAATGGATGGTAGCGTTGTCATTAAGGACGATAGTCTGTTGTTCAAATTTGTGTTACTCCAATGGATGGTAGACTTGTCATTATGGAATGTAGTCTGTTGTCGAGATTTTTGTTACTCGATTGGATGGTAGCCTTGTCATTATGGAAGGTAGTGTGTTATCGATATTTTTGTTATTCCAATGGATGGTAGCCTTGTCATTATGGAAGGTAGTTTGTTGTCGATATTTTTGTTACTTTAAGGGATGGTAGCCTTGTCATTATGGAAGTTAGTGTGTTGTCGATATTTTTGTTATTCCAATGGATGGTAGCCTTGTCATTATGGAAGGTAGTCTGTTGTCGAGATTTTTGTTACTCCAATGGATGGTAGCCTTGTCATTATGGAAGGTAGTCTGTTGTCTAGATTTTTGTTACAATAATATATGGTAGCCTTGTCATTATGGAAGGTCGAATGTTGTCGAGATTTTTGTTACTGCAATGGATGGTAGCCTTGTCATTATGGAAGGTAGTATGTCATTGTGATTTCTGTTACTCTAAATGATGGTAGCCTTGTAATTATGGAAAGTAGTCTGTTGCCGAGATTTGTGTTACTGCAATGGATGGTAGCCTTGTCATTATGGAAGGTAGTTTGTTTTCGATATTTTTCTTACTACAATGGACGGTAGCCTTGTCATTATGGAAGGTAGTCTGTTGTCGAGTATTTTGTTACCCTAATGGATGGTAGCCTTGTCATTATGGAAGGTAGTCTGTTGTCGATATTTTTGTTACTACAATGGATGGCATCCTTGTCATTACGGAAGGTAGTTTATTGTCGACATTTTTCTTACTACAACGGATGGTAGCCTTGTCATTATGGAAGGTAGTTTGTTGTCGAAATTTTTGTTACTCTAAATGATGGTAGCCTTGTAAATATGGAAGGTAGTCTGTTTTCGAGATTTTTGTTACTGCAATGGATGCTAGCCTTGTCATTATGGAAGGTAGTCTGTCATTGTGGTTTCTGTTACTCCAATGGATGGTAGCCTTGTCATTATGGAAGGTAGTGTGTTGTCGAGATTTTTGTTACTCCAATGGATGGTGGCGTTGTCATTATAGAAGGTAGTCTGTTGTCTAGATTTTTGTTACAACAATAGATGGTAGCCTTGTCATTATGGAAGGTAGAATGTTGTCGAGATTTTGTTAATGCAATGGATGGTAGCCTTGTCATTATTGAAGGTAGTCTGTCGTTGTGATTTCTGTTACTCTAAATGATGGTAGCCTTATCATTATGGAAGGTAGTCTGTTGTCGAGATTTTTGTTACTGCAATGGATGGTAGCCTTGTCATTATGGAAGGTAGTATGTTGTCGATATTTTTCTTACTACAATGGATGGTAGCCTTGTCATTATGGAAGGTAGTCTGTTGTCAAGATTTCTGTTACTCTAATGGATGGTAGCCTTGTCATTATGGAAAGTAGTCTGTTGTCGAGATTTTTTTTACTACAATGGATGGTAGCCTTGTCATTACGGAAGTTAGTCACTCATTGTGGTTTCTGTTACTCCAATGGATGGTAGCGTTGTCATTAAGGATGATAGTTTGTTGTTCAAATTTTTGTTACTCCAATGGATGGTAGACTTGTCATTATGGAATGTAGTCTGTTGTCGAGATTTTTGTTACTCCATTGGATGGTAGCCTTATCATTATGGAAGGTAGTGTGTTATTCATATTTTTGTTATTCCAATGGATGGTAGCCATGTCTTTATGGAAGGTAGTCTGTTGTCGAGATTTTTGTTACTCTAAGGGATGGTAGCCTTGTCATTATGGAAGGTAGTGTGTTTTCGATATTTTTGTTATTGCAATGGATGGTAGCCTTGTCATTATGGAAGGTAGTCTGTTGTCGAGATTTTTGTTACTCTAATGGATGGTAGCCTTGTTATTATGGAAGGTAGTCTGTGGTCGAGATTTTTGTTACTACAATGTATGGTAGCCTTGTCATTATGGAAGGTAGTTTGTTGTCGACATTTTTCTTACTACAATGGATGGTAGCCTTGTCATTATGGAAGGTAGTCTGTTGTCGAGATTTTGGTTACTCTAAATGATGGTAGCCTTGTAATTATGGAAGGTAGTCTGTTGTCGAGATTTTTGTTACTCTAAGGGATGGTAGCCTTGTCATTATGGAAGGTAGTGTGTTGTCGATATTTTTGTTATTCCTATGGATGGTAGCCTTGTAATTATGGAAGGTAGTCTGTTGTCGAGATTATTATTACTCCATTGGCTGGTAGCCTTGTCATTATGGAAGTTAGTTTGTTGTCTAGATTTTTGTCACTCCAATGGATGGTAGCCTTGTCATTATGGAAGGTAGTCTGTTGTCGAGATTTTTGTTACTACAACGGATAGTAAGCTTGTCATTATGGAAGGTAGTTTGTTGTCGATATTTTTCTTACTACAATGGATGGTAGCCTTGTCATTATGGAAGGTAGTCTGTTGTCAAGATTTTTGTTACTATAATGGATGGTAGCCTTGTCATTATGGAAGGTAGTCTGTTGTCGAGATTTTTTTTACTACAATAGATGGTAGCCTTGTCATTATGGAAGGTAGTTTGTTGTCTAGATTTTTGTTACTCCAATAGATGGTAGACTTGTCATTATGGAAGATAGTGTGTTGTCGAGATTTTTGTTACTCCAATGGATGCTAGCCTTGTCATTATGGAAGGTAGTCTGTCATTGTGGTTTCTGTTACTCCAATGGATGGTAGCCTTGTCATTATGGAAGGTAGTTTGTTGTCGAGATTTTTGTTACTCCAATAGATGGTAGACTTGTCATTATGGAAGGTAGTGTGTTGTCGAGATTTTTGTTACTCCAATGGATGGTGGCGTTGTCATTATGGAAGGTAGTCTGTCGTCTAGATTTTTGTTACAACAATAGATGGTAGCCTTGTCATTATGGAAGGTAGAATGTTGTCGAGATTTTGGTAATGCAATGGATGGTAGCCTTGTCATTATGGAAGGTAGTCTGTCGTTGTGATTTCTGTTACTCTAAATGATGGTAGCCTTATCATTATGGAAGGTAGTCTGTTGTCGAGATTTTTGTTACTGCAATGGATGGTAGCCTTGTCATTATGGAAGGTAGTATGTTGTCGATATTTTTCTTACTACAATGGATGGTAGCCTTGTCATTATGGAAGGTAGTCTGTTGTCGAGATTTCTGTTACTCTAATGGATGGTAGCCTTGTCATTACGGAAGGTAGTCAGTCATTGTGGTTTCTGTTACTACAATGGATGGTAGCGTTGTCATTAAGGATGATAGTTTGTTGTTCCAATTTTTGTTACTCCAATGGATGGTAGACTTGTCATTATGGAATGTAGTCTATTGTCGAGATTTTTGTTACTCCATTGGATGGTAACCTTGTCATTATGGAAGGTAGTGTGTTATTCATATTTTTGTTATTCCAATGGATGGTAGCCTTGTCTTTATGGAAGGTAGTCTGTTGTCGAGATTTTTGTTACTCTAAGGGATGGTAGCTTGTCATTACGGAAGGTAGTGTGTTTTCGATATTTTTTTTATTCCAATGGATGGTAGCCTTGTCATTATGGAAGGTAGTATATTGTCGAGATTTTTGTTACTCCAATGGATGGTAGCTTAGTTATTATGGAAGGTAGTTTGTTGTCTAGATTTTTGTTACCCCAATGGATGGTAGCCTTGTTATTATGGAAGGTAGTCTGTGGTCGAGATTTTTGTTACTACAATGGAGGGTAGCCTTGTCATTATGGAAGGTAGTTTATTGTCGACATTTTTCTTACTACAATGGATGGTAGCCTTGTCATTATGGAAGGTAGTCTGTTGTCGAGATTTTTGTTACTCTAAATGATGGTAGCCTTGTAATTATGGAAGGTAGTCTGTTGTCAAGATTTTTGTTACTCTAAGGGATGGTAGCCTTGTCATTATGGAAAGTAGTCTGTCATTGTGGTTTCTGTTATTCCAATGGATGGTAGCGTTGTCATTAAGGACGATAGATTGTTGTTCAAATTTTTGTTACTCCAATGGATGGTAGACTTGTCATTTTGGAATGTAGTCTATTGTCGAGATTTTTGTTACTCCATTGGTTGGTAGCCTTGTCATTATGGAAGGTAGTGTGTTATCGATATTTTTGTTATTCCAATGGATGGTAGCCTTGTCATTATGGAAGGTAGTCTGTTGCCGAGATTTTTGTTACTCTAAGGGATGGTATCCTTTTCATTATGGAAGGTAGTGTGTTGTTGATATTTTTGTTATTCTAATGGATGGTAGCGTTGTCATTATGGAAGGTAGTCTATTGTCGAGATTTTTGTTACTCCAATGGATGGTACCCTTGTCATTATGGAAGGTAGTCTGTTGTCTAGATTTTTGTTACTCCAATGGATGGTAGCCTTGTCATTATGGAAGGTAGTCTATTGTCGAGATTTTTGTTACTACAATGGATGGTAGCCTTGTCATTATGTAAGGTAGTTTGTTGTCGATATTTTTCTTACTATAATGGATGGTAGCCTTGTCATTATGGAAGGTAGTATGTTGTCGAAATTTTGTTACTACAATGGATGGTAGCCTTGTCATTATGGAAGGTAGTTTGTTGTCGACATTTTTCTTACTACAATGGATGGTAGCCTTGTCATTATGGAAGGTAGTCTGTTGTCGATATTTTTGTTACTCTAAATGATGGTAGTCTTGTAATTATGGAAGGTAGTCTGTTGTCGAGATTTTTGTTACTACAATAAATGGTAGCCTTGTCATTATGGAAGGTAATCTGTCATTGTGGTTTCTGTTACTCCAATGGATGGTAGCGTTGTCATTAAGGACGATAGTCTATTGTTCAAATTTTTGTTACTCCAATGGATGGTAGCCTTGTCATTATGGAAGATAGTCTGTTATCGATATTTTCGTTATTCCAATCGATGGTAGCCTTGTCATTATGGAAGGTAGTCCGTTGTCAATAATTTTGTTACTCTAAGGGATGGTAGCCTTGTCATTATGGAAGATAGTGTGTTGTCGATATTTTTGTTATTCCAATGGATGGTAGCCTTGTCATTATGGAAGGTAGTAAGTTATCGATAGTTTTGTTACTCTAAGGGATGGTAGCCTTGTCATTATGGAAGGTAGTATGTTGTCTAGATTTTTGTTACAACAATAGATGGTAGCCTTGTCATTATGGAAGGTAGTCCGTGGTCGAGATTTTTGTTACTGCAATGGATGGTAGCCTTGTCATTATGGAAGGTAGTCTGTCATTGTGATTTCTGTTACTCTAAATGATGGTAGCCTTGTAATTATGGAAGGTAGTCTGTTGTCGTGATTTTTGTTACAGCAATGGATGGTAGCCTTGTCATTATGGAAGGTAGTTTGTCATTGTGGTTTCTGTTACTCCAATGGATGGTAGCGTTGTCATTAAGGACGATAGTCTGTTGTTCAAATTTTTGTTACTCCAATGGATGGTATCCTTGTCATTATGGAAGGTAGTATGTTCTTGATATCTTTGTTATTCCAATGGATGGTAGCCTTGTCATTATGGAAGCTAATCTGTTGTCGAGATTTTTGTTACTGTAAGGGATGGTAGCCTTGTCATTATGAAAGGTAGTCTATTGTCAAGATTTTTGTTACTGTAATAGATTGTAGCCTTGTCATTATGAAAGGTAGTCTTTTGTCGAGATTTCTGTTACTACAATTGATTGTATCCTTGTCGTTATGGATGGTAGTATGTTATCGATATCTTTCTTACTCCATTGGATGGTAGCCTAGTCATTAAGGAAGGTAGTCTGTTGTCGAGATTTTTGTTACTCCATTGGATGGTAGCCTTGTCGTTATGGAAGGTAGTGTGTTGTCGAAATTTTTATTATTCCAATGGATGGTAGACTTGTCATTATGGAAGGTAGTCTGTTGTCATGATTTTTGATACTCCAATGGATGTTATCCTTCTCATTATGGAAGGTAGAATGTTGTCGATATCTTTGTTACTCCAATGGATGGTAGCCTTGTCATTATGGAAGGTAGTCTATTGTCGAGATTTTTGTTAGTCTAAGGGAAGGTAGCCTTGTCATTATGGAAAGTAGTTTGTTGTCGACATTTTTGTTATTCTAATGGATGGTAGCCTTGTCATTATGAAAGGTAGTCTATTGTCGACATATTTGTTACTATAATAGATTGTAGCCTTGTCATTATGGAAGGTAGTCTGTTGTCGTGATTTTTGATACTCCAATGGATGGTATCCTTGTCATTATGGAAGGTACTATGTTGTAGATATCTTTGTTACTCCAATGGATGGTAGCCTTGTCATTATGGAAGGTAGTATGTTGTCGAGATTTTTGTTAGTCTAAGGGATGGTAGCCTTGTCATTATGGAAAGTTGTTTGTTGTCGAGATTTTTGTTATTCTAATGGATGGTAGCCTTGTCATTATGAAAGGTAGTCTATTGTCGAGATATTTGTTACTATAATAGTTTGTAGCCTTGTCATTATGAAAGGTAGTCTATTGTCGTGATTTTTGTTACTCTAATGGATGGTAGCCTTGTCATTATAGAAGGTAGTATGTTGTCGATATCTTTGTTACTCGAATGGATGGTAGCCTTGTCATTATAGAGGGTAGTCTGTTGTCGAGATTTTCGTTACTCTCAGGGATGGTAGCCTTGTCATTATGGAAGTTAGTGTGTTCTCGATATTTTTTTTATTCCAATGGATGGTAGCCTTGTCATTATGGAAGGTAGTCTGTTGCCAAGATTTTTGTTACTCCAATGGATAGTATCCTTGTCATTATGGAAGGTAGTCTGTTGTCGCGATTTTTGTTATTCCAATGGATGGTAGCCTTGTCATTATGGAAGGTAGTCTGTTGTCGTGATTTTTTTTACTCCAATGGATGGTATCCTTGTCATTATGGAAGGTAGTATGTTGTGGATATCTTTGTTATTCCAATGGATGGTAGCCTTGTCATTATGGAAGCTAGTCTATTGTCGAGATTTTTGTTACTGTTAGGGATGGTAGCCTTGTCATTATGGAAAGTAGTTTGTTGTCCAGATTTTTGTTATTCCAATGGATGGTAGCCTTGTCATTATGAAAGGTAGTCTATTGTCAAGATTTTTGTTACTGTAATAGATTGTAGCCTTGTCATTATGAAAGGTAGTCTTTTATCGATATTTCTGTTACTACAATGGATTGTATCCTTGTCATTATGGAAGGTAGTATGTTATCGATATCTTTCTTACTCCATTGGATCTGTGGTCGAGATTTTTGTTACTCCATTGGATGTTAGCCTTGTCGTTATGGAAGGTAGTGTGTTGTCGATATTTTTATTATTCCAATGGATGGTAGCCTTGTCATTATGGAAGGTAGTCTGTTGTCGTGATTTTTGATACTCCAATGGATGTTATCCTTGTCATTATGGAAAGTAGTTTGTTGTCGAGATTTTTGTTATTCTAATGGATGGTAGCCTTGTCATTATGAAAGGTAGTCTATTGTCGAGATATTTGTTAGTATAATAGATTGTAGCCTTGTCATTATGGAGGTAGTCTGTCGTCGTGATTTTTATTACTCTAATGGATGGTAGCCTTGTCATTATAGAAGGTAGTATGTTGTCGATATCTTTATTACTCGAATGGATGGTAGCCTTGTCATTATGGAGGGTAGTCTGTTGTCGCGATTTTTGTTACTCTCAGGGATGGTAGCCTTGTCATTATGGAAGTTAGTGTGTTCTCGATATTTTTGTTATTCCAATGGATGGTAGCCTTGTTATTATGGAAGGTAGTCTGTTGTCGAGATTTTTGTTACTACAATGGATTGTATCCTTTTCATTATGGAAGGTAGTATGTTTTCGATATCTTTCTTACTCCAATGGATGTTAGCCTAGTCATTAAGGAAGGTAGTCTGTTGTCGAGATTTTTGTTACTCCATTGGATGGTAGCCTTGTCATTATGGAAGGTAGTGTGTTGTCGATATTTTTTTTATTCCAATGGATGGTAGCCTTGTCGTTATGGAAGGTAGTGTGTTATCGAAAATTTTATTATTCCAATGGATGGAAGCCTTGTCATTATGGAAGGTAGTCTGTTGTCGTGATTTTTAATACTCCAATGGATGGTATCCTTGTCATTATGGAAGGTAGTATGTTGTAAATATCTTTGTTACTCCAATGGATGGTAGCCTTGTCATTATAGAAGGTAGTCTATTGTCCTGATTTTTGTTAGTCTAAGGGATGGTAGCCTTGTCATTATGGACAGTAGTTTGTTGTCGAGATTTTTGTTATTCTAATGGATGGTAGCCTTGTCATTATGAAAGGTAGTCTATTGTCGAGATATTTGTTTTTATAGTAGATTGCAGCCTTGTCATTATGGAAGGTAGTCTGTTGTCGTGATTTTTATTACTCTAATGGATGGTAGCCTTGTCATTATAGAAGGTAGTATGTTGTCGATATCTTTGTTACTCAAATGGATGGTAGCCTTGTCATTATGGAGGGTAGTATGTTGTCGCGATTTTTGTTACTCTCAGGGATGGTAGACTTGTCATTATGGAAGTTAGTGTGTTCTCTATATTTTTGTTTATTCCAATGGATGGTTGCCTTGTTATTATGGAAGGAAGTCTGTTGTCGAGATTTTTGTTACTACAATGGATTGTATCCTTTTCATTATGGAAGGTAGTATGTTGTCGATATCTTTCTTACTCTAATGGATGGTGGCCTAGTCATTATGGAAGGTAGTTTGTTGTCAATATTTTTGTTATTCCAATGGATGGTAGCCTTGTCATTATGGAAGGTAGTTTGTTATCATGATTTTTGTTACTCGAATGGATGGTAGCCTTATCATTATGGAAGGTAGTTTGTTGTGGAGATTTTTGTTACTCTAAGTGATGGTAGCCTTGTCATTATGGAATGTAGTTTGTTGTCGAGATTTTTGTTATTCCAATGGATGGTAGCCTTGTCATTATGAAAGGTAGTCTTTTGTCAAGATTTTTGTTACTACAATGGATTGTATCCTTGTCGTTATGGATGGTAGTATGTTATCGATATCTTTCTTACTCCAATGGAAGGTAGTGTGTTGTCGATATTTTTGTTATTCCGATGGATGGTAGCCTTGTCATTATGGAAGGTAGTCTGTTGTCGTGATTTTTGATACTCCAATGGATGGTATCCTTGTCATTATGGAAGGTAGTATGTTGTCGATATCTTTGTTACTCCAATGGATGGTAGCCTTGTCATTATGGAAGGTAGTCTGTTGTCGAGATTTTTGTTAGTCTAAGGGATGGTAGCCTTGTCATTATGGAAAGTAGTTTGTTGTCGAGATTTTTGTTATTCTAATGGATGGTAGCCTTGTCGTTATGAAAGGTAGTCTATTGTCGAGATATTTGTTACTATAATAGTTTGTAGCCTTGTCATTATGGAAGGTAGTCTATTGTCGTGATTTTTGTTACTCTAATGGATGGTAGCCTTGTCATTATAGAAGGTAGTATGTTGTTGATATCTTTGTTACTCGAATGGATGGTAGCCTTGTCATTATGGAGGGTAGTTAGTTGTCGATATTTTCGTTACTCTCAGGGATGGTAGCCTTGTCATTATGGAAGTTAGTGTGTTCTCGATATTTTTGTTATTCCAACGGATGGTAGCCATGTAATTATGGAAGGTAGTCTGTTTTCAAGATTTTTGGTACTCCAATGGATAGTATCCTCGTCATTATGGAAGGTAGTCTGTTGTCGCGATTTTTGTTATTCCAATGGATGGTAGCCTTGTCATTATGGAAGGTAGTCTGTTGTCGTGATTTTTGTTACTCCAATGGATGGTATCCTTGTCATTATGGAAGGTAGTATGTTGTGGATATCTTTGTTATTCCAATGGATGGTAGCCTTGTCATTATGGAAGCTAGTCTATTGTCGAGATTTTTGTTACTGTTAGGGATGGTAGCCTTGTCATTATGGAAAGTAGTTTGTTGTCCAGATTTTTGTTGTTCCAATGGATGGTAGCCTTGTCATTATGAAAGGTAGTCTATTATCAAGATTTTTGTTACTGTAATAGATTGTAGCCTTGTCATTATGAAAGGTAGTCTTTTATCGATATTTCTGTTACTACAATGGATTGTATCCTTGTCATTATAGAAGGTAGTATGTTATCGATATCTTTCTTACTCCATTGGATCTGTGGTCGAGATTTTTTTTACTCCGTTGGATGTTAGCCTTGTCGTTATGGAAAATAGTGTGTTGTCGATATTTTTATTATTCCAATGGATGGTAGCCTTGTCATTATGGAAGGTAGTCTGTTGTCGTGATTTTTGATACTCCAATGCATGTTATCCTTGTCATTATGGAAAGTAGTTTGTTGTCGAGATTTTTGTTATTCTAATGGATGGTAGCCTTGTCATTATGAAAGGTAGTCTATTGTCTAGATATTTGTTAGTATAATAGATTGTAGCCTTGTCATTATGGAGGTAGTCTATCGTCGTGATTTTTATTACTCTAATGGATGGTAGCCTTGTCATTATAGAAGGTAGTATGTTGTCGATATCTTTATTACTCGAATGGATGGTAGCCTTGTCATTATGGAGGGTAGTCTGTTGTCGCGATTTTTGTTACTCTCAGGGATGGTAGCCTTGTCATTATGGAAGTTAGTGTGTTCTCGATATTTTTGTTATTCCAATGGATGGTAGCCTAGTTATTATGGAAGGTAGTCTGTTGTCGAGATTTTTGTTACTACAATGGATTGTATCCTTTTCATTATGGAAGGTAGTATGTTTTCGATATCTTTCTTACTCCAATGGATGTTAGCCTAGTCATTAAGTAAGGTAGTCTGTTGTCGAGATTTTTGTTACTCCATTGGATGGTAGCCTTGTCATTATGGAAGGTAGTGTGTTGTCGATATTTTTTTTATTCCAATGGATGTTAGCCTTGTCGTTATGGAAGGTAGTGTGTTATCGAAAATTTTATTATTCCAATGGATGGAAGCCTTATCATTATGGAAGGTAGTCTGTTGTCGTGATTTTTGATACTCCAATGGATGGTATCCTTGTCATTATGGAAGGTAGTATGTTGTAAATATCTTTGTTACTCCAATGGATGGTAGCCTTGTCATTATAGAAGGTAGTCTATTGTCCTGATTTTTGTTAGTCTAAGGGATGGTAGCCTTGTCATTATGGACAGTAGTTTGTTGTCGAGATTTTTGTTATTCTAATGGATGGTAGCCTTGTCATTATGAAAGGTAGTCTATTGTGGAGATATTTGTTTTTATAGTAGATTGCAGCCTTGTCATTATGGAAGGTAGTCTGTTGTCGTGATTTTTATTACTCTAATGGATGGTAGCCTTGTCATTATAGAAGGTAGTATGTTGTCGATATCTTTGTTACTCAAATGGATGGTAGCCTTGTCATTATGGAGGGTAGTATGTTGTCGCGATTTTTGTTACTCTCAGGGATGGTAGCCTTGTCATTATGGAAGTTAGTGTGTTCTCTATATTTTTGTTTATTCCAATGGATGGTAGCCTTGTTATTATGGAAGGAAGTCTGTTGTCGAGATTTTTGTTACTACAATGGATTGTATCCTTTTCATTATGGAAGGTAGTATGTTGTCGATATCTTTCTTACTCTAATGGATGGTGGCCTAGTCATTATGGAAGGTAGTTTGTTGTCAATATTTTTGTTATTCTAATGGATGGTAGCCTTGTCATTATGGAAGGTAGTTTGTTATCATGATTTTTGTTACTCGAATGGATGGTAGCCTTGTCATTATGGAAGGTAGTTTGTTGTCGAGATTTTTGTTACTCTAAGTGATGGTAGCCTTGTCATTATGGAATGTAATTTGTTGTCGAGATTTTTGTTATTCCAATGGATGGTAGCCTTGTCATTATGAAAGGTAGTCTTTTGTCAAGATTTTTGTTACTACAATGGATTGTATCCTTGTCGTTATGGATGATAGTATGTTATCGATATCTTTCTTACTCCAATGGAAGGTAGTGTGTTGTCGATATTTTTGTTATTCAGATGGATGGTAGCCTTGTCATTATGGAAGGTAGTATATTGTCGTGATTTTTGATACTCCAATGGATGGTATCCTTGTCATTATGGAAGGTAGTATGTTGTCGATATCTTTGTTACTCCAATGGATGGTAGCCTTGTCATTATGGAAGGTAGTCTGTTGTCGAGATTTTTGTTAGTCTAAGGGATGGTAGCCTTGTAATTATGGAAAGTAGTTTGTTGTCGAGATTTTTGTTATTCTAATGGATGGTAGCCTTGTCGTTATGAAAGGTAGTCTATTGTCGAGATATTTGTTACTATAATAGTTTGTAGCCTTGTCATTATGGAAGGTAGTCTATTGTCGTGATTTTTGTTACTCTAATGGATGGTAGACTTGTCATTATAGAAGGTAGTATGGTGTTGATATCTTTGTTACTCGAATGGATGGTAGCCTTGTCATTATGGAGGGTAGTTAGTTGTCGATATTTTCGTTACTCTCAGGGATGGTAGCCTTGTCATTATGGAAGTTAGTGTGTTCTCGATATTTTTGTTATTCCAACGGATGGTAGCCATGTAATTATGGAAGGTAGTCTGTTTTCAAGATTTTTGGTACTCCAATGGATAGTATCCTCGTCATTATGGAAGGTAGTCTGTTGTCGCGATTTTTGTTATTCCAATGGATGGTAGCCTTGTCATTATGGAAGGTAGTCTGTTGTCGTGATTTTTGTTACTCCAATGGATGGTATCCTTGTCATTATGGAAGGTAGTATGTTGTGGATATCTTTGTTATTCCAATGGATGGTAGCCTTGTCATTATGGAAGCTAGTCTATTGTCGAGATTTTTGTTACTGTTAGGGATGGTAGCCTTGTCATTATTGAAAGTAGTTTGTTGTCGAGATTTTTGTTATTCCAATGGATGGTAGCCTTGTCATTATGAAAGGTAGTCTATTGTCAAGATTTTTGTTACTGTAATAGATTGTAGCCTTGTCATTATGAAAGGTAGTCTTTTATCGAGAATTCTGTTACTACAATGGATTGTATCCTTGTCGTTATGGAAGGTAGTATGTTATCGATATCTTTCTTACTCCATTGGATCTGTGGTCGAGATTTTTGTTACTCCATTGGATTTTAGCCTTGTCGTTATGGAAGGTAGTGTGTTGCCGATATTTTTATTATTCCAATGGATGGTAGCCTTGTCATTATGGAAGGTAGTCTTTTGTCGTGATTTTTGATACTCCAATGGATGTTATCCTTGTCATTATTGAAGGTAGAATGTTGTCGATATCTTTGTTACTCCAATGGATGGTAGCCTTGTCATTATAGAAGGTAGTCTATTGTCGAGATTTTTGTTAGTCTAAGGGATGGTAGCCTTGTCATTATGGAAAGTAGTTTGTTGTCGAGATTTTTGTTATTCTAATGGATGGTAGCCTTGTCATTATGAAAGGTAGTCTATTATCGAGATATTTGTTACTATAATAGATTGTAGCCTTGTCATTATGGAGGTAGTCTGTTGTCGTGATTTTTGATACTCCAATGGATGGTATCCTTTTCATTATGAAAGGTAGTCTTTTATCGAGATTTTTGTTACTACAATGGATTGTATCCTTGTCATTATGGAAGGTAGTCTATTGTCGTGATTTTTGATACTCCAATGGATGGTATCCTTTTCATTATGGTAGGTAGTATGTTGTCGATATCTTTGTTACTCCAATGGATGGTAGCCTTGTCATTATGGAAGGTAGTCTGTTGTCGAGATTTTTGTTAGTCTAAGGGATGGTAGCCTTGTCATTATGGAAAGTAGTTTGTTGTCGAAATTTTTGTTATTCTAATGGATGGTAGCCTTGTCGTTATGAAAGGTAGTCTATTGTCGAGATATTTGTTACTATAATAGTTTGTAGCTTTGTAATTATGGAAGGTAGTCTATTGTCGTGATTTTTGTTACTCTAATGGATAGTAGCCTTGTCATTATAGAAGGTAGTATGTTGTTGATATCTTTGTACCTCGAATGGATGGTATCCTTGTCATTATGGAGGGTAGTTTGTTGTCGAGATTTTCGTTACTCTCAGGGATGGTAGCCTTGTCATTATGGAAGTTAGTGTGTTCTCGATATTTTTGTTATTCCAATGGATGGTAGCCTTGTCATTATGGAAGGTAGTCTGTTGTCAAGATTTTTGTTACTCCAATGGATAGTATCCTTGTCATTATGGAAGGTAAATTGTTGTCACGATTTTTGTTATTCCAATGGATGGTAGCCTTGTCATTATGGAAGGTAGTCTGTTGTCGTGATTTTTGTTACTCCAATGGATGGTATCCTTGTCATTATGGAAGGTAGTATGTTGTGGATATCTTTGTTATTCCAATGGATGGTAGCCTTGTCATTATGGAAGCTAGTCTATTGTCGAGATTTTTGTTACTGTTAGGGATGGTAGCCTTGTCATTATGAAAGGTAGTCTATTGTAAAGATTTTTGTTACTGTAATAGATTGTAGCCTTGTCATTATAAAAGGTAGTCTTTTATCGAGATTTTTGTTACTACAATGGATTGTATCCTTGTCTTTATGGAAGGTTGTATGTTATCGATATCTTTCTTACTGCATTGGATGGTAGCCTAGTCATCAAGGAAGGTAGTCTGTGGTCGAGATTTTTGTTACTCCATTGGATGTTAGCCTTGTCGTTATGGAAGGTAGTGTCTTGTCGATATTTTTATTATTCCAATGGATTGTAGCCTTGTCATTATGGAAGGTAGTCTGTTGTCGTGATTTTTGATACTCCAATGGATGGTATCCTTGTCATTATGTAAGGTACTATGTTGTCGATATCTTTGTTACTCCAATGGATGGTAGCCTTGTCATTATGGAAGGTAGTCTGTTGTCGAGATTTTTGTTAGTCTAAGGGATGGTAGCCTTGTCATTATGGAAAGTAGTTTGTTGTCGAGATTTTTGTTATTCAAATGGATGGTAGCCTTGTCATTATGAAAGGTAGTCTATTGTCGAGATATTTGTTACTATAATAGTTTGTAGCCTTGTCATTATTGAAGGTAGTCTATTGTCGTGATTTTTGTTACTCTAATGGATGGTAGCCTTGTCATTATAGAAGGTAGTATGTTGTTGATATCTTTGTTACTCGAATGGATGGTAGCCTTGTCATTATGGAGGGTAGTTTGTTGTCGAGATTTTCGTTACTCTCAGGGATGGTAGCCTTGTCATTATGGAAATTAGTGTGTTCTCGATATTTTTGTTATTCCAATGCATGGTAGCCTTTTCATTATGGAAGGTAGTCTGTTGTCAAGATTTTTTTTACTCCAATGGATAGTATCCTCGTCATTATGGAAGGTAGTCTGTTGTCGCGATTTTTGTTATTCCAATGGATGGTAGCCTTGTCATTATGGAAGTAGTGTGTTGTCGTGATTTTTGTTACTCCAATGGATGGTATCCTTGTCATTATGGAAGGTAGTATGTTGTGGATATCTTTGTTATTCCAATGGATGGTAGCCTTGTCATTATGGAAGCTAGTCTATTGTCGAGATTTTTGTTACTGTTAGGGATGGTAGCCTTGTCATTATGGAAAGTAGTTTGTTGTCGAGATTTTTGTTATTCCAATGGATGGTAACCTTGTCATTATGAAAGGTAGTCTATTGTCAAGATTTTTGTAACTGTAATAGATTGTAGCCTTGTCATTATGAAAGGTAGTCTTTTATCGAGATTTCTGTTACTACAATGGATTGTATCCTTGTCGTTATGGAAGGTAGTCTATTGTCGTGATTTTTGATACTCCAATGGATGGTATCCTTGTCATTATGGTAGGTAGTATGTTGTCGATATCTTTGTTACTCCAATGGATGGTAGCCTTGTCATTATGGAAGGTAGTCTGTTGTCGAGATTTTTGTTAGTCTAAGGGATGGTAGCCTTGTCATTATGGAAAGTAGTTTGTTGTCGAAATTTTTGTTATTCTAATGGATGGTAGCCTTGTCGTTATGAAAGGTAGTCTATTGTCGAGATATTTGTTACTATAATAGTTTGTAGCTTTGTAATTATGGAAGGTAGTCTATTGTCGTGATTTTTGTTACTCTAATGGATGGTAGCCTTGTCATTATAGAAGGTAGTATGTTGTTGATATCTTTGTACCTCGAATGGATGGTATCCTTGTCATTATGGAGGGCAGTTTGTTGTCGCGATTTTTGTTACTCTCAGGGATGGTAGCCTTGTCATTATGGAAGTTAGTGTGTTCTCGATATTTTTGTTATTCCAATGGATGGTAGCCTTGTCATTATGGAAGGTAGTCTGTTGTCAAGATTTTTGTTACTCCAATGGATAGTATCCTTGTCATTATGGAAGGTAAACTGTTGTCACGATTTTTGTTATTCCAATGGATGGTAGCCTTGTCATTATGGAAGGTAGTCTGTTGTCGTGATTTTTGTTACTCCAATGGATGGTATCCTTGTCATTATGGAAGGTAGTATGTTGTGGATATCTTTGTTATTCCAATGGATGGTAGCCTTGTCATTATGGAAGCTAGTCTATTGTCGAGATTTTTGTTACTGTTAGGGATGGTAGCCTTGTCATTATGGACAGTAGTTTGTTGTCGAGATTTTTGTTATTCCAATGGATGGTAGCCTTGTCATTATGAAAGGTAGTCTATTGTCAAAATTTTTGTTACTGTAATAGATTGTAGCCTTGTCATTATAAAAGGTAGTCTTTTATCGAGATTTTTGTTACTACAATGGATTGTATCCTTGTCTTTATGGAAGGTAGTATGTTATCGATATCTTTCTTACTCCATTGGATGGTAGCCTAGTCATCAAGGAAGGTAGTCTGTGGTCGAGATTTTTGTTACTCCATTGGATGTTAGCGTTGTCGTTATGGAAGGTAGTGTCTTGTCGATATTTTTATTATTCCAATGGATTGTAGCCTTGTCATTATGGAAGGTAGTCTGTTGTCGTGATTTTTGATACTCCAATGGATGGTATCCTTGTCATTATGTAAGGTACTATGTTGTCGATATCTTTGTTACTCCAATGGATGGTAACCTTGTCATTATGGAAGGTAGTCTGTTGTCGAGATTTTTGTTAGTCTAAGGGATGGTAGGCTTGTCATTATGGAAAGTAGTTTGTTGTCGAGATTTTTGTTATTCTAATGGATGGTAGCCTTGTCATTATGAAAGGTAGTCTATTGTCGAGATATTTGTTACTATAATAGTTTGTAGCCTTGTCATTATTGAAGGTAGTCTATTGTCGTGATTTTTGTTACTCTAATGGATGGTAGCCTTGTCATTATAGAAGGTAGTATGTTGTTGATATCTTTGTTACTCGAATGGATGGTAGCCTTGTCATTATGGAGGGTAGTTTTTTTGTCGAGATTTTCGTTACTCTCAGGGATGGTAGCCTTGTCATTATGGAAGTTAGTGTGTTCTCGATATTTTTGTTATTCCAATGGATGGTAGCCTTGTCATTATGGAAGGTAGTCTGTTGTCAAGATTTTTGTTACTCCAATGGATAGTATCCTCGTCATTATGGAAGGTAGTCTGTTGTCGCGATTTTTGTTATTCCAATGGATGGTAGCCTTGTCATTATGGAAGTAGTGTGTTGTCGTGATTTATGTTACTCCAATGGATGGTATCCTTGTCATTATGGAAGGTAGTATGTTGTGGATATCTTTGTTATTCCAATGGATGGTAGCCTTGTCATTATGGAAGCTAGTCTATTGTCGAGATTTTTGTTACTGTTAGGGATGGTAGCCTTGTCATTATGGAAAGTAGTTTGTTGTCGAGATTTTTGTTATTCCAATGGATGGTAGCCTTGTCATTATGAAAGGTAGTCTATTGTCAAGATTTTTGTAACTGTAATAGATTGTAGCATTGTCATTATGAAAGGTAGTCTTTTATCGAGATTTCTGTTACTACAATGGATTGTATCCTTGTCATTATGGAAGGTAGTCTATTGTCGTGATTTTTGATACTCCAATGGATGGTATCCTTGTCATTATGGTAGGTAGTATGTTGTCGATATCTTTGATACTCCAATGGATGGTAGCCTTGTCATTATGGAAGGTAGTCTGTTGTCGAGATTTTTGTTAGTCTAAGGGATGGTAGCCTTGTCATTATGGAAAGTAGTTTGTTGTCGAAATTTTTGTTATTCTAATGGATGGTAGCCTTGTCTTTATGAAAGGTAGTCTATTGTCGAGATATTTGTTACTATAATAGTTTGTAGCTTTGTAATTATGGAAGGTAGTCTATTGTCGTGATTTTTGTTACTCTAATGGATGGTAGCCTTGTCATTATAGAAGGTAGTATGTTGTTGATATCTTTGTACCTCGAATGGATGGTATCCTTGTCATTATGGAGGGTAGTTTGTTGTCGAGATTTTCGTTACTCTCAGGGATGGTAGCCTTGTCATTATGGAAGTTAGTGTGTTCTCGATATTTTTTTTATTCCAATGGATGGTAGCCTTGTCATTATGGAAGGTAGTCTGTTGTCAAGATTTTTGTTACTCCAATGGATAGTATCCTTGTCATTATGGAAGGTAAACTGTTGTCACGATTTTTGTTATTCCAATGGATGGTAGCCTTGTCATTATGGAAGGTAGTCTGTTGTCGTGATTTTTGTTACTCCAATGGATGGTATCCTTGTCATTATGGAAGGTAGTATGTTGTGGATATCTTTGTTATTCCAATGGATGGTAGCCTTGTCATTATGGAAGCTAGTCTATTGTCGAGATTTTTGTTACTGTTAGGGATGGTAGCCTTGTCATTATGGACAGTAGTTTGTTGTCGAGATTTTTGTTATTCCAATGGATGGTAGCCTTGTCATTATGAAAGGTAGTCTATTGTCAAGATTTTTGTTACTATAATAGATTGTAGCCTTGTCATTATAAAAGGTAGTCTTTTATCGAGATTTTTGTTACTACAATGGATTGTATCCTTGTCTCTATGGAAGGTAGTATGTTATCGATATCTTTCTTACTCCATTGGATGGTAGCCTAGTCATCAAGGAAGGTAGTCTGTGGTCGAGATTTTTGTTACTCCATTGGATGTTAGCCTTGTCGTTATTGAAGGTAGTGTCTTGTCGATATTTTTATTATTCCAATGGATTGTAGCCTTGTCATTATGGAAGGTAGTCTGTTGTCGTGATTTTTATTACTTTAATGGATGGTAGCCTTGTCATTATAGAAGGTAGTATGTTGTCGATATCTTTGTTACTCAAATGGATGGTAGCCTTGTCATTATGGAGGGTAGTATGTTGTCGCGATTTTTGTTACTCTCAGGGATGGTAGCCTTGTCATTATGGAAGTTAGTGTGTTCTCTATATTTTTGTTTATTCCAATGGATGGTAGCCTTGTTATTATGGAAGGAAGTCTATTGTCGAGATTTTTGTTACTACAATGGATTGTATCCTTTTCATTATGGAAGGTAGTATGTTGTCGATATCTTTCTTACTCTAATGGATGGTGGCCTAGTCATTATGGAAGGTAGTTTGTTGTCAATATTTTTGTTATTCCAATGGATGGTAGCCTTGTCATTATGAAAGGTAGTTTGTTATCATGATTTTTGTTACTCGAATGGATGGTAGCCTTGTCATTATGGAAGGTAGTTTGTTGTCGAGATTTTTGTTACTCTAAGTGATGGTAGCCTTGTCATTATGGAATGTAGTTTGTTGTCGAGATTTTTGTTATTCCAATGGATGGTAGCCTTGTCATTATGAAAGGTAGTCTTTTATCAAGATTTTTGTTACTACAATGGATTGTATCCTTGTCGTTATGGATGATAGTATGTTATCGATATCTTTCTTACTCCAATGGAAGGTAGTGTGTTGTCGATATTTTTGTTATTCAGATGGATGGTAGCCTTGTCATTATGGAAGGTAGTCTATTGTCTTTATTTTTGATACTCCAATGGATGGTATCCTTGTCATTATGGAAGGTAGTATGTTGTCGATATCTTTGTTACTCCAATGGATGGTAGCCTTGTCATTATGGAAGGTAGTCTGTTGTCGAGATTTTTGTTAGTCTAAGGGATGGTAGCCTTGTCATTATGGAAAGTAGTTTGTTGTCGAGATTTTTGTTATTCTAATGGATGGTAGCCTTGTCGTTATGAAAGGTAGTCTATTGTCGAGATATTTGTTACTATAATAGTTTGTAGCCTTGTCATTATGGAAGGTAGTCTATTGTCGTGATTTTTGTTACTCCAATGGATGGTAGCCTTGTCATTATAGAAGGTAGTATGGTGTTGATATCTTTGTTACTCGAATGGATGGTAGCCTTGTCATTATGGAGGGTAGTTAGTTGTCGATATTTTCGTTACTCTCAGGGATGGTAGCCTTGTCATTATGGAAGTTAGTGTGTTCTCGATATTTTTGTTATTCCAACGGATGGTAGCCATGTAATTATGGAAGGTAGTCTGTTTTCAAGATTTTTGGTACTCCAATGGATAGTATCCTCCTCATTATAGAAGGTAGTCTGTTGTCGCGATTTTTGTTATTCCAATGGATGGTAGCCTTGTCATTATGGAAGGTAGTCTGTTGTCGTGATTTTTGTTACTCCAATGGATGGTATCCTTGTCATTATGGAAGGTAGTATGTTGTGGATATCTTTGTTATTCCAATGGATGGTAGCCTTGTCATTATGGAAGCTAGTCTATTGTCGAGATTTTTGTTACTGTTAGGGATGGTAGCCTTGTCATTATTGAAAGTAGTTTGTTGTCGAGATTTTTGTTATTCCAATGGATGGTAGCCTTGTCATTATGAAAGGTAGTCTATTGTCAAGATTTTTGTTACTGTAATAGATTGTAGCCTTGTCATTATGAAAGGTAGTCTTTTATCGAGAATTCTGTTACTACAATGGATTGTATCCTTGTCGTTATGGAAGGTAGTATGTTATCGATATCTTTCTTACTCCATTGGATCTGTGGTCGAGATTTTTGTTACTCCATTGGATTTTAGCGTTGTCGTTATGGAAGGTAGTGTGTTGCCGATATTTTTATTATTCCAATGGATGGTAGCCTTGTCATTATGGAAGGTAGTCTTTTGTCGTGATTTTTGATACTCCAATGGATGTTATCCTTGTCATTATTGAAGGTAGAATGTTGTCGATATCTTTGTTACTCCAATGGATGGTAGCCTTGTCATTATAGAAGGTAGTCTATTGTCGAGATTTTTGTTCGTCTAATGGATGGTAGCCTTGTCATTATGGAAAGTAGTTTGTTGTCGAGATTTTTGTTATTCTAATGGATGGTAGCCTTGTCATTATGAAAGGTAGTCTATTATCGAGATATTTGTTACTATAATAGATTGTAGCCTTGTCATTATGGAGGTAGTCTGTTGTCGTGATTTTTGATACTCCAATGGATGGTATCCTTTTCATTATGAAAGGTAGTCTTTTATCGAGATTTTTGTTACTACAATGGATTGTATCCTTGTCATTATGGAAGGTAGTCTATTGTCGTGATTTTTGATACTCCAATGGATGGTATCCTTTTCATTATGGTAGGTAGTATGTTGTCGATATCTTTGTTACTCCAATGGATGGTAGCCTTGTCATTATGGAAGGTAGTCTGTTGTCGAGATTTTTGTTAGTCTAAGGGATGGTAGCCTTGTCATTATGGAAAGTAGTTTGTTGTCGAAATTTTTGTTATTCTAATGGATGGTAGCCTTGTCGTTATGAAAGGTAGTCTATTGTCGAGATATTTGTTACTATAATAGTTTGTAGCTTTGTAATTATGGAAGGTAGTCTATTGTCGTGATTTTTGTTACTCTAATGGATAGTAGCCTTGTCATTATAGAAGGTAGTATGTTGTTGATATCTTTGTACCTCGAATGGATGGTATCCTTGTCATTATGGAGGGTAGTTTGTTGTCAAGATTTTCGTCACTCTCAGGGATGGTAGCCTTGTCATTATGGAAGTTAGTGTGTTCTCGATATTTTTGTTATTCCAATGGATGGTAGCCTTGTCATTGTGGAAGGTAGTCTGTTGTCAAGATTTTTGTTACTCCAATGGATAGTATCCTTGTCATTATGGAAGGTAAATTGTTGTCACGATTTTTGTTATTCCAATGGATGGTAGCCTTGTCATTATGGAAGGTAGTCTGTTGTCGTGATTTTTGTTACTCCAATGGATGGTATCCTTGTCATTATGGAAGGTAGTATGTTGTGGATATCTTTGTTATTCCAATGGATGGTAGCCTTGTCATTATGGAAGCTAGTCTATTGTCGAGATTTTTGTTACTGTTAGGGATGGTAGCCTTGTCATTATGAAAGGTAGTCTATTGTCAAGATTTTTGTTACTGTAATAGATTGTAGCCTTGTCATTATAAAAGGTAGTCTTTTATCGAGATTTTTGTTACTACAATGGATTGTATCCTTGTCTTTATGGAAGGTAGTATGTTATCGATATCTTTCTTACTGCATTGGATGGTAGCCTAGTCATCAAGGAAGGTAGTCTGTGGTCGAGATTTTTGTTACTCCATTGGATGTTAGCCTTGTCGTTATGGAAGGTAGTGTCTTGTCGATATTTTTATTATTCCAATGGATTGTAGCCTTGTCATTATGGAAGGTAGTCTGTTGTCGTGATTTTTGATACTCCAATGGATGGTATCCTTGTCATTATGTAAGGTACTATGTTGTCGATATCTTTGTTACTCCAATGGATGGTAGCCTTGTCATTATGGAAGGTAGTCTGTTGTCGAGATTTTTGTTAGTCTAAGGGATGGTAGCCTTGTCATTATGGAAAGTAGTTTGTTGTCGAGATTTTTGTTATTCTAATGGATGGTAGCCTTGTCATTATGAAAGGTAGTCTATTGTCGAGATATTTGTTACTATAATAGTTTGTAGCCTTGTCATTATTGAAGGTAGTCTATTGTCGTGATTTTTGTTACTCTAATGGATGGTAGCCTTGTCATTATAGAAGGTAGTATGTTGTTGATATCTTTGTTACTCGAATGGATGGTAGCCTTGTCATTATGGAGGGTAGTTTGTTGTCGAGATTTTCGTTACTCTCAGGGATGGTAGCCTTGTCATTATGGAAATTAGTGTGTTCTCGATATTTTTGTTATTCCAATGCATGGTAGCCTTGTCATTATGGAAGGTAGTCTGTTGTCAAGATTTTTTTTACTCCAATGGATAGTATCCTCGTCATTATGGAAGGTAGTCTGTTGTCGCGATTTTTGTTATTCCAATGGATGGTAGCCTTGTCATTATGGAAGTAGTGTGTTGTCGTGATTTTTGTTACTCCAATGGATGGTATCCTTGTCATTATGGAAGGTAGTATGTTGTGGATATCTTTGTTATTCGAATGGATGGTAGCCTTGTCATTATGGAAGCTAGTCTATTGTCGAGATTTTTGTTACTGTTAGGGATGGTAGCCTTGTCATTATGGAAAGTAGTTTGTTGTCGAGATTTTTGTTATTCCAATGGATGGTAGCCTTGTCATTATGAAAGGTAGTCTATTGTCAAGATTTTTGTAACTGTAATAGATTGTAGCCTTGTCATTATGAAAGGTAGTCTTTTATCGAGATTTCTGTTACTACAATGGATTGTATCCTTGTCGTTATGGAAGGTAGTCTATTGTCGTGATTTTTGATACTCCAATGGATGGTATCCTTGTCATTATGGTAGGTAGTATGTTGTCGATATCTTTGTTACTCCAATGGATGGTAGCCTTGTCATTATGGAAGGTAGTATGTTGTCGAGATTTTTGTTTGTCTAAGGGATGGTAGCCTTGTCATTATGGAAAGTAGTTTGTTGTCGAAATTTTTGTTATTCTAATGGATGGTAGCCTTGTCGTTATGAAAGGTAGTCTATTGTCGAGATATTTGTTACTATAATAGTTTGTAGCTTTGTAATTATGGAAGGTAGTCTATTGTCGTGATTTTTGTTACTCTAATGGATGGTAGCCTTGTCATTATAGAAGGTAGTATGTTGTTGATATCTTTGTACCTCGAATGGATGGTATCCTTGTCATTATGGAGGGTAGTTTGTTGTCGAGATTTTCGTTACTCTCTGGGATGGTAGCCTTGTCATTATGGAAGTTAGTGTGTTCTCGATATTTTTTTTATTCCAATGGATGGTAGCCTTGTCATTATGGAAGGTAGTCTGTTGTCAAGATTTTTGTTACTCCAATGGATAGTATCCTTGTCATTATGGAAGGTAAACTGTTGTCACGATTTTTGTTATTCCAATGGATGGTAGCCTTGTGATTATGGAAGGTAGTCTGTTGTCGTGATTTTTGTTACTCCAATGGATGGTATCCTTGTCATTATGGAAGGTAGTATGTTGTGGATATCTTTGTTATTCCAATGGATGGTATCCTTGTCATTATGGAAGCTAGTCTATTGTCGAGATTTTTGTTACTGTTAGGGATGGTAGTCTTGTCATTATGGACAGTAGTTTGTTGTCGAGATTTTTGTTATTCCAATGGATGGTTGCGTTGTCATTATGAAAGGTAGTCTATTGTCAAGATTTTTGTTACTGTAATAGATTGTAGCCTTGTCATTATAAAAGGTAGTCTTTTATCGAGATTTTTGTTACTACAATGGATTGTATCCTTGTCTCTATGGAAGGTAGTATGTTATCGATATCTTTCTTACTCCATTGGATGGTAGCCTACTCATCAAGGAAGGTAGTCTGTGGTCGAGATTTTTGTTACTCCATTGGATGTTAGCCTTGTCGTTATTGAAGGTAGTGTCTTGTCGATATTTTTATTATTCCAATGGATTGTAGCCTTGTCATTATGGAAGGTAGTCTGTTGTCGTGATTTTTGATACTCCAATGGATGGTATCCTTGTCATTATGTAAGGTACTATGTTGTCGATATCTTTGTTACTCCAATGGATGGTAGCCTTGTCATTATGGAAGTTAGTCTGTTGTCGAGATTTTTGTTAGTCTAAGGGATGGTAGCCTTGTCATTATGGAAAGTAGTTTGTTGTCGAGATTTTTGTTATTCTAATGGATGGTAGCCTTGTCATTATGAAAGCTAGTCTATTGTCGAGATATTTGTTACTATAATAGTTTGTAGCCTTGTCATTATGGAAGGTAGTCTGTTGTCAAGATTTTTGTTACTCCAATGGATAGTATCCTCGTCATTATGGAAGGTAGTCTGTTGTCGCGATTTTTGTTATTCCAATGGATGGTAGCCTTGTCATTATGGAAGTAGTGTGTTGTCGTGATTTTTGTTACTCCAATGGATGGTATCCTTGTCATTATGGAAGGTAGTATGTTGTGGATATCTTTGTTATTCCAATGGATGGTAGCCTTGTCATTATGGAAGCTAGTCTATTGTCGAGATTTTTGTTACTGTTAGGGATGGTAGCCTTGTCATTATGGAAAGTAGTTTGCTGTCGAGATTTTTGTTATTCTAATGGATGGTAGCCTTGTCATTATGAAAGGTAGTCTATTGTCGAGATATTTGTTACTATAATAGATTGTAGCCTTGTTATTATGAAAGGTAGTCTTTTGTCGAGATTTTTGTTACTACAATGGATTGTATCCTTGTGGTTATGGAAGGTAGTATGTTGTCGATATCTTTATTACTCCAATGGATGGTAGCCTTGTCATTATGGAAGGTAGTTTGTTGTCGAGATTTTTGTTAGTCTAAGGGATGGTAGCCTTGTAATTATGGAAAGTAGTTTGTTGTCGAGATTTTTGTTATTCTAATGGATGGTAGCCTTGTCATTATGAAAGGTAGTCTATTGTCGATATATTTGTTACTATAATAGATTGTAGCCTTGTCATTATGGAAGGTAGTCTGTTGTCGTGATTTTTGTTACTCTAATGGATGGTAGCCTTGTCATTATAGAAAGTAGTATGTTGTCAATGTCTTTGTTACTCGAATGGATGGTAGCCTTGTCATTATGGAGGGTAGTCTGTTGTCGAGATTTTCGTTACTCTCAAGGATGGTAGCCTTGTCATTATGGAAGTTAGTGTGTTATCGATATTTTTGTTGTTCCAATGGATGATAGCCTTGTCATTATGGAAGGTAGTTTGTTGTCAATATTTTTGTTACTCCAATGGATGAAAGTCTTGTCATTATGGAAGGTAGTTTATTGTCGAGATTTTTTTTACTACAATGGATGGTAGCCTTGTTATTATGGAAGGTAGTGTATTGTCTATATTTTTGTTACTCCAATGGATTGTAGCCTTGTCATTATGGAAGGTAGTCTGTTGTCGAGATTTTTGTTATTCCAATGGATCGTAGCCTTGTTATTATGAAAGGTAGTCTATTGTCGAGATTTTTGTTACTATAATAGATTGTAGCCTTGTTATTATGAAAGGTAGTCTTTTTTCGAGATTTTTGTTACTACAATGGATTGTATCCTTGTGGTTATGGAAGGTCGTATGTTGTGGATATCTTTATTACTCCAATGGTTGGTAGCCTAGTCATTATGGAAGGTAGTCTGTTGTCGAGATTTTTGTTACTCCATTGGATGGTAGCCTTGTCATTATGGAAGGTAGTGTGTTGTCGATATTTTTGTTATTCCAATGGATGGTAGCCTTTTCATTATGGAAGGTAGTCTGTTGTCGTGATTTTTGATACTCCAATGGATGGTATCCTTGTCATTATGGAAGGTAGTCTGTTGTCGAGATTTTTGTTACTCCATTGGATGGTAGCCTTGTCATTATGGAAGGTAGTGTGTTGTCGATATTTTTGTTATTCCAATGGATGGTAGCCTTTTCATTATGGAAGGTAGTCTGTTGTCGTGATTTTTGATACTCCAATGGATGGTATCCTTGTCATTATTGAAGGTAGTATGTTGTCGATATCTTTGTTACTCCAATGGATGGTAGCCTTGTCATTATGGAAGGTAGTCTATTTTCGAGATTTTTGTTACTCTAAGGGATGATAGCCTTGTCATTATGGAAAGTAGTTTGTTGTCGAGATTTTTGTTATTCTAATGGATGGTAGCCTTGTCATTATGAAAGGTAGTCTATTCTCGATATATTTGTTACTATAATAGATTGTAGCCTTGTCATTATGGAAGGTAGTCTGTTGTCGTGATTTTTGTTACTCTAATGGATGGTAGGCTTGTCATTATAGAAAGTAGTATGTTGTCGATGTCTTTGTTACTCGAATGGATGGTAGCCTTGTCATTATGGAGGGTAGTCTGTTGTCGAGATTTTCATTACTCTCAAGGATGGTAGCCTTGTCATTATGGAAGTTAGTGTGTTGTCGATATTTTTGTTGTTCCAATGGATGGTAGCCTTGTCATTATGGAAGTAGTGTGTTGTCGTGATTTTTGTTACTCCAATGGATGGTATCCTTGTCATTATGGAAGGTAGTATGTTGTGGATATCTTTGTTATTCCAATGGATGGTAGCCTTGTCATTATGGAAGCTAGTCTATTGTCGAGATTTTTGTTACTGTTAGGGATGGTAGCCTTGTCATTATGGAAAGTAGTTTGTTGTCGAGATTTTTGTTATTCCAATGGATGGTAGCCTTGTCATTATGAAAGTTAGTCTATTGTCAAGATTTTTGTAACTGTAATAGATTGTAGCCTTGTCATTATGAAAGGTAGTCTTTTATCGAGATTTCTGTTACTACAATGGATTGTATCCTTGTCGTTATGGAAGGTAGTATGTTATCGATATCTTTCTTACTCCATTGGATCTGTGGTCGAGATTTTTGTTACTCCATTGGATTTTAGCCTTGTCGATATGAAAGGTAGTGTGTTGTCGATATTTTTATTATTCCAATGGATGGTAGCCTTGTCATTATGGAAGGTAGTCTGTTGTCGTGATTTTTGATACTCCAATGGATGTTATCTATGTCATTATTGAAGGTAGAATGTTGTCGATATCTTTGTTACTCCAATGGATGGTAGCCTTGTCATTATGGAAGGTAGTCTATTGTCGAGATTTTTGTTAGTCTAAGGGATGGTAGCCTTGTCATTATGAAAGGTAGTCTATTGTCGAGATATTTGTTACTATAATAGATTGTAGCCTTGTTATTATGAAAGGTAGTCTTTTGTCGAGATTTTTGTTACTACAATGGATTGTATCCTTGTGGTTATGGAAGGTAGTATGTTGTCGATATCTTTATTACTCCAATGGATGGTAGCCTTGTCATTATGGAAGGTAGTTTGTTGTCGAGATTTTTGTTAGTCTAAGGGATGGTAGCCTTGTAATTATGGAAAGTAGTTTGTTGTCGAGATTTTTGTTATTCTAATGGATGGTAGCCTTGTCATTATGAAAGGTAGTCTATTATCGATATATTTGTTACTATAATAGATTGCAGCCTTGTCATTATGGAAGGTAGTCTGTTGTCGTGATTTTTGTTACTCTAATGGATGGTAGCCTTGTCATTATAGAAAGTAGTATGTTGTCGATGTCTTTGTTACTCGAATGGATGGTAGCCTTGTCATTATGGAGGGTAGTCTGTTGTCGAGATTTTCGTTACTCTCAAGGATGGTAGCCTTGTCATTATGGAAGTTAGTGTGTTATCGATATTTTTGTTGTTCCAATGGATGATAGCCTTGTCATTATGGAAGGTAGTTAGTTGTCAATATTTTTGTTACTCCAATGGATGATAGTCTTGTCATTATGGAAGGTAGTTTATTGTCGAGATTTTTTTTACTACAATGGATGGTAGCGTTGTTATTATAGAAGGTAGTGTATTGTCTATATTTTTGTTACTCCAATGGATTGTAGCCTTGTCATTATGGAAGGTAGTCTGTTGTCGAGATTTTTGTTATTCCAATGGATCGTAGCCTTGTTATTATGAAAGGTAGTTATTATCGAGATTTTTGTTACTATAATAGAATGTAGCCTTGTTATTATGAAAGTTAGTCCTTTGTCGAGAATTTTGTTACTACAATGGATTGTATCCTTGTGGTTATGGAAGGTCGTATGTTGTCGATATCTTTATTACTCCAATGGTATGTAGCCTAGTCATTATGGAAGGTAGTCTGTTGTCGAGATTTTTGTTACTCCATTGGATGGTAGCCTTGTCATTATGGAAGGTAGTGTGTTGTCGATATTTTTGTTATTCCAATGGATGGTAGCCTTTTCATTATGGAAGGTAGTCTGTTGTCGTGATTTTTGATACTCCAATGGATGGTATCCTTGTCATTATGGAAGGTAGTATGTTGTCGATATCTTTGTTACTCCAATGGATGGTAGCCTTGTCATTATGGAAGGTAGTCTGTTGTCGAGATTTTTGTTACTCTAAGGGATGATAGCCTTGTCATTGTGGAAAGTAGTTTGTTGTCGAGATTTTTGTTATTCTAATGGATGGTAGCCTTGTCATTATGAAAGGTAGTCTATTGTCGATATATTTGTTACTATAATAGATTGTAGCCTTGTCATTATGGAAGGTAGTCTGTTGTCGTGATTTTTGTTACTCTATTGGATGGTAGGCTTGTCATTATAGAAAGTAGTATGTTGTCAATGTCTTTGTTACTCGAATGGATGGTAGCCTTGTCATTATGGAGGGTAGTCTGTTGTCGAGATTTTCGTTACTCTCAAGGATGGTAGCCTTGTCATTATGGAAGTTAGTGTGTTGTCGATATTTTTGTTGTTCCAATGGATGGTAGCCTTGTCATTATGGAAGTAGTGTGTTGTCGTGATTTTTGTTACTCCAATGGATGGTATCCTTGTCATTATGGAAGGTAGTATGTTGTGGATATCTTTGTTATTCCAATGGATGGTAGCCTTGTCATTATGGAAGCTAGTCTATTGTCGAGATTTTTGTTACTGTTAGGGATGGTAGCCTTGTCATTATGGAAAGTAGTTTGTTGTCGAGATTTTTGTTATTCCAATGGATGGTAGCCTTGTCATTATGAAAGTTAGTCTATTGTCAAGATTTTTGTAACTGTAATAGATTGTAGCCTTGTCATTATGAAAGGTAGTCTTTTATCGAGATTTCTGTTACTACAATGGATTGTATCCTTGTCGTTATGGAAGGTAGTATGTTATCGATATCTTTCTTACTCCATTGGATCTGTGGTCGAGATTTTTGTTACTCCATTGGATTTTAGCCTTGTCGTTATGAAAGGTAGTGTGTTGTTGATATTTTTATTATTCCAATGGATGGTAGCCTTGTCATTATGGAAGGTAGTCTGTTGTCGTGATTTTTGATACTCCAATGGATGTTATCCTTGTCATTATTGAAGGTAGAATGTTGTCGATATCTTTGTTACTCCAATGGATGGTAGCCTTGTCATTATGGAAGGTAGTCTATTGTCGAGATTTTTGTTAGTCTAAGGGATGGTAGCCTTGTCATTATGAAAGGTAGTCTATTGTCGAGATATTTGTTACTATAATATATTGTAGCCTTGTCATTATGGAGGTAGTCTGTTGTCGTGATTTTTGATACTCCAATGGATGGTATCCTTTTCATTATGGAAGGTAGAATGTTGTCGATATCTTTGTTACTCCAATGGATGGTAGCCTTGTCATTATGGAAGGTAGTCTGTTGTCGAGATTTTTGTTAGTCTAAGGGATGGTAGCCTTGTCATTATGGAAAGTAGTTTGTTGTCGAGATTTTTGTTATTCTAATGGATGGTAGCCTTGTCATTATGAAAGGTAGTCTATTGTCGAGATATTTGTTACTATAATAGATTGTAGCCTTGTTATTATGAAAGGTAGTCTTTTGTCGAGATTTTTGTTACTACAATGGATTGTATCCTTGTGGTTATGGAAGGTAGTATGTTGTCGATATCTTTATTACTCCAATGGATGGTAGCCTTGTCATTATGGAAGGTAGTTTGTTGTCGAGATTTTTGTTAGTCTAAGGGATGGTAGCCTTGTAATTATGGAAAGTAGTTTGTTGTCGAGATTTTTGTTATTCTAATGGATGGTAGCCTTGTCATTATGAAAGGTAGTCTATTATCGATATATTTGTTACTATAATAGATTGCAGCCTTGTCATTATGGAAGG
This sequence comes from Vicia faba, assembly GCA_948472305.1. Classification (NCBI taxonomy): domain Eukaryota; kingdom Viridiplantae; phylum Streptophyta; class Magnoliopsida; order Fabales; family Fabaceae; genus Vicia; species Vicia faba. Next base: position 535,954,964 of record OX451741.1, read on the forward strand.
TAGTCTGTTGTCGTGATTTTTGTTACTGTAATGGATGGTAGCCTTGTCATTATAGAAAGTAGTATGTTGTCGATGTCTTTGTTACTCGAATGGATGGTAGCCTTGTCATTATGGAGGGTAGTCTGTTGTCGAGATTTTCGTTACTCTCAAGGATGGTAGCCTTGTCATTATGGAAGTTAGTGTGTTATCGATATTTTTGTTGTTCCAATGGATGATAGCCTTGTCATTATGGAAGGTAGTTAGTTGTCAATATTTTTGTTACTCCAATGGATGATAGTCTTGTCATTATGGAAGGTAGTTTATTGTCGAGATTTTTTTTACTACAATGGATGGTAGCCTTGTTATTATGGAAGGTAGTGTATTGTCTATATTTTTGTTACTCCAATGGATTGTAGCCTTGTCATTATGGAAGGTAGTCTGTTGTCGAGATTTTTGTTATTCCAATGGATCGTAGCCTTGTTATTATGAAAGGTAGTCTATTGTCGAGATTTTTGTTACTATAATAGATTGTAGCCTTGTTATTATGAAAGGTAGTCTTTTGTCGAGATTTTTGTTACTACAATGGATTGTATCCTTGTGGTTATGGAAGGTCGTATGTTGTGGATATCTTTATTACTCCAATGGTTGGTAGCCTAGTCATTATGGAAGGTAGTCTGTTGTCGAGATTTTTGTTACTCCATTGGATGGTAGCCTTGTCATTATGGAAGGTAGTGTGTTGTCGATATTTTTGTTATTCCAATGGATGGTAGCCTTTTCATTATGGAAGGTAGTCTATTGTCGTGATTTTTGATACTCCAATGGATGGTATCCTTGTCATTATGGAAGGTAGTCTGTGGTCGAGATTTTTGTTACTCCATTGGATGGTAGCCTTGTCATTATGGAAGGTAGTGTGTTGTCGATATTTTTGTTATTCCAATGGATGGTAGCCTTTTCATTATGGAAGGTAGTCTGTTGTCGTGATTTTTGATACTCCAATGGATGGTATCCTTGTCATTATGGAAGGTAGTATGTTGTCGATATCTTTGTTACTCCAATGGATGGTAGCCTTGTCATTATGGAAGGTAGTCTGTTGTCGAGATTTTTGTTACTCTAAGGGATGATAGCCTTGTCATTATGGAAAGTAGTTTGTTGTCGAGATTTTTGTTATTCTAATGGATGGTAGCCTTGTCATTATGAAAGGTAGTCTATTGTCGATATATTTGTTACTATAATAGATTGCAGCCTTGTCATTATGGAAGGTAGTCTGTTGTCGTGATTTTTGTTACTCTAATGGATGGTAGGCTTGTCATTATAGAAAGTAGTATGTTGTCGATGTCTTTGTTACTCGAATGGATGGTAGCCTTGTCATTATGGAGGGCAGTCTGTTGTCGAGATTTTCGTTACTCTCAAGGATGGTAGCCTTGTCATTATGGAAGTTAGTGTGTTGTCGATATTTTTGTTGTTCCAATGGATGGTAGCCTTGTCATTATGGAAGGTAGTTTGTTGTCAAGATTTTTGTTACTCCAATGGATGATAGTCTTATCATTATGGAAGGTAGTTTATTGTCGAGATTTTTTTTACTACAATGGATGGTAGCCTTGTTATTATGGAAGGTATTGTATTGTCTATATTTTTGTTACTCCAATGGATTGTAGCCTTGTCATTATGGAAGGTAGTCTGTTGTCGAGATTTTTGTTATTCCAATGCATGGTAGCCTTGTTATTATGAAAGGTAGTTATTATCGAGATTTTTGTTACTATAATAGAATGTAGCCTTGTTATTATGAAAGTTAGTCTTTTGTCGAGATTTTTGTTACTACAATGGATTGTATCCTTGTGGTTATGGAAGGTCGTATGTTGTCGATATCTTTATTACTCCAATGGTATGTAGCCTAGTCATTATGGAAGGTAGTCTGTTGTCGAGATTTTCGTTACTCCATTGGATGGTAGCCTTGTCATTATGGAAGGTAGTGTGTTGTCGATATTTTTGTTTTTCCAATGGATGGTAGCCTTTTCATTATGGAAGGTAGTCTGTTGTCGTGATTTTTGATACTCCAATGGATGATATCCTTGTCATTATGGAAGGTAGTATGTTGTCGATATCTTTGTTACTCCAATGGATGGTAGCCTTGTCATTATGGAAGGTAGTCTGTTGTCGAGATTTTTGTTACTCTAAGGGATGGTAGCCTTGTCATTATGGAAAGTAGTTTGTTGTCGAGATTTTTGTTATTCTAATGGATGGTAGCCTTGTCATTATGAAAGGTAGTCTATTGTCGAGATTTTTGTTACTATAATCGATTGTAGCCTTGTCATTATCGAAAGCAGTCTGTTGTCGTGATTTTTGTTTCTCTAATGGATGGCAGCCTTGTCATTATAGAAGGTAGTTTGTTGTCGATATTTTTGTTAGTCTAAGGGATGGTAGCCTTGTAATTATGGAAAGTAGTTTGTTGTCGAGATTTTTGTTATTCTAATGGATGGTAGCCTTGTCATTATGGAAGGTAGTTTGTTGTCGAGATTTTTGTTAGTCTAAGGGATGGTAGCCTTGTAATTATGGAAAGTAGTTTGTTGTCGAGATTTTTGTTAGTCTAAGGGATGGTAGCCTTGTAATTATGGAAAGTAGTTTGTTGTCGAGATTTTTGTTATTCTAATGGATGGTAGCCTTGTCATTATGAAAGGTAGTCTATTATCGATATATTTGTTACTATAATAGATTGCAGCCTTGTCATTATGGAAGGTAGTCTGTTGTCGTGATTTTTGTTACTCTAATGGACGGTAGCCTTGTCATTATAGAAAGTAGTATGTTGTCGATGTCTTTGTTACTCGAATGGATGGTAGCCTTGTCATTATGGAGGGTAGTATGTTGTCGAGATTTTCGTTACTCTCAAGGATGGTAGCCTTGTCATTATGGAAGTTAGTGTGTTATCGATATTTTTGTTGTTCCAATGGATGATAGCCTTGTCATTATGGAAGGTAGTTAGTTGTCAATATTTTTGTTACTCCAATGGATGATAGTCTTGTCATTATGGAAGGTAGTTTATTGTCGAGATTTTTTTTACTACAATGGATGGTAGCCTTGTTATTATGGAAGGTAGTGTATTGTCTATATTTTTGTTACTCCAATGGATTGTAGCCTTGTCATTATGGAAGGTAGTCTGTTGTCGAGATTTTTGTTATTCCAATGGATCGTAGCCTTGTTATTATGAAAGGTAGTCTATTGTCGAGATTTTTGTTACTATAATAGATTGTAGCCTTGTTATTATGAAAGGTAGTCTTTTGTCGAGATTTTTGTTACTACAGTGGATTGTATCCTTGTGGTTATGGAAGGTCGTATTTTGTGGATATCTTTATTACTCCAATGGTTGGTAGCCTAGTCATTATGGAAGGTAGTCTGTTGTCGAGATTTTTGTTAATCCATTGGATGGTAGCCTTGTCATTATGGAAGGTAGTGTGTTGTCGATATTTTTGTTATTCCAATGGATGGTAGCCTTTTCATTATGGAAGGTAGTCTGTTGTCGTGATTTTTGATACTCGAATGGATGGTATCCTTGTCATTATGGAAGGTAGTCTGTTGTCGAGATTTTTGTTACTCCATTGGATGGTAGCCTTGTCATTATGGAAGGTAGTGTGTTGTCGATATTTTTGTTATTCCAATGGATGGTAGCCTTTTCATTATGGAAGGTAGTTTGTTGTCGTGATTTTTGATACTCCAATGGATGGTATCCTTGTCATTATGGAAGGTAGTATGTTGTCGATATCTTTGTTACTCCAATGGATGGTAGCCTTGTCATTATGGAAGGTAGTCTGTTGTCGAGATTTTTGTTACTCTAAGGGATGATAGCCTTGTCATTATGGAAAGTAGTTTGTTGTCGAGATTTTTGTTATTCTAATGGATGGTAGCCTTGTCATTATGAAAGGTAGTCTATTGTCGATATACTTGTTACTATAATAGATTGTAGGCTTGTCATTATGGAAGGTAGTCTGTTGTCGTGATTTTTGTTACTCTAATGGATGGTAGGCTTGTCATTATAGAAAGTAGTATGTTGTCGATGTCTTTGTTACTCGAATGGATGGTAGCCTTGTCATTATGGAGGGCAGTCTGTTGTCGAGATTTTCGTTACTCTCAAGGATGGTAGCCTTGTCATTATGGAAGTTAGTGTGTTGTCGATATTTTTGTTGTTCCAATGGATGGTAGCCTTGTCATTATGGAAGGTAGTTTGTTGTCAAGATTTTTGGTACTCCAATGGATGATAGTCTTATCATTATGGAAGGTAGTTTATTGTCGAGATTTTTTTTACTACAATGGATGGTAGCCTTGTTATTATGGAAGGTATTGTATTGTCTATATTTTTGTTACTGCAATGGATTGTAGCCTTGTCATTATGGAAGGTAGTCTGTTGTCGAGATTTTTGTTATTCCAATGCATGGTAGCCTTGTTATTATGAAAGGTAGTTATTATCGAGATTTTTGTTACTATAATAGAATGTAGCCTTGTTATTATGAAAGTTAGTCTTTTGTCGAGATTTTTGTTACTACAATGGATTGTATCCTTGTGGTTATGGAAGGTCGTATGTTGTCGATATCTTTATTACTCCAATGGTATGTAGCCTAGTCATTATGGAAGGTAGTCTGTTGTCGAGATTTTTGTTATTCCATTGGATGGTAGCCTTGTCATTATGGAAGGTAGTGTGTTGTCGATATTTTTGTTTTTCCAATGGATGGTAGCCTTTTCATTATGGAAGGTAGTCTGTTGTCGTGATTTTTGATACTCCAATGGATGATATCCTTGTCATTATGGAAGGTAGTATGTTGTCGATATCTTTGTTACTCCAATGGATGGTAGCCTTGTCATTATGGAAGGTAGTCTGTTGTCGAGATTTTTGTTACTCTAAGGGATGGTAGCCTTGTCATTATGGAAAGTAGTTTGTTGTCGAGATTTTTGTTATTCTAATGGATGGTAGCCTTGTCATTATGAAAGGTAGTCTATTGTCGAGATTTTTGTTACTATAATCGATTGTAGCCTTGTCATTATCGAAGGCAGTCTGTTGTCGTGATTTTTGTTTCTCTAATGGATGGCAGCCTTGTCATTATAGAAGGTAGTATATTGTCGATATGTTTGTTACTGGAATGGATGGTAGACTTGTCATTATGGAGGGTAGTCTGGTGTCGAGATTTTCGTTACTCTCAAGGATGGTAGCCTTGTCATTATAGAAGTTAGTGTGATGTCGATATTTTTGTTATTCCAATGGATGGTAGCCTTGTCATTATGGAAGGTAGTCTGTTGTCGTGATTTTTGATACTCCAATGGATGGTATCCTTGTCATTGTGGAAGGTAGTATGTTGTCGATATCTTTGTTACTCTAATGGATGATAGCCTTGTCATTATGGAAGGTAGTCTGTTGTCGAGATTTTTGTTACTCTAAGGGAAGGTAGCCTTGTCATTATGGAAAGTAGTTTTTTGTCGAGATTTTTGTTATTCTAATGGATGGTAGCATTGTCATTATGAAAGGTAGTCTATTGTCGAGATTTTTGTTACTATAATCGATTGTAGCCTTGTCATTATGGAAGGCAATCTGTTGTCGTGATTTTTGTTACTCTAATGGATGGTAGCCTAGTCATTATAGAAGGTAGTATGTTGTCGATATCATTGTTACTCGAATGGATGGTAGCCTTGTCATTATGGAGGGTAGTCTGTTGTCGAGATTTTCGTTAGTCTCAAAGATGGTAGCCTTGTCATTATGGAAGTTAGTGTGTTCTCGATATTTTTGTTATTCTAATGGATGGTAGCCTTGTCATTATGGAAGGTAGTCTATTGTCAAGATTTTTGTTATTCTAATGGATGGTATCCTTTTCATTATGGAAGGTAGTCTGCTGTCGTGATTTTTGTTACTCCAATGGATGGTATCCTTGTCATTATGGAAGGTAGTATGTTGTGGATATCTTTGTTATTCCAATGGATGGTAGCCTTGTCATTATGGAAGCTAGTATGTTGTCGAGATTTTTGTTACTATTAGGGATGGTAGCCTTGTCATTATGGAAAGTAGTTTGTTGTCGAGATTTTTGTTATTCCAATGGGTGGTAGCCTTGTCATTATGAAAGATAGTCTATTGTCAAGATTTTTGTTACTGTAATAGATTGTAGCCTTGTCATTATGAAAGGTAGTCTTTTATCGAGATTTCTATTACTACAATGGATTGTATCCTTGTCGTTATGGATGGTAGTATGTTATCGATATCTTTCTTACTCCATTGGATGGTAGCCTAGTCATTAAGGAAAGTAGTATGTTGTCCAGATTTTTGTTACTCCATTGGATGGTAGCCTTGTCATTATGGAAGGTAGTCTGTTGTCGTGATTTTTGATACTCCAATGGATGGTATCCTTGTCATTATGGAAGGTAGAATGTTGTCGATATCTTTGTTACTCCAATGGATGGTAGCCTTGTAATTATGGAAGGTAGTCTGTTGTCGAGTTTTTTGTTAGTCTAAGGGATGGTAGCCTTGTCATTATGGAAAGTAGTTTGGTATCGAGATTTTTGTTATTCTAATGGATGGTAGCCTTGTCATTATGAAAGGTAGTCTATTGTCGAGATATTTGTTACTATAATAGATTGTATCCTTGTCATTATGGAAGGTAGTATGTTGTCGTAATTTTTGATACTATAATGGATGGTATCCTTGTCATTATGGAAGGTACTATGTTGTCGTTATCTTTGTTACTCCAATGGATGGTAGCCTTGTCATTATGGAAGGTAGTCGGTTGTCGAGATTTTTGTTAGTCTAAGGGATGGTAGCCTTGTCATTATGGAAAGTAGTTTGTTGTCGAGATTTTTGTTATTCTAATGGATGGTAGCCTTGTCATTATAAAAGGTAGTCTATTGTCGAGATATTTGTTACTATAATAGTTTGTAGCCTTGTCATTATGGAAGGTAGTCTATTGTCGTGATTTTTGTTACTCTAATGGATGGTAGCCTTGTCATTATAGAAGGTAGTATGTTGTTGATATCTTTGTTACTCGAATGGATGGTAGCCTTATCATTATGGAGGGTAGTTTGTTGTCGAGATTTTCGTTACTCTCAGGGATGGTAGCCTTGTCATTATGGAAGTTAGTGTGTTCTCGATATTTTTTTTATTCCAATGGATGGTAGCCTTGTCATTATGGAAGGTAGTCTGTTGTCAAAATATTTGTTACTCCAGTGGATAGTATCCTTGTCATTATGGAAGGTAGTCTGTTGTCGCGATTTTTGTTATTCCAATGGATGGTAGCCTTGTCATTATGGAAGGTAGTCTGTTGTCGTGATTTTTGTTACTCCAATGGATGGTATCCTTGTCATTATGGAAGGTAGGATGTTGTGGATATCTTTGTTATTCCAATGGATGGTAGCCTTGTCATTATGGAAGCTAGTCTATTGTCGAGATTTTTGTTACTGTTAGGGATGGTAGCCTTGTCATTATGGACAATAGTTTGTTGTCGAGATTTTTGTTATTCCAATGGATGGTAGCCTTGCCATTATGAAAGGTAGTCTATTGTCAAGATTTTTGTTACTATAATAGATTGTAGCCTTGTCATTATGAAAGGTAGTCTTTTATCGAGATTATTGTTACTACAATGGATTGTATCATTGTCGTTATGGAAGGTAGTATGTTATCGATATCTTTCTTACTCCATTGGATGGTAGCCTAGTCATTAAGGAAGGTAGTCTGTAGTCGAGATTTTTGTTACTCCATTGGATGTTAGCCTTGTCGTTATGGAAGGTAGTGTGTTGTCGATATTTTTATTATTCCAATGGATTGTAGCCTTGTCATTATGGAAGGTAGTCTGTTGTCGTGATTTTGGATACTCCAATGGATGGTATCCTTGTCATTATGGAAGGTACTATGTTGTCGATATCTTTGTTACTCCAATGGATGGTAGCCTTGTCATTATGGAAGGTAGTCTGTTGTCGAGATTTTTGTTAGTCTAAGGGATGGTAGCCTTGTCATTATGGAAAGTAGTTTGTTGTCGAGATTTTTCTTATTCCAATGGATGGTAGCCTTGTCATGATGAAAGGTAGTCTATTGTCAAGATTTTTGTTACTGTAATAGATTGTAGCCTTGTCATTATGAAAGGTAGTCTTTTATCGAGATTTCTGTTACTACAATGGATTGTATCCTTGTCGTTATGGAAGGTAGTATGTTATCGATATCTTTCTTAATCCATTGGATCTATGGTCGAGATTTTTGTTACTCCATTGGATGTTAGCCTTGTCGTTATGGAAGGTAGTGTGTTGTCGATATTTTTATTATTCCAATGGATGGTAGCCTTGTCATTATGGAAGGTAGTCTGTTGTCGTGATTTTTGATACTCCAATGGATGTTATCCTTGTCATTATGGAAGGTAGAATGTTGTCGATATCTTTGTAACTCCAATGGATGGTAGCCTTGTCATTATGGAAAGTAGTCTATTGTCGAGATTTTTGTTAGTCTAAGGGATGGTAGCCTTGTCATTATGGAAAGTAGTTTGTTGTCGAGATTTTTGTTATTCTAATGGATGGTAGCCTTTTCATTATGAAAGGTAGTCTATTGTCGAGATATTTCTTACTATAATAGATTGTAGCCTTGTCATTATGGAGGTAGTCTGTTGTCGTGATTTTTGATACTCCAATGGATGGTATCCTTTTCATTATGGAAGGTAGAATGTTGTCGATATCCTTGTTACTCCAATGAATGGTAGGCTTGTCATTATGGAAGGTAGTCTGTTGTCGAGATTTTTGTTAGTCTAAGGGATGGTAGCCTTGTCATTATGGAAAGTAGTTTGTTGTCGAGATTTTTGTTATTCTAATGGATGGTAGCCTTGTCATTATGAAAGGTAGTCTATTGGCGAGATATTTATTACTATAATAGATTGTAGCCTTGTCATTATGGAAGGTAGTCTGTTGTCGAGATTTTTGATACTCCAATGGATGGTATCCTTGTCATTATGGAAGGTACTATGTTGTCGATATCTTTGTTACTCCAACGGATGGTAGCCTTGTCATTATGGAAGGTAGTCTGTTGCTGATATTTTTGTTAGTCTAAGGGATGGTAGCCTTGTCATTATGGAAAGTAGTTTGTTGTCGAGATTTTTGTTATTCTAATGGATGGTAGCCTTGTCATTATGAAAGGTAATCTATTGTCGAGATATTTGTTACTATAATAGATTGTAGCCTTTTCATTATGGAAGGTAGTGTATTGTCGTGATTTTTGTTACTCTAATGGATGGTAGTCTTGTCATTATAGAAGGTAGTATGTTTTCGATATCTTTGTTACTCGAATGGATTGTAGCCTTGTCATTATGGAAGGTAGTCTGTTGTCGTGATTTTTGATACTCCAATGGATGGTAACCTTGTCATTATGGAAGGTAGAATTTTGTCGATGTCTTTATTACTCCAATGGATGGTAGCCTTGTCATTATGGAAGGTAGTCTGTTGTCGAGATTTTTGTTAGTATAAGGGATGGTAGCCTTGTCATTATGGAAAGTATTTTTTTGTCGAGATTTTGGTTATTCTAATGGATGGTAGCCTTGTCATTATGAAAGGTAGTCTATTGTCGAGATATTTGTTACTATAATAGATTGTAGCCTTGTCATTATGGAAGGTAGTCTGTTGTCGTGATTTTTGATACTCCAATGGATGGTATCCTTGTCATTATGGAAGGTAGTATGTTGTTGATATCTTTGTTATTCCAATGGATGGTAGCCTTGTCATTATGGAAGGTAGTTTGTTGTCGAGATTTCTGTTACTACAATGGATTGTATCCTTGTCGTTATGGAAGGTGGTATGTTATCGATATCTTTCTTACTCTGTTGGATGGTAGCCTAGTCATTAGGGAAGGTAGTCTGTTGTCGAGATTTTTGTTACTCCATTGGATGGTAGCCTTGTCGTTATGGAAGGTAGTGTGTTGTCGATATTTTTATTATTCTAATGGATGGTAGCCTTGTCATTATGGAAGGTAGTCTATTGTCGTGATTTTTGATACTCCAATGGATGGTATCCTTGTCATTATGGAAGGTTGAATGTTGTCGATATCTTTGTTACTCGAATGGATGGTATCCTTGTCATTATGGAGGGAAGTCTGTTGTCGAGATTTTTGTTAGTCTAAGGGAAGGTAGCCTTATCATTATGGAAACTAGTTTGTTGTCGAGATTTTTGTTATTCTAATGGATGGTAGCCTTGTTATTATGAAAGGTAGTCTATTGTCGAGATTTTTGTTACTATAATAGATTGTAGCCTTGTTATTATGAAAGGTAGTCTTTTGTCGAGATTTTTGTTACTACAATGGATTGTATCCTTATGGTTATGGAAGGTAGTATGTTGTCGATATCTTTATTACTCCAATGGATGGTAGCCTTGTCATTATGGAAGGTAGTTTGTTGTCGAGATTTTTGTTAGTCTAAGGGATGGTAGCCTTGTAATTCTGGAAAGTAGTTTGTTGTCGAGATTTTTGTTATTCTAATGGATGGTAGCCTTGTCATTATGAAAGGTAGTCTATTGTCGATATATTTGTTACTATAATAGATTGTAGCCTTGTCATTATGGAAGGTAGTCTGTTGTCGTGATTTTTGTTACTCTAATGGATGGTAGCCTTGTCATTATAGAAAGTAGTACGTTGCCGATGTCTTAGTTACTCGAATGGATGGTAGCCTTGTCATTATGGAGGGTAGCCTATTGTCGAGATTTTCGTTACTCTCAAGGATGGTAGCCTTGTCATTATGGAAGTTAGTGTGTTGTCGATATTTTTGTTATTCCAATGGATGGTAGCCTTGTCATTATGGAAGGTAGTCTGTTGTCGTGATTTTTGATACTCCAATGGATGGTATCCTTTTCATTATGGAAGGTAGTATGTTGTCGATATCTTGGTTACTCCAATGGATGGTAGCCTTGTCATTATGGAAAGTAGTTTGTTGTCGAGATTTTTGTTATTCTAATGGATGGTAGCCTTGTCATTATGAAAGGTAGTCTATTGTCGAGATTTTTGTTACTATAATCGATTGTAGCCTTGTCATTATGGAAGGCAATCTGTTGTCGTGATTTTTGTTACTCTAATGGATGGTAGCCTTGTCATTATAGAAGGTAGTATGTTATCGATATCTTTGTTACTCGAATGGATGGTATCCTTGTCATTATGGAGGGAAGTCTGTTGTCGAGATTTTCGTTACTCTCAGAGATGGTAGCCTTGTCATTATGGAAGTTAGTGTGTTGTCGATATTTTTGTTATTCCAATGGATGGTAGCCTTGTCATTATGGAAGGTAGTCTGTTGTCGTGATTTTTGATACTCCAATCGATGGTATCCTTATCATTATGGAAGGTAGTATGTTTTCGATATCTTTGTTACTCCAATGGATGGTAGCCTTGTCATTATGGAAGGTAGTCTGTTGTTGAGATTTTTGATACTCTAAGGGATGGTAGCCTTGTCATTATGGAAAGTAGTTTGTTGTCTAGATTTTTGTTATTCTAATGGGTGGTAGCCTTGTTATTATGAAAGGTAGTCTATTGTCGAGATATTTTTTACTATAATAGATTTTAGCCTTTTCATTATGGAAGGTAGTCTGTTGTCGTGATTTTTGTTACTCTAATGGATGGTAGCCTTGTCATTATGGAGGGTAGCCTGTTGTCGAGATTTTCGTTACTCTCAGGGATGGTAGCCTTGTCATTATGGAAGTTAGTGTGTTCTCGATATTTTTGTTATTCCAATGGATGGTAGCCTTGTCATTATGGAAGGTAGTCTGTTGTCGAGATTTTTGTTACTCCAATGTATGATAGTCTTGTCATTATCGAAGGTAGTTTATTGTCGAGACTTTTTTTACTCCAATGGATGGTAGCCTTGTCATTATGGAAGGTAGTCTGTTGTCGAGATTTTTGTTACTCTAAGGGATGGTAGCCTTGTAATTATGGAACGTAGTTTGTTGTCGAGATTTTTGTTATTCCAATGGATGGTAGCCTTGTCATTATGAAAGGTAGTCTATTGTCGAAAGTTTTGTGACTATAATAGATTATAGCCTTGTCATTATGAAAGGTAGTCTTTTGTCGAGATTTCTATTACTACAATGGATTGTATCCTTGTCATTATGGAAGGTAGTATGTTGTCGAGATTTTTGTTACTCCATTGGATGGTAGCCTTGTCGTTATGGAAGGTAGTTTGTTGTCGATATTTTTTTTATTCCAATGGATGGTAGCCTTGTCATTATGGAAAGGAGTTTGTTGTTGAGATTCTTGGTACTCTAATGGATGGTAGCCTTGTCATTATGGAAGGTAGTCTATTGTCGAGATTTTTATCACTACAATGGATGGAAGCCTTGTCATTATGGAAGGTAGTCTATTGTCGAGATTTTTGTTACTACAACGGATTGTAGCCTTGTCGTTATGGAAGGTAGTCTGTTATCGATATCTTTGTTACTCCAAAGGATGGTAGCCTAGACATTAGAGAAGGTAGTATGTTGTTGAGATTTTTGTTACTCCAATGGATGGTATCCTTGTCATTATGGAAGGTAGTATGTTGTCGATATCATTGTTACTCCAATGAATGGTAGCCTTGTCATTATGGAAGGTAGTCTGTTGTCGACATTTTTGTTACTCTAAGGAATGGTAGCCTTGTCATTATGGAAGGTAGTGTGTTGTCTATATTTTTGTTACTCCAATGGATGGTAGCCTTGTCATTATGGAAGGTAGTCTGTTGTCGAGATTTTTATTACTCTAAGGGATAATAGTCTTGTCATTATGGAAAGTAGTTTGTGGTCGAGATTTTTGTTATTCCAATGGATGGTAGCCTTGTTTTTATGAAAGGTAGTCTATTGTCGATATTTTTGTTACTATAATAGATTGTAGCCTGTATATTATGAAAGGTAGTCTTTTGTCGAGATTTCTGTTACTACAATAGATTGTATCCTTGTCGTTATGGAAGGTAGTATGTTGTCGATATCTTTCTTACTCCAATGGATGGTAGCCTAGTCATTATGGAAGGTAGTGTGTTGTCGAGATTTTTGTTACTCCATTGGATGGTAGCCTTGTCGTTATGGAAGGTAGTCTGTTGCCGTGATTTTTGATACTCCAATGGATGGTATCCTTGTCCTTATGGAAGGTAGTATGTTTTCGATATCTTTGTTACTCCAATGGATGGTAGCCTTGTCATTATGGAAGGTAGTCTGTTGTCGAGATTTTTGTTACTCTAAGGGATGGTAGCCTTGTCATTATGGAAAGTAGTTTCTTGTCGAGATTTTTGTTATTCTAATGGATGGTAACCTTGTCATTATGAAAGGTAGTCTATTGTCGAGATTTTTGTTACTATAATCGATTGTAGCCTTGTCATTATGGAAGGCAGTCTGTTGTCGGGATTTTTGTTACTCCAATGAATGGTAGCCTTGTCATTATAGAAGGTAGTATGTTGTCGATATCTTTGTTACTCCAATAGATGGTAGCCTTGTCATTATGGAAGGTAGTCTGTTGTCTAGATTATTGTTACTACAATGGATTGTAGCCTTGTCGTTATGGAAGGTAGTCTGTTGTCGAGATTTTTATTACTATAATAGAATGTAGTCTTATCATTATGGAAGGTAGTATGTTGTCGAGATTCTTGTTACTCCAATGGATGGTAGCCTTGTCATTATGGAAGGTAGACTATTGTCGATATTTTTATCACTACAATGGATGGTAGCCTTGCCATTATGGAAGGTAGTCTATTGTTAAGATTTTTGTTACTCGATGGATTGTAGCCTTGTCGTTATGGAAGGTAGTCTGTTATCGATATCTTTGTTACTCCAAAGGATGGTAGCCTAGTCATTATGGAAGGTAGTCTGTCGTTGAGATTTTTGTTACTCCAATGGATGGCATCCTTGTCATTATGGAAGGTAGTATGTTGTCGATATCATTGTTACTCCAATGAATTGTAGCCTTGTCATTATGGAAGGTAGTCTGTTGTCGACATTTTTGTTACTCTAAGGGATGGTAGCCTTGTCATTATGGAAGGTAGTGTGTTGTCTATATTTTTGATACTCCAATGGATGGTAGCCTTGTCATTATGTAAGGTAGTCTGTTGTTGAGATTTTTGTTACTCTAAGGGATAATAGCCTTGTCATTATGGAATGTAGTTTGTGGTCGATATTTTTGTTATTCCAATGGATGGTAGCCTTGTTATTATGAAAGGTAGTCTATTGTCGAGATTTTTGTTACTATAATAGATTATAGCCTTATAATTATGAAAGGTAGTCTTTTGTCGAGATTTCTGTTACTACAATGGATTGTATCCTTGTCGTTATGGAAGGTAGTATGTTGTCGATATCTTTCTTACTCAAATGGATGGTAGCCTAGTCATTATGGAAGGTAGTCTGTTGTCGATATTTTTGTTACTCCATTGGATGGTAGCCTTGTCATTATGGAAGGTAGTGTGTTGTCCATATTTTTGTTATTCCAATGGATGGTGTCCTTTTCATTATGGAAGGTATTCTGTTGTCGTGATTTTTGATACTCCAATGGATGATATCCTTGTCATTATGGAAGGTAGTATGTTATCGATATCTTTGTTACTCCAATGGATGGTAGCCTTGTCATTACGGAAAGTAGTCTTTTGTCGAGATTTTTGTTACTCTAAGGGATGGTAGCCTTGTCATTATGGAAAGTAGTTTGTTGTCGAGATTTTTGTTATTCTAATGGATGGTAGCCTTGTCATTGTGAAATGTAGTCTATTGTCGAGATATTTGTTACTATAATAGATTGTAGCCTTGTCATTATGGAAGGTAGTCTGTTGTCGTGATTTTTGTTACTCTTATGGATGATAGCCTTGTCATTATAGAAGGTAGTATGTTGTCGATATCTTTGTTACTCGAATGGATGGTAGCCTTGTCATTATGGAGTGTAGTCTGTTGTCGAGATTTTCGTTATTATCAGGGATGGTAGGCTTGTCATTATGGAAGTTAGTGTGTTGTCGATATTTTTATTATTCCAATGGATGGTAGCCTTGTCATTATGGAAGGTAGTCTGTTGTTGAGATTTTTGTTACTACAATGGATGATAGCCTTGTCATTATGGAAGGTAGTTTATTGTCGATATTTTTTTTACTACAATGGATGGTAGCCTTGTCATTATGGAAGGTATTATGTTGTCTATAATTTTGTTACTCCAATGGATGGTAGCCTTGTCATTATGGAAGGTAGTCTATTGTCGAGATTTTTGTTACTCGATGGATTGTAGCCTTGTCGTTATGGAAGGTATTCTATTATTGATTTCTTTGTTTCTCCAAAGGATTGTAGCCTAGTTATTATTGAAGGTAGTCTTTCGTTGAGATTTTTGTTACTCCAATGGATGGTATCCTTGTCATTATGGAAGGTAGTATGTTGTCGATATCATTGTTACTCCAATGAATTATAGCCTTGTCATTATGGAAGGTAGTCTGTTGTCGACATTTTTGTTACTGTAAGGGATGGTAGCCTTGTCATTATGGAAGGTAGTGGGTTGTCTATATTTTTATTACTCCAATGGATGGTAGCATTGTCATTATGTAAGGTAGTCTGTTGTTGAGATTTTTGTTACTCTAATGGATAGTAGCCTTGTCATTATGGAATGTAGTTTGTGGTCAAGATTTTTGTTATTCCAATGGATGGTAGCCTTGCTATTATGAAAGGTAGTCTATTGTCAAGATTTTTGTTACTATAATAGATTATAGCCTTGTCATTATGAAAGGTAGTCTTTTGTCAAGATTTCCGTTACTACAATGGATTGTATCCTTTTCGTTATGGAAGGTAGTATGTTGTCGATATCTTTCTTACTCCAATGGATGGTAGCCTAATCATTATGGAAGGTAGTCTGTTGTCGAGATTTTTGTTACACCATTGGATGGTAGCCTTGTCATTTTGGAAGGTAGTGTGTTGTCGATATTTTTGTAATTCCAATGGATGGTGGCCTTTACATTATGGAAGGTAGTCTGTTGTCGTGATTTTTGATACTCCAATGGATGGTATCCTTGTCAATATGGAAGGTAGTATGTTGTCGATATCTTTGTTACTCCAATGGATGGTAGCCTTGTCATTATGGAAGGTAGTCTGTTGTCGAGATTTTTGTTACTCTAAGGGATGGTAACCTTGTCATTATGGAAAGTAGTTTTTTGTCGAGATTTTTGTTATTCTAATGGATGGTAGCCTTGTCATTTTGAAATGTAGTCTATTGTCGAGATATTTGTTACTATAATAGATTGTAGCCTTGTCATTATGGAAGGTAGTCTGTTGTCGTGATTTTTGTTACTCTAATGGATGGTAGCCTTGTCATTATAGAAGTTAGTATGTTGTCGATATCTTTGTTACTCGAATGGATGGTAGCCTTGTCATTATGGAGTGTAGTCTGTTGTCGTGATTTTCGTTATTCTCAGGGATGGTAGGCTTGTCATTATGGAAGGTAGTCTATTGTTGAGATTTTTTTTACTCCAATGGATGATAGCCTTGTAATTATGGAAGGTAGTTTATTGTCGAGATTTTTTTTACTACAATGGATGGTAGCCTTGTCATTATGGAAGGTATTGTGTTGTCTATAATTTTGTTACTCCGATGGATGGTAGCCTTGTCATTATGGAAGGTAGTTTGTTGTCGAGATTTTTGTTACTCTAAGGGATCATAGCCTTGTCATTATGGAAAGTAGTTTGTTGTCGAGATTGTTGTTATTCCAATGGATGGTAGCCTTGTCATTATGAAAGGTAGTCTATTGTCGAGATTTTTTTTACTATAATAGATTTTAGCCTCGTCATTATGAAAGGTAGTCTTTTGTCGAGATTTTTGTTACTACAGTGGATTGTATCCTTGTCGTTATGGAAGGTAGTATGTTGTCGATATCTTTCTTACTCCAATGGATGGTAGCCTAGTCAATATGGAAGGTAGTGTGTTGTCGATATCTTTGTTACTCCAATAGATGGTAGCCTTGTCATTATGGAAAATTGTTTGTTGTCGAGATTGTTGTTATTCCAATGGATGGTTGCCTTGTCATTATGAAAGGTAGTCTATTGTCGAGATTTTTGTTACTATAATAGATTTTAGCCTCGTCATTATGAAAGGTAGTCTTTTGTCGAGATTTTTGTTACTACAGTGGATTGTATCCTTGTCGTTATGGAAGGTAGTATGTTGTCCGTATCTTTCTTACTCCAATGGATGGTAGCCTAGTCATTATGGAAGGTAGTCAGTTGTCGATATTTTTGTTACTCCATTGGATGGAAGCCTTGTCGTTATGGAAGGTAGTGTGTTGTCGATATCTTTGTTACTCCAATAGATGGTAGCCTTGTCATTATGGAAGGTAGTCTATTGTCTAGATTATTGTTACTACAATGGATTGTAGCCTTGTCGTTATGGAAGGTAGTCTGTTGTCGAGATTTTTGTTACTATAATAGATTGTAGCCTTATCATTATGGAAGGTAGTATGTTGTCGAGATTCTTGTTACTCCAATGGATGGTAGCCTTGAAATTATGGAAGGTAGTCTATTGTCGAGCTTTTTATCACTACAATGGATGGTAGCCTTGACATTATGGAAGGTAGTCTATTGTCGAGATTTTTGTTACTCGATGGATTGTAGCCTTGTCGTTATGGAAGGTAGTCTGTTATCGATATCTTTGTT
Source organism: Vicia faba (assembly GCA_948472305.1). Taxonomy (NCBI): domain Eukaryota; kingdom Viridiplantae; phylum Streptophyta; class Magnoliopsida; order Fabales; family Fabaceae; genus Vicia; species Vicia faba. Next base: position 535,972,537 of record OX451741.1, read on the forward strand.
ACTCCAAAGGATGGTAGCCTAGTCATTATGGAAGGTATTCTGTCGTTGAGATTTTTGTTACTCCAATGGATGGTATCTTTATCATTATGGAAGGTAGTATGATGTCGAAATCATTGTTACTCCAATGAATTGTAGCCTTGTGATTATGGAAGGTAGTCTATTGTCGACATTTTTATTACTCTAAGGGATGGTAGCCTTGTCATTATGGAAGGTAGTGTGTTGTCTATATTTTTGTTACTCCAATGGATCGTAGCCTTGTCAATATGTAAGGTAGTTTGTTGTTGATATTTTTGTTACTCTAAGGGATAGTAGCCTTGTCATTATGGAATGTAGTTTGTGGTCCAGATTTTTGTTATTCCAATGGATGGTAGCCTTGATATTATGAAAGGTAGTCTATTGTCGAGATATTTGTTACTATAATAGATTATAGCCTTGTCATTATGAAAGGTAGTCTTTTGTCGAGATTTCTGTTACTACAGTGGATTGTATCCTTGTCGTTATGGAAGGCAGTATGTTGTCGATATCGTTCTTACTCCAATCGATGGTAGCCTAGTCATTATGGATGGTAGTCTGTTGTCGAGATTTTTGTTACTCCATTGGATGGTAGCCTTGTCGTTATGATAGGTAGTGTGTTGTCGATATTTTTGTTATTCCAATGGATGGTGGCCTTTTCATTATGGAAGGTAGTCTATTGTCGTGATTTTTGATACTCCAATGGATGGTATCCTTGTCATTATGGAAGGTAGTATGTTGTCGATATCTTTGTTACTCCAATGGATGGTAGCCTTGACATTATGGAAGGTAGTCTATTGTCGAGATTTTTGTTACTCTAAGGGATGGTAGCCTTGTCATTATGGAAATAGTTTGTTGTCGAGAATTTTGTTATTCTAATTGATGGTAGCCTTGTCATTGTGAAATGTAGTCTATTGTCCAGATATTTGTTATTATAATAGATTATAGCCTTGTCATTTTGGAAGGTAGTCTATTGTCGTGATTTTTGTTACTCTAATGGATGGTAGCCTTGTCATTATAGAAGGTAGTATGTTGTCGATATCTTTGTTACTCGAATGGATGGTAGCCTTGTCATTATGGAGGGAAGTCTGTTGTCGAGATTTTCGTTACTCTCAAGATGGTAGCCTTGTCATTATGGAAGTTAGTGTGTTGTCGATATTTTTGTTATTCCAATGGATGGTAGCCTTGTCATTATGGAAGGTAGTCTGTTGTCGTGATTTTTGATACTCCAATCGATGGTATCCTTATCATTATGGAAGGTAGTATGTTTTCGATATCTTTGTTACTCCAATGGATGGTAGCCTTGTCATTATGGAAGGTAGTCTGTTGTCGAGATTTTTGATACTATAAGGGATGGTAGCCTTGTCATTATGGAAAGTAGTTTGTTGTCTAGATTTTTGTTACTCTAATGGATGGTAGCCTTGTCATTATGGAGGGTAGCCTGTTGTCGAGATTTTCGTTACTCTCAGGGATGGTAGCCTTGTCATTATGGAAGTTAGTGTGTTCTCGATATTTTTGTTATTCCAATGGATGGTAGCCTTGTCATAATGGAAGGTAGTCTGTTGTCAAGATTTTTGTTACTCCAATGTATGATAGTCTTGTCATTATCGAAGGTAGTTTATTGTCGAGACTTTTTTTACTCCAATGGATGGTAGCCTTGTCATTATGGAAGGTAGACTGTTGTCGAGATTTTTGTTACTCTAAGGGATGGTAGACTTGTAATTATGGAAAGTAGTTTGTTGTCGAGATTTTTGTTATTCCAATGGATGGTAGCCTTGTCATTATGAAAGGTAGTCTATTGTCGATAGTTTTGTGACTATAATAGATTATAGCCTTGTCATTATGAAAGGTAGTCTTTTGTCGAGATTTCTATTACTACAATGGATTGTATCCTTGTCATTATGGAAGGTAGTATGTTGTCGAGATTTTTGTTACTGCATTGGATGGTAGCCTTGTCGTTATGGAAGGTAGTTTGTTGTCGATATTTTTTTTATTCCAATGGATGGTAGCCTTGTCATTATGGAATGGAATTTGTTGTCGAGATTCTTGGTACTCTAATGGATGGTAGCCTTGTCATTATGGAAGGTAGTCTATTGTCGAGATTTTTATCACTACAATGGATGGTAGCCTTGTCATTATGGAAGGTAGTCTATTGTCGAAATTTTTGTTACTACAACGGATTGTAGCCTTGTCGTTATGCAAGGTAGTCTGTTATCGATATCTTTGTTACTCCAAAGGATGGTAGCCTAGACATTAGAGAAGGTAGTATGTCGTTGAGATTTTTGTTACTCCAATGGATGGTATCCTTGTCATTATGGAAGGTAGTATGTTGTCGATATCATTGTTACTCCAATGAATGGTAGCCTTGTCATTATGGAATGTAGTCTGTTGTCGACATTTTTGGTACTCTAAGGAATGGTAGCCTTGTCATTATGGAAGGTAGTGTGTTGTCTATATTTTTGTTACTCCAATGGATGGTAGCCTTGTCATTATGGAAGGTAGTCTGTTGTCGAGATTTTTATTACTCTAAGGGATAATAGTCTTGTCATTATGGAAAGTAGTTTGTGGTCGAGATTTTTGTTATTCCAATGGATGGTAGCCTTGTTTTTATGAAAGGTAGTCTATTGTCGATATTTTTGTTACTATAATAGATTGTAGCCTGTATATTATGAAAGGTAGTCTTTTGTCGAGATTTCTGTTACTACAATGGATTGTATCCTTGTCGTTATGGAAGGTAGTATGTTGTCGATATCTTTCTTACTCCAATGGATGGTAGCCTAGTCATTATGGAAGGTAGTGTGTTGTCGAGATTTTTGTTACTCCATTGGATGGTAGCCTTGTCGTTATGGAAGGTAGTGTGTTGTCGATATTTTTGTTATTCCAATGGATGGTAGCCTTTTCATTATGGAAGGTAGTCTGTTGTCGTGATTTTTGATACTCCAATGGATGGTATCCTTGTCCTTATGGAAGGTAGTATGTTGTCGATATCTTTGTTACTCCAATGGATGGTAGCCTTGTCATTATGGAAGGTAGTCTGTTGTCGAGATTTTTGTTACTCTAAGGGATGGTAGCCTTGTCATTATGGAAAGTAGTTTCTTGTCGAGATTTTTGTTATTCTAATGGATGGTAGCCTTGTCATTATGAAAGGTAGTCTATTGTCGAGATTTTTGTTACTATAATCGATTGTAGCCTTGTCATTATGGAAGGCAGTCTGTTGTCGTGATTTTTGTTACTCCAATGAATGGTAGCCTTGTCATTATAGAAGGTAGTATGTTGTCGATATCTTTGTTACTCCAATAGATGGTAGCCTTGTCATTATGGAAGGTAGTCTGTTGTCTAGATTATTGTTACTACAATGGATTGTAGCCTTGTCGTTATGGAAGGTAGTTTGTTGTCGAGATTTTTATTACTATAATAGATTGTAGTCTTATCATTATGGAAGGTAGTATGTTATCGAGATTCTTGTTACTCCAATGGATGTTAGCCTTGTAATTATGGAAAGTAGACTATTGTCGATATTTTTATCACTACAATGGATGGTAGCCTTGCCATTATGGAAGGTAGTCTATTGTTGAGATTTTTGTTACTCGATGGATTGTAGCCTTGTCGTTATGGAAGGTAGTCTGTTATCGATATCTTTGTTACTCCCAAGGATGGTAGCCTAGTCATTATGGAAGGTAGTCTGTCGTTGAGATTTTTGTTACTCCAATGGATGGTATCCTTGTCATTATGGAAGGTAGTATGTTGTCGATATAATTGTTACTCCAATGAATTGTTGCCTTGTCATTATGGAAGGTAGTCTGTTGTCGACATTTTTGTTACTCTAAGGGATGGTAGCCTTGTCATTATGGAAGGTAGTGTGTTGTCTATATTTTTGTTACTCCAATGGATGGTAGTCTTGTCATTATGTAAGGTAGTCTGTTGTTGAGATTTTTGATACTCTAAGGGATAATAGCCTTGTCATTATGGAATGTAGTTTGTGGTCGAGATTTTTGTTATTCCAATGGATGGTAGCCTTGTTATTATGAAAGGTAGTCTATTGTCGAGATTTTTGTTACTATAATAGATTATAGCCTTGTAATTATGAAAGGTAGTCTTTTGTCGAGATTTCTGTTACTACAATGGATTGTATCCTTGTCGTTATGGAAGGTAGTATGTTGTCGATATCTTTCTTACTCCAATGGATGGTAGCCTAGTCATTATGGAAGGTAGTCTGTTGTCGATATTTTTGTTACTCCATTGGATGGTAGCCTTGTCATTATGGAAGGTAGTGTGTTGTCCATATTTTTGTTATTCCAATGGATGGTGGCCTTTTCATTATGGAAGGTAGTCTGTTGTCGTGATTTTTGATACTCCAATGGATGATATCCTTGTCATTATGGAAGGTAGTATGTTATCGATATCTTTGTTACTCCAATGGATGGTAGCCTTGTCATTACGGAAAGTAGTCTTTTGTCGAGATTTTTGTTACTCTAAGGGATGGTAGCCTTGTCATTATGGAAAGTAGTTTGTTGTCGAGATTTTTGTTATTCTAATGGATGGTAGCCTTGTCATTTTGAAATGTAGTCTATTGTCGAGATATTTGTTATTATAATAGATTGTAGCCTTGTCATTATGGAAGGTAGTCTGTTGTCGTGATTTTTGTTACTCTAATGGATGATAGCCTTGTCATTATAGAAGGTAGTATGTTGTCGATATCTTTGTTACTCGAATGGATGGTAGCCTTGTCATTATGGAGTGTAGTCTGTTGTCGAGATTTTCGTTATTCTCAGGGATGGTAGGCTTGTCATTATGGAAGTTAGTGTGTTGTCGATATTTTTATTATTCCAATGCATGGTAGCCTTGTCATTATGGAAGGTAGTCTGTTGTTGAGATTTTTGTTACTACAATGGATGATAGCCTTGTCATTATGGAAGGTAGTTTATTATCGACATTTTTTTTACTACAATGGATGGTAGGCTTGTCATTATGGAAGGTATTATGTTGTCTATAATTTTGTTACTCCAATGGATGGTAGCCTTGTCATTATGGAAGGTAGTCTATTGTCGAGATTTTTCTTACTCGATGGATTGTAGCCTTGTCGTTATGGAAGGTAGTCTATTATTGATTTCTTTGTTTCTCCAAAGGATTGTAGCCTAGTCATTATGGAAGGTAGTCTTTCGTTGAGATTTTTGTTACTCCAATGGATGGTATCCTTGTCATTATGGAAGGTAGTATGTTGTCGATATCATTCTTACTCCAATGAATTGTAGCCTTTTCATTATGGAAGGTAGTCTGTTGTCGACATTTTTGTTACTCTAAGGGATGGTAGCCTTGTCATTATGGAAGGTAGTGTGTTGTCTATATTTTTATTACTCCAATGGATGGTAGCATTGTCATTATGTAAGGTAGTCTGTTGTTGAGATTTTTGTTACTCTAATGGATAGTAGCCTTGTCATTATGGAATGTAGTTTGTGGTCGAGATTTTTGTTATTCTAATGGATGGTAGCCTTGTTATTATGAAAGGTAGTCTATTGTCGGGATTTTTGTTACTATAATAGATTATAGCCTTGTCATTATGAAAGGTAGTCTTTTGTCGAGATTTCTGTTACTACAATGGATTGTATCCTTGTCGTTATGGAAGGTAGTATGTTGTCGATATCTTTCTTACTCCAATGGATGGTAGCCTAGTCATTATGGAAGGTAGTGTGTTGTCGAGATTTTTGTTACTCCATTGGATGGTAGCCTTGTCGTTATGGAAGGTAGTGTGTTGTCGATATTTTTGTTATTCCAATGGATGGTAGCCTTTTCATTATGGAAGGTAGTCTGTTGTCGTGATTTTTGATACTCCAATGGATGGTATCCTTGTCCTTATGGAAGGTAGTATGTTGTCGATATCTTTGTTACTCCAATGGATGGTAGCCTTGTCATTATGGAAGGTAGTCTGTTGTCGAGATTTTTGTTACTCTAAGGGATGGTAGCCTTGTCATTATGGAAAGTAGTTTCTTGTCGAGATTTTTGTTATTCTAATGGATGGTAGCCTTGTCATTATGAAAGGTAGTCTATTGTCGAGATTTTTGTTACTATAATCGATTGTAGCCTTGTCATTATGGAAGGCAGTCTGTTGTCGTGATTTTTGTTACTCCAATGAATGGTAGCCTTGTCATTATAGAAGGTAGTATGTTGTCGATATCTTTGTTACTCTAATAGATGGTAGCCTTGTCATTATGGAAGGTAGTCTGTTGTCTAGATTATTGTTACTACAATGGATTGTAGCCTTGTCGTTATGGAAGGTAGTTTGTTGTCGAGATTTTTATTACTATAATAGATTGTAGTCTTATCATTATGGAAGGTAGTATGTTATCGAGATTCTTGTTACTCCAATGGATGGTAGCCTTGTAATTATGGAAAGTAGACTATTGTCGATATTTTTATCACTACAATGGATGGTAGCCTTGCCATTATGGAAGGTAGTCTATTGTTGAGATTTTTGTTACTCGATGGATTGTAGCCTTGTCGTTATGGAAGGTAGTCTGTTATCGATATCTTTGTTACTCCCAAGGATGGTAGCCTAGTCATTATGGAAGGTAGTCTGTCGTTGAGATTTTTGTTACTCCAATGGATGGTATCCTTGTCATTATGGAAGGTAGTATGTTGTCGATATCATTGTTACTCCAATGAATTGTTGCCTTGTCATTATGGAAGGTAGTCTGTTGTCGACATTTTTGTTACTCTAAGGGATGGTAGCCTTGTCATTATGGAAGGTAGTGTGTTGTCTATATTTTTGTTACTCCAATGGATGGTAGTCTTGTCATTATGTAAGGTAGTCTGTTGTTGAGATTTTTGATACTCTAAGGGATAATAGCCTTGTCATTATGGAATGTAGTTTGTGGTCGAGATTTTTGTTATTCCAATGGATGGTAGCCTTGTTATTATGAAAGGTAGTCTATTGTCGAGATTTTTGTTACTATAATAGATTATAGCCTTGTAATTATGAAAGGTAGTCTTTTGTCGAGATTTCTGTTACTACAATGGATTGTATCCTTGTCGTTATGGAAGGTAGTATGTTGTCGATATCTTTCTTACTCCAATGGATGGTAGCCTAGTCATTATGGAAGGTAGTCTGTTGTCGATATTTTTGTTACTCCATTGGATGGTAGCCTTGTCATTATGGAAGGTAGTGTGTTGTCCATATTTTTGTTATTCCAATGGATGGTGGCCTTTTCATTATGGAAGGTAGTCTGTTGTCGTGATTTTTGATACTCCAATGGATGATATCCTTGTCATTATGGAAGGTAGTATGTTATCGATATCTTTGTTACTCTAATGGATGGTAGCCTTGTCATTACGGAAAGTAGTCTTTTGTCGAGATTTTTGTTACTCTAAGGGATGGTAGCCTTGTCATTATGGAAAGTAGTTTGTTGTCGAGATTTTTGTTATTCTAATGGATGGTAGCCTTGTCATTTTGAAATGTAGTCTATTGTCGAGATATTTGTTATTATAATAGATTGTAGCCTTGTCATTATGGAAGGTAGTCTGTTGTCGTGATTTTTGTTACTCTAATGGATGATAGCCTTGTCATTATATAAGGTAGTATGTTGTCGATATCTTTGTTACTCGAATGGATGGTAGCCTTGTCATTATGGAGTGTAGTCTGTTGTCGAGATTTTCGTTATTCTCAGGGATGGTAGGCTTGTCATTATGGAAGTTAGTGTGTTGTCGATATTTTTATTATTCCAATGCATGGTAGCCTTGTCATTATGGAAGGTAGTCTGTTGTTGAGATTTTTGTTACTACAATGGATGATAGCCTTGTCATTATGGAAGGTAGTTTATTATCGACATTTTTTTTACTACAATGGATGGTAGGCTTGTCATTATGGAAGGTATTATGTTGTCTATAATTTTGTTACTCCAATGGATGGTAGCCTTGTCATTATGGAAAGTAGTCTATTGTCGAGATTTTTCTTACTCGATGGATTGTAGCCTTGTCGTTATGGAAGGTAGTCTATTATTGATTTCTTTGTTTCTCCAAAGGATTGTAGCCTAGTCATTATGGAAGGTAGTCTTTCGTTGAGTTTTTTGTTACTCCAATGGATGGTATCCTTGTCATTATGGAAGGTATTATGTTGCTGATATCATTCTTACTCCAATGAATTGTAGCCTTTTCATTATGGAAGGTAGTCTGTTGTCGACATTTTTGTTACTCTAAGGGATGGTAGCCTTGTCATTATGGAAGGTAGTGTGTTGTCTATATTTTTATTACTCCAATGGATGGTAGCATTGTCATTATGTAAGGTAGTCTGTTGTTGAGATTTTTGTTACTCTAATGGATAGTAGCCTTGTCATTATGGAATGTAGTTTGTGGTCGAGATTTTTGTTATTCCAATGGATGGTAGCCTTGTTATTATGAAAGGTAGTCTATTGTCGGGATTTTTGTTACTATAATAGATTATAGCCTTGTCATTATGAAAGGTAGTCTTTTGTCGAGATTTCTGTTACTACAATGGATTGTATCCTTGTCGTTATGGAAGGTAGTATGTTGTCGATATCTTTCTTACTCCAATGGATGGTAGCCTAGTCATTATGGAAGGTAGTGTGTTGTCGAGATTTTTGTTACTCCATTGGATGGTAGCCTTGTCGTTATGGAAGGTAGTGTGTTGTCGATATTTTTGTTATTCCAATGGATGGTAGCCTTTTCATTATGGAAGGTAGTCTGTTGTCGTGATTTTTGATACTCCAATGGATGGTATCCTTGTCCTTATGGAAGGTAGTATGTTGTCGATATCTTTGTTACTCCAATGGATGGTAGCCTTGTCATTATGGAAGGTAGTCTGTTGTCGAGATTTTTGTTACTCTAAGGGATGGTAGCCTTGTCATTATGGAAAGTAGTTTCTTGTCGAGATTTTTGTTATTCTAATGGATGGTAGCCTTGTCATTATGAAAGGTAGTCTATTGTCGAGATTTTTGTTACTATAATCGATTGTAGCCTTGTCATTATGGAAGGCAGTCTGTTGTCGTGATTTTTGTTACTCCAATGAATGGTAGCCTTGTCATTATAGAAGGTAGTATGTTGTCGATATCTTTGTTACTCCAATAGATGGTAGCCTTGTCATTATGGAAGGTAGTCTGTTGTCTAGATTATTTTTACTACAATGGATTGTAGCCTTGTCGTTATGGAAGGTAGTCTGTTGTCGAGATTTTTATTACTATAATAGATTGTAGTCTTATCATTATGGAAGGTAGTATGTTGTCGAGATTCTTGTTACTCCAATGGATGGTAGCCTTGTCATTATGGAAGGTAGACTATTGTCGATATTTTTATCACTACAATGGATGGTAGCCTTGCCATTATGGAAGGTAGTCTATTGTTGAGATTTTTGTTACTCGATGGATTGTAGCCGTGTCGTTATGGAAGGTAGTCTGTTATCGATATCTTTGTTACTCCCAAGGATGGTAGCCTAGTCATTATGGAAGGTAGTCTGTCGTTGAGATTTTTGTTACTCCAATGGATGGTATCCTTGTCATTATGGAAGGTAGTATGTTGTCGATATCATTGTTACTCCAATGAATTGTTGCCTTGTCATTATGGAAGGTAGTCTGTTGTCGACATTTTTGTTGCTCTAAGGGATGGTAGCCTTGTCATTATGGAAGGTAGTGTGTTGTCTATATTTTTGTTACTCCAATGGATGGTAGTCTTGTCATTATGTAAGGTAGTCTGTTGTTGAGATTTTTGATATTCTAAGGGATAATAGCCTTGTCATTATGGAATGTAGTTTGTGGTCGAGATTTTTGTTATTCCAATGGATGGTAGCCTTGTTATTATGAAAGGTAGTCTATTATCGAGATTTTTGTTACTATAATAGATTATAGCCTTGTAATTATGAGAGGTAGTCTTTTGTCGAGATTTCTGTTACTACAATGGATTGTATCCTTGTCGTTATGGAAGGTAGTATGTTGTCGATATCTTTCTTACTCCAATGGATGGTAGCCTAGTCATTATGGAAGGTAGTCTGTTGTCGATATTTTTGTTACTCCATTGGATGGTAGCCTTGTCATTATGGAAGGTAGTGTGTTGTCCATATTTTTGTTATTCCAATGGATGGTGGCCTTTTCATTATGGAAGGTAGTCTGTTGTCGTGATTTTTGATACTCCAATGGATGATATCCTTGTCATTATGGAAGGTATTATGTTATCGATATCTTTGTTACTCCAATGGATGGTAGCCTTGTCACTACGGAAAGTAGTCTTTTGTCGAGATTTTTGTTACTCTAAGGGATGGTAGCCTTGTCATTATGGAAAGTAGTTTGTTGTCGAGATTTTTGTTATTCTAATGGATGGTAGCCTTGTCATTTTGAAATGTAGTCTATTGTCGAGATATTTGTTACTATAATAGATTGTAGCCTTGTCATTATGGAAGGTAGTCTGTTGTCGTGATTTTTGTTACTCTAATGGATGATAGCCTTGTCATTATAGAAGGTAGTATGTTGTCGATATCTTTGTTACTCGAATGGATGGTAGCCTTGTCATTATGGAGTGTAGTCTGTTGTCGAGATTTTCGTTATTCTCAGGGATGGTAGGCTTGTCATTATGGAAGTTAGTGTGTTGTCGATATTTTTATTATTCCAATGGATGGTAGCCTTGTCATTATGGAAGGTAGTCTGTTGTTGAGATTTTTGTTACTACAATGGATGATAGCCTTGTCATTATGGAAGGTAGTTTATTATCGACATTTTTTTTACTACAATGGATGGTAGCCTTGTCATTATGGAAGGTATTATGTTGTCTATAATTTTGTTACTCCAATGGATGGTAGCCTTGTCATTATGGAAGGTAGTCTATTGTCGAGATTTTTGTTACTCGATGGATTGTAGCCTTGTCGTTATGGAAGGTAGTCTATTATTGATTTCTTTGTTTCTCCAAAGGATTGTAGCCTAGTCATTATGGAAGGTAGTCTTTCGTTGAGATTTTTGTTACTCCAATGGATGGTATCCTTGTCATTATGGAAGGTAGTATGTTGTCGATATCATTGTTACTCCAATGAATTGTAGCCTTTTCATTATGGAAGGTAGTCTGTTGTCGACATTTTTGTTACTCTAAGGGATGGTAGCCTTGTCATTATGGAAGGTAGTGTGTTGTCTATATTTTTATTACTCCAATGGATGGTAGCATTGTCATTATGTAAGGTAGTCTGTTGTTGAGATTTTTGTTACTCTAATGGATAGTAGCCTTGTCATTATGGAATGTAGTTTGTGTTCGAGATTTTTGTTATTCCAATGGATGGTAGCCTTGTTATTATGAAAGGTAGTCTATTGTCGGGATTTTTGTTACTATAATAGATTATAGCCTTGTCATTATGAAAGGTAGTCTTTTGTCAAGATTTCCGTTACTACAATGGATTGTATCCTTTTCGTTATGGAAGGTAGTATGTTGTCGATATCTTTCTTACTCCAATGGATGGTAGCCTAATCATTATCGAAGGTAGTCTGTTGTCGAGATTTTTGTTACTCCATTGGATGGTAGCCTTGTCATTATGGAAGGTAGTGTGTTGTCGATATTTTTGTTATTCCAATGGATGGTGGCCTTTACATTATGGAAGGTAGTCTGTTGTCTTGATTTTTGATACTCCAATGGATGGTATCCTTGTCAATATGGAAGGTAGTATGTTGTCGATATCTTTGTTACTCCAATGGATGGTAGCCTTGTCATTATGGAAGGTAGTCTGTTGTCGAGATTTTTGTTACTCTAAGGGATGGTAACCTTGTCATTATGGAAAGTAGTTTTTTGTCGAGATTTTTGTTATTCTAATGGATGGTAGCCTTGTCATTTTGAAATGTAATCTATTGTCGAGATATTTGTTACTATAATAGATTGTAGCCTTGTCATTATGGAAGGTAGTCTGTTGTCGTGATTTTTGTTACTCTAATGGATGGTAGCCTTGTCATTATAGAAGGTAGTATGTTGTCGATATCTTTGTTACTCGAATGGATGGTAGCCTTGTCATTATGGAGTGTAGTCTGTTGTCGAGATTTTCGTTATTCTCAGGGATGGTAGGCTTGTCATTATGGAAGTTAGTGTGTTGTCGATATTTTTATTATTCCAATGGATGCTAGCCTTGTCATTATAAAAGGTAGTCTGTTGTTGAGATTTTTGTTACTACAATGGATGATAGCCTTGTGATTATTGAAGGTAGTTTATTATCGACATTTTTTTACTACAATGGATGGTAGCCTTGTCATTATGGAAGGTATTATGTTGTCTATAATTTTGTTACTCCAATGGATGGTAGCCTTGTCATTATGGAAGGTAGTCTATTGTCGAGATTTTTGTTACTCGATGGATTGTAGCGTTCTCGTTATGGAAGGTAGTCTATTATTGATTTCTTTGTTTCTCCAAAGGATTGTAGCCTAGTCATTATGGAAGGTAGTCTTTCGTTGAGATTTTTGTTACTCCAATGGATGGTATCCTTGTCATTATGGAAGGTAGTATGTTGTCGATATCATTGTTACTCCAATGAATTGTAGCCTTTTCATTATGGAAGGTAGTCTGTTGTCGACATTTTTGTTACTCTAAGGGATGGTAGCCTTGTCATTATGGAAGGTAGTGTGTTCTCTATATTTTTATTACTCCAATGGATGGTAGCATTGTCAATATGTAAGGTAATCTGTTGTTGAGATTTTTGTTACTCTAATGGATATTAGCCTTGTCATTATGGAATGTAGTTTGTGGTCAAGATTTTTGTTATTCCAATGGATGGTAGCCTTGTTATTATGAAAGGTAGTCTATTGTCGGGATTTTTGTTACTATAATAGATTATAGCCTTGTCATTATGAAAGGTAGTCTTTTGTCAAGATTTCCGTTACTACAATGGATTGTATCCTTTTCGTTATGGAAGGTAGTATGTTGTCGATATCTTTCTTACTCCAATGGATGGTAGCCTAATCATTATCGAAGGTAGTCTGTTGTCGAGATTTTTGTTACTCCATTGGATGGTAGCCTTGTCATTATGGAAGGTAGTGTGTTGTCGATATTTTTGTTATTCCAATGGATGGTGGCCTTTACATTATGGAAGGTAGTCTGTTGTCTTGATTTTTGATACTCCAATGGATGGTATCCTTGTCAATATGGAAGGTAGTATGTTGTCGATATCTTTGTTACTCCAATGGATGGTAGCCTGGTCATTATGAAAGGTAGTCTGTTGTCGAGATTTTTGTTACTCTAAGGGATGGTAACCTTGTCATTATGGAAAGTAGTTTTTTGTCGAGATTTTTGTTATTCTAATGGATGGTAGCCTTGTCATTTTGAAATGTAGTCTATTGTCGAGATATTTGTTACTATAATAGATTGTAGCCTTGTCATTATGGAAGGTAGTCTGTTGTCGTGATTTTTGTTACTCTAATGGATGGTAGCCTTGTCATTATAGAAGGTAGTATGTTGTCGATATCTTTTGTACTCGAATGGATGGTAGCCTTGTCATTATGGAGTGTAGTCTGTTGTCGAGATTTTCATTATTCTCAGGTATGGTAGGCTTGTCATTATGGAAGTTAGTGTGTTGTCGATATTTTTATTATTCCAATGGGTGCTAGCCTTGTCATTATGGAAGGTAGTCTGTTGTCGAGATTTTTGTTACTCCAATGGATGATAGCCTTGTCATTATGGAAGGTAGGTTATTGTCGAGATTTTTTTTACTACAATGGATGGTAGCCTTGTCATTATGGAAGGTATTGTGTTGTCTATAATTTTGTTACTCCAATGGATGGTAGCCTTGTCATTATGGAAGGTAGTTTGTTGTCGAGATTTTTGTTACTCTAAGGGATGGTAGCCTGGTCAATATGGAAAGTAGTTTGTTGTCGAGATTTTTGTTATTCCAATAGATGGTAGCCTTGTCATTATGAAAGGTAGTCTTTTGTCGAGATTTTTGTTACTATAGTGGATTGTATCCTTGTCGTTATGGAAGGTAGTATGTTGTCGATATCTTTCTTACTCCAATGGATGGTAGCCTAGTCATTATGGAAGGTAGTCTGTTGTCGATATTTCTGTTACTCCATTGGATGGTAGCCTTGTCGTTAAGGAAGGTAGTGTGTTGTCGATATTTTTTTTATTCCAATGGATGGTAGCCTTGTCATTATGGAAGGTAGTCTGTTGTCGTGATTTTTGATACTCGAATGGATGGTATCCTTGTTATTATGGAAGGTAGTATGTTGTCGATATCTTTGTTACTCCAATGGATGGTAGCCTTGTCATTATGGAAGGTAGTCTGTTGTCGAGATTTTTGTTACTCTAAGGGATGGTGGCCTTGTCATTATGGAAAGTAGTTTGTTGTCGAGATTTTTTTTATTCTAATGGATGGTAGCCTTGTCATTATGAAAGGTAGTCTATTGTCGAGATTTTTATTACTATAATCGATTGTAGCCTTATCATTATGGAAGGCAGTCTGTTATCGTGATTTTTGTTACTCCAATGAATGGTAGCCTTGTCATTATAGAAGGGAGTATGTTGTCGATATATTTGTTACTCCAATAGATGGTAGCCTTGTCATTATGGAAGGTAGTCTGTTGTCTAGATTATTGTTACTACAATGGATTGTAGCCTTTTCGTTATGGAAGGTAGTCTGTTGTCGAGATTTTTGATACTATAATAGATTGTAGCCTTATCATTATGGAAGGTAGTATGTTGTCGAGATTCTTGTTACTCCAATGAATGGTAGCTTTGTCATTATGGAAGGTAGTCTATTGTCGAGACTTTTATCACTACAACGGATGGTATCCTTGTCATTATGGAAGGTAGTATGTTGTCGATATCATTGTTACTCCAATGGATTGTAGCCTTGTCATTATGGAAGGTAGTCTGTTGTCGAAATTTTTGTTACTCTATGGGATGGTAGCCTTGTCATTGTGGAAGGTAGTGCATTGTCTATATTTTTTTTATTCCAATGGATGGTAGGCTTGTCATTATGGAAGTTAGTGTGTTGTCGATATTTTTATTATTCCAATGGATGGTAGCCTTGTCATTATGGAAGGTAGTCTGTTGTCGATATTTTTGTTACTCCAATGGATGATAGCCTTGTCATTATGGAAGGTAGTTTATTGTCGAGATTTTTTTTACTACAATGGATGGAAGCCTTGTTATTATGGAAGGTATTGTGTTGTCTATAATTTTGTTACTCCAATGGATGGTAGCCTTGTAATTATGGAAGGTAGTCTGTTGTCGAGATTTTTGTTACTCTAAGGGATGGTAGCCTTGTCATTATGGAAAGTAGTTTGGTGTCGAGATTTTTGTTATTCCAATGGATGGTAGCCTTGTCATTATGAAAGGTAGTCTATTGTCGAGATTTTTGTTACTATAATAGATTTTAGCCTTGTCATTATGAAAGGTAGTCTTTTGTCAAGATTTTTGTTACTACATTGGATTGTATCCTTGTCGTTATGGAAGGTAGTATCTTGTCGATATCTTTCTTACTCCAATGGATGGTAGCCTAGTCATTATGGAAGGTAGTTGTTGTCGATATTTTTGTTACTCCATTGGATGGTAGCCTTGTCGTAATGGAAGGTAGTCTATTGTCGATATATTTGTTACCATAATAGATTGTAGCCTTGTCATTATGGAATGTAGTCTGTTGTCATGATTTTGGTTAATCTAATGGATGGTAGCCTTGTCATTATAGAAGGCAGTATGATGTCGATATCTTTGTTACTCGAATGAATGGTAGCCTTGTCATTATTAAGGGTAGTCTATTGTCGATATTTTCGTTACTCTCAGGGATGGTAGCCTTGTCATTATGGAAGTTAGTATGTTGTCGATATCTTTCTTACTCCAATGGATGGTAGACTAGTCATTATGGAACGTAGTATGTTGTCGAGATTTTTGTTACTCCATTGGATGGTAGCCTTGTCGTTATGGAAGGTAGTTTGCTGTCGATATTTTTTTTATTCCAATGGATGGTAGCCTTGTAATTATGGAAGGTAGTATGTTGTCGTGATTTTTGTTTCTCTAATGGATGGCAGCCTTGTCATTATAGAAGGTAGTATGTTCTCGATATCTTTGTTACTCGAATAGATGGTAGCCTTGTCATTATGGAGGGTAGTCTGTTGTCGATATTTTCATTACTCTCAGGGATGGTAGCCTTGTCATTATGGAAGTTAGTGTGTTGTCGATATTTTTGTTATTCCAATGGATGATAGCCTTGTTAATATGGAAGGTAGTCTATTTTCGAAATTTTTGTTACTACAATATGGAAGGTAGTTTATTGTCGAGATTTTTTTTACTACAATGGATGGTAGCCTTGTCATTATGGAAGGTAGTGTATTGTCTATATTTTTGTTACTCCAATGGATGTTAGCCTTTTCATTATGGAAGGTAGTCTGTTGTCGAGAGTTTTGTTACTATAATAGATTGTAGCCTTGTCATTATGAAAGGTAGTCTTTTGTCGAGATTTTTGTTACTACAATGGATTGTATCCTTATCTTTATGGAAGGTAGTATGTTGTCGATATCTTTCTTACTCCAATGGATGGTAGCCTAGTCATTATGGAAGGTAGTATGTTGTCGAGATTTTTGTTACTCCATTGGATGGTAGCCGTGTCGTTATGAAAGGTAGTTTGTTGTCGATATTTTTGTTATTCCAATGGATGGTAGCCTTGTCATTATGGAAGGTAGTCTGTTGTCGTGATTTTTGATACTCCAATAGATGGTATCCTTGTCATTATGGAAGGTAGTATGTTGTCGATATCTTTGTTACTCCAATGGATGGTAGCCTTGTCATTATGGAAGGTAGTATGTTGTCGAGATTATTGTTACTCTATGGGATGGTAGCCTTGTCATTATGGAAAGTAGTTTGTTGTCGAGATTTTTGTTATTCTAATTGATGGTAGCCTTGTCATTATATAAGGTAGTATGTTGTCGATATCTTTGTTACTCGAATGGATGGTAGCCTTGTCATTATGGACGGTAGTCTGTTGTCGAGATTTTCGTTACTCTCAGGGATGGTAGCCATGTCATTATGGAAGTTAGTGTGTTGTCGATATTTTTGTTATTCCAATGGATGGTAGCCTTGTTATTATGGAAGGTAGTCTATTGTTGAGATTTTTGTTACTCCAATGGATGATAGCCTTGTAATTATGGAAGGTAGTTTATTGTCATGATTTTTTTTACTACAATGTATGGTAGCCTTGTTATTATGGAAGGTAGTTTGTTGTCGAGATTTTTGTTACTACAATGGATTGTATACTTTTAATTATGGAAGGTAGTATGTTGTTGATAGCTTTCTTACTCAAATGGATGGTGGCCTAGTCATTATGGAAGGTAGTTTGTTGTCGAGATTTTTGTTATTCCAATGGATGGTAGCCTTGTCATTATGGAAGGTAGGTTGTTGTCGTGATTTTTGTTACTACAATGGATGGTATCCTTGTCATTATTGAAGGTAGTATGTTGTTGATATCTTTGTTACTCCAATGGATGGTAGCCTTGTCATTATGGAACGTAGTCTATTATCGAGATTTTTGTTACTCTAAGGGATGGTAGCCTTGTCATTATGGAAAGTAGTTTGTTGTCGACATTTTTGTTATTCCAATGGATGGTATCCTTGTCATTATGAAAGGTAGTCTATTGTCGAGATTTTTGTTACCATAATAGATTTTAGCCTTGTCATTATGAAAGGTAGTCTTTTGTCGAGATTTTTGTTACTACAGGGGATTGTATCCTTGTCGTTATGGAAGGTAGTATGTTGTCGATATGTTTCTTACTCCAATGGATGGTAGCCTAGTCATTATGGAAGGTAGTCTGTTGTCGATATTTTTGTTACTCCATTGGATGGTAGCCTTGTCGTTATGGAAGGTAGTGTGTTGTCGATATTTTTGTTATTCCAATGGATGGTAGCCTTGTCATTATGGAAAGTAGTCTGTTGTCGTGATTTTTGATACTCCAATGGATGGTATCCTTGTCATTATGGAAGGTAGTATGTTTTCGATATCTTTGTTACTCCAATGGATGGTAGCCTTGTCATTATGGAAGGTAGTCTGTTGTCGAAATTTTTTATACTCCAATGGATGGTATCCTTGTCATTATGGAAGGTAGTATGTTGTCGATATCTTTGTTACTCCAATGGATGGTAGCCTAGTCATTATGAAAGGTAGTCTATTGTCGAGATATTTGTTACTATAATAGATTGTAGCCTTGTCATTATGGAAGGTAGTCTGTTGTCGTGATTTTTGTTACTCTAATGGATGGTAGCCTTGTCATTATATAAGGTAGAATGTTGTCAATATCTTTGTTAGTCGAATGGATGGTTGCCTTGTCATTATGGACGGTAGTCTGTTGTCGAGATTTTAGTTACTCTCAGGGATGGTAGCCTTGTCATTATGGAAGTTAGTGTGTTGTCGATATTTTTGTTATTCCAATGGATGGTAGCCTTGTTATTATGGAAGGTAGTCTATTGTTGTTATTTTTGTTACTCCAATGGATGATAGCCTTGTCATTATGGAAGGTAGTTTATTGTCGAGATTTTTTTTACTACAATGTATGGTAGTCTTGTTATTATAGAAGGTAGTTTGTTGTCGAGATTTTTGTTACTACAATGGATTGTATCCTTTTAATTATGGAAGGTAGTATGTTGTTGATATCTTTCTTACTCAAATGGATGGTGGCCTAGTCATTATGGAAGGTAGTTTGTTGTCGAGATTTTTCTTATTCCAATCGATGGTAGCCTTGTCATTATGGAAGGTAGGCTGTTGTCGTGATTTTTGTTACTCCAATGGATGGTATCCTTGTCATTATTGAAGGTAGTATGTTGTGGATATCTTTGTTACTCCAATGGATGGTAGCCTTGTCATTATGGAACGTAGTTTATTATCGAGATTTTTGTTACTCTAAGGGATGGTAGCCTTGTCATTATGGAAAGTAGTTTGTTGTCGAGATTTTTGTTATTCCAATGGATGGTATCCTTGTCATTATGAAAGGTAGTCTATTGTCGAGATTTTTGTTACTATAATAGATTTT
Source organism: Vicia faba (assembly GCA_948472305.1). Taxonomy (NCBI): domain Eukaryota; kingdom Viridiplantae; phylum Streptophyta; class Magnoliopsida; order Fabales; family Fabaceae; genus Vicia; species Vicia faba. Next base: position 535,991,520 of record OX451741.1, read on the forward strand.
AGCCTTGTCATTATGAAAGGTAGTCTTTTGTCGAGATTTTTGTTACTACAGTGGATTGTATCCTTGTCATTATGGAAGGTAGTATGTTGTCGATATCTTTCTTACTCCAATGGATGGTAGCCTAGTCATTATGGAAGGTAATCTGTTGTCGATATTTTTTTTACTCCATTGGATGGTAGCCTTGTCGTTATGGAAGGTAGTGTGTTGTCGATATTTTTGTTATTCCAATGGATGGTAGCCTTGTCATTATGGAAGGTAGTCTGTTGTCGTGATTTTTGATACTCTAATGGATGGTATCCTTGTCATTATGGAAGGTAGTATGTTGTCGATATCTTTGTTACTCCAATGGATCGTAGCCTTGTCATTATGAAAGGTAGTATTTTGTCGAGATTTTTGTTACTACAGTGGATTGTATCCTTGTCGTTATGGAAGGTAGTATGTTGTCGATATCTTTCTTACTCCAATGGATGGTAGCCTAGTCATTATGGAAGGTAGTATGTTGTCGATATCTTTGTTACTCCAATGGATCGTAGCCTTGTTATCATGGAAGGTAGTATTTTGTCAAGATTTTTGTTACTCTAAGGGATGTTAGCCTTGTCATTATGGAAAGTAGTTTTTTGTCGAAATTTTTGTTATTCTAATGGATGGTAGCCTTGTCATTATGAAAGGTAGTCTATTGTCGAGATATTTGTTACCATAATAGATTTTAGCCTTGTCATTATGGAGGGTAGTCTGTTGTCGATATTTTCGTTACTCTCAGGGATTGTAGCCTTGTCATTATGGAAGTTAGTATGTTGTCGATATCTTTCTTACTCCAATGGATGGTAGCCTAGTCATTATGGAAGGTAGTATGTTGTCGATATTTTGTTACTCCATTGGATGGTAGACTTGTCGTTATGGAAGGTAGTTTGCTGTCGATATCTTTGTTATTCCAATGGATGGTAGCCTTGTCATTATGGAAGGTAGTTTGTTGTCGTGATTTTTATTACTCCAATGGATGGTATCCTTGTCATTATGGAAGGTAGTATGTTGTCGATATCTTTGTTACTCCAATGGATGGTAGCCTTGTCATTATGGAAGGTAGTCTGTTGTCGAGATTTTTGTTACTCTAAGGGATGGTAGCCTTGTCATTATGGAAAGTAGTTTGTTGTCGAGATTTTTGTTATTCTAATGGATGGTAGCCTTGTCATTACGAAAGGTAGTCTATTGTCGATATATTTGTTACTATAATAGATTGTAGCCTTGCATTATGGAATGTAGTATGTTGTCGTGATTTTTGTTACTCTAATGGATGGTAGCCTTATCATTATAGAAAGTAGTTTGTTGTCGAGATTTTAGTTATTCCAATGTATGGTAGCCTTGTCATTATGAAAGGTAGTCTATTGTCGAGAGTTTTCTTACTATAATAGATTGTTGCCTTGTCATTATAAAAGGTAGTCTTTTGTCGAGATCTCTGTTACTACAATGGATTGTATCCTTATCGTTATGGAAGGTAGTATGTTGTCGATATCTTTCTTACTCCAATGGATGGTAGCCTAGTCATTATGGAAGGTAGTATGTTGTCGATATTTTTGTTACTCCATTGGATGGTAGTCGTGTAATTATGGAAGGTAGTTTGCTGTCGATATTTTTGTTATTCCAATTGATGGTAGCCTTGTCATTATGGAAGGTAGTATGTTGTCGTGATTTTTGATACTCCAATGGATGGTGTCCTTGTCATTATGGAAGGTAGTATGTTGTCGATATCTTTGTTACTCCAATGGACGGTAGCCTTGTCATTATGGAAGGTAGTCTGTTGTCGAGATTATTATTACTCTAAGGGATGGTAGCCTTGTCATTATGGAAAGTAGTTTGTTGTCGATATTTTTGTTATTCTAATGGATGGTAGCCTTGTCATTATGAAAGTTAGTCTATTGTCAAGATATTTGTTACTATAATAGATTGTAGCCTTGTCATTATGGAAGGTAGTCTGTTGTCGTGATTTTTGTAACTCTAATGGATGGTAGCCTTGTAATTATATAAGGTAGTATGTTGTTGATATCTTTGTTACTCGAATGGATGGTAGCCTTGTCATTATGGAACGTAGTCTATTATCGAGATTTTTGTTACTCTAAGGGATTGTAGCCTTGTAATTATGGAAAGTAGTTTGTTGTCGAGATTTTTGTTATTCCAATGGATGGTATCCTTGTCATTATGAAAGGTAGCCTTTTGTCGAGATTTTTTTACTACAGTGGATTGTATCCTTGTCGTTATGGAAGGTAGTATGTTGTCGATATCTTTCTTACTCCAATGGATGGTAGCCTAGTCATTATGGAATGTAGTCAGTTGTCGAGATTTTTGTTATTCTAATGGATGGTAGCCTTGTCATTATGAAAGTTAGTCTATTGTCAAGATATTTGTTACTATAATAGATTGTAGCCTTGTCATTATGGAAGGTAGTCTGTTATCGTGATTTTTGTTACTCTAATGGATGGTAGCCTTGTCATTATATAAGGTAGTATGTTATCGATATCTTTGTTACTCGAATGGATGATAGCCTTGTCACTATGGAACGTAGTCTATTATCGAGATTTTTGTTACTCTAAGGGATGGTAGACTTGTCATTATGGAAAGTAGTTTGTTGTCGAGATTTTTGTTATTCCAATGGATGGTATCCTTGTCATTATGAAAGGTAGTCTATTGTCGAGATTTTTGTTACTATAATAGATTTTAGCCTTGTCATTATGAAAGGTAGTGTTTTGTCGAGATTTTTGTAACTACAGTGGATTTTATCCTTGTCGTTATATAAGGTAGTATGTTGTCGATATCTTTCTTACTCCAATGGATGGTAGCCTAGTCATTATGGAAGGTAGTCTGTTGTCGATATTTTTCTTACTCCATTGGATGGTAGCCTTGTCGTTATGGAAGGTAGTGTGTTGTCGATATTTTTGTTATTCCAATGGATGGTAGCCTTGTCATTATGGAAGGTAGTTTGTTGTCGTGATTTTTTATACTCCAATGGATGGTATCCTTGTCATTATGGAATGTAGTATGTTGTCGATATCTTTGTTACTCCAATGGATGGTATCCTTGTCATCATGGAAGGTAGTATGTTGTCGAGATTTTTTTTACTCTAAGGGATGGTAGCCTTGTCATTATGGAAAGTAGTTTTTTGTCGAGATTTTTGTTATTCTAATGGATGGTAGCCTTGTCATTATGAAAGGCAGTCTATTGTCGAGATATTTGTTACCATAATAGATTGTAGCCTTGTCATTATGGAATGTAGTATGTTGTCGTGATTTTTGTTACTCTAATGGATGGTAGCCTTGTCATTATAGAAGGTAGTACGTTGTCGATATCTTTGTTACTCGAATGAATGGTAGCCTTGTCATTTTGGAGGTTAGTATGTTGTCGATATTTTCTTTACTCTCAGGGATTGTAGCCTTGTCATTATGGAAGTTAGTATGTTGTCGATATCTTTCTTACTCTAATGGATGGTAGCCTAGACATTATGGAAGGTAGTATGTTGTCGGTATTTTTTTACTGCGTTGGATGGTAGCCTTGTCGTTATGGAAGGTAGTTTGCTGTCGATATTTTTGTTATTCCAATGGATGGTAGCCTTGTCATTATGGAAGGTAGTTTGTTGTCGTGATTTTTATTACTCCAATGGATGGTATCCTTGTCATTATGGAAGGTAGTATGTTCTTGATATCTTTGTTACTCCAATGGATGCTAGCCTTGTCATTATGGAAGGTAGTCAGTTGTCGAGATTTTTGTTACTCTAAGGGATGGTAGCCTTGTCATTATGGAAAGTAGTTTGTTGTAGAGATATTTGTTACTATAATAGATTGTAGCCTTGTCATTATGCAATGTAGTATGTTGTCGTGATTTTTGTTACTCTAATGGATGGTAGCCTTGTCATTATGGAAAGTAGTTTGTTGTCGAGATTTTAGTTATTCCAATGTATGGTAGCCTTGTCATTATGAAAGGTAGTCTATTGTCGAGAGTTTTGTTACTATAATAGATTGTAGCCTTGTCATTATGAAAGGTAGTCTTTTGTCGAGATTTCTGTTACTACAATGGATTGTATCCTTATCGTTATGGAAGGTAGTATGTTGTCGATATCTTTCTTACTCCAATGGATGGTAGCCTAGTCATTATGGAAGGTAGTATGTTGTCGATATTTTTGTTACTCCATTGGATGGTAGCCGTGTCGTTATGGAATGTAGTTTGCTGTCGATATTTTTATTATTCCAATTGATGGTAGCCTTGTCATTATGGAAGGTAGTATGTTGTCGTGATTTTTGATACTCCAATGGATGGTGTCCTTGTCATTATGGATGGTAGTATGTTGTCGATATCTTTGTTACTCCAATGGATGGTAGCCTTGTCATTATGGAAGGTAGTCTGTTGTCGAGATTATTGTTACTCTAAGGGATGGTAGCCTTGTCATTATGGAAAGTAGTTTGTTGTCGATATTTTTGTTATTCTAATGGATGGTAGCCTTGTCATTATGAAAGTTAGTCTATTGTCAAGATATTTGTTACTATAATAGATTGTAGCCTTGTCATTATGGAAGGTAGTCTGTTGTCGTGATTTTTGTAACTCTAATGGATTGTAGCCTCGTAATTATATAAGGTAGTATGTTGTCGATATCTTTGTTACTCGAATGGATGGTAGCCTTGTCATTATGGAACGTAGTCTATTATCGAGATTTTTGTTACTCTAAGGGATGGTAGCCTTGTCATTATGGAAAGTAGTTTGTTGTCCAGATCTTTGTTATTCCAATGGATGGTATCCTTGTCATTATGAAAGGTAGTCTATTGTCGAGATTTTTGTTACTATAATAGATATTAGCCTTGTCATTATGAAAGGTAGCCTTTTGTCGAGAGTTTTTTACTACAGTGGATTGTATCCTTGTCGTTTTGGAAGGTAGTATGTTGTCCATATCTTTCTTACTCCAATGGATGGTAGCCTAGTCATTATGGAAGGTAGTCAGTTGTCGAGATTTTTGTTATTCTAATGGATGGTAGCCTTGTCATTATGAAAGTTAGTCTATTGTCAAGATATTTGTTACTATAATAGATTGTAGCCTTGTCATTATGGAAGGTAGTCTGTTGTCGTGATTTTTGTTACTCTAATGGATGGTAGCCTTGTCATTATATAAGGTAGTATGTTATCGATATCTTTGTTACTCGAATGGATGATAGCCTTGTCATTATGGAACGTAGTCTATTATCGAGATTTTTGTTACTCTAAGGGATTGTAGCCTTGTCATTATGGAAAGTAGTTTGTTGTCGAGATTTTTGTTATTCCAATGGATGGTATCCTTGTCATTATGAATAGTAGTCTATTGTCGAGATTTTTGTTACTATAATAGATTTTAGCCTTGTCATTATGAAAGGTAGTGTTTTGTCGAGATTTTTGTTACTACAGTGGATTGTGTCCTTGTCGTTATAGAAGGTAGTATGTTGTCGATATCTTTCTTACTCCAATGGATGGTAGCCTAGTCATTATGGAAGGTAGTCTGTTGTCGATATTTTTCTTACTCCATTGGATGGTAGCCTTGTCGTTATGGAAGGTAGTGTGTTGTCGATATTTTTGTTATTCCAATGGATGGTAGCCATGTAATTATGGAAGGTAGTCTGTTGTCGTGATTTTTTATACTCCAATGGATGGTATCCTTGTCATTATGGAAGGTAGTATGTTGTCGATATCTTTGTTACTCTAATGGATGGTATCCTTGTCATCATGGAAGGTAGTATGTTGTCGAGATTTTTGTTACTCTAAGGGATGGTAGCCTTGTCATTATGGAAAGTAGTTTTTTGTCGAGATTTTTGTTATTCTAATGGATGGTAGCCTTGTCATTATGAAAGGTAGTCTATTGTCGAGATATTTGTTACCATAATAGATTGTAGCCTTGTCATTATGGAATGTAGCCTATTGTTGTGATTTTTGTTACTCTAATGGATGGTAGCCTTGTCATTATAGAAGGTAGTATGTTGTCGATATCTTTGTTACTCGAATGAATGGTAGCGTTGTCATTTTGGAGGTTAGTATGTTGTCGATATTTTCGTTACTCTCAGGGATTGTAGCCTTGTCATTATGGAAGTTAGTAGGTTGTCGATATCTTTCTTACTCTAATGGATGGTAGCCTAGACATTATGGAACGTAGTATGTTGTCGATATTTTGTTACTTCGTTGGATGGTAGCCTTGTCGTTATGGAAGGTAGTTTGTTGTCGATATTTTTGTTATTCCAATGGATGGTAGCCTTGTCATTATGGAAGGTAGTTTGTTGTCGTGATTTTTATTACTCCAATGGATGGTATCCTTGTCATTATGAAAGGTAGTATGTTCTTAATATCTTTGTTACTCCAATGGATGCTAGCCTTGTCATTATGGAAGGTAGTCAGTTGTCGAGATTTTTGTTACTCTAAGGGATGGTAGCCTTGTCATTATGGAAAGTAGTTTGTTGTCGAGATTTTAGTTATTCCAATGTATGGTAGCCTTGTCATTATGAAAGGTAGTCTATTGTCGAGAGTTTTGTTACTATAATAGATTGTAGCCTTGTCATTATGAAAGGTAGTCTTTTGTCGAGATTTCTGTTACTACAATGGATTGTATCCTTATCGTTATGGAAGGTAGTATGTTGTCGATATCTTTCTTACTCCAATGGATGGTAGCCTAGTCATTATGGAAAGTAGTATGTTGTCGATATTTTTGTTACTCCATTGGATGGTAGCCGTGTCGTTATGGAAGGTAGGATGCTGTCGATATTTTTGTTATTCCAATTGATGGTAGCCTTGTCATTATGGAAGGTAGTCTATTGTCGTGATTTTTGATACTCCAATGGATGGTATCCTTGTCATTATGGAAGGTAGTATGTTGTCGATATCTTTGTTACTCCAATGGATGGTAGCCTTGTCATTATGGAAGGTAGTCTGTTGTCGAGATTATTGTTACTCTAAGGGATGGTAGCCTTGTCATTATGGAAAGTAGTTTGTTGTCGAGATTTTTGTTATTCTAATGGATTGTAGCCTTGTCATTATGAAAGTTAGTCTATTGTCAAGATATTTGTTACTATAATAGATTGTAGCCTTGTCATTATGGAAGGTAGTCTGTTGTCGTGATTTTTGTAACTCTATTGGATGGTAGCCTTGTCATTATATAAGGTAGTATGTTGTTGATATCTTTGTTACTCGAATGGATGGTAGCCTTGTCATTATGGAACATAGTCTTCTATCGAGATTTTTGTTACTCTAAGGGATGGTAGCCTTGTCATTATGGAAAGTAGTTTGTTGTCGAGATTTTTGTTATTCCAATGGATGGTATCCTTGTCATTATGAAAGGTAGTCTATTGTCGAGATTTTTGTTACTATAATAGATTTTAGCCTTGTCATTATGAAAGGTAGCCTTTTGTCGAGATTTTTTTACTACAGTGGATTGTATCCTTGTCGTTATGGAAGGTAGTATGTTGTCGATCTCTTTCTTACTCCAATGGATGGTAGCCTAGTCATTATGGAAGGTAGTCTGTTGTCGATATTTTTGTTACTCCATTGGATGGTAGGCTTGTCGTTATGGAAGGTAGTATGTTGTCGATATTTTTGGTATTCCAATGGATGGTAGCCTTGTCATTATGGAAGGTAGTCTGTTGTCGTGATTTTTTATACTCCAATGGATGGTATCCTTGTCATTATGGAAGGTAGTATGTTGTCGATATCTTTGTTACTCCAATGGATGGTAGCCTTGTCATTATGGAAGGTAGTGTGTTGTCGAGATTTTTGTTACTCTAAGGGATGGTAGCCTTGTCATTATGGAAATTAGTTTGTTATCGACATTTTTGTTATTCTAATGGATGGTAGCCTTGTCACAATGAAAGGTAGTCTATTGTCGAGATATTTGTTACTATAATAGATTATAGCCTTGTCATTATGGAATGTAGTCTGTTGTCGTGATTTTTGTTACTCCAATGAATGGTAGCCTTGTCATTATAGAAGGTAGTATGTTGTCGGTATCTTTGTTACTCCAATAGATGGTAGCCTTGTCATTATGGAAGGTAGTCTGTTGTCGAGATTTTTGTTACTATAATAGATATTAGCCTTGTCATTATGAAAGGTAGCCTTTTGTCGAGAGTTTTTTACCACAGTGGATTGTATCCTTGTCGTTTTGGAAGGTAGTATGTTGTCGATATCTTTCTTACTCCAATGGATGGTAGCCTAGTCATTATGGAAGGTAGTCAGTTGTCGAGATTTTTGTTATTCTAATGGATGGTAGCCTTGTCATTATGAAAGTTAGTCTATTGTCAAGATATTTGTTACTATAATAGATTGTAGCCTTGTCATTATGGAAGGTAGTCTGTTGTCGTGATTTTTGTTACTCTAATGGATGGTAGCCTTGTAATTATATAAGGTAGTATGTTATCGATATCTTTGTTACTCGAATGGATGATAGCCTTGTCATTATGGAACGTAGTCTATTATCGAGATTTTTGTTACTCTAAGGGATGGTAGCCTTGTCATTATGGAAAGTAGTTTGTTGTCGAGATTTTTTGTTATTCCAATGGATGGTATCCTTGTCATTATGAATAGTAGTCTATTGTCGAGATTTTTGTTACTATAATAGATTTTAGACTTGTCATTATGAAAGGTAGTGTTTTGTCGAGATTTTTGTTACTACAGTGGATTGTGTCCTTGTCGTTATAGAAGGTAGTATGTTGTCGATATCTTTCTTACTCCAATGGATGGTAGCCTAGTAATTATGGAAGGTAGTCTGTTGTCGATATTTTTCTTACTCCATTGGATGGTAACCTTGTCGTTATGGAAGGTAGTGTGTTGTCGATATTTTTGTTATTCCAATGGATGGTAGCCATGTAATTATGGAAGGTAGTCTGTTGTCGTGATTTTTTATACTCCAATGGATGGTATCCTTGTCATTATGGAAGGTAGTATGTTGTCGATATCTTTGTTACTCTAATGGATGGTATCCTTGTCATCATGGAAGGTAGTATGTTGTCGAGATTTTTGTTACTCTAAGGGATGGTAGCCTTGTCATTAAGGAAAGTAGTTTTTTGTCGAGATTTTTGTTATTCTAATGGATGGTAGCCTTGTCATTATGAAAGGTAGTCTATTGTCGAGATATTTGTTACCATAATAGATTGTAGCCTTGTCATTATGGAATGTAGCCTATTGTTGTGATTTTTGTTACTCTAATGGATGGTAGCCTTGTCATTATAGAAGGTAGTATGTTGTCGATATCTTTGTTACTCGAATGAATGGTAGCGTTGTCATTTTGGAGGTTAGTATGTTGTCGATATTTTCGTTACTCTCAGGGATTGTAGCCTTGTCATTATGGAAGTTAGTATGTTGTCGATATCTTTCTTACTCTAATGGATGGTAGCCTAGACATTATGGAAGGTAGTATGTTGTCGATATTTTGTTACTGCGTTGGATGGTAGCCTTGTCGTTATGGAAGGTAGTTTGTTGTCGATATTTTTGTTATTCCAATGGATGGTAGCCTTGTCATTATGGAAGGTAGTTTGTTGTCGTGATTTTTATTACTCCAATGGATGGTATCCTTGTCATTATGAAAGGTAGTATGTTCTTAATATCTTTGTTACTCTAATGGATGCTAGCCTTGTCATTATGGAAGGTAGTCAGTTGTCGAGATTTTTGTTACTCTAAGGGATGGTAGCCTTGTCATTATGGAAAGTAGTTTGTTGTCGAGATTTTAGTTATTCCAATGTATGGTAGCCTTGTCATTATGAAAGGTAGTCTATTGTCGAGAGTTTTGTTACTATAATAGATTGTAGCCTTGTCATTATGAAAGGTAGTCTTTTGTCGAGATTTCTGTTACTACAATGGATTGTATCCTTATCGTTATGGAAGGTAGTATGTTATCGATATCTTTCTTACTCCAATGGATGGTAGCCTAGTCATTATGGAAAGTAGTATGTTGTCGATATTTTTGTTACTCCATTGGATGGTAGCCGTGTCGTTATGGAAGGTAGGATGCTGTCGATATTTTTGTTATTCCAATTGATGGTAGCCTTGTCATTATGGAAGGTAGTCTATTGTCGTGATTTTTGATACTCCAATGGATGGTATCCTTGTCATTATGGAAGGTAGTATGTTGTCGATATCTTTGTTACTCCAATGGATGGTAGCCTTGTCATTATGGAAGGTAGTCTGTTGTCGAGATTATTGTTACTCTAAGGGATGGTAGCCTTGTCATTATGGAAAGTAGTTTGTTGTCGAGATTTTTGTTATTCTAATGGATTGTAGCCTTGTCATTATGAAAGTTAGTCTATTGTCAAGATATTTGTTACTATAATAGATTGTAGCCTTGTCATTATGGAAGGTAGTCTGTTGTCGTGATTTTTGTAACTCTATTGGATGGTAGCCTTGTCATTATATAAGGTAGTATGTTGTTGATATCTTTGTTACTCGAATGGATGGTAGCCTTGTCATTATGGAACATAGTCTATTATCGAGATTTTTGTTACTCTAAGGGATGGTAGCCTTGTCATTATGGAAAGTAGTTTGTTGTCGAGATTTTTGTTATTCCAATGGATGGTATCCTTGTCATTATGAAAGGTAGTCTATTGTCGAGATTTTTGTTACTATAATAGATTTTAGCCTTGTCATTATGAAAGGTAGCCTTTTGTCGAGATTTTTTTACTACAGTGGATTGTATCCTTGTCGTTATGGAAGGTAGTATGTTGTCGATCTCTTTCTTACTCCAATGGATGGTAGCCTAGTCATTATGGAAGGTAGTCTGTTGTCGATATTTTTGTTACTCCATTGGATGGTAGGCTTGTCGTTATGGAAGGTAGTATGTTGTCGATATTTTTGGTATTCCAATGGATGGTAGCCTTGTCATTATGGAAGGTAGTCTGTTGTCGTGATTTTTTATACTCCAATGGATGGTATCCTTGTCATTATGGAAGGTAGTATGTTGTCGATATCTTTGTTACTCTAATGGATGGTAGCCTTGTCATTATGGAAGGTAGTGTGTTGTCGAGATTTTTGTTACTCTAAGGGATGGTAGCCTTGTCATTATGGAAATTAGTTTGTTATCGACATTTTTGTTATTCTAATGGATGGTAGCCTTGTCACAATGAAAGGTAGTCTATTGTCGAGATATTTGTTACTATAATAGATTATAGCCTTGTCATTATGGAATGTAGTCTGTTGTCGTGATTTTTGTTACTCCAATGAATGGTAGCCTTGTCATTATAGAAGGTAGTATGTTGTCGGTATCTTTGTTACTCCAATAGATGGTAGCCTTGTCATTATGGAAGGTAGTCTGTTGTCTAGATTATTGTTACTACAATGGATTGTAGCCTTGTTGTTATGGAAGGTAGTCTATTCTGAGATTTTTGTTACTATAATATATTGTAGCCTTATCATTATGAAATGTAGTATGTTATCGAGATTCTTGTTACTCCAATGGATGGTAGCCTTGTCATTATGGAAGGTCGTCTATTGTCGATATTTTTCTCACTACAATGGATGGTAGCCTTGTCATTATGGAAGGTAGTCTATTGACGAGATTTTTGTTACTACAATGGATTGTAGCCTTGTCGTTATGGAAGGTAGTCTGTTATCGATATCTTTGTTACTCCAAAGGATGGTAGCCTAGTCATTATGGACGGTAGTCAGTCGTTGAGATTTTTGTTACTCCAATGGATGGTATCCTTATCATTATGGAAGGTAGTATGTTGTCGATATCATTATTACTCCAATGAATGGTAGCCTTGTCATTGTGGAAGGTAGTCTGTTGTCGACATTTTTGTTACTCTAAGGGATGGTAGCCTTGTTATTATGGAAGGTAGTGTGTTGTCTATATTTTTGTTACAATAATGGATGGTAGCCTTGTCATTATGAAAGGTAGTCTATTGTCGAGATTTTTGTTACTCTAAGGGATGGTAGCCTTGTCATTATGGAAAGTAGTTTGTTGTCGAGATTTTTGTTATTCCAATGGATGGTAGCCTTGTCATTATGAAAGGTAGTCTATTGTCGATATTTTTGTTACTATAATAGATTGTAGCCTTGTTAATATGAAAGGTAGTCTTTTGTCGAGATTTCTGTTACTACAATGGATTGTATCCTTGTCGTTATGGAAGGTAGTATGTTGTCGATATCTTTCTTACTCCAATGGATGGTAGCCTAGTCATTATGGAAGGTAGTCTGTTGTTGAGATTGTTATTACTCCATTGGAAGGTATCCTTTTCATTATGGAAGGTAGTCAGTTGTTGAGATTTTTGTTTCTATAATAGATGGTAGTATGTTATCTTGGAAGGTAATATGTTATCTAGATTATTGTTAATACAATGGATTATAGCCTTGTCGTTATGGAAGGTAGTCTATTGTCGAGATTTTTGTTACTATAATAGATGGTAGCCTTGTCATTATGGAAGGTAGTCTATTGTCGAGATTTTCTAACTACAATGGATGGTAGCCTTGTCATTATGGAAGGTTGTCTATTATCAATATCTTTGTTACTACAATGGTTTGTAGACTTGTCGTTATGGAAGGTAGTCTGTTATCGATATCTTTGTTACTCCAAAGGATGGTAGCCTAGTCATTATGGAAGGTAGTCTGTCATCGAGATTTTTGTTACTCCAATGGATGGTATCCTTGTCATTATGGAAGGTAGTATGTTGTCGATATCTTTGTTACTCCAATAAATGGTAGCCTTGTCATCATGAAAGGTAGTCTGTTGTCGACATTTTTGTTACTCTAAGGGATGGTAGCCTTGTCATTATGGAAGGTAGTGTGTTATCTATATTTTTGTTACTCCAATGGATGGTAGCCTTGTCATTATGGAAGGTAGTCTTTTGTCGAGATTTTTGTTACTCCAATGGATGGTAGCCTTGTCATTATGGAAGGTAGTCTATTGTCGAGATTTTTGTTACTACAATGGATGGTAGCCTTGTCATTATGGAAGGTAGTCTGTGGTCGAGATTTTTGGTACTCCATTGGATGGTAGCCTTGTCATTATGGAAGGTAGTGTGTTGTTGATATTTTTGTTATTCCAATGGATGGTAGCCTTGTCATTATGGAAGGTAGTCTATTGTCAAGATTTTTGTTACTCTAAGGGATGGTAGCCTTGTAATTATGGAAGGTATTATGTTGTCAATATCTTTGTTACTCTAAGGAATGGTAGCCTTGTCATTATGGAAAATAGTTTGTTGTCTAGATTTTTGTTATTCTAATGGATGGTAGCCTTGTCATTATGAAAGGTAGTCTATTGTCGAGATTTTTGTTACTATAATAGAATGTAGCCTCGTCATTATGAAAGGTAGTCTGTTGTCGACATTTTTGTTACTCTAAGGGATGGTAGCCTTGTCATTGTGGAAGGTAGTGTGTTGCCTATATTTTTGTTACTCCAAAGGATGGTAGCCTTGTCATTATGGAAGGTAGTCTTTTATCGAGATTTTTGTTACTCTAATGGATGGTAGCCTTGTCATTATGGAAGGTAGTCTATTGTCGAGATCTTTGTTACTACAATGGATGGTAGCCTTGTCATTATGGAAGGTAGTCTGTTGTCGAGATTATTGTTACTCTTAGGGATGGTAACCTTGTCATTATGGAAAGTAGTTTGTTGTCGAGATTTTTGTTATTCCAATGGATGGTAGCCTTGTCATTATGAAAGGTAGTCTATTGTCGAGAATTTTATTACTATAATAGATTGTATCCTTGTGGTTATGGAAGGTAGTATGTTGTCGATATTCGTGTTACTTCAATGGATGGTAGCCTTGTCATTATGGAAGGCAGTTTGTTGTCGAGATTTTTTGTTACTACAATGGATGGTAGCCTTGTCATTATGGTAGGCAGTTTGTTGTCGAGATTTTTTGTACTCCATTGGATGGTAGCCTTGTCATTATGGAAGGTAGTCTGTTGTCGAGATTTTTGTTACTCCAATGAATTGTAGCCTTGTCGTTATGGAAGTTAGTTTGTTATCGATATCTTTGTTACTCCAAAGGATGGTAGCATAGTCATTATAGAAGGTAGTCTGTCTTCGAGATTTTTCTTACTCCAATGGATGGTATCCTTGTCATTATGGAAGGTAGTATGTTGTCTATATCTTTGTTACCTTAATGAATGGTAGCCTTGTCATTATGGAAGTTAGTCTGTTTCGAAATTTTTGTTACTCTAAGGGATGGTAGCCTTGTCATTATGGAAGGTAGTGTGTTGTCTATATTTTTGTTACTCCAATTGATGGTAGCCTTGTCATTATGGAAGGTAGTCTTTTGTCGAGATTTTTGTTACTCCAATGGATGGTAGCCTTGTAATTATGGAAGGTAGTCTATTGTCGAGATTTTTGTTACTACAATGGATGGCAGCCTTGTCATTATGGAAGGTAGTCTGTTGTCGAGATTTTTGGTACTCTATTAGATGGTAGCCTTGTCATTATGGAAGGTAGTGTGTTGTTGATATATTTGTTATTCCAATGGATTGTAGCCTTGTCATTATGGAAGGTAATCTATTGTCATGAATTTTGTTACTCTAAGGGATGGTAGCCTTGTCATTATGGAAGGTAGTATGTTTTCAATATCATTGTTACTCCAATGGATGGTAGCCTTGTTATTATGGAAGGTAGTCTGATGTCGAGATTTTTGTTACTACAATGGATGGTAGCCTTGTCATTATGGAAGGTAGTCTTCTGTCGTTATTTTTGTTACTCCAATGGATGGTAGCCTTGTCATTATGGAAGGTAGTATGTAGTCATTATCTTTGTTACTCCAATGGATGGTAACCTTGTCATTATGGAGGGTAGTCTGTTGTCGAGATTTTCATTTCTCTCAGGGATGGTAGCCTTATCATTATGGAAGTTAGTGTGTTTTCGATATTTTTGTTATTCTAATGGATGGTAGCCTTGTCATTATGGAGGTAGTCTACTGTCGTTATTTTTGTTACTCCAATGGATGGTATCCTTGTCATTATAGAAGGTAGTATGTTGTCGATATCTTTGTTACTCCAATAGATGGTTTCCTTGTTATTATGGAAGGTATTCTGTTGTCTAGATTATTGATACTACAATGGATTGTAGCCTTGTCGTTATGGAAGGTAGTCTATTGTCGAGATTCTTGTTACTACAATGGATGGTAGCCTTGTCATTATGGAAGGTAGTCTATTGTCGAGATTTTTGTTACTACAATGATTTGTTTCCTTCTCGTTATGGAAGGTAGTCTGTTATCGATATCTTTGTTACTCCAAAGGATCGTAGCCTAGTCATTATGGAAGGTACTCTGTCGTCGAGATTTTTGTTACTCCAATGGATGGTATCCTTGTCATTATGGAAGGTAGTATGTTGTCGATATCTTTGTTACTCCAATGAATGGTAGCCTTGTAATTATAGAAGGTAGCCTATTGTCGACATTTTTGTTACTCTAAGGGATGGTAGCCTTGTCATTATGGAAGGTAGTGTCTTGTCTATATTTTTGTTACTCCAAAGGATGGTAGCCTTGTCATTATGGAAGGTAGTCTTTTATCGAGATTTTTGTTACTCCAATGGATGGTAGCCTTGTCATTATGGAAGGTAGTCTATTGTTGATATTTTGGTTACTACAATGGATGGTAGCCTTGTCATTATGGTAGGTAGTCAGTTGTCGAGATTTTTGGTACTCTATTGGATGGTAGCCTTGTCATTATGGAAGGTAGTGTGTTTTCGATATATTTGTTATTCCAATGGATTGTAGCCTTGTCATTATGGAAGGTAATCTATTGTCATGAATTTTGTTACTCTAAGGGATGGTAGCCTTGTCATTATGGAAGGTAGTATGTTTTTAATATCATTGTTACTCCAATGGATGGTAGCCTTGTTATTATGGAAGGTAGTCTGATGTCGAGATTTTTGTTACTGTAAGGGATGATAGCCTTGTCAATATGGAACGTAGTCTATTGTCGAGATTTTTGTTACTACAATGGATTGTAGCCTTGTCGTGATGGAAGGTAGTTTGTTATCGATATCTTTGTTACTCTAGAGGATGATAGCCTAGTCATTATGGAAGGTAGTATGTTGTCGATATCTTTTTTACTCCAATGGATGGTAGCCTTGTCATTATGGAAGGTAGTCACTTGTCAGTATTTTTGTTACTCCAATGGATGGTAGCCTTGTCATTATGGAAGGTAGTCTTTTGTCAAGATTTTTGTCACTTCAATGGATGGTAGCCTTGTCATTATGGAAGGTAGTCTATTGTCGTGATTTTTGTTACTCTAATGGATGGTAGCCTTGTCATTATGGAAGGTAGTCTATTGTCGAGGTTTTTGTCACTATAATGGATGGTATCCTTGTCATTATAGAAGGTAGTCTGTTGTCGAGATTTTTGTTACTCTAAGGGATGGTAGCTTTGTCATTATGGAAAGTAGTTTGTTGTCGAGATTTTTGTTTTTCCAATGGATGGTAGCCTTGTCATTATGAAAGGTAGTCTGTTGTCGAGATTTTTGTTACTATAATAGATTGTAGGCTTGTCATTATGGAAGGTAGTCTGTTGTCGTGATTTTTGTTACTCCACTGGACGGTAGCCTTGTAATTATAGAAGGTAGTATGTTGTTGATATCTTTGTTACTCCAATGGATGGTAGCCTTGTCATTATGGAAGGTAGTTTATTGTCTAGATTATTTTCACTACAATGGATTGTAGCCTTGTCGTTATGGAAGGTAGTCTGTTCTCGAGATTTTTGTTACTATAATAGATTGTAGCCTTGTCATTATGGAAGGTAGTATGTTGTAGAGATTCTTGTTACTCCAATGGATGGTAGCCTTGTCATTATGGAAGGTAGTCTCTTATCGAGATTTTTGTCACTAGAATGGATGGTTTCCTTGTCATTATGGAAGGTAGTCTATTGTCTATATTTTTGTTACTACAATGGATTCTAGCCTTGTCGTTATGGAAGGTAGTCTATTATCGATATCTTCGTTACTCCAAAGGATGGTAGCCTAGTCATTATGGAAGGTAGTTTGTCGTCGAGATTTTTGTTACTCCAATGGATGGTATTCTTGTCATTATGGAAGGTAGTATGATGTCGTTATCTTTGTTACTCCAATGGATGGTAGCCTTGTCATTATGGAAGGTAGTCTGTTGTCGAGATTTTTGTTACTACAATGGATGGTAGCCTTGTCATTATGGAAGGTAGTCAGTTGTCGAGATTTTTGGTACTTCATTGGATGGTATCCTTTTCATTATGGAAGGTAGTATGTTGTCAATATCTTTGTTACTCTAATGGATGGTAGCCTTGTCATTATGGAAGGTAGTCTGTTGTATAGATTTTTTTTACTGTAAGGGATGATAGGCTTGTCATTATGGAACGTAATCTGTTGTCCAGATTTTTTTTATTCAAATGGACGGTAGCCTAGTAATTATTAAAGTTAGTCTATTGTCGATATTTTTTTTACTATAATAGATTGTAGCATTGTCATTATGGAAGGTAGTATGTTGTCGATATTTTTATTACTCTAATGGATGGTAGCCTTGTCATTATGGAAGTTAGTCTATTGTCGATATTTTTGTCACTATAATGGATCGTAGCCTTCTCATTATGGATGGTAGTCTATCGTCAAGATTTTTGTTACTACAATGGATTGTAGCCTTGTCGTTATGGAAGGTAGTTTGTTATCGATATCTTTGTTACTCTAAAGGATGATAGCCTAGTCATTATGGAAGGTAGTTTGTTATGGAGATTTTTGTTTATTCCAATGGATGGTAGCCTTGTCATTATGGAAGGTAGTATGTTGTCGATATCTTATTTACTCCAATGCATGGTAGCCTTGTCATTATGGAAGGTAGTCACTTGTCAGTATTTTTGTTACTCCAATGGATGGTAGCCTTGTAATTATGGAAGGTAGTCTTTTGTCAAGATTTTTGTCACTCCAATGGATGGTAGCCTTGTCATTATGGAAGGTAGTCTATTGTCGTGATTTTTTTTACTCCAATGGATTGTATCCTGGTCATTATGGAAGGTAGTATGTTGTCGATATCTTTGTTACTCCAATGGATGGTAGCCTTGTCATTATGGCAGGTAGTCTGTTGTCAAGATTTTTGTTACTCTAAGGGATGGTATCTTTGTCATTATGGAAAGTAGTTTGTTGTCGAGATTTTGGTTTTTCCAATGGATGGTAGCCTTGTCATTATGAAAGGTAGTCTATTGTCGAGATTTTTGTTACTATAATAGATTGTAGCCTTGTCATTATGGAAGGTCGTCTGGTGTCGTGATTTTTGTTACTCCAATTGATGGTAGCCTTGTAATTATGGAAGGTAGTCTATTGTGAAGATTTATGTTATTCCAATGGATGGAAGCCTTGTCATTATGGAAGGTAGTCTCTTGTCGTGATTTTTGTTACTCCAATGTATGGTAGCCTTGTCATTATGGAAGGTAGTCTTTTGTCGAGATTTTTGTCACTCCAATGGATGGTAGCCTTGTCATTATGGAAGGTAATCTATTGTCGAGATTTTTGTTACTACAATGGATTGTAGCCTTGTCATTATGGAAGGTAGTGTGTTATCGAGATTTTTTGTACTCCATTGGATGGTAGCCTTGTCATTATGGAAGGTAGTGTGTTATCGATATTTTTGTTATTCCAATGGATGGTAGACTTGTCATTATGGAAGGTAGTCTATTGTCATGATTTTTGTTACTTTAAGGGATGGTAGCCTTGTCATTATTGAAGGTAGTATGGTGTCCATATCTTTGTTACTCTAATGGATGGTAGCTGTGTCATTATGGAAGGTAGTATGTTATCGAGATTTTTGTTACTGTAAGGGATGATAGCCTTGTCCTTAGGGAACGTAGTTTGTTGTCGAGTTTTTTGTTATTCCAATGGACAGTAGCCTTGTCATTATGAAAGATAGTCTATTGTCGAGATTTTTGTTACTATAATAGATTGTAGCCTTGTCATTATGGAAGGTAGTATGTTGTCGATATTTTTGTTACTCTAATGGATGGTAGCCTTGTCATTATGGAAGGTAGTCTATTGTCGAGGTTTTTGTCACTATAATGGATGGTAGCCTTGTCATTATAGAAGGTAGTTTGTTGTCGAGATTTTTGTTACTACAATGGATGGTAGCCTTGTTGTTATGGAAGGTAGTATGTTGTCGATATCTTTTTTACTCCAATGGAGGGTTGCCTTGTCATTATGAAAGGTAGTCTATTGCCGAGATTTTTGTTACTATAATAGATTGTAGCCTTGTCATTATGGAAGGTAGTATGTTGTCGATATCTTTCTTACTCCAATGGATTCTGGCCTAGTCATTATGGAAGGTAGTCTGTTGTCGAGATTTTTGTTATTCCAATGGATGGTAGCCTTGTCATTATGGAAGGTAGTCTATTGTCGTGATTTTTGTTACTCCAATGGATTGTATCCTTGTCATTATGGAAGGTAGTATGTTGTCGATATCTTTGTTACTCCAATGGATGGTAGCCTTGTCATTATGGTAGGTAGTTTGTTGTCGAGATTTTTGTTACTCTAAGGGATGGTAGCTTTGTCATTATGGAAGTTAGTTTGTTATCGATATCTTTGTTACTCCAAAGGATGGTAGCATAGTCATTATAGAAGGTAGTCTATCTTCGAGATTTTTCTTACTCCAATGGATGGTATCCTTGTCATTATGGAAGGTAGTATGTTGTCTATATCTTTGTTACCTTAATGAATGGTAGCCTTGTCATTATGGAAGTTAGTCTGTTTCGAAATTTTTGTTACTCTAAGGGATGGTAGCCTTGTCATTATGGAAGGTAGTGTGTTGTCTATATTTTTGTTACTCCAATTGATGGTAGCC
The DNA here is from genome assembly GCA_948472305.1 of Vicia faba. Lineage (NCBI taxonomy): Eukaryota > Viridiplantae > Streptophyta > Magnoliopsida > Fabales > Fabaceae > Vicia > Vicia faba. The sequence goes on from OX451741.1 coordinate 536,011,276, forward strand.
TTGTCATTATGGAAGGTAGTCTTTTGTCGAGATTTTTGTTACTCCAATGGATGGTAGCCTTGTAATTATGGAAGGTAGTCTATTGTCGAGATTTTTGTTACTACAATGGATGCTAGCCTTGTCATTATGGAAGGTAGTCTGTTGTCGAGATTTTTGGTACTCTATTAGATGGTAGCCTTGTCATTATGGAAGGTAGTGTGTTGTCGATAAATTTGTTATTCCAATGGATTGTAGCCTTGTCATTATGGAAGGTAATCTATTGTCATGAATTTTGTTACTCTAAGGGATGGTAGCCTTGTCATTATGGAAGGTAGTATGTTTTCAATATCATTGTTACTCCAATGGATGGTAGCCTTGTTATTATGGAAGGTAGTCTGATGTCGAGATTTTTGTTACTACAATGGATGGTAGCCTTGTCATTATGGAAGGTAGTATGTTGTCGATATCTTATTTACTCCAATGCATGGTAGCCTTGTCATTATGGAAGGTAGTCACTTGTCAGTATTTTTGTTACTCCAATGGATGGTAGCCTTGTCATTATGGAAGGTAGTCTTTTGTCAAGATTTTTGTCACTCCAATGGATGGTAGCCTTGTCATTATGGAAGGTAGTCTATTGTCGTGATTTTTTTTACTCCAATGGATTGTATCCTTGTCATTATGGAAGGTAGTATGTTGTCGATATCTTTGTTACTCCAATGGATGGTAGCCTTGTCATTATGGCAGGAAGTCTGTTGTCGATATTTTTGTTACTCTAAGGGATGGTATCTTTGTCATTATGGAAAGTAGTTTGTTGTCGAGATTTTTGTTTTTCCAATGGATGGTAGCCTTGTCATTATGAAAGGTAGTCTATTGTCGAGATTTTTGTTACTATAATAGATTGTAGCCTTGTCATTATGGAAGGTCGTCTGGTGTCGTGATTTTTGTTACTCCAATTGATGGTAGCCTTGTAATTATGGAAGGTAGTCTATTGTGAAGATTTATGTTATTCCAATGGATGGAAGCCTTGTCATTATGGAAGGTAGTCTCTTGTCATGATTTTTGTTACTCCAATGTATGGTAGCCTTGTCATTATGGAAGGTAGTCTTTTGTCGAGATTTTTGTCACTCCAATGGATGGTAGCCTTGTCATTATGGAAGGTAATCTATTGTCGAGATTTTTGTTACTACAATGGATTGTAGCCTTGTCATTATGGAAGGTAGTGTGTTATCGAGATTTTTTGTACTCCATTGGATGGTAGCCTTGTCATTATGGAAGGTAGTGTGTTATCGATATTTTTGTTATTCCAATGGATGGTAGACTTGTCATTATGGAAGGTAGTCTATTGTCATGATTTTTGTTACTTTAAGGGATGGTAGCCTTGTCATTATTGAAGGTAGTATGGTGTCCATATCTTTGTTACTCTAATGGATGGTAGCTGTGTCATTATGGAAGGTAGTATGTTATCGAGATTTTTGTTACTGTAAGGGATGATAGCCTTGTCCTTAGGGAACGTAGTTTGTTGTCGAGTTTTTTGTTATTCCAATGGACAGTAGCCTTGTCATTATGAAAGATAGTCTATTGTCGAGATTTTTGTTACTATAATAGATTGTAGCCTTGTCATTATGGAAGGTAGTATGTTGTCGATATTTTTGTTACTCTAATGGATGGTAGCCTTGTCATTATGGAAGGTAGTCTATTGTCGAGGTTTTTGTCACTATAATGGATGGTAGCCTTGTCATTATGGAAGGTAGTTTGTTGTCGAGATTTTTGTTACTACAATGGATGGTAGCCTTGTTGTTATGGAAGGTAGTATGTTGTCGATATCTTTTTTACTCCAATGGAGGGTTGCCTTGTCATTATGAAAGGTAGTCTATTGCCGAGATTTTTGTTACTATAATAGATTGTAGCCTTGTCATTATGGAAGGTAGTATGTTGTCGATATCTTTCTTACTCCAATGGATTCTGGCCTAGTCATTATGGAAGGTAGTCTGTTGTCGAGATTTTTGTTATTCCAATGGATGGTAGCCTTGTCATTATGGAAGGTAGTCTATTGTCGTGATTTTTGTTACTCCAATGGATTGTATCCTTGTCATTATGGAAGATAGTATGTTGTCGATATCTTTGTTACTCCAATGGATGGTAGCCTTGTCATTATGGCAGGTAGTTTGTTGTCGAGATTTTTGTTACTCTAAGGGATGGTAGCTTTGTCATTATGGAAGTTAGTTTGTTATCGATATCTTTGTTACTCCAAAGGATGGTAGCATAGTCATTATAGAAGGTAGTCTGTCTTCGAGATTTTTCTTACTCCAATGGATGGTATCCTTGTCATTATGGAAGGTAGTATGTTGTCTATATCTTTGTTACCTTAATGAATGGTAGCCTTGTCATTATGGAAGTTAGTCTGTTTCGAAATTTTTGTTACTCTAAGGGATGGTAGCCTTGTCATTATGGAAGGTAGTGTGTTGTCTATATTTTTGTTACTCCAATTGATGGTAGCCTTGTCATTATGGAAGGTAGTCTTTTGTCGAGATTTTTGTTACTCCAATGGATGGTAGCCTTGTAATTATGGAAGGTAGTCTATTGTCGAGATTTTTGTTACTACAATGGATGCTAGCCTTGTCATTATGGAAGGTAGTCTGTTGTCGAGATTTTTGGTACTCTATTAGATGGTAGCCTTGTCATTATGGAAGGTAGTGTGTTGTCGATAAATTTGTTATTCCAATGGATTGTAGCCTTGTCATTATGGAAGGTAATCTATTGTCATGAATTTTGTTACTCTAAGGGATGGTAGCCTTGTCATTATGGAAGGTAGTATGTTTTCAATATCATTGTTACTCCAATGGATGGTAGCCTTGTTATTATGGAAGATAGTCTGATGTCGAGATTTTTGTTACTACAATGGATGGTAGCCTTGTCATTATGGAAGGTAGTATGTTGTCGATATCTTATTTACTCCAATGCATGGTAGCCTTGTCATTATGGAAGGTAGTCACTTGTCAGTATTTTTGTTACTCCAATGGATGGTAGCCTTGTCATTATGGAAGGTAGTCTTTTGTCAAGATTTTTGTCACTCCAATGGATGGTAGCCTTGTCATTATGGAAGGTAGTCTATTGTCGTGATTTTTTTTACTCCAATGGATTGTATCCTTGTCATTATGGAAGGTAGTATGTTGTCGATATCTTTGTTACTCCAATGGATGGTAGCCTTGTCATTATGGCAGGAAGTCTGTTGTCGAGATTTTTGTTACTCTAAGGGATGGTATCTTTGTCATTATGGAAAGTAGTTTGTTGTCGAGATTTTTGTTTTTCCAATGGATGGTAGCCTTGTCATTATGAAAGGTAGTCTATTGTCGAGATTTTTGTTACTATAATAGATTGTAGCCTTGTCATTATGGAAGGTCGTCTGGTGTCGTGATTTTTGTTACTCCAATTGATGGTAGCCTTGTAATTATGGAAGGTAGTCTATTGTGAAGATTTATGTTATTCCAATGGATGGAAGCCTTGTCATTATGGAAGGTAGTCTCTTGTCGTGATTTTTGTTACTCCAATGTATGGTAGCCTTGTCATTATGGAAGGTAGTCTTTTGTCGAGATTTTTGTCACTCCAATGGATGGTAGCCTTGTCATTATGGAAGGTAATCTATTGTCGAGATTTTTGTTACTACAATGGATTGTAGCCTTGTCATTATGGAAGGTAATGTGTTATCGAGATTTTTTGTACTCCATTGGATGGTAGCCTTGTCATTATGGAAGGTAGTGTGTTATCGATATTTTTGTTATTCCAATGGATGGTAGACTTGTCATTATGGAAGGTAGTCTATTGTCATGATTTTTGTTACTTTAAGGGATGGTAGCCTTGTCATTATTGAAGGTAGTATGGTGTCCATATCTTTGTTACTCTAATGGATGGTAGCTGTGTCATTATGGAAGGTAGTATGTTATCGGGATTTTTGTTACTGTAAGGGATGATAGCCTTGTCCTTAGGGAACGTAGTTTGTTGTCGAGTTTTTTGTTATTCCAATGGACAGTAGCCTTGTCATTATGAAAGATAGTCTATTGTCGAGATTTTTGTTACTATAATAGATTGTAGCCTTGTCATTATGGAAGGTAGTATGTTGTCGATATTTTTGTTACTCTAATGGATGGTAGCCTTGTCATTATGGAAGGTAGTCTATTGTCGAGGTTTTTGTCACTATAATGGATGGTAGCCTTGTCATTATAGAAGGTAGTTTGTTGTCGAGATTTTTGTTACTACAATGGATGGTAGCCTTGTTGTTATGGAAGGTAGTATGTTGTCGATATCTTTTTTACTCCAATGGAGGGTTGCCTTGTCATTATGAAAGGTAGTCTATTGCCGAGATTTTTGTTACTATAATAGATTGTAGCCTTGTCATTATGGAAGGTAGTATGTTGTCGATATCTTTCTTACTCCAATGGATTGTGGCCTAGTCATTATGGAAGGTAGTCTGTTGTCGAGATTTTTGTTATTCCAATGGATGGTAGCCTTGTCATTATGGAAGGTAGTCTATTGTCGTGATTTTTGTTACTCCAATGGATTGTATCCTTGTCATTATGGAAGGTAGTATGTTGTCGATATCTTTGTTACTCCAATGGATGGTAGCCTTGTCATTATGGCAGGTAGTTTGTTGTCGAGATTTTTGTTACTCTAAGGGATGGTAGCTTTATCGTTATGGAAGTTAGTTTGTTATCGATATCTTTGTTACTCCAAAGGATGGTAGCATAGTCATTATAGAAGGTAGTCGGTCTTCGAGATTTTTCTTACTCCAATGGATGGTATCCTTGTCATTATGGAAGGTAGTATGTTGTCTATATCTTTGTTACCTTAATGAATGGTAGCCTTGTCATTATGGAAGTTAGTCTGTTTCGAAATTTTTGTTACTCTAAGGGATGGTAGCCTTGTCATTATGGAAGGTAGTGTGTTGTCTATATTTTTGTTACTCCAATTGATGGTAGCCTTGTCATTATGGAAGGTAGTCTTTTGTCGAGATTTTTGTTACTCCAATGGATGGTAGCCTTGTAATTATGGAAGGTAGTCTATTGTCGAGATTTTTGTTACTACAATGGATGCTAGCCTTGTCATTATGGAAGGTAGTCTGTTGTCGAGATTTTTGGTACTCTATTAGATGGTAGCCTTGTCATTATGGAAGGTAGTGTGTTGTCGATATATTTGTTATTCCAATGGATTGTAGCCTTGTCATTATGGAAGGTAATCTATTGTCATGAATTTTGTTACTCTAAGGGATGGTAGCCTTGTCATTATGGAAGGTAGTATGTTTTCAATATCATTGTTACTCCAATGGATGGTAGCCTTGTTATTATGGAAGGTAGTCTGATGTCGAGATTTTTGTTACTACAATGGATGGTAGCCTTGTCATTATGGAAGGTAGTCTTCTGTCGTTATTTTTGTTACTCCAATGGATGGTAGCCTTGTCATTATGGAAGGTAGTATGTAGTCATTATCCTTGTTACTCCAATGGATGGTAACCTTGTCATTATGGAGGGTAGTCTGTTGTCGAGATTTTCATTTCTCTCAGGGATGGTAGCGTTATCATTATGGAAGTTAGTGTGTTTTCGATATTTTTGTTATTCTAATGGATGGTAGCCTTGTCATTATGGAAGGTAGTCTACTGTCGTGATTTTTGATACTCCAATGGATGGTATCCTTGTCATTATAGAAGGTAGTATGTTGTCGATATCTTTGTTACTCCAATAGATGGTTTCCTTGTTATTATGGAAGGTATTCTGTTGTCTAGATTATTGATACTACAATGGATTGTAGCCTTGTCGTTATGGAAGGTAGTCTATTGTCGAGATTCTTGTTACTACAATGGATGGTAGCCTTGTCATTATGGAAGGTAGTCTATTGTCGAGATTTTTGTTACTACAATGATTTGTATCCTTCTCGTTATGGAAGGTAGTCTGTTATCGATATCTTTGTTACTCCAAAGGATCGTAGCCTAGTCATTATGGAAGATAGTCTGTCGTCGAGATTTTTGTTACTCCAATGGATGGTATCCTTGTCATTATGGAAGGTAGTATGTTGTCGATATCTTTGTTACTCCAATGAATGATAGCCTTGTAATTATAGAAGGTAGCCTACTGTCGACATTTTTGTTACTCTAAGGGATGGTAGCCTTGTCATTATGGAAGGTAGTGTCTTGTCTATGTTTTTGTTACTCCAAAGGATGGTAGCCTTGTCATTATGGAAGGTAGTCTTTTATCGAGATTTTTGTTACTCCAACGGATGGTAGCCTTGTCATTATGGAAGGTAGTCTATTGTTGATATTTTGGTTACTACAATGGATGGTAGCCTTGTCATTATGGTAGGCAGTCAGTTGTCGAGATTTTTGGTACTCTATTGGATGGTAGCCTTGTCATTATGGAAGGTAGTGTGTTTTCGATATATTTGTTATTCCAATGGATTGTAGCCTTGTCATTATGGAAGGTAATCTATTGTCATGAATTTTGTTACTCTAAGGGATGGTAGCCTTGTCATTATGGAAGGTAGTATGTTTTCAATATCATTGTTACTCCAATGGATGGTAGCCTTGTTATTATGGAAGGTAGTCTGATGTCGAGATTTTTGTTACTGTAAGGGATGATAGCCTTGTCATTATGGAACGTAGTCTATTGTCGAGATTTTTGTTACTACAATGGATTGTAGCCTTGTCGTGATGGAATGTAGTTTGTTATCGATATCTTTGTTACTCTAGAGGATGATAGCCTAGTCATTACTGAAGGTAGTTTGTTGTGGAGATTTTTGTTTACTCCAATGGATGGTAGCCTTGTCATTATGGAAGGTAGTATGTTGTCGATATCTTTTTTACTCCAATGGATGGTAGCCTTGTCATTATGGAAGGTAGTCACTTGTCAGTATTTTTGTTACTCCAATGGATGGTAGCCTTGTCATTATGGAAGGTAGTGTATTGTCGTGATTTTTGTTACTCTAATGGATGGTAGCCTTGTCATTATGGAAGGTAGTCTATTGTCGAGGTTTTTGTCACTATAATGGATGGTATCCTTGTCATTATAGAAGGTAGTATGTTGTCGAGATTTTTGTTACTCTAAGGGATGGTAGCTTTGTCATTATGGAAAGTAGTTTGTTGTCGAGATTTTTGTTTTTCCAATGGATGGTAGCCTTGTCATTATGAAAGGTAGTCTGTTGTCGAGATTTTTGTTACTATAATAGATTGTAGCCTTGTCATTATGGAAGGTAGTCTGTTGTCGTGATTTTTGTTACTCCACTGGACGGTAGCCTTGTAATTATAGAAGGTAGTATGTTGTTGATATCTTTGTTACTCCAATGGATGGTAGCCTTGTCATTATGGAAGGTAGTTTATTGTCTAGATTATTTTCACTACAATGGATTGTAGCCTTGTCGTTATGGAAGGTAGTCTGTTCTCGAGATTTTTGTTACTATAATAGATTGTAGCCTTGTCATTATGGAAGGTAGTATGTTGTAGAGATTCTTGTTACTCCAATGGATGGTAGCCTTGTCATTATGGAAGGTAGTCTCTTATCGAGATTTTTGTCACTAGAATGGATGGTTTCCTTGTCATTATGGAAGGTAGTCTATTGTCTATATTTTTGTTACTATAATGGATTCTAGCCTTGTCGTTATGGAAGGTAGTCTATTATCGATATCTTCGTTACTCCAAAGGATGGTAGCCTAGTCATTATGGAAGGTAGTTTGTCGTCGAGATTTTTGTTACTCCAATGGATGGTATTCTTGTCATTATGGAAGGTAGTATGATGTCGTTATCTTTGTTACTCCAATGGATGGTAGCCTTGTCATTATGGAAGGTAGTCTTTAGTCGATTTTTTTGTTACTCCAATGGATGGTAGCCTTGTCATTATGGAAGGTAGTCTGTTGTCGAGATTTTTGTTACTACAATGGATGGTAGCCTTGTCATTATGGAAGGTAGTCTGTTGTCGAGATTTTTGGTACTTCATTGGATGGTATCCTTTTCATTATGGAAGGTAGTATGTTGTCAATATCTTTGTTACTCTAATGGATGGTAGACTTGTCATTATGGAAGGTAGTCTGTTGTCGAGATTTTTTTTACTGTAAGGGATGATAGGCTTGTCATTATGGAACGTAATCTGTTGTCCAGATTTTTTGTATTCAAATGGACGGTAGCCTAGTAATTATTAAAGTTAGTCTATTGTCGATATTTTTGTTACTATAATAGATTGTAGCATTGTCATTATGGAAGGTAGTATGTTGTCGATATTTTTATTACTCTAATGGATGGTAGCCTTGTCATTATGGAAGTTAGTCTATTGTCGATATTTTTGTCACTATAATGGATGGTAGCCTTCTCATTATGGATGGTAGTCTATCGTCAAGATTTTTGTTACTACAATGGATTGTAGCCTTGTCGTTATTGAAGGTAGTTTGTTATCGATATCTTTGTTACTCTAAAGGATGATAGCCTAGTCATTATGGAAGGTAGTTTGTTATGGAGATTTTTGTTTATTCCAATGGATGGTAGCCTTGTCATTATGGAAGGTAGTATGTTGTCGATATCTTATTTATTCCAATGCATGGTAGCCTTGTCATTATGGAAGGTAGTCACTTGTCAGTATTTTTGTTACTCCAATGGATGGTAGCCTTGTCATTATGGAAGGTAGTCTTTTGTCAAGATTTTTGTCACTCCAATGGATGGTAGCCTTGTCATTATGGAAGGTAGTCTATTGTCGTGATTTTTTTTACTCCAATGGATTGTATCCTTGTCATTATGGAAGGTAGTATGTTGTCGATATCTTTGTTACTCCAATGGATGGTAGCCTTGTCATTATGGCAGGTAGTCTGTTGTCGAGATTTTTGTTACTCTAAGGGATGGTATCTTTGTCATTATGGAAAGTAGTTTGTTGTCGAGATTTTTGTTTTTCCAATGGATGGTAGCCTAGTCATTATGAAAGGTAGTCTATTGTCGAGATTTTTGTTACTATAATAGATTGTAGCCTTGTCATTATGGAAGGTCGTCTGGTGTCGTGATTTTTGTTACTCCAATTGATGGTAGCCTTATAATTATGGAAGGTAGTCTATTGTGAAGATTTATGTTATTCCAATGGATGGAAGCCTTGTCATTATGGAAGGTAGTCTCTTGTCGTGATTTTTGTTACTCCAATGTATGGTAGCCTTGTCATTATGGAAGGTAGTCTTTTGTCGAGATTTTTGTCACTCCAATGGATGGTAGCCTTGTCATTATGGAAGGTAATCTATTGTCGAGATTTTTGTTACTACAATGGATTGTAGCCTTGTCATTATGGAAGGTAGTGTGTTATCGAGATTTTTTGTACTCCATTGGATGGTAGCCTTGTCATTATGGAAGGTAGTGTGTTATCGATATTTTTGTTATTCCAATGGATGGTAGACTTGTCATTATGGAAGGTAGTCTATTGTCATGATTTTTGTTACTTTAAGGGATGGTAGCCTTGTCATTATTGAAGGTAGTATGTTGTCCATATCTTTGTTACTCTAATGGATGGTAGCTGTGTCATTATGGAAGGTAGTATGTTATCGAGATTTTTGTTACTGTAAGGGATGATAGCCTTGTCCTTAGGGAACGTAGTTTATTGTCGAGTTTTTTGTTATTCCAATGGACAGTAGCCTTGTCATTATGAAAGATAGTCTATTGTCGAGATTTTTGTTACTATAATAGATTGTAGCCTTGTCATTATGGAAGGTAGTATGTTGTCGATATTTTTGTAACTCTAATGGATGGTAGCCTTGTCATTATGGAAGGTAGTCTATTGTCGAGGTTTTTGTCACTTTAATGGATGGTAGCCTTGTCATTATAGAAGGTAGTTTGTTGTCGAGATTTTTGTTACTACAATGGATGGTAGCCTTGTTGTTATGGAAGGTAGTATGTTGTCGATATCTTTTTTACTCCAATGGAGAGTTGCCTTGTCATTATGAAAGGTAGTCTATTGTCGAGATTTTTGTTACTATAATAGATTGTAGCCTTGTCATTATGGAAGGTAGTATGTTGTCGATATCTTTCTTACTCCAATGGATTGTGGCCTAGTCATTATGGAAGGTAGTCTGTAGTCGAGATTTTTGTTATTCCAAAGGATGGTAGCCTTGTCATTATGGAAGGTAGTCTATTGTCGTGATTTTTGTTACTCCAATGGATTGTATCCTTGTCATTATGGAAGGTAGTATGTTGTCGATATCTTTGTTACTCCAATGGATGGTAGCCTTGTCATTATGGCAGGTAGTTTGTTGTCGAGATTTTTGTTACTCTAAGGGATGGTAGCTTTGTCGTTATGGAAGTTAGTTTGTTATCGATATCTTTGTTACTCTAAAGGATGGTAGCATAGTCATTATAGAAGGTAGTCTGTCTTCGAGATTTTTCTTACTCCAATGGATGGTATCCTTGTCATTATGGAAGGTAGTATGTTGTCTATATCTTTGTTACCTTAATGAATGGTAGCCTTGTCATTATGGAAGTTAGTCTGTTTCGAAATTTTTGTTACTCTAAGGGATGGTAGCCTTGTCATTATGGAAGGTAGTGTGTTGTCTATATTTTTGTTACTCCAATTGATGGTAGCCTTGTCATTATGGAAGGTAGTCTTTTGTCGAGATTTTTGTTACTCCAATGGATGGTAGCCTTGTAATTATGGAAGGTAGTCTATTGTCGAGATTTTTGTTACTACAATGGATGCTAGCCTTTTCATTATGGAAGTTACTTTGTTGTCGAGATTTTTGGTACTCTATTAGATGGTAGCCTTGTCATTATGGAAGGTAGTGTGTTGTCGATATATTTGTTATTCCAATGGATTGTAGCCTTGTCATTATGGAAGGTAATCTATTGTCATGAATTTTGTTACTCTAAGGGATGGTAGCCTTGTCATTATGGAAGGTAGTATGTTTTCAATATCATTGTTACTCCAATGGATGGTAGCCTTGTTATTATGGAAGGTAGTCTGATGTCGAGATTTTTGTTACTACAATGGATGGTAGCCTTGTCATTATGGAAGGTAGTCTTCTGTCGTTATTTTTGTTACTCCAATGGATGGTAGCCTTGTCATTATGGAAGGTAGTATGTAGTCATTATCTTTGTTACTCCAATGGATGGTAACCTTGTCATTATGGAGGGTAGTCTGTTGTCGAGATTTTCATTTCTCTCAGGGATGGTAGCCTTATCATTATGGAAGTTAGTGTGTTTTCGATATTTTTGTTATTCTAATGGATGGTAGCCTTGTCATTATGGAAGGTAGTCTACTGTCGTGATTTTTGATACTCCAATGGATGGTATCCTTGTCATTATAGAAGGTAGTATGTTGTCGATATCTTTGTTACTCCAATAGATGGTTTCCTTGTTATTATGGAAGGTATTCTGTTGTCTAGATTATTGATACTACAAGGGATTGTAGCCTTGTCATTATGGAAGGTAGTCTATTGTCGAGATTCTTGTTACTACAATGTATGGTAGCCTTGTCATTATGGAAGGTAGTCTATTGTCGAGATTTTTGTTACTACAATGATTTGTATCATTCTCGTTATGGAAGGTAGTCTGTTATCGATATCTTTGTTACTCCAAAGGATCGTAGCCTAGTCATTATGGAAGGTAGTCTGTCGTCGAGATTTTTGTTACTCCAATGGATGGTATCCTTGTCATTATGGAAGGTAGTATGTTGTCGATATCTTTGTTACTCCAATGAATGGTAGCCTTGTAATTATAGAAGGTAGCCTATTGTCGACATATTTGTTACTCTAAGGGATGGTAGCCTTGTCATTATGGAAGGTAGTGTCTTGTCAATATTTTTGTTACTCCAAAGGATGGTAGCCTTGTCATTATGGAAGGTAGTCTTTTATCGAGATTTTTGTTACTCCAATGGATGGTAGCCTTGTCATTATGGAAGGTAGTCTATTGTTGATATTTTGGTTACTACAATGGATGGTAGCCTTGTCATTATGGTAGGCAGTCAGTTGTCGAGATTTTTGGTACTCTATTGGATGGTAGCCTTGTCATTATGGAAGGTAGTGTGTTTTCGATATATTTGTTATTCCAATGGATTGTAGCCTTGTCATTATGGAAGGTAATCTATTGTCATGAATTTTGTTACTCTAAGGGATGGTAGCCTTGTCATTATGGAAGGTAGTATGTTTTCAATATCATTGTTACTCCAATGGATGGTAGCCTTGTTATTATGGAAGGTAGTCTGATGTCGAGATTTTTGTTACTGTAAGGGATGATAGCCTTGTCATTATGGAACATAGTCTATTGTCGAGATTTTTGTTACTACAATGGATTGTAGCCTTGTCGTGATGGAAGGTAGTTTGTTATCGATATCTTTGTTACTCTAGAGGATGATAGCCTAGTCATTATGGAAGGTAGTTTGTTGTGGAGATTTTTGTTTACTCCAATGGATGGTAGCCTTGTCATTATGGAAGGTAGTATGTTGTCGATATCTTTTTTACTCCAATGGATGGTAGCCTTGTCATTATGGAAGGTAGTCACTTGTCAGTATTTTTGTTACTCCAATGGATTATGGCCTAGTCATTATGGAAGGTAGTCTGTTGTTGAGATTTTTGTCACTTCAATGGATGGTAGCCTTGTCATTATGGAAGGTAGTCTATTGTCGTGATTTTTGTTACTCTAATGGATGGTAGCCTTGTCATTATGGAAGGTAGTCTATTGTCGAGGTCTTTGTTACTCCAATGGATGGTAGCCTTGTCATTATGGAAGGTAGTTTGTTGTCGAGATTTTTGTTACTCTAAGGGATGGTAGCTTTGTCATTATGGAAAGTAGTTTGTTGTCGAGATTTTTGTTTTTCCAATGGATGGTAGCCTTGTCATTATGAAAGGTAGTCTGTTGTCGAGATTTTTGTTACTATAATAGATTGTAGCCTTGTCATTATGGAAGGTAGTCTGTTGTCGTGATTTTTGTTACTCCACTGGATGATAGCCTTGTAATTATAGAAGGTAGTATGTTGTTGATATCTTTGTTACTCCAATGGATGGTAGCCTTGTCATTATGGAAGGTAGTTTATTGTCTAGATTATTTTCACTACAATGGATTGTAGCCTTGTCGTTATTGAAGGTAGTCTGTTCTCGAGATTTTTGTTACTATAATAGATTGTAGCCTTGTCATTATGGAAGGTAGTATGTTGTAGAGATTCTTGTTACTCCAATGGATGGTAGCCTTGTCATTATGGAAGGTAGTCTATTGTCGAGATTTTTGTCACTAGAATGGATGGTTTCCTTGTCATTATGGAAGGTAGTCTATTGTCTATATTTTTGTTACTACAATGGATTCTAGCCTTGTCGTTATGGAAGGTAGTCTGTTATCGATATCTTTGTTACTGCAAAGGATGGTAGCCTTGTCATTATGGAAGGTAGTTTGTCGTCGAGATTTTTGTTACTCCAATGGATGGTATCCTTGTCATTATGGAAGGTAGTATGATGTCGATATCTTTGTTACTCCAATGGATGGTAGCCTTGTCATTATGGAAGGTAGTCTTTAGTAGAGATTTTTGTTACTCCAATGGATGGTAGCCTTGTCATTATGGAAGGTAGTCTGTTGTCGATATCTTTGTTACTCCAATGGATGGTAGCCTTGTCATTATGGAAGGTAGACTTTTGTTGAGATTTTTGTTAAACCAATGGATGGTAGCCTTGTCATTATGGAAGGTAGTATGTTGTCAATATCTTTGTTACTCCAATGGATGGTAGCCTTGTCATTATGGAAGGTAGTGTGTTGTCGAGATTTTTTTTACTGTAAGGGATGATAGGCTTGTCATTATGGAACGTAATTTGTTGTAGAGATTTTTTTTTATTCCAATGGACGGTAGCCTTGTAATTATGAAAGGTAGTCTATTGTCGATATTTTTGTTACTATAATAGATTGTAGCCTTGTCATTATGGAAGGTAGTATGTTGTCGATATTTTTGTTACTCTAATGGATGGTAGCCTTGTCATTATGGAAGTTAGTCTATTGTCGAGATTTTTGACACTATAATGGATGGTAGCCTTCTCATTATGGATGGTAGTCTGTTGTAAAGATTTTTGTTACTACAATGGATTGTAGCCTTGTCGTTATGGAAGGTAGTTTGTTATCGATATCTTTGTTACTCCAAAGGATGACAGCCTAGTCATTATGGAAGGTAGTTTGTTGTGGAGATTTTTGTTTACTCCAATGGATGGTAGCCTTGTCATTATGGAAGGTAGTATGTTGTCGATATCTTTTTTACTCCAATGGATGGTAGCCTTATAATTATGGAAGGTAGTCTGTTGTCGAGATTTTTGTGATTCCAATGGATGGTAGCCTTGTCATTATGGAAGGTAGTCACTTGTCGTGATTTTTGTTACTCCAATGGATGGTAGCCTTGTCATTATGGAAGGTATTCTTTTGTCGAGATTTTTGTCACTCCAATGGATGGTAGCCTTGTCATTATGGAAGGTAGTCTATTGTCGTGATTTTTGTTACTCCAATGGATTTTATCCCTGTCATTATGGAAGGTAGTCTGTTGTCGATATCTTTATTACTCCAATGGATGGTAGCCTTGTCATTATGGCAGGTAGTCTGTTGTCGAGATTTTTGTTACTCTAAGGGATGGTAGCCTTGTCATTATGGAAAGTAGTTGGTTGTCGAGATTTTTGTTATTCCAATGGATGATAGCCTTGTCATTATGAAAGGTAGTCTATTGTCGAGATTTTTGTTACTATAATAGATTGTAGCCTTGTCATTATGGAAGGTAGTCTATTGTCGTGATTTTTGTTACTCCAATGGATAGTAGCCTTGTCATTATGGAAGGTAGACTGTTGTCGTGATTTTTGTTACTCCATTGGATTTTATCCTTGTCATTATGGAAGGTAGTATGTTGTCGATATCTTTGTTACTCCAATGGATGGTAGCCTTGTAATTATGGAAGGTAGTCTGTTGTCGAGATTTTTTTTACTCTAAGGGATGGTAGCCTTGTCATTATGGAAAGTAGTTTGTTGTCGAGATTTTTGTTATTCCAATGGATGGTAGCCTTGTCATTATGAAAGGTAGTCTATTGTCGAGATTTTTGTTACTATAATAGATTGTAGCCTTGTCATTTTGGAAGGTAGTCTGTTGTCGTAATTTTTGTTACTCCAATGGATGGTAGCCATGTCATTATAGAAGGTAGTATGTTATTAATATCTTTGTTACTCCAATGGATGGTTGCCTTGTCATTATGGAAAGTAGTCTGTTATCTAGATTATTGTTACTATAATGGATTGTAGCCTTGTCGTTATGGAAGGTATTTTGTTCTCGAGATTTTTGTTACTATAATATATTGTAGCCTTGTCATTTTGGAAGGTAGTATGTTGTAGAGATTCTTGTTACTCCAATGGATGATAGCCTTGTCATTATGGGAGGTAATCTATTGTCGAGATTTTTGTCACTCCAATGGATGGTAGCCTTGTCATTATGGAAGGTAGTCTATTGTCGTGATTTTTATTACTCCAATGGATTCTATCCTTGTCATTATGGAAGGTAGTATGTTTTCGATATCTTTGTTACTCCAATGGATGGTAGCCTTGTCATTATGGAAGGTAGTCTGTTGTCGAGATTTTCGTTAGTCTAAGGGATGGTAGCCTTGTCATTATGGAAAGTAGTTGGTTGTCGAGATTTTTGTTAATGGATGATAGCCTTGTCATTATGAAAGGTAGTCTATTGTCGAGATTGTTGTTACGATAATAGATTGTAGCCTTGTCATTATGGAAGGTAGTCTGTTGTCGTGATTTTTGTTACTCTAATGGATGGTAGCCTTGTCATTATGGAAGGTAGTCTGTTGTCGTGATTTTTGTTACTCCATTGGATTTTATCCTTGTCATTATGGAAGGTAGTATGTTGTCGATATCTTTGTTACTCCAATGGATGGTAGCCTTGTCATTATGGAAGGTAGTTTGTTGTCGAGATTTTTTTTACTCTAAGGGATGGTAGCCTTGTCATTATGGAAAGTAGTTTGTTGTCGAGATTTTTGTTATTCTAATGGATGGTAGCCTTGTCATTATGAAAGGTAGTCTATTGTCGTGATTTTTGTTACTATAATAGATTGTAGCCTTGTCATTTAGGAAGGTAGTCTGTTGTCGTGATTTTTGTTACTCCAATGGATGGTAGCCATGTCATTATAGAAGGTAGTATGTTGTCGTGATTTTTGTTACTCCATTGGATTTTATCCTTGTCATTATGGAAGGTAGTATGTTGTCGATATCTTTGTTACTCCAATGGATGGTAGCCTTGTCATTATGGAAGGTAGTTTGTTGTCGAGATTTTTTTTACTCTAAGGGATGGTAGCCTTGTCATTATGGAAAGTAGTTTGTTGTCGAGATTTTTGTTATTCTAATGGATGGTAGCCTTGTCATTATGAAAGGTAGTCTATTGTCGTGATTTTTGTTACTATAATAGATTGTAGCCTTGTCATTTAGGAAGGTAGTCTGTTGTCGTGATTTTTGTTACTCCAATGGATGGTAGCCATGTCATTATAGAAGGTAGTCTGTTGTCTAGATTATTGTTACTATAATGGATTGTAGCCTTGTCGTTATGGAAGGTAGTCTGTTCTCGAGATTTTTGTTACTATAATAGATTGTAGCCTTGTCATTATGGAAGGTAGTGTGTTGTAGAGATTATTGTTACTCCAATGGATGGTAGCCTTTACATTATGGAAGGTAGTCTATTGTCGAGATTTTTGTCACTAGAGTGGATGTTTTCCTTGTCATTATGGAAGGTAGTATTTTGTCTAGATTTTTGTTACAACAATGGATTGTAGCCTTGTCGTTATGGAAGGTAGTCTGTTATCGATATCTTTGTTACTCCAAAGGATGGTAGCCTAGTCATTATGGAAGGTATTCTGTCGTCGAGATTTTTGTTACTCCAATGGATGGTATCCTTGTCATTATGGAAGGTAGTATGATGTCGATATCTTTGTTACTCCAATGGATGGTAGCCTTGTCATTATGGAAGGTAGTATGTGGTCAATATCTTTGTTACTCCAATGGATGGTAGCCTTGTCATTATGGAAGGTAGTCTGTTGTCGAGATTTTTTTTACTGTAAGGGATGATAGGCTTGTCATTATGGAACCTAATCTGTTGTCGAGATTTTTTTTTATTCGAATGGACGGTACCCTTGTCATTATGAAATGTAGTCTATTGTCGATATTTTTGTTACTATAATAGATTGTAGCCTTGTCATTATGGAAGGTAGTATGTTGTTGAGATTTTTGTTACTCTAATGGATGGTAGCCTTGTCATTATGGAAGTTAGTCTATTGTCGAGATTTTTGTCACTATAATGGATTGTAGCCTTCTCATTATGGATGGTAGTCTGTTGTCAAGATTTTTGTTGCTACAATTGATTGTAGCCTTGTCGTTATGGAAGGTAGTTTGTTATCGATATCTTTGTTACTCCAAAGGATGATAGCCTAGTCATTATGGAAGGTAGTTTGTTGTGGAGATTTTTGTTATTCTAATGGATGGTAGCCTTGTCATTATGGAAGGTAGTATGTTGTCGATATCTTTTTTACTCCAATGGATGGTAGCCTTGTAATTATGGAAGGTAGTCTGTTGTCGAGATTTTTGTTATTCCAATGGATGGTAGCCTTGTCATTATGGAAGATTGTCTCTTGTCGTGATTTTTGTTACTCCAATGGATGGTAGCCTTGTCATTATGAAAGGTAGTCTATTGTCGAGATTTTTGTTACTACAATGGATTGTAGCCTTGTCATTATGAAAGGTAGTGTGTTGTCGAGATTTTTTGTACTCCATTGGATGGTAGCCTTGTCATTATGGAAGGTAGTGTGTTATCGATATTTTTGTTATTCCAATGGACGGTAGCCTTGTCATTATGAAAGGTAGTCTATTGTCGAGATTTTTGTTACTATAATAGATTGTATCCTTGTCATTATGGAAGGTAGTATGTTATCGATATTTTTGTTACTCTAATGGATGGTAGCCTTGGCATTATGGAAGGTAGTATGTTGTCGAGATTTTTGTTACTGTAAGGGATGATAGCCTTGTCATTAGGGAACGTAGTTTGTTGTCGATATTTTTGTTATTCCAATGGACGGTATCCTTGTCATTATGAAAGGTAGTCTATTGTCGAGATCTTTGTTACTCCAAAGGATGGTAGCCTTGTCATTATGGAAGGTAGTATGTTGTCGATATTTTTTTTACTCTAATGGATGGTAGCCTTGTAATTATGGAAGGTAGTCTATTGTCGAGATTTTTGTCACTATAATGGATGGTAGCCTTGTCATTATGGAAGGTACTCTTTTGTCGAGATTTTTGTTACTCCAATGGATGGTAGCCTTGTCATTATGGAAGGTAGTATGTTGTCAATATCTTTGTTACTCCAATGGATGGTAGCCTTGTCATTATGGAAGGTAGTCTGTTTTCGAGATTTTTTTTAATGCAAGGGATGATAGGCTTGTCATTATGGAACGTAATCTATTGTCGAGATTTTTTTTATTCCAATTGACGATATCCTTTTCATAATGAAAGGTAGTCTATTGTCGATATTTTTGTTACTATAATAGATTGTAGCCTTTTCATTATGGAAGGTAGTATGTTGTCGAGATTTTTGTTACTCTAATGGATGGTAGCCTTGTTATTATGGAAGTTAGTCTATTGTCGAGATATTTGTCACTATAATGGATGGTAGCCTTCTCATTATGGATGGTAGTCTGTTGTCAAGATTTTTGTTACTACAATGGATTGCAGCCTTGTCGTTATGGAAGGTAGTTTGTTATCGATAGCTTTGTTAGAACAAAGTTTGAATCTCTACCATAAGTTAAAGTTTTGATGATAACAAAATGCAAGAATATATAAATTGTATGATTCATGTAAGACATATATGCTACCTAAAAATTATATTGTGCTTTACAGAAACTCTGATGAGTATCAGCATAAGAATATCATCATCAGCATCAGAAGATGAAATATCAACATCAGCATCAGAGGATGTTATATCAGATACCAGAATCAGAAGATCAAAGCATGTGCTTACGCTGAAGCTTGATGAACAGATCTGAGCGTAACAATCTAAACTCTGATCAAGACAACAACAATTCATCAGCACCTAGCAGCGTCAGAATAAGCCAAATCCAGAACACGCTTAATTGGCAACGGTACTGTGCATTCAAGATACTTTATTATCAACGACATTATTCCAGACAAAGATCTGCTCAATATGGAAAGAATGTAATTGGCATTGAAACGGAATAACTGACTCCAACGTATCATTTCCAATGCTATATAAACAAGCAAGTGAGGAACGAATTGGCTAATGCTCTACAACTCTCTACACGCCTAAAGCAATTCATCTTCATCCTCATTTCCAGTTTGCTAAGGCTCTCAAATTACTTACTCTATTGTTTTAGCATTCTAGTTCTAATAAGCTTAAATTGTGTAGTATCACAGTTGTGATAAACAGTTTTGTAGAAAACATTCAAAACACTTAGATTTCATTTATCTGTAAGAAAGTATTTCCTTGAGAAACCAGTTTGTCGTTTTGACTCAAGAAGGCTTTAGCAGTTGTTAAAGCAGTTGTAATATTCAGTTGAATATAGTCGATTAAGACCGCGTTGGAGAGAGGCGAAATCACCTTGACGGGTGGACTGGAGTAGTTTGAGATCAAACGAACCAGGATAAAAATAAAGTGTTGTCTGCATTTGATTTCAAGTTTTACAATTCAACCCCCCTTCTTGTGTTTTTAACTTCTTCAATTGGCATCAGAGCGCCTGGTTCTGAGTTAAAACACTTAACCGTGTCAGTACAAGATCCAGCATCAGAAAAACACAATGGCAGGAACATATCAACACAGCAGCAATGAAAACAATCAATATAGAGACAGATTCAGCGGCAAACCTCCAGTCTTTGATGGAGATAATTTTGATTACTAGAAAGACAGAATCGAAAGCTTCTTTCTGGCACATGATGTTGATATGTGGGACATGGTTACAGATGGTTACACGCACCCAGTGAATGCAAGTGGTCAAAAGATTGACAGGAAAGTAATGTCTGATCAACAAAAGCGTGACTTCAAAAATCACCACAAGGCCATAACCATTCTTCTCAGCGCCATCTCTTACGCTGAATATGAAAAGATATCTAACAGAGACACAACAAAGAACATGTTTGACTCACTCAGAATGACGCATGAAGGCAACATTCAGGTCAAAGAAACTAAATCTCTTGCGCTCATTCAGAAGTATGAGGCATTCAAAATGGAAGAAAGTGAATCCATTGAAACAATGTTCTCAAGATTCCAAATTCTGGTGGCTGGTCTCAAGGTTCTGGACAAAGGATACTCTACTGCTGATCATGTCAAGAAGATCATCAGAAGCTTGCCAAAACAGTGGAGGCCAATGGTTACAGCGCTGAAGCTAGCTAAAGATCTCAACAAAATTTCTCTGGAGGAACTCATCAGCTCCCTCAGAAGTAACGAGATAGAGCTAGAAGCTGATGAACCTCAAAAGCAAGGTAAGCCTATAGCATTAAAATCTAATAGAAAATCTGAATCTAATGTTTTGCAGGCAGTTGAAGAAACATCTGATGGGTCCTCATCAGAAGAAGACGAACTTTCCCTCCTCTCCAGAAGAGTGAACCAACTATGGAAGCAGAGGCAAAGGAAGTTCAGGAATCCCAGAAGATCTGATCAGAATGAGTCCTCTTCCAGATACAGAAGGTCAGACTCTTCCTCTGGATACAGAAGATCTGAAGGCTCTTCAGGAAGCAGAAAGTCAAACACCAAGGATATCACTTGCTATGAATGCAACGAGCAAGGACACTATAAGAGTGACTGTCCAAATCATCAGAGGGAAAAGCCCAAAAAGAAGTTTGGAAGAGAAAAGAAGAAAAGTCTCATGGATACATGGGATGACTCTGACTCGTCTGAAGCTGAATCAGAATCAGATGATGAGAGAGCAAACATAGCTCTCATGGCCAACATATCAGAAGATAGTGAAGCTTCTAAATCAGACTCATAATCAGACACCGAAGATGTATTTCCTGAATTTGCAATTAATTTTACTAAGGCTGAACTTTCTGAAAGCCTTAACGAAATTCTGGAAAGGTACCAGCAGATCATAGTTAAATTCAGAAACCTGAAAAGGAATCTTGATTCTGACTCTGACAAAACTGAGAGTCTCAAATTGGAAAACACTGAGTTGAAAAATTAAATTTCAAAATTAGAAAATGTTTTACAAAACTCTCAGAAGGAAACAATTTCTGAAACTCCCAGCAGCGCTGATGAGATCATCAAGGAGTATGATCATAGCTTTCAGAAGTTCCTTGCTAAAAGCATTGATAGAAGCAAAATGGCTTCGATGATCTATGGAGTTAGCAGAAACGGTAGAAAAGGAATAGGATACCAAGGTAAGGTACCTACACCAAAGAATGCCATGGATTTAATTATTAAATGCACTCCTCTGAATTCACACTTTGTGTATGGTCTCACACACGACATTAAATATACTAGTAGTATTTATTCTGTGAAACCAAAATTCAACCAGAGTTTTGGTAAATCTAACAAATCAGGACCCACGAAAATATGGGTACCTAAGGATAAAATAATACATGTTGCAGATATCTTTAGCAGCAAATCAGAAACACCAGTCATGGTACCTGGACTCTGGCTGCTCACGACACATGACGGGAAGAAGGCATATGTTCCAAAGCCTGGAACTGAAGCCTGGAGGCCACGTAGGCTTTGGAGGCAATCAGAGGGGAAAGATCACTGGCTCTGGAACAGTAGGTAATGGAAATCTTCCCTCTATAAACAATGTTCTGTTAGTAGATAGATTAATGCATAATCTGTTATCCATAATTCAATTAAGTGATAACGGTTATGATATAATATTTAATCAAAAATCATGTAAAGCTGTTAGTCAGAAAGATGGGACTATCCTATTTAATGGAAAGAGGAAAAACAACATTTATAAAATCAAACTTTCTGAACTGAAAAGTCAGAATGTAAAGTTTCTTCTGTCTGTTAACAACGAGCAATGGATCTGGCATAGAATATTGGGGCATGTTAGTATGAGAAGAATATCTCAGATTAACAAACTCAATCTGGTCAGAGGAATTCCTAATCTGAAGTTCAATTCAGATGCTCTGTGTGAAGCATGTCAGAAAGGCAAGTTTGCAAAACCTTCTTTCAAATCTAAAAATGTTGTTTCTACCTCTAAGCCATTAGAACTTCTGCATATTGACTTATTTGGACCAGTTAAAACTGCTTCAGTCAGTGGCAAGAAGTATGGGTTAGTAATC
Source organism: Vicia faba (assembly GCA_948472305.1). NCBI lineage: Eukaryota > Viridiplantae > Streptophyta > Magnoliopsida > Fabales > Fabaceae > Vicia > Vicia faba. Next base: position 536,033,524 of record OX451741.1, read on the forward strand.
ATAGATGACTATAGCAGATGGACATGGGTAAAGTTCTTAAGACACAAGGACTAGTCACACTCTATGTTTGTCACCTTCTGTAACCAAGTTCAGAATGAAAAGGATCTTAGAATCGTTAAAGTCAGAAGTGATCATGGTGGAGAGTTTGAAAACAAATATTTTGAGTCATTCTTTAATGACAAAGGCATTCTGCATGATTTCTCTTGTCCTAGAACTCCCCAGCAAAATGGAGTTGTAGAACGAAAGAACAGAACATTACAAGAAATGGCCAGAACCATGATCAATGAGACAATCGTTGCTAAGATCTTCTGGGCAGAGGCAATAAACACAGCGTGCTACATTCAGAATAGAATCTCCATAAGACCTATTCTGGAAAAGACTCCATATGAATTGTTGAAGAACAGAAAGCCCAACATTTCATATTTTCATCCATTTGGATGTATTTGTTTTATGTTAAATACAAAAAATTATTTGAACAAGTTTGACTCTAAAGCACAAAAGTGTATTATGTTAGGATACTCTGAACGCTCAAGAGGGTACAGAGTATACAATACAGAAACACGGATTGTGGAAGAATCAATCAGTGTTCACTTTGATGATAAGCTTGACTTTGAAAAGTCAAAGCAGAATGAAGTCTTTGCAGGTATGGAAGTAGAATTCACAGGTTCTGAAGACAAGTCATCAGAAGCTCTCAACAAAGACACTCCTTGAACATCAGTAAGGAGCACTGCAAGCAATCCAGCAACAGCTGCTGATCAACCTCAGAAAACACTACCCAGAAGCAGCACGGATCATCCAGAAGAAACAATCTTAGGAAGAAAGGAAGATCCAAACAGAACAAGAGCCAGCTTCAGAAACTCTGAAGAATCCCTCATGGGACTTGTTTCTCTGATTTAACCTTCCTCAATTGATGAAGCACTTCTGGACAACGACTGGATTCTAGCAATGCAAGAAGAGCTGAATCAATTCACCAGAAATGACGTATGGGATCTTGTTCCCAGACCAAAAGGATTCAACGTCATTGGAACAAAATGGGTGTTTAGAAACAAGCTGAACGAATAAGGTGAAGTTATCAGAAACAAAGCACGACTGGTAGCACAAGGTTATAGTCAGCAAGAGGGGATAGACTATACAGAAACCTTTGCCCCAGTCGCCAGGTTAGAATCTATCAGACTTTTAATTTCGTTTGCTGTTAATAAAGGCATCACTCTGTATCAGATGGATGTCAAGAGTGCTTTCTTAAATGGATATATAGAAGAAGAGGTTTATGTGCACCAACCCCCTGGTTTTGAAAGTACAAAAAATCCAGAATATGTTTTCAAACTAAAGAAGTCACTATATGGTCTGAAACAAGCTCCCAGAGCTTGGTATGAAAGACTAAGTAACTTTCTGTTAGAAAAAGAATTCACCAGAGGGAAGGTGGACACTACCTTATTCTGTAAGTCAGTTAAGAATGACATCTTAGTTTGTCAAATTTATGTTGACGATATTATTTTTGGATCTACTAATCCTTCTCTTGGAAGAAAATTTGCTAAGTGTATGCAGGAAGATTTTGAGATGAGCCTCATGGGAGAACTGAAATTCTTTCTGGGAATTCAGATCAATCAAAATCCAGAGGGAACTTACATTCATCAGAGCAAATATGTCAGAGAACTTCTGAAGAAATTTGATCTCTCAGAATGTAACTCATCAAAGATTCCAATGCATCCCACGTGCATTCAGGAAAGAGAAGAGGTAAGCAAAAAGGTAGAACAGAAGGTCTACAGAGGTATGATTGGTTCTCTTCTTTATCTGACGGCTTCAAGGCCTGATATTTTATTCAGCGTATGTATTTGTGCAAGATTCCAATCAGATCCTAGAGAATCTCACTTAACAGCTGTTAAGCGAATTTTCAAGTATCTGAAAGGTACTACTAATCTGGGTTTATTTTATAGAAAATCTAGTGATTACAGCTTAGTAGGTTACTGCGATGCTGACTTTGCTGGAGACAGAGTAGAGCGTAAAAGTACTTCTGGAAGCTGCCAGTTTATGGGAGAAAATATGATCTCTTGGTCCAGCAAAAGGCAATCCACAATTGCACTATCAACAGCAGAAGTTGAGTACATAGCAGCAGCAGGATGCAACACACAAATGCTCTGGATGAAAAGTCAGCTTGAAGACTTCCAGATTTTTGAGAGTAACATCCCTATACTCTGACAATACTTCTGCCATTTGCTTAAGTAAAAATCCAATTTTGCATTCTAGGGCTAAGCATATAGAAATAAAACACCATTTCATTAGGGACTATATTCAGAAAGGAATTTTGAACTTAAAATTTATTGATACAGACCATCAATGGGCTGATATCTTCACTAAACCACTTTCTGAAGATAGGTTCAACTTCATTCTGAAACATCTCAGCATGAAGCTCTGCCTAGAGTGAAAATGTTTTAATTTTATATATTAACCTCCAGAATGTCTTTTATTTTACTGTGAACTTCTGATCAATCTTATTTCAGAAAGTTAGACATGCAGATTGTATCAGAGTCTATCCATAAAGATATGAGCGTCTCATTTCAAGGATAGATGTGTTGTTCACCAAATCAAACAAGTGTCATCCAGTCATCAGCCAATCTCTGAAGCAGAACACGCGTGCACGCTTCTGAGAAGGCAAAGCGGTGATTGGATGCATTGAGACACATGTCACTGGTAATCGTTCCAAATATCTTTCTCAAATCCCCCAAAATCAGCCAATATTAAATGCGCATAATCATGAGTTAATTCTCTCTCTTAAAAACGTTTATGTTTTCAAAACACTTTTTGAAACTTATTTAAACACCATCACTACATTCAGTCATCTTTTACCGTCTCTTGCAATCATCTAAATATTTTCTGCATTCTTACTTGTGTGTTCATCTTTTTCCAAAGAAACCCTTTTTCAAGTTTTTTTCTATAAGAAACCCTAGTGTGAACATGGCAACTTCTAGCACTGTTTCTGCAGGTTCCCAGCAAGAGGCTTCATCTGAAAAATTTCAGATTCTGTTCAGAATGCTCCTTACTCCGGTGAAGAACCTGGAAGTTCTGTCTGAACTGATCGTTGAGTTCAACAATCTGAAAGAAAATGGCTTCGATTTGACTGAAGAAATTAGGGCACAAGGATGGGAGAGGTATTTTGATAGGCTGGTGGGTCCAACGTTCCCAATCCTGGTTAAAGAGTTCTGGATTCATGCGTCTGCCTCAACTCATCAGGTGACTTCATATATCATGGTAAAGAAGATAGTGATTACTGAGGATCACATTGCTAGGCTGATTGGATACAACGGTGGTGGCATCCGCTGTATTGACATGGCAGAAAGAGTTGGAAACACTGGCATAGTTGCTAGCGAGATTTTCACGCATGGGGTTCCATCCAGCAAGATCAGAGATTTGATGGATCAGCACAGAATCTGGGTAAAGATCATCTTGGGCGCCTTCAACCACAGGAAGCCCACAAGCTCTCCTGACTACATCAACATAGATCAGCAATTTCTGCTCTATTTTATTACAAAGAAGACCAAGATCAACCTTGCTCATCTTCTGTTAAATCATATGAAGACCAGCGTCAAGGAGAAGAGAGAAGAAGAAAAGACTAAAAGGGATTGGATACCCTTCGGAAGATTAATATTAGATATTCTAACTGAGAATAGGCTGATAGAACACCTGACAGAGGCACATGAAATAAGCTCTCTGGAACCAGCTGTTGGCAAGCAGCTGAATGCCAAGATTCTGAAGAAGATGAAACTGATAGAGAATATCAGAAAGGAGCCCAGCGTCACTCCTCTTGCTGACATCACCAGCAGAAGAGTCCCTCTGAGCGACTTTCCCATATTCTCTGAGATTGACTCTAAACCAGTCATCGTTCTTAGATACTTGGATGCGTGTTAAGCTGATGGCACAGATCCTGATCTGAACATCAAAGATCTGCACCAGCAAGCACCAGAGGTTACTTTGAAGATGACGAAGAAGAGAAAGGCTGCTTCAGAAGGACCATCCCAGCAGACCCCAAAGAAGAGAGGTAATCTATATGCTATTAATGTTTTAAATTCATCTGTTGTTCCAACATTGATTCCAACCCCAGCTTCATATGAACTCCCAATTCCCATACCAACCATTGATGATACCGAACTAGAGTTTGACCCTTCTGAGTCACTAACTCTCAGGAGATCCCGCACCAAACCTCAAAATCCAAAACCCACAACATTAACAGAATCAGAACTTGATAAAGTTCTTTCTGAAATTGATCAACATTCTTCCGCTCCCCTCTCAGAAAATCCAAACACTCAACCAGAAACTACCCATTCACCTCAACCAGAATATACACTCTCACCAATACCAGAAAATCCATAATCACCAGAACCAGAAACTACTCCACCTGCCTCTCCACAACCAGAACTTAATCCACCTCACCTTAACACTCTGAGTCTCAACACTCTGAGGCTCAAACCCCTGAACCTCAATCACCTCAATCCTCTAAACCACAACCCTTGGCAATTCAACTGCCATGTGGTAAAACTGTAAACATACCGCAACTACCATCCTCACCAGAAACCACTCCACCTAACACTCCACACAGTCCAATAATCATTTTTGACTCTCCTACTCCCTCACCCAAACAAAATCCAAATGAGCACATTAAGACCTTCATTGATCTAACAGTCCTTGACCGTCTTGCTGCTCTTAAATATAAAACCTCCATTCCCAAACCTAAACATCTAGATGTTGGTTCTAGCATCTTGAATTTTGAAACAGGCATGCAGAATTGGATTGCTTCTCTAAAGCAGGCGTGTCCTGGAATGATTGATCCTGCTGCTTCAGACCAACTCTGGACACAATTCAGAAAGTGGGTACGCGCTGAAGCCTTCAAGCTGCAAGACATAAACTATGAACAGGCTCAACAGAACTTCAGCAATTTGCTGAAAGAAGTTGAAGGTCCAGTCATGAGTAAGCTGCTGAAGGAGGAAGTGCTTCTTCTGGACAGTGAGCCATGGTCTGAAAAGCGTCCTGCTTCAACTGTTCAACCAGCAGAAAATTAAACGATTCCAGCTGAAGACTTTAGTCAAGCAGAAGATGTTGCAGAAAGCTCTCTGAAGCATCCTGATTCTGACGTCTCTCAAGCTGCTTTGGACAGGTAGACTCTTGAAGAGCTGAAGCAAAATGATATTCGTCTGCAGAAAAGAATGGATGAGAATGATAAACGTATGAAGGAAAGGATGGATGTGCAAGATAGTAAGATTTATACAGTAGTCAGCATGGTGCATCAACAGAAGGAAACCGCTGATCAGATTAAGAACATGCTAAAAGGTCTGTTCAAACGCCTTCCACCCCAACCTTAGATTTTGTTTTTCAATGTTTTTCATTGTTTTCTTTCCATGTTTTCTGTACTATCTTCTAAGCTTTGAATTAAATATAACAGTTTTTCTGCACTGATCATTTTAACTTCAATTACTTGCACTTTTTGATTGCTGACAAAAATGGGGAGAAAAAGAATGATATTTTTCAATAACGGATTACTGAGACAAAAGTCCCAAACATTCTAACACTCTGATATACTTGAATGTTTCCTTGTTCTGCATAAGCTTACAGGTACAAGAAGTTAATTATCTCGGATACACTGAAGATCTGCTCGAGTAAAAGAAAGATTTGATGCTCAAAGAAAGTTCAAGAAAGATATGATGCTGAAGGACTCATGGAATTAAAAGGGAAGTAATAAACTCAGGGGGAGTTTTTTTCTTCTTTATCTTCTTAAGCTCTGATACCTTTTTATTCCTCCTTATCTTTGATACCTACATGTCTATCTCTAATACAATTTATTATTTGGTTATCTCTGATACTTTTCTCGTTAATTTTCAATTGAAAAAATCTAGTTTTTGTCATAATAAAAAAGGGGGAGATTGTTAGAACAATGTTTGAATCTCTACCCTAAGTTAAAGTTTTGATGATAACAAAATACAAGAATATATAAATTGTATGATTCATGTAAGACATATATGCTACCTAAAAATTATATTGTGCTTTACAGAAACTCTGATGAGTATCAGCATAAGAATATCATCATCAGCATCAGAAGATGAAATATCAACATCACCATCAGAGGATGTTATATCAGATACCAGAATTAGAAGATCAAATCATGTGCTTACACTGAAGCTTGATGAACAGATCTGCGTGGAACAATCTAAACTCTGATCAAGAAAACAACAATTGATCAGCACCTAGCAGCGTCAGAATAAGCCAAAGCCAGAACACGCTTAATTGGCAACGGTACTGTGCATTCAAGATACTTTATTATCAACAACATTATTCCAGACAAAGATCTGCTCAATATGGAAAGAATGTAATTGACATTGAAACGGAATAACTGACTCCAACGTATCATTTCCAATGCTATATATACAAGCAAGTGAGGAATTAATTTGCTAATGCTCTACAACTCTCTACACGCCTAAAGCAATTCATCTTCATCCTCATTTCCAGTTTGCTAAAGCTCTCAAATTACTTACTCTATTGTTTTATCATTCTAGTTCTCATAAGCATAAATTGTGTAGTATCACAGTTGTGATAAACAATTTTGTAGAAAACATTCAACACACTTAGATTTAATTTATCTGTAAGAAAGTATTTCCTTGAGAAACCGGTTTGTGGTTTTGACTCAAGAAGGCATTAGCAGTTGTTAAAGCAGTTGTAAAATTCAGTTGAATATAGTGGATTAAGACCTCGTTGGAGAGAGGCGAAATCACCTTGATGGGTGGACTGGAGTAGTTTGAGATCAAACGAACCAGGATAAAAATAAAGTGTTGTCTGCATTTGATTTCAAGTTTTACAATTCAACCCCCTTCTTGTGTTTTTCACTTCTTCAATCTTTGTTACTCCAATGGATGATAGCCTAGACATTATGGAAGGTAGTTTGTTGTGGAGATTTTTGTTACTCCAATGGATGGTAGCCTTGTCATTATGGAAGGTAGTATGTTGTCGATATCTTTTTTACTCCAATGGATGGTTTCCTTGTAATTATGGAAGGTAGTCTGTTGTCGAGATTTTTGTTATTCTAATGGATGGTAGCCTTGTCATTATGGAAGGTTGTCTCTTGTCGTGATTTTTTTTACTCCAATGGATGGTAGCCTTGTCATTATGTAAGGTAGTCTATTGTCGAGATTTTTGTTACTACAATGGATTGTAGCCTTGTCATTATGGAAGGTAGTGTGTTGTCGAGATTTTTTGTACTCCATTGGATGGTAGCCTTGTCATTATGGAACGTAATCTGCTATCGATATTTTTGTTATTCCAATGGATGGTAGACTTGTCATTATGGAAGGTAGTCTATTTTCATGATTTTTGTTACTCTAAGGGATGGTAGCCTTGTCATTATGGAAGGTAGTATGTTATCAATATCTTTGTTACTCCAATGGTTGGTAGCTGTGTCATTATGGAAGGTAGTATGTTGTCGAGATTTTTGTTACTGTAAGGGATGATAGCCTTGTAATTAGGGAACGTAGTTTGTTGTCGAGATTTTTGTTATTCCAATGGACGGTAGCCTAGTCATTATGAAAGGTAGTCTATTGTCGAGATTTTGGTTACTATAATAGATTGTAGCCTTGTCATTATGGAAGGTAGTATGTTGTAGAGATTCTTGTTACTCCAATGGATGGTAGCCTTGTCATTATGGAAGGTAGTCTATTGTCGAGATTTTTGTCACTAGAATGGATGGTTTCCTTGTCATTATGGAAGGTAGTCTATTGTCTATATTTTTGTTACTACAATGGATTCTAGCCTTGTCGTTATGGAAGGTAGTCTATTATCGATATCTTTGTTACTCCAAAGGATGGTAGCCTAGTCATTATGGAAGGTAGTCTGTTATCGAGATTTTTCTTACTCCAATGGATGGTAGCCTAGTCATTATGGAAGGTAGTATGTTGTCGATATCTTTTTTACTCCAATGGATGGTTGCCTTGTCATTATGAAAGGTAGTCTATTGCCGAAATTTTTGTTACTATAATAGATTGTAGCCTTGTCATTATGGAAGGTAGTATGTTGTCGATATCTTTCTTACTCCAATGGATGGTGGCCTAGTCATTATGGAAGGTAGTCTATTGTCGAGATTTTTGTCACTATAATGGATGGTAGCCTTGTCATTATGGAAGGTAGTCTGTTGTCGAGATTTTTGTTACTACAATGGATTGTAGCCTTCTTGTTATGGAAGGTAGTCTGTTGTCGAGATTTTTGTTATTCCAATGGATGGTAGCCTTGTCATTCTTAAAGGTAGTCTATTGTCGTGATTTTTGTTACTCTAATGGATTGTATCCTTGTCATTATGGAAGGTAGTATGTTGTAGATATCTTTGTTACTCTAATGGATGGTAGCCTTGTCATTATGGCAGGTAGTCTGTTGTTGAGATTTTTGTTATTCCAATGGATGGTAGCCTTGTCATTATGGAAAGTAGTTTGTTGTCGAGATTTTCGTTATTCCAATGGATGGTAGCCTTTTCATTATGAAAGGTAGTCTATTGTCGAGATTTTTGTTACTATAATAGATTGCAGCCTTGTCATTATGGAAAGTAGTCTGTTGTCGTGATTTTTGTTACTCCAATGGATGGTAGCCTTGTAATTATAGAAGTTAGTATGTTCTTGATATCTTTGTTACTCTAATGGATGGTAGCCTTGTCATTATGGAAGGTAGTCTGTTGTCTAGATTATTGTTACTACAATGGATTGTAGCCTTGTCGTTATGGAAGGTAGTCTGTTCTCGAGATTTTTGTTACTATAATAGATTGTAGCCTTGTCATTATGGAAGGTAGTATGTTGTAGAGATTCTTGTTACTCCAATGGATGGTAGCCTTATCATTATGGAAGGTAGTCTATTGTCGAGATTTTTGTCACTAGAATGGATGGTTTCCTTGTCATTATGGAAGGTAGTCTAGCTATATTTTTGTTACTACAATGGATTGTAGCCTTGTCGTTATAGAAGATAGTCTATTATCGATATCTTTGTTACTCCAAAGGATGGTAGCCTAGTAATTATGGAAGGTAGTCTGTCGTCGAGATTTTTGTTACTCCAATGGATGGTATCCTTGTCATTATGGAAGGTAGTATGATGTCGATATCTTTGTTACTCCAATGGATGGTAGCCTTGTCATTATGGAAGGTAGTCTTTTGTCGAGATTTTTGTTACTCCAATGGATGGTAGCCTTGTCATTATGAAAGGTAGTCTGTTGTCGAGATTTTTGTTACTACAATGGATGGTAGCCTTGTCATTATGGAAGGTAGTCTGTTGTCGAGATTTTTTGTACTCCATTGGATGGTAGCCTTGTCATTATGGAAGGTAGTATGTTGTCAATATCTTTGTTACTCCAAAGGATGGTAACCTTGTCATTATGGAAGGTAGTCTATTGTCGAGATTTTTTTTACTGTAAGGGATGGTAGGCCTGTCATTATGGAACGTAATCTGTTGTCGAGATTTTTTTTATTCCAATGGACGGTAGCCTTGTCATTATTAAAGGTAGTCTATTGTTGATATTTTTGTTACTATAATAGATTGTAGCCTTGTCATTATGGAAGGTAGTATGTTGTCGATATTTTTGTTACTCTAATGGATGGTAGCCTTGTCATTATAGAAGTTAGTATATTGTCGAGATTTTTGTCACTATAATGGATGGTAGCCTTCTCATTATGGATGGTAGTCTGTTGTCATGATTTTTGTTACTACAATGGATTGTAGCCTTGTCGTTATGGAAGGTAGTTTGTTATAGATATCTTTGTTACTCCAAAGGATGATAGCCTAGTCATTATGGAAGGTAGTTTGTTGTGGAGATTATTGTTTACTCCAATGGATGGTAGCCTTGTCATTATGAAAGGTAGTATGTTATCGATATCTTTTTTACTCCAATGGATGGTAGCGTTGTAATTATGGAAGGTAGTCTATTGTCGAGATTTTTGTTATTCCAATGGACGGTAGCCTTGTCATTATGGAAGGTAGTCACTTGTCATGATTTTTGTTACTCCAATGGATGGTAGCCTTGTCATTATGGAAGGTAGTCTTTTGTCGAGATTTTTGTCACTCCAATGGATGGTAGCCTTGTCATTATGGAAGGTAGTCTATTGTCGTGATTTTTGTTACTCCAATGGATTATATCCTTGTCATTATGGAAGGTAGTATGTTATCGATATCTTTGTTACTCCAATGGATGGTAGCATTATCATTATGGAAGGTAGTCTGTTGTCTATATTATTGTTACTACAATGGATTGTAGCCTTGCGTTATGGAAGGTAGTCTGTTCTCGAGATTTTTGTTACTATAATAGATTGTAGCCTTGTCATTATGGAAGGTAGTACGTTGTAGAGATTCTTGTTACTCCAATGGATGGTAGCCTTGTCATTATGGAAGGTAGTCTATTGTCGATATTTTTGTCACTAGAATGGATGGTTTCCTTGTCATTATGGAAGGTAGTCTATTGTCTATATTTTTGTTACTACAATTTATTGTAGCCTTGTCGTTATGGAAAGTAGTCTGTTATCGATATCTTTGTTAGTCCAAAGGATGATTGCCTAGTCATTATGGAAGGTAGTCTGTCGTCGAGATTTTTGTTACTCCAATGGATGGTATCCTCGTCATTATGGAAGGTATTATGATGTCGATATCTTTTTTACTCCAATGGATGGTAGCCTTGTCATTATGGAAGGTAGTCTTTTGTCGAGATTTTTGTTACTCCAATGGATGGTAGCCTTGTCATTATGGAAGGTAGTCTGTTGTCGAGATTTTTGTTACTATAATGGATGGTAGCCTTGTCATTATGGAAGGTAGTCTGTTGTCGAGATTTTTTGTACTCCATTGGATGGTAGCCTTGTCATTATGGAAGGTAGTATGTTGTCAATATCTTTGTTACTCCAAAGGATGGTAACCTTGTCATTATGGAAGGTAGTCTATTGTCGAGATTTTTTTTACTGTAAGGGATGATAGGCCTGTCATTATGGAACGTAATCTGTTGTCGAGATTTTTTTTATTCCAATGGACGGTAGCCTTGTCATTATTAAAGGTAGTCTATTGTTGATATTTTTGTTACTATAATAGATTGTAGCCTTGTCATTATGGAAGGTAGTATGTTGTCGATATTTTTGTTACTCTAATGGATGGTAGCCTTGTCATTATAGAAGTTAGTATATTGTCGAGATTTTTGTCACTATAATGGATGGTAGCCTTCTCATTATGGATGGTAGTCTGTTGTCATGATTTTTGTTACTACAATGGATTGTAGCCTTGTCGTTATGGAAGGTAGTTTGTTATAGATATCTTTGTTACTCCAAAGGATGATAGCCTAGTCATTATGGAAGGTAGTTTGTTGTGGAGATTATTGTTTACTCCAATGGATGGTAGCCTTGTCATTATGAAAGGTAGTATGTTATCGATATCTTTTTTACTCCAATGGATGGTAGCGTTGTAATTATGGAAGGTAGTCTATTGTCGAGATTTTTGTTATTCCAATGGACGGTAGCCTTGTCATTATGGAAGGTAGTCACTTGTCATGATTTTTGTTACTCCAATGGATGGTAGCCTTGTCATTATGGAAGGTAGTCTTTTGTCGAGATTTTTGTCACTCCAATGGATGGTAGCCTTGTCATTATGGAAGGTAGTCTATTGTCGTGATTTTTGTTACTCCAATGGATTATATCCTTGTCATTATGGAAGGTAGTATGTTATTGATATCTTTGTTACTCCAATGGATGGTAGCCTTATCATTATGGAAGGTAGTCTGTTGTCTATATTATTGTTACTACAATGGATTGTAGCCTTGCGTTATGGAAGGTAGTCTGTTCTCGAGATTTTTGTTACTATAATAGATTGTAGCCTTGTCATTATGGAAGGTAGTATGTTGTAGAGATTCTTGTTACTCCAATGGATGGTAGCCTTGTCATTATGGAAGGTAGTCTATTGTCGATATTTTTGTCACTAGAATGGATGGTTTCCTTGTCATTATGGAAGGTAGTCTATTGTCTATATTTTTGTTACTACAATGGATTGTAGCCTTGTCGTTATGGAAGGTAGTCTATTATCGATATCTTTGTTACTCCAAAGGATGGTAGCCTAGTCATTATGGAAGGTAGTCTGTCGTCGAGATTTTTGTTACTCCAATGGATGGTATCCTCGTCATTATGGAAGGTATTATGATGTCGATATCTTTTTTACTCCAATGGATGGTAGCCTTGTCATTATGGAAGGTAGTCTGTTGTCGAGATTTTTGTTACTACAATGGATGGTAGCCTTGTCATTATGGAAGGTAGTCTGTTGTCAAGATTTTTGGTACTCCATTGGATGGTAGCCTTGTCATTATGGAAGGTAGTATGTTGTCAATATCTTTGTTACTCCAATGGATGGTAGCCTTGTAATTATGGAAGGTAGTCTGTTGTCGAGATTTTTTTTACTGTAAGGGATGATAGGCTTGTCATTATGGAACGTAATCTGCTATCGAGATTTTTTTTATTCCAATGGACGGTAGCCTTGTCATTATGAAAGGTAGTCTATTGTCGATATTTTTGTTACTATAATAGATTGTAGCCTTGTCATTATGAAAGGTAGTATGTTGTCGATATCTTTCTTACTCCAATGGATGGTGGCCTAGTCATTATGGAAGGTAGTCTATTGTCGAGATTTTTGTCACTATAATGGATGGTAGCCTTGTCATTATGGAAGGTAGTATGTTGTCGAGATTTTTGTTACTACAATGGATTGTAGCCTTCTTGTTATGGAAGGTAGTCTGTTGTCGAAATTTTTGTTATTCCAATGGATGGTAGCCTTGTCATTCTTAAAGGTAGTCTATTGTCGTGATTTTTGTTACTCTAATGGATTGTATCCTTGTCATTATGGAAGGTAGTATGTTGTAGATATCTTTGTTACTCTAATGGATGGTAGCCTTGTCATTATGGCAGGTAGTCTGTTGTTGAGATTTTTGTTACTCTAAGGGATGGTAGCCTTGTCATTATGGAAAGTAGTTTGTTGTCGAGATTTTCGTTATTCCAATGGATGGTAGCCTTTTCATTATGAAAGGTAGTCTATTGTCGAGATTTTTGTTACTATAATAGATTGTAGCCTTGTCATTATGGAACGTAGTCTGTTGTCGTGATTTTTTTTACTCCAATGGATGGTAGCCTTGTAATTATAGAAGGTAGTATGTTCTTGATATCTTTGTTACTCTAATGGATGGTAGCCTTGTCATTATGGAAGGTAGTCTGTTGTCTAGATTATTGTTACTACAATTGATTGTAGCCTTGTCGTTATGGAAGGTAGTCTGTTCTCGAGATTTTTTTACTATAATAGATTGTAGCCTTGTCATTATGGAAGGTAGTATGTTGTAGAGATTCTTGTTACTCCAATGGATGGTAGCCTTGTCATTATGGAAGGTAGTCTATTGTCGAGATTTTTGTCACTAGAATGGATGGTTTCCTTGTCATTATGGAAGATAGTCTGGCTATATTTTTGTTACTACAATGGATTGTAGCCTTGTCGTTATAGAAGGTAGTCTGTTATCGATATCTTTGTTACTCCAAAGGATGTTAGCCTAGTAATTATGGAAGGTAGTCTGTCGTCGAGATTTTTGTTACTCCAATGGATGGTATCCTTGTCATTATGGAAGGTAGTATGATGTCGATATCTTTGTTACTCCAATGGATGGTAGCCTTGTCATTATGGAAGGTAGTCTTTTGTTGAGATTTTTGTTACTCCAATGGATGGTAGCCTTGTCATTATGAAAGGTAGTCTGTTGTTGAGATTTTTGTTACTACAATGGATGGTAGCCTTGTCATTATGGAAGGTAGTCTGTTGTCGAGATTTTTTGTACTCCATTGGATGGTAGCCTTGTCATTATGGAAGGTAGTATGTTGTCAATATCTTTGTTACTCCAATGGATAGTAACCTTGTCATTATGGAAGGTAGTCCGTTGTCGAGATTTTTTTTACTGTAAGGGATGATAGGCCTGTCATTATGGAACGTAATCTGTTGTCGAGATTTTTTTTATTCCAATGGACGGTAGCCTTGTCATTATTAAAGGTAGTCTATTGTTGATATTTTTGTTACTATAATAGATTGTAGCCTTGTCATTATGGAAGGTAGTATGTTGTCGATATTTTTGTTACTCTAATGGATGGTAGCCTTGTCATTATAGAAGTTAGTATATTGTCGAGATTTTTGTCACTATAATGGATGGTAGCCTTCTCATTATGGATGGTAGTCTGTTGTCATGATTTTTGTTACTACAATGGATTGTAGCCTTGTTGTTATGGAAGGTAGTTTGTTATCGATATCTTTGTTACTCCAAAGGATGATAGCCTAGTCATTATGGAAGGTAGTTTGTTGTGGAGATTTTTGTTTACTCCAATGGATGGTAGCCTTGTCATTATGAAAGGTAGTATGTTATCGATATCTTTTTTACTCCAATGGATGGTAGCGTTGTAATTATGGAAGGTAGTCTGTTGTCGAGATTTTTGTTATTCCAATGGATGGTAGCCTTGTCATTATGGAAGGTAGTCACTTGTCATGATTTTTGTTACTCCAATGGATGGTAGCCTTGTCATTATGGAAGGTAGTCTTTTGTCGAGATTTTTGTCACTCCAATGGATGGTAGCCTTGTCATTATGGAAGGTAGTCTATTGTCGTGATTTTTGTTACTCCAATGGATTGTATCCTTGTCATTATGGAAGGTAGTATGTTGTCGATATCTTTGTTACTCCAATGGATGGTAGCATTATCATTATGGAAGGTAGTCTGTTGTCTATATTATTGTTACTACAATGGATTGTAGCCTTGCGTTATGGAAGGTAGTCTGTTCTCGAGATTTTTGTTACTATAATAGATTGTAGCCTTGTCATTATGGAAGGTAGTATGTTGTAGAGATTCTTGTTACTCCAATGGATGGTAGCCTTGTCATTATGGAAGGTAGTCTATTGTCGATATTTTTGTCACTAGAATGGATGGTTTCCTTGTCATTATGGAAGGTAGTCTATTGTCTATATTTTTGTTACTACAATGGATTGTAGCCTTGTCGTTATGGAAAGTAGTCTGTTATCGATATCTTTGTTAGTCCAAAGGATGATTGCCTAGTCATTATGGAAGGTAGTCTGTCGTCGAGATTTTTGTTACTCCAATGGATGGTATCCTCGTCATTATGGAAGGTATTATGATGTCGATATCTTTTTTACTCCAATGGATGGTAGCCTTGTCATTATGGAAGGTAGTCTTTTGTCGAGATTTTTGTTACTCCAATGGATGGTAGCCTTGTCATTATGGAAGGTAGTCTGTTGTCGAGATTTTTGTTACTATAATGGATGGTAGCCTTGTCATTATGGAAGGTAGTCTGTTGTCAAGATTTTTGGTACTCCATTGGATGGTAGCCTTGTCATTATGAAAGGTAGTCTATTGTCGATATTTTTGTCACTAGAATGGATGGTTTCCTTGTCATTATGGAAGATAGTCTGGCTATATTTTTGTTACTACAATGGATTGTAGCCTTGTCGTTATAGAAGGTAGTCTGTTATCGATATCTTTGTTACTCCAAAGGATGTTAGCCTAGTAATTATGGAAGGTAGTCTGTCGTCGAGATTTTTGTTACTCCCTTGGATGGTATCCTTGTCATTATGGAAGGTAGTATGATGTCGATATCTTTGTTACTCCAATGGATGGTAGCCTTGTCATTATGGAAGGTAGTCTTTTGTTGAGATTTTTGTTACTCCAATGGATGGTAGCCTTGTCATTATGAAAGGTAGTCTGTTGTTGAGATTTCTGTTACTACAATGGATGGTAGCCTTGTCATTATGGAAGGTAGTCTGTTGTCGAGATTTTTTGTACTCCATTGGATGGTAGCCTTGTCATTATGGAAGGTAGTATGTTGTCAATAACTTTG
Source organism: Vicia faba (assembly GCA_948472305.1). Lineage (NCBI taxonomy): Eukaryota > Viridiplantae > Streptophyta > Magnoliopsida > Fabales > Fabaceae > Vicia > Vicia faba. Next base: position 536,049,422 of record OX451741.1, read on the forward strand.
TTACTCCAATGGATGGTAACCTTGTCATTATGGAAGGTAGTCTGTTGTCGAGATTTTTTTTACTGTAAGGGATGATAGGCCTGTCATTATGGAACGTAATCTGTTGTCGAGATTTTTTTTATTCCAATGGACGGTAGCCTTGTCATTATTAAAGGTAGTCTATTGTCGATATTTTTGTTACTATAATAGATTGTAGCCTTGTCATTATGGAAGGTAGTATGTTGTCGATATTTTTGTTACTCTAATGGATGGTAGCCTTGTCATTATAGAAGTTAGTATATTGTCGAGATTTTTGTCACTATAATGGATGGTAGCCTTCTCATTATGGATGGTAGTCTGTTGTCATGATTTTTGTTACTACAAGGGATTGTAGCCTTGTCGTTATGGAAGGTAGTTTGTTATCGATATCTTTGTTACTCCAAAGGATGATAGCCTAGTCATTATGGAAGGTAGTTTGTTGTGGAGATTTTTGTTTACTCCAATGGATGGTAGCCTTGTCATTATGAAAGGTAGTATGTTATCGATATCTTTTTTACTCCAATGGATGGTAGCGTTGTAATTATGCAAGGTAGTCTGTTGTCGAGATTTTTGTTATTCCAATGGATGGTAGCCTTGTCATTATGGAAGGTAGTCACTTGTCATGATTTTTGTTACTCCAATGGATGGTAGCCTTGTCATTATGGAAGGTAGTCTTTTGTTGAGATTTTTGTCACTCCAATGGATGGTAGCCTTGTCATTATGGAAGGTAGTCTATTGTCGTGATTTTTGTTACTCCAATGGATTGTATCCTTGTCATTATGGAAGGTAGTATGTTGTCGATATCTTTGTTACTCCAATGGATGGTAGCCTTATCATTATAGAAGGTAGTCTGTTGTCTATATTATTGTTACTACAATGGATTGTAGCCTTGCGTTATGGAAGGTAGTCTGTTCTCGAGATTTTTGTTACTATAATAGATTGTAGCCTTGTCATTATGGAAGGTAGTATGTTGTAGAGATTCTTGTTACTCCAATGGATGATAGCCTTGTCATTATGGAAGGTAGTCTATTCTCGATATTTTTTTCACTAGAATGGACGGTAGCCTTGTCATTATGGAAGGTAGTCTATTGTCGATATTTTTGTTACTACAATGGATTGTAGCCATGTCGTTATGGAAGGTAGTCTGTTATCGATATCTTTGTTACTCCAAAGGATGGTAGCCTAGTCATTATGGAAGGTAGTCTGTCGTCGAGATTTTTGTTACTCCAATGGATGGTATCCTCGTCATTATGGAAGGTATTATGATGTCGAGATTTTTGTTACTACAATGGATTGTAGCCTTCTTGTTATGGAAGGTAGTCTGTTGTCGAGATTTTTGTTATTCCAATGGATGGTAGCCTTGTCATTCTTAAAGGTAGTCTATTGTCGTGATTTTTGTTACTCTAATGGATGGTAGCCTTGTCATTATGGAAGGTAGTATGTTGTAGATATCTTTGTTACTCTAATGGATGGTAGCCTTGTCATTATGGCAGGTAGTCTGTTGTTGAGATTTTTGTTACTCTAAGGGATGGTAGCCTTGTCATTATGGAAAGTAGTTTGTTGTCGAGATTTTCGTTATTCCAATGGATGGTAGCCTTTTCATTATGAAAGGTACTCTATTGTCGAGATTTTTGTTACTATAATAGATTGTAGCCTTGTCATTATGGAAAGTAGTCTGTTGTCGTGATTTTTGTTACTCCAATGGATGGTAGCCTTGTAATTATAGAAGGTAGTATGTTCTTGATATCTTTGTTACTCTAATGGATGGTAGCCTTGTCATTATGGAAGGTAGTCTGTTGTCTAGATTATTGTTACTACAATGGATTGTAGCCTTGTCTTTATGGAAGGTAGTCTGTTCTCTAGATTTTTGTTACTATAATAGATTGTAGCCTTGTCATTATGGAAGGTAGTATGTTGTAGAGATTCTTGTTACTCCAATGGATGGTAGCCTTGTCATTATGGAAGGTAGTCTATTGTCGAGATTTTTGTCACTAGAATGGATGGTTTCCTTGTCATTATGGAAGGTAGTCTGGCTATATTTTTGTTACTACAATGGATGGTATCCTTGTCATTATGGAAGGTAGTATGATGTCGATATCTTTGTTACTCCAATGGATGGTAGCCTTGTCATTATGGAAGGTAGTCTTTTGTCGAGATTTTTGTTACTCTAATGGATGGTAGCCTTGTCATTATGAAAGGTAGTCTGTTGTCGAGATTTTTGTTACTACAATGGATGGTAGCCTTGTCATTATGGAAGGTAGTCTATTGTCGAGATTTTTTATACTCCATTGGATCGTAGCCTTTTCATTATGGAAGGTAGTATGTTGTCAATATCTTTGTTACTCCAATGGATGGTAGCCTTGTCATTATGGAAGGTAGTCTGTTGTCGATATTTTTTTTACTGTAAGGGATGATAGGCCTGTCATTATGGAACGTAATCTGTTGTCGAGATTTTTTTTATTCCAATGGACGGTAGCCTTGTCATTATTAAAGGTAGTATATTGTCGATATTTTTGTTACTATAATAGATTGTAGCCTTGTCATTATGGAAGGTAGTATGTTGTCGATATTTTTGTTACTCTAATGGATGGTAGCCTTGTCATTATAGAAGTTAGTATATTGTCGAGATTTTTGTCACTATAATGGATGGTAGCCTTCTCATTATGGATGGTAGTCTGTTGTCATGATTTTTGTTACTACAATGGATTGTAGCCTTGTCGTTATGGAAGGTAGTTTGTTATCGATATCTTTGTTACTCCAAAGGATGATAGCCTAGTCATTATGGAAGGTAGTTTGTTGTGAAGATTTTTGTTTACTCCAATGGATGGTAGCCTTGTCATTATGAAAGGTAGTATGTTATCGATATCTTTTTTACTCCAATGGATGGTAGCGTTGTAATTATGGAAGGTAGTCTGTTGTCGAGATTTTTGTTATTCCAATGGATGGTAGCCTTGTCATTATGGAAGGTAGTCACTTGTCATGATTTTTGGTACTCCAATGGATGGTAGCCTTTTCATTATGGAATGTAGTCTTTTGTTGATATTTTTGTCACTCCAATGGATGTTAGCCTTGTCATTATGGAAGGTAGTCTATTGTGGTGATTTTTGTTACTCCAATGGATTGTATCCTTGTCATTATGGAAGGTAGTATGTTGTCGATATCTTTGTTACTCCAATGGATGGTAGCCTTATAATTATAGAAGGTAGTCTGTTGTCTATATTATTGGTACTACAATGGATTGTAGCCTTGCGTTATTGAAGGTAGTCTGTTCTCGAGATTTTTGTTACTATAATAGATTGTAGCCTTGTCATTATGGAAGGTAGTATGTTGTAGAGATTCTTGTTACTCCAATGGATGGTAGCCTTGTCATTATGGAAGGTAGTCTATTCTCGATATTTTTGTCACTAGAATGGACGGTAGCCTTGTCATTATGGAAGGTAGTCTATTGTCGATATTTTTGTTACTACAATGGATTGTAGCCATGTCGTTATGGAAGGTAGTCTGTTATCGATATCTTTGTTACTCCAAAGGATGGTAGCCTAGTCATTATGGAAGGTAGTCTGTCGTCGAGATTTTTGTTACTCCAATGGATGGTATCCTCGTCATTATGGAAGGTATTATGATGTCGAGATTTTTGTTACTACAATGGATTGTAGCCTTCTTGTTATGGAAGTTAGTCTGTTGTCGAGATTTTTGTTATTCCAATGGATGGTAGCCTTGTCATTATGGAAGGTAGTATGTTGTAGATATCTTTGTTACTCTAATGGATGGTAGCCTTGTCATTATGGCAGGTAGTCTGTTGTTGAGATTTTTGTTACTCTAAGGGATGGTAGCCTTGTCATTATGGAAAGTAGTTTGTTGTCGAGATTTTCGTTATTCCAATGGATGGTAGCCTTTTCATTATGAAAGGTAGTCTATTGTCGAGATTTTTGTTACTATAATAGATTGTAGCCTTGTCATTATGGAAAGTAGTCTGTTGTCGTGATTTTTGTTACTCCAATGGATGGTAGCCTTGTAATTATAGAAGGTAGTATGTTCTTGATATCTTTGTTACTCTAATGGATGGTAGCCTTGTCATTATGGAAGGTAGTCTGTTGTCTAGATTATTGTTACTACAATGGATTGTAGCCTTGTCTTTATGGAAGGTAGTCTGTTCTCTAGATTTTTGTTACTATAATAGATTGTAGCCTTGTCATTATGGAAGGTAGTATGTTGTAGAGATTCTTGTTACTCCAATGGATGGTAGCCTTGTCATTATGGAAGGTAGTCTATTGTCGAGATTTTTGTCACTAGAATGGATGGTTTCCTTGTCATTATGGAAGGTAGTCTGGCTATATTTTTGTTACTACAATGGATGGTATCCTTGTCATTATGGAAGGTAGTATGATGTCGATATCTTTGTTACTCCAATGGATGGTAGCCTTGTCATTATGGAAGGTAGTCTTTTGTCGAGATTTTTGTTACTCTAATGGATGGTAGCCTTGTCATTATGAAAGGTAGTCTGTTGTCGAGATTTTTGTTACTACAATGGATGGTAGCCTTGTCATTATGGAAGGTAGTCTGTTGTCGAGATTTTTTATACTCCATTGGATCGTAGCCTTTTCATTATGGAAGGTAGTATGTTGTCAATATCTTTGTTACTCCAATGGATGGTAACCTTGTCATTATGGAAGGTAGTCTGTTGTCGATATTTGTTTTTTCTGTAAGGGATGATAGGCCTGTCATTATGGAACGTAATCTGTTGTCGAGATTTTTTTTATTCCAATGGACGGTAGCCTTGTCATTATTAAAGGTAGTATATTGTCGATATTTTTGTTACTATAATAGATTGTAGCCTTGTCATTATGGAAGGTAGTATGTTGTCGATATTTTTGTTACTCTAATGGATGGTAGCCTTGTCATTATAGAAGTTAGTATATTGTCGAGATTTTTGTCACTATAATGGATGGTAGCCTTCTCATTATGGATGGTAGTCTGTTGTCATGATTTTTGTTACTACAATGGATTGTAGCCTTGTCGTTATGGAAGGTAGTTTGTTATCGATATCTTTGTTACTCCAAAGGATGATAGCCTAGTCATTATGGAAGGTAGTTTGTTGTGAAGATTTTTGTTTACTCCAATGGATGGTAGCCTTGTCATTATGAAAGGTAGTATGTTATCGATATCTTTTTTACTCCAATGGATGGTAGCGTTGTAATTATGGAAGGTAGTCTGTTGTCGAGATTTTTGTTATTCCAATGGATGGTAGCCTTGTCATTATGGAAGGTAGTCACTTGTCATGATTTTTGTTACTCCAATGGATGGTAGCCTTTTCATTATGGAATGTAGTCTTTTGTTGATATTTTTGTCACTCCAATGGATGTTAGCCTTGTCATTATGGAAGGTAGTCTATTGTCGTGATTTTTGTTACTCCAATGGATTGTATCCTTGTCATTATGGAAGGTAGTATGTTGTCGATATCTTTGTTACTCCAATGGATGGTAGCCTTATAATTATAGAAGGTAGTCTGTTGTCTATATTATTGGTACTGCAATGGATTGTAGCCTTGCGTTATTGAAGGTAGTCTGTTCTCGAGATTTTTGTTACTATAATAGATTGTAGCCTTGTCATTATGGAAGGTAGTATGTTGTAGAGATTCTTGTTACTCCAATGGATGGTAGCCTTGTCATTATGGAAGGTAGTCTATTCTCGATATTTTTGTCACTAGAATGGACGGTAGCCTTGTCATTATGGAAGGTAGTCTATTGTCGATATTTTTGTTACTACAATGGATTGTAGCCATGTCGTTATGGAAGGTAGTCTGTTATCGATATCTTTGTTACTCCAAAGGATGGTAGCCTAGTCATTATGGAAGGTAGTCTGTCGTCGAGATTTTTGTTACTCCAATGGATGGTATCCTCGTCATTATGGAAGGTATTATGATGTCGAGATTTTTGTTACTACAATGGATTGTAGCCTTCTTGTTATGGAAGTTAGTATGTTGTCGAGATTTTTGTTATTCCAATGGATGGTAGCCTTGTCATTATGGAAGGTAGTATGTTGTAGATATCTTTGTTACTCTAATGGATGGTAGCCTTGTCATTATGGCAGGTAGTCTGTTGTTGAGATTTTTGTTACTCTAAGGGATGGTAGCCTTGTCATTATGGAAAGTAGTTTGTTGTCGAGATTTTCGTTATTCAAATGGATGGTAGCCTTTTCATTATGAAAGGTAGTCTATTGTCGAGATTTTTGTTACTATAATAGATTGTAGCCTTGTCATTATGGAAAGTAGTCTGTTGTCGTGATTTTTGTTACTCCAATGGATGGTATCCTTGTAATTATAGAAGGTAGTATGTTCTTGATATCTTTGTTACTCTAATGGATGGTAGCCTTGTCATTATGGAAGGTAGTCTGTTGTCTAGATTATTGTTACTACAATGGATTGTAGCCTTGTCTTTATGGAAGGTAGTCTGTTCTCTAGATTTTTGTTACTATAATAGATTGTAGCCTTGTCATTATGGAAGGTAGTATGTTGTAGAGATTCTTGTTACTCCAATGGATGGTAGCCTTGTCATTATGGAAGGTAGTCTATTGTCGAGATTTTTGTCACTAAAATGGATGGTTTCCTTGTCATTATGGAAGGTAGTCTGGCTATATTTTTGTTACTACAATGGATTGTAGCCTTGTCGTTATAGAAGGTAGTCTGTTATCGATATCTTTGTTACTCCAAAGGATGGTAGCCTAGTAATTATAGAAGGTAGTCTGTCGTCGAGATTTTTTTTACTCCAATGGATGGTATCCTTGTCATTATGGAAGGTAGTATGATGTCAATATCTTTGTTACTCCAATGGATGGTAGCCTTGTCATTATGGAAGGTAGTCTTTTGTCGAAATTTTTGTTACTCTAATGGATGGTAGCCTTGTCATTATGAAAGGTAGTCTGTTGTCGAGATTTTTGTTACTACAATGGATGGTAGCCTTGTCATTATGGAAGGTAGTCTATTGTCGAGATTTTTTGTACTCCATTGGATGGTAGCCTTTTCATTATGGAAGGTAGTATGTTGTCAATATCTTTGTTACTCTAATGGATGGTAGCCTTGTCATTATGGAAGGTAGTCTGTTGTCGAGATTTTTTTTACTGTAAGGGATGATAGGCCTGTCATTATGGAACGTAATCTGTTGTCGAGATTTTCTTTATTCCAATGGACGGTAGCCTTGTCATTATTAAAGGTAGTCTATTGTCGATATTTTTGTTACTATAATAGATTGTAGCCTTGTCATTATGGAAGGTAGTATGTTGTCGATATTTTTGTTACTCTAATGGATGGTACCCTTGTCATTATAGAAGTTAGTATATTGTCGAGATTTTTGTCACTATAATGGATGGTAGCCTTGTCGTTATGGAAGGTAGTTTGTTATCGATATCTTTGTTACTCCAAAGGATGATAGCCTAGTCATTATGGAAGGTAGTTTGTTGTGGAGATTTTTGTTTATTCCAATGGATGGTATCCTTGTCATTATGAAAGGTAGTATGTTATCGATATCTTTTTTACTCCAATGGATGGTAGCGTTGTAATTATGGAAGGTAGTCTGTTGTCGAGATTTTTGTTATTCCAATGGATGGTAGCCTTGTCATTATGGAAGGTAGTCACTTGTCATGATTTTTGTTACTCCAATGGATGGTAGCCTTGTCATTATGGAAGGTAGTCTTTTGTTGAGATTTTTGTCACTCCAATGGATGGTAGCCTTGTCATTATGGAAGTTAGTCTATTGTCGTGATTTTTGTTACTCCAATGGATTGTATCCTTGTCATTATGGAAGGTAGTATGTTGTTGATATCTTTGTTACTCCAATGGATTGTAGCCTTATCATTATGGAAGGTAGTCTATTGTCTATATTATTGTTACTACAATGGATTGTAGCCTTGCGTTATGGAAGGTAGTCTGTTCTCGAGATTTTTGTTACTATAATAGATTGTAGCCTTGTAATTATGGAAGGTAGTATGTTGTAGAGATTCTTGTTACTCCAATGGATGGTAGCCTTGTATTTATGGAAGGTAGTCTATTGTCGATATTTTTGTCACTAGAATGGATGGTTTCCTTGTCATTATGGAAGGTAGTCTATTGTCTATATTTTTGTTACTACAATGGATTGTAGCCTTGTCGTTATGGAAGGTAGTCTGTTATCGATATCTTTGTTACTCCAAAGGATGGTAGCCTAGTCATTATGGAAGGTAGTCTGACGTCGAGATTTTTGTTACTCCAATGGATGGTATCCTCGTCATTATCGAAGGTATTATCATATCGATATCTTTTTTACTCCAATGGATGGTAGCCTTGTCATTATGGAAGGTAGTCTTTTGTCGAGATTTTTGTTACTCCAATGGATGGTAGCCTTGTCATTATGGAAGGTAGTCTGTTGTCGAGATTTTTGTTACTACAATGGATGGTAGCCTTGTCATTATGGAAGGTAGTCTGTTGTCGTGATTTTTGGTACTCCATTGGATGGTAGCCATGTCATTATGGAAGGTAGTATGTTGGCAATATCTTTGTTACTCCAATGGATGGTAGCCTTGTAATTATGGAAGGTAGTCTGTTGTCGAGATTTTTTTTACTGTAAGGGATGATAGGCTTGTCATTATGGAACGTAATCTGCTGTCGAGATTTTTTTTATTCCAATGGACGGTAGCCTTGTCATTATGAAAGGTAGTCTATTGTCGATATTTTTGTTACTATAATAGATTGTAGCCTTGTCATTATGGAAGGTAGTAAGTTGTCGATATTTTTGTTACTCTAATGGATGGTAGCCTTGTCATTATGGAAGTTAGTCTATTGTCGAGATTTTTGTCACTATAATGGATGGTAGCCTTCTCATTATGGATGGTAGTCTGTTGTCAAGATTTTTGTTACTATAATGGATTGTAGCCTTGTCGTTATGGAAAGTAGTTTGTTATCGGTATCTTTGTTACTCCAAAGGATGATAGCCTAGTCATTATGGAAGGTAGTTTGTTGTGGAGATTTTTGTTTACTCCAATGGATGGTAGCCTTGTCATTATGGAAGGTAGTATGTTGTCGATATCTTTTTTACTGCAATGGATGGTAGTATTTTGATTATGGAAGGTAGTCTGTTGTCGAGATTTTTGTTATTCCAATGGATGGTAGCCTTGTCATTATGGAAGGTAGTCACTTTTCGTGATTTTTGTTACTCCAATGGATGGTAGCCTTGTCATTATGGAAGGTAGTCTTTTGTCGAGATTTTTTTTACTGTAAGGGATGATAGGCTTGTCATTATGGAACATAATCTGTTGTCGAGATTTTTTTTATTCCAATGGACGGTAGCCTTGTCATTATTAAAGGTAGTCTATTGTCGATATTTTTGTTACTATAGTAGATTGTAGACTTGTCATTATGGAAGGTAGTATGTTGTCGATATTTTTGTTACTCTAATGGATGGTAGCCTTGTCATTATAGAAGTTAGTCTATTGTCGAGATTTTTGTCACTATAATGGATGGTAGCCTTCTCATTATGGATGGTAGTCTGTTGTCATGATTTTTGTTACTACAATGGATTGTAGCCTTGTCGTTATGGAAGGTAGTTTGTTATCGATATCTTTGTTACTCCAAAGGATGATAGCCTAGTCATTATGGAAGGTAGTTTGCTGTGGAGATTTTTGTTTACTCCAATGGATGGTAGCCTTGTCATTATGAAAGGTAGTATGTTATCGATATCTTTTTTACTCCAATGGATGGTAGCGTTGTAATTATGGAAGGTAGTTTGTTGTTGAGATTTTTGTTATTCCAATGGATGGTAGCCTTGTCATTATGGAAGGTAGTCACTTGTCATGATTTTTGTTACTCCAATGGATGGTAGCCTTGTCATTATGGAAGGTAGTATGTTGCGAATATCTTTGTTACTCCAATGGATGGTAGCTTTGTCATTATGGAAGGTAGTCTGTTGTCGAGATTTTTGTTACTGTAAGGGATGATAGCCTTGTCATTAGGGAACGTAGTTTGTTGTCGAGATTTTTGTTATTCCAATGGACAGTAGCCTTGTCATTGTGAAATGTAGTCTATTGTCGAGATTTTTGTTACTATAATAGATTGTAGCCTTGTCATTATGGAAGGTAGTATGTTGTCGATATTTTTGTTACTCTAATGGATGGTAGCCTTGTCATTATGGAAGGTAGTCTATTGTCGAGATTTTTGTCACTATAATGGATGGTAGCCTTGTCATTATGGAAGGTAGTCTGTTGTCGAGATTTTTGTTACTACAATGGATTGTAGCCTTGTCATTATGGAAGGTAGTTTGTTATCGATATCTTTGTTACTCCAAAGGATGGTAGCCTAGTCTTTATGGAAGGTAGTCTGTTGTCGAGATTTTTGTTACTCCAATGGATGGTAGCCTTGTCATTATGAAAGGTAGTCTATTGTTGAGATTTTTGTTACTATAATAGATTGTAGCCTTGTCATTATGGAAGGTAGTATGTTATCGATATCTTTCTTACTCTAATGGATGGTGGCCTAGTCATTATGGAAGGTAGTCTGTTGTTGAGATTTTTGTTATTCCAATGGATGGTAGCCTTGTCAATATGGAAGGTAGTATGTTGTCGATATCTTTGTTACTCCAATGGATGGTAGCCTTGTCATTATGGCAGGTAGTTTGTTGTCGAGATTTTTGTTACTCTAAGGGATGGTAGCCTTGTCATTATTGAAAGTAGTTTGTTGTCGAGATTTTTGTTATTCCAATGGATGGTAGCCTTGTCATTATGAAAGGTAGTCTACTATCGAGATTTTTGTTACTATAATATATTGTAGCCTTGTCATTATGGAAGGTAGTCTGTTGTCGTGATTTTTGTTACTCCAATGGATGGTAGCCTTGTCATTATAGAAGGTAGTATGTTGTTGATATCTTTGTTACTCCAATGGATGGTAGCCTTGTCGTTATGGAAGGTAGTCTGTTGTCTAGATTATTGTTGCTACAATGGATTGTAGCCTTGTCGTTATGGAAGGTAGTCTGTTCTCTAGATTTTTGTTACTATAATAGATTGTAGCCTTGTCATTATGGAAGGTAGTATGTTGTATAGATTCTTGCTACTCCAATAGATGGTAGCCTTGTCATTATGGAAGGTAGTCTATTGTCATGATTTTTGTTACCCTAAGGGATGGTAGCCTTTTCATTATGGAAGGTAGTATGTTGTCAATATCTTTGTTAGTCCAATGGATGGTAGCCTTGTCATTATGGAAGGTAGTCTGTTGTCAAGATTTTTGTTACACTAAGGGATGATAGCCTTCTCATTATGTAACATAGTCTGTTGTCGAGATTTTTGTTATTCCAATGGACGGTAGCCTTGTCATTATGAAAGGTAGTCTATTGTCGAGATTTTTATTACTATAATAGATTGTAGCCTTGTCATTATGGAAGGTAGTATATTGTCGAGGTTTTTGGTACTCTAATGGATGGTAGCCTTGTCATTATGAAAGGTAGTCTATTGTCGAGATTTTTGTTACTATAATATATTGTAGCCTTGTCATTATGGAAGGTAGTATGTTGTCGAGATTTTTGTTACTCTAATGGATGGTAGCCTTGTCATTATGGAAGTTAGTCTATTTTCGAGATTTTTGTCACTATAATGGATGGTAGCCTTCTCATTATGGATGGTGGTCAGTTGTCAAGATTTTTGTTACTACAATGGATTGTATCCTTGTCGTTATGGAAGGTAGTTTGTTATCGATATCTTTGTTACTCTAAAGGATGGTAGCCTAGTCATTATGGAAGGTAGTTTGTTGTGGAGATTTTTGTTACTCAATTGGATGGTAGCCTTGTCATTATGGAAAGTAGTATGTTGTCGATATCTTTTTTGCTCCAATGGATGGTAGCCTTGAAATTATGGAAGGTAGTCTATTGTCGAGATTTTTGTTATTCCAATGGATGGTAGCCTTGTCATTACGGAAGGTAGTCTCTTGTCGTGATTTTTGTTACTCCAATGGATGGTAGCCTTGTCATTATGGAAGGTAGTCTTTTGTCGAGATTTTTGTTACTCCAATGGACGGTAGCCTTGTCATTATGAAAGGTAGTCTATTGTAGAGATTATTGTAACTACAATGGATTGTAGCCTTGTCATTATGGAAGGTAGTGTGTTGTCGAGATTTTTTGTACTCCATTGGATGGTAGCCTTGTCATTATGGAAGTTAGTCTATTGTCGATATTTTTGTCACTATAATGGATGGTAGCCTTCTCATTATGGATGGTGGTTCTTTGTCAAGATTTTTGTTACTACAATGGATTGTAGCCTTGTCGTTATGGAAGGTAGTTTGTTATCGATATCTTTGTTACTCCAAAGGATGGTAGCCTAGTCATTATGGAAGGTAGTTTGTTGTGGAGATTTTTGTTACTCCAATGGATGGTAGCCTTGTCATTATGGAAAGTAGTATGTTGTCGATATCTTTTGTACTCCAATGGATGGTAGCCTTGTAATTATGGAAGGTAGTTTGTTGTCGAGATTTTTGTTATTCCAATGGATGGTAGCCTTGTCATTATGGAAGGTAGTCTCTTGTCTTGATTTTTGTTACTACAATGGATGGTAGCCTTGTCATTATGGAAGGTAGTCTTTTGTCGAGATTTTTGTTACTCCAATGGATGATAGCCTTTTCATTATCGAAGGTAGTCTATTGTCGAGATTTTTGTAACTACAATGGATTGTAGCCTTGTCATTATGGAAGGTAGTGTGTTGTCGAGATTTTTTATACTCCATTGGATGGTAGCCTTGTCATTATGGAAGGTAGTGTGTTGTCGATATTTTTGTTATTCCAATGGATGGTAGCCTTGTCATTATGGAAGGTAGTCTATTGTCATGATTTTTGTTACTCTAAGGAATGGTAGCCTTATAATTATGGAAGGTAGTATGTTGTCAATATCTTTGTTACTCCAATGGATGGTAGCTTTGTTATTATGGAAGGTAGTCTATTGTCAAGATTTTTGTTACTGTAAGGGATGATAGCCTTGTCATTAGGGAACGTAGTTTGTTGTCGAGATTTTTGTTATTCCAATGGACAGTAACCTTGTCATTATGAAATGTAGTCTATTGTCGAGATTTTTGTTACTATAATAGATTGTAGCCTTGTCATTATGGAAGGTAGTATGTTGTCGATATTTTTGTTACTCTAATGGATTGTAGCCTTGTCATTATGGAAGGTAGTCTGTTGCCGAGATTTTTGTCACTATTATGGATGGTAGCCTTGTCGTTATGGAAGGTAGTTTGTTATCGATATCTTTATTACTCAAAAGGATGGTAGCCTAGTCATTATGGAAGGTAGTCTGTTGTCGAGATTTTTGTTAATCCAATGGATGGTAGCCTTGTCATTATGGAAGGTAGTTTTTTGTCGAGATTTTTGTTACTCTAAGGGATGGTAGCCTTGTCATTATGGAAAGTAGTTTGTTGTCGAGATTTTTGTTATTCTAATGGATGGTAGCCTTGTCATTATGAAAGGTAGTCTATTGTCCATATTTTTGTTACTATAATAAATTGTAGCCTTGTCATTATGGAAGGTAGTCTGTTGTCGATATCTTTGTTACTCCAATGGATGGTAGCCGTGTCATTATAGAAGGTAGTATGTTGTTGATATCTTTGTTACTCAAATGGATGGTAGCCTTGTCGTTATGGAAGGTAGTTTGTTGTCTAGATTATTTTTACTACAATGGATTGTAGCCTTGTCGTTATGGAAGGTAGTCTATTGTCTAGAATTTTGTTACTACAATGGATTGTAGCCTTTTCATTATGGAAGGTAGTATGTTATCAATTTTTTTGTTACTCCAAAGGATGGTAGCCTAGTCATTATGGAAGGTAGTCTGTCGTCGAGATTTTTGTTACTTAAGTGGATGGTATCGTTGTCATTATGGAAGGTAGTATGTTGTCAATATCTTTGTTACTCCAATGAATGGTAGCCTTGTCCTTATGGAAGGTAGTCTGTTGTCGACATTTTTGTTACTCTAAGGGATGGTAGCCTTGTCATTATTGAAGGTAGTGTGTTGTGTATATTTTTGTTACTCCAATGGATGGTAGCCTTGTCATTATGGAAGGTAGTCTTTTGTCGAGATTTATGTTACTGCAATGGATGGTAGCCTTGTCATTATGGAAGGTAGTCTATTGTCGTGATTTTTGTTACTTTATGGATGGTAGCCTTGTCATTATGGAAGGTAGTATGTTGTCGAGATTTTTGGTACTCCATTGGATGGTAGCCTTGTCATTATGGAAGGTAGTGTGTTGTCGATATTTTTGTTACTACAATGGACGGTAGCCTTGTCATTATGGAAGGTAGTTTGTTCTCGAGATTTTTTGTACTCTATTGGATGGTAGCCTTATCATTATGGAAGGTAGTGTGTTGTCGATATTTTTGTGATTCCAATGGATGGTAACCTTGTCATTATGGAAGGTAGTCTATTGTCATGATTTTTGTTACTCTAAGGGATGGTAGCCTTGTCATTATGGAGGGTAGTATGTTATCGATATCTTTGTTACTCCAATGGATGGTAGCCTTGTTATTATGGAAGGTAGTCTGTTGTCAATATTTTTGTTACTCTAAGGGATGTAGCCTTGTCGTTAAGGAAGGTAATGTGTTGCCGAAATTATTGTTATTCCAATGGATGGTAGCCTTGTCATTATGGAAGGTAGTCTATTGTCATGATTTTTGTTACTCCAATGGATGGTAGCCTTGTCATTAAGGAAGGTAGTATGTTGTCGATATCTTTATTACTCCAATGGATGGTAGATATTTCATTATGGAAGGTTGTCTATTGCCATGATTTTTGTTACTCTAAGGGATTATAGCCTTGTCGTTATGGAAGGTAGTCTGTTGTCGATATCCTTGTTACTCCAATGGATGGTAGCCTTGTAATTATGGAATGTAGTCTGTTGTCGAGATTTTTGTTACTCTAAGGGATGGTAGCCTTGTCATTATGGAAGGTAGTATGTTGTCGATATCTTTGTTACTCTAATGGATGGTAGCCTAGTCATTATGGATGGTAGTATGTTGTCGATATCCTTGTTACTCTAATTGATGGTAGCCTTGTCAATATGGAAGGTAGTATGTTGTCCATATCCTTGTTACTCCAATGGATGGTAGCCTCTTCTTTATGGAAGGTTGTCTGTTGTCGTGATTTTTGTTACTCTAAAGGATTATAGCCTTGTTGTTATGGAAGGTAGTCTATTTTCGATATCTTTGTTACTCCAATGGATGGTATTCTAGTCATAATGGAAGGTAGTCTGTTTTCGATATATTTGTTATTACAATAGATGGTAGCCTAGTCATTATGGAAGGTAGTGTGTTGTCGATATTTTTTTTATTACAATGGATGGTAGCCTTGTCATTATAGAAGGTAGTGTGTTGTCGATATCTTTGTTACTCCAATGGATGGTAGCCTTTTCATTATGGATGGTTGTCTGTTGTCGTGATTTTTGTTACTCTAAGGGATTATAGCCTTGTCGTTATGGAAGGTAGTCTGTTTTCGATATCTTTGTTACTCCAATGGATGGTATCCTAGTCATTATGGAAGGTAGTCTGTTGTCAATATTTTTGTTACTCTAAGGGATGGTAGCATAGTCATTATGGAAGGTTGTGTGTTGTCGAGATTTTTGTTATTCCAATGGATGGTAGCCTTGTCATTATGGAAGGTAGTCTGTTTTCGTGATTTTTGTTACTCTAATGGATGGTAGACTTTTCATTAAGGAAGGTAGTATGTTGTCGATATCTTTGTTACTCCAATGGATGGTAGCCTTGTCATTATGGAAGGTAGTCTGTTGTCGACATTTTTGCTACTTTACGGGATAGTAGCCTTGTCATTATGGAACGTAGTTTTTTGTCGAGATTTTTGTTATTCTAATGGATGGTAGCCTTGTCATTATGAAAGGTAGTCTATTGTCGACATTTTCGTTACTATAATAGATTGTAGCCTTGTAATTATGGAATGTAGTCTGTTGTTGATATCTTTGTTACTCCATTTGGTGGTAGCCTTGTCATTAAGGAAGGTAGTCTGTTGTCGATATTTTTGTTATTCCAATGGATGGTAGCCTTGTCATTATGGAAGGTAGTCTGTTGTCATGATTTTTGTTACTCTAATGGATGGTAGCCTTGTCATTATGGAAGGTAGTATGTTTGTCTATATCTTTGTTACTCCAATGGATGGTAGCCTTGTCATTATGGAAGGTAGTCTGTTGTCGACATTTTTGTTACTCTAATGGATGGTAGCCTTGTCATTATGGAAGGTAGTCTGTTGTCGAGATTTTTGTTACTCCATTGGATGGTAGCCTTGTCATTAAGGAAGGTAGTGTGTTGTCGATATTATTGTTATTCCAATGGATGGTAGCCTTGTCATTATGGAAGGTAGTCTGTTGTCATGATTTTTGTTACTCCAATGGATGGTAGCCTTGTCATTATGGAAGGTAGTATGTTGTCGATATCTTTGTTACTCCAATGGATGGTAGATATTTCATTATGGAAGGTTGTCTGTTGTCATGATTTTTGTTACTCTAAGGGATTATAGCCTTGTCGTTATGGAAGGTAGTCTGTTGTCGATATCCTTGTTACTCCAATGGATGGTAGCCTTGTAATTATGGAAGGTAGTCTGTTGTCGAGATTTTTGTTCTCTAAGGGATGGTAGCCTTGTCGTTATGGAAGGTAGTCTGTTGTTGATATCTTTTTTACTCTAATGGATGGTAGCCTAGTCATTATGGAAGGTAGTATGTTGTCGTGATTTTTGTTACTCTAAGGGATGGTAGCCTTGTCAATATGGAAGGTAGTATGTTGTCCATATCCTTGTTACTCCAATGGATGGTAGCCTTTTCTTTATGGAAGGTTGTCTGTTGTCGTGATTTTTGTTACTCCAAGGGATTATAGCCTTGTTGTTATGGAAGGTAGTCTGTTTTCAATATCTTTGTTACTCCAATGGATGGTATCCTAGTCATTATGGAAGGTAGTCTGTTGTCGATATGTTTGTTATTCCAATGGATGGTAGCCTAGTCATTATGGAAGGTATTGTGTTTTTGATATTTTTGTTATTACAATGAATGGTAGCCTTGTCATTATAGAAGGTAGTGTGTTGTCAATATCTTTGTTACTCCAATGGATGGTAGCCTTTTCATTATGGATGGTTGTCTGTTGTCGTGATTTTTGTTACTCTAAGGGATTATAGCCTTGTCGTTATGGAAGGTAGTCTGTTTTCGATATCTTTGTTACTCCAATGGATGGTATCCTAGTCATTATGGAAGGTAGTCGGTTGTCAATATTTTTGTTACTCTAAGGGATGGTAGCATAGTCATTATGGAAGGTTGTGTGTTGTCAAGATTTTTGTTATTCCAATGGATGGTAGCCTTGTCATTATGGAAGGTAGTCTGTTTTCGTGATTTTTGTTACTCTAATGGATGGTAGCCTTTTCATTATGGAAGGTAGTATGTTGTCGATATCTTTGTTACTCCAATGGATGGTAGCCTTGTCATTATGGAAGGTAGTCTGTTGTCGACATTTTTGCTACTTTACGGGATAGTAGCCTTGTCATTATGGAACGTAGTTTTTTGTCGAGATTTTTGTTATTCTAATGGATGGTAGCCTTGTCATTATGAAAGGTAGTCTATTGTCGACATTTTCGTTACTATAATAGATTGTAGCCTTGTAATTATGGAATGTAGTCTGTTGTTGATATCTTTGTTACTCCATTTGATGGTAGCCTTGTCATTAAGGAAGGTAGTGTGTTGTCGATATTTTTGTTATTCCAATGGATGGTAGCCTTGTCATTATGGAAGGTAGTCTGTTGTCATGATTTTTGTTACTCTAATGGATGGTAGCCTTGTCATTATGGAAGGTAGTATGTTGTCTATATCTTTGTTACTCCAATGGATGGTAGCCTTGTCATTATGGAAGGTAGTCTGTTGTCGACATTTTTGTTACTCTAATGGATGGTAGCCTTGTCATTATGGAAGGTAGTCTGTTGTAGAGATTTTTGTTACTCCATTGGATGGTAGCCTTGTCATTAAGGAAGGTAGTGTGTTGTCGATATTATTGTTATTCCAATGGATGGTAGCCTTGTCATTATGGAAGGTAGTCTGTTGTCATGATTTTTGTTACTCCAATGGATGGTAGCCTTGTCATTATGGAAGGTAGTGTGTTGTCGATATATTTTGTTACTCTAAGGGATGGTAGCATAGTCATTATGGAAGGTTGTGTGTTGTCGAGATTTTTGTTATTCCAATGGATGGTAGCCTTGTCATTATGGAAGGTAGTCTGTTTTCGTGATTTTTGTTACTCTAATGGATGGTAGCCTTTTCATTATGGAAGGTAGTATGTTGTCGATATCTTTGTTACTCCAATGGATGGTAGCCTTGTCATTATGGAAGGTAGTCTGTTGTCGACATTTTTGCTACTTTACGGGATAGTAGCCTTGTCATTATGGAACGTAGTTTTTTGTCGAGATTTTTGTTATTCTAATGGATGGTAGCCTTGTCATTATGAAAGGTAGTCTATTGTCGACATTTTCGTTACTATAATAGATTGTAGCCTTGTAATTATGGAATGTAGTCTGTTGTTGATATCTTTGTTACTCCATTTGATGGTAGCCTTGTCATTAAGGAAGGTAGTGTGTTGTCGATATTTTTGTTATTCCAATATATGGTAGCCTTGTCATTATGAAAGGTAGTCTGTTGTCATGATTTTTGTTACTCTAATGGATGGTAGCCTTGTCATTATGGAAGGTAGTATGTTGTCTATATCTTTGTTACTCCAATGGATGGTAGCCTTGTCATTATGGAAGGTAGTCTGTTGTCGAAATTTTTGTTACTCTAATGGATGGTAGCCTTGTCATTATGGAAGGTAGTCTGTTGTCGAGATTTTTGTTACTCCATTGGATGGTAGCCTTGTCATTAAGGAAGGTAGTGTGTTGTCGATATTATTGTTATTCCAATGGATGGTAGCCTTGTCATTATGGAAGGTAGTCTGTTGTCATGATTTTTGTTACTCCAATGGATGGTAGCCTTGTCATTATGGAAGGTAGTATGTTGTCGATATCTTTGTTACTCCAATGGATGGTAGATATTTCATTATGGAAGGTTGTCTGTTGTCATGATTTTTGTTACTCTAAGGGATTATAGCCTTGTCGTTATGGAAGGTAGTCTGTTGTCGATATCCTTGTTACTCCAATGGATGGTAGCCTTGTAATTATGGAAGGTAGTCTGTTGTCGAGATTTTTGTTCTCTAAGGGATGGTAGCCTTGTCGTTATGGAAGGTAGTCTGTTGTTGATATCTTTGTTACTCTAATGGATGGTAGCCTAGTCATTATGGAAGGTAGTATGTTGTCGTGATTTTTGTTACTCTAAGGGATGGTAGCCTTGTCAATATGGAAGGTAGTATGTTGTCCATATCCTTGTTACTCCAATGGATGGTAGCCTTTTCTTTATGGAAGGTTGTCTGTTGTCGTGATTTTTGTTACTCTAAGGGATTATAGCCTTGTTGTTATGGAAGGTAGTCTGTTTTCAATATCTTTGTTACTCCAATGGATGGTATCCTAGTCATTATGGAAGGTAGTTTGTTGTCGATATGTTTGTTATTCCAATGGATGGTAGCCTAGTCATTATGGAAGGTATTGTGTTTTTGATATTTTTGTTATTACAATGAATGGTAGCCTTGTCATCATAGAAGGTAGTGTGTTGTCAATATCTTTGTTACTCCAATGGATGGTAGCCTTTTCATTATGGATGGTTGTCTGTTGTCGTGATTTTTGTTACTCTAAGGGATTATAGCCTTGTCGTTATGGAAGGTAGTCTATTTTCGATATCTTTGTTACTCCCATAGATGGTATCCTAGTAATTATGGAAGGTAGTCTCTTGTCGATATTTTTGTTACTCTAAGGGATGGTAGCATAGTCATTATGGAAGGTAGTGTGTTGTCGATATTTTTGTTATTCCAATGGATGGTAGCCTTGTCATTATGGAAGGTAGTCTGTTATCGACGTTTTTGTTACTCCAATGGATGGTAGCCTAGTCATTATGGAAGGTAGTCTATTGACAAAATTTTTTTTACTACAATGGATGGTAGCCTTGTCATTATAGAAGGTAGTCTGTTGTCGAGATTTTTGTTACAACAATGGATTGTAGCCTTGTCATTATGGAAGGTAGTCTATTGTCGATATCTTTGTTACTCCAATAGATGGTAGCCTAGTCATTATAGAAGGTTGATTGTTGTCTTAATTTTAGTTACTCCAATGGATGGTAGCCTTGTCATTATGAAAGGTAATCTGTTGTCGAGAATTTGTATACTCCAATGGATTGTAGCCTGGTCATTATGGAAGGTAGTCTCTTGTGGATATTTTGGTTACACTAATGATGGTACCCTTGTCATTATGGAAGGTAGTATATTGTGTAGATTTTTGTTACTCGAATAGATGGTAGACTTGTCATTATGGAAGGTAGTGTATTGTCGTGATTTTTGTTACTTTAAGGGATGGTAGGCTTGTCATTATGGAAGGTAGTATGTTGTCGATATCTTTGTTACTCCAATGGATGGTAGCCTTTTCATTATGGGAGGTATTTTGTTGTCGATATTTTAGTTACTCTAAGGGATGGTAGCCTTATCATTATGGAAAGTAGTCTGTTGTCGAGATTTTTGTTATTCTAATGGACGGTAGCCTTGTCATTATGGAAGATAGTTTGTTGTCTAGATTTTTGTTACTCCAATGGATGGTAGCTTAGTGATTATGGAAGGTAGTTTGTTTTCGAGATTTTTGTTACTCCATTGGATGGTAGCCTTGTCATTATGGAAGGAAGTGTGTTGTCGATATTTTTGTTATTACAATGGATGGTAGCCTTGTCATTATGGAAGGTAGTCTATTTTCGTGATTTTTGTTACTCCAATGGATGGTAGCTTTCTCATTATGGAAGGTAGTCTGTTGTCGAGATTTTCGTTACTATAATAGATTATAGCCTTGTAATTATGGAAGGTAGTTTGTTATCGACATTTTTGTTACTCTAAGGGATGGTAGCCTTGTCGTTATGGAAGGGAGTTTGTTGTCGATATCTTTGTTACTCTAATGGATGGTAGCCTTGTCATTATGGAAGGTAGTATGTTGTTGATATTTTTGTTACTCCATTGGATGGTAGCCTTGTCATTATGGAAGGTAGTGTGTTGTCGATATATTTGTTATTCCAATGGATGGTAGCCTAGTCATTATGGAAGGTAGTTTGTTGTCGAGATTTTAGTTACTCCAATGGATGGTTGCCTTGTCAATATGGAAGGTAGTCTCTTGTGGATATTTTGGTTACACCAATGATGGTACCCTTGTCATTAGGGAATGTAGTCTATTGTTGAGATTTTTGTTACTCGAATGGATGATAGACTTATCATTATGAAAGGTAGTGTGTCTTCGTGATTTTTGTTACTCTAACGGATGGTTGCCTTGTGATGATGGAAGGTAGTCTGTTGTTGATATTTCTGTTACTCCAATGGATGGTAGACTTGTCATTATGGAAGGTAGTGTGTTGTCGTGATTTTTGTTACTCTAAGGGATGGTAGCCTTGTCATTATGGAACGTAGTCTGTTGTCAAGATTTTTGTTATTCAAATGGATGGTAGCCTTGTCATTATGAAAGGTAGTCTATTTTTGATATTTTTGTTACTATAATAGATTTTAGTCTTGTCATTATGGAAGGTAGTCTGTTGTCGATATTTTTGTTACTCCAATGGATGGTAGCCTTGTCATTATGGAAGGTAGTATGTTGTCGATATCTTTATTACTCCAATGGATGGTAGCTTTGTCATTATGGAAGGTAGTCTGTTGTCGAGATTTTTGTTACTCTAAGGGATGGTTGCCTTGTCATTATGGAAGGAAGTATGTTGTCGATATCTTTGTTACTCCAATGGATGGTAGCCTTTTCATTATGGAAGGTAGTCTGTTGTCGAGATTTTTGTTATTCTAATGGACGGTAGCCTTGTCATTATGAAAGTTAGTCTATTGTCGATATTTTTGTTACTATAATAGATTGTAGTCTTGTCA
This sequence comes from Vicia faba, assembly GCA_948472305.1. NCBI lineage: Eukaryota > Viridiplantae > Streptophyta > Magnoliopsida > Fabales > Fabaceae > Vicia > Vicia faba. The sequence continues at coordinate 536,071,446 of OX451741.1, forward strand.
TTATGGAAGGTAGTCTGTTGTCTAGATTTTTGTTACTCCAATGGATGGTAGCTTAGTGATTATGGAAGGTAGTCTATTGTCGAGATTTTTGTTACTCCATTGGATGGTAGCGTTGTCATTATGGAAGGTAGTGTGTTGTCGATATTTTTGTTATTACAATGGATGGTAGCCTTGTCATTATAGAAGGTAGTCTGTTTTCGTGATTTTTGTTACTCCAATGGATGGTAGCTTTCTCATTATGGAAGGTAGTCTGTTGTCGAGATTTTTGTTACTTTAAGGGATAGTAGCCTTGTCATTATGGAACGTAGTTTTTTGTCAAGATTTTTTTTATTCTAATGGATGGTAGCCTTGTCATTATGAAAGGTAGTCTATTTTCGATATTTTCGTTACTATAATAGATTATAGCCTTGTAATTATGGAAGGTAGTCTGTTATCGACATTTTTTTTACTCTAAGGGATGGTAGCCTTGTCGTTATGGAAGGGAGTTTGTTGTGGATATCTTTCTTACTCTAATGGATGGTAGCCTTGTCATTATGGAAGGTAGTCTGTTGTCTAGATTTTTGTTACTCAAATGGATGGTAGCTTAGTCATTATGGAAGGATGTCTATTGTCGAGATTTTTGTTACTCCATTGGATGGTAGCCTTGTCATTATGGAAGGTAGTGTGTTGTCGATATTTTTGTTATTACAATGGATGGTAGCCTTGTCATTATGGAAGGTAAAATGTTTTCGTGATTTTTGTTACTCCAATGGATGGTAGCTTTCTCATTATGGAAGGTAGTCTGTTGTCGAGATTTTTGTTACTTTAAGGGATAGTAGCCTTGTCATTATGGAACGTAGTTTTTTGTCAAGATTTTTTTTATTCTAATGGATGGTAGCCTTGTCATTATGAAAGGTAGTCTATTTTCGAGATTTTCGTTACTATAATAGATTGTAGCCTTTTAATTATGGAAGGTAGTCTGTTGTTGATATTTTTGTTACTCCATTGGATGGTAGCCTTATCATTAAGGAAGGTAGTGTGTTGTCGATATTTTTGTTATTCAAATGGATGGTAGCCTTGTCATTATGGAAGGTAGTCTGTTGTCGACATTTTTTTTACTCTAAGGGATGGTAGCCTTGTCGTTAAGGAAGGTAGTCTGTTGTCGATATCTTTGTTACTCTAATGGATGGTAGCCTTGTCATTATGGAAGGTAGTCTGTTGTTGATATTTTTGTTACTCCATTGGATGGTAGCCTTGTCATTATGGAAGGTAGTGTGTTGTCGATATTTTTGATATTCCAATGGATGGTAGCCTAGTCATTATGAAAGGTAGTGTGTTGTCGATATTTTTGTGATTATAATGGATGGTAGTCTTGTCATTATAGAAGGTAGTCTCTTGTGGATATTTTGGTTACACCAATGATGGTAACCCTTGTCATTATGGAAGGTAGTCTATTGTTGAGATTTTTGTTACTCGAATGGATGATAGACTTGTCATTATGAAAGGTAGTGTGTCGTCGTGATTTTTGTTACTCTAACGGATGGTTGCCTTGTGATGATGGAAGGTAGTCTGTTGTTGATATTTTTGTTACTCCAATGGATGGTAGACTTGTCATTATGGAAGGTAGTGTGCTGTCGTGATTTTTGTTACTCTAAGGGATGGTAGCCTTGTCAATATGGAACGTAGTCTGTTGTCGAGATTTTTGTTATTCAAATGGATGGTAGCCTTGTCATTATGAAAGGTAGTCTATTTTTGATATTTTTGTTACTATAATAGATTTTAGTCTTGTCATTATGGAAGGTAGTCTTTTGTCGATATTTTTGTTACTCCAATGGATGGTAGCCTTTTCATTATGGAAGGTATTATGTTGTCGACATTTTTGTTATTCTATTGGATGGTAGCCTTGACATTATGGAAGGTAGTGTGTTGTCGATATCTTTATTACTCCAATGGATGGTAGCTTTGTCATTATGGAAGGTTGTTGTCGAGATTTTTGTTACTCTAAGGGATGGTTGCCTTGTCATTATGGAAGGTAGTATTTTGTCGATATCTTTGTTACTCCAATGGATGGTAGCCTTTTCATTATGGAAGGTAGTCTATTGTCGAGATTTTTTTTATTCTAATGGACGGTAGCCTTGTCATTATGAAAGTTAGTCTATTGTCGATATTTTTGTTACTATAATAGATTGTAGTCTTGTCATTATGGAAGGTAGTCTGTTGTCGAGATTTTTGTTACTCCAATGGATGGTAGCTTAGTCATTATGGAAGGTAGTCTATTGTCGAGATTTTTGTTACTCCATTGGATGGTAGCCTTGTCATTATGGAAGGTAGTGTGTTGTTGATATTTTTGTTATTACAATGGATGGTAGCCTTGTCATTATAGAAGGTAGTTTATTGTTGAGATTTTTGTTACTCCAGTGGATGGTAGACTTGTCATTATGGAAGGTAGTGTGTTGTCAATATCTTTGTTACGCCAATGGATGGTAGCTTTCTCATTATGGAAGGTATTATGTTGTCCAGATTTTTGTTACTCTAAGGGATGGTAGCCTTATCATTATGGAAAGTAGTCTGTTGTCGAGATTTTTGTTATTCTAATGGACGGTAGCCTTGTCATTATGAAAGTTAGTCTATTGTTGATATTTTTGTTACTATAACAGATTGTAGTCTTGTCATTATGGAAGGTAGTCTGTTGTCTAGATTTTTGTTACTCCAATGGATGGTAGCTTAGTGATTATGGAAGGTAGTTTGTTGTCGAGATTTTTGTTACTCCATTGGATGGTAGCCTTGTCATTATGGAAGGTAGTGTGTTGTTGATATTTTTGTTATTACAATGGAAGGTAGCCTTGTCATTATGGAAGGTAGTCTGTTTTCGTGATTTTTGTTACTCCAATGGATGGTAGCTTTGTCATTATGGAAGGTAGTCTGTTGTCGAGATTTTTGTTACTTTAAGGGATAGTAGCCTTGTCATTATGGAACGTAGTTTTTTTTCAAGATTTTTTTTATTCTAATGGATGGTAGCCTTGTCATTATGAAAGGTAGTCTATTTTCGAGATTTTCGTTACTATAATAGATTATAGCCTTGTAATTATGAAAGGTAGTCTATTTTCGAGATTTTCGTTACTATAATAGATTATAGCCTTGTAATTATGGAAGGTAGTCTATTATCGACATTTTTTTTACTCTAAGGGATGGTAGCCTGGTCGTTATGGAAGGGAGTTTGTTGTCGATATCTTTCTTACTCTAATGGATGGTAGCCTTGTCATTATGGAAGGTAGTATGTTGTTGATATTTTTGTTACTCCATTGGATGGTAGCCTTGTCATTATGGAAGGTAGTGTGTTGTCGATATTTTTGTTATTACAATGGATGGTAGCCTTGTCATTATGGAAGGTAGTTTGTTTTCGTGATTTTTGTTACTCCAATGGATGGTAGCTTTCTCATTATGGAAGGTAGTCTGTTGTCGAGATTTTTGTTACTTTAAGGGATAGTAGCCTTGTCATTATGGAACGTAGTTTTTTGTCAAGATTTTTTTTATTCTAATGGATGGTAGCCTTGTCATTATGAAAGGTAGTCTATTTTCGAGATTTTCGTTACTATAATAGATTGTAGCCTTGTAATTATGGAACGTAGTCTGTTGTTGATATTTTTGTTACTCCATTGGATGGTAGCCTTGTCATTAAGGAAGGTAGTGTGTTGTCGATATTTTTGTTATTCAAATGGATGGTAGCCTTGTCATTATGGAAGGTAGTCCGTTGTCGACATTTTTTTTACTCTAAGGGATGGTAGCCTTGTCGTTAAGGAAGGTAGTCTGTTGTCGATATCTTTGTTACTCTAATGGATGGTAGCCTTGTCATTATGGAAGGTAGTCTGTTGTTGATATTTTTGTTACTCCATTGGATGGTAGCCTTGTCATTATGGAAGGTAGTGTGTTGTCGATATTTTTGATATTCCAATGGATGGTAGCCTAATCATTATGAAAGGTAGTGTGTTGTCGATATTTTTGTGATTCCAATGGATGGTAGTCTTGTCATTATGGAAGGTAGTCTATTGTCGAGATTTTTGTTAATACAATGGATTTTAGCCTTGTCGTTATGGAAGGTAGTTTGTTGTCGATATCTTTGTATCTACAATGGATGGTAGCCTAGTCATTATGGAAGGTAGTTTGTTGTCGAGATTTTAGTTACTCCAATGGATGGTTGCCTTGTCATTATGGAAGGTAGTCTCTTGTGGATATTTTGGTTACACCATTGATGGTACCCTTGTCATTATGGAAGGTAGTCTATTGTTGAGATTTTTGTTACTCGAATGGATGATAGACTTGTCATTATGAAAGGTAGTGTGTCGTCGTGATTTTTGTTACTCTAACGGATGGTTGCCTTATGATGATGGAAGGTAGTCTGTTATTGACATTTCTGTTACTCCAATGGATGGTAGACTTGTCATTATGGAAGGTAGTGTTATGTCGTGATTTTTGTTACTCTAAGGGATGGTAGCCTTGTCATTATGGAACATAGTCTGTTGTCGAGATTTTTGTTATTCAAATGGATGGTAGCCTTGTCATTATGAAAGGTAGTCTATTTTTGATATTTTTGTTACTATAATAGATTTTAGTCTTGTCATTATGGAAGGTAGTCTGTTGTCGATATTTTTGTTACTCCAATGGATGATAGCCTTGTCATTATGGAAGGTAGTATGTTGTCGAGATTTTTGTTATTCTATTGGATGGTAGCCTTGACATTATGGAAGGTAGTGTGTTGTCGATATCTTTATTACTCCAATGGATGGTAGCTTTGTCATTATGGAAGGTAGTCTGTTGTCGAGATTTTTGTTACTTTAAGGGATCGTAGCCTTGTCATTATGGAACGTAGTTTTTTGTCAAGATTTTTTTTATTCTAATGGATGGTAGCCTTGTCATTATGAAAGGTAGTCTATTTTTGAGATTTTCGTTACTATAATAGATTATAGCCTTGTAATTATGGAAGGTAGTCTGTTATCGACATTTTTTTTACTCTAAGGGATGGTAGCCTTGTCGTTATGGAAGGGAGTTTGTTGTCGATATCTTTCTTACTCTAATGGATGGTAGCCTTGTCATTATGGAAGGTAGTATGTTGTTGATATTTTTGTTACTCCATTGGATGGTAGCCTTGTCATTATGGAAGGTAGTGTGTTGTCGATATTTTTGTTATTCCAATGGATGGTAGTCTATTGTTGAGATTTTTGTGAAATTCTGGCTACAGATACTCAATGTCACGTCCAATGTTATGACACCGTATCTGACTTACTATATGACAGTAAATACAAAAGCAGTAAATAACACAGTCAATTGTTTACCCAGTTTAGTGTGCAACAACACCTAATCTGGGGGCTACCAAGCCAGGGAGAGAATCCACTATAAGAGATGTTAATTCAGGAATAAACCAACCAGTTTATCTCCTTCACTTAAGACCTACCCAATGCAATTCTAATCTAAGTACAACTTAAACCTGAGTTCCTACTCACTCCCCCTCAATCACAGCAGTGATACATAAACCAATTTGACTTAAGAATTGATGAAGACACTCTTCAAAACACACACTTGATTAAGCTTCACAGCTTTTTAATCAAGTAACACAATCACTCGTGCTTCACAGCTTTGAGTGATGTAAACAACTAACTTGACTCTGCTTCACAGCTTTAGTCAAGTAACATTCAAACACTCTTGCTACACAACCCTTACAATTGAAACCTATTCCAAGGCACTTATCACAATGATAATTGCTTGGAGTACAATAAACAAATCTATACAGATTACAAAATTGATCTTCTAATCAATCAGCAGGGATACCTTGAAAAACCGCAGCTCTGTTGAATATATAGCAGCTGCAACTTCAGTTAGGGTTTCCAAAAACCTAGGGTTGATTCCGTTTGACCTAAAGACCAGGTCACAGTACTTTATTGATCAGGTTAGGATTGAGCTAGGTTACTCCTCAGAAAACGCAGGATTCTGTTTAGAAGGGACTGAGTTATTTCCTGAAAAAACTCAGACTTATCCAATCCTGCAATCCTGTTAGTTCAGAGCAGGATGTCATAACATCTGTTATGACATCTGAGAAAACCTGTCTACTGATTTAGTAAAATGTGATCATTTTGCAAACATGCTCAGATACACACTTATAAACATCAGTATTTGAATTACAATATTTTTCTGCACATGTACCTATTGAGTTAGTACAACCTGAACTAGAATGTTATGACATCAGTCATGACATCAGTCATGACATTCACACATACACTTGTGATTTACCAAAAATGCAAGCCAATACCTAAACACCTACAAACTCCCCCTTTGGCAGATTTTTGGCTAAAGTCCCTAAACAATCAGAGATAGATAGATAGCAGCAGAAATAAGTGACAGCAGAAAAATATAGTGTCAAGTACTAATTAAGCAGTACCAAAAATATTCTCCCCCACTTTAGCCACAAATGGGCCAAAGATTACATGTTTATAAAGTTATACAGTTATCCAAAACAAAATAATGAGATCAGCAGCACACACTTCCAAACACCACCAGAAATCAACAATCATCCTTCAAGTACTGTCATCAGATCCAGAGGATTCAGGCTTCTTTCTTTTCTTGTGAGCAATGTCAGCATTTTTCTCTTTGTTTGATGTCTCAACATTCTTAGAGACATTTGGATTTGTTTCAGCATTTGAGTTTTCTTGGTTCAGAGGAGCAGAAATGCCAGGAACTGAGTGGTTCTCGTTCAGAATTCGTGAAACAATTTTTGTTATTGCTTGATTAACATAGGCTGTCCCTTCCCTATTTGCAATTTCAGGGGGAACTGAAGAGGAAGGATGAGATGGATTACCTGTATGTCTTGTTCTCAACTCTTTGGTCTTGGTGGGGTTAGTTCTATGAGAACAGATCTCCAGAACATCAGAGTCCAGACAGGAAGAGATTGTCCCAGAATCTTGATCAGAGGAAGAGGTTGAGATGGTCGTATTGGATGATGTTGGCGTTTGAGACATTTTGTCAGTTTTGAAGGACCAACAACAAATGAGAAGAAATTCCTGATTGAGAGACTGAGTTTTGATGAGGAGACGAGAGAGGAAGGAAGCAAAGGAGTGCCTATTCAACTTCTTAAAAGAATTGTAGGAAATGAGAAAATATAATTTTAAACCAATCAGAACAGGCATAAGTCCTTTGGTCTTTGTTTTAAGCAAAATTAATTGCTACAATTCCTCATGTTGACAAATACCCAGCTTACCCCTTAAGTTTTCAAATTGGTTTGCATCCAAAGCCTTGGTAAAAATGTCAGCCAGCTGTAGCTCAGTGGCAACATGTTCCAATTTGATTGTCTTCTCTTCTACAAGGTCTCTAATAAAGTGATGTCGTATGTCAATATGTTTGGTCCTGCTATGCTGAATGGGATTCTTGGATATGTTGATTGTACTCAGATTGTCACAGTACAATGTCATAACATCTTGTGTGACATTATACTCAGTGAGCATCTGTTTCATCCATAACATTTGAGAGCAGCTACTACCAGCTGCAATATATTCAGCTTCATAAGTGGAAAGAGACACACAATTTTGTTTCTTGCTGAACCAGGAAACCAGATTACTTCCCAAAAAGAAACATCCTCCAGAGGTGCTTTTTCTATCATCAGCACTACCAGCCCAATCAGCATCACAGTAACCAGTCAGAGTCGGTTCACAGCCATGAGTATACAACAATCCATAGTTGTAAGTACCACTTACATACTTCAAAATTCTCTTCACTTGATTGATATGACTGACTTTGGGATCAGCTTGGTATCTAGCACAAACTCCAACTGCAAAGGTAGTATCAGGTCTGCTGGCAGTTAAGTACAACAAGCTTCCTATCATGCTTCTGTACAGACTTTGATCCACCTTAACCCCACTTGAATCTTTGGAGAGCTTTAGATGAGTAGGAGCAGGAGTCCTTTTGTGACTTGCATTCTCCATACCAAACTTCTTTACAATATTCTTAGCATACTTGCTTTGAGATAAGAAGATTGAGTCCTCCATCTGTGAGACTTGTAGTCCAAGAAAATAAGTTAGTTCTCCCATGAGACTCATTTCAAATTCAGCCTGCATCTGGTCAGCAAAGTGTTTAACCATATGTTCTGACATTCCGCCAAACACTATGTCATCAACATATATTTGGGCAACCATCAACTTCCCTCCTTCAGTTTTGACAAATAGAGTTTTGTCCAAGCCTCCTTTTCTGTAGCCTTTGTCTGAGAGAAACTTTGTTAACCTGTCATACCATGCTCTAGGAGCTTGTTTCAGCCCATATAGAGCTTTTCTCAATTTGTAGACATGATCAGGATGGGTTGGATCCACAAAAACTTTAGGTTGTTCCACATAAGCTTCCTCATTTAAGTACCCATTTAGAAAGGCACTTTTCACATCCATCTGAAATAACTTGAACTTCAGAAGACAAGCAATTGACAACAAGAGTCTGATTGATTTCAACCTAGCTACAGGTGCAAAGGTTTCATCAAAGTCAACCCCTTCAACCTGGGTGTATCCTTGAGCAACAAGTATCGCCTTATTTCTGGTGACAACTCCTTCAGCATCTGACTTGTTCTTGAATATCCATTTTGTCCCAATGATGTTAGTTCCTTCAGGTCTAGGAACCAGTTCCTAAACTTCATGTTGCTTGAATTGGTTCAGTTCATCTTGCATTGCACCAATCCAATATTCATCAGTCAAGGCTTCCTTGACATTTCTTGGTTCTATTTTGGACACAAAATAAGAATTTGAGATGATTTCTCTAGATCTTGTGATGACTCCACTATTGGGATCTCCTATGATGAGCTCTTTTGGATGATCCTTCTGAATTCTGATGGAAGGAGTCTTGCTAGCTTCCTTTGATTCAGATTCTGCTGTGGTGGAGTTGGGTAGATCATCCTGTTGGGTTGAAGTCTCAAAGAATGTCTCAACAGTACAAGGAACATCTATTTCTTCATGATAGTCATCAATTATGACATTTATTGATTCCATCATGGTTTTGGTTCTGGAGTTGAATACTCTATAAGCTCTGCTGTTTGAGGAGTATCCTAGAAATATGCCTTCATCACTTTTGGAGTCCAGTTTTCTTCTCTGTTCACGATCAGACAGAATATAGCATTTGCTGCCAAACACATGGAAGTACTTCACAGTTGGTTTTCTTCCTTTCCAGAGTTCATATATGGTGGATGAGGTTCCCTTTCTCAAGGTGACCCTGTTATGAACATAGCAAGCTGTATTCATAGCTTCAGCCCAAAAATACATAGGAAGTCTTTTGGCATGTAACATTGCTCTGGCAGATTCTTGTATGGTCCTGTTTTTTCTTTCCACAACTCCATTTTGCTGAGGTGTTATGGGAGAAGAAAACTCATGACTGATTCCTTCTGAAGCACAGAAGTCATCAAACTTGCTGTTTTCAAATTCCTTGCCATGATCACTTCTGATTCTGACAATACATCCTTCCTTCTCTCTTTGAATTCTCTTGCACAGTTCTCTAAAGACTTCAAATGCATCTGATTTTTCCCTAATGAAATTAATCCAGGTGAATCTGGAAAAATCATCCACAACCACATAGGAATATCTTTTACCACCAAGGCTCTCTACTTGCATTGGTCCCATCAGATCCATATGGAGGAGTTCTAGAACCTTAGAGGTGGTCAGATGTCTTGACTTTGGATGTGACATCCTAGTCTGCTTACCCACCTGACATTCACCACAAACTCTTCCTTCATCAATTTGCAGTTTTGGAATCCCTCTGACTGCCTCCAAGGAAATAATCCTCTTCATACCCCTTAGGTGAAGATGGCCAAGTTTTTGGTGCCACAGTTTCACCTCTTTTTCTTCTTTTGCAATGGAGCACACAGATGAGAAATTGGTGTTCTCAGCCTCCCACAGGTAACAGTTGTCTTTGGATCTGACTCCTTTCATTACTATTTCTTGTTTGTCATTGATTACAAGGCATTCAGATTTTGAGAAATTGACCTTGAATCCTAGATCACATAGTTGACTGATACTAATGAGATTAGCGGTCAGTCCTTTCACCAGCAGTACTTCATTTAGACTTGGAACTCCAGGGCAGTCCAAATTACCAACTCCTTTGATTTCACCTTTAGGCCTATCTCCAAAGGTCACAAAACTGGTGGTGTGAGGCTTAACATTATTGAGGAGGTTCTTGATTCCAGTCATATGTCTGGAACATCCACTGTTAAAGTACCAGTCTTCCTTTGTAGAGACCCTCAGGGAAGTGTGAGCTATCAGTGCAGTAGCCTTTTTCTTCCATTGAGGAGCATGTGGTACCTTTTTAGACTTAGGTTTGACACATGGGTTCTGATTAGGGTATCCATGTAATTTGAAACAGAAGCGTTTTATGTGGCCATATCTACCACAATGATGACATTTCCATTTTTGGTACCTTTTCCTCACATGTTTCTGTTCCTGATGTCGAGAGTTATGTTGAGACATCTGTTTTGACATTTGCCTACCAGAACCAGATTTCGTTGCTTTCATAAATCCTAGACCAGATTTATTTCCCACATTTTGTCCAATCTGTAGGATCTCTTCCAATTTGTCAGTTCCATTTGTCAACATCTTGACAGATTTGGTCATTTGATTCAGTTGTGAGTTCAGCAATTGAACTTCTCCTTCTAGATGACTTATAGTTTCAAGGTTTGCCCGTTTTTCAGCCTTCATCTTTATGATGAGTTTTGATTGTTTCTCATTCTGCACACAGACTTCAGTACTTCTGATACACAATTCCTTGTACGTTTCAGCCAGTTCTTCAAAAGTCACCTCTTCATCACTGATGTAACTTTCTGAGGTACAAACACCAGTTAAAGCAGTAACTCGTTTGGCAGTCTCTTCTTCAGAATTACTTTCTGAATCACAATCAGACCAAGTAACTGTCATTCCTTTTTGTTTCTTAAGAAAGGTAGGACATTCAGCTCGAATATGCCCATATCCTTCACAACCATGGCATTGAATTCCTCTGCCTTGAACTCCCTTCTCATCTGACCTTGGTCTTCTGCTGGAACTGTCAATGTTAGAGGAAATGTTATGAACATTAGACCTTGACTTTCGATCTATTCTTTTGATGAGTTTGTTGAACTGTCTTCCGAGCATGGCTATAGCTTCTAAAATGTTTTCTTCAACATCAGTGTTGGACATAAGTGCTATGCTCTTGTTCTTTTTGACATCATCATTAGTGATTCCCATCTCAAAAGTCTGAAGAGACCCAATAAGTTCATCCACTTTCAACTTGCTAATGTCCTGGGCTTCCTCTATGGTAGTCACCTTCATTGCAAATCTTTTAGGCAAGGATCTGAGAATCTTCCTCACCAGTTTTTCTTCTGACATTTTTTCTCCCAGTGCCCCTGAGGTGTTGGCAATCTCCAAGATGTTCATGTGAAACTCATGAATGGTTTCATCATAATTAGTTCCATCCAGAATGGGTGGTCTATTTCCAAAAACTCCTTCTTTGTCCATAGTGCCAGAAAGTGATATCCCTAGATCTCACCCAGTAATACATGCAGGGTGCCTGCTCTGATACCAATTGAAATTCTGGCTACAGATACTCAATGTCACGTCCAATGTTATGACACCGTATCTGACTTACTATATGACAGTAAATTCAAAAGCAGTAAATAACACAGTCAATTGTTTACCCAGTTCAGTGTGCAACAACACCTACTCTGGGGGCTACCAAGCCAGGGAGAGAATCCACTATAAGAGATGTTAATTCAGGAATAAACCAACCAGTTTATCTCCTTCACTTAAGACCTACCCAATGCAATTCTAATCTAAGTACAACTTAAACCTGAGTTCCTACTCACTCCCCCTCAATCACAGCAGTGATACATAAACCAATTTGACTTAAGAATTGATGAAGACACTCTTCAAAACACACACTTGATTAAGCTTCACATCTTTTTAATCAAGTAACACAATCACTCGTGCTTCACAGCTTTGAGTGATGTACACAACTAACTTGACTCTACTTCACAGCTTTAGTCAAGTAACATTCAAACACTCTTGCTTCAAAGCTTTGAGTGCTACACAACCCTTACAATTGAAACCTATTCCAAGGCACTTATCACAATGATAATTGCTTGGAGTACAATAAACAAATCTATACAGATTACAAAATTGATCTTCTAATCAATCAGCAGGGATACCTTGAAAAACCGCAGCTCTGTTGAATATATAGCAGCTGCAACTTCAGTTAGGGTTTCCAAAAACCTAGGGTTGATTTCGTTTGACCTAAAGACCAGGTCACAGTACTTTATTGATCAGGTTAGGATTGAGCTAGGTTACTCCTCAGAAAACGCATGATTCTGTTTAGAAGGGACTGAGTTATTTCCTGAAAAAACTCAGACTTATCCAATCCTGCAATCCTGTTAGTTCAGAACAGGATGTCATAACATCTGTTATGACATCTGAGAAGACCTGTCTACTGATTTAGTAAAATGTGATCATTTTGCAAACATGCTCAGATACACACTTATAAACATCAGTATTTGAATTACAATATTTTTCTGCACATGTACCTATTGAGTTAGTACAACCTGAACTAGAATGTTATGACATCAGTCATGACATTCACACATACACTTGGGATTTACCAAAAATGCAAGCCAATACCTAAACACCTACATTTTGTTACTCTAGTGGATGGTAGACTTGTCATTATGGAAGGTAGTGTGTTGTCAATATCTTTGTTACTCCAATGGATGGTAGCCTTTTCATTATGGATGGTTGTCTGTTGTCGTGATTTTTGTTACTCTAAGGGATTATTCTAATGGACGGTAGCCTTGTCATTATGAAAGTTAGTCTATTGTCGATATTTTTTTTATTATAATAGATTATAGTCTTGTCATTATGGAAGGTAGTCTTTTGTCGAGATTCTTGTTACTCCAATGGATGGTAGCTTAGTCATTATGGAAGGTAGTTTATCGTCGAGATTTTTGTTACTCCATTGGATGGTAGCCTTGTCATTATGGAAGGTAGTGTGTTGCCGATATTTTTGTTATTACAATGGATGGTAGCCTTGTCATTATAGAAGGTAGTTTATTGTTGAGATTTTTGTTACTCCAGTGGACAGTAGACTTGTCATTATGGAAGGTAGTGTGTTGTCAATATCTTTGTTACTCCAATGGATGGTAGCTTTCTCATCATGGAAGGTATTATGTTGTCGAGATTTTTGTTACTCTAAGGGATGGTAGCCTTATCATTATGGAAAGTAGTCTGTTGTCGAATTTTTGTTATTCTATTGGACGGTAGCCTTGTCATTATGAAAGTTAGTCTATTGTCGATATTTTTGTTACTATAATAGATTGTAGTCTTGTCATTATGGAAGGTAGTCTGTTTTCTAGATTTTTGTTACTCCAATGGATGGTAGCTTAGTGATTATGGAAGGTAGTTTTTTGTCGAGATTTTTGTTACTCCATTGGATGGTAGCTTTCTCATTATGGAAGGTAGTCTGTTGTCGAGATTTTTTTTACTTTAAGGGATGGAAGCCTTGTCATTATGGAACGTAGTTTTTTGTCAAGATTTTTTTTATTCTAATGGATGGTAGCCTTGTCATTATGAAAGGTAGTCTATTTTCGAGATTTTCGTTACTATAATAGATTATAGCCTTGTAATTATGGAAGGTAGTCTGTGATCGACATTTTTTTTACTCTAAGGGATGGTAGCCTTGTCGTTATGGAAGGGAGTTTGTTGTCGATATGTTTCTTACTCTAATGGATGGTAGCCTTGTCATTATGGAAGGTAGTATGTTGTTGATATTTTTGTTACTCCATTGGATGGTAGCCTTGTCATTATGGAAGGTAGTGTGTTGTCGATATTTTTGTTATTCCAATTGATGGTAGTCTATTGTTGAGATTTTTGTTACTCCAGTGGATGGTAGACTTGTCATTATGGAAGGTAGTGTGTTGTCAATATCTTTGTTACTCCAATGGATGGTAGCCTTTTCATTATGGATGGTTGTCTGTTGTCGTGATTTTTGTTACTCTAAGGGATTATAGCCTTGTCGTTATGGAAGGTAGTCTGTTTTCGATATCTTTGTTACTCCAATGGATGGTATCCTAGTCATTATGGAAGGTAGTCTGTTGTCGATATTTTTGTTACTCTAAGGGATGGTAGCATAGTCATTATGGAAGGTAGTGTGTTGTCAATATTTTTGTTATTCCAATGGATGGTAGCCTTGTCATTATGGAAGGTAGTCTGTTGTCGTGATTTTTGTTACTTTAAGGGATGGAGCCTTGTCATTATGGAAGGTAGTATGTTGTCGATATCTTTGTTACTCCAATGGATGGTAGCCTTTTCATTATGGAAGGTAGTCTGTTGTCGAGATTTTAGTTACTCTAAGGGATGGTAGCCTTATCATTATGGAAAGTAGTTTATTTTCGAGATTTTTGTTATTCTAATGGACGGTAGCCTTGTCTTTATGAAAGTTAGTCTATTGTCGATATTCTTGTTACTATAATAGATTGTAGTCTTGTCATTATGGAAGGTAGTCTGTTGTCTAGATTTTTGTTACTCCAATGGATGGTAGCTTAGTCATTATGGAAGGATGTCTATTGTCGAGATTTTTGTTACTCCATTGGATGGTAGCCTTGTCATTATGGAAGGTAGTGTGTTGTCGATATTTTTGTTATTATAATGGATGGTAGCCTTGTCATTATGGAAGGTAGTCGGCTTTCGTGATTTTTGTTACTCCAATGGATGGTAGCTTTCTCATTATGGAAGGTCGTCTGTTGTCGAGATTTTTGTTACTTTAAGGGATAGTAGCCTTGTCATTATGGAACGTAGTTTTTTGTCAAGATTTTTTTTATTCTAATGGATGGTAGCCTTGTCATTATGAAAGGTAGTCTATTTTCAAGATTTTCGTTACTATAATAAATTGTAGCCTTGTAATTATGGAAGGTAGTCTGTTGTTGATATTTTTGTTACTCCATTGGATGGTAGCCTTGTCATTAAGGAAGGTAGTGTGTTATCGATATTTTTGTTATTCCAATGGATGGTAGCCTTGTCATTATGGAAGGTAGTCTATTGTCATGATTTTTGTTACTCCAATGGATGGTAGCTTTGTCATTATGGAAGGTAGTATGTTTTCGATATCTTTGTTATTCCAATCGATGGTATCCTTCTCATTATGGAAGGTAGTCTATTGCTGAGATTTTTGTTACTCCAATGGATGGTAGCCTTGTCGTTATGGAAGGTAGTCTCTTGTTGACATTTTTGTTACTCAAATGGATGGAAGCCTTGTCATTATTGAAGGTAGTTTGTTGTCCCGATTTTAGTACTCTAATGGATGGTAGCCTTGTAATTATGGAAGGTAGTCTAACGTTGTAAATTCTGTAACTCCAATGGATGGCAGCCATATCATTGTGGAAGGTAGTCTGTTGTTCAGATATTTGTTACTCCAATGGATGGTAGAGTTGTCATCATGAAAGGTAGTCTTTTGTCGATATTTTTGTTACTACAATGGATTGTAGCTTTGTTATTATGGAAGGTGGTTTGTTGTCGAGATTTTTGTTACTCCATAAGATGGTAGCCTTGTCATTATGGAAGGTTGTATGTTGTCGATATCTTTGTTACTCCAATGGATGGTAGCCTTCTCATTATGGAAGGTAGACTGTTCTCGATATTTTTGTTACTCCAATGGATGGTAGACTTGTCATTATGGAAGGCAGTCTGTTGTCTATATTTTTGTTACTCTATTGGATTGTAGCCTTGTCATTACGGACGGTAGTCTGTTGTCAAGATTTTTGTTATTCCAATGGATTGTAGACTTCTGATAATGGAAGGTAGTCTATTGTCGAGATTTTTGTTACTCCAATGGATGGTACCCTTGTATTTATAGAAGGTAGTCTATTGTCGAGATTTTTGTTACTCCAATGGATGGTAGCCTTGTCTTTATGGAAGGTAGTTTGTTGTCTAGATTTTTGTTACTCAAATGGATGGTAGCCTTTTCTTTATGGAAGGTAGTCTTTTGTCGTGATCTTTGTTACTCCAATTGATGGTAGCCTTCTCATTATGGAAGGTTGTCTGTTGTCGATAATTTTGTTACTCCAATTGATGGTAGACTTGTCATTATGGAAGGCAGTCTGTTGTCAAGATTTTTGTTACTCCATTGGATTGTTTCCTTGTCATTATGGACAGTAGTCTGTTGTCGAGATTTTTGTTATTCCAATGGATTGTAGACTTCTGATTATGGAAGG
Organism: Vicia faba; assembly: GCA_948472305.1. Taxonomy (NCBI): domain Eukaryota; kingdom Viridiplantae; phylum Streptophyta; class Magnoliopsida; order Fabales; family Fabaceae; genus Vicia; species Vicia faba. The sequence goes on from OX451741.1 coordinate 536,087,662, forward strand.
TAGTTTGTTGTCGAGATTTTTGTTACTCCAATGGATGGTACCCTTCTATTTATAGAAGGTAGTCTATTGTCGAGATTTTTGTTACTCCAATGGATGGTAGCCTTGTCTTTATGGAAGGTAGTATGTTGTCTAGATTTTTGTTACTCCAATGGATGGTATCATTTTCATTTTGGAAGGTAGTCTATTGTCGTGATTTTTTTTACTCCAATGGATGGTAGCCCTATCATTATGGAAGGTAGTCTGTTGTCCCGATTTGTGTTGATTTAATGGATGGTAGCCTTGTCGTTATGGAAGGTAATCTCTTGTTTACATTTTTATTACTCCAATGGATGGAAGCCTTGTCATTATGGAATGTAGTTTGTTGTCCCGATTTGTGGTACTCTAATGGATGGTAGCCTTGTCATTATGGAAGGTAGTCTAACATTGTGATTTCTGTTACTCCAATGGTTGGTAGCCTTATCATTGTGGAAGGTAGTCTGTTGTTCAGATATTTGTTACTCCAATGGATGGTAGAGTTGTCATTATGAAAGGTAGTCTATTGTCGATATTTTTGTTATCACAATGGATTTTAGCCTTGTCATTATGGAAGGTGGTCTTTTGTCCAGATTTTTGTTACTCCATTGGATGGTAGCCTTGTCATAATGGAAGGTAGTATGTTGTCGACATCTTTGTTACTCCAATGGATGGTAGCCTTCTCATTATGGAAGGTAGTCTATTTTCGATATTTTTGTTACTCCAATGGATTGTAGCCTTGTCATTATGGACGGTAGTCTGTTGTTGAGATTTTTGTTATTCCAATGGATTGTAGACTTCTGATTATGGAAGGTAGTATGTTGTCGAGATTTTTGTTACTCCAATGGATGGTACCCTTGTATTTATAGAAGGTAGTCTATTGTCGAGATTTTTGTTACTCCAATGGATGGTTGCCTTGTCTTTATGTAAGGTAGTTTGTTGTCTAGATTTTTGTTACTCCAATGGATGGTAGCCTTTTCATTATGGAAGGTAGTCTGTTGTCGTGATTTTTGTTACTCCAATGGATTGTAGCTTTGTCATTATGGAAGTTACTATGTTTTCGATATCTTTGTTACTCCAATTGATGGTAGCCTTCTCATTATGGAAGGTAGTCTGTTGTCGATATTTTTGTTACTCTAATTGATGGTAGACTAGTCATTATGGAAAGCAGTCTGTTGTCAAAATTTTTGTTACTCCATTGGATTGTAGCCTTGTCATTATGGAAGGTAGTCTGTTGTCGAGATTTTTGTTATTCCAATGGATTGTAGACTTCTGATTATGGAAGGTAGTCTGTTGTCGAGATTTTGGTTACTCCAATGGATGGTACCCTTGTATTTATAGAAGGTAGTCTATTGTCGAGATTTTTGTTACTCCAATGGATGGTAGCCTTGTCTTTATGGAAGGTAATATGTTGTCTAGATTTTTGTTACTCCAATGGATGGTAGCCTTGTCTTTATGGAAGGTAGTATGTTGTCTAGATTTTTGTTACTCCAATGGATGGTATCATTTTCATTTTGGAAGGTAGTCTATTGTCGTGATTTTTTTTACTCCAATGGATTGTAGCCCTATCATTATGGAAGGTAGTTTGTTGTCCTAATTTTTGTTGATTTAATGGATGGTAGCCTTGTCGTTATAGAAGATAGTCTCTTGTTAATATTTTTGTTACTCCAATGGATGCATGCCTTATCATTATGGAAGGTCGTCTCTTGTTGACATTTTTGTAACTCCAATGGATGGTAGCCCTATCATTATTGAAGGTAGTCTGTTGTCCCGATTTTTGTTACTCTAATGGATGGTAGCCTTGTCATTATGGAAGGTAGTCTGTTGTCCAGATTTTTGTTACTCTAATGGATTGTAGCCTTGTCATTATGGAAGGTAGTCTGTTGTCGAGATTTTTGTTATTCCAATGGATGGTAGCTTTGTCATTATGGAAGGTAGTATATTTTTGATATCTTTGTTATTCCAATCGATGGTATCCTTTTCATTATGGAAGGTAGTCTATTGCTGAGATTTTTGTTACTCCAATGGATGGTAGCCTTGTCGTTATGGTAGGTAGTCTCTTGTTGACATTTTTGTTACTCCAATGGATGGAAGCCTTGTCATTATTGAAGGTAGTTTGTTGTCCCGATTTTGGTACTCTAATGGATGGTAGCCTTGTAATTATGGAAGGTAGTCTAACGTTGTGATTTCTGTAACTCCAATGGATGGAAGGTAGTCTGTTGTTCAGATATTTGTTACTCCAATGGATGGTAGAGTTGTCATCATGAAAGGTAGTCTTTTGTCGATATTTTTGTTACTACAATGGATTGTAGCTTTGTTATTATGGAAGGTGGTTTGTTGTCGAGATTTTTGTTACTCCATAGGATGGTAGCCTTGTCATTATGGAAGGTTGTATGTTGTCGATATCTTTGTTACTCCAATGGATGGTAGCCTTCTCATTATGGAAGGTAGACTGTTCTCGATATTTTTGTTACTCCAATGGATGGTAGACTTGTCATTATGGAAGGCAGTCTGTTGTCTATATTTTTGTTACTCTATTGGATTGTAGCCTTGTCATTACGGACGGTAGTCTGTTGTCAAGATTTTTGTTATTCCAATGGATTGTAGACTTCTGATAATGGAAGGTAGTCTATTGTCGAGATTTTTGTTACTCCAATGGATGGTACCCTTGTATTTATAGAAGGTAGTCTATTGTCTAGATTTTTGTTACTCCAATGGATGGTAGCCTTGTCTTTATGGAAGGTAGTTTGTTGTCTAGATTTTTGTTACTCAAATGGATGGTAGCCTTTTCATTATGGAAGGTAGTCTTTTGTCGTGATCTTTGTTACTCCAATTGATGGTAGCCTTCTCATTATGGAAGGTTGTCTGTTGTCGATAATTTTGTTACTCCAATTGATGGTAGACTTGTCATTATGGAAGGCAGTCTGTTGTCAAGATTTTTGTTACTCCATTGGATTGTTTCGTTGTCATTATGGACAGTAGTCTGTTGTCGAGATTTTTGTTATTCCAATGGATTGTAGACTTCTGATTATGGAAGGTAGTCTGTTGTCGAGATTTTTGTTACTCCAATGGATGGTACCCTTCTATTTATAGAAGGTAGTCTATTGTCGAGATTTTTGTTACTCCAATGGATGGTAGCCTTGTCTTTATGGAAGGTAGTATGTTGTCTAGATTTTTGTTACTCCAATGGATGGTATCATTTTCATTTTGGAAGGTAGTCTATTGTCGTGATTTTTTTTACTCCAATGGATGGTAGCCCTATCATTATGGAAGGTAGTCTGTTGTCCCGATTTTTGTTGATTTAATGGATGGTAGCCTTGTCGTTATGGAAGGTAATCTCTTGTTTACATTTTTATTACTCCAATGGATGGAAGTCTTGTCATTATGGAATGTAGTTTGTTGTCCCGATTTGTGGTACTCTAATGGATGGTAGCCTTGTCATTATGGAAGGTAGTCTAACATTGTGATTTCTGTTACTCCAATGGTTGGTAGCCTTATCATTGTGGAAGGTAGTCTGTTGTTCAGATATTTGTTACTCCAATGGATGGTAGAGTTGTCATTATGAAAGGTAGTCTATTGTCGATATTTTTGTTATCACAATGGATTTTAGCCTTGTCATTATGGAAGGTGGTCTTTTGTCCAGATTTTTGTTACTCCATTGGATGGTAGCCTTGTCATAATGGAAGGTAGTATGTTGTCGACATCTTTGTTACTCCAATGGATGGTAGCCTTCTCATTATGGAAGGTAGTCTATTTTCGATATTTTTGTTACTCCAATGGATTGTAGCCTTGTCATTATGGACGGTAGTCTGTTGTTGAGATTTTTGTTATTCCAATGGATTGTAGACTTCTGATTATGGAAGGTAGTATGTTGTCGAGATTTTTGTTACTCCAATGGATGGTACCCTTGTATTTATAGAAGGTAGTCTATTGTCGAGATTTTTGTTACTCCAATGGATGGTAGCCTTGTCTTTATGGAAGGTAATATGTTGTCTAGATTTTTGTTACTCCAATGGATGGTAGCCTTGTCTTTATGGAAGGTAGTATGTTGTCTAGATTTTTGTTACTCCAATGGATGGTATCATTTTCATTTTGGAAGGTAGTCTATTGTCGTGATTTTTTTTACTCCAATGGATGGTAGCCCTATCATTATGGAAGGTAGTTTGTTGTCCCAATTTTTGTTGATTTAATGGATGGTAGCCTTGTCGTTATAGAAGATAGTCTCTTGTTAATATTTTTGTTACTCCAATGGATGCATGCCTTATCATTATGGAAGGTCGTCTCTTGTTGACATTTTTGTAACTCCAATGGATGGTAGCCCTATCATTATTGAAGGTAGTCTATTGTCCCGATTTTTGTTACTCTAATGGATGGTAGCCTTGTCATTATGGAAGGTAGTCTGTTGTCCAGATTTTTGTTACTCTAATGGATTGTAGCCTTGTCATTATGGAAGGTAGTCTGTTGTCGAGATTTTTGTTATTCCAATGGATGGTAGCTTTGTCATTATGGAAGGTAGTATATTTTTGATATCTTTGTTATTCCAATCGATGGTATCCTTTTCATTATGGAAGGTAGTCTATTGCTGAGATTTTTGTTACTCCAATGGATGGTAGCCTTGTCGTTATGGTAGGTAGTCTCTTGTTGACATTTTTGTTACTCCAATGGATGGAAGCCTTGTCATTATTGAAGGTAGTTTGTTGTCCCGATTTTGGTACTCTAATGGATGGTAGCCTTGTAATTATGGAAGGTAGTCTAACGTTGTGATTTCTGTAACTCCAATGGATGGAAGGTAGTCTGTTGTTCAGATATTTGTTACTCCAATGGATGGTAGAGTTGTCATCATGAAAGGTAGTCTTTTGTCGATATTTTTGTTACTACAATGGATTGTAGCTTTGTTATTATGGAAGGTGGTTTGTTGTCGAGATTTTTGTTACTCCATAGGATGGTAGCCTTGTCATTATGGAAGGTTGTATGTTGTCGATATCTTTGTTACTCCAATGGATGGTAGCCTTCTCATTATGGAAGGTAGACTGTTCTCGATATTTTTGTTACTCCAATGGATGGTAGACTTGTCATTATGGAAGGCAGTCTGTTGTCTATATTTTTGTTACTCTATTGGATTGTAGCCTTGTCATTACGGACGGTAGTCTGTTGTCAAGATTTTTGTTATTCCAATGGATTGTAGACTTCTGATAATGGAAGGTAGTCTATTGTCGAGATTTTTGTTACTCCAATGGATGGTACCCTTGTATTTATAGAAGGTAGTCTATTGTCGAGATTTTTGTTACTCCAATGGATGGTAGCCTTGTCTTTATGGAAGGTAGTTTGTTGTCTAGATTTTTGTTACTCAAATGGATGGTAGCCTTTTCATTATGGAAGGTAGTCTTTTGTCGTGATCTTTGTTACTCCAATTGATGGTAGCCTTCTCATTATGGAAGGTTGTCTGTTGTCGATAATTTTGTTACTCCAATTGATGGTAGACTTGTCATTATGGAAGGCAGTCTGTTGTCAAGATTTTTGTTACTCCATTGGATTGTTTCGTTGTCATTATGGACAGTAGTCTGTTGTCGAGATTTTTGTTATTCCAATGGATTGTAGACTTCTGATTATGGAAGGTAGTCTGTTGTCGAGATTTTTGTTACTCCAATGGATGGTACCCTTCTATTTATAGAAGGTAGTCTATTGTCGAGATTTTTGTTACTCCAATGGATGGTAGCCTTGTCTTTATGGAAGGTAGTATGTTGTCTAGATTTTTGTTACTCCAATGGATGGTATCATTTTCATTTTGGAAGGTAGTCTATTGTCGTGATTTTTTTTACTCCAATGGATGGTAGCCCTATCATTATGGAAGGTAGTCTGTTGTCCCGATTTTTGTTGATTTAATGGATGGTAGCCTTGTCGTTATGGAAGGTAATCTCTTGTTTACATTTTTATTACTCCAATGGATGGAAGTCTTGTCATTATGGAATGTAGTTTGTTGTCCCGATTTGTGGTACTCTAATGGATGGTAGCCTTGTCATTATGGAAGGTAGTCTAACATTGTGATTTCTGTTACTCCAATGGTTGGTAGCCTTATCATTGTGGAAGGTAGTCTGTTGTTCAGATATTTGTTACTCCAATGGATGGTAGAGTTGTCATTATGAAAGGTAGTCTATTGTCGATATTTTTGTTATCACAATGGATTTTAGCCTTGTCATTATGGAAGGTGGTCTTTTGTCCAGATTTTTGTTACTCCATTGGATGGTAGCCTTGTCATAATGGAAGGTAGTATGTTGTCGACATCTTTGTTACTCCAATGGATGGTAGCCTTCTCATTATGGAAGGTAGTCTATTTTCGATATTTTTGTTACTCCAATGGATTGTAGCCTTGTCATTATGGACGGTAGTCTGTTGTTGAGATTTTTGTTATTCCAATGGATTGTAGACTTCTGATTATGGAAGGTAGTATGTTGTCGAGATTTTTGTTACTCCAATGGATGGTACCCTTGTATTTATAGAAGGTAGTCTATTGTCGAGATTTTTGTTACTCCAATGGATGGTAGCCTTGTCTTTATGGAAGGTAATATGTTGTCTAGATTTTTGTTACTCCAATGGATGGTAGCCTTGTCTTTATGGAAGGTAGTATGTTGTCTAGATTTTTGTTACTCCAATGGATGGTATCATTTTCATTTTGGAAGGTAGTCTATTGTCGTGATTTTTTTTACTCCAATGGATGGTAGCCCTATCATTATGGAAGGTAGTTTGTTGTCCCAATTTTTGTTGATTTAATGGATGGTAGCCTTGTCGTTATAGAAGATAGTCTCTTGTTAATATTTTTGTTACTCCAATGGATGCATGCCTTATCATTATGGAAGGTCGTCTCTTGTTGACATTTTTGTAACTCCAATGGATGGTAGCCCTATCATTATTGAAGGTAGTCTGTTGTCCCGATTTTTGTTACTCTAATGGATGGTAGCCTTGTCATTATGGAAGGTAGTCTGTTGTCCAGATTTTTGTTACTCTAATGGATTGTAGCCTTGTCATTATGGAAGGTAGTCTGTTGTCGAGATTTTTGTTATTCCAATGGATGGTAGCTTTGTCATTATGGAAGGTAGTATATTTTTGATATCTTTGTTATTCCAATCGATGGTATCCTTTTCATTATGGAAGGTAGTCTATTGCTGAGATTTTTGTTACTCCAATGGATGGTAGCCTTGTCGTTAGGGTAGGTAGTCTCTTGTTGACATTTTTGTTACTCCAATGGATGGAAGCCTTGTCATTATTGAAGGTAGTTTGTTGTCCCGATTTTGGTACTCTAATGGATGGTAGCCTTGTAATTATGGAAGGTAGTCTAACGTTGTGATTTCTGTAACTCCAATGGATGGAAGGTAGTCTGTTGTTCAGATATTTGTTACTCCAATGGATGGTAGAGTTGTCATCATGAAAGGTAGTCTTTTGTCGATATTTTTGTTACTACAATGGATTGTAGCTTTGTTATTATGGAAGGTGGTTTGTTGTCGAGATTTTTGTTACTCCATAGGATGGTAGCCTTGTCATTATGGAAGGTTGTATGTTGTCGATATCTTTGTTACTCCAATGGATGGTAGCCTTCTCATTATGGAAGGTAGACTGTTCTCGATATTTTTGTTACTCCAATGGATGGTAGACTTGTCATTATGGAAGGCAGTCTGTTGTCTATATTTTTGTTACTCTATTGGATTGTAGCCTTGTCATTACGGACGGTAGTCTGTTGTCAAGATTTTTGTTATTCCAATGGATTGTAGACTTCTGATAATGGAAGGTAGTCTATTGTCGAGATTTTTGTTACTCCAATGGATGGTACCCTTGTATTTATAGAAGGTAGTCTATTGTCGAGATTTTTGTTACTCCAATGGATGGTAGCCTTGTCTTTATGGAAGGTAGTTTGTTGTCTAGATTTTTGTTACTCAAATGGATGGTAGCCTTTTCATTATGGAAGGTAGTCTTTTGTCGTGATCTTTGTTACTCCAATTGATGGTAGCCTTCTCATTATGGAAGGTTGTCTGTTGTCGATAATTTTGTTACTCCAATTGATGGTAGACTTGTCATTATGGAAGGCAGTCTGTTGTCAAGATTTTTGTTACTCCATTGGATTGTTTCGTTGTCATTATGGACAGTAGTCTGTTGTCGAGATTTTTGTTATTCCAATGGATTGTAGACTTCTGATTATGGAAGGTAGTCTGTTGTCGAGATTTTTGTTACTCCAATGGATGGTACCCTTCTATTTATAGAAGGTAGTCTATTGTCGAGATTTTTGTTACTCCAATGGATGGTAGCCTTGTCTTTATGGAAGGTAGTATGTTGTCTAGATTTTTGTTACTCCAATGGATGGTATCATTTTCATTTTGGAAGGTAGTCTATTGTCGTGATTTTTTTTACTCCAATGGATGGTAGCCCTATCATTATGGAAGGTAGTCTGTTGTCCCGATTTTTGTTGATTTAATGGATGGTAGCCTTGTCGTTATGGAAGGTAATCTCTTGTTTACATTTTTATTACTCCAATGGATGGAAGCCTTGTCATTATGGAATGTAGTTTGTTGTCCCGATTTGTGGTACTCTAATGGATGGTAGCCTTGTCATTATGGAAGGTAGTCTAACATTGTGATTTCTGTTACTCCAATGGTTGGTAGCCTTATCATTGTGGAAGGTAGTCTGTTGTTCAGATATTTGTTACTCCAATGGATGGTAGAGTTGTCATTATGAAAGGTAGTCTATTGTCGATATTTTTGTTATCACAATGGATTTTAGCCTTGTCATTATGGAAGGTGGTCTTTTGTCCAGATTTTTGTTACTCCATTGGATGGTAGCCTTGTCATAATGGAAGGTAGTATGTTGTCGACATCTTTGTTACTCCAATGGATGGTAGCCTTCTCATTATGGAAGGTAGTCTATTTTCGATATTTTTGTTACTCCAATGGATTGTAGCCTTGTCATTATGGACGGTAGTCTGTTGTTGAGATTTTTGTTATTCCAATGGATTGTAGACTTCTGATTATGGAAGGTAGTATGTTGTCGAGATTTTTGTTACTCCAATGGATGGTACCCTTGTATTTATAGAAGGTAGTCTATTGTCGAGATTTTTGTTACTCCAATGGATGGTTGCCTTGTCTTTATGTAAGGTAGTTTGTTGTCTAGATTTTTGTTACTCCAATGGATGGTAGCCTTTTCATTATGGAAGGTAGTCTGTTGTCGTGATTTTTGTTACTCCAATGGATTGTAGCTTTGTCATTATGGAAGTTACTATGTTTTCGATATCTTTGTTACTCCAATTGATGGTAGCCTTCTCATTATGGAAGGTAGTCTGTTGTCGATATTTTTGTTACTCTAATTGATGGTAGACTAGTCATTATGGAAAGCAGTCTGTTGTCGAAATTTTTGTTACTCCATTGGATTGTAGCCTTGTCATTATGGAAGGTAGTCTGTTGTCGAGATTTTTGTTATTCCAATGGATTGTAGACTTCTGATTATGGAAGGTAGTCTGTTGTCGAGATTTTGGTTACTCCAATGGATGGTACCCTTGTATTTATAGAAGGTAGTCTATTGTCGAGATTTTTGTTACTCCAATGGATGGTAGCCTTGTCTTTATGGAAGGTAATATGTTGTCTAGATTTTTGTTACTCCAATGGATGGTAGCCTTGTCTTTATGGAAGGTAGTATGTTGTCTAGATTTTTGTTACTCCAATGGATGGTATCATTTTCATTTTGGAAGGTAGTCTATTGTCGTGATTTTTTTTACTCCAATGGATGGTAGCCCTATCATTATGGAAGGTAGTTTGTTGTCCCAATTTTTGTTGATTTAATGGATGGTAGCCTTGTCGTTATAGAAGATAGTCTCTTGTTAATATTTTTGTTACTCCAATGGATGCATGCCTTATCATTATGGAAGGTCGTCTCTTGTTGACATTTTTGTAACTCCAATGGATGGTAGCCCTATCATTATTGAAGGTAGTCTGTTGTCCCGATTTTTGTTACTCTAATGGATGGTAGCCTTGTCATTATGGAAGGTAGTCTGTTGTCCAGATTTTTGTTACTCTAATGGATTGTAGCCTTGTCATTATGGAAGGTAGTCTGTTGTCGAGATTTTTGTTATTCCAATGGATGGTAGCTTTGTCATTATGGAAGGTAGTATGTTTTCGATAACTTTGTTATTCCAATCGATGGTATCCTTCTCATTATGGAAGGTAGTCTATTGCTGAGATTTTTGTTACTCCAATGGATGGTAGCCTTGTCGTTATGGTAGGTAGTCTCTTGTTGACATTTTTGTTACTCCAATGGATGGAAGCCTTGTCATTATTGAAGGTAGTTTGTTGTCCCGATTTTGGTACTCTAATGGATGGTAGCCTTGTAATTATGGAAGGTAGTCTAACGTTGTGATTTCTGTAACTCCAATGGATGGAAGGTAGTCTGTTGTTCAGATATTTGTTACTCCAATGGATGGTAGAGTTGTCATCATGAAAGGTAGTCTTTTGTCGATATTTTTGTTACTACAATGGATTGTAGCTTTGTTATTATGGAAGGTGGTTTGTTGTCGAGATTTTTGTTACTCCATAGGATGGTAGCCTTGTCATTATGGAAGGTTGTATGTTGTCGATATCTTTGTTACTCCAATGGATGGTAGCCTTCTCATTATGGAAGGTAGACTGTTCTCGATATTTTTGTTACTCCAATGGATGGTAGACTTGTCATTATGGAAGGCAGTCTGTTGTCTATATTTTTGTTACTCTATTGGATTGTAGCCTTGTCATTACGGACGGTAGTCTGTTGTCAAGATTTTTGTTATTCCAATGGATTGTAGACTTCTGATAATGGAAGGTAGTCTATTGTCGAGATTTTTGTTACTCCAATGGATGGTACCCTTGTATTTATAGAAGGTAGTCTATTGTCGAGATTTTTGTTACTCCAATGGATGGTAGCCTTGTCTTTATGGAAGGTAGTTTGTTGTCTAGATTTTTGTTACTCAAATGGATTGTAGCCTTTTCATTATGGAAGGTAGTCTTTTGTCGTGATCTTTGTTACTCCAATTGATGGTAGCCTTCTCATTATGCAAGGTTGTCTGTTGTCGATAATTTTGTTACTCCAATTGATGGTAGACTTGTCATTATGGAAGGCAGTCTGTTGTCAAGATTTTTGTTACTCCATTGGATTGTTTCCTTGTCATTATGGACAGTAGTCTGTTGTCGAGATTTTTGTTATTCCAATGGATTGTAGACTTCTGATTATGGAAGGTAGTCTGTTGTCGAGATTTTTGTTACTCCAATGGATGGTACCCTTCTATTTATAGAAGGTAGTCTATTGTCGAGATTTTTGTTACTCCAATGGATGGTAGCCTTGTCTTTATGGAAGGTAGTATGTTGTCTAGATTTTTGTTACTCCAATGGATGGTATCATTTTCATTTTGGAAGGTAGTCTATTGTCGTGATTTTTTTTACTCCAATGGATGGTAGCCCTATCATTATGGAAGGTAGTCTGTTGTCCCGATTTTTGTTGATTTAATGGATGGTAGCCTTGTCGTTATGGAAGGTAATCTCTTGTTTACATTTTTATTACTCCAATGGATGGAAGCCTTGTCATTATGGAATGTAGTTTGTTGTCCCGATTTGTGGTACTCTAATGGATGGTAGCCTTGTCATTATGGAAGGTAGTCTAACATTGTGATTTCTGTTACTCCAATGGTTGGTAGCCTTATCATTGTGGAAGGTAGTCTGTTGTTCAGATATTTGTTACTCCAATGGATGGTAGCCTTGTCATTATGGAAGATAGTCTCTTTTTAATATTTTTGTTAATCCAATGGATGCATGCCTTGTCATTATGGAAGGTCGTCTCTTGTTGACATTTTTGTAACTCCAATGGATGGTAGCCCTATCATTATTAAAGGTAGTCAGTTGTCCCGATTTTTGTTACTCTAATGGATGGTAGCCTTGTCATTATGGAAGGTAGTCTGTTGTCCAGATTTTTGTTACTCTAATGGATTGTAGCCTTGTCATTATGGAAGGTAGTCTGTTGTCGAGATTTTTGTTATTCCAATGGATGGTAGCTTTGTCATTATGGAAGGTAGTATGTTTTCGATATCTTTGTTATTCCAATCGATGGTATCCTTCTCATTATGGAAGGTAGTCTATTGCTGAGATTTTTGTTACTCCAATGGATGGTAGCCTTGTCGTTATGGAAGGTAGTCTCTTGTTGACATTTTTGTTACTCCAATGGATGGAAGCCTTGTCATTATTGAAGGTAGTTTGTTGTCCCGATTTTGGTACTCTAATGGATGGTAGCCTTGTAATTATGGAAGGTAGTCTAACATTGTGATTTCTGTAACTCCAATGGATGGCAGCCATATCATTGTGGAAGGTAGTCTGCTGTTCAGATATTTGTTACTCCAATGGATGGTAGAGTTGTCATCATGAAAGGTAGTCTTTTGTCGATATTTTTGTTACTACAATGGATTGTAGCTTTGTTATTATGGAAGGTGGTTTGTTGTCGAGATTTTTGTTACTCCATAGGATGGTAGCCTTGTCATTATGGAAGGTTGTATGTTGTCGATATCTTTGTTACTCCAATGGATGGTAGCCTTCTCATTATGGAAGGTAGACTGGTCTCGATATTTTTGTTCTCCAATGGATGGTAGACTTGTCATTATGGAAGGCAGTCTGTTGTCTATATTTTTGTTACTCTATTGGATTGTAGCCTTGTCATTACGGACGGTAGTCTGTTGTCAAGATTTTTGTTATTCCAATGGATTGTAGACTTCTGATAATGGAAGGTAGTCTATTGTCGAGATTTTTGTTACTCCAATGGATGGTACCCTTGTATTTATAGAAGGTAGTCTATTGTCGAGATTTTTGTTACTCCAATGGATGGTAGCCTTGTCTTTATGGAAGGTAGTTTGTTGTCTAGATTTTTGTTACTCAAATGGATGGTAGCCTTTTCATTATGGAAGGTAGTCTTTTGTCGTGATCTTTGTTACTCCAATTGATGGTAGCCTTCTCATTATGGAAGGTTGTCTGTTGTCGATAATTTTGTTACTCCAATTGATGGTAGACTTATCATTATGGAAGGCAGTCTGTTGTCAAGATTTTTGTTACTCCATTGGATTGTTTCCTTGTCATTATGGACAGTAGTCTGTTGTCGAGATTTTTGTTATTCCAATGGATTGTAGACATCTGATTATGGAAGGTAGTCTGTTGTCGAGATTTTTGTTACTCCAATGGATGGTACCCTTCTATTTATAGAAGGTAGTCTATTGTCGAGATTTTTGTTACTCCAATGGATGGTAGCCTTGTCTTTATGGAAGGTAGTATGTTGTCTAGATTTTTGTTACTCCAATGGATGGTATCATTTTCATTTTGGAAGGTAGTCTATTGTCGTGATTTTTTTTACTCCAATGGATGGTAGCCCTATCATTATGGAATGTAGTCTGTTGTCCCGATTTTTGTTGATTTAATGGATGGTAGCCTTGTCGTTATGGAAGGTAATCTCTTGTTTACATTTTTATTACTCCAATGGATGGAATCCTTGTCATTATGGAATGTAGTTTGTTGTCCCGATTTGTGGTACTCTAATGGATGGTAGCCTTGTCATTATGGAAGGTAGTCTAACATTGTGATTTCTGTTACTCCAATGGTTGGTAGCCTTATCATTGTGGAAGGTAGTCTGTTGTTCAGATATTTGTTACTCCAATGGATGGTAGAGTTGTCATTATGAAAGGTAGTCTATTGTCGATATTTTTGTTATCATAATGGATTTTAGCCTTGTCATTATGGAAGGTGGTCTTTTGTCCAGATTTTTGTTACTCCATTGGATGGTAGCCTTGTCATAATGGAAGGTAGTATGTTGTCGACATCTTTGTTACTCCAATGGATGGTAGCCTTCTCATTATGGAAGGTAGTCTATTTTCGATATTTTTGTTACTCCAATGGATTGTAGCCTTGTCATTATGGACGGTAGTCTGTTGTTGAGATTTTTGTTATTCCAATGGATTGTAGACTTCTGATTATGGAAGGTAGTCTGTTGTCGAGATTTTTGTTACTCCAATGGATGGTACCCTTGTATTTATAGAAGGTAGTCTATTGTCGAGATTTTTGTTACTCCAATGGATGGTTGCCTTGTCTTTATGTAAAGTAGTTTGTTGTCTAGATTTTTGTTACTCCAATGGATGGTAGCCTTTTCATTATGGAAGGTAGTCTGTTGTCGTGATTTTTGTTACTCCAATGGATTGTAGCTTTGTCATTATGGAAGTTACTATGTTTTCGATATCTTTGTTACTCCAATTGATGGTAGCCTTCTCATTATGGAAGGTAGTCTGTTGTCGATATTTTTGTTACTCTAATTGATGGTAGACTAGTCATTATGGAAAGCAGTCTGTTGTCGAAATTTTTGTTACTCCATTGGATTGTAGCCTTGTAATTATGGAAGGTAGTCTGTTGTCGAGATTTTTGTTATTCCAATGGATTGTAGACTTCTAATTATGGAAGGTAGTCTGTTGTCGAGATTTTGGTTACTCCAATGGATGGTACCCTTGTATTTATAGAAGGTAGTCTATTGTCGAGATTTTTGTTACTCCAATGGATGGTAGCCTTGTCTTTATGGAAGGTAATATGTTGTCTAGATTTTTGTTACTCCAATGGATGGTAGCCTTGTCTTTATGGAAGGTAGTATGTTGTCTAGATTTTTGTTACTCCAATGGATGGTATCATTTTCATTTTGGAAGGTAGTCTATTGTCGTGATTTTTTTTACTCCAATGGATGGTAGCCCTATCATTATGGAAGGTAGTTTGTTGTCCCGATTTTTGTTGATTTAATGGATGGTAGCCTTGTCGTTATAGAAGATAGTCTCTTGTTAATATTTTTGTTACTCCAATGGATGCATGCCTTATCATTATGGAAGGTCGTCTCTTGTTTACATTTTTGTAACTCCAATGGATGGTAGCCCTATCATTATTGAAGGTAGTCTGTTGTCCAGATTTTTGTTACTCTAATGGATTGTAGCCTTGTCATTATGGAAGGTAGTCTGTTGTCGAGATTTTTGTTATTCCAATGGATGGTAGCTTTGTCATTATGGAAGGTAGTATGTTTTCGATATCTTTGTTATTCCAATCGATGGTATCCTTCTCATTATGGAAGGTAGTCTATTGCTGAGATTTTTGTTACTCCAATGGATGGTAGCCTTGTCGTTATGGAAGGTAGTCTCTTATTGACATTTTTGTTACTCCAATGGATGGAAGCCTTGTCATTATTGAAGGTAGTTTGTTGTCCCGATTTTGGTACTCTAATGGATGGTAGCCTTGTAATTATGGAAGGTAGTCTAACGTTGTGATTTCTGTAACTCCAATGGATGGTAGCCATATCATTGTGGAAGGTAGTCTGCTGTTCAGATATTTGTTACTCCAATGGATGGTAGAGTTGTCATCATGAAAGGTAGTCTTTTGTCGATATTTTTGTTACTACAATGGATTGTAGCTTTGTTATTATGCAAGGTGGTTTGTTGTCGAGATTTTTGTTACTCCATAGGATGGTAGCCTTGTCATTATGGAAGGTTGTATGTTGTCGATATCTTTGTTACTCCAATGGATGGTAGCCTTCTCATTATGGAAGGTAGACTGTTCTCGATATTTTTGTTACTCCAATGGATGGTAGACTTGTCATTATGGAAGGCAGTCTGTTGTCTATATTTTTGTTACTCTATTGGATTGTAGCATTGTCATTACGGACGGTAGTCTGTTGTCAAGATTTTTGTTATTCCAATGGATTGTAGACTTCTGATAATGGAACATAGTCTATTGTCGAGATTTTTGTTACTCCAATGGATGGTACCCTTGTATTTATAGAAGGTAGTCTATTGTCGAGATTTTTGTTACTCCAATGGATGGTAGCCTTGTCTTTATGGAAGGTAGTTTGTTGTCTAGATTTTTGTTACTCAAATGGATGGTAGCCTTTTCATTATGGAAGGTAGTCTTTTGTCGTGATCTTTGTTACTCCAATTGATGGTAGCCTTCTCATTATGGAAGGTTGTCTGTTGTCGATAATTTTGTTACTCCAATTGATGGTAGACTTGTCATTATGCAAGGCAGTCTGTTGTCAAGATTTTTGTTACTCCATTGGATTGTTTCCTTGTCATTATGGACAGTAGTCTGTTGTCGAGATTTTTGTTATTCCAATGGATTGTAGACTTCTGATTATGGAAGGTAGTCTGTTGTCGAGATTTTTGTTACTCCAATGGATGGTACCCTTCTATTTATAGAAGGTAGTCTATTGTCGAGATTTTTGTTACTCCAATGGATGGTAGCCTTGTCTTTATGGAAGGTAGTATGTTGTCTAGATTTTTGTTACTCCAATGGATGGTATCATTTTCATTTTGGAAGGTAGTCTATTGTCGTGATTTTTTTTACTCCAATGGATGGTAGCCCTATCATTGTGGAAGGTAGTCTGTTGTCCCGATTTTTGTTGATTTAATGGATGGTAGCCTTGTCTTTATGGAAGGTAATCTCTTGTTTACATTTTTATTACTCCAATGGATGGAAGCCTTGTCATTATGGAATGTAGTTTGTTGTCCCGATTTGTGGTACTCTAATGGATGGTAGCCTTGTCATTATGGAAGGTAGTCTAACATTGTGATTTCTGTTACTCCAATGGTTGGTAGCCTTATCATTGTGGAAGGTAGTCTGTTGTTCAGATATTTGTTACTCCAATGGATGGTAGAGTTGTCATTATGAAAGGTAGTCTATTGTCGATATTTTTGTTATCACAATGGATTTTAGCCTTCTCATTATGGAAGGTGGTCTTTTGTCCAGATTTTTGTTACTCCATTGGATGGTAGCCTTGTCATAATGGAAGGTAGTATGTTGTCGACATCTTTGTTACTCCAATGGATGGTAGCCTTCTCATTATGGAAGGTAGTCTATTTTCGATATTTTTGTTACTCCAATGGATTGTAGCCTTGTCATTATGGACGGTAGTCTGTTGTTGAGATTTTTGTTATTCCAATGGATTGTAGACTTCTGATTATGGAAGGTAGTCTGTTGTCGAGATTTTTGTTACTCCAATGGATGGTACCCTTGTATTTATAGAAGGTAGTCTATTGTCGAGATTTTTGTTACTCCAATGGATGGTTGCCTTGTCTTTATGTAAGGTAGTTTGTTGTCTAGATTTTTGTTACTCCAATGGATGGTAGCCTTTTCATTATGGAAGGTAGTCTGTGGTCGTGATTTTTGTTACTCCAATGGATTGTAGCTTTGTCATTATGGAAGTTACTATGTTTTCGATATCTTTGTTACTCCAATTGATGGTAGCCTTCTCATTATGGAAGGTAGTCTGTTGTCGATATTTTTGTTACTCTAATTGATGGTAGACTAGTCATTATGGAAAGCAGTCTGTTGTCGAAATTTTTGTTACTCCATTGGATTGTAGCCTTGTCATTATGGAAGGTAGTCTGTTGTCGAGATTTTTGTTATTCCAATGGATTGTAGACTTCTGATTATGGAAGGTAGTCTGTTGTCGAGATTTTGGTTACTCCAATGGATGGTACCCTTGTATTTATAGAAGGTAGTCTATTGTCGAGATTTTTGTTACTCCAATGGATGGTAGCCTTGTCTTTATGGAAGGTAATATGTTGTCTAGATTTTTGTTACTCCAATGGATGGTAGCCTTGTCTTTATGGAAGGTAGTATGTTGTCTAGATTTTTGTTACTCCAATGGATGGTATCATTTTCATTTTGGAAGGTAGTCTATTGTCGTGATTTTTTTTACTCCAATGGATGGTAGCCCTATCATTATGGAAGGTAGTCTGTTGTCCCGATTTTTGTTGATTTAATGGATGGTAGCCTTGTCGTTATGGAAGGTAATCTCTTGTTTACATTTTTATTACTCCAATGGATGGAAGCCTTGTCATTATGGAATGTAGTTTGTTGTCCCGATTTGTGGTACTCTAATGGATGGTAGCCTTGTCATTATGGAAGGTAGTCTAACATTGTGATTTCTGTTACTCCAATGGTTGGTAGCCTTATCATTGTGGAAGGTAGTCTGTTGTTCAGATATTTGTTACTCCAATGGATGGTAGAGTTGTCATTATGAAAGGTAGTCTATTGTCGATATTTTTGTTATCACAATGGATTTTAGCCTTGTCATTATGGAAGGTGGTCTTTTGTCCAGATTTTTGTTACTCCATTGGATGGTAGCCTTGTCATTATGGAAGGTAGTCTGTTGTCGATATTTTTGTTACTCTAATTGATGGTAGCCTTCTCATTATGGAAAGCAGTCTGTTGTCAAAATTTTTGTTACTCCATTGGATTGTAGCCTTGTCATTATGGAAGGTAGTCTGTTGTCGAGATTTTTGTTATTCCAATGGATTGTAGACTTCTGATTATGGAAGGTAGTCTGTTGTCGAGATTTTTGTTACTCCAATGGATGGTACCCTTGTATTTATAGAAGGTAGTCTATTGTCGAGATTTTTGTTACTCCAATGGATGGTTGCCTTGTCTTTATGTAAGGTAGTTTGTTGTCTAGATTTTTGTTACTCCAATGGATGGTAGCCTTTTCATTATGGAAGGTAGTCTGTTGTCGTGATTTTTGTTACTCCAATGGATTGTAGCTTTGTCATTATGGAAGTTACTATGTTTTCGATATCTTTGTTACTCTAATTGATGGTAGCCTTCTCATTATGGAAGGTAGTTTGTTGTCGATATTTTTGTTACTCTAATTGATGGTAGACTAGTCATTATGGAAAGCAGTCTGTTGTCGAAATTTTTGTTACTCCATTGGATTGTAGCCTTGTCATTATGGAAGGTAGTCTGTTGTCGAGATTTTTGTTATTCCAATGGATTGTAGACTTCTGATTATGGAAGGTAGTCTGTTGTCAAGATTTTGGTTACTCCAATGTATGGTACCCTTGTATTTATAGAAGGTAGTCTATTGTCGAGATTTTTGTTACTCCAATGGATGGTAGCCTTGTCTTTATGGAAGGTAATATGTTGTCTAGATTTTTGTTACTCCAATGGATGGTAGCCTTGTCTTTATGGAAGGTAGTATGTTGTCTAGATTTTTGTTACTCCAATGGATGGTATCATTTTCATTTTGAAAGGTAGTCTATTGTCGTGATTTTTTTTACTCCAATGGATGGTAGCCCTATCATTATGGAAGGTAGTCTGTTGTCCCGATTTTTGTTGATTTAATGGATGGTAGCCTTGTCGTTATGGAAGGTAATCTCTTGTTTACATTTTTATTACTCCAATGGATGGAAGCCTTGTCATTATGGAATGTAGTTTGTTGTCCCGATTTGTGGTACTCTAATGGATGGTAGCCTTGTCATTATGGAAGGTAGTCTAACATTGTGATTTCTGTTACTCCAATGGTTGGTAGCCTTATCATTGTGGAAGGTAGTCTGTTGTTCAGATATTTGTTACTCCAATGGATGGTAGAGTTGTCATTATGAAAGGTAGTCTATTGTCGATATTTTTGTTATCACAATGGATTTTAGCCTTGTCATTATGGAAGGTGGTCTTTTGTCCAGATTTTTGTTACTCCATTGGATGGTAGCCTTGTCATAATGGAAGGTAGTATGTTGTCGACATCTTTGTTACTCCAATGGATGGTAGCCTTCTCATTATGGAAGGTAGTCTATTTTCGATATTTTTGTTACTCCAATGGATTGTAGCCTTGTCATTATGGACGGTAGTCTGTTGTTGAGATTTTTGTTATTCCAATGATTTGTAGACTTCTGATTATGGAAGGTAGTCTGTTGTCGAGATTTTTGTTACTCCAATGGATGGTACCCTTGTATTTATAGAAGGTAGTCTATTGTCGAGATTTTTGTTACTCCAATGGATGGTTGCCTTGTCTTTATGTAAGGTAGTTTGTTGTCTAGATTTTTGTTACTCCAATGGATGGTAGCCTTTTCATTATGGAAGGTAGTCTGTTGTCGTGATTTTTGTTACTCCAATGGATTGTAGCTTTGTCATTATGGAAGTTACTATGTTTTCGATATCTTTGTTACTCTAATTGATGGTAGCCTTCTCATTATGGAAGGTAGTCTGTTGTCGATATTTTTGTTACTCTAATTGATGGTAGACTAGTCATTATGGAAAGCAGTCTGTTGTCGAAATTTTTGTTACTCCATTGGATTGTAGCCTTGTCATTATGGAAGGTAGTCTGTTGTCGAGATTTTTGTTATTCCAATGGATTGTAGACTTCTGATTATGGAAGGTAGTCTGTTGTCGAGATTTTGGTTACTCCAATGGATGGTACCCTTGTATTTATAGAAGGTAGTCTATTGTCGAGATTTTTGTTACTCCAATGGATGGTAGCCTTGTCTTTATGGAAGGTAATATGTTGTCTAGATTTTTGTTACTCCAATGGATGGTAGCCTTGTCTTTATGGAAGGTAGTATGTTGTCTAGATTTTTGTTACTCCAATGGATGGTATCATTTTCATTTTGGAAGGTAGTCTATTGTCGTGATTTTTTTTACTCCAATGGATGGTAGCCCTATCATTATGGAAGGTAGTCTGTTGTCCCGATTTTTGTTGATTTAATGGATGGTAGCCTTGTCGTTATGGAAGGTAATCTCTTGTTTACATTTTTATTACTCCAATGGATGGAAGCCTTGTCATTATGGAATGTAGTTTGTTGTCCCGATTTGTGGTACTCTAATGGATGGTAGCCTTGTCATTATGAAAGGTAGTCTAACATTGTGATTTCTGTTACTCCAATGGTTGGTAGCCTTATCATTGTGGAAGGTAGTCTGTTGTTCAGATATTTGTTACTCCAATGGATGGTAGAGTTGCCATTATGAAAGGTAGTCTATTGTCGATATTTTTGTTATCACAATGGATTTTAGCCTTGTCATTATGGAAGGTGGTCTTTTGTCCATATTTTTGTTACTCCATTGGATGGTAGCCTTGTCATTATGGAAGGTAGTCTGTTGTCGATATTTTTGTTACTCTAATTGATGGTAGCCTTCTCATTATGGAAAGCAGTCTGTTGTCAAAATTTTTGTTACTCCATTGGATTGTAGCCTTGTCATTATGGAAGGTAGTCTGTTGTCGAGATTTTTGTTATTCCAATGGATTGTAGACTTCTGATTATGGAAGGTAGTTTGTTGTCGAGATTTTTGTTACTCCAATGGATGGTACCCTTGTATTTATAGAAGGTAGTCTATTGTCGAGATTTTTGTTACTCCAATGGATGGTAGCCTTGTCTTTATGGAAGGTAATATGTTGTCTAGATTTTTGTTACTCCATTGGATGGTAGCCTTTTCATTATGGAAGGTAGTCTGTTGTCATGATTTTTGTTACTCTAATGGATGGTAGCCCTATCATTATGGAATGTAGTTTGTTGTCCCGATTTTTGTTACTCTAATGGATGGTAGCCTTGTCATTATGGAAGGTAGTCTGTTGTCCAGATTTTTGTTCTCTAATGGATTGTAGCCTTGTCATTATGGAAGGTAGTCTGTTGTCGATATTTTTGTTACTCCATGGGATGGTAGCCTTATCATTATGGAAGGTAGTATGTTGTCGATATCTTTGTTACTCTAATGGATTGTAGCCTTGTCATTATGGAAGGTAGTCTGTTGGAGATATTTTTGTTACTCCATTGGATGGTAGCGTTGTCATTATGGAAGGTAGTATGTTGTTGATATCTTTGTTACTCCAATGGATGGTAGCCTTGTCATTATGGCAGGTAGGCTGTTGTCGAGATTTTTGCTACTCCAATGGATGGTAGCCTTGTCATTATGGAAGGTAGTCTATTGTTCAGATTTTTGTTACTCCAGTGGATGGTAGACTTGTCATTATGGAAGGTAGTCTGTTGTCGAGATTTTTGTTACTCCATTGGATGGTAGCCTTGTCATTATGGAAGGTAGTATGTTCTCGATATTTTTGTTACTCCAATGGATGGCAGCCTTGTCATTATGGAAGGTAGTCTTTTGTCATGATTTTTGTTACTCCAATGAATGGTAGGTTTGTGATTATGGAATGTAGTAGGTTGTCGATATCATTGTTACTCCAATGGATGGTAGCCTTGTAATTAGGGAAGGTAGTATGTTGTCGATATCTTTGTTACTCCAATAGATGGTTGCTTTGTCACTATGGAAGGTAGTCTGTTGTCGAGATTTTTGTTATTCCAATGGATAGTAGCCTTGTCATTATGGAAGGTAGTCTTTTGTCGTGATTTTTCTTACTCTAATGGATTATACCCTTGTCATTATGGAAGGTAGTATGTTTTCGATATCTTTGTTACTCCAATCGATGGTATCCTTCTCATTATGGAAGGTAGTCTGTTGTTGAGATTTTTGTTACTCCAATGGATGGTAGCCTTGTCGTTATGGAAGGTAGTCTCTTGTTGACATTTTTGTTACTCCAATGGATGGAAGCCTTGTCATTATGGAAAGTAGTTTGTTGTCCCGATTTTTGGTAGTCTAATGGATGGTAGCCTTGTCATTATGGAAGGTAGTGTAACATTGTGATTTCTGTTACTCCAATGGATGGTAGCCTTATCATTGTTGAAGGTAGTCTGTTGTTCAGATATTTGTTACTCCAATGGATGGTAGAGTTGTCATCATGAAAGGTAGTCTATTGTCGATATTTTTGTTATTACAATGGATTGTAGCCTAGTTATTATGGAAGGTGGTATGTTGTCGAGATTTTTGTTACTCCATTGGATGGTAGCCTTGTCATTATGGAAGGTAGTATGTTGTCGATATCTTTGTTACTCCAATGGATGGCAGCCTTCTCATTATGGGAGGTTGTCTGTTCTCGATATTTTTGTTACTCAAATGGATGGAAGACTTGTATTTATAGAAGGTAGTCTATTGTCGAGATTTTTGTTACTCCAATGGATGGTAGCCTTGTCTTTATGGAAGGTAGTATGTTGTCTAGATTTTTGTTACTCCAATGGATGGTAGCCTTTTCATTATGGAAGGTAGTCTGTTGTCGTGATTTTTGTTACTCCAATGGATGGTAGCCCTATCATTATGGAAGGTAGTATGTTGTCCTGATTTTTGTTACTCTAATGGATGGTAGCCTTGTCATTATGGAAGGTAGTCTGTTGTCCAGATTTTTGTTACTCTAATGGATTGTATCCTTGTCATTATGGAAGGTACTCTGTTGTCGATATTTTTGTTACTCCATTGGATGGTAGCCTTGTCATTATGGAAGGTAGTATGTTGTCGATATCTTTGTTACTCTAATGGATTGTAGCCTTGTCATTATGGAAGGTAGTCTATTGTCGATATTTTTGTTACTCCATTGGATGGTAGCCTTGTCATTATGGAAGGTACTATGTTGTCGATATCTTTGTTACTCCAATGGATGGTAGCCTTGTCATTATGGAAGGTAGGCTGTTGTCGAGATTTTTGTTACTCCAATGGATGGTAGCCTTGTCATTATGGAAGGTAGTCTATTGTTAAGATTTTTGTTACTCCATTGGATTGTATCCTTATCATTATGGAAGGTAGTCTGTTGTCGAGATTTTTGTTACTCCATTGGATTGTAGCCTTGTCATTATGGAAGGTAGTCTGTTGTCGAGATTTTTGTTACTCCATTGGATGGTAGCCTTGACATTATGGAAGGTAGTCTGTTGTCGAGATTTTTTTTATTCCAATAGATGGCAGCCTTGTCATTATGGAAGGTAGTCTTTTGTCATGATTTTTGTTACTCCAATGAATGGTAGCTTTATGATTATGGAAGGTAGTAGATTGTCGATATCATTGTTACTCCAATGGATGGTAGCCTTGTAGTTAGGGAAGGTAGTATGTTGTCGATATCTTTGTTACTCCAATAGATGGTTGCCTTTTCACTTTGGAAGGTAGTCTGTTGTCGAGATTTTTGTTACTCCAATGGATAATAGCCTTGTCATTATGGAAGGTAGTTTGTTATCGAGATTTTTGTTATTCTAATGGATGGTAGCCTTGTCATTATGGAAGGTAGTATGTTTTCGATATCTTTGTTACTCCAATCGATGGTATCCTTCTCATTATGGAAGGTAGTCTGTTGTTGAGATTTTTGTTACTCCAATGGATGGTAGCCTTGTCGTTATGGAAGGTAGTCTCTTGTTGACATTTTTGTTACTCCAATGGATGGAAGACTTGTCATTATGGAAGGTAGTTTGTTGTCCCGATTTTTGGTACTCTAATGGATGGTAGCCTTGTCATTATGGAAGGTAGTCTAACGGTATGATTTATGTTACTCCAATGGATGGTAGCCTTATCATTGTTGAAGGTAGTCTGTTGTTCAGATATTTGTTACTCCAATGGATGGTAGAGTTGTCATCAAGAAAGGTAGTCTATTGTCGATATTTTTGTTATTACAATGGATTGTAGCCTTGTTATTATGGAAGGCAGTCTGTTGTTGAGATTTTTGTTACTCCATTGGATTGTAGCATTGTCATTATGGACGGTAGTGTGTTGTCAAGATTTTTGTTATTCCAATGGATTGTAGACTTCTGATTATGGAAGATAGTCTGTTGTCGAGATTTTTGTTACTCCAATGGATGGTACCCTTGTATTTATAGAGGGTAGTCTATTGTCGAGATTTTTGTTACTCCAATGGATGGTAGCCTTGTCTTCATGGAAGGTAGTTTGTTGTCTAGATTTTTGTTACTCAAATGGATGGTAGCCTTTTCATTATGGAAGGTAGTCTGTTGTCGTGATTTTTGTTACTCAAATGGATTGTAGCCTTGTCATTATGGAAGGTAGTATGTTGTCGATATCTTTGTTACTCCAATTGATGGTAGCATTCTCATTATGGAAGGTAGTTTGTTGTCGATATTTTTGTTACTCCAATGGATGGTAGAGTTGTCATTATGGAAGGCAGTCTATTGTCGATATTTTTGTTACTCCATTGGATTGTAGCCTTGTCATTATGGACGTTAGTCTGTTGTCGAGATTTTTGTTATTCTAATTGATTGTAGACTTCTGATTATGGAAGGTAGTCTGTTGTCGAGATTTTTGTTACTCTAATGGATGGTACCCTTGTATTTATAGAAGGTAGTCTATTGTCGAGATTTTTGTTACTCCAATGGATGGTAGCGTTGTCTTTATGGAAGGTAGTATGTTGTCTTGATTTTTGTTACTCCAATGGATGGTAGCCTTTTCATTTTGGAAGGTAGTCTGTTGTCGTGATTTTTGTTACTCCAATGGATGGTAGCCCTATCATTATGGAAGGTAGTCTGTTGTCCCGGTTTTTGTTGATCTAATGGATGGTAGCCTTATCGTTATGGAAGGTAATCTCTTGTTTACATTTTTGTTACTCCAATGGATGGAAGCCTTGTCATTATGGAAGGTAGTTTGTTGTCCCGATTTTTGGTACTCTAATGGATGGTAGCCTTTTCATTGTGGAAGGTAGTCTGTTGTTCAGATATTTGTTACTCCAATGCATGGTAGAGTTGTCATTATGAAAGGTAGTCTATTTTCGATATTTTTGTTACTACAATGGATTGTAGCCTTGTCATTATGGAAGGTGGTATGTTGTCGACATCTTTGTTACTCCAATGGATGGTAGCCTTCTCATTATGGAAGGTAGTCTATTGTCGATATTTTTGTTACTCCAATGGATGGTAGAACTGTCATTATGGAAGGTAGTATGTCATTGTGATTTTCGTTACTCCAATGGATCGTAGCCTTGTCATTATGGAAGGTAGTATGTTGTCCATATTTTTGTTACTCCATTGGATAATATCCTTGTCATTATGGAAGGTAGTCTGTTGTCGAGATTTTTGTTATTCCAATGGATGGTAGCCTAGTAATTATGGGAGGTAGTCTATTTTCGAGATTTTTGTTACTCCAATGGATGGTAGCCTTATCATTATAGAAGGTTGTCTGTTGTCCAGATTTTTGATACTCTAATGGATTGTAGCCTTGTCATTATGGAAGGTTGTCTGTTGTCGATATTTTTGTTACTCCATTGGATGATAGCCTTGTCATTATGGAAGGTAGTATGTTGTCGATATCTTTGTTACTCTAATGGATGGTAGCCTTGTCAATATGGAAGGTAGGTTGTTGTCGATATTTTTGTTACTCCAATGGATGGTAGCATTGTCATTATGGAAGGTAGTCTCTTGTTGATACTTTTGTTACTCCAGTGGATGGTAGACTTGTCATTATGGAAGGTAGTCTATTGTCGAGATTTTTGTTACTCAAATGGATGGTGGCCTTGTTATTATGGAAGGTTGCCTGTCGTTGTGATTTCTGCTACTCCAATGGATGGTAGCCTTGTCCTTTTGGAAGGTAGTCTATTGTTCATATTTTTGTTACTCCAATGGATGGTAGACTTGTCATTATGTAAGGTAGTCTGTTGTCGAGATTTTTGTTACTCCATTGGATAGTAGCCTTGTCATTATGGAAGGTAGTCTGTTGTCGAGATTTTTGTTACTCCATTGGATGGTAGCCTTGTCATTATGGAAGGTTGACTGTTGTCGATATTTTTGTTATTCCAATGGATGGAAGCCTTGTCATTATGGAAGGTAGTCTTTTGTCATGATTTTTGTTACTCCAATTAATGGTAGCCTTGTCATTATGGAAGGTAGTATGTTGATGATATCATTGTTACTCTAATGGATGGTAGCCTTGTAATTAGGGAAGGTAGTATGTTGTCGATATCTTTGTTACTCCAGTAGATGGTTGCCTTGTCACTATGGAAGGTAGTCTGTTGTCTAGATTTTTGTTACTCCAATGGATAGTAGCCTTGTCATTATGGAAGGTAGTCCGTTTTTGAGATTTTTGTTACTCCAATGGATGGTAGCCTTGTCATTATGAAAGGCAGTTTGTTGTCGATATCTTTGTTACTCCAATGGATGGTAGCCTAGTCATTATGGAAGGTAGTCTGTCGTTGTGATTTTTGTTACTCCAATGGATGGTAGCCTTGTCATTATGGAAGGTAGTATGTTGTTCAGATTTTTGTTACTACAATGTATGTTAGCCTTGTCATTATGGAAGGTAGTATGTTTTCCATATTTTTGTTACTCCATTGGATAATATCCTTGTCATTATGGAAGGTAGTCTGTTGTCGATATTTTTGTTATTCCAATGGATGGTAGCCTAGTAATCATGGGAGGTAGTCTATTTTCGAGATTTTTGTTACTCCAATGGATGGTAGCCTTGTCGTTATGGAAGGTAGTCTGTTGTCCAGATTTTTGTTACTCCAATGGATGGTAGCCTTACCATTATGGTAGGTGGTCTATTGTCGAGATTTTTGTTACTCCATTGGATGGTAGCCTTGTCATTATGGAAGGTAGTATGTTGTCAAGATTTTTGTTACTCCAACGGATAATAGCCTTGTCATTTTGGAAGGTAGTCTGTTGTCGAGATTTATGTTACTACAATGGATGGTAGCCTTATCATTATGGAAGGTAGTCTGTTGTCGAGATTTTTGTAACTACATTGGATTGTAGCCTTGTCATTATTGAAGGTAGTCTGTTGTAGAATTTTTGTTACTCCAATGGATGGCAGCCTTGTCATTATGGAAGGTAGTCTGTTTTCGAGATTTTTGTTACTCCAATGGATGGCAGCCTTGTCATTATGAAAGGTAGTCTTTGGTCGTGATTTTTTTTACTCCAATGAATGAAAGCCTTGTCATTATGGAAGGTAGTATGTTGTCGAGATTTTTGTTACTCCAATGGATGGTAGCCTTGTCATTATTGAAGGTAGTCTGTTGTCGAGATTTTTCTTACTCTAATGCATGGTAGCCTTGTCATTATGCAAGGTAGTCTGTTGTTCAAATTTTTGTTACTACAATGTAAGTTAGCCTTGTCATTATGGAAGGTAGTCTGTCATTGTAATTTTTGTTACTCAAATGTATGGTAGCCTTGTCATTATTGAAGGTAATCTGTTGTTCCGATTTATGTTACTACAATGTATGTTAGCCTTGTCATTATGTCAGGTAGTCTGTTCTCCATATTTTTGTTACTCCATTGGATAGTAGCCTTGTCATTATGGAAGGTAGTCTGTTGTCTAGAGTTTTGTTATTCCAATGGATGGTAGCCTAGTAATTATGGGAGGTAGTCTATTTTCGAGATTTTTGTTACTCCAATGGAAGGTAGTCTGTTGCCGAGATTTTTGTTACTCCATTGGATGGTAGCCTTGTCATTATGGAAGGTAGTATGTTGTCGAGATTTTTGTTTTTCCAATGGATGGTAGACTAGTGATTATGGAAGGTTGTCTTTTGACCCGATTTTTGTTACTCTAATGGATGGTAGACTAGTCATTATGGAAGTTAGTGTGTTGTCGATATTTTTGTTACTCCATTGGATGGTAGCCTTATCATTATGGAAGGTAGTCTGTTGTCGAGATTTTTGTTATTACAATTAATGGCAGCCTTGTCATTATGGAACGTAGTCTTTTGTCGTTATTTTTGTTAGTCCAATGAATGGTAGCCTTGTCATTATGGAAGGTAGTATGTTGTCGATATCTTTGTTACTCCAATGGATGGTAGCCTTGTCATTATGAAAGGTAGTCTGTTGTCGATATCTTTGTTACTCCAATGGATGGTAGCCTAGTCATTATGGAAGGTAGTCTGTTGTCGAGATTTTTGTTACTCTAATGGATAGTACCCTTGTCATTATGGAAGGTAGTCTATTGTCGAGATTTTTGTTACTCTAATGGACGTAGGCCTTGTCATTATGGAAGGTAGTCTTTTGTCGTTATTTTTGTTACTCTAATGAATGGTAGCCTTGTCATTATGGAAGGTAGTATGTTGTCGATATCTTTGTTACTCCAATGGATATTAGCCTTATCATTATGGAAGGTAGTATGTTGTCGATATCTTTGTTACTCCAATGGATGGTGGTCTTGTCATTATGGAAGGTAGTCTGTTGTCGAGATTTTTGTTACTCCAATGGATGGTAGCCTTGTCATTATGGAAGATAGTCTCTTGTTGATATTTTTGTCACTCCAATAGATGGTAGCCTTGTCAATATGGAAGGTAGTCTATTTTTGAGATTTTTGTTACTCCAATGGATAGTAGCCTTGTCATTATGGAATGTAGTATGTTGTCGAGATTTATGTTACAACAATGGATGGTAGCCTTATAATTATGAAAGGTAGTTTGTTGTCGATATTTTTGTTACTACATTGGATTGTAGCCTTGTCATCATGGAAGGTAGTCAATTATCGATATCTTTGTTACTCCAATGAATGGTAGCCTAGTCATTATGGAAGGTAGCCTGTTTTCGAGATTTTTGTTACTCCAATGGATGGCAGCCTTGTCATTATGGAAGGTAGTCTTTTGTCGTGATTTTTGTTACTCCAATGAATGGTAACCTTGTCATTATGGAAGGTAGTATGTTGTCGATAACTTTGTTACTCCAATGGATGGTAGCCTTATCATATGGAAGGTAGTATGTTGTCGATATCTTTGTTACTCCTATGGATGGTGGTCTTGTCATTATGGAAGGTAGTTTGTTGTCGAGATTTTTGTTACTCCAATAAATGGTAGCCTTGTCATTATGGAAGGTAGTCTATTTTCTAGATTTTTGTTATTCAAATGGATGATAGCCTTGTCATTATGAAATGTAGTCTGTTGTCGATATCTTTGTTATTCCAATGGATGGTAGCCTAGTCATTGTGGAAGGTAGTCTATTGTCGAGATTTTTGTTACTCCAATGGATGGTAGCCATGTCATTATTGAACCTAGTATGTTGTCGAGATTTTTGTTACTCCAATGGATTGTAGCCTTGTCATTATGGAAGTTAGTTTGTTGTTCATATTTTTGTTACTACAATGTATGTTAGCCTTGTCATTATGGAAGGTAGTATGTTGTCTATATTTTTGTTACTCCAATGGATAGTAGCCTTGTCATTATAGAAGGTAGTCTGTTTTCGAGATTTTTGTTATTCCAATGGATGCTAGCCTAGTAATCATGGGAGGTAGTCTATTTTCGAGATTTTTGTTACTACAATGGATGGTAGCCTTGTCATTATGGAAGGTAGTATGTTGTCGATATCTTTGTTACTCCAATGGATGGTAGCCTTATCATTATGGAAGGTAGTTTGTTGTCGAGATTTTTGTTACTCCAATGGATAATAGCCTTGTCATTGTGGAAGGTAGTCTGTTGTCAAGATTTATGATACTACAATGGATGGTAGCCTTATAATTATGGAAGGTAGTATGTTGTCTAGATTTTTGTTACTACATTGGATTATAGCCTTGTCATTATTGAAGGTAGTCTGTTGTCGATATCTTTGTTACTCCAATGGATGGTATCCTAGTAATTATGGAACTTAGTCTGTTGTCGAGATTTATGCTACTACAATGGATGGTAGCCTTATAATTATGGAAGGTAGTTTGTTGTCGAGATTTTTGTTACTACATTGGATTATAGCCTTGTCATTATGGAAGGTAGTCTGTTGTCGACATCTTTGTTACTCCAATGGATGGTAGCCTAGTCATTATGGAAGGTAGTCTATTGTCGAGATTTTTGTTACTCCAATGGATGCCAGCCTTGTCATTATGGAAGGTAGTCTTTTGTCTTGATTTTTGTTACTCCAATGAATGGTATCCTTGTCATTATGGAAGGTAGTATGTTGTCGATATCTTTGTTACTCCAATGGATGGTAGCCTAATCATTATGGAAGGTATTATGTTGTCGATATCTTTGTTACTCCAATGGATGGTGGTCTTGTCATTATGGAAGGTAGTGAGTTGTCGAGATTTTTGTTACTCCAACGGATGGTAGCCTTGTCATTGTGGAAGATAGTCTCTTGTTGATATTCTTGTTACTCCAATAGATGGTAGCCTTGTCAATATGGAAGGTATTCTATTTTCGAGATTTTTGTTACTCCAATGGATAATAGCCTTGTCATTATGGAAGGTAGTCTGTTGTCGAGATTTATGTTACAATAATGGATGGTAGCCTTATAATTATGGAAGGTAGTTTATTGTCAATATTTTTGTTACTACATTGGATTGTAGCCTTGTCATTATGGAAGGTAGTCAGTTGTCGATATCTTTGTTACTCTAATGGATGGTAGCCTAGTCATTATGGAAGGTAGTCTGTTGTCGAGATTTTTGTTACTCTAATGGATGGTAGCCTTGTCATTATTGAAGGTAGTCTGTTGTCGAGATTTTTGTTACTCCAATGGATGGTAGCCTTGTCATTATGGAAGGTAGACTTTCGTTGTGATTTTTGTTACTCCAATGGATGGTGGCATTGTCATTATGGACGGTAGTATGTTGTTCATATTTTTGTTACTATAATGTATGTTAGCCTTGTCATTATGGAAGGTAGTCTGTTGTCCATATTTTTGTTACTCCATTGGATAGTAGCCTTATCATTATGGAAGGTAGTATGTTGTCGATATCTTTGTTACTCCAATGGATGGTGGTCTTTTCATTATAGAAGGTAGTCTGTTGTCGAGATTTTTGTTACTCCAATGGATGGTAGCCTTGTCATTATGGAAGAGAGTCTCTTGTTGACATTTTTGTTACTCCATTGGATGGTAGCCTTGTCAATATGGAAGGTAGTCCGTTTTCGATATTTTTGTTACTCCAATGGGTAATAGCCTTGTCATTATCGAAGGTAGTTTGTTGTCGAGATTTATGTTACAACAATGGATGGTAGCCTTATAATTATGGAAGGTAGTTTGTTGTCGAGATTTTTGTTACTATATTGGATTGTAGCCTTGTCATTATGGAAGGTAGTCTGTTTTCGATATCTTTGTTACTCCAATGGATGGTAGCCTAGTCATTATGGAAGGTAGCCTGTTGTCGAGATTTTTGTTACTCCAATGGATGGCAGCCTTGTCATTATGGAAGGTAGTCTTTTTTCGTGATTTTTGTTACTCCAATGAATGGTAGCCTTGTCATTATGGAAGGTAGTATGTTGTCGATATCTTTGTTACTCTAATGGATGGTAGCCTTATCATTATGGAAGGTAGTGTGTTGTCGATATCTTTGTTACTCCAATGGATGGTAGCCTTGTCATTATGGAAGGTAGTCTGTTTTCGAGATTTTTGTTATTCAAATGGATGATAGCCTTGTCATTATGAAAGGTAGTCTGTTGTGGATGTCTTTGTTACTCCAATGGATGGTAGCCTAGTAATTATGGAAAGTAGTCTATTGTAGAGATTTTTGTTACTCCAATGGATTGTAGCCGTGTCATTATTGAACGTAGTCTATTGTCGAGATTTTTGTTACTCCAATGGATGGTAGCCTTGTCATTATGGAAGGTAGTCTGTCATTGTGATTTTTGTTACACCAATGGATGGTAGCCTTGTCATTATGGAAGGTAGTCTGTTGTTCATATTTTTGTTACTACAATGTATGTTAGCCTTTTCATTATGGAAGGTAGTTTGTTGTCCATATTTTTGTTAATCCATTGGATAGTACCCTTGTCATTATGGAAGGTAGTCTGTTATCGAGATTTTTGTTATTCCAATGGATGCTAGCCTAGTAATCATGGGAGGTAGTCTATTTTCGAGATTTTTGTTACTCCAATGGATGGTAGCCTTGTCATTATGGATGGTAGTCTGTTGTCGAGATTTTTGTTACTCCAATGGATAGTAGCCTTGTCATTATGGAAGATAGTCTGTTGTCGAGATTTTTGGTACTACAATGGATGGTAGCCTTATAATTATGGAAGGTAGTTTGTTGTCGAGATTTTTGTTACTACGTTAGATTGTAGCCTTGTCATTATGGAAGGTAGTTTGTTGTCGATATCTTTGTTACTCCAATGCATGGTAGCCTAGTCATTATGGAAGGTAGTCTATAGTCGAGATTTTTGTTACTCCAATGGATGGCAGCCTTATAATTATGGAAGGTAGTTTGTTGTCGAAATTTGTGTTACTCTAATGCATGCTAGCCTTGTCATTATGGAAGGTAGTATGTTGTCGATATCTTTGTTACTCCAATGGATGGTAGCCTTGTCATTATGAAAGGTAGTCTGTTGTCGATATCTTTGTTACTCCAATGGATGGTAGCCTAGTCATTATGGAAGGTAGTCTATTGTCAAGATTTTTGTTACTCCAATGGATGGTAGCCATGTCTTTATTGAACATACTCTGTTGTCGAGATTTTTGTTACTCCAATGGATGATAGACTTGTCATTATGGAAGGTAGTATGTTGTCGATGTCTTTGTTACTCCAATGGATGATAGCCTTGTCATTATGAAAGGTAGTCTGTTGTCGATATCTTTGTTACTCCAATGGATGGTAGCCTAGTCATTATGGGAGGTAGTCTATTGTCAAGATTTTTGTTACTCCAATGGATGGTAGCCATGTCATTATTGAACCTACTCTGTTGTCGAGATTTTTGTTACTCCAATGGATGATAGCCTTGTCATTATGGAAGGTAGTCTGTTGTTCATATTTTTGTTACTACAATGTATGTTAGCCTTGTCATTATGGAATGTAGTTTGTTGTCTATATTTTTGTTACTCCAATGGATAGTAGCCTTGTCATTATAGAAGGTAGTCTGTTGTCGATATCTTTGTTATTCCAATGGATGCTAGCCTAGTAATCATGGAATTTAGTCTATTGTCGAGATTTTTGTTACTCCAATGGATGGCAGCCTTGTCATTATGGAAGGTAGTCTTTTGTCGTGATTTTTGTTACTCCAATGAATGGTAGCCTTGTCATTATGGAAGGTAGTATGTTGTCGATATCTTTGTTACTCCAATGGATAGTAGCCTTATCATTATGGAAGGTAGTATTTTGTCGATATCATTATTACTCCAATGGATGGTGGTCTTGTCATTATGGAAGGTAGTCTGTTGTAGAGATTTTTGTCACTCCAATGGATGGTAGCCTTGTCATTATGGAAGATAGTCTCTTGTTGATATTTTTGTTACTCCAATGGATGGTAGCCTTGTCATTATGGAAGGTAGTCTATTGACGAGATTTTTGTTACTCCAATGGATGGTAGCCTTGTCATTATGGAAGGTAGACTATTTTTTATATTTTTGTTACTACAATGTATGTTAGCCTTGTCATTATGGAAGGTAGTATGTTGTCCATATTTTTGTTACTCCATTGGATAGTAGCCTTGTCATTATGGAAGGTAGTCTGTTGTCGAGATTTATGTTACAACAATTGATGGTAGCCATATAATTATGGAAGGTAGTTTGTTGTCGAGATTTTTGTTACTATGTTAGATTGTAGCCTTGTCATTATGGAAGGTAGTTTGTTGTCGATATCTTTGTTACTCCAATGCATGGTAGCCTAGTCATTATGGAAGGGAGTCTATAGTCGAGATTTTTGTTACTCCAATGGATGGCAGCCTTATAATTATGGAAGGTAGTTTGTTGTCGAAATTTTTGTTACTGTAATGCATGCTAGCCTTGTCATTATGGAAGGTAGTATGTTGTTGATATCTTTGTTACTCCAATGGATGGTAGCCTTATCATTATGAAAGGTAGTATCTTGTTGATATTTTTGTTACTCCAATGGATAATAGCCTTGTCATTATGGAAGGTAGTCTGTTGTCGAGATTCATGTTACCACAATGGATGGTAGCCTTATAATTATGGAAGGTAGTTTGTTGTCGAGATTTTTGTTACTACATTGGATTGTAGCCTTGTCATTATGGAAGGTAGTTTGTTGTCGATATCTTTGTTACTCCAATGCATGGTAGCCTAGTCATTATGGAAGGTAGTCTATAGTCGAGATTTTTGTTACTCCAATGGATGGCAGCCTTATAATTATGGAAGGTAGTTTGTTGTCGAAATTTGTGTTACTCTAATGCATGCTAGCCTTGTCATTATGGAAGGTAGTATGTTGTCGATATCTTTGTTACTCCAATGGATGGTAGCCTTGTCATTATGAAAGGTAGTCTGTTGTCGATATCTTTGTTACTCCAATGGATGGTAGCCTAGTCATTATGGAAGGTAGTCTATTGTCAAGATTTTTGTTACTCCAATGGATGGTAGCCATGTCTTTATTGAACCTACTCTGTTGTCAAGATTTTTGTTACTCCAATGGATGATAGTCTTGTCATTATGAAAGGTAGTATGTTGTCGATGTCTTTGTTACTCCAATGGATGATAGCCTTGTCATTATGAAAGGTAGTCTGTTGTCGATATCTTTGTTAATCCAATGGATGGTAGCCTAGTCATTATGGAAGGTAGTCTATTGTTGAGATTTTTGTTACTCCAATGGATGCCAGCCTTGTCATTATGGAAGGTAGTCTTTTGTCTTGATTTTTGTTACTCCAATGAATGGTATCCTTTTCATTATAGAAGGTAGTCTGTTGTCGAGATTTTTGTTACTCCAATGGATGGTAGCCTTGTCATTATGGAAGAGAGTCTCTTGTTGACATTTTTGTTACTCCATTGGATGGTAGCCTTGTCAATATGGAAGGTAGTCCGTTTTCGATATTTTTGTTACTCCAATGGGTAATAGCCTTGTCATTATCGAAGGTAGTCTGTTGTCGAGATTTATGTTACAACAATGGATGGTAGCCTTATAATTATGGAAGGTAGTTTGTTGTCGAGATTTTTGTTACTACATTGGATTGTAGCCTTGTCATTATGGAAGGTAGTCTGTTTTCGATATCTTTGTTACTCCAATGGATGGTAGCCTAGTCATTATGGAAGGTAGCCTGTTGTCGAGATTTTTGTTACTCCAATGGATGGCAGCCTTGTCATTATGGAAGGTAGTCTTTTTTCGTGATTTTTGTTACTCCAATGAATGGTAGCCTTGTCATTATGGAAGGTAGTATGTTGTCGATATCTTTGTTACTCTAATGGATGGTAGCCTTATCATTATGGAAGGTAGTGTGTTGTCGATATCTTTGTTACTCCAATGGATGGTAGCCTTGTCATTATGGAAGGTAGTCTGTTTTCGAGATTTTTGTTATTCAAATGGATGATAGCCTTGTCATTATGAAAGGTAGTCTGTTGTGGATGTCTTTGTTACTCCAATGGATGGTAGCCTGGTAATTATGGAAAGTAGTCTATTGTCGAGATTTTTGTTACTCCAATGGATTGTAGCCGTGTCATTATTGAACGTAGTCTATTGTCGAGATTTTTGTTACTCCAATGGATGGTAGCCTTGTCATTATGGAAGGTAGTCTGTCATTGTGATTTTTGTTACTCCAATGGATGGTAGCCTTGTCATTATGGAAGGTAGTCTGTTGTTCATATTTTTGTTACTACAATGTATGTTAGCCTTTTCATTATGGAAGGTAGTCTGTTGTCCATATTTTTGTTAATCCATTGGATAGTACCCTTGTCATTATGGAAGGTAGTGTGTTATCGAGATTTTTGTTATTCCAATGGATGCTAGCCTAGTAATCATGGGAGGTAGTCTATTTTCGAGATTTTTGTTACTCCAATGGATGGTAGCCTTGTCATTATGGATGGTAGTCTGTTGTCGAGATTTTTGTTACTCCAATGGATAGTAGCCTTGTCATTATGGAAGATAGTCTGTTGTCGAGATTTTTGGTACTACAATGGATGGTAGCCTTATAATTATGGAAGGTAGTTTGTTGTCGAGATTTTTGTTACTACGTTAGATTGTAGCCTTGTCATTATGGAAGGTAGTTTGTTGTCGATATCTTTGTTACTCCAATGCATGGTAGCCTAGTCATTATGGAAGGTAGTCTATAGTCGAGATTTTTGTTACTCCAATGGATGGCAGCCTTATAATTATGGAAGGTAGTTTGTTGTCGAAATTTGTGTTACTCTAATGCATGCTAGCCTTGTCATTATGGAAGGTAGTATGTTGTCGATATCTTTGTTACTCCAATGGATGGTAGCCTTGTCATTATGAAAGGTAGTCTGTTGTCGATATCTTTGTTACTCCAATGGATGGTAGCCTAGTCATTATGGAAGGTAGTCTATTGTCAAGATTTTTGTTACTCCAATGGATGGTAGCCATGTCTTTATTGAACATACTCTGTTGTCGAGATTTTTGTTACTCCAATGGATGATAGACTTGTCATTATGGAAGGTAGTATGTTGTCGATGTCTTTGTTACTCCAATGGATGATAGCCTTGTCATTATGAAAGGTAGTCTGTTGTCGATATCTTTGTTACTCCAATGGATGGTAGCCTAGTCATTATGGGAGGTAGTCTATTGTCAAGATTTTTGTTACTCCAATGGATGGTAGCCATGTCATTATTGAACCTACTCTGTTGTCGAGATTTTTGTTACTCCAATGGATGATAGCCTTGTCATTATGGAAGGTAGTCTGTTGTTCATATTTTTGTTACTACAATGTATGTTAGCCTTGTCATTATGGAATGTAGTTTGTTGTCTATATTTTTGTTACTCCAATGGATAGTAGCCTTGTCATTATAGAAGGTAGTCTGTTGTCGATATCTTTGTTATTCCAATGGATGCTAGCCTAGTAATCATGGAATTTAGTCTATTGTCGTGATTTTTGTTACTCCAATGGATGGCAGCCTTGTCATTATGGAAGGTAGTCTTTTGTCGTGATTTTTGTTACTCCAATGAATGGTAGCCTTGTCATTATGGAAGGTAGTATGTTGTCGATATCTTTGTTACTCCAATGGATAGTAGCCTTATCATTATGGAAGGTAGTATTTTGTCGATATCATTGTTACTCCAATGGATGGTGGTCTTGTCATTATGGAAGGTAGTCTGTTGTAGAGATTTTTGTCACTCCAATGGATGGTAGCCTTGTCATTATGGAAGATAGTCTCTTGTTGATATTTTTGTTACTCCAATGGATGGTAGCCTTGTCATTATGGAAGGTAGTCTGTTGACGAGATTTTTGTTACTCCAATGGATGGTAGCTTTGTCATTATGGAAGGTAGACTATTTTTTATATTTTTGTTACTACAATGTATGTTAGCCTTGTCATTATGGAAGGTAGTATGTTATCCATATTTTTGTTACTCCATTGGATAGTAGCCTTGTTATTATGGAAGGTAGTCTGTTGTCGAGATTTATGTTACAACAATTGATGGTAGCCATATAATTATGGAAGGTAGTTTGTTGTCGAGATTTTTGTTACTATGTTAGATTGTAGCCTTGTCATTATGGAAGGTAGTTTGTTGTCGATATCTTTGTTACTCCAATGCATGGTAGCCTAGTCATTATGGAAGGGAGTCTATAGTCGAGATTTTTGTTACTCCAATGGATGGCAGCCTTATAATTATGGAAGGTAGTTTGTTGTCGAAATTTTTGTTACTGTAATGCATGCTAGCCTTGTCATTATGGAAGGTAGTATGTTATTGATATCTTTGTTACTCCAATGGATGGTAGCCTTATCATTATGAAAGGTAGTCTCTTGTTGATATTTTTGTTACTCCAATGGATAATAGCCTTGTCATTATGGAAGGTAGTCTGTTGTCGAGATTCATGTTACCACAATGGATGGTAGCCTTATAATTATGGAAGGTAGTTTGTTGTCGAGATTTTTGTTACTACATTGGATTGTAGCCTTGTCATTATGGAAGGTAGTTTGTTGTCGATATCTTTGTTACTCCAATGCATGGTAGCCTAGTCATTATGGAAGGTAGTCTATTTTCGAGATTTTTGTTACTCCAATGGATAATAGCCTTGTCATTATGGAAGGTAGTCTGTTGTCGAGATTTATGTTACAATAATGGATGGTAGCCTTATAATTATGGAAGGTAGTTTATTGTCCATATTTTTTTTACTACATTGGATTGTAGCCTTGTCCTTATGGAAGGTAGTCAGTTGTCGATATCTTTGTTACTCCAATGGATGGTAGCCTAGTCATTATGGAAGGTAGTCTGTTGTCGAGATTTTTGTTACTCTAATGGATGGTAGCCTTGTCATTATTGAATGTAGTCTGTTGTCGAGATTTTTGTTACTCCAATGGATGGTAGCTTTGTCATTATGGAAGGTAGACTTTCGTTGTGATTTTTGTTACTCCAATGGATGGTAGCATTGTCATTATGGACGGTAGTATGTTGTTCATATTTTTATTACTATAATGTATGTTAGCCTTGTCATTATGGAAGGTAGTCTGTTGTCCATATTTTTGTTACTCCATTGGATAGTAGCCTTATCATTATGGAAGGTAGTATGTTGTCGATATCTTTGTTACTCCAATGGATGGTGGTCTTTTCATTATAGAAGGTAGTCTGTTGTCGAGATTTTAATTACTCCAATGGATGGTAGCCTTGTCATTATGGAAGAGAGTCTCTTGTTGATATTCTTGTTACTCCATTGGATGGTAGCCTTGTCAATATGGAAGGTAGTCCGTTTTCGATATCTTTGTTACTCCAATGGATGGTAGCCTAGTCATTATGGAAGGTAGCCTGTTGTCGAGATTTTTGTTACTATGTTAGATTGTAGCCTTGTCATTATGGAAGGTAGTTTGTTGTCGATATCTTTGTTACTCCAATGCATGGTAGCCTAGTCATTATGGAAGGGAGTCTATAGTCGAGATTTTTGTTACTCCAATGGATGGCAGCCTTATAATTATGGAAGGTAGTTTGTTGTCGAAATTTTTGTTACTGTAATGCATGCTAGCCTTGTCATTATGGAAGGTAGTATGTTGTTGATATCTTTGTTACTCCAATGGATGGTAGCCTTATCATTATGAAAGGTAGTCTCTTGTTGATATTTTTGTTACTCCAATGGATAATAGCCTTGTCATTATGGAAGGTAGTCTGTTGTCGAGATTCATGTTACTACAATGGATGGTAGCCTTATAATTATGGAAGGTAGTTTGTTGTCGAGATTTTTGTTACTACATTGGATTGTAGCCTTGTCATTTTGGAAGGTAGTCTGTTGTCGATATCTTTGTTACTCCAATGGATGGTAGCCTAGTCATTATGGAAGGTAGTCTATTGTCGAGGTTTTTGTTACTCCAATGGATGGCGGCCTTGTCATTATGGAAGGTAATCTTTTGTCGTGATTTTTGTTACTCCAATGAATGGTAGCCTTGTCATTATGGAAGGTAGTATGTTGTCGATATCTTTGTTACTCCAATGGATATTAGCCTTATCATTATGGAAGGTAGTATATTGTCGATGTCTTTGTTACTCCAATGGATAGTAGCCTTGTCATTATGGAAGGTAGTATGTTGTCGAGATTTATGTTACAACAATGGATGGAAGCCTTATAATTATGGTAGGTAGTTTGTTGTCGATATTTTTGTTACTACATTGGATTGTAGCCTTGTCATCATGGAAGGGAGTCAATTATCGATATCTTTGTTACTCCAATGAATGGTAGCCTAGTCATTATGGAAGGTAGCCTGTTTTCGAGATTTTTGTTACTCCAATGGATGGCAGCCTTGTCATTATGGAAGGTAGTCTTTTGTCGTGATTTTTGTTACTCCAATGAATGGTAGCCTTGTCATTATGGAAGGTAGTATGTTGTCGATATCTTTGTTACTCCAATGGATGGTAGCCTTATCATTATGGAAGGTAGTATGTTGTCGATATCTTTGTTACTCCTATGGATGGTGGTCTTGTCATTATGGAAGGTAGTTTGTTGTCGAGATTTTTGTTACTCCAATGGATGGTAGCCTTGTCATTATGGAAGGTAGTCTGTTTTCTAGATTTTTGTTATTCAAATGGATGATAGCCTTGTCATTATGAAATGTAGTCTGTTGTCGATATCTTTGTTACTCCAATGGATGGTAGCCTAGTCATTATGGAAGGTAGTCTATTGTCTAGATTTTTGTTACTCCAATGGATGGTAGCCATGTCATTATTGAAGCTAGTCTGTTGTCGAGATTTTTGTTACTCCAATGGATGGTAGCCTTGTCATTATGGAAGTTAGTTTGTTGTTCATATTTTTGTTATTACAATGTATGTTAGCCTTGTCATTAAGGAAGGTAGTATGTTGTCCATATTTTTGTTACTCCAATGGATAATAGCCTTGTCATTATAGAAGGTAGTTTGTTGTCGAGATTTTTGCTATTCCAATGGATGCTAGCCTAGTAATCTTGGGAGGTAGTCTATTTTCGACATTTTTGTTACTCCAATGGATGGTAGCCTTGTCATTATGGAAGGTAGTCTATTGTCGAGATTTTTGTTACTCCAATGGATGGTAGCCTTGTCATTATGGAAGGTAGTATGTTGTCGATATCTTTGTTACTCCAATGGATGGTAGCCTTATCATTATGGAAGGTAGTTTGTTGTCGATATTTTTGTTACTCTAATGGATAATAGCCTTGTCATTGTGGGAGGTAGTCTGTTGTCAAGATTTATGATACTACAATGGATGGTAGCCTTATAATTATGGAAGGTAGTTTGTTGTCTAGATTTTTGTTACTACATTGGATTATAGCCTTGTCATTATGGAAGGTAGTCTGTTGTCGATATCTTTGTTACTCCAATGGATGGTATCCTAGTCATTATGGAACTTAGTCTGTTGTCGAGATTTATGCTACTACAATGGATGGTAGCCTTATAATTATGGAAGGTAGTTTGTTGTCGAGATTTTTGTTACTACATTGGATTATAGCCTTGTCATTATGGAAGAGAGTCTGTTGTCGATATCATTGTTACTCCAATGTATGGTAGCCTAGTCATTAGGGAAGGTAGTCTATTGTCGAGATTTTTGTTACTCCAATGGATGCCAGCCTTGTCATTATGGAAGGTAGTCTTTTGTCTTGATTTTTGTTACTCCAATGAATGGTATCCTTGTCATTATGGAAGGTAGTATGTTGTCGATATCTTTGTTACTCCAATGGATGGTAGCCTAATCATTATGGAAGGTATTATGTTGTCGATATCTTTGTTACTCCAATGGATGGTGGTCTTGTCATTATGGAAGGTAGTCAGTTGTCGAGATTTTTGTTACTCCAATGGATGGTAGCCTTGTCATTATGGAAGATAGTCTCTTGTTGATATTCTTGTTACTCTAATAGATGGTAGCCTTGTCAATATGGAAGGTATTCTATTTTCGATATTTTTGTTACTCCAATGGATAGTAGACTTGTCATTATGGAAGGTAGTCTGTTGTCGAGATTTATGTTACAATAATGGATGGTAGCCTTATAATTATGGAAGGTAGTTTGTTGTCAATATTTTTGTTACTACATTGGATTGTAGCCTTGTCATTATGGAAGGTAGTCAGTTGTCGATATCTTTCTTACTCCAATGAATGGTAGCCTAGTCATTATGGAAGGTAGCCTGTTGTCGAGATTTTTGTTACTCCAATGGATGGCAGCCTTGTCATTATGGAAGGTAGTCTTTTGTCGTGATTTTTGTTACTCCAATGAATGGTAGCCTTGTCATTATGGAAGGTAGTATGTTGTCGATATCTTTGTTACTCAAATGGATGGTAGCCTTATCATTATGGAAGGTAGTATGTTGTCGATATCTTTGTTACTCCAATGGATGGTGGTCTTATCATTATGGAAGATAGTTTGTTGTCGAGATTTTTGTTACTCCAATGAATGGTAGCCTTGTCATTATGGAAGGTAGTCTGTTTTCAAGATTTTTGTTATTCAAATGGATGATAGCCTTGTCATTATGAAAGGTAGTCTGTTGTCGATATCTTTGTTACTCCAATGGATGGTAGCCTAGTCATTATGGAAGGTAGTCTATTGTCAAGATTTTTGTTACTCCAATGGATGGTAGCCATGTAATTATTGAACCTGCTCTGTTGTCGAGATTTTTGTTTCTCCAATGGATGAAGCCTTGTCATTATGGAAGGTAGTCTGTTGTTCATATTTTTGTTACTACAATGTATGTTAGCCTTGTCATTATGGAATGTAGTTTGTTGTCCATATTTTTGTTACTCCAATGGATAGTAGCCTTGTCATTATAGAAGGTAGTCTGTTGTCGATATCTTTGTTATTCCAATGCATGCTAGCCTAGTAATCATGGAATGTAGTCTATTGTCGAGAATTTTGTTACTCCAATGGATGGCAGCCTTGTCATTATGGAAGGTAGTCTTTTGTCGTGATTTTTGTTACTCCAATGAATGGT
The DNA here is from genome assembly GCA_948472305.1 of Vicia faba. NCBI lineage: Eukaryota > Viridiplantae > Streptophyta > Magnoliopsida > Fabales > Fabaceae > Vicia > Vicia faba. The sequence continues at coordinate 536,130,494 of OX451741.1, forward strand.
AGCCTTGTCATTATGGAAGGTAGTATGTTGTCGATATCTTTGTTACTCCAATGGATGGTAGCCTTATCATTATGGAAGGTAGTATTTTGTCGATATCATTGTTACTCCAATGGATGGTGGCCTTGTCATTATGGAAGGTAGTCTGTTGTAGAGATTTTTGTCACTCCAATGGATGGTAGCCTTGTCATTATGGAAGATAGTCTCTTGTTGATATTTTTGTTACTCCAATGGATGGTAGCCTTGTCATTATGGAAGGTAGTTTGTTGTCGAGATTTTTGTTACTCCAATGGATGGTAGCCTTGTCATTATGGAAGGTAGTCTATTGTTCATATTTTTGTTACTACAATGTATGTTAGCCTTGTCATTATGGAAGGTAGTATGTTGTCCATATTTTTGTTACTCCATTGGATAGTAGCCTTGTCATTATGGAAGGTAGTCTGTTGTCGAGATTTATGTTACAACAATTGATTGTAGCCTTATAATTATGGAAGGTAGTTTGTTGTCTATATTTTTGTTACTACATTGGATTGTAGCCTTGTCATTATGCAAGGTAGTCTGTTGTCGATATCATTGTTACTCCAATGGATGGTAGCCTAGTCATTATGGAAGGTAGCCTGTTGTCGAGGTTTTTGTTACTCCAATGGATGGCAGCCTTTTTATTATGGAAGGTAGTCTTTTGTCGTTATTTTTGTTACTCCAATGAATGGTAGCCTTGTCATTATGGAAGGTAGTATGTTGTCGATATCTTTGTTTCTCCAATGGATGGTAGCCTTATCATTATGGAAGGTAGTATTTTGTCGATATCATTGTTACTCCAATGGATGGTGGCCTTGTCATCATGGAAGGTAGTCTGTTGTAGAGATTTTATTCACTACAATGGATGGTAGCCTTGTCATTATGGAAGATAGTCGCTTGTTGATATTTTTGTTACTCCAATGGATGGTAGCCTTGTCATTATGGAAGGTAGTCTGTTGTCGAGATTTTTTTTACTCCAATGGATGGTAGCCTTGTCATTATGGAAGGTAGTCTGTTGTTCATATTTTTGTTACTACAATGTATGTTAGCCTTGTCATTATGGAAGGTAGTATGTTGTCCATATTTTTGTTACTCCATTGGATACTAGCCTTGTCATTATGGAAGGTAGTCTATTGTCGAGATTTATGTTACAACAATTGATGGTAGCCTTGTCATTATGGAACTTAGTCTGCTGTCGAGATTTTTGTTACACTAATGGATGTTATCCTTGTCATTATGGAAGGTAGTCTATTGTCGAGATTTTTGTTACTCTAATGGATGGTAGCCTTTTCGTTATGTAAGGTAGTCTATTGTCGAGATTTTTTTTTCTCCAATGGATGGTAGCCTTGTCATTATGGAAGGTAGTCTCTTCTTGATATTTTTGTTACTACAATGGATGGTAGGCTTGTCAATTTGGAAGGTAGTCTGCTGTCGAGATTTTTGTTACTCCAATGGATGGTAGCCTTGTCATTATGGAAGGTAGTCTGTTGTCGAGATTTTTGTTACTACAATGGATGGTAGCCTTGTCATTATGGAACTTAGTCTGTTGTCAATATTTTTGTTACTCTAATGGAATGTAGCCTTGTCATTATGGAAGGTAGTCTATTGTCGAGATTTTTGTTACTCCAATGGATGGTATCCTTTTCATTATGTAAGGTAGTTTGTTTTCAATATTTTTGTTACTACAATGGATGGTAGACTTGTCATTATGGATGGTTATGTGTAGTTGTGATTTCTGGAACTCCAATCAATGGTAGCCTTGTCATTATGGAAGATAGTATGTTGTCAATATCTTTGTTACTCCAATGGATGGTAGCCTTGTCATTACGGAAGGTAGTCTGTTGTCTTGATTTTTGTTACTACAATGGATGGTAGACTTGTCATTATGGAAGGTAATTTGTTGTCGAGATTTTTGTTACTACAACGAATGGTAGCCTTGTCATTATGGAAGGTAGTCTGTTGTAGAGATTTTTTTACTCCAATGGATGGTAGCCTTGTCATTATGGAAGGTAGTTCGTTGTTGAGATTTTGTTACTCCATTGGATGGTAGCCTTGTTATTTTGGAAGGTAGTTTGATGTTCAGATTTTGTTACTCAAATGTACGGTAGCCTTCTCATTATGGAAGGTAGCTTGTTGTTGTTATTTTGTTACTCCAATGGATTGTATCCTTGTCATTATGGAAGGTAGTTCGTTGTTGAGATTTTGTTACACCAATGGATGCTAGCCTTGTCATTATGGAAGGTAGTTCGTTGTTGAGATTTTTTTACTCTAATGGATGGTAGCCTTGTCATTATGGAATGTAGTTCATTGTTGAGATTTTGCTACTCCATTGGATGGTAGCCTTGTCATTATGGAAGGTAATTCGTTTTTTAGATTTTGGTCCTCCAATGGATGTTAGCCTTGTCATTATGGAAGGTAGTTTATTGTTGAGATTTTGTTACTCTAATGGATGGTAGGCTTGTCATTGTGGAAGGTAATTTGTTGTTGTGATTTTGTAACTCCAATGGATTGTATCCTTGTCATTATGGAAGGTAGTTCGTTGTTGAAATTTTGTAACTCCAAGGGATGGTATCCTTGTCATTATTGAAGGTAGTTCTTTGTCGAGATTTTTGTTACTACAATGGATGGTAGCCTTGTCATTATGGAAGGTAGTATGTTGTCGATATTTTTGTTACTCCACTGGATTGTAGCCTTGTCATTATGGAAGGTAGTATGTTGTCGAGATTTTTGGTACTCCAATGGATGGTAGCCTTTTCATTATGTAAGGTAGTTTTGTTGTCGAGATTTTTGTTACTCCCATGGATGGTAGACTTGTCATTATGGAAGGTAGTCTGTCATTGTGATTTATGGTACTCCAATGGATGGTAGCCTTATCATTATGGAAGATAGTATGTTGTCGATATCTTTGTTACTCCAATGGATGGTAGCCTTGTCATTATGGAAGGTAGTCTGTTGTCGATATTTTTGTTACTCCAATGGATGGTAGCCTTGTCATTATGGAAGGTAGTCTGTTGTCGAGATTTTTGTTACTACAATGGATGGTAGCCTTGTCATTATGGAAGGTAGTCTATTGTCGAAATTTTTGTTACTCCAACGGATGGTACCCTTTTCATTATGTAAGGTAGTTTGTTGGCAATATTACAATGGATGGTAGCCTTGTCATTATAGAAGATAGTATGTTGTCGATATCTTTGTTACTCCAATGGATGGTAACCTTATCATTACGGAAAGTAGTCTATTGTCGAGATTTTTTTTACTCCAATGGTATATAGCCTTATCATTATGGAAGGTAGTCTTTTGTCGACATTTTTGTTCCTCCAATGGATGGTAGCCTTGTCATTTTGGAAGGTAGTCTGTTGTCGAGATTTTTGTTAATCTAATGGACGGTAGCTTGTCATTATGGAAGGTAGTCTGCTGTCGAGATTATTTTTTCTTTAATGTATGGTAGCCTTGTCATTATGGAAAGTAGTCTGTCATCGAGATTTTTGTTACTACAATGGATGGTAGCCTTGTCATTATGGAAGGTAGTCTGTTATCTTGATTGTTGTTACTACAATGGATGGTAGCCTTGTCATTATGGAAGGTAGTCTGTTGTCGAGATTTTTGCTACACTAATGGATTTTATCCTTGTCATTATGGAAGGTAGTCTATTGTCGAGATTTTTGTTACTCCAATGGATGGTAGCCTTTTCGTTATGTAATGTAGTATGTTGTCGAGACTTTTTTTACCCAAATGGATGGTAGCCTTGTCATTATGGAAGGTAGTCTTTTGTTGTGATTTCTGATACTCCAATGGTTGGTATCCTTGTCATTATGGAAGATAGTATGTTGTAGATAGTTTTGTTACTCCAATGGATTGTAGCCTTGTCATTATGGAAGGTAGTCTCTTGTTGATATCTTTGTTACTCCAATGGATGGTAGCCTTGTCATTACGGAAGGTAGTCTGTTGTCGAGATTTTTTTTACTCTAATGGATGGTAGCCTTGTCATTATGGAACGTAGTTTGTCGTTGTGATTTCTGATAATCCAATTGATTGTAGACCTGTCATTATGGAAGATAGTATGTAGTCAAAAATTTTGTTACTCCAATGGATTGTAGTCTTGTCATTATGAAAGGTAGTCTCTTGTCGATATTTTTGTTACTCCAATGGATGGTAGCCTTGTCATTATGGAAGATAGTATGTTGTCGATATTTTTGTTACTCCCATGGATTGTAGCCTTGTCATTATGGAAGGTAGTATGTTGTCGAGATTTTTGGTACTCCAACGGATGGTAGCCTTTTCATTATGTAAGGTAGTTTTGTTGTCGAGATTTTTGTTACTCCCATGGATGGTAGACTTGTCATTATGGAAGGTAGTCTGTCATTGTGATTTATGGTACTCCAATGGATGGTAGCCTTATCATTATGGAAGATAGTATGTTGTCGATATCTTTGTTACTCCAATGGATGGTAGCCTTGTCATTATGGAAGGTAGTCTGTTGTCGATATTTTTGTTACTCCAATGGATTGTAGCCTTGTCATTATGGAAGGTAGTCTCTTCTTTATATTTTTGTTTCTACAATGGATGGAAGCCTTGTATTTTTGGAAGGTAGTCTGTTGTCGAGGTTTTTGTTACTCTAATGCATGGTAGCCTTGTCATTATGGAAGGTAGCCTATTGTCGAGATTTTTGTTACTCTAATGGATGGTAGCCTTGTCATTATGGAAGGTAGTCTGTTGTCGAGATTTTTGTTATTACAATGGATGATAGCCTTGTCATTATTGAACTTAGTATGTGGTCGAGATTTTTGTTACTCCAATGGATTGTAGCCTTGTCATTATGGAAGGTAGTCTATTGTCGATATTTTTGTTACTCCAACGGATGGTACCCTTTTCATTATGTAAGGTAGTTTGTTGTCAATATTACAATGGATGGTAGCCTTGTCATTATAGAAGATAGTATGTTGTCGATATCTTTGTTACTCCAATGGATGGTAACCTTATCATTACGGAAAGTAGTCTATTGTCGAGATTTTTTTTACTCCAATGGTATATAGCCTTATCATTATGGAAGGTAGTCTTTTGTCGACATTTTTGTTCCTCCAATGGATGGTAGCCTTGTCATTTTGGAAGGTAGTCTGTTGTCGAGATTTTTGTTAATCTAATGGATGGTAGCTTGTCATTATGGAAGGTAGTCTGCTGTCGAGATTATTGTTTCTTTAATGTATGGTAGCCTTGTCATTATGGAAGGTAGTCTGTCATCGAGATTTTTGTTACTACAATGGATGGTAGCCTTGTCATTATGGAAGGTAGTCTGTTATCGAGATTGTTGTTACTACAATGGATGGTAGCCTTGTCATTATGGAAGGTAGTCTATTGTCGAGATTTTTGCTACACTAATGGATTTTATCCTTGTCATTATGGAAGGTAGTCTATTGTCGAGATTTTTGTTACTCCAATGGATGGTAGCCTTTTCGTTATGTAATGTAGTATGTTGTCGAGACTTTTTTTACCCAAATGGATGGTAGCCTTGTCATTATGGAAGGTAGTCTTTTGTTGTGATTTCTGATACTCCAATGGTTGGTATCCTTGTCATTATTGAAGATAGTATGTTGTAGATAGTTTTGTTACTCCAATGGATTGTAGCCTTGTCATTATGGAAGGTAGTCTCTTGTTGATATCTTTGTTACTCCAATGGATGGTAGCCTTGTCATTACGGAAGGTAGTCTGTTGTCGAGATTTTTTTTACTCTAATGGATGGTAGCCTTGTCATTATGGAACGTAGTTTGTCGTTGTGATTTCTGATAATCCAATGGATTGTAGACCTGTCATTATGGAAGATAGTATGTAGTCAAAAATTTTGTTACTCCAATGGATTGTAGTCTTGTCATTATGAAAGGTAGTCTCTTGTCGATATTTTTGTTACTCCAATGGAGGGTAGCCTTGTCATTACAGAAGGTAGCCTGTTGTCGATATTTTTGTTACTCCAATAGAATGTAGCCTTGTCATTATGGAAGGTAGTATGTTATCGAGATTTTTGTTACTACAATGGATGGTAGCCTTGTCATTATGGAAGGTAGTCTGTTGTCGAGATTTTTGTTACTACAATGGATGGTAGCCTTTTTGATATGAAAGGTAGTCTGTTGTCGAGATTTTTTTTACTCCAATGGATGGTAGCCTTGTCATTATGGAAGGTAGTTTGTCGTTGTGATTTACGATACTCCAATGGACGGTAGCCTTGTCATTATGGAAGATAGTATGTTGTCGATATTTTTGTTACTCCAATGGATGGTAACCTTGTCATTTTGGAAGGTAGTCTGTTGTCGAGATTTTTGTTACTACAATGGATGGTAGCCTTGTCATTATGGAACTTAGTCTGTTGTCAATATTTTTGTTACTCCAATGGAATGTAGCCTTGTCATTATGGAAGGTAGTCTATTGTCGAGATTTTTGTTACTCCAATGGATGGTATCCTTTTCATTATGTAAGGTAGTTTGTTTTCAATATTTTTGTTACCACAATGGATGGTAGACTTGTCATTATGGATGGTTATGTGTAGTTGTGATTTCTGGAACTCCAATCAATGGTAGCCTTGTCATTATGGAAGATAGTATGTTGTCAATATCTTTGTTACTCCAATGGATGGTAGCCTTGTCATTACGGAAGGTAGTCTGTTGTCTTGATTTTTGTTACTACAATGGATGGTAGCCTTGTCATTATAGAAGGTAGTTCGTTGTTGAGATTTTGTTACTCCATTGGATGGTAGCCTTGTTATTTTGGAAGGTAGTTTGTTGTTCAGATTTTGTTACTCAAATGTACGGTAGCCTTCTCATTATGGAAGGTAGCTTGTTGTTGTTATTTTTTTACTCCAATGGATTGTATCCTTGTCATTATGGAAGGTAGTTCGTTGTTGAGATTTTGTTACACCAATGGAGGCTAGCCTTGTCATTATGGAAGGTAGTTCGTTGTTGAGATTTTTTTACTCTAATGGATGGTAGCCTTGTCATTATGGAATGTAGTTCATTGTTGAGATTTTGTTACTCCATTGGATGGTAGCCTTGTCATTATGGAAGGTAATTCGTTTTTGAGATTTTGGTCCTCCAATGGATGTTAGCCTTGTCATTATGGAAGGTAGTTTATTGTTGAGATTTTGTTACTCTAATGGATGGTAGGCTTGTCATTGTGGAAGGTAATTTGTTGTTGTGATTTTGTAACTCCAATGGATTATATCCTTGTCATTATGGAAGGTAGTTCGTTGTTGAAATTTTGTAACTCCAAGGGATGGTATCCTTGTCATTATTGAAGGTAGTTCTTTGTCGAGATTTTTGTTACTACAATGGATGGTAGCCTTGTCATTATGGAAGGTAGTATGTTGTCGATATTTTTGTTACTCCAATGGATTGTAGCCTTGTCATTATGGAAGGTAGTATGTTGTCGAGATTTTTGGTACTCCAATGGATGGTAGCCTTTTCATTATGTAAGGTAGTTTTGTTGTCGAGATTTTTGTTACTCCCATGGATGGTGGACTTGTCATTATGGAAGGTAGTCTGTCATTGTGATTTATGGTACTCCAATGGATGGTAGCCTTATCATTATGGAAGATAGTATGTTGTCGATATCTTTGTTACTCCAATGGATGGTAGCCTTGTCATTATGGAAGGTAGTCTGTTGTCGATATTTTTGTTACTCCAATGGATTGTAGCCTTGTCATTATGGAAGGTAGTCTCTTCTTTATATTTTTGTTTCTACAATGGATGGAAGCCTTGTATTTTTGGAAGGTAGTCTGTTGTCGAGGTTTTTGTTACTCTAATGCATGGTAGCCTTGTCATTATGGAATGTAGCCTATTGTCGAGATTTTTGTTACTCTAATGGATGGTAGCCTTGTCATTATGGAAGGTAGTCTGTTGTCGAGATTTTTGTTATTACAATGGATGATAGCCTTGTCATTATGGAACTTAGTCTGTGGTCGAGATTTTTGTTACTCCAATGGATTGTAGCCTTGTCATTATGGAAGGTAGTCTATTGTCGAAATTTTTGTTACTCCAATAGATGGTACCCTTTTCATTATGTAAGGTAGTTTGTTGTCAATATTACAATGGATGGTAGCCTTGTCATTATATAAGATAGTATGTTGTCGATATCTTTGTTACTCCAATGGATGGTAACCTTATCATTACGGAAAGTAGTCTATTGTCGAGATTTTTTTTACTCCAATGGTATATAGCCTTATCATTATGGAAGGTAGTCTTTTGTCGACATTTTTGTTCCTCCAATGGATGGTAGCCTTGTCATTTTGGAAGGTAGTCTGTTGTCCAGATTTTTGTTAATCTAATGGATGGTAGCGTGTCATTATGGAAGGTAGTCTGCTGTCGAGATTATTGTTTCTTTAATGTATGGTAGCCTTGTCATTATGGAAGGTAGTCTGTTGTCGAGATTTTTGTTACTACAATGGATGGTAGCCTTTTTGATATGAAAGGTAGTCTGTTGTCGAGATTTTTTTTACTCCAATGGATGGTAGCCTTGTCATTATGGAAGGTAGTTTGTCGTTGTGATTTACGATACTCCAATGGACGGTAGCCTTGTCATTATGGAAGATAGTATGTTGTCGATATTTTTGTTACTCCAATGGATGGTAACCTTGTCATTTTGGAAGGTAGTCTGTTGTCGAGATTTTTGTTACTACAATGGATGGTAGCCTTGTCATTATGGAACTTAGTCTGTTGTCAATATTTTTGTTACTCCAATGGAATGTAGCCTTGTCATTATGGAAGGTAGTCTATTGTCGAGATTTTTGTTACTCCAATGGATGGTATCCTTTTCATTATGTAAGGTAGTTTGTTTTCAATATTTTTGTTACCACAATGGATGGTAGACTTGTCATTATGGATGGTTATGTGTAGTTGTGATTTCTGGAACTCCAATCAATGGTAGCCTTGTCATTATGGAAGATAGTATGTTGTCAATATCTTTGTTACTCCAATGGATGGTAGCCTTGTCATTACGGAAGGTAGTCTGTTGTCTTGATTTTTGTTACTACAATGGATGGTAGCCTTGTCATTATAGAAGGTAGTTCGTTGTTGAGATTTTGTTACTCCATTGGATGGTAGCCTTGTTATTTTGGAAGGTAGTTTGTTGTTCAGATTTTGTTACTCAAATGTACGGTAGCCTTCTCATTATGGAAGGTAGCTTGTTGTTGTTATTTTTTTACTCCAATGGATTGTATCCTTGTCATTATGGAAGGTAGTTCGTTGTTGAGATTTTGTTACACCAATGGAGGCTAGCCTTGTCATTATGGAAGGTAGTTCGTTGTTGAGATTTTTTTACTCTAATGGATGGTAGCCTTGTCATTATGGAATGTAGTTCATTGTTGAGATTTTGTTACTCCATTGGATGGTAGCCTTGTCATTATGGAAGGTAATTCGTTTTTGAGATTTTGGTCCTCCAATGGATGTTAGCCTTGTCATTATGGAAGGTAGTTTATTGTTGAGATTTTGTTACTCTAATGGATGGTAGGCTTGTCATTGTGGAAGGTAATTTGTTGTTGTGATTTTGTAACTCCAATGGATTATATCCTTGTCATTATGGAAGGTAGTTCGTTGTTGAAATTTTGTAACTCCAAGGGATGGTATCCTTGTCATTATTGAAGGTAGTTCTTTGTCGAGATTTTTGTTACTACAATGGATGGTAGCCTTGTCATTATGGAAGGTAGTATGTTGTCGATATTTTTGTTACTCCAATGGATTGTAGCCTTGTCATTATGGAAGGTAGTATGTTGTCGAGATTTTTGGTACTCCAATGGATGGTAGCCTTTTCATTATGTAAGGTAGTTTTGTTGTCGAGATTTTTGTTACTCCCATGGATGGTGGACTTGTCATTATGGAAGGTAGTCTGTCATTGTGATTTATGGTACTCCAATGGATGGTAGCCTTATCATTATGGAAGATAGTATGTTGTCGATATCTTTGTTACTCCAATGGATGGTAGCCTTGTCATTATGGAAGGTAGTCTGTTGTCGATATTTTTGTTACTCCAATGGATTGTAGCCTTGTCATTATGGAAGGTAGTCTCTTCTTTATATTTTTGTTTCTACAATGGATGGAAGCCTTGTATTTTTGGAAGGTAGTCTGTTGTCGAGGTTTTTGTTACTCTAATGCATGGTAGCCTTGTCATTATGGAATGTAGCCTATTGTCGAGATTTTTGTTACTCTAATGGATGGTAGCCTTGTCATTATGGAAGGTAGTCTGTTGTCGAGATTTTTGTTATTACAATGGATGATAGCCTTGTCATTATGGAACTTAGTCTGTGGTCGAGATTTTTGTTACTCCAATGGATTGTAGCCTTGTCATTATGGAAGGTAGTCTATTGTCGAAATTTTTGTTACTCCAATAGATGGTACCCTTTTCATTATGTAAGGTAGTTTGTTGTCAATATTACAATGGATGGTAGCCTTGTCATTATATAAGATAGTATGTTGTCGATATCTTTGTTACTCCAATGGATGGTAACCTTATCATTACGGAAAGTAGTCTATTGTCGAGATTTTTTTTACTCCAATGGTATATAGCCTTATCATTATGGAAGGTAGTCTTTTGTCGACATTTTTGTTCCTCCAATGGATGGTAGCCTTGTCATTTTGGAAGGTAGTCTGTTGTCCAGATTTTTGTTAATCTAATGGATGGTAGCGTGTCATTATGGAAGGTAGTCTGCTGTCGAGATTATTGTTTCTTTAATGTATGGTAGCCTTGTCATTATGGAAGGTAGTCTGTCATCGAGATTTTTGTTACTACAATGGATGGTAGCCTTGTCATTATGGAAGGTAGTCTGTTATCGAGATTGTTGGTACTACAAAGGATGGTAGCCTTGTCATTATGGAAGGTAGTCTGTTGTCGAGATTTTTGCTACACTAATGGATTTTATCCTTGTCATTATGAAAGGTAGTCTATTGTCGAGATTTTTGCTACTCCAATGGAAGGTAGCCTTTTCGTTATGTAATGTAGTATGTTGTCGAGACTTTTTTTACCCAAATGGATGGTAGCCTTGTCATTATGGAAGGTAGTCTTTTGTTGTGATTTCTGATACTCCAATGGTTGGTATCCTTGCCATTATGGAAGATAGTATGTTGTAGATAGTTTTGTTACTCCAATGGATTGTAGCCTTGTCATTATGGAAGGTAGTCTCTTGTTGATATCTTTGTTACTCCAATGGATGGTAGCCTTGTCATTACGGAAGGTAGTCTGTTGTCGAGATTTTTTTTACTCTAATGGATGGTAGCCTTGTCATTATGGAACGTAGTTTGTCGTTGTGATTTCTGATAATCCAATGGATTGTAGACCTGTCATTATGGAAGATAGTATGTAGTCAAAAATTTTGTTACTCCAATGGATTGTAGTCTTGTCATTATGAAAGGTAGTCTCTTGTCGATATTTTTGTTACTCCAATGGAGGGTAGCCTTGTCATTATAGAAGGTAGCCTGTTGTCGATATTTTTGTTACTCCAATAGAATGTAGCCTTGTCATTATGGAAGGTAGTATGTTATCGAGATTTTTGTTACTACAATGGATGGTAGCCTTGTCATTATGGAAGGTAGTCTGTTGTCGAGATTTTTGTTACTACAATGGATGGTAGACTTTTTGATATGAAAGGTAGTCTGTTGTCGAGATTTTTTTTACTCCAATGGATGGTAGCCTTGTCATTATGGAAGGTAGTTTGTCGTTGTGATTTACGATACTCCAATGGACGGTAGCCTTGTCATTATGGAAGATAGTATGTTGTCGATATTTTTGTTACTCCAATGGATGGTAACCTTGTCATTTTGGAAGGTAGTCTGTTGTCGAGATTTTTGTTACTACAATGGATGGTAGCCTTGTCATTATGGAACTTAGTCTGTTGTCAATATTTTTGTTACTCCAATGGAATGTAGCCTTGTCATTATGGAAGGTAGTCTATTGTCGATATTTTTGTTACTCCAATGGATGGTATCCTTTTCATTATGTAAGGTAGTTTGTTTTCAATATTTTTGTTACCACAATGGATGGTAGACTTGTCATTATGGATGGTTATGTGTAGTTGTGATTTCTGGAACTCCAATCAATGGTAGCCTTGTCATTATGGAAGATAGTATGTTGTCAATATCTTTGTTACTCCAATGGATGGTAGCCTTGTCATTACGGAAGGTAGTCTGTTGTCTTGATTTTTGTTACTACAATGGATGGTAGCCTTGTCATTATGGAAGGTAGTTCGTTGTTGAGATTTTGTTACTCCATTGGATGGTAGCCTTGTTATTTTGGAAGGTAGTTTGTTGTTCAGATTTTGTTACTCAAATGTACGGTAGCCTTCTCATTATGGAAGGTAGCTTGTTGTTGTTATTTTGTTACTCCAATGGATTGTATCCTTGTCATTATGGAAGGTAGTTCGTTGTTGAGATTTTGTTACACCAATGGATGCTAGCCTTGTCATTATGGAAGGTAGTTCGTTGTTGAGATTTTTTTACTCTAATGGATGGTAGCCTTGTCATTATGGAATGTAGTTCATTGTTGAGATTTTGTTACTCCATTGGATGGTAGCCTTGTCATTATGGAAGGTAATTCGTTTTTGAGATTTTGGTCCTCCAATGGATGTTAGCCTTGTCCCTATGGAAGGTAGTTTATTGTTGAGATTTTGTTACTCTAATGGATGGTAGGCTTGTCATTGTGGAAGGTAATTTGTTGTTGTGATTTTGTAACTCCAATGGATTGTATCCTTGTCATTATGGAAGGTAGTTCGTTGTTGAAATTTTGTAACTCCAAGGGATGGTATCCTTGTCATTATTGAAGGTAGTTCTTTGTCGAGATTTTTGTTACTACAATGGATGGTATCCTTGTCATTATGGAAGGTAGTATGTTGTCGATATTTTTGTTACTCCAATGGATTGTAGCCTTGTCATTATGGAAGGTAGTATGTTGTCGAGATTTTTGGTACTCCAATGGATGGTAGCCTTTTCATTATGTAAGGTAGTTTTGTTGTCGAGATTTTTGTTACTCCCATGGATGGTAGACTTGTCATTATGGAAGGTAGTCTGTCATTGTGATTTATGGTACTCCAATGGATGGTAGCCTTATCATTATGGAAGATAGTATGTTGTCGATATCTTTGTTACTCCAATGGATGGTAGCCTTGTCATTATGGAAGGTAGTCTGTTGTCGATATTTTTGTTACTCCAATGGATTGTAGCCTTGTCATTATGGAAGGTAGTCTCTTCTTTATATTTTTGTTTCTACAATGGATGGAAGCCTTGTATTTTTGGAAGGTAGTCTGTTGTCGAGGTTTTTGTTACTCTAATGCATGGTAGCCTTGTCATTATGGAATGTAGCCTATTGTCGAGATTTTTGTTACTCTAATGGATGGTAGCCTTGTCATTATGGAAGGTAGTCTGTTGTCGAGATTTTTGTTATTACAATGGATGATAGCCTTGTCTTTATGGAACTTAGTCTGTGGTCGAGATTTTTGTTACTCCAATGGATTGTAGCCTTGTCATTATGGAAGGTAGTCTATTGTCGAAATTTTTGTTACTCCAATGGATGGTACCCTTTTCATTATGTAAGGTAGTTTGTTGTCAATATTACAATGGATGGTAGCCTTGTCATTATAGAAGATAGTATGTTGTCGATATCTTTGTTACTCCAATGGATGGTAACCTTATCATTACGGAAAGTAGTCTATTTTCGAGATTTTTTTTACTCCAATGGTATATAGCGTTATCATTATGGAAGGTAGTCTTTTGTCGACATTTTTGTTCCTCCAATGGATGGTAGCCTTGTCATTTTGGAAGGTAGTCTGTTGTCGAGATTTTTGTTAATCTAATGGATGGTAGCTTGTCATTATGGAAGGTAGTCTGCTGTCGAGATTATTGTTTCTTTAATGTATGGTAGCCTTGTCATTATGGAAGGTAGTCTGTCATCGAGATTTTTGTTACTACAAGGGATGGTAGCCTTGTCATTATGGAAGGTAGTCTGTTATCGAGATTGTTGGTACTACAAAGGATGGTAGCCTTGTCATTATGGAAGGTAGTCTGTTGTCGAGATTTTTGCTACACTAATGGATTTTATCCTTGTCATTATGGAAGGTAGTCTATTGTCGAGATTTTTGCTACTCCAATGGATGGTATCATTTTCGTTATGTAATGTAGTATGTTGTCGAGACTTTTTTTACCCAAATGGATGGTAGCCTTGTCATTATGGAAGGTAGTCTTTTGTTGTGATTTCTGATACTCCAATGGTTGGTATCCTTGTCATTATGGAAGATAGTATGTTGTAGATAGTTTTGTTACTCCAATGGATTGTAGCCTTGTCATTATGGAAGGTAGTCTCTTGTTGATATCTTTGTTACTCCAATGGATGGTAGCCTTGTCATTACGGAAGGTAGTCTGTTGTCGAGATTTTTTTTACTCTAATGGATGGTAGCCTTGTCATTATGGAACGTAGTTTGTCGTTGTGATTTCTGATAATCCAATGGATTGTAGACCTGTCATTATGGAAGATAGTATGTAGTCAAAAATTTTGTTACTCCAATGGATTGTAGTCTTGTCATTATGAAAGGTAGTCTCTTGTCGATATTTTTGTTACTCCAATGGAGGGTAGCCTTGTCATTACAGAAGGTAGCCTGTTGTCGATATTTTTGTTACTCCAATGGAATGTAGCCTTGTCATTATGGAAGGTAGTATGTTATCGAGATTTTTGTTACTACAATGGATGGTAGCCTTGTCATTATGGAAGGTAGTCTGTTGTCGAGATTTTTGTTACTACAATGGATGGTAGCCTTTTTGATATGAAAGGTAGTCTGTTGTCGAGATTTTTTTTACTCCAATGGATGGTAGCCTTGTCATTATGGAAGGTAGTTTGTCGTTGTGATTTACGATACTCCAATGGACGGTAGCCTTGTCATTATGGAAGATAGTATGTTGTCGATATTTTTGTTACTCCAATGGATGGTAACCTTGTCATTTTGGAAGGTAGTCTGTTGTCGAGATTTTTGTTACTCCAATGGATGGTAGCCTTGTCATTATGGAAGGTAGTCTATCGTTGTGATTTCTGATACTCCAATGGATGGTAGCCTCGTCATTATGGAAGATAGTATGTTGTCGATATTTTTGTTACTCCAATGGATGGTAACCTTGTCATTTTGGAAGGTATTTTGTTGTCGAGATTTTTGTTACTCCAATGGATTGTAGCCTTGTCATTTTGGAAGGTAGTCTCTTCTTGATATTTTTGTTACTACAATGGATGGTAGGCTTGTCATTTTGGAAGGTAGTCTGTTGTAGAGGTTTTTGTTACTCTAATGGATGGTAGGCTTGTCATTATTTAAGGTAGTCTGCTTCCGAGATTTTTGTTACTCCAATGGATGGTAGCCTTGTCATTATGGAAGGTAGTCTATTGTCGAGATTTTTGTTACTACAACGGATGGTAGCCTTGTCATTATGGAACTTAGTCTGTTGTCGAGATTTTTGTTACTCCAATGGATTGTAGCCTTGTCATTATGAAAGGTAGTCTGTTGTCGAGATTTTTGTTACTCCAATGGATGGTAGCCTTTTCATTATGTAAGGTAGTTTGTTTTCAATATTTTTGTCACTGCAATGGATGGTAGACTTGTCATTATGGATGGTTGTCTGTCGTTGTGATTTCTGGTACTCCAATCAATGGTACCCTTGTCATTATGGAAGATAGTATGTCGTCGATATCTTTGTTACTCCAATGGATGGTAGCCTTGTCATTACGGAAGGTAGTCTCTAGTCATGATTTTTGTTACTCCAATGGATTGTAGTCTTGTCATTATGAAAGGTAGTCTCTTGTCGATATTTTTGTTACTCCAATGGAGGGTAGCCTTGTCATTACAGAAGGTAGGCTGTTGTCGAGATTTTTGTTACTCCAATGGAATGTAGCCTTGTCATTATGGAAGGTAGTCTGTTATCGAGATTTTTGTTACTACAATGGATGGTAGCCTTGTCATTATGGAAGGTAGTCTGTTGTCGAGATTTTTGTTACTACAATGGATGGTAGCCTTGTCATTGTGGAAGGTAGTCTGTTGTCGAGAATTTTGTTACTATAATGGATGATAGCCTTGTCATTATGGAACTTAGTCTGCTGTCGAGAATTTTTTTACACTAATGGATGTTATCCTTGTCATTATGGAAGGTAGTCTATTGTCGAGATTTTTGTTACTCCAATGGATGGTAGCCTTTTTGATATGTAAGGTAGTCTGTTGTCGAGATTTTTGTTACTCCAATGGATGGTAGCCTTGTCATTATGGAAGGTAGTCTGTCGTTGTGATTTACCATACTCCAATCGACGGTAGCCTTGTCATTATGGAAGATAGTATGTTTTCGATATTTTTGTTACTCCAATGGATGGTAACCTTGTCATTTTGGAAGGTAGTCTGTTGTCGCGATTTTTGTTACTCCAATGGATGGTAGCCTTGTCATTATGGAACGTAGTCTGTCGTTGTGATTTCTGATACTCCAATGGATGGTAGCCTCGTCATTATGGAAGATAGTATGTTGTCGATATTTTTGTTACTCCAATGGATGGTAACCTTGTCATTTTGGAAGGTAGTCTGTTGTCGAGATTTTTTTTACTCCAATGGATTGTAGCCTTTTAATTTTGGAAGGTAGTCTCTTCTTGATATTTTTGTTACAACAATGGATGGTAGGCTTGTCATTTTGGAAGGTATTCTGTTGTCGAGGTTTTTGTTACTCTAATGGATGGTAGGCTTGTCATTATGGAAGGTAGTCTGCTGTCGAGATTTTTGTTACTCCAATGGATGGTAGCCTTGTCATTATGGAAGGTAGTCTATTGTCGAGATTTTTGTTACTACAACGAATGGTAGCCTTGTCATTATGGAACTTAGTCTGTTGTCGAGATTTTTGTTACTCCAATGGATTGTATCCTTGTCATTATGAAAGGTAGTCTGTTGTCGAGATTTTTGTTACTCAAATGGATGGTAGCCTTTTCATTATGTAAGGTAGTTTGTTTTCAATATTTTTGTTACTGCAATGGATGGTAGACTTGTCATTATGGATGGTTGTCTGTCGTTGTGATTTCTGGTACTCCAATCAATGGTAGCCTTGTCATTATGGAAGATAGTATGTCGTCGATATCTTTGTTATTCCAATGGATGGTAGCCTTGTCATTACGGAAGGTAGTCTCTAGTCAAGATTTTTGTTACTCCAATGGATTGTAGCCTTGTCATTATGTAAGGTAGTCTTTTGTCGACATTTTTGTTCCTCCAATGGATGGTAGCCTTGTCATTTTGGAAGGTACTCTATTGTCGAGATTTTTGTTACTCTAATGGATGGTAGCTTGCCATTATGGAAGGTAGTCTGCTGTCGAGATTATTGTTACTTTAATGAATGGTAGCCTTATCATTATGGAAGGTATTCTGTTGACGAGATTATTGTTACTACAATGGATGGTAGCCTTGTCATTATGGAAGGTAGTCTGTTGTCGAGAATTTTGTTACTATAATGGATGGTAGCCTTGTCATTATGGAACTTAGTCTGCTGTCGAGATTTTTTTTACACTAATGGATGTTATCCTTGTCATTATGGAAGGTAGTCTATTGTCGATATTTTTGTTACTCCAATGGATGGTAGCCTTTTTGATATGTAAGGTAGTCTGTTGTCGAGATTTTTGTTACTCCAATGTTTGGTAGCCTTGTCATTATGGAAGGTAGTCTGTCGTTGTGATTTTTGATACTCCAATGGATGGTAGCCTCGTCTATATGGAAGATAGTATGTTGTCGACATTTTTGTTACTCCAATGGATGGTAACCTTGTCATTTTGGAAGGTAGTCTGTTGTCGAGATTTTTGTTACTCCAATGGATTGTAGTCTTGTCATTTTGGAAGGTTGTCTCTTCTTGATATTTTTGTTACTACAATGGATGGTAGGTTTGTCATTTTGGAAGGTAGTCTGTTGTCGAGGTTTTTGTTACTCTAATGGATGGTAGGCTTGTCATTAAGGAAGGTAGTCTGCTGTCGAGATTTTAATTACTCCAATGGATGGTAGCCTTGTCATTATGGAAGGTAGTCTATTGTCGAGATTTTTATTACTACAACGGATGGTAGCCTTGTCATTGTGGAACTTAGTCTGTTGTCGAGATTTTTGTTACTCCAATGGGTTGTAGCCTTGTCATTATGTAAGGTAGTCTGTTGTCGAGATTTTTGTTACTCCAATGGATGGTACCCTTTTCATTATGTAAGGTAGTTTGTTGTCAATATTTTTGTTACTACAATGGATGATAGATTTGTCATTATGGAAGGTTGTCTGTCGTTGTGATTTCTGGTACTCCAATCAATTGTAGCCTTGTTATTATAGAAGATAGTATGTTGTCGATATCTTTGCTACTCCAATGGATGGTAGCCTTATCATTACGGAAAGTAGTCTATTGTCGAGATTTTTGTTACTCCAATGGATTGTAGCCTTATCATTATGGAAGGTAGTCTTTTGTCGACATTTTTGTTACTCCAATGGATGGTAGCCTTGTCATTTTGGAAGGTAGTCTGTTGTCGAGATTTTTGTTAATCTAATGGATGGTAGCTTGTCATTATGGAAGGTAGTCTGCTGTCGAGATTATTGTTTCTTTAATGTATGGTAGCCTTGTCATTATGGAAGGTAGTCTGTCATCGAGATTTTTGTTACTACAATGGATGGTAGCCTTGTCATTATGGAAGGTAGTCTGTTATCGAGATTTTTGTTACTACAATGGATGGTAGCCTTGTCATTATGGAAGGTAGTCTGCTGTCGAGATTTTTGCTACACTAATGGATTTTATCCTTGTCATTATGGAAGGTAGTCTATTGTCGAGATTTTTGTTACTCCAATGGATGGTAGCCTTTTCGTTATGTAATGTAGTATGTTGTCGAGACTTTATTTACCCAAATGGATGGTAGCCTTGTCATTATGGAAGGTAGTCTTTTGTTGTGATTTCTGATAATCCAATGGTTGGTATCCTTGTCATTATGGAAGATAGTATGTTGTAGATATTTTTGTTACTCCAATGGATTGTAGCCTTGTCATTATGGAAGGTAGTCTCTTGTTGATATCTTTGTTACTCCAATGGATGGTAGCCTTGTCATTACGGAAGGTAGTCTGTTGTCGAGATTTTTTTTACTCTAATGGATGGTAGCCTTGTCATTATGGAACGTAGTTTGTCGTTGTGATTTCTGATAATCCAATGGATTGTAGATGTGTCATTATGGAAGATAGTATGTTGTCAAAAATTTTGTTACTCCAATGGATTGTAGTCTTGTCATTATGAAAGGTAGTCTCTTGTCGATATTTTTGTTACTCCAATGGAGCGTAGCCTTGTCATTACAGAAGGTAGCCTGTTGTCGAGATTTTTGTTACTCCAATGGAATGTAGCCTTGTCATTATGGAAGGTAGTCTGTTATCGAGATTTTTGTTACTACAATGGATGGTAGCCTTGTCATTATGGAAGGTAGTCTGTTGTCGAGATTTTTGTTACTACAATGGATGGTAGCCTTGTCATTATGGAAGGTAGTCTGTTGTCGAGAATTTTGTTACTATAATGGATCGTAGCCTTGTCATTATGGAACTTAGTCTGCTGTCGAGATTTTTTTTACACTAATGGATGTTATCCTTGTCATTATGGAAGGTAGTCTATTTTCGAGATTTTTGTTACTCCAATGGATGGTAGCCTTTTTGATATGTAAGGTAGTCTGTTGTCGAGATTTTTTTTACTCCAATGGATGGTAGCCTTGTCATTATGGAAGGTAGTCTGTCGTTGTGATTTACAATACTCCAACGGACGGTAGCCTTGTCATTATGGAAGATAGTATGTTGTCGATATTTTTGTTACTCCAATGGATGGTAACCTTGTCATTTTGGAAGGTAGTCTGTTGTCGAGATTTTTGTTACTCCAATGGATGGTAGCCTTGTCATTATGGAAGGTAGTCTGTCGTTGTGATTTCTGATACTCCAATGGATGGTAGCCTCGTCATTATGGAAGATAGTATGTTTTCGATATTTTTGTTACTCCAATGGATGGTAACCTTGTCATTTTGGAAGGTAGTCTGTTGTCGATATTTTTTTTACTCCAATGGATTGTAGCCTTTTCATTTTGGAAGGTAGTCTCTTCTTGATATTTTTGTTACTACAATGGATGGTAGGCTTGTCCTTTTGGAAGGTAGTCTGTTGTCGAGGTTTTTGTTACTCTAATGGATGGTAGGCTTGTCATTATGGAAGGTAGTCTGCTGTCGAGATTTTTGTTACTCCAATGGATGGTAGCCTTGTCATTATGGAAGGTAGTCTATTCTCGAGATTTTTGTTATTACAACGGATGGTAGCCTTGTCATTATGGAACTTAGTCTGTTGTCGAGATTTTTGTTACACCAATGGATTGTAGCCTTGTCATTATGAAAGGTAGTCTGTTGTCGAGATTTTTGTTACTCCAATGGATGGTAGCCTTTTCATTATGTAAGGTAGTTTGTTTTCAATATTTTTGTTACTGCAATGGATGGTAGACTTGTCATTATGGATGGTTGTCTGTCGTTGTGATTTCTGGTACTCCAATCAATGGTAGCCTTGTCATTATGGAAGATAGTATGTTGTCGATATCTTTGTTATTCCAATGGATGGTAGCCTTGTCATTACGGAAGGTAGTCTCTAGTCAAGATTTTTGTTACTCCAATGGATTGTAGCCTTGTCATTATGGAAGGTAGTCTTTTGTCGACATTTTTGTTCCTCCAATGGATGGTAGCCTTGTCATTTTGGAAGGTACTCTATTGTCGAGATTTTTGTTACTCTAATGGATGGTAGCTTGTCATTATGGAAGGTAGTCTGCTGTCGAGATTATTGTTACTTTAATGAATGGTAGCCTTGTCATTATGGAAGGTAGTCTGTTGACGAGATTTTTGTTACTACAATGGATGGTAGCCTTGTCATTTTGGAAGGTAGTCTGTTGTCGAGAATTTTGTTACTATAATGGATGGTAGCCTTGTCATTATGGAACTTAGTCTGCTGTCGAGATTTTTTTTACACTAATGGATGTTATCCTTGTCATTATGGAAGGTAGTCTATTGTCGAGATTTTTGTTACTCCAATGGATGGTAGCCTTTTTGATATGTAAGGTAGTCTGTTGTCGAGATTTTTTTTACTCCAATGGATGGTAGCCTTGTTATTATGGAAGGTAGTTTGTCGTTGTGATTTACAATACTACAATGGACGGTAGCCTTGTCATTATGGAAGATAATATGTTGTCGATATTTTTGTTACTCCAATGGATGGTAACCTTGTCATTTTGGAAGGTAGTCTGTTGTCGAGATTTTTGTTACTCCAATGTTTGGTAGCCTTGTCATTATGGAAGGTAGTCTATCGTTGTGATTTCTGATACTCCAATGGATGGTAGCCTCGTCATTATGGAAGATAGTATGTTGTCGATATTTTTGTTACTCCAATGGATGGTAACCTTGTCATTTTGAAAGGTAGTTTGTTGTCGAGATTTTTGTTACTCCAATGGATTGTAGCCTTGTCATTTTTGAAGGTAATCTCTTCTTGATATTTTTGTTACTACAATGGATGGTAGGCTTGTCATTTTGGAAGGTAGTCGGTTGTCGAGGTTTTTGTTACTCTAATGGATGGTAGGCTTGTCATTATGGAAGGTAGTCTGCTTTCGAGATTTTAATTACTCCAATGGATGGTAGCCTTGTCATTATGGAAGGTAGTCTATTGTCGAGATTTTTGTTACTATAACGGATGGTAGCCTTGTCATTATGGAACTTAGTATGTTGTCGAGATTTTTGTTACTCCAATGGATTGTAGCCTTGTCATTATGAAAGGTAGTCTGTTGTCGAGATTTTTGTTACTCCAATGGATGGTAGCCTTTTCATTATGTAAGGTAGTTTGTTTTCAATATTTTTGTTACTGCAATGGATGGTAGACTTGTCATTATGGATGGTTGTCTGTCGTTGTGATTTCTGGTACTCTTATCAATGGTAGACTTGTCATTATGGAAGATAGTATGTCGTCGATATCTTTGTTACTCCAATGGATGGTAGCCTTATCATTGCGGAAGGTAGTCTCTTGTCGTGATTTTTGTTACTCCAATGGATTTTAGCCTTGTCATTATGGAAGGTAGTCTTTTGTCGACATTTTTGTTCCTCCAATGGATGGTAGCCTTGTCATTTTGGAAGTTACTCTATTGTCGACATTTTTGTTACTCTAATGGACGGTAGCTTGTCATTATGAAAGGTAGTCTGCTGTCGAGATTATTGTTACTTTAATGAATGGTAGCCTTGTCATTATGGAAGGTAGTCTGTTGACGAGATTTTTGTTACTACAATGGATGGTAGCCTTATCATTATGGAAGGTAGTCTGTTGTCGAGAATTTTGTTACTATAATGGATGGTAGCCTTGTCATTATGGAACTTAGTCTGCTGTCGAGATTTTTTTTACACTAATGGATGTTATCCTTGTCATTATGGAAGGTAGTCTATTATCGAGATTTTTGTTACTCCAATGGATGGTAGCCTCTTTGATATGTAAGGTAGTCTGTTATCGAGATTTTTTTTACTCTAATGGATGGTAGCTTGTCATTATGGAAGGTAGTCTGCTGTCGAGATTATTGTTTCTTTAATGTATGGTAGCCTTGTCATTATGGAAGGTAGTCTGTCATCGAGATTTTTGTTACTACAATGGATGGTAGCCTTGTCATTATGGAAGGTAGTCTGTTATCGAGATTTTTGTTACTACAATGGATGGTAGCCTTGTCATTATGGAAGGTAGTCTGCTGTCGATATTTTTGCTACACTAATGGATTTTATCCTTGTCATTATGGAAGGTAGTCTATTGTCGAGATTTTTGTTACTCCAATGGATGGTAGCCTTTTCGTTATGTAATGTAGTATGTTGTCGAGACTTTATTTACCCAAATGGATGGTAGCCTTGTCATTATGGAAGGTAGTCTTTTGTTGTGATTTCTGATAATCCAATGGTTGGTATCCTTGTCATTATGGAAGATAGTATGTTGTAGATATTTTTGTTACTCCAATGGATTGTAGCCTTGTCATTATGGAAGGTAGTCTCTTGTTGATATCTTTGTTACTCCAATGGATGGTAGCCTTGTCATTACGGAAGGTAGTCTGTTGTCGAGATTTTTTTTACTCTAATGGATGGTAGCCTTGTCATTATGGAACGTAGTTTGTCGTTGTGATTTCTGATAATCCAATGGATTGTAGATGTGTCATTATGGAAGATAGTATGTTGTCAAAAATTTTGTTACTCCAATGGATTGTAGTCTTGTCATTATGAAAGGTAGTCTCTTGTCGATATTTTTGTTACTCCAATGGAGCGTAGCCTTGTCATTACAGAAGGTAGCCTGTTGTCGAGATTTTTGTTACTCCAATGGAATGTAGCCTTGTCATTATGGAAGGTAGTCTGTTATCGATATTTTTGTTACTACAATGGATGGTAGCCTTGTCATTATGGAAGGTAGTCTGTTGTCGAGATTTTTGTTACTACAATGGATGGTAGCCTTGTCATTATGGAAGGTAGTCTGTTGTCGAGAATTTTGTTACTATAATGGATCGTAGCCTTGTCATTATGGAACTTAGTCTGCTGTCGAGATTTTTTTTACACTAATGGATGTTATCCTTGTCATTATGGAAGGTAGTCTATTTTCGAGATTTTTGTTACTCCAATGGATGGTAGCCTTTTTGATATGTAAGGTAGTCTGTTGTCGAGATTTTTTTTACTCCAATGGATGATAGCCTTGTCATTATGGAAGGTAGTCTGTCGTTGTGATTTACAATACTCCAACGGACGGTAGCCTTGTCATTATGGAAGATAGTATGTTGTCGATATTTTTGTTACTCCAATGGATGGTAACCTTGTCATTTTGGAAGGTAGTCTGTTGTCGAGATTTTTGTTACTCCAATGGATGGTAGCCTTGTCATTATGGAAGGTAGTCTGTCGTTGTGATTTCAGATACTCCAATGGATGGTAGCCTCGTCATTATGGAAGATAGTATGTTTTCGATATTTTTGTTACTCCAATGGATGGTAACCTTGTCATTTTGGAAGGTAGTCTGTTGTCGATATTTTTTTTACTCCAATGGATTGTAGCCTTTTCATTTTGGAAGGTAGTCTCTTCTTGATATTTTTGTTACTACAATGGATGGTAGGCTTGTCCTTTTGGAAGGTAGTCTGTTGTCGAGGTTTTTGTTACTCTAATGGATGGTAGGCTTGTCATTATGGAAGGTAGTCTGCTGTCGAGATTTTTGTTACTCCAATGGATGGTAGCCTTGTCATTATGGAAGGTAGTCTATTCTCGAGATTTTTGTTATTACAACGGATGGTAGCCTTGTCATTATGGAACTTAGTCTGTTGTCGAGATTTTTGTTACACCAATGGATTGTAGCCTTGTCATTATGAAAGGTAGTCTGTTGTCGAGATTTTTGTTACTCCAATGGATGGTAGCCTTTTCATTATGTAAGGTAGTTTGTTTTCAATATTTTTGTTACTGCAATGGATGGTAGACTTGTCATTATGGATGGTTGTCTGTCGTTGTGATTTCTGGTACTCCAATCAATGGTAGCCTTGTCATTATGGAAGATAGTATGTTGTCGATATCTTTGTTATTCCAATGGATGGTAGCCTTGTCATTACGGAAGGTAGTCTCTAGTCAAGATTTTTGTTACTCCAATGGATTGTAGCCTTGTTATTATGGAAGGTAGTCTTTTGTCGACATTTTTGTTCCTCCAATGGATGGTAGCCTTGTCATTTTGGAAGGTACTCTATTGTCGAGATTTTTGTTACTCTAATGGATGGTAGCTTGTCATTATGGAAGGTAGTCTGCTGTCGAGATTATTGTTACTTTAATGAATGGTAGCCTTGTCATTATGGAAGGTAGTCTGTTGACGAGATTTTTGTTACTACAATGGATGGTAGCCTTGTCATTTTGGAAGGTAGTCTGTTGTCGAGAATTTTGTTACTATAATGGATGGTAGCCTTGTCATTATGGAACTTAGTCTGCTGTCGAGATTTTTTTTACACTAATGGATGTTATCCTTGTCATTATGGAAGGTAGTCTATTGTCGAGATTTTTGTTACTCCAATGGATGGTAGCCTTTTTGATATGTAAGGTAGTCTGTTGTCGAGATTTTTTTTACTCCAATGGATGGTAGCCTTGTCATTATGGAAGGTAGTTTGTCGTTGTGATTTACAATACTCCAATGGACGGTAGCCTTGTCATTATGGAAGATAATATGTTGTCGATATTTTTGTTACTCCAATGGATGGTAACCTTGTCATTTTGGAAGGTAGTCTGTTGTCGAGATTTTTGTTACTCCAATGTTTGGTAGCCTTGTCATTATGGAAGGTAGTCTATCGTTGTGATTTCTGATACTCCAATGGATGGTAGCCTCGTCATTATGGAAGATAGTATGTTGTCGATATTTTTGTTACTCCAATGGATGGTAACCTTGTCATTTTGGAAGGTAGTCTGTTGTCGAGATTTTTGTTACTCCAATGGATTGTAGCCTTGTCATTTTTGAAGGTAATCTCTTCTTGATATTTTTGTTACTACAATGGATGGTAGGCTTGTCATTTTGGAAGGTAGTCGGTTGTCGAGGTTTTTGTTACTCTAATGGATGGTAGGCTTGTCATTATGGAAGGTAGTCTGCTTTCGAGATTTTAATTACTCCAATGGATGGTAGCCTTGTCATTATGGAAGGTAGTCCATTGTCGAGATTTTTGTTACTATAACGGATGGTAGCCTTGTCATTATGGAACTTAGTCTGTTGTCGAGATTTTTGTTACTCCAATGGATTGTAGCCTTGTCATTATGAAAGGTAGTCTGTTGTCGAGATTTTTGTTACTCCAATGGATGGTAGCCTTTTCATTATGTAAGGTAGTTTGTTTTCAATATTTTTGTTACTGCAATGGATGGTAGACTTGTCATTATGGATGGTTGTCTGTCGTTGTGATTTCTGGTACTCTTATCAATGGTAGACTTGTCATTATGGAAGATTGTATGTCGTCGATATCTTTGTTACTCCAATGGATGGTAGCCTTATCATTGCGGAAGGTAGTCTCTTGTCGTGATTTTTGTTACTCCAATGGATTTTAGCCTTGTCATTATGGAAGGTAGTCTTTTGTCGACATTTTTGTTCCTCCAATGGATGGTAGCCTTGTCATTTTGGAAGGTACTCTATTGTCGACATTTTTGTTACTCTAATGGATGGTAGCTTGTCATTATGGAAGGTAGTCTGCTGTCGAGATTATTGTTACTTTAATGAATGGTAGCCTTGTCATTATGGAAGGTAGTCTGTTGACGAGATTTTTGTTACTACAATGGATGGTAGCCTTATCATTATGGAAGGTAGTCTGTTGTCGAGAATTTTTTTACTATAATGGATGGTAGCCTTGTCATTATGGAACTTAGTCTGCTGTCGAGATTTTTTTTACACTAATGGATGTTATCCTTGTCATTATGGAAGGTAGTCTATTATCGAGATTTTTGTTACTCCAATGGATGGTAGCCTTTTTGATATGTAAGGTAGTCTGTTATCGAGATTTTTTTTACTCCAATGGATGGTAGCCTTGTCATTATGGAAGGTAGTCTGTCATTGTGATTTACAATACTCCAATGGACGGTAGCCTTGTCATTATGGAAGATAATATGTTGTCGATATTTTTGTTACTTCAGTGGATGGTAACCTTGTCATTTTGGAAGGTAGTCTGTTGTCGAGATTTTTATTACTCCAATGTTTGGTAGCCTTGTCATTATGGAAGGTAGTCTGTCGTTGTGATTTCTGATACTCCAATGGATGGTAGTCTGCTGTCGAGATTAATGTTACTTTAATGAATGGTAGCCTTATCATTATGGAAGGTATTCTGTTGACGAGATTATTGTTACTACAATGGATGGTAGCCTTGTCATTATGGAAGGTAGTCTGTTGTCGAGAATTTTGTTACTATAATGGATGGTAGCCTTGTCATTATGGAACTTAGTCTGCTGTCGAGATTTTTTTTACACTAATGGATGTTATCCTTGTCATTATGGAAGGTAGTCTATTGTCGATATTTTTGTTACTCCAATGGATGGTAGCCTTTTTGATATGTAAGGTAGTCTGTTGTCGAGATTTTTGTTACTCCAATGTTTGGTAGCCTTGTCATTATGGAAGGTAGTCTGTCGTTGTGATTTTTGATACTCCAATGGATGGTAGCCTCGTCTATATGGAAGATAGTATGTTGTCGACATTTTTGTTACTCCAATGGATGGTAACCTTGTCATTTTGGAAGGTAGTCTGTTGTCGAGATTTTTGTTACTCCAATGGATTGTAGTCTTGTCATTTTGGAAGGTTGTCTCTTCTTGATATTTTTGTTACTACAATGGATGGTAGGTTTGTCATTTTGGAAGGTAGTCTGTTGTTGAGGTTTTTGTTACTCTAATGGATGGTAGGCTTGTCATTAAGGAAGGTAGTCTGCTGTCGAGATTTTAATTACTCCAATGGATGGTAGCCTTGTCATTATGGAAGGTAGTCTATTGTCGAGATTTTTATTACTACAACGGATGGTAGCCTTGTCATTGTGGAACTTAGTCTGTTGTCGAGATTTTTGTTACTCCAATGGGTTGTAGCCTTGTCATTATGTAAGGTAGTGTGTTGTCGAGATTTTTGGTACTCCAATGGATGGTACCCTTTTCATTATGTAAGGTAGTTTGTTGTCAATATTTTTGTTACTACAATTGATGATAGATTTGTCATTATGGAAGGTTGTCTGTCGTTGTGATTTCTGGTACTCCAATCAATTGTAGCCTTGTTATTATAGAAGATAGTATGTTGTCGATATCTTTGCTACTCCAATGGATGGTAGCCTTATCATTACGGAAAGTAGTCTATTGTCGAGATTTTTGTTACTCCAATGGATTGTAGCCTTATCATTATGGAAGGTAGTCTTTTGTCGACATTTTTGTTACTCCAATGGATGGTAGCCTTGTCATTTTGGAAGGTAGTCTGTTGTCGAGATTTTTGTTAATCTAATGGATGGTAGCTTGTCATTATGGAAGGTAGTCTGCTGTCGAGATTATTGTTTCTTTAATGTATGGTAGCCTTGTCATTATGGAAGGTAGTCTGTCATCGAGATTTTTGTTACTACAATGGATGGTAGCCTTGTCATTATGGAAGGTAGTCTGTTATCGAGATTTTTGTTACTACAATGGATGGTAGCCTTGTCATTATGGAAGGTAGTCTGCTGTCGAGATTTTTGCTACACTAATGGATTTTATCCTTGTCATTATGGAAGGTAGTCTATTGTCGAGATTTTTGTTACTCCAATGGATGGTAGCCTTTTCGTTATGTAATGTAGTATGTTGTCGAGACTTTATTTACCCAAATGGATGGTAGCCTTGTCATTATGGAAGGTAGTCTTTTGTTGTGATTTCTGATAATCCAATGGTTGGTATCCTTGTCATTATGGAAGATATTATGTTGTAGATATTTTTGTTACTCCAATGGATTGTAGCCTTGTCATTATGGAAGGTAGTCTCTTGTTGATATCTTTGTTACTCCAATGGATGGTAGCCTTGTCATTACGGAAGGTAGTCTGTTGTCGAGATTTTTTGTACTCTAATGGATGGTTGCCTTGTCATTATGGAACGTAGTTTGTCGTTGTGATTTCTGATAATCCAATGGATTGTAGATGTGTCATTATGGAAGATAGTATGTTGTCAAAAATTTTGTTACTCCAATGGATTGTAGTCTTGTCATTATGAAAGGTAGTCTCTTGTCGATATTTTTGTTACTCCAATGAAGCGTAGCCTTGTCATTACAGAAGGTAGCCTGTTGTCGAGATTTTTGTTACTCCAATGGAATGTAGCCTTGTCATTATGGAAGGTAGTCTGTTATCGAGATTTTTGTTACTACAATGGATGGTAGCCTTGTCATTATGGAAGGTAGTCTGTTGTCGAGATATTTGTTACTACAATGGATGGTAGCCTTGTCATTATGGAAGGTAGTCTGTTGTCGAGAATTTTGTTACTATAATGGATGGTAGCCTTGTCATTATGGAACTTAGTCTGCTGTCGAGATTTTTTTTACACTAATGGATGTTATCCTTGTCATTATGGAAGGTAGTCTATTTTCGAGATTTTTGTTACTCCAATGGATGGTAGCCTTTTTGATATGTAAGGTAGTCTGTTGTCGAGATTTTTTTTACTCCAATGGATGGTAGCCTTGTCATTATGGAAGGTAGTCTGTCGTTGTGATTTACAATACTCCAATGGACGGTAGCCTTGTCATTATGGAAGATAGTATGTTGTCGATATTTTTGTTACTCCAATGGATGGTAACCTTGTCATTTTGGAAGGTAGTCTGTTGTCGAGATTTTTGTTACTCCAATGGATGGTAGCCTTGTCATTATGGAAGGTAGTCTGTCGTTGTGATTTCTGATACTCCAATGGATGGTAGCCTCGTCATTATGGAAGATAGTATGTTGTCGATATTTTTGTTACTCCAATGGATGGTAACCTTGTCATTTTGGAAGGTAGTCTGTTGTCGATATTTTTTTTACTCCAATGGATTATAGCCTTTTCATTTTGGAAGGTAGTCTCTTCTTGATATTTTTGTTACTACAATGGATGGTTGGCTTGTCCTTTTGGAAGGTAGTCTGTTGTCGAGGTTTTTGTTACTCTAATGGATGGTAGGCTTGTCATTATGGAAGGTAGTCTGCTGTCGAGATTTTTGTTACTCCAATGGATGGTAGCCTTGTCATTATGGAAGGTAGTCTATTCTCGAGATTTTTGTTATTACAACGGATGGTAGCCTTGTCATTATGGAACTTAGTCTGTTATCGAGATTTTTGTTACACCAATGGATTGTAGCCTTGTCATTATGAAAGGTAGTCTGTTGTCGAGATTTTTGTTACTCCAATGGATGGTAGCCTTTTCATTATGTAAGGTAGTTTGTTTTCAATATTTTTGTTACTGCAATGGATGGTAGACTTGTCATTATGGATGGTTGTCTGTCGTTGTGATTTCTGGTACTCCAATCAATGGTAGCCTTGTCATTATGGAAGATAGTATGTTGTCGATATCTTTGTTATTCCAATGGATGGTAGCCTTGTCATTACGGAAGGTAGTCTCTAGTCAAGATTTTTGTTACTCCAATGGATTGTAGCCTTGTCATTATGGAAGGTAGTCTTTTGTCGACATTTTTGTTCCTCCAATGGATGGTAGCCTTGTCATTTTGGAAGGTACTCTAGTGTCGAGATTTTTGTTACTCTAATGGATGGTAGCTTGTCATTATGGAAGGTAGTCTGCTGTCGAGATTATTGTTACTTTAATGAATGGTAGCCTTGTCATTATGGAAGGTAGTCTGTTGACGAGATTTTTGTTACTACAATGGATGGTAGCCTTGTCATTTTGGAAGGTAGTCTGTTGTCGAGAATTTTGTTACTATAATGGATGGTAGCCTTGTCATTATGGAACTTAGTCTGCTGTCGAGATTTTTTTTACACTAATGGATGTTATCCTTGTCATTATGGAAGGTAGTCTATTGTCGAGATTTTTGTTACTCCAATGGATGGTAGCCTTTTTGATATGTAAGGTAGTCTGTTGTCGAGATTTTTTTTACTCCAATGGATGGTAGCCTTGTCATTATGGAAGGTTGTTTGTCGTTGTGATTTACAATACTCCAATGGACGGTAGCCTTGTCATTATGGAAGATAATATGTTGTCGATATTTTTGTTACTCCAATGGATGGTAACCTTGTCATTTTGGAAGGTAGTCTGTTGTCGAGATTTTTGTTACTCCAATGTTTGGTAGCCTTGTCATTATGGAAGGTAGTCTGTCGTTGTGATTTCTGATACTCCAATGGATGGTAGCCTCGTCATTATGGAAGATAGTATGTTGTCGATATTTTTGTTACTCCAATGGATGGTAACCTTGTCATTTTGGAAGGTAGTCTGTTGTCGAGATTTTTGTTACTCCAATGGATTGTAGCCTTGTCATTTTTGAAGGTAATCTCTTCTTGATATTTTTGTTACTACAATGGATGGTAGGCTTGTCATTTTGGAAGGTAGTCGGTTGTCGAGGTTTTTGTTACTCTAATGGATGGTAGGCTTGTCATTATGGAAGGTAGTCTGCTGTCGAGATTTTAATTACTCCAATGGATGGTAGCCTTGTCATTATGGAAGGTAGTCTATTGTCGAGATTTTTGTTACTATAACGGATGGTAGCCTTGTCATTATGGAACTTAGTCTGTTGTCGAGATTTTTGTTACTCCAATGGATTGTAGCCTTGTCATTATGAAAGGTAGTCTGTTGTCGAGATTTTTGTTACTCCAATGGATGGTAGCCTTTTCATTATGTAAGGTAGTTTGTTTTCAATATTTTTGTTACTGCAATGGATGGTAGACTTGTCATTATGGATGGTTATCTGTCGTTGTGATTTCTGGTACTCTTATCAATGGTAGACTTGTCATTATGGAAGATAGTATGTCGTCGATATCTTTGTTACTCCAATGGATGGTAGCCTTATCATTGCAGAAGGTAGTCTCTTGTCGTGATTTTTGTTACTCCAATGGATTTTAGCGTTGTCATTATGGAAGGTAGTCTTTTGTCGACATTTTTGTTGCTCCAATGGATGGTAGCCTTGTCATTTTGGAAGGTACTCTATTGTCGACATTTTTGTTACTCTAATGGATGGTAGCTTGTCATTATGGAAGGTAGTCTGCTGTCGAGATTATTGTTACTTTAATGAATGGTAGCCTTGTCATTATGGAAGGTAGTCTGTTGACGAGATTTTTGTTACTACAATGGATGGTAGCCTTATCATTATGGAAGGTAGTCTGTTGTCGAGAATTTTGTTACTATAATGGATGGTAGCCTTGTCATTATGGAACTTAGTCTGCTGTCGAGATTTTTTTTACACTAATGGATGTTATCCTTGTCATTATGGAAGGTAGTCTATTATCGAGATTTTTGTTACTCCAATGGATGGTAGCCTTTTTGATATGTAAGGTAGTCTGTTATCGAGATTTTTTTTACTCCAATGGATGGTAGCCTTGTCATTATGGAAGGTAGTCTGTCATTGTGATTTACAATACTCCAATGGACGGTAGCCTTGTCATTATGGAAGATAATATGTTGTCGATATTTTTGTTACTTCAGTGGATGGTAACCTTGTCATTTTGGAAGGTAGTCTGTTGTCGAGATTTTTATTACTCCAATGTTTGGTAGCCTTGTCATTATGGAAGGTAGTCTGTCGTTGTGATTTCTGATACTCCAATAGATGGTAGCCTCGTCATTATGGAAGATAGTATGTTGTCGATATTTTTGTTACTCCAATGGATGGTAACCTTGTCATTTTGGAAGGTAGTCTGTTGTCGAGATTTTTGTTACTCCAATAGATTGTAGCCTTGTCATTTTGGAAGGTAGTCTCTTCTTGATATTTTTGTTACTACAATGGATGGTAGGCTTGTCATTTTGGAAGGTAGTATGTTGTCGAGGTTTTTGTTACTTTAATGGATGATAGGCTTGTCATTATGGAAGGTAGTCTACTGTCGAGATTTTAATTACTCCAATGGATGGTAGCCTTGTCATTATAGAAGGTAGTCTATTGTGGAGATTTTTGTTACTACAACGGATGGTAGCCTTGTCATTATGGAACTTAGTCTGCTGTCGAGATTTTTGTTACTCTAATGGATTGTAGCCTTGTCATTATGAAAGGTAGTTTGTTGTCGAGATTTTTGTTACTCCAATGGATGGTAGCCTTTTCATTATGTAAGGTAGTTTGTTTTCTATATTTTTGTTACTGCAATGGATGGTAGACTTGTCATTATGGATGGTTGTCTGTCGTTGTGATTTCTGGTACTCTAATCAATGGTAGACTTGTCATTATGGAAGATAGTATGTCGTTGATATCTTTGTTACTCCAATGGATGGTAGCCTTATCATTGCAGAAGGTAGTCTCTTGTCGTGATTTTTGTTACTCCAATAGATTGTAGCCTTGTCATTATGGAAGGTAGTCTTTTGTCGACATTTTTGTTCCTCCAATGGATGGTAGCCTTGTCATTTTGGAAGGTACTCTATTGTCGACATTTTTGTTACTCTAATGGATGGTAGCTTGTCATTATGGAAGGTAGTCTGCTGTCGAGATTATTGTTACTTTAATGAATGGTAGCCTTGTCATTATGGAAGGTAGTCTGTTGACGAGATTTTTGTTACTACAATGGATGGTAGCCTTATCATTATGGAAGGTAGTCTGTTGTCGAGAATTTTGTTACTATAATGGATGGTAGCCTTGTCATTATGGAAGGTAGTCTGTCATTGTGATTTACAATACTCCAATGGACGGTAGCCTTGTCATTATGGAAGATAATATGTTGTCGATATTTTTGTTACTTCAGTGGATGGTAACCTTGTCATTTTGGAAGGTAGTCTGTTGTCGAGATTTTTATTACTCCAATGTTTGGTAGCCTTGTCATTATGGAAGGTAGTCTGTCGTTGTGATTTCTGATACTCCAATGGATGGTAGCCTCGTCATTATGGAAGATAGTATGTTGTCGATATTTTTGTTACTCCAATGGATGGTAACCTTGTCATTTTGGAAGGTAGTCTGTTGTCGAGATTTTTGTTACTCCAATGGATGGTAGCCTTGTCATTATGGAAGGTAGTCTGTCGTTGTGATTTCTGATACTCCAATGGATGGTAGCCTTGTCATTATGGAAGATAGTATGTTGTAGATATTTTTGTTACTCTAATGGATGGTAGCCTTGTCATTATGGAAGGTAGTCTGTCGTTGTGATTTCTGATACTCCAATGGATGGTAGCCTTGTCATTATGGAAGATAGTATGTTGTCGATATTTTTGTTACTCCAATGGATGGTATCCTTATCATTTTGGAAGGTAGTCATTTGTCGAAATCTTTGTTACTCCAATGGATTGTAGCCTTGTCATTATTGAAGGTAGTCTCTTCTTGATATTTTTGTTAATACAATGGATGGTAGCCTTAACATTTTGGAAGGTAGTCTATTGTCGGGCTTTTTGTTACTCTAATGGATGGTAAGCTTGTCATTATGGAAGGTAGTCTGCTGTCGATATTTTTTTTACTCCAATGGATGGTAGCCTTGTCATTATGGAACTTAGTCTGTTGTCGAGGTTTTTTTACTCCAATGGATGGTAGCCTTGTCATAATGGAAGGTAGTATGTTGTCAATATTTTTGTTACTCCAATGGATTTTAGCCTTGTCATTATGGAAGGTAGTCTCTTGTCGATTTCTTTGTTACTCCAATGGAGGGTAGCCTTGTCATTACGGAAGGTAGCCTGTTGTCAAGATTTTTGTTACTCCAATGGATTTGTAGCCTTGTCATTATGGAAGGTAGTGTGTTGTCGAGATTTTTGTTACTACAATGGATGGTAGCCTTGTCATTATGGAAGGTAGTCTGTTGTCGATATTTTTGTTACTACAATGGATTGTAGCCTTGTCATTATGGAACTTAGTTTGCTGTCGAGATTTTGGTTACACTAATGGATGTTATCTTTATCATTATGGAAGGTAGTCTATTATCGATATTTTGTTACTCCAATGGATGGTAGCCTTTTTGTTATGTAAGGTAGTCTGTTGTCGAGATTTTTTTTACTCCATTGGAGGGTAGCCTTGTCATTATGGAAGGTAGTTTGTCGTTGTGATTTCTGATACTCCAATGGATGGTAGTTTGTCATTATGGAAGATAGTATGTTTTCGATATTTTTGTTACTCCAATGGATGGTAACCTTGTCATTTTGGAAGGTAGTCTGTTGTCGAGAGTTTTGTTACTCTAATGGATGGTAGCCTTGTCACTATGGAAGGTAGTCTGTTGTCGATATTATTGTTACTTTAATGTATGGTAGCCTTGTCATTATGGAAGGTAGTCTGTTGTCGATATTTTTGTTACTACAATGGATGGTAGCCTTGTCATAATGGAAGGTAGTCTGTTGTCGAGATTTTTGTTACTCTAATGGATGGTATCCTTGTCATTATGGAAGGTAGTCTGTTGTCAAGAATTTTATTACTCCAATGGATGGTAGCCATGTCATTATTGAAGGTAGTCTGTCATTGTGATTTTTGTTACTCTAATTAAAGGTAGCCTTGTCATTATGGAAGGTAATCTGTTGTCCAGAATTTTGTTACTCCAATGGATTGTAGACTTGTTATTATGGAAGGTAGTCTGTTGTTGAGATTTTTGTTATATTAATTGGATGGAAGCCTTATAATTTTGGAAGGTAGTCTGTTGTTGAGATTTTTGTTATATTAATTGGATGGTATCCTTGTCATTATGGAAGGTAGTCTCTTATTGATATTTTTATTACTCCAATGGATGGTAGCCTTGTCATTATGGAAGGTAGTCTGCTATTGAGATTATTGTTACTTTAATGTATGGTAACCTTGTCATTAAGGAAGGTAGTTTGTTGTCAATATTTTTGTTACTACAATGGATGGTAGCCTTGTCATTATGGAAGGTAGTCTGTTGTCGATATTTTTGTTACTAACATGGATGGTAGCCTTGTCATTATGGAAGGTAGTCTACTGTCGAGATTTCTGTTACACAAAAGGATGTTATCCTTTTCATTATGTAAGGTAGCCTATTGTCGAGATTTTTGTTACTCCAATGGATGGTAGCCTTTTTGTTATGTAAGGTAGTCTGTTGTCGAGGTTTTTTTTACTCCAATGGATGGTAGCCTTATCATTATGGAATGTAGTCTATCATTGTGATTTTCGTACTCCAATGGATGGTAGCCTTGTCATTATGGAAGATAGTATGTTGTAGATATTTTTGTTACTCCAATGGATTGTAGCCTTGTCATTATGGAAGGTAGTCTGTTGTCGAGATTTTTGTTACTCCAATGGATTGTAGCCTTGTCATTATGGAAGGTAGTCTCTTCTTGATATTTTTGTTACTACAATGGATGGTAGGCTTGTCATTTTGGAAGGTAATCTGTTGTCGAGGTTTTTGTTACTCTAATGGAGGGTAGCCTTGTCATTACGGAAGGTAGCCTGTTGTCAAGATTTTTGTTACTCCAATGGATTGTAGCCTTGTCATTATGGAAGGTAGTGTGTTGTCGAGATTTTTGTTACTACAATGGATGGTAGCCTTGTCATTATGGAAGGTAGTCTGTTGTCGAGATTTTTGTTACTACAATGGATGGTAGCCTTGTCATTATGGAAGGTAGTCTGTTGTCGATATTTTTGTTACTACAATGAATTGTAGCATTGTCATTATGGAACTTAGTTTGCTGTCGAGATTTTGGTTACACTAATGGATGTTATCTTTATCATTATGGAAGGTAGTCTATTGTCGATATTTTGTTACTCCAATGGATGGTAGCCTTTTTGTTATGTAAGGTAGTCTGTTGTCGAGATTTTTTTTACTCCATTGGAGGGTAGCCTTGTCATTATGGAAGGTAGTTTGTCGTTGTGATTTCTGATACTCCAATGGATGGTAGCCTTTTCGTTATGTAAGGTAGTCTGTTGTCGAGGTTTTTTTTACTCCAATGGATGGTAGCCTTATCATTATGGAATGTAGTCTATCATTGTGATTTTCGTACTCCAATGGATGGTAGCCTTGTCATTATGGAAGGTAGTCTGCTGTCGATATTATTGTTACTTTAATGTATGGTAGCCTTGTCATTATGGAAGGTAGTCTGTTGTCGATATTTTTGTTACTACAATGGATGGTAGCCTTGTCATTATGGAAGGTAGTCTGTTGTCAAGAATTTTATTACTCCAATGGATGGTAGCCATGTCATTATTGAAGGTAGTCTGTCATTGTGATTTTTGTTACTCTAATTAACGGTAGCCTTGTCATTATGGAAGGTAATCTGTTGTCCAGAATTTTGTTACTCCAATGGATTGTAGACTTGTTATTATGGAAGGTAGTCTGTTGTCGAGATTTTTGTTACTCTAATGGATGGTATCCTTGTCACTATGGAAGGTAGTCTGTTGTCAAGAATTTTATTACTCCAATGGATGGTAGCCATGTCATTATTGAAGGTAGTCTGTCATTGTGATTTTTGTTACTCTAATTAACGGTAGCCTTGTCATTATGGAAGGTAATCTGTTGTCCAGAATTTTGTTACTCCAATGGATTGTAGACTTGTTATTATTGAAGGTAGTCTGTTGTTGAGATTTTTGTTATATTAATTGGATGGAAGCCTTACCATTTTGGAAGGTAGTCTGTTGTTGAGATTTTTGTTATATTAATTGGATGGAAGCCTTATCATTATGAAAAGTAGTCTGTTGTCGAGATTTTTGTTACTACAATGGATGGTATCCTTGTCATTATGGAAGGTAGTCTCTTATTGATATTTTTATTACTCCAATGGATGGTAGCCTTGTCATTATGGAAGGTAGTCTGCTGTTGAGATTATTGTTACTTTAATGTATGGTAACCTTGTCATTAAGGAAGGTAGTTTGTTGTCCATATTTTTGTTACTACAATGGATGGTAGCCTTGTCATTATGGAAGGTAGTCTGTTGTCGATATTTTTGTTACTAAAATGGATGCTAGCCTTGTCATTATGGAAGGTAGTCTACTGTCTTGATTTTTGTTACACAAATGGATGTTATCCTTGTCATTATGTAAGGTAGTCTATTGTCGAGATTTTTGTTACTCATATGGATGGTAGCCTTTTCGTTATGTAAGGTAGTCTGTTGTCGAGGTTTTTTTTACTCCAATGGATGGTAGCCTTGTCATTATTGAATGTAGTCTATCATTGTGATTTTCGTACTCCAATGGATGGTAGCCTTGTCATTATGGAAGATAGTATGTTGTAGATATTTTTGTTACTCCAATGGATTGTAGCCTTGACATTATGGAAGGTAGTCTGTTGTAGAGATTTTTGTTACTCCAATGGATGGTAGACTTGTCATTATGGAAGATAGTATGTTGTCGATATTTTTGTTTCTCCAATGGATGGTAACCTTGTCATTTTGGAAGGTAGTCTGTTGTCGAGATTTTTGTTACTCCAATGGATTGTAGCCTTGTCATTATGGAAGGTAGTCTCTTCTTGATATTTTTGTTACTACAATGGATGGTAGGCTTGTCATTTTGGAAGGTAATCTGTTGTCGAGGTTTTTGTTACTCTAATGGATGGTAGGCTTGTCATTATGGAAGGTAGTCTGCTGTCGAGATTTTTGTTACTCCAATGGATGGTAACCTTGTCATTATGGAAGGTAGTCTATTTTCGAGATTTTTGTTACTACAATGGATGGTAGCCTTGTCATTATGGAACTAAGTCTGTTGTCGAGGTTTTTTTTACTCTAATGGATGGTAGCCTTGTCATTATGGAAGGTAGTCTGTCGTTGTGATTTCTGATACTTCAATGGATGGTAGCCTTGTCATTATGGAAGATAGTATGTTGTCGATATTTTTTTTACTCCAATGGATTTTAGCCTTGTCATTATGGAAGTTAGTCTCTTGTCGATATCTTTGTTACTCACATGGAGGGTAGCCTTGTCATTACGGAAGGTAGCCTGTTGTCAATATTTTTGTTACTCCCATTGATTATAGCCTTGTCATTATGGAAGGTAGTCTGTTGTCGAGATTTTTGTTACTACAATGGATGGTAGCCTTGTCATTATGGAAGGTAGTATGTTGTCGAGATTTTTGTTACTACAATGGATGGTAGCCTTGTCATTATGGAAGTTAGTCTGCTGTCGAGATTTTTGTTACACTAATGGATGTTATCCTTGTCATTATGGAAGGTAGTCTATTGTCGAGATTTTTGTTACTCCAATGGATGGTAGCCTTTTCGTTATGTAAGGTAGTCTGTTGTTGAGATTTTTTTTACTCCAATGGATGGTAGCCTTGTCATTATGGAAGGTAGTCTGTCTTTGTGATTTCTGATACTTCAATGGATGGTAGCCTTGTCATTATGGAAGATAGTTTGTTGTCGATATTTTTGTTACTCCAATGGATGGTAACCTTTTAATTTTGGAAGGTAGTCTGTTGTCGAGAATTTTGTTACTCTAATGGATGGTAGCCTTGTCATTATGGAAGTTTGTCTCTTGTCGATATCTTTGTTTCTCACATGGAGGGTAGCCTTGTCATCACGGAAGGTAGCCTGTTGTCAATATTTTTGTTACTCCCATGGATTGTAGCCTTGTCATTATGGAAGGTAGTCTGTTGTCGAGATTTTTGTTACTACAATGGATGGTAGCCTTGTCATTATGGAAGGTAGTATGTTGTCGAGATTTTTGTTACTACAATGGATGGTAGCCTTGTCATTATGGAAGTTAGTCTACTGTCGAGATTTTTGTTACACTAATGGATGTTATCCTTGTCATTATGGAAGGTAGTCTATTGTCGAGATTTTTGTTACTCCAATGGATGGTAGCCTTTTCGTTATGTAAGGTAGTCAGTTGTTGAGATTTTTTTTACTCCAATGGATGGTAGCCTTGTCATTATGGAAGGTAGTCTGTCTTTGTGATTTCTGATACTCCAATGGATGGTAGCTTTGTCATTATGGAAGGTAGTCTGTTGTCGATATTATTGTTACTTTAATGTATGGTAGCCTTGTCATTATGGAAGGTAGTCTGTTGTCGAGATTTTTGTTACTACAATGGATGGTAGCCTTGTCATTATGGAAGGTAGTCTGTTGTCTAGATTTTTGTTACTACAATGGATGGTAGCCTTGTCATTATGGAAGGTAGTCTGTTGTCGAGATTTTTGTTACTGTAATGGATGGTATCCATATCATTATGGAAGGTAGTCTGTTGTAAAGAAATTTATTACTCCAATGGATGGTATCAACGTCATTATTGAAGGTAGTCTGTCATTGTGATTTCTGTTACTCCAATAACGGTAGGCTTGTCATTATGGAAGGTTGTCTACTGTCGAGATTTTTGTTACTCCAATGGATGGTAGCCTTGTCATTATGGAAGGTAGTCTATTTTCGAGATTTTTGTTACTACAATGGATGGTAGCCTTGTCATTATGGAACTTAGTCTGTTGTCGAGGTTTTTTTTACTCCAATGGATGGTAGCCTTGTCATTATGGAAGGTAGTCTGTCGTTATGATTTCTGATACTTCAATGGATGGTAGCCTTGTCATTATGGAAGATAGTATGTTGTCGATATTTTTTTTACTCCACTGGATTTTAGCCTTGTCATTATGGAAGTTAGTCTCTTGTCGATATCTTTGATACTCACATGGAGGGTAGCCTTGTCATTATGGAAGGTAGCCTGTTGTCAATATTTTTGTTACTCCCATGGATTATAGCCTTGTCATTATGGAAGGTAGTCTGTTGTCGAGATTTTTGTTACTACAATGGATGGTAGCCTTGTCATTATGGAAGGTAGTATGTTGTCGAGATTTTTGTTACTACAATGGATGGTAGCCTTGTCATTATGGAAGTTAGTCTGCTGTCGAGATTTTTGTTACACTAATGGATGTTATCCTTGTCATTATGGAAGGTAGTCTATTGTCGAGATTTTTGTTACTCCAATGGATGGTAGCCTTTTCGTTATGTAAGGTAGTCTGTTGTTGAGATATTTTTTACTCCAATGGATGGTAGCCTTGTCATTATGGAAGGTAGTCTGTCTTTGTGATTTCTGATACTCCAATGGATGGTAGCCTTGTCATTATGGAAGACAGTATGTTGTCGATATTTTTGTTACTCCAATGGATGGTAACCTTTTCATTTTGGAAGGTAGTCTGTTGTCGAGAATTTTGTTACCCTAATGGATGGTAGCCTTGTCATTATGGAAGGTAGTCTGTTGTCGATATTATTGTTACTTTAATGTATGGTAGCCTTGTCATTATGGAAGGTAGTCTGTTGTCGAGATTTTTGTTACTACAATGGATGGTAGCCTTGTCATTATGGAAGGTAGTCTGTTGTCTAGATTTTTGTTACTACAATGGATGGTAGCCTTGTCATTATGGAAGGTAGTCTGTTGTCGAGATTTTTGTTACTGTAATGGATGGTATCCTTGTCATTATGGAAGGTAGTCTGTTGTCAAGAAATTTATTACTCCAATGGATGGTATCCTTGTCATTATGGAAGGTAGTCTGTTGTCAAGAAATTTATTACTCCAATGGATGGTATCAACGTCATTATTGAAGGTAGTCTGTCATTGTGATTTCTGTTACTCCAATAACGGTAGGCTTGTCATTATGGAAGGTTGTCTGCTGTCGAGATATTTGT
The DNA here is from genome assembly GCA_948472305.1 of Vicia faba. Classification (NCBI taxonomy): domain Eukaryota; kingdom Viridiplantae; phylum Streptophyta; class Magnoliopsida; order Fabales; family Fabaceae; genus Vicia; species Vicia faba. The sequence goes on from OX451741.1 coordinate 536,171,656, forward strand.
TACTCCAATGGATGGTAGCCTTGTCATTATGGTAGGTAGTCTATTTTCGAGATTTTTGTTACTACAATGGATGGTAGCCTTGTCATTATGGAACTTAGTCTGTTGTCGAGGTTTTTTTTACTCCAATGCATGGTAGCCTTGTCATTATGGAAGGTAGTCTGTCGTTATGATTTCTGATACTTCAATGGATGGTAGCCTTGTCATTATGGAAGATAGTATGTTGTCGATATTTTTTTTACTCCACTGGATTTTAGCCTTGTCATTATGGAAGTTAGTCTCTTGTCGATATCTTTGATACTCACATGGAGGGTAGCCTTGTCATTACGGAAGGTAGCCTGTTGTCAATATTTTTGTTACTCCCATTGATTATAGCCTTGTCATTATGGAAGGTAGTCTGTTGTCGAGATTTTTGTTACTACAATGGATGGTAGCCTTGTCATTATGGAAGGTAGTATGTTGTCGAGATTTTTGTTACTACAATGGATGGTAGCCTTGTCATTATGGAAGTTAGTCTGCTGTCGAGATTTTTGTTACACTAATGGATGTTATCCTTGTCATTATGGAAGGTAGTCTATTGTCGAGATTTTTGTTACTCCAATGGATGGTAGCCTTTTCGTTATGTAAGGTAGTCTGTTGTTGAGATTTTTTTTACTCCAATGGATGGTAGCCTTGTCATTATGGAAGGTAGTCTGTCTTTGTGATTTCTGATACTCCAATGGATGGTAGCCTTGTCATTATGGAAGATAGTTTGTTGTCAATATTTTTGTTACTCCAATGGATGGTAACCTTTTAATTTTGGAAGGTAGTCTGTTGTCGAGAATTTTGTTACTCTAATGGATGGTAGCCTTGTCATTATGGAAGTTAGTCTCTTGTCGATATCTTTGTTTCTCACATGGAGGGTAGCCTTGTCATCACGGAAGGTAGCCTGTTGTCAATATTTTTGTTACTCCCATGGATTGTAGCCTTGTCATTATGGAAGGTAGTCTGTTGTCGAGATTTTTGTTACTACAATGGATGGTAGCCTTGTCATTATGGAAGGTAGTATGTTGTCGAGATTTTTGTTACTACAATGGATGGTAGCCTTGTCATTATGGAAGTTAGTCTACTGTCGAGATTTTTGTTACACTAATGGATGTTATCCTTGTCATTATGGAAGGTAGTCTATTGTCGAGATTTTTGTTACTCCAATGGATGGTAGCCTTTTCGTTATGTAAGGTAGTCAGTTGTTGAGATTTTTTTTACTCCAATGGATGGTAGCCTTGTCATTATGGAAGGTAGTCTGTCTTTGTGATTTCTGATACTCCAATGGATGGTAGCTTTGTCATTATGGAAGATAGTATGTTGTCGATATTTTTGTTACTCCAATGGATGGTAACCTTTTCATTTTGGAAGGTAGTCTGTTGTCGAGAATTTTGTTACTCTAATGGATGGTAGCCTTGTCATTATGGAAGGTAGTCTGTTGTCGATATTATTGTTACTTTAATGTATGGTAGCCTTGTCATTATGGAAGGTAGTCTGTTGTCGAGATTTTTGTTACTACAATGGATGGTAGCCTTGTCATTATGGAAGGTAGTCTGTTGTCTAGATTTTTGTTACTACAATGGATGGTAGCCTTGTCATTATGGAAGGTAGTCTGTTGTCGAGATTTTTGTTACTGTAATGGATGGTATCCTTGTCATTATGGAAGGTAGTCTGTTGTAAAGAAATTTATTACTCCAATGGATGGTATCAACGTCATTATTGAAGGTAGTCTGTCATTGTGATTTCTGTTACTCCAATAACGGTAGGCTTGTCATTATGGAAGGTTGTCTACTGTCGAGATTTTTGTTACTCCAATGGATGGTAGCCTTGTCATTATGGAAGGTAGTCTATTTTCGAGATTTTTGTTACTACAATGGATGGTAGCCTTGTCATTATGGAACTTAGTCTGTTGTCGAGGTTTTTTTTACTCCAATGGATGGTAGCCTTGTCATTATGGAAGGTAGTCTGTCGTTATGATTTCTGATACTTCAATGGATGGTAGCCTTGTCATTATGGAAGATAGTATGTTGTCGATATTTTTTTTACTCCACTGGATTTTAGCCTTGTCATTATGGAAGTTAGTCTCTTGTCGATATCTTTGATACTCACATGGAGGGTAGCCTTGTCATTATGGAAGGTAGCCTGTTGTCAATATTTTTGTTACTCCCATGGATTATAGCCTTGTCATTATGGAAGGTAGTCTGTTGTCGAGATTTTTGTTACTACAATGGATGGTAGCCTTGTCATTATGGAAGGTAGTATGTTGTCGAGATTTTTGTTACTACAATGGATGGTAGCCTTGTCATTATGGAAGTTAGTCTGCTGTCGAGATTTTTGTTACACTAATGGATGTTATCCTTGTCATTATGGAAGGTAGTCTATTGTCGAGATTTTTGTTACTCCAATGGATGGTAGACTTTTCGTTATGTAAGGTAGTCTGTTGTTGAGATATTTTTTACTCCAATGGATGGTAGCCTTGTCATTATGGAAGGTAGTCTGTCTTTGTGATTTCTGATACTCCAATGGATGGTAGCCTTGTCATTATGGAAGACAGTATGTTGTCGATATTTTTGTTACTCCAATGGATGGTAACCTTTTCATTTTGGAAGGTAGTCTGTTGTCGAGAATTTTGTTACCCTAATGGATGGTAGCCTTGTCATTATGGAAGGTAGTCTGTTGTCGATATTATTGTTACTTTAATGTATGGTAGCCTTGTCATTATGGAAGGTAGTCTGTTGTCGAGATTTTTGTTACTACAATGGATGGTAGCCTTGTCATTATGGAAGGTAGTCTGTTGTCTAGATTTTTGTTACTACAATGGATGGTAGCCTTGTCATTATGGAAGGTAGTCTGTTGTCGAGATTTTTGTTACTGTAATGGATGGTATCCTTGTCATTATGGAAGGTAGTCTGTTGTCAAGAAATTTATTACTCCAATGGATGGTATCCTTGTCATTATGGAAGGTAGTCTGTTGTCAAGAAATTTATTACTCCAATGGATGGTATCAACGTCATTATTGAAGGTAGTCTGTCATTGTGATTTCTGTTACTCCAATAACGGTAGGCTTGTCATTATGGAAGGTTGTCTGCTGTCGAGATATTTGTTACTCCAATGGATGGTAGCCTTGTCATTATGGTAGGTAGTCTATTTTCGAGATTTTTGTTACTACAATGGATGGTAGCCTTGTCATTATGGAACTTAGTCTGTTGTCGAGGTTTTTTTTACTCCAATGCATGGTAGCCTTGTCATTATGGAAGGTAGTCTGTCGTTATGATTTCTGATACTTCAATGGATGGTAGCCTTGTCATTATGGAAGATAGTATGTTGTCGATATTTTTTTTACTCCACTGGATTTTAGCCTTGTCATTATGGAAGTTAGTCTCTTGTCGATATCTTTGATACTCACATGGAGGGTAGCCTTGTCATTACGGAAGGTAGCCTGTTGTCAATATTTTTGTTACTCCCATGGATTATAGCCTTGTCATTATGGAAGGTAGTCTGTTGTCGAGACTTTTGTTACTACAATGGATGGTAGCCTTGTCATTATGGAAGGTAGTATGTTGTCGAGATTTTTGTTACTACAATGGATGGTAGCCTTGTCATTATGGAAGTTAGTCTGCTGTCGAGATTTTTGTTACACTAATGGATGTTATCCTTGTCATTATGGAAGGTAGTCTATTGTCGAGATTTTTGTTACTCCAATGGATGGTAGCCTTTTCGTTATGTAAGGTAGTCTGTTGTTGAGATTTATTTTACTCCAATGGATGGTAGCCTTGTCATTATGGAAGGTAGTGTGTCTTTGTGATTTCTGATACTCCAATGGATGGTAGCTTTGTCATTATGGAAGATAGTATGTTGTCGATATTTTTGTTACTCCAATGGATGGTAACCTTTTCATTTTGGAAGGTAGTCTGTTGTCGAGAATTTTGTTACTCTAATGGATGGTAGCCTTGTCATTATGGAAGGTAGTCTGTTGTCGATATTATTGTTACTTTAATGTATGGTAGCCTTGTCATTATGGAAGGTAGTCTGTTGTCGAGATTTTTGTTACTACAATGGATGGTAGCCTTGTCATTATGGAAGGTAGTCTGTTGTCTAGATTTTTGTTACTACAATGGATGGTAGCCTTGTCATTATGGAAGGTAGTCTGTTGTCGAGATTTTTGTTACTGTAATGGATGGTATCCTTGTCATTATGGAAGGTAGTCTGTTGTAAAGAAATTTATTACTCCAATGGATGGTATCAACGTCATTATTAAAGGTAGTCTGTCATTGTGATTTCTGTTACTCCAATAACGGTAGGCTTGTCATTATGGAAGGTTGTCTACTGTCGAGATTTTTGTTACTCCAATGGATGGTAGCCTTGTCATTATGGAAGGTAGTCTATTTTCGAGATTTTTGTTACTACAATGGATGGTAGCCTTGTCATTATGGAACTTAGTCTGTTGTCGAGGTTTTTTTTACTCCAATGGATGGTAGCCTTGTCATTATGGAAGGTAGTCTGTCGTTATGATTTCTGATACTTCAATGGATGGTAGCCTTGTCATTATGGAAGATAGTATGTTGTCGATATTTTTTTTACTCCACTGGATTTTAGCCTTGTCATTATGGAAGTTAGTCTCTTGTCGATATCTTTGATACTCACATGGAGGGTAGCCTTGTCTTTATGGAAGGTAGCCTGTTGTCAATATTTTTGTTACTCCCATGGATTATAGCCTTGTCATTATGGAAGGTAGTCTGTTGTCGAGATTTTTGTTACTACAATGGATGGTAGCCTTGTCATTATGGAAGGTAGTATGTTGTCGAGATTTTTGTTACTACAATGGATGGTAGCCTTGTCATTATGGAAGTTAGTCTGCTGTCGAGATTTTTGTTACACTAATGGATGTTATCCTTGTCATTATGGAAGGTAGTCTATTGTCGAGATTTTTGTTACTCCAATGGATGGTAGCCTTTTCGTTATGTAAGGTAGTCTGTTGTTGAGATTTTTTTTACTCCAATGGATGGTAGCCTTGTCATTATGGAAGGTAGTCTGTCTTTGTGATTTCTGATACTCCAATGGATGGTAGCCTTGTCATTATGGAAGACAGTATGTTGTCGATATTTTTGTTACTCCAATGGATGGTAACCTTTTCATTTTGGAAGGTAGTCTGTTGTCGAGAATTTTGTTACCCTAATGGATGGTAGCCTTGTCATTATGGAAGGTAGTCTGTTGTCGATATTATTGTTACTTTAATGTATGGTAGCCTTGTCATTATGGAAGGTAGTCTGTTGTCGAGATTTTTGTTACTACAATGGATGGTAGCCTTGTCATTATGGAAGGTAGTCTGTTGTCTAGATTTTTGTTACTACAATGGATGGTAGCCTTGTCATTATGGAAGGTAGTCTGTTGTCGAGATTTTTGTTACTGTAATGGATGGTATCCTTGTCATTATGGAAGGTAGTCTGTTGTCAAGAAATTTATTACTCCAATGGATGGTATCCTTGTCATTATGGAAGGTAGTCTGTTGTCAAGAAATTTATTACTCCAATGGATGGTATCAACGTCATTATTGAAGGTAGTCTGTCATTGTGATTTCTGTTACTCCAATAACGGTAGGCTTGTCATTATGGAAGGTTGTCTGCTGTCGAGATTTTTGTTACTCCAATGGATGGTAGCCTTGTCATTATGGTAGGTAGTCTATTTTCGAGATTTTTGTTACTACAATGGATGGTAGCCTTGTCATTATGGAACTTAGTCTGTTGTCGAGGTTTTTTTTACTCCAATGCATGGTAGCCTTGTCATTATGGAAGGTAGTCTGTCGTTATGATTTCTGATACTTCAATGGATGGTAGCCTTGTCATTATGGAAGATAGTATGTTGTCGATATTTTTTTTACTCCACTGGATTTTAGCCTTGTCATTATGGAAGTTAGTCTCTTGTCGATATCTTTGATACTCACATGGAGGGTAGCCTTGTCATTACGGAAGGTAGCCTGTTGTCAATATTTTTGTTACTCCCATGGATTATAGCCTTGTCATTATGGAAGGTAGTCTGTTGTCGAGATTTTTGTTACTACAATGGATGGTAGCCTTGTCATTATGGAAGGTAGTATGTTGTCGAGATTTTTGTTACTACAATGGATGGTAGCCTTGTCATTATGGAAGTTAGTCTGCTGTCGAGATTTTTGTTACACTAATGGATGTTATCCTTGTCATTATGGAAGGTAGTCTATTGTCGAGATTTTTGTTACTCCAATGGATGGTAGCCTTTTCGTTATGTAAGGTAGTCTGTTGTTGAGATTTATTTTACTCCAATGGATGGTAGCCTTGTCATTATGGAAGGTAGTCTGTCTTTGTGATTTCTGATACTCTAATGGATGGTAGCCTTGTCATTATGGAAGACAGTATGTCGTCGATGTTTTTGTTACTTCAATGGATGGTAACCTTTTCATTTTGGAAGGTAGTCTGTTGTCGAGAATTTTGTTACCCTAATGGATGGTAGCCTTGTCATTATGGAAGGTAGTCTGTTGTCGATATTATTGTTACTTTAATGTATGGTAGCCTTGTCATTATGGAAGGTAGTCTGTTGTCGAGATTTTATTACTACAATGGATGGTAGCCTTGTCATTATGGAAGGTAGTCTGTTGTCTAGATTTTTGTTACTACAATGGATGGTAGCCTTGTCATTATGGAAGGTAGTCTGTTGTCGAGATTTTTGTTACTATAATGGATGGTATCCTTGTCATTATGGAAGGTAGTCTGTTGTCAAGAAATTTATTACTCCAATGGATGGTATCAACGTCATTATTGAAGGTAGTCTGTCATTGTGATTTCTGTTACTCCAAAAACGGTAGGCTTGTCATTATGGAAGGTTGTCTGCTGTCGAGATTTTTGTTACTCCAATGGATTGTGGACTTGTCATTATGGAAGGTAGTCTGTTGTCGAGATTTTTGTTACTACAATGGATGGTATCCTTGTCATTATGGAAGGTAGTCTGTTGTCGAGATTTTTGTTACTACAATGGATGGTAGCCTTGTCATTATGGAAGGTAGTCTGATGTCGAGATTTTTGTTACTACAATGGATGGTATCCTTATTATTATGGAAGGTAGTCTACTATCGTGATTTTTGTTACACAAATGGATGTTATCCTTGTCATTATGTAAGGTAGTCTATTGTCAAGATTTTTGTTACTCCAATGGATGGTAGCCTTTTCATTATGTAAGGTAGTCTGTTGTCGAGGTTTTTTTTACTCCAATGGATGTTAGCCTTGTCATTATGGAAGGTAGTATGTCATTGTGATTTCTGATACTCCAATGGATGGTAGCCTTGTCATTATGAAAAATAGTCTGTTGTCGATATTTTTGTTACTCCAATGGATGGTAACCTTGTCATTTTGGAAGGTAGTTTGTTGTCAAGAATTTTGTTACTCCAATGGATGGTAGGCTTATCATTGTGGAAGGTAATCTGTTGTCGAGGTTTTTGTTACTCTAATGGATGGTAGGCTTGTCATTATGGAAGGTTGTCTGCTGTCGAGATTTTTGTTACTCCAATGGATTGTAGCCTTGTAATTATGGAAGGTAGTCTGTTTTCGAGATTTTTGTTACTACAATGGATGGTAGCCTTGTCATTATGGAACTTAGTCTGTTGTCGAGATTTTTGTTACACTAATGGATGTTATCCTTGTCATTATGGAAGGTAGTCTATTGTCGAGATTTTTGTTACTCCAATGGATGGTAGCCTTTTCGTTATGTAAGATAGTCTGTTGTTGATATTTGTTTTACTCCAATGGATGGTAGCCTTGTCATTATGGAAGGTAGTCTGTCTTTGTGATTTCTGATATTCCAATGGATGGTAGCCTTGTCATTATGGCAGATAGTATGTTGTCAATATTTTTGTTACTCCAATGGATGGTAACCTTGTCATTTTGGAAGGTAGTCTGTTGTCGAGATTTTTGTTACTCTAATGGATGGTAGCCTTGTCATTATGGAAGGTAGTCTGATGTCGATATTATTGTTACTTTAATGTATGGTAGCCTTGTTATTATGGAAGGTAGTCTGTTGTCGAAATTTTTGTTACTACAATGGGTGGTAGCCTTGTCATTATGGAAGGTAGTCTATTGTCTAGATTTTTGTTACTACAATGGATGGTAGCCTTGTCATTATGGAAGGTAGTTTGTTGTCGAGATTTTTGTTACTGTAATGGATGGTATCCTTGTCATTATAGAAGGTAGTCTGTTGTCAAGAAATTTATTACTCCAATGGATGGTATCAACGTCATTATTGAAGGTAGTCTGTCATTGTGATTTCTGTTACTCCAATAACGGTAGCCTTGTCATTATGGAAGGTAATCTGTTGTCCATATTTTTGTTACTCCAATGGATTGTAGCCTTGTCATTGAGGAAGGTAGTCTGTTGTCGATATTTTTGTTACTACAATGGATGGTAGCCTTGTCATTATGGAAGGTAGTCTGTTGTCGTGATTTTTGTTACTACAATGGATGGTAGCCTTGTCATTATGGAAGGTAGTCTGCTGTCGAGATTTTTGTTACACAAATGGATGTTATCCTTGTCATTATGTAAGGTAGTCTATTGTCGAGATTTTTGTTACTCCAATGGATGGTAGCCTTTTCGTTATGTAAGGTAGTCTATTGTCGAGGTTTTTTTTACTCCAATGGTTGGTAGCCTTGTCATTATGGAAGGTAGTCTGTTGTCTAGATTTTTGTTACTACAATGGATGGTAGCCTTGTCATTATGGAAGGTAGTCTGTTGTCGAGATTTTTGTTACTATAATGGATGGTATACTTGTCATTATGGAAGGTAGTCTGTTGTCAAGAAATTTATTACTCCAATGGATGGTATCAACGTCATTATTGAAGGTAGTCTGTCATTGTGATTTCTGTTACTCCAATAACGATATCCTTGTCATTATGGAAGGTAATCTGTTGTCCATATTTTTGTTACTCCAATGGATTTTAGACTTGTCATTATGGAAGGTAGTCTATTGTCGAGATTTTTGTTACTACAATGGATGGTATCCTTGTCATTATGGAAGGTAGTCTGTTGTCGAGATTTTTGTTTCTACAATGGATGGTAGCCTTGTCATTATGGAAGGTAGTCTGTTGTCGAGATTTTTGTTACTACAATGGATAGTATCCTGGTCATTATGGAAGGTAGTCTACTGTCTAGATTTTTGTTACACAAATGGATGTTATCCTTGTCATTATGTAAGGTAGTCTATTGTCAAGATTTTTGTTACTCCAATGGATGGTAGCCTTTTCATTATGTAAGGTAGTCTGTTGTCGAGGTTTTTTTTACTCCAATGGATGGTCGCCTTGTCATTATGGAAGGTAGTTTGTCGTTGTGATTGTTGATACTCCAATGGATGGTAGCCTTGTCATTATGGAAGATAGTATGTTGTAGATATTTTTGTTACTCCAATGGATGGTAGCCTTGTCATTATGGAAGGTAGTTTGTCGTTGTGATTTCTGATACTCCAATGGATGGTAGCCTTGTCGATATTTTTGTAACTCCAATGGATGGTAACCTTGTCATTTTGGAAGGTTGTCTGTTGTCGAGATTTTTGTTACTCAAATGGATTGTAGCCTTGTCATTATGGAAGGTAGTCTGTTTTCGAGATTTTTGTTACTACAATGGATGGTAGCCTTGTCATTATGGAACTTAGTCTGTTGTCGAGGTTTTTTTTACACTAATGGATGTTAGCCTTGTCATTATGGAAGGTAGTCTGTCGTTGTGATTTCTGATACTTCAATGGATGGTAGCCTTTTCGTTATGGAAGATAGTATGTTGTCGATATTTTTGTTACTCCAATGTATTTTAGCCTTATCATTATGGAAGTTAGTCTCTTGTCGATATCTTTGTTACTCCAATGGAGGGTAGCCTTGTCATTACGGAAGGTAGCCTGTTGTCAATATTTTTGTTACTCTAATGGATTGTAACCTTGTCATTATGGAAGGTAGTCTGTTGTCGAGATTTTTGTTACTACAATGGATGGTAGCCTTGTCATTATGGAAGGTAGTCTGTTGTCGAGATGTTTGTTACTACAATGGATGGTAGCCTTGTCATTATGGAAGGTAGTCTGTTGTCAAGATTTTTGTTATTACAATGGATGGTAGCCTTGTCATTATGGAACTTAGTCTGCTGTCAAGATTTTTGTTACACTAATGGATGTTATCCTTGTTATTATGGATGGTAGTCTATTGTCGAGATTTTTGTTACTCCAATGGATGGTAGCCTTTTCGTTATGTAAGGTAGTCTGTTGTTGAGATTTTTTTTACTCCAATGGATGGTAGCCTTGTCATTATGGAACATAGTCTGTCTTTGTGATTTCTGATACTCCAATGGATGGTAGCCTTGTCATTATGGAAGATAGTATGTTGTCGATATTTTTATTACTCCAATGGATGGTAACCTTGTCATTTTGGAAGGTAGTATGTTGTCAAGATTTTTGTTACTCTAATGGATGGTAGCCTTGTCAATATGGAAGGTAGTCTGCTGTCGATATTATTGTTACTTTAATGTATGGTAGCCTTATCATTATGGAAGGTAGTCTGTTGTCGATATTTTTGTTACTACAATGGATGGTAGCCTTGTCATTATGGAAGGTAGTCTATTGTCGAGATTTTTGTTACTGTAATGGATGGTATCCTTGTCATTATGGAAGGTAGTCTGTGGTCGAGATTTTTGTTACTGTAATGGATGGTATCCTTGTCATTATGGAAGGTAGTTTGTTGTCAAGAAATTTATTACTCCAATGGATGGTATCAATGTCATTATTGAAGGTAGTCTGTCATTGTGATTTCTGTTACTCCAATAACGGTAGTTTGTCATTGTGATTTCTGTTACTCCAATAACGGTATACTTGTCATTATGGAAGGTAATCTGTTGTCCAGATTTTTGTTACTCCAATGGATTGTAGACTTGTCATTATGGAAGGTAGTCTGTTGTCGAGATTTTGGTTACCACAATGGATGGTATCCTTGTCATTATGGCAGGTAGTCTGTTGTCGAGATTTTTGTTACTACAATGGATGGTAGCCTTGTCATTATGGAAGGTAGTTTGTTGTCGAGATTTTTTGTTACTACAATGGATGGTATCCTTGTCATTATTGAAGGTAGTCTACCTTCCAGATTTTTGTTACACAAATGGATGTTATCCTTGTCATTATGTAAGGTAGTCTATTGTCAATATTTTTGTTACTCCAATGAATGGTAGCCTTTTCATTATGTAAGGTAGTCTGTTGTCGAGGTTTTTTTTACTCCAATGGATGGTAGCCTTGTCATTATGTAAGGTAGTTTGTCGTTGTGATTTCTGATACTCCAATGGATGGTAGCCTTGTCATTATGGAAGATAGTATGTTGTAGATATTTTTGTTACTCTAATGGATGGTAGCCTTGTCATTATGGAAGGTAGTTTGTCGTTGTGATTTCTGATACTCCAATGGATGGTAGACTTGTCATTATGAAAAATAGTATGTTGTCGATATTTTTGTTACTCCAATGGATGGTAACCTTGTCATTTTGGAAGGTAGTCTGTTGTCGAGATTTTTGTTACTCCAATGGATTGTAGCCTTGTCATTATGGAAGGTATTCTCTTCTTGATATTTTTGTTACTACAATGGATGGTAGGCTTGTCATTGTGGAAGGTAATCTGTTGTCGAGGTTTTTGTTACTCTAATGGATGGTAGGCTTGTCATTATGGAAGGTAGTCTGCTGCCGAGATTTTTGTTACTCCAATGGACGGTAGCCTTGTCATTATGGAAGGTAGTCTGTTTTCGAGATTTTTGTTACTACAATGGATGGTAGCCTTGTCATTATGGAACTTAGTCGGTTGTCGAGGTTTTTTTTACTCCAATGGATGGTAGCCTTGTCATTATGGAAGGTAGTTTGTCGTTGTGATTTCTGATACTTCCTTGGATGGTAGCCTTGTCATTATGGAAGATAGTATGTTGTCGATATTTTTGTTACTCCAATGGATTTTAGCCTTGTCATTATGGAAGTTAGTCTCTTGTCGATATCTTTGTTACTCCAATGGAGGGTAGCCTTGTCATTACGAAAGGTAGCCTGTTGTCAATATTTTTGTTACTCCAGTGGATTGTAACTTTGTCATTATGGAAGGTAGTCTGTTGTCGAGATTTTTGTTACTACAAGTGATGGTAGCCTTGTCATTATGGAAGGTAGTCTGTTGTCGAGATTTTTGTTACTACAATGGATGGTAGCCTTGTCATTATGGAAGGTAGTCTGTTGTCAAGATTTTTGTTATTAAAATGAATGGTAGCCTTGTAATTATGGAACTTAGTCTGTTGTCGAGATTTTTGTTACACTAATGGATGTTATCCTTGTCATTATGGAAGGTAGTCTATTGTCGAGATTTTTGTTACTCCAATGGATGGTAGCCTTTTCGTTATGTAAGGTAGTCTATTGTTGAGATTTTTTTTACTCCAATGGATGTTAGCCTTGTCGTTATGGAAGGTAGTCTGTCTTTGTGATTTCTGATACTCCAATGGATGGTAGCCTTGTCATTATGGAAGACAGTATGTTGTCGATATTTTTGTTACTCCAATGGATGTTAACCTTGTCATTATGGAAGGTAGTCTGTTGTCAAGATTTTTGTTACTCTAATGGATGGTAGCCTTGTCATTATGGAAGGTAGTCTGCTGTCGATATTATTGTTACTTTAATGTATGGTAGCCTTGTCATTATGGAAGGTAGTTTGTTGTCGAGATTTTTGTTATTACAATGGATGGTAGCCATGTCAATATGGAAGGTAGTCTGCTGTCAAGATTTTTGTTACTACAATGGATGGTAGCCTTGTCATTATGGAAGGTAGTCTATTGTCGAGATTTTTGTTACTCTAATGGATGGTATCCTTGTTATTATGGAAGGTAGTATGTTGTCAAGAATTCTATTACTCCAATGGATGGTATCAATGTCATTATTGAAGGTAGTCTATCATTGTGATTTCTGTTACTCCAATTAACGGTAGCCTTGTCATTATGGAAGGTAATCTGTTATCCAGATTTTTGTTACTCTACTGGATTATAGACTTGTCATTATAGAAGGTAGTCTGTTGTCGAGATTTTTGTTACACTAATGGATTTTATCCTTGTCATTATGGAAGGTAGTCTATTGTCGAGATTTTTGTTACTACAATGGATGGTAGCCTTTTTGTTATGTAAGGTAGTCTGTTGTTGAGATTTTTTTTACTCCAATGAATGGTAGCCTTGTCATTATGGAAGGTAGTCTATCTTTGTGATTTCTGATACTCCAATGGATGGTAGCCTTGTCATTATGGAAAATAGTATGTTGTCGATATTTTTGTTACTCCAATGGATGGTAACCTTGTCATTTTGGAAGGTAGTCTGTTGTCGAGATTTTTGTTACTCTAATGGATGGTAGCCTTGTCATTATGGAAGGTAGTCTATTGTCGATATTATTGTTAATTTCATGTATGGTAGCCTTATCATTATGGAAGGTAGTTTGTTGTCGAGATTTTTGTTACTACAATGGATGGTAGCCTTGTCATTATGGAAGGTAGTCTGTTGTCGAGATTTGTGTTACTACAATGGATGGTAGCCTTGTCATTATGGAAGGTAGTCTATTGTCAAGAATTTTATTACTCCAATGGATGGTAGCCATGTCATTTTTGAAGGTAGTCTGTCAATGTGGTTTTTGTTACTCCAATTAACGATAGCCTTGTCATTATGGAAAGTAATGTGTTGTCCAGATTTTTCTTACTCCAATGGATTGTAGACTTGTCATTATGGAAGGTAGTCTGTTGTCGAGATTTTTGTTACTACAATGGATGGTATCCTTATCATTATGGAAGGTAGTCTCTTATTGATTTTTGTGTTACTCTAATGGATGGTAACCTTGTCATTATGGAAGATAGTCTGCTGTCGAGATTATTGTAACTTTAATGTATAGTAGCCTTGTCATTATGGAAGGTAGTTTGTTGTCAAGATTTTTGTTACTCCAATGGATTGTAGCCTTGTCATTATGGAAGGTAGTCTGTCGTCGAGATTTTTGTTACTACAATGGATGGTAGCCTTGTCATTATGGAACTTAGTCTACTGTCGAGATTTTTGTTACACTAATGGATGTTATCCTTGTCATTATGGAAGGTAGTCTATTATCGAGATTTTTGTTACTCCAATGGAAGGTAGCCTTTTCGTTATGTAAGGTAGTCTGTTGTCGAGGTTTTTTTACTCCAATGGATGGTAGCCTTGTCATTATGGAAGGTATTATGTCGTTGTGATTTCTATACTCCAATGGATGGTAGCCTTGTCATTATTGAAGATAGTATGTTGTAGATATTTTTGTTACTTTAATGGATTGTAGCCTTGTCATTCTGGAAGGTAGTCTCTTGTCGATATCTTTGTTACTCCAATGGATGGTAGCCTTGTCATTACGGAAGGTAGTCTATTGTCGAGATTTTTTTACTCCAATGGATGGTAGCCTTGTCATTATGGAAGGTAGTCTGTTGTTGTGATTTCTGATACTCCAATGGATGGTAGCCTTGTCATTATGGAAGATAGTATGTTGTCGATATTTTGGTTACTCCAATGGATTGTAACCTTGTCATTATGGAAGGTAGTCTATTGTCAAGATTTTTGTTACTCTAATGAATGGTAGCCTTGTCATTATGGAAGGTAGTCTGCTGTCGATATTATTGTTACTTTAATGTATGGTAGCCTTGTCATTATGGAAGGTAGTCTGTTATCGAGATTTTTGTTACTACAATGGATGGTAGCCTTGTCATTATGGAAGGTAGTCTGTTGTCGAGATTTTTGTTACTACAATGGATGGTAACCTTGTCATTATGGAAGGTAGTCTGTTGTCGAGATTTTTGTTACTCTAATGGATGGTATTCTTGTCATTATGGAAGGTAGTCTGTTGTCAAGAATTCTATTACTCCAATGGATGGTATCAATGTCATTATTGAAGGTAGTCTATCATCGTGATTTCTGTTACTCCAATTAACGGTAGCCTTGTCATTATGGAAGGTAATCTGTTGTCCAGATTTTTGTTACTCCAATGGATTGTAGACTTGTCATTATGGAAGGTAGTCTGTTGTCGAGATTTTTATTACTACAATGGATGGTATCCTTGTCATTATGGAAGGTAGTCTGTTGTCGAGATTTTTGTTACTACAATGGATGGTAGCCTTGTCATTATGGAAGGTAGTCTATTGTCGAGATTTTTGTTACTACAATGGATGGTAGCCTTGTCATTATGGAACTTAGTCTGCTGTTGAGATTTTTGTTACACTAATGGATGTTATCCTTGTCATTATGGAAGGTAGTCTATTGTTGAGATTTTTGTTACTCCAATGGATGGTAGCCTTTTTGTTATGTAAGGTAGTCTGTTGTTGAGATTTTTTTTACTCCAATGAATGGTAGCCTTTTCATTATGGAAGGTAGTCTATCTTTGTGATTTCTGATACTCCAATGGATGGTAGCCTTGTCATTATGGAAAATTGTATGTTGTCGATATTTTTGTTACTCCAATGGATGGTAACCTTGTCATTTTGGAAGGTAGTCTGTTGTCGAGATTTTTGTTACTACAATGGATGGTAGCCTTGTCATTATGGATGGTAGTCTGTTGTCGAGAATTTTGTTACTACAATGGATGGTAGCCTTGTCATTATGGAAGGTACTCTGTTGTCGAGATTTTTGTTACTCTAGTGGATGGTATCCTTGTCATTATGGAAGGTAGTCTGTTGTCATGAATTTTACTACTCCAATGGATGGTAGCCATGTCATTATTGAAGGTAGTCTGTCATTGTGGTTTCTGTTACTCCAATTAACGATAGCCTTGTCATTATGGAAGGTAATGTGTTGTCCAGATTTTTGTTACTCCAATGGATGGTATCCTTGTCATTATGGAAGGTAGTCTGTTGTCGAGATTTTTGTTACTCCAATGGATGGTAACCTTGTCATTATGGAAGATAGTCTGTTGTCGAAATTATTGTTACTTTAATGTATGGTAGCCTTGTCATTATGGAAGGTAGTCTATTGTCGAGATTTTTGTTACTACAATGGATGGTAGCCTTGTCATTATGGAACTTAGTCTGCTGTCGAGATTTTTGTTACACTAATGGATGTCATCCTTGTCATTATGGAAGGTAGTTTATTGTCGAGATTTTTGTTACTCCAATGGATGGTAGCCTTTTTGTTATGTAAGGTAGTCTGTTGTTGAGATTTTTTTTACTCCAATGAATGGTAGCCTTGTCATTATGGAAGGTAGTCTATCTTTGTGATTTCTGATACTCCAATGGATGGTAGCCTTGTCATTATGGAAAATTGTATGTTGTCGATATTTTTGTTACTCTAATGGATGGTAACCTTGTCATTTTGGAAGGTAGTCTGTTGTCGAGATTTTTGTTACTACAATGGATGGTAGCCTTGTCATTATGGAAGGTAGTCTGTTGTCGAGAATTTTGTTACTACAATGGATGGTAGCCTTGTCATTATGGAAGGTACTCTGTTGTCGAGATTTTTGTTACTCTAATGGATGGTATCCTTGTCATTATGGAAGGTAGTCTGTTGTCATGAATTTTACTACTCCAATGGATGATAGCCATGTCATTATTGAAGGTAGTCTGTCATTGTGGTTTCTGTTACTCCAATTAACGATAGCCTTGTCATTATGGTAGGTAATGTGTTGTCCAGATTTTTGTTACTCCAATGGATGGTATCCTTGTCATTATGGAAGGTAGTCTGTTGTCGAGATTTTTGTTACTCCAATGGATGGTAACCTTGTCATTATGGAAGATAGTTTGTTGTCGAAATTATTGTTACTTTAATGTATGGTAGCCTTGTCATTATGGAAGGTAGTCTATTGTCGAGATTTTTGTTACTACAATGGATGGTAGCCTTGTCATTATGGAACTTAGTCTGCTGTCGAGATTTTTGTTACACTAATGGATGTCATCCTTGTCATTATGGAAGGTAGTTTATTGTCGAGATTTTTGTTACTCCAATGGATGGTAGCCTTTTTGTTATGTAAGGTAGTCTGTTGTTGAGATTTTTTTTACTCCAATGAATGGTAGCCTTGTCATTATGGAAGGTAGTCTATCTTTGTGATTTCTGATACTCCAATGGATGGTAGCCTTGTCATTATGGAAAATTGTATGTTGTCGATATTTTTGTTACTCCAATGGATGGTAACCTTGTCATTTTAGAAGGTAGTCTGTTGTCGAGATTTTTGTTACTACAATGGATGGTAGCCTTGTCATTATGGAAGGTAGTCTGTTGTCGAGAATTTTGTTACTACAATGGATGGTAGCCTTGTCATTATGGAAGGTACTCTGTTGTCGAGATTTATGTTACTCTAATGGATGGTATCCTTGTCATTATGGAAGGTAGTCTGTTGTCATGAATTTTACTACTCCAATGGATGGTAGCCATGTCATTATTGAAGGTAGTCTGTCATTGTGGTTTTTGTTACTCCAATTAACGATAGCCTTGTCATTATGGAAGGTAATGTGTTGTCCAGATTTTTGTTACTCCAATGGATGGTATCCTTGTCATTATGGAAGGTAGTCTGTTGTCGAGATTTTTGTTACTCCAATGGATGGTAACCTTGTCATTATGGAAGATAGTCTGTTGTCGAAATTATTGTTACTTTAATGTATGGTAGCCTTGTCATTATGGAAGGTAGTCTATTGTCGATATTTTTGTTACTCCAATGGATGGTAGCCTTGTCATTATGGAACTTAGTCTGTTGTCGAGATTTTTGTTACACTAATGGATGTCATCCTTGTCATTATGGAAGGTAGTTTATTGTCGAGATTTTTGTTACTCCAATGGATGGTAGCCTTTTTGTTATGTAAGGTAGTCTGTTGTTGAGATTTTTTTTACTCCAATGAATGGTAGCCTTGTCATTATGGAAGGTAGTCTATCTTTGTGATTTCTGATACTCCAATGGATGCTAGCCTTGTCATTATGGAAAATTGTATGTTGTCGATATTTTTGTTACTCCAATGGATGGTAACCTTGTCATTTTAGAAGGTAGTCTGTTGTCGAGATTTTTGTTACTACAATGGATGGTAGCCTTGTCATTATGGAAGGTAGTCTGTTGTCGAGAATTTTGTTACTACAATGGATGGTAGCCTTGTCATTATGGAAGGTACTCTGTTGTCGAGATTTTTGTTACTCTAATGGATGGTATCCTTGTCATTATGGAAGGTAGTCTGTTGTCATGAATTTTACTACTCCAATGGATGGTAGCCATGTCATTATTGAAGGTAGTCTGTCATTGTGGTTTCTGTTACTCCAATTAACGATAGCCTTGTCATTATGGAAGGTAATGTGTTGTCCAGATTTTTGTTAATCCAATGGATGGTATCCTTGTCATTATGGAAGGTAGTCTGTTGTCGAGATTTTTGTTACTCCAATGGATGGTAACCTTGTCATTATGGAAGATAGTCTGTTGTCGAAATTATTGTTACTTTAATGTATGGTAGCCTTGTCATTATGGAAGGTAGTTTGTTGTCGAGATTTTTGTTACTCCAATGGATTGTAGCCTTGTCATTATGGAAGGTAGTCATTCGTCGAGATTTTTGTTACTACAATGGATGGTAGCCTTGTCATTATGGAACTTAGTCTGCTGTCGAGATTTTTGTTACACTAATGGATGTTATCCTTGTCATTATGGAAGGTAGTCTATTTTCGAGATTTTTGTTACTCCAATGGATGGTAGCCTTGTCATTATGGAAGATACTATGTTGTAGATATTTTTGTTACTCCAATGGATTGTAGCCTTGTCATTCTGGAAGGTAGTCTCTTGTCGATATCTTTGTTACTCCAATGGATGGTAGCCTTGTCATTATGGAAGGTAGTCTGTTGTCATGAATTTTACTACTCCAATGGATGGTAGCCATGTCATTATTGAAGGTAGTCTGTCATTGTGGTTTCTGTTACTCCAATAAACGATAGCCTTGTCATTATGGAAGGTAATGTGTTGTCCAGATTTTTGTTACTCCAATGGATGGTATCCTTGTCATTATGGAAGGTAGTCTGTTTTCGAGATTTTTGTTACTCCAATGGATGGTAACCTTGTCATTATGGAAGATAGTCTGTTGTCGAAATTATTGTTACTTTAATGTATGGTAGCCTTGTCATTATGGAAGGTAGTTTGTTGTCGATATTTTTGTTACTCCAATGGATTGTAGCCTTGTCATTATGGAAGGTAGTCATTCGTCGAGATTTTTGTTACTACAATGGATGGTAGCCTTGTCATTATGGAACTTAGTCTGCTGTCGAGATTTTTGTTACACTAATGGATGTTATCCTTGTCATTATGGAAGGTAGTCTATTTTCGAGATTTTTGTTACTCCAATGGATGGTAGCCTTGTCATTATGGAAGATACTATGTTGTAGATATTTTTGTTACTCCAATGGATTGTAGCCTTGTCATTCTGGAAGGTAGTCTCTTGTCGATATCTTTGTTACTCCAATGGATGGTAGCCTTGTCATTACGGAAGGTAGTCTATTGTCGAGATTTTTTTTACTCCAATGGATGGTAGCCTTGTCATTATGGAAGGTAGTCTATCGTTGTGATTTCTGATACTCCAATGGATGGTAGCCTTGTCATTATGGAAGATAGTATGTTGTCGATATTTTTGTTACTCCAATGGATGGTAACCTTGTCATTATGGTAGGTAGTCTGTCGTCAAGATTTTTGTTACTCTAATGGATGGTAGCCTTGTCATTATGGAAGGTAGTCTGTTGTCGAGATTTTTGTTACTACAATGGATGGTAGCCTTGTCATTATGGAAGGTAGTCTGTTGTCGAGATTTTTGTTACTACAATGGATGGTAGCCCAATCATTATGGAACTTAGTCTGTTGTCGAGGTTTTTGTTACTCTAACGGATGGTATCCTTGTCATTATGGAAGGTAGTCTGTTGTCAAGAATTCTATTACTCCAATGGATGGTATCAATGTCATTATTGAAGGTAGTTTATCATTGTGATTTCTGTTACTCCAATTAACGGTAGCCTTGTCATTATGGAAGGTAATTTGTTGTCCAGATTTTTGTTACTCCAATGGATTGTAGACTTGTCATTATGGAAGGTAGTATGTTGTCGAGATTTTTGTTACTACAATGGATGGTATCCTTGTCATTATGGAAGGTAGTCTGTTGTCGAGATTTTTGTTACTACAATGGATGGTAGCCTTGTCATTATGGAAGGTAGTCTGTTGTCGAGATTTTTGTTACTACAATGGATGGTAGCCTTGTCATTATGGAACTTAGTCTGTTGTCGAGGTTTTTGTTACTCTAATGGATGGTATCCTTGTCATTATGGAAGGTAGTCTGTTGTCAAGAATTCTATTACTCTAATGGATGGTATCAATGTCATTATTGAAGGTAGTTTATCATTGTGATTTCTGTTACTCCAATTAACGGTAGCCTTGTCATTATGGAAGGTAATCTGTTGTCCAGATTTTTGTTACTCCAATGGATTGTAGACTTGTCATTATGGAAGGTAGCCTGTTGTCGAGATTTTTTTTACTACAATGGATGGTATCCTTGTCATTATGGAAGGTAGTCTGTTGTCGAGATTTTTGTTACTATAATGGATGGTAGCCTTGTCATTATGGAAGGTAGTCTGTTGTCGAGATTTTTGTTACTACAATGGATGGTAGCCTTGTCATTATGGAACTTAGTCTGCTGTCGAGATTTTTGTTACACTAATGGATGTTATCCTTGTCATTATGGAAGGTAGTCTATTTTCGAGATTTTTGTTACTCCAATGGATGGTAGCCTTGTCATTATGGAAGATACTATGTTGTAGATATTTTTGTTACTCCAATGGATTGTAGCCTTGTCATTCTGGAAGGTAGTCTCTTGTCGATATCTTTGTTACTCCAATGGATGGTAGCCTTGTCATTACGGAAGGTAGTCTATTGTCGAGATTTTTTTTACTCCAAAGGATGGTAGCCTTGTCATTATGGAAGGTAGTCTATCGTTGTGATTTCTGATACTCCAATGGATGGTAGCCTTGTCATTATGGAAGATAGTATGTTGTCGATATTTTTGTTACTCCAATGGATGGTAACCTTGTCATTATGGTAGGTAGTCTGTCGTCAAGATTTTTTTTACTCTAATGGATGGTAGCCTTGTCATTATGGAAGGTAGTCTGTTGTCGAGATTTTTGTTACTACAATGGATGGTAGCCTTGTCATTATGGAAGGTAGTCTGTTGTCGAGATTTTTGTTACTACAATGGATGGTAGCCTTGTCATTATGGAACTTAGTCTGTTGTCGAGGTTTTTGTTACTCTAACGGATGGTATCCTTGTCATTATGGAAGGTAGTCTGTTGTCAAGAATTCTATTACTCCAATGGATGGTATCAATGTCATTATTGAAGGTAGTTTATCATTGTGATTTCTGTTACTCCAATTAACGGTAGCCTTGTCATTATGGAAGGTAATCTGTTGTCCAGATTTTTGTTACTCCAATGGATTGTAGACTTGTCATTATGGAAGGTAGTATGTTGTCGAGATTTTT
Organism: Vicia faba; assembly: GCA_948472305.1. NCBI lineage: Eukaryota > Viridiplantae > Streptophyta > Magnoliopsida > Fabales > Fabaceae > Vicia > Vicia faba. Next base: position 536,193,192 of record OX451741.1, read on the forward strand.
GTTACTACAATGGATGGTATCCTTGTCATTATGGAAGGTAGTCTGTTGTCGAGATTTTTGTTACTACAATGGATGGTAGCCTTGTCATTATGGAAGGTAGTCTGTTGTCGAGATTTTTGTTACTACAATGGATGGTAGCCTTGTCATTATGGAACTTAGTCTGTTGTCGAGGTTTTTGTTACTCTAATGGATGGTATCCTTGTCATTATGGAAGGTAGTCTGTTGTCAAGAATTCTATTACTCCAATGGATGGTATCAATGTCATTATTGAAGGTAGTTTATCATTGTGATTTCTGTTACTCCAATTAACGGTAGCCTTGTCATTATGGAAGGTAATCTATTGTCCAGATTTTTGTTACTCCAATGGATTGTAGACTTGTCATTATGGAAGGTAGTCTGTTGTCGAGATTTTTTTTACTACAATGGATGGTATCCTTGTCATTATGGAAGGTAGTCTGTTGTCGAGATTTTTGTTACTATAATGGATGGTAGCCTTGTCATTATGGAAGGTAGTCTGTTGTCGAGATTTTTGTTACTACAATGTATGGTAGCCTTGTCATTTTGGAACTTAGTCTGCTGTCGAGATTTTTGTTACACTAATGGATGTTATCCTTGTCATTATGGAAGGTAGTCTATTGTCGAGATTTTTGTTACTCCAATGGATGGTAGCCTTTTTGTTATGTAAGGTAGTCTGTTGTTGAGATTTTTTTTACTCCAATGAATGGTAGCCTTGTCATTATGGAAGGTAGTCTATCTTTGTGATTTCTGATACTCCAATGGATGGTAGCCTTGTCATTATGGAAAATTGTATGTTGTCGATATTTTTGTTACTCCAATGGATGGTAACCTTGTCATTTTGGAAGGTAGTCTGTTGTTGAGATTTTTGTTACTCTAATGGATGGTAGCCTTGTCATTATGGAAGGTAGTCTACTGTCGATATTATTGTTACTTTAATGTATGGTAGCCTTATCATTATGGAAGGTAGTTTGTTGTCGAGATTTTTGTTACTACAATGGATGGTAGCCTTGTCATTATGGAAGGTAATCTGTTGTCGAGAATTTTGTTACTACAATGGATGGTAGCCTTGTCATTATGGAAGGTACTTTGTTGTCGAGATTTTTGTTACTCTAATGGATGGTATCCTTGTCATTATGGAAGGTAGTCTGTTGTCAAGAATTTTATTACTCCAATGGGTGGTAGCCATGTCATTATTGAAGGTAGTCTGTCATTGTGGTTTCTGTTACTCCAATTAACGATAGCCTTGTCATTATGGAAGGTAATGTGTTGTCCAGATTTTTGTTACTCCAATGGATTGTAGACTTGTCATTATGGAAGGTAGTCTGTTGTCGAGATTTTTGTTACTGCAATGGATGGTATCCTTGTCATTATGGAAGGTAGTCTCTTATTAATATTTTTGTTACTCCAATGGATGGTAACCTTGTTATTATGGAAGATAGTCTGCTGTCGAAATTATGGTTACTTTAATGTATGGTAGCCTTGTTATTATGGAAGGTAGTTTGTTGTCGAGATTTTTGTTACTCCAATGGATTGTAGCCTTGTCATTATGGAAGGTAGTCATTCGTCGAGATTTTTGTTACTACAATGGATGGTAGCCTTGTCATTATGGAACTTAGTCTGCTGTCGAGATTTTTGTTACACTAATGGATGTTATCCTTGTCATTATGGAAGGTAGTCTATTTTCAAGATTTTTGTTACTCCAATGGATGGTAGCCTTGTCATTATGGAAGATAGTATGTTGTAGATATTTTTGTTACTCCAATGGATTGTAGCCTTGTCATTCTGGAAGGTAGTCTCTTGTCGATATCTTTGTTATTCCAATGGATGGTAGCCTTGTCATTATGGAAGGTAGTCTGTTGTCGAGATTTTTGTTACTACAATGGATGGTAGCCTTGTCATTATGGAAGGTAGTCTATTGTCGAGATTTTTGTTACTCTAATGGATGGTATCCTTGTCATTATGGAAGGTAGTCTATTGTCAAGAATTCTATTACTCCAATGGATGGTATCAATGTCATTATTGAAGGTAGTCTGTCATTGTGATTTCTGTTACACCAATTAACGGTACCCTTGTCATTATGGAAGGTAATATGTTGTCCAGATTTATGTTACTTTAATGGATTGTAGACTTGTCATTATGGAAGGTAGTCTATTGTCGATATTTTTGTTAGTACAATGGATGGTAGCCTTGTCATTATGGAAGGTACTCAGTTGTCGAGATTTTTGTTACTCTAATGGATGGTATCCTTGTCATTAGGGAAGGTAGTCTATTGTCAAGAATTTTATTACTCCAATGGATGGTAACCATGTCATTGTTGAAGGTAGTCTGTCATTGTGGTTTTTGTTACTCCAATTAACGATAGCCTTGTCATTATGGAAGGTAATGTGTTGTCTAGATTTTTGTTACTCCAATGGATTGTAGACTTGTCATTATGGAAGATAGTCTGCTGTCGAGATTATTGTCACTTTAATGTATGGTAGCCTTGTCATTATGGAAGGTAGTTTGTTGTCAAGATTTTTGTTACTACAATGGATGGTAGCCTTGTCATTATGGAACTTAGTCTGCTGTCGAGATTTTTGTTACTACAATGGATGGTAGCCTTGTCATTATGGAAGGTAGTCTATTGTCGAGATTTTTGTTACTCCAATGGATGGTAGCCTTTTTGTTATGTAAGGTAGTCTGTTGTTGAGATTTTTGTTACTCCAATGGATGGTAGCCTTTTCGTTATGTAAGATAGTTTGTTGTCGAGGTTTTTTTTACTCCAATGGATGGTAGCCTTGTCATTATGGAAGGTATTATGTCGTTGTGATTTCTATACTCTAATGGATGGTAGCCTTGTCATTATGGAAGATAGTATGTTGTAGATATTTTTGTTACTCCAATGGATTGTAGCCTTGTAATTCTGGAAGGTAGTCTCTTGTCGATATCTTTGTTACTCCAATGGATGGTAGCCTTGTCATTACGGAAGGTAGTCTATTGTCGAGATTTTTTTTACTCCAATGGATGGTAGCCTTGTCATTATGGAAAGTAGTTTGTCGTTGTGATTTCTGATACTCCAATGGATGGTAGCCTTGTCATTATGGAAGATAGTATGTTGTCGATATTTTTGTTACTCCAATGGATGGTAACCTTGTCATTATGGAAGGTAGTTTGTTGTCATGATTTTTGTTAATCTAATGGATGGTAGCCTTGTCATTATGGAAGGTAGTCTGTTGTCGAGATTTTTGTTACTCTAATGGATGGTATCCTTGTCATTATGGAAGGTAGTCTGTTGTCAAGAATTCTATTACTCCAATGGATGGTATCAATGTCATTATTGAAGGTAGTCTATCATTGTGATTTCTGTTACTCCAATTAACGGTAGCCTTGTCATTATGGAAGGTAATCTGTTGTCCAGATTTTTGTTACTCCAATGGATTGTAGACTTGTCATTTTGGAAGGTAGTCTGTTGTCGAGATTTTTGTTACTCTAATGGATGGTAGCCTTGTCATTATGGAAGGTAGTCTACTGTCGATATTATTGTTACTACAATGGATGGTAGCCTTATCATTATGGAAGGTAGTCTATTGTCGAGATTTTTGTTACTACAATGGATGGTAGCCTTGTCATTATGGAAGGTAGTGTGTTGTCGAGAATTTTGTGACTACAATGGATGGTAGCCTTGTCATTATGGAAGGTACTCTGTTGTCGAGATTTTTGTTACTCTAATGGATGGTATCCTTGTCATTATGGAAGGTAGTCCGTTGTCAAGAATTTTATTACTCCAATGGATGGTAGCCATGTCATTATTGAAGGTAGTCTGTCATTGTGGTTTCTGTTACTCCAATTAACGATAGCCTTGTCATTATGGAAGGTAATGTGTTGTCCAGATTTTTTTTACTCCAATGGATTGTAGACTTGTCATTATGGAAGGTAGTCTGTTGTCGAGATTTTTGTTACTACAATGGATGGTATCCTTGTCATTATGGAAGGTAGTCTCTTATTGATATTTTTGTTACTCCAATGGATGGTAACCTTGTCATTATGGAAGATAGTCTGCTGTCGAAATTATTTTTACTTTAATGTATGGTAGCCTTGTCCTTATGGAAGGTAGTTTGTTGTCGAGATTTTTGTTACTCCAATGGTCATTATGGAAGGTAGTCATTCGTCGAGATTTTTATTACTACAATGGATGGTAGCCTTGTCATTATGGAACTTAGTATGCTGTCGAGATTTTTGTTACACTAATGGATGTTATCCTTGTCATTATGGAAGGTAGTCTATTGTCGAGATTTTTGTTACTCCAATGGATGGTAGCCTTGTCATTATGGAAGACAGTATGTTGTATATATTTTTGTTACTCCAATGGATTGTAGCCTTGTCCTTCTAGAAGGTAGTATCTTGTCGATATCTTTGTTACTCCAATGGATGGTAGCCTTCTCATTACGGAAGGTAGTCTATTGTCGAGTTTTTTCTAATACTCCAATGGATGGTAGCCTTGTCATTATGGAAGATAGTCTGCTGTCGAGATTATTGTTACTTTAATGTATGGTAGCCTTGTCATTATGGAAGGTAGTTTGTTGTCAAGATTTTTGTTACTCCAATGGATTGTAGCCTTGTCATTATGGAAGGTAGTCTGTCGTTGACATTTTTGTTACTACAATGGATGGTAGCCTTTTCGTTATGTAAGGTAGTCTTTTGTCGAGGTTTTTTTACTCCAATGGATGATAGCCTTGTCATTATGGAAGGTATTATGTCGTTGAGATTTATATAATCCAATTGATGGTAGCCTTGTCATTATGGAAGATAGTATGTTGTAGATATTTTTGTTACTCCAATGAATTGTAGCCTTGTCATTCTGGAAGGTAGTCTCTTGTCGATATCTTTGTTACTCCAATGGATGGTAGCCTTGTCATTACGGAAGGTAGTCTATTGTCGAGATTTTTTTTACTCCAATGGATGGTAGCCTTGTCATTATGGAAGGTAGTCTGTCGTTGTGATTTCTGATAATCCAATGGATGGTAGCCTTGTCATTATGGAAGATAGTATGTTGTCGAGATTTTTGTTACTCTAATGGATGGTAGCCTTGTCATTATGGAAGGTAGTCTGTTGTCGAGATTTTTGTTACTCTAATGGACGGTATCCTTGTCATTATGGAAGGTAGTCTGTTGTCAAGAATTCTATTACTCCAATGGATTGTATCAATGTCATTATTGAAGGTAGTCTATCATTGTGATTTCTGTTACTCCAATTAACGGTAGCCTTGTCATTATGGAAGGTAATATGTTGTCCAGATTTTTGTTACTCCAATGGATTGTAGACTTGTCATTATGGAAGGTAGTCTGTTGTCGAGATTTTTGTTACTACAATGGATGGTATCCTTGTCATTATGGAAGGTAGTCTGTTGTCGAGATTTTTGTTACTACAATGGATGGTAGCCTTGTCATTATGGAAGGTAGTCTGTTGTCGAGAATTTTGTTACTACAATGGATGGTAGCCTTGTCATTATGGAACTTAGTCTTCTGTCGAGATTTTTGTTACACTAATGGATGTTATCCTTGTCATTATGGAAGGTAGTCTATTGTCGAGATTTTTGTTACTCCAATGGATGGTAGCCTTTTTGTTATGTAAGGTAGTCTGTTGTTGAGATTTTTTTTACTCCAATGAATGGTAGCCTTGTCATTATCGAAGGTAGTCTATCTTTGTGATTTCTGATACTCCAATGGATGGTAGCCTTGTCATTATGGAAAATAGTATGTTGTCGATATTTTTGTTACTCCAATAGATGGTAACCTTGTCATTTTGGAAGGTAGTCTGTTGTCGAGATTTTTGTTACTCTAATGGATGGTAGCCTTGTCATTATGGAAGGTAGTCTACTGTCGATATTATTGTTACTTTAATGGATGGTAGCCTTGTCATTATGGAAGGTACTCTGTTGTCGAGATTTTTGTTACTACAATGGATGGTAGCCTTGTCATTATTGAAGGTAGTCTGTTGTCGCGAATTTTATTACTCCAATGGATGGTAGACTTGTCATTATGGAAGGTAGTCTGTTGTCAAGAATTCTATTACTCCAATGGATGGTATCAATGTCATTATTGAAGGTAGTCTGTCATTGTGATTTCTGTTACTCCAATTAACGGTAGCCTTGTCATTATGGAAGGTAATCTGTTGTCCAGATTTATGTTACTTTAATGGATTGTAGACTTGTCATTATGAAAGGTAGTCTGTTGTCGAGATTATTGTTACTACAATGGATGGTATCCTTGTCATTATGGAAGGTACTCTGTTGTCGAGATTTTTATTACTCTAATGGATGGTATCCTTGTCATTATGGAAGGTAGTCTATTGTCAAGAATTTTATTACTCCAATGGATGGTAGCCATGTCATTATTGAAGGTAGTCTGTCATTGTGGTTTTTGTTACTCCAATGGATTGTAGACTTGTCATTATGGAAGGTATTCTGTTGTCGAGATTGTTGTTACTACAATGGATGGTATCCTTGTCATTACGGAAGGTAGTCTCTTATTGATATTTGTGTTACTCCAATGGATGGTAACCTTATCATTATGGAAGATAGGCTGCTGTCGAGATTATTCTTACTTTAATGTATGGTAGCCTTGTCATTATGGAAGGTAGTTTGTTGTCAACATTTTTGTTACTCCAATGGATTGTAGCCTTGTCATTATGGAAGGTAGTCTGTCGTCGAGATTTTTGTTACTACAATGGATGGTAGCCTTGTCATTATGGAACTTAGTCTGCTGTCGAGATTTTTGTTACACTAATGGATGTTATCCTTGTCATTATGGAAGGTAGTCTATTGTCAAGATTTTTGTTACTCCAATGGATGGTAGCCTTTTCGTTATGTAAGGTAGTCTGTTGTCGAGGTTTTTTTACTCCAATGGATGGTAGCCTTGTCATTATGGAAGGTATTCTGTCGTTGTGATTTCTATACTCCAATGGATGGTAGCCTTGTCATTATGGAAGATAGTACGTTGTAGATATTTTTGTTACTCCAATGGATGGTAACCTTGTCATTCTGGAAGGTAGTCTCTTGTCGATATCTTTGTTACTCCAATGGATGGTAGCCTTGTCATTACGGAAGGTAGTCTATTGTCGAGATTTTTTTTACTCCAATGGATGGTAGCCTTGTCATTATGGAAGGTAGTCTGTCGTTGTGATTTCTGATACTCCAATGGATGGTAGCCTTGTCATTATGGAAGATAGTATGTTGTCGATATTTTTGTTACTCCAATGGATGGTAACCTTGTCATTATGGAAGGTAGTCTCTTGTTGATATCTTTGTTACTCCAATGGAGGGTATCCTTGTCATTACGGAAGGTAGCCTGTTGTCGAGATTTTTTTTACTCTAATGGATTGTAGCCTTGTCATTATGGAAGGTTGTCTGTTGTCGAGATTTTTGTTACTACAATGGATGGTAGCCTTGTCATTATTGAAGGTAGTTTGTTGTTGAGATTTTTGTTATTACAATGGATGGTAGCCTTCTAATTATGGAAGGTAGTCTGTTGTCGAGATTTTTGTTACTACAATGGATGGTAGCCTTGTCATTATGGAACTTAGTCTGCTGTCGAGATTTTTGTTACACTAATGGATGTTATCCTTGTCATTATGGAAGGTAGTCTATTGTCGAGATTTTTGTTACTCCAATGGATGGTAGCCTTTTTGTTATGTAAGGTAGTCTGTTGTCGAGATTTTTTTTACTCCAATGGAGGGTAGCCTTGTCATTATGGAAGGTAGTACGTCGTTGTGATTTCTGATACTCCAATGTATGGTAGCCTTGTCATTATGGAAGATAATATGTTATCGATATTTTTGTTACTCCAATGGATGGTAACCTTGTCAATTTGGAAGGTAGTCTATTGTCGAGATTTTTGTTACTCTAATGGATGGTATCCCTTTCATTATGGAAGGTAGTCTATTGTCGATATTATTATTACTTTAATGTATGGTAGCCTTGTCATTATGGAAGGTAGTCTGTTGTCGAGATTTTTGTTACTACAATGGATGGTAGCCTTCTCATTATGGAAGGTAGTCTATTGTCAAGATTTTTGTTACTGCAATGGAATGTATCCTTGTCATTATGGAAGGTAGTCTCTTGTTGATATCTTTGTTACTCCAATGGAGGGTATCCTTGTCATTACGGAAGGTAGCCTGTTGTCGAGATTTTTGTTACTCTAATGGATTGTAGCCTTGTCATTATGGAAGGTAGTTTGTTGTCGAGATTTTTGTTACTACAATGGATGGTAGCCTTGTCATTATTGAAGGTAGTTTGTTGTCGAGATTTTTGTTATTACAATGGATGGTAGCCTTGTCATTATGGAAGGTAGTCTGTTGTCGAGATTTTTGTTACTACAATGGATGGTAGCCTTGTCATTATGGAACTTAGTCTGCTATCGAGATTTTTGTTACATTAATTGATGCTATCGTTGTCATTATGGAAGGTAGTCTATTGTCGAGATTTTGTTACTCCAATGGATGGTAGCCTTTTCGTTATGTAAGGTAGTCTGTTGTCGAGATTTTTTTTACTCCAATGGAGGGTAGCCTTGTCATTATGGAAGGTAGTCTGTCGTTGTTATTTCTGATACTCCAATGGATGGTAGCCTTGTCATTATGGAAGATAGTATGTTATCGATATTTTTGTTACTCCAATGGATGGTAACCTTGTCAATTAGGAAGGTAGTCTATTGTCGAGATTTTTGTTACTCTAATGGATGGTAGCCCTTTCATTATGGAAGGTAGTCTACTCTCGATATTATTATTACTATAATGTATGGTAGACTTGTCATTATGGAAGGTAGTCTGTTGTCGAGATTTTTGTTACTACAATGGATGGTAGCCTTCTCATTAAGGAAGGTAGTCTGTCTTCGAGATTTTTGTTACTACAATGGATGGTATCCTTGTCATTATGGAAGGTAGTCTCTTGTCGATATCTTTGTTACTCCAATGGAGGGTAGCCTTGTCATTACGGAAGGTAGCCTGTTGTCGAGATTTTTGTTACTCCATTGGATTGTAGCCTTGTCATTATGGAAGGTAGTTTGTTGTCGAGATTTTTGTTACTACAATGGATGGTAGCCTTGTCATTATGGAAGGTAATTTGTTGTCCAGATTTTTGTTACTACAATGGATGGTAGCCTTGTCATTATGGAAGGTAGTCTGTTGTCGAGATTTTTGTTACTACAATGGATGGTAGCGTTGTCATTATGGAAGTTAGTCTGTTGTCGAGATTTTGGTTACTACAATGGATGGTAGCCTTGTCATTATGGAACTTAGTTTGCTGTCGAGATTTTTTTTACACTAATGGATGTTATCGTTGTCATAATGGAAGGTAGTCTATTGTCGAGATTCTTTTTACTCCAATGGAGGGTAGCCTTGTCATTATGGAAGGTAGTCTGTCGTTGTGATTTCTGATACTCCAATGGATGGTAACCTTGTCAATTTGGAAGGTAGTCTATTGTCGAGATTTTTGTTACTCTAATGGATGGTAGCCTTGTCAATATGGAAGGTAGTCTGTTGTCGATATTATTGTTACTTTAATGTATGGTAGCCTTGTCATTATGGAAGGTAGTCTGTTGTCGAGATTTTTGTTACTACAATGGATGATAGCCTTGTCATTATGGAAGGTAGTCTGTTGTCGAGATTTTTGTTACTACAATGGATGGTAGCCTTGTCATTATGGAAGGTAGTCTGTTGTCGAGATTTTTTTTACTCTAATGGATGGTATCCTTGTCATTATGGAAGGTAGTCTGTTGTCAAGAATTTTATTACTCCAATGGATGGTAGCCATGTCATTATTGAAGGTAGTCTGTCATTGTGGTTTCTGTTACTCCAATTAACGATAGCCTTGTCATTATGGAAGGTACTCTGTTGTCCAGATTTTTGTTACTCCAGTGGATTGTAGACTTGTCATTATGGAAGGTAGTCTGTTATTGATATTTTTGTTACTCTAATGGATGGTAGCCTTGTCATTATGGAAGATAGTCTGCTGTCGAGATTATTGTTACTTTAATGTATGGTAGCCTTGTCATTATGGAAGGTAGTCTGTTGTCGAGATTTTTGTTACTCCAATGGATTGTAGCCTTGTCATTATGGAAGGTAGTATGTTGTCGAGATTTTTGTTATTACAATGGATGGTAGCCTTGTCATTATGGAACTTAATCTGCTGTCGAGATTTTTGTTACACTAATGGATGTTATTCTTGTCATTATGGAAGGTAGTCTATTGTCGACATTTTTGTTACTCTAACGGATGGTAGACTTTTCGTTATGTAAGGTAGTCTGTTGTCGAGGTTATTTTAATCGAATGGATGGTAGCCTTGTCATTATGGAAGGTAGTCTGTCATTGTGATTTCTATACTCCAATGGATGGTAGCCTTGTGATTATGGAAGATAGTATGTTGTAGAAATTTTTGTTACTCCAATGGATTGTAGCCTTGTCATTCTGGAAGGTAGTCTCTTGTCGATATCTTTGTTACTCCAATGGATGGTAGCCTTTTCATTACGGAAGTTAGTCTATTGTCGAGATTTTTTTTACTCTAATGGATGGTAGCCTTGTCATTAAGGAAGGTAGTTTGTCATTGTGATTTCTGATACTCCAACGGATGGTAGCCTTGTCATTATGGAAGATAGTATGTTTTCGATATTTTTCTTACTCCAATGGATTGTACCTTGTCATTATGGAAGGTAGTCTGTTTTTGATATCTTTGTTACTCCAATGGAGGGTAGCCTTGTCATTACAGAAGGTAGCCTGTTGTCGAGATTTTTGTTACTCCAATGGATTGTAGCCTTGTCATTATGGAAGGTAGTCTGTTGTCGAGGTTTTTTTTACTCCAATGGAGGGTAGCCTTGTCATTATGGAAGGAAGTCTGTCGTTGTAATTTCTGATACTCCAATGGATGGTAGCCTTGTCATTATGGAAGATAGTATGTTATTGATATTTTTATTACTCCAATGGATGGTAACATTGTGATTTTGGAAGGTAGTCTGTTGTCGAGATTTTTGTTACTCTAATGGATGGTAGCCTTGTCATTACGGAAGGTAGTCTATTGTCGATATTATTATTACTTTAATGTATGGTAGCCTTGTCATTATGGAAGGTAGTCTGGTGTCGAGATTTTTGTTACTACAATGGATGGTAGCCTTGTCATTATGGAAGGTAGTCTGTTGTCGAGATTTTTGTTACTACAATGGATGGTAACCTTGTCATTATGGAAGGTAGTTTGTTGTCGAGATTTTTGTTACTCTAATGGATGGTATCCTTTTCATTATGGAAGGTAACCTGTTGTCAAGAATTTTGTTACTCCATGGATGGTAGCCATGTCATTATTGAAAGTAGTATGTCATTGTGGTTTCTGTTACTCCAATTAACAGTAGCCTTATCATTATGGAAGGTAATTTGTTGTCCAGATTTTTGTTACTCCAATGGATTATAGACTTGTCACTATGGAAGGTAGTCTGTTGTCGAGATTTCTGTTACTATAATGGATGGTAGCCTTGTCATTATGGAAGGTAATCTGTTGTCGAGATTTTTGTTACTACAATGGATGTTATCATTGTCATTATGGAAGGTAGTCTATTTTCGAGATTTTGTTACTCCAATGGATGGTAGCCTTTTCGTTATGTAAGGTAGTTTGTTGTCGAGATTTTTTTTACTCCAATGGAGGGTAGCCTTGTCATTATGGAAGGTAGTCTGTCGTTGTGATTTCTGATACTCCAATGGATGGTAGCCTTGTCATTATGGAAGATAGTATGTTATCGATATTTTTGTTACTCCAATGGATGGTAACCTTGGCATTTTGGAAGGTAGTCTGTTGTCGAGATTTTTGTTACTCTAATGGATGGTATCCTTGTCATTAATGGATGGTAGTCTGTTGTCAAGAATTTTATTACCCCAATGGATGGTAGCCATGTCATTATTGAAGGTAGTCTGTCATTGTGGTTTCTGTTACTCCAATTAACGATAGCCTTGTCATTATGGAAGATAATCTGTTGTCCAGATTTTTGTTACTCCATTGGATTGTAGACTTGTCATTATGGAAGGTAGTCTGTTGTCGAGATTTTTGTTACTACAATGGATGGTATCCTTGTCATTATGGAAGGTAGTCTCTTATTGATATTTTTGTTACTCCAATGGATGGTAGCCTTGTCATTATAGAAGATAGTCTGCTGTCGAGATTATTGTTACTTTAATGTATGGTAGCCTTGTCATTATGGAAGGTAGTCTGTTGTCGAGATTTTTGTTACTCCAATGGATTGTAGCCTGGTCATTATGGAGGGTAGTCTGTTGTCGAGATTTTTGTTATTACAATGGATGGTAGCCTTGTCATTATAGAACTTAGTCTACTGTCGATATTTTTGTTACACTAATGGATGTTATTCTTGTCATTATGGAAGGTAGTTTATTGTCGAGATTTTTGTTACTCCAATGGATGGTAGCCTTTTCGTTATGTAAGGTAGTCTGTTGTGTAGGTTTTTTTAATCCAATGGATGGTAGCCTTGTCATTATGGAAGGTAGTCTGTCGTTGTGATTTCTATACTCCAATGGATGATAGCCTTGTCATTATGGAAGATAGTATGTTGTAGTAATTTTTGTTACTCCAATGGATTGTAGCCTTGTCATTCTGGAAGGTAGTCTCTTGTCGATATCTTTGTTACTCCAATGGATGGTAGCCTTGTCATTACGGAAGGTAGTCTATTGTCGAGATTTTTTTTACTCCAATGGATGGTAGCCTTGTCATTATGGAAGGTAGTCTGTCGTTGTGATTTCTGATACTCCAACGGATGATAGCCTTGTCATTATGGAAGATAGTATGTTTTCGAAATTTTTGTTACTCCAATGGATTGTAGCCTTGTCATTATGGAAGGTAGTCTGTTGTCGATATCTTTGTTACTCCAATGGAGGGTAGCCTTGTCATTACGGAAGGTAGCCTGTTGTCTAGATTTTTATTACTCCAATGGATTGTAGCCTTGTCATTATGTAAGGTAGTCTATCGTCGAGATTTTTGTTACTACAATGGATGGTAGCCTTGTCATTATGGAAGGTAGTCTGTTGTCGAGATTTTTTTTACTCCAATGGAGGGTAGCCTTGTCATTATGGAAGCTAGTCTGTCGTTGTGATTTCTGATACTCCAATGGATGGTAGCCTTGTCATTATGGAAGATAGTATGTTTTCGATATTTTTATTACTCCAATGGCTGGTAACCTTGTCATTTTGGAAGGTAATCTATTATCGATATTTTTGTTACTCTAATGAATGGTAGCCTTGTCATTACGGAAGGTAGTCTATTGTCGATATTATTGTTACTTTAATGTATGGTAGCCTTGTCATTATGGAAGGTAGTCTGTTGTCGAGATTTTTGTTACTACAATGGATGGTAGCCTTGTCATTATGGAAGGTAGTCTGTTGTCGAGATTTTTGTTACTACAATGGATGGTAGCCTTGTCATTATGGAAGGTAGTCTGTTGTCGAGATTTTTGTTACTCGAATTGATGGTATCCTTTTCATTATGGAAGGTAGTATGTTGTCAAGAATTTTATTACTCCAATGGATGGTAGCCATGTCATTATTGAAGGTAGTCTGTCATTGTGGTTTCTGTTACTCCAATTAATGATAGCCTTGTCATTATGGAAGATAATCTGTTGTCCAGATTTTTGTTACTCCATTGGATTGTAGACTTGTCATTATGGAAGGTAGTCTATTGTCGAGATTTTTGTTACTGCAATGGATGGTATCCTTGTCATTATGGAAGGTAGTCTCTTATTCATATTTTTGTTACTCCAATGGATGGTAGCCTTCTCATTATGGAAGATAGTCTGCTGTCGAGATTATTGTTACTTTAATGTATGGTAGCCTTGTCATTATGGAAGGTAATCTGTTGTCGAGATTTTTGTTACTACAATGGATGTTATCATTGTCATTATGGAAGGTAGTCTATTTTCGAGATTTTGTTACTCCAATGGATGGTAGCCTTTTCGTTATGTAAGGTAGTTTGTTGTCGAGATTTTTTTTACTCCAATGGAGGTTAGCCTTGTCATTATGGAAGGTAGTCTGTCGTTGTGATTTCTGATACTCCAATGGATGGTAGCCTTGTCATTATGGAAGATAGTATGTTATCGATATTTTTGTTACTCCAATGGATGGTAACCTTGGCATTTTGGAAGGTAGTCTGTTGTCGAGATTTTTGTTACTCTAATGGATGGTATCCTTGTCATTAATGGATGGTAGTCTGTTGTCAAGAATTTTATTACCCCAATGGATGGTAGCCATGTCATTATTGAAGGTAGTCTGTCATTGTGGTTTCTGTTACTCCAATTAACGATAGCCTTGTCATTATGGAAGATAATCTGTTGTCCAGATTTTTGTTACTCCATTGGATTGTAGACTTGTCATTATGGAAGGTAGTCTGTTGTCGAGATTTTTGTTACTACAATGGATGGTATCCTTGTCATTATGGAAGGTAGTCTCTTATTGATATTTTTGTTACTCCAATGGATGGTAGCCTTGTCATTATAGAAGATAGTCTGCTGTCGAGATTATTGTTACTTTAATGTATGGTAGCCTTGTCATTATGGAAGGTAGTCTGTTGTCGAGATTTTTGTTACTCCAATGGATTGTAGCCTGGTCATTATGGAGGGTAGTCTGTTGTCGAGATTTTTGTTATTACAATGGATGGTAGCCTTGTCATTATAGAACTTAGTCTACTGTCGATATTTTTGTTACACTAATGGATGTTATTCTTGTCATTATGGAAGGTAGTTTATTGTCGAGATTTTTGTTACTCCAATGGATGGTAGCCTTTTCGTTATGTAAGGTAGTCTGTTGTGTAGGTTTTTTTAATCCAATGGATGGTAGCCTTGTCATTATGGAAGGTAGTCTGTCGTTGTGATTTCTATACTCCAATGGATGATAGCCTTGTCATTATGGAAGATAGTATGTTGTAGTAATTTTTGTTACTCCAATGGATTGTAGCCTTGTCATTCTGGAAGGTAGTCTCTTGTCGATATCTTTGTTACTCCAATGGATGGTAGCCTTGTCATTACGGAAGGTAGTCTATTGTCGAGATTTTTTTTACTCCAATGGATGGTAGCCTTGTCATTATGGAAGGTAGTCTGTCGTTGTGATTTCTGATACTCCAACGGATGATAGCCTTGTCATTATGGAAGATAGTATGTTTTCGAAATTTTTGTTACTCCAATGGATTGTAGCCTTGTCATTATGGAAGGTAGTCTGTTGTCGATATCTTTGTTACTCCAATGGAGGGTAGCCTTGTCATTACGGAAGGTAGCCTGTTGTCTAGATTTTTATTACTCCAATGGATTGTAGCCTTGTCATTATGTAAGGTAGTCTATCGTCGAGATTTTTGTTACTACAATGAATGGTAGCCTTGTCATTATGGAAGGTAGTCTGTTGTCGAGATTTTTTTTACTCCAATGGAGGGTAGCCTTGTCATTATGGAAGCTAGTCTGTCGTTGTGATTTCTGATACTCCAATGGATGGTAGCCTTGTCATTATGGAAGATAGTATGTTTTCGATATTTTTATTACTCCAATGGCTGGTAACCTTGTCATTTTGGAAGGTAGTCTATTATCGATATTTTTGTTACTCTAATGAATGGTAGCCTTGTCATTACGGAAGGTAGTCTATTGTCGATATTATTGTTACTTTAATGTATGGTAGCCTTGTCATTATGGAAGGTAGTCTGTTGTCGAGATTTTTGTTACTACAATGGATGGTAGCCTTGTCATTATGGAAGGTAGTCTGTTGTCGAGATTTTTGTTACTACAATGGATGGTAGCCTTGTCATTATGGAAGGTAGTCTGTTGTCGAGATTTTTGTTACTCGAATTGATGGTATCCTTTTCATTATGGAAGGTAGTCTGTTGTCAAGAATTTTATTACTCCAATGGATGGTAGCCATGTCATTATTGAAGGTAGTCTGTCATTGTGGTTTCTGTTACTCCAATTAATGATAGCCTTGTCATTATGGAAGATAATCTGTTGTCCAGATTTTTGTTACTCCATTGGATTGTAGACTTGTCATTATGGAAGGTAGTCTATTGTCGAGATTTTTGTTACTGCAATGGATGGTATCCTTGTCATTATGGAAGGTAGTCTCTTATTCATATTTTTGTTACTCCAATGGATGGTAGCCTTCTCATTATGGAAGATAGTCTGCTGTCGAGATTATTGTTACTTTAATGTATGGTAGCCTTGTCATTATGGAAGGTACTCTGTTGTCGAGATTTTTGTTACTCCAATGGATTGTAGCCTTGTCATTATGGAAGGTAGTCTGTTGTCGAGATTTTTGTTATTACAATGGATGGTAGCCTTGTCATTATGGAACTTAGTCTACTGTCGATATTTTTGTTACACTAATGGATGTTATTCTTGTCATTATGGAAGGTAGTGTATTGTCGAGATTTTTGTTACTCCAATTGATGGTAGCCTTTTCGTTATGTAAGGTAGTCTGTTGTCTAGGTTTTTTTAATCCAATGGATGGTAGCCTTGTCATTATGGAAGGTAGTCTGTCGTTGTGATTTCTATACTCCAATGGATGGTAGCCTTGTCATTATGGAAGATAGTATGTTGTAGTAATTTTTGTTACTCCAATGGATTGTAGCCTTGTCATTCTGGAAAGTAGTCTCTTGTCGATATCTTTGTTACTCCAATGGATGGTAGCCTTGTCATTACGGAACGTAGTCTATTGTCGAGATTTTTTTTACTCCAATGGATGGTAGCCTTGTCATTATGGAAGGTAGTCTGTCATTGTGATTTCTGATACTCCAATGGATGATAGCCTTGTCATTATGAAAGATAGTATGTTTTAGAAATTTTTGTTACTCCAATGGATTGTAGCCTTGTCATTATGGAAGGTAGTATGTTGTCGATATCTTTGTTACTCCAATGGAGGGTAGACTTGTCATTACGGAAGGTAGCATGTTGTCGAGATTTTTATTACTCCAATGGATTGTAGCCTTGTCATTATGTAAGGTAGTCTATCGTCGAGATTTTTGTTACTACAATGGATGGTAGCCTTGTCATTATGGAAGTTAGTCTGTTCTCGAGGTTTTTTTTACTCCAATGGAGGGTAGCCTTGTCATTATGGAAGCTAGTCTGTCGTTGTGATTTCTGATACTCCAATGGATGGTAGCCTTGTCATTATGGAAGATAGTATGTTATCGATATTTTTGTTACTCCAATGGATGGTAACCTTGGCATATTTGAAGGTAGTCTGTTGTCGAGATTTTTGTTACTCTAATGGATGGTATCCTTGTCATTATGGAAGGTAGTCTGTTGTCAAGAATTTTATTACCCCAATGGATGGTAGCCATTTCATTATTGAAGGTAGTCTTTCATTGTGGTTTCTGTTACTCCAATTAACGATAGCCTTGTCATTATGGAAGATAATCTGTTGTCCAGATTTTTGTTACTCCATTGGATTGTAGACTTGTCATTATGGAAGGTAGTCTGTTGTCGAGATTTTTGTTACTACAATGGATGGTATCCTTGTCATTATGGAAGGTAGTCTCTTATTGATATTTTTGTTACTCCAACGGATGGTAGCCTTGTCATTATGGAAGATAGTTTGCTGTCGAGATTATTGTTACTTTAATGTATGGTAGCCTTGTCATTATGGAAGGTAGTCTGTTGTCGAGATTTTTGTTACTCCAATGGATTGTAGCCTGGTCATTATGGAAGGTAGTCTGTTGTCGAGATTTTTGTTATTACAATGGATTGTAGCCTTGTCATTATGGAACTTAGTCTACTGTCGATATTTTTGTTACACTAATGGATGTTATTCTTGTCATTATGGAAGGTAGTCTATTGTCGAGATTTTTTTTACTCCAATGGATGGTAGCCTTGTCATTATGGAAGGTAGTCTGTCGTTGTGATTTCTGATACTCCAATGGATGATAGCCTTGTCATTATGGAAGATAGTATGTTTTCGAAATTTTTATTACTCCAATGGATTGTAGCCTTGTCATTATGGAAGGTAGTTTGTTGTCGATATCTTTGTTACTCCAATGGAGGGTAGCCTTGTCATTACGGAAGGTAGCCTGTTGTCGAGATTGTTATTACTCCAATGGATTGTAACCTTGTCATTATGTAAGGTAGTCTATCGTCGAGATTTTTGTTACTACAATGGATGGTAGCCTTGTCATTATGGAAGGTAGTCTGTTGTCGAGGTTTTTTTTACTCCAATGGAGGGTAGCCATGTCATTATGGAAGCTAGTCTGTCATTGTGATTTCTGATACTCCAATGGATGGTAGCCTTGTCATTATGGAAGATAGTATGTTATCGATATTTTTATTACTCCAATGGATGGTAACCTTGTCATTTTGGAAGGTAGTCTAGTGTCGATATTTTTGTTACTCTAATGGATGGTAGCCTTGTCATTACGGAAGGTAGTCTATTGTCGATATTATTGTTACTTTAATGTATGGTAGCCTTGTCCTTATGGAAGTTAGTCTGTTGTCGAGATTTTTGTAACTACAATGGATGGTAGCCTTGTCATTATGGAAGGTAGTCTGTTGTCGAGATTTTTGTTACTACAATGGATGGTAGCCTTGTCATTATGGAAGGTAGTCTGTTGTCGAGATTTTTGTTACTCTAATGGATGGTAGCCTTGTCATTATGGAAGGTAGTCTATTGTCATGAATTTTATTACTCCAATGGATGGTATCCATGTCATTATTGAAGGTAGTCTGTCATTGTGGTTTCTGTTACTCCAATTAACGATAGCCTTGTCATTATGGAAGATAATATGTTGTCAAGATTTTTGTTACTCTATTGGATTGTAGACTTGTCATTATGGAAGGTAGTCTGTTGTCGAGATTTTTGTTACTACAATGGATGGTATCCTTGTCATTATGGAAGGTAGTCTCTTATTGATATTTTTGTTACTCCAATGGATGGTAGCCTTGTCATTATGGAAGATAGTCTGCTGTCGAGATTATTGTTACTTTAATGTATGGTAGCCTTGCCATTATGGAAGGTAGTCTGTTGTCGAGATTTTTGTTACTCCAATGGATTGTAGCCTTGTCATTATGGAAGGTAGCCTGTTGTCGAGATTTTTGTTATTACAATGGATGGTAGCCTTGTCATTATGGAACTTAGTCTACTGTAGATATTTTTGTTACACTAATGGATGTTATTCTTGTCATTATGGAAGGTAGTGTATTGTCGACATTTTTGTTACTCCAATTGATGGTAGCCTTTTCGTTATGTAAGGTAGTCTGTTGTCTAGGTTTTTTTAATCTAATGGATGGTAGCCTTGTCATTATGGAAGGTAGTCTGTCGTTGTGATTTCTATACTCCAATGGATGGTAGCCTTGTCATTATGGAAGATAGTATGTTGTAGTAATTTTTGTTACTCCAATGGATTGTAGCCTTGTCATTCTGGAAAGTAGTCTCTTGTCGATATCTTTGTTACTCCAATGGATGGTAGCCTTGTCATTACGGAAGGTAGTCTATTGTCGAGATTTTTTTTACTCCAATGGATGGTAGCCTTGTCATTATGGAAGGTAGTCTGTCGTTGTGATTTATGATACTCCAATGGATGATAGCCTTGTCATTATGGAAGATAGTATGTTTTGGAATTTTTGTTACTCCAATGGATTGTAGCCTTGTCATTATGGAAGGTAGTCTGTTGTCGATATCTTTGTTACTCCAATGGAGGGTAGACTTGTCATTACGGAAGGTAGCCTGTTGTCGAGATTTTTGTTACTCCAATGGATTGTAGCCTTGTCATTATGTAAGGTAGTCTATCGTCGAGATTTTTGTTACTACAATGGATGGTAGCCTTGTCATTATGGAAGGTAGTCTGTTGTCGAGGTTTTTTTTACTCCAATGGAGGGTAGCCTTGTCATTATGGAAGCTAGTCTGTCGTTGTGATTTCTGATACTGCAATGGATGGTAGCCTTGTCATTATGGAAGATAGTATGTTATCGATATTTTTATTACTCCAATGGATGGTAACCTTGTCATTTTGGAAGGTAGTCTGTTGTCGATATTTTTGTTACTCTAATGGATGGTAGCCTTGTCATTACGGAAGGTAGTCTATTGTCGATATTATTGTTACTTTAATGTATGGTAGCCTTGTCATTATGGAAGGTAGTCTGTTGTCGAGATTTTTGTTACTACAATGGATGGTAGCCTTGTCATTATGGAAGGTAGTCTGTTGTCGAGATTTTTGTTACTACAATGGATGGTAGCCTTTTCATTATGGAACGTAGTCTGTTGTCGAGATTTTTGTTACTCTAATGGATGGTATCCTTTTCATTATAAAAGGTAATCTGTTGTCAAGAGTTTTATTACTCCAATGGATGGTAGCCATGTCATTATTGAAAGTAGTATGTCATTGTGATTTCTGTTACTCCAATTAACAGTAGCCTTATCATTATGGAAGGTAATCTGTTGTCCAGATTTTTGTTACTCCATTGGATTGTAGACTTGTCATTATGGAAGGTAGTCTGTTGTCGAGATTTTTGTTTCTACAATGGATGGTATCCTTGTCATTATGGAAGGTAGTCTCTTATTGATATTTTTGTTACTTCAATGGATGGTAGCCTTGTCATTATGGAAGGTAGTCTGTTGTCGAGATTATTGTTACTTTAATGTATAGGAGCCTTGTCATTATGGAAGGTAGTCTGTTGTCGATATTTTTGTTACTACAATGGATGGTAGCCTTGTCATTATGGAATTTAGTCTATTGTTGAGATTTTTTTTACTACAATGGATGGTAGCCTTGTCATTATGGAAGGTAGTCTGCTGTCGAGATT
This sequence comes from Vicia faba, assembly GCA_948472305.1. Classification (NCBI taxonomy): domain Eukaryota; kingdom Viridiplantae; phylum Streptophyta; class Magnoliopsida; order Fabales; family Fabaceae; genus Vicia; species Vicia faba. The sequence continues at coordinate 536,213,987 of OX451741.1, forward strand.
TTTGTTACACTAATGGATGTTATCCTTGTCATTATGTAAGGTAGTCTATTGTCGAGATTTTTGTTACTCCAATGGATGGTAGGCTTTTCGTTATGTAAGGTAGTCTGTTGTCGAGGCTTTTTTTACTCCAATGGATGGTATCCTTGTCATTATGGAAGGTAGTCTGTCGTTGTGATTTCTGATACTCCAATGGATAGTAGCCTTGTCATTATGGAAGATAGTATGTTGTAGATATTTTTGTTACTCCAATGGATTGTAGCCTTGTCATTATGGAAGGTAGTCTCTTGTCGATATCTTTGTTACTCCAATGGATCGTAGCCTTGTCATTATAGAAGGTAGTCTATTGTCGAGATTTTTTTTACTCCAATGGATGGTAGCCTTGTGATTATGGAAGGTAATCTATCGTTGTGATTTCTGATACTCCAATGGATGGTAGCCTTGTCATTATGGAAGATAGTATGTTGTCGATATTTTTGTTACTCTAATGGATTGTAGCCTTGTCATTATGGAAGGTAGTCTCCTGTCGATATCTTTGTTACTCCAATGGAGGAAGGCCTTGTCATTACAGAAGGTAGCCTGTTGTCGAGATTTTTGTTACTCTAATGGATGGTAGCCTTGTCATTATGGAAGGTAGTCTGCTGTCGATATTATTGTTACTTTAATGTATGGTAGCCTTGTCATTATGGAAGGTAGTCGATTGTTGAGATTTTTGTTACTACAATGGATGGTAACCTTGTCATTATGGAAGGTTGTTTGTTGTCGAGATTTTTGTTACTACAACTGATGGTAGCCTTGTCATTATGGAAGGTAGTTTGTTGTCGAGATTTTTGTTACTCTAATGGATGGTATCCTTGTCATTATGGAAGGTAGTCTGTTATCAAGAATTTTATTACTCCAATGGATGGTAGCCATGTCATTATTGAAGGTAGTCTGTCATTGTTGTTTCTGTTACTCCAATTAACGATAGCCTTGTCATTATGGAAGGTAATCTGTTGTCCATATTTTTGTTACTCCAATGGATTGTAGACTTGTCATTACGGAAGGTAGTTTGTTGTCGAGATTTTTGTTACTACAATGGATGGTATCCTTGTCATTATGGAATGTAGTCTCTTATTGATATTTTGTTACTCTAATGGATGGTAGCCTTGTCATTATTGAAGATAGTCTGCTGTCGAGATTATTGTTACTTTAATGTATGGTAGCCTTGTCATTATGGAAGGTAGTCTGTCGTCGAGATTTTTGTTACTACAATGGATGGTAGCCTTGTAATTATGGAAGGTAGTCTGTTGTCAAGGTTTTTTTTACTCCAATGGAGGGTAGCCTTGTCATTATGGAAGCTAGTCTGTCGTTGTGATTTTTGATACTCCAATGGATGGTAGCCTTGTCATTATGGAAGATAGTATGTTATCAATATTTTTATTACTCCAATGGATGGTAACCTTGTCATTTTGGAAGGTAGTCTGTTGTCGAGATTTTTGTTACTCTAATGGATGGTAGCCTTGTCATTACGGAAGGTAGTCTATTGTCGATATTATTGTTACTTTAATGTATGGTAGCCTTGTCATTATGGAAGGTAGTCTGTTGTCGAGATTTTTTGTTACTACAATGGATGGTAGCCTTGTCATTATGGAAGGTAGTCTGTTGTCGAGATTTTTGTTACTACAATGGATGGTAGCCTTGTCATTATGGAAGGTAGTCTGTTGTCGAGATTTTTGTTACTCTAATGGATGGTATCCTTTTCATTATGGAAGGTAATCTGTTGTCAAGAATTTTATTACTCCAATCGATGGTAGCCATGTCATTATTGAAAGTAGTATGTCTTTGTGATTTCTGTTACTCCAATTAACAGTAGCCTTATCATTATGGAAGGTAATTTATTGTCCTGATTTTTGTTACTCCAATGGATTGTAGACTTGTCACTATGGAAGGTAGTCTGTTGTCGAGATTTCTGTTACTACAATGGATGGTAGCCTTGTCATTATGGAAGGTAATCTGTTGTCGAGATTTTTGTTACTACAATGGATGGTAGTCTTGTCATTATGGAACTTAGTCTGCTGTCGACATTTTTGTTACACTGATGGATGTTATCCTAATCATTATGCAAGGTAGTCTATTGTCGATATTTTTGTTACTAAAATGGATGGTAGCCTTTTCGTTATGTAAGGTAGTCTGTTGTGAAGGTTTTTTTTACTCCAATGGATGGTATCCTTGTCATTATGGAAGGTAGTTTGTCGTTGTGATTTCTGATATTCCAATGGATGGTAGCCTTGTCATTATGGAAGATAGTATGTTACAGATATTTTTGTTTCTCCAATGGATTGTAGACTTGTCATTATGGAAGGTAGTCTGTTGTCGAGATTTTTGTTTCTACAATGGATGGTATCCTTGTCATTATGGAAGGTAGTCTCTTATTGATATTTTTGTTACTCCAATGGATGGTAGCCTTGTCATTATGGAAGGTAGTATGTTGTCGAGATTATTGTTACTTTAATGTATGGGAGCCTTGTCATTATGGAAGGTAGTCTGTTTTCGATTTTTTTGTTACTACAATGGATGGTAGCCTTGTCATTATGGAATGTAGTCTGTTGTCGAGATTTTTTTTACTAAAATGGATGGTAGCCTTGTCATTATGGAAGGTAGTCTGCTGTGGAAATTTTTGTTACACTAATGGATGTTATCCTTTTCATTATGTAAGGTTGTCTATTGTCGAGATTTTTGTTACTCCAATGGATGGTAGCCTTTTCGTTATGTAAGGTAGTCTGTTGTCGAGGCGTTTTTTACTCCAATGGATGGTATCCTTGTAATTATGGAAGGTAGTCTGTCGTTGTGATTTCTGATACTCCAATGGATGGTAGCCTTGTCATTATGGAAGATAGTATGTTGTAGAAATTTTTGTTACTGCAATGGACTGTAGCCTTGTCATTATGGAAGGTAGTCTCTTGTCGATATCTTTGATACTCCAATGGATCGTAGCCTTGTCATTATGGAAGGTAGTCTGTTGTCGAGATTTTTTTTACTCCAATGGATGGTAGCCTTGTCATTATGGAAGGTAGTTTGTCGTTGTCATTTCTGATACTCCAATGGATGGTAGCCTTGTCATTATGGAAGGTAGTCTCTTGTCGATTTCTTTGTTACTCCAATGGAGGGTAGCCTTGTCATTACAGAAGGTAGCCTGTTGTCGAGATTTTTGTTAGTCTAATGGATGGTAGCCTTGTCATTATGGAAGGTAGTCTACTGTCGATATTATTGTTACTTTAATGTATGGTAGCCTTGTCATTATGGAAGGTAGTCTGTTGTCGAGATTTTTATTACTACAATGGATGGTAGCCTTGTCATTATAGAAGGTAGTATGTTGTCGAGATTTTTGTTACTACAATTGATGGTAGCCTTGTCATTATGGAAGGTAGTCTGTTGTCGAGATTTTTTTACTCTAATGGGTGGTATCCTTGTTATTATGGAAGGTAGTTTGTTGTCATGAATTTTATTACTCCAATGGATGGTAGCCATGTCATTATTGAAGGTAGTCTGTCATTGTGGTTTCTGTTACTCCAATTAACGATAGCCTTGTCATTATGGAAGGCAATCTGTTGTCCAGATTTTTGTTACTCCAATGGATTGTAGACTTGTCATTATGGAAGGTAGTTTGTTGTCAAGATTTTTGTTACTACAATGGATGGTATCCTTGTCATTAGGGAAGGTAGTCTCTTATTGATATTTTTATTACTCTAATGGATGGTAGCCTTGTCATTATTGAAGATAGTCTGCTGTCGAGATTATTGTTACTTTAATGTACGGTAGCCTTGTCATTATGGAAGGTAGTCTGTCGTCGAGATTTTTGTTACTACAATGGATGGTAGCCTTGTCATTATGGAACTTCGTCTGCTGTCGAGATTTTTGTTACACTAATGGATGTTATCCTTGTCATTATGGAAGGTAGTCTATTGTCGAGATTTTTGTTACTCCAATGGATGTTAGCCTTTTCGTTATGTAAGGTAGTCTGTTGTCGAGGTTTTTTTACTCCAATGGATGGAAGCCTTGTCATTATGGAAGGTAGTCTGTCGTTGTGATTTCTATACTCATATGGATGGTAGCCTTGTCATTATGGAAGATAGTATGTTGTAGATATTTTTGTTATTGCAATGGATTGTAGCCTTGTCATTACAGAAAGTAGTCTATTGTCGAGAATTTTTTTACTCCAATGTATGGTAGCCTTGTCATTATGGAAGGTAATATGTCGTTGTGATTTCTGATACTCCAATGGATGGTAGCCTTGTCATTATGGAAGATAGTATGTTGTAGATATTTTTGTTACTCCAATGGATTGTAGCCTTGTCATTATGGAAGGTAGTCTCTTGTCGATATCTTTGATACTCCAATGGATCGTAGCCTTGTCATTATGGAAGGTAGTCTGTTGTCGAGATTTTTTTTACTCCAATGGATGGTAGCCTTGTGATTATGGAAGGTAGTTTGTCGTTGTCATTTATGATACTCCAATGGATGATAGCCTTGTCATTATGGAAGATAGTATGTTGTCGATATTTTTGTTACTCCAATGGATTGTAGCCTTGTCATTATGGAAGGTAGTCTCTTGTCGATATCTTTGTTACTCCAATGGAGGGTAGCCTTGTCATTACAGAAGGTAGCCTGTTGTCGAGATTTTTGTTAGTCTAATGGATGGTAGCCTTGTCATTATGGAAGGTAGTCTGTCGTTGTGATTTTTGATACTCCAATGGATGGTAGCCTTGTCATTATGGAAGATAGTATGTTATCAATATTTTTATTACTCCAATGGATGGTAACCTTGTCATTTTGGAAGGTAGTCTGTTGTCGAGATTTTTGTTACTCTAATGGATGGTAGCCTTGTCATTACGGAAGGTAGTCTATTGTCGATATTATTGTTACTTTAATGTATGGTAGCCTTGTCATTATGGAAGGTAGTCTGTTGTCGAGATTTTTTGTTACTACAATGGATGGTAGCCTTGTCATTATGGAAGGTAGTCTGTTGTCGAGATTTTTGTTACTACAATGGATGGTAGCCTTGTCATTATGGAAGGTAGTCTGTTGTCGAGATTTTTGTTACTCTAATGGATGGTATCCTTTTCATTATGGAAGGTAATCTGTTGTCAAGAATTTTATTACTCCAATCGATGGTAGCCATGTCATTATTGAAAGTAGTATGTCTTTGTGATTTCTGTTACTCCAATTAACAGTAGCCTTATCATTATGGAAGGTAATTTATTGTCCTGATTTTTGTTACTCCAATGGATTGTAGACTTGTCACTATGGAAGGTAGTCTGTTGTCGAGATTTCTGTTACTACAATGGATGGTAGCCTTGTCATTATGGAAGGTAATCTGTTGTCGAGATTTTTGTTACTACAATGGATGGTAGTCTTGTCATTATGGAACTTAGTCTGCTGTCGACATTTTTGTTACACTGATGGATGTTATCCTAATCATTATGCAAGGTAGTCTATTGTCGATATTTTTGTTACTAAAATGGATGGTAGCCTTTTCGTTATGTAAGGTAGTCTGTTGTGAAGGTTTTTTTTACTCCAATGGATGGTATCCTTGTCATTATGGAAGGTAGTTTGTCGTTGTGATTTCTGATATTCCAATGGATGGTAGCCTTGTCATTATGGAAGATAGTATGTTACAGATATTTTTGTTTCTCCAATGGATTGTAGACTTGTCATTATGGAAGGTAGTCTGTTGTCGAGATTTTTGTTTCTACAATGGATGGTATCCTTGTCATTATGGAAGGTAGTCTCTTATTGATATTTTTGTTACTCCAATGGATGGTAGCCTTGTCATTATGGAAGGTAGTATGTTGTCGAGATTATTGTTACTTTAATGTATGGGAGCCTTGTCATTATGGAAGGTAGTCTGTTGTCGATTTTTTTGTTACTACAATGGATGGTAGCCTTGTCATTATGGAATGTAGTCTGTTGTCGAGATTTTTATTACTACAATGGATGGTAGCCTTGTCATTATGGAAGGTAGTATGTTGTCGAGATTTTTGTTACTACAATTGATGGTAGACTTGTCATTATGGAAGGTAGTATGTTGTCGAGATTTTTTTACTCTAATGGATGGTATCCTTGTTATTATGGAAGGTAGTTTGTTGTCAAGAATTTTATTACTCCAATGGATGGTAGCCATGTCATTATTGAAGGTAGTCTGTCATTGTGGTTTCTGTTACTCCAATTAACGATAGCCTTGTCATTATGGAAGGCAATCTGTTGTCCAAATTTTTGTTACTCCAATGGATTGTAGACTTGTCATTATGGAAGCTAGTTTGTTGTCGATATTTTTGTTACTACAATGGATGGTATCCTTGTCATTATGGAAGGTAGTCTCTTATTGATATTTTTTTTACTCTAATGGATGGTAGCCTTGTCATTATTGAAGATAGTCTGCTGTCGAGATTATTGTTACTTTAATGTACGGTAGCCTTGTCATTATGGAAGGTAGTCTGTCGTCGAGATTTTTGTTACTACAATGGATGGTAGCCTTGTCATTATGGAACTTAGTCTGCTGTCGAGATTTTTGTTACACTAATGGATGTTATCCTTGTCATTATGGAAGGTAGTCTATTGTCGAGATTTTTGTTACTCCAATGGATGTTAGCCTTTTCGTTATGTAAGGTAGTCTGTTGTCGAGGTTTTTTTACTCCAATGGATGGAAGCCTTGTCATTATGGAAGGTAGTCTGTCGTTGTGATTTCTATACTCATATGGATGGTAGCCTTGTCATTATGGAGGATAGTATGTTGTAGATATTTTTGTTACTCCAATGGATTGTAGCCTTGTCATTACGGAAGGTAGTCTGTTGTCGAGATTTTTTTTACTCCAATGGATGGTAGCCTTGTCATTATGGAAGGTAATCTGTCGTTGTGATTTCTGATACTCCAATGGATGGTAGCCTTGTCATTATGGAAGATAGTATGTTTTCGATATTTTTGTTACCTCAATGGATTGTAGCCTTGTCATTATGGAAGGTAGTCTGTTGTCGATATCTTTGTTACTCCAATAGAGGGTAGCCTTGTCATTACGGAAGGTAGCCTGTTGTTGAGATTTTTGTTACTCCAATGGATTGTAGCCTTGTCAATATGGAAGGTAGTCTGTCATCAAGATTTTTGTTACTACAATGGATGATAGCCTTGTCATTATGGAAGGTAGCCTGTTGTCGAGGTTTTTTTTACTCCAACGGAGGGTAGCCTTGTCATTATGGAAGGTAGTCTGTCGTTGTGATTTCTGATACTCCAATGGATGGTAGCCTTGTCATTATGGAAGATAGTATGTTATCGATATTTTTATTACTCCAATGGATGGTAGCCTTGTCATTATGGAAGGTAGTATGTTGTCGAGATTATTGTTACTTTAATGTATGGGAGCCTTGTCATTATGGAAGGTAGTCTGTTGTCGATATTTTTGTTACTACAATAGATGGTAGCCTTGTCATTATGGAATTTAGTCTGTTGTTGAGATTTTTTTTACTACAATGGATGGTAGCCTTGTAATTATGGAAGGTAGTCTACTGTGGAAATTTTTGTTACACTAATGGATGTTATCGTTGTCATTATGTAAGGTGGTCTATTGTCGAGATTTTTGTTACTCCAATGGATGGTAGGCTTTTCGTTATGTAAGGTAGTCTGTTGTCGAGGCTTTTTTTACTCCAATGGATGGTTACCTTGTCATTATGGAAGGTAGTCTGTTGTTGTGATTTCTGATACTCCAATGGATGGTAGCCTTGTCATTATGGAAGATAGTATGTTGTAGATATTTTTGTTACTCCAATGGATTGTAGCCTTTTCATTATGGAAGGTAGTCTCTTGTCGATAACTTTGATACTCCAATGGATCGTAGCCTTGTCATTATGGAAGGTAGTCTATTGTCGAGATTTTTTTTACTCCAATGGATGGTAGCATTGTGATTATGGAAGGTAGTATGTCGTTGTCATTTCTGATACTCCAATGGATGGTAGCCTTGTCATTATGGAAGATAGTATGTTGTCGATATTTTTGTTACTCCAATGGATTGTAGCCTTGTCATTATGGAAGGTAGTCTCTTGTCGATATCTTTGTTACTCCAATGGAGGGTAGCCTTGTCATTACAGAAGGTAGCCTGTTGTCGAGATTTTTGTTAGTCTAATGGATGGTATCCTTGTCATTATGGAAGGTAGTATGATGTTGATATTATTGTTACTTTAATGTATGGTACCCTTGTCATTATGGAAGGTAGTCTGTTGTCGAGATTTTTATTACTATAATGGATGGTAGCCTTGTCATTATTAAAGGTAGTTTGTTGACGAGATTTTTGTTACTACAATTGATGGTAGCCTTGTCATTATGGAAGGTAGTCTGTTGTCGAGATTTTTTTACTCTAATGGATGGTATCCTTGTTATTATGGAAGGTAGTTTGTTGTCAAGAATTTTATTACTCCAATGGATGGTAGCCATGTCATTATTGAAGGTAGTCTGTCATTGTGGTATCTGTTACTCCAATTAACGATAGCCTTGTCATTATGCAAGGCAATCTGTTATCCAGATTTTTGTTACTCCAATGGATTGTAGACTTGTCATTATGGAAGGTAGTTTGTTGTCGAGATTTTTGTTACTACAATGGATGGTATCCTTGTCATTATGGAAAGTAGTCTCTTATTGATATTTTTATTACTCTAATGGATGCTAGCCTTGTCATTATTGAAGATAGTCTGCTGTCGAGATTATTGTTACTTTAATGTACGGTAGCCTTATCATTATGGAAGGTAGTCTGTCGTCGAGATTTTTGTTACTACAATGGATGGTAGCCTTGTCATTATGGAACTTAGTCTGTTGTCGAGATTTTTGTTACACTAATGGATGTTATCCTTGTCATTATGGAAGGTAGTCTATTGTCGAGATTTTTCTTACTCCAATGGATGGAAGCCTTGTCATTATGGAAGGTAGTCTGTCGTTGTGATTTCTATACTCCAATGGATGGTAGCCTTGTCATTATGGAAGATAGTATGTTGTAGATATTTTTGTTACTCCAATGGATTGTAGCCTTGTCATTACGGAAGGTAGTCTATTGTCGAGATTTTTTTTACTCCAATGGATGGTAGCCTTGTCATTATGGAAGGTAATCTGTCGTTGTGATTTCTGATACTCCAATGGATGGTAGCCTTGTCATTATGGAAGATAGTATGTTTTCGATATTTTTGTTACTCCAATGGATTGTAGCCTTGTCATTATGGAAGGTAGTCTGTTGTCGATATCTTTGTTACTCCAATGGAGGGTAGCCTTGTCATTACGGAAGGTAGCCTGTTGTTGAGATTTTTGTTACTCCAATGGATTGTAGCCTTGTCAATATGGAAGGTAGTCTGTCATCAAGATTTTTGTTACTACAATGGATGATAGCCTTGTCATTATGGAAGGTAGTCTGTTGTCGAGGTTTTTTTTACTCCAACAGAGGGTAGCCTTGTCATTATGGAAGGTAGTCTGTCGTTGTGATTTCTAATACTCCAATGGATGGTAGCCTTGTCATTATGGAAGATAGTATGTTATCGATATATTTATTACTCCAATGGATGGTAACCTTATCATTTTGGAAGGTAGTCTGTTGTCGAGATTTTTGTTACTCTAATGGATGGTAGCCTTGTCATTACGGAAGGTAGTCTAGTGTCGATATTATTGTTACTTTAATGTATGGCAGCCTTGTCATTATGGAAGGTAGTCTGTTGTCATGATTTTTGTTACTACAATGGATGGTAGCCTTGTCATTATGGAAGGTAGTCTGTTGTTGAGATTTTTGTTACTCTAATGGATGGTATCCTTTTCATTATGGAAGGTAATCTGTTGTCAAGAATTTTATTACTTCAATGGATGGTAGCCATGTCATTATTGAAGGTAGTATGTCATTGTGATTTCTGTTACTCCAATTAACAGTAGCCTTATCATTATGGAAGGTAATTTGTTGTCCAGTTTTATGTTACTCCAATGGATTGTAGACTTGTCACTATGGAAGGTAGTGTGTTGTCGAGATTTCTGTTACTACAATGGATGGTAGCCTTGTCATTATGGAAGGGAGTCTGCTGTCGAGATTTTTGTTACACTAATGGATGTTATCCTTGTCATTATGGAAGGTAGTCTATTGTCGATATTTTTGTTACTCCAATGGATGGTAGCCTTTTCGTTATGTAAGGTAGTCTGTTGTCAAGGTTGTTTTTACTCCAATGGATGGTAGCCTTGTAATTATGGAAGGTAGTTTGTCGTTGTGATTTCTGATATTCCAATGGATGGTTAGCCTTGTCATTATGGAAGATAGTATGTTATAGATATTTTTGTTTCTCCAATGGATTGTAGACTTGTCATTATGGAAGGTAGTCTGTTGTCGAGATTTTTGTTTCTACAATGGATGGTATCCTTGTCATTATGGAAGGTAGTCTCTTATATATATTTTTGTTACTCCAATGGATGGTAGCCTTGTCATTATGGAAGGTAGTCTGTTGTCGAGATTATTGTTACTTTAATGTATGGGAGCCTTGTCATTATGGAAGGTAGTCTGTTGTCGATATTTTTGTTACTACAATGGATGGTAGCCTTGTCATTATGGAAGGTAGTCTGTTGTCGAGATTTTTTTTACTATAATGGATGGTAGCCTTATCATTATGGAAGGTAGTCTGTTGTCGATATTTTTGTTACATTAATGGATGTTATCCTTGTCATTATGGAAGATAGTCTATTGTCGAGATTTTTGTTACTCCAATGGATGGTAGCCTTTTTGTTATGTAAGGTAGTCTGTTGTCGAGGTTTTTTTTACTCCAATGGATGGTAGCCTTGTCATTATGGAAAGTAGTCTGTCGTTGGGATTTCAGATACTCCAATGGATGGTAGCCTTGTCATTATGCAAGATATTATGTTGTAGATATTTATGTTACTCCAATGGATTGTAGCCTTGTCATTATGGAATGTAGTCTCTTGCCGATATCTTTGTTTCTCCAAAGGATGGTAGCCTTGTCATTACGGAAGGTAGTCTATTGTCGAGATTTTTTTTACTCCAATGGATGGTAGCCTTGTAATTATGGAAGGTAGTTTGTTGTTGTGATTTCTGATACTCTAATGGATGGTATCCTTGTCATTATGGAAGATAGTATGTTGTCGATATTTTTGTTACTCCAATGGATTGTAGCCTTGTTATGATGGAAGGTAGTCTCTTGTCGATATCTTTATTACTCCAATGGAGGGTAGCCTTGTCATTACGTAAGATAGCTTATTATCGAGATTTTTGTTACTCCAATAGATTGTAGCCTTGTCATTAATAAAGGTAATTTGTCATCTAAATTTTTGTTACTACAATGGATGGAAGCCTTGTCATTATGGAAGGTAGTCTGTTGTCGAGATTTTGTTACTACAATGGATGGTAGGCTTGTCATTATGGAAGGTAGTCTATTGTCGAGATTTTTGTTACTACAATGGATGGTAGCCTTGTCATTATGGAACTTAGTCTGCTGTCGAGATTTTTGTTACACTAATGGATGTTATCATTGTCATTATGGAAGTTAGTCTATTGTCGATATTTTGTTACTCCAATGGATGGTAGCCTTTTCGTTATGTAAGGTAGTCTATTGTCGAGATTTTTTTTACTCCAATGGATGGTAGCCTTGTGATTATGGAAGGTAGTCTGTCGTTGTGATTTCTGATACTCCAATGGATGGTAGGCTTGTCATTATGGAAGATAGTATGTTGTCGATATTTTTGTTACTCCAATGGATGGTAACCTTGTCATTATGGAAGGTAGTCTCTTCTCGATATCTTTGTTACTCTAATGGATGGTAGCCTGGTCATTATGGAAGGTAGTCTGCTGTCGATATTATTGTTACTTTAATGTATGGTAGCCTTGTCATTATGGAAGGTAGTCTGTTGTCGAGATTTTTGTTACTACAATGGATGGTAGCCTTGTCAATATGGAAGGTAGTCTGTTGTCAAGATTTTTGTTACTCTAATGGATGGTATCCTTGTCATTATGGAAGGTAGTCTGTTGTCAAGAATTTTATTACTCCAATGGATGGTAGCCATGTCATTATTGAAGGTAGTCTGTCATTGTGGTTTTTGTTACTCCAATTAACGATAGCCTTGTCATTATGGAAGGTAATCTGTTGTCCAGATTTTTGTTACTCCAATGGATTGTAGACTTGTCATTATAGAAGGTAGTCTGTTGTCGAGATTTTTGTTACTACAATGGATGGTATCCTTGTCATTATGGAAGGTAGTCTCTTATTGATATTTTTGTTACTCCAATGGATGGTAGCCTTGTCATTATAGAATATAGTCTGCTGTCGAGATTATTGTTACATTAATGTATGGTAGCCTTATCATTATGGAAGATAGTTTGTTCTCCAGATTTTTGTTACTCCAATGGATTGTAGCCTTGTCATTATGGAAGGTAGTTTGTCGTCGAGATTTTTGTTACTACAATGGATGGTAGCATTGTCATTATGGAACATAGTCTGTTGTCGAGATTTTTGTTACACTAATGGATGTTATCCTTGTCATTATGGAAGGTAGTCTATTGTCGATATTTTTGTTACTCCAATGGATGGTAGCCTTTTCGTTATGTAAGGTAGTCTGTTATCGAGGTTTTTTTTACTCCAATGGATGGTAGCCTTTTCATTATGGAAGGTAGTTTGTCGTTGTGATTTCCGATATTCCAATGGATGGTAGCCTTGTCATTATGGAAGATAGTATGTTATAGATATTTTTGTTACTCCAATGGATGGTAGCCTTGTCATTATGGGAGTTAGTCTGTTGTCGAGATTTTTGTTTCTACAATGGATGGTATCCTTGTCATTATGGAAGGTAGTCTCTTATTGATATTTTTGTTACTCCAATGGATGGTAGCCTTGTCATTATGGAAGGTAGTTTGTTGTCGAGATTATTGTTACTACAATGTATGGTAGCCTTGTCATTATGGAAGGTAGTCTGTTGTCGAGATTTTTTTTACTACAATGGATGTAGCCTTGTCATTATGGAAGGTAGTCTGCTGTCGAGATTTTTGTTACACTAATGGATGTTATCCTTGTCATTATGTAAGGTAGTCTATTGTCGAGATTTTTGTTACTCCAATGGATGGTAGCCTTTTCGTTATGTAAGGTAGTCTGTTGTCGAGGCTTTTTTTACTCCAATGGATGGTAGCCTTGTCATTATGGAAGTTAGTCTGTCGTTGTGATTTCTGATACTCCAATGGATGGTATCCTTGTCATTATGGAAGATAGAATGTTGTAGATATTTTTGTTACTCCAATGGATTGTAGCCTTGTCATTATGGAAGGTAGTCTCTTGTCGATATCTTTGTTACTCCAATGGATCGTAGCCTTGTCATTACGGAAGGTAGTCTATTGTCGAGATTTTTTTTACTCCAATGGATGGTAGCCTTGTGATTATGGAAGGTAGTCTGTCGTTGTGATTTCTAATTCTCCAATGGACGGTAGTCTTGTCATTATGGAAGATAGTATGTTGTCGATATTTTTGTTACTCCAATGGGTTATAGCCTTGTCATTATGGAAGGTAGTCTCTTGTCGATATCTTTGTTACTCCAATGGAGGGTAGCCTTGTTATTTAAGAAGGTAGCCTGTTGTCGAGATTTTTGTTACTCCAATGGATTGTAGCCTTGTCATTATGGAAGGTAGTCTATTGTCGAGATTTTTGTTACTACAATGGATGGTAGCCTTGTCATTATGGAACTTAGTCTGTTGTCGACATTTTTGTTACATTAATGGATGTTATCCTTGTCATTATGGAAGATAGTCTATTGTCGAGATTTTTGTTACTCCAATGGATGGTAGCCTTTTTGTTATGTAAGGTAGTCTGTTGTCGAGGTTTTTTTTACTCCAATGGATGGTAGCCTTGTCATTATGGAAAGTAGTCTGTCGTTGGGATTTATGATACTCCAATGGATGGTAGCCTTGTCATTATGGAAGATATTATGTTGTAGATATTTATGTTACTCCAATGGATTGTAGCCTTTTCATTATGGAATGTAGTCTCTTGTCGATATCTTTGTTTCTCCAATGGATGGTAGCCTTGTCATTACGGAAGGTAGTCTATTGTCGAGATTTTTTTTACTCCAATGGATGGTAGCCTTGTGATTATGGAAGGTAGTTTGTTGTTGTGATTTCTGATACTCTAATGGATGGTAGCCTTGTCATTATGGAAGATAGTATGTTGTCGATATTTTTGTTACTCCAATGGATTGTAGCCTTGTCATGATGGAAGGTAGTCTCTTGTCGATATCTTTATTACTCCAATGGAGGGTAGCCTTGTCATTACGTAAGATAGCTTATTATCGAGATTTTTGTTACTCTAATAGATTGTAGCCTTGTCATTAATAAAGGTAATCTGTCATCGAAATTTTTGTTACTACAATGGATGGTAGCCTTGTCATTATGGAAGGTAGTCTGTTGTCGAGATTTTGTTACTACAACGGATGGTAGGCTTGTCATTGTGGAAGGTAGTCTGTTGTCGAGATTTTTGTTACTACAATGGATGGTAGCCTTGTCATTATGGAACTTAGTCTGTTGTCGAGATTTTTGTTACAATAATGGATGTTATCATTGTCATTATGGAAGCTAGTCTATTGTCGATATTTTGTTACTCCAATGGATAGTAGCCTTTTCGTTATGTAAGGTAGTCTATTGTCGAGATTTTTTTTACTCCAATGGATGGTAGCCTTGTGATTATGGAAGGTAGTCTGTCGTTGTGATTTGTGATACTCCAATGGATGGTAGGCTTGTCATTATGGAAGATAGTATGTTGTCGATATTTTTGTTACTCCAATGGATGGTAACCTTGTCATTATGGAAGGTAGTCTCTTCTCGATATCTTTGTTACTCTAATGGATGGTAGCCTTGTCATTATAGAAGGTAGTCTGCTGTCGATATTATTGTTACTTTAATGTATGGTAGCCTTGTCATTATGGAAGGTAGTCTGTTGTCGAGATTTTTGTTACTACAATGGATGGTAGCCTTGTCAATATGGAAGGTAGTCTGTTGTCGAGATTTTTGTTACTACAATGGATGGTAGCCTTGTCATTATGGAAGGTAGTCTGTTGTCAAGATTTTTGTTACTCTAATGGATGGTATCCTTGTCATTATGGAAGGTAGTCTGTTGTCAAGAATTTTATTACTCCAATGGATGGTAGCCATGTCATTATTGAAGGTAGTCTGTCATTGTGGTTTCTGTTACTCCAATTAACGATAGCCTTGTCATTATGGAAGGTAATCTGTTGTCCAGATTTTTGTTACTCTAATGGATTGTAGACTTGTCATTATAGAAGGTAGTCTGTTGTCGAGATTTTTGTTACTACAATGGATGGTATCTTTGTCATTATGGAAGGTAGTCTCTTATTGATATTTTTGTTACTCCAATGGATGGTAGCCTTGTCATTATGGAATATAGTCTGCTGTCGAGATTATTGTTACTTCAATGTATGGTAGCCTTGTCATTATGGAAGATAGTTTGTTCTCCAGATTTTTGTTACTCCAATGGATTGTAGCCTTGTCATTATGGAAGGTAGTTTGTCGTCGAGATTTTTGTTACTACAATGGATGGTAGAATTGTCATTATGGAACATAGTCTGTTGTCGAGATTTTTGTTACACTAATGGATGTTATCCTTGTCATTATGGAAGGTAGTCTATTGTCGATATTTTTGTTACTCCAATGGATGGTAGCCTTTTCGTTATGTAAGGTAGTCTGTTATCGAGGCTTTTTTTACTCCAATGGATGGTAGCCTTTTCATTATGGAAGGTAGTTTGTCGTTGTAATTTCCTATATTCCAATGGATGGTAGCCTTGTCATTATGGAAGATAGTATGTTATAGATATTTTTGTTACTCCAATGGATGGTAGCCTTGTCATTATGGGAGGTAGTCTGTTGTCGAGATTTTTGTTTCTACAATAGATGGTATCCTTGTCATTATGGAAGGTAGTCTCTTATTGATATTTTTGATACTCCAATGGATGGTAGCCTTGTCAATATGGAAGGTAGTCTCTTGTCGAGATTTTTGTTACTACAATGTATGGTAGCCTTGTCATTATGGAAGGTAGTCTGTTGTCGAGATTTTTTTACTACAATGGATGTAGCCTTGTCATTATGGAAGGTAGTCTGCTGTCGAGATTTTTGTTACACTAATGGATGTTATCCTTGTCATTATGTAAGGTAGTCTATTGTCGAAATTTTTGTTACTCCAATGGATGGTAGCCTTTTCGTTATGTAAGGTAGTCTGTTGTCGAGGCTTTTTTTACTCCAATGGATGGTATCCTTGTAATTATCGAAGGTAGTTTGTCGTTATGATTTCTGATACTCCAATGGAGGGTAGCCTTGTCATTACGGAAGGTAGCCTGTTGTCGAGATTTTTGTTACTCCAATGGATTGTAGCCTTGTCATTAATGAAGGTAATCTGTCATCGAGATTTTTGTTACTACAATGGATCGTAGCCTTGTCATTATGGAAGGTAGTCTATTGTCGAGATTTTTGTTACTACAATGGATGGTAGCCTTGTCATTATGGAAGGTAGTCTGTTGTCGAGATTTTTGTTACTACAATGGATGGTAGCCTTGTCATTATGGAACTTAGTCTGCTGTCGAGATTTTTGTTACACTAATGGATGTTATCCTAGTCATTATGGAAGGTAGTCTATTGTCGATATTTTTGTTATTCCAATGGATGGTAGCCTTTTCGTTATGTAAGGTAGTCTGTTGTCGAGGTTTTTTTTACTCCAATGGATGGTAGCCTTGTCATTATGGAAGGTAGTCTGTCGTTGTGATTTCTGATACTCCAATGGATGGTATCCTTGTCATTATGGAAGATAGTATGTTGTCGATATTTTTGTTACTCCAATGGATTGTAGCCTTGTCATTATGGAAGGTAGTCTCTTGTCGATATCTTTGTTACTCCAATGGATCTTAGCCTTGTCATTACAGAAGGTAGCCTGCTGTCGAGATTTTTGTTACTCCAATGGATTGTAGCCTTGTCATTATGGAAGGTAGTCTGTTGTCGAGATTTTTGTTACTACAATGGATGGTAGCCTTTTCATTATGGAAGGTAGGCTGTTTTCGAGATTTTTGTTACTACAATGGATGGTAGCCTTGTCATTATGGAAGGTAGTTTGTTGTCGAGATTTTTGTTACTACAATGGATGGTAGCCTTGTCATTATGCAACTTAGTCTGCTGTCGAGATTTTTGTTGCATAAATGGATGTTATCCTTGTCATTATGGAAGGTAGTCTATGATCGAGATTTTTGTTACTCCAATGGATGGTAGCCTTTTCGTTATGTAAGGTAGTCTGTTGTCGAGATTTTTTTTACTCCAATGGATGGTAGCCTAGTGATTATGGAAGGTAGTCTGTCGTTGTGATTTCTGATACTCCAATGGATGGTAGCCTTGTCATTATGGAAGATAGTATGTTGTCGATATTTTTGTTAATCCAATGGATTTTAGCCTTGTAATTATGGAAGGTATTCTCATGTCGATATCTTTGTTACTCCAATGGAGGGTAGCCTTGTCATTACGGAAGGTAGCCTGTTGTCGAGATTTTTGTTACTCCAATGGATTTTAGCCTTGGCATTAATGAAGGTAATCTGTCATCGAGATTTTTGTTACTACAATGGATCGTAGCCTTGTCATTATGGAAGGTAGTCTATTGTCGAGATTTTTGTTACTACAATGGATGGTAGCCTTGTCATTATGGAAGGTAGTCTGTTGTCGAGATTTTTGTTACTACAATAGATGGTAGCCTTGTCATTATGGAACTTAGTCTGCTGTCGAGATTTTTGTTACACTAATGGATGTTATCCTAGTCATTATGGAAGGTAGTCTATTGTCGATATTTTTGTTATTCCAATGGATGGTAGCCTTTTCGTTATGTAAGGTAGTCTGTTGTCGAGGTTTTTTTTACTCCAATGGATGGTAGCCTTGTCATTATGGAAGGTAGTTTGTCGTTGTGATTTCTGATATTCCAATGGATGGTAGCCTTGTCATTATGGAAGATAGTATGTTATAGATATTTTTGTTACTCCAATGGATTGTAGACTTCTCATTATGGAAGGTAGTCTGTTGTCAAGATTTTTGTTTCTACAATGGATGGTAGCCTTGTCATTATGGAAGGTAGTCTCTTATTGATATTTTTGTTACTCCAATGGATGGGAGCCTTGTCATTATGGAAGGTAGTCTGTTGTCGGGATTATTGTTACTTTAATGTATGGGAGCCTTGTCATTATGGAAGGTAGTCTCTTGTCGATATTTTTGTTACTACAATGGATGGTAGCCTTGTCATTATGGAAGGTAGTCTGTTGTCGAGATTTTTTTTACTACAATGGATGGTAGCCTTGTCATTATGGAAGGTAGTCTGCTGTCGAGATTTTTGTTACACTAATGGATGTTATCCTTGTCATTATGTAAGGTAGTATATTTTACGAGATTTTTGTTACTCCAATGGATGGTAGCCTTTTCGTTATGTAAGGTAGTCTGTTGTTGAGGCTTTTTTTACTCCAATGGATGGTAGCCTTGTCATTATGGAAGGTAGTCTGTCGTTGTGATTTCTGATACTCCAATGGATGGTATCCTTGTCATTATGGAAGATAGTATGTTGTCGATATTTTTGTTACTCCAATGGATTGTAGCCTTGTCATTATGGAAGGTAGTCTCTTGTCGATATCTTTGTTACTCCAATGGATCTTAGCCTTGTCATTACAGAAGGTAGCCTGCTGTCGAGATTTTTGTTACTCCAATGGATTGTAGCCTTGTCATTATGGAAGGTAGTCTGTCGTCGAGATTTTTGTTTCTACAATGGATGGTAGCCTTTTCATTATGGAAGGTAGTCTGTTGTCGAGATTTTTGTTACTACAATGGATGGTAGCCTTGTCATTATGGAAGGTAGTTTGTTGTCGAGATTTTTGTTACTACAATGGATGGTAGCCTTGTCATTATGGAACTTAGTCTGCTGTCGAGATTTTTGTTACACTAATGGATGTTATCCTTGTCATTATGGAAGGTAGTCTATGGTCGAGATTTTTGTTACTCCAATGGATGGTAGCCTTTTCGTTATGTAAGTTACTCTGTTGTCGAGATTTTTTTTACTCCAATGGATGGTAGCCTAGTGATTATTGAAGGTAGTCTATCATTGTGATTTCTGATACTCCAATGGATGGTAGCCTTGTCATTATGGATGATAGTATGTTATCGATATTTTTGTTACTCCAATGGATGATAACCTTGTCAATTTGGAAGGTAGTCTATTGTCGATATTTTTGTTACTCTAATGAATGGTAGCCTTGTCATTATGGAAGGTAGTCTGTTGTCGAGTTTTTTGTTACTACAATGGATGGTAGCCTTGTCATTGTGGAAGGTAGTCTGTTGTCGAGATTTTTGTTACTACAATGGATGGTAGCCTTGTCATTATGGAAGGTAGTCTGTTGTCGAGATTTTTGTTACTCTAATGGATGGTTTCTTTGTCATTATGGAAGGTAGTCTGTTGTCAAGAATTTTATTACTCCAATGGATGGTAGCCATGTTATTATTGAAGGTAGTCTGTCATTGTGGTTTCTGTTACTCAAATTAACGATAGCCTTGTCATTATGGAAGGAAATCTGTTGTCCAGATTTTTGTTACTCCAATGGATTGTAGACTTGTCATTATGGAAGGTAGTCTGTTGTCGAGATTTTTGTTACTACAATGGATGGTATCCTTGTCATTATGGAAGGTAGTCTCTTATTGATATTTTTGTTACTCCAATGGATGGTAGCCTTGTCATTATGGAAGGTAGTCTGTTGTTGTGATTTCTGATACTCCAATGGATGGTAGCCTTGTCATTATGGAAGATAGTATGTTGTCGATATTTTTGTTACTCCAATGGATTGTAGCCTTGTCATTATGGAAGGTAGCCTCTTGTCGATATCTTTGTTACTCGAATGGAGGGTAGCCTTGTCATTACGGAAGGTAGCCTGTTGTCGAGATTTTTGTTACTCCAATGGATTGTAGCCTTGTCATTAATGAAGGTAATATGTCATCGAGATTTTTGTTACTACAATGGATGGTAGCCTTGTCATTATGGAAGGTAGTCTATTGTCGAGATTTTTGTTACTACAATGGATGGTAGCCTTGTCATTATGGGAGGTAGTCTGTTGTCGAGATTTTTGTTACTACAATGGATGGTAGCCTTGTCATTATGGAACATAATCTGCTGTCGAGATTTTTGTTACACTAATGGATGTTATCCTTGTCATTATGGAAGGTAGTCTATTATCGAGATTTTGTTACTCCAATGGATGGTAGCCTTTTCGTTATGTAAGGTAGTCTGTTGTCGAGAATTATTTTACTCCAATGGAGGGTAGCCTTGTCATTGTGGAAGGTAGTCTTTCGTTGTGATTTCTGATACTCCAATGGATGGTAGCCTTGTCATTATGGAAGATAGTATGTTGTCGATATTTTTGATAATCCAATGGATTGTAGCCTTGTCATTATGGAAGGTAGTCTCTTGTCGATATCTTTGTTACTCCAATGGAGGGTGGCCTTGTCATTACGGAAGGTAGCCTGTTGTCGAGATTTTTGTTATTCCAATGGATTGTAGCCTTGTCATTAATGAAGGTAATTTTTCATCGAGATTTTTGTTACTACAATGGATGGTAGCCTTGTTATTATGGAAGGTAGTCTGTTGTCAAGATTTTTGTTACTACAATGGATGGTAGCCTTGTCATTACGGAAGGTAGTCTGTTGTCGAGATTTTTGTTACTACAATGGATGGTAGCCTTGTCATTATGGAACTTAGTCTGCTTTCGAGATTTTTGTTACACTAATGGATGTTATCATTGTGATTATGGAAGGTAGTCTATTGTCGAGATTTTGTTACTCCAATGGATGGTAGCCATTTCGTTATGTAAGGTAGTCTGTTAGCGAGATTTTTTTTACTCCAATGGAGGATAGCCTTGTCATTGTGGAAGGTAGTGTGTCGTTGTGATTTCTGATACTCCAATGGATGGTAGCCTTGTCATTATGGAAGATATTATGTTATCGATATTTTTGTTACTCCAATGGATGATAACCTTGTCAATTTGGAAGGTAGTCTATTGTCGATATTTTTGTTACTCTAATGAATGGTAGCCTTGTCATTATGGAAGGTAGTTTGCTGTCGATATTAGTTTTACTTTAATGTATGGTAGCCTTGTCATTATGGAAGGTAGTCTGTTGTCGAGATTTTTGTTACTACAATGGATGGTAGCCTTGTCATTATGGAAGGTAGTCTGTTGTCGAGATTTTTGTTACTACAATGGATGGTAGCCTTGTCATTATGGAAGGTAGTCTGTTGTCGAGATTTTTGTTACTCTAATGGATGGTTTCTTTGTCATTATGGAAGGTAGTCTGTTGTCAAGAATTTTATTACTCCAATGGATGGTAGCCATGTTATTATTGAAGGTAGTCTGTCATTGTGGTTTCTGTTACTCAAATTAACGGTAGCCTTGTCATTATGGAAGGAAATCTGTTGTCCAGATTTTTGTTACTCCAATGGATTGTAGACTTGTCATTATGGAAGGTAGTCTGTTGTCGAGATTTTTGTTACTACAATGGATGGTATCCTTGTCATTATGGAAGGTAGTCTCTTATTGATATTTTTGTTACTCCAATGGATGGTAGCCTTGTCATTATGGAAGGTAGTCTGTTGTGATTTCTGATACTCCAATGGATGGTAGCCTTGTCATTATGGAAGATAGTATGTTGTCGATATTTTTGTTACTCCAATGGATTGTAGCCTTGTCATTATGGAAGGTAGCCTCTTGTCGATATCTTTGTTACTCGAATGGAGGGTAGCCTTGTCATTAAGGAAGGTAGCCTGTTGTCGAGATTTTTGTTACTCCAATGGATTATAGCCTTGTCATTAATGAAGGTAATATGTCATCGAGATTTTTGTTACTACAATGGATGGTAGCCTTGTCATTATGGAAGGTAGTCTATTGTCGAGATTTTTGTTACTACAATGGATGGTAGCCTTGTCATTATGGGAGGTAGTCTGTTGTCGAGATTTTTGTTACTACAATGGATGGTAGCCTTGTCATTATGGAACTTAATCTGCTGTCGAGATTTTTGTTACACTAATGGATGTTATCGTTGTCATTATGGAAGGTAGTCTATTATCGAGATTTTTTTACTCCAATGGATGGTAGCCTTTTCGTTATGTAAGGTAGTCTGTTTTCGAGAATTATTTTACTCCAATGGAGGGTAGCCTTGTCATTGTGGAAGGTAGTCTTTCGTTGTGATTTCTGATACTCCAATGGATGGTAGCCTTGTCATTATGGAAGATAGTATGTTGTCGATATTTTTGATAATCCAATGGATTGTAGCCTTGTCATTATGGAATGTAGTCTCTTGTCGATATCTTTGTTACTCCAATGAAGGGTAGCCTTGTCATTACGGAAGGTAGCCTGTTGTCTAGATTTTTGTTACTCCAATGGATTGTAGCTTTGTCATTAATGAAGGTAATCTGTCATCGAGATTTTTGGTACTACAATGGATGGTAGCCTTGTCATTATGGAAGGTAGTATGTTGTCGAGATTTTTGTTACTACAATGGATTGTAGCCTTGTCATTATGGAAGGTAGTCTGTTGTCGAGATTTTTGCTACTACAATGGATGGTAGCCTTGTCATTATGGAACTTAGTCTGCTGTCGAGATTTTTGTTACACTAATGGATGTTATCATTGTCATTATGGAAGGTAGTCTATTATCGACATTTTGTTACTCCAATGGATGGTAGCCTTTTCGTTATGTAAGGTAGTCTGTTGTCGAGATTTTTTTTACTCCAATGGAGGGTAGCCTTGTCATTGTGGAAGGTAGTCTGTCGTTGTGATTTCTGATACTCCAATGGATGGTAGCCTTGTCATTATGGAAGATAGTATGTTATCGATATTTTTGTTACTCCAATGGATGGTAACCTTGTCAATTTGGAAGGTAGTCTATTGTCGAGATTTTTGTTACTCTAATGAATGGTAGCCTTGTCATTATGGAAGGTAGTCTGCTGTCGATATTATTTTTACTTTAATGTATGGTAGCCTTGTCATTATGGAAGGTAGTCTGTTGTCGAGATTTTTGTTACTACAATGGATGGTAGCCTTGTCATTATGGAAGGTAGTCTGTTGTCGAGATTTTTGTTACTACAATTGATTATAGCCTTGTCATTATGGAACTTAGTCTGTTGTCGAGATTTTTGTTACACTAATGGATGTTATCGTTGTCATTATGGAAGCTAGTCTATTGTCGAGATTTTGTTACTCCAATGGATGGTAGCCTTTTCGTTATGTAAGGTAGTCTGTTGTCGAGATTTTTTTTACTCCAATGGATGGTAGCCTTGTGATTATGGAAGGTAGTCTGTCGTTGTGATTTCTGATACACCAATGGATAGTAGCCTTGTCATTATGGAAGATAGTATGTTGTCGATATTTTTGTTAATCCAATGGATTGTAGCCTTGTCATTATGGAAGGTAGTCTCTTGTCGATATCTTTGTTACTCCAATGGAGGGTAGCCTTGTCATTACGGAAGGTAGCCTATTGTCGAGATTTTTGTTACTCCAATGGATTGTAGCCTTGTCATTAATGAAGGTATTTTGTCATCGAGATTTTTGTTACTACAATGGATGGTCGCCTTGTCATTATGGAAGGTATTCTGTTGTCGAGATTTTTTTTACTACAATGGATGGTAGCCTTGTCATTATGGAAGGAAGTCTGTTGTCGAGATTTTTGCTGCTACAATGGATGGTAGCCTTGTCATTATGGAACTTAGTCTGCTGTCGAGATTTTTGTTACACTAATGGATGTTATCCTTGTCATTATGGAAGGTAGTCTATTGTGGAGATTTTGTTACTCCAATGGATGGTAGCCTTTTCGTTATGTAAGGAAGTCTGTTGTCGAGATTTTTTTTACTCCAATGGAGGGTAGCCTTGTCATTATGGAAGGTAGTCTGTCGTTGTGATTTCTTATACTCCAATGGATGGTAGCCTTGTCATTATGGAAGATAGTATGTTATCGATATTTTTGTTACTCCAATGGATGGTAACCTTGTCAATTTGGAAGGTAGTCTATTGTCGAGATTTTTGTTACTCTAATGAATGGTAGCCTTGTCATTATGGAAGGTAGTCTGCTGTCGATATTATTTTTACTTTAATGTATGGTAGCCTTGTCATTATGGAAGGTATTCTGTTGTCGAGATTTTTTTTACTACAATGGTTGGTAGCCTTGTCATTATGGAAGTTAGTCTGTTGTCGAGACTTTTTTACTACAATGGATGGTAGCCTGTGTCATTATGGAACTTAGTCTGCTGTCGAGATTTTTGTTACACTAATGGATGTTATCCTTGTCATTATGGAAGGTAGTCTATTGTCGAGATTTTGTTACTCCAATGGATGGTAGCCTTTTTGTTATGTAAGGAAGTCTGTTGTCGAGATTTATTTTACTCCAAAGGAGGGTAGCCTTGTCATTGTGGAAGGTAGTCTGTCGTTGTGATTTCTGATACTCCAATGGATGGTAGCCTTTTCATTATGGAAGATAGTATGTTATCGATATTTTTGTTACTCCAATGGATGGTAACCTTGTCAATTTGGAAGGTAGTCTATTGTCGAGATTTTTTTACTCTAATGAATGGTAGCCTTGTCATTATGGAAGATAGTCTGCTGTCGATATTATTTTTACTTTAATGTATGGTAGCCTTGTCATTATGGAAGGTAGTCTGTTGTCGAGATTTTTCTTACTACAATGGATGGTAGCCTTGTCATTATGGAAGGTAGTCTGTTGTCGAGATTTTTGTTACTACAATGGATGGTAGCCTTGTCATTATGGAAGGTAGTTTGTTGTCGAGATTTTTGTTACTACAATTGATGGTAGCCTTGTCATTATGGAAGGTAGTCTGTTGTCGAGATTTTTGTTACTCTAATGGATGGTAGCCATGTCATTATTGAAGGTAGTCTGTCATTGTGGTTTCTGTTACTCCAATTAACGATAGCCTTGTCATTATGGAAGGTAATGTATTGTCCAGATTTTTGTTACTCCAATGGATTGTAGACTTGTCATTATGGAAGGAAGTCTGTTGTCGAGATTTTTGTTACTACAATGGATGGTATACTTGTCATTATGGAAGGTAGTCTCTTATTGATGTTTTTTGTTACTCCATTGGATGGTAGCCTTGTCATTATGGAAGATAGTCTGCTGTCGAGATTATTGTTACTTTAATGTATGGTAGCCTTGTCATTATGGAAGGTAGTCTGTTGTTGAGATTTTTGTTACTCCAATGGATTGTAGCCTTGACATTATGGAAGGTAGTCTGTCGTCGATATTTTTGTTACTACAATGGATGGTAGCCTTGTCATTATGGAACTTAGTCTGCTGTCGATATTTTTGTTACACTAATGGATGTTATCCTTGTCATTATGGAAGGTAGTCTATTGTCAAGATTTTTGTTACTCCAATGGATGGTAGCCTTTTCGTTATGTAAGGTAGTCTGTTGTCGATGTTTTTTTACTCCAATGGATGGTAGCCTTGTCATTATGGAAGGTAGTCTGTCGTTGTGATTTCTATACTCCAATGGATGGTAGCCTTGTCATTATGGAAGATAGTATGTTGTAGATATTTTTGTTACTCCAATGGATTGTAGCCTTGTCATTCTGGAAGGTAGTCTCTTATCGATATCTTTGTTACTCCAATGCATGGTAGCCTTGTTATTACGGAAGGTAGTCTATTGTCGAGATTTTTTTTACTCCAATGGATGGTAGCCTTGTCATTATGGAAGGTAGTTTGTCGTTGTGATTTGTGATACTCCAATGGATGGTAGCCTTGTCATTATAGAAGATAGTATGTTGTCGATATTTTTGTTACTCCAATGGATTGTAGCCTTGTCATTATGGAAGGTAGTCTGTTGCCGATATCTTTGTTACTCCAATGGAGGGTAGCCTTGTCATTACGGAAGGTAGCCTGTTGTCGAGATTTTAGTTACTCCAATGGATTTTAGCCTTATCATTATGGAAGGTAGTCTGTCGTCGAGATTTTTGATACTACAATGGATGGTAGCCTTGTCATTATGGAAGGTAGTCTGTTGTCGAGATTTTTGTTACTACAATGGATGGTAGCCTTGTCATTATGGAAGGTAGTTTGTTATCGAGATTTTTGTTACTACAATTGATGGTAGCCTTGTCATTATGGAAGGTAGTCTGTTGTCGAGATTTTTGTTACTCTAATGGATGGTATCCTTGTCAATATGGAAGGTAGTCTGTTTTCAAGAATTTTATTACTCCAATGGATGGTAGCCATGTCATTATTGAAGGTAGTCTGTCATTATGGTTTCTGTTACTCTAATTAACGATAGCCTTGTCATTATGGAAGGTAATCTATTGTCCAGATTTTTGTTACTCCAATGGATTGTAGATTTGTCATTATGGAAGGTAGTCTGTTGTCGAGATTTTTGTTACTACAATAGATGGTATCCTTGTCATTATGGAAGGTAGTCTCTTATTGATATTTTTGTTACTCCAATGGATGGTAGCCTTGTCATTATGGAAGATAGTCTGTTGTCGAGATTATTGTTACTTTAATGTATGGTAGCCTTGTCATTATGGAAGGTAGTCTGTTGTTGAGATTTTTGTTACTCCAATGGATTGTAGCCTTGACATTATGGAAGGTAGTCTGTCGTCGATATTTTTGTTACTACAATGGATGGTAGCCTTGTCATTATGGAACTTAGTCTGCTGTCGAGATTTTTGTTACACTAATGGATGTTATCCTTGTCATTATGGAAGGTAGTCTATTGTCGAGATTTTTGTTACTCCAATGGATGGTAGCCTTTTCGTTATGTAAGGTAGTCTGTTGTCGAGGTTTTTTTACTCCAATGGATGGTAGCCTTGTCATTATGGAAGGTAGTCTGTCGTTGTGATTTCTATACTCCAATGGATGGTAGCCTTGTCATTATGGAAGATAGTATGTTGTAGATATTTTTGTTACTCCAATGGATTGTAGCCTTGTCATTCTGGAAGGTAGTCTCTTGTCGATATCTTTGTTACTCCAATGCATGGTAGCCTTGTTATTACAGAAGGTAGTCTATTGTCGAGATTTTTTTTACTCCAATGGATGGTAGCCTTGTCATTATGGAAGGTAGTTTGTCATTGTGATTTGTGATACTCCAATGGATGGTAGCCTTGTCATTATGGAAGATAGTATGTTGTCGATATTTTTGTTACTCCAATGGATTGTAGCCTTGTCATTATGGAAGGTAGTCTATTGTCGATATCTTTGTTACTCCAATGGAGGCTAGCCTTGTCATTACGGAAGGTAGCCTGTTGTCGAGATTTTTGTTACTCCAATGGATTTTAGTCTTATCATTATGGAAGTTAGTCTGTCGTCGAGATTTTTGATACTACAATGGATGGTAGCCTTGTCGTTATGGAAGGTAGTTTGTTGTCGAGATTTTTGTTACTACAATTGATGGTAGCCTTGTCATTATGGAAGGTAGTCTGTTGTCGAGATTTTTGTTACTCTAATGGATGGTAGCCATGTCATTATTGAAGGTAGTCTGTCATTGTGGTTTCTGTTACTCCAATTAACGATAGCCTTGTCATTATGGAAGGTAATCTATTGTCCAGATTTTTGTTACTCCAATGGATTGTAGACTTGTCATTATGGAAGGAAGTCTGTTGTCGAGATTTTTGTTACTACAATGGATGGTATACTTGTCATTATGGAAGGTAGTCTCTTATTGATATTTTTGTTACTCCATTGGATGGTAGCCTTGTCATTATGGAAGATAGTCTGCTGTCGAGATTATTGTTACTTTAATGTATGGTAGCCTTGTCATTATGGAAGGTAGTCTGTTGTTGAGATTTTTGTTACTCCAATGGATTGTAGCCTTGACATTATGGAAGGTAGTCTGTCGTCGATATTTTTGTTACTACAATGGATGGTAGCCTTGTCATTATGGAACTTAGTCTGCTGTTGATATTTTTGTTACACTAATTGATGTTATCCTTGTCATTATGGAAGGTAGTCTATTGTCAAGATTTTTGTTACTCCAATGGATGGTAGCCTTTTCGTTATGTAAGGTAGTCTGTTGTCGATGTTTTTTTACTCCAATGGATGGTAGCCTTGTCATTATGGAAGGTAGTCTGTCGTTGTGATTTCTATACTCCAATGGTTGGTAGCCTTGTCATTATGGAAGATAGTATGTTGTAGATATTTTTGTTACTCCAATGGATTGTAGCCTTGTCATTCTGGAAGGTAGTCTCTTGTCGATATCTTTGTTACTCCAATGCATGGTAGCCTTGTTATTACGGAAGGTAGTCTATTGTCGAGATTTTTTTTACTCTAATGGATGGTAGCCTTGTCATTATGGAAGGTAGTTTGTCGTTGTGATTTGTGATACTCCAATTGATGGTAGCCTTGTCATTATGGAAGATAGTATGTTGTCGATATTTTTGTTACTCCAATGGATTGTAACCTTGTCATTATGGAAGGTAGTCTGTTGCCGATATCTTTGTTACTCCAATGGAGGGTAGCCTTGTCATTACGGAAGGTAGCCTGTTGTCGAGATTTTAGTTACTCCAATGGATTTTAGCCTTATCATTATGGAAGGTAGTCTGTCGTCGAGATTTTTGATACTACAATGGATGGTAGCCTTGTCATTATGGAAGGTAGTCTGTTGTCGAGATTTTTGTTACTACAATGGATGGTAGCCTTGTCATTATGGAAGGTAGTTTGTTATCGAGATTTTTGTTACTACAATTGATGGTAGCCTTGTCATTATGGAAGGTAGTCTGTTGTCGAGATTTTTGTTACTCTAATGGATGGTATCCTTGTCATTATGGAAGGTAGTCTGTTTTCAAGAATTTTATTACTCCAATGGATGGTAGCCATGTCATTATTGAAGGTAGTCTGTCATTGTGGTTTCTGTTACTCCAATTAATGATAGCCTTGTCATTATGGAAGGTAATCTATTGTCCAGATTTTTGTTACTCCAATGGATTGTAGACTTGTCATAATGGAAGGTAGTCTGTTGTCGAGATTTTTGTTACTACAATGGATGGTATCCTTGTCATTATGGAAGGTAGTCTCTTATTAATATTTTTGTTAGTCCAATGGATGGTAGCCTTGTCATTATGGAAGATAGTTTGTTGTCGCGATTTTTGTTACTTTAATTTATGGTAGCCTTGTCATTATGGAAGGTAATCTGTTGTCGAGATTTTTGTTACTCCAATGGATTGTAGCCTTGTCATTATGGAAGGTAGTCTGTCGTCGAGATTTTTGTTACTACAATGGATGGTAGCCTTGTCATTATGGAACTTAGTCTGTTGTCGAGATTTTTGTTACACTAATGGATTTTATCCTTGTCATTATGGAAGGTAGTCTATTGTCGAGATTTTTCTTACTCCAATGGATGGTAGCCTTTTCGTTATGTAAGGTAGTCTGTTGTCGAGGTTTTTTTACTCCAATGGATGGTAGCCTTGTCATTATGGAAGGTAGTCTGTCATTGTGATTTCTATACTCCAATGGATGGTAGCCTTGTCATTATGGAAGATTGTATGTTGTAGATATTTTTGTTACTCCAATGGATTGTAGCCTTATCATTCTGGAAGGTAGTCTCTTGTCGATATCTTTGTTACTCCAATGGATGGTAGCCTTGTCATTACGGAAGGTAGTCTATTGTCGAGATTTTTTTTACTCCAATGGATGGTAGCCTTGTCATTATGGAAGGTAGTCTGTCGTTGTGATTTCTGATACTCCAATGGATGGTAGCCTTGTCATTATGGAAGATAGTATGTTGTCGAGATTTTTGTTACTCCAATGGATTGTAGCCTTGTCATTACAGAAGGTAGTCTACTGTCGAGATTTTTTTTACACTAATGGATGTTATCCTTGTCATTATGGAAGGTAGTCTATTGTCGAGATTTTTGTTACTCCAATGGATGTTAGCCTTTTCGTTACGTAACGTAGTCTGTTGTTGAGGTTTTTTTTACTCCAATGCATGGTAGCCTTGTCATTATGGAAGGTAGTCTGACGTTGTGATTTCTGATACTGCAATGGATGGTAGCCTTGTCATTATGGAAGATAGTATGTTGTAGAAATTTTTGTTACTCCAATGGATTGTAGCATTGTCATTATGGAAGGTAGTCTCTTCTCGATATCTTTGTTACTCCAATGGATGGTAGCCTTGTCATTACAGAAGGTAGTCTATTGTCGAGATTTTTTTTACTCCAATGGATGGTAGCCTTGTCATTATGGAAGGTAGTCTGTCGTTGTGATTTCTGATACTCCAATGGATGGTAGCCATGTCATTATAGAAGATAGTATGTTGTCGATATTTTTTTTACTCCAATGGATTGTAGCCATGTCATTATGGAAGGTAGTCTCTTGTCGATATCTTTATTACTCCAATGGAGGGTAGCCTTGTCATTACGGAAGGTAGCCTGTTGTCGAGATTTTTGTTACTCCAATGGATTGTAGCCTTGTCATTAAGGAAGGTAGTCTGTTGTCTAGATTTTTGTTACTACAATGGATGGTAGCCTTGTCATTATGGAAGATAGTATGTTATCGATATTTTTGTTACTCCAATGGATGGTAACCTTGTCATTTTGGAAGGTAGTCCGTTGTCGAGATTTTTTTTACTCTAATGGATGGTAGCCTTGTCATTATGGAAGGTAGTCTACTGTCGATTTTATTGTTACTTTAATGTATGGTAGCCTTGTCATTATGGAAGGTAGTCTGTTGTCGAGATTTTTGTTACTACAATGGATGGTAGCCTTGTCATTATGGAAGGTAGTCTGTTGTCGAGATTTTTGTTACTACAATGGATGGTAGCCTTGTCATAATGTAACTTAGTCTACTGTTGAGATTTCTGTTACACTAATGGATGTTATCTTTGTCAATATGGAAGGTAGTCAATTGTCGAGATTTAGTTACTCCAATGGATGGTAGCCTTTTCGTTATGTAAGGTAGTCTTTTGTCGGGATTATTTTTACTCCAATGGAGGGTAGCCTTTTCATTATGGAAGGTAGTCTGTCGTTGTGATTTCTAATACTCCAATGGATGGTAGCCTTGTCATTATGGAAGTTAGTATGTTATTGATATTTTTGTTACTCCAATGGATGGTAACCTTGTCATTTTGGAAGGTAGTTTGTTGTCGAGATTTTTGTTACTTTAATGGATGGTAGCCTTGTCATTATGGAAGGTAGTCTGTTGTCGAGATTTTTTTTACTACAATGGATGGTAGCCTTGTCATTATGGAAGGTAGTCTGCTGTCGAGATTTTTGTTACACTAATGGATGGTATCCTTGTCATTATGTAAGGTTGTCTATTTTCGAGATTTTTGTTACTCCAATGGATGGTAGCCTTTTCGTTATGTAAGGTAGTCTGTTGTCGAGGCTTTTTTTACTCCAATGGATGGTAGCCTTGTCACTATGTAACTTAGTCTACTGTCGATATTTTTGTTACACTAATGGATGTTATCTTTGTCATTATGGAAGGTAGTCTATTGTCGAGATTTTGTTACTCCAATGGATGGTAGCCTTTTCATTATGTAAGGTAGTATGTTATCGATATTTTTGTTACTCCAATGGATGGTAACCTTGTCATTTTGGAAGGTAGTTTGTTGTCGATATTTTTGTTACTCTAATGGATGGTAGCCATGTCATTATGGAAGATAGTCTATTGTCGATATTATTGTTACATTAATGTATGGTAGCTTTGTCATTATGGAAGGTAGTCTGTTGTCGAGATTTTTGTTACTACAATGGATGGTAGCATTGTCATTATGGAAGGTAGTCTCTTGTCGAGATTTTTGTTACTACAATGGATGGTAGCCTTGTCATTATGGAAGGTAGTCTGTTGTCGAGATTTTTGTTACTCTAATGGATGGTATCCTTTTCATTATGGAAGGTAATCTATTGTCAAGAATTTTATTACTCCAATGGATGGTAGCCATGTCATTATTGAAGGTAGTATGTCATTGTGATTTCTGTTACTCCAATTAACTGTAGCCTTATCATTATGGAAGGTAATCTGTTGTCGAGGTTTTTGTTACTCCAATGGATTATAGCCTTGTCATTATGGAAGGTAGTCTCTTAATGATATTTTTGTTACTACAATGGATGGTAGACTTGTCATTTTGGAAGGTAGTCTATTGTCGAGGTTTTTGTTACTCTAATGGATGGTAGCCTTGTCATTATGGAAGGTAGTCTACTATCGAGATTTTTGTTACTCCAATGGATGGTAGCCTTATCATTATGGAAGGTAGTCTGTTGTCGAGATTTTTGTTACTCCAATGGATTGTAGCCTTGTCATTATGGAAGGTAGTATGTTTTCGAGATTTTTGTTACTCCAATGGATTGTAGCCTTGTCATTATGGAAGGTAGTATGTTTTCGAGATTTTTGTTACTCCAATGGATGGTAGCCTTTTCTTTAAGTAAGGTATTTTGTTGTCAAGATTTTTGTTACTGCAATGGATGGTAGACTTGTCATTATGGAAGTTGTCTATCATTGTGATTTCCGGTACTACAATGGATGGTAGCCTTGTCATTATGGAAGGTAGTGTGCTGTCGAGATTTTTGTTACTCCAATGGATGGTAGCCTTGTCATTATGGAAGGTAGTATTTTGTCGAGATTTTTTTTACTACAATGGATGGTAGCCTTCTCATGATGGAAGGGAGTCTGATGTCGAGATTTTTGTTACTCCAATGGATTGTAGCCGTGTCATTATGGAAGGTAGACTGTTTTCGAGAATTTTGTTACTCCAATGGATGGTAGCCTTTTCTTTATGTAAGGTATTTTGTTGTCGTGATTTTTGTTACTGCAATGGACGGTAGCCTTGTCATTATGGAAGGTAGTTTGTTGTCGAGATTTTTGTTACTACAATGGATGGTAGCCTTGTCATTATGGAAGGTAGTCTGTTGTCGTGATTTTTGTTACACTAATGGATGTTATCCTTGTCATTACGGAAGGTAGTCTATTGTCGAGATTTTTGTTACTCCAATGGATGGTAGCCTTTTCGTTATGTAAGGTAGTCTGTTGTCGATATTTTTTATACTCCAATGGATGGTAGCCTTGTCATTATGGAAGGTAGTCTGTCGTTGTGATTTCTGATACTCTAATGGATGGTAGCCTTGTCATTATGGAAGATAGTATGTTGTCGATATTTTTGTTACTCCAATGGATTGTAGCCTTGTCATTATGGAAGGTAGTTTGTTGTTGAGAATTTTTTTACTCCAATGGATTGTAGCCTTGTCATTATGGAAGGTAGTCTCTTCATGATATTTTCGTTACTACAATGTATGGTAGCCTTGTCACTTTGGAAGGTAGTCTGTTGTCGAGGTTTTTGTTACTCTAATGGATGGTAGCCTTGTCATTATGGAAGGTAGTCTGCTGTCGAGATTTTTGTTACTCCAATGGATGGTAGCCTTGTCATTATGGAAGGTAGTCTGTTGTCGAGATTTTTGTTACTCCAATGGATGGTAGCCTTTTCTTTATGTAAGGTATTTTGTTGTCAAGATTTTTGTTACTGCAATGGATGGTAGCCTTGTCATTAATGAAGGTAATTTGTCATTGTGATTTATGTTACTCCAATGGATGGTAGCCTTGTCATTATGGAAGATAGTATGTTGTCGATATCATTGTTACTCCAATGGATGGTAGCCTTGTCATTATGGAACTTAGTTTATTGTCGAGATTTTTGTTACTCCAATGGATTGTAGCCTTGTCATTATGGAAGGTAGTATGTTGTCGAGATTTTTGTTACTCCAATGGATGGTACCCTTTTCATTATGTAAGGTAGTTTGTTGTCGAGATTTTTGTTACTCCAATGGATTGTAGCCTTGTCATTATGGAAGGTAGTCTCTTGTCGAGAATTTTGTTACTCCAATGGATTGTAGCCTTGTCATTATGGAAGGTAGTCTCTTTATGATATTTTTGTTACTACAATGGATGGTAGCCTTGTCATTATGGAAGGGAGTCTGCTGTCGAGATTTTTGTTACTCCAATGGATTGTAGCCGTGTCATTATGGAAGGTAGACTGTTTTCGAGATTTTTGTTACTCCAATGGATGGTAGCCTTTTCTTTATGTAAGGTATTTTGTTGTCGAGATTTTTGTTACTGCAATGGACGGTAGCCTTGTCATTATGGAAGGTAGTCTATTGTCGAGATTTTTGTTACTACAATGGATGGTAGCCTTGTCATTATGGAAGGTAGTATGTTGTCGAGATTTTTGTTACACTAATGGATGTTATGCTTGTCATTATGGAAAGTAGTCTATTGTCGAGATTTTTGTTACTCCAATGGATGGTAGCCTTTTCGTTATGTAAGGTAGTCTGTTGTCGAGATTTTTTATACTCCAATGGATGGTAGCCTTGTCATTATGGAAGGTAGTCTGTCGTTGTGATTTCTTATACTCCAAAGGATGGTAGCCTTGTCATTATGGAAGATAGTATGTTGTAGATATTTTTGTTACTCCAATGGATTGTAGCCTTGTCATTATGGAAGGTAGACTGTTTTCGAGATTTTTGTTACTCCAATGAATGGTAGCCTTGTCATTATGGAAGGTAGTCTATTGTCGAGATTTTTTTACACTAATGGATGTTATCCTTGTCATTATGGAAGGTAGTTTGTTGTCGGGATTTTTGTTACTCCAATGGATGGTAGCCTTTTCGTTATGTAAGGTAGTCTGTTGTCGAGATTTTTTATACTCCAATTGATGGTAGTCTTGTCATTATGGAAGGTAGTCTGTCGTTGTGATTTCTTATACTCCAATGGATGGTAGCCTTGTCATTATGGAAGATAGTATGTTGGTTGTCGAGATTATTGTTACTTTAATGTATGGTAGCCTTGTCATTATGGAAGGTAGTCTCTTCAACATATTTTTGTTACTACAATGGATGGTAGCCTTGTCATTTTGGATGGTAGTCTGTTGTCGAGGTTTTTGTTATTCTAATGGTAGGTAGCCTTGTCATTATGGAAGGTAGTCTGTTTTCGAGATTTTTGTTACTCCAATGGATGGTATCCTTGTCATTATGGAAGGTAGTCTGTTGTCGAGATTTTTGTTACTCCAATGGATTGTAGCCTTGTCATTATGGAAGGTAGTATGTTTTCGAGATTTTTGTTACTCCAATGGATGGTAGCCTTTTCTGTATGTAAGGTATTTTGTTGTCAAGATTTTTGTTACTGCAATGGATGGTAGACTTGTCATTATGGAAGGTTGTTTGTCGTTGTGATTTCTGGTACTACAATGGATGGTAGCCTTGTCATTTTAGAAGGTAGTCTGTTATCGAGGTTTTTGTTACTCTAATGGATGGTAGCCTTGTCATTATGGAAGGTAGTGTGTTGTCGAGATTTTTGTTACTCCAATGGATGGTAGCCTTGTCATTATGGAAGGTAGTCTTTTGTCGAGATTTTTGTTACTACAATGAATGGTAGCCTTGTCATTATGGAAGGGAGTCTGCTGTCAAGATTTTTGTTACTCCAATGGTTTGTAGCCGTGTCATTATGGAAGGTAGACTGTTTTCGAGATTTTTGTTACTCCAATGGATGGTAGCCTTTTCTTTATGTAAGGTATTTTGTTGTCAAGATTTTTTTTACTGCAATGGACGGTAGCCTTGTCATTATGGAAGGTAGTCTATTGTAAAGATTTTTGTTACTACAATGGATGGTAGCCTTGTCATTATGGAAGGTAGTCTGTTGTCGAGATTTTTGTTACACTAATGGATGTTATCCTTGTCATTATGGAAGGTAGTCTATTGTCGAGATTTTTGTTACTCCAATGGATGGTAGCCTTTTCGTTATGTAAGGTAGTCTGTCGTCGAGATTTTTTATACTCCAATGGATGGTAGCCTTGTCATTATGGAAGGTAGTCTGTCGTTGTGATTTCTTATACTCCAAAGGATGGTAGCCTTGTCATTATGGAAGATAGTATGTTGTAGATATTTTTGTTACTCCAATGGATTGTAGCCTTGTCATTATGGAAGGTAGTCTGTTGTCGAGAATTTTGTTACTCCAATGGATTATAGCCTTGTCATTATGGAAGGTAGTCTCTTCATGATATTTTTGTTACTACAATGGATGGTAGCCTTGTCATTTTGCAAGGTAGTTTGTTGTCGAAGTTTTTGTTACTCTAATCGATGGTAGCCTTATCATTATGGAAGGTAGTCTGCTGTCGAGATTTTTGTTACTCCAATGGATGGTAGCCTTGTCATTATGGAAGGTAGTC
The DNA here is from genome assembly GCA_948472305.1 of Vicia faba. NCBI lineage: Eukaryota > Viridiplantae > Streptophyta > Magnoliopsida > Fabales > Fabaceae > Vicia > Vicia faba. The sequence goes on from OX451741.1 coordinate 536,250,229, forward strand.
TGTTGTCGAAATTTTTGTTACTCCAATGGATGGTAGCCTTGTCATTATGGAACTTAGTCTGTTGTCGAGATTTTTGTTACTCCAATTGATTGTAGCCTTGTCATTATGGAAGGTAGTATGTTTTCGAGATTTTTGTTACTCCAATGGATGGTATCCTTTTCTTTATGTAAGGTATTTTGTTGTCAAGATTTTTGTTACTGCAATGGATGGTGGACTTGTCATTATGGAAGGTTGTCTGTCGTTGTGATTTTTGGTACTACAATGGATGGTAGCCTTGTCATTTTAGAAGGTAGTCTGTTATCGAGGTTTTTGTTACTCTAATGGATGGTAGCCTTGTCATTATGGAAGGTAGTCTGCTGTCGAGATTTTTGTTACTCCAATGGATGGTAGCCTTGTCATTATGGAAGGTAGTCTTTTGTCGAGATTTTTGTTACTACAATGGATGGTAGCCTTGTCATTATGGAAGGGAGTCTGCTGTCGAGATTTTTGTTACTCCAATGGTTTGTAGCCGTGTCATTATGGAAGGTAGACTGTTTTCAAGATTTTTGTTACTCCAATGGATGGTACCCTTTTCTTTATGTAAGGTATTTTCTTGTCGAGATTTTTGTTACTGCAATGGACGGTAGCCTTGTCATTATGGAAGGTAGTCTGTTGTAAAGATTTTTGTTACTACAATTGATGGTAGCCTTGTCATTATGGAAGGTAGTCTGTTGTCGAGATTTTTGTTACACTAATGGATGTTATCCTTGTCATTATGGAAGGTAGTCTATTGTCGAGATTTTTGTTACTCCAATGGATGGTAGCCTTTTCGTTATGTAAGGTAGTCTGTCGTCGAGATGTTTTATACTCCAATGGATGGTAGCCTTGTCATTATGGAAGGTAGTCTGTCGTTGTGATTTCTTATACTCCAAAGGATGGTAGCCTTGTCATTATGGAAGATAGTATGTTGTAGATATTTTTGTTACTCCAATGGATTGTAGCCTTGTCATTATGGAAGGTAGTCTGTTGTCGAGAATTTTGTTACTCCAATGGATTATAGCCTTGTCATTATGGAAGGTAGTCTCTTCATGATATTTTTGTTACTACAATGGATGGTAGCCTTGTCATTTTGCAAGGTAGTTTGTTGTCGAAGTTTTTGTTACTCTAATAGATGGTAGCCTTATCATTATGGAAGGTAGTCTGCTGTCGAGATTTTTGTTACTCCAATAGATGGTAGCCTTGTCATTATGGAAGGTAGTCTGTTGTCGAAATTTTTGTTACTCCAATGGATGGTAGCCTTGTCATTATGGAACTTAGTCTGTTGTCGAGATTTTTGTTACTCCAATGGATGGTAGCCTTGTCATTATGGAAGGTAGTCTGTTGTCGAGATTTTTGTTACTCCAATGGATGGTAGCCTTTTCTTTATGTAAGGTATTTTGTTGTCAAGATTTTTGTTACTGCAATGGATGGTAGCCTTGTCATTAATGAAGGTAATTTGTCATTGTGATTTATGTTACTCCAATGGATGGTAGCCTTGTCATTATGGAAGATAGTATGTTGTCGATATCATTGTTACTCCAATGGATGGTAGCCTTGTCATTACAGAACTTAGTTTATTGTCGAGATTTTTGTTACTCCAATGGATTGTAGCCTTGTCATTATGGAAGGTAGTATGTTGTCGAGATTTTTGTTACTCCAATGGATGGTACCCTTTTCATTATGTAAGGTAGTTTGTTGTCGAGATTTTTGTTACTCCAATGGATTGTAGCCTTGTCATTATGGAAGGTAGTCTCTTGTCGAGAATTTTGTTACTCCAATGGATTGTAGCCTTGTCATTATGGAAGGTAGTCTCTTTATGATATTTTTGTTACTACAATGGATGGTAGCCTTGTCATTATGGAAGGGAGTCTGCTGTCGAGATTTTTGTTACTCCAATGGATTGTAGCCGTGTCATTATGGAAGGTAGACTGTTTTCGAGATTTTTGTTACTCCAATGGATGGTAGCCTTTTCTTTATGTAAGGTATTTTGTTGTCGAGATTTTTGTTACTGCAATGGACGGTAGCCTTGTCATTATGGAAGGTAGTCTATTGTCGAGATTTTTGTTACTACAATGGATGGTAGCCTTGTCATTATGGAAGGTAGTATGTTGTCGAGATTTTTGTTACACTAATGGATGTTATGCTTGTCATTATGGAAAGTAGTCTATTGTCGAGATTTTTGTTACTCCAATGGATGGTAGCCTTTTCGTTATGTAAGGTAGTCTGTTGTCGAGATTTTTTATACTCCAATGGATGGTAGCCTTGTCATTATGGAAGGTAGTCTGTCGTTGTGATTTCTTATACTCCAAAGGATGGTAGCCTTGTCATTATGGAAGATAGTATGTTGTAGATATTTTTGTTACTCCAATGGATTGTAGCCTTGTCATTATCGAAGGTAGACTGTTTTCGAGATTTTTGTTACTCCAATGAATGGTAGCCTTGTCATTATGGAAGGTAGTCTGTTGTCGAGATATTTTTTACACTAATGGATGTTATCCTTGTCATTATGGTAGGTAGTTTGTTGTCGGGATTTTTGTTACTCCAATGGATGGTAGCCTTTTCGTTATGTAAGGTAGTCTGTTGTCGAGATTTTTTATACTCCAATTGATGGTAGTCTTGTCATTATTGAAGGTAGTCTGTCGTTGTGATTTCTTATACTCCAATGGATGGTAGCCTTGTCATTATGGAAGATAGTATGTTGGCTGTCGAGATTATTGTTACTTTAATGTATGGTAGCCTTGTCATTATGGAAGGTAGTCTCTTCAACATATTTTTGTTACTACAATGGATGGTAGCCTTGTCATTTTGGATGGTAGTCTGTTGTCGAGGTTTTTGTTATTCTAATGGATGGTAGCCTTGTCATTATGGAAGGTAGTCTGTTTTCGAGATTTTTGTTACTCCAATGGATGGTATCCTTGTCATTATGGAAGGTAGTCTGTTGTCGAGATTTTTGTTACTCCAATGGATTGTAGCCTTGTCATTATGGAAGGTAGTATGTTTTCGGGATTTTTGTTACTCCAATGGATGGTAGCCTTTTCTGTATGTAAGGTATTTTGTTGTCAAGATTTTTGTTACTGCAATGGATGGTAGACTTGTCATTATGGAAGGTTGTCTGTCATTGTAATTTCTGGTACTACAATGGATGGTAGCCTTGTCATTTTAGAAGGTAGTCTGTTATCGAGGTTTTTGTTACTCTAATGGATGGTAGCCTTGTCATTATGGAAGGTAGTGTGTTGTCGAGATTTTTGTTACTCCAATGGATGGTAGCCTTGTCATTATGGAAGGTAGTCTTTTGTCGAGATTTTTGTTACTACAATGAATGGTAGCCTTGTCATTATGGAAGGGAGTCTGCTGTCGAGATTTTTGTTACTCCAATGGTTTGTAGCCATGTCATTATGGAAGGTAGACTGTTTTCGAGATTTTTGTTACTCCAATGGATGGTAGCCTTTTCTTTATGTAAGGTATTTTGTTGTCGAGATTTTTTTTACTGCAATGGACGGTAGCCTTGTCATTATGGAAGGTAGTCTATTGTAAAGATTTTTGTTACTACAATGGATGGTAGCCTTGTCATTATGGAAGGTAGTCTGTTGTCGAGATTTTTGTTACACTAATGGATGTTATCCTTGTCATTATGGAAGGTAGTCTATTGTCGAGATTTTTGTTACTCCAATGGATGGTAGCCTTTTCGTTATGTAAGGTAGTCTGTCGTCGAGATTTTTTATACTCCAATGGATGGTAGCCTTGTCATTATGGAAGGTAGTCTGTCATTGTGATTTCTTATACTCCAAAGGATGGTAGCCTTGTCATTATGGAAGATAGTATGTTGTAGATATTTTTGTTACTCCAATGGATTGTAGCCTTGTCATTATGGAAGGTAGTCTGTTGTCGAGAATTTTGTTACTCCAATGGATTATAGCCTTGTCATTATGGAAGGTAGTCTCTTCATGATATTTTTGTTACTACAATGGATGGTAGCCTTGTCATTTTGCAAGGTAGTTTGTTGTCGAAGTTTTTGTTACTCTAATCGATGGTAGCCTTATCATTATGGAAGGTAGTCTGCTGTCGAGATTTTTGTTACTCCAATGGATGGTAGCCTTGTCATTATGGAAGGTAGTCTGTTGTCGAAATTTTTGTTACTCCAATGGATGGTAGCCTTGTCAATATGGAACTTAGTCTGTTGTCGAGATTTTTGTTACTCCAATTGATTGTAGCCTTGTCATTATGGAAGGTAGTATGTTTTCGAGATTTTTGTTACTCCAATGGATGGTATCCTTTTCTTTATGTAAGGTATTTTGTTGTCAAGATTTTTGTTACTGCAATGGATGGTGGACTTGTCATTATGGAAGGTTGTCTGTCGTTGTGATTTTTGGTACTACAATGGATGGTAGCCTTGTCATTTTAGAAGGTAGTCTGTTATCGAGGTTTTTGTTACTCTAATGGATGGTAGCCTTGTCATTATGGAAGGTAGTCTGCTGTCGAGATTTTTGTTACTCCAATGGATGGTAGCCTTGTCATTATGGAAGGTAGTCTTTTGTCGAGATTTTTGTTACTACAATGGATGGTAGCCTTGTCATTATGGAAAGGAGTCTGTTGTCGAGATTTTTGTTACTCCAATGGATTGTAGCCGTGTCATTATGGAAGGTAGATTGTTTTCGAGATTTTTGTTACTCCAATGGATGGTAGCCTTTTTTTTATGTAAGGTATTTTCTTGTCGAGATTTTTGTTACTGCAATGGACGGTAGCCTTGTCATTATGGAAGGTAGTCTATTGTAAAGATTTTTGTTACTACAATGGATGGTAGCCTTGTCATTATGGAAGGTAGTCTGTTGTCGAGATTTTTGTTACACTAATGGATGTTATCCTTGTCATTATGGAAGGTAGTCTATTGTCGAGATTTTTGTTACTCCAATGGATGGTAGCCTTTTCGTTATGTAAGCTAGTCTGTAATCGAGATGTTTTATACTCCAATGGATGGTAGCCTTGTCATTATGGAAGGTAGTCTGTCGTTGTGATTTCTTATACTCCAAAGGATGGTAGCCTTGTCATTATGGAAGATAGTATGTTGTAGATATTTTTGTTACTCCAATGGATTGTAGCCTTGTCATTATGGAAGGTAGTCTGTTGTCGAGAATTTTGTTACTCCAATGGATTATAGCCTTGTCTTTATGGAAGGTAGTCTCTTCATGATATTTTTGTTACTACAATGGATGGTAGCCTTGTCATTTTGCAAGGTAGTTTGTTGTCGAAATTTTTTTTACTCTAATCGATGGTAGCCTTATCATTATGGAAGGTAGTCTGCTGTCGAGATTTTTGTTACTCCAATGGATGGTAGCCTTATCATTATGGAAGGTAGTCTGTTGTCGAAATTTTTGTTACTCCAATGGATGGTAGCCTTGTCATTATGGAACTTAGTCTGTTGTCGAGATTTTTGTTACTCCAATTGATTGTAGCCTTGTCATTATGGAAGGTAGTATGTTTTCGAGATTTTTGTTACTCCAATGGATGGTATCCTTTTCTTTATGTAAGGTATTTTGTTGTCAAGATTTTTGTTACTGCAATGGATGGTGGACTTGTCATTATGGAAGGTTGTCTGTCGTTGTGATTTTTGGTACTACAATGGATGGTAGCCTTGTCATTTTAGAAGGTAGTCTGTTATCGAGGTTTTTGTTACTCTAATGGATGGTAGCCTTGTCATTATGGAAGGTAGTCTGCTGTCGAGATTTTTGTTACTCCAATGGATGGTAGCCTTGTCATTATGGAAGGTAGTCTTTTGTCGAGATTTTTGTTACTACAATGGATGGTAGCCTTGTCATTATGGAAGGGAGTCTGCTGTCGAGATTTTTGTTACTCCAATGGATTGTAGCCGTGTCATTATGGAAGGTAGACTGTTTTCGAGATTTTTGTTACTCCAATGGATGGTAGCCTTTTCTTTATGTAAGGTATTTTCTTGTCGAGATTTTTGTTACTGCAATGGACGGTAGCCTTGTCATTATGGAAGGTAGTCTATTGTAAAGATTTTTGTTACTACAATGGATGGTAGCCTTGTCATTATGGAAGGTAGTCTGTTGTCGAGATTTTTGTTACACTAATGGATGTTATCCTTGTCATTATGGAAGGTAGTCTATTGTCGAGATTTTTGTTACTCCAATGGATGGTAGCCTTTTCGTTATGTAAGGTAGTCTGTCGTCGAGATGTTTTATACTCCAATGGATGGTAGCCTTGTCATTATGGAAGGTAGTCTGTCGTTGTGATTTCTTATACTCCAAAGGATGGTAGCCTTGTCATTATGGAAGATAGTATGTTGTAGATATTTTTGTTACTCCAATGGATTGTAGCCTTGTCATTATGGAAGGTAGTCTGTTGTCGAGAATTTTGTTACTCCAATGGATTATAGCCTTGTCATTATGGAAGGTAGTCTCTTCATGATATTTTTGTTACTACAATGGATGGTAGCCTTGTCATTTTGCAAGGTAGTTTGTTGTCGAAGTTTTTGTTACTCTAATCGATGGTAGCCTTATCATTATGGAAGGTAGTCTGCTGTCGAGATTTTTGTTACTCCAATGGATGGTAGCCTTGTCATTATGGAAGGTAGTCTGTTGTCGAAATTTTTGTTACTCCAATGGATGGTAGCCTTGTCATTATGGAACTTAGTCTGTTGTCGAGATTTTTGTTACTCCAATTGAATGTAGCCTTGTCATTATGGAAGGTAGTATGTTTTCGAGATTTTTGTTACTCCAATGGATGGTATCCTTTTCTTTATGTAAGGTATTTTGTTGTCAAGATTTTTGTTACTGCAATGGATGGTGGACTTGTCATTATGGAAGGTTGTCTGTCGTTGTGATTTTTGGTACTACAATGGATGGTAGCCTTGTCATTTTAGAAGGTAGTCTGTTATCGAGGTTTTTGTTACTCTAATGGATGGTAGCCTTGTCATTATGGAAGGTAGTCTGCTGTCGAGATTTTTGTTACTCCAATGGATGGTAGCCTTGTCATTATGGAAGGTAGTCTTTTGTCGAGATTTTTGTTACTACAATGGATGGTAGCCTTGTCATTATGGAAGGGAGTCTGCTGTCGAGATTTTTGTTACTCCAATGGATTGTAGCCGTGTCATTATGGAAGGTAGACTGTTTTCGAGATTTTTGTTACTCCAATGGATGGTAGCCTTTTCTTTATGTAAGGTATTTTGTTGTCGAGATTTTTGTTACTGCAATGGACGGTAGCCTTGTCATTATGGAAGGTAGTCTATTGTCGAGGTTTTTGTTACTACAATGGATGGTAGCCTTGTCATTATGGAAGGTAGTCTGTTGTCGAGATTTTTGTTACACTAATGGATGTTATCCTTGTCATTATGGAAGGTAGTCTATTGTCGAGATTTTTGTTACTCCAATGGATGATAGCCTTTTCGTTATGTAAGGTAGTCTGTTGTCGAGATTTTTTATACTCCAATGGATGGTAGCCTTGTCATTATGGAAGGTAGTCTATCGTTGTGATTTCTGTTACTACAATGGATGGTAGCCTTGTCATTTTGGAAGGTAGTTTGTTGTCGAGGTTTTTGTTACTCTAATCGATGGTAGCCTTATCATTATGGAAGGTAGTCTGCTGTCGAGATTTTTGTTACTCCAATGGATGGTAGCCTTGTCATTATGGAAGGTAGTCTGTTGTCGAAAGTTTTGTTACTCCAATGGATGGTAGCCTTGTCATTATGGAACTTAGTCTGTTGTCGAGATTTTTGTTACTCCAATGGATTGTAGCCTTGTCATTATGGAAGGTAGTATCTTTTCGAGATTTTTGTTACTCCAATGGATGGTGTCCTTTTCTTTATGTAAGGTATTTTGTTGTCAATATTTTTGTTACTCCAATGGATAGTAGCCTTGTCATTATGGAAGGTAGTCTTTTGTCGAGATTTTTGTTACTACAATGGATGGTAGCCTTGTCATTATGGAAGGGAGTCTGCTGTCGAGATTTTTGTTACTCCAATGGATTGTAGCCGTGTCATTATGGAAGGTAGACTGTTTTCGAGATTTTTGTTACTCCAATGGATGGTAGCCTTTTCTTTATGTAAGGTATTTTGTTGTCGAGATTTTTGTTACTGCAATGGACGGTAGCCTTGTCATTATGGAAGGTAGTCTATTGTCGAGGTTTTTGTTACTACAATGGATGGTAGCCTTGTCATTATGGAAGGTAGTCTGTTGTCGAGATTTTTGTTACACTAATGGATGTTATCCTTGTCATTATGGAAGGTAGTCTATTGTTGAGATTTTTGTTACTCCAATGGATGATAGCCTTTTTGTTATGTAAGGTAGTCTGTTGTCGAGATTTTTTATACTCCAATGGATGGTAGCCTTGTCATTATGGAAGGTAGTTTATCGTTGTGATTTCTGTTACTACAATGGATGGTAGCCTTGTCATTTTGGAAGGTAGTTTGTTGTCGAGGTTTTTGTTACTCTAATCGATGGTAGCCTTATCATTATGGAAGGTAGTCTGCTGTCGAGATTTTTGTTACTCCAATGGATGGTAGCCTTGTCATTATGGAAGGTAGTCTGTTGTCGAAAGTTTTGTTACTCCAATGGATGGTAGCCTTGTCATTATGGAACTTAGTCTGTTGTCGAGATTTTTGTTACTCCAATGGATTGTAGCCTTGTCATTATGGAAGGTAGTATCTTTTCGAGATTTTTGTTACTCCAATGGATGGTGTCCTTTTCTTTATGTAAGGTATTTTGTTGTCAATATTTTTGTTACGGCAATGGATGGTAGACTTGTCATTATGGAAGGTTGTCTGTCGTTGTGATTTCTGGTACTACAATGGATGGTAGCCTTGTCATTTCGGAAGGTAGTCTATTGTCGAGGTTTTTGTTACTCTAATGGATGGTAGCCTTGTCATTATGGAAGGTAGTCTGCTGTCGAGATATTTGTTACTCTGATGGATGGTAGCCTTGTCATTATGGAAGATAGTATGTTGTCGATATCATTATTACTCCAATGGATGGTAGCCTTGTCATTATGGAACTTAGTTTGTTGTCGAGATTTTTGTTACTCCAATGGATTGTAGCCTTGTCATTATGGAAGGTAGTATGTTGTCGAGATTTTTCTTACTCCAATGGATGGTACCCTTTTCATTATGTAAGGTAGTTTGTTGTCGAGATTTTTGTTACTCCAATGGATTGTAGCCTTGTCATTATGGAAGGTAGTCTGTTGTCGAGATTTTTGTTACACTAATGGATGTTATCCTTGTCATTATGGAAGGTAGTCTATTGTCGAGATTTTTGTTACTACAATGGATGGTAGCCTTTTCATTTTGGAAGGTAGTCTGTTGTCGAGGTTTTTTTTACTTCAATGGATGGTAGCCTTGTGATTATGGAATTAGTCTGTCGTTGTGATTTCTGATACTCTAATAGATGGTAGCCTTGTCATTATGGAAGATAGTATGTTGTTGATATTTTTGTTACTCCAATGGATTGTAGCCTTGTCATTATGGAAGGTAGTCTCTTGTCGATATCTTTGTTACTCCAATGGATGGTAGCCTTGCCATTACGAAAGGTAGTCTGTTGTCGACATTTTTGTTACTCGAATGGATGGTAGCCTTGTCATTATGGAAGCTAGTCTGTTGTCGAGATTTTTGTTACTACAATGAATGGTAGCCTTGTCATTATGGAAGGTAGTCTATTCTCGACATTTTTGTTACACTAATGGATGTTATCCTTGTCTTTATGGAAGGTAGTTTGTGGTCAGGATTTTTGTTACTCCAATGGATGGTAGCCTTTTCGTTATGTAAGGTAGTCTGTTGTCGAGATTTTTTATACTCCAATGGATGGTAGCCTTGTCATTATGGAAGGTAGTCTATTGTCGAGATTTTTGTTACTCGAATGGATGGTAGCTTGTCATTATTGAAGGTAGTCTGCTGTCGAGATTATTGTTAGTTTAATGTATGGTAGCCTTGTCATTATGGAAGGTAGTGTTTTGTCGAGATTTTTATTACTACAATGGATGCTAGCCTTAGCATTATGGATGGTAGTCTATTGTCGAGATTTTTCTTACTACAATGGATGGTAGCCTTGTGATTATGGAAGGTATTCTGTTGTCGAGATTTTTGTTACACTAGTGGATGTTATCCTTGTCATTATGAAAGGTAGTCTATTGTCAAGATTTTTGTTACTCCAATGGATGTTAGCCTTTTCGTTATGTAAGGTAGTCTGTTGTCGAGATTTTTTATACTCCAATGGATGGTAGCCTTGTCATTATGGAAGGTAGTCTATCGTTGTGATTTCTTATACTCTAATGGATGGTAGCCTTGTCATTATGGAAGATAGTATGTTGTCGATATTTTTGTTACTCCAATGGATTATAGCCTTGTCATTATGGAAGGTAGTCTGTTGTCGAGAATTTTGTTACTCCAATGGATTGTAGCCTTGTCATTATGGAAGGTAGTCTCTTCATGATATTTTTGTTACTACAATGGATGGTAGCCTTTTTATTTTGAATGGTAGTCTGTTGTCGATGTTTTTGTTATTCTAATGGATGGTAGCCTTGTCATTAAGGAAGGTAGTCTGCTGTCGAGCTTTTTTTTACTCCAATGGATGGTATCCTTGTCATTATGGAAGGTAGTCTGTTGTCGAGATTTTTGTTACTACAATGGATGGTAGCCTTGTCATTTTGGATGGTAGTCTGTTGTCGATGTTTTTGTTATTCTAATGGATGGTAGCCTTGTCATTAAGGAAGGTAGTCTGCTGTCGAGATTTTTGTTACTCCAATGGATGGTATCCTTGTCATTATGAAAGGTAGTCTGTTGTCGAGATTTTTGTTACTACAATGGATGGTAGCCTTGGCATTATGGAACTTAGTCTGTTGTCGAGATTTTTGATACTCCAATGGATTGTAGCCTTGTCATTATGGAAGGTAGTATGTTTTCGAGATTTTTGTTGCTCCAATGGATGGTAGCCTTTTCTTTATGTAAGGTATTTTGTTGTCAGGATTTTTGTTACTGCAATGGATGGTAGACTTGTCATTATGGAAGTTTGTCTGTCGTTGTGATTTCTGGTACTACAATGGATAATAGCGTTGTCATTTTGGAAGGTAGTCTGTTGTCGAGGTTTTTGTTACTCTAATGGATGGTAGCCTTGTCATTATGGAAGGTAGTCTGCTGTCAAGATTTTTGTTACTCTAATGGATGGTAGCCTTGTCATTATGGAAGGTAGTCTTTTGTCGAGATTTTTGTTACTACAATGGATGGTAGCCTTGTCATTATGGAAGGGAGTCTGCTGTCGAGATTTTTGTTACTCCAATGGATTGTAGCCGTGTCATTATGGAAGGTAGACTGTTTTCGAGATTTTTGTTACTCCAATGGATGGTAGCCTTTTCTTTATGTAAGGTATTTTGTTGTCGAGATTTTTGTTACTACAATGGACGGTAGCCTTCTCATTATGGAAGGAAGTCTGTTGTCGAGATTTTTGTTACACTAATGGATGTATCCTTGTCATTATGGAAGGTAGTCTATTGTCGAGATTTTTGTTACTCCAATGGATGGTAGCCTTTTTGTTATGTAAGGTAGTCTGTTGTCGAGATTTTTTATACTCCAATGGATGGTAGCCTTGTCATTATGGAAGGTAGTCTGTCGTTGTGATTTCTGATACTCCAATGGATTGTAGCCTTGTCATTATGGAAGGTAGTATGTTGTCGAGATTTTTCTTACTCCAATGGATGGTACCCTTTTCATTATGTAAGGTAGTTTGTTGTCGAGATTTTTGTTACTCCAATGGATTGTAGCCTTGTCATTATGGAAGGTAGTCTGTTGTCGAGATTTTTGTACACTAATGGATGTTATCCTTGTCATTATGGAAGGTAGTCTACTATCGAGATTTTTGTTACTACAATGGATCGTAGCCTTCTCATTTTGGAAGGTAGTCTGTTGTCGAGGTTTTTTTTACTTCAATTGATGGTAGCCTTGTGATTATGGAAGTTAGTCTGTCGTTGTGATTTCTGATACTCCAATAGATGGTAGCCTTGTCATTATGGAAGATAGTATGTTTTTGATATTTTTGTTACTCCAATGGATTGTAGCCTTGTCATTATGGAAGGTAGTCTCTTGTCGATATCTTTGTTACTCCAATGGATGGTAGCCTTGCCATTACGAAAGGTAGTTTGTTGTCGACATTTTTGTTACTCGAATGGATGGTAGCCTTGTCATTATGGAAGCTAGTCTGTTGTCGAGATTTTTATTACTACAATGAATGGTAGCCTTGTCATTATGGAAGGTAGTTTGTTGTCAGGATTTTTGTTACTCCAATGGATGGTAGCCTTTTCGTTATGTAAGGTAGTCTGTTGTCGAGATTTTTTATACTCCAATGGATGGTAGCCTTGTCATTATGGAAGGTAGTCTGTTGTCGAGATTTTTGTTACTCGAATGGATGGTAGCTTGTCATTATGGAAGGTAGTCTGCTGTCGAGATTATTTTTACTTTAATGTATGGTAGCCTTGTCATTATGGAAGGTAGTGTTTTGTCGAGATTTTTATTATTACAATGGATGCTTGCCTTAGCATTATGGATGGTAGTCTATTGTCGAGATTTTTTTTACTACAATGGATGGTAGCCTTGTGATTATGGAAGGTATTCTGTTGTCGAGATTTTTGTTACACTAGTGGATGTTATCCTTGTCATTATGAAAGGTAGTCTATTGTCAAGATTTTTGTTACTCCAATGGATGTTAGCCTTTTCGTTATGTAAGGTAGTCTGTTGTCGAGATTTTTTATACTCCAATGGATGGTAGCCTTGTCATTATGGAAGGTAGTCTATTGTTGTGATTTCTTATACTCTAATGGATGGTAGCCTTATCATTATGGAAGATAGTATGTTGTCGATATATTTGTTACTCCAATGGATTGTAGCCTTGTCATTATGGAAGGTAGTCTGTTGTCGAGAATTTTGTTACTCCAATGGATTGTAGCCTTGTCATTATGGAAGGTAGTCTCTTCATGATATTTTTGTTACTACAGTGGATGGTAGCCTTGTCATTTTGGATGGTAGTCTGTTGTCGATGTTTTTGTTATTCTAATGGATGGTAGCCTTGTCATTAAGGAAGGTAGTCTGCTGTCGAGATTTTTGTTACTCCAATGGATGGTATCCTTGTCATTACGGAAGGTAGTCTTTTGTCGAGATATTTGTTACTATAATGGATGGTAGCCTTGTCATTTTGGATGGTAGTCTGTTGTAGATGTTTTTGTTATTCTAATGGATGGTAGCCTTGTCATTAAGGAAGGTAGTCTGCTGTCGAGATTTTTGTTACTCCAATGGATGGTATCCTTGTCATTAGGAAAGGTAGTCTGTTGTCGAGATTTTTGTTACTACAATGGATGGTAGCCTTGTCATTATGGAACTTAGTCTGTTGTCGAGATTTTTGATACTCCAATGGATTGTAGCCTTGTCATTATGGAAGGTAGTATGTTTTCGAGATTTTTGTTACTCCAATGGATGGTAGCCTTTTCTTTATGTAAGGTATTTTGTTGTCAAGATTTTTGTTACTGCAATGGATGGTAGACTTGTCATTATGGAAGTTTGTCTGTCGTTGTGATTTCTGGTACTACAATGGATAATAGCCTTGTCATTTTGGAAGGTAGTCTGTTGTCGAGGTTTTTGTTACTTTAATGGATGGTAGCCTTGTCATTATGGAAGGTAGTATGTTGTCGAGATTTTTGTTACTCCAATGGATGGTAGCCTTGTCATTATGGAAGGTAGTCTTTTGTCGAGATTTTTGTTACTACAATGGATGGTAGCCTTGTCATTATGGAAGGGAGTCTGCTGTCGAGATTTTTGTTACTCCAATGGATTGTAGCCGTGTCATTATGGAAGGTAGACTGTTTTCGAGATTTTTGTTACTCCAATGGATGGTAGCCTTTTCTTTATGTAAGGTATTTTGTTGTCGAGATTTTTGTTACTACAATGAACGGTATCCTTGTCATTATGGAAGGTAGTCTATTGTCGAGATTTTTGTTACTCCAATGGATGGTAGCCTTTTTGTTATGTAAGGTAGTCTGTTGTCGAGATTTTTTATACTCCAATGGATGGTAGCCTTGTCATTATGGAAGGTAGTCTGTCGTTGTGATTTCTGATACTCGAATGGATGGTAGCCTTGTCATTATGGAAGATAGTATGTTGTAGATATTTTTGTTACTCCAATGGATTGTAGCCTTGTCATTATTGAAGGTAGTCTGTTGTCGAGATTTTTGTTACACTAATGGATGTTATCCTTGTCATTATGGAAGGTAGTCTATTGTCGAGATTTTTGTTACTCCAATGGATGGTAGCCTTTTTGTTATGTAAGGTGGTCTGTTGTCGAGATTTTTTATACTCCAATGGATGGTAGCCTTGTCATTATGGACGATAGTCTGTCGTTTTGATTTCTTATACTCCAATGGATTGGAGCCTTGGCATTATGAAAGGTAGTCTATTGTCGAGAATTTTGTTACTCCAATGGATTGTAGCCTTGTCATTATGGAAGGTAGTCTCTTCATGATATTTTTGTTACTACAATGGATGGTAGCCTTGTCATTTTGGATGGTAGTCTGTTGTCGAGGTTTTTGTTATTCTAATGGATGGTAGCCTTGTCATTATGGAAGGTAGTCTACTATCGAGATTTTTGTTACTCCAATGGATGGTATCCTTGTCATTATGGAAGGTAGTCTATTGTCGAGATTTTTGTTACTACAATGGATGGTAGTCTTGTCATTATGGAACTTAGTCTGTTGTCGAGATTTTTGATACTCCAATGGATTGTAGCCTTGTTATTATGGAAGGTAGTATGTTTTCGAGATTTTTGTTACTCCAATGGATGGTAGCCTTTTCTTTAAGTAAGGTATTTTGTTGTCAAGATTTTTGGTACTGCAATGGATGGTAGACTTTTCTTTATGGAAGGTTGTTTGTCGTTGTGATTTCTGGTACTACAATTGATGGTAGCCTTGTCATTTTGGAAGGTAGTCTGTTGTCGAGGTTTTTGTTACTCTAATGGATGGTAGCCTTTTCTTTATGTAAGGTAGTTTGCTGTCGAGATATTTGTTACTCCGATGGATGGTAGCCTTGTCATTATGGAAGGTAGTCTTTTGTTGAGATTTTTGTTACTACAATGGATTGTAGCCTTGTCATTATGGAAGGGAGTCTGTTATCGATATTTTTTATACTCCAATGGATGGTAGCCTTGTCATTATGGAAGCAGTCTGTTGTCGAGATTTTTGTTACTCGAATGGATGGTAGCTTGTCATTATGGAAGTTAGTCTGCTGTCGAGATTATTGTTACTTTAATGTATGGTAGCCTTGTCATTATGGAAGGTAGTGTTTTGTCGAGATTTTTATTACTACAATGGATGCTAGCCTTGGCATTATGGAAGGTAGTCTATTGTAGATATTTTTGTTACTACAATGGATGGTAGCCTTGTGATTATGGAAGGTATTCTGTTGTCGATATTTTTGTTACACTAATGGATGTTATCCTTGTCATTATGGAAGGTAGTCTATTGTCAAGATTTTTGTTACTCCAATGGATGGTAGCCTTTTCGTTATGTAAGGTAGTCTGTTGTCGAGATTTTTTATACTCCAATGGATGGTAGCCTTGTCATTATGGAAGGTAGTCTGTCGTTGTGATTTCTTATACTCTAATGGATGGTAGCCTTGTCATTATGGAAGATAGTATGTTGTCGATATTTTTGTTACTCCAATGGATTGTAGCCTTGTCATTATGGAAGGTAGTCTGTTGTCGAGAATTTTGTTACTCCAATGGATTGTAGCCTTGTCAATATGGAAGGTAGTCTCTTCATGATATTTTTGTTACTACAATTGATGGTAGCCTTGTCATTTTGGATGGTAGTCTGTTGTCGAGGTATTTGTTATTCTAATGGATGGTAGCCTTGTCATTATGGAAGGTAGTATGCTGTCGAGATTTATGTTACTCCAATGGATGATATCCTTGTCATTATGGAAGGTAGTCTGTTGTCGAGATTTTTGTTACTACAATGTATGGTAGCCTTGTCATTATGGAACTTAGTTTGTTGTCGAGATTTTTGATACTCCAATGGATTGTAGCCTTGTTATTATGGAAGGTAGTATGTTTTCGAGATTTTTGTTACTCCAATGGATGGTAGCCTTTTCTTTATGTAAGGTATTTTGTTGTCAAGATTTTTGTTACTGCAATGGATGGTAGACTTGTCTTTATGGAAGGTTGTCTGTCGTTGTGATTTCTGGTACTACAATGGATGGTAGCCTTGTCATTTTGGAAGGTAGTCTGTTGTCGAGGTTTTTGTTACTCTAATGGATGGTAGCCTTGTCATTATGGAAGGTAGTCTGCTGTCGAGATTTTTGTTACTCCAATGGATTTAGCCGTGTCATTATGGAAGGTAGACTATTTTCGATATTTTTGTTACTCCAATGGATGGTAGCCTTTTCTTTATGTAAGGTATTTTGTTGTCGAGATTTTTGTTACTACAATGGACGGTAGCCTTGTCATTATGGAAGGTAGTCTATTGTCGAGATTTTTGTTACTACAATGGATGGTAGCCTTCTCATTATGGAAGGTAGTCTGTTGTCGAGATTTTTGTTACACTAATGGATGTTATCCTTGTCATTATGGAAGGTAGTCTATTGTCGAGATTTTTGTTACTCCAATGGATGGTAGCCTTTTTGTTATGTAAGGTAGTCTGTTGTCGAGATTTTTTATACTCCAATGGATGGTAGCCTTGTCATTATGGAAGGTAGTCTGTCGTTGTGATTTCTGATACTCCAATGGATGGTAGCCTTGTCATTATGGAAGATAGTATGTTGTAGATATTTTTGTTACTCCAATGGATTGCAGCCTTGTCATTATGGAAGGTAGTCTGTTGTCGAGAATTTTGTTACACTAATGGATGTTATCCTTGTCATTATGGAAGGTAGTCTATTGTCGAGATTTTTGTTACTCCAATGGATGGTAGCCTTTTCGTTATGTAAGGTAGTCTGTTGTCGAGATTTTTTATACTCCAATGGATGGTAGCCCTGTCATTATGGAAGGTAGTCTGTCGTTGTGATTTCTTATACTCTAATGGATGGTAGCCTTGTCATTATGGAAGATACTATGTTGTCGATATTTTTGTTACTCCAATGGATTGTAGCCTTGTCATTATGGAAGGTAGTCTGTTGTTGAGAATTTTGTTACTCCAATGGATTGTAGCCTTGTCATTATGGAAGGTAGTCTCTTCATGATATTTTTATTACTACAATGGATGGTAGCCTTGTCATTTTGGATGGTAGTCTGTTGTCGAGGTTTTTGTTATTCTAATGGATGGTAGCCTTGTCATTATGGAAGGTAGTCTGCTGTCGAGATTTTTGTTACTCCAATGGATGGTATCCTTGTCATTATGTAAGGTAGTCTGTTGTCGAGATTTTTGTTACTACAATGTATGGTAGCCTTGTCATTATGGAACTTAGTCTGTTGTCGAGATTTTTGATACTCCAATGGATTGTAGCCTTGTTATTATGGAAGGTAGTATGTTTTCGAGATTTTTGTTACTCCAATGGATGGTAGCCTTTTCTTTATGTAAGGTATTTTGTTGTCAAGATTTTTGTTATTGCAATGGATGGTAGACTTGTCTTTATGGAAGGTTGTCTGTCGTTGTGATTTCTGGTACTACAATGGATGGTAGCCTTGTCATTTTGGAAGGTAGTCTGTTGTTGAGGTTTTTGTTACTCTAATGGATGGTAGCCTTGTCATTATGGAAGGTAGTCTGCTGTCGAGATATTTGTTACTCCGATGGATAGTAGCCTTGTCATTATGGAAGGTAGTCTTTTGTATAGATTTTTGTTACTACTGTAGTTGTTTAGTTATTGGCTTGCATTTTTGGTAAATCCCAACTGTATGTGTGAATGTCATGACTGATGTCATAACATTCTAGTTTAGTTTGTACTGATTCATTAGGTACCTTTGCAGAAAAATATTGTCATACAGGTACTGATGTTTATGAGTGTGTATCTGAGCATTTTGCAAAATGATCACATTTACCAAAATCAGTAAACAGGAATTCAGATGTCATAACAAATGTTAAGACATCCTGTTCTGAACTAACAGGTTTGCAGTTTGGTTAATTCTGAGTTTTTTCAGGAAAATGACTCAGTCTTTCCAGAACAGAATCTTGCGTTTTCTTTGGGTTAACCTAGCTCAACCATAACCTGGTTGATAAAGTCCTATGACCTAGTCTTAAGGTCAAATGGAATTAACCCTAGATTTTTGTTGAAACCCTAACTGAAGATGCAGCTGCTATATATTCAACAAAGCTGCTGTTTTGAAAGCAATCCCTTTTTGGACAAAAGATCTTTTATAAGCTGTATAGTTTTAACTATTGTAATCCAAGCAATTATCATTGTGATAAGTGACTTGGAATAGGTTTTTAATTGTAAGGGTTGTGTAGCACTCAAAGCTTTGAAGCAAGAGTGTTTGTATGTCTCTTGACTAAAGTTGTGAAGCAGAGTCAAGTTAGGTGTGTGTATCACTCAAAGCTGTGAAGCAAGAGTGGTTGTGTTGCTTGATTAAAAAGCTGTGAAGCTTAATCAAGTGTACGTTTTTGAAGAGTGTCTTCATCAATTCATTAGTCAAATTGTTTTATGTATCACTGCTGTGATTGAGGGGGAGTGAGTAGAAACTCAGATTTAAGTTGTACTTAGATTGAAGTTGCATTGGGTAGGTCTTAAGTGAAGGAGATAAACTGGTTGGTTTATTCCTGAATTAACATCTCTTATAGTGGATTTCCTCCCTGGCTTGGTAGACCCCAGAGTAGGTGTTGTTGCACACTGAACTGGGTAAACAATTGACTGTGTTCTTTACTGTTTTTTGTATTTACTGTCTCATAGAAAGTCAGATACGGTGTCACAACATTGAACGTGACATTGAGTATCTGCAGCCAGAATTTCAATTGGCATCAGAGAAGGCACCCTGCCTGTATTACTGGGTGAGATCTAGGGATATCACTTTCTGGCACTATGGACAAAGAAGGAGTTTTTGGAAATAGACCACCCATTCTGGATGGAACTAATTAGGACTACTGGAAACCTCGTATGATTGCCTTCTTAAAATCTCTGGACAAAAAGGCTTGGAGAGCTGCTGACAAAGGATGGAACCATCCCACCATAACTGAAAAAGATGGAACAATCAGTCTGAAGCCTGAGGAAGATTGGAGTAAAGAAGAAGATGAGTTAGCCCTGGGAAATTCCAAAGCTTTAAATGCCTTGTTCAATGGAATTGATAGAAACATTTTCAGACTAGTACATCAATATAAACTGGCCAAGGAAGTTTGGGACACTCTCAAAACTACTCATGAGGGAACTTCCAAAGTAAAAATGTCAAGGCTTCAGATGTTGACTACCAAGTTTGAAAATCTAAAAATGATGGAAGATGAAACCATTCATGAGTTTCACATGAACATCTTGGAGATTGCCAAAACCTCAAGAGCGCTGGGAGAAAAAATGGCAGAAGAAAAATTGGTGAGAAAGATTCTCAGATCCTTGCCCAAAAGATTTGCAATGAAGGTAACTACCATAGAAGAAGCCCAGGACATCAGCAAGTTGAAAGTGGATGAAATTATTGGGTCTCTTCAGACTTATGATATGGGGATCACTGAAAATGGTGACAAGAAGAACAAGAGCATAGCACTTGTATCCAACACTGATGTTGACAACAAGGAGGATGAAGAAGAAAATATTTCAGAAGCTATAGCCATGCTTGGAAGACAGTTCAACAAACTCATCAAAAGAATAGATCCAAAGTCAAGGTCTAATGTTCATAACATTCCCTCTGACATTGACAGTTCCAGTAGAAGACCAAGGTCAGAAGAGAAGGGAAACCAAGGCAGAGGAATTCAATGCCATGGTTGTGAAGGATATGGGCATATTCGAGCTGAATGTCCAACCTTTCTTAAGAAACAAAAGAAAGGAATGACTGCGACTTGGTCTGACTGTGATTCAGAAAGTAATTCTAAAGAAGAATCTGCCAAACTAGTTACTGCTCTAACTGGTGTTTGTACATCTGAAAGTGACACCAGTGATGAAGAAGTGACATTTGAAGAACTGGCTGATACCTACAAGAAATTGTGTATCAGAAGTGCTGAAGTCTGTGTGCAGAATGAGAAACAATCAAAACTCATTATAAAGTTGGAGGCTGAAAAAAGGGTAGATCTTGAAACTATAAGTAATCTAGAAGGGGAAGTTAAATTGCTGAACTCACAACTGAATCAAATGACAAAATCTGTCAAGATGCTGACTAATGGAACAGACAAATTGGAAGAGATCCTTCAGGTTGGACAAAATGTGGGAAATAAATCTGGACTAGGATTTGTGGAAGCTAAGAAATCTGGTGCAGACAAGAAGATCAGGCCTGTTAAACAATTGTCAAAGCTGATGTCTCAACACAACTCTCAACATCAGGAACCGAGACATATGAAGAAAAGGTACCAAAGATGGAGATGTCATCATTGTGGGAGATATGGCCACATAAAGCCCTTCTGCTTCAGATTGCATGGATACCCCAATCAAAACTCAGGTGTCAAACCTAAGTCTAAAAAGGTACCACATACTCCTCAATGGAAGAAAAAGGCTACTGCCCTGATAGCCCATACTTCCATGAGAGTGTCTGCAAAGGAAGGCTGGTACTTTGACAGTGGGTGTTCTAAACACATGACTGGAATAAAGAACATTCTCAATCATGTTAAACCTCACAACACTAGTTATGTGACCTTTAGAGATGGTGCTAAAGGTGAAATCAAAGGAGTTGGTAATTTGGACTGCCCTAAAGTTCCAAGTCTGAGTGAAGTCTTGCTGGTAAAAGGGCTGACTGCTAATCTCATTAGTATCAGTCAATTATGTGATCTAGGATTCAAGGTCAACTTCTCAAAATCTGAATGTCTAGTAATTAATGAAAAACTAGAAGTTGTAATGAAAGGAATCATATCCAAAGATAACTGTTACTTGTGGCAGCCTGAGAACACTAATAACTCCACTATGTGTCCAATTACCAAAGAAGAAAAAGAGATGACACTGTGGCATCATAAGCTTGGTCATCTAAGAAGAATGAAAAGAGCTATCTCTATGGAAGCAGTCAGAAAGTCTCCAAAACTACAAGTTGATAAAAGAAGGGTTTGTGGTGAACTTAAAATTGAAAGGCTTGGTAAAAAGAAACATGTCTATGATGTGGTGAATAAACTTGAAGAAGTATGTGTTGTCAGAACCAGAGGTAATCATGACAAGGATGTTGGAAACAACAAGTCTTATAAATTCTGTTTCCCTGAAGAAATGAGTCGTGAAGTCTCTTCTCCTATAACTCTCCATCATAATGGAGTGGACAAAAAGAAAATCATTCAAGAATCAACCAGAACTATGATTCATGTCAAAAGAATGCCTTCCCAACTCTGTGCGGAAATGGTTGCAGCTAGGAATAATTGTTCTCAAAATATCTGGACAAAACAGATGCTCACTGAGTATAATGTCTCACAAGATGTTGTGACATTATATTGTGACAATCTGAATACAATCAATATTTCCATGAACCCTATTCAGCATAGCAGGACCAAGCACATTGACTTTGTAGAGAAGAAGTCAATTAAACTGGAACATGGTATCATTAAGCTTCAGCTGGCTGATTCTTCTACCAAGGCTCTTGTTGGAAATAAACTTGAAAACTTGAGGGGCAGGTTGGGTATTTGCCAACATGAGAAATTATAGCAATTAATTTTGCTTAAAACAAGGGTTGAAGGAGTTAATTTTGTTAAGTCTATTTTTAGTGGGTTAATCATATGTTTTCCAAATTCTTTCAAAATACTTAAGAAGTTGAAAAGACTCTCTTTTGCCTCCTACCTCTCTCGACTTTGCAACCTGTTCCCTTCTCTCAATCAAAATTTTCTCTCAAATTGCTACTGGTGCTCTAAGTCAATCAAAATGTCTCAGACATCATCTTCAACCAAGGCGACTTCATCATCCTCATCATCTTCATCATCTGACCAAGACTCTAGAGCAATCACCACATGCATAGAATCTGAAGTTCTTGAGGTCACTCCTCTCAGAGAGATGGCAACTGACCCCGCCAAAGTCAAAAAGCTGAGAACTAGACATGCAGGAAGAGCTCAAGCTGCAGCCTCTGGTAATCCTTCTCATCCTTCTTCTTCTGTACCAAATAGAGAAGGATCAGTTCAAGTTCATCAAGCTATTGCTAGGCTTGTTACTAGTATACTAAGCGGAAACCAACCTGTACCGGGGATTTCTGTCCCTTTAAATCAATCAGGAAGCCCAAATGTGGACGTCTCTGAGAATGTAGATGTCTCTGAGAATGTTGTGACACAAAATGACAACATTCAGAACCCTTCAGAAAAGACTGCTGATCCACCTATCATTGATGTGGATGAGGATTACTCAAATAATGATCTGATTGCCAATGTAAACCCTAGCATAGCTAGGAGATTGATGAAAAGAAAGCGTAATCAGAATGATGCAAAATGTGTGTCCAAAGATAAACCTGCTGTTAAGAAATCCAAGGCTGAAGGCATGGCTGGGGTAGAATCTGTGAAAACTATTCAGTCCAAAGGGAAGGTGAAAGCCCAGGTGCATACTGCTAGACAACCAATTTCAAATAAGAGAAAAGAACCTGAATCTTCTGATTCTGATGAGGAATCAGAGTTTGAGATTGATGCTGAAGAAATTCCTATCAGAAGGAAGCTCCCCTCCAGCAAAATTGCTAGAGTTCCTGAAATCCCAACAGACAACATCTCTTTTCATCATCCTGACAATGCAAACAGATGGAAGTATGTTTGCTTAAAGAGAATAGTTTTAGAAAGAGAACTCAACAATGATGCCATGGAGTGCAAAGACATCATGGACCTGATCAAGAATGCTGGACTGATGAAGACAGTGATAAAATTTAACAAGTGTTATGAAAATCTGGTCAAGGAGTTCATAGTCAACTTGTCTAATGATTGTGCTGATGGAAGGTCAGCTGACTTTGAAAGTGTTTTTGTTAGAGGAAGAAGGGTTAATTTCTCTCCATCAGAAATTAACAAATTTCTTGGAAGAACAAATGAGGATTGTCCTGATCTGGAAGTCACTGACAATGAAGTTTGTCAAACCATCACAGCAAGGCAAGTGAAGTGCTGGCCCTTGAAAGGCAAGCTGAATGCCAGCAAACTTAGCATGAAATTTGCCATCCTGTACAAGATTGGTGCAGCCAACTGGGTGCCTACAAATCATAAATCAACTATCTCCATAGGATTGGGGAGATTTATTTATGCTGTGGGAACCAAGACTGCTTTTGACTATGGCAGGTATATTTTTGAACAAACTTTAAAACATGCTGGTAGTTATGCTGTCAAAGGACCAATTGCCTTTCCCTCCCTCCTTTGTGGAATTATCCTTGCACAATACCCTGATATCCTGGTGGCAAGAGATACTGCTTGCAAAAGAGCTCCTGCCCTTGGGTTGCACTACAAACTGTTTCAGGGATCTCAAGCTCCTGATATTGTCATAACATCAGTTGAGACATCGTCTGTGAAGACTCAGTCCAAGACATCTGATGTCATAGCTATATTAAAAGAGACCTGCAAAGAACTGGAAGCTAGGAAAAAGACCCTAGAAATCCTAATTTCCAGGTTAGAAAAGGAGGAAGCTGAAGGAAACAGAAGGGAAGAGGGTGTAGAAGCTGAAGGTCATCTCAATACTGAAGAAACTAGCTCCTCTGAGTCTGATGACAGTGCTTAAAGGTTGGTTGCTGTTTGGTGGAGTTGATGTTGGTCCCTGGTGGAGTTTGGAAGTGTGTTCAGTTTTTAGCTGTTGCTCTTATTACTTTTTTCTGGATGACTGTATAATTTTTATGAACATGTATCTTTGGCCCATTTGTGGCTAAAGAGGGGGAGATATATTTTGGTACTTCCTTAATTAGACATTCTATTTTTCTACAGTCATTTCTTTCTGCTGCTAACTATCTCTGATTGCTTAGGGTCTTTAGCCAAAAATCTTCCAAAGGGGGAGTTTGTAGTTGTTTAGTTATTGGCTTGCATTTTTGGTAAATCCCAAGTGTATGTGTGAATATCATGATTGATGTCATAACATTCTAGTTTAGTTTATACTGATTCATTAGGTACCTTTGTAGAAATATATTGTCATACAGGTACTGATGTTTATGAGTGTGTATCTGAGCATTTTGCAAAATGATCACATTTACCAAAATCAATAAACAGGAATTCAGATGTCATAACAAATGTTAAGACATCCTGTTCTGAACTAACAGGTTTGCAGTTTGGTTAATTCTGAGTTTCTTCAGGAAAATGACTCAGTCTTTCCAGAACAGAATCCTGCGTTTTCTTTGGGTTAACCTAGCTCAACCCTAACCTGGTTGATAAAGTCCTGTGACCTAGTCTTAAGGTCAAATGGAATTAACCCTAGCTTTTTGTGGAAACCCTAACTGAAGATGCAGTTGCTATATATTCAACAGAGCTGCTGTTTTGAAAGCAATCCCTTTTTGGACAGAAGATCTTTTGTAAGCTGTATAGTTTTAACTATTGTAATCCAAGCAATTATCATTGTGATAAGTGACTTGGAATAGGTTTTTAATTGTAAGGGTTGTGTAGCACTCAAAGCTTTGAAGCAAGAGTGTTTGTATGTCTCTTGACTAAAGCTGTGAAGCAGAGTCAAGTTAGGTGTGTGTATCACTCAAAGCTGTGAAGCAAGAGTGGTTGTGTTGCTTGATTAAAAAGCTGTGAAGCTTAATCAAGTGTACGTTTTTGAAGAGTGTCTTCATCAATTCATTAGTCAAATTGTTTTATGTATCACTGCTGTGATTGAGGGGGAGTGAGTAGGAACTCAGATTTAAGTTGTACTTAGATTGAAGTTGCATTGGATAGGTCTTAAGGGAAGGAGATAAACTGGTTGGTTTATTCCTGAATTAACATCTCTTATAGTGGATTTCCTCCCTGGCTTGGTAGCCCTCAGAGTAGGTGTTGTTGCACACTGAACTGGGTAAACAATTGACTGTGTTCTTTATTGTTTTTTGTATTTACTGTCTCATAGAAAGTCAGATACGACGTCACAACATTGAACGTGACATTGAGTATCTGCAGCCAGAATTTCAACTACAATGGATTGTAGCCTTGTCATTATGGAAGGGAGTCTGCTGTCGAGATTTTTGTTACTCCAATGGATTGTAGCCGTGTCATTATGGAAGGTAGACTGTTTTCGAGATTTTTGTTACTCCAATGGATGGTAGCCTTTTCTTTATGTAAGGTATTTTGTTGTCGAGATTTTTGTTACTGCAATGCACGGTAGCCTTGTCATTATGGAAGGTAGTCTGTTGTTGAGATTTTTGTTACTACAATGGATGGTAGCCTTGTCATTATGGAAGATAGTCTATTGTCGAGATTTTTGTTACACTAATGGATGTTATCCTTGTCATTATGGAAGGTAGTCTATTGTCGAGATTTTTGTTACTCCAATGGATGGTAGCCTTTTCGTTATTTAAGGTAGTCTGTTGTCGATATTTTTTATACTCCAATGGATGGTAGCCTTGTCATTATGGAAGGTAGTATGTTGTTGTGATTTTTGATACTCCAATGGATGGTAGCCTTGTCATTATGGAAGATAGTATGTTGTCGATATTTTTGTTACTCCAATGGATTGTAGCCTTGTGATTATGGAAGGTAGCCTGTTATCGAGAATTTTGTTACTCCAATGGATTGTAGCCTTGTCATTATGGAAGGTAGTCTATTGTCGAGATTTTTGTTACTCCAATGGATGGTAGCCTTTTCGTTATGTAAGGTAGTCTGTTGTTGAGATTTTTTATACTCCAATGGATGGTAGCCTTGTCATTATGGAAGGTAGTCTTTCGTTGTGATTTCTTATACTCTAATGGATGGTAGCCTTGTCATTATGGAAGATAGTATGTTGTCGATATTTTTGTTACTCCAATGGATTGTAGCCTTGTCATTATGGAAGGTAGTCTGTTGTCGAGAATTTTGTTACTCCAATGGATTGTAGCCTTGTCATTATGGAAGGTAGTCTCTTCATGATATTTTTGTTACTACAATGGATGGTAGCCTTGTCATTTTGGATGGTAGTCTGTTGTCGAGGTTTTTGTTATTCTAATGGATGGTAGCCTTGTCATTATGGAAGGTAGTCTGCTGTCGAGATTTTTGTTACTCCAATGGATGGTATCCTTGTCATTATGGAAGGTAGTCTATTGTCGAGATTTTTGTTACTACAATGTATGGTAGCCTTGTCATTATGGAACTTAGTCTGTTGTCGAGCTTTTTGATACTCCAATGGATTGTAGCCTTGTTATTATGGAAGGTAGTATGTTTTCGAGATTTTTGTTACTCCAATGGATGGTAGCCTTTTCTTTATGTAAGGTATTTTGTTGTCAAGATTTATGTTACTGCAATGGATGGTAGACTTGTCTTTATGGAAGGTTGTCTGTCGTTGTGATTTCTGGTACTACAATGGATGGTAGCCTTGTCATTTTTGAAGGTAGTCTGTTGTCGAGGTTTTTGTTACTCTAATGGATGGTAGCCTTGTCATTACGGAAGGTAGTCTGCTGTCGAGATATTTGTTACTCCGATGGATGGTAGCCTTGTCATTATGGAAGGTAGTCTTTTGTCTAGATTTTTGTTACTACAATGGATGGTAGCCTTGTCATTATGGAAGGGAGTCTGCTGTCAAGATTTTTGTTACTCCAATGGATTGTAGCCGTGTCATTATGGAAGGTAGACTATTTTCGATATTTTTGTTATTCCAATGGATGGTAGCCTTTTCTTTATGTAAGGTATTTTGTTGTCGAGATTTTTGTTACTACAATGGACGGTAGCCTTGTCATTATGGAAGGTAGTTTATTGTCGAGATTTTTGTTACTACAATGGATGGTAGCCTTGTCATTATGAAAGGTAGTTTGTTGTCGAGATTTTTGTTACACTAATGGATGTTATCCTTGTCATTATGGAAGGTAGTCTATTGTCGAGATTTTTGTTACTCCAATGGATGGTAGCCTTTTCGTTATGTAAGGTAGTCTGTTGTAGATATTTTTTATACTCCAATGGATGGTAGCCTTGTCATTATGGAAGGTAGTATGTCGTTGTGATTTTTGATACTCCAATGGATGGTAGCCTTGTCATTATGGAAGATAGTATGTTGTCGATATTTTTGTTACTCCAATGGATTGTAGCCTTGTCATTATGGAAGGTAGTCTGTTATCGAGAATTTTGTTACTCCAATGGATTGTAGCCTTGTCATTAGGGAAGGTAGTCTCTTCATGATATTTTGGTTACTACAATGTATGGTAGCCTTGTCATTTTGGAAGGTAGTCTGTTGTCGAGGTTTTTGTTACTCTAATTGATGGTAGACTTGTCATTATAGAAGGTAGTCTGCTGTCGAGATTTTTGTTACTCCAAGGGATGATAGCCTTGTCATTATGGAAGGTAGTCTGTTGTCGAGATTTTTGTTACTCCAATGGATGGTAGCCTTTTCTTTATGTAAGGTATTTTGTTGTCAAGATTTTTGTTACTACAATGGATGGTAGCCTTGTCATTAATGAAGGTAATCTGTGATTGTGATTTATGTTACTTCAATGGATGGTTGCCTTGTCATTATGGAAGATAGTATGTTGTCGATATCATTGGTACTCCAATGGATGGTAGCCTTGTCATTATGGAACTTAGTTTGTTGTCGAGATTTTTGTTACTCCAATGGATTGTAGCCTTGTCATTATGGAAGGTAGTATGTTGTCGAGATTTTTCTTACTCCAATGGATGGTACCCTTTTCATTATGTAAGGTAGTTTGTTGTCGAGATATTTTGTTACTCCAAAGGATGGTAGCCTTGTCATTATGGAAGGTAGTCTCTTCATGATATTTTTGTTACTACAATGGATGGTTGCCTTTTCATTTTGGAATGTAGTCTGTTGTCGAGGTTTTTTTTACTTCAATGGATGGTAGCCTTGTCATTATGGAAGGTAGTCTATCGTTATGATTTCTGATACTCTAATGGATGGTAGCCTTGTCATTATGGAAGATAGTATGTTGTCGATATTTTTGTTACACTAATGGATATTATCCTTGTCATTATGGAATGTAGTCTGTTGTCGAGATTTTTGTTACTCCAATGGATGGTAGCCTTTTCGTTATGTAAGGTAGTTTGTTGTCGAGATTTTTTATACTCCAATGGATGGTAGCCTTTTCATTATGGAAGGTAGTCTGTTGTCGAGATTATTGTTACTTTAATGTATGTTAGCGTTGTCATTATGGAAGGTAGTGTTTCGTCGAGATGTTAGTTACTACAATGGATGCTAGCCTTGGCATTACGGAAGGTAGTCTGTTGTCCAGATTTTTGTTACTACAATGGATGGTAGCCTTGTCATTATGGAAGGTATTCTGTTGACGAGATTTTTGTTACACTAATGGATGTTATCCTTGTCATTATGGAAGGTAGTCTATTGTCGAGATTTTTGTTACTCCAATGGATGGTAGCCTTTTCATTATGTAAGGTAGTCTGTTGTCCAGATTTTTTATACTCCAATGGATGGTAGCTTTGTCATTATGGAAGTTAGTCTGTTGTTGTGATTTCTGATACTACAATGGATGGTAGCCTTGTCATTATGGAAGATAGTATGTTTTCAATATTTTGTTTACTCCAATGGATTGTAGCCTTGTCATTATGGAAGGTAGCCTCTTCAGGATATTTTTGTTACTATAATGGATGGTAGCCTTGTCATTTTGGAAGGTAGCCTCTTCAGGATATTTTTGTTACTATAATGGATGGTAGCCTTGTCATTTTGGAAGGTAGTCTGTTGTCGAGGTTTTTGTTACTCTAATGGATGGTAGCCTTATCATTATGGAAGGTAGTCTGCTGTCGATATTTTTGTTACTCCAGTGGATGGTAGCCTTGTCATTATGGAAGGTTGTCTGTTGTCGAGCTTTTTGTTACTACAATGGATGGTAGCCTTGTAATTATGGAACTTAGTCTGTTTTCGAGATTTTTGTTACTCCAATGGATTGTAGCCTTGTCATTATGGAAGGTTGTCTGTTTTCGAGATTTTTGTTACTCCAATGGATGGTAGCCTTTTCTTTATGTAAGGTATTTTTTGTCAAGATTTTTGTTACTGCAATGGATGGTAGACTTATCATTATGGAAGCTTGTCTGTCGTTGTGATTTCTGGTACTCCAATCAATGGTAGCCTTGTCAAAATGGAAGATAGTATGTTGCCGATATCTTTATTACTCTAATGGATGGTAGCCTTGTCATTACAGAAGGTAGTCTGTTGTCGACATTTTTGTTACTCCAATGGATGGTAGCCTTGTCATTTTGGAAGGTAGTCTGTTGTCGAGGTTTTTATTACTCTAATGGATGGTAGCTTGTCATTATGGAAGGTATTCTGTTGTCGAGATTATTGTTACTTTAATGTATGGTAGCCTTGTCATTATGGAAGGTAGTGTTTTGTCGAGATTTTTGTTACTATAATGGATGCTAGCCTTGGCATTATGGAAGGTAGTCTGTTGTCGAGATCTTTGTTACTACAATGGATGGTAGCCTTGTCATTATGGAAGGTAGTCTGTTGTCGAGATTTTTGTTACACTAATGGATGTTATCCTTATCATTATGGAAGGTAGTTTATTGTCGAGATTTTTGTTACTCCAATGGATGGTAGCCTTTTCGTTATGTAAGGTAGTCTATTGTCGAGATTTTTTATACTCCAATGGATGGTAGCCTTGTCATTATGGAAGGTAGTTTGTCGTTGTGATTTCTGATACTCCAATGGATGGTAGCCTTGTCATTATGGAAGGTAGTCTGTTGTCGAGGTTTTTGTTACTCTAATGGATGGTAGCCTTGTCATTATGGAAGGTAGTCTGTTGTCGAGATATTTGTTACTCCGATGGATGGTAGCCTTGTCATTATGGAAGGTAGTCTTTTATCGAGATTTTTGTTACTACAATGGATGGTAGCCTTGTCATTATGGAAGGAAATCTGCTGTCGAGATTTTTGTTACTCCAATGGATTGTAGCCGTGTCATTATGGAAGGTAGACTATTTTCGATATTTTAGTTACTCCAATGGATGGTAGCCTTTTCTTTATGTAAGGTATTTTGTTGTCGATATTTTGGTTACTACAATGGACGGTAGCCTTGTCATTATGGAAGGTAGTCTTTTGTCGAGATTTTTGTTACTACAATGGATGGTAGCCTTCTCATTATGGAAGGTAGTCTATTGTCGAGATTTTTGTTACACTAATGGATGTTATCCTTGTCATTATGGAAGGTAGTCTATTGTCGAGATTTTTGTTACTCCAATGGATAGTAGCCTTTTTGTTATGTAAGGTAGTCTGTTGTCGAGATTTTTTATACTCCAATGGATGGTAGCCTTGTTATTATGGAAGGTAGTCTGTCGTTGTGATTTCTGATACTCCAATGGATGGTAGCCGTGTCATTATGGAAGATAGTATGTTGTAGATATTTTTGTTACTCCAATGTATTGTATCCTTGACATTATGGAAGGTAGTCTGTTGTCGAGATTTTTGTTACACTAATGGATGTTATCCTTGTCATTATGGAAGGTAGTCTATTGTCGAGATTTTTGTTACTCCAATGAATGGTAGCCTTTTTGTTATGTAAGGTAGTCTGTTGTCGAGATTTTTTATACTCCAATGGATGGTAGCCTTGTCATTATGGAAGGTAGTCTGTTGTTGTGATTTCTGATACTCCAATGGATGGTAGCCTTGTCATTATGGAAGATAGAATGTTTTCAATATTTTTGTTACTCCAATGGATTGTAGCCTTGTCATTATGGAAGGTAGTCTCTTATCGATATCTTTCTTACTCCAATGGATGGTAGCCTTGTCATTATGGAAGGTAGTTTGCTGTCGAGATTTTTGTTACTCCAATGGATGGTATCCTTGTCATTATGGAAGGTAGTCTGTTGTCGAGATTTTTGTTACTACAATGTATGGTAGCCTTGTCATTATGGAACTTAGTCTGTTGTCGAGATTTTTGATACTCCAATGGATTGTAGCCTTGTTATTATGGAAGGTAGTATGTTTTCGAGATTTTTGTTACTCCAATGGATGGTAGCCTTTTCTTTATGTAAGGTATTTTGTTGTCAAGATTTTTGTTACTGCAATGAATGGTAGACTTGTCTTTATGGAAGGTTGTTTGTCGTTGTGATTTCTGGTACTACAATGGATGGTAGCCTTGTCATTTCGGAAGGTAGTCTGTTGTCGAGGTTTTTGTTACTCTAATGGATGGTAGCCTTGTCATTATGGAAGGTAGTCTACTGTCGAGATATTTGTTACTCCGGTGGATGGTAGCCTTGTCATTATGGAAGGTAGTCTTTTGTCGAGATTTTTGTTACTACAATGGATTGTAGCCTTGTCATTATGGAAGGGAGTCTGCTGTCGAGAATTTTGTTACTCCAATGGATTGTAGCCGTGTCATTATGGAAGGTAGACTGTTTTCGAGATTTTTGTTACTACAATGGATGGTAGCCTTTTCTTTATGAAAGGTATTTTGTTGTCGAGATTTTTGTTACTGCAATGGACGGTAGCCTTGTCATTATGGAAGGTAGTCTGTTGTCGAGATTTTTGTTACTACAATGGATGGTAGCCTTGTCATTATGGAAGGTAGTCTGTTGTCGAGATTTTTGTTACACTGATGGATGTTATCCTTGTCATTATGGAAGGTAGTCTATTGTCGAGATTTTTGTTACTCCAATGGATAGTGGCCTTTTCGTTATGTAAGGTAGTCTGTTGTCGATATTTTTTATACTCCAATGGATGGTAGCCTTGTCATTATGGAAGGTAGTATGTCGTTGTGATTTTTGATACTCCAATGGATGGTAGCCTTTTCATTATGGAAGATAGTATGTTGTCGATATTTTTGTTACTCTAATGGATTGTAGCCTTGTCATTATGGAAGGTAGTCTGTTATCGAGAATTTTGTTACTCCAATGGATTGTAGCCTTGTCATTATGTAAGGTAGTCTCTTCATGATATTTTTATTACTACAATGTATGGTAGCCTTGTCATTTTGGAAGGTAGTCTGTTGTCGAGGTTTTTGTTACTCTAATGGATGGTAGACTTGTCATTATGGAAGGTAGTCTGCTTTTGAGATTTTTGTTACTCCAAGGGATGATAGCCTTGTCATTATGGAAGGTAGTCTGTTGTCGAGATTTTTGTTACTCCAATGGATGGTAGCCTTTTCTTTATGTATGGTATTTTGTTGTCAAGATTTTTGTTACTGCAATGGATGGTAGCCTTGTCATTAATGAAGGTAATCTGTGATTGTGATTTATGTTACTCCAATGGATGGTTGCCTTGTCATTATGGAAGATAGTATGTTGTCGATATCATTGGTACTCTAATGGATGGTAGCCTTGTCATTATGGAACTTAGTTTGTTGTCGAGATTTTTGTTACTCCAATGGATTGTAGCCTTGTCATTATGGAAGGTAGTATGTTGTCGAGATTTTTCTTACTCCAATGGATGGTACCCTTTTCATTATGTAAGGTAGTTTGTTGTCGAGATATTTATTACTCCAATGGATTGTAGCCTTGTCATTATGGAAGGTAGTCTGTTGTCGAGAATTTTGTTACTCCAATGGATTGTAGCCTTGTCATTATCGAAGGTAGTCTCTTCATGATATTTTTGTTACTACAATGTATGGTTGCCTTTTCATTTTGGAATGTAGTCTGTTGTCGAGGTTTTTTTACTTCAATGGATGGTAGCCTTGTCATTATGGAAGGTAGTCTGTCGTTATGATTTCTGATACTCCAATGGATGGTAGCCTTGTCATTATGGAAGATAGTATGTTGTCGATATTTTTGTTACTCCAATGGATTGTATCCTTATCATTATGGAAGGTAGTCTCTTATTGATATCTTTGTTTCTCCAATGGATGGTAGCTTTGTCATTACCAAAGGTAGTCTGTTGTCGAGATTTTTGTTACTCCAATGGATGGTAGCCTTGTCATTATGGAAGGTAGTCTGTTGTCGAGATTTTTGTTACTACAATGGATGGTAGCCTTGTCATTATGGAAGGTAGTCTGTTGTCGAGATTTTTGTTACACTAATGGATATTATCCTTGTCATTATGGAAGGTAGTCTGTTGTCGAGATTTTTGTTACTCCAATGGATGGTAGCCTTTTCATTATGTAAGGTAGTTTGTTGTCGAGATTTTTTATACTCCAATGGATGGTAGCCTTTTCATTATGGAAGGTAGTCTGTTGTCGAGATTATTTTTACTTTAATGTATGGTAGCGTTGTCATTATGGAAGGTAGTGTTTTGTCGAGATGTTTGTTACTACAATGGATGCTAGCCTTGGCATTATGGAAGGTAGTCTATTGTCCAGATTTTTGTTACTACAATGGATGGTAGCCTTGTCATTATGGAAGGTATTCTGTTGACGAGATTTTTGTTACACTAATGGATGTTACCCTTGTCATTGTGGAAGGTAGTCTATTGTCGAGATTTTTGTTACTCCAATGGATGGTAGCCTT
The DNA here is from genome assembly GCA_948472305.1 of Vicia faba. Taxonomy (NCBI): domain Eukaryota; kingdom Viridiplantae; phylum Streptophyta; class Magnoliopsida; order Fabales; family Fabaceae; genus Vicia; species Vicia faba. The sequence continues at coordinate 536,283,753 of OX451741.1, forward strand.
TTCATTATGTAAGGTAGTCTGTTGTCCAGATTTTTTATACTCCAATGGATGGTAGCTTTGTCATTATGGAAGTTAGTATGTTGTTGTGATTTCTGATACTACAATGGATGGTAGCCTTGTCATTATGGAAGATAGTATGTTTTCAATATTTTTCTTACTCCAATGGATTGTAGCCTTGTCATTATGGAAGGTAGCCTCTTCAGGATATTTTTGTTACTATAATGGATGGTAGCCTTGTCATTTTGGAAGGTAGCCTCTTCAGGATATTTTTGTTACTATAATGGATGGTAGCCATGTCATTTTGGAAGGTAGTCTGTTGTCGAGGTTTTTGTTACTCTAACGGATGGTAGCCTTATCATTATGGAAGGTAGTCTGTTGTCGATATTTTTGTTACTCCAATGGATGGTAGCCTTGTCATTATGGAAGGTTGTCTGTTGTCGAGCTTTTTGTTACTACAATGGATGGTAGCCTTGTAATTATGGAACTTAGTCTGTTTTCGAGATTTTTGTTACTCCAATGGATTGTAGCCTTGTCATTATGGAAGGTAGTCTGTTTTCGAGATTTTTGTTACTCCAATGGATGGTAGCCTTTTCTTTATGTAAGGTATTTTTTGTCAAGATTTTTGTTACTGCAATGGATGGTAGACTTATCATTATGGAAGCTTGTCTGTCGTTGTGATTTCTGGTACTCCAATCAATGGTAGCCTTGTCAAAATGGAAGATAGTATGTTGCCGATATCTTTATTACTCCAATGGATGGTAGCCTTGTCATTACAGAAGGTTGTTTGTTGTCGAGATTTTTGTTACTCTAATGGATTGTAGCCTTGTCATTATGGAAGGTAGTCTTTTGTCGACATTTTTGTTACTCCAATGGATGGTAGCCTTGTCATTTTGGAAGGTAGTCTGTTGTCGAGATTTTTATTACTCTAATGGATGGTAGCTTGTCATTATGGAAGGTAGTCTGTTGTCGAGATTATTGTTACTTTAATGTATGGTAGCCTTGTCATTATGGAAGGTAGTGTTTTGTCGAGATTTTTGTTACTATAATGGATGCTAGCCTTGGCATTATGGAAGGTAGTCTGTTGTCGAGATTTTTGTTACTACAATGGATGGTAGCCTTGTCATTATGGAAGGTAGTCTATTGTCGAGATTTTTGTTACACTAATGGATGTTATCCTTGTCATTATGGAAGGTAGTGTATTGTCGAGATTTTTGTTACTCCAATGGATGGTAGCCTTTTCGTTATGTAAGGTAGTCTATTGTCGAGATTTTTTATACTCCAATGGATGGTAGCCTTGTCATTATGGAAGGTAGTCTGTTGTTGTGATTTCTGATACTCCAATGGATGGTAGCCTTGTCATTATGGAAGGTAGTGTTTTGTCGAGATTTTTGTTACTATAATGGATGCTAGCCTTGGCATTATGGAAGGTAGTTTGTTGTCGAGATTTTTGTTACTACAATGGATGGTAGCCTTGTCATTATGGAAGGTAGTCTATTGTCGGGATTTTTGTAACACTAATGGATGTTATCCTTGTAATTATGGAAGGTAGTGTATTGTCGAGATTTTTGTTACTCCAATGGATGGTAGCCTTTTCGTTATGTAAGGTAGTCTATTGTCGAGATTTTTTATACTCCAATGGATGGTAGCCTTGTCATTATGGAAGGTAGTTTGTTGTTGTGATTTCTGATACTCCAATGGATGGTAGCCTTGTCATTATGGAGGATAGAATGTTTTCAATATTTTTGTTACTCCAATGGATTGTAGCCTTGTCATTATGGAAGGTAGTCTCTTATCGATATCTTTGTTACTCCAATGGATGGTAGCCTTGTCATTACGAAAGGTAGTCTGTTGTCGAGATTTTTGTTACTCCAATGGATGGTAGCTTTGTCATTATGGAATATAGTCTGTTGTCGAGATTTTTGTTACTACAATGGATGGTAGCCTTGTCATTATGGAAGGTAGTATTTTGTCGAGATTTTTGTTACACTAATGGATGGTAACCTTTTCGTTATGTAAGGTAGTCTGTTGTCGAGATTTTTTATACGCCAATGGATGTTAGCCTTGTCATTATGGAAGGTAGTCTGTTGTCAAGATTTTTGTTACTCGAATGGATGGTAGCTTGTCATTATGGAAGGTAGTCTGCTGTCGAGATTATTGTTACTTTAATGTATGGTAGCCTTGTCATTATGGAAGGTAGTGTTTTGTCGAGATTTTTGTTACTACAATGGATGCTAGCCTTGGAATTATGGAAGGTAGTCTGTTGTCTAGATTTTTGTTACTACAATGGATGATAGCCTTGTCATTATGGAAGGTATTCTGTTGTAGAGTTTTTTGTTACACTAATGGATGTTATTCTTGTCATTATGGAAGGTAGTCTATTGTCGAGATTTTTGTTACTCCAATGGATGGTAGCCTTTTCGTTATGTAAGGTAGTATGTTGTCGAGATTTTTTATACTCCAATGGATGGTAGCCTTGTCATTATGGAAGGTAGTCTGTTGTTGTGTTTTTGATACTCCAATGGATGGTAGCCTTGTCATTATGGAAGATAGTATGTTTTCGATATTTTTGTTACTCCAATGGATTCTAGCCTTGTCATTATGGAAGGTTGTCTGTTGTCAAGATTTTTGTTACTCCAATGGATTGTAGCCTTGTCGTTATGGAAGGTAGCCTCTTCAGGATATTTTTGTTACTATAATGGATGGTAGCCTTGTCATTTTGGAAGGTAGTTTGTTGTCGAGGTTTTTGTTACTCTAATGGATGGTAGCCTTATAATTATGGAAGGTAGTCTTTTGTCCACATTTTTGTTACTCCAATGGATGGTAGCCTTGTCATTTTGGAAGGTAGTCTGTTGTCGAGATTTTTATTACTCTAATGGATGGTAGCTTGTCATTATGGAAGGTAGTTTGCTGTCGAGATTATTGTTACTTTAATGTATGGTAGCCTTGTCATTATGGAAGGTAGTGTTTTGTCGAGATTTTTGTTACTATAATGGATGCTAGCCTTGGCATTATGGAAGGTAGTCTGTTGTCGAGATTTTTGTTACTACAATGGATGGTAGCCTTGTCATTATGGAAGGTAGTCTATTGTCGAGATTTTTGTTACACTAATGGATGTTATCCTTGTCATTATGGAAGGTAGTGTATTGTCGAGATTTTTGTTACTCCAATGGATGGTAGCCTTTTCGTTATGTAAGGTAGTCTATTGTCGAGATTTTTTATACTCCAATGGATGGTAGCCTTGTCATTATGGAAGGTAGTTTGTCGTTGTGATTTCTGATACTCCAATGGATGGTAGCCTTGTCATTATGGAAGATAGTATGTTGCCGATATTTTTTTTACTCCAATGGATTGTAGCCTTGTCATTATGGAAGGTTGTCTGTTGTCGAGATTTTTGTTACTCCAATTGATTGTAGCCTTGTCATTATGGAAGGTAGCCTCTTCAGGATATTTTTGTTACTATAATGGATGGTAGCCTTGTCATTTTGGAAGGTAGTCTGTTGTCGAGTTTTTTGTTACTCTAATGGATGGTAGCCTTATCATTATGGAAGGTAGTCTGCTGTCGAGATTTTTGTTACTCCAATGGATTGTAGCCTTGTCATTATGGAAGGTAGTCTGTTGTCGAGCTTTTTGTTACTACAATGGATGGTAGCCTTGTAATTATGGAACATAGTCTGTTGTCGAGATTTTTGTTACTCCAATGGATTGTAGCCTTGTCATTATGGAAGGTAGTCTGTTGTCGACATTTTTGTTACTCCAATGGATGGTAGCCTTTTCTTTATGTAATGTATTTTTTGTCAAGATTTTTGTTACTGCAATGGATGGTAGACTTGTCATTATGGAAGGTTGTCTGTCGTTGTGATTTCTGGTACTCCAATCAATGGTAGCCTTGTCATTATGGAAGATAGTATGTTGTTGATATCTTTGTTACTCTAATGGATTGTAGCCTTGTCATTACGGAAGGTAGTCTGTTGTCGAGATTTTTGTTACTCCAAAGGATTGTAGCCGTGTCATTATGGAAGGTGGTCTTTTGTCGATATTTTTGTTACTCCAATGGATGGTAGCCTTGTCATTTTGGAAGGTAGTCTGTTGTCGAGATTTTTATTACTCTAATGGATGGTAGCTTGTCCTTATGGAAGGTAGTCTGTTGTCGAGATTATTGTTACTTTAATGTATGGTAGCCTTGTCATTAAGGAAGGTAGTGTTTTGTCGAGATTTTTGTTACTATAATGGATGCTAGCCTTGGCATTATGGAAGGTAGTCTGTTGTCGAGATTTTTGTTACTACAATGGATGGTAGCCTTGTCATTATGGAAGGTAGTCTATTGTCGAGATTTTTGTTACACTAATGGATGTTATCCTTGTCATTATGGCAGGTAGTGTATTGTCGAGATTTTTGTTACTCCAATGGATGGTAGCCTTTTCGTTATGTAAGGTAGTCTATTGTCGAGATTTTTTATACTCCATTGGATGGTAGCCTTGTCATTATGGAAGGTAGTCTGTTGTTGTGATTTCTGATACTCCAATGGATGGTAGCCTTGTCATTATGGAAGGTAGTGTTTTGTCGAGATTTTTGTTACTATAATGGATGCTAGCCTTGGCATTATGGAAGGTAGTCTGTTGTCGAGATTTTTGTTACTACAATGGATGGTAACCTTGTCATTATGGAAGGTAGTCTATTGTCGAGATTTTTGTTACACTAATGGATGTTATCCTTGTCATTATGGAAGGTAGTGTATTGTCGAGATTTTTGTTACTCCAATGGATGGTAGCCTTTTCGTTATGTAAGGTAGTCTATTGTCGAGATTTTTTATACTCCAATGGATGGTAGCCTTGTCATTATGGAAGGTAGTCTGTTGTTGTGATTTCTGATACTCCAATGGATGGTAGCCTTGTCATTATGGAAGGTAGTGTTTTGTCGAGATTTTTGTTACTATAATGGATGCTAGCCTTGGCATTATGGAAGGTAGTTTGTTGTCGAGATTTTTGTTACTACAATGGATGGTAGCCTTGTCATTATGGAAGGTAGTCTATTGTCGAGATTTTTGTTACACTAATGGATGTTATCCTTGTCATTATGGAAGGTAGTGTATTGACGAGATTTTTGTTACTCCAATGGATGGTAGCCTTTTCGTTATGTAAGGTAGTCTATTGTCGAGATTTTTTATACTCCAATGGATGGTAGCCTTGTCATTATGGAAGGTAGTCGGTTGTTGTGATTTCTGATACTCCAATGGATGGTAGCCTTGTCATTATGGAGGATAGAATGTTTTCAATATTTTCGTTACTCCAATGGATTGTAGCCTTGTCATTATGGAAGGTAGTCTCTTATCGATATCTTTGTTACTCCAATGGATGGTAGCCTTGTCATTACGAAAGGTAGTCTGTTGTCGAGATTTTTGTTACTCCAATGGATGGTAGCTTTGTCATTATGGAATATAGTCTGTTGTCGAGATTTTTGTTACTACAATGGATGGTAGCCTTGTCATTATGGAAGGTAGTATTTTGTCGAGATTTTTGTTACACTAATGGATGTTATCCTTGTCATTATGGAAGGTAGTCTGTTGTCGAGATTTTTGTTACTCCAATGGATGGTAACCTTTTCGTTATGTAAGGTAGTCTGTTGTCGAGATTTTTTATACGCCAATGGATGTTAGCCTTGTCATTATGGAAGGTAGTCTGTTGTCAAGATTTTTGTTACTCGAATGGATGGTAGCTTGTCATTATGGAAGGTAGTCTGCTGTCGAGATTATTGTTACTTTAATGTATGGTAGCCTTGTCATTATGGAAGGTAGTGTTTTGTCGAGATTTTTGTTACTACAATGGATGCTAGCCTTGGAATTATGGAAGTTAGTCTGTTGTCTAGATTTTTGTTACTACAATGGATGATAGCCTTGTCATTATGGAAGGTATTCTGTTGTAGAATTTTTTGTTACACTAATGGATGTTATTCTTGTCATTATGGAAGGTAGTCTATTGTCGAGATTTTTGTTACTCCAATGGATGGTAGCCTTTTCGTTATGTAAGGTAGTATGTTGTCGAGATTTTTTATACTCCAATGGATGGTAGCCTTGTCATTATGGAAGGTAGTCTGTTGTTGTGTTTCTGATACTCCAATGGATGGTAGCCTTGTCATTATGGAAGATAGTATGTTTTCGATATTTTTGTCACTCCAATGGATTCTAGCCTTGTCATTATGGAAGGTTGTCTGTTGTCAAGATTTTTGTTACTCCAATGGATTGTAGCCTTGTCGTTATGGAAGGTAGCCTCTTCAGGATATTTTTGTTACTATAATGGATGGTAGCCTTGTCATTTTGGAAGGTAGTTTGTTGTCGAGTTTTTGTTACTCTAATGGATGGTAGCCTTATAATTATGGAAGGTAGTCTGCTGTCGAGATTTTTGTTACTCCAATGGATGGTAGCCTTGTCATTATGGAAGGTAGTTTTTTGTCGAGATTTATATTACTCTAATGGATGATAGCTTGTCATTATGGAAGGTAGTCTGCTGTCGAGATTATTGTTACTTTAATGTATGGTAGCCTTGTCATTATGGAAGGTAGTGTTTTGTCGAGATTTTTGTTACTATAATGGATGCTAGCCTTGGCATTATGGAAGGTAGTCTGTTGTCGAGATTTTTGTTACTACAATGGATGGTAGCCTTGTCATTATGGATGGTAGTCTGTTGTCGAGATTTTTGTTACACTAATGGATGTTATCCTTATCATTATGGAAGGTAGTTTATTGTCGAGATTTTTGTTACTCCAATGGATGGTAGCCTTTTCGTTATGTAAGGTAGTCTTTTGTCGAGATTTTTTATACTCCAATGGATGGTAGCCTTATCATTATGGAAGGTAGTTTGTCGTTGTGATTTCTGATACTCCAATGGATGGTAGCCTTGTCATTATGGAAGATAGTATGTTGCCGATATTTTTTTTACTCCAATGGATTGTAGCCTTGTCATTATGGAAGGTTGTCTGTTGTCGAGATTTTTGTTACTCCAATTGATTGTAGCCTTGTCATTATGGAAGGTAGCCTCTTCAGGATATTTTTGTTACTATAATGGATGGTAGCCTTGTCATTTTGGAAGGTAGTCTGTTGTCGAGGTTTTTGTTACTCTAATGGATGGTAGCCTTATCATTATGGAAGGTAGTCTGCTGTCGAGATTTTTGTTACTCCAATGGATTGTAGCCTTGTCATTATGGAAGGTAGTCTGTTGTCGAGCTTTTTGTTACTACAATGGATGGTAGCCTTGTAATTATGGAACATAGTCTGTTGTCGAGATTTTTGTTACTCCAATGGATTGTAGCCTTGTCATTATGGAAGGTAGTCTGTTGTCGACATTTTTGTTACTCCAATGGATGGTAGCCTTTTCTTTATGTAATGTATTTTTTGTCAAGATTTTTGTTACTGCAATGGATGGTAGACTTCTCATTATGGAAGGTTGTCTGTCGTTGTGATTTCTGGTACTCCAATCAATGGTAGCCTTGTCATTATGGAAGATAGTATGTTGTTGATATCTTTGTTACTCTAATGGATTGTAGCCTTGTCATTACGGAAGGTAGTCTGTTGTCGAGATTTTTGTTACTCCAAAGGATTGTAGCCGTGTCATTATGGAAGGTGGTCTTTTGTCGATATTTTTGTTACTCCAATGGATGGTAGCCTTGTCATTTTGGAAGGTAGTCTATTGTCGAGATTTTTATAACTCTAATGGATGGTAGCTTGTCATTATGGAAGGTAGTCTGTTGTCGAGATTATTGTTACTTTAATGTATGGTAGCCTTGTCATTATGGAAGGTAGTGTTTTGTCGAGATTTTTGTTACTATAATGGATGCTAGCCTTGGCATTATGGAAGGTAGTCTGTTGTCGAGATTTTTGTTACTACAATGGATGGTAGCCTTGTCATTATGGAAGGTAGTCTATTGTCGAGATTTTTGTTACACTAATGGATGTTATCCTTGTCATTATGGCAGGTAGTGTATTGTCGAGATTTTTGTTACTCCAATGGATGGTAGCCTTTTCGTTATGTAAGGTAGTCTATTGTCGAGATTTTTTATACTCCATTGGATGGTAGCCTTGTCATTATGGAAGGTAGTCTGTTGTTGTGATTTCTGATACTCCAATGGATGGTAGCCTTGTCATTATGGAAGGTAGTGTTTTGTCGAGATTTTTGTTACTATAATGGATGCTAGCCTTGGCATTATGGAAGGTAGTCTGTTGTCGAGATTTTTGTTACTACAATGGATGGTAACCTTGTCATTATGGAAGGTAGTCTATTGTCGAGATTTTTGTTACACTAATGGATGTTATCCTTGTCATTATGGAAGGTAGTGTATTGTCGAGATTTTTGTTACTCCAATGGATGGTAGCCTTTTCGTTATGTAAGGTAGTCTATTGTCGAGATTTTTTATACTCCAATGGATGGTAGCCTTGTCATTATGGAAGGTAGTCTGTTGTTGTGATTTCTGATACTCCAATGGATGGTAGCCTTGTCATTATGGAAGGTAGTGTTTTGTCGAGATTTTTGTTACTATAATGGATGCTAGCCTTGGCATTATGGAAGGTAGTTTGTTGTCGAGATTTTTGTTACTACAATGGATGGTAGCCTTGTCATTATGGAAGGTAGTCTATTGTCGAGATTTTTGTTACACTAATGGATGTTATCCTTGTCATTATGGAAGGTAGTGTATTGACGAGATTTTTGTTACTCCAATGGATGGTAGCCTTTTCGTTATGTAAGGTAGTCTATTGTCGAGATTTTTTATACTCCAATGGATGGTAGCCTTGTCATTATGGAAGGTAGTCGGTTGTTGTGATTTCTGATACTCCAATGGATGGTAGCCTTGTCATTATGGAGGATAGAATGTTTTCAATATTTTTGTTACTCCAATGGATTGTAGCCTTGTCATTATGGAAGGTAGTCTCTTATCGATATCTTTGTTACTCCAATGGATGGTAGCCTTGTCATTACGAAAGGTAGTCTGTTGTCGAGATTTTTGTTACTCCAATGGATGGTAGCTTTGTCATTATGGAATATAGTCTGTTGTCGAGATTTTTGTTACTACAATGGATGGTAGCCTTGTCATTATGGAAGGTAGTATTTTGTCGAGATTTTTGTTACACTAATGGATGTTATCCTTGTCATTATGGAAGGTAGTCTGTTGTCGAGATTTTTGTTACTCCAATGGATGGTAACCTTTTCGTTATGTAAGGTAGTCTGTTGTCGAGATTTTTTATACGCCAATGGATGTTAGCCTTGTCATTATGGAAGGTAGTCTGTTGTCAAGATTTTTGTTACTCGAATGGATGGTAGCTTGTCATTATGGAAGGTAGTCTGCTGTCGAGATTATTGTTACTTTAATGTATGGTAGCCTTGTCATTATGGAAGGTAGTGTTTTGTCGAGATTTTTGTTACTACAATGGATGCTAGCCTTGGAATTATGGAAGGTAGTCTGTTGTCTAGATTTTTGTTACTACAATGGATGATAGCCTTGTCATTATGGAAGGTATTCTGTTGTAGAGTTTTTTGTTACACTAATGGATGTTATTCTTGTCATTATGGAAGGTAGTCTATTGTCGAGATTTTTGTTACTCCAATGGATGGTAGCCTTTTCGTTATGTAAGGTAGTATGTTGTCGAGATTTTTTATACTCCAATGGATGGTAGCCTTGTCATTATGGAAGGTAGTCTGTTGTTGTGTTTCTGATACTCCAATGGATGGTAGCCTTGTCATTATGGAAGATAGTATGTTTTCGATATTTTTGTTACTCCAATGGATTCTAGCCTTGTCATTATGGAAGGTTGTCTGTTGTCAAGATTTTTGTTACTCCAATGGATTGTAGCCTTGTCGTTATGGAAGGTAGCCTCTTCAGGATATTTTTGTTACTATAATGGATGGTAGCCTTGTCATTTTGGAAGGTAGTTTGTTGTCGAGGTTTTTGTTACTCTAATGGATGGTAGCCTTATAATTATGGAAGGTAGTCTGCTGTCGAGATTTTTGTTACTCCAATGGATGGTAGCCTTGTCATTATGGAAGGTAGTTTTTTGTCGAGATTTATATTACTCTAATGGATGATAGCTTGTCATTATGGAAGGTAGTCTGCTGTCGAGATTATTGTTACTTTAATGTATGGTAGCCTTGTCATTATGGAAGGTAGTGTTTTGTCGAGATTTTTGTTACTATAATGGATGCTAGCCTTGGCATTATGGAAGGTAGTCTGTTGTCGAGATTTTTGTTACTACAATGGATGGTAGCCTTGTCATTATGGATGGTAGTCTGTTGTCGAGATTTTTGTTACACTAATGGATGTTATCCTTATCATTATGGAAGGTAGTTTATTGTCGAGATTTTTGTTACTCCAATGGATGGTAGCCTTTTCGTTATGTAAGGTAGTCTTTTGTCGAGATTTTTTATACTCCAATGGATGGTAGCCTTATCATTATGGAAGGTAGTTTGTCGTTGTGATTTCTGATACTCCAATGGATGGTAGCCTTGTCATTATGGAAGATAGTATGTTGCCGATATTTTTTTTACTCCAATGGATTGTAGCCTTGTCATTATGGAAGGTTGTCTGTTGTCGAGATTTTTGTTACTCCAATTGATTGTAGCCTTGTCATTATGGAAGGTAGCCTCTTCAGGATATTTTTGTTACTATAATGGATGGTAGCCTTGTCATTTTGGAAGGTAGTCTGTTGTCGAGGTTTTTGTTACTCTAATGGATGGTAGCCTTATCATTATGGAAGGTAGTCTGCTGTCGAGATTTTTGTTACTCCAATGGATGGTAGCCTTGTAATTATGGAACATAGTCTGTTGTCGAGATTTTTGTTACTCCAATGGATTGTAGCCTTGTCATTATGGAAGGTAGTCTGTTGTCGACATTTTTGTTACTCCAATGGATGGTAGCCTTTTCTTTATGTAATGTATTTTTTGTCAAGATTTTTGTTACTGCAATGGATGGTAGACTTGTCATTATGGAAGGTTGTCTGTCGTTGTGATTTCTGGTACTCCAATCAATGGTAGCCTTGTCATTATGGAAGATAGTATGTTGTTGATATCTTTGTTACTCTAATGGATTGTAGCCTTGTCATTACGGAAGGTAGTCTGTTGTCGAGATTTTTGTTACTCCAAAGGATTGTAGCCGTGTCATTATGGAAGGTGGTCTTTTGTCGATATTTTTGTTACTCCAATGGATGGTAGCCTTGTCATTTTGGAAGGTAGTCTGTTGTCGAGATTTTTATTACTCTAATGGATGGTAGCTTGTCATTATGGAAGGTAGTCTGTTGTCGAGATTATTGTTACCTTAATGTATGGTAGCCTTGTCATTATGGAAGGTAGTGTTTTGTCGAGATTTTTGTTACTATAATGGATGCTAGCCTTGGCATTATGGAAGGTAGTCTGTTGTCGAGATTTTTGTTACTACAATGGATGGTAGCCTTGTCATTATGGAAGGTAGTCTATTGTCGAGATTTTTGTTACACTAATGGATGTTATCCTTGTCATTATGGCAGGTAGTGTATTGTCGAGATTTTTGTTACTCCAATGGATGGTAGCCTTTTCGTTATGTAAGGTAGTCTATTGTCGAGATTTTTTATACTCCATTGGATGGTAGCCTTGTCATTATGGAAGGTAGTCTGTTGTTGTGATTTCTGATACTCCAATGGATGGTAGCCTTGTCATTATGGAAGGTAGTGTTTTGTCGAGATTTTTGTTACTATAATGGATGCTAGCCTTGGCATTATGGAAGGTAGTCTGTTGTCGAGATTTTTGTTACTACAATGGATGGTAACCTTGTCATTATGGAAGGTAGTCTATTGTCGAGATTTTTGTTACACTAATGGATGTTATCCTTGTCATTATGGAAGGTAGTGTATTGTCGAGATTTTTGTTACTCCAATGGATGGTAGCCTTTTCGTTATGTAAGGTAGTCTATTGTCGAGATTTTTTATACTCCAATGGATGGTAGCCTTGTCATTATGGAAGGTAGTCTGTTGTTGTGATTTCTGATACTCCAATGGATGGTAGCCTTGTCATTATGGAAGGTAGTGTTTTGTCGAGATTTTTGTTACTATAATGCATGCTAGCCTTGGCATTATGGAAGGTAGTCTGTTGTCGAGATTTTTGTTACTACAATGGATGGTAGCCTTGTCATTATGGAAGGTAGTCTATTGTCGAGATTTTTGTTACACTAATGGATGTTATCCTTGTCATTATGGAAGGTAGTGTATTGTCGAGATTTTTGTTACTCCAATGGATGGTAGCCTTTTCGTTATGTAAGGTAGTTTATTGTCGAGATTTTTTATACTCCAATGGATGGTAGCCTTGTCATTATGGAAGGTAGTCTGTTGTTGTGATTTCTGATACTCCAATGGATGGTAGCCTTGTCATTATGGAGGATAGAATGTTTTCAATATTTTTGTTACTCCAATGGATTGTAGCCTTGTCATTATGGAAGGTAGTCTCTTATCGATATCTTTGTTACTCCAATGGATGGTAGCCTTGTCATTACGAAAGGTTGTCTGTTGTCGAGATTTTTGTTACTACAATGGATGGTAGCCTTGTCATTATGGAAGGTAGTATTTTGTCGAGATTTTTGTTACACTAATGGATGTTATCCTTGTCATTATGGAAGGTAGTCTGTTGTCGAGATTTTTGTTACTCCAATGGATGGTAGCCTTTTCGTTATGTAAGATAGTCTGTTGTCGAGATTTTTTATATGCCAATGGATGTTAGCCTTGTCATTATGGAAGGTAGTCTGTTGTCAAGATTTTTGTTACTCGAATGGATGGTAGCTTGTCATTATGGAAGGTAGTCTGCTGTCGAGATTATTGTTACTTTAATGTATGGTAGCCTTGTCATTATGGAAGGTAGTGTTTTGTCGAGATTTTTGTTACTACAATGGATGCTAGCCTTGGAATTATGGAAGGTAGTCTGTTGTCTAGATTTTTGTTACTACAATGGATGATAGCCTTGTCATTATGGAAGGTATTCTGTTGTAGAGTTTTTTGTTACACTAATGGATGTTATTCTTGTCATTATGGAAGGTAGTCTATTGTCGAGATTTTTGTTACTCCAATGGATGGTAGCCTTTTCGTTATGTAAGGTAGTATGTTGTCGAGATTTTTTATACTCCAATGGATGGTAGCCTTGTCATTATGGAAGGTAGTCTGCTGTCGAGATTTTTGTTACTCCAATGGATGGTAACCTTGTCATTATCGAAGGTAGTTTGTTGTCGAGATTTATATTACTCTAATGGATGGTAGCTTGTCATTATGGAAGGTAGTCTGCTGTCGAGATTATTGTTACTTTAATGTATGGTAGCCTTGTCATTATGGAAGGTAGTGTTTTGTCGAGATTTTTGTTACTATAATGGATGCTAGCCTTGGCATTATGGAAGGTAGTCTGTTGTCGAGATTTTTGTTACTACAATGGATGGTAGCCTTGTCATTATGGAAGGTAGTCTGTTGTCGAGATTTTTGTTACACTAATGGATGTTATCCTTATCATTATGGAAGGTAGTTTATTGTCGAGATTTTTGTTACTCCAATGGATGGTAGCCTTTTCGTTATGTAAGGTAGTCTGTTGTCGAGATTTTTAATACTCCAATGGATGGTAGCCTTGTCATTATGGAAGGTAGTTTGTCGTTGTGATTTCTGATACTCCAATGGATGGTAGCCTTGTCATTATGGAAGATAGTATGTTGCCGATATTTTTGTTACTCCAATGGATTGTTGCCTTGTAATTATGGAAGGTAGTCTCTTATCGATATCTTTGTTACTCCAATGGATTGTAGCCTTGTCATTATGGAAGGTAGTCTGTTGTCGAGATTTTTGTTACTCCAATGGATTGTAGCCTTGTCATTATGGAAGGTAGCCTTTTCAGGATATTTTTGTTACTATAATGGATGGTAGCCTTGTCATTTTGGAAGGTAGTCTGTTGTCGAGGTTTTTGTTACTCTAATGGATGGTAGCCTTATCATTATGGAAAGTAGTCTGCTGTCGAGATTTTTGTTACTCCAATGGATTGTAGCCTTGTCATTATGGAAGGTAGTCTGTTGTCGAGCTTTTTGTTACTACAATGGATGGTAGCCTTGTAATTATGGAACATAGTCTGTTGTCGAGATTTTTGTTACTCCAATGGATTGTAGCCTTGTCATTATGGAAGGTAGTCTGTTGTCGAGATTTTTGTTACTCCAATGGATGGTAGCCTTTTCTTTATGTAATGTATTTTTTGTCAAGATTTTTGTTACTGCAATGGATGGTAGACTTGTCATTATGGAAGGTTGTCTGTCGTTGTGATTTCTGGTACTCCAATCAATGGTAGCCTTATCATTATGGAAGATAGTATGTTATCGATATCTTTGTTACTCCAATGGATTGTAGCCTTGTCATTTCGGAAGGTAGTCTGTTGTCGAGATTATTGTTACTCCAATGGATTATAGCCTTGTCATTATGGAAGGTGGTCTTTTGTCGATATTTTTGTTACTCCAATGGATGGTAGCCTTGTCTTTATGGAAGGTAGTCTATTGTCAATATTTTGTTACTCCAATGGATGGTAGCCTTGTCATTATGGAAGGTAGTCTGTTGTCGAGATTTTTATTACTCTAATGGATGGTAGCTTGTCATTATGGAAGGTAGTATGCTGTCGTGATTATTGTTACTTTAATGTATGGTAGCCTTGTCATTATGGAAGGTAGTTTGTTGTCGAGATTTTTGTTACTACAATGGATGGTAGCCTTGTCATTATGGAAGGTAGCCTCTTCAGGATATTTTTGTTACTATAGTGGATGGTAGCCTTGTCATTTTGGAAGGTAGTCTGTTGTCGAGGTTTATGTTACTCTAATGGATGGTAGCCTTATCATTATGGAAGGTAGTCTGCTGTCGAGATTTTTGTTACTCCAATGGATGGTAGCCTTGTCATTATGGAAGGTTGTCTATTGTCAAGCTTTTTGTTACTACAATGGATGGTAGCCTTGTAATTATGGAACTTAGTCTATTTTCGAGATTTTTGTTACTCCAATGGATTGTAGCCTTGTCATTATGGAAGGTAGTCTGTTTTCGAGATTTTTGTTACTCCAATGGATGGTAGCCTTTTCTTTATGTAAGGTTTTTTTTGTCAAGATTTTTGTTACTGCAATGGATGGTAGACTTATCATTATGGAAGCTTGTCTGTCGTTGTGATTTCTGGTACTCCAATCAATGGTAGCCTTGTCAAAATGGAAGATAGTATGTTGTCGATATCTTTATTACTCCAATGGATGGTAGCCTTGTCATTACGGAAGGTAGTCTATTGTCAGGATTTTTGTTACTCCAATGGATTGTAGCCTTGTCATTATGGAAGGTAGTCTTTTGTCGACATTTTTGTTACTCCAATGGATGGTAGCCTTGTCATTTTGGAAGGTAGTCTGTTGTTGAGAGTTTTATTACTCTAATGGATGGTAGCTTGTCATTATGGAAGGTAGTCTGCTATCGAGATTATTGTTACTTTAATGTATGGTAGCCTTGTCATTATGGAAGGTAGTGTTTTTTCGAGATTTTTGTTACTATAATGGATGCTAGCCTTGGCATTATGGAAGGTAGTCTATTGTCGAGATTTTTGTTACTACAATGGATGGTAGCCTTGTCATTATGGAAGGTAGTCTGTTGTCTAGATTTTTGTTACACTTATGGATGTTATCCTTGTCATTATGGAAGGTAGTGTATTGTCGAGATTTTTGTTACTCCAATGGATGGTAGCCTTTTCGTTATGTAAGGTAGTCTGTTGTCGAGATTTTTTATACTCCAATGGATGGTAGCCTTGTCATTATTGAAGGTAGTCAGTTGTTGTGATTTCTGATACTCCAATGGATGGTAGCCTTGTCATTATGGAAGATAGAATGTTTTCAATATTTTTGTTACTCCAATGGATTGTAGCCTTGTCATTATGGAAGGTAGTCTCTTATCAATATCTTTGTTACTCAAATGGATGGTAGCCTTGTCATTACGAAAGGTAGTCTGTTGTCGAGATTTTTGTTACTCCAATGGATGGTAGCCTTGTCATTATGGAATATAGTCTGTTGTCGAGATTTTTGTTACTACAATGGATGGTAGCCTTGTCATTATGGAAGGTAGTATTTTGTCGAGATTTTTGTTACACTAATGGATGTTATCCTTGTCATTATAGAAGGTAGTCTGTTGTCGAGATTTTTGTTACTCCAATGGATGGTAGCCTTTTCGTTATGTAAGGTAGTCTGTTGTCGAGATTTTTTATACTCCAATGGATGTTAGCCTTGTCATTATGGAAGGTAGTCTGTAGTCAAGATTTTTGTTACTCGAATGGATGGTAGCTTGTCATTGTGGAAGGTAGTCTACTGTCGAGATTATTGTTCTTTAATGTATGGTAGCCTTGTCATTATGGAAGGTAGTGTTTTGTCGAGATTTTTGTTACTACAATGGATGCTAGCCATGGAAAAATGGAAGGTAGTCTGTTGTCTAGATTTTTGTTACTATAATGGATGGTAGCCTTGTCATTATGGAAGGTATTCTGTTGTAGAGTTTTTTGTTACACTAATGGATGTTATCCTTGTCATTATGGAAGGTAGTCTATTGTCGAGATTTTTGTTACTCCAATGGATGGTAGCCTTTTCGTTATGTAAGGTAGTCTGTTGTCGAGATTTTTTATACTCCAATGGATGGTAGCCTTGTCATTATGGAAGGTAGTCTGTTGTTGTGTTTCTGATACTCCAATGGATGGTAGCCTTGTCATTATGGAAGATAGTATGTTTTTGATATTTTTGTTACTCCAATTGATTTTAGCCTTGTCATTATAGAAGGTTGTCTGTTGTCGAGATTTTTGTTACTCCAATGGATTGTAGCCTTGTCGTTATGGAAAGTAGCCTCTTCAGGATATTTTTGTTACTATAATGGATGGTAGCCTTGTCATTTTGGAAGGTAGTTTGTTGTCGAGGTTTTTGTTACTCTAATGGATGGTAGCCTTATCATTATGGAAGGTAGTCTGCTGTCGAGATTTTTGTTACTCCAATGGATGGTAGCCTTGTCATTATGGAAGGTAGTCTGTTGTCGAGCTTTTTGTTACTACAATGGATGGTAGCCTTGTAATTATGGAACTTAGTTTGTTGTCGAGATTTTTATTACTCCAATGGATTGTAGCCTTGTCATTATGGAAGGTAGTCTGTTTTCGAGATTTTTGTTACTCCAATGGATGGTAGCCTTTTCTTTATGTAAGGTATTTTTTGTCAAGATTTTTGTTACTGCAATGGATGGTAGACTTCTCATTATGGAAGCTAGTCTGTCGTTGTGATTTCTGGTACTCCAATCAATGGTAGCCTTGTCAAAATGGAAGATAGTATGTTGTCGATATCTTTATTACTCTAATGGATGGTAGCCTTGTCATTACGGAAGGTAGTCTGTTGTCGAGATTTTTGTTACTCCAATGGATTGTAGCCTTGTCATTATGGAAGGTAGTCTGTTGTTGTGATTTCTGATACTCCAATGGATGGTAGCCTTGTCATTATGGAAGGTAGTGTTTTGTCGAGATTTTTGTTACTATAATGCATGCTAGCCTTGGCATTATGGAAGGTAGTCTGTTGTCGAGATTTTTGTTACTACAATGGATGGTAGCCTTGTCATTATGGAAGGTAGTCTATTGTCGAGATTTTTGTTACACTAATGGATGTTATCCTTGTCATTATGGAAGGTAGTGTATTGTCGAGATTTTTGTTACTCCAATGGATGGTAGCCTTTTCGTTATGTAAGGTAGTTTATTGTCGAGATTTTTTATACTCCAATGGATGGTAGCCTTGTCATTATGGAAGGTAGTCTGTTGTTGTGATTTCTGATACTCCAATGGATGGTAGCCTTGTCATTATGGAGGATAGAATGTTTTCAATATTTTTGTTACTCCAATGGATTGTAGCCTTGTCATTATGGAAGGTAGTCTCTTATCGATATCTTTGTTACTCCAATGGATGGTAGCCTTGTCATTACGAAAGGTTGTCTGTTGTCGAGATTTTTGTTACTCCAATGGATCGTAGCTTTGTCATTATGGAATATAGTCTGTTGTCGAGATTTTTGTTACTACAATGGATGGTAGCCTTGTCATTATGGAAGGTAGTATTTTGTCGAGATTTTTGTTACACTAATGGATGTTATCCTTGTCATTATGGAAGGTAGTCTGTTGTCGAGATTTTTGTTACTCCAATGGATGGTAGCCTTTTCGTTATGTAAGATAGTCTGTTGTCGAGATTTTTTATATGCCAATGGATGTTAGCCTTGTCATTATGGAAGGTAGTCTGTTGTCAAGATTTTTGTTACTCGAATGGATGGTAGCTTGTCATTATGGAAGGTAGTCTGCTGTCGAGATTATTGTTACTTTAATGTATGGTAGCCTTGTCATTATGGAAGGTAGTGTTTTGTCGAGATTTTTGTTACTACAATGGATGCTAGCCTTGGAATTATGGAAGGTAGTCTGTTGTCTAGATTTTTGTTACTACAATGGATGATAGCCTTGTCATTATGGAAGGTATTCTGTTGTAGAGTTTTTTGTTACACTAATGGATGTTATTCTTGTCATTATGGAAGGTAGTCTATTGTCGAGATTTTTGTTACTCCAATGGATGGTAGCCTTTTCGTTATGTAAGGTAGTATGTTGTCGAGATTTTTTATACTCCAATGGATGGTAGCCTTGTCATTATGGAAGGTAGTCTGCTGTCGAGATTTTTGTTACTCCAATGGATGGTAACCTTGTCATTATCGAAGGTAGTTTGTTGTCGAGATTTATATTACTCTAATGGATGCTAGCTTGTCATTATGGAAGGTAGTCTGCTGTCGAGATTATTGTTACTTTAATGTATGGTAGCCTTGTCATTATGGAAGGTAGTGTTTTGTCGAGATTTTTGTTACTATAATGGATGCTAGCCTTGGCATTATGGAAGGTAGTCTGTTGTCGAGATTTTTGTTACTACAATGGATGGTAGCCTTGTCATTATGGAAGGTAGTCTGTTGTCGAGATTTTTGTTACACTAATGGATGTTATCCTTATCATTATGGAAGGTAGTTTATTGTCGAGATTTTTGTTACTCCAATGGATGGTAGCCTTTTCGTTATGTAAGGTAGTCTGTTGTCGAGATTTTTAATACTCCAATGGATGGTAGCCTTGTCATTATGGAAGGTAGTTTGTCGTTGTGATTTCTGATACTCCAATGGATGGTAGCCTTGTCATTATGGAAGATAGTATGTTGCCGATATTTTTGTTACTCCAATGGATTGTTGCCTTGTAATTATGGAAGGTAGTCTCTTATCGATATCTTTGTTACTCCAATGGATTGTAGCCTTGTCATTATGGAAGGTAGTCTGTTGTCGAGATTTTTGTTACTCCAATGGATTGTAGCCTTGTCATTATGGAAGGTAGCCTTTTCAGGATATTTTTGTTACTATAATGGATGGTAGCCTTGTCATTTTGGAAGGTAGTCTGTTGTCGAGGTTTTTGTTACTCTAATGGATGGTAGCCTTATCATTATGGAAAGTAGTCTGCTGTCGAGATTTTTGTTACTCCAATGGATTGTAGCCTTGTCATTATGGAAGGTAGTCTGTTGTCGAGCTTTTTGTTACTACAATGGATGGTAGCCTTGTAATTATGGAACATAGTCTGTTGTCGAGATTTTTGTTACTCCAATGGATTGTAGCCTTGTCATTATGGAAGGTAGTCTGTTGTCGAGATTTTTGTTACTCCAATGGATGGTAGCCTTTTCTTTATGTAATGTATTTTTTGTCAAGATTTTTGTTACTGCAATGGATGGTAGACTTGTCATTATGGAAGGTTGTCTGTCGTTGTGATTTCTGGTACTCCAATCAATGGTAGCCTTATCATTATGGAAGATAGTATGTTATCGATATCTTTGTTACTCCAATGGATTGTAGCCTTGTCATTTCGGAAGGTAGTCTGTTGTCGAGATTATTGTTACTCCAATGGATTATAGCCTTGTCATTATGGAAGGTGGTCTTTTGTCGATATTTTTGTTACTCCAATGGATGGTAGCCTTGTCTTTATGGAAGGTAGTCTATTGTCAATATTTTGTTACTCCAATGGATGGTAGCCTTGTCATTATGGAAGGTAGTCTGTTGTCGAGATTTTTATTACTCTAATGGATGGTAGCTTGTCATTATGGAAGGTAGTATGCTGTCGTGATTATTGTTACTTTAATGTATGGTAGCCTTGTCATTATGGAAGGTAGTTTGTTGTCGAGATTTTTGTTACTACAATGGATGGTAGCCTTGTCATTATGGAAGGTAGCCTCTTCAGGATATTTTTGTTACTATAGTGGATGGTAGCCTTGTCATTTTGGAAGGTAGTCTGTTGTCGAGGTTTATGTTACTCTAATGGATGGTAGCCTTATCATTATGGAAGGTAGTCTGCTGTCGAGATTTTTGTTACTCCAATGGATGGTAGCCTTGTCATTATGGAAGGTTGTCTATTGTCAAGCTTTTTGTTACTACAATGGATGGTAGCCTTGTAATTATGGAACTTAGTCTATTTTCGAGATTTTTGTTACTCCAATGGATTGTAGCCTTGTCATTATGGAAGGTAGTCTGTTTTCGAGATTTTTGTTACTCCAATGGATGGTAGCCTTTTCTTTATGTAAGGTTTTTTTTGTCAAGATTTTTGTTACTGCAATGGATGGTAGACTTATCATTATGGAAGCTTGTCTGTCGTTGTGATTTCTGGTACTCCAATCAATGGTAGCCTTGTCAAAATGGAAGATAGTATGTTGTCGATATCTTTATTACTCCAATGGATGGTAGCCTTGTCATTACGGAAGGTAGTCTATTGTCAGGATTTTTGTTACTCCAATGGATTGTAGCCTTGTCATTATGGAAGGTAGTCTTTTGTCGACATTTTTGTTACTCCAATGGATGGTAGCCTTGTCATTTTGGAAGGTAGTCTGTTGTTGAGAGTTTTATTACTCTAATGGATGGTAGCTTGTCATTATGGAAGGTAGTCTGCTATCGAGATTATTGTTACTTTAATGTATGGTAGCCTTGTCATTATGGAAGGTAGTGTTTTTTCGAGATTTTTGTTACTATAATGGATGCTAGCCTTGGCATTATGGAAGGTAGTCTATTGTCGAGATTTTTGTTACTACAATGGATGGTAGCCTTGTCATTATGGAAGGTAGTCTGTTGTCTAGATTTTTGTTACACTTATGGATGTTATCCTTGTCATTATGGAAGGTAGTGTATTGTCGAGATTTTTGTTACTCCAATGGATGGTAGCCTTTTCGTTATGTAAGGTAGTCTGTTGTCGAGATTTTTTATACTCCAATGGATGGTAGCCTTGTCATTATTGAAGGTAGTCAGTTGTTGTGATTTCTGATACTCCAATGGATGGTAGCCTTGTCATTATGGAAGATAGAATGTTTTCAATATTTTTGTTACTCCAATGGATTGTAGCCTTGTCATTATGGAAGGTAGTCTCTTATCGATATCTTTGTTACTCAAATGGATGGTAGCCTTGTCATTACGAAAGGTAGTCTGTTGTCGAGATTTTTGTTACTCCAATGGATGGTAGCCTTGTCATTATGGAATATAGTCTGTTGTCGAGATTTTTGTTACTACAATGGATGGTAGCCTTGTCATTATGGAAGGTAGTATTTTGTCGAGATTTTTGTTACACTAATGGATGTTATCCTTGTCATTATAGAAGGTAGTCTGTTGTCGAGATTTTTGTTACTCCAATGGATGGTAGCCTTTTCGTTATGTAAGGTAGTCTGTTGTCGAGATTTTTTATACTCCAATGGATGTTAGCCTTGTCATTATGGAAGGTAGTCTGTAGTCAAGATTTTTGTTACTCGAATGGATGGTAGCTTGTCATTGTGGAAGGTAGTCTGCTGTCGAGATTATTGTTCTTTAATGTATGGTAGCCTTGTCATTATGGAAGGTAGTGTTTTGTCGAGATTTTTGTTACTACAATGGATGCTAGCCATGGAAAAATGGAAGGTAGTCTGTTGTCTAGATTTTTGTTACTATAATGGATGGTAGCCTTGTCATTATGGAAGGTATTCTGTTGTAGAGTTTTTTGTTACACTAATGGATGTTATCCTTGTCATTATGGAAGGTAGTCTATTGTCGAGATTTTTGTTACTCCAATGGATGGTAGCCTTTTCGTTATGTAAGGTAGTCTGTTGTCGAGATTTTTTATACTCCAATGGATGGTAGCCTTGTCATTATGGAAGGTAGTCTGTTGTTGTGTTTCTGATACTCCAATGGATGGTAGCCTTGTCATTATGGAAGATAGTATGTTTTTGATATTTTTGTTACTCCAATTGATTTTAGCCTTGTCATTATAGAAGGTTGTCTGTTGTCGAGATTTTTGTTACTCCAATGGATTGTAGCCTTGTCGTTATGGAAAGTAGCCTCTTCAGGATATTTTTGTTACTATAATGGATGGTAGCCTTGTCATTTTGGAAGGTAGTTTGTTGTCGAGGTTTTTGTTACTCTAATGGATGGTAGCCTTATCATTATGGAAGGTAGTCTGCTGTCGAGATTTTTGTTACTCCAATGGATGGTAGCCTTGTCATTATGGAAGGTAGTCTGTTGTCGAGCTTTTTGTTACTACAATGGATGGTAGCCTTGTAATTATGGAACTTAGTTTGTTGTCGAGATTTTTATTACTCCAATGGATTGTAGCCTTGTCATTATGGAAGGTAGTCTGTTTTCGAGATTTTTGTTACTCCAATGGATGGTAGCCTTTTCTTTATGTAAGGTATTTTTTGTCAAGATTTTTGTTACTGCAATGGATGGTAGACTTCTCATTATGGAAGCTAGTCTGTCGTTGTGATTTCTGGTACTCCAATCAATGGTAGCCTTGTCAAAATGGAAGATAGTATGTTGTCGATATCTTTATTACTCTAATGGATGGTAGCCTTGTCATTACGGAAGGTAGTCTGTTGTCGAGATTTTTGTTACTCCAATGGATTGTAGCCTTGTCATTATGGAAGGTAGTCTTTTGTCGACATTTTTGTTACTCCAATGGATGGTAGCCTTGTCATTTTGGAAGGTAGTTTGTTGTCGAGATTTATATTACTCTAATGGATGGTAGCTTGTCATTATGGAAGGTAGTCTGCTGTCGAGATTATTGTTACTTTAATGTATGGTAGCCTTGTCATTATGGAAGGTAGTGTTTTGTCGAGATTTCTGTTACTATAATGGATGCTAGCCTTGGCATTATGGAAGGTAGTCTATTGTCGAGATTTTTGTTACTACAATGGATGGTAGCCTTGTCATTATGGAAGGTAGTCTGTTGTCGAGATTTTTGTTACACTAATGGATGTTATCCTTATCATTATGGAAGGTAGTTTATTGTCGAGATTTTTGTTACTCCAATGGATGGTAGCCTTTTCATTATGTAACGTAGTCTGTTGTCGAGATTTTTTATACTCCAATGGATGGTAGCCTTGTCATTATGGAAGGTAGTTTGTCGTTGTGATTTCTGATACTCCAATGGATGGTAGCCTTGTCATTATGGAAGATAGTATGTTGTCGATATTTTTGTTACTCCAATGGATTGTAGCCTTATCATTATGGAAGGTTGTCTGTTGTCGAGATTTTTGTTACTCCAATGGATTGTAGCCTTGTCATTATGGAAGGTAGTCTGTTGTCGAGATTTTTGTTACTCCAATGGATTGTAGCCTTGTCATTATGGAAGGTAGCCTCTTCAGGATATTTTTGTTACTATAATGGACGGTAGCCTTGTCATTTTGGAAGGTAGTCTGTTGTCGAGGTTTTTGTTACTCTAATGGATGGTAGCCTTATCATTATGGAAGGTAGTCTGCTGTAGAGATTTTTGTTACTTCAATGGATTGTAGCCTTGTCATTATGGAAGGTAGTCTGTTGTCGAGCTTTTTGTTACTACAATGGATGGAAGCCTAGTAATTATGGAACATAGTCTGTTGTCGAGATTTTTGTTACTCCAATGGATTGTAGACTTGTCATTATGGAAGGTAGTCTGTTGTCGAGATTTTTGTTACTCCAATGGATGGTAGCCTTTTCTTTATGTAAGGTATTTTTTGTCAAGATTTTTGTTACTGCAATGGATGGTAGACTTGTCATTATGGAAGGTTGTCTGTCGTTGTGATTTCTGGTACTCCAATCAATGGTAGCCTTGTCATTATGGAAGATACTATGTTGTCGATATCTTTGTTACTCCAATGGATTGTAGCCTTGTCATTACGGAAGGTAGTCTGTTGTCGAGATTTTTGTTACTCCAATGGATTGTAGCCTTGTCATTATGGAAGGTGGTCTTTTGTCGATATTTTTGTTACTCCAATGGATGGTAGCCTTGTCTTTATGGAAAGTAGTCTATTGTCGATATTTTGTTACTCCAATGGATGGTAGCCTTGTCATTATGGAAGGTAGTCTGTTGTCGAGATTTTTTATACTCCAATGGATGTTAGCCTTGTCATTATGGAAGGTAGTCTGTAGTCAAGATTTTTGTTACTCGAATGGATGGTAGCTTGTCATTGTGGAAGGTAGTCTGCTGTCGAGATTATTGTTCTTTAATGTATGGTAGCCTTGTCATTATGGAAGGTAGTGTTTTGTCGAGATTTTTGTTACTACAATGGATGCTAGCCATGGAAAAATGGAAGGTAGTCTGTTGTCTAGATTTTTGTTACTATAATGGATGGTAGCCTTGTCATTATGGAAGGTATTCTGTTGTAGAGTTTTTTGTTACACTAATGGATGTTATCCTTGTCATTATGGAAGGTAGTCTATTGTCGAGATTTTTGTTACTCCAATGGATGGTAGCCTTTTCGTTATGTAAGGTAGTCTGTTGTCGAGATTTTTTATACTCCAATGGATGGTAGCCTTGTCATTATGGAAGGTAGTCTGTTGTTGTGTTTCTGATACTCCAATGGATGGTAGCCTTGTCATTATGGAAGATAGTATGTTTTTGATATTTTTGTTACTCCAATTGATTTTAGCCTTGTCATTATAGAAGGTTGTCTGTTGTCGAGATTTTTGTTACTCCAATGGATTGTAGCCTTGTCGTTATGGAAAGTAGCCTCTTCAGGATATTTTTGTTACTATAATGGATGGTAGCCTTGTCATTTTGGAAGGTAGTTTGTTGTCGAGGTTTTTGTTACTCTAATGGATGGTAGCCTTATCATTATGGAAGGTAGTCTGCTGTCGAGATTTTTGTTACTCCAATGGATGGTAGCCTTGTCATTATGGAAGGTAGTCTGTTGTCGAGCTTTTTGTTACTACAATGGATGGTAGCCTTGTAATTATGGAACTTAGTTTGTTGTCGAGATTTTTATTACTCCAATGGATTGTAGCCTTGTCATTATGGAAGGTAGTCTGTTTTCGAGATTTTTGTTACTCCAATGGATGGTAGCCTTTTCTTTATGTAAGGTATTTTTTGTCAAGATTTTTGTTACTGCAATGGATGGTAGACTTCTCATTATGGAAGCTAGTCTGTCGTTGTGATTTCTGGTACTCCAATCAATGGTAGCCTTGTCAAAATGGAAGATAGTATGTTGTCGATATCTTTATTACTCTAATGGATGGTAGCCTTGTCATTACGGAAGGTAGTCTGTTGTCGAGATTTTTGTTACTCCAATGGATTGTAGCCTTGTCATTATGGAAGGTAGTCTTTTGTCGACATTTTTGTTACTCCAATGGATGGTAGCCTTGTCATTTTGGAAGGTAGTTTGTTGTCGAGATTTATATTACTCTAATGGATGGTAGCTTGTCATTATGGAAGGTAGTCTGCTGTCGAGATTATTGTTACTTTAATGTATGGTAGCCTTGTCATTATGGAAGGTAGTGTTTTGTCGAGATTTCTGTTACTATAATGGATGCTAGCCTTGGCATTATGGAAGGTAGTCTATTGTCGAGATTTTTGTTACTACAATGGATGGTAGCCTTGTCATTATGGAAGGTAGTCTGTTGTCGAGATTTTTGTTACACTAATGGATGTTATCCTTATCATTATGGAAGGTAGTTTATTGTCGAGATTTTTGTTACTCCAATGGATGGTAGCCTTTTCATTATGTAACGTAGTCTGTTGTCGAGATTTTTTATACTCCAATGGATGGTAGCCTTGTCATTATGGAAGGTAGTTTGTCGTTGTGATTTCTGATACTCCAATGGATGGTAGCCTTGTCATTATGGAAGATAGTATGTTGTCGATATTTTTGTTACTCCAATGGATTGTAGCCTTATCATTATGGAAGGTTGTCTGTTGTCGAGATTTTTGTTACTCCAATGGATTGTAGCCTTGTCATTATGGAAGGTAGTCTGTTGTCGAGATTTTTGTTACTCCAATGGATTGTAGCCTTGTCATTATGGAAGGTAGCCTCTTCAGGATATTTTTGTTACTATAATGGACGGTAGCCTTGTCATTTTGGAAGGTAGTCTGTTGTCGAGGTTTTTGTTACTCTAATGGATGGTAGCCTTATCATTATGGAAGGTAGTCTGCTGTAGAGATTTTTGTTACTTCAATGGATTGTAGCCTTGTCATTATGGAAGGTAGTCTGTTGTCGAGCTTTTTGTTACTACAATGGATGGAAGCCTAGTAATTATGGAACATAGTCTGTTGTCGAGATTTTTGTTACTCCAATGGATTGTAGACTTGTCATTATGGAAGGTAGTCTGTTGTCGAGATTTTTGTTACTCCAATGGATGGTAGCCTTTTCTTTATGTAAGGTATTTTTTGTCAAGATTTTTGTTACTGCAATGGATGGTAGACTTGTCATTATGGAAGGTTGTCTGTCGTTGTGATTTCTGGTACTCCAATCAATGGTAGCCTTGTCATTATGGAAGATACTATGTTGTCGATATCTTTGTTACTCCAATGGATTGTAGCCTTGTCATTACGGAAGGTAGTCTGTTGTCGAGATTTTTGTTACTCCAATGGATTGTAGCCTTGTCATTATGGAAGGTGGTCTTTTGTCGATATTTTTGTTACTCCAATGGATGGTAGCCTTGTCTTTATGGAAAGTAGTCTATTGTCGATATTTTGTTACTCCAATGGATGGTAGCCTTGTCATTATGGAAGGTAGTCTGTTGTCGAGATTTTTATTACTCTAATGGATGGTAGCTTGTCATTATGGAAGGTAGTATGCTGTCGAGATTTTTGTTACTACAATGGATGGTAGCCTTTTCATTATGGAAGGTAGTCTGTTGTCGAGATTTTTGTTACACTAATGGATGTTATCCTTGTCATTATGAAAGGTAGTTTATTGTCGAGATTTTTATTACTCCAATGGATCGTAGCCTTTTTGTTATGTAAGGTAATTTGTCGTTGTGATTTCTGATACTCCAATGGATGGTAGCCTTGTCATTATGGAAGATAGTATGTTGTCGATATTTTTGTTACTCCAATGGATGGTAGCCTTGTAATTATAAAACTTAGTCTGTTGTCGAGATTTTTGTTACTCCAATGGATTGTAGCCTTGTCATTATGGAAGGTAATCTGTTGTCGAGATTTTTGTTACTCCAATGGATGGTAGCCATTTCTTTATGTAAGGTATTTTTTGTCAAGATTTTTGTTACTGCAATGGATGGTAGACTTGTCATTATGGAAGGTTGTCTATCGTTGTGATTTCTGGTACTCCAATCAATGGTAGCCTTGTCATTATGGAAGATAGTATGTTGTCGATATCTTTGTTACTCCAATGGATGGTATCCTTGTCATTACGGAAGGTAGTCTGTTATCGAGATTTTTGTTACTCCAATGGATTGTAGCCTTGTCATTATGGAAGGTAGTCTTTTGTCGACATTTTTGTTACTCCAATAGATGGTAGCCTTGTCATTTTGGAAGGTCTTCTGTTGTCAAGATTTTTGTTACTCTAATGGATGGTAGCTTGTCATTATGGAAGGTAGTCTGCTGTCGAGATTATTGTTACTTTAATGTATGGTAGCCTTGTCATTATGGAAGGTAGTCTGTTGTCGATATTTTTGTTACTACAATGGATGGTAGCCTTGTCATTATGGAAGGTAGTCTATTATCGATATTTTTGTTACTACAATGGATGGTAGCCATATCATTATGGAAGGTAGTCTGTTGTCGAGATTTTTGTTACACTAATGGATGTTATCCTTGTCATTATGGAAGGTAGTCTATTGTCGAGATTTTTGTTACTCCAATGGATGATAGCCTTTTCGTTATGTAAGGTAGTCTGTTGTCGAGATTTTTTTTACTCCAATGGATGGTAGCCTTGTCATTATGGAAGGTAGTATGTCGTTGTGATTTCTGATACTCCAATGGATGGTAGCCTTGTCATTATGGAAGGTAGCCTCTTGTCGATATCTTTGTTACTCCAATGGATGGTAGCCTTGTCAATACGGAAGGGAGCCTGTTGTCGAGATTTTTGTTACTCCAATGGATTGTAGCCTTGTCTATATGGAAGGTAGTCTCTTGTTGATATTTTTGTTACTCCAATGGATGGTAACCTTGTCATTTTGGAAGGTAGTTTATTGTCAAGATTTTTGTTACTCTAATGGATGATAGCCTTGTCATTATGGAAGGTAGTCTATTGTTGATATTATTGTTATTTTAATGTATGGTAGCCTTGTCATTATAGAAGGTAGTCTGTTGTCGAGATTTTTGTTGCTACAATGGATGGTAGCCTTGTCATTTTAGAACTTAGTGTGTTGTCGAGATTGTTGTTACTCCAATGGATGGTAGCCTTGTCTTTATGGAAGGTAGTCTGTTGTCGAGATTTTTGTTACTCTAATGGATGGTATCCTTGTCATTATAGAAGGTAGTCTGTTGTCGGGAATTTTATTACTCCAATGGATGGTAGCCATATCATTATTGAAGGTAGTCTGTCATTGTGATTTCTGTTACTCCAATTAACGGTAGCCTTGTCATTATGGAAGGTAATCTGTTGTCCAAATTTTTGTTACTCCAATGGATGGTAGCCTTGTCATTATGGAAGGTAGTCTGTTGTCGAGATTTTTGTTACTCCAATGGATGGTAGCCTTGTCATTATGGAAGGTAGTCTGTTGTCGAGATTTTTGTTACTACAATGGATGGTAGACTTGTCATTATGGAAGGTAGTCTGTTGTCGAGATTTTTGTTACACTAATGGATGTTATCCTTGTCATTATTGAAGGTAGTCTATTTTCGTGATTTTTGTTACTCCAATGGATGGTAGCCTTTTCGTTATGTAAGGTAGTCTATTGTCGAGATTTTTTTTACTCCAATGGATGGTAGCCTTGTCATTATGGAAGGTAGTCTGTTGTCGAGATTTTTGTTACTACAATGGATGGTAGACTTGTCATTATGGAAGGTAGTCTATTGTCGAGATTTTTGTTACACTAATGGATGTTATCCTTGTCATTATTGAAGGTAGTCTATTTTCGTGATTTTTGTTACTCCAATGGATGGTAGCCTTTTCGTTATGTAAGGTAGTCTATTGTCGAGATTTTTTTTACTCCAATGGATGGTAGCCTTGTCATTATGGAAGGTAGTCTGTCGTTTTCATTTCTGATACTCCAATGGATGGTAGCCTTGTCATTATGGAAGATAGTATGTTGTCCATATTTTTGTTACTCCAATGGATTGTAGCCTTGTCATTATGGAAGGTAGTCTCTTGTCGATATCTTTGTTACACCAATGGATGGTAGCCTTGTAATTACGGAAGGGAGCCTGTTCTCGAGATTTTTGTTACTCCAATGGATTGTAGCCTTGTCATTATGGAAAGTAGTCTCTTGTTGATATTTTTGTTACTCCAATGGATGGTAACCTTATCATTTTGGAAGGTAGTATGTTGTCGAGATTTTTGTTACTCTAATGGATGGTAGCCTTGTCATTATGGAAGGTAGTCTGTTGTTGATATTATTGTTACTACAATGGATGGTAGCCTTTTCATTTTGGAAGGTAGTCTGTTGTCTAGATTTTTGTTACTCTAATGGATGGTATCCTTGTCATTATGGAAGGTAGTCTATTGTCGGGAATTTTATTACTCCGATGGATGGTAGCCATGTCATTATTGAAGGTAGTCTGTCATTGTGATTTCTGTTACTCCAATTAACGGTAGCCTTGTCATTATGGAAGGTAACATGTTGTCCAAACTTTTGTTACTCCAATGGATTGTAAACTTGTCATTATGGAAGGGAGCTTGTTGTCGAGATTTTTGTTACTCCAATAGATGGTAGCCTTGTCATTCTGGAAGGTAGTCTCTTATTGATATTTTTGTTACTCTAATAGATGGTAGCCTTGTCATTATGGAAGGTAGTCTCTTATTGATATTTTTGTTACTACAATGGATGGTAGCCTTGTCATTTTGGAAGGTAGTCTTTGTCGAGATTTTTGTTACTCCAATGGATGGTAGCCTTGTCATTATGGAAGGTAGTCTGTTGTCGAGATTTTTGTTACTCCAATGGATTGTAGCCTTGTCATTATGGAAGGTAGCCTCTTCAGGATATTTTTGTTACTATAATGGACGGTAGCCTTGTCATTTTGGAAGGTAGTCTGTTGTCGAGGTTTTTGTTACTCTAATGGATGGTAGCCTTATCATTATGGAAGGTAGTCTGCTGTAGAGATTTTTGTTACTTCAATGGATTGTAGCCTTGTCATTATGGAAGGTAGTCTGTTGTCGAGCTTTTTGTTACTACAATGGATGGAAGCCTAGTAATTATGGAACATAGTCTGTTGTCGAGATTTTTGTTACTCCAATGGATTGTAGACTTGTCATTATGGAAGGTAGTCTGTTGTCGAGATTTTTGTTACTCCAATGGATGGTAGCCTTTTCTTTATGTAAGGTATTTTTTGTCAAGATTTTTGTTACTGCAATGGATGGTAGACTTGTCATTATGGAAGGTTGTCTGTCGTTGTGATTTCTGGTACTCCAATCAATGGTAGCCTTGTCATTATGGAAGATACTATGTTGTCGATATCTTTGTTACTCCAATGGATTGTAGCCTTGTCATTACGGAAGGTAGTCTGTTGTCGAGATTTTTGTTACTCCAATGGATTGTAGCCTTGTCATTATGGAAGGTGGTCTTTTGTCGATATTTTTGTTACTCCAATGGATGGTAGCCTTGTCTTTATGGAAAGTAGTCTATTGTCGATATTTTGTTATTCCAATGGATGGTAGCCTTGTCATTATGGAAGGTAGTCTGTTGTCGAGATTTTTATTACTCTAATGGATGGTAGCTTGTCATTATGGAAGGTAGTATGCTGTCGAGATTTTTGTTACTACAATGGATGGTAGCCTTTTCATTATGGAAGGTAGTCTGTTGTCGAGATTTTTGTTACACTAATGGATGTTATCCTTGTCATTATGAAAGGTAGTTTATTGTCGAGATTTTTATTACTCCAATGGATCGTAGCCTTTTTGTTATGTAAGGTAATTTGTCGTTGTGATTTCTGATACTCCAATGGATGGTAGCCTTGTCATTATGAAAGATAGTATGTTGTCGATATTTTTGTTACTCCAATGGATGGTAGCCTTGTAATTATAAAACTTAGTCTGTTGTCGAGATTTTTGTTACTCCAATGGATTGTAGCCTTGTCATTATGGAAGGTAATCTGTTGTCGAGATTTTTGTTACTCCAATGGATGGTAGCCATTTCTTTATGTAAGGTATTTTTTGTCAAGATTTTTGTTACTGCAATGGATGGTAGACTTGTCATTATGGAAGGTTGTCTATCGTTGTGATTTCTGGTACTCCAATCAATGGTAGCCTTGTCATTATGGAAGATAGTATGTTGTCGATATCTTTGTTACTCCAATGGATGGTATCCTTGTCATTACGGAAGGTAGTCTGTTATCGAGATTTTTGTTACTCCAATGGATTGTAGCCTTGTCATTATGGAAGGTAGTCTTTTGTCGACATTTTTGTTACTCCAATAGATGGTAGCCTTGTCATTTTGGAAGGTCTTCTGTTGTCAAGATTTTTGTTACTCTAATGGATGGTAGCTTGTCATTATGGAAGGTAGTCTGCTGTCGAGATTATTGTTACTTTAATGTATGGTAGCCTTGTCATTATGGAAGGTAGTCTGTTGTCGATATTTTTGTTACTACAATGGATGGTAGCCTTGTCATTATGGAAGGTAGTCTATTATCGATATTTTTGTTACTACAATGGATGGTAGCCATATCATTATGGAAGGTAGTCTGTTGTCGAGATTTTTGTTACACTAATGGATGTTATCCTTGTCATTATGGAAGGTAGTCTATTGTCGAGATTTTTGTTACTCCAATGGATGATAGCCTTTTCGTTATGTAAGGTAGTCTGTTGTCGAGATTTTTTTTACTCCAATGGATGGTAGCCTTGTCATTATGGAAGGTAGTATGTCGTTGTGATTTCTGATACTCCAATGGATGGTAGCCTTGTCATTATGGAAGGTAGCCTCTTGTCGATATCTTTGTTACTCCAATGGATGGTAGCCTTGTCATTACGGAAGGGAGCCTGTTGTCGAGATTTTTGTTACTCCAATGGATTGTAGCCTTGTCTATATGGAAGGTAGTCTCTTGTTGATATTTTTGTTACTCCAATGGATGGTAACCTTGTCATTTTGGAAGGTAGTTTATTGTCAAGATTTTTGTTACTCTAATGGATGATAGCCTTGTCATTATGGAAGGTAGTCTATTGTTGATATTATTGTTATTTTAATGTATGGTAGCCTTGTCATTATAGAAGGTAGTCTGTTGTCGAGATTTTTGTTGCTACAATGGATGGTAGCCTTGTCATTTTAGAACTTAGTGTGTTGTCGAGATTGTTGTTACTCCAATGGATGGTAGCCTTGTCTTTATGGAAGGTAGTCTGTTGTCGAGATTTTTGTTACTCTAATGGATGGTATCCTTGTCATTATAGAAGGTAGTCTGTTGTCGGGAATTTTATTACTCCAATGGATGGTAGCCATATCATTATTGAAGGTAGTCTGTCATTGTGATTTCTGTTACTCCAATTAACGGTAGCCTTGTCATTATGGAAGGTAATTTGTTGTCCAAATTTTTGTTACTCCAATGGATGGTAGCCTTGTCATTATGGAAGGTAGTCTGTTGTCGAGATTTTTGTTACTCCAATGGATGGTAGCCTTGTCATTATGGAAGGTAGTCTGTTGTCGAGATTTTTGTTACTACAATGGATGGTAGACTTGTCATTATGGAAGGTAGTCTGTTGTCGAGATTTTTGTTACACTAATGGATGTTATCCTTGTCATTATTGAAGGTAGTCTATTTTCGTGATTTTTGTTACTCCAATGGATGGTAGCCTTTTCGTTATGTAAGGTAGTCTATTGTCGAGATTTTTTTTACTCCAATGGATGGTAGCCTTGTCATTATGGAAGGTAGTCTGTTGTCGAGATTTTTGTTACTACAATGGATGGTAGACTTGTCATTATGGAAGGTAGTCTATTGTCGAGATTTTTGTTACACTAATGGATGTTATCCTTGTCATTATTGAAGGTAGTCTATTTTCGTGATTTTTGTTACTCCAATGGATGGTAGCCTTTTCGTTATGTAAGGTAGTCTATTGTCGAGATTTTTTTTACTCCAATGGATGGTAGCCTTGTCATTATGGAAGGTAGTCTGTCGTTTTCATTTCTGATACTCCAATGGATGGTAGCCTTGTCATTATGGAAGATAGTATGTTGTCCATATTTTTGTTACTCCAATGGATTGTAGCCTTGTCATTATGGAAGGTAGTCTCTTGTCGATATCTTTGTTACACCAATGGATGGTAGCCTTGTAATTACGGAAGGGAGCCTGTTCTCGAGATTTTTGTTACTCCAATGGATTGTAGCCTTGTCATTATGGAAAGTAGTCTCTTGTTGATATTTTTGTTACTCCAATGGATGGTAACCTTATCATTTTGGAAGGTAGTATGTTGTCGAGATTTTTGTTACTCTAATGGATGGTAGCC
Source organism: Vicia faba (assembly GCA_948472305.1). Taxonomy (NCBI): domain Eukaryota; kingdom Viridiplantae; phylum Streptophyta; class Magnoliopsida; order Fabales; family Fabaceae; genus Vicia; species Vicia faba. Next base: position 536,317,617 of record OX451741.1, read on the forward strand.
TTGTCATTATGGAAGGTAGTCTGTTGTTGATATTATTGTTACTACAATGGATGGTAGCCTTTTCATTTTGGAAGGTAGTCTGTTGTCTAGATTTTTGTTACTCTAATGGATGGTATCCTTGTCATTATGGAAGGTAGTCTATTGTCGGGAATTTTATTACTCCGATGGATGGTAGCCATGTCATTATTGAAGGTAGTCTGTCATTGTGATTTCTGTTACTCCAATTAACGGTAGCCTTGTCATTATGGAAGGTAACATGTTGTCCAAACTTTTGTTACTCCAATGGATTGTAAACTTGTCATTATGGAAGGGAGCTTGTTGTCGAGATTTTTGTTACTCCAATAGATGGTAGCCTTGTCATTCTGGAAGGTAGTCTCTTATTGATATTTTTGTTACTCTAATAGATGGTAGCCTTGTCATTATGGAAGGTAGTCTCTTATTGATATTTTTGTTACTACAATGGATGGTAGCCTTGTCATTTTGGAAGGTAGTCTTTGTCGAGATTTTTGTTACTCTAATGGATGGTAGCCTTGTCATTATGGAAGGTAGTCTGGTGTCGAGATTTTTGTTACTCCAATGGATGGTAGCCTTGTCATTATGGAAGGTAGTCTGTTATCGAGATTTTTGTTACTCTAATGGATCTTATCCTTTTCATTATGGAAGGTGGTATGTTGTTGATATTATTGTTATTTTAATGTATGGTAGCCTTGTCATTATGGAAGGTAGTCTGTTGTCGAGATTTTTGTTACTCCAATGGATTGTAGCCTTGTCATTATGGAAAGTAGTCTCTTGTTTATATTTTTGTTACTCCAATGGATGGTAACCTTATCATTTTGGAAGGTAGTATGTTGTCGAGATTTTTGTTACTCTAATGGATGGTAGCCTTGTCATTATGGAAGATAGTCTGTTGTTGATATTATTGTTACTTTAATGTATGGTAGCCTTGTCAGTATGGAAGGTAGTCTGTTGTCGAGATTTTTGTTACTACAATGGATGGTAGCCTTGTCATTTTGGAACTTAGTCTGTTGTCAAGATTTTTGTTACTCCAATGGATGGTAGCCTTGTCATTATGGAAGGTAGTCTGTTGTCTAGATTTTTGTTAATCTAATGGATGGTATCCTTGTCATTATGGAAGGTAGTCTATTGTCGGGAATTTTATTACTCCGATGGATGGTAGCCATGTCATTATTGAAGGTAGTCTGTCATTGTGATTTCTGTTACTCCAATTAACGGTAGCCTTGTCATTATGGAATGTAATCTGTTGTCCAAATTTTTGTTACTCCAATGGATTGTAAACTTGTCATAATGGAAGGTAGTCTATTATCGAAATTTTTGTTACTCCAATAGATGGTATCCTTGTCATTATGGAAGGTAGTCTCTTATTGACATTTTTGTTACTCCAATGGATGGTAGCCTTGTTATTATGGAAGGTAGTCTCTTGTTGATATTTTTGTTACTACAATGGATGGTAGCCTTGTCATTTTGGAAGGTAGTCTGATGTCGAGATTTTTGTTACTCTAATGGATGGTAGCCTTATCATTATGGAAGGTAGTCTATTGTCGATCTCTTTATTACTCCAATGAATGGTAGCCATGTCATTATGGAAGGTAGTCTATTGTAGAGATTTTTGTTACTCTAATGGATGTTATCCTTTTCGTTATAGAAGGTGGTGTGTTGTCGAGATTTTTTTTACTCTAATGGATGGTAGCCTTGTCATTAATAAAGGTAGTCTATCATTTTGATTTCTGTTACTCCAATGAATGGTTGTCTTGTCACTATGGAAGGTAGTCTGTTGTTGAGATTTTTGTTACTCTAATGGATGGTATCCTTGTCATTATGGAAGGTAGTCTGTTGTCGGGAATTTTATTACTCCAATGGATGGTAGCCATGTCATTATTGAAGTTACTCTGTCATTGTGATTTCTGTTACTCCAATTAACGGTAGCCTGGTCATTATGGAAGGTAATCTGTTGTCCAAATTATTGTTACTCCATGGATTGTAAACTTGTCATTATGGAAGGTAGTCTATTGTCGAGATTTTTGTTACTCCAATGGATTGTAGCCTTATCATTATGGAAGGTAGTCTCTTCTTAATATTTTTGTTACTACAATGGATGGTAGCCTTGTCATTTTGGAAGGTAGTTTGTTGTCGAGATTTTTGTTACTCTAATGGATGGTAGACTTGTCATTATGGAAGGTAGTCTGCTGTCGAGATTTTTGTTACTCCAATGGATGGTAGCCTTATCATTATGGAAGGTAGTCTGTTGTCGAGATTTTTGTTACTCTAATGGATGTTATCCTTTTCGTCATGGAAGGTGGTGTGTTGTCGTGATTTTTTTTACTCTAATGGATGGTAGCCTTGTCATTAATAAAGGTAGACTACCATTTTGATTTCTGTTACTCCAATGCATGGTAGTCTTGTCATTATGGAAGGTCTTCTGTTGTCAAGATTTTTGTTACTCCAATGGATGGTAGCCTTATCATTATGGAAGGTAGTCTGTTGTCGATATCTTTATTACTCCAATGGATGTTAGCCAAGTCATTATGGAAGGGAGTTTGTTGTCGAGATTTTTGTCACTCTAATGGATGGTATCCTTGTAATTATGGAAGGGAGTATGTTGTCGAGATTTTTGTTACTCTAATTGATGGTAGCCTTGTAATTAATGAAGGTAGTCTGTCATTGTGATTTATGTTTCTCCAATGGATGGTAGCCTTGTCATTATGGAAGGTAGTCTGTTGTCTAGATTTTTGTTACTCCAATGTATTGTAGGCTTGTCATTATGGAAGGTAGTCTGTTGTCGAGATTTTTGTTACTCCAATGGATGGTAGCCTTGTCATTATGGAAGGTAGTCTGTCGTTGTGATTTCTGATACTCCAATGGATAGTCGCCTTGTCATTATGGAAGATAGTATGTTGTCGAGATTTTTGTTACTCTAATGGATGGTAGCCTTGTCATTATGGAAGGTAGTCTGTTGTCGAGATTTTTGTTACTCCAATGGATGGTAGCCTTGTCATTATGGAAGGTAGCCTGTTGTCGAGATTTTTGTTACTCTAATGGATGTTATCCTTTTCGTTATGGAAGGTGGTATGTTATCGAGATTTTTGTTACTCTAATGGATGGTAGCCTTGTCATTAATAAAGGTAGTCTATCATTTTGATTTTTGTTGCTCCAATGGATGGTAGCCTTGTCATTATGGAAGGTAGTTTGTTGTCGATATCTTTATAACTCCAATGGATGATAGCCATGTCATTATGGAAGGGAATCTGTTGTCCAAATTTTTGTTACTCCAATGGATTGTAAACTTTTCATTATGGAAGGTAGTATGTTGTGGAGATTTTTGTTACTCTAATTGATGGTATCCTTGTCATTATGGAAGGTAGTCTCTTATTGATATTTTTGTTACTCCAATGGATGGTAGCCTTGTCATTAAGGAAGGTAGTCTCTTGTTGATATTTTTGTTACTACAATGGATGGTAGCCATGTCATTTTGGAAGGTAGTCTGTTGTCGAGATTTTTGTTACTCTAATGGATGGTAGCCTTGTCATTATGGAAGGTAGTCTGTTGTCGAAATTTTTGTTACTCCAATGGATGGTAGCCATTTCGTTATGTATGGTAGGCTGTTGTCGAGATTTTTTTTACTCCAATGGATGGTAGCCTTGTCATTATGGAAGGTAGTCTGTCGTTGTGATTTCTGATACTCCAATGGATAGTCGCCTTGTCATTATGGAAGATAGTATGTTGTCGAGATTTTTTTTACTCCAATGGATTGTACGCTTGTCATTATGGAAGGTAGTCTCTTGTCGATATCTTTGTTACACCCATGGATGGTAGCCTTGTCATTACGGAAGGTAGCCTCCTGTCGAGATTTTTGTTACTCCAATGGATGTTAACCTTGTCATTATTGAAGGTAGTATGTTGTTGAAATTTTTGTTACTCTAATTGATGGTATCCTTTTCATTATGAAAGGTAGTATGTTGTCAAGATTTTTGTTACTCCAATGGATGGTAGCCTTTTCATTATGGAAGGTAGTTTGTTGTTGATATTATTGTTACTTTAATGTATGGTAGCCTTGTCATTATGGAAGGTAGTTTGTTGTCAAGATTTTTGTTACTAGAATGGATGGTAGCCTTGTCATTTTGTAACTTAGTTTGTTGTCGAGATTTTTGTTACTCCAATGGATGGTAGCCTTGTCATTATGGAAGGTAGTCTGTTGTCGAGATTTTTGTTACTCTAATGGATGGTATCCTTGTCATTATGGAAGGTAGTCTGTTGTCGGGAATTTTATTACTCCAATGGTTGGTAGCCATGTCAATATTGAAGGTAGTCTGTCATTGTGATTTCTGTTACTCCAATTAACGGTAGCCTTGTCATTATGGAAGGTAATCTGTTGTCCAAATTTTTGTTACTCCAATGGATTGTAAACTTGTCATTATGGAAGGTAGTCTGTTGTCGAGATTTTTGTTACTCCAATATATGGTATCCTTGTCATTATGGAAGGTAATCTCTTATTGATATTTTTGTTACTCCAATGGATGGTAGCCTTGTCATTATGGAAGGTAGTCTCTTGTTGATATTTTTGTTACTACAATGGATGGTAGCCATGTTATTTTGGAAGGTAGTCTATTGTCGAGATTTTTGTTACTCTAATGGATGGTAGCCTTGTCATTATGGAAGGTAGTCTGTTGTCGAGATTTTTCTTACTCCAATGGATGGTAGCCTTGTCATTATGGAAGGTAGCCTGTTGTCGAGATTTTTGTTACTCTAATGGATGTTATCCTTTTCGTTATGGAAGGTGGTATGTTATCGAGATTTTTGTTACTCTAATGGATGGTAGCCTTGTCATTAATAAAGGTAGTCTATCATTTTGATTTCTGTTGCTCCAATGGATGGTAGCCTTGTCATTATGGAAGGTAGTTTGTTGTCGATATCTTTATAACTCCAATGGATGGTAGCCATGTCACTACGGAAGGTAATCTGTTGTCCAAATTTTTGTTACTCCAATGGATTGTAAACTTTTCATTATGGAAGGTAGTATGTTGTCGAGATTTTTGTTACTCTAATTGATGGTATCCTTGTCATTATGGAAGGTAGTCTCTTATTGATATTTTTGTTACTCCAATGGATGGTAGCCTTGTCATTAAGGAAGGTAGTCTCTTGTTGATATTTTTGTTACTACAATGGATGGTAGCCATGTCATTTTGGAAGGTAGTTTGTTGTCGAGATTTTTGTTACTCTAATGGATGGTAGCCTTGTCATTATGGAAGGTAGTCTGTTGTCGAGATTTTTGTTACTCCAATGGATGGTAGCCTTTTCGTTATGTATGGTAGGATGTTGTCGAGATTTTTTTTACTCCAATGGATGGTAGCCTTGTCATTATGGAAGGTAGTCTGTCGTTGTGATTTCTGATACTCCAATGGATAGTCGCCTTGTCATTATGGAAGATAGTATGTTGTCGAGATTTTTGTTACTCCAATGGATTGTACGCTTGTCATTATGGAAGGTAGTCTCTTGTCGATATCTTTGTTACTCCCATGGATGGTAGCCTTGTCATTACGGAAGGTAGCCTCCTGTCGAGATTTTTGTTACTCCAATGGATGTTAACCTTGTCATTATTGAAGGTAGTCTGTTGTTGAAATTTTTGATACTCTAATTGATGGTATCCTTTTCATTATGAAAGGTAATACGTTGTCAAGATTTTTGTTACTCCAATGGATGGTAGCCTTTTCATTATGGAAGGTAGTTTGTTGTTGATATTATTGTTACTTTAATGTATGGTAGCCTTGTCATTATGGAAGGTAGTTTGTTGTCGAGATTTTTGTTACTAGAATGGATGGTAGCCTTGTCATTTTGGAACTTAGTCTGTTGTCGAGATTTTTGTTACTCCAATGGATGGTAGCCTTGTCATTATGGAAGGTAGTCTGTTGTCGAGATTTTTGTTACTCTAATGGATGGTATCCTTGTCATTATGGAAGGTAGTCTGTTGTCGGGAATTTTATTACTCCAATGGTTTGTAGCCATGTCAATATTGAAGGTAGTCTGTCATTGTGATTTCTGTTACTCCAATTAACGGTAGCCTGGTCATTATGGAAGTTAATCTGTTGTCCAAATTTTTGTTACTCCAATGGATTGTAAACTTGTCATTATGGAAGGTAGTCTGTTGTCGAGATTTTTGTTACTCCAATAGATGGTATCCTTGTCATTATGGAAGGTAATCTCTTATTGATATTTTTGTTACTCCAATGGATGGTAGCCTTGTCATTATGGAAGGTAGTCTCTTGTTGATATTTTTGTTACTACAATGGATGGTAGCCATGTCATTTTGGAAGGTAGTCTATTGTCGATATTTTTGTTACTCTAATGGATGGTAGCCTTGTCATTATGGAAGGTAGTCTGCTGTCGAGATTTTTGTTACTCCAATGGATGGTAGCCTTGTCATTATGGAAGGTAGCCTGTTGTCGAGATTTTTGTTACTCTAATGGATGTTATCCTTTTCGTTATGGAAGGTGGTATGTTATCGAGATTTTTGTTACTCTAATGGATGGTAGCCTTGTCATTAATAAAGGTAGTCTATCATTTTGATTTCTGTTGCTCCAATGGATGGTAGCCTTGTCATTATGGAAGGTAGTTTGTTGTCGATATCTTTATAACTCAAATGGATGGTAGCCATGTCATTATGGAAGGTAATCTGTTGTCCAAATTTTTGTTACTCCAATGGATTATAAACTTTTCATTATGGAAGGTAGTATGTTGTCGAGATTTTTGTTACTCTAATTGATGGTATCCTTGTCATTATGGAAGGTAGTCTCTTATTGATATTTTTGTTACTCCAATGGATGGTAGCCTTGTCATTAAGGAAGGTAGTCTCTTGTTGATATTTTTGTTACTACAATGGATGGTAGCCATGTCATTTTGGAAGGTAGTTTGTTGTCGAGATTTTTGTTACTCTAATGGATGGTAGCCTTGTCATTATGGAAGGTAGTCTGTTGTCGAGATTTTTGTTACTCCAATGGATGGTAGCCTTGTCATTATGGAAGGTAGCCTGTTGTCGAGATTTTTGTTACTCTAATGGATGTTATCCTTTTCGTTATGGAAGGTGGTATGTTATCGAGATTTTTGTTACTCTAATGGATGGTAGCCTTGTCATTAATAAAGGTAGTCTATCATTTTTATTTCTGTTACTCCATTGATTGGTTGTCTTGTCATTATGGAAGGTAGTATGTTGTCGATATTTTTGTTACTCCAATGGATGGTAGCCTTTTCGTTATGTAAGGTAGTATGTTGTCGAGATTTTTTTTACTCCAATGGATGGTAGCCTTGTCATTATTGAAGGTAGTCTGTCATTGTGATTTTTGATACTCCAATGGATGGTCGCCTTGTCATTATGGAATATAGTATGTTGTCGAGATTTTTGTTACTCCAATGGATTGTAGCCTTGTCATTATGGAAGGTAGTCTCTTGTCGATATCTTTGTTACTCCAATGGATGGTAGCCTTGTCATTACGGAAGGTAGCCTCCTGTCGAGATTTTTGTTACTCTAATGGATGGTAACCTTGTCATTATTGAAGGTAGTCTGTTGTTGAAATTTTTGTTACTCTAATGGATGGTATCCTTTTCATATTGAAAGGTAGTATGTTGTGGAGATTTTTGTTACTCTAATGGATGGTAGCCTTGTCATTAATAAAGGTAGTCTATCGTTGTGATTTCTGTTACTCCAATGGATGATAGCCTTGTAATTATGGAAGATTGTCTGTTGTTGAGATTTTTGGTACTCCAATGGATGGTAGCCTTGTCATTATGGAAGGTAGTCTATTGTCGAGATTTTTGTTACTACAATGGATGGTAGCCTTGTCATTATGGAAGGTACTCTGTTGTCGAGATTTTTGTTACACTAATGGATGGTAGCCTTGTCATTATGGAAGGTAGTTTGTTGTCGAGATTTTTGTTACTCCAATGGATTGTAGCCTTGTCATTATGGAAGGTAGTCTCTTGTTGATATTTTTGTTACTCCAATGGATGGTAACCTTATCATTTTGGAAGGTAGTCTGTTGTCCAGATTTTTGTTACTCTAATGGATGGTAGCCTTGTCATTATGGAAGGTAGTCTTTTGTTGATATTATTTTTACTTTAATGTATGGTAGGCTTGTCATTATGGAAGGTAGTCTGTTGTCGAGATTTTTTTTACTCCAATGGATGGTAGCCTTGTCATTATTGAAGGTAGTTTGTCGTTGTGATTTTTGATACTCCAATGGATGGTCGCCTTGTCATTATGGAATATAGTATGTTGTCGAGATTTTTGTTACTCCAATGGATTGTAGCCTTGTCATTATGGAAGGTAGTCTCTTGTCGATATCTTTGTTACTCCAATGGATGGTAGCCTTGTCATTACGGAAGGTAGCCTCCTGTCGAGATTTTTGTTATTCTAATGGAAGGTAGTCTGTTGTGGAGATTTTTGTTACTCTAATGCATGGTAGCCTTGTCATTAATAAAGGTAGTCTATCGTTGTGATTTTTGTTACTCCAATGGATGATAGCCTTGTCATTATGGAAGGTTGTCTGTTGTTGAGATTTTTGTTACTCCAATGGATGGTAGCCTTGTCATTATGGAAGGTAGTCTATTGTCGAGATTTTTGTTACTACAATGGATGGTAGCCTTGTCATTATGGAAGGTACTCTGTTGTCGAGATTTTTGTTACACTAATGGATGTTATCCTTGTAATTATGGAAGGTAGCCTATTGTCGAGATTTTTGTTACTCCAATGGAAGGTACCCTTTTCGTTATGGAAGGTATTCTATCGTTGTGATTTCTGATACTCCAATGGATGGTAGCCTTGTCATTATAGAAGATAGTATGTTGTCGATATTTTTCTTACTCCAATGGATTGTAGCCTTGTCATTATGGAAGGTAGTCTCTTGTCGATATCTTTGTTACTCCAATGGATGGTAGCCTTGTCATTACGGAAGCTAGTCTATTGTCGAGATTTTTTATACTCCAATGGATGGTAGCCTTGTCATTATGGAAGGTAGTTTGTCGTTGTGATTTCTGATACTCCAATGGGTGGTAGCCTTGTCATTATGGAAGATAGTATGTTGTCGATATTTTTGTTACTCCAATGGATTGTAGCCTTGTCATTATGGAAGGTAGTCTCTTATCGATATCTTTGTTACTCCAATGGATGGTAGCCTTGTCATTACGGAAGGGAGCCTGTTGTCGAGATTTTTGTTACTCCAATGGATTGTAGCCTTGTCATTATGGAAGGTAGTCTCTTGTTGATATTTTTGTTACTCCAATGGATGGTAACCTTATCATTTTGGAAGGTAGTCTGTTGTCGAGATTTTTGTTACTCTAATGGATGGTAGCCTTGTCATTATGGAAGGTAGTCTTTTGTTGATATTATTTTTACTTTAATGTATGGTAGCCTTGTCATTATGGAAGGTAGTCTGTTGTCGAGATTTTTGTTTCTACAATGGATGGTAGCCTTGTCATTTTGGAACTTAGTGTGTTGTCGAGATTTTTGTTACTCAAATGGATGGTAGCCTTGTCATTATGGAAGGTAGTCTATTGTCGAGATTTTTGCTACTCTAATGGATGGTATCCTTGTCATTATGGAAGGTAGTCTGCTGTCGAGATTTTTGTTACTCCAATGGATGGTAGCCTTGTCATTATGGAAGGTAGTCTGTTGTCGAGATTTTTGTTACTCTAATGGATGTTATCCTTTTCGTCATGGAAGGTGTTGTGTTGTCGAGATTTTTGTTACTCTAATGGATGGTAGCCATGTCATTAATAAAGGTAGTCTACCATTTTTATTTCGGTTACTCCAATGCATGGTAGCTTGTCATTATGGAAGGTAGTCTGTTGTCGAGATTTTTGTTACTCCGATGGATGGTAGCCTTATCATTATGGAAGGTAGTCTGTTGTCGATATCTTTATTACTCCAATGGATGGTAGCCATGTCATTAAGGAAGGTAGTTTGTTGTCGAGATTTTTGTCACTCTAATGGATGGTATCCTTGCCATTATGGAAGGTAGTATGTTGTCGAGATTTTAGTTACTCTAATTGATGGTAGCCTTGTAATTAATGAAGGTAGTCTGTCATTGTGATTTATGTTTCTCCAATGGATGGTAGCCTTGTCATTATGGAAGATAGTATGTTGTCGATATCTTTGTTACTCCAATGGATGGTAGCCTTATCATTATGGAACTTAGTCTGTTGTCGAGATTTTTGTTACTCCAATGTATTGTAGCCTTGTCATTATGGAAGGTAGTCTATTGTCGAGATTTTTGTTACTCCAATGGATGGTAGCCTTTTCGTTATGTAAGGTAGTCTGTTGTCAAGATTTTTTTTACTCCAATGGATGGTAGCCTTGTCATTATGGAAGGTAGTGTGTAGTCGATATCTTTATTATTCCAATGGATGGTAGCCATGTCATTATGGAAGGTAGTCTGTTGTCGAGATTTTTGTCACTCTTTCGGATGATATCCTTGTCATTATGGAAGGTAGTATGTTGTTGAGATTTTTGTTATTCTAATTGATGGTAGCCTTAAAATTAATGAAGGTAGTCAGTCATTGTGATTTATGTTTCTCCAATGGATGGTAGCCTTGTCATTATGGAAGATAGTATATTGTCGATATCTTTGTTACTCCAATGGATGGTAGCCTTGTCATTATGGAACTTAGTCTGTTGTTGACATTTTTGTTACTCCAATGTATTGTAGCCTTGTCATTATGGAAGGTAGTCTGTTGTCGAGATTTTTGTTACTCCAATGGATGGTAGCCTTTTCGTTATGTAAGGTAGTATCTTGTCGAGATTTTTTTAATCCAATGGATGGTAGCCTTGTCATTATTGAAGGTAGTCTGTTGTTGTGATTTTTGATACTCCAATGGATGGTCGCCTTGTCATTATGGAATATAGTATGTTGTCGAGATTTTTGTTACTCCAATGGATTGTAGCCTTGTCATTATGGAAGGTAGTCTCTTGTCGATATCTTTGTTACTCCAATGGATGGTAGCCTTGTCATTACGGAAGGTAGCCTCCTGTCGAGATTTTTGTTACTCTAATGGATGGTAACCTTATCATTATTGAAGGTAGTCTGTTGTTGAAATTTTTGTTACTCTAATGGATGGTATCCTTTTCATAATGAAAGGTAGTAAGTTGTGGAGATTTTTGTTACTCTAATGGATGGTAGCCTTGTCATTAATAAAGGTAGTCTATCGTTGTGATTTCTGTTACTCCAATGGATGGTATCCTTTTCATAATGAAAGGTAGTATGTTGTGGAGATTTTTGTTACTCTAATGGATGGTAGCCTTGTCATTAATAAAGGTAGTCTATCGTTGTGATTTCTGTTACTCCAATGGATGGTAGCCTTGTCATTATGGAAGGTAGTCTGTTGTCGAGATTTTTGTTACTCCAATGGATGGTATCCTTGTCATTATGGAAGGTAGTCTATTGTCGAGATTTTTGTTACTCCAATGGATGGTATCCTTTTTGTTATGTAAATTAGTCTGTTGTCGAGATTTTTTTTACTCCAATGGATGGTAGCCTTGTCATTATGGAAGGTATTCTATCGTTGTGATTTCTGATACTCCAATGGATGGTAGCCTTGTCATTATGGAAGATAGTATGTTGTCGATATTTTTCTTACTCCAATGGATTGTAGCCTTGTCATTATGGAAGGTAGTTTCTTGTCGATATCTTTGTTACTCCAATGGATGGTAGCCTTGTCATTACGGAAGGTAGTCTATTGTCGAGATTTTTTATACTCCAATGGATGGTAGCCTTGTCATTATGGAAGGTAGTATGTCGTTGTGATTTCTGATACTCCAATGGGTGGTAGCCTTGTCATTATGGAAGATAGTATGTTGTCGATATTTTTGTTACTCCAATGGATTGTACCCTTGTCATTATGGAAGGTAGTCTCTTGTCGATATCTTTGTTACTCCAATGGATGGTAGCCTTGTCATTACGGAAGGGACCCTGTTGTCGAGATTTTTGTTACTCCAATGGATTGTAGCCTTGTCATTATGGAAGGTAGTCTCTTGTTGATATTTTTGTTACTCCAATGGATTGTAACCTTATCATTTTGGAAGGTAGTCTGTTGTCGAGATTTTTGTTACTTTAATGGATGGTAGCCTTGTCATTATGGAAGGTAATCTTTTATTGATATTATTTTTACTTTAATGTATGGTAGCCTTGTCATTATGGAAGGTAGTCTGTTGTCGAGATTTTTGTTACTACAATGGATGGTAGCCTTGTCATTTTGAAACTTAGTCTGTTGTCGAGATTTTTGTTACTCAAATGGATGGTAGCCTTGTCATTATGGAAGGTAGTCTGTTGTCGAGATTTTTGTTACTCTAATGGATGGTATCCTTGTCATTATGGAAGGTAGTCTGTTGTCGAGAATTTTATTACTCCATTGGATGGTAGCCATGTCATTATTGAAGGTAGTCTGTCATTGTGATTTCTGTTACTCCAATTAATGGTAGCCTTGTTATTATGGAAGCTAATTTGTTGTCCAAATTTTTGTTACTCCAATGGATTGTAAACTTGTCATTAGGGAAGGTAGTCTGTTGTCGAGATTTTTGTTAGTCCAATAGATGGTAGCCTTGTCATTATGGAAAGTAGTCTCTTATTGATATTTTTGTTACTCCAATGGATGGTAGCCTTGTCATTATGGAAGGTAGTCTCTTATTGATATTTTTGTTACTACAATGGATGGTAGCTTTGTCATTTTGGAAGGTAGTCAGTTGTCGACATTTTTGTTACTCTAATGGATGGTAGCCTTGTCATTATGGAAGGTAGTCTGTTGTTGAGATTTTTTTTACTCTAATGCATGTTATCCTTTTCGTTATGGAAGGTGGTATGTTGTTGTGATTTTTGTTACTCTAATGGATGGTAGCCTTGTCATTAATAAAGGTAGTGTATCATTTTAGTTTCTGTTACTCCAATAAATGGTAGTCTTGTCATTATGGAAGGTATTCTGTTGTCGAGATTTTTGTTACTCCAATGGATGGTAGCCTTGTCATTATGGAAGGTAGTCTGTTGTTGATATTATTGTTACTTTAATGTATGGTATCCTTGTCATAATGGAAGGTAGTTTGTTGTCGAGATTTTTGTTACTACAATGGATGGTAACCTTGTCATTTTGGAACTTAGTCTGTTGTCGAGATTTTTGTTACTCCAATGGATAGTAGCCTTGTCATTATTGAAGGTAGTCTGTTGTCGAGATTTTTGTTACTCTAATGGATGGTATCCTTGTCATTATGGAAGGTAGTTTGTGGTCGGGAATTTTATTACTCCAATGGATGGTAGCCATGTCATTATTGAAGGTAGTATGTCATTTTGATTTCAGTTACTCCAATTAACGGTAGCCTTGTCATTATGGTAGGTAATCTGTTGTCCAAATTTTTGGTACTCCAATGGATTGTAAACTTGTCATTATGGAAGGTAGTCTGTTGTCGAGATTTCTGTTACTCCAATAGATGGTATCCTTGTCATTATGGTAGGTAGTATCTTATTGATATTTTTGTTACTCCAATGGATGGTAGCCTTGTCATTTTGGAAGGTAGTATGTTGTCGAGATTTTTGTTACTCCAATTGATGGTAGCCTTGTAATTAATGAAGGTAGTCTGTCATTGTGATTTATGTTTCTCCAATGGATGTTAGCCTTGTCATTATGGTAGATGGTATGTTGTCGATATCTTTGTTACTCCAATGGATGGTAGCCTTGTCATTATGGAACTTAGTCTGTTGTCGAGATTTTTGTTACTCCAATGTATTGTAGCCTTGTCATTATGGAAGGTAGTCTGTTGTCGAGATTTTTTTTACTCCAATGGATGGTAGCCTTTTCGTTATGTAAGGTAGTCTGTTGTCGAGATTTTTTTTACTCCAATGGATGGTAGCCTTGTCATTATGGAAGGTAGTCTGTCGTTGTGATTTTTGTTACTCCAATTAACGGTAGCCTTGTCATTATGAAGGTAATTTGTTATCCAAATTTTTGTTACTCCAATGGATTGTAAACTTGTCATTAGGGAAGGTAATCTGTTGTCGAGATTTTTGTTACTCGAATAGATGGTAGCCTTGTCATTATGGAAGGTAGTCTCTTATTGATATTTTTGTTACTCCAATGGATGGTAGCCTTGTAATTATGGAAGGTAGTCTCTTATTGATATTTTTGTTACTACAATGGATGGTAGCCTTGTCATTTTGGAAGGTAGTCAGTTGTCGAGATTTTTGTTACTCTAATGGATGGTAGCCTTGTCATTTTGGAAGGTAGTCTGTTGTCGAGATTTTTGTTACTCCAATGCATGGTAGCCTTGTCATTATGGAAGGTAGTCTATTGTTGATATTATTGTTACTTTAATGTATGGTATCCTTGTCATTATGGAAGGTAGTTTGTTATCGAGATTTTTGTTACTACAATGGATGGTAGCCTTGTCATTTTGGAACTTAGTCTGTTGTCGAGATTTTTGTTACTCCAATGGATGGTAGCCTTGTCATTATGGAAGGTAGTCTGTTGTCAAGATTTTTGTTACTCTAATGGATGGTATCCTTGTCATTATGGAAGGTAGTTTGTGGTCGGGAATTTTATTACTCCAATGGATGGTAGCCATGTCATTATTGAAGGTATAATGTCATTTTGATTTCAGTTACTCCAATTAACGGTAGCCTTGTCATTATGGTAGGTAATTTGTTGTCCAAATTTTTGTTACTCCAATGGATTGTAAACTTGTCATTATGGAAGGTAGTCAGTTGTCGAGATTTCTGTTACTCCAATAGATGGTATCCTTGTCATTATGGTAGGTAGTATCTTATTGATATTTTTGTTACTCCAATGGATGGTAGCCTTGTCATTATGGAAGGTAGTATGTTGTCGAGATTTTTGTTACTCCAATTGATGGTAGCCTTGTAATTAATGAAGGTAGTCTGTCATTGTGATTTATGTTTCTCCAATGGATGTTAGCCTTGTCATTATGGTAGATGGTATGTTGTGGATATCTTTGTTACTCCAATGGATGGTAGCCTTGTCATTATGGAACTTAGTCTGTGGTCGAGATTTTTGTTACTCCAATGTATTGTAGCCTTGTCATTATGGAAGGTAGTCTGTTGTCGAGATTTTTGTTACTCCAATGGATGGTAGCCTTTTAGTTATGTAAGGTAGTCTGTTGTCGAGATTTCTTTTACTCCAATGGATGGTAGCCTTGTCATTATGGAAGGTAGTCTGTCTTTGTGATTTTTGTTACTCCAATTAACGTTAGCCTTGTCATTATGGAAGGTAATCTGTTATCCAAATTTTTGTTACTCCAATGGATTGTAAACTTGTCATTAGGGAAGGTAGTCTGTTGTCGAGATTTTTGTTACTCCAATAGATGGTAGCCTTGTCATTATGGAAGGTAGTCTCTTATTGATATTTTTGTTACTCCAATGGATGGTAGCCTTGTCATTATGGAAGGTAGTCTCTTATTGATATTTTTGTTACTACAATGGATGGTAGCCTTGTCATTTTGGAAGGTAGTCAGTTGTCGAGATTTTTGTTACTCTAATGGATGGTAGCCTTGTCATTATGGAAGGTAGTCTGTTGTCGAGATTTTTGTTACTCCAATGCATGGTAGCCTTGTCATTATGGAACGTAGTCTGTTGTCGAGATTTTTGTTACTCTAATGGATGGATGTTATCCTTTTCGTTATGGAAGGTGGTATGTTGTCGAGATTTTTCTTACTCTAATGGATGGTAGCCTTGTCATTAATAAAGGTAGTCTATCATGTTGATTTCTGTTACTCCAATGAATGGTAGTCTTGTCATTATGGAAGGTAGTCTGTTGTCGAGATTTTTGTTACTCTAATGGATGGTAGCCTTGTCATTATGGAAGGTAGTCTGTTGTTGATATTATTGTTACTTTAATGTATGGTAGCCTTGTCATTATGGAAGGTAGTCTGTTGTCGAGATTTTTGTTACTACAATGGATGGTAGCCTTGTCATTTTGGAACTTAGTCTGTTGTCGAGTTTTTTGTTACTCCAATGGATGGTACCCTTGTGATTATGGAAGGTAGTATGTTATCGAGATGTTTGTTACTCTAATGGATGGTATCCTTGTCATTATGGAAGGTAGTCTGTTGTCGGGAATTTTATTACTCCAATGGATGGTAGCCATGTCATTATTGAAGGTAGTCTGTTATTGTGATTTCTGTTACTCCAATTAACGGTAGCCTTGTCATTATGGAAGGTAATCTGTTGTCCAAATTTTTGTTACTCCAATGGATTGTAAACTTGTCATTATGGAAGGTAGTCTATTGTCGAGATTTTTGTTACTCCAATAGATGGTAGCCTTGTCATTTTGGAAGGTAGTCTCTTATTGATATTTTTGTTACTCCAATGGATGGTAGCCTTGTCATTATGGAAGGTAGGCTCTTATTGATATTTTTGTTACTACAATGGAGGGTAGCCTTTTCATTATGGAAGGTAGTCTATTGTCGAGATTTTTGTTACTCTAATGGATGGTAGCCTTGTCATTATGGAAGGTAGTCTGCTGTCGAGATTTTTTTTACTCCAATACATGGTATCCTTGTCATTATTGAAGGTAGTCTGTTGTCGAGATTTTTGTTACTCTAATGGATGTTATCCTTTTCGTTATGGAAGGTGGTATGATGTCGAGATTTTTGTTACTCTAATGGATGGTAGCCTTTTGATTAATAAAGGTAGTCTATCATTTTGAATTCTGTTACTCCAATGAATGGTAGTCTTGTCATTATGGAAGGTAGTCTGTTGTCGAGATTTTTGTTACTCTAATGGATGGTATCCTTGTCATTATGGAAGGTAGTCTGTTGTCGGGAATTTTATTACTCCAATGGTTGGTAGCCATGTCATTATTGAAGGTAGTCTGTCATTGTGATTTCTGTTACTCCAATTAACGGTAGCCTTGTCATTATGGAAGGTAATCTGTTGTCCAAATTTTTGTTACTCCAATGGATTGTAAACTTGTCATTATGGAAGGTAGTCTATTGTCGATATTTTTGTTACACCAATAGATGGTATCCTTGTCATTTTGGAAGGTAGTCTCTTATTTATATTTTTGTTACTCCAATGGATGGTAGCCTTGTCATTATGGAAGGTAGTCTCTTGTTGATATTTTTTTTACTACAATGGATGGTAGCCATGTCATTTTGGAAGGTAGTCTGTTGTCGAGATTTTTGTTACTCTAATGGATGGTAGCCTTGTCATTATGGAAGGTAGTCTGCTGTCGAGATTTTTGTTACTCCAATGGATGGTAGCCTTGTCATTATGGAAGGTAGCTTGTTGTCGGGATTTTTGTTACTCTAATGGATGTTATCCTTTTCGTTATGGAAGGTGGTATGTTATCGAGATTTTTGTTACTCTAATGGATGGTAGCCTTGTCATTAAAAAAGGTAGTCTATCATTTTGATTTTTGTTACTCCAATGAATGGTAGTCTTGTCATTATGGAAGGTAGTCTGTTGTCGAGATTTTTGTTACTCCAATGGATGGTAGCCTTGTCATTATGGAAGGTAGTTTGTTGTCGATATCTTTATTACTCCAATGGATGGTAGCCATGTCATTATGGAAGGTAGTCTGTTGTCGAGATTTTTGTCACTCTAATGGATGGTATCCTTGTCATTATGGAAGGTAGTATGTTGTTGAGATTTATGTTACTCTAATCGATGGTAGCCTTGTAATTAATGAAGGTAGTCTGTCATTGTGATTTATGTTTCTCCAATGGATGGTAGCCTTTTCATTATGGAACTTAGTCTGTTGTCGACATTTTTGTTACTCCAATGTATTGTAGCCTTGTCATTATGGAAGGTAGTCTGTTGTCGAGATTTTTGTAACTCCAATGGATGGTAGCCTTTTCGTTATGTCAGGTAGTCTGTTGTCGACATTTTTTTTACTCCAATGGATGGTAGCCATTATTTAAGGTAGTCTGTCGTTGTGATTTCTGATACTCCAATGGATGGTCGCCTTGTCATTATGGAAGATAGTATGTTGTCGAGATTTTTGTTACTCCAATGGATTGTAGCCTTGTCATTATGGAAGGTAGTCTCTTGTCGATATCTTTGTTACTCCAATGGATGGTAGCCTTGTCATTATGGAAGGTAGCCTCCTGTCGAGATTTTTGTTACTCTAATGGATGGTAACCTTGTCATTATTGAAGGTAGTCGGTTGTTGAAATTTTTGTTACTCTAATTGATGGTATCCTTTTCATAATGAAAGGTAGTATGTTGTGGAGATTTTTGTTACTCTAATGGATGGTAGCCTTGTCATTAATAAAGGTAGTCTATCATTGTGATTTCTGTTACTCCAATGGATGGTAGCCTTGTCATTATGGAAGGTAGTCTATCATTGTGATTTTTGTTACTCCAATGGATGGTAGCCTTGTCATTATGGAAGGTAGTCTATTGTCGAGATTTTTGTTACTACAATGGATGGTAGCCTTGTCATTATGGAAGGTACTCTGTTGTCGAGATTTTTGTTACACTAATGGATGTTATCCTTGTCATTATGGAAGGTAGTCTATTGGCGAGATTTTTGTTACTCCAATGGATGGTAGCCTTTTCGTTATGTAAGGTAGTCTGTTGTCGAGATTTTTTTTACTCCAATGGATGGTAGCCTTGTCATTATGGAAGGTATTATATCGTTGTGATTTCTGATACTCCAATGGATGGTAGCCTTGTCATTATGGAAGATAGTATGTTGTCGATATTTTTCTTACTCCAATGGATTGTAGCCTTGTCATTATGGAAGGTAGTCTCTTGTCGATATCTTTGTTACTCCAATGGATGGTAGCCTTCTCATTACGGAAGGTAGTCTGTTGTCGAGATTTTTTATACTCCAATGGATGGTAGCCTTGTCATTATGGAAGGTAGTCTGTCATTGTGATTTCTGATACTCCAATGGGTGGTAGCCTTGTCATTATGGAAGATAGTATGTTGTCGATAATTTTGTTACTCCAATGGATTGTAGCCTTGTCATTATGGAAGGTAGTCTCTTGTCGATATCTTTGTTACTCCAATGGATGGTAGCCTTGTAATTACGGAAGGGAGCCTGTTGTCGAGATTTTTGTTACTCCAATGGATTGTAGCTTTGTCATCATGGAAGGTTGTCTCTTGTTGATATTTTTGTTACTCCAATGGATGGTAACCTTATCATTTTGGAAGTTAGTCAGTTGTTGAGTTTTTGTTACTCTAATGGATGGTAGCCTTGTCATTATGGAAGGTAGTCTGTTGTCGAGATTTTTGTTACTCCAATGCATGGTAGCCTTGTCATTATAGAAGGTAGTCTGTTGTCGAGATTTTTGTTACTCTAATGGATGTTATCCTTTTCGTTATGGAAGGTGGTATGTTGTCGAGATTTTTGTTACTCTAATGGATGGTAGCCTTGTCATTAATAAAGGTAGTCTATCATTTTGATTTCTGTTACTCCAATGAATGCTAGTCTTGTCATTATGGAAGGTAGTCTGTTGTCGAGATTTTGGTTACTCTAATGGATGGTAGCCTTGTCATTATGGAAGGTAGTCTATTGTTGATATTATTGTTACTTTAATGTATGGTAGCCTTGTCATTATGGAAGGTAGTCTATTGTCGAGATTTTTGTTACTACAATGGATGGTAGCCTTGTCATTTAGGAACTTAGTCTGTTGTCGAGATTTTTGTTACTCCAATGGATGGTAGCCTTGTGATTATGGAAGGTAGTATGCTATCGAGATGTTTGTTACTCTAATGGATGGTATCCTCGTCATTATGGAAGGTAGTCTGTTGTCGGGAATTTTATTACTCCAATGGATGGTAGCCATGTCATTATTGAAGGTAGTCTGTCATTGTGATTTCTGTTACTCCAATTAACGGTCGCCTTGTCATTATGGAAGGTAATCTGTTGTCCAAATTTTTGTTACTCCAATGGATTGTAAACTTGTCATTATGGAAGGTAGTCTATTGTCGAGATTTTTGTTACACCAATAGATGGTATCCTTGTCATTATGGAAGGTAGTCTCTTATTAATATTTTTGTTACTCCAATGGATGGTAGCCTTGTCATTATGGAAGGTAGTCTCTTGTTGTTATTTTTTTTACTACAATGGATGGTAGCCTTGTCATTTTGGAAGGTAGTCTGTTGTCGAGATTTTTGTTACTCTAATGGATGGTAGCCTTGTCATTATGGAAGGTAGTCTGCTGTCGAGATTTTTGTTACTCCAATGGATGGTAGCCTTGTCATTATGGAAGGTAGCTTGTTGTCGAGATTTTTGTTACTCTATTGGATGTTATCCGTTTCGTTATGGAAGGTGGTATGTTATCGAGATTTTTGTTACTCTAATGGATGGTAGCCTTGTCATTAAAAAAGGTAGTCTATCATTTTGATTTTTGTTACTCCAATGAATGGTAGTCTTGTCATTATGGAAGGTAGTATGTTGTCGAGATTTTTGTTACTCCAATGGATGGTAGCCTTGTCATTATGGAAGGTAGTTTGTTGTCGATATCTTTATTACTCCAATGGATGGTAGCCATGTCATTATTGAAGGTAGTCTGTTGTCGAGATTTTTGTCACTCTAATGGATGGTATCCTTGTCATTATGGAAGGTAGTATGTTGTTGAGATTTTTGTTACTCTAATTGATGGTAGCCTTGTAATTAATGAAGGTAGTCTGTCATTGTGATTTATGTTTCTCCAATGGATGGTAGCCTTGTCATTATGGAACTTAGTCTGTTGTCGACATTTTTGTTACTCCAATGTATTGTAGCCTTGTCATTATGGAAGGTAGTCTGTTGTCGAGATTTTTGTAACTCCAATGGATGGTAGCCTTTTCGTTATGTAAGGTAGTCTATTGTCGACATTTTTTTTACTCCAATGGATGGTAGCCTTGTCATTATTTAAGGTAGTCTGTCATTGTGATTTCAGATACTCCAATGGATGGTCGCCTTGTCATTATGGAAGATAGTATGTTGTCGAGATTTTTGTTACTCCAATGGATTGTAGCCTTGTCATTATGGAAGGTAGTCTCTTGTCGATATCTTTGTTACTCCAATGGATGGTAGCCTTGTCATTATGGAAGGTAGCCTCCTGTCGAGATTTTTGTTACTCTAATGGATGGTAACCTTGTCATTATTGATGGTAGTCGGTTGTTGAAATTTTTGTTACTCTAATTGATGGTATCCTTTTCATAATGAAAGGTAGTATGTTGTGGAGATTTTTGTTACTCTAATGGATGGTAGCCTTGTCATTAATAAAGGTAGTCTATCATTGTGATTTCTGTTACTCCAATGGATGGTAGCCTTGTCATTATGGAAGGTAGTCTGTTGTCGAGATTTTTGTTACTCCAATGGATGGTAGCCTTTTCATTATGGAAGGTAGTCTATTGTCGAGATTTTTGTTACTACAGTGGATGGTAGCCTTGTCATTATGGAAGGTACTCTGTTGTCGAGATTTTTGTTACACTAATGGATGTTATCCTTGTCATTATGGAAGGTAGTCTATTGGCGAGATTTTTGTTACTCCAATGGATGGTAGCCTTTTCGTTATGTAAGGTAGTCTGTTGTCGAGATTTTTTTTACTCCAATGGATGGTAGCCTTGTCATTATGGAAGGTATTATATCGTTGTGATTTCTGATACTCCAATTGATGGTAGCCTTGTCATTATGGAAGATAGTATGTTGTCGATATTTTTCTTACTCCAATGGATTGTAGCCTTGTCATTATGGAAGGTAGTCTCTTGTCGATATCTTTGTTACTCCAATGGATGGTAGCCTTGTCATTACGGAAGGTAGTCTGTTGTCGAGATTTTTTATACTCCAATGGATGGTAGCCTTGACATTATGGAAGGTAGTCTGTCGTTGTGATTTCTGATACTCCAATGGGTGGTAGCCTTGTCATTATGGAAGATAGTATGTTGTCGATATTTTTGTGACTTCAATGGATTGTAGCCTTGTCATTATGGAAGGTAGTCTCTTGTCGATATCTTTGTTACTCCAATGGATGGTAGCCTTGTCATTACGGAAGGGAGCCTGTTGTCGAGATTTTTGTTACTCCAATGGATTGTAGCTTTGTCATTATGGAAGGTAGTCTCTTGTTGATATTTTTGTTACTCCAATGGATGGTAACCTTATCATTTTGGAAGTTAGTCAGTTGTTGAGTTTTTGTTACTCTAATGGATGGTAGCCTTGTCATTATGGAAGGTAGTCTGTTGTCGAGATTTTTGTTACTCCAATGCATGGTAGCCTTGTCATTATAGAAGGTAGTCTGTTGTCGAGATTTTTGTTACTCTAATGGATGTTATCCTTTTCGTTATGGAAGGTGGTATGTTGTCGAGATTTTTGTTACTCTAATGGATGGTAGCCTTGTCATTAATAAAGGTAGTCTATCATTTTGATTTCTGTTACTCCAATGAATGCTAGTCTTGTCATTATGGAAGGTAGTCTGTTGTCGAGATTTTTTTTACTCTAATGGATGGTAGCCTTGTCATTATGGAAGGTAGTCTGTTGTTGATATTATTGTTACTTTAATGTATGGTAGCCTTGTCATTATGGAAGGTAGTCTGTTGTCGAGATTTTTGTTACTACAATGGATGGTAGCCTTGTCATTTAGGAACTTAGTCTGTTGTCGAGATTTTTGTTACTCCAATGGATGGTAGCCTTGTGATTATGGAAGGTAGTATGCTATCGAGATGTTTGTTACTCTAATGGATGGTATCCTCGTCATTATGGAAGGTAGTCTGTTGTCGGGAATTTTATTACTCCAATGGATGGTAGCCATGTCATTATTGAAGGTAGTCTGTCATTGTGATTTCTGTTACTCCAATTAACGGTAGCCTTGTCATTACGGAAGGTAATTTGTTGCCAAATTTTTGTTACTCCAGTGGATTGTAAACTTGTCATTATGGAAGGTAGTCTATTGTCGAGATTTTTGTTACTCCAATAGATGGTAGCCTTGTCATTATGGAAGGTAGTCTCTTATTGATATTTTTGTTACTCCAATGGATGGTAGCCTTGTCATTATGGAAGGTAGTCTCTTATTGATATTTTTGTTACTACAATGGATGGTAGCCTTGTCATTATGGAAGATAGTCTTTTGTCGAGAGTTTTGTTACTCTAATGGATGGTAGCCTTGTCATTATGGAAGGTAGTCTGCTGTCGAGATTTTTGTTACTCGAATGTATGGTATCCTTGTCATTATGGAAGGTAGTCTTTTGTCGAGATTTTTGTTACTCTAATGGATGTTATCCTTTTCGTTATGGAAGGTGGTATGATGTTGAGATTTTTGTTACTCTAATGGATGGTAGCCTTTTGATTAATAAAGGTAGTCTATCATTTTGAATTCTGTTATTCCAATGAATGGTAGTCTTATCATTGTGGAAGGTAGTCTATTGTCGAGATTTT
Source organism: Vicia faba (assembly GCA_948472305.1). Lineage (NCBI taxonomy): Eukaryota > Viridiplantae > Streptophyta > Magnoliopsida > Fabales > Fabaceae > Vicia > Vicia faba. The sequence goes on from OX451741.1 coordinate 536,340,987, forward strand.
TGTTACACTAATGGATGGTATCCTTGTCATTATGGAAGGTAGTCTGTTGTCGGGAATTTTATTACTCCAATGGTTGGTAGCCATGTCATTATTAAAGGTAGTCTGTCATTGTGATTTCTGTTACTCCAATTAACGGTAGCCTTGTCGTTATGGAAGGTAATTTGTTGTCCAAATTTTTGTTACTCCAATGGATTGTAAACTTGTCATTATGGAAGGTAGTATGTTGTCGAGATTTTTGTTACACCAATAGATGGTATCCTTGTCATTATGGAAGGTAGTCTCTTATTGATATTTTTGTTACTCCAATGGATGGTAGCCTTGTCATTATGGAAGGTAGTCTCTTGTTGATATTTTTGTTACTACAATGGATGGTAGTCAAGTCATTTTAAGAGGTATTCCGTTGTCGAGATTTTTGTTACTCTAATGGATGGTAGCCTTGTCATTATGGAAGGTAGTCTGCTGTCGAGATTTTTGTTACTCCCATGAATGGTAGCCTTGTCATTATGGAAGGTAGCTTGTTGTCGAGATTTTTGTTACTCTAATGGATGTTATCCTTTTTGTTATGGAAGGTGGTATGTTATCGAGATTTTTGTTACTCTAATGGATGGTAGCCTTGTCATTAATAAAGGTAGTCTATCATTTTGATTTTTGTTACTCCAATGAATGGTAGTCTTGTCGTTATGGAAGGTAGTCTGTTGTCGAGATTTTTGTTACTCCAATGGATGGTAGCCTTGTCATTAGGGAAGGTAGTTTGTTGTCGATATCTTTATTACTCCAATGGATGGTAGCCATCTCATTATGGAAGGTAGTCTGTTGTCGAGATTTTTGTCACTCTAATGGATGGTATCCTTGTCATTATGGAAGGTAGTATGTTGTTGAGATTTTTGTTACTCTAATTGATGGTAGCCTTGTAATTTATGAAGGTAGTCTGTCATTGTGATTTATGTTTCTCCAATGGATGGAAGCCTTGTCATTATGGAAGATAGTATGTTTTCGATATCTTTGTTACTCCAATGGATGATAGCCTTGTCATTATTGAAGGTAGTCTGTCGTTGTGATTTCTGATACTCCAATGGATGGTCGCCTTGTCATTATGGAAGATAGTATCTTGTCGAGATTTTTGTTACTCCAATGGATTGTAGCCTTGTCATTATGGAAGGTAGTCTCTTGTCGACTTCTTTGTTACTCCAATGGATGGTAGCCTTGTCGTTATGGAAGGTAGCCTCCTGTCGAGATTTTTGTTACTCTAATGGATGGTAACCTTGTCATTATTGAAGGTAGTCGGTTGTTGAAATTTTTGTTACTCTAATGGATGGTATCCTTTTCATAATGAAAGGTAGTATGTTATGGAGATTTTTGTTACTCTAATGGATGGTAGCCTTGTCATTAATAAAGGTAGTCTATCATTGTGATTTCTGTTACTCCAATGGATGGTAGCCTTGTCATTATGGAAGGTAGTCTGTTGTCGAGATTTTTGTTACTCCAATGGATGGTAGCCTTGTCATTATGGAAGGTACTCTATTGTCGAGATTTTTGTTACACAAATGGATGTTATCCTTGTCATTATGGAAGGTAGTCTATTGGCGAGATTTTTGTTACTCCAATGGATGGTAGCCTTTTCGTTATATAAGGTAGTCTGTTGTCGAGATTTGTTTTACTCCAATGGATGGTAGCCTTGTCATTATGGAAGGTATTCTATCATTGTGATTTCTGATACTACAATGGATGGTAGCCTTGTCATTATGGAAGGTAGTATATTGTCGATATTTTTGTTACTACACTGGATGTTAGTCTTGTCATTATGGAAGATAGTCAGTTTTCGTTATCTTTGTTACTCCAATGGATGATAGCCTAGTCATTATGGCAGGTAGTTTGTTGTCATGATTTTTTTTACTACAATGGATGGTAGTCTTGTCATTATGGAAGGTAGTCTACTGTCGATATCTTTGTTACTCCAATGAACGATAGCCTAGTCATTTTAGAAGGTAGTCAGTTGTCGATATCTTTGTTACTCCAATGGAAGGTAGCCTTGTCATTATGGAAGGTAGTCTGTTGTCGAGATATTTGTTACTAAAATGGATGGTAGCCTTGTCATTATGGAAGGTAGTTTATTGTCGAGATCTTTGTTACTCCATTGGATGGTAGCCTAGTCATTATGGAAGATAGTCTGTTGCTGTGATTTTTGTGACTCCAATGGATGGTAGCCTTGTCACAATGGAAGGTAGTCTATTCTAGATATTTTTATTATTCCATTGGATGGTAGCCTTGTTATTATGGAAGGTAGTCTGTTCTCGATTTTTTTATTATTCCAATAGATGGTAGCCTTGTCATTATGGAAGGTAGTTTGTTGTCGAGATATTTGTTACTCCAATGGATGGTATGCTTGTCATTATGGGAGGTAGTATGTTCTCGATATTTTTGTTATTCCATTGGGTGGTAGCCTTGTCATTATGGAAGGTAGTTTGTTCTCGAGATTTTTGTTATTCCAATAGATGGTAGCCTTGTCATTATGGAAGGTAGTCTGTTGTCAAGATTTTTGTTACTCCAATGGATGGTATCCTTGTCATTATGAAAGGTAGTATGTTATCGATATTTTTGTTATTCCATTGGATGGTAGCCTTGTCATTATGGTAGGTAGTTTGTAGTCGAGATTTTTGTTACTCCAATGAATGGTAGCCTTTTCATTATGGAAGGTAGTATGTTTTCTAAATTTTTTTTACTCCAATGGATGGTAGCCTTGTCATTATGGAAGGTAGTCTGTTGTCAAGATTTTTCTTACTAGAATGGATGGTAGCCTTGTCATTCTGGAAGGTAGTCTGTTGTCGAGATTTTTTTTACTACAATGGATGGTAGCCTTGTCATTATGGAAGGTAGTCAATTGTCGAGATTTTTGTTACTACAATGGATGGTAGTCTTGTCATTATGGAAGGTAGTCAGTTGTCGATATCTTTGTTACTCCAATGGATGGTAGCCTAGTCATTATGGAAGGTAGTTTGTTGTTAAGATTTTTGTTACTCCAAGGGATGGTGGTCTTGTCATTATGGAAGGTAGTTTGTTGTCGATATTTTTGTTACTTCAATGAATAGTAGTCTTGTCATTATGGAAGGTAGTCTGTTGTCGAGATTTTTGTTACTCTAATGGATGGTAGCCTTGTCATTATGGAAGGTAGTCTGTTGTTGATATTATTGTTACTTTAATGTATGGTAGCCTTGTCATTATGGAAGGTAGTCTGTTGTCGAGATTTTTGTTACTACAATGGATGGTAGCCTTGTCATTTAGGAACTTAGTCTGTTGTCGAGATTTTTGTTACTCCAATGGATGGTAGCCTTGTGATTATGGAAGGTAGTATGTTATCGAGATGTTTGTTACTCTAATGGATGGTATCCTCGTCATTATGGAAGGTAGTCTGTTGTCGGGAATTTTATTACTCCAATGGATGGTAGCCATGTCATTATTGAAGGTAGTCTGTCATTGTGATTTCTGTTACTCCAATTAACGGTAGCCTTGTCATTATGGAAGGTAATCTGTTGTCCAAATTTTTGTTACTCCAATGGATTGTAAACTTGTCATTATGGAAGGTAGTCTATTGTCGAGATTTTTGTTACTCCAATAGATGGTAGCCTTGTCATTATGGAAGGTAGTCTCTTATTGATATTTTTGTTACTCCAATGGATGGTAGCCTTGTCATTATGGAAGGTAGTCTCTTATTGATATTTTTGTTACTACAATGGATGGTAGCCTTGTCATTATGGAAGGTAGTCTGTTGTCGAGAGTTTTGTTACTCTAATGGATGGTAGCCTTGTCATTATGGAAGGTAGTCTGCTGTCGAGATTTTTGTTACTCCAATGCATGGTATCCTTGTCATTACGGAAGGTAGTCTATTGTCGAGATTTTTGTTACTCTAATGGATGTTATCCTTTTCGTTATGGAAGGTGGTATGATGTTGAGATTTTTGTTACTCTAATGGATGGTAGCCTTTTGATTAATAAAGGTAGTCTATCATTTTGAATTTTGTTACTCCAAAGAATGGTAGTCTTGTCATTATAGAAGGTAGTCTGTTGTCGAGATTTTTGTTACTCTAATGGATGGTATCCTTGTCATTATGGAAAGTAGTCTGTTGTCAGGAATTTTATTACTCCAATGGTTGGTAGCCATGTCATTATTGAAGGTAGTCTGTCATTGTGATTTCTGTTACTCCAATTAATGGTAGCCTTGTCATTATGGAACGTAGTCTGTTGTCAAGATTTTTCTTACTACAATGGATGGTAGCCTTGTCATTCTGGAAGGTAGTCTGTTGTCGAGATTTTTTTTACTACAATGGATGGTAGCCTTGTCATTATGGAAGGTAGTCAATTGTCGAGATTTTTGTTACTACAATGGATGGTAGTCTTGTCATTATGGAAGGTAGTCAGTTGTCGATATCTTTGTTACTCCAATGGATGGTAGCCTAGTCATTATGGAAGGTAGTTTGTTGTTAAGATTTTTGTTACTCCAAGGGATGGTGGTCTTGTCATTATGGAAGGTAGTTTGTTGTCGATATTTTTGTTACTTCAATGAATAGTAGTCTTGTCATTATGGAAGGTAGTCTGTTGTCGAGATTTTTGTTACTCTAATGGATGGTAGCCTTGTCATTATGGAAGGTAGTCTGTTGTTGATATTATTGTTACTTTAATGTATGGTAGCCTTGTCATTATGGAAGGTAGTCTGTTGTCGAGATTTTTGTTACTACAATGGATGGTAGCCTTGTCATTTAGGAACTTAGTCTGTTGTCGAGATTTTTGTTACTCCAATGGATGGTAGCCTTGTGATTATGGAAGGTAGTATGTTATCGAGATGTTTGTTACTCTAATGGATGGTATCCTCGTCATTATGGAAGGTAGTCTGTTGTCGGGAATTTTATTACTCCAATGGATGGTAGCCATGTCATTATTGAAGGTAGTCTGTCATTGTGATTTCTATTACTCCAATTAACGGTAGCCTTGTCATTATGGAAGGTAATCTGTTGTCCAAATTTTTGTTACTCCAATGGATTGTAAACTTGTCATTATGGAAGGTAGTCTATTGTCGAGATTTTTGTTACTCCAATGGATGGTAGCCTTGTCATTATGGAAGGTAGTCTCTTATTGATATTTTTGTTACTACAATGGATGGTAGCCTTGTCATTATGGAAGGTAGTCTGTTGTCGAGAGTTTTGTTACTCTAATGGATGGTAGCCTTGTCATTATGGAAGGTAGTCTGCTGTCGAGATTTTTGTTACTCCAATGCATGGTATCCTTGTCATTACGGAAGGTAGTCTATTGTCGAGATTTTTGTTACTCTAATGGATGTTATCCTTTTCGTTATGGAAGGTGGTATGATGTTGAGATTTTTGTTACTCTAATGGATGGTAGCCTTTTGATTAATAAAGGAAGTCTATCATTTTGAATTCTGTTACTCCAAAGAATGGTAGTCTTGTCATTATAGAAGGTAGTCTGTTGTCGAGATTTTTGTTACTCTAATGGATGGTATCCTTGTCATTATGGAAAGTAGTCTGTTGTCAGGAATTTTATTACTCCAATGGTTGGTAGCCATGTCATTATTGAAGGTAGTCTGTCATTGTGATTTCTGTTACTCCAATTAATGGTAGCCTTGTCATTATGGAAGGTAGTCTGTTGTCAAGATTTTTCTTACTACAATGGATGGTAGCCTTGTCATTCTGGAAGGTAGTCTGTTGTCGAGATTTTTTTTACTACAATGGATGGTAGCCTTGTCATTATGGAAGGTAGTCAATTGTCGAGATTTTTGTTACTACAATGGATGGTAGTCTTGTCATTATGGAAGGTAGTCAGTTGTCGATATCTTTGTTACTCCAATGGATGGTAGCCTAGTCATTATGGAAGGTAGTTTGTTGTTAAGATTTTTGTTACTCCAAGGGATGGTGGTCTTGTCATTATGGAAGGTAGTTTGTTGTCGATATTTTTGTTACTTCAATGAATAGTAGTCTTGTCATTATGGAAGGTAGTCTGTTGTCGAGATTTTTGTTACTCTAATGGATGGTAGCCTTGTCATTATGGAAGGTAGTCTGTTGTTGATATTATTGTTCCTTTAATGTATGGTAGCCTTGTCATTATGGAAGGTAGTCTGTTGTCGAGATTTTTGTTACTACAATGGATGGTAGCCTTGTCATTTAGGAACTTAGTCTGTTGTCGAGATTTTTGTTACTCCAATGGATGGTAGCCTTGTGATTATGGAAGGTAGTATGTTATCGAGATGTTTGTTACTCTAATGGATGGTATCCTCGTCATTATGGAAGGTAGTCTGTTGTCGGGAATTTTATTACTCCAATGGATGGTAGCCATGTCATTATTGAAGGTAGTCTGTCATTGTGATTTCTATTACTCCAATTAACGGTAGCCTTGTCATTATGGAAGGTAATCTGTTGTCCAAATTTTTGTTACTCCAATGGATTGTAAACTTGTCATTATGGAAGGTAGTCTATTGTCGAGATTTTTGTTACTCCAATAGATGGTAGCCTTGTCATTATGGAAGGTAGTCTCTTATTGATATTTTTGTTACTCCAATGGATGGTAGCCTTGTCATTATGGAAGGTAGTCTCTTATTGATATTTTTGTTACTACAATGGATGGTAGCCTTGTCATTATGGAAGGTAGTCTGTTGTCGAGAGTTTTGTTACTCTAATGGATGGTAGCCTTGTCATTATGGAAGGTAGTCTGCTGTCGAGATTTTTGTTACTCCAATGCATGGTATCCTTGTCATTACGGAAGGTAGTCTATTGTCGAAATTTTTGTTACTCTAATGGATGTTATCCTTTTCGTTATGGAAGGTGGTATGATGTTGAGATTTTTGTTACTCTAACGGATGGTAGCCTTTTGATTAATAAAGGTAGTCTATCATTTTGAATTTTGTTACTCCAATGAATGGTAGTCTTGTCATTATGGAAGGTAGTCTGTTGTCGAGATTTTTGTTACTCTAATGGATGGTATCCTTGTCATTATGGAAGGTAGTCTGTTGTCGGGAATTTTATTACTCCAATGGTTGGTAGCCATGTCATTATTGAAGGTAGTCTGTCATTGTGATTTCTATTACTCCAATTAACGGTAGCCTTGTCATTATGGAAGGTAATCTGTTGTCCAAATTTTTGTTACTCCAATGGATTGTAAACTTGTCATTATAGAAGGTAGTCTGTTGTCGAGATTTTTGTTACACCAATAGATGGTATCCATGTCATTATGGAAGGTAGTCTCTTATTGATATTTTTGTTACTCCAATGGATGGTAGCCTTGTCATTATGGAAGGTAGTCTCTTGTTGATATTTTTGTTGCTACAATGGATGGTAGCCATGTCATTTTGGAAGGTAGTCTGTTGTCGAGATTTTTGTTACTCTAATGGATGGTAGCCTTGTCATTATGGAAGGTAGTCTGCTGTCGAGATTTTTGTTACTCCAATGAATGGTAGCCTTGTCATTATGGAAGGTAGCTTGTTGTCGTGATTTTTGTTACTCCAATGGATGGTAGCCTTGTCATTAGGGAAGGTAGTTTGTTGTCGATATCTTTATTACTCCAATGGATGGTAGCCATGTCATTATGGAAGGTAGTCTGCTGTCGAGATTTTTGTCACTCTAATGGATGGTATCCTTGTCATTATGGAAGGTTGTATGTTGTTGAGATTTTTGTTACTCTAATTGATGGTAGCCTTGTAATTTATGAAGGTAGTCTGTCATTGTGATTTATGTTTCTCCAATGGATGGTAGCCTTGTCATTATGGCAGATATTATGTTTTCGATATCTTTGTTACACCAATGGATGGTAGCCTTGTCATTATTGAAGGTAGTCTGTCGTTGTGATTTCTGATACTCCAATGGATGGTATCCTTGTCATTATGGAAGATAGTATGTTGTCGATATTTTTCTTACTCCAATGGATTGTAGCCTTGTCATTATGGAAGGTAGTCTTTTGTCGATAACTTTGTTACTCTAATGGATGGTAGCCTTGTCATTACGGAAGGTAGTATGTTGTCGAGATTTTTTATACTCCAATGGATGGTAGCCTTGTCATTATGGAAGGTAGTTTGTCGTTGTGATTTCTGATACTCCAATGGGTGGTAGACTTGTCATTATGGAAGATAGTATGTTGTCGATATTTTTGTTACTCCAATGGATTGTAGCCTTGTCATTAAGGAAGGTAGTCTCTTGTCGATATCTTTGTTACTCCAATGGATGGTAGCCTTGTCATTACGGAAGGGAGCCTGTTGTCGAGATTTTTGTTACTCCAATGGATTGTAGCCTTGTCATTATGGAAGCTAGTCTCTTGTTGATATTTTTGTTACTCCAATGGATGGTAACCTTATCATTTTGGAAGGTAGTCTGTTGTCGAGATTTTTGTTACTCTAATGGATGGTAGCCTTGTCATTATGGAAGGTAGTCTTTTGTTGATATTATTTTTACATTAATATATGGTAGACTTGTTATTATGGAAGGTAGTCTATTGTCGAGATTTTTGTTACTACAATGGATGGTAGCCTTGTCATTTTGGAACTTAGTCTGTTGTCGAGATTTTAGTTACTCCAATGGATGGTAGCCTTGTCATTATGGAAGGTAGTCGGTTGTCGAGATTTTTGTTACTCTAATGGATGGTATCCTTGTCATTATGGAAGGTAGTCTGTTGTCGGCAATTTTATTACTCCAATGGATGGTAGCCATGTCATTATTGAAAGTAGTCTGTCATTGTGATTTCTGTTACTCCAATTAACGGTAGCCTTGTCATTATGGAAGGTAATCTGTTGTCCAAATTTTTGTTACTCCAATGGATTGTAAACTTGTCATTATGGAAGGTAGTCTATTGTCGAGATTTTTGTTACTCCAATAGATGGTAGCCTTGTCATTAAGGAAGGTAGTCTATTATTGATATTTTTGTTACTCCAATGGATGGTAGCCTTGTCATTATGGAAGGTAGTCTCTTATTGACATTTTTGTTACTCCAATGGATGGTAGCCTTGTCATTATGAAAGGTAGTATGTTGTCGAGATTTTTGTTACTCCAATTGATGGTAGCCATGTCATTATTGAAGGTAGTATGTCATTGTGATTTCTGTTACTCGAATTAACAGTAGCCTTGTCAATATGGAAGGTAATCTGTTGTCCAAATTTTTGTTACTCCAATGGATTGTAAACTTGTCATTATGGAAGGCAGTCTGTTGTCGAGATTTTTGTTACTCCAATAGATGGTATCCTTGTCATTATGGAAGGTAGTCTCTTATTGATATTTTTGTTACTCCAATGGATGGTAGCCTTGTCATTATGGAAGGTAGTATGTTGTCGAGATTTTTGTTACTCCAATTGATGGTAGCCTTGTAATTAATGATGGTAGTCTGTCATTGTGATTTATGTTTCTCCAATGGATGTTAGCCTTGTCATTATGGTAGATAGAATGTTGTCGATTTCTTTATTACTCCAATGGATGGTAGCCTTGTCATTATGGAACTTAGTCTGTTGTCGAGATTTTTGTTACTCCAATGTATTGTAGCCTTGTCATTATGGAAGGTAGTCTGTTGTCGAGATTTTTGTTACTCCAATGGATGGTAGCCTTTTCGTTATGTAAGGTAGTCTGTTGTCGAGATTTTTTTTACTCCAATGGATGGTAGCCTTGTCATTATGGAAGGTAGTCTGACGTTGTGATTTCTGATACTCCAATGGATGGTAGCCATGTCATTATGGAAGATAGTATGTTGTCGATATTTTTCTTACTCCAATGGATTGTAGCCTTATCATTATGGAAGGTAGTCTCTTGTCGATATCTTTGTTACTCTAATGGATGGTAGCCTTGTCATTACGGAAGGTAGTCTGTTGTCGATATTTTTTATACTCTAATGGATGGTAGCCTTGTCATTATGGAAGGTAGTTTGTCGTTGTGATTTCTGATACTCCAATGGATGGTAGACTTGTCATTATGGAAGATAGTATGTTGTCGATATTTTTGTTACTCCAATGGATTGTAGCCTTGTCATTAAGGAAGGTTGTCTCTTGTCGATATCTTTGTTACTCCAATGGATGGTAGCCTTGTCATTACGGAAGGGATCCTGTTGTCGAGATTTTTGTTACTCCAATGGATTGTAGCCTTGTCATTATGGAAGGTAGTCTCTTGTTGATATTTTTGTTACTCCAATGGATGGTAACCTTATCATTTTGGAAGGTAGTCTGTTGTCGAGATTTTTGTTACTCTAATGGATGGTAGCCTTGTCATTATGGAAGGTAGTCTTTTGTTGATATTATTTTTACTTTAATAAATGGTAGCCTTGTTATTATGGAAGGTAGTCTGTTGTCGAGATTTTTGTTACTACAATGGATGGTAGCCTTGTTATTTTGGAACTTAGTCTGTTGTCGAGATTTTAGTTACTCCAATGGATGGTAGCCTTGTCATTATGGAAGGTAGTCTGTTGTCGAGATTTTTGTTACTCTAATGGATGGTATCCTTGTCATTATGGAAGGTAGTCTGTTGTCGGGAATTTTATTACTCCAATGGATGGTAGCCATGTCATTATTGAAGGTAGTCTGTCAGTGTGATTTCTGTTACTCCAATTAACTGTAGCCTTCTCATTATGGAAGGAAATATGTTGTCCAAATTTTTGTTACTCCAATGGATTGTAAACTTGTCATTATGGAAGGTAGTCTATTGTCGAGATTTTTGTTACTCCAATAGATGGTAGCCTTGTCATTAAGGAAGATAGTCTCTTATTGATATTTTTGTTACTCCAATGGATGGTAGCCTTGTCATTATGGAAGGTAGTCTCTTATTGATATTTTTGTTACTCCAATGGATGGTAGCCTTGTCATTATGGAAGGTAGTATGTTGTCGAGATTTTTGTTACTCCAATTGATGGTAGCCATGTCATTATTGAAGGTAGTATGTCATTGTGATTTCTGTTACTTGAATTAACGATAGCCTTGTCATTATGGAAGGTAATCTGTTGTCCAAATTTTTGTTACTCCAATGGATTGTAAACTTGTCATTATGGAAGGTAGTCTGTTGTCGAGATTTTTGTTACTCCAATAGATGGTATCCTTGTCATTATGGAAGGTAGTCTCTTATTGATATTTTTGTTACTCCAATGGATGGTAGCCTTGTCATTATGAAAGGTAGTATGTTGTCGAGATTTTTGTTACTCCAATTGATGGTAGCCATGTCATTATTGAAGGTAGTATGTCATTGTGATTTCTGTTACTCGAATTAACGGTAGCCTTGTCAATATGGAAGGTAATCTGTTGTCCAAATTTTTGTTACTCCAATGGATTGTAAACTTGTCATTATGGAAGGCAGTCTGTTGTCGAGATTTTTGTTACTCCAATAGATGGTATCCTTGTCATTATGGAAGGTAGTCTCTTATTGATATTTTTGTTACTCCAATGGATGGTAGCCTTGTCATTATGGAAGGTAGTATGTTGTCGAGATTTTTGTTACTCCAATTGATGGTAGCCTTGTAATTAATGATGGTAGTCTGTCATTGTGATTTATGTTTCTCCAATGGATGTTAGCCTTGTCATTATGGTAGATAATATGTTGTCGATATCTTTATTACTCCAATGGATGGTAGCCTTGTCATTATGGAACTTAGTCTGTTGTCGAGATTTTTGTTACTCCAATGTATTGTAGCCTTTTCGTTATGTAAGGTAGTCTATTGTCGAGATTTTTTTTACTCCAATGGATGGTAGCCTTGTCATTATGGAAGGTAGTCTGACGTTGTGATTTCTGATACTCCAATGGATGGTAGCCATGTCATTATGGAAGATAGTATGTTGTCGATATTTTTCTTACTCCAATGGATTGTAGCCTTATCATTATGGAAGGTAGTCTCTTGTCGATATCTTTGTTACTCTAATGGATGGTAGCCTTGTCATTACGGAAGGTAGTCTGTTGTCAATATTTTTTATACTCTAATGGATGGTAGCCTTGTCATTATGGAAGGTAGTTTGTCGTTGTGATTTCTGATACTCCAATGGATGGTAGACTTGTCATTATGGAAGATAGTATGTTGTCGATATTTTTGTTACTCCAATGGATTGTAGCCTTGTCATTAAGGAAGGTTGTCTCTTGTCGATATCTTTGTTACTCCAATGGATGGTAGCCTTGTCATTACAGAAGGGATCCTGTTGTCGAGATTTTTGTTACTCCAATGGATTGTAGCCTTGTCATTATGGAAGGTAGTCTCTTGTTGATATTTTTGTTACTCCAATGGATGGTAACCTTATCATTTTGGAAGGTAGTCTGTTGTCGAGATTTTTGTTACTCTAATGGATGGTAGCCTTGTCATTATGGAAGGTAGTCTTTTGTTGATATTATTTTTACTTTAATAAATGGTAGCCTTGTTATTATGGAAGGCAGTCTGTTGTCGATATTTTTGTTACTACAATGGATGGTAGCCTTGTCATTTTGGAACTTAGTCTGTTGTCGAGATTTTAGTTACTCCAATGGATGGTAGCCTTGTCATTATGGAAGGTAGTCTGTTGTCGAGATTTTTGTTACTCTAATCGATGGTAGTCTTGTCATTATTTAAGGTAGTCAGTTGTCGATATCTTTGTTACTCCAATGGATGGTAGCCTAGTCATTATGGAAGGTAGTTTGTTGTCAAGATTTTTGTTACTCCAAGGGATGGTGCTCTTGTCATTATGGAAGGTAGTTTGTTGTCGATATTTTTGTTACTTCAATGAATAGTAGTCTTGTCATTATGGAAGGTAGTCTGTTTTCGAGATTTTTGTTACTCTAATGGATGGTAGCCTTGTCATTATGGAAGGTAGTCTGTTGTTGATATTATTGTTACTTTAATGTATGGTAGCCTTGTCATTATGGAAGGTAGTCTGTTGTCGAGATTTTTGTTACTACAATGGATGGTAGCCTTGTCATTTAGGAACTTAGTCTGTTGTCGAGATTTTTGTTACTCCAATGGATGGTAGCCTTGTGATTATGGAAGGTAGTATGTTATCGAGATGTTTGTTACTCTAATGGATGGTATCCTCGTCATTATGGAAGGTAGTCTGTTGTCGGGAATTTTATTACTCCAATGGATGGTAGCCATGTCATTATTGAAGGTAGTCTGTCATTGTGATTTCTGTTACTCCAATTAACGGTAGCCTTGTCATTATGGAAGGTAATCTGTTGTCCAAATTTTTGTTACTCCAATGGATTGTAAACTTGTCATTATGGAAGGTAGTCTATTGTCGAGATTTTTGTTACTCCAATAGATTGTAGCCTTGTCATTATGGAAGGTAGTCTCTTATTGATATTTTTGTTACTCCAATGGATGGTAGCCTTGTCATTATGGAAGGTAGTCTCTTATTGATATTTTTGTTACTACAATGGATGGTAGCCTTGTCATTATGGAAGGTAGTCTGTTGTCGAGAGTTTTGTTACTCTAATGGATGGTAGCCTTGTCATTATGGAAGGTAGTCTGCTGTCGAGATTTTTGTTACTCCAATGCATGGTATCCTTGTCATTATGGAAGGTAGTCTGTTGTCGAGATTTTTGTTACTCTAATGGATGTTATCCTTTTCGTTATGGAAGGTGGTATGATGTTGAGATTTTTGTTACTCTAACGGATGGTAGCCTTTTGATTAATAAAGGTAGTCTATCATTTTGAATTTTGTTACTCCAATGAATGGTAGTCTTGTCATTATGGAAGGTAGTCTGTTGTCGAGATTTTTGTTACTCTAATGGATGGTATCCTTGTCATTATGGAAGGTAGTCTGTTGTCGGGAATTTTATTACTCCAATGGTTGGTAGCCATGTCATTATTGAAGGTAGTCTGTCATTGTGATTTCTATTACTCCAATTAACGGTAGCCTTGTCATTATGGAAGGTAATCTGTTGTCCAAATTTTTGTTACTCCAATGGATTGTAAACTTGTCATTATAGAAGGTAGTCTGTTGTCGAGATTTTTGTTACACCAATAGATGGTATCCATGTCATTATGGAAGGTAGTCTCTTATTGATATTTTTGTTACTCCAATGGATGGTAGCCTTGTCATTATGGAAGGTAGTCTCTTGTTGATATTTTTGTTGCTACAATGGATGGTAGCCATGTCATTTTGGAAGGTAGTCTGTTGTCGAGATTTTTGTTACTCTAATGGATGGTAGCCTTGTCATTATGGAAGGTAGTCTGCTGTCGAGATTTTTGTTACTCCAATGAATGGTAGCCTTGTCATTATGGAAGGTAGCTTGTTGTCGAGATTTTTGTTACTCTATTGGATGTTATCCTTTTCGTTATGGAAGGTAGTCTGTTGTCGTGATTTTTGTTACTCCAATGGATGGTAGCCTTGTCATTAGGGAAGGTAGTTTGTTGTCGATATCTTTATTACTCCAATGGATGGTAGCCATGTCATTATGGAAGGTAGTCTGCTGTCGAGATTTTTGTCACTCTAATGGATGGTATCCTTGTCATTATGGAAGGTAGTATGTTGTTGAGATTTTTGTTACTCTAATTGATGGTAGCCTTGTAATTTATGAAGGTAGTCTGTCATTGTGATTTATGTTTCTCCAATGGATGGTAGCCTTGTCATTATGGAAGATATTATGTTTTCGATATCTTTGTTACACCAATGGATGGTAGCCTTGTCATTATTGAAGGTAGTCTGTCGTTGTGATTTCTGATACTCCAATGGATGGTATCCTTGTCATTATGGAAGAAAGTATGTTGTCGATATTTTTCTTACTCCAATGGATTGTAGCCTTGTCATTATGGAAGGTAGTCTTTTGTCGATAACTTTGTTACTCTAATGGATGGTAGCCTTGTCATTACGGAAGGTAGTCTGTTGTCGAGATTTTTTATACTCCAATGGATGGTAGCCTTGTCATTATGGAAGGTAGTTTGTCGTTGTGATTTCTGATACTCCAATGGGTGGTAGACTTGTCATTATGGAAGATAGTATGTTGTCGATATTTTTGTTACTCCAATGGATTGTAGCCTTGTCATTAAGGAAGGTAGTCTCTTGTCGATATCTTTGTTACTCCAATGGATGGTAGCCTTGTCATTACAGAAGGGAGCCTGTTGTCGAGATTTTTGTTACTCCAATGGATTGTAGCGTTGTCATTATGGAAGCTAGTCTCTTGTTGATATTTTTGTTACTCCAATGGATGGTAACCTTATCATTTTGGAAGGTAGTCTGTTGTCGAGATTTTTGTTACTCTAATGGATGGTAGCCTTGTCATTATGGAAGGTAGTCTTTTGTTGATATTATTTTTACATTAATATATGGTAGACTTGTTATTATGGAAGGTAGTCTATTGTCGAGATTTTTGTTACTACAATGGATGGTAGCCTTGTCATTTTGGAACTTAGTCTGTTGTCGAGATTTTAGTTACTCCAATGGATGGTAGCCTTGTCATTATGGAAGGTAGTCGGTTGTCGAGATTTTTGTTACTCTAATGGATGGTATCCTTGTCATTATGGAAGGTAGTCTGTTGTCGGCAATTTTATTACTCCAATGGATGGTAGCCATGTCATTATTGAAAGTAGTCTGTCATTGTGATTTCTGTTACTCCAATTAACGGTAGCCTTGTCATTATGGAAGGTAATCTGTTGTCCAAATTTTTGTTACTCCAATGGATTGTAAACTTGTCATTATGGAAGGTAGTCTATTGTCGAGATTTTTGTTACTCCAATAGATGGTAGCCTTGTCATTAAGGAAGGTAGTCTATTATTGATATTTTTGTTACTCCAATGGATGGTAGCCTTGTCATTATGGAAGGTAGTCTCTTATTGATATTTTTGTTACTCCAATGGATGGTAGCCTTGTCATTATGAAAGGTAGTATGTTGTCGAGATTTTTGTTACTCCAATTGATGGTAGCCATGTCATTATTGAAGGTAGTATGTCATTGTGATTTCTGTTACTCGAATTAACGGTAGCCTTGTCAATATGGAAGGTAATCTGTTGTCCAAATTTTTGTTACTCCAATGGATTGTAAACTTGTCATTATGGAAGGCAGTCTGTTGTCGAGATTTTTGTTACTCCAAAAGATGGTATCCTTGTCATTATGGAAGGTAGTCTCTTATTGATATTTTTGTTACTCCAATGGATGGTAGCCTTGTCATTATGGAAGGTAGTATGTTGTCGAGATTTTTGTTACTCCAATTGATGGTAGCCTTGTAATTAATGATGGTAGTCTGTCATTGTGATTTATGTTTCTCCAATGGATGTTAGCCTTGTCATTATGGTAGATAGAATGTTGTCGATATCTTTATTACTCCAATGGATGGTAGCCTTGTCATTATGGAACTTAGTCTGTTGTCGAGATTTTTGTTACTCCAATGTATTGTAGCCTTGTCATTATGGAAGGTAGTCTGTTGTCGAGATTTTTGTTACTCCAATGGATGGTAGCCTTTTCGTTATGTAAGGTAGTCTGTTGTCGAGATTTGTTTTACTCCAATGGATGGTAGCCTTGTCATTATGGAAGGTAGTCTGACGTTGTGATTTCTGATACTCCAATGGATGGTAGCCATGTCATTATGGAAGATAGTATGTTGTCGATATTTTTCTTACTCCAATGGATTGTAGCCTTATCATTATGAAAGGTAGTCTCTTGTCGATATCTTTGTTACTCTAATGGATGGTAGCCTTGTCATTACGGAAGGTAGTCTGTTGTCGATATTTTTTATACTCTAATGGATGGTAGCCTTGTCATTATGGAAGGTAGTTTGTCGTTGTGATTTCTGATACTCCAATGGATGGTAGACTTGTCATTATGGAAGATAGTATGTTGTCGATATTTTTGTTACTCCAATGGATTGTAGCCTTGTCATTAAGGAAGGTTGTCTCTTGTCGATATCTTTGTTACTCCAATGGATGGTAGCCTTGTCATTACGGAAGGGATCCTGTTGTCGAGATTTTTGTTACTCCAATGGATTGTAGCCTTGTCATTATGGAAGGTAGTCTCTTGTTGATATTTTTGTTACTCCAATGGATGGTAACCTTATCATTTTGGAAGGTAGTCTGTTGTCGAGATTTTTGTTACTCTAATGGATGGTAGCCTTGTCATTATGGAAGGTAGTCTTTTGTTGATATTATTTTTACTTTAATAAATGGTAGCCTTGTTATTATGGAAGGTAGTCTGTTGTCGAGATTTTTGTTACTACAATGGATGGTAGCCTTGTCATTTTGGAACTTAGTCTGTTGTCGAGATTTTAGTTACTCCAATGGATGGTAGCCTTGTCATTATTGAAGGTAGTCTGTTGTCGAGATTTTTGTTACTCTAATGGATGGTATCCTTGTCATTATGGAAGTTAGTCTGTTGTCGGGAATTTTATTACTCCAATGGATGGTAGCCATGTCATTATTAAAGGTAGTCTGTCATTGTGATTTCTGTTACTCCAATTAACGGTAGCCTTGTCATTATGGAAGGTAATTTGTTGTCCAAATTTTTGTTACTCCAATGGATTGTAAACTTGTCATTATGGAAGGTAGTCTATTGTCGAGATTTTTGTTACTCCAATAGATGGTAGCCTTGTCATTAAGGAAGATAGTCCCTTATTGATATTTTTGTTACTCCAATGGATGGTAGCCTTGTCATTATGGAAGGTAGTCTCTTATTGATATTTTTGTTACTCCAATGGATGGTAGCCTTGTCATTATGGAAGGTAGTATGTTGTCGAGATTTTTGTTACTCCAATTGATGGTAGCCATGTCATTATTGAAGGTAGTATGTCATTGTGATTTCTGTTACTTGAATTAACGATAGCCTTGTCATTATGGAAGGTAATCTGTTGTCCAAATTTTTGTTACTCCAATGGATTGTAAACTTGTCATTATGGAAGGTAGTCTGTTGTCGAGATTTTTGTTACTCCAATAAATGGTATCCTTGTCATTATGGAAGGTAGTCTCTTATTGATATTTTTGTTACTCTAATGGATGGTAGCCTTGTCATTATGTTGTCGAGATTTTTGTTACTCCAATTGATGGTAGCCTTGTAATTAATGATGGTAGTCTGTCATTGTGATTTATGTTTCTCCAATGGATGTTAGCCATGTCATTATGGTAGATAGTATGTTGTCGATATCTTTGATACTCCAATGGATGGTAGCCTTGTCATTATGGAACTTAGTCTGTTGTCGAGATTTTTGTTACTCCAATGTATTGTAGCCTTGTCATTATGGAAGGTAGTCTGTTGTCGAGATTTTTGTTACTCCAATGGATGGTAGCCTTTTCGTTATGTAAGGTAGTCTGTTGTCGAGATTTTTTTTACTCCAATGGATAGTAGCCTTGTCATTATGGAAGGTAGTCTGTCATTGTGATTTCTGATACTCCAATGGATGGTAGCCATGTCATTATGGAAGATAGTATGTTGTCGATATTTTTCTTACTCCAATGGATTGTAGCCTTATCATTATGAAAGGTAGTCTCTTGTCGATATCTTTGTTACTCTAATGGATGGTAGCCTTGTCATTACGGAAGGTAGTCTGTTGTCGATATTTTTTATACTCTAATGGATGGTAGCCTTGTCATTATGGAAGGTAGTTTGTCGTTGTGATTTCTGATACTCCAATGGATGGTAGACTTGTCATTATGGAAGATAGTATGTTGTCGATATTTTTGTTACTCCAATGGATTGTAGCCTTGTCATTAAGGAAGGTTGTCTCTTGTCGATATCTTTGTTACTCCAATGGATGGTAGCCTTGTCATTACGGAAGGGATCCTGTTGTCGAGATTTTTGTTACTCCAATGGATTGTAGCCTTGTCATTATGGAAGGTAGTCTCTTGTTGATATTTTTGTTACTCCAATGGATGGTAACCTTATCATTTTGGAAGGTAGTCTGTTGTCGAGATTTTTGTTACTCTAATGGATGGTAGCCTTGTCATTATGGAAGGTAGTCTTTTGTTGATATTATTTTTACTTTAATAAATGGTAGCCTTGTTATTATGGAAGGTAGTCTGTTGTCGAGATTTTTGTTACTACAATGGATGGTAGCTTTGTCATTTTGGAACTTAGTCTGTTGTCGAGATTTTAGTTACTCCAATGGATGGTAGCCTTGTCATTATTGAAGGTAGTCTGTTGTCGAGATTTTTGTTACTCTAATGGATGGTATCCTTGTCATTATGGAAGGTAGTCTGTTGTCGGGAATTTTATTACTCCAATGGATGGTAGCCATGTCATTATTAAAGGTAGTATGTCATTGTGATTTCTGTTACTCCAATTAACGGTAGCCTTGTCATTATGGAAGGTAATTTGTTGTCCAAATTTTTGTTACTCCAATGGATTGTAAACTTGTCATTATGGAAGGTAGTCTATTGTCGAGATTTTTGTTACTCCAATAGATGGTAGCCTTGTCATTAAGGAAGATAGTCTCTTATTGATATTTTTGTTACTCCAATGGATGGTAGCCTTGTCATTATGGAAGGTAGTCTCTTATTGATATTTTTGTTACTCCAATGGATGGTAGCCTTGTCATTATGGAAGGTAGTATGTTGTCGAGATTTTTGTTACTCCAATTGATGGTAGCCATGTCATTATTGAAGGTAGTATGTCATTGTGATTTCTGTTACTTGAATTAACGATAGCCTTGTCATTATGGAAGGTAATCTGTTGTCCAAATTTTTGTTACTCCAATGGATTGTAAACTTGTCATTATGGAAGGTAGTCTGTTGTCGAGATTTTTGTTACTCCAATAAATGGTATCCTTGTCATTATGGAAGGTAGTCTCTTATTGATATTTTTGTTACTCCAATGGATGGTAGCCTTGTCATTATGTTGTCGAGATTTTTGTTACTCCAATTGATGGTAGCCTTGTAATTAATGATGGTAGTCTGTCATTGTGATTTATGTTTCTCCAATGGATGTTAGCCATGTCATTATGGTAGATAGTATGTTGTCGATATCTTTGTTACTCCAATGGATGGTAGCCTTGTCATTATGGAACTTAGTCTGTTGTCGAGATTTTTGTTACTCCAATGTATTGTAGCCTTGTCATTATGGAAGGTAGTCCCTTGTCGCGATTTTTGTTACTCCAATGGATGGTAGCCTTTTCGTTATGTAAGGTAGTCTGTTGTCGAGATTTTTTTTACTCCAATGGATAGTAGCCTTGTCATTATGGAAGGTAGTCTGTCATTGTGATTTCTGATACTCCAATGGATGGTAGCCATGTCATTATGGAAGATAGTATGTTGTCGATATTTTTCTTACTCCAATGGATTGTAGCCTTATCATTATGGAAGGTAGTCTCTTGTCGATATGTTTGTTACTCAAATGGATGGTAGCCTTGTCATTACGGAAGGTAGTCTGTTGTCGATATTTTTTATACTCCAATGGATGGTAGCCTTGTCATTATGGAAGGTAGTTTGTCGTTGTGATTTCTGATACTCCAACGGATGGTAGACTTGTCATTATGGAAGATAGTATGTTGTCGATATTTTTGTTACTCCATTGGGTTGTAGCCTTGTCATTAAGGAAGGTAGTCTCTTGTCGATATCTTTGTTACTCCAATGGATGGTAGCCTTGTCATTACGGAAGGGAGCCTGTTGTCGAGATTTTGTTTACTCCAATGGATTGTAGCCTTGTCATTATGGAAGGTAGTCTCTTGTTGATATTTTTGTTACTCCAATGGATGGTAACCTTATCATTTTGGAAGGTAGTCTGTTGTCGAGATTTTTGTTACTCTAATGGATGGTAGCCTTGTCATTATGGAAGGTAGTCTTTTGTTGATATTATTTTTACTTTAATATATGGTAGCCTTGTTATTATGGAAGGTAGTCTGTTGTCGAAATTTTTGTTACTACAATGGATTGTAGCCTTGTCATTTTGGAACTTAGTCTGTTATCGAGATTTTAGTTACTCCAATTGATGGTAGCCTTGTCATTATGGAAGGTAGTCTGTTGTCGAGATTTTTGTTACTCTAATGGATGGTATCCTTGTCATTATGGAAGGTAGTCTGTTGTCGGGAATTTTATTACTCCAATGGATGGTAGCCATGTCATTATTGAAGGTAGTCTATCATTGTGATTTCTGTTACTCCAATTAACTGTAGCCTTGTCATTATGGAAGGTAATCTGTTGTCCAAATTTTTGTTACTCCAATGGATTGTAAACTTGTCATTATGGAAGGTAGTCTATTGTCGAGATTTTTGTTACTCCAATAGATGGTAGCCTTGTCATTAAGGAAGATAGTCTCTTATTGATATTTTTGTTACTCCAATGGATGGTAGCCTTGTCATTATGGAAGGTAGTCTCTTATTGATATTTTTGTTACTCCAATGGATGGTAGCCTTGTCATTATGGAAGGTAGTATGTTGTCGAGATTTTTGTTACTCCAATTGATGGTAGCCATGTCATTATTGAAGGTAGTATGTCATTGTGATTTCTGTTACTTGAATTAACGATAGCCTTGTCATTATGGAAGGTAATCTGTTGTCCAAATTTTTGTTACTCCAATGGATTGTAAACTTGTCATTATGGAAGGTAGTCTGTTGTCGAGATTTTTGTTACTCCAATAGATGGTATCCTTGTCATTATGGAAGGTAGTCTCTTATTGATATTTTTGTTACTACAATGGATGGTAGCCTTGTCATTATGAAAGGTAGTATGTTGTCAAGATTTTTGTTACTCCAATTGATGGTAGCCATGTCATTATTGAAGGTAGTATGTCATTGTGATTTCTGTTACTCGAATTAACGGTAGCCTTGTCAATATGGAAGGTAATCTGTTGTCCAAATTTTTGTTACTCCAATGGATTGTAAACTTGTCATTATGGAAGGCAGTCTGTTGTCGAGATTTTTGTTACTCCAATAGATGGTATCCTTGTCATTATGGAAGGTAGTCTCTTATTGATATTTTTGTTACTCCAATGGATGGTAACCTTGTCATTATGGAAGGTAGTATGTTGTCGAGATTTTTGTTACTCCAATTGATGGTAGCCTTGTAATTAATGATGGTAGTCTGTCATTGTGATTTATGTTTCTCCAATGGATGTTAGCCTTGTCATTATGGTAGATAATATGTTGTCGATATCTTTATTACTCCAATGGATGGTAGCCTTGTCATTATGGAACTTAGTCTGTTGTCGAGATTTTTGTTACTCCAATGTATTGTAGCCTTGTCATTATGGAAGGTAGTCTGTTGTCGAGATTTTTGTTACTCCAATGGATGGTAGCCTTTTCGTTATGTAAGGTAGTCTGTTGTCGAGATTTTTTTTACTCCAATGGATGGTAGCCTTGTCATTATGGAAGGTAGTCTGACGTTGTGATTTCTGATACTCCAATGGATGGTAGCCATGTCATTATGGAAGATAGTATGTAGTCGATATTTTTCTTACTCCAATGGATTGTAGCCTTATCATTATGGAAGGTAGTCTCTTGTCGATATCTTTGTTACTCTAATGGATGGTAGCCTTGTCATTACGGAAGGTAGTCTGCTGTCGATATTTTTTATACTCTAATGGATGGTAGCCTTGTCATTATGGAAGGTAGTTTGTCGTTGTGATTTCTGATACTCCAATGGATGGTAGACTTGTCATTATGGAAGATAGTATGTTGTCCATATTTTTGTTACTCCAATGGATTGTAGCCTTGTCAATAAGGAAGGTTGTCTCTTGTCGATATCTTTGTTACTCCAATGGATGGTAGCCTTGTCATTACAGAAGGGATCCTGTTGTCGAGATTTTTGTTACTCCAAAGGATTGTAGCCTTGTCATTATGGAAGGTAGTCTCTTGTTGATATTTTTGTTACTCCAATGGATGGTAACCTTATCATTTTGGAAGGTAGTCTGTTGTCGAGATTTTTGTTACTCTAATGGATGGTAGCCTTGTCATTATGGAAGGTAGTTTTTTGTTGATATTATTTTTACTTTAATAAATGGTAGCCTTGTTATTATGGAAGGTAGTCTGTTGTCGAGATTTTTGTTACTACAATGGATGGTAGCCTTGTCATTTTGGAACTTAGTCTGTTGTCGAGATTTTAGTTACTCCAATGGATGGTAGCCTTGTCATTATTGAAGGTAGTCTGTTGTCGAGATTTTTGTTACTCTAATGGATGGTATCCTTGTCATTATGGAAGGTAGTCTGTTGTCGGGAATTTTATTACTCCAATGGATGGTAGCCATGTCATTATTAAAGGTAGTCTGTCATTGTGATTTCTGTTACTCCAATTAACGGTAGCCTTGTCATTATGGAAGGTAATTTGTTGTCCAAATTTTTGTTACTCCAATGGATTGTAAACTTGTCATTATGGAAGGTAGTCTATTGTCGAGATTTTTGTTACTCCAATAGATGGTAGCCTTGTCATTAAGGAAGATAGTCTCTTATTGATATTTTTGTTACTCCAATGGATGGTAGCCTTGTCATTATGGAAGGTAGTCTCTTATTGATATTTTTGTTACTCCAATGGATGGTAGCCTTGTCATTATGGAAGGTAGTATGTTGTCGAGATTTTTGTTACTCCAATTGATGGTAGCCATGTCATTATTGAAGGTAGTATGTCATTGTGATTTCTGTTACTTGAATTAACGATAGCCTTGTCATTATGGAAGGTAATCTGTTGTCCAAATTTTTGTTACTCCAATGGATTGTAAGCTTGTCATTATGGAAGGTAGTCTGTTGTCGAGATTTTTGTTACTCCAATAGATGGTATCCTTGTCATTATGGAAGGTAGTCTCTTATTGATATTTTTGTTACTCCAATGGATGGTAGCCTTGTCATTATGTTGTCGAGATTTTTGTTACTCCAATTGATGGTAGCCTTGTAATTAATGATGGTAGTCTGTCATTGTGATTTATGTTTCTCCAATGGATGTTAGCCATGTCATTATGGTAGATAGTATGTTGTCGATATCTTTGTTACTCCAATGGATGGTAGCCTTGTCATTATGGAACTTAGTCTTTTGTCGAGATTTTTGTTACTCCAATATATTGTAGCCTTGTCATTATGGAAGGTAGTCCCTTGTCGCGATTTTTGTTACTCCAATGGATGGTAGCCTTTTCGTTATGTAAGGTAGTCTGTTGTCGAGATTTTTTTTACTCCAATGGATAGTAGCCTTGTCATTATGGAAGGTAGTCTGTCATTGTGATTTCTGATACTCCAATGGATGGTAGCCATGTCATTATGGAAGATAGTATGTTGTCGATATTTTTCTTACTCCAATGGATTGTAGCCTTATCATTATGGAAGGTAGTCTCTTGTCGATATGTTTGTTACTCAAATGGATGGTAGCCTTGTCATTACGGAAGGTAGTCTGTTGTCGATATTTTTTATACTCCAATGGATGGTAGCCTTGTCATTATGGAAGGTAGTTTGTCGTTGTGATTTCTGATACTCCAATGGATGGTAGACTTGTCATTATGGAAGATAGTATGTTGTCGATATTTTTGTTACTCCAATGGGTTGTAGCCTTGTCATTAAGGAAGGTAGTCTCTTGTCGATATCTTTGTTACTCCAATGGATGGTAGCCTTGTCATTACGGAAGGGAGCCTGTTGTCGAGATTTTGTTTACTCCAATGGATTGTAGCCTTGTCATTATGGAAGGTAGTCTCTTAATGATATTTTTGTTACTCCAATGGATGGTAACCTTATCATTTTGGAAGGTAGTCTGTTGTCGAGATTTTTGTTACTCTAATGGATGGTAGCCTTGTCATTATGGAAGGTAGTCTTTTGTTGATATTCTTTTTACTTTAATATATGGTAGCCTTGTTATTATGGAAGGTAGTCTGTTGTCGAGATTTTTGTTACTACAATGGATGGTAGCCTTGTCATTTTGGAACTTAGTCTGTTATCGAGATTTTAGTTACTCCAATAGATGGTAGCCTTGTCATTATGGAAGGTAGTCTGTTGTCGAGATTTTTGTTACTCTAATGGATGGTATCCTTGTCATTATGGAAGGTAGTCTGTTGTCGGGAATTTTATTACTCCAATGGATGGTAGCCATGTCATTATTGAAGGTAGTCTGTCATTGTGATTTCTGTTACTCCAATTAACGGTAGCGTTGTCATTACGGAAGGTAATTTGTTGTCCAAATTTTTGTTACTCCAATGGATTGTAAACTTGTCATTATGGAAGGTAGTCTATTGTCGAGATTTTTGTTACTCCAATAGATGGTAGCCTTGTCATTAAGGAAGGTAGTCTCTTATTGATATTTTTTTTACTCCAATGGATGGTAGCCTTGTCATTATGGAAGGTAGTCTCTTATTAATATTTTTGTTACTCCAATGGATGGTAGCCTTGTCATTATGGAAGGTAGTATGTTGTCGAGATTTTTGTTACTCCAATTGATGGTAGCCTTGTAATTAATGAAGGTAGTCTGTCATTGTGATTTATGTTTCTCCAATGGATGTTAGCCTTGTCATTATGGTAGATAGTATGTTGTCGATATCTTTGTTACTCCAATGGATGGTAGCCTTGTCATTATGGAACTTAGTCTGTTATCGAGATTTCTGTTACTCCAATGTATTGTAGCCTTGTCATTATGGAAGGTAGTCTGTTGTCGAGATTTTTGTTACTCCAATGGATGGTAGCCTTTTCGTTATGCAAGGTAGTCTGTTGTCGAGATTTTTTTTACTCCAATGGATGTTAGCCTTGTCATTATGGAAGGTAGTTTGTCGTTGTGATTTCTGATACTCCAATGGATGGTAGCCTTGTCATTATGGAAGATAGTATGTTGTCAATATTTTTGTTACACCAATGGATTGTAGCCTTATCATTATGGAAGGTAGTCTCTTGTCGATATCTTTGTTACTCCAATGGATGGTAGCCTTGTCATTACGGAAGGTAGTCTGTTGTCGAGATTTTTTATACTCCAATGGATGGTAGCCATGTCATTATGGAAGGTAGTCTGTCGTTGTGATTTCTGTTACTCCAATTAACGGTAGCCTTGTCATTATGAAAGGTAATCTATTGTCGATATTTTTGTTACTCCAATGGATTGTAAACTTGTCATTATGGAAGGTAGCCTACTGTCGAGATTTTTGTTACTCCAATAGATGGTAGCCTTGTCATTATGGAAGGTAGTCTCTTATTGATATTTTTGTTACTCCAATGGATGGTAGCCTTGTCATTATGGAAGGTAGTCTCTTATTGATATTTTTGTTACTACAATGGATAGTAGCCTTGTCATTTTGGAAGGTAGTCTGTTGTCGAGATTTTTGTTACTCTAAGGGATGGTAGCCTTGTCATTATGGAAGGTAGTCTGCTGTCGAGATTTTTGTTACTCCAATGCATGGTAGCCTTGTCATTATGGAAGGTAGTATTTTGTCGATATTTTTGTTACTCTAATGGATGTTATCCTTTTCGTTATGGAAGGTGGTATGTTGTCGAGATTTTTGTAACTCTAATGGATGGTAGCCTTGTCATTAATAAAGGTAGTTTATCATTTTGATTTCTGTTACTCCAATGAATGATAGTCTTGTCATTATGGAAGGTAGTCTATTGTCGAGATTTTTTTTACTCTAATGGATGGTAGCATTGTCATTATGGAAGGTAGTCTGTTGTTGATATTATTGTTACTTTAGTGTATGGTAGCCTTGTCATTATGGAAGGTAGTCTGTTGTCGAGATTTTTGTTACTACAATGGATGGTAGCCTTGTCATTTTGGAACTTAGTCTGTTGTCGAGATTTTTGTTACTCCAATGGATGGTAGCCTTGTGATTATGGAAGGTAGTATGTTATCGAGATTTTTGTTACTCTAATGGATGGTATCCTTGTCATTATGGAAGGTAGTCTGTTGTCGGGAATTTTATTACTCCAATGGATGGTAGCCATGTCATTATTGAAGGTAGTTTGTCATTGTAATTTCTGTTACTCCAATTAACGGTAGCCTTGTCATTATGGAAGGTAATATATTGTCCAAATTTTTGTTACTCCAATGGATTGTAAACTTATCATTATGGAAGGTAGTCTGTTGTCAAGATTTTTGATACTCCAATAGATGGTATCCTTGTCATTATGGAAGGTACTCTCTTATTGATATTTTTGTTACTCCAATGGATGATAGCCTTGTCATTATGGAAGGTAGTCTGTTGTTGATATTTTTGTTACTATAATGGATGGTAGCCTTGTCATTTTGGAAGGTAGTCTGTTGTCGAAATTTTTGTTACTATAATGAATGGTAGTCTTGTCATTATGGAAGGTAGTCTGTTGTCGAGATTTTTGTTACTCCAATGGATGGTAGCCTTGTCATTATGGAAGGTAGTCTGTTGTTGATATCTTTATTACTCCAATGGATGGTAGCCATGTCATTATGGAAGGTAGTTTGTTGTCGAGATTTTTGTCACTCTAATGGATGGTATCCTTGTCATTATGGAAGGTAGTATGTTGTCAAGATTTTTGTCACTCTAATTGATGGTAGCCTTGTAATTAATGAAGGTAGTCTGTCATTGTGATTTATGTTTCTCCAATGGATGGTAGCCTTGTCATTATGGAAGATAGTATGTTGTCGATATCTTTGTTACTACAATGGATGGTAGCCTTGTCGTTATGGAACTTAGTCTGTTGTCGAGATTTTTGTTACTCCAATGTATTATAGCCTTGTCATTATGGAAGGTAGTCTGTTGTCGAGATTTTTGTTACTCCAATGGATGGTAGCCTTTTCGTTATGTAAGGTAGTCTATTGTCGAGATTTTTTTTACTCCAATGGATGGTAGCCTTGTCATTATGGAAGGTAGTCTGTCAGTGTGAATTCTGATACTCCAATGGATGGTAGCCTTGTCATTATGGAAGATAGTATGTTGTCGAGATTTTTGTTACTCTAATGGATTGTAGCCTTGTCATTATGGAAGGTAGTCTCTGGTCGATATCTTTGTTACTCCAATGGATGGTAGCCTTGTCATTATTGAAGGTAGTCTATTGTTGAGATTTTTGTTACTCTAATGGATGGTATCCTTTTCATTATGGAAGGTAGTATGTTGTCGAGATTTTTGTTACTCTAATGGATGGTATCCTTGTCATTAATAAAGGTAGTCTATCATTGTGATTTATGTTACTCCAATAGATGTTAGCCTTATCATTGTGGAAGGTAGTCTGTTGTCGAGATTTTTGTTAATCCAATGGATGGTAGCCTTGTCATTATGGAAGGTAGTCTATTGTCGAGATTTTTGTTACTCTAATGGATGGTATCCTTGTCGTTATGGAAGGTAGTATGTTGTCGAGATTTTTGTTACTCTAATTGATGGTAGCCTTGTCATTAATGAAGGTACACTGTCATTGTGATTTATGTTGCTCCAATGGATGGTTGCCTTGTCATTATGGAAATAGTATGTTGTCGATATCTTTGTTACTCCAATGGATGGTAGCCTTGTCATTATGGAAGGTAGTATGTTGTCGAGATTTTTGTTTCTCTAATGGATGTTAGCCTTGTCATTATGGAAGGTAGTCTGTTGTTGATATTATTGTTACTTTAATGTATGGTAGCCTTGTCATCATGGAAGGTAGTCTGTTGTCGAGAATTTTGATACTACAATGGATGGTAGATTTGTCATTTTGGAACTTAGTCTGTTGTCGAGATTTTTGTTACTCCAAAGGATGGTAGCCTTGTCATTATGGAAGGTAGTCTGTTGTCGAGATTTTTGTTACTCTAATGGATGGTATCCTTGTCATTATGGAAGGTATTCTTTTGTCGGGAATTTTATTACTCCAATGGATGGTAGCCATGTCATTATTGAAGGTAGTTTGTCATTGTGATTTCTGTTACTCCAATTAACGGTAGCCTTGTCATTATGGAACCTAATCTGTTGTCCAGATTTTTGTTACTCAAATGGATGATAGCCTTGTCATTATGGAAGGTAGTCTCTTATTGATATTTTTGTTACTCCAATGGATGGTAGCCTTGTCATTTTGGAAGTTAGTCTGTTTTTGATATTTTTGTTACTCTAATGGATGGTAGACTTGTCATTATGGAAGGTAGTATATCATTGTGATTTCTGGTACTCCAATGGATGGTAGCCTTGTCATTATGGAAGATAATATGTTGTCGATATCTTTGTTACTCCATTTGATGGTAGCCTTGTCATTATGGAAGGTTGTCTTTTATCGATATCTTTGTTACTTCAATGGATTGTAGCCTTGTCATTATGGAAGGTAGTCTGTTATCGACATTTTTGTTACTGCAATGGATGGTAGCCTTGTCATTATGGAAGATAGTATGCTATCGATATTTTTGTTACTCCAATGGATGGTAGCCTTGTCATTACGGAAGGTGGTCCGTTGTCGAGATTTTTTATACCCCAATGGATGGTAGCCTTGTCATTATGGAAGGTAGTCTGTTGTCGAGATTTTTGTTAATCCAATGGATGGTAGCCTTGTCATTATGGAAGGTAGTCTATTGTCGAGATTTTTGTTTCTCTAATGGATGGTATCCTTGTCGTTATGGAAGGTAGTATGTTGTCGAGATTTTTGTTACTCTAATTGATGGTAGCCTTGTCATTAATGAAGGTACTCTGTCATTGTGATTTATGTTGCTCCAATGGATGGTTGCCTTGTCATTATGGAAATAGTATGTTGTCGATATCTTTGTTACTCCAATGGATGGTAGCCTTGTCATTATGGAAGGTAGTATGTTGTCGAGATTTTTGTTTCTCTAATGGATGTTAGCCTTGTCATTATGGAAGGTAGTCTGTTGTTGATATTATTGTTACTTTAATGTATGGTAGCCTTGTCATCATGGAAGGTAGTCTGTTGTCGAGAATTTTGATACTACAATGGATGGTAGATTTGTCATTTTGGAACTTAGTCTGTTGTCGAGATTTTTGTTACTCCAAAGGATGGTAGCCTTGTCATTATGGAAGGTAGTCTGTTGTCGAGATTTTTGTTACTCTAATGGATGGTATCCTTGTCATTATGGAAGGTATTCTTTTGTCGGGAATTTTATTACTCCAATGGATGGTAGCCATGTCATTATTGAAGGTAGTTTGTCATTGTGATTTCTGTTACTCCAATTAACGGTAGCCTTGTCATTATGGAACCTAATCTGTTGTCCAGATTTTTGTTACTCAAATGGATGGTAGCCTTGTCATTATGGAAGGTAGTCTCTTATTGTCATTTTTGTTACTCCAATGGATGGTAGCCTTGTCATTTTGGAAGTTAGTCAGTTTTCGATATTTTTGTTACTCTAATGGATGGTAGACTTGTCATTATGGAAGGTAGTATGTCATTGTGATTTCTGGTACTCCAATGGATGGTAGCCTTGTCATTATGGAAGATAGTATGTTGTCGATATCTTTGTTACTCCATTTGATGGTAGCCTTGTCATTATGGAAGGTAGTCTTTTATCGATATCTTTGTTACTTCAATGGATTGTAGCCTTGTCATTATGGAAGGTAGTCTGTTATCGACATTTTTGTTACTGCAATGGATGGTAGCCTTGTCATTATGGAAGATAGTATGCTATCGATATTTTTGTTACTCCAATGGATGGTAGCCTTGTCATTACGGAAGGTGGTCCGTTGTCGAGATTTTTTATACCCCAATGGATGGTAGCCTTGTCATTATGGAAGGTAGTCTGTCGTTGTGATTTCTGATACTCCAGTGGATGGTAGCCTTGTCATTATGGATGATAGTATGTTTTCGATATTTTTGTTACTCCAATGGATAGTAGCCTTGTCATTATGGAAGGTAGTCTCTTGTCGATATCTTTGTTACTTCAAAGGATGGTAGCCTTGTCATTACAGAAGGTAGCCTATTGTCGAGATTTTTGTTACTCCAAGGGATTGTAGCCTTGTCATTATGGAAGGTAGTCTCTTGTTTATATTTTTATTACTCCAATGGATTGTAGCCTTGTAATTATGGAAGGTAGTCTCTTGTCGATATCTTCGTTACTCCAATGGATGGTAGCCTTGTCATTACGGAAGGTAGTCTGTTGTCCATATTTTTTATACTCGAATGGATGGTAGCCTTGTCATTATGGAAGGTAGTCTGTCGTTGTGATTTCTGATACTCCAATGGATGGTAGCCTTGTCATTATGGAAGATAGTATGTTGTTTATATTTTTGTTACTCTAATGGATTGTAGCCTTGTCATTACGGAAGGTAGCCTGTTGTCGAGATTTTTGTTAGTCCAATGGATTGTAGCCTTGTCATTATGGAAGGTAGTCTCTTGTTGATATT
Organism: Vicia faba; assembly: GCA_948472305.1. Taxonomy (NCBI): domain Eukaryota; kingdom Viridiplantae; phylum Streptophyta; class Magnoliopsida; order Fabales; family Fabaceae; genus Vicia; species Vicia faba. The sequence continues at coordinate 536,372,040 of OX451741.1, forward strand.
TTTGTTACTCCAATGGATGGTAACCTTGTCATTTTGGAAGGTAGTTTGTTGTCGAGATTTTTGTTTCTCTAATGGATGGTAGCCTTGTCATTATGGAAGGTAGTCTGTTGTCGATATCTTTGTTACTCCAATGGATTGTAGCCTTGTCATTATGGAAGGTTCTCTGTTATCGACATTTTTGTTACTCCAATGGATGGTAACCTTGTCATTTTGGAAGGTAGTCTGTTGTCGAGATTTTTGTTACTCTAATGGATGGTAGCCTTGTCATTATGGAAAGTAGTTTGTTGTTGATATTATTGTTACTTTAATGTATGGTAGCCTTTTCATTATGGAAGGTAGTCTGTTGTCGAGATTTTTGTTACTACAATGGATGGTAGCCTTGTCATTTTGGAACTTAGTTTGTTGTCGAGATTTTTGTTACTCCAATGGATGGTAGCATTGTCATTATGAAAGGTAGTCTGTTGTCGAGATTTTTGTTACTCTAATGGAATGTATCCTTGTCATTATGGAAGGTATTCTTTTGTCAGGAATTTTATTACTCCAATGGATAGTAGCCATGTCATTATTGAAGGTAGTTTGTCATTGTGATTTCTGTTACTCCAATTAACAGTAGCCTTGTCATTATGGAACGTAATATGTTGTCCAGATTTTTGTTACTCCAATGGATTGTAAACTTGTCATTATGGAAGGTAGTCTATTGTCGAGATTTTTGTTACTCCAATAGATGGTAGCCTTGTCATTATGGAAGGTAGTCTCTTATTGATATTTTTGTTACTCCAATGGATGGTAGCCTTGTAATTTTGGAAGGTAGTCTGTTGTCGAGATTTTTGTTACTCTAGTGGATGGTAGCCATGTCATTATGGAAGGTAGTCTACATTCGAGATTTTTGTTACTCCAATGGATGGTAGCCTTGTCATTTTGGAAGGTTGTCTGTTGTCGAGATTTTTGTTACTCCAATGGATGGTAGACTTGTCATTATGGAAGGTAGTATGTCGTTGTGATTTCTGATACTTCAATGGCTGGTAGACTTGTCATTATGGAAGATAGTATGTTGTCGATATCTTTGTTACTCCAATTGATGGTAGCCTTGTCATTATGGAAGGTAGTCTCTTGTCGATATCTTTATTACTCTAATGGATTGTACCCTTATAATTATGGAAGGTAGTCTGTTATCGACATTTTTGTTACTATAATGGATGGTAACCTTGTCATTTTGGAAGGTAGTCTTTGTCGAGATTTTTGTTACTCTAATGGATGGTAGCCTTGTCATTATGGAAGGTAGTCTATTGTTGATATTATTGTTACTTTAATGTATGGTAGCCTTGTCATTATGGAAGGTAGTCTGTTGTCGAGATTTTTGTTACTACAATGGATGGTAGCCTTGTCATTTTGGAAATTAGTCTGTTGTCGAGATTTTTGTTACTCCAATGGATGGTAGCCTTGTCATTATTGAAGGTAGTCTGTTGTCGAGATTTTTCTTACTCTAATGGATGGTATCCTTGTCATTATGGAAGGTAGTCTGTTGTCGGGAATTTTATTACTCCAATGGATGGTAGCCATGTCATTATTAAAGGTAGTCTGTCATTGTGATTTTTGTTACTCCAATTAACAGTAGCCTTGTCCTTATGGAACGTAATCTGTTGTCCAGATTTTTGTTACTCCAATGGATTGTAGCCTTGTCATTATGGAAGGTAGTCTCTTGTTGATATTTTTGTTACTCCAATGGATGGTAACCTTGTCATTTTGGAAGGTAGTTTGTTGTCGAGATTTTTGTTTCTCTAATGGATGGTAGCCTTGTCATTATGGAAGGTAGTCTGTTGTCGATATCTTTGTTACTCCAATGGATTGTAGCCTTGTCATTATGGAAGGTTCTCTGTTGTCGAGATTTTTGTTACTCTAATGGATGGTAGCCTTGTCATTATGGAAAGTAGTTTGTTGTTGATATTATTGTTACTTTAATGTATGGTAGCCTTGTCATTATGGAAGGTAGTCTGTTGTCGAGATTTTTGTTACTACAATGGATGGTAGCCTTGTCATTTTGGAACTTAGTTTGTTGTCGAGATTTTTGTTACTCCAATGGATGGTAGCATTGTCATTATGAAAGGTAGTCTGTTGTCGAGATTTTTGTTACTCTAATTGAATGTATCCTTGTCATTATGGAAGGTATTCTTTTGTCAGGAATTTTATTACTCCAATGGATAGTAGCCATGTCATTATTGAAGGTAGTTTGTCATTGTGATTTCTGTTACTCCAATTAACAGTAGCCTTGTCATTATGGAACGTAATCTGTTGTCCAGATTTTTGTTACTCCAATGGATTGTAAACTTGTCATTATGGAAGGTAGTCTATTGTCGAGATTTTTGTTACTCCAATAGATGGTAGCCTTGTCATTATGGAAGGTAGTCTCTTATTGATATTTTTGTTACTCCAATGGATGGTAGCCTTGTCATTTTGGAAGGTAGTCTGTTGTCGAGATTTTTGTTACTCTAGTGGATGGTAGCCATGTCATTATGGAAGGTAGTCTACATTCGAGATTTTTGTTACTCCAATGGATGGTAGCCTTGTCATTTTGGAAGGTTGTCTGTTGTCGAGATTTTTGTTACTCCAATGGATGGTAGACTTGTCATTATGGAAGGTAGTATGTCGTTGTGATTTCTGATACTTCAATGGCTGGTAGACTTGTCATTATGGAAGATAGTATGTTGTCGATATCTTTGTTACTCCAATTGATGGTAGCCTTGTCATTATGGAAGGTAGTCTCTTGTCGATATCTTTGTTACTCTAATGGATTGTACCCTTGTAATTATGGAAGGTAGTCTGTTATCGACATTTTTGTTACTATAATGGATGGTAACCTTGTCATTTTGGAAGGTAGTCTTTGTCGAGATTTTTGTTACTCTAATGGATGGTAGCCTTGTCATTATGGAAGGTAGTCTATTGTTGATATTATTGTTACTTTAATGTATGGTAGCCTTGTCATTATGGAAGGTAGTCTGTTGTCGAGATTTTTGTTACTACAATGGATGGTAGCCTTGTCATTTTGGAAATTAGTCTGTTGTCGAGATTTTTGTTACTCCAATGGATGGTAGCCTTGTCATTATTGAAGGTAGTCTGTTGTCGAGATTTTTCTTACTCTAATGGATGGTATCCTTGTCATTATGGAAGGTAGTCTGTTGTCGGGAATTTTATTACTCCAATGGATGGTAGCCATGTCATTATTAAAGGTAGTCTGTCATTGTGATTTTTGTTACTCCAATTAACAGTAGCCTTGTCATTATGGAACGTAATCTGTTGTCCAGATTTTTGTTACTCCAATGGATTGTAAACTTGTCATTATGGATGGTAGTTTATTGTCGAGATTTTTGTTACTCCAATAGATGGTAGCCTTGTAATTATGGAAGGTAGTCTCTTATTGATATTTTTGTTACTCCAATGGATGGTAGCCTTGTCATTTTGGAAGGTAGTCTGTTGTCGAGATTTTTATTACTCTAGTGGATGGTAGCCTTGTCATTATGGAAGGTAGTCTACTTTCGAGATTTTTGTTACTCTAATGGATGGTAGCCTTGTCATTTTGGAAGGTTGTCTGTTGTTGAGATTTTTGTTACTCTAGTGGATGGTAGCCTTGTCATTATGGAAGGTAGTCTGCTTTCGAGATTTTTGTTACTCCAATGGATGGTAGCCTTGTCATTTTGGAAGGTTGTCTGTTGTCGAGATTTTTGTTACTCCAATGGATGGTAGACTTGTCATTATGGAAGGTAGTATGTCATTGTGATTTCTGGTACTCCAATGGATGGTAGCCTTGTCATTATGGAAGATAGTATGTTGTCAATATCTTTGTTACTCCAATTGATGGTAGCCTTGTCATTATGGAAGGTAGTCTCTTGTCGATATCTTTGTTACTCTAATGGATTGTAGCCTTGTCATTATGAAAGGTAGTCTGTTATCGACATTTTTGTTGCTCCAATGGATGGTAACTTTGTCATTTCGGAAGGTAGTCTGTTGTCGAGATTTTTGTTACTCTAATGGATGGTAGCCTTGTCATTATGGAAGGTAGTTTCTTGTTGATATTATTGTTACTTTAATGTATGGTAGACTTGTCATTATGGAAGGTAGTCTGTTGTCGAGATTTTTGTTACTATAATGGATGGTAGCCTTGTCATTTTGGAAATTAGTCTGTTGTCGAGATTTTTGTTACTCCAATGTATGGTAGCCTTGTCATTATGGAAGGTAGTCTGTTGTCGAGATTTTTCTTACTCTAATGGATGGTATCCTAGTCATTATGGAAGGTAGTCTGTTGTCGGGAATTTTATTACTTCAATGGATGGTAGCCATGTCATTATTGAAGGTAGTCTGTCATTGTGATTTCTGTTACTCCAATTAATAGTAGCCTTGTCATTATGGAACGTAATTTGTTGTCCAGATTTTTGTTACTCCAATGGATTGTAAACTTGTCATTATGGAAGGTAGTCTATTGTCGAGATTTTTGTTACTCCAATAGATGGTAGCCTTGTCATTATGGAAGGTAGTCTCTTATTGATATTTTTGTTACCCCAATGGATGGTAGCCTTGTCATTTTGGAAGGTAGTCTGTTGTCGACATTTTTGTTACTCTAGTGGATGGTAGCCTTGGCATTATGGAAGGTAGTCTGCTTTCGAGATTTTTGGTACTCCAATGGATGGTAGCCTTGTCATTTTAGAAGGTTGTCTGTTGTTGAGATTTTTGTTACTCTAATGGATGGTATCCTTTTCATTATGGAAGGTAGTATGTTGTCGAGATTTTTGTTACTCTAATGGATGGTAGCCTTATCATTAATAAAGGTAGTCTATCGTTGTGATTTCTGTTACTCCAATGGATGGTAGCCTTGTCATTATGGAATGTAGTCTGTTGTCGAGAATTTTGTTACTCCAATGGATGGTAGCCTTTTTGTTATGTAAGGTAGTCTATTGTCGAGATATTTTTTACTCCAATGGATGGTAACCTTGTCATTATGGAAGGTAGTCTGTTGTTGTGATTTATGATTCTCCAATGGATGGTAGCCTTGTCATTATGGAAGATAGTATGTTGTCGAGATTTTTGTTACTCCAATGGATTTTAGCCTTGTCATTATGGAAGGTAGTCTCTTGTTGATATCTTTGTTACTCCAATGGATGGTAGCCTTGTCATTATGGAAGGTAGTCTCTTGTCGAGATTTTTGTTACTCTAATGGATGGTATCCTCTTCATTATGGAAGGTAGTATGTTGTCGAGATTTTTGTTACTCTAATGGATGGTAGCCTTGTCATTAATAAAGGTAGTCTATCATTATGATTTCTATTACTCCAATGAATGGTAGCCTTATCATTATGGAAGGTAGTCTGTTGTCGAGATTTTTGTTACTTTAATGGATGGGATCCTTGTCATTATGGTAGGTAGTATGTTGTCGAGATTTTTGTTACTCTAATGAATGGTAGCCTTGTCATTAATGAAGGTAGTCTATCATTGTGATTTATGTTACTCCAATGGATGATAGCCTTGTCATTATGGAAGATAATATGTTGTCGATATCTTTGTTACTCCAATGGATGGTATCCTTGTCATTATGGAACTTAGTCTGTTGTCGAGATTTTTGTTACTCCAATGTATTGTAGCCTTGTCATTATGGAAGGTAGTCTATTGTCGATATTTTAGTTACTCCAATGGATGGTAGCCTTTTTGTTATGTAAGGTAATTTGTTGTCGAGATTTTTTTTACTCCAACGGATGGTAGCCTTGCCATTATGGAAGGTTGTCTGTTGTCGATATATTTATTACTCCAATGGATGGTAGCCTTGTCATTATGGAAGGTAGTCTATTGTCGAGATTTTTGTTACTTTAATGGATGGTATCCTTGTCATTATGGAAGGTAGTATGTTGTCGAGATTTTTCTTACTCTAATGGATGGTAGCCTTGTCATTATGGAACTTGGCCTATTGTCGAGATTTTTGTTACTCCAATGTATTGTAGCCTTGTGATTATGGAAGGTAGTCTGTTGTCGATATTTTTGTTACTCCAATGAATGGTAGCCTTTTCGTTATGTAAGGTAGTCTGTTGTCGAGATTTTTTTTACTCCAATGGATGGTAGCCTTGCCACTATGGAAGGTAGTCTGTCATTGTGATTTCTGATACTCCAATGTATTGTAGCCTTGTCATTATGGAAGGTGGTCTGTTGTCGAGAATTTTGTTACTCCAATGGATGGTAGCCTTGTCATTATGGAAGGTAGTCTGTTGTCGATATATTTATTACTCCAATGGATGGTAGCCTTGTCATTATGGAAGGTAGTCGGTTGTCGAGATTTTTGTTACTCTAATGGATGGTATCCTTGTCATTATGGAAGGTAGTATGTTGTCGAGATTTTTGTTACTCTAATGGATGGTAGCCTTGTCATTAATGAAGGTAGTCTGTCATTGTGATTTATGTTACTCCAATGGATGGTAGCCTTGTCATTATGGAAGATAGTATGTTGTCGATATCTTTGTTACTACAATGGATGGTAGCCTTGTCATTACGCAAGGTAGTCTATTGTCGATATTTTTGTTACTCCAATGTATTGTAGCCTTGTCATTATGGAAGGTTGTCTGTTGTCGAGATTTTTGTTACTCCAATGGATGGTAGCCTTTTTGTTATGTAAGGTAGTGTATTGTCGAGATATTTTTTACTCCAATGGATGGTAACCTTGTCATTATGGAAGGTAGTCTGTCGTTGTGATTTATGATTCTCCAATGGATGGTAGCCTTGTCATTATGGAAGATAGTATGTTGTCGATATTTTTGTTACTCCAATGGATTGTAGCCTTGTCATTATGGAAGGTAGTCTCTTGTCGATATCATTGTTACTCCAATGGATGGTAGCCTTGCCATTATGGAAGGTAGCCTGTTGTCGAGATTTTTGTTACTCCAATGGATGGTAGCCTTGTCATTATGGAAGGTAGTCTGTTGTCGAGATTTTTGTTACTCTAATGGATGGTATCTTCTTCATTATGGAAGGTAGTATGTTGTCGAGATTTTTGTTACTCTAATGGATGGTAGCCTTGTCATTAATAAAGGTAGTCTATCATTGTGATTTCTATTACTCCAATGGATGGTAGCCTTATCATTATGGAATGTAGTCTGTTGTCGAGATTTTTGTTACTCCAATTGATGGTAGCCTTGTCATTATGGAAGGGTGTCTGTTGTCGATATATTTATTACTCCAATGGATGGTAGCCTTGTCATTATGGAAGGTAGTCTATTGTCGAGATTTTTGTTACTTTAATGGATGGTATCCTTGTCATTATGGAAGGTAGTATGTTGTCGAGATTTTTGTTACTCTAATGAATGGTAGCCTTGTCATTAATGGAGGTAGTCTGTCATTGTGATTTATGTTACTCCAATGGATGATAGCCTTGTCATTATGGAAGATAATATGTTGTTGATATCTTTGTTACTCCAATGGATGGTAGCCTTGTCATTATGGAACTTAGTCTGTTGTCGAGATTTTTGTTACTCCAATGTATTGTAGCCTTGTCATTATGGAAGGTAGTCTATTGTCGAGATTTTTGTTACTCCGATGGATGGTAGCCTTTTCGTTATGTAAGGTAATTTGTTGTCGAGATTTTTTTTACTCCAACGGATGGTAGCCTTGCCATTATGGAAGGTTGTCTGTTGTCGATATATTTATTACTCCAATGGATGGTAGCCTTGTCATTATGGAAGGTAGTCTATTGTCGAGATTTTTGTTAATTTAATGGATGGTATCCTTGTCATTATGGAAGGTAGTATGTTGTCGAGATTTTTGTTACTCTAATGGATGGTAGCCTTGTCATTATGGAAGATAATATGTTGTCGATATCGTTGTTACTCCAATGGATGGTAGCTTGTCATTATGGAACTTAGTCTATTGTCGAGATTTTTGTTACTCCAATGTATTGTAGCCTTGTGATTATGGAAGGTAGTCTGTTGTCGAGATTTTTGTTACTCCAATGGATGGTAGCCTTTTCGTTATGTAAGGTAGTCTGTTGTCGAGATTTTTTTTACTCCAATGGATGGTAGCCTTGCCACTATGGAAGGTAGTCTGTCATTGTGATTTCTGATACTCCAATGGATGGTAGCCTTGTCATTATGGAAGATAGTATGTTGTCCAGATTTTTGTTACTCCAATGTACTGTAGCCTTGTCATTATGGAAGGTAGTCTGTTGTCGAGAATTTTGTTACTCCAATGGATGGTAGCCTTGTCATTATGGAAGGTAGTCTGTTGTCGATATATTTATTACTCCAATGGATGGTATCCTTGTCATTATGGAAGGTAGTATGTTCTCGAGATTTTTGTTACTCTAATGGATGGTAGCCTTGTCATTAATGAAAGTAGTCTGTCATTGTGATTTATATTACTCCAATGGATGGTAGCCTTGTCATTATGGAAGATAGCATGTTGTCGATATCTTTGTTACTACAATGGATGGTAGCCTTGTCATTACGCAAGGTAGTCTATTGTCGAGATTTTTGTTACTCCAATGTATTGTAGCCTTGTCATTATGGAAGGTTGTCTGTTGTCGAGATTTTTGTTACTCTAATGGATGGTAGCCTTTTTGTTATGTAAGGTAGTGTATTGTCGAGATATTTTTTACTCCAATGGATGGTAACCTTGTCATTATGGAAGGTAGTCTGTCGTTGTGATTTATGATTCTCCAATGGATGGTAGCCTTGTCATTATGGAATATAGTATGTTGTCGAGATTTTTGTTACTCCAATGGATTGTAGCCTTGTCATTATGGAAGGTAGTCTCTTGTCGATATCATTGTTACTCCAATGGATGGTAGCCTTGTAATTACGGAAGATAGCCTGCTGTCGAGATTTTTGTTACTCCAATGGATGGTAGCCTTGTCATTATGGAAGGTAGTTTGTTGTCGACATTTTTGTTACTCTAATGGATGGTATCCTCTTCATTATGGAAGGTAGTCTGTTGTCGAGATTTTTGTTACTCCAATGGATGGTAGCCTTGTCATTATGGAAGGGTGTCTGTTGTCGATATCTTTATTACTCCAATGGATGGTAGCCTTGTCATTATGGAAGGTAGTCTATTGTCGAGATTTTTGTTACTTTAATGGATGGTATCCTTGTCATTATGGAAGGTAGTATGTTGTCGAGATTTTTGTTACTCTAATGAATGGTAGCCTTGTCATTAATGATGGTAGTCTGTCATTGTGATTTATGTTACTCCAATGGATGGTAGCCTTGTCATTATGGAAGATAATATGTTGTCGATATCTTTGTTACTCCAATGGATGGTAGCCTTGTCATTATGGAACTTAGTCTGTTGTCGAGATTTTTGTTACTCCAATGTATTATAGCCTTGTGATTATGGAAGGTAGTCTGTTGTCGAGGTTTTTGTTACTCCAATGGATGGTAGCCTTTTCGTTATGTAAGTTAGTCTGATTTCGAGATTTTTTTTACTCCAATGGATGGTAGCCTTGCCACTATGGAAGGTAGTCTGTCATTGTGATTTCTGATACTCCAATGGATGGTAGCCTTGTCATTATGGAAGATAGTATGTTGTCCAGATTTTTGTTACTCCAATGTATTGTAGCCTTGTCATTATGGAAGGTAGTCTGTTGTCGAGATTTTTGTTACTCCAATGGACGGTAGCCTTTTTGTCATGTAAGGTAATCTGTTGTCAAGATATTTTTTACTCCAATGGATGGTAACCTTGTCATTATGGGAGGTAGTCTGTCGTTGTGATTTATGATTCTCCAATGGATGGTAGCCTTGTCATTATGGAAGATAGTATGTTGTCGAGATTTTTGTTACTCCAATGGATTGTAGCCTTGCCATTATGGAAGGTAGTCTCTTGTCGATATCTTTGTTACTCCAATGGATAGTAGCCTTGTCATTACGGAAGGTAGCCTGCTGTCGAGATTTTGGTTACTCCAATGGATGGTAGCCTTGTCATTATGGAAGGTAGTCTGTTGTCGAGATTGTTGTTACTCTAATGGATGGTATCCTTTTCATTATGGAAGGTAGTATGTTGTCGAGATTTTTGTTACTCTAATGGATGGTAGCCTTGCCATTAATAAAGGTTGTCTATCATTGTGATTTCTATTACTCCAATGGATGGTAGCCTTGTCATTATGGAAGGTAGTCTGTTGTCGAGATTTTTGATACTCCAATGGATGGTAGCCTTGTCATTATGGAACTTAGTCTGTTGTCGAGATTTTTATTACTCCAATGTATTGTAGCCTTGTCATTATGGAAGGTAGTCTGTTGTCGAGATTTTTGTTACTCCAATGGATGGTAGCCTTTTCGTTATGTAAGGTAATTTGTTGTCCAGATTTTGTTTACTCCAATGGATGGTATCCTTGCCATTATTGAAGGTAGTCTGTCGTTGTGATTTTTGATACTCCAATGGATGGTAGCCTTATCATTATGGAAGATAGTATGTTGTCGAGATTTTTGTTACTCCAATGGATTGTAGCCTTGTCATTATGGAAGGTAGTCTCTTGTCGATATCTTAGTTACTCCAATGAATGGTAGCCTTGTCACTATTGAAGGTAGTCTGTTGTTGAGATTTTTGTTACTCTAATGGATGGTATCCTTTTCATTATGGAAGGTAGTATGTTGTCGAGATTTTTGTTACTCTAATGGATGGTAGCCTTGTCATTAATAAAGGTAGTCTATCGTTGTGATTTCTGTTACTCCAATGGATGGTAGCATTGTCATTATGGAAGGTAGTCTGTTGTCGAGAATTTTGTTACTCCAATGGATGGTAGCCTTGTCATTATGGAAGGTAGTCTGTTGTCGATATATTTATTACTCCAATGGATGGTAGCCTTGTCATTATGGAAGGTAGTATGTTGTCGAGATTTTTATTACTCTAACGGATGGTAGCCTTGTCATTAATGAAGGTAGTCTGTCATGGTGATTTATGTTACTCCATTGGATGTTAGCCTTGTCATTATGGAAGATAGTATGTTGTCGATATCTTTGTTACTACAATAGATGGTAGCCTTGTCATTACGCAAGGTAGTCTGTTGTCGAGATTTTTGTTACTCCAATGTATTGTAGCCTTGTCATTATGGAAGGTAGTCTGTTGTCGAGATTTTTGTTACTCCAATGGATGGTAGCCTTGTCATTATGGAAGGGTGTCTGTTGTGGATATCTTTATTACTCCAATGGATGGTAGCCTTGTCATTATGGAAGGTAGTCTATTGTCGAGATTTTTGTTACTTTAATGGATGGTATCCTTGTCATTATGGAAGGTAGTATGTTGTCGAGATTTTTGTTACTCTAATGAATGGTAGCCTTGTCATTAATGAAGGTAGTCTGTCATTGTGATTTATGTTACTCCAATGGATGGTAGCCTTGTCATTATGGAAGATAATATGTTGTCGATATCTTTGTTACTCCAATGGATGGTAGCCTTGTCATTATGGAACTTAGTCTGTTGTCGAGATTTTTGTTACTCCAATGTATTGTAGCCTTGTCATTATGGAAGGTAGTCTGTTGTCGAGATTTTTATTACTCCGATGGATGGTAGCCTTTTCGTTATGTAAGGTAATCTGTTGTCCAGATTTTGTTTACTCCAATGGATGGTAGCCTTGCCATTATTGAAGGTAGTCTGTCGTTGTGATTTCTGATACTCCAATGGATGGTAGCCTTATCATTATGGAAGATAGTATGTTGTCGAGATTTTTGTTACTCCAATGGATTGTAGCCTGGTCATTATGGAAGGTAGTCTCTTGTCGATATCTTAGTTACTCCAATGAATGGTGGCCTTGTCATTATTGAAGGTAGTCTGTTGTTGAGATTTTTGTTACTCTAACGGATGGTATCCTTTTCATTATGGAAGGTAGTATGTTGTCGAGATTTTTGTTACTCTAATGGATGGTAGCCTTGTCTTTAATAAAGGTAGTCTATCATTGTGATTTCTGTTACTCCAATGGATGGTAGCCTTGTCATTATGGAAGGTAGTTTGTTGTCGAGAATTTTGTTACTCCAATGGATGGTATCCTTGTCATTATAGAAGGTAGTCTGTTGCCGATATATTTATTACTCCAATGGATGGTAGCCTTGTCATTATGGAAGGTAGTCAGTTGTCGAGATCTTTGTTCCTCTAATGGATTGTATCCTTGTCATTATGGAAGGTAGTATGTTGTCGAGATTTTTATTACTCTAATGGATGGTAGCCTTGTCATTAATGAAGGTAGTCTGTCATTGTGATTTATGTTACTCCAATGGATGGTAGCCTTGTCATTATGGAAGATAGTATGTTGTCGATATCTTTGTTACTACAATGGATGGTAGCCTTGTCATTACGCAAGGTAGTCTGTTGTCGAGATTTTTATTACTCCAATGTATTGTAGCCTTGTCATTATGGAAGGTAGTCTGTTGTCGAGATTTTTGTTACTCCAATGGATGGTAGCCTTTTTTTTATGTAAGGTAGTCTATTGTCGAGATATTTTTTACTCCAATGGATGGTAACCTTGTCATTATGGAAGGTAGTCTGTCGTTGTGATTTATGATTCTCCAATGGATGGTAGCCTTGTCATTATGGAAGATAGTATGTTGTCGAGATATTTGTTACTCCAATGGATTGTAGCCTTGTCATTATGGAAGGTAGTCTCTTGTCGATATCTTTGTTACTCCAATGGATGGTAGCCTTGTCATTACGGAAGGTAGCCTGCTGTCGAGATTTTTGTTACTCCAATGGATGGTAGCCTTGTCATTATGGAAGGTAGTCTGTTGTCGAGATTGTTGTTACTCTAATGGATGGTATCCTTTTCATTATGGAAGGTAGTATGTTGTCGAGATTTTTGTTACTCTAATGGATGGTACCCTTGTCATTAATAAAGGTAGTCTACCGTTGTGATTTCTGTTACTCCAATGGATGGTAGCCTTGTCATTATGGAAGGTAGTCTGTTGTCGAGAATTTTGTTACTCCAATGGATGGTAGCCTTGTCATTATGGAAGGTAGTCTGTTGTCGATATATTTATTACTCCAATGGATGGTAGCCTTGTCATTATGGAAGGTAGTCTATTGTCGAGATTTTTGTTACTCTAATGGATGGTATCCTTGTCATTATGGAAGGTAGTATGTTGTCGAGATTTTTGTTACTCTAATGGATGGTAGCCTTGTCATTAATGAAGGTAGTCTGTCATTGTGATTTATGTTACTCCAATGGATGGTAGACTTTTCATTATGGAAGATAGTATGTTGTCGATATCTTTGTTACTACAATGGATGGTAGCCTTGTCATTACGCAAGGTAGTCTGTTGTCGAGATTTTTGTTACTCCAATATATTGTAGCCTTGTCATTATGGAAGGTTGTCTGTTGTCGAGATTTTTGTTACTCCAATGGATGGTAGCCTTTTTGTTATGTAAGGTAGTCTATTGTCGAGATATTTTTTACTCCAATGGATGGTAAACTTGTCATTATGGAAGGTAGTCTGTCATTGTGATTTATGATTCTCCAATGGATGGTAGCCTTGTCATTATGGAAGATAGTATGTTGTCGAGATTTTTGTTACTCCAATGAATTGTAGCCTTGTCATTATGGAAGGTAGTCTCTTGTCGATATCATTGTTACTCCAATGGATGGTAGCCTTGTCATTACGGAAGGTAGCCTGCTGTCAAGATTTTTGTTACTCCAATGGATGGTAGCCTTGTCATTATGGAAGGTAGTATGTTGTCGAGATTTTTGTTACTCTAATGTATGGTATCCTCTTCATTATAGAAGGTAGTATGTTGTCGAGATTTTTGTTACTCTAATGGATGGTAGCCTTGTCATTAATAAAGGTAGTCTATCATTGAGATTTCTATTACTCCAATGGATGGTAGCCTTATCATTATGGAAGGTAGTCTGTTGTCGAGATTTTTGTTACTCCAATGGATGGTAGCCTTGTCATTATGGAAGGGTGTCTGTTGTCGATATCTTTATTACTCCAATGGATGGTAGCCTTGTCACTATGGAAGGTAGTCTATTGTCGAGATTTTTGTTACTTTAATGGATGGTATCCTTGTCATTATGGAAGGTAGTATGTTGTCGAGATTTTTGTTACTCTAATGAATGGTAGCCTTGTCATTAATGAAGGTAGTCTGTCATTGTGATTTATGTTACTCCAATGGCTGGTAGCCTTGTCATTATGGAAGATAATATGTTGTCGATATCTTTGTTACTCCAATGGATGGTAGCCTTGTCATTATGGAACTTAGTCTGTTGTCGAGATTTTTGTTACTCCAATGTATTGTAGCCTTGTCATTATGGAAGGTAATCTGTTGTCGAGATTTTTGTTACTCCAATGGATGGTAGCCTTTTCGTTATGTAAGGTAATCTGTTGTCAAGATTTTGTTTACTCCAATGGATGGTAGCCTTGCCATTATTGAAGGTAGTCTGTCGTTGTGATTTCTGATACTCCAATGGATGGTAGCCTTATCATTATGGAAGATAGTATGTTGTCGAGATTTTTGTTACTACAATGGATTGTAGCCTTGTCATTATGGAAGGTAGTCTCTTGTCGATATCTTAGTTACTCCAATGAATGGTAGCCTTGTCATTATTGAAGGTAGTCTGATGTTGAGATTTTTGTTACTCTAATGGATGGTATCCTTTTCATTATGGAAGGTAGTATGTTGTCGAGATTTTTGTTACTCTAATGGATGGTAGCCTTGTCATTAATAAAGGTAGTCTATCGTTGTGATTTCTGTTACTCCAATGGATGGTAGCCTTGTCATTATGGAAGGTAGTCTGTTGTCGAGAACTTTGTTACTCCAATGGATGGTAGCCTTGTCATTATGGAAGGTAGTCTGTATTCGATATATTTATTACTCCAATGGATGGTAGCCTTGTCATTATGGAAGGTAGTCAGTTGTCGAGATTTTTGTTACTCTAATGGATGGTATCCTTGTCATTATGGAAGGTAGTATGTTGTCGAGATTTTTATTACTCTAATGGATGGTAGCCTTGTCATTAATGAAGGTAGTGTGTCATTGTGATTTATGTTACTCCAATGGATGGTAGCCTTGTCATTATGGAAGATAGTATGTTGTCGATATCTTTGTTACTACAATGGATGGTAGCCTTGTCATTACGCAAGGTAGTCTATTGTCGAGATTTTTGTTACTCCAATGTATTGTAGCCTTGTCATTATGGAAGGTTGTTTGTTGTCGAGATTTTTGTTACTCCAATGGATGGTAGCCTTTTTGTTATGTAAGGTAGTCTATTGTCGAGATTTTTGTTACTTTAATGGATGGTATCCTTGTCATTATGGAAGGTAGTATGTTGTCGAGATTTTTGTTACTCTAATGGATGGTAGCCTTGTCATTAACAAAGGTAGTTTGTCGTTTTGATTTATGTTACTCCAATGGATGGTAGCCTTGTCTTTATGGACGATAGTATGTTGTCGATATCTTTGTTACTCCAATGGATGGTAGCCTAGTCATTATGGAAGGTAGTCTTTTGTCTAGATTTTTGTTACTCGAATGTATTGTAGCCTTGTCATTATGGAAGGTAGTCTATTGTCGAGATTTTTGTTACTCCAAAGGATGGTAGCCTTTTCGTTATGTAAGGTAGTCTATTGTCGAGATATGTTTTACTCCAATAGATGGTAGCCTTGTCATTATGGAAGGTAGTCTGTGGTTGTGATTTCTGATACTCCAATGGATGGTAGCATTGTCATTATGGAAGATAGTATGTTGTCGATATATTTGTTACTCCAATGAATGGTATCCTTGTCATTAATAAAGGTAGTCTATCCTTGTGATTTTTTTTACTCCAATGGATGGTAGCCTTGCCATTATGGAAGGTAGTCTGTTGTCGAGAATTTTGTTACTCCAATGGATGGTAGCCTTGTCATTATGGAAGGTAGTCTGTTGTCGATATATTTATTACTCCAATGGATGGTAGCCTTGTCATTATGGAAGGTAGTCAGTTGTCGAGATTTTTGTTACTCTAATGGATGGTATCCTTGTAATTATGGAAGGTAGTATGTTGTCAAGATTTTTGTTACTCTAATGGATCGCAGCCTTGTCATTAATGAAGGTAGTCTGTCATTGTGATTTATGTTACTCCAATGGATGGTAGCCTTGTCATTATGGAAGATAGTATGTTGTCCATATCTTTGTTACTACAATGGATGGTATCCTTGTCATTACGCAAGGTAGTCTGTTGTCGAGATTTTTGTTACTCCAATGTATTGTAGCCTTGTCATTATGGAAGGTAGTTTGTTGTCGAGATTTTTGTTACTCCAATGGATTGTAGCCTTTTTGTTATGTAAGGTAGTCTATTGTCGAGATTATTTTTACTCCAATGGATGTTAGCCTTGTCATTATGGAAGGTAATTTGTCGTTGTGATTTATGATTCTCTAACGGATGGTAGCCTTGTCATTATGGAAGATAGTATGTTGTTGAGATTTTTGTTACTCCAATGGATTGTAGCCTTGTCATTACGGAAGGTAGCCTGCTGTCGAGATTTTTGTTACTCTAATGGATGGTATCCTTTTCATTATGGAAGGTAGTATGTTGTCGAGATTTTTGTTACTCTAGTGGATGGTAGCCTTGTCATTAATAAAGGTAGTCTATCATTGTGATTTATATTACTCCAATGGATGGTAGCCTTGTCATTATGGAAGGTAGTCTGTTGTCGAGATTTTTGTTACTCCAATGGATGATAGCCTTGTCATTATACAAGGGTGTCTGTTGTCGATATCTTTATTACTCCAATGGATGGTAGCCTTGTCATTATGGAAGGTAGTCTATTGTCGAGATTTTTGTTACTTTAATGGATGGTATCCTTGTCATTATGGAAGGTAGTATGTTGTCGAGATTTTTGTTACTCTAATGGATGGTAGCCTTGTCATTAACAAAGGTAGTTTGTCGTTGTGATTTTTGTTACTCCAATGGATGGTAGCCTTGTCTTTATGGACGATAGTATGTTGTCGATATCTTTGTTACTCCAATGGATGGTAGCCTTGTCATTATGGAAGGTAGTCTTTTGTCGAGATTTTTGTTACTCGAATGTATTGTAGCCTTGTCATTATGGAAGGTAGTCTATTGTCGAGATTTTTGTTACTCCAAAGGATGGTAGCCTTTTCTTTATGTAAGGTAGTCTATTGTCGAGATTTGTTTTACTCCAATGGATGGTAGCCTTGTCATTATGGAAGGTAGTCTGTCGTTGTGATTTCTGATACTCCAATGGATGGTAGCATTGTCATTATGGAAGATAGTATGTTGTCGATATATTTGTTACTCCAATGGATTGTAGCCTTGTCATTATGGAAGGTAGTCTCTTGTCGATATCTTTGTTACTCCAATGGATGGTAGCCTTGACATTACGGAAGGTAGCCTGTTGTCAAGATTTTTGTTACTCCAATGGATTATAGCCTTGTCTTTATGGAAGGTAGTCTCTTGTCGATTTTTTTTTACTATAATGGATGGTATCCTTGTCATTCTGGAAGGTTGTCTATTTTCGAGATTTTTGTTACTCCAATGGATGGTAGACTTGTCATTATAGAAGGTAGTATGTCATTGTGATTTCTGGTACTCCAATGGATGGTAGCCTTGTCATTATGGATGATAGTATGTTGTCGATATCTTTGTTACTCCAATTGATGGTAGCCTTGTCATTATTGAAGGTAGTCTCTTGTCGATATCTTTGTTACTCCAATGGATTGTAGCCTTGTCATTATGGAAGGTAGTTTGTTATCGACATTTTTGTTACTCCAATGGATGGTAGCTTTGTCATTATGGAAGGTAGTCTCTTGTTGATATTTTTGTTACTATAATGCATGGTAGCCTTGTCATTTTGGAAGGTAGTCTATTGTCGAGATTTTTGTTACTCTAATGGATGGTAGCCTTGTCATTATGGAATTAGTCTGCTGTCGAGATTTTTGATACTCCAATGGATGGTAGCCTTGTCATTATGGAAGGTAGTCTGTTGTCGAGATTTTTGTTACTCCAACGGATGGTATCCATGTCATTATGGAAGGTAGTCTATTGTCGAGATTTTTGTTACTTCAATGGATGGTAGCCTTGTTATTATGGAAGGTAGTTTGTTGTCGATATCTATGTTAGTCCAATGGATGATAGCCTTGTCATTATAGAAGGTAGTTTGTTGTCGATATTTTTGTTACTCTGATGAATGGTATCCTTGTCATTATGGAAGGTAGTCTATTGTCGAGATTTGTTTTACTCCAATGGATGGTAGCCTTGTCATTATGGAAGGTAGTTTGTCGTTGTGATTTCTGATACTCCAATGGATGGTAGCATTGTCATTATGGAAGATAGTATGTTGTCGATATATTTTTTACTCCAATGGATTGTAGCCTTGTCATTATGGAAGGTAGTCTCTTGTCGATATCTTTGTTACTCCAATGGATGGTAGCCTTGACATTACGGAAGGTAGCCTGTTGTCAAGATTTTTGTTACTCCAATGGATTATAGCCTTGTCATTATGGAAGGTAGTCTCTTGTAGATATTTTTTTTACTACAATGGATGGTATCTTTGTCATTTTGGAAGGTTGTCTATTTTCGAGATTTTTGTTACTCCAATGGATGGTAGACTTGTCATTATAGAAGGTAGTATGTCATTGTGATTTCTGGTACTCCAATGGATGGTAGCCTTGTCATTATGGAAGATAGTATGTTGTCGATATCTTTGTTACTCCAATTGATGGTAGCCTTGTCATTATTGAAGGTAGTCTCTTGTCGATATCTTTGTTACTCCAATGGATTGTAGCCTTGTCATTATGGAAGGTAGTTTGTTATCGACATTTTTGTTACTCCAATGGATGGTAGCTTTGTCATTATGGAAGGTAGTCTCTTGTTGATATTTTTGTTACTACAATGCATGGTAGCCTTGTCATTTTGGAAGGTAGTCTGTTGTCGAGATTTTTGTTACTCTAATGGATGGTAGCCTTGCCATTATGGAAGGTAGTCTGCTGTCGAGATTTTTGATACTCCAATGGATGGTAGCCTTGTCATTATGGAAGGTAGTCTGTTGTCGAGATTTTTGTTACTCCAATGGATGGTAGCCTTGTCATTATGAAAGGTAGTCTGTTGTCGATATCTTTGTTAGTCCAATGGATGATAGCCTTTTCATTATGTAAGGTAGTCTATTGTCGAGATTTTTGTTACTCCAATGGATGGTAGCATTGTCATTATGGAAGGTAGTCTCTCGTTGTGATTTCTGATACTGTAATGGATGATATCCTTGTCATTATGGAAGATTGTATGTTGTCGATATCTTTGTAACTCCAATGGATGGTAGCCTTGTCTACGCAAGGTAGTCTGTTGTCGAGATTTTTTTTACTTCAATGGATTGTAGCCTTGTCATTATGGAAGGTAGTCTCTTGTCGATATGTTTGTTACTCCAATGGATGGTAGCCTTGTCATTACGGAAGGTAGCCTTCTGTCGAGATTTTTGTTACTCCAATGGATGGTAGCCTTGTCATTATTGAAGGTAGTCTGTTTTTGAGATTTTTGTTACTCTAATGGAAGGTATCCTTTTCATTATAGAAAGTAGTATGTTGTCGAGATTTTTGTTACTCTAATGGATGGTAGCCTTGTCATTAATAAAGGAGGTCTAGCGTTGTGATTTCTGTTACTCCAATGGATGGTAGCCTTGTCATTATGGAAGGTAGTCTGTTGTCGATATTTTTGTTACTCCAATGGATGGTAGCCTTGTCATTATGGAAGGTAGTCTGTTGTCGATATCTTTTTTACTCCAATGGATGCTAGCATTGTCATTATGTAAGGTAGTCAGTTGTCAAGATTTTTGTTACTCTAATGGATGCTATCCATGTCATTATGGAAGGTAGTATGTTGTCGAGATTTTTGTTACTCTAATGGATGGTAGCCTTGTCATTAATGAAGGTAGTCTGTCATTGTGATTTATGTTACTCCAATGGATGGTAGCCTTGTCATTATGGAAGATAGTATGTTGTCGATATCTTTGTTACTCCAATAGATGGTAGCCTTGTCATTATGGAACTTAGTTTGTTGTCAAGATTTTTGTTACTCCAATGTATTGTAGCCTTGTCATTATGGAAGGTAGTCTGTTGTCGAGATTTTTGTTACTCCAATGGATGGTAGCCTTTTCGTTATGTAAGGTATTCTATTGTCGAGATTTTTTTTACTACAATGGATGGTAGACTTGTCATTATGGAAGGTAGTATGTCGTTGTGATTTCTGGTACTCCAATGGATGGTAGCCTTGTCATTATGGAAGATAGTATGTTGTCGATATCTTTGTTACTCCAATTGATGGTAGCCTTGTCATTATGGAAGGTATTCTCTTGTCGATATCTTTGATACTCCAATGGATTGTAGCCTTGTCATTATGGAAGGTAGAATGTTATCGACATTTTTGTTACTCCAATGGATGGTAGCTTGGTCATTATGGAAGGTAGTATCTTGTTGATATTTTTGTTACGACAATGCATGATAGCCTTGTCATTTTGGAAGGTAGTCTGTTGTCGAGATTTTTGTTACTCTAATGGATAGTAGCCTTGTCATTATGGAAGGTAGTTTGCTGTCGAGATTTTTGATACTCCATTGGATGGTAGCCTTGTCATTATGGAAGGTAGTCTGTTGTCGAGATTTTTGTTACTCCAATGGATGGTAGCCTTGTCATTATGGAAGGTAGTCTGTTGTCGATATCTTTGTTACTCCAATGGATGATAGTCTTGTCATTATGGAAGGTAGTTTGTTGTCGAGATTTATGTTACTCTAATGAATGGTATCCTTGTCATTATGGAAGGTAGTCTATTGTCGGGATTTTTGTTACTCTATTGGATGGTAGCCTTGTCATTAATGAAGGTAGTCTGTCATTCTGATTTCTATTACTCCAATGGATGGTAGCATTGTCATTATAGAAGATAGTATGTTATAGATATCTTTGTTACTCCAAGGGATGGTAGCCTTGTCATTATGGAACTTACTCTGTTGTCAAGATTTTTGTTACTCCGATGTATTGTATCCTTGTCATTATGGAAGGTAGTTTGTTGTCGAGATTTTTGTTACTCCAATGGATGGTAGCCTTTTCATTCTGTAAGGTAGTCTGTTGTCGAGATTTTTGTTACTCCAATGGATGGTAGCGTTGTCATTATGGAAGGTAGCCTGTTGTCGATATCTTTGTTAGTCCAATGGATGATAGCCTTGTCATTATGGAAGGTAGTTTGTTGTCGTTATTTTTGTTACTCTAATGAATTGTATCCTTGTCATTATGGAAGGTAGTCTATTGTCGAGATTTTTGTTACTCTAATGGATGGTAGCCTTGTCATTAATGAAGGTAGTTTGTCATTCTGATTTCTATTACTCCAATGGATGGTAGCATTGTCATTATAGAAGATAGTATGTTGTAGATATCTTTGTTACTCTAAGGGATGGTAGCCTTGTCATTATGGTACTTAGTCTGTTGTTGAGATTTTTGTTACTCCAATGTATTGTAGCCTTTTCATTATGGAAGGTAGTATGTTGTCGAGATTTTTGTTACTCCAATGGATGGTAGCCTTGTCATTATGGAAGATTGTATGTTGTCGATATCTTTGTAACTCTAATGGATGGTAGCCTTGTCATTACGCAAGGTAGTCTGTTGTCGAGATTTTTTTTACTTCAATGGATTGTAGCCTTGTCATTATGGAAGGTAGTCTCTTGTCGATATGTTTGTTACTCCAATGGATGGTAGCCTTGTCATTACGGAAGGTAGCCTTCTGTCGAGATTTTTGTTACTCCAATGGATGGTAGCCTTGTCATTATTGAAGGTAGTCTGTTGTTGAGATTTTTGTTACTCTAATGGAAGATATCCTTTTCATAATAGAAAGTAGTATGTTGTCGAGATTTTTGTTACTCTAATGGATGGTAGCCTTTTCATTAATAAAGGAGGTCTAGCGTTGTGATTTCTGTTAAACCAATGGATGGTAGCCTTGTCATTATGGAAGGTAGTCTGTTGTCGAGATTTTTGTTACTCCAATGGATGGTAGCCTTGTCATTATGGAAGGTAGTATGTTGTCGATATCTTTATTACTCCAATGGATGCTAGCCTTGTCATTATGTAAGGTAGTCAGTTGTCAAGATTTTTGTTACTCTAATGGATGCTATCCATGTCATTATGGAAGGTAGTATGTTGTCGAGATTTTTGTTACTCTAATGGATGGTAGCCTTGTCATTAATGAAGGTAGTCTGTCATTGTGATTTATGTTACTCCAATGGATGGTAGCCTTGTCATTATGGAAGATAGTATATTGTCGATATCTTTGTAACTCCAATAGATGGTAGCCTTGTCATTATGGAACTTAGTTTGTTGTCAAGATTTTTGTTACTCCAATGGATGGTAGACTTTTCGTTATGTAAGGTATTCTACTGTCGAGATTTTTTTTACTACAATGGATGGTAGACTTGTCATTATGGAAGGTAGTATGTCGTTGTGATTTCTGGTACTCCAATGGATGGTAGCCTTGTCATTATGGAAGATAGTATGTTGTCGATATCTTTGTTACTCCAATTGATGGTAGCCTTGTCATTATGGAAGGTATTCTCTTGTCGATATCTTTGTTACTCCAATGGATTGTAGCCTTGTCATTATGGAAGGTAGAATGTTATCGACATTTTTGTTACTCCAATGGATGGTAGCTTGGTCATTATGGAAGGTAGTCTCTTGTTGATATTTTTGTTACTACAATGCATGATAGCCTTGTCATTTTGGAAGGTAGTCTGTTGTCGAGATTTTTGTTACTCTAATGGATGGTAGCCTTGTCATTATGGAAGGTAGTGTGCTGTCGAGATTTTTGATACTCCATTGGATGGTAGCCTTGTCATTATGGAAGGTAGTCTGTTGTCAAGATTTTTGTTACTCCAATGGATGGTAGCCTTGTCATTATGGAAGGTAGTCTATTGTCGAGATTTTTGTTACTCCAATGGATGGTAGCCTTGTCATTATGGAAGGTAGTCTGTTGTCGATATCTTTGTTACTCCAATGGATAATAGTCTTATCATTATGGAAGGTAGTTTGTTGTCGAGATTTTTGTTACTCTAATGAATGGTATCCTTGTCATTATGGAAGGTAGTCTATTGTCGGGATTTTGGTTACTCTATTGGATGGTAGCCTTGTCATTAATGAAGGTAGTCTGTCATTCTGATTTCTATTACCCCAATGGATGGTAGCATTGTCATTATAGAAGATAGTATGTTATAGATATCTTTGTTACTCCAAGGGATGGTAGCCTTGTCATTATGGAACTTAGTCTGTTGTCAAGATTTTTGTTACTCCGATGTATGGTATCCTTGTCATTATGGAAGGTAGTTTGTTGTCGAGATTTTTGTTACTCCAATGGATGGTAGCCTTTTCATTATGTAAGGTAGCCTGTTGTCGAGATTTTTGTTACTCCAATGGATGGTAGCCTTATCATTTTGGAAGGTAGTCTCTCGTTGTGATTTTTGATACTCTAATGGATGGTATCCTTGTCATTATGGAAGATAGTATGTTGTCGATATCTTTGTAACTCCAATGGATGGTAGCCTTGTCATTACGCAAGGTAGTCTGTTGTCGAGATTTTTGTTACTTCAATGGATTGTAGCCTTGTCATTATGGAAAGTAGTATATTGTCGATATCTTTGTTACTCTCATTGATGATAGCCTTGTCATTATGGACGGTAGTCTTTTGTTGAGATTTTTGTTACTATAATGGATGGTAGCCTTGTCATTATGGAAGGTACTCTGTTGTTGACATTTTTGTTACTCCAATGGATGGTAGCCTTTTCGTTATGTAAGGTAGTCTGTTGTCGAGATTTTTTTTACTCCAATTGATGGTAGCCTTGTCATTATGGAAGGTAGTCTGTCGTTGTGATTTCTGATACTACAATGGATGGTAGCCTTGTCATTATGGAAGATAGTATGTTGTCGAGATTTTTGTTACTCCAATGGATTGTAGCTTTGTCATTATGGAAGTTAGTCTCTTGTCGATATCTTTGTTACTCCAATGGATGGTAGCCTTGTCATTACGGAAGGTAGCCTTCTGTTGGGATTTTTGTTACTCTAATGGATGGTATCCTTTTCATTATAGAAGGTAGTATGTTGTCAAGATTTTTGTTACTCTAATGGATGGTAGCCTTGTCATTAATAAAGGTAGTGTATCATTGTGATTTCTGTTACTCCAATGTATGGTAGCCTTGTCATTGTGGAAGGTAGTCTATTGTCGAGATTTTTGTTACTCCAATGGATGGTAGCCTTGTCATTATGGAAGGTAGTCTGTTGTCGATATCTTTATTACTCCAATGGATGGTAGCCTTGTCATTATGGAAGGTAGTCAGTTGTCGAGATTTTTGTTACTCTAATGGATGGTATCCTTGTCATTATGGAAGGTAGTATGTTGTCGAGATTTTTGTTACTCTAATGGATGCTAGCCTTGTCATTAATGAAGGTAGTCTGCCATTGTGATTTATGTTACTCCAATGGATGGTAGCCTTGTCATTATGGAAGATAATATGTTGTCAATATCTCTGTTACTCAAATGGATGGTAGCCTTGTCATTATGGAACTTAGTTTGTTGTCGAGATTTTTGTTACTCCAATGTATTGTAGCCTTGTTATTATGGAAGGTAGTCTGTTGTCGAGATTTTTGTTAGTCCAATGGATGGTAGCCTTTTCGTTATGTAAGGTAGTCTATTGTCGAGATATTTTTTACTCCAATGGATGGTAGCCTTGTCATTATGGAAGGTAGTCTGTCGTTGTGATTTATTATTCTCCAATGGATGGTAGCCTTGTCATTATGGAATATAGTATGTTGTCGAGATTTTTGTTACTCCAATGGATTATAGCCTTGTCATTATGGAAGGTAGTCTCTTGTAGATATCTTTGTTACTCCAATGGATGGTAGCCTTCTCATTACGGATGGTAGCCTGCTGTCGAGATTTTTGTTACTCCAATGGATGGTAGCCTTGTCATTATGGATGGTAGTCTGTTGTCGAGATTTTTGTTACTCTAATGGATGGTATCCTTTTCATTACGGAAGGTAGTATGTCGTCAAGATTATTGTTACTATAATGTATGGTAGCCTTGTCATTAATAAAGGTAGTCTATCATTGTGATTTCTGTTACTCCAATGGATGGTAGCCTTGTCATTATGGAAGGTAGTCTGTTATCGATATCTTTATTACTCCAATGGATGGTAGCCTTTTCATTATGGAAGGTAGTCTATTGTCGTGATTTGTTTTACTATAATGGATGGTAGCCTTCTCATTAATAAAGGTAGTCTGTCGTTGTGATTTATGTTACTCCAATGGATGGTAGCCTTGTCATTATGGAAGATAGTATGTTGTCGATATCTTTGTTACTCCAATCGATGGTAGCCTTGTCATTATGGAAGGTAGTCTGTTGTCAAGATTTTTGTTACTCCAATGTATTGTAGCCTTGTCATTATGGAAGGTAGTCTCTTGTTGATATTTTTGTTACTCCAATGGATGGTGGACTTGTCATTATGGAAGGTAGTATGTCATTGTGATTTTTGGTACTCCAATGGATGGTAGCCTTGTCATTATGGAAGATAGTATGTTGTCGATATCTTTGTTACTCCAATTGTTGGTAGGCTTGTCATTATGGAAGGTAGTCTCTTGTCGATATCTTTGTTACTCCAATGGATTGTAGCCTTATCATTATGGAAGGTAGTCTGTTATCGACATTTTTGTTACTCCAATGGATGTTAGCTTTATCATTATAAAAGGTAGTCTCTTGTTGATATTTTTGTTACTACAATGCATGGTAGCCTTCTCATTTTGGAAGGTAGTCTGTTGTCAGGATTTTTTTTACTCCAATGGATGGTAGCCTTATCATTATGGATGGTAGTCTGTCGTTGTGATTTATGATACTATAATGGATGGTAGCCTTGTCATTATGGAAGATAGTATGTTGTCGAGATTTTTGTTACTCCAATGGATTGTAGCTTTGTCATTATGGAATTTAGTCACTTGTCGATATCTTTGTTACTCCAATGGATGGTAGCCTTGTCCCTACGGAAGGTAGCCTTCTGTCGAGATTTTTGTTACTCAATGGATGGTAGCCTTGTCATTATTGAAGGTAGTCTGTTGTTTAGATTTTTGTTACTCTAATGGATGGTATCCTTTTCATTATGGAAGGTAGTATGTTATCGAGATTTTTGTTACTCTAATGGATGGTAGCCTTGTCATTAATAAATGTAGTCTATCATTGTGATTTCTGTTACTCCAATGGATGGTAGCCTTGTCATTATGGAAGGTAGTCTGTTGTCGAGATTTTAGTTACTCCAATGGATGGTAGCCTTGTCATTATGGAAGGTAGTATGTTGTCGATATCTTTATTACTCCAATGGATGGTAGCCTTGTCATTATGGAAGGTAGGCAGTTGTCGAGATTTTTGTTACTCTAATGGATAGTATCCTTGTCATTATGGAAGGTAGTATGTTGTCGAGATTTTTGTTACTCTAATGGATGCTAGCCTTGTCATTAATGAAGTTAGTCTGTCATTGTGATTTATGTTACTCCAATGGATGGTAGCCTTGTCATTATGGAAGATAGTATGTTGTCGATATCTCTATTACTCCAATGGATGGTAGCCTTGTCATTATGGAACTTAGTTTGTTGTCGAGATTTTTGTTACTCCAATGTATTATAGCCTTGTTATTATGGAAGGTAGTCTATTGTCGAGATTTTTGTTACTCCAATGGATGGTAGCCTTTTCGTTATGTAAGGTAGTCTATTGTCGAGATATTTTTTACTCCAATGGATGGTATCCTTGTCATTATGGAAGGTAGTCTGTCATTGTGATTTATGATTCTCCAATGGATGTTAGCCTTGTCATTATGGAATATAGTATGTTGTCGAGATATTTGTTACTCCAATGGATTATAGCCTTGTCATTATGGAAGGTAGTCTCTTGTCGATATCTTTGTTACTCCAATGGATGGTATCCTTCTCATTACGGATGGTAGCCTACTGTCGAGATTTTTGTTACTCCAATGGATGGTAGCCTTGTCATTATGAAAGGTAGTCTATTGTCGAGATTTTTGTTACTCTAATGGATGGTATCCTTTTCATTATGGAAGGTAGTATGTTGTCAAGATTATTGTTACTCTAATGGATGGTAGCCTTGTCATTAATAAAGGTAGTCTATCATTGTGATTTCTGTTACTCCAATGGATGGTAGCCTTGTCATTATGGAAGGTACTCTGTTTTCAAGATTTCTGTTACTCCAATGGATGGTATCCTTGTCATTATGGAAGGTAGTCTGTTATCGATATCTTTATTACTCCAATGGATGGTAGCCTTTTCATTATGGAAGGTAGTCTATTTTCGAGATTTGTTTTACTATAATGGATGGTAGCCTTGTCATTAATAAAGGTAGTCTGTCGTTGTGATTTATGTTACTCCAATGGATGGTAGCCTTGTCATTATGGAAGATAGTATGTTGTCGATATCTTTGTTACTCCAATGGATGGTAGCCTTGTCATTATGGAAGGTAGTCTGTTGTCAAGATTTTTTTTACTCCAATGTATTGTAGCCTTGTCATTATGGAAGGTAGTCTCTTGTTGATATTTTTGTTACTACAATGGATGGTAGCCTTTTCATTTTGGAAGGTTGTCTGTTGTAGAGATTTTTGTATCTCCAATGGATGGTGGACTTGTCATTATGGAAGGTAGTATGTCATTGTGATTTTTGGTACTCCAATGGATGGTAGCCTTGTCATTATGGAAGATAGTATGTTGTTGATATCTTTGTTACTCCAATTGCTGGTAGGCTTGTCATTATGGAAGGTAGTCTCTTGTCGATATCTTTGTTACTCCAATGGATTATAGCCTTGTCATTAGGGAAGGTAGTCTGTTGTCGATATCTTTATTACTCCAATGGATGGTAGCCTTGTCATTATAGAAGGTAGGCAGTTGTCGAGATTTTTGTTACTCTAGTGGATGGTATCCTTGTCATTATGGAAGGTAGTATGTTGTCGAGATTTTTGTTACTCCAATGTATTATAGCCTTGTTATTATGGAAGGTAGTCTATTGTCGAGATTTTTGTTACTCCAATGGATGGTAGCCTTTTCGTTATGTAAGGTAGTCTATTGTCGAGATATTTTTTACTCCAATGGATGGTATCCTTGTCATTATGGAAGGTAGTCTGTCATTGTGTTTTATGATTCTCCAATGGATGTTAGCCTTGTCATTATGGAATATAGTATGTTGTCGAGATATTTGTTACTCCAATGGATTATAGCCTTGTCATTATGGAAGGTAGTCTCTTGTCGATATCTTTGTTACTCCAATGGATGGTATCCTTCTCATTACGGATGGTAGCCTACTGTCGAGATTTTTGTTACTCCAATGGATGGTAGCCTTGTCATTATGAAAGGTAGTCTATTGTCGAGATTTTTGTTACTCTAATGGATGGTATCCTTTTCATTATGGAAGGTAGTATGTTGTCAAGATTATTGTTACTCTAATGGATGGTAGCCTTGTCATTAATAAAGGTAGTCTATCATTGTGATTTCTGTTACTCCAATGGATGGTAGCCTTGTCATTATGGAAGGTACTCTGTTTTCAAGATTTCTGTTACTCCAATGGATGGTATCCTTGTCATTATGGAAGGTAGTCTGTTATCGATATCTTTATTACTCCAATGGATGGTAGCCTTTTCATTATGGAAGGTAGTCTATTTTCGAGATTTGTTTTACTATAATGGATGGTAGCCTTGTCATTAATAAAGGTAGTCTGTCGTTGTGATTTATGTTACTCCAATGGATGGTAGCCTTGTCATTATGGAAGATAGTATGTTGTCGATATCTTTGTTACTCCAATGGATGGTAGCCTTGTCATTATGGAAGGTAGTCTGTTGTCAAGATTTTTTTTACTCCAATGTATTGTAGCCTTGTCATTATGGAAGGTAGTCTCTTGTTGATATTTTTGTTACTACAATGGATGGTAGCCTTTTCATTTTGGAAGGTTGTCTGTTGTAGAGATTTTTGTATCTCCAATGGATGGTGGACTTGTCATTATGGAAGGTAGTATGTCATTGTGATTTTTGGTACTCCAATGGATGGTAGCCTTGTCATTATGGAAGATAGTATGTTGTTGATATCTTTGTTACTCCAATTGCTGGTAGGCTTGTCATTATGGAAGGTAGTCTCTTGTCGATATCTTTGTTACTCCAATGGATTATAGCCTTGTCATTAGGGAAGGTAGTCTGTTGTCGATATCTTTATTACTCCAATGGATGGTAGCCTTGTCATTATAGAAGGTAGGCAGTTGTCGAGATTTTTGTTACTCTAGTGGATGGTATCCTTGTCATTATGGAAGGTAGTATGTTGTCGAGATTTTTGTTACTCCAATGTATTATAGCCTTGTTATTATGGAAGGTAGTCTATTGTCGAGATTTTTGTTACTCCAATGGATGGTAGCCTTTTCGTTATGTAAGGTAGTCTATTGTCGAGATATTTTTTACTCCAATGGATGGTATCCTTGTCATTATGGAAGGTAGTCTGTCATTGTGTTTTATGATTCTCCAATGGATGTTAGCCTTGTCATTATGGAATATAGTATGTTGTCGAGATATTTGTTACTCCAATGGATTATAGCCTTGTCATTATGGAAGGTAGTCTCTTGTCGATATCTTTGTTACTCCAATGGATGGTATCCTTCTCATTACGGATGGTAGCCTACTGTCGAGATTTTTGTTACTCCAATGGATGGTAGCCTTGTCATTATGAAAGGTAGTCTATTGTCGAGATTTTTGTTACTCTAATGGATGGTATCCTTTTCATTATGGAAGGTAGTATGTTGTCAAGATTATTGTTACTCTAATGGATGGTAGCCTTGTCATTAATAAAGGTAGTCTATCATTGTGATTTCTGTTACTCCAATGGATGGTAGCCTTGTCATTATGGAAGGTACTCTGTTTTCAAGATTTCTGTTACTCCAATGGATGGTATCCTTGTCATTATGGAAGGTAGTCTGTTATTGATATCTTTATTACTCCAATGGATGGTAGCCTTTTCATTATGGAAGGTAGTCTATTTTCGAGATTTGTTTTACTATAATGGATGGTAGCCTTGTCATTAATAAAGGTAGTCTGTCGTTGTGATTTATGTTACTCCAATGGATGGTAGCCTTGTCATTATGGAAGATAGTATGTTGTCGATATCTTTGTTACTCCAATGGATGGTAGCCTTGTCATTATGGAAGGTAGTCTGTTGTCAAGATTTTTTTTACTCCAATGTATTGTAGCCTTGTCATTATGGAAGGTAGTCTCTTGTTGATATTTTTGTTACTACAATGGATGGTAGCCTTGTCATTTTGGAAGGTTGTCTGTTGTAGAGATTTTTGTTACTCCAATGGATGGTGGACTTGTCATTATGGAAGGTAGTATGTCATTGTGATTTTTGGTACTCCAATGGATGGTAGCCTTGTCATTATGGAAGATAGTATGTTGTTGATATCTTTGTTACTCCAATTGCTGGTAGGCTTGTCATTATGGAAGGTAGTCTCTTGTCGATATCTTTGTTACTCCAATGGATTATAGCCTTGTCATTAGGGAAGGTAGTCTGTTGTCGATATCTTTATTACTCCAATGGATGGTAGCCTTGTCATTATAGAAGGTAGGCAGTTGTCGAGATTTTTGTTACTCTAGTGGATGGTATCCTTGTCCTTATGGAAGGTAGTATGTTGTCGAGATTTTTGTTACTCTAATGGATGCTAGCCTTGTCATTAATAAAGGTAGTTTGTCATTGTGATTTATGTTACTCCAATGGATGGTAGCCTTGTCATTATGGAAGATAGTATGTTGTCGATATCTCTGTTACTCCAATGGATGGTAGCCTTGTCATTATGGAACTTAGTTTGTTGTCGAGATTTTTGTTACTCCAATGTATTGTAGCCTTGTTATTATGGAATGTAGTATATTGTCGAGATTTTTGTTACTCCAATGGATGGTAGCCTTTTCGTTATGTAAGGTAGTCTATTGTCGAGATATTTTTTACTCCAATGGATGGTAGCCTTGTCATTATGGAAGGTAATCTGTCGTTGTGATTTATGATTCTCCAATGGATGGTAGCCTTGTAATTATGTAATATAGTATGTTGTCGAGATTTTTGTTACTCCAATGGATTATAGCCTTGTCATTATGGAAGGTAGTCTCTTGTCGATATCTTTGTTACTCCAATGGATGGTAGCCTTCTGATTACCGATGGTAGCCTACTGTCGATATTTTTGTTACTCCAATGGATGGTAGCCTTGTCATTATGAAAGGTAGTCTGTTGTCGAGATTTTTGTTACTCTAATGGATGGTATCCTTTTCATTATGGAAGGTAGTATGTTGTCAAGATTATTGTTACTCTAATGGATGGTAGCCTTGTCATTAATAAAGGTAGTCTATCATTGTGATTTCTGTAACTCCAATGGATAGTATTCTTGTCATTATGGAAGGTACTATGTTTTCAAGATTTCTGTTACTCCAATGGATGGTATCCTTGTCATTATGGAAGGTAGTCTGTTATCGATATCTTTATTACTCCAATGGATGGTAGCCTTTTCATTATGGAAGGTAGTCTATTTTCGAGATTTGTTTTACTATAATGGATGGTAGCCTTGTCATTAATAAAGGTAGTCTGTCGTTGTGATTTATGTTACTCCAATGGATGGTAGCCTTGTCATTATGGAAGATAGTATGTTGTCGATATCTTTGTTACTCCAATGGATGGTAGCCTTGTCATTATGGAAGGTAGTCTGTTGTCAAGATTTTTTTTACTCCAATGTATTGTAGCCTTGTCATTATGGAAGGTAGTCTCTTGTTGATATTTTTGTTACTACAATGGATGGTAGCCTTGTCATTTTGGAAGGTTGTCTGTTGTATAGATTTTTGTTACTCCAATGGATGATGGACTTGTCATTATGGAAGGTAGTATGTCATTGTGATTTTTGGTACTCCAATGGATGGTAGCCTTGTCATTATGGAAGATAGTATGTTGTCGATATCTTTATTACTCCAATTGTTGGTAGGCTTGTCATTATGGAAGGTAGTCTCTTGTCGATATCTTTGTTACTCCAATGGATTATAGCCTTGTCATTATGGAAGGTAGTCTGTTATCGACATTTTTGTTACTCCAATGGATGGTAGCTTTGTCATTATGGAAGGTAGTCTCTTGTTGATATTTTTTTTACTACAATGCATGGTAGCCTTGTCATTTTGGAAGGTAGTCTGTTGTCGAGATTTTTCTTACTCTAATGGATGGTAGCCTTGTCATTATGGAAGGTAGTCTGCTGTCGAGATTTTTGATACTCCAATGGATGGTAGCATTGTCATTATGGAAGGTAGTCTATTGTCGAGATTTTTGTTACTCCAATGCATGGTAGCCTTGTCATTATGGAAGGTAGTCTATTGTCGAGATTTTTGTTACTCCAATGGATGGTAGCCTTGTCATTATGGAAGGTAGTCTGTTATCGATATCTTTATTACTCGAATGGATGGTAGCCTTTTCATTATGGAACGTAGTCTATTTTCGAGATTTGTTTTACTATAATGGATGGTAGCCTTGTCATTAATAAAGGTAGTCTGTCGTTGTGATTTATGTTACTCCAATGGATGGTAGCCTTGTCATTATGGAAGATAGTATGTTGTCAATATCTTTGTTACTCCAATGGATGGTAGCCTTGTCATTATGGAAGGTAGTCTGTTGTCAAGATTTTTTTTACTCCAATGTATTGTAGCCTTGTCATTATGGAAGGTAGTCTCTTGTTGATATTTTTGTTACTACAATGGATGGTAGCCTTGTCATTTTGGAAGGTTGTCTGTTGTATAGATTTTTGTTACTCCAATGGATGATGGACTTGTCATTATGGAAGGTAGTATGTCATTGTGATTTTTGGTACTCCAATGGATGGTAGCCTTGTCATTATGGAAGATAGTATGTTGTCGATATCTTTATTACTCCAATTGTTGGTAGGCTTGTCATTATGGAAGGTAGTCTCTTGTCGATATCTTTGTTACTCCAATGGATTATAGCCTTGTCATTATGGAAGGTAGTCTGTTATCGACATTTTTGTTACTCCAATGGATGGTAGCTTTGTCATTATGGAAGGTAGTCTCTTGTTGATATTTTTTTTACTACAATGCATGGTAGCCTTGTCATTTTGGAAGGTAGTCTGTTGTCGAGATTTTTCTTACTCTAATGGATGGTAGCCTTGTCATTATGGAAGGTAGTCTGCTGTCGAGATTTTTGATACTCCAATGGATGGTAGCATTGTCATTATGGAAGGTAGTCTATTGTCGAGATTTTTGTTACTCCAATGCATGGTAGCCTTGTCATTATGGAAGGTAGTCTATTGTCGAGATTTTTGTTACTCCAATGGATGGTAGCCTTGTCATTATGGAAGGTAGTCTGTTGTCCATATCTTTGTTACTCCAATGGATGATAGCCTTGTGATTATGGAAGGTAGTCTGTTGTCGAGATTTTTGTTACACTAATGAATGGTATCCTTGTCATTATAGAAGGTAGTCTATTGTCGAGATTTTTGTTACTCTAATGGATGGTAGCCATGTCATTAATGAAGGTAGTCTGTCATTCTGATTTCTATTACTCCAATGGATGGTAGCATTGTCATTATAGAAGATAGTATGTTATAGATATCGTAGTTAGTCCTAGGGAAGGTAGCCTTGTCATTATGGAACTTAGTATGTTGTCGATATTTTTGTTACTCCGATGTATTATAGCCTTGTCATTATGGAAGGTAGTCTGTTGTCGAGATTTTTGTTACTACAATGGATGGTAGCCTTTTCATTATGTAAGGTAGTCTGTTGTCGAGATTTTTGTTACTCCAATGGATGGTAGCCTTGTCATTATGGAAGGTAGTCTGTCGTTGTGATTTCTGATACTCTAATGGATGGTATCCTTGTCATAATGGAAGATAATATGTTGTCGATATCTTTGTAACTCCAATGGATGGTAGCCTGGTCATTACACAAGGTAATCTGTTGTCGAGATTTTTGTTACTTCAATGAATTGTAGCCCTGTAATTATGGAAAGTAGTATGTTGTCGATATCTTTGTTACTCCAATGGATGATAGCCTTGTTATTATGGAAGGTAGTCTGTTGTCGAGATTTTTGTTACTACAATGGATGGTAGCCTTGTCATTATGGAAGGTACTCTGTTGTCGAGATATTTGTTACTCTAATGAATGGTATCCTTGTCATTATGGAAGGTTGTTTGTTGTCGAGAATTTTATTACTCCAATGGATGGTAGCCTTGTCATTATTGAAGGTAGTCTATCATTGTGATTTCTGTTACTCCAATTGACGGTAGCCTTGTTATTATGGAAGATAGTATGTTGTAGATATCTTTGTTACTCCAATGGATGGTAGCCTTGTCATTACAGAAAGTAGTCTGTTGTCGAGATTTTTGTTACTCCAATGAATTGTAGCCTTGTCATTCTGGAAGGTAGTCTGTTATCGACATTTTTGTTACTCCGATGGATGGTAGCTTTGTCATTATGGAAGGTAGTCTGTTGTTGATATTTTTGTTACTACAATGCATGGTAGCCTTGTCATTTTGGAAGGTAGTCTGTTGTCGAGATTTTTGTTACTGTAATGGATCGTAGCCTTGTCATTATGGAAGGTAGTTTGTTGTAGAGATTTTTGATACTCCAATGGATGGTAGCCTTGTCATTATGGAAGATAGTATGTTGTCGATATCTTTGTTACTCCAATGGATGGTAGCCTTGTCATTATGGAAGGTAGTCTGTTGTCGAGATTTTTGTTACTCCAATGGATTGTAGCCTTGTCATTATGGAAGGTAGTCTGTTATCGACATTTTTGTTACTTCGATGGATGGTAGCTTTGTCATTATGGAAGGTAGTCTCTTGTTGATATTTTTGTTACTACAATGCATGGTAGCCTTGTCATTTTGGAAGGTAGTCTGTTGTCGAGATTTTTGTTACTCTAATGGATGGTAGCCTTGTCATTATGGAAGGTAGTCTGTTGTCGAGATTTTTGATACTCCAATGGATGGTAGCCTTGTCATTATGGAAGGTAGTCTGTTGTCGAGATTTTTGTTACTCCAATGGATGGTAGCCTTTTCATTATGGAAGGTAGTCTATTGTCGAGAATTTTGTTACTCCAATGGATGGTAGCCTTGTCATTATGGAAGGTAGTATGTTGTCGATATCTTTGTTACTCCAATGGATGATAGCCTTGTCATTATGGAAGGTAGTTTGTTGTCGAGATTTTTGTTCCTCTAATGAATGGTATCTTTGTCATTATGGAAGGTAGTCTATTGGCGAGATTTTTGTTACTCTAATGGATGGTAGCCTTGTCATTAATGAAGGTAGTCTGTCATTCTGATTTCTATTATCCAATGGATGGTAGCATTGTCATTATAGAAGATAGTATGTTATAGATATCTTTGTTACTCAAATGGATGGTAGCCTTGTCATTATGGATCTTAGTCTATTGTCAAGATTTTTGTTACTCTGAAGTATTGTAGCCTTGTCATTAAGGAAGGTAGTCTCTTGTTGATATTTTTGTTACTACAATGCATGGTAGCCTTGTCATTTTGGAAGGTAGTCTGTTGTCGAGATTTTTGTTACTCTAATGGATGGTAGCCTTGTCATTATGGAAGGTAGTCTGTTGTCGAGATTTTTGATACTCCAATGGATGGTAGCCTTGTCATTATGGAAGGTAGTCTGTTGTCGAGATTTTTGTTACTCCAATGGATGGTAGCCTTTTCATTATGGAAGGTAGTCTATTGTCGAGATTTTTGTTACTCCAATGGATGGTAGCCTTGTCATTATGGAAGGTAGTATGTTGTCGATATCTTTGTTACTCCAATGGATGATAGCCTTGTCATTATGGAAGGTAGTTTGTTGTCGATATTTTTGTTCCTCTAATGAATGGTATCTTTGTCATTATGGAAGGTAGTCTATTGTCGAGATTTTTGTTACTCTAATGGATGGTAGCCTTGTCATTAATGAAGGTAGTCTGTCATTCTGATTTCTATTATCCAATGGATGGTAGCGTTGTCATTATAGAAGATAGTATGTTATAGATATCTTTGTTACTCCAATGGATGGTAGCCTTGTCATTATGGATCTTAGTCTATTGTCAAGATTTTTGTTACTCCGATGTATTGTAGCCTTGTCATTATGGAAGGTAGTCTGTTGTCGAGATTTTTGTTACTCCAATGGATGGTAGCCTTTTCATTATGTAAGGTAGTCTGTTCTCGAGATTATTGTTACTCTAATGGATGGTAGCCTTGTCATTATGGAAGGTAGTCTCTCGTTGTGATTTCAGATACTCTAATGGATGGTATCCTTGTCATTATGGAAGATAGTATGTTGTTGATATCTTTGTAACTCCAATGGATGGTAGCCTTGTCATTACGCAAGGTAGTCTGTTGTCGAGATTTTTGTTACTTCAATGGATTGTAGCCTTGTCATTATGGAAAGTAGTATGTTGTCGATATCTTTGTTACTCCAATGGATGATAGCCTTTTTATTATGGAAGGTAGTCTGTTGTCGAGATTTTTGTTACTACAATGGATGGTAGCCTTGTCATTATGGAAGGTAGTATGTCATTGTGATTTTTGGTACTCCAATGGATTGTAGCCTTGTCATTATGGAAGATAGTATGTTGTTGATATCTTTGTTACTCCAATTGTTGGTAGGCTTGTCATTATGGAAGGTAGTCTCTTGTTGATATCTTTGTTACTCCAATGGATTATAGCCTTGTCATTAGGGAAGGTAGTCTGTTGTCGATATCTTTATTACTCCAATGGATGGTAGCCTTGTCATTATGGAAGGTAGGCAGTTGTCGAGATTTTTGTTACTCTAATGGATGGTATCCTTGTCATTATGGAAGGTAGTATGTTGTCGAGATTTTTGTTACTCTAATGGATGCTAGCCTTGTCATTAATAAAGGTAGTCTGTCATTGTGATTTATGTTACTCCAATGGATGGTAGCCTTGTCATTATGGAAGATAGTATGTTGTCGATATCTCTGTTACTCCAATGGATGGTAGCCTTGTCATTATGGAACTTAGTTTGTTGTCGTGATTTTTGTTACTCCAATGTATTGTAGCCTTGTTATTATGGAAGGTAGTCTATTGTCGAGATTTTTGTTAATCCAATGTATGGTAGCCTTTTCGTTATGTAAGGTAGTCTATTGTCGAGATATTTTTTACTCCAATGGATGGTAGCCTTGTCATTATGGAAGGTAATCTGTCGTTGTGATTTATGATTCTCCAATGGATGGTAGCCTTGTCATTATGGAACATAGTATGTTGTCGAGATTTTTGTTACTCCAATGGATTATAGCCTTGTCATTATGGAAGGTAGTCTCTTGTCGATATCTTTGTTACTCCAATGGATGGTAGCCTTCTCATTACGGATGGTAGCCTACTGTCGAGATTTTTGTTACTCCAATGGATGGTAGCCTTGTCATTATGAAAGGTAGTCTGTTGTCGAGATTTTTGTTACTCTAATGGATGGTATCCTTTTCATTATGGAAGGTAGTATGTTGTCAAGATTATTGTTACTCTAATGGATGGTAGCCTTGTCATTAATAAAGGTAGTCTATCATTGTGATTTCTGTTACTCCAATGGATGGTAGCCTTGTCATTATGGAAGGTACTCTGTTTTCAAGATTTCTGTTACTCCAATGGATGGTATCCTTGTCATTATGGAAGGTAGTATGTTATCGATATCTTTATTACTCCAATGGATGGTAGCCTTGTCATTATGGAAGGTAGTCTCTCGTTGTGATTTCAGATACTCTAATGGATAGTATCCTTGTCATTATGGAAGATAGTATGTTGTTGATATCTTTGTAACTCCAATGGATGGTAGCCTTGTCATTACGCAAGGTAGTCTGTTGTCGAGATTTTTGTTACTTCAATGGATTGTAGCCTTGTCATTATGGAAAGTAGTATGTTGTCGATATCTTTGTTACTCCAATGGATGATAGCCTTTTTATTATGGAAGGTAGTCTGTTGTCGAGATTTTTGTTACTACAATGGATGGTAGCCTTGTCATTATGGAAGGTAGTATGGCATTGTGATTTTTGGTACTCCAATGGATTGTAGCCTTGTCATTATGGATGATAGTATGTTGTTGATATCTTTGTTACTCCAATTGTTGGTAGGCTTGTCATTATGGAAGGTAGTCTCTTGTCGATATCTTTGTTACTCCAATGGATTATAGCCTTGTCATTAGGGAAGGTAGTCTGTTGTCGATATCTTTATTACTCCAATGGATGGTAGCCTTGTCATTATGGAAGGTAGGCAGTTGTCGAGATTTTTGTTACTCTAATGGATGGTATCCTTGTCATTATGGAAGGTAGTATGTTGTCGAGATTTTTGTTACTCTAATGGATGCTAGCCTTGTCATTAATAAAGGTAGTCTGTCATTGTGATTTATGTTACTCCAATGGATGGTAGCCTTGTCATTATGGAAGATAGTATGTTGTCGATATCTCTGTTACTCCAATGGATGGTAGCCTTGTCATTATGGAACTTAGTTTGTTGTCGAGATTTTTGTTACTCCAATGTATTGTAGCCTTGTTATTATGGAAGGTAGTCAATTGTCGAGATTTTTGTTACTCCAATGTATGGTAGCCTTTTCGTTATGTAAGGTAGTCTATTGTCGAGATATTTTTTACTCCAATGGATGGTAGCCTTGTCATTATGGAAGGTAATCTGTCGTTGTGATTTATGATTCTCCAATGGATGGTAGCCTTGTCATTATGGAATATAGTATGTTGTCGAGATTTTTGTTACTCCAATGGATTATAGCCTTGTCATTATGGAAGGTAGTCTCTTGTCGATATCTTTGTTACTCCAATGGATGGTAGCCTTCTCATTACGGATGGTAGCCTACTGTCGAGATTTTTGTTACTCCAATGGATGGTAGCCTTGTCATTATGAAAGGTAGTCTGTTGTCGAGATTTTTGTTACTCTAATGGATGGTATCCTTTTCATTATGGAAGGTAGTATGTTGTCAAGATTATTGTTACTCTAATGGATGGTAGCCTTGTCATTAATAAAGGTAGTCTATCATTGTGATTTCTGTTACTCCAATGGATGGTAGCCTTGTCATTATGGAAGGTACTCTATTTTCAAGATTTCTGTTACTCCAATGGATGGTATCCTTGTCATTATGGAAGGTAGTCTGTTATCGATATCTTTATTACTCCAATGGATGGTAGCCTTTTCATTATGGAAGGTAGTCTGTTTTCGAGATTTGTTTTACTATAATGGATGGTAGCCTTGTCATTAATAAAGGTAGTCTGTCGTTGTGATTTATGTTACTCCAATGGATGGTAGCCTTGTCATTATGGAAGATAGTATGTTGTCAATATCTTTGTTACTCCAATGGATGGTAGCCTTGTCTATATGGAAGGTAGTCTGTTGTCAAGATTTTTTTTACTCCAATGTATTGTAGCCTTGTCATTATGGAAGGTAGTCTCTTGTTGATATTTTTGTTACTACAATGGATGGTAGCCTTGTCATTTTGGAAGGTTGTCTGTTGTATAGATTTTTGTTACTCCAATGGATGGTGGACTTGTCATTATGGAAGGTAGTATGTCATTGTAATTTTTGGTACTCCAATGGATGGTAGCCTTGTCATTATGGAAGATAGTATGTTGTCGATATCTTTATTACTCCAATTGTTGCTAGGCTTGTCATTATGGAAGGTAGTCTGTTGTCGATATCTTTGTTACTCCAATGGAATATAGCCTTGTCATTATGGAAGGTAGTCTGTTATCGACATTTTTGTTACTCCAATGGATGGTAGCTTTGTCATTATGGAAGGTAGTCTCTTGTTGATATTTTTTTTACTACAATGCATGGTAGCCTTGTCATTTTGGAAGGTAGTCTGTTGTCGAGATTTTTCTTACTCTAATGGATGGTAGCCTTGTCATTATGGAAGGTAGTCTGCTGTCGAGATTTTTGATACTCCAATGGATGGTAGCATTGTCATTATGGAAGGTAGTTTGTTGTCGAGATTTTTGTTACTCCAATGCATGGTAGCCTTGTCATTATGGAAGGTAGTCTATTGTCGAGATTTTTGTTACTCCAATGGATGGTAGCCTTGTCATTATGGAAGGTAGTCTGTTGTCCATATCTTTGTTACTCCAATGGATGATAGCCTTGTCATTATGGAAGGTAGTCTGTTGTCGAGATTTTTGTTACACTAATGAATGTTATCCTTGTCATTATAGAAGGTAGTCTATTGTCGAGATTTTTGTTACTCTAATGGATGGTAGCCATGTCATTAATGAAGGTAGTCTTTCATTCTGATTTCTATTACTCCAATGGATGGTAGCATTGTCATTATAAAAGATAGCATGTTATAGATATCGTAGTTACTCCTAGGGACGGTAGCCTTGTCATTATGGAACTTAGTATGTTGTCGAGATTTTTGTTACTCCGATGTATTATAGCCTTGTCATTATGGAAGGTAGTCTGTTGTCGATATTTTTGTTACTACAATGGATGGTAGCCTTTTCATTATGTAAGGTAGTCTGTTGTCGAGATTTTTGTTACTCCAATGGATGGTAGCCTTGTCATTATGGAAGGTAGTCTATCGTTGTGATTTCTGATACTCTAATGGATGGTATCCTTGTCATAATGGAAGATAGTATGTTGTCGATATCTTTGTAACTCCAATGGATGGTAGCCTGGTCATTACGCAAGGTAGTCTGTTGTCGAGATTTTTGTTACTTCAATGAATTGTAGCCCTGTCATTATGGAAAGTAGTATGTTGTCGATATCTTTGTTACTCCAATGGATGATAGCCTTGTTATTATGGAAGGTAGTCTGTTCTCGAGATTTTTGTTACTACAATGGATGGTAGCCTTGTCATTATGGAAGGTACTCTGTTGTCGAGATTTTTGTTACTCTAATGAATGGTATCCTTGTCATTATGGAAGGTTGTTTGTTGTCGAGAATTTTATTACTCCAATGGATGGTAGCCTTGTCATTATTGAAGGTAGTCTATCATTGTGATTTCTGTTACTCCAATTGACGGTAGCCTTGTCATTATGGAAGATAGTATGTTGTAGATATCTTTGTTACTCCAATGGATGGTAGCCTTGTCATTACAGAAAGTAGTCTGTTGTCGAGATTTTTGTTACTCCAATGAATTGTAGCCTTGTCATTATGGAAGGTAGTCTGTTATCGACATTTTTGTTACTCCGATGGATGGTAGCTTTGTCATTATGGAAGGTAGTCTCTTGTTGATATTTTTGTTACTACAATGCATGGTAGCCTTGTCATTTTGGAAGGTAGTCTGTTGTCGAGATTTTTGTTACTGTAATGGATGGTAGCCTTGTCATTATGGAAGGTAGTTTGTTGTCGAGATTTTTGATACTCCAATGGATGGTAGCC
Source organism: Vicia faba (assembly GCA_948472305.1). NCBI lineage: Eukaryota > Viridiplantae > Streptophyta > Magnoliopsida > Fabales > Fabaceae > Vicia > Vicia faba. Next base: position 536,413,414 of record OX451741.1, read on the forward strand.
TTCTCATTATGAAAGGTAGTCTGTTGTCGAGATTTTTGTTACTCCAATGGATGGTAGCCTTGTCATTATGGAAGGTAGTCTATTGTCGAGATTTTTGTTACTCCAATGGATGGTAGCCTTGTCATTATGGAAGGTAGTATGTTGTCGATATCTTTGTTACTCCAATGGATGATAGCCTTGTCATTATGGAAGGTAGTTTGTTGTCGAGATTTTTGTTCCTCTAATGAATGGTATCCTTGTCATTATGGAAGGTAGTCTATTGTCGAGATTTTTGTTACTCTAATGGATGGTAGCCTTGTCATTAATGAAGGTAGTCTGTCATTCTGATTTCTATTACTCCAATGGATGGTAGCATTGTCATTATAGAAGATAGTATGTTATAGATATCTTTGTTACTCCAAGGGATGGTAGCCTTGTCATTATGGATCTTAGTCTATTGTCAAGATTTTTGTTACTCCGATGTATTGTAGCCTTGTCATTATGGAAGGTAGTCTGTTGTCGAGATTTTTGTTACTTCAATGGATGGTAGCCTTTTCATTATGTAAGGTAGTCTGTTCTCGAGATTTTTGTTACTCCAATGGATGGTAGCCTTGTCATTATGGAAGGTAGTTTCTCGTTGTGATTTCTGATACTCTAATGGATGGTATCCTTGTCATTACGGAAGATAGTATGTTTTTGATATCTTTGTAACTCCAATGGATGGTAGCCTTGTCATTACACAAGGTAGTCTGTTGTCGAGATTTTTGTTACTTCAATGGATTGTAGCCTTGTCATTATGGAAAGTAGTATGTTGTCGATATCTTTGTTACTCCAATGGATGATAGCCTTTTTATTATGGAAGGTAGTCTGTTGTCTAGATTATGGTTACTACAATGGATGGTAGCCTTGTCATTATGGAAGGTACTCTGTTGTCGAGCTTTTTGTTACTCTAATGAATGGTATCCTTGTCATTATGGAAGGTTGTTTGTTGTCGAGAATTTTATTACTCCAATGGATGGTAGCCTTATCATTATTGAAGGTAGTCTGTCATTGTGATTTATGTTACTCCAATTGACTGTAGCCTTGTCATTATGGAAGATAGTATGTTGTCGATATCTTTGTTACTCCAATGGATGGTAGCCTTGTCATTACAGAAAGTAGTCTGTTGTAGAGATTTTTGTTACTCCAATGGATTGTAGCCTTGTCATTATGGAAGGTAGTCTGTTGTCGATATTTCTTTTACTCCAATGGATGGTAGCCTTGTCATTATGGACGGTAGTTTGTTGTCGATATCTTTATTTCTCCAATGTATGGTAGCCTTGTCATTATGGAAGGTAGTCTATCATTGTGATTTCTGATACTCTAATGGATGGTATCCTTGTCATAATGGAAGATAGTATGTTGTCGATGTCTTTGTAACTCCAATGGATGGTAGCATTGTCATTATAGAAGATAGTATGTTATAGATATCTTTGTTACTCCAAGGGATGATAGCCTTGTCATTATGGATCTTAGTCTATTGTCAAGATTTTTGTTACTCCGATGTATTGTAGCCTTGTCATTATGGAAGGTAGTCTGTTGTCGAGATTTTTGTTACTCCAATGGATGGTAGCCTTTTCATTATGTAAGGTAGTCTGTTCTCGAGATTTTTGTTACTCCAATGGATGGTAGCCTTGTCATTAAGGAAGGTAGTCTCTCGTTGTGATTTATGATACTCTAATGGATGGTATCCTTGTCATTATGGAAGATAGTATGTTATTGATATCTTTGTAACTCCAATGGATGGTAGCCTTGTCATTACGCAAGGTAGTCTGTTGTCGAGATTTTTGTTACTTTAACAGATTGTAGCCTTGTCATTATGGAAAGTAGTATGTTGTCGATATCTTTGTTACTCCAATGGATGATAGCCTTGTTATTATGGAAGGTAGTCTGTTCTCGAGATTTTTGTTACTACAATGGATGGTAGCCTTGTCATTATGGAAGGTACTCTGTTGTCGAGATTTTTGTTACTCTAACGAATGGTATCCTTGTCATTATGGAAGGTTGTTTGTTGTCGAGAATTTTATTACTCCAATGGATGGTAGCCTTGTCATTATTGAAGGTAGTCTATCATTGTGATTTCTGTTACTCCAATTGACGGTAGCTTTGTCATTATGGAAGATAGTATGTTGTAGATATCTTTGTTACTCTAATGGATGGTAGCCTTGTCATTACAGAAAGTAGTCTGTTGTCGAGATTTTTGTTACTCCAATGAATTGTAGCCTTGTCATTATGGAAGGTAGTCTGTTATCGACATTTTTGTTACTCCGATGGATGGTAGCTTTGTCATTATGGAAGGTAGTCTCTTGTTGATATTTTTGTTACTACAATGCATGGTAGCCTTGTCATTTTGGAAGGTAGTCTGTTGTCGAGATTTTTGTTACTGTAATGGATGGTAGCCTTGTCATTATGGAAGGTAGTTTGTTGTCGAGATTTTTGATACTCCAATGGATGGTAGCCTTGTCATTATGAAAGGTAGTCTGTTGTCGAGATTTTTGTTACTCCAATGGATGGTAGCCTTGTCATTATGGAAGGTAGTCTATTGTCGAGATTTTTGTTACTCCAATGGATGGTAGCCTTGTCATTATGGAAGGTAGTATGTTGTCGATATCTTTGTTACTCCAATGGATGATAGCCTTGTCATTATGGAAGGTAGTTTGTTGTCGAGATTTTTGTTCCTCTAATGAATGGTATCCTTGTCATTATGGAAGGTAGTCTATTGTCGAGATTTTTGTTAATCTAATTGATGGTAGCCTTGTCATTAATGAAGGTAGTCTGTCATTCTGATTTCTATTACTCCAATGGATGGTAGCATTGTCATTATAGAAGATAGTATGTTATAGATATCTTTGTTACTCCAAGGGATGGTAGCCTTGTCATTATGGATCTTAGTCTATTGTCAAGATTTTTGTTACTCCGATGTATTGTAGCCTTGTCATTATGGAAGGTAGTCTGTTGTCGAGATTTTTGTTACTTCAATGGATGGTAGCCTTTTCATTATGTAAGGTAGTCTGTTCTCGAGATTTTTGTTACTCCAATGGATGGTAGCCTTGTCATTATGGAAGGTAGTCTCTCGTTGTGATTTCTGATACTCTAATGGATGGTATCCTTGTCATTATGGAAGATAGTATGTTGTTGATATCTTTGTAACTCCAATGGATGGTAGCCTTGTCATTACACAAGGTAGTCTGTTGTCGAGATTTTTGTTACTTCAATGGATTGTAGCCTTGTCATTATGGAAAGTAGTATGTTGTCGATATCTTTGTTACTCCAATGGATGATAGCCTTTTTATTATGGAAGGTAGTCTGTTGTCTAGATTATGGTTACTACAATGGATGGTAGCCTTGTCATTATGGAAGGTACTCTGTTGTCGAGCTTTTTGTTACTCTAATGAATGGTATCCTTGTAATTATGGAAGGTTGTTTGTTGTCGAGAATTTTATTACTCCAATGGATGGTAGCCTTATCATTATTGAAGGTAGTCTGTCATTGTGATTTATGTTACTCCAATTGACTGTAGCCTTGTCATTATGGAAGATAGTATGTTGTCGATATCTTTGTTACTCCAATGGATGGTAGCCTTGTCATTACAGAAAGTAGTCTGTTGTAGAGATTTTTGTTACTCCAATGGATTGTAGCCTTGTCATTATGGAAGGTAGTCTGTTGTCGAGATTTCTTTTACTCTAATGGATGGTAGCCTTGTCATTATGGACGGTAGTTTGTTGTCGATATCTTTATTTCTCCAATGTATGGTAGCCTTGTCATTATGGAAGGTAGTCTATCATTGTGATTTCTGATACTCTAATGGATGGTATCCTTGTCATAATGGAAGATAGTATGTTGTCGATGTCTTTGTAACTCCAATGGATGGTAGCATTGTCATTATAGAAGATAGTATGTTATAGATATCTTTGTTACTCCAAGGGATGATAGCCTTGTCATTATGGATCTTAGTCTATTGTCAAGATTTTTGTTACTCCGATGTATTGTAGCCTTGTCATTATGGAAGGTAGTCTGTTGTCGAGATTTTTGTTACTCCAATGGATGGTAGCCTTTTCATTATGTAAGGTAGTCTGTTCTCGAGATTTTTGTTACTCCAATGGATGGTAGCCTTGTCATTAAGGAAGGTAGTCTCTCGTTGTGATTTATGATACTCTAATGGATGGTATCCTTGTCATTATGGAAGATAGTATGTTATTGATATATTTGTAACTCCAATGGATGGTAGCCTTGTCATTACGCAAGGTAGTCTGTTGTCGAGATTTTTGTTACTTTAACAGATTGTAGCCTTGTCATTATGGAAAGTAGTATGTTGTCGATATCTTTGTTACTCCAATGGATGATAGCCTTTTTATTATGGAAGGTAGTCTGTTGTCTAGATTTTTGTTACCACAATGGATGGTAGCCTTGTCATTATGGAAGGTACTCTGTTGTCGAGCTTTTTGTTACTCTAATGAATTGTATCCTAGTCATTATGGAAGGTTGTTTGTTGTCGAGAATTTTATTACTCCAATGGATGGTAGCCTTGTCATTATTGAAGGTAGTCTGTCATTGTGATTTATGTTACTCTAATTGACTGTAGCGTTGTCATTATGGAAGATAGTATGTTGTCGATATCTTTGTTACTCCAATGGATGGTAGCCTTGTCATTAAAGAAAGTAGTCTGTTGTCGAGATTTTTGTTACTCCAATGGATTGTAGCCTTGTCATTATGGAAGGTAGTCTGTTGTCGAGATTTCTTTTACTCCAATGGATGGTAGCCTTGTCATTATGGACGGTAGTCTGTTGTCGATATCTTTATTACTCCAATGTATGGTAGCCTTGTCATTGTGGAAGGTAGTCTATCGTTGTGATTTCTGATACTCTAATGGATGGTATCCTTGTCATAATGGAAAATAGTATGTTGTCGATATCTTTGTAACTCCAATGGATGGTAGCCTAGTCATTACGCAAGGTAGTCTGTTGTCGAGATTTTTGTTACTTCAATGGATTGTAGCCCTGTCATTATGGAAAGTAGTATGTTGTCGATATCTTTGTTACTCCAATGGATGATAGCCTTGTTATTATGGAAGGTACTCTGTTGTCGAGATTTTTGTTACTACAATGGATTGTAGCCTTGTCATTATGGAAGGTACTCTGTTGTCGAGATTTTTGTTACTCTAATGAATGGTATCCTTGTCATTATGGAAGGTTGTTTGTTGTCGAGAATTTTATTACTCCAATGGATGGTAGCCTTGTCATAATTGAAGGTAGTCTATCATTGTGATTTCTGTTACTCCAATTGACGGTAGCCTTGTCATTATGGAAGATAGTATGTTGTAGATATCTTTGTTACTCCAATGGATGGTAGCCTTGTCATTACAGAAAGTAGTCTGTTGTCGAGATTTTTGTTACTCCAATGAATTGTAGCCTTGTCATTATGGAAGGTAGTCTGTTATCGACATTTTTGTTACTCCGATGGATGGTAGCTTTGTCATTATGGAAGGTAGTCTCTTGTTGATATTTTTGTTACTATAATGCATGGTAGCCTTGTCATTTTGGAAGGTAGTCTGTTGTCGAGATTTTTGTTACTGTAATGGATGGTAGCCTTGTCATTATGGAAGGTAGATTGTTGTCGAGATTTTTGATACTCCAATGGATGGTAGCCTTGTCATTATGAAAGGTACTATGTTGTCGAGATTTTTGTTACTCCAATGGATGGTAGCCTTGTCATTATGGAAGGTAGTCTATTGTCGAGATTTTTGTTACTCCAATGGATGGTAGCCTTGTCATTATGGAAGGTAGTATGTTGTCGATATCTTTGTTACTCCAATGGATGATAGCCTTGTCATTATGGAAGGTAGTTTGTTGTCAAGATTTTTGTTCCTCTAATTAATGGTATCCTTGTCATTATGGAAGGTAGTCTATTGTCGAGATTTTTGTTACTCTAATGGATGGTAGCCTTGTCATTAATGAAGGTAGTCTTTCATTCTTATTTCTATTACTCCAATGGATGGTAGCATTGTCATTATAGAAGATAGTATGTTATAGATATCTTTGTTACTCCAAGGGATGGTAGCCTTGTCATTATGGATCTTAGTCTATTGTCAAGATTTTTGTTACTCCGATGTATTGTAGCCTTGTCATTATGGAAGGTAGTTTGTTGTCGAGATTTTTGTTACTCCAATGGATGGTAGCCTTTTCATTATGTAAGGTAGTCTGTTCTCGAGATTTTTGTTACTCCAATGGATGGTAGCCTTGTCATTATGGAAGGTAGTCTCTCGTTGTGATTTCAGATACTCTAATGGATGGTATCCTTGTCATTATGGAAGATAGTATGTTGTTGATATCTTTGTAACTCCAATGGATGGTAGCCTTGTCATTACGCAAGGTAGTCTGTTGTCGAGATTTTTGTTACTTCAATGGATTGTAGCCTTGTCATTATGGAAAGTAGTATGATGTCGATATCTTTGTTACTCTAATGGATGATAGCCTTTTTATTATGGAAGGTAGTCTGTTGTCGAGATTTTTGTTACTACAATGGATGGTAGCCTTGTCATTATGGAAGGTAGTATGTCATTGTGATTTTTGGTACTCCAATGGATTGTAGCCTTGTCATTATGGAAGATAGTATGTTGTTGATATCTTTGTTACTCCAATTGTTGGTAGGCTTGTCATTATGGAAGGTAGTCTCTTGTCGATATCTTTGTTACTCCAATGGATTATAGCCTTGTCATTAGGGAAGGTAGTCTGTTGTCGATATCTTTATTACTCCAATGGATGGTAGCCTTGTCATTATGGAAGGTAGGCAGTTGTCGAGATTTTTGTTACTCTAATGGATGGTATCCTTGTCATTATGGAAGGTAGTATGTTCTCGAGATTTTTGTTACTCTAATGGATTCTAGGCTTGTCATTAATAAAGGTAGTCTGTCATTGTGATTTATGTTACTCCAATGGATGGTAGCCTTGTCATTATGGAAGATAGTATGTTGTCGATATCTCTGTTACTCCAATGGATGGTAGCCTTGTCATTATGGAACTTAGTTTGTTGTCGAGATTTTTGTTACTCCAATGTATTGTAGCCTTGTTATTATGGAAGGTAGTCTATTGTCGAGATTTTTGTTACTCCAATGTATGGTAGCCTTTTCGTTATGTAAGGTAGTCTATTGTCGAGATATTTGTTACTCCAATGGATGGTAGCCTTGTCATTATGGAAGGTAATCTGTCGTTGTGATTTATGATTCTCCAATGGATGGTAGCCTTGTCATTATAGAATATAGTATGTTGTCGAGATTTTTGTTACTCCAATGGATTATAGCCTTGTCATTATGGAAGGTAGTCTCTTGTCGATATCTTTGTTACTCCAATGGATGGTAGCCTTCTCATTACCGATGGTAGCCTACTGTCGAGATTTTTGTTACTCCAATGGATGGTAGCCTTGTCATTATGAAAGGTAGTCTGTTGTCAAGATTTTTGTTACTCTAATGGATGGTATCCTTTTCATTATGGAAGGTAGTATGTTGTCAAGATTATTGTTACTCTAATGGATGGTAGCCTTGTCATTAATAAAGGTAGTCTATCATTGTGATTTCTGTTACTCCAATGGATGGTAGCCTTGTCATTATGGAAGGTACTCTGTTTTCAAGATTTCTGTTACTCCAATGGATGGTATCCTTGTCATTATGGAAGGTAGTCTGTTATCGATATCTTTATTACTCCAATGGATGGTAGCCTTTTCATTATGGAAGGTAGTCTATTTTCGATATTTGTTTTACTATAATGGATGGTAGCCTTGTCATTAATAAAGGTAGTCTGTCGTTGTGATTTATGTTACTCCAATGGATGGTAGCCTTGTCATTATGGAAGATAGTATGTTGTCAATATCTTTGTTACTCCAATGGATGGTAGCCTTGTCATTATGGAAGGTAGTCTGTTGTCAAGATTTTTTTTACTCCAATGTATTGTAGCCTTGTCATTATGGAAGGTAGTCTCTTGTTGATATTTTTGTTACTACAATGGATGGTAGCCTTGTCATTTTGGAAGGTTGTCTGTTGTATAGATTTTTGTTACTCCAATGGATGGTGGACTTGTCATTATGGAAGGTAGTATGTCATTGTAAATTTTGGTACTCCAATGGATGGTAGCCTTGTCATTATAGAAGATAGTATGTTGTCGATATCTTTATTACTCCAATTGTTGGTAGGCTTGTCATTATGGAAGGTAGTCTCTTGTCGATATCTTTGTTACTCCAATGGATTATAGCCTTGTCATATTGAAAGATAGTATGTTGTAGATATCTTTGTAACTCCAATGGATGGTAGCCTAGTCATTACGCAAGGTAGTCTGTTGTCGAGATTTTTGTTACTTCAATGGATTGTAGCCCTGTCATTATGGAAAGTAGTATGTTGTCGATATCTTTGTTACTCCAATGGATGATAGCCTTTTTAGGTAGTCTGTCATTGTGATTTATGTTACTCTAATTGACTGTAGCCTAGTCATTATGGAAGATAGTATGTTGTCGATATCTTTGTTACTCCAATGGATGGTAGCCTTGTCATTACAGAAAGTAGTCTGTTTCGAGATTTTTGTTACTCCAATGGATTGTAGCCTTGTCATTATGGAAGGTAGTCTGTTGTCGAGATTTCTTTTACTCCAATGGATGGTAGCCTTGTCATTATGGACGGTAGTCTGTTGTCGATATCTTTATTACTCCAATGTATGGTAGCCTTGTCATTGTAGAAGGTAGTCTATCGTTGTGATTTCTGATACTCTAATGGATGGTATCCTTGTCATAATGGAAAATAGTATGTTGTCGATATCTTTGTAACTCCAATGGATGGTAGCCTAGTCATTACGCAAGGTAGTCTGTTGTCGAGATTTTTGTTACTTCAATGGATTGTAGCCCTGTCATTATGGAAAGTAGTATGTTGTCGATATCTTTGTTACTCCAATGGATGATAGCCTTGTTATTATGGAAGGTAGTCTGTTGTCGAGATTTTTGTTACTACAATGGATGGTAGCCTTGTCATTATGGAAGGTACTCTGTTGTCGAGATTTTTGTTACTCTAATGAATGGTATCCTTGTCATTATGGAAGGTTGTCTGTTGTCGAGAATTTTATTACTCCAATGTATGGTAGCCTTGTCATTATGGAAGGTAGTCTATCATTGTGATTTCTGTTACTCCAATTGACGGTAGCCTTGTCATAATGGAAAATAGTATGTTGTCGATATCTTTGTAACTCCAATGGATGGTAGCCTTGTCATTACACAAGGTAGTCTGTTGTCGAGATTTTTCTTACTTCATTGGATTGTAGCCTTGTCATTATGGAAAGTAGTATGTTGTCGATATCTTTGTTACTCCAATGGATGATAGCCTTTTTATTATGGAAGGTAGTCTGTTGTCTAGATTATGGTTACTACAATGGATGGTAGCCTTGTCATTATGGAAGGTACTCTGTTGTCGAGCTTTTTGTTACTCTAATGAATGGTATCCTTGTCATTATGGAAGGTTGTTTGTTGTCGAGAATTTTATTACTCCAATGGATGGTAGCCTTGTCATTATTGAAGGTAGTCTGTCATTGTGATTTATGTTACTCAAATTGACTGTAGCCTTGTCATTATGGAAGATAGTATGTTGTCGATATCTTTGTTACTCCAATGGATGGTAGCCTTGTCATTACAGAAAGTAGTCTGTTGTAGAGATTTTTGTTACTCCAATGGATTGTAGCCTTGTCATTATGGAAGGTAGTCTGTTATCGAGATTTCTTTTACTCCGATGGATGGTAGCTTTGTCATTATGGAAGGTAGTCTCTTGTTGATATTTTTGTTACTACAATGCATGGTAGCCTTGTCATTTTGGAAGGTAGTCTGTTGTCGAGATTTTTGTTACTCTAATGGATGGTAGCCTTGTCATTATGGAAGGTAGTCTGTTGTCGAGATTTTTGATACTCCAATGGATGGTAGCCTTGTCATTATGGAAGGTAGTCTGTTGTCGAGATTTTTGTTACTCCAATGGATGGTAGCCTTTTCATTATGGAAGGTAGTCTATTCTCGAGATTTTTGTTACTCCAATGGATGGTAGTCTTGTCATTATGGAAGGTAGTATGTTGTCGATATCTTTGTTACTCAAATGGATGGTAGCCTTGTCACTATGGAAGTTACTCTGTTGTCGATATTTTTGTTACTCTAATGAATGGTATCCTTGTCATTATGGAAGGTTGTTTGTTGTCGAGAATTTTATTACTCCAATGGATGGTAGCCTTGTCATTATTGAAGGTAGTCTGTCATTGTGATTTCTGTTACTCCAATTGAAGGTAGCCTTGTCATTATGGAAGATAGTATGTTGTCGATATCTTTGTTACTCCAATGGATGGTAGCCTTTTCATTACAGAATGTAGTCTGTTGTCGAGATTTTTGTTACTCCAATGGATTGTAGCCTTGTCCTTATGGAAGGTAGTCTGTTATCGACATTTCTTTTACTCTGATGGATGGTAGCTTTGACATTATGGAATGTAGTCTCTTGTTGATATTTTTGTTACTACAATGCATGGTAGCCTTGTCATTTTGGAAGGTAGTTTGTTGTCGAGATTTTTGATACTCCAATGGATGGTAGCCTTGTCATTATGGAAGGTAGTTTGTTGTCGAGATTTTTGTTACTATAATGGATGGTAGCCTTGTCATTATGGAAGGTAGTTTGTTGTCGAGATTTTTGATACTCCAATGGATGGTAGCCTTGTCATTATGAAAGGTAGTCTGTTGTCGAGATTTTTGTTACTCCAATGGATGGTAGCCTTGTCATTATGGAAGGTAGTCTATTGTCGAGTTTTTTGTTACTCCAATGGATGGTAGCCTTGTCATTATGGAAGGTAGTATGTTATCGAGATTTCTTTTACTCCGATGGATGGTAGCTTTGTCATTATGGAAGGTAGTCTCTTGTTGATATTTTTGTTACTACAATGCATGGTAGCCTTGTCATTTTGGAAGGTAGTCTGTTGTCGATATTTTTGTTACTCTAATGGATGGTAGCCTTGTCATTATGGAAGGTAGTCTGTTGTCGAGATTTTTGATACTCCAATGGATGGTAGCCTTGTCATTATGGAAGGTAGTTTGTTGTCGAGATTTTTGTTACTCCAATGGATGGTAGCCTTTTCATTATGGAAGGTAGTCTATTCTCGAGATTTTTGTTACTCCAATGGATGGTAGTCTTGTCATTATGGAAGGTAGTATGTTGTCGATATCTTTGTTACTCCAATGGATGGTAGCCTTGTCACTATGGAAGTTACTCTGTTGTAGATATTTTTGTTACTCTAATGAATGGTATCCTAGTCATTATGGAAGGTTGTTTGTTGTCGAGAATTATATTACTCCAATGGATGGTAGCCTTGTCATTATTGAAGCTAGTCTATCATTGTGATTTCTGTTACTCCAATTGAAGGTAGCCTTGTCATTATGGAAGATAGTATGTTGTCGATATCTTTGTTACTCCAATGGATGGTAGCCTTGTCATTACAGAATGTAGTCTGTTGTCGAGATTTTTGTTACTCCAATGGATTGTAGCCTTGTCCTTATGGAAGGTAGTCTGTTATCGACATTTCTTTTACTCCGATGGATGGTAGCTTTGTCATTATGGAATGTAGTCTCTTGTTGATATTTTTGTTACTACAATGCATGGTAGCCTTGTCATTTTGGAAGGTAGTTTGTTGTCGAGATTTTTGATACTCCAATGGATGGTAGCCTTGTCATTATGGAAGGTAGTTTGTTGTCGAGATTTTTTTTACTATAATGGATGGTAGCCTTGTCATTATGGAAGGTAGTTTGTTGTCGAGATTTTTGATACTCCAATGGATGGTAGCCTTGTCATTATGAAAGGTAGTCTGTTGTCGAGATTTTTGTTACTCCAATGGATGGTAGCCTTGTCATTATGGAAGGTAGTCTATTGTCGAGATTTTTGTTACTCCAATGGATGGTAGCCTTGTCATTATGGAAGGTAGTATGTTGTTGATATCTTTGTTACTCCAATGGATGATAGCCTTGTCATTATGGAAGGTAGTTTGTTGTCGAGATTTTTGTTCCTCTAATGAATGGTATCCTTGTCATTATGGAAGGTAGTCTATTGTCGAGATTTTTGTTACTCTAATGGATGGTAGCCTTGTCATTAATGAAGGTAGTCTGTCATTCTGATTTCTATTACTCCAATGGATGGTAGCATTGTCATTATAGAAGATAGTATGTTATATATATCTTTGTTACTCCAAGGGATGGTAGCCTTGTCATTATGGATCTTAGTCTATTTTCAAGATTTTTGTTACTCCGATGTATTGTAGCCTTGTCATTATGGAAGGTAGTCTGTTGTTGAGATTTTTGTTACTCCAATGGATGGTAGCCTTTTCATTATGTAAGGTAGTCTGTTCTCGAGATTTTTGTTACTCCAATGGGTTGTAGCCTTGTCATTATGGAAGGTAGTCTCTCATTGTGATTTCTGATACTCTAATGGATGGTATCCTTGTCATTATGGAAGATAGTATGTTGGTTATATCTTTGTAACTCCAATGGATGGTAGCCTTGTCATTACGCAAGGTAGTCTGTTGTCGAGATTTTTGTTACTTCAATGGATTGTAGCCTTGTCATTATGGAAAGTAGTATGTTGTCGATATCTTTGTTACTCCAATGGATGATAGCCTTTTTATTATGGAAGGTATTCTGTTGTCTAGATTGTGGTTACTACAATGGATGGTAGCCTTGTCATTATGGAAGGTACTCTATTGTCGAGCTTTTTGTTACTCTAATGAATGGTATCCTTGTCATTATGGAAGGTTGTTTGTTGTCGAGAATTTTATTACTCCAATGGATGGTAGCCTTGTCATTATTGAAGGTAGTCTGTCATTGTGATTTATGTTACTCCAATTGACTGTAGCCTTGTCATTATGGAAGATAGTATGTTGTCGATATCTTTGTTACTCCAATGGATGGTAGCCTTGTCATTACAGAAAGTAGTTTGTTGTCGAGATTTTTGTTACTCCAATGGATTGTAGCCTTGTCATTATGGAAGGTAGTCTGTTGTCGATATCTTTATTACTCCAATGTATGGTAGCCTTGTCATTATGGACGGTAGTTTGTTGTCGATATCTTTATTACTCCAATGTATGGTAGCCTTGTCATTATGGAAGGTAGTCTATCATTGTGATTTATGATACTCTAATGGATGGTATCCTTGTCATAATGGAATATAGTATGTTGTCGATGTCTTTGTAACTCCAATGGATGGTAGCCTAGTCATTACGCAAGGTAGTCTGTTGTCGAGATTTTTGTTACTTCAATGGATTGTAGCCCTGTCATTATGGAAAGTAGTATGTGGTCGATATCTTTGTTACTCCAATGGATGATAGCCTTGTTATTATGGAAGGTAGTCTGTTGTCGAGATTTTTGTTACTACAATGGATGGTAGCCTTGTCATTATGGAAGGTACTCTGTTGTCGAGATTTTTGTTACTCTAATGAATGGTATCCTTGTCATTATGGAAGGTTGTTTGTTGTCGAGAATTTTATTACTCAAATGGATGGTAGCCTTGTCATTATTGAAGGTAGTCTGTCATTGTGATTTCTGTTACTCCAATTGACGGTAGCCTTGTCATTATGGAATATAGTATGTTGTCGATATCTTTGTTACTCCAATGGATGGTAGCCTTGTCATTACAGAAAGTAGTCTGTTGTCGAGATTTTTGTTACTCCAATGGATTGTAGCCTTGTCATTATGGAAGGTAGTCTGTTATCGACATTTTTGTTACTCCGATGGATGGTAGCTTTGTCATTATGGAAGGTAGTCTCTTGTTGATATTTTTGTTACTACAATGCATGGTAGCCTTGTCATTTTGGAAGGTAGTCTGTTGTCGAGATTTTTTTTACTCCAATGGATGGTAGCCTTGTCATTATGGAAGGTAGTCTGTCGTTGTGATTTATGATACTATAATGGATGGTATCCTTGTCATAATGGAAGATAGTATGTTGTCGATGTCTTTGTAACTCCAATGGATGGTAGCCTTGTCATTACACAAGGTAGTCTGTTGTCGAGATTTTTGTTACTTCATTGGATTGTAGCCTTGTCATTATGGAAAGTAGTATGTTGTCGATATCTTTGTTACTCCAATGGATGATAGCCTTTTTATTATGGAAGGTAGTCTGTTGTCTAGATTATGGTTACTACAATGGATGGTAGCCTTGTCATTATGGAAGGTACTCTGTTGTCGAGCTTTTTGTTACTCTAATGAATGGTATCCTTGTAATTATGGAAGGTTGTTTGTTGTCGAGAATTTTATTACTCCAATGGATGGTAGCCTTGTCATTATTGAAGGTAGTCTGTCATTGTGATTTATGTTACTCCAATTGACTGTAGCCTTGTCATTATGGAAGATAGTATGTTGTCGATATCTTTGTTACTCCAATGGATGGTAGCCTTGTCATTACAGAAAGTAGTCTGTTGTAGAGATTTTTGTTACTCCAATGGATTATAGCCTTGTCATTATGGAAGGTAGTCTGTTATCGAGATTTCTTTTACTCCGATGGATGGTAGCTTTGTCATTATGGAAGGTAGTCTCTTGTTGATATTTTTGTTACTACAATGCATGGTAGCCTTGTCATTTTGGAAGGTAGTCTGTTGTCGAGATTTTTGTTACTCTAATGGATGGTAGCCTTGTCATTATGGAAGGTAGTCTGTTGTCGAGATTTTTGATACTCCAATGGATGGTAGCCTTGTCATTATGGAAGGTAGTCTGTTGTCGAGATTTTTGTTACTCCAATGGATGGTAGCCTTTTCATTATGGAAGGTAGTCTATTCTCGAGATTTTTGTTACTCCAATGGATGGTAGTCTTGTCATTATGGAAGGTAGTATGTTATCGATATCTTTGTTACTCCAATGGATGGTAGCCTTGTCACTATGGAAGTTACTCTGTTGTCGATATTTTTGTTACTCTAATGAATGGTATCCTTGTCATTATGGAAGGTTGTTTGTTGTCGAGAATTTTATTACTCCAATGGATGGTAGCCTTGTCATTATTGAAGGTAGTCTGTCATTGTGATTTCTGTTACTCCAATTGAAGGTAGCCTTGTCATTATGGAAGATAGTATGTTGTCGATATCTTTGTTACTCCAATGGATGGTAGCCTTGTCATTACAGAATGTAGTCTGTTGTCGAGATTTTTGTTACTCCAATGGATTGTAGCCTTGTCCTTATGGAAGGTAGTCTGTTATCGACATATCTTTTACTCCGATGGATGGTAGCTTTGTCATTATGGAATGTAGTCTCTTGTTGATATTTTTGTTACTACAATGCATGGTAGCCTTGTCATTTTGGAAGGTAGTTTGTTGTCGAGATTTTTGATACTCCAATGGATGGTAGCCTTGTCATTATGGAAGGTAGTTTGTTGTCGAGAATTTTGTTACTATAATGGATGGTAGCCTTGTCATTATGGAAGGTAGTTTGTTGTCGAGATTTTTGATACTCCAATGGATGGTAGCCTTGTCATTATGAAAGGTAGTCTGTTGTCGAGATTTTTGTTACTCCAATGGATGGTAGCCTTGTCATTATGGAAGGTAGTCTATTGTCGAGTTTTTTGTTACTCCAATGGATGGTAGCCTTGTCATTATGGAAGGTAGTATGTTATCGAGATTTCTTTTACTCCGATGGATGGTAGCTTTGTCATTATGGAAGGTAGTCTCTTGTTGATATTTTTGTTACTACAATGCATGGTAGCCTTGTCATTTTGGAAGGTAGTCTGTTGTCGATATTTTTGTTACTCTAATGGATGGTAGCCTTGTCATTATGGAAGGTAGTCTGTTGTCGAGATTTTTGATACTCCAATGGATGGTAGCCTTGTCATTATGGAAGGTAGTCTGTTGTCGAGATTTTTGTTACTCCAATGGATGGTAGCCTTTTCATTATGGAAGGTAGTCTATTCTCGAGATTTTTGTTACTCCAATGGATGGTAGTCTTGTCATTATGGAAGGTAGTATGTTGTCGATATCTTTGTTACTCCAATGGATGGTAGCCTTGTCACTATGGAAGTTACTCTGTTGTAGATATTTTTGTTACTCTAATGAATGGTATCCTAGTCATTATGGAAGGTTGTTTGTTGTCGAGAATTATATTACTCCAATGGATGGTAGCCTTGTCATTATTGAAGCTAGTCTGTCATTGTGATTTCTGTTACTCCAATTGAAGGTAGCCTTGTCATTATGGAAGATAGTATGTTGTCGATATCTTTGTTACTCCAATGGATGGTAGCCTTGTCATTACAGAATGTAGTCTGTTGTCGAGATTTTTGTTACTCCAATGGATTGTAGCCTTGTCCTTATGGAAGGTAGTCTGTTATCGACATTTCTTTTACTCCGATGGATGGTAGCTTTGTCATTATGGAATGTAGTCTCTTGTTGATATTTTTGTTACTACAATGCATGGTAGCCTTGTCATTTTGGAAGGTAGTTTGTTGTCGAGATTTTTGATACTCCAATGGATGGTAGCCTTGTCATTATGGAAGGTAGTTTGTTGTCGAGATTTTTTTTACTATAATGGATGGTAGCCTTGTCATTATGGAAGGTAGTTTGTTGTCGAGATTTTTGATACTCCAATGGATGGTAGCCTTGTCATTATGAAAGGTAGTCTGTTGTCGAGATTTTTGTTACTCCAATGGATGGTAGCCTTGTCATTATGGAAGGTAGTCTATTGTCGAGATTTTTGTTACTCCAATGGATGGTAGCCTTGTCATTATGGAAGGTAGTATGTTGTTGATATCTTTGTTACTCCAATGGATGATAGCCTTGTCATTATGGAAGGTAGTTTGTTGTCGAGATTTTTGTTCCTCTAATGAATGGTATCCTTGTCATTATGGAAGGTAGTCTATTGTCGAGATTTTTGTTACTCTAATGGATGGTAGCCTTGTCATTAATGAAGGTAGTCTGTCATTCTGATTTCTATTACTCCAATGGATGGTAGCATTGTCATTATAGAAGATAGTATGTTATATATATCTTTGTTACTCCAAGGGATGGTAGCCTTGTCATTATGGATCTTAGTCTATTGTCAAGATTTTTGTTACTCCGATGTATTGTAGCCTTGTCATTATGGAAGGTAGTCTGTTGTTGAGATTTTTGTTACTCCAATGGATGGTAGCCTTTTCATTATGTAAGGTAGTCTGTTGTCGAGATTTTTGTTACTTCAATGGATTGTAGCCTTGTCATTATGGAAAGTAGTATGTTGTCGATATCTTTGTTACTCCAATGGATGATAGCCTTTTTATTATGGAAGGTATTCTGTTGTCTAGATTGTGGTTACTACAATGGATGGTAGCCTTGTCATTATGGAAGGTACTCTGTTGTCGAGCTTTTTGTTACTCTAATGAATGGTATCCTTGTCATTATGGAAGGTTGTTTGTTGTCGAGAATTTTATTACTCCAATGGATGGTAGCCTTGTCATTATTGAAGGTAGTCTGTCATTGTGATTTATGTTACTCCAATTGACTGTAGCCTTGTCATTATGGAAGATAGTATGTTGTCGATATCTTTGTTACTCCAATGGATGGTAGCCTTGTCATTACAGAAAGTAGTTTGTTGTCGAGATTTTTGTTACTCCAATGGATTGTAGCCTTGTCATTATGGAAGGTAGTCTGTTGTCGATATCTTTATTACTCCAATGTATGGTAGCCTTGTCATTATGGACGGTAGTTTGTTGTCGATATCTTTATTACTCCAATGTATGGTAGCCTTGTCATTATGGAAGGTAGTCTATCATTGTGATTTATGATACTCTAATGGATGGTATCCTTGTCATAATGGAATATAGTATGTTGTCGATGTCTTTGTAACTCCAATGGATGGTAGCCTAGTCATTACGCAAGGTAGTCTGTTGTCGAGATTTTTGTTACTTCAATGGATTGTAGCCCTGTCATTATGGAAAGTAGTATGTGGTCGATATCTTTGTTACTCCAATGGATGATAGCCTTGTTATTATGGAAGGTAGTCTGTTGTCGAGATTTTTGTTACTACAATGGATGGTAGCCTTGTCATTATGGAAGGTACTCTGTTGTCGAGATTTTTGTTACTCTAATGAATGGTATCCTTGTCATTATGGAAGGTTGTTTGTTGTCGAGAATTTTATTACTCAAATGGATGGTAGCCTTGTCATTATTGAAGGTAGTCTGTCATTGTGATTACTGTTACTCCAATTGACGGTAGCCTTGTCATTATGGAATATAGTATGTTGTCGATATCTTTGTTACTCCAATGGATGGTAGCCTTGTCATTACAGAAAGTAGTCTGTTGTCGAGATTTTTGTTACTCCAATGGATTGTAGCCTTGTCATTATGGAAGGTAGTCTGTTATCGACATTTTTGTTACTCCGATGGATGGTAGCTTTGTCATTATGGAAGGTAGTCTCTTGTTGATATTTTTGTTACTACAATGCATGGTAGCCTTGTCATTTTGGAAGGTAGTCTGTTGTCGAGATTTTTTTTACTCCAATGGATGGTAGCCTTGTCATTATGGAAGGTAGTCTGTCGTTGTGATTTATGATACTATAATGGATGGTATCCTTGTCATAATGGAAGATAGTATGTTGTCGATGTCTTTGTAACTCCAATGGATGGTAGCCTTGTCATTACACAAGGTAGTCTGTTGTCGAGATTTTTGTTACTTCATTGGATTGTAGCCTTGTCATTATGGAAAGTAGTATGTTGTCGATATCTTTGTTACTCCAATGGATGATAGCCTTTTTATTATGGAAGGTAGTCTGTTGTCTAGATTATGGTTACTACAATGGATGGTAGCCTTGTCATTATGGAAGGTACTCTGTTGTCGAGCTTTTTGTTACTCTAATGAATGGTATCCTTGTAATTATGGAAGGTTGTTTGTTGTCGAGAATTTTATTACTCCAATGGATGGTAGCCTTGT
The DNA here is from genome assembly GCA_948472305.1 of Vicia faba. Taxonomy (NCBI): domain Eukaryota; kingdom Viridiplantae; phylum Streptophyta; class Magnoliopsida; order Fabales; family Fabaceae; genus Vicia; species Vicia faba. Next base: position 536,432,348 of record OX451741.1, read on the forward strand.
CATTATTGAAGGTAGTCTGTCATTGTGATTTATGTTACTCCAATTGACTGTAGCCTTGTCATTATGGAAGATAGTATGTTGTCGATATCTTTGTTACTCCAATGGATGGTAGCCTTGTCATTACAGAAAGTAGTCTGTTGTAGAGATTTTTGTTACTCCAATGGATTATAGCCTTGTCATTATGGAAGGTAGTCTGTTATCGAGATTTCTTTTACTCCGATGGATGGTAGCTTTGTCATTATGGAAGGTAGTCTCTTGTTGATATTTTTGTTACTACAATGCATGGTAGCCTTGTCATTTTGGAAGGTAGTCTGTTGTCGAGATTTTTGTTACTCTAATGGATGGTAGCCTTGTCATTATGGAAGGTAGTCTGTTGTCGAGATTTTTGATACTCCAATGGATGGTAGCCTTGTCATTATGGAAGGTAGTCTGTTGTCGAGATTTTTGTTACTCCAATGGATGGTAGCCTTTTCATTATGGAAGGTAGTCTATTCTCGAGATTTTTGTTACTCCAATGGATGGTAGTCTTGTCATTATGGAAGGTAGTATGTTATCGATATCTTTGTTACTCCAATGGATGGTAGCCTTGTCACTATGGAAGTTACTCTGTTGTCGATATTTTTGTTACTCTAATGAATGGTATCCTTGTCATTATGGAAGGTTGTTTGTTGTCGAGAATTATATTACTCCAATGGATGGTAGCCTTGTCATTATTGAAGGTAGTCTGTCATTGTGATTTCTGTTACTCCAATTGAAGGTAGCCTTGTCATTATGGAAGATAGTATGTTGTCGATATCTTTGTTACTCCAATGGATGGTAGCCTTGTCATTACAGAATGTAGTCTGTTGTCGAGATTTTTGTTACTCCAATGGATTGTAGCCTTGTCCTTATGGAAGGTAGTCTGTTATCGACATTTCTTTTACTCCGATGGATGGTAGCTTTGTCATTATGGAATGTAGTCTCTTGTTGATATTTTTGTTACTACAATGCATGGTAGCCTTGTCATTTTGGAAGGTAGTTTGTTGTCGAGATTTTTGATACTCCAATGGATGGTAGCCTTGTCATTATGGAAGGTAGTTTGTTGTCGAGATTTTTTTTACTATAATGGATGGTAGCCTTGTCATTATGGAAGGTAGTTTGTTGTCTAGATTTTTAATACTCCAATGGATGGTAGCCTTGTCATTATGAAAGGTAGTCTGTTGTCGAGATTTTTGTTACTCCAATGGATGGTAGCCTTGTCATTATGGAAGGTAGTCTATTGTCGAGATTTTTGTTACTCCAATGGATGGTAGCCTTGTCATTATGGAAGGTAGTATGTTGTGGATATCTTTGTTACTCCAATGGATGATAGCCTTGTCATTATGGAAGGTAGTTTGTTGTCGAGATTTTTGTTCCTCTAATGAATGGTATATTGTCATTATGGAAGGTAGTCTATTGTCGAGATTTTTGTTACTCTAATGGATGGTAGCCTTGTCATTAATGAAGGTAGTCTGTCATTCTGATTTCTATTACTCCAATGGATGGTAGCATTATCATTATAGAAGATAGTATGTTATAGATATCTTTGTTACTCCAAGGGATGGTAGCCTTGTCATTATGGATCTTAGTCTATTGTCAAGATTTTTGTTACTCCGATGTATTGTAGCCTTGTCATTATGGAAGGTAGTCTGTTGTTGAGATTTTTGTTACTCCAATGGATGGTAGCCTTTTCATTATGTAAGGTAGTCTGTTCTCGAGATTTTTGTTACTCCAATGGATTGTAGCCTTGTCATTATGGAAGGTAGTCTCTCGTTGTGATTTCTGATACTCTAATGGATGGTATCCTTGTCATTATGGAAGATAGTATGTTGTTGATATCTTTGTAACTCCAATGGATGGTAGCCTTGTCATTACGCAAGGTAGTCTATTGTCGAGATTTTTGTTACTTCAATGGATTGTAGCCTTGTCATTATGGAAAGTAGTATGTTGTCGATATCTTTGTTACTCCAATGGATGATAGCCTTTTTATTATGGAAGGTAGTCTGTTGTCTAGATTGTGGTTACTACAATGGATGGTAGCCTTGTCATTATGGAAGGTACTATGTTGTCGAGCTTTTTGTTACTCTAATGAATGGTATCCTTGTCATTATGGAAGGTTGTTTGTTGTCGAGAATTTTATTACTCCAATGGATGGTAGCCTTGTCATTATTGAAGGTAGTCTGTCATTGTGATTTATGTTACTCCAATTGACTGTAGCCTTGTCATTATGGAAGATAGTATGTTGTCGATATCTTTGTTACTCTAATGGATGGTAGCCTTGTCATTACAGAAAGTAGTCTGTTGTCGAGATTTTTGTTACTCCAATGGATTATAGCCTTGTCATTATGGAAGGTAGTCTATTATCGAGATTTCTTTTACTCCGATGGATGGTAGCTTTGTCATTATGGAAGGTAGTCTCTTGTTGATATTTTTGTTACTACAATGCATGGTAGCCTTGTCATTTTGGAAGGTAGTCTGTTGTCGAGATTTTTGTTACTCTAATGGATGGTAGCCTTGTCATTATGGAAGGTAGTCTGTTGTCGAGATTTTTGATACTCCAATGGATGGTAGCCTTGTCATTATGGAAGGTAGTCTGTTGTCGAGATTTTTGTTACTCCAATGGATGGTAGCCTTTTCATTATGGAAGGTAGTCTATTCTCGAGATTTTTGTTACTCCAATGGATGGTAGTCTTGTCATTATGGAAGGTAGTATGTTGTCGATATCTTTGTTACTCCAATGGATGGTAGCCTTGTCACTATGGAAGTTACTCTATTGTCGATATTTTTGTTACTCTGATGAATGGTATCCTTGTCATTATGGAAGGTTGTTTGTTGTCGAGAATTTTATTACTCCAATGGATGGTAGCCTTGTCATTATTGAAGGTAGTCTGTCATTGTGATTTCTGTTACTCCAATTGAAGGTAGCCTTGTCATTATGGAAGATAGTATGTTGTCGATATCTTTGTTACTCCAATGGATGGTAGCCTTGTCATTACAGAATGTAGTCTGTTGTCGAGATTTTTGTTACTCCAATGGATTGTAGCCTTGTCCTTATGGAAGGTAGTCTGTTATCGACATTTCTTTTACTCCGATGGATGGTAGCTTTGTCATTATGGAATGTAGTCTCTTGTTGATATTTTTGTTACTACAATGCATGGTAGCCTTGTCATTTTGGAAGGTAGTTTGTTGTCGAGATTTTTGATACTCCAATGGATGGTAGCCTTGTCATTATGGAAGGTAGTTTGTTGTCGAGATTTTTTTTACTATAATGGATGGTAGCCTTGTCATTATGGAAGGTAGTTTGTTGTCGAGATTTTTGATACTCCAATGGATGGTAGCCTTGTCATTATGAAAGGTAGTCTGTTGTCGAGATTTTTGTTACTCCAATGGATGGTAGCCTTGTCATTATGGAAGGTAGTCTATTGTCGAGATTTTTGTTACTCCAATGGATGGTAGCCTTGTCATTATGGAAGGTAGTATGTTATCGAGATTTCTTTTACTCCGATGGATGGTAGCTTTGTCATTATGGAAGGTAGTCTCTTGTTGATATTTTTGTTACTACAATGCATGGTAGCCTTGTCATTTTGGAAGGTAGTCTGTTGTCGATATTTTTGTTACTCTAATGGATGGTAGCCTTGTCATTATGGAAGGTAGTCTGTTGTCGAGATTTTTGATACTCCAATGGATGGTAGCCTTGTCATTATGGAAGGTAGTCTGTTGTCGAGATTTTTGTTACTCCAATGGATGGTAGCCTTTTCATTATGGAAGGTAGTCTATTCTCGAGATTTTTGATACTCCAATGGATGGTAGTCTTGTCATTATGGAAGGTAGTATGTTGTCGATATCTTTGTTACTCCAATGGATGGTAGCCTTGTCACTATGGAAGTTACTCTGTTGTCGATATTTTTGTTACTCTAATGAATGGTATCCTTGTCATTATGGAAGGTTGTTTGTTGTCGAGAATTATATTACTCTAATGGATGGTAGCCTTGTCATTATTGAAGGTAGTCTGTCATTGTGATTTCTGTTACTCCAATTGAAGGTAGCCTTGTCATTATGGAAGATAGTATGTTGTCGATATCTTTGTTACTCCAATGGATGGTAGCCTTGTCATTACAGAATGTAGTCTGTTGTCGAGATTTTTGTTACTCCAATGGATTGTAGCCTTGTCCTTATGGAAGGTAGTCTGTTATCGACATTTCTTTTACTCCGATGGATGGTAGCTTTGTCATTATGGAATGTAGTCTCTTGTTGATATTTTTGTTACTACAATGCATGGTAGCCTTGTCATTTTGGAAGGTAGTTTGTTGTCGAGATTTTTGATACTCCAATGGATGGTAGCCTTGTCATTATGGAAGGTAGTTTGTTGTCGAGATTTTTTTTACTATAATGGATGGTAGCCTTGTCATTATGGAAGGTAGTTTGTTGTCGAGATTTTTAATACTCCAATGGATGGTAGCCTTGTCATTATGAAAGGTAGTCTGTTGTCGAGAGTTTTGTTACTCCAATGGATGGTAGCCTTGTCATTATGGAAGGTAGTCTATTGTCGAGATTTTTGTTACTCCAATGGATGGTAGCCTTGTCATTATGGAAGGTAGTATGTTGTGGATATCTTTGTTACTCCAATGGATGATAGCCTTGTCATTATGGAAGGTAGTTTGTTGTCGAGATTTTTGTTCCTCTAATGAATGGTATCCTTGTCATTATGGAAGGTAGTCTATTGTTGAGATTTTTGTTACTCTAATGGATGGTAGCCTTGTCATTAATGAAGGTAGTCTGTCATTCTGATTTCTATTACTCCAATGGATGGTAGCATTGTCATTATAGAAGTTAGTATGTTATAGATATCTTTGTTACTCCAAGGGATGGTAGCCTTGTCATTATGGATCTTAGTCTATTGTCGAGATTTTTGTTACTCTAATGAATGGTATCCTTGTCATTATGGAAGGTAGTCTATTGTCGAGATTTTTGTTACTCTAATGGATGGTAGCCTTGTCATTAATGAAGGTAGTCTGTCATTCTGATTTCTATTACTCCAATGGATGGTAGCATTTTCATTATGGAAGGTAGTCTCTCGTTGTGATTTCTGATACTCTAATGGATGGTATCCTTGTCATTATGGAAGATAGTATGTTGTTGATATCTTTGTAACTCTAATGAATGGTATCCTTGTCATTATGGAAGGTTGTTTGTTGTCGGGATTTTTGTTACTTCAATGGATTGTAGCCTTGTCATTATGGAAAGTAGTATGTTGTCGATATCTTTGTTACTCCAATGGATGATAGCCTTTTTATTATGCAAGGTAGCCTCTTGTTGATATTTTTGTTACTACAATGCATGGTAGCCTTGTCATTTTGGAAGGTAGTCTGTTGTCGAGATTTTTTTTACTCCAATGGATGGTAGCCTTGTCATTATGGAAGGTAGTCTGTCGTCGAGATTTTTTTTACTCTAATGGATGGTATCCTTGTCATTATGGAAGGTAGTATGTTGTCGAGACTTTTTTTACTCTAATGGATGGTAGCCTTGTCATTAATGAAGGTAGTCTGTCGTTGTGATTTATGTTACTCCAATGGATGGTAGCCTTGTCATTATGGAAGAGAGTATGTTGTCGATATCTTTGTTACACCAATGAATGGTAGCCTTGTCATTATGGAACTTAGTCTGTTGTCGAGATTTTTGTTACTCCAATGTATTGTAGCCTTGTTATTATGGAAGGTAGTCTATTGTCGAGATCTTTGTTACTCCAATGGATGGAAGCCTTTTCGTTATGTAAGGTAGTCTGTTGTGGAGATATTTTTTACTCCAATGGATGGTAACCTTGTCATTATGGAAGGTAGTCTGTCGTTGTGATTTCTGATACTACAATGGATGGTAGCCTTGTCATTATGGAAGATAGTATGTTGTCGATATTTTTGTTACTCCAATGGATTGTAGCCTTGTCATTATTGAAGGTAGTCTCTTGTTGATATCTTTGTTACTCTAATGGATGGTAGCCTTGTCATTACGGAAGGTAGCCTGTTGTCGAGATTTTTGTTACTCCAATGGATTGTAGCCTTGTTATTATGGAAGGTAGTCTCTTGTTGATATTTTTGTTACTACAATGGATGGTAGCCTTGTCATTTTTGAAGGTTGTCTGTTGACGAGATTTTTGTTACTCTGATGGATGGTAGACTTGTCATTATGGAAGGTAGTATGTCGTTATGATTTCTGGTACTCCAATGGATGGTAGCCATGTCATTATGGAAGATAGTATGTTGTCAATATTATTGTTACTCCATTTGATGGTAGCCTTGTCATTACGGATGATAGTCTGTTGTCGAGATTTTTGTTACTCCAATGGATTGTAGCCATGTCATTATGGAAGGTAGTCTGTTGTCGACATTTTTGTTACTCCAATGGATGGTAGCTTTGTCATTATGGAAGGTAGTCTCTTGTTGATATTTTTGTTACTACAATGCATGGTAGCCTTGTCATTTTGGAAAGAAGTCTGTTGTCGAGATTTTTGTTACTCTAATGGATGGTAGCCTTATCATTATGGAAGGTAGTCTGTTGTCGAGATTTTTGTTACTCCAATGGATGGTAGCCTTGTTATTTTGGAAGGTAGTCTATTGTCGAGAATTTTGTTACTCTAATGGATGGTAGCCTTGTCATTATAGAAGGTAGTCTGTTGTCAATATCTTTGTTACTCCAATGGATGATAGCGTTGTCATTATGGAAGGTAGTTTTTTGTCGAGATTGTTGTTACTCTAATGGATGGTATCCTTGTCATTATGGAAGGTAATATGTGATTCTGATTTCTATTACTCTTATGGATGGTAGCCTTGTCATTATAGAAGATAGTATGTTGTGGATATCTTTGTTACTCCAAGGTTTGGTAGCCTTGTCATTATGGAACTTAGTCTGTTGTCGAGATTTTTGTTACTCCAATGTATTGTAGCCTTATCATTATGGAAGGTAGTCTGTTGTCGAGATTTTTGTTACTCGAATGGATTGTAACCTTTTCATTATGTAAGGTAGTCTGTTGTCGAGACTTTTGTTACTCCAATGGATGGTAGCCTTGTCATTATGGAAGGTAGTCTGCCGTTGTGATTTCTGATACTCTAATGGATGGAATCCTTGTCATTATGGAAGATAGTATGTTGTCGATATCATTGTTACTCCAGTGGATGGTAGCCTTGTCATTACGCAAGGTAGTCTGTTGTCAAGATTTTTGTTACTTCAATGGATTGTAGCCTTGTCATTATGGAAAGTAGTATGTTGTCGACATCTTTGTTACTCCAATGGATGATAGCCTTGTTATTATGGAAGGTAGTCTGTTGTCGAGATTTTTGTTACTACAATGGATGGTAGCCTTGTCATTATGGAAGGTACTCTATTGTCGAGATTTTTGTTACTCTAATGAATGGTATCCTTGTCATTATGGAAGGTTGTTTGTTGTCGAGAATTTTATTACTCCAATGGATGGTAGCCTTGTCATTATTGAAGGTAGTCTGTCATTGTGATTTTCGTTACTCCAATTGACGGTAGCCTTATCATTATGGAAGATGGTATGTTATCGATATCTTTGTTACTCCAATGGATGGTAGCCTTGTCAGTACAGAAAGTAGTCTGTTGTCGAGATTTTTGTTACTCCAATGGATTGTAGCCTTGTCCTTATGGAAGGTAGTCTGTTATCGACATTTTTGTTACTCCGATGGATGGTAGCTTTGTCATTATGGAAGGTAGTCTCTTGTTGATATTTTTGTTACTATAATGCATGATAGCCTTGTCATTTTGGAAGGTAGTCTGTTGTCGAGATTTTTGTTACTCTAATGGATGGTAGCCTTGTCATTATGGAAGGTAGTCTGCTGTCGAGATTTTTGATACTCCAATGGACGGTAGCCTTGTCATTATGGGAGGTAGTCTGTTGTCGAGATTTTTGTTACTCCAATGGATGGTAGCCTTGTCATTATGGAAGGTAGTCTATTGTCGAGATTTTTGTTACTCCAATGGATGGTAGCCTTGTCATTATGGAAGGTAGTCTAATGTCGATATCTTTGTTACTCCAATGGATGATAGCCTTGTCATTATGGAAGGTAGTTTGTTGTCGAGATTTTTGTTACTCTAATGAATGGTATCCTTGTCATTATGGAAGGTAGTCTATTGACGAGATTTTTGTTACTCTAATGGATGGTAGCCTAGTCATTAATGAAGTAGTCTGTCATTCTGATTTCTATTACTCCAATGGATGGTAGCATTGTCATTATAGAAGAGAGTATGTTATAGATATCTTTGTTACTCCATGGGATGGTAGCCTTGTCATTATGGAACTTAGTCTGTTGTCAAGATTTTTGTTACTCCGATGTATTGTATCCTTTTCATTATGGAAGGTAGTATGTTGTCGAGATTTTTGTTACTCCAATGGATGGTAGCCTTTTCATTATGTAAGGTAGTCTGTTCTCGAGATTTATGTTACTCCAATGGATGGTAGCCTTGTCATTATAAAAGGTAGTCTCTCGTTGTGATTTCTGATACTCTAATGGATGGTATCCTTGTCATTATGGAAGATAGTATGTTGTCGATATCTTTGTAACTCCAATGGATGGTAGCCTTGTCATTACGCAAGGTAGTCTGTTGTCGAGATTTTTGTTACTTCAATGGATTGTAGCCTTGTCATTATGGAAAGTAGTATGTTGTCGATATCTTTGTTACTCCAATGGATGATAGCCTTTTTATTATGGAAGGTAGTCTATTGTCGATATCTTTGTTACTCCAATGGATGATAGCCTTGTCATTATGGAAGGTAGTTTGTTGTCGAGATTTTTGTTACTCTAATGAATGGTATCCTTGTCATTATGGAAGGTAGTCTATTGTCGACATTTTTGTTACTCTAATGGATGGTAGCCTTGTCATTAATGAAGTAATTTGTCATTCTGATTTCTATTACTCCAATGGATGGTAGCATTGTCATTATAGAAGATAGTATGTTGTCGATATCTTTGTTACTCCAATGGATGGTAGCCTTGTCATTATATAAACTAGTATGTTGTCGAGATTTTTGTTACTCTAATGGATAGTAGCCTTGTCATTATGGAAGGTAGTCTGTTGTCGATATCTTTATTACTCCAATGGATGGTAGCCTTGTCATTATGGAAGGTAGTCTGTTGTCGAGATTTTTGTTACTCTAATGGATGGTATCCTTGTCATTATGGAAGGTAGTATGTTGTCGAGATTTTTGTTACTCTAATGGATGGTAGCCTTGTCATTAATGAAGGTAGTCTGTCGTTGTGATTTATGTTACTCCAATGGATGGTAGCCTTGTCATTATGGAAGAGAGTATGTTGTCGATATCTTTGTTACACTAATGATTGGTAGCCTTGTCATTATAGAACTTAGTCTGTTGTCGAGATTTTCGTTACTCCAATGTATTGTAGCCTTGTCATTATGGAAGGTTGTCTATTGTCGAGAATTTTGTTACTCCAATGGATGGAAGCCTTTTCGTTATGTAAGGTAGTCTGTTGTGGAGATATTTTTTACTCCAATGGATGGTAACCTATTCATTATGGAAGGTAGTCTGTCGTTGTGATTTCTGATACTCCAATGGATGGTAGCCTTGTCATTATGGAAGATAGTACGTTGTCGATATTTTTGTTACTCCTATGGATTGTAGCCTTGTCATTATGGAAGGTAGTCTCTTGTTGATATCTTTGTTACTTTAATGGATGGAAGCCTTGTCATTACGGAAGGTAGCCTGTTGTCGAGATTTTGGTTACTCCAATGGATTAAGCCTTGTCATTATGGAAGGTAGTCTCTTGTTGATATTTTTGTTACTACAATGGATGGTAGCCTTGTCATTTTTGAAGGTTGTTTGTTGACGAGATTTTTGTTACTCCGGTGGATGGTAGACTTGTCATTATGGAAGGTAGTATGACTTTGTGATTTCTGGTGGTAGCTTTGTCATTATGGAAGGTAGTCTCTTGTTGATATTTTTGTTACTATAATGCATGGTAGCCTTGTCATTTTGGAAAGAAGTCTGTTATCGAGATTTTTGTTACTCTAATGGATGATAGCCTTACCATTATGGAAGGTAGTCTGCTGTCGAGATTTTTGATACTCCAATGGATGGTAGCCTTGTCATTATGGAAGGTAATCTGTTGTCGAGATTTTTGTTACTCCAATGGATGGTAGCCTTGTTATTTTGGAAGGTAGTCTATTATCGGGATTTTTTTTACTCTAATGGATGGTAGCCTTGTCATTATGGAAGGTAGTCTGTTGTCAATATCTTTGTTACTCCAATGGATGATAGCCTTGTCATTATTGAAGGTAGTTTGTTGTCGAGATTGTTGTTACTCTAATGGATGGTATCCTTGTCATTATGGAAGGTAGTTTGTCATTCTGATTTCTATTACTCCAATGGATGGTAGCCTTGTCATTATAGAAGATAATATGTTATCGATATCTTTGTTACTCAAAGGGATGGTAGCCCTGTCATTATGGAACTTAGTTTGTTGTCAGGATTTTTGTTACTTCAATGTATTGTAGCCTTGTCATTATGGAAGGTAGTCTGTTGTCGAGATTTTTGTTACTCCAATGGATGGTAACCTTTTCATTATGTAAGGTAGTCTGTTGTCGAGACTTTTGTTACTCCAATGGATGGTAGCCTTGTCATTATGGAAGGTAGTCTATCGTTGTGATTTCTGATACTCTAATGGATGGTATCCGTGTCATTATGGAAGATAGTATGTTGTCGATATCTTTGTTACTCCAATGGATGGTAGCCTTGTCATTACGCAAGGTAGTCTGTTGTCGAGATTTTTTTTACTTCAATGGATTGTAGCCTTGTCATTATGGAAAGTAGTATGTTGTCCATATTTTGTTACTCCAATGGATGATAGCCTTGTCCTTATGGAAGTTAGTCTGTTGTCGAGATTTTTGTTACTACAATGGATGGTAGCCTCGTCATTATGGAAGGTACTCTGTTGTCGAGATTTTTTTTACTCTAATGGATGGTATCCTTGTCATTATGGAAGGTTGTTTGTTGTCGAGAATTTTATTACTTTAGTGGATGGTAGCCTTGTCATTATTGAAGGTAGTCTGTCATTGTAATTTTTGTTACTCCAATTGACGGTAGCCTTGTCATTATGGAAGGTAGTCTCTTGTTGATATCTTTGATACTCCAATGGATGGTAGCCTTTTTATTACAGAAGGTAGTCTGTTGTCGAGATTTTTGTTACTCCAATGGATTGTAGCCTTGTCATTATGGAATGTAGTCTCTTGTTGATATTTTTGTTACTACAATGGATGGTAGCCTTGTCATTTTGGAAGGTAGTCTGTTGTCGAGGCTTTTGTTACTCTAATGTATGGTAGCCTTGTCATTATGGAATGTAGTCTGTTGTCGAGATTTTTGTTACTCCAATGGATGGTAGCCTTGCAATTATGGAAGGTAGTCTGTTGTCGAGATTTTTATTACTACAATGGATGGTAGCCTTGTCATTATGGAAGGTAGTATGTTGTCGATATTTTTGTTACTACAATGGATGGTAGCCTTGTCATTATGGAAGGTAGTTTTATTGTCGAGATTTTTGTTACTCTAATGGATGGTATCCTTGTCATTATGGAAGGTATTCTGTTTTCGAGAATTTTATTACTCCAATGGATGGTAGCCATGTCATTATTGAAGGTAGTCTGTCATTGGTATTTCTGTTACTCCAATTGATGGTAGCCTTGTCATTATGGAAGCTAATCTATTGTCGAGATTTTTGTTACTCCAATGGATTGTAGCCTTGTCATTATGGAATGTAGTTTGTTGTCGAGATTTTTGTTACTCCAATGGATGGTAGCCTTTTCATTATGTAAACTATTTTGTTGTCGAGATTTTTGTTATTGTAATGGATGGTAGACTTGTCATTATGGAAGGTTGTCTGTCGTTGTGATTTCTGGTACTCCAATGGATGGTAGCCCTGTCATTATAGAAGATAGTATGTTATTGATATCTTTGTTACTCCAATGGATGGTAGCCTTGTCATTACGGAAGGTAGTTTGTTGTCGAGATTTTTCTCACTCCAATGGATTGTAGCCTTGTCATTATGGAACTAAGTCTGTTGTCGAGATTTTTTTTACTCCAATGTATTGTAGCCTTGTCATTATGGAAGGTAGTCTGTTGTCGAGATTTTTGTTACTACAATGGATGGTAGCCTTTTGGTTATGTAAGGTAGTCTGTTGCCGATATCATTGTTACTCCAATTTATGTTAGCCTTGTCATTACAGAAGATAGTCTGTTGTCGAGATTTTTGTTACTCCAATGGATGGTAGCTTTGTCATTATGGAAGGTAGTCTCTTGTTGATATTTTTGTTACTACAATGGATGATAGCCTTGTTATTTTGGAAGGTAGTCTATTGTTGAGATTTTTGTTACACTAATGGATGGTAGCCTTGTCATTATAGAAGGTAGTCTATTGTCAATATCTTTGTTACTCCAACGGATGATATCCTTGTCATTATGGAAGGTAGTTTGTTGTCGAGATTGTTGTTACTCTAATGGATGGTATCCTTGTCATTATGGAAGGTAGTTTGTCGTTCTGATTTCTATTACTCCAATGTATTGTAGCCTTGTCATTATGGAAGGTAGTCTGTTGTCGAGATTTTTGTTCCTCCAATGGATGGTAACCTTTCCATTATGTAAGGTAGTCTGTTGTCGATATTTTTGATACTCCAATGGATGGTAGCCTTGTCATTATGGAAGGTAGTCTGTCATTGTGATTTCTAATACTCTAATGGATGGTATCCTTGTCATTATGGAAGATAGTATGTTGTGGATATCTTTGTTACTCCAATGGATGGTAGCCTTGTCATTACGCAAGGTAGGCTGTTGTCGAGATTTTTGTTACTTCAATGGATTGTAGCCTTGTCATTATGGAAAGTAGTATGTTGTCAATATCTTTGTTACTCCAATGGATGATAGCCTTGTCATTATGGAAGTTAGTCTGTTGTCGAGATTTTTGTTACTACAATGGATGGTAGCCTTGTCATTATGGGAGGTACTCTGTTGTCGAGATTTTTGTTACTCAAATGGATGGTATCCTTGTCATTATGGAAGGTTGTTTGTTATCAAGAATTTTATTACTCCAATGGCTGGTAGCCTTGTCATTATTGAAGGTAGTCTGTCATTGTGATTTCTGTTACTCCAATTGACGGTAGCCTTGTCATAATGGAAGGTAGTCTTTTATCGATATCTTTGTTACTCAAATGGATGGTAGCCTTGTCATTACAGAAGGTAGTCTGTTGTCGAGATTTTTGTTACTCCAATGGATTGTAGCCTAGTCATTATGGAATATAGTCTCTTGTTGATATTTTTGTTACTACAATGCATGGTAGCCTTGTCATTTTGGAAAGAAGTCTGTTGTCGAGATTTTTGGTACTCTAATAGATGATAGCCTTACCATTATGGAAGGTTGTCTGCTGTCGATATTTTTGATACTCCAATGGATGGTAGCCTTGTCATTATGGAAGGTAATCTGTTGTCGATATTTTTGTTACTCCAATGGATGGTATCCTTGTTATTTTGGAAGGTAGTCTATTGTCGGGATTTTGGTTACTCTAATGGATGGTAGCCTTGTCATTATGGAAGGTAGTCTGTTGTCAATATCTTTGTTACTCCAATGGATGATAGCCTTGTCATTATGGAAGGTAGTTTGTTGTCGAGATTGTTGGTACTCTAATGGATGGTATCCTTGTCATTATGGAAGGTAGTTTGTCATTCTGATTTCTATTACTCCAATGGATGGTAGCCTTGTCATTATAGAAGATAATATGTTATCGATATCTTTGTTACTCTAAGGGATGTTAGCCTTGTCATTATGGAACTTAGTCTGTTGTCGAGATTTTTATTACTCCAATGTATTGTAGCCTTGTCATTATGGAAGGTAGTCTGTTGTTGAGATTTTTGTTACTCCAATGGATGGTAACCTTTTCATTTTGTAAGGTAGTCTGTTGTCGAGACTTTTGTTACTTCAATGGATGGTAGCCTTGTCATTATGGAAGGTAGTATGTTGTAGATATCTTTGTTACTCCAATGGATGGTAGCCTTGTCATTACGCAAGGTAGTCTGTTGTCGAGATTTTCGTTACTTCTATGGATTGTAGCCTTGTCATTATGGAAAGTAGTATGTTGTCGATATTTTGTTACTCCAATGGATGATAGCCTTGTCATTATGGAAGTTAGTCTGTTGTCGAGATTTTTTTTACTACAATGGATGGTAGCCTCGTCATTATGGAAGGTACTCTGTTGTCGAGATTTTTGTTACTCTAATGGATGGTATCCTTGTCATTATGGAAGGTTGTTTGTTGTCGAGAATTTTATTACTCTAATGGATGGTAGCCTTGTCATTATTGAAGGTAGTCTGTCATTGTGATTTTTGTTACTCCAATTGACGGTAGCCTTGTCATTATGGAAGGTAGTCTCTTGTCGATATCTTTGTAACTCCAATGGATGGTAGCCTTTTTATTACAGAAGGTAGTCCGTTGTCGATATTTTTGTTACTCCAATGGATTGTATCCTTGTCATTATGGAATGTAGTTTCTTGTTGATATTTTTGTTACTACAATGGATGGTAGCCTTGTCATTTTGGAAGGTAGTCTGTTGTCGAGGTTTTTGTTACTCTAATGTATGGTAGCCTTGTCATTATGGAATGTAGTCTGTTGTCGAGATTTTTGTTACTCCAATGGATGGTATCCTTTTCATTATGGAAGGTAGTCTGTTGTCGAGATATTTATTACTACAATGGATGGTAGCCTTGTCATTATGGAAGGTAGTATGTTGTCGAGATTCTTGTTACTACAATGGATGGTAGCCTTGTCATTATGGAAGGTAGTTTTATTGTCGAAATTTTTGTTACTCTAATGGATGGTATCCTTGTCATTATGGAAAGTATTCTGTTTTCGAGAATTTTATTACTCCAATGGATGGTAGCCATGTCATTATTGAAGGTAGTCTGTCATTGGTATTTCTGTTACTCCAATTGATGGTAGCCTTGTCATTATGGAAGGTAATCTATTGTCGAGATTTTTGTTACTCCAATGGATTGTAGCCTTGTCATTATGGAAGGTAGTCTGTTGTCGAGATTTTTGTTACTCCAATGGATGGTAGCCTTTTCATTATGTAAAGTATTTTGTTGTCGAGATTTTTGTTATTGTAATGGATGGTAGACTTGTCATTATGGAAGGTTGTCTGTCGTTGTGATTTCTGGTACTCCAATGGAT
Organism: Vicia faba; assembly: GCA_948472305.1. NCBI lineage: Eukaryota > Viridiplantae > Streptophyta > Magnoliopsida > Fabales > Fabaceae > Vicia > Vicia faba. The sequence goes on from OX451741.1 coordinate 536,447,602, forward strand.
TGTAGCCCTGTCATTATAGAAGATAGTATGTTATCGATATCTTTGTTACTCCAATGGATGGTAGCCTTTTCATTACGGAAGGTAGTTTGTTGTCCAGATTTTTCTCACTCCAATGGATTGTAGCCTTGTCATTATGGAACTAAGTCTGTTGTCGAGATTTTTTTTACTCCAATGTATTGTAGCCTTGTCATTATGGAAGGTAATCTGTTGTCAAGATTTTTGTTACTACAATGGATGGTAGCCTTTTCGTTATGTAAGGTAGTTTGTTGTCGAGATTTTTTTTACTCCAATGGATGGTAGCCTTGTCATTATGGAAGATAGTATGTTGCCGATATCATTGTTACTCCAATTTATGGTAGCCTTGTCATTACAGAAGATAGTCTGTTGTCAAGATTTTTGTTACTCCAATGGATTGTAGCCTTGTCATTATGGAAGGTAGTTTGTTGTCAACATTTTTGTTACTCCAATGGATGGTAGCTTTGTCATTATGGAAGGTAGTCTCTTTTTGATATTTTTGTTACTACAATGGATGATAGCCTTGTTATTTTGGATGGTAGTCTATTGTCGAGATTTTTGTTACTCTAATGGATGGTAGCCTTGTCATTATAGAAGGTAGTCTATTGTCATTATCCTTGTTACTCCAATGGATGATAGCCTTGTCATTATGGAAGGCAGTTTGTTGTCGAGATTATTGTTACTCTAATGGATGGTATCCTTGTCATTATGGAAGGTAGTTTGTCGTTTTGATTTCTATTACTCCAATGGATGGTAGCCTTGTCATTATAGAAGATAGTATGTTGTCGATATCTTTGTTACTCCATGGGATGGTAGCCTTGTCATTATGGAACTTAGTCTGTTGTCGAGATTTTTGTTACTCCAATGTATTGTAGCCTTGTCATTATGGAAGGTAGCTTGTTGTCGAGATTTTTGTTACTCCAATGGATGGTAACCTTTTCATTATGTAAGGTAGTCTGTTGTCGATATTTTTGTTACTCCACTGGATGGTAGCCTTGTCATTATGGAAGGTAGTCTGTCATTGTGACTTCTGATACTCTAATGGATGGTATCCTTGTCATTATGGAAGATAGTATGTTGTCGGTATCTTTGTTACTCCAATGGATGGTAGCCTTGTCATTACGCAAGGTAGTCTGTTGTCGAGATTTTTGTTACTTCAATAGATTGTAGCCTTCTGATTATGGAAAGTAGTATGTTGTCGATATCTTTGTTACTCCAATTGATGATAGCCTTGTCATTATGGAAGTTAGTCTGTTGTCGAGATTTTTGTTACTACAATGGATGGTAGCCGTGTCATTATGGAAGGTACTCTGTTGTTGAGATTTTTGTTACTCTAATGGATGGTATCCTTGTCATTATGGAAGGTAGTATATTGTCGGGATTTTTGTTACTCTAATTGATGGTAGCCTTGTCATTATGGAAGGTAGTCTGTTGTAAATATCTTTGTTACTCCAATGGATGATAGCCTTGTCATTATGGAAGGTAGTTTGTTGTCGAGATTGTAGTTACTCTAATGAATGGTATCCTTGTCATTATGGAAGGTGGTTTGTCATTCTGATTTCTATTACTCTAATGGATGGTAGCCTTGTCATTATAGAAGATAACATGTTATCGATATCTTTGTTACTCTAAGGGATGGTAGCCTTGTCATTATGGAACTTAGTCTGTTGTCGAGATTTTTGTTACTCCAATGTATTGTAGCCTTGTCATTATGGAAGGTAGTCTGTTGTTGAGATTTTTGTTACTCCAATGGATGGTAACCTTTTCATTATGTAAGGTAGTCTGTTGTCGAGACTTTTGTTACTCCAATGGATGGTAGCCTTGTCCTTATGGAAGGTAGTCTGTCGTTGTGATTTCTGATACTCTAATGGATGGTATCCTTGTCATTATGGAAGATAGTATGTTGTAGATATCTTTGTTACTCCAATGGATGGTAGCCTTGTCATTACGCAAGGTAGTCTGTTGTCGAGATTTTCGTTACTTCTATGGATTGTAGCCTTGTCATTATGGAAAGTAGTATGTTGTCGATATTTTGTTACTCCAATGGATGATAGCCTTGTCATTATGGAAGTTAGTCTGTTGTCGAGATTTTTTTTACTACAATGGATGGTAGCCTCCTCATTATGGAAGGTACTCTGTTGTCGAGATTTTTGTTACTCTAATGGATGGTATCCTTGTCATTATGGAAGGTTGTTTGTTGTCGAGAATTTTATTACTCTAATGGATGGTAGCCTTGTCATTATTGAAGGTAGTCTGTCATTGTGATTTTTGTTACTCCAATTGACGGTAGCCTTGTCATTATGGAAGGTAGTCTCTTGTCGATATCTTTGTAACTCCAATGGATGGTAGCCTTTTTATTACAGAAGGTAGTCTGTTGTCCATATTTTTGTTACTCCAATGGATTGTATCCTTGTCATTATGGAATGTAGTCTCTTGTTGATATTTTTGATACTACAATGGATGGTAGCCTTGTCATTTTGGAAGGTAGTCTATTGTCGAGGTTTTTGTTACTCTAATGTATGGTAGCCTTGTCATTATGGAATGTAGTCTGTTGTCGAGATTTTTGTAACTCCAATGGATGGTAGCCTTTTCATTATGGAAGGTAGTCTGTTGTCGAGATTTTTATTACTACAATGGATGGTAGCCTTGTCATTATGGAAGGTAGTATGTTGTCGAGATTCTTGTTACTACAATGGATGGTAGCCTTTTCATTATGGAAGGTAGTTTTATTGTCGAGATTTTTGTTACTCTAATGGATGGTATCCTTGTCATTATGGAAGGTATTCTGTTTTCGAGAATTTTATTATTCCAATGGATGGTAGCCATGTAACTATTGAAGGTAGTCTGTCATTGGTATTTCTGTTACTCCAATTGATGGTAGCCTTGTCATTATGGAAGGTAATCTATTGTCGAGATTTTTGTTACTCCAATGGATTGTAGCCTTGTCATTATGGAAGGTAGTCTGTTGTCGAGATTTTTGTTACTCCAAATGATGGTAGCCTTTTCATTATGGAAGGTAGTCTGTTGTCGAGATTTTTATTACTATAATGGATGGTAGCCTTGTCATTATGGAAGGTAGTATGTTGTCGAGATTCTTGTTACTACAATGGATGGTAGCCTTGTCATTATGGAAGGTAGTTTTATTGTCGAGATTTTTGTTACTCTAATGGATGGTATCCTTGTCATTATGGAAGGTATTCTGTTTTCGAGAATTTTATTACTCCAATTGATGGTAGCCATGTAACTATTGAAGGTAGTCTGTCATTGGTATTTCTTTTACTCCAATTGATGGTAGCCTTGTCATTATGGAAGGTAATCTATTGTCGAGATTTTTGTTACTCCAATGGATTGTAGCCTTGTCATTATGGAAGGTAGTCTGTTGTCGAGATTTTTGTTACTCCAATGGATGGTAGCCTTTTCATTATGTAAAGTATTTTGTTGTCGAGATTTTTGTTATTGTAATGGATGATATCCTTGTCATTATGGAAGGTAGTTTGTTGTCGAGATTGTTGTTACTCTAATGAATGGTATCCTTGTCATTATGGAAGGTGGTTTGTCATTCTGATTTCTATTACTCTAATGGATGGTAGCCTTGTCATTATAGAAGATAATATGTTATCAATATCTTTGTTACTCTAAGGGATGGTAGCCTTGTCATTAAGGAACTTAGTCTGTTGTCGAGATTTTTGTTACTCCAATGTATTGTAGCCTTGTCATTACGGAAGGTAGTCTGTTGTTGAGATTTTTGTTACTCCAATGGATGGTAACCTTTTCATTATGTAAGGTAGTCTGTTGTCGAGACTTTTGTTACTCCAATGGATGGTAGCCTTGTCCTTATGGAAGGTAGTCTGTCGTTGTGATTTCTGATACTCTAATGGATGGTATCCTTGTCATTATGGAAGATAGTATCTTGTAGATATCTTTGTTACTACAATGGATGGTAGCCTCGTCATTATGGAAGGTACTCTGTTGTCGAGATTTTTGTTACTCTAATGGATGGTATCCTTGTCATTATGGAAGGTTGTTTGTTGTCGAGAATTTTATTACTCTAATGGATGGTAGCCTTGTCATTATTGAAGGTAGTCTGTCATTGTGATTTTTGTTACTCCAATTGACGGTAGCCTTATCATTATGGAAGGTAGTCTCTTGTCGATATCTTTGTAACTCCAATGGATGGTAGTCTTTTTATTACAGAAGGTAGTCTGTTGTCGATATTTTTGTTACTCCAATGGATTGTATCCTTGTCATTATGGAATGTAGTCTCTTGTTGATATTTTTGATACTACAATGGATGGTAGCCTTGTCATTTTGGAAGGTAGTCTGTTGTCGAGGTTTTTGTTACTCTAATGTATGGTAGCCTTGTCATTATGGAATGTAGTCTGTTGTCGAGATTTTTGTTACTCCAATGGATGGTAGCCTTTTCATTATGGAAGGTAGTATGTTGTAGAGATTTTTATTACTACAATGGATGGTAGCCTTGTCATTATGGAAGGTAGTATGTTGTCGAGATTCTTGTTACTACAATGGATGGTAGCCTTTTCATTATGGAAGGTAGTTTTATTGTCGAGATTTTTGTTACTCTAATGGATGGTATCCTTGTCATTATGGAAGGTATTCTGTTTTCGAGAATTTTATTACTCCAATGGATGGTAGCCATGTAACTATTGAAGGTAGTCTGTCATTGGAATTTCTGTTACTCCAATTGATGGTAGCCTTGTCATTATGGAAGATAATCTATTGTCGAGATTTTTGTTACTCCAATGGATTGTAGCCTTGTCATTATGGAAGGTAGTCTGTTGTCGAGATTTTTGTTACTCCAAATGATGGTAGCCTTTTCATTATGGAAGGTAGTCTGTTGTCGAGATTTTTATTACTACAATGGATGGTAGCCTTGTCATTATGGAAGGTAGTATGTTGTCGAGATTCTTGTTACTACAATGGATGGTAGCCTTGTCATTATGGAAGGTAGTTTTATTGTCGAGATTTTTGTTACTCTAATGGATGGTATCCTTGTCATTATGGAAGGTATTCTGTTTTCGAGAATTTTATTACTCCAATTGATGGTAGCCATGTAACTATTGAAGGTAGTCTGTCATTGGTATTTCTGTTACTCCAATTGATGGTAGCCTTGTCATTATGGAAGGTAATCTATTGTCGAGATTTTTGTTACTCCAATGGATTGTAACCTTGTCATTATGGAAGGTAGTCTGTTGTCGAGATTTTTGTTACTCCAATGGATGGTAGCCTTTTCATTATGTAAAGTATTTTGTTGTCGAGATTTTTGTTATTGTAATGGATGATAGCCTTGTCATTATGGAAGGTAGTTTGTTGTTGAGATTGTTGTTACTCTAATGAATGGTATCCTTGTCATTATGGAAGGTGGTTTGTCATTCTGATTTCTATTACTCTAATGGATGGTAGCCTTGTCATTATAGAAGATAATATGTTATCAATATCTTTGTTACTCTAAGGGATGGTAGCCTTGTCATTATGGAACTTAGTCTGTTGTCGAGATTTTTGTTACTCCAATGTATTGTAGCCTTGTCATTATGGAAGGTAGTCTGTTGTTGAGATTTTTGTTACTCCAATGGATGGTAACCTTTTCATTATGTAAGGTAGTCTGTTGTCGAGACTTTTGTTACTCCAATGGATGGTAGCCTTGTCCTTATGGAAGGTAGTCTGTCGTTGTGATTTCTGATACTCTAATGGATGGTATCCTTGTCATTATGGAAGATAGTATGTTGTAGATATCTTTGTTACTCCAATGGATGGTAGCCTTGTCATTACGCAAGGTAGTCTGTTGTCGAGATTTTCGTTACATTTATGGATTGTAGCCTTGTCATTATGGAAAGTAGTATGTTGTCGATATTTTGTTACTCCAATGGATGATAGCCTTGTCATTATGGAAGTTAGTCTGTTGTCGAGATTTTTTTTACTACAATGGATGGTAGCCTCGTCATTATGGAAGGTACTCTGTTGTCGAGATTTTTGTTACTCTAATGGATGGTATCCTTGTCATTATGGAAGGTTGTTTGTTGTCGAGAATTTTATTACTCTAATGGATGGTAGCCTTGTCATTATTGAAGGTAGTCTGTCATTGTGATTTTTGTTACTCCAATTGACGGTAGCCTTATCATTATGGAAGGTAGTCTCTTGTCGATATCTTTGTAACTCCAATGGATGGTAGCCTTTTTATTACAGAAGGTAGTTTGTTGTCGATATTTTTGTTACTCCAATGGATTGTATCCTTGTCATTATGGAATGTAGTCTCTTGTTGATATTTTTGATACTACAATGGATGGTAGCCTTGTCATTTTGGAAGGTAGTCTGTTGTCGAGGTTTTTGTTACTCTAATGTATGGTAGCCTTGTCATTATGGAATGTAGTCTGTTGTCGAGATTTTTGTTACTCCAATGGATGGTAGCCTTTTCATTATGGAAGGTAGTCTGTTGTCGAGATTTTTATTACTACAATGGATGGTAGCCTTGTCATTATGGAAGGTAGTATGTTGTCGAGATTCTTGTTACTACAATGGATGGTAGCCTTTTCATTATGGAAGGTAGTTTTATTGTCGAGATTTTTGTTACTCTAATGGATGGTATCCTTGTCATTATGGAAGGTATTCTGTTTTCGAGAATTTTATTACTCCAATGGATGGTAGCCATGTAACTATTGAAGGTAGTCTGTCATTGGTATTTCTGTTACTCCAATTGATGGTAGCCTTGTCATTATGGAAGGTAATCTATTGTCGAGATTTTTGTTACTCCAATGGATTGTAGCCTTGTCATTATGGAAGGTAGTCTGTTGTCGAGATTTTTGTTACTCCAAATGATGGTAGCCTTTTCATTATGGAAGGTAGTCTGTTGTCGAGATTTTTATTACTACAATGGATGGTAGCCTTGTCATTATGGAAGGTAGTATGTTGTCGAGATTCTTGTTACTACAATGGATGGTAGCCTTGTCATTATGGAAGGTAGTTTTATTGTCGAGATTTTTGTTACTCTAATGGATGGTATCCTTGTCATTATGGAAGGTATTCTGTTTTCGAGAATTTTATTACTCCAATTGATGGTAGCCATGTAACTATTGAAGGTAGTCTGTCATTGGTATTTCTGTTACTCCAATTGATGGTAGCCTTGTCATTATGGAAGGTAATCTATTGTCGAGATTTTTGTTACTCCAATGGATTGTAGCCTTGTCATTATGGAAGGTAGTCTGTTGTCGAGATTTTTGTTACTCCAATGGATGGTAGCCTTTTCATTATGTAAAGTATTTTGTTGTCGAGATTTTTGTTATTGTAATGGATGGTAGACTTGTCATTATGGAAGGTTGTCTGTCGTTGTGATTTCTGGTACTCCAATGGATGGTAGCCCTGTCATTATAGAAGATATTATGTTATCGATATCTTTGTTACTCCAATGGATGGTAGCCTTGTCATTACGGAAGGTAGTCTGTTGTCGAGATTTTTCTCACTCCAATGGATTGTAGCCTTGTCATTATGGAACTATGTCTGTTGTCGAGATTTTTTTTACTCCAATGTATTGTAGCCTTGTCATTATGGAAGGTAGTCTGTTGTCAAGATTTTTGTTACTACAATGGATGGTAGCCTTTTCGTTATGTAAGGTAGTTTGTTGTCGAGATTTTTTTTACTCCAATGGATGGTAGCCTTGTCATTATGGAAGATAGTATGTTGCCGATATCATTGTTACTCCAATTTATGGTAGCCTTGTCATTACAGAAGATAGTCTGTTGTCAAGATTTTTGTTACTCCAATGGATTGTAGCCTTGTCATTATGGAAGGTAGTTTGTTGTCAACATTTTTGTTACTCCAATGGATGGTAGCTTTGTCATTATGGAAGGTAGTCTCTTTTTGATATTTTTGTTACTACAATGGATGATAGCCTTGTTATTTTGGATGGTAGTCTATTGTCGAGATTTTTGTTACTCTAATGAATGGTAGCCTTGTCATTATAGAAGGTAGTCTATTGTCATTATCCTTGTTACTCCAATGGATGATAGCCTTGTCATTATGGAAGGCAGTTTGTTGTCGAGATTGTTGTTACTCTAATGGATGGTATCCTTGTCATTATGGAAGGTAGTTTGTCGTTCTGATTTCTATTACTCCAATGGATGGTAGCCTTGTCATTATAGAAGATAGTATGTTGTCGATATCTTTGTTACTCCATGGGATGGTAGCCTTGTCATTATGGAACTTAGTCTGTTGTCGAGATTTTTGTTACTCCAATATATTGTAGCCTTGTCATTATGGAAGGTAGTCTGTTGTCGAGATTTTTGTTATTCCAATGGATGGTAACCTTTTCATTATGTAAGGTAGTCTGTTGTCGATATTTTTGTTACTCCACTGGATGTTAGCCTTGTCATTATGGAAGGTAGTCTGTCATTGTGACTTCTGATACTCTAATGGATGGTATCCTTATCATTATGGAAGATAGTATGTTGTCGGTATCTTTGTTACTCCAATGGATGGTAGCCTTGTCATTACGCAAGGTAGTCTGTTGTCGAGATTTTTTTTACTTCAATAGATTGTAGCCTTCTGATTATGGAAAGTAGTATGTTGTCGATTTCTTTGTTACTCCAATTGATGATAGCCTTGTCATTATGGAAGTTAGTCTGTTGTCGAGATTTTTGTTACTACAATGGATGGTAGCCGTGTCATTATGGAAGGTACTCTGTTGTTGAGATTTTTGTTACTCTAATGGATGGTATCCTTGTCATTATGGAAGGTAGTATATTGTCGGGATTTTTGTTACTCTAATGGATTGAAGCCTTGTCATTATGGAAGGTAGTCTGTTGTAAATATCTTTGTTACTCCAATGGATGATAGCCTTGTCATTATGGAAGGTAGTTTGTTGTCGAGATTGTTGTTACTCTAATGGATGGTATCCTTGTCATTATGGAAGGTGGTTTGTCATTCTGATTTCTATTACTCTAATGGATGGTAGCCTTGTCATTATAGAAGATAATATGTTATCGATATCTTTGTTACTCTAAGGGATGGTAGCCTTGTCATTATGGAACTTAGTCTGTTGTCGAGATTTTTGTTACTCCAATGTATTGTAGCCTTGTCATTATGGAAGGTAGTCTGTTGTTGAGATTTTTGTTACTCCAATGGATGGTAACCTTTTCATCATGTAAGGTAGTCTGTTGTCGAGACTTTTGTTACTCCAATGGATGGTAGCCTTGTCCTTATGGAAGGTAGTCTGTCGTTGTGATTTCTGATACTCTAATGGATGGTATCCTTGTCATTATGGAAGATAGTATGTTTTACATATCTTTGTTACTCCAATGGATGGTAGCCTTGTCATTACGCAAGGTAGTCTGTTGTCGAGATTTTCGTTACTTCTATGGATTGTAGCCTTGTCATTATGGAAAGTAGTATGTTGTCGATATTTTGTTACTCCAATGGATGATAGCCTTGTCATTATGGAAGTTAGTCTGTTGTCGAGATTTTTTTTACTACAATGGATGGTAGCCTCGTCATTATGGAAGGTACTCTGTTGTCGAGATTTTTGTTACTCTAATGGATGGTATCCTTGTCATTATGGAAGGTTGTTTGTTGTCGAGAATTTTATTACTCTAATGGATGGTATCCTTGTCATTATTGAAGGTAGTCTGTCATTGTGATTTTTGTTACTCCAATTGACGGTAGCCTTGTCATTATGGAAGGTAGTCTCTTGTCGATATCTTTGTAACTCCAATGGAAGTTAGCCTTTTTATTACAGAAGGTAGTCTGTTGTCGATATTTTTGTTACTCCAATGGATTGTATCCTTGTCATTATGGAATGTAGTCTCTTGTTGATATTTTTGATACTACAATGGATGATAGCCTTGTCATTTTGGAAGGTAGTCTGTTGTCGAGGTTTTTGTTACTCTAATGTATGGTAGCCTTGTCATTATGGAATGTAGTCTGTTGTCGAGATTTTTGTTACTCCAATGGATGGTAGCCTTTTCATTATGGAAGGTAGTCTGTTGTCGAGATTTTTATTACTACAATGGATGGTAGCCTTGTCATTATGGAAGGTAGTATGTTGTCGAGATTCTTGTTACTACAATGGATGGTAGCCTTGTCATTATGGAAGGTAGTTTTATTGTTGAGATTTTTGTTACTCTAATGGATGGTATCCTTGTCATTATGGAAGGTATTCTGTTTTCGAGAATTTTATTACTCCAATGGATGGTAGCCATGTAACTATTGAAGGTAGTCTGTCATTGGTATTTCTGTTACTCCAATTGATGGTAGCCTTGTCATTATGGAAGGTAATCTATTGTCGAGATTTTTGTTACTCCAATGGATTGTAGCCTTGTCATTATGGAAGGTAGTCTGTTGTCGAGATTTTTGTTACTCCAATGGATGGTAGCCTTTTCATTATGTAAAGTATTTTGTTGTCGAGATTTTTGTTATTGTAATGGATGGTAGACTTGTCATTATGGAAGGTTGTCTGTCGTTGTGATTTCTGGTACTCCAATGGATGGTAGCCCTGTCATTATAGAAGATATTATGTTATCAATATCTTTGTTACTCCAATGGATGGTAGCCTTGTCATTACGGAAGGTAGTCTGTTGTCGAGATTTTTCTCACTCCAATGGATTGTAGCCTTGTCATTATGGAACTATGTCTGTTGTCGAGATTTTTTTTACTCCAATGGATGGTAGCCTTTTCGTTATGTAAGGTAGTCTGTTGTCGAGATTTTTTTTACTCCAATGGATGGTAGCCTTTTCATTATGGAAGATAGTATGTTGCCAATATCATTGTTACTCCAATTTATGGTCGCCTTGTCTTTACAGAAGATTGTCTGTTGTCAAGATTTTTGTTACTCCAATAGATTGTAGCCTTCTGATTATGGAAAGTAGTATGTTGTCGATATCTTTGTTACTCCAATGGATGGCAGCCTTGTCATTATGGAAGTTAGTCTGTTGTCGATATTTTTGTTACTACAATGGATGGTAGCCTTGTCATTATGGAAGGTACTCTGTTGTCGAGATTTTTGTTACTCTAATGGATGGTATCCTTGTCATTATGGAAGGTAGTCTGTCATTGTGATTTCTGTTACTCCAATTGACGGTAGCCTTGTAATTATGGAAGGTAGTCTCTTATCGATATCTTTGTTACTCCAATGGATTGTAGCCTAGTCATTATGGAATATAGTTTCTTATTGATATTTTTGTTACTACAATGGATGGTAGCCTTGTCATTTTGGAAGGTAGTCTGTTGTCGAGGTTTTTGTTACTCCAATGGATGGTAACCTTTTCATTATGTAAGGTATTTTGTTGTCGTGATTTTTGTTACTGCAATGGATGGTAGACTTGTCATTATGGAAGGTTGTATGTCGTTGTGATTTCTGGTACTCCAATGGATGGTAGCCTTGTCATTATAGAAGATAGTATGTTGTCGATATCTTTGTTACTCCAATGGATGGTAGCCTTGTCATTACAGAAGGAGGTCTGCTGTCCAGATTTTTGTTACTCCAATGGATTGTAGCCTTGTCATTATGGAAGGTAGTCTATCGTCCAGATTTTTGTTACTCCAATGGATGGTAGCCTTGTCATTATGGAAGGTAGTCTGTTGTCGAGATTAATATTACTACAATGGATGATAGCCTTGTCATTATGGAAGGTAGTATGTTGTCAAGATTTTTTTTACTACAATGGATGGTAGCCTTGTTATTATGGAAGGTAGTTTGTTGTCGAGATTTTTTTTACTCTAATGGATGGTATCCATGTCATTATGGAAGGTAGTCTGTTTTCGAGAATTTTATTACTCCAATGGATGGTAGCCATGTCATTATTGAAGGTAGTCTGTCATTGTGATTTCTGTTACTCCAATTGATGGTAGCCTTGTCGTTATGGAAGGTAATCTGTTGTCCATATTTTTGTTACTCCAATGGATTGTAGCCTTGTCATTATGGAATGTAGTCTGTTGTCGAGATTTTTGTTACTCCAATGGATGGTAGTCTTTTCATTATGTAAGGTATTTTGTTGTCGAGATTTTTGTTACTGCAATGGATGGTAGACTTGTAATTATGGAAGGTTGTCTGTTGTTTTGATTTCTGGTACTCCAATGGATGGTAGCCCTATCATTATAGAAGATAGTATGTTGTCGATATCTTTGTTACTCCAATGGATGGTAGCCTTATCATTACGGAAGGTAGTCTGTTGTCGAGATTTTTGTTACTCCAATGGATTGTAGCCTTGTCATTATGGAACTTAGTCTGTTGTCGAGATTTTTGTTACTCCAATATATTGTAGCCTTGTCATTATGGAAGGTAGTCTGTTGTCGAGATTTTTGTTACTCCAATGGATGGTAGCCTTTTCGTTATGTAAGGTAGTTTGTTGTCGATATTTTTTATACTCCAATGGATGGTAGCCTTGTCATTATGGAAGGTAGTCTGTTGTTGTGATTTCTTATACTCCAATGGATGGTAGCCTTGTCATTATGGAAGATAATATGTTGTCGAGATTTTTAATACTCCAATGGATTGTTGCCTTGTCATTATGGAAGGTAGTCTCTTGTCGATATCTTTGTTACTCCAATGGATGGTAGCCTTGTCATTTCAAAAGGAAGCCTGCTGTCGAGATTTTTGTTACTCCAATGGATGATAGCCTTGTCATTATGGAACTTAGTCTGTTGTCGAGATTTTTGTTACTCCAATGTATTGTAGCCTTGTCATTATGGAAGGCAGTCTGTTGTCGGTGATTTTGTTACTCCAATGGAAGGTAACCTTTTCATTATGTAAGTTAGTCTGTTGTCGAGATTTTTGTTACTCCAATGGATGGTAGCCATGTCATTATGGAAGATAGTCTGTCGTTGTGATTTCTAATACTCTAATTGATGGTATCCTTGTCATTATGGAAGATAGTATGTTTTCGATATCTTTGTTACTCCAATGGATGGTAGCCATGTCATTACACAAGGTAGTCAGTTGTCGAGATTTTTGTTACTTCAATGGATTGTAGCCGTGTCATTATAGAAAGTAGTATGTTGTCGATATCTTTGTTACTCCAATGGATGATAGCCTTGTCATTATGGAAGTTAGTCTGTTGTCGAGATTTTTGTTACTTCAATGGATGGTAGCCTTGTCATTATGGAAGGTACTCTATTGTCGAGATTTTTGTTACTCTAATGGATGGTATCCTTGTCATTATGGAAGGTTGTTTATTGTCGAGAATTTTATTACTCCAATGGATGGTAGCCTTGTCACAATTATGAAAGGTAGTCTCTTGTTGATATTTTTGTTACTAGAATGGATTGTAGCCTTGTCATTATTGAAGGTACTCTGTTGTCGAGATTTTTGTTACTCTAATGGATGGTATCCTTGTCATTAAGGAAGGTTGTTTGTTGTCGATATCTTTGTTACTCCAATGTATTGTAGCCTTGTTATTATGGTAGGTAGTCTATTGTCAAGATTTTTGTTACTCCAATGGATGGTAGCCTTTTTTCTATGTAAGGTAGTCTGTTGTGGAGATTTTTTTTACTCCAATGGATGGTAGCCTTGTCATTATGGAAGGTAGTCTGTCGTTGTGATTTCTGATACTCCAATGGATTGTAGCCTTGTCATTATGGAAGATAGAATGTTGTCGAGATTTTTGTTACTCCAATGGATTGTAGCCTTGTCATTATGGAAGGTAGTCTCTTGTCGATATCTTTGTTACTCCAATGGATGGTAGCCTTGTCACTACGGAAGGTAGCCTGTTGTCGAGATTTTTGTTACTCCAATGGATTGTAGCCTTGCCATTATGGAAGGTAGTCTGTTGTCGAGATTTTTTTTACTCCAATGGATGGTAAACTTGTCATTTTGGAAGGTAGTCTCTTGTTGATATTTTTGTTACTACAATGGATGGTAGCCTTGTCACTTTGGAAGGTTGCCTGTTGTCGAGATTTTTATTACTATAATGAATGGTAGCCTTGTCCTTATGGAACTAAGTCTGTTGTCGAGATTTTTGTTACTCCAATGGATTGTAGCCTTGTCATTATGGAAGGTAGTCTGTTGTCGAGATTCTTGTCACTCCAATGGATGGTAGTCTTTTCATTATGTAAGGTATTTTGTTGTCGAGATTTTTGTTACTACAACGGATGGTAGACTTGTAATTATGGAATGTTGTCTGTTGTTTTGATTTCTGGTACTCCAATGGATGGTAGCCCTGTCATTATAGAAGATAGTATGTTGTCGATATCTTTGTTACTCCAATGGATGGTAGCCTTGTCATTACGGAAGGTAGTCTATTGTCGTGATTTTTGTTATTCCAATGTATTGTAGCCTTGTCATTATGGAAGGTAGTCTGTTGTCGAGATTTTTGTTACTCCAATGGATGGTATCCTTTTCGTTATGTAAGGTAGTCTATTGTCGAGATTTTTTATACTCCAATGGATGGTAGCCTTGTCATTATGGAAGGTAGTCTGTCGTTGTGATTTCTGATACTCCAATGGATGGTAGCCTTGTCATTATGGAAGATATTATGTTGTCGAGATTTTTGATACTCCAATGGATTGTTGCCTTGTCATTATGGAAGGTATTCTCTTGTCGATATCTTTGTTACTCCAATGGATGGTAGCCTTGTCATTTCGGAAGGAAGCCTACTGTCGAGATTTTTGTTACTCCAATGGATGATAGCCTTGTCATTATGGAACTTAGTCTGTTGTCGAGATTTTTGTTACTCCAATGTATTATAGCCTTGTCATTATGGATGGTAGTCTGTTGTCGAGATTTTTGTTACTCCAATGGATGGTAACCTTTTCATTATGTAAGGTAGTCTGTTGTCGAGATTTTTGTTACTCCAATGGATGGTAGCCATGTCATTATGGAAGATAGTCTGTCGTTGTGTCTTCTAATACTCTAATGGATAGTATCCTTGTAATTATGGAAGATAGTATGTTGTCGATATCTTTGTTACTCCAATGGATGGTAGCCATGTCATTACGCAAGGTAGTCTGTGTCATTATAGAAAGTAGTATGTTGTCGATATCTTTGTTACTCCAATGGATGGTAGCCTTGTCACAAATATGAAAGGTATTCTCTTGTTGATATTTTTGTTACTAGAATGGATTATAGCCTTGTCATTATGAAAGGTACTCTGTTGTCGAGATTTTTGTTACTCTAATGGATGGTATCCTTGTCATTAAGGAAGGTTGTTTGTTGTCGATATCTTTGTTACTCCAATGTATTGTAGCCTTGTCATTATGGTAGGTAGTCTATTGTCGAGATTTTTGTTACTCCAATGGATGGTAGCCTTTTGGTTATGTAAGGTAATCTGTTGTCGAGATTTTTTTTACTCCAATGGATGGTAGCCTTGTCATTATGGAAGGTAGTCTATCGTTGTGATTTCTGATACTCCAATGGATGGTAGCCTTGTCATTATGGAATATAGAACGTTGTCGAGATTTTTGTTACTACAATGGATGGTATCCTTATCATTATATAAGGTAGTTTGTTGTCATGATTTTTGTTACTCCAATGGATGGTAGACTTGTCATTATAAAGGTAGTATATTGTTGTGATTTCTGGTACTAAATGGATGGTATCCTTGTCATTATGGAAGATAGTATGTTGTCGATATATTTGTTACTCCAATTGATGGTAGCCTTGTCATTACAGAAGATAGTATGTTGTCGAGATTTTTGTTACTCCAATGGATTGTAGCCCTGTCATTATGGAAGATAGTCTGTTGTCGACATTTTTGTTACTCTAATGGATGGTAGCTTTGTCATTATGGAAGGTAGTCTGCTGTCGAGATTTTTGATACTCTAATGGATTGTAGCCTTGTCATTATGGAAGGTAGTCTCTTATTGATATTTTTGTTACTACAATTCATGGTAGCCTTGTCATTTTGGAAGGTAGTCTATTGTCGAGATTTTTGTTACTCTAATGGATGGCAAACTTGTAATTATGGAAGGTAGTCTGCTGTCGAGATTTTTGATACTCCAATGGATGGTAGCCTTGCCATTATGGAAGGTAGTCTGTTGTCGAGATTTTTGTTACTCCAATGGATGGTAGCCTTGTCATTATTGAAGGAAGTCTGTCATTGTGATTTTTGTTACTCCAAATGACGGTAGCCTTGTCATTATGGAAGATAGTATGTTGTCGATATCTTTGTTACTCCAATGGATGGTAGCCTTGTCATTACGTAAGGTAGTCTGTTGTCGAGATTTTTGTTTCTCCAATGGATTGTATACTTGTCATTATGGAAGGTAGTATCTTGTTGATTTTTTTGTTACTACAATTGATGGTAGCCTTGTCATTTTGGAAGGTAGTCTATTGTCGAGGTTTTTGTTAATCTAATGGATTTTAGCCTTGTCATTATGGAAGGTAGTCTATTGTCGAGATTTTGGTTACTCCAATGGATGGTAGCCTTGTCATTATGGAAGGTAGTCTATTGTCGAGATTTTTATTACTACAATGGATGGTAGCCTTGTCATTATGGAAGGTAATTTGTTGTCAAGATTTTTGTTACTACAATGGATGGTAGCCTTTTCGTTACGGAAGGTAGTCTGTTGTCCAGATTTTTTTTAGTCCAATGGATGGTAGCCTTGTCATTATGGAAGATAGTATGTTGCCGATATCATTGTTACTCCAATTTATGGTAGCCTTGTCATTACAGAAGATAGTCTGTTGTCAAGATTTTTGTTACTCCAATGGATTGTAGCCTTGTCATTATGGAAGGTAGTTTGTTGTCAACATTTTTGTTACTCCAATGGATGGTAGCTTTGTCATTATGGAAGGTAGTCTCTTTTTGATATTTTTGTTACTACAACGGATGATGGCCTTGTTATTTTGGATGGTAGTCTATTGTCGAGATTTTTGTTACTCTAATGGATGGTAGCCTTGTCATTATAGAAGGTAGTCTATTGTCATTATCCTTGTTACTCCAATGGATGATAGCCTTGTCATTATGGAAGGCAGTTTGTTGTCGAGATTGTTGTTACTCTAATGGATGGTATCCTTGTCATTATGGAAGGTAGTTTGTCGTTCTGATTTCTATTACTCCAATGGATGGTAGCCTTGTCATTATAGAAGATAGTATGTTGTCGATATCTTTGTTACTCCATGGGATGGTAGCCTTGTCATTATGGAACTTAGTCTGTTGTCGAGATTTTTGTTACTCCAATGTATTGTAGCCTTGTCATTATGGAAGGTAGTCTGTTGTCGAGATTTTTGTTACTCCAATGGATGGTAACCTTTTCATTATGTAAGGTAGTCTGTTGTCGATATTTTTGTTACTCCACTGGATGGTAGCCTTGTCATTATGGAAGGTAGTCTGTCATTGTGAATTCTGATACTCTAATGGATGGTATCCTTGTCATTATGGAAGATAGTATGTTGTCGATATCTTTGTTACTCCAATGGATGGTAGCCTTGTCATTACGCAAGGTAGTCTGTTGTCGAGATTTTTGTTACTTCAATAGATTGTAGCCTTCTGATTATGGAAAGTAGTATGTTGTCGATATCTTTGTTACTCCAATTGATGATAGCCTTGTCATTATGGAAGTTAGTCTGTTGTCGAGATTTTTGTTACTACAATGGATGGTAGCCGTGTCATTATGGAAGGTACTCTGTTGTGGAGATTTTTGTTACTCTAATGGATGGTATCCTTGTCATTATGGAAGGTAGTATATTGTCGGGATTTTTGTTACTCTAATGGATGGTAGCCTTGTCATTATGGAAGGTAGTCTGTTGTAAATATCTTTGTTACTCCAATGGATGATAGCCTTGTCATTATGGAAGGTAGTTTGTTGTCGAGATTGTTGTTACTCTAATGGATGGTATCCTTGTCATTATGGAAGGTGGTTTGTCATTCTGATTTCTATTACTCTAATGGATGGTAGCCTTGTCATTATAGAAGATAATATGTTATCGATATCTTTGTTACTCTAAGGGATGGTAGCCTTGTCATTATGGAACTTAGTCTGTTGTCGAGATTTTTGTTACTCCAATGTATTGTAGCCTTGTCATTATGGAAGGTAGTCTGTTGTTGAGATTTTTGTTACTCCAATGGATGGTAACCTTTTCATTATGTAAGGTAGTCTGTTGTCGAGACTTTTGTTACTCCAATGGATGGTAGCCTTGTCATTATGGAAGGTAGTCTGTCGTTGTGATTTCTGATACTCTAATGGATGGTATCCTTGTCATTATGGAAGATAGTATGTTATAGATATCTTTGTTACTCCAATGGATGGTAGCCTTGTCATTACGCAAGGTAGTCTGTTGTCGAGATTTTCGTTACTTCTATGGATTGTAGCCTTGTCATTATGGAAAGTAGTATGTTGTCGATATTTTGTTACTCCAATGGATGATATCCTTGTCATTATGGAAGTTAGTCTGTTGTCGAGATTTTTTTTACTACAATGGATGGTAGCCTCGTCATTATGGAAGGTACTCTGTTGTCGAGATTTTTGTTACTCTAATGGATGGTATCCTTGTCATTATGGAAGGTTGTTTGTTGTCGAGAATTTTATTACTCTAATGGATGGTAGCCTTGTCATTATTGAAGGTAGTCTGTCATTGTGATTTTTGTTACTCCAATTGACGGTAGCCTTGTCATTATGGAAGGTAGTCTCTTGTCGATATCTTTGTAAATCCAATGGATGGTAGCCTTTTTATTACAGAAGGTAGTCTGTTGTCGATATTTTTGTTACTCCAATGGATTGTATCCTTGTCATTATGGAATGTAGTCTCTTGTTGATATTTTTGATACTACAATGGATGGTAGCCTTGTCATTTTGGAAGGTAGTCTGTTGTCGAGGTTTTTGTTACTCTAATATATGGTAGCCTTGTCATTATGGAATGTAGTCTGTTGTCGAGATTTTTGTTACTCCAATGGATGGTAGCCTTTTCATTATGGAAGGTAGTCTGTTGTCGAGATTTTTATTACTACAATGGATGGTAGCCTTGTCATTATGGAAGGTAGTATGTTGTCGAGATTCTTGTTACTACAATGGATGGTAGCCTTGTCATTATGGAAGGTAGTTTTATTGTCGAGATTTTTGTTACTCTAATGGATGGTATCCTTGTCATTATGGAAGGTATTCTGTTTTTGAGAATTTTATTACTCCAATGGATGGTAGCCATGTAACTATTGAAGGTAGTCTGTCATTGGTATTTCTGTTACTCCAATTGATGGTAGCCTTGTCATTATGGAAGGTAATCTATTGTCGAGATTTTTGTTACTCCAAAGGATTGTAGCCTTGTCATTATGGAAGGTAGTCTGTTGTCGAGATTTTTGTTACTCCAATGGATGGTAGCCTTTTTATTATGTAAAGTATTTTGTTGTCGAGATTTTTGTTATTGTAATGGATGGTAGACTTGTCATTATGGAAGGTTGTCTGTCGTTGTGATTTCTGGTACTCCAATGGATGGTAGCCCTGTCATTATAGAAGATATTATGTTATCGATATCTTTGTTACTCCAATGGATGGTAGCCTTGTCATTACGGAAGGTAGTCTGTTGTCGAAATTTTTCTCACTCCAATGGATTGTAGCCTTGTCATTATGGAACTATGTCTGTTGTCGAGATTTTTTTTACTCCAATGTATTGTAGCCTTGTCATTATGGAAGGTAGTCTGTTGTCGAGATTTTTGTTACTACAATGGATGGTAGCCTTTTCGTTGTGTAAGGTAGTCTGTTGTCGAGATTTTTTTTACTCCAATGGATGGTAGCCTTTTCATTATGGAAGATAGTATGTTGCTGATATCATTGTTACTCCAATTTATGGTAGCCTTGTCTTTACAGAAGATAGTCTGTTGTCAAGATTTTTGTTACTCCAATGGATTGTAGCCTTGTCATTATGGAAGGTAGTCTCTTGTTGATATTTTTGTTACTACAATGGATGATAGCCTTGTTATTTTGGATGGTAGTCTATTGTCGAGATTTTTGTTACTCTAATGGATGGTAGCCTTTACATTATAGAAGATAGTATGTTGTCGATATCTTTGTTACTCCAAGGGATGGTAGCCTTGTCATTATGGAACTTAGTCTGTTGTCGATATTTTTGTTACTCCAATGTATTGTAGCCTTGTCATTATGGAAGGTAGTCTGTTGTCTAGATTTTTGTTACTCCAATGGATGGTAACCTTTTCATTATGTAAGGTAGTCTGTTGTCGATATTTTTGTTACTCCACTGGATGGTAGCCTTGTCATTATGGAAGGTTGTCTGTCATTGTGATTTCTGATACTCTAATGGACGGTATCCTTGTCATTATGGAAGATAGTATGTTGTCGATATCTTTGTTACTCCAATGGATGGTAGCCTTGTCATTACGCAAGGTAGTCTGTTGTCGAGATTTTTGTTACTTCAATAGATTGTAGCCTTCTGATTATGGAAAGTAGTATGTTGTCGATATCTTTGTTACTCCAATGGATGGTAACCTTGTCATTATGGAAGTTAGTCTGTTGTCGATATTTTTGTTACTACAATGGATGGTAGCCTTGTCATTATGGAAGGTACTCTGTTGTCGAGATTTTTGTTACTCTAATGGATGGTATCCTTGTCATTATGGAAGGTAGTCTGTCATTGTGATTTCTGTTACTCCAATTGACGGTAGCCTTGTAATTATGGAAGGTAGTCTCTTATCGATATCTTTGTTACTCCATTGGATTGTAGCCTAGTCATTATGGAATATAGTCTCTTATTGATATTTTTGTTACTACAATGGATGGTAGCCTTGTCATTTTGGAAGGTAGTCTGTTGTCGAGGTTTTTGTTACTCCAATGGATGGTAACCTTTTCATTATGTCAGGTATTTTGTTGTCGAGATTTTTGTTACTGCAATGGATGGTAGACTTGTCATTATGGAAGGTTGTATGTCGCTGTGATTTCTGGTACTCCAATGGATGGTAGCCTTGTCATTATAGAAGATAGTATGTTGTCGATATCTTTGTTACTCCAATGGATGGTAGCCTTGTCATTACAGAAGGAGGTCTACTGTCCAGATTTTTGTTACTCCAATGGATTGTAGCCTTGTCATTATGGAAGGTAGTGTATCGTCCAGATTTTTGTTACTCCAATGGATGGTAGCCTTGTCATTATGGAAGGTAGTCTGTTGTCGAGATTAATATTACTACAATGGATGATAGCCTTGTCATTATGGAAGGTAGTATGTTGTCAAGATTTTTTTTACTACAATGGATGGTAGCCTTGTTATTATGGAAGGTAGTTTGTTGTCGAGATTTTTTTTACTCTAATGGATGGTATCCATGTCATTATGGAAGGTAGTCTGTTTTCGAGAATTTTATTACTCCAATGGATGGTAGCCAGGTCATTATTGAAGGTAGTCTGTCATTGGAATTTCTGTTACTCCAATTGATGGTAGCCTTGTCATTATGGAAGGTAATCTATTGTCGAGATTTTTGTTACTCCAATGGATTGTAGCCTTGTCATTATGGAAGGTAGTCTGTTGTCGAGATTTTTGTTACTCCAATGGATGGTAGCCTTTTCATTATGTAAAGTATTTTGTTGTCGAGATTTTTGTTATTGTAATGGATGGTAGACTTGTCATTATGGAAGGTTGTCTGTCGTTGTGATTTCTGGTACTCCAATGGATGGTAGCCCTGTCATTATAGAAGATATTATGTTATCGATATCTTTGTTACACCAATGGATGGTAGCGTTGTCATTATGGAACTATGTCTGTTGTCGAGATTTTTTTTACTCCAATGGATTGTAGCCTTGTCATTATGGAACTTAGTCTGTTGTCGAGATTTTTGTTACTCCAATATATTGTAGCCTTGTCATTATGGAAGGTAGTCTGTTGTCGAGATTTTTGTTACTCCAATGGATGGTAGCCTTTTCGTTATGTAAGGTAGTCTGTTGTCGATATTTTTTATACTCCAATGGATGGTAGCCTTGTCATTATGGAAGGTAGTCTGTCGTTGTGATTTCTGATACTCCAATGGATGGTAGCCTTGTCATTATGGAAGATAATATGTTGTCGAGATTTTTGATACTCCAATGGATTGTTGCCTTGTCATTATGGAAGGTATTCTCTTGTCGATATCTTTGTTACTCCAATGGATGGTAGCCTTGTCATTTCAAAAGGAAGCCTGATGTCGAGATTTTTGTTACTCCAATGGATGATAGCCTTTTCATTATGGAACTTAGTCTGTTGTCGAGATTTTTGTTACTCCAATGTATTGTAGCCTTGTCATTATGGAAGGTAGTCTGTTGTCGGTGATTTTGTTACTCCAATGGATGGTAACCTTTTCATTATGTAAGTTAGTCTGTTGTCGAGATTTTTGTTACTCCAATGGATGGTAGCCATGTCATTATGGAAGATAGTCTGTCGTTGTGATTTCTAATACTCTAATGGATGGTATCCTTGTCATTATGGAAGATAGTATGTTTTCGATATCTTTGTTACTCCAATGGATGGTACCCATGTCATTACACAAGGTAGTCAGTTGTCGAGATTTTTGTTACTTCAATGGATTGTAGCCGTGTCATTATAGAAAGTAGTATGTTGTCGATATCTTTGTTACTCCAATGGATGATAGCCTTGTCATTATGGAAGTTAGTCTGTTGTCGAGATTTTTGTTACTTCAATGGATGGTAGCCTTGTCATTATGGAAGGTACTCTGTTGTCGAGATTTTTGTTACTCTAATGGATGGTATCCTTGTCATTATGGAAGGTTGTTTGTTGTCGAGAATTTTATTACTCCAATGGATGGTAGCCTTGTCACAATTATGAAAGGTAGTCTCTTGTTAATATTTTTGTTACTAGAATGGATTGTAGCCTTGTCATTATGGAAGGTACTCTGTTGTCGATATTTTTGTTACTCTAATGGATGGTATCCTTGTCATTAAGGAAGGTTGTTTGTTGTCGATATCTTTGTTACTCCAATGTATTGTAGCCTTGTCATTATGGTAGGTAGTCTATTGTCAAGATTTTTGTTACTCCAATGGATGGTAGCCTTTTTTCTATGTAAGGTAGTCTGTTGTCGAGATTTTTTTTACTCCAATGGATGGTAGCCTTGTCATTATGGAAGGCAGTCTGTCGTTGTGATTTCTGATACTCCAATGGATTGTAGCCTTGTCATTATGGAAGATAGAATGTTGTCGAGATTTTTGTTACTCCAATGGATTGTAGCCTTGTCATTATGGAAGGTAGTCTCTTGTCGATATCTTTGTTACTCCAATGGATGGTAGCCTTGTCACTACGGAAGGTAGCCTGTTGTCGAGATTTTTGTTACTCTAATGGATTGTAACCTTGCCATTATGGAAGGTAGTCTGTTGTCGAGATTTTTTTTACTCCAATGGATGGTAAACTTGTCATTTTGGAAGGTAGTCTCTTGTTGATATTTTTGTTACTACAATGGATGGTAGCCTTGTCACTTTGGAAGGTTGTCTGTTGTCGAGATTTTTATTACTATAATGAATGGTAGCCTTGTCCTTATGGAACTAAGTCTGTTGTCGAGATTTTTGTTACTCCAATGGATTGTAGCCTTGTCATTATGGAAGGTAGTCTGTTGTCGAGATTCTTGTCACTCCAATGGATGGTAGTCTTTTCATTATGTAAGGTATTTTGTTGTCGAGATTTTTGTTACTACAACGGATGGTAGACTTGTAATTATGGAAGGATGTCTGTTGTTTTGATTTCTGGTACTCCAATGGATGGTAGCCCTGTCATTATAGAAGATAGTATGTTGTCGATATCTTTGTTACTCCAATGGATGGTAGCCTTGTCATTATAGAAGGTAGTCTATTGTCGTGATTTTTGTTACTCCAATGTATTGTAGCCTTGTCATTATGGAAGGTAGTCTGTTGTCGAGATTTTTGTTACTCCAATGGATGGTATCCTTTTCGTTATGTAAGGTAGTCTGTTGTCGAGATTTTTTATACTCCAATGGATGGTAGCCTTGTCATTATGGAAGGTAGTCTGTCGTTGTGATTTCTGATACTCCAATGGATGGTAGCCTTGTCATTATGGAAGATATTATGTTGTCGAGATTTTTGATACTCCAATGGATTGTTTCCTTGTCATTATGGAAGGTATTCTCTTGTCGATATCTTTGTTACTCCAATGGATGGTAGCCTTGTCATTTCGGAAGGAAGCCTGCTGTCGAGATTTTTGTTTCTCCAATGGATGATAGCCTTGTCATTATGGAACTTAGTCTGTTGTCGAGATTTTTGTTAGTCCAATGTATTATAGCCTTGTCATTATGGATGGTATTCTGGTGTCAAGATTTTTGTTACTCCAATGGATGGTAACCTTTTCATTATGTAAGGTAGTCTGTTGTCGAGATTTTTGTTACTCCAATGGATGGTAGCCATGTCATTATGGAAGATAGTCTGTCGTTGTGATTTCTAATACTCTAATGGATGGTATCCTTGTAATTATGGAAGATAGTATGTTGTCGATATCTTTGTTACTCCAATGGATGGTAGCCATGTCATTACGCAAGGTAGTCTGTGTCATTATAGAAAGTAGTATGTTGTCGATATCTTTGTTACTCCAATGGATGGTAGCCTTGTCACAATTATGAAAGGTATTCTCTTGTTGATATTTTTGTTACTAGAATGGATTATAGCCTTGTCATTATGAAAGGTACTATGTTGTCGAGATTTTTGTTACTCTAATGGATGGTATCCTTGTCATTAAGGAAGGTTGTTTGTTTTCGATATCTTTGTTACTCCAATGTATTGTAGCCTTGTCATTATGGTAGGTAGTCTATTGTCGAGATTTTTGTTACTCCAATGGATGGTAGCCTTTTGGTTATGTAAGGTAGTCTGTTGTCGAGATTTTTTTTACTCCAATGGATGGTAGCCTTGTCATTATGGAAGGTAGTCTATCGTTGTGATTTCTGATACTCCAATGGATGGTAGCCTTGTCATTATGGAATATAGAACGTTGTCGAGATTTTTGTTACTACAATGGATGGTATCCTTATCATTATATAAGGTAGTCTGTTGTCATGATTTTTGTTACTCCAATGGATGGTAGCCTTGTCATTATTGAAGGTAGTCTGTCATTGTGATTTCTGTTACTCCAAATGACGGTAGCCTTGTCATTATGGAAGATAGTATGTTGTCGATATCTTTGTTACTCCAATGGATGGTAGCCTTGTCATTACGTAAGGTAGTCTGTTGTCGAGATTTTTGTTTCTCCAATGGATTGTATACTTGTCATTATGGAAGGTAGTATCTTGTTGATTTTTTGTTACTACAATTGATGGTAGCCTTGTCATTTTGGAAGGTAGTCTATTGTCGAGGTTTTTGTTAATCTAATGGATTTTAGCCTTGTCACTATGGAAGGTAGTCTATTGTCGAGATTTTGGTTACTCCAATGGATGGTAGCCTTGTCATTATGGAAGGTAGTCTATTGTCGAGATTTTTATTACTACAATGGATGGTAGCCTTGTCATTATGGAAGGTAGTATGTTGTCCAGATTTTTGTTACTCCAATGGATGGTAGCCTTTTCGTTATGTAAGGTAGTCCGTTGTCGAGATTTGTTTTACTCCAATTGATGGTAGCCTTGTCATTATGGAAGGTAGTTTGTCGTTGTGATTTCTGATACTCCAATGGATGGTAGCCTTGTCATTATGGAAGATAGTATGTTGTCGATATTTTTGTTACTCCAATGGATTGGCCTTGTCATTATGGAAGGTAATCTCTTGTCGATATATTTGTTACTCCAATGGATGGTAGCGTTGTCATTACGGAAGGTAGCCTGTTGTAAAGATTTTTGTTACTCCAATGGATTGTAGACTTGTCATTATGGAAGGTAGTCTCTTGTTGATGTTTTTATTACTACAATGGATGGTAGCCTTGTCATTTTTGAAGGTAGTATGTTGTCGAGGTTTTTGTTACTCTAATAGATGGTAGCCTTGTCATTATGGAAGGTAGTCTGTTGTCGAGATTTTGGTTACTCCAATGGATGGTAGCCTTGTCATTATGGAAGGTAGTCTGTAGTCGAGATTTTTATTACTACAATGGATGGTAGCCATTTCATTATTGAAGGTAGTCTGTCATTGTGATTTTTGTTACTTTAATTGATGGTAGCCTTGTCATTATGGAAAGTAATTTGTTGTCCAGATTTTTGTTACTCCAAAGGATTGTAGCCTTGTCATTATGGAAGGTAGTCTGTTGTCGATATTTTTGTTACTCCAATGGATGGTATCCTTTTCATTATGTAAGGTAGTTTGTTGTCGAGATTTTTGTTACTGCAAGGGATAATATACTAGTCATTATGGAAGGTTGTTTATCGTTGTGATTTCTGGTACTCCAATGGATAGTAGCCTTGTCATTATGGAAGATAGTATGTTGTCGATATCTTTGTTACTCCAATGGTTGGTAGCCTTGTCATTATGGATGGTAGTCTGTTGTCGATATTTTTGTTACTCCAATGGATGGTATCCTTGTTATTATGGAAGGTTGTCTCTTGTTGACATTTTTGTTACTCCAATGGATGGTAGCCTTATCATTATGGAAGGTAGTCTGTTGTCAAGATTTTTGTTACTCTAATGGAAGGTAGCCTTGTAATTATGGAATGTAGCCTGTTGTCGAGATTTTTGATACTCCAATGGATGGTAGCCTTGTCATTATGGAAGGTAGTCTATTGTCAAGATTTTGGTTACTACAATGGATGGTAGCCTTGTCATTAGGGAAGGTAGTCTGTTGTCGATATTTTTGTTACTACAATGGATGGTAGCCTTGTCATTATGGAATGTATTCCATTGTCGAGATTTTTGTTACTCCAATAGATGGTAGCCTTGTCATTATGGAAGGTAGTTTGTTGTCGATATTTTTGTTACTACAATGGATGGTAGCCTTGTCATTATGGAATGTAGTCTATTGTCGAGATTTTTGTTACTCCAATAGATGGTAGCCTTGTCATTATGGAAGGTAGTATGTTGTTAAGATTTTGGTTACTCCAATGGATGGAAGCCTAGTCATTATGAAAGGTAGTTTGTTGTCGAGATTTTTATTATTCCAATGGATGGTAGCCTTGTCATTATGAAAGGTAATCTATTATTGAGATTTTTGTTACTCCAATGGTTGGCAGCCTTGTCATTATGGAAGGTAGTCTGTTGTCGAGATTTTTGTTACTCCAATGGATTGTAGCATTGTCATTATGGAAGGTAGTCTGTTGTCGATATTTTTGTTACTCCAATGGATGGTATCCTTGTCATTATGGAAGGTTGTCTCATGTTGACATTTTTGTTACTCCAATGGATGGTAGCCTTGTCATTATGGAAGGTAGTCTGTTGTCAAGATTTTTGTTACTCTAATGGAAGGTAGCCTTGTAATTATGGAATGTAGTCTGTTGTCGAGATTTTTGATACTCCAATGGATGGTAGCCTTGTCATTATGGAAGGTAGTCTATTGTCATGATTTTGGTTACTACAATGGATGGTAGCCTTGTCATTAGGGAAGGTAGTCTGTTGTCGATATTTTTGTTACTACAATGGATGGTAGCCTTGTCATTAGGGAATGTAGTCTATTTTCGAGATTTTTGTTACTCCAATAGATGGTAGCCTTGTCATTATGGAAGGTAGTCTGTTGTTCAGATTTTTGTTACTCCAATGGATGGTAGCCTAGTCATTACGAAAGGTAGTTTGTTGTCGAGATTTTTGTTATTCCAATGGATGGTAGCCTTGTCATTATGAAAGGTAATCTATTGTTGAGATTTTTGTTACTCCAATGGATGGTAGCCTTGTCATTATGTAAGGTAGTCTGTTGCCGAGATATCTGTTACTCCAATGGATGGTAGCCTTGTCATTATGGAAGGTAATTTGTCGTCCAAATTTTTGTTACTCTAATGGATGGTATCCTTGTCATTATGGAAGGTAGTCTATTGTCGAGATTTTTGTTACTCCAATGGATGGTATCCTTGTATTTATGGAAGATAGTATGTTGTCGACATCTTTGTTACTACAATGGATGGTAGACTTGTCATTATGGAAGGTAGTCTATTGTCAAGATTTTGGTTACTACAATGGATGGTAGCCTTGTCATTAGGGAAGGTAGTCTGTTGTCGATATTTTTGCTACTACAATGGATGGTAGCCTTGTCATTATGGAATGTAGTCCATTGTCGAGATTTTTGTTACTCCAATAGATGGTAGCCTTGTCATTATGGAAGGTAGTCTGTTGTCGATATTTTTGTTACTACAATGGATGGTAGCCTTGTCATTATGGAATGTAGTCTATTGTCGAGATTTTTGTTACTCCAATAGATGGTAGCCTTGTCATTATGGAAGGTAGTATGTTGTTAAGATTTTGGTTACTCTAATGGATAGTAGCCTAGTCATTATGAAAGGTAGTCTGTTGTCGAGATTATTGTTATTCCAATGGATGGTAGCCTTGTCATTATGAAAGGTAATCTATTGTTGAGATTTTTGTTACTCCAATGGTTGGCAGCCTTGTCATTATGGAAGGTAGTCTGTTGTCGAGATTTTTGTTACTCCAATGGATTGTAGCATTGTCATTATGGAAGATAATATCTTGTCGATTTTTTTGTTACTCCAATGGATGGTAGCCTTGTCATTACGTAAGGTAGTCTGTTGTCGAGATTTTTGTTTCTCCAATGGATTGTATACTTGTCATTATGGAAGGTAGTATCTTGTTGATTTTTTTGTTACTACAATTGATGGTAGCCTTGTCATTTTGGAAGGTAGTCTATTGTCGAGGTTTTTGTTAATCTAATGGATTTTAGCCTTGTCATTATGGAAGGTAGTCTATTGTCGAGATTTTGGTTACTCCAATGGATGGTAGCCTTGTCATTATGGAAGGTAGTCTATTGTCGAGATTTTTATTACTACAATGGATGGTAGCCTTGTCATTATGGAAGGTAGTATGTTGACGAGATTTTTGTTACTCCAATGGATGGTAGCCTTTTCGTTATGTAAGGTAGTCCGTTGTCGAGATTTGTTTTACTCCAATTGATGGTAGCCTTGTCATTATGGAAGGTAGTTTGTCGTTGTGATTTCTGATACTCCAATGGATGGTAGCCTTGTCATTATGGAAGATAGTATGTTGTCGATATTTTTGTTACTCCAATGGATTGTAGCCTTGTCATTATGGAAGGTAATCTCTTGTTGATATATTTGTTACTCCAATGGATGGTAGCCTTGTCATTACGGAAGGTAGCCTGTTGTAAAGATTTTTGTTACTCCAATGGATTGTAGACTTGTCATTATGGAAGGTAGTCTCTTGTTGATGTTTTTATTACTACAATGGATGGTAGCCTTGTCATTTTTGAAGGTAGTATGTTGTCGAGGTTTTTGTTACTCTAATAGATGGTAGCCTTGTCATTATGGAAGGTAGTCTGTTGTCGAGATTTTGGTTACTCCAATGGATGGTAGCCTTGTCATTATGGAAGGTAGTCTGTAGTCGAGATTTTTATTACTACAATGGATGGTAGCCATTTCATTATTGAAGGTAGTCTGTCATTGTGATTTTCGTTACTTTAATTGATGGTAGCCTTGTCATTATGGAAAGTAATTTGTTGTCCAGATTTTTGTTACTCCAAAGGATTGTAGCCTTGTCATTATGGAAGGTAGTCTGTTGTCGATATTTTTGTTACTCCAATGGATGGTAGCCTTTTCATTATGTAAGGTAGTTTATTGTCGAGATTTTTGTTACTGCAAGGGATAATATACTTGTCATTATGGAAGGTTGTTTATCGTTGTGATTTCTGGTACTCCAATGGATAGTAGCCTTGTCATTATGGAAGATAGTATGTTGTCGATATCTTTGTTACTCCAATGGTTGGTAGCCTTGTCATTATGGATGGTAGTCTGTTGTCGATATTTTTGTTACTCCAATGGATGGTATCCTTGTTATTATGGAAGGTTGTCTCTTGTTGACATTTTTGTTACTCCAATGGATGGTAGCCTTATCATTATGGAAGGTAGTCTGTTGTCAAGATTTTTGTTACTCTAATGGAAGGTAGCCTTGTAATTATGGAATGTAGCCTGTTGTCGAGATTTTTGATACTCCAATGGATGGTAGCCTTGTCATTATGGAAGGTAGTCTATTGTCAAGATTTTGGTTACTACAATGGATGGTAGCCTTGTCATTAGGGAAGGTAGTCTGTTGTCGATATTTTTGTTACTACAATGGATGGTAGCCTTGTCATTATGGAATGTATTCCATTGTCGAGATTTTTGTTACTCCAATAGATGGTAGCCTTGTCATTATGGAAGGTAGTTTGTTGTCGATATTTTTGTTACTACAATGGATGGTAGCCTTGTCATTATGGAATGTAGTCTATTGTCGAGATTTTTGTTACTCCAATAGATGGTAGCCTTGTCATTATGGAAGGTAGTATGTTGTTAAGATTTTGGTTACTCCAATGGATGGAAGCCTAGTCATTATGAAAGGTAGTTTGTTGTCGAGATTTTTATTATTCCAATGGATGGTAGCCTTGTCATTATGAAAGGTAATCTATTATTGAGATTTTTGTTACTCCAATGGTTGGCAGCCTTGTCATTATGGAAGGTAGTCTGTTGTCGAGATTTTTGTTACTCCAATGGATTGTAGCATTGTCATTATGGAAGGTAGTCTGTTGTCGATATTTTTGTTACTCCAATGGATGGTATCCTTGTCATTATGGAAGGTTGTCTCATGTTGACATTTTTGTTACTCCAATGGATGGTAGCCTTGTCATTATGGAAGGTAGTCTGTTGTCAAGATTTTTGTTACTCTAATGGAAGGTAGCCTTGTAATTATGGAATGTAGTCTGTTGTCGAGATTTTTGATACTCCAATGGATGGTAGCCTTGTCATTATGGAAGGTAGTCTATTGTCATGATTTTGGTTACTACAATGGATGGTAGCCTTGTCATTAGGGAAGGTAGTCTGTTGTCGATATTTTTGTTACTACAATGGATGGTAGCCTTGTCATTAGGGAATGTAGTCTATTTTCGAGATTTTTGTTACTCCAATAGATGGTAGCCTTGTCATTATGGAAGGTAGTCTGTTGTTCAGATTTTTGTTACTCCAATGGATGGTAGCCTAGTCATTACGAAAGGTAGTTAGTTGTCGAGATTTTTGTTATTCCAATGGATGGTAGCCTTGTCATTATGAAAGGTAATCTATTGTTGAGATTTTTGTTACTCCAATGGATGGTAGCCTTGTCATTATGTAAGGTAGTCTGTTGCCGAGATATCTGTTACTCCAATGGATGGTAGCCTTGTCATTATGGAAGGTAATTTGTCGTCCAAATTTTTGTTACTCTAATGGATGGTATCCTTGTCATTATGGAAGGTAGTCTATTGTCGAGATTTTTGTTACTCCAATGGATGGTATCCTTGTATTTATGGAAGATAGTATGTTGTCGACATCTTTGTTACTGCAATGGATGGTAGACTTGTCATTATGGAAGGTAGTCTATTGTCAAGATTTTGGTTACTACAATGGATGGTAGCCTTGTCATTAGGGAAGGTAGTCTGTTGTCGATATTTTTGCTACTACAATGGATGGTAGCCTTGTCATTATGGAATGTAGTCCATTGTCGAGATTTTTGTTACTCCAATAGATGGTAGCCTTGTCATTATGGAAGGTAGTCTGTTGTCGATATTTTTGTTACTACAATGGATGGTAGCCTTGTCATTATGGAATGTAGTCTATTGTCGAGATTTTTGTTACTCCAATAGATGGTAGCCTTGTCATTATGGAAGGTAGTATGTTGTTAAGATTTTGGTTACTCTAATGGATAGTAGCCTAGTCATTATGAAAGGTAGTCTGTTGTCGAGATTATTGTTATTCCAATGGATGGTAGCCTTGTCATTATGAAAGGTAATCTATTGTTGAGATTTTTGTTACTCCAATGGTTGGCAGCCTTGTCATTATGGAAGGTAGTCTGTTGTCGAGATTTTTGTTACTCCAATGGATTGTAGCATTGTCATTATGGAAGATAATATGTTGTCGATATCTTTGTTACTCCAATGGATGGTAGCCTTGTCATTACGTAAGGTAGTCTGTTGTCGAGATTTTTGTTTCTCCAATGGATTGTATACTTGTCATTATGGAAGGTAGTATCTTGTTGATTTTTTTGTTACTACAATTGATGGTAGCCTTGTCATTTTGGAAGGTAGTCTATTGTCGAGGTTTTTGTTAATCTAATGGATTTTAGCCTTGTCATTATGGAAGGTAGTCTATTGTCGAGATTTTGGTTACTCCAATGGATGGTAGCCTTGTCATTATGGAAGGTAGTCTATTGTCGAGATTTTTATTACTACAATGGATGGTAGCCTTGTCATTATGGAAGGTAGTATGTTGACGAGATTTTTGTTACTCCAATGGATGGTAGCCTTTTCGTTATGTAAGGTAGTCCGTTGTCGAGATTTGTTTTACTCCAATTGATGGTAGCCTTGTCATTATGGAAGGTAGTTTGTCGTTGTGATTTCTGATACTCCAATGGATGGTAGCCTTGTCATTATGGAAGATAGTATGTTGTCGATATTTTTGTTACTCCAATGGATTGTAGCCTTGTCATTATGGAAGGTAATCTCTTGTTGATATATTTGTTACTCCAATGGATGGTAGCCTTGTCATTACGGAAGGTAGCCTGTTGTAAAGATTTTTGTTACTCCAATGGATTGTAGACTTGTCATTATGGAAGGTAGTCTCTTGTTGATGTTTTTATTACTACAATGGATGGTAGCCTTGTCATTTTTGAAGGTAGTATGTTGTCGAGGTTTTTGTTACTCTAATAGATGGTAGCCTTGTCATTATGGAAGGTAGTCTGTTGTCGAGATTTTGGTTACTCCAATGGATGGTAGCCTTGTCATTATGGAAGGTAGTCTGTAGTCGAGATTTTTATTACTACAATGGATGGTAGCCATTTCATTATTGAAGGTAGTCTGTCATTGTGATTTTTGTTACTTCAATTGATGGTAGCCTTGTCATTATGGAAAGTAATTTGTTGTCCAGATTTTTGTTACTCCAAAGGATTGTAGCCTTGTCATTATGGAAGGTAGTCTGTTGTCGATATTTTTGTTACTCCAATGGATGGTAGCCTTTTCATTATGTAAGGTAGTTTATTGTCGAGATTTTTGTTACTGCAAGGGATAATATACTTGTCATTATGGAAGGTTGTTTATCGTTGTGATTTCTGGTACTCCAATGGATAGTAGCCTTGTCATTATGGAAGATAGTATGTTGTCGATATCTTTGTTACTACAATGGTTGGTAGCCTTGTCATTATGGATGGTAGTCTGTTGTCGATATTTTTGTTACTCCAATGGATGGTATCCTTGTTATTATGGAAGGTTGTCTCTTGTTGACATTTTTGTTACTCCAATGGATGGTAGCCTTATCATTATGGAAGGTAGTCTGTTGTCAAGATTTTTGTTACTCTAATGGAAGGTAGCCTTGTAATTATGGAATGTAGCCTGTTGTCGAGATTTTTGATACTCCAATGGATGGTAGCCTTGTCATTATGGAAGTTAGTCTATTGTCAAGATTTTGGTTACTACAATGGATGGTAGCCTTGTCATTAGGGAAGGTAGTCTGTTGTCGATATTTTTGTTACTACAATGGATGGTAGCCTTGTCATTATGGAATGAATTCCATTGTCGAGATTTTTGTTACTCCAATAGATGGTAGCCTTGTCATTATGGAAGGTAGTCTGTTGTCGATATTTTTGTTACTACAATGGATGGTAGCCTTTTCATTATGGAATGTAGTCTATTGTCGAGATTTTTGTTACTCCAATAGATGGTAGCCTTGTCATTATGGAAGGTAGTATGTTGTTAAGATTTTGGTTACTCCAATGGATGGTAGCCTAGTCATTATGAAAGGTAGTCTCTTGTCGAGATTTTTATTATTCCAATGGATGGTAGCCTTGTCATTATGAAAGGTAATCTATTGTTGAGATTTTTGT
Organism: Vicia faba; assembly: GCA_948472305.1. Classification (NCBI taxonomy): domain Eukaryota; kingdom Viridiplantae; phylum Streptophyta; class Magnoliopsida; order Fabales; family Fabaceae; genus Vicia; species Vicia faba. The sequence goes on from OX451741.1 coordinate 536,481,451, forward strand.
TACTCCAATGGTTGGCAGCCTTGTCATTATGGAAGGTAGTCTGTTGTCGAGATTTTTGTTACTCCAATGGATTGTAGCATTGTCATTATGGAAGGTAGTCTGTTGTCGATATTTTTGTTACTCCAATGGAAGGTATCCTTGTCATTATGGAAGGTTGTCTCATGTTGACATTTTTGTTACTCCAATGGATGGTAGCCTTGTCATTATGGAAGGTAGTCTGTTGTCAAGATTTTTGTTACTCTAATGGAAGGTAGCCTTGTAATTATGGAATGTAGTCTGTTGTCGAGATTTTTGATACTCCAATGGATGGTAGCCTTGTCATTATGGAAGGTAGTCTATTGTCATGATTTTGGTTACTACAATGGATGGTAGCCTTGTCATTAGGGAAGGTAGTCTGTTGTCGATATTTTTGTTACTACAATGGATGGTAGCCTTGTCATTAGGGAATGTAGTCTATTTTCGAGATTTTTGTTACTCCAATAGATGGTAGCCTTGTCATTATGGAAGGTAGTCTGTTGTTCAGATTTTTGTTACTCCAATGGATGGTAGCCTAGTCATTACGAAAGGTAGTTTGTTGTCGAGATTTTTGTTATTCCAATGGATGGTAGCCTTGTCATTATGAAAGGTAATCTATTGTTGAGATTTTTGTTACTCCAATGTATGGTAGCCTTGTCATTATGTAAGGTAGTCTGTTGCCGAGATATCTGTTACTCCAATGGATGGTAGCCTTGTCATTATGGAAGGTAATTTGTCGTCCAAATTTTTGTTACTCTAATGGATGGTATCCTTGTCATTATGGAAGGTAGTCTATTGTCGAGATTTTTGTTACTCCAACTGATGGTATCCTTGTATTTATGGAAGATAGTATGTTTTCGACATCTTTGTTACTGCAATGAATGGTAGACTTGTCATTATGGAAGGTAGTCTATTGTCAAGATTTTGGTTACTACAATGGATGGTAGCCTTGTCATTAGGGAAGGTAGTCTGTTGTCGATATTTTTGCTACTACAATGGATGGTAGCCTTGTCATTATGGAATGTAGTCCATTGTCGAGATTTTTGTTACTCCAATAGATGGTAGCCTTGTCATTATGGAAGGTAGTCTGTTGTCGATATTTTTGTTACTACAATGGATGGTAGCCTTGTCATTATGGAATGTAGTCTATTGTCGAGATTTTTGTTACTCCAATAGATGGTAGCCTTGTCATTATGGAAGGTAGTATGTTGTTAAGATTTTGGTTACTCTAATGGATAGTAGCCTAGTCATTATGAAAGGTAGTCTGTTGTCGAGATTATTGTTATTCGAATGGATGGTAGCCTTGTCATTATGAAAGGTAATCTATTGTTGAGATTTTTGTTACTCCAATGGTTGGCAGCCTTGTCATTATGGAAGGTAGTCTGTTGTCGAGATTTTTGTTACTCCAATGGATTGTAACATTGTCATTATGGAAGGTAGTCTGTTGTCGATATTTTTATTACTCCAATGGATGGTATCCTTGTCATTATGGAAGGCTGTATCTTGTTGACATTTTTGTTACTCCAATGGATGGTAGCCTTGTCATTATAGAAGGTAGTCTGTAGTCAAGATTTTTGTTACTCTAATGGAAGGTAGCCTTGTAATTATGGAATGTAGTCTGTTGTCTAGATTTTTGATACTCCAATGGATGGTAGCCTTGTCATTATGGAAGGTAGTCTATTGTCAAGATTTTTGTTACTCCAATAGATGGTAGCCTTGTCATTATGGAAGGTAGTCTGTTGTTCAGATTTTTGTTACTCCAATGGATGGTAGCCTAGTCATTATGAAAGGTAGTTTGTTGTCGAGATTTTTGTTATTCCAATGGATGGTAGCCTTGTCATTATGAAAGGTAATCTATTGTTGAGATTTTTGTTACTCCAATGGATGGTAGCCTTGTCATTATGTAAGGTAGTCTGTTGCCGAGATTTCTGTTACTCCAATGGATGGTAGCCTTGTCATTATGGAAGGTAATCTGTCGTCCAAATTTTTGTTACTCTAATGGATGGTAGCCTTGTCATTATGGAAGGTAGTCTATTGTTAAGATTTTTGTTACTCTAATGGATGGTATCCTTGTATTTATGGAAGATAGTATGTTGTCGACATCTTTGTTACTGCAATGGATGGTAGACTTGTCATTATGGAAGGTAGTCTATTGTCAAGATTTTGGTTACTACAATGGATGGTAGCCTTGTCATTAGGGAAGGTAGTCTGTTGTCGATATTTTTGCTACTACAATGGATGGTAGCCTTGTCATTATGGAATGTAGTCCATTGTCCAGATTTTTGTTACTACAATGGATGGTAGCCTTGTCATTAGGGAAGGTAGTCTGTTGTCGATATTTTTGTTACTACAATGGATGGTAGCCTTGTCATTATGGAATGTAGTCTATTGTCGAGATTTTTGTTACTCCAATAGATGGTAGCCTTGTCATTATGGAAGGTAGTCTGTTGTTCAGATTTTTGTTACTCCAATGGATGGTATCCTAGTCATTATGAAAGGTAGTTTGTTGTCGAGATTTTTGTTATTCCAATGGATGGTAGCCTTGTCATTATGAAAGGTAATCTATTGTTGAGATTTTTGTTACTCCAATGGATGGTAGCCTTGTCATTATGTAAGGTAGTCTGTTGCCGAGATTTCTGTTACTCCAATGGATGGTAGCCTTGTCATTATGGAAGGTAATCTGTCGTCCAAATTTTTGTTACTCTAATGGATGGTATCCTTGTCATTATGGAAGGTAGTCTATTGTCGAGATTTTTGTTACTCTAATGGATGGTATCCTTGTATTTATGGAAGATAGTATGTTGTCGACATCTTTGTTACTGCAATGGATGGTAGACTTGTCATTATGGAAGGTAGTCTATTATCAAGATTTTGGTTACTACAATGGATGGTAGCCTTGTCATTAGGGAAGGTAGTCTGTTGTCGATATTTTTGCTACTACAATGGATGGTAGCCTTGTCATTATGGAATGTAGTCTATTGTCCAGATTTTTGTTACTCCAATAGATGGTAGCCTTGTCATTATGGAAGGTAGTCTGTTGTCGATATTTTTGTTACTACAATGGATGGTAGCCTTGTCATTATGGAATGTAGTCTATTGTCGAGATTTTTGTTACTCCAATAGATGGTAGCCTTGTCATTATGGAAGGTAGTATGTTGTTAAGATTTTGGTTACTCCAATGGATAGTAGCCTAGTCATTATGAAAGGTAGTCTGTTGTCGAGATTATTGTTATTCCAATGGATGGTAGCCTTGTCATTATGAAAGGTAATCTATTGTTGAGATTTTTGTTACTCCAATGGTTGGCAGCCTTGTCATTATGGAAGGTAGTCTGTTGTCGAGATTTTTGTTACTCCAATGGATTGTAGCATTGTCATTATGGAAGTTAGTCTGTTGTCGATATTTTTATTACTCCAATGGATGGTATCCTTGTCATTATGGAAGGCTGTCTCTTGTTGACATTTTTGTTACTCCAATGGATGGTAGCCTTGTCATTATGGAAGGTAGTCTGTAGTCAAGATTTTTGTTACTCTAATGGAAGGTAGCCTTGTAATTATGGAATGTAGTCTGTTGTCGAGATTTTTGATACTCCAATGGATGGTAGCCTTATCATTATGGAAGGTAGTCTATTGTCAAGATTTTGGTTACTACAATGGATGGTAGGCTTGTCATTATGGAAGATAGTATGTTCTCAATATCTTTGTTACTACAATGGATGGTAGCCTTGTCATTACGGAAGATAGTCTGTTGTCGAGATTTTTGTTACTCCAATGGATTGTAGCCTTGTCATTATGGAAGGTAGTCTGTTGTCGACATTTTTGTTACTCCAATGGATGGTAGCTTTGTCATTATGGAAGGTAGTCTCCTGTCGAGATTTTTGATACTCTAATGGATGGTAGCCTTGTCATTATGGAAGGTAGTCTCTTGTTGATATTTTTGTTACTACAATACAAGGTAGCCTTGTCATTTTGGAAGGTAGTGTGTTATCGAGATTTTTGTTACTCTAATGGATGGTAGCCTTGTCATTATGGAAGGTAGTTTACTGTCGAGATTTTTGATACTCTAATGGATAGTAGCCTTATCATTATGGAAGGTAGTATGTTGTCAAGATTTTTGTTACTCCAATGGATGGTAGCCTTGTCATTATTAAAGGTAGTCTGTAATTGTGATTTCTGTTACTCCAATTGATGGTAGCCTTGTCATTATGGAAGATAGTATGTTTTCGATATCTTTGTTACTCCAATGGATGGTAGCCTTGTCATTACGAAAGTTAGTCTATTGTCGAGATTTTTGTTTCTCCAATGGATTGTAGCCTTGTCATTATGGAAGGTAGTCTCTTGTTGATGTTTTTGTTACTAGAATGGATGGTAGCCTTGTCATTTTGGAAGGTAGTTTATTGTCGAGGTTTTTGTTACTCTAATGGATGGTAGCCTTGTCATTATGGAAGGTAGTCTATTGTCGAGACTTTGGTTACTCCAATGGATGGTAGCCTTGTCATTATGGAAGGTAGTCTGTTGTCGAGATTTTTATTACTAGAATGGATGGTAGGCTTGTCATTATGAAAGGTAGTATGTTGTCGAGATTATTGTTACTACAATGGATGGTATCCTTGTAATTATGGAAGGTAGTCTGTTGTCGAGATTTTTGTTACTCTAATGGATGGTATCGTTGTCATTATGGAAGGTAGTCTGTTGTCGAGAATTTTATTACTCCAATTGATGGTAGCCAATTCATTGTTGAAGGTAGTCTGTCATTGTGATTTTTGTTACTCCAATTGATGGTAGCCTTGTCATTATGGAAGGTAATCTTTTGTCAAGATTTTTTTTACTCCAATGGATTGTAGCCTTGTCAATATGGAAGGAAGTATGTTGTCGAGGTTTTTGTTACTCCAATGGATGGTAGCCTTTTTATTTTGTAAGGTAGTTTATTGTCGAGATTTTTGTTACTGCAATGGATAATATACTTGTCATTATGGAAGGTTGTTTATCGTTGTGATTTCTGGTAGTCCAATGGATAGTAGCCTTGTCATTATGGAAGATAGTATGTTTTCGATATATTTGTTACTCCAATGGATGGTAGTCTTGTCATTATGGAAGGTAGTCTGTTGTCGAGATTTTTGTTACTCCAATGGATTGTAGCCTTGTCATTATGGAAGGTAGTCTGTTGTCGAGATTTTTGTTACTCTAATGGATGGTAGCCGTGTCATTATGGAAGGTAGTCTCTTGTTGACATTTTTGTTACTCCAATGGATGGTAGCCTTGTCATTATAGAAGGTAGTCTATTGTCGAGATTTTTGTTACTCTAATGGAAGGTAGCCTTGTTATTATGAAATGTAGTCTGTTGTCGAGATTTTTGATACTCCAATGGATGGTAGCCTTTTTGTTTTGTAAGGTAGTCTATTGTCGAGATTTTTTTACTCCAATGGATGGTAGCCTTGTCATTATGGAATGTAGTGTATTCTTAAGATTTTTGTTACTCCAATGGATGGTAGCCTTGTCATTATGAAAGGTAGTCAGTTGTTGAGATTTTTGTTATTCCAATGGATGGTAGCCTTTTCATTATAAAAGGTAATCTATTGTCGAGATTTTTGTTACTCCAATGGACGGTAGCCTTGTCATTATGTAAGATAGTCTGTTGTCGAGATTTTTGTTTCTCCAATGGATGGTAGCCTTGTCATTATGAAAGGTAGTCTCTTGTTGATATTTCTGTTACTCTAATGGATGGTATCCTTGTCATTATGGAAAGTGGTTTGTTGTCGAGAATTTTATTACTCCAATGGATGGTAGCCATGTCATTATTGAAGGTAGTCTGTCATTGTGATTTCTGTTACGCCAATTGATGGTAGCCTTGTCATTATGGAAGGTAATATGTTGACTAGATTTTTGTTACTCCAATGGATTGTAGCCTTGTCATTATGGAAGTTAGTCTATTGTCGAGATTTTTGTTACTCCAATGGATGGTAGCCTTTTCATTTTGTAAGGTAGTTTGTTGTCGAGATTTTTGTTACTGCATTGGATGATAGACTTGTCATTATGGAAGGTTGTCTATCGTTGTGATTTCTGGTACTCAATTCGATTGTAGCCTTGTCATTATGGAAGATAGTATGTTGTCGATATCTTTGTTATTCCAATGGGTGGTAGCCTTGTCATTACGGAAAGTAGCATGTTGTCGAGATTTTTGTTACTACGATGGATTGTAGCCTTGTCATTATGGAAGATACTCTGTTGTCGAGATTTTTGTTACTCTAATGGATAATATCCTTGTCATTATGGAAGGTTGTTTGTTGTCGATATCTTTGTTACTCCAATGTATTGTAGCCTTGTCATTATGGTAGGTAGTCTACTGTCGAGATTTATGTTACTCCAATGGATGGTAGCCTTTTTGTTATGTAACGTAGTCTATTGTCGATATCTTTGTTACTCCAATGGATGGTAGCCTTGTCATTATGGAAGATAGTATGTTGTCGATATCTTTGTTACTCAAATTGATGGTAGCCTTGTCATTACGGAAGATAGTCTGATGTTGAGATTTTTGTTACTCCAAAGGATTGTAGCCCTGTCATTATGGAAGGTAGTCTGTTGTCGACATTTTTGTTACTCCAATGGATGGTAGCTTTGTCATTATGGAAGGTAGTCTGCTGTCGAGATTTTTGATACTCTAATGGATGGTAGCCTTATCATTATAGAAGGTAGTCTCTTGTTGATATTTTTGTTACTACAATGCATGGTAGCCTTCTCGTTTTGGAAGGTAGTCTGTTGTCGAGATTTTTGTTACTCCAATGGATGGTAGCCTTGTCATTATTGAAGGTAGGTTGTCATTGTGATTTCTGTTACTCCAATGGATGGTAGCCTTGTCATTATGGAAGATAGAATGTTGTCGATATCTATGTTACTCCAATGGATGGTAGTCTTGTCATTACGGAAGGTAGTCTGTTGTCGAGATTTTTGTTACTCCAATGGATTGAAGCCTTGTCATTATGGAATGTAGTCTCCTGTTGATATTTTTGTTACGACAATGGATGGTAGCCTTGTCATTTTGGAAGGTAGTCTGTTGTCGAGGTTTTTGTTACTCTAATGGATGGTAGCCTTGACATTATGGAAGGTAGTCTGTTGTCTAGATTTTGGTTACTCCAATGGATAGTAGCCCTGTCATTATGGAAGGTAGTCTGTTGTCAAGATTTTTTTTACTACAATGGATGGTATCCTTGTCATTATGGAAGCTAGTATGTTGTCGAGATTTTTTCTAGTACAATGGATGGTATCCTTGTCATTATGGAAGGTAGTCTGTTGTGGAGATTTTTGTTACTCAAATGGATGGTATCCTTGTCATTATGGAAGGTTGTTTTTCATTGTGATTTTTGTTACTCTAATTGATGGTAGCCTTGTCATTTTGGAAGGTAATCTGTTGTCCAGATTTTTGTTACTCCAATGGATTGTAGCCTTGTCATTATGGAACGTAGTCTGTTGTCGATATTTTTGTTACTCCAATGGATGGTAGCCTTTTCATTTTGTAAGGTAGTTTGTTGTCGAGATTTTTGTTACTGCAATGGATAGTATACTTGTCATTATGGAAGGTTGTCTGTCGTTGTGATTTCTGGTACTCCAATGGATAATAGCCCTGTCATTATGGAAGGTAGTATGTTGTCGACATTTTTGTTACTCCAATGGATGGTAGCTTTGTCATTATGGAAGGTAGTCTGCTGTCAAGATTTTTGTTACTCCAATTGACGGTAGCCTTGTCATTATGGAAGGTAGTCTTTTGTTGATATTTTTGTTACTACAATGCATGGTAGCCTTTTCATTTTGGAAGGTAGTCTGTTATCGAGATTTTTGTTACTCTAATGGATGGTAGCCTTGTCATTATGGAAGGTAGTCTGCTGTCGAGATTTTTGATACTCCAATGGATGGTAGCCTTGACATTATGGAAGGTAGTCTGTTGTCAAGATTTTTGTTACTCCAATGGATGGTAGCCTTGTCATTATTGAAGGTTGTTTGTCATTGTGATTTTTGTTACTCCAATTGACGGTAGCCTTGTCATTATGGAAGATAGTATGTTGTCGATATCTTTGTTACTCCAATGGATGGTAGCCTTGTCATTACGGGAGGTAGTCTGTTGTTGATATTTTTGTTACTCCAATGGATTGTAGCCTTGTCATTATGGAAGGTAGTCTCTTGTTGATGTTTTTGTTACTAGAATGGATGGTAGCCTTGTCATTTTGGAAGGTTGTTTGTTGTCGAGATTTTGGTTACTCCAATGGATGGTAGCCTTGTCATTATGGAAGGAAGTTTGTCGTCGAGATTTTTATTACTACAATGGATGGTAGCCTTGTCATTATGGAAGGTAGTATGTTGTCGAGATTTTTGTTACTACAATGGATGGTATCCTTGTCATTATGGAAGGAAGTCTGTTGTCGAGATTTTTGTTACTCTAATGGATGGTAGCCTTGTCATTATGGAAGGTAGTCTGTTGTCGAGATTTTTGTTACTCCAATGGATGGTAGTCTTGTCATTATGGAAGGTAGTCTGTTGTGGACATTTTTGTTACTCCAATTGATGGTAGCCTTGTCATTATGGAAGGTAATTTGTTGTCCAGATTTTTGTTACTCCAATGGATTGTAGCCTTGTCATTATGGAACGTAGTCTGTTGTCGATATTTTTGTTACTCCAATGGATGTTAGCCTTTTCATTATGTAAGGTAGTTTGTTGTCGAGATTTTTGTTACTGCAATGGATAGTATACTTGTCATCATGGAAGGTTGTCTGTCGTTGTGATTTCTGGTACTCCAATGGATAGTAGCCCTGTCATTATGGAAGGTAGTCTGTTGTCGACATTTTTGTTACTCCAATGGATGGTAGCTTTGTCATTATGGAAGGTAGTCTGCTGTCGATATTTTTATACTCTAATAAATGGAAGCCTTGTCATTATGGAAGGTAGTCTCTTATTGATATTTTGTTTACTACAATGCATGGTAGCCTTGTCATTTTGGAAGGTAGTCTGTTATCGAGATTTTTGTTACTCTAATGGATGGTAGCCATTTCATTATGGAAGGTAGTCTGCTGTCGAGATTTTTGATACTCCAATGGATGGTAGCCTTGACATTATGGAAGGTAGTCTGTTGTCAAGATTTTTTTTACTCCAATGGATTGTAGCCTTGTCATTATGGAAGGAAGTCTGTTGTCGATATTTTTGTTACTCCAATGGATGGTAGCCTTTTCATTATGAAAGGTAGTTTGTTGTCGAGATTTTTGTTACTCCAATGGATGGTAGCCTTGTCATTATGGAAAGTAGTCTGTTGTCGAGATTTTTGTTACTCCAATGGATGGTAGCCTTGTCATTATGGAAGGTAGTCTGTTGTGGACATTTTTGTTACTCCAATGGATGGTAGCCTTGTCATTATGGAAGGTAGTCTGTTGTCGAGATTTTTGTTACTCCAATGGATGGTAGCCTTGTCATTATGGAAGGTAGTCTGTTGTTGACATTTTTGTTACTCCAATGGATGGTAGCCTTGTCATTATGGAAGGTAGTCTGTTGTCGAGATTTTTGTTACTCTAATGGAAGGTAGCCTTGTCATTATGGAATGTAGTATGTTGTCGAGATTTTTGTTACTCCAATGGATGGTAGCCTTGTCATTTTGGAAGGTAGTCTGTTGTCAATATTTTTTTTACTCCAATGGATTGTAGCCTTGTCATTATGGAAGGAAGTCTGTTGTCGATATTTTTGTTACTCCGATGGATGGTAGCCTTTTCATTATGTAAGGTAGTTTGTTGTCGAGATTTTTGTTACTCCAATGGATGGTAGCCTTGTCATTATGGAAGGTAGTCTGTTGTCGAGATTTTTTTTACTCCAATGGATGGTAGCCTTTTTATTATGGAAGGTAGTCTGTTGTTGACATTTTTGTTACTCCAATGGATAGTAGCCTTGTCATTATGGAAGGTAGTCTGTTGTCGAGATTTTTGTTACTCTAATGGATGGTAGCCTTGTCATTATGGAAGGTAGTCTGTTGTCGAGATGTTGGTTACTCCAATGGATGGTAGCCTTGTCATTATGGAACGTAGTCTGTTGTCGAGATTTTTATTACTATAATGGATGGTAGCCTTGTCATTATGGAAGGTAGTATGTTGTCGAAATTTTTGTTACTACAATGGATGGTATCCTTGTCATTATGGAAGGTAGTCTGTTGTCGAGATTTTTGTTACTCTAATGGATGGTATCCTTGTCATAATGGAAGGTAGTCTGTTGTCGAGAATTTTATTACTCCAATTGATGGTAGCCATTTCATTATTGAAGGTAGTCTGTCATTGTGATTTTTGTTACTCCAATTGATGGTATCCTTGTCATTATGGAAGGTAATCTGTTGTCAAGATTTTTTTTACTCAAATGGATTGTAGCCTTGTCATTATGGAAGGAAGTCTGTTGTCGATATTTTTGTTACTCCAATGGATGGTAGCCTTTTCATTATGTAAGGTAGTTTGTTGTCGAGATTTTTGTTACTCCAATGGATGGTAGCCTTGTCATTATGAAAGGTAGTCTGTTGTCGAGATTTTTGTTACTCCAATGGATGGTAGCCTTGTCATTATGGAAGGTAGTCTGTTGTTGACATTTTTGTTACTCCAATGGATGGTAGCCTTGTCATTATGGAAGGTAGTCTGTTGTCGAGATTTTTGTTACTCTAATGGAAGGTAGCCTTGTCATTATGGAATGTAGTATGTTGTCGAGATTTTTGTTACTCCAATGGATGGTAGCCTTGTCATTTTGGAAGGTAGTCTGTTGTCAATATTTTTTTTACTCCAATGGATTGTAGCCTTGTCATTATGGAAGGAAGTCTGTTGTCGATATTTTTGTTACTCCGATGGATGGTAGCCTTTTCATTATGTAAGGTAGTTTGTTGTCGAGATTTTTGTTACTCCAATGGATGGTAGCCTTGTCATTATGGAAGGTAGTCTGTTGTCGAGATTTTTTTTACTCCAATGGATGGTAGCCTTGTCTTTATCGAAGGTAGTCTGTTGTGGACATTTTTGTTACTCCAATGGATGGTAGCCTTGTCATTATGGAAGGTAGTCTGTTGTCGAGATTTTTGTTACTCCAATGGCTGGTAGCCTTGTCATTATGGAAGGTAGTCTGTTGTTGACATTTTTGTTACTCCAATGGATAGTAGCCTTGTAATTATGGAAGGTAGTCTGTTGTCGAGATTTTTGTTACTCTAATGGATGGTAGCCTTGTCATTATGGAAGGTAGTCTGTTGTCGAGATGTTGGTTACTCCAATGGATGGTAGCCTTGTCATTATGGAAGGTAGTCTGTTGTCGAGATTTTTATTACTACAATGGATGGTAGCCTTGTCATTATGGAAGGTAGTATGTTGTCGAGATTTTTGTTACTACAATGGATGGTATCCTTGTCATTATGGAAGGTAGTCTGTTGTCGAGATTTTTGTTACTCTAATGGATGGTATCCTTGTCATTATGGAAGGTAGTCTGTTGTCGAGAATTTTATTACTCCAATTGATGGTAGCCATTTCATTATTGAAGGTAGTCTGTAATTGGGATTTTTGTTACTCCAATTGATGGTATCCTTGTCATTATGGAAGGTAATCTGTTGTCAAGATTTTTTTTACTCTAATGGATTGTAGCCTTGTCATTATGGAAGGAAGTCTGTTGTCGATATTTTTGTTACTCCAATGGATGGCAGCCTTTTCATTATGTATGGTAGTATGGTGTCCAGATTTTTGTTACTCCAATGGATGGTAGCCTTGTCATTTTGGAAGGTAGTCTGTTGTCAATATTTTTTTTACTCCAATGGATGGTAGCCTTGTCATTATGGAAGGTAGTCTTTTGTCGATATTTTTGTTACTCCGATGGATGGTAGCCTTTTCATTATGTAAGGTAGTTTGTTGTCGAGATTTTTGTTACTCCAATGGATGGTAGCCTTGTCATTATGGAAGGTAGTCTGTTGTCGAGATTTTTTTTACTCCAATGGATGGTAGCCTTGTCATTATCGAAGGTAGTCTGTTGTGGACATTTTTGTTACTCCAATGGATGGTAGCCTTGTCATTATGGAAGGTAGTCTGTTGTCGAGATTTTTGTTACTCCAATGGATGGTAGCCTTGTCATTATGGAAGGTAGTCTGTTGTCGATATCTTTGTTACTCCAATGGATGATAGGCTTGTCATTTTTGAAGGTAGTCTGTTGTCGAGATTTTTGTTACTCTAATGGATGGTATCCTTTTAACTATTGAAGGTAGTATGTTGTTGAGATTTTTTTTACTCCAATGGATGGTAGCCTTGTCATTATAAAAGATAGTATGTTTTCGATATCATTGTAACTCCAATGGATGGTAGCCTTGTCATTATGGAACTTAGTCTGTTGTCGAGATTTTTGTTACTCCAATGTATTGTAGCCTTGTCATTATGAAACGTAATCTATTGTCGAGATTTTTGTTACTCCAAAGGATGGTAGCCTTGTCATTATGTAAGGTAGTCTGTTGTAGAGATTTTTGTTACACTAATGGATGGTAGACTTGTCATTATGGAAGATAGTCTCTTGTTGATATTTTTGTTACTCTAATGGATGGTATCCTTGTCATTATGGAAGGTAGTCTGTTGTCGAGAATTTTATTACTCTAATGGATGGTAGCCATGTCATTATTGAAGGTAGTCTTTCATTGTGATTTCTGTTACTCCAATTGATGGTAGCCTTGTCATTATGGAAGGTAATATGTTGTCAAGAATTTTGTTACTCCAAATGGATTGAAGCCTTGTCATTATGAAAGTTAGTCTATTGTCGATATTTTTGTTACTCCAATGGATGGTAGCCTTGTCATTACGGAAGGTAGTCTGTTGTCGAGATTTTTGTTACTCCAATGGATTGTAGCCTTGTCATTATGGAAGGTAGTCTTTTGTCGACATTTTTGTTACTCCAATGGATGGTATCCTTGTCATTATGGAAGGTAGTCTATTGTTGATATTTTTGTAACTACAATGGATGGTTGCCTTGTCATTTTGGAAAGTTGTCTGTTGTCGAGATTTTTGTTACACTAGTGGATGGTAGCCTTGTCGTTATGGAAGGTAGTCTACTGTCGAGATTTTTGTTACTACAACGGATGGTAGACTTGTTATTATGGAAGGTAGTCTGTTGTCGACATTTTTGTTACTACAATGGATGGTAGCCTTGTCATTATGGAAGGTATTCTGTTGTCGAGATTTTTATTACTCTAATGGATGGTATCCTTGTCATTATGGAAGGTAGTCTGTTATCGAGAATTTTATTACTCCAATGGATGGTAGTCATGTCATTATTGAAGATAGTCTGTTATTGTGATTTCTGTTACTCTAATTGACGGTAGCCTTGTCATTATGGAAGGTAATCTGTTGTCCATATTTTTGTTACTCAAATTGATTGTAGCCTTGTCATTATTGAAGGTAGTCTGTTGTCGAGATTTTTGTTACTCCAATGGATGGTAGCCTTGTCATTATGGAAGGTAGTCTCTTATTGATATTTTTGTTACTACAATGGATGGTAGCCTTATCATTTCTGAAGGTAGTATGCTGTCATGATTTTTGTTACTCTAATGGATAGTAGCATTGTCATTATGGAAGGTAGTCTACTGTCGAGATTTTTGTTTCTCCAATGGATGGTAGCCTTGTCATTCTGGAAGGTAGTCTTTTGTTGATATTTTTGTTACTCCAATGGATGGAAGCCTTGTCATTATGGAAGGTAATATGTTGTCAAAATTTTTGTTACTCTAATGGATGGTATCCTTTTCATTATGGATGGTAGTATGTTGTCGAGATTTTTGTTACTCTAATGGATGGTAGCCTTGTCATGAATGAAGGTATTATGTCGTTGTGATTTCTGTTACTCCAATGGATGGTAGCCTTGTCATTATGTAAGATAGTCTATTGTCGAGATTTTTGTTACTCCAATGGATGGTAGCCTTGTCATTATGGAAGGTAGTCTGTTGTCGATATCTTTGTTACTCCAATGGATGATAGGCTTGTCATTTTTGAAGGTAGTCTGTTGTCGAGATTTTTGTTACTCTAATGGATGGTATCCTTTTCACTATTGAAGGTAGTATGTTGTTGAGATTTTTTTTACTCCAATGGATGGTAACCTTGTCATTATAAAAGATAGTATGTTTTCGATATCATTGTAACTCCAATGGATGGTAGCCTTGTCATTATGGAACTTAGTCTGTTGTCGAGATTTTTGTTACTCCAATGTATTGTAGCCTTGTCATTATGAAACGTAATCTATTGTCGAGATTTTTGTTACTCCAAAGGATGGTAGCCTTGTCATTATGTAAGGTAGTCTGTTGTAGAGATTTTTGTTACTCCAATGGATGGTAGACTTGTCATTATGGAAGATAGTCTCTTGTTGATATTTTTGTTACTCTAATGGATGGTATCCTTGTCATTATGGAAGGTAGTCTGTTGTCGAGAATTTTATTACTCTAATGGATGGTAGCCATGTCATTATTGAAGGTAGTCTTTCATTGTGATTTCTGTTACTCCAATTGATGGTAGCCTTGTCATTATGGAAGGTAGTCTATTGTCGATATTTTTGTTACTCAAATGGATGGTAGCCTTGTCATTACGGAAGGTAGTCTGTTGTCGAGATTTTTGTTACTCCAATGGATTGTAGCCTTGTCATTATGGAAGGTAGTCTTTTGTCGACATTTTTGTTACTCCAATGGATGGTATCCTTGTCATTATGGAAGGTAGTCTATTATTGATATTTTTGTAACTACAATGGATGGTAGCCTTGTCATTTTGGAAAGTTGTCTGTTGTCGAGATTTTTGTTACACTAGTGGATGGTAGCCTTGTCATTATGGAAGGTAGTATGCTGTCGAGATTATTGTTAATCTAATGGATGGTAGCCTTATCATTATGGAAGGTAGTCTCTTGTTGACATTTTTGTTACTCCAATGGATGGTAGCCTTGTCATTATGGAAGGTAGTCTGTTGTCGAGATTTTTGTTACTCTAATGGAAGGTAGCCTTGTCATTATGGAATGTAGTTTGTTGTCGAGATTTTTGTTACTCCAATGGATGGTAGCCTTGTCATTTTGGAAGGTAGACTGTTGTCAAGATTTTGGTTACTACAATAGATGGTAGCCTTGTCATTAGGGAAGGTAATCTGTTGTCTGTATTTTTGTTACTCCAATGGATGGTAGCCTTGTCATTATGGAAGGTAGTCTGTTGTTCAGATTTTTGTTACTCCAATGGATGGTAGCCTAGTCATTATGAAAGGTAGTCTGTTGTCGAGATTTTTTTTATTCCAATGGATGGTAGCCTTGTCATTATATAAGGTAATCTATTGTCGAGATTTTTGTTACTCCAAAGGATGGTAGCCTTGTCATTATGTAAGGTAGTCTGTTGTCGAGATTTTTGTTACTCCAATGGATGGTAGACTTGTCATTATGGAAGGTAGTCTCTTGTTGATATTTTTGTTACTCTAATGGATGGTATCCTTGTCATTATGGAAGGTAGTCTGTTGTCGAGAATTTTATTACTCCAATGGATGGTAGCCATGTTATTATTGAAGGTAGTCTATCATTGTGATTTCTGTTACTCCAATTGATGGTAGCCTTGTCATTATGGAAGGTAATTTGTTGTCAAGAATTTTGTTACTCCAATTGACGGTAGCCTTGTCATTATGGAAGATAGTATGTTGTCGATATCTTTGTTACTACAATGGATGGTAGCCTTGTCATTACGGAAGTTAGTCTGTTGTCGAGATTTTTGTTACTCCAATGGATTGTAGCCTTGTCATTATGGAAGGTAGTCTGTTGTCGAGATTTTTGTTACTACAATGGATGGTAGCCTTGTCATTATGGAAGGTAGTATGTTGTCGAGATTTTTGTTACTACAATGGATGGTAGCATTGTCATTATGGAAGGTAGTCGGTTGTCAATATTTTTGTTACTCTAATGGATGGTATCCTTGTCATTATGGAAGGTTGTCTGTTGTCGAGATTTTTATTACTCCAATTGATGGTAGCCTTGTCATTATGGAAGATAGTATGTTGTCGATATCTTTGTTACTCCAATGGATGGTAGCCTTGTCATTATGGAACTTAGTCTGTTGTCAAGATTTTTGTTACTCCATTGGATTGTAGCCTTGTCATTATGCAAGGTAGTCTGTTGTCGAGATTTTTGTTACTCCAATGGATGGTAGCCTTTTCATTTTGGAAGGTAGTCTGTTGTTGATATTTTTGTTACTACAATGGATGGTAGCCTTGTCATTTTGGAAAGTAGTCTGTTGTCGATATTTTTGTTACTCTAATGGATGGTAGCCTTGTCATTATGGAAGATAGTCTGTTGTCGAGATTATTGTTACTATAATGTATGGTAGCCTTGTCATTATGGAAAGTAGTATGTTGTCTAGATTTTTGTTACTACAATTGATGGTAGCCTTGTCATTATGGAAGGTATTCTGTTGTCGAGAATTTTGTTACTTTAATGTATGGTAGCCTTGTCATTATGGAAGGTAGTATGTTGTCGAGATTTTTGTTACTACAATGGATGGTAGCCTTGTCATTATGGAAGGTAGTCTGTTGTCGAGAATTTTATTACTCCAATGGATGGTAGCCATGTCATTATTTAAGGTAGTCTGTCATCGTGATTTCTGTTACTCCAATTGACGGTAGCCTTGTTATTATGGAAAGTAATCTGTTGTCCAAATTTTTGTTACTCCAATGGATTGTAGCCTTGTCATTATGGAAGGTAGTCTGTTGTCGAGATTTTTGTTACTCCAATGGATGGTAGCCTTGTCATTATGGAAGGTAGTCTTTTGTCAAAAATTTTGTTACTCTAATGGATGGTATCCTTTTCATTATGGATGGTAGTATGTTGTTGAGATTTTTGTTACTCTAATGGATGGTAGCCTTGTCATGAATGAAGGTAGTCCGTCGTTGTAATTTCTGTTACTCCAATGGATGGTAGCCTTGTCATTATGAAAGGTAGTCTGTTGTCGAGAATTTTGGTTCTCCAATGGATGGTATCCTTGTCATTATGGAAGGTAGTCTGTTGTAGATATCTTTGTTACTCCCATGGATGGTAGCCTTGTCATTATTGAAAGTAGTCTGTTGTTGAGATTTTTGTTACTGTAATGGATGGTATCCTTGTCATTATTGAAGGTAGTATGTTGTCGATATTTTTGTTATTGTAATGGATGGTAGCCTTGTCATTAATGAAGGTAGTCTGTCGTTGTGATTTCTGTTACTCCAATGGATGGTAGCCTTGTCATTATGGAAGGTAGTTTGTTGTCGAGATTTTTGTTACTGCAATGGATGGTAGACTTGTCATTATGGAAGGTAGTTTGTGGTTGTGATTTCTTATACTCCAATGGATGGTAGCCTTGTCATTATGGAAGATAGTATGTTGTCGATATCTTTGTTACTCAAATGGATGGAAGCCTTGTTATTACGGAAGGTACTCTATATTTGAGAATTTTGTTACTTTAATGTATGGTAGCCTTGACATTATGGAAGGTAGTCTATTGTCGATATTTTTGTTACACCAATGGATGGTAGCCTTTTCATTGTGGAAGGTAGTCTCTTGTTTATATTTTTGTTACTACAATGGATGGTAGCCTTGTCATTTTGGAAAGTAGTCTGTTGTCGAGATTTTTGTTACTCTAATGGATGGTGGCCATGTCATTATGACAGGTAGTTTGTTGTCGAGATTATTGTTACATTAATGTATGGTAGCCTTGTCATTATGGAAGGTAGTCTGTTGTCGAGATTTTTGTTACTACAATGGATGGTAGCCTTGTCATTATGGAAGTAGTCTGTTGTCCAGAATTTTGTTACTTTAATGTATGGTAGCCTTGTCATTATGGAAGGTAGTCTGTTGTCGAGATTTTTGTTACTCCAATGGATGGTAGCCTTGTCATTATGGAAGGTAGTGTGTTGTCAAAAAATTTGTTACTCTAATGGGTGGTATCCTTTTCATTATGGATGGCAGTATGTTGTCGATATTTTTGTTACTCCAATTGATGGTATCCTTGTCATTATGGAAGGTAGTATGTTGTAGATATCTTTGTTACTCCAATGGATGGTAGCCTTGTCATTATTGAAGGTAGTCTGTTGTCGAGATTTTTCTGACTCTAAAGGATGGTAGCCTTGTCATTATGGAAGATAGTCTACTGTCAAGATTATTGTTACTATAATGTATGGTAGCCTTGTCGTTATGGAAAGTAGTCTGTTGTCTAGATTTTTGTTACTACAATGGATGGTAGCCTTGTCATTATGGAAGGTATTCTGTTGTCGAGAATTATGTTACTTTAATGTATGGTAGCCTTGTCATTATGGAAGGTAGTATGTTGTCGAGATTTTTGTTACTACAATGGATGGTAGCCTTGTCATTATGGAAGGTAGTCTGTTGTCGAGAATTTTATTACTCCAATGGATGGTAGCCATGTCATTATTTAAGGTAGTCTGTCATTGTGATTTCTGTTACTCCAATTGACGGTAGCCTTGTCATTATTGAAGGTAATCTGTTGTCCAAATTTTTGTTACTCCAATGGATTGTAGCCTTGTCATTATGGAAGGTAGTCTGTTGTCGAGATTTTTGTTACTCCAATGGATGGTAGCCTTGTCATTATGGAAGGTAGTCTTTTGTCAAAAATTTTGTTACTCTAATGGATGGTATCCTTTTCATTATGGATGGTAGTATGTTGTTGAGATTTTTGTTACTCTAATGGATGGTAGCCTTGTCATGAATGAAGGTTGTCCGTCGTTGTAATTTCTGTTACTCCAATAGATGGTAGCCTTGTCATTATGAAAGGTAGTCTGTTGTCGAGAATTTTGGTTCTCCAATGGATGGTATCCTTGTCATTATGGAAGGTAGTCTGTTGTAGATATCTTTGTTACTCCCATGGATGGTAGCCTTGTCATTATTGAAAGTAGTCTGTTGTCGAGATTTTTGTTACTGTAATGGATGGTATCCTTGTCATTATTGAAGGTAGTATGTTGTCGATATTTTTGTTATTGTAATGGATGGTAGCCTTGTCATTAATGAAGGTAGTCTGTCGTTGTGATTTCTGTTACTCCAATGGATGGTAGCCTTGTCATTATGGAAGATAATATGTTGTCGATATCTTTGTTACTACAATTGATGGTAGCCTTGTCATCATGGAACTTAGTTTGTTGTCGAGATTTTTGTTACTCCAATGTATTGTAGCCTTGTCATTATGTAAGGTAGTCTGTTGTCGAGATTTTTGTTACTGCAATGGATGGTAGACTTGTCATTATGGAAGGTAGTTTGTGGTTGTGATTTCTTATACTCCAATGGATGGTAGCCTTGTCATTATGGAAGATAGTATGTTGTCGATATCTTTGTTACTCAAATGGATGGAAGCCTTGTTATTACGGAAGGTACTCTATATTTGAGAATTTTGTTACTTTAATGTATGGTAGCCTTGTCATTATGGAAGGTAGTATGTTGTCGAGATTTTTGTTACTACAATGGATGGTAGCCTTGTCATTATGGAAGGTAGTCTGTAGTCGAGAATTTTATTACTCCAATGGATGGTAGCCATGTCATTATTTAAGGTAGTCTGTCATTGTGATTTCTGTTACTCCAATTGACGGTAGCCTTGTCATTATTGAAGGTAATCTGTTGTCCAAATTTTTGTTACTCCAATGAATTGTAGCCTTGTCATTATGGAAGGTAGTCTGTTGTCGAGATTTTTGTTACTCCAATGGATGGTAGTCTTGTCATTATGGAAGGTAGTCTTTTGTCAAAAATTTTGTTACTCTAATGGATGGTATCCTTTTCATTATGGATGGTAGTATGTTGTTGAGATTTTTGTTACTCTAATGGATGGTAGCCTTGTCATGAATGAAGGTAGTCCGTCGTTGTAATTTCTGTTACTCCAATAGATGGTAGCCTTGTCATTATGAAAGGTAGTCTGTTGTCGAGAATTTTGGTTCTCCAATGGATGGTATCCTTGTCATTATGGAAGGTAGTTTGTTGTAGATATCTTTGTTACTCCCATGGATGGTAGCCTTGTCATTATTGAAAGTAGTCTGTTGTCGAGATTTTTGTTACTGTAATGGATGGTTTCCTTGTCATTATTGAAGGTAGTATGTTGTCGATATTTTTGTTATTGTAATGGATGGTAGCCTTGTCATTAATGAAGGTAGTCTGTCGTTGTGATTTCTGTTACTCCAATGGATGGTAGCCTTGTCATTATGGAAGATAATATGTTGTCGATATCTTTGTTACTACAATGGATGGTAGCCGTGTCATCATGGAACTTAGTTTGTTGTCGAGATTTTTGTTACTCCAATGTATTGTAGCCTTGTCATTATGTAAGGTAGTCTGTTGTCGAGATTTTTGTTACTGCAATGGATGGTAGACTTGTCATTATGGAAGGTAGTTTGTGGTTGTGATTTCTTATACTCCAATGGATGGTAGCCTTGTCATTATGGAAGATAGTATGTTGTCGATATCTTTGTTACTCAAATGGATGGAAGCCTTGTTATTACGGAAGGTACTCTATATTTGAGAATTTTGTTACTTTAATGTATGGTAGCCTTGTCATTATGGAAGGTAGTCTATTGTCGATATTTTTGTTACACCAATGGATGGTAGCCTTTTCATTGTGGAAGGTAGTCTCTTGTTTATATTTTTGTTACTACAATGGATGGTAGCCTTGTCATTTTGGAAAGTAGTCTGTTGTCGATATTTTTGTTACTCTAATGGATGGTGGCCATGTCATTATGACAGGTAGTCTGTTGTCGAGATTATTGTTACTTTAATGTATGGTAGCCTTGTCATTATGGAAGGTAGTCTGTTGTCGAGATTTTTGTTACTCCAATGGATGGTAGCCTTGTCATTATGGAAGGTAGTATGTTGTCAAAAAATTTGTTACTCTAATGGGTGGTATCCTTTTCATTATGGATGGCAGTATGTTGTCGATATTTTTGTTACTCCAATGGATGGTATCCTTGTCATTATGGAAGGTAGTATGTTGTAGATATCTTTGTTACTCCAATGGATGGTAGCCTTGTCATTATTGAAGGTAGTCTGTTGTCGATATTTTTGTTACTCTAATGGATGGTATCCTTGTCATTATTGAAGGTAGTATGTTGTCGAGATTTTTGTTACTGTAATGGATGGTAGCCTTGTCATTAATGAAGGTAGTCTGTCGTTGTGATTTCTGTTACTCCAATGGATGGTAGCCTTGTCATTATGGAAGATAATATGTTGTCGATATCTTTGTTACTCCAATGGATGGTAGCCTTGTCGTTATGGAACTTAATCTGTTGTCAAGATTTTTGTTACTCCATTGTATTATAGCCTTGTCATTATGGAAGGTAGTCTGTTGTCGAGATTTTTGTTACTCCAATGGATGGTAGCCTTTTCATTATGTAAGGTAGCTTGTTGTCGAGATTTTTGTTACTGCAATGGATGGTAGACTTGTCATTATGGAAGGTAGTCTGTCGTTGTGATTTCTTGTACTCCAATGGATGGTAGCCTTGTCATTATGGAAGATAGTATGTTGTCGATATCTTTGTTACTCCAATGGATGGTAGCCTTGTCATTATGGAAGGTAGTCTGTTGTCGAGAATTTTATTACTCCAATGGATTGTAGCCATGTCATAATTGAAGGTAGTCTGTCATTGTGATTTCTATTACTCCAATTGACGGTAGCCTTGTCATTATGGAAGGTAATCTGTTGTCCATATTTTTGTTACTCCACTGAATTGTAACCTTGTCATTATGGAAGTTAGTGTTTTATCGACATTTTTGTTACTCCAATGGATGGTAGCCTTGTAATTATGGAACTTAGTCTGTTGTCGATATTTTTGTTACTCCAATGTATTGTAGCCTTGTCATTATGGAAGGTAGTCTGTTTCGAGATTTTTGTTACTCCAATGGATGGTATCCTTTTCATTATGTAAGGTAGTCTGTTGTCGAGATTTTTGTTACTCCAATGGATGGTAGCCTTGTCATTATGGAAGGTAGTATGTCGTTGTGATTTCTAATACTCTAATGGATGGTATCCTTGTCATTATGGAAGATAGTATATTGTCGATATCATTATTACTCCAATGGGTGATAGCCTTGTCATACGCAAGGTAGTCTATTGTCGAGATTTTTGTTATTTTAATGGATTGTAGCCTTGTCATTATGGAAAGTAGTATGTTGTCGATATCTTTGTTACACAAATGGATGGTAGCCTTGTCATTATGGAAGGTAGTTTGTTGTCGAGATTTTTGTTACTACAATGGATGGTAGCCTTGTCATTATGGAAGGTACTCTGTTGTCGAGATTTTTGTTACTCTAATGGATGGTATCCTTGTAATTATGGAAGGTTGTTTGTTGTCGAATATTTTATTACTCCAATGGATGGTAGCCTTGTCATTTTTGAAGGTAGTTTGTCATTGTGATTTCTGTTACTCCAATTGACGGTAGCCTGGTCATTATGGAAGATAGTATGTTGTCGATATCTTTGTTACTCCAATGGATGGTAGCCTTGTCATTACGGAAGGTAGTCTGTTGTCGAGATTTTTGTTACTCCAATGGATTGTAGCCTTGTCATTATGGAAGGTAGTCTGTTGTCGAGATTTTTGTTACTACAATGGATGGTAGCCTTGTCGTTATGGAAGGTAGTATGTTGTCGAGATTTTTGTTACTATAATGGATGGTAGATTTGTCATTATGGAAGGTAGTCGATTGTCGATATTTTTGTTACTCTAATGGATGGTATCCTTGTCATTATGGAAGGTTGTCTGTTGTCGACATATTTATTACTCCAATGGATGGTAGCCTTGTCATTATGGAAGATAGTATGTTGTCGATATCTTTGTTACACCAATGGATGGTAGCCTTGTCATTATGGAACTTAGTCTGTTGTCGAGATTTTTGTTTCTACATTGGATTGTAGCCTTGTCATTATGGAAGGTAGTCTGTTGTCGAGTTTTTGTTACTCCAATGGATGGTAGCCTTTTCATTATGGAAGGTAGTCTGTTGTAGATATCTTTGTGACTCCAATGGATGGTAGCCTTGTCATTATTGAAGGTAGTCTGTTGTCGAGATTTTTGTTACTCTAATGGATGGTATCCTTGTCATTATTGAAGGTAGTCTGCTGTCGAGATTATTGTTACTATAATGTATGGTAGCCTTGTCTTTATGGAACGTAGTCTGTTGTCTAGATTTTTGTTACAATAATGTATGGTAGCCTTGTCATTATGGAAGGTAGTCTGCTGTCGAGATTTTTGTTACTCCAATGGATGGTAGCCTTGTCATTATGGAAGGTAGTCTGTTGTCCAGATTTTTGTTACTCCAATGGTTGGTAGCCTTGTCATTATGGAAGGTAGTCTATTGTCAAAAAAATTATTACTCTAATGGATGGTATCCTTTTCATTATGGATGGCAGTATGTTGTCAATATTTTTGTTACTCCAATGGATGGTATCCTTGTCATTATTTAAGGTAGTCTGTTGTCGAGATTTTTTTAACTCTAATGGATGGTATCCTTGTCATTATTGAAGGTAGTATGTTGTCGAGATTTTTGTATCTATAATGGATGGTAGCCTTGTCATTATGGAAGATAATATGTTGTCATTATGGAACTTAGTCTGTTGTCGAGATTTTTGTTACTCCATTGTATTTTATCCTTGTCATTATGGAATGTAGTCTGTTGTCGAGATTTTTGTTACTCTAATGGATGGTAGCCTTGTCATTATGGAAGGAAGTCTGCTGTCGAGATTATTGTTACTTTAATGTAAGTTAGCCTTGTCATTATGAAAGGTTGTCTGTTGTCGAGATTTTTGTTACTACAATGGATGGTAGCCTTGTCATTATGGAAGGTAGTCTGTTGTCGAGTATTTTGTTACTTTAATGTATGTTAGCCTTGTCATTATTGAAGGTAGTCTGTTGTCGAGATTTTTGTTACTACAATTGATGGTAGCCTTGTCATTATGGAAGGTAGTCTTTTGTCGAGAATTTTATTACTCCAACGGATGGTAGCCATGTCATTAATGAAGGTAGTCTGTCATTGTGATTTTTGTTACTCCAATTGATGGTAGCCTTGTCATTATGGAAGGTAATCTGTTGTCCAGATTTTTGTTACTCCAATGGATTGTAGCCTTGTCATTATGGAATGTAGTCTCTTATTGATATTTTTGTTACTACAATGGATGGTAGCCTTATCATTTTTGAAGGTAGTCTGTTGTCGAGAATTTTGTTACTCTAATGGATGGTAGCATTGTCATTATGGAAGGTAGTCTGCTGTCGAGATTTGTGTTACTACAATGGATGGTAGCCTTGTCATTATGGAAGGTAGTCTGTTGTCGAGATTTTTGTTACTCCAATGGATGGTAGCCTTGTCATTATGGAAGGTAGTCTATTGTAGATATCTTTGTTACTCCAATGGATGGTAGCCTTGTCATTATTGAAGGTAGTTTGTTGTCGAGATTTTTGTTACTCTAATGGATGGTATCCTTGTCATTATTGAAGGTAGTATGTTGTCGAGATTTTTGTATCTATAATGGATGGTAGCCTTGTCATTATGGAAGATAATATGTTGTCGATATCTTTGTTACTCCAATGGATGGTATCCTTCTCATTATGGAACTTAGTCTGTTGTCTAGATTTTTGTTACTCCATTGTATTGTAGCCTTGTCATTATAGAATGTAGTCTGCTGTCGAGATTATTGTTACTTTAATGTATGGTAGCCTTGTCATTATGGAAGGTAGTTTGTTGTCGAGATTTTTCTTACTACAATTGATGGTAGCCATGTCATTATGGAAGGTAGTCTGTTGTCGAGAATTTTATTACTCCAATGGATGGTAGCCATGTCATTAATCAAGGTAGTCTGTCATTGTGATTTCTGTTACTCCAATTGATGGTAGCCTTGTCATTATGGAAGGTAATCTGTTGTCCAGATTTTTGTTACTCCAATGGATGGTAGCCTTGTCATTATGGAAGGTAGTCTTTTGTCAACAATTTTGTTACTCTAATGGATGGTATCCTTTTCATTATGGATGGTAGTATGTTATTGAGATTTTTGTTACTCTAATGGATGGTAGCCTTGTCATGAATGAAGGTAGTCCGTCGTTGTAATTTCTGTTACTCCAATGGATGGTAGCCTTGTCATTATGAAAGGTAGTCTGTTATCGAGAATTTTGGTTCTCCAATGGATGGTATCCTTGTCATTATGGAAGGTAGTCTGTTGTAGATATCTTTGTTACTCCCATGGATGGTAGCCTTGTCATTATTGAAAGTAGTCTGTTGTCGAGATTTTTGTTACTGTAATGGATGGTATCCTTGTCATTATTGAAGGTAGTATGTTGTCGATATTTTTGTTATTGTAATGGATCATAGCCTTGTCATTAATGAATGTAGTATGTCGTTGTGATTTCTGTTACTCCAATGGATGGTAGCCTTGTCATTATGGAAGATAATATGTTGTCGATATCTTTGTTACTCCAATGGATGGTAGCCTTGTCATTATGGAACTTAGTCTGTTGTCAAGATTTTTGTTACTCCATTGTATTATAGCCTTGTCATTTTGGAAGGTAGTCTGTTGTCGAGATTTTTGTTACTCCAATGGATGGTAGCCTTTTCATTATGTAAGGTATTTTGTTTTCGAGATTTTTGTTACTGCAATGGATGGTAGACTTGTCATTATGGAAGGTAGTCTGTGGTTGTGATTTCTTATACTCCAATGGATGGTAGCCTTGTCATTATGGAAGATAGTATGTTGTCGATATCTTTGTTACTCCAATGGATGGTAGCCTTGTCATTTCGGAAGGTAGTCTATTTTCGAGAATTTTGTTACTATAATGTATGGTAGCCTTGTCATTATGGAAGGTGGTCTGTTGTCGATATTTTTGTTACACCAATGGATGGTAGCCTTATCATTATGGAAGGTAGTCTGTTGTTGATATTTTTTATACTCTAATGGATGGTGTCGTTGTCATTATGGAAGGTAGTCTCTTGTCGAGAATTTTATTACTCCAATGGATTGTAGCCATGTCATAATTGAAGGTAGTCTGTCATTGTGATTTCTATTACTCCAATTGACGGTAGCCTTGTCATTATGGAAGGTAATCTGTTGTCTATATTTTTGTTACTCCACTGAATTGTAACCTTGTCATTATGGAAGTTAGTCTTTTATCGACATTTTTGTTACTCCAATAGATGGTAGCCTTGTAATTATGGAACTTAGTGTGTTGTCGATATTTTTGTTACTCCAATGTATTGTAGCCTTATCATTATGGAAGGTAGTCTGTTGTCGAGATTTTCGTTACTCCAATGGATGGTATCCTTTTCATTATGTAAGGTAGTCTGTTGTCGAGATTTTTTTTACTCCAATGGATGGTAGCCTTGTCATTATGGAAGGTAGTATGTCGTTGTGATTTCTGATACTCTAATGGATGGTATCCTTGTCATTATGGAAGATAGTATATTGTCGATATCATTATTACTCCAATGGATGGTAGCCTTGTCATTACACAAGGTAGTCTATTGTCGAGATTTTTGTTACTTTAATGGATTGTAGCCTTGTAATTATAGAAAGTAGTATGTTGTCAATATCTTTGTTACACCAATGGATGGTAGCCTTGTCATTATGGAAGGAAGTCTATTGTCGAGATTTTTGTTACTACAATGGATGGTAGCCTTGTGATTATGGAAGGTACTCTGTTGTCGAGATTTTTGTTACTCTAATGGATGGTATCCTTGTAATTATGGAAGGTTGTTTGTTGTCGAGAATTTTATTACTCCAATGGATGATAGCCTTGTCATTTTTGAAGGTAGTCTGTCATTGTGATTTCTGTTACTCCAATTGACGGTAACCTGGTCATTATGGAAGATAGTATGTTGTCGATATCTTTGTTACTCCAATGGATGGTAGCCTTGTCATTACGGAAGGTAGTCTGTTGTCAAGATTTTTGTTACTCCAATGGATTATAGCCTTGTCATTATGGAAGGTAGTCTGTTGTCGAGATTTTTGTTACTACAATGGATGATGGCCTTGTCATTATGGAAGGTAGTATGTTGTCGAGATTTTTGTTACTATAATGGATGGTAGATTTGTCATTATGGAAGGTAGTCGATTGTCGATATTTTTGTTACTCTAATGGATGGTATCCTTGTCATTATGGAAGGTTGTCTGTTGTCGAGATTTTTATTACTCTAATGGATGGTAGCCTTGTCATTATGGAAGATAGTATGTTGTCGATATCTTTGTTACTCCAATGGATGGTAGCCTTGTCATTATGGAACTTAGTCTGTTGTCGAGATTTTTGTTACTCCATTGGATTGTAGCCTTGTCATTATGGAAGGTAGTCTGTTGTCGAGATTTTTGTTACTCCAATGGATGGTAGCCTTTTCATTATGGAAGGTAGACTGTTGTAGATTTCTTTGTTACTCCAATGGATGGTAGCCTTGTCATTATTGAAGGTAGTCTGTTGTCGAGATTTTTGTAACTCTAATGGATTGTATCCTTGTCATTATTGAAGGTAGTATGTTGTCGAGATTTTTGTATCTATAATGGATGGTAGCCTTGTCATTATGGAAGATAATATGTTGTCGATATCTTTGTTACTCCAATGGATGGTAGCCTTGTCATTATGGAACTTAGTCTGTTGTCGAGATTTTTGTTACTCCATTGTATTGTAGCCTTGTCATTGTGGAAGGTTGTCTGTTGTCGAGATTTTTGTTACTACAATTGATGGTAGCCTTGTCATTATGGAAGGTAGTCTGTTGTCGAGAATTTTGTTACTTTAATGTATGTTAGCCTTGTCATTATTGAAGGTAGTCTGTTGTCGAGATTTTTGTTACTACAATTGATGGTAGCCTTGTCATTATGGAAGGTAGTCTGTTGTCGAGAATTTTATTACTCCAATGGATGGTAGCCATGTCATTAATGAAGGTAGTCTGTCATTGTGATTTCTGTTACTCTAATTGATGGTAGCCTTGTCATTATGGAAGGTAATCTGTTGTCCAGATTTTTGTTACTCCAATGGATTGTAGCCTTGTCATTATGGAATGTATTCTCTTATTGATATTTTTGTTACTACAATGTATGGTAGCCTTATCATTTTTGAAGGTAGTCTGTTGTCGAGAATTTTGTTACTCTAATGGATGGTAGCATTGTCATTATGGAAGGTAGTCTGCTGTCGAGATTTTTGTTACTCCAATGGATGGTAGCCTTGTCATTATGGAAGGTAGTTTGTTGTCAAGATTTTTGTTACTCCAATGGATGGTAGCCTTGTCATTATGGAAGGTAGTCTATTGTCAAAAAATTTGTTACTCTAATGGATGGTATCCTTTTCATTATGGATGGCAGTATGTTGTTGATATTTTTGTTACTCCAATGGATGGTATCCTTGTCATTATGGAAGGTAGTCTATTGTAGATATCCTTGTTACTCCAATGGATGGTAGCCTTGTCATTATTGAAGGTAGTCTGTTGTCGAGATTTTTGTTACTCTAATGGATGGTATCCTTGTCATTATTGAAGGTAGTATGTTGTCGAGATTTTTGTATCTATAATGGATGGTAGCCTTGTCATTATGGAAGATAATATGTTGTCGATATCTTTGTTACTCCAATGGATGGTAGCCTTGTCATTATGGAACTTAGTTTGTTGTCTAGATTTTTGTTACTCAATTGTATTGTAGCCTTGTCATTATAGAATGTAGTCTGCTGTCAAGATTATTGTTACTTTAATGTATGGTAGCCTTGTCATTATGGAAGGTAGTCTGTTGTCGAGATTTTTGTTACTACATTGGATGGTAGCCTTGTCATTATGTAAGGTAGTCTGTTGTCGAGAATTTTGTTACTTTAATGTATGTTAGCCTTGTCATTATGGAAGGTAGTCTGTTGTCGAGATTTTTCTTACTACAATTGATGGTAGCCTTGTCATTATGGAAGGTAGTCTGTTGTCGAGAATTTTATTACTCCAATGGATGGTAGCCATGTCATTAATGAAGGTAGTCTGTCATTGTGATTTCTGTTACTCCAATTGATGGTAGCCTTGTCATTATGGAAGGTAATTTGTTGTCCAGATTTTTGTTACTCCAATGGATTGTAGCCTTGTCATTATGGAATGTAGTCTCTTATTGATATTTTTGTTACTACAATTGATGGTAGCCTTATCATTTTTGAAGGTAGTCTGTTGTCGAAAATTTTGTTACTCTAATGGATGTTAGCATTGTCATTATGGAAGGTAGTCTGCTGTCGATATTTTTGTTACTCCAATGGATGGTAGCCTTGTCATTATTGAAGGTAGTCTGTTGTCGATATTTTTGTTACTCCAATGGATGGTAGCCTTGTCATTATGGATAGTAGTCTATTGTCAAAAAAATTGTTACTCTAATGGATGGTATCCTTTTCATTATGAATGGCAGTATGTTGTCGATATTTTTGTTACTCCAATGGATGGTATCCTTGTCATTATGGAAGGTAGTCTTTTGTAGATATCTTTGTTACTCCAATGGATGGTATCCTTGTCATTATTGAAGGTAGTATGTTGTCGAGATTTTTGTTACTATAATGGATGGTAGCCTTGTCATTATGGAAGATAATATGTTGTCGATATCTTTGTTACTCCAATGGATGGTATCCTTGTCATTATGGAACTTAGTCTGTTGTCGAGATTTTTGTTACTCCATTGTATTGTAGCCTTGTCATTATGGAAGGTAGTCTGTTGTCGAGATTTTTGTTACTCCAATGGATGGTAGCCTTTTCATTATGTAAGGTAGTTTGTTGTCGAGATTTTTGTTATTGCAATGGATGGTAGACTTGTGATTATGGAAGGTAGTCTGTCATTGTGATTTCTTCTACTCCAATGGATGGTAGCCGTGTCATTACGGAAGGTAGTCTATTTTCGAGAATTTTGTTACTTTAATGTATGGTAGCCTTGTCATTATGGAAGGTAGTCTGTTGTCGATATTTTTGTTACTACAATGGATGGTAGCCTTGTCATTATGGAAGGTAGTCTGTTGTCGATATTTTTTATACTCTAATTGATGGTATCCTTGTCATTATGGAAGGTAGTCTGTCATTGTGATTTCTATTATTCCAATTGACGGTAGCCTTGTCATTATGGAAGGTAATCTGTTGTCCATATTTTTGTTACTCCATTGGATTGTAGCCTTGTCATTATGGAATTTAGTCTTTTATCGACATTTTAGTTACTCCAATGGATGGTAGCCTTGTAATTATGGAACTTAGTCTGTTGTCGAGATTTTTGTTACTCCAATGTATTGTAGCCTTGTCATTATGGAAGGTAGTCTGTTGTCGAGATTTTTGTTACTCCAATGGATGGTATCCTTTTCATTATGGAAGGTAGTCAGTTGTCGAGATTTTTGTTACTCCAATGGATGGTAGCCTTGTAATTATGGAAGGTAGTATGTCGTTGTGATTTCTGATACTCTAATGGATGGTATCCTTGTAATTATGGAAGATAGTATATTGTCGATATCATTGTTAATCCAATGGATGGTATCCTTTTCATTACGCAAGGTAGTCTATTGTCGAGATTTTTGTTACTTTAATGGATTGTAGCCTTGTCATTATGGAAAGTAGTATGTTGTCGATATCTTTGTTACACTAATGGATGGTAGCCATGTCATTATGGAAGGAAGTCTATTGTCGAGATTTTTGTTACTACAATGGATGGTAGCCTTGTCATTATGGAAGGTACTCTGTTGTCGAGATTTTTGTAACTCTAATGGATGGTATCCTTGTAATTATGGAAGGTTGTTTGTTGTCGAGAATTTTATTACTCCAATGGATGGTAGCCTTGTCATTTTTGAAGGTAGTCTATCATTTTGATTTCTGTTACTCCAATTGACGGTAGCCTTGTCATTATGGAAGATAGTATGTTGTCGATATCTTTGTTACTCTAATGGATGGTAGCCTTGTCATTACGGAAGTTAGTCTGTTGTCGAGATTTTTGTTACTCCAATGGATTATAGCCTTGTCATTATGGAAGGTAGTCTGTTGTCGAGATTTTTGTTACTACAATGGATGGTAGCCTTGTCATTATGGAAGGTAGTATGTTGTCGAATTTTTGTTACACCAATGGATGGTAGCATTGTCATTATGGAAGGTAGTCGGTTGTCGATATTTTTGTTACTCTAATGGATGGTATCCTTGTCATTATGGAAGATAGTATGTTGTCGATATCTTTGTTACTCCAATGGATGGTAGCCTTGTCATTATGGAACTTAGTCTATTGTCGAGATTTTTGTTACTCCATTGGATTGTAGCCTTGTCATTATGGAAGGTAGTCTGTTGTCGAGATTTTTGTTACTCCAATGGATGGTAGCCTTTTCATTATGGAAGGTAGTCTGTTGTTGATATTTTTCTTACTACAATGGATGGTAGCCTTGTCATTTTGGAAAGTAGTCTGTTGTCGAGATTTTTGTTACTCTAATGGATGGTAGCCTTGTCATTATGGAAGATAGTCTGTTGTCGAGATTATTGTTACTATAATGTATGGTAGCCTTGTCATTATGGAAAGTAGTCTCTTGTCTAGATTTTTGTTACTACAATGGATGGTAGCCTTGTCATTATGGAAGGTAGTCTGTTGTCGAGAATTTTTTTACTTTAATGTATGGTAGCCTTGTCATTATGGAAGGTAGTCTATTGTCGAGATTTTTGTTACTACAATGGATGGTAGCCTTGTCATTATGGAAAGTAGTCTGTTGTCGAGAATTTTATTACTCCAATGGATGGTAGCCATGTCATTATTTAAGGTAGTCTGTTATTGTGATTTCTGTTACTCCAATTGACGGTAGCCTTGTCATTATGGAAGGTAATCTGTTGTCCAAATTTTTGTTACTCCAATGGATTGTAGCCTTGTCATTATGGAAAGTAGTCTGTTGTCGAGATTTTTGTTACTCCAATGGATGGTAGCCTTGTCATTATGGAAGCTAGTCTCTTATTGATATTTTTGTTACTACAATGGATGGTAGCCTTATCATTTTTAAAAGTAGTCTGTTGTCGAGATTTTTGTTACTCTAATGGATGGTAGCATTGTCATTATGGAAGGTAGTTTGCTGTCGAGATTTTTGTTACTCCAATGGATGGTAGCCTTGTCATTATGGAAGGTAGTCTGTTGTCGAGATTTTTTTTACTCCAATGGATGGTAGCCTTGTCATTATGGAAGGTAGTCTTTTGTCAAAATTTTTGTTACTCTAATGGATGGTGTCCTTTTCATTATGGATGGTAGTATGTTGTCGAGATTTTTGTTACTCTAATGGATGGTAGCCTTGTCATGAATGAAGGTAGTCCGTCGTTGTAATTTCTGTTACTCCAATGGATGGTAGCCTTGTCATTATGAAAGGTAGTCTGTTGTCAAGAATTTTGCTTCTCCAATGGATGGTATCCTTGTCATTATGGAAGGTAGTTTGTTGTAGATATCTTTGTTACTCCCATGGATGGTAGCCTTGTCATTATTGAAAGTAGTCTAGTGTCGAGATTTTTGTTACTGTAATGGATGGTATCCTTGTCATTATTGAAGGTAGTATGTTGTCGAGATTTTTGTTATTGTAATGGATGGTAGGCTTGTCATTAATGAAGGTAGTCTGTCGTTGTGATTTCTGTTACTCCAATGGATGGTAGCCTTGTCATTATGGAAGATAATATGTTGTCGATATCTTTGTTACTACAATAGATGGAAGCCTTATCATCATGGAACTTAGTCTGTTGTCGAGATTTTTGTTACTCCAATGTATTGTAGCCTTGTCATTATGGAAGGTAGTCCATTGTCGAGATTTTTGTTACTCCAATGGATGGTAGCCTTTTCATTATGTAAGGTAGTTTGTTGTCGAGATTTTTGTTACTGCAATGGATGTTAGACTTGTCATTATGGAAGGTAGTTTGTCGTTGTGATTTCTTGTACTCCAATGGATGGTAGCCTTGTCATTATGGAAGATAGTATGTTGTCGATATCTTTGTTACTCCAATGGATGGTAGCCTTGTCATTACGGAAGGTAGTCTATTTTCGAGAATTTTGTTACTTTAATGTATGGTAGCCTTATCATTATGGAAGGTAGTCTGTTGTTGATATTTTTGTTACTACAATGGATGGTAGCCTTATCATTATGGAAGGAAGTCTGTTGTCGATATTTTTTATACTCTAATGGATGGTATCCTTGTCATTATGGAAGGTAGTCTCTTGTCGAGAATTTTATTACTCCAATGGATTGTAGCCATGTCATAATTGAAGGTAGTCTGTCATTATGATTTCTATTACTCCAATTGACGGTAGCCTTGTCATTATGGAAGGTAATTTGTTGTCCATATTTTTGTTACTCCACTGGATTGTAACCTTGTCATTATGGAAGTTAGTCTTTTATCAACATTTTTGTTACTCCAATGGATGGTAGCCTTGTAATTATGTAACTTAGTCTGTTGTCGATATTTTTGTTACTCCAATGAATTGTAGCCTTGTCATTATGGAAGGTAGTCTGTTGTCGAGATTTTTGTTACTCCAATGGATGGTATCCTTTTCATTATGTAAGGTAGTCTGTTGTCGAGATTTTTGTTACTCTAATGGATGGTAGCATTGTCATTATGGAAGGTAGTATGTCGTTGTGATTTCTGATACTCTAATGGATGGTATCCTTGTCATTATGGAAGATAGTATATTGTCGATATCATTATTACTCCAATGGATGGTAGCCTTGTCATTACGCAAGGTAGTCTATTGTCGAGATTTTTGTTACTTTAATAGATTGTAGCCTTGTCATTATGGAAAGTAGTATGTTGTCGATATCTTTGTTACACCAATGGATGTTAGCCTTATCATTATGGAAGGAAGTCTATTGTCGAAATTTTTGTTACTATAATGGATGGTAGCCTTGTCATTATGGAAGGTACTCTGTTGTCGAGATTTTTGTTACTCTAAT
The DNA here is from genome assembly GCA_948472305.1 of Vicia faba. Lineage (NCBI taxonomy): Eukaryota > Viridiplantae > Streptophyta > Magnoliopsida > Fabales > Fabaceae > Vicia > Vicia faba. The sequence goes on from OX451741.1 coordinate 536,515,343, forward strand.
GGATGGTATCCTTGTAATTATGGAAGGTTGTTTGTTGTCGAGAATTTTATTACTCCAATGGATGGTAGCCTTGTCATTTTTGAAGGTAGTCTGTCATTGTGATTTCTGTTACTCCAATTGACGGTAGCCTGGTCATTATGGAAGATAGTATGTTGTCGATATCTTTGTTAGTCCAATGTATGGTAGCCTTGTCATTACGGAAGGTAGTCTGTTGTCGAGATTTTTGTTACTCCAATGGATTGTAGCCTTGTCATTATGGAAGGTAGTCTGTTGTCGAGATTTTTGTTACTACAATGGATGGTAGCCTTGTCATTATGGAAGGTAGTATGTTGTCGAGATTTTTGTTACTATAATGGATGGTAGATTTGTCATTATGGAAGGTAGTCGATTGTCGATATTTTTGTTACTCTAATGGATGGTATCCTTGTCATTATGGAAGGTTGTCTGTTGTCGAGATTTTTATTACTCCAATGGATGGTAGCCTTGTCATTATGGAAGATAGTATGTTGTCGATATCTTTGTTACTCCAATGGATGGTAGCCTTGTCATTATGGAACTTAGTCTGTTGTCGAGATTTTTGTTACTCCAATTGATGGTAGCCTTGTCATTATTGAAGGTAGTCTGTTGTCGAGATTTTTGTTACTCTAATTGATGGTATCCTTGTCATTATTGAAGGTAGTCTGCTGTCGAGACTATTGTTACTATAATGTATGGTAGCCTTGTCTTTATGGAACGTAGCCTGTTGTCTAGATTTTTGTTACAACAATGGATGGTAGCCTTGTCATTATGGAAGGTAGTCTGTTGTCAAGAATTTTGTTACTTTAATGTATGGTAGCCTTGTCATTATGGAAGGTAGTCTGTTGTCGAGATTTTTGTTACTACAATGGATGGTAGCCTTGTCATTATGGAAGGTAGTCTTTTGTCGAGAATTTTATTACTCCAATGGATGGTAGCCTTGTCATTATTGAAGGTAGTCTGTAATTGTGATTTCTGTTACTCCAATTGATGGTAGCCTTGTCATTATGGAATGTAATCTGTTGTCCAGATTTTTGTTACTCCAATGGATTGTAGCCTTGTCATTATGGAAGGTAGTCTGTTGTCGAGATTTTTGTTACTCCAATGGATGGTAGCCTTGTCATTATGGAAGGTAGTCTCTTATTGATATTTTTGTTACTACAATGGATGGTAGCCTTATCATTTTTGAAAGTAGTTTGTGGTCGAGATTTTTGTTACTCTAATGGATGGTAGCATTGTCATTATGGAAGGTAGTCTGCTGTCGAGATTTTTGTTACTCCAATGGATGGTATCCTTTTCATTATGGATGGTAGTATGTTGTCGAGATTTTTTTACTCTAATGGATGGTAGCCTTGTCATGAATGAAGGTAGTCTGTCGTTGTGATTTCTGTTACTCCAATGGATGGTAGCCTTATCATTATGAAAGGTAGTCTGTTGTCGAGATTTTTGTTACTCCAATGGATGGTATCCTTGTAATTATGGAAGGTAGTCTGTTGTAGATATCTTTGTTACTCCAATGGATGGTAGCCTTGTCATTATTGAAAGTAGTTTGTTGTTGAGATTTTTGTTACTGTAATGGATGGTATCCTTGTCATTGTTGAAGGTAGTATGTTGTGGAGATTTTTGTTATTGTAATGGATGGTAGCCTTGTCATTAATGAATGTAGTCTGTCGTGGTAATTTCTGTTACTCCAATGGATGGTAGCCTTGTCATTATGGAAGATAATATGTTGTCGATATCTTTGTTACTACAATGGATGGTAGCCTTGTCATTATGGAACTTAGTCTGTTGTCGAGATTTTTGTTACTCCAATGTATTGTAGCCTTGTCATTATGGAAGGTAGTCTGTTGTCGAGATTTTTGTTACTCCAATGGATGGTAGCCTTTTCATTATGTAAGGTAGTTTGTTGTCGAGATTTTTGTTACTGCAATGGATGGTAGACTTGTCATTATGGAAGGTAGTCTGGCGTTGTGATTTCTTATACTCCAATGGATAGTAGCCTTGTCATTATGGAAGATAATATGTTGTCGATATCTTTGTTACTCCAATGGATGGTAGCCTTTTTATTACGGAAGGTACTCTATTTTCGATTATTTTGTTACTTTAATGTACAGTAGCCTTGTCATTATGGAAGGTAGTCTGTTGTCGATATTTTTGTTACTCCAATGGATGGTAGCCTTTTCATTATGGAAAGTAGTCTGTTTTCGAGATTTTTTTTACTCTAATGGATGGTAGCCTTGTCATTATGGAAGGTAGTCTGCTGTCGAGATTATTGTTACTTTAATGTATGGTAGCCTTGTCATTATGGAAGGTAGTCTGTTGTCGAGATTTTTGTTACTCCAATGGATGGTATCCTTGTCATTATGGAAGGTAGTCTGTTGTAGATATCTTTGTTACTCCAATGGATGGTAGCCTTGTCATTATTGAAAGTAGTTTGTTGTCGAGATTTTTGTTACTGTAATGGATGGTATCCTTGTTATTATTGAAGGTAGTATGTTGTCGAGAAAGTTGTTATTGTAATGGATGGTAGCCTTGTCATTAATGAAGGTAGTCTGTCGTTGTGATTTCTGTTACTCCAATGGATGGTAGCCTTGTCATTATGGAAGATAATATATTGTCAATATCTTTGTTATTCCAATCGATGGTAGCCTTGTCATTATGGAACTTAGTCTGTTGTCGAGATTTTTGTTACTCCAATGTATTGTAGCCTTGTCATTATGGAAGGTAGTCTGTTGTCGAGATTTTTGTTACTCCAATGGATGGTAGCCTTTTCATTATGTAAGGTAGTTTGTTGTCGAGATTTTTGTTACTCCAATGGATGGTAGCCTTGTCATTATGGAAGGTAGTCTGTCGTTGTGATTTCTTATACTCCAATGGATGGTAACCTTGTCATTATGGAAGATAGTATGTTGTCGATATCTTTGTTACTCCAATGGATGGTAGCCTTGTTATTACGGAAGGTACTCTATTTTCGAGAATTTTGTTACTTTAATGTATGGTAGCCTTGTCATTATGGAAGGCAGTCTGGTGTCGATATTTTTGTTACTCCAATGGATGGTAGCCTTTCCATTATGGAAGGTAGTCTCTTATTGATATTTTTGTTACTACAATGGATGGTAGCCTTATCATTTTTGAAAGTAGTCTGTTGTCAAGATTTTTGTTACTCTAATGGATGGTAGCATTGTCATTATAGAAGGTAGTCTACTGTCGAGATTTTTGTTACTCCAATGGATGGTAGCCTTGTCATTATGGAAGGTAGTCTGTTGTCGAGATTTTTGTTACTCCAATGGATGGTAGCCTTGTCATTATGGAAGGTAGTCTTTTGTCAAAATTTTTTTTACTCTAATGGATGGTATCCTTTTCATTATGGATGGTAGTATGTTGTCGAGATTTTTGTTACTCTAATGGATGGTAGCCTTGTCATGAATGAAGGTAGTCCGTCGTTGTGATTTATGTTACTCCAATGGATGGTAGCCTTGTCATTATGAAAGCTAGTCTGTTGTCGAGATTTTTGTTACTCCAATGGATGGTATCCTTGTCATTATCGAAGGTAGTCTGTTGTAGATATCTTTGTTACTCCAATGGATGGTAGCCTTGTCATTATTGAAAGTAGTTTGTTGTTGAGATTTTTGTTACTCTAATGGATGGTATCCTTGTCATTGTTGAAGGTAGTATGTTGTGGAGATTTTTGTTATTGTAATGGATGGTAGCCTTGTCATTAATGAAGGTAGTCTGTCGTTGTGATTTCTGTTACTCCAATGGATGGTAGCCTTGTCATTATGGAAGATAATATGTTGTCGATATCTTTGTTACTCCAATGGATGGTAGCCTTGTCATTATGGAACTTAGTCTATTGTCGAGATTTTTGTTACTCCAATGTATTGTAGCCTTGTCATTATGGAAGGTAGTCTGTTGTCGAGATTTTTATTACACCAATTGATGGTAGCCTTTTCATTATGTAAGGTAGTTTGTTGTCGAGATTTTTGTTACTACAATGGTTGGTAGACTTGTCATTATGGAAGGTAGTCTGTCGTTGTGATTTCTTATACTCCAATGGACGGTAGCCTTGTCATTATGGAAGATAGTATGTTGTCGATATCTTTGTTACTCCAATGGATGGTAGCCTTTTTATTACGGAAGGTACTCTATTTTCGATTACTTTGTTACTTTAATGTACGGTAGCCTTGTCATTATGGAAGGTAGTCTGTTGTCGATATTTTTGTTACTCCAATGGATGGTAGCCTTTTCATTATGGAAGGTAGTCTCTTGTTGATATTTTTGTTACTACAATGGATGGTAGCCTTGTCATTTTGGAAAGTAGTCTGTTTTCGAGATTTTTTTTACTCTAATGGATGGTAGCCTTGTCATTATGGAAGGTAGTCTGCTGTCGAGATTATTGTTACTTTAATTTATGGTAGCCTTGTCATTATGGAAGGTAGTCTGTTGTCGAGATTTTTGTTACTCCAATGGATGGTAGCCTTTTCATTATGTAAGGTAGTTTGTTGTCGAGATTTTTGTTACTCCAATGGATGGTAGCCTTGTCATTATGGAAGGTAGTCTGTCGTTGTGATTTCTTATACTCCAATGGATGGTAGCCTTGTCATTATGGAAGATAGTATGTTGTCGATATCTTTGTTACTCCAATGGATGGTAGCCTTGTTATTACGGAAGGTACTCTATTTTCGAGAATTTTGTTACTTTAATGTATGGTAGCCTTGTCATTATGGAAGGTAGTCTGGTGTCGATATTTTTGTTACTCCAATGGATGGAAGCCTTTCCATTATGGAAGGTAGTCTCTTGTTGATATTTTTGTTACTACAACGGATGGTAGCCTTATCATTTTTGAAAGTAGTCTGTTGTCAAGATTTTTGTTACTCTAATGGATGGTAGCATTGTCATTATGGAAGGTAGTCTACTGTCGAGATTTTTGTTACTCCAATGGATGGTAGCCTTGTCATTATGGAAGGTAGTCTGTTGTCGAGATTTTTGTTACTCCAATGGATGGTAGCCTTGTCATGATGGAAGGTAGTCTTTTGTCAAAAAATTTTTTACTCTAATGGATGGTATCCTTTTCATTATGGATGGTAGTATGTTGTCGAGATTTTTGTTACTCTAATGGATGGTAGCCTTGTCATGAATGAAGGTAGTCCATCATTGTGATTTCTGTTACTCCAATGGATGGTAGCCTTGTCATTATGAAAGCTAGTCTGTTGTCGAGATTTTTGTTACTCCAATGGATGGTATCCTTGTCATTATGGAAGGTAGTCTGTTGTAGATATCTTTGTTACTCCAATGGATGGTAGCCTTGTCATTATTGAAAGTAGTTTGTTGTTGAGATTTTTGTTACTGTAATGGATGGTATCCTTGTCATTGTTGAAGGTAGTATGTTGTGGAGATTTTTTTTATTGTAATGGATGGTAGCCTTGTCATTAATGAAGGTAGTCTGTCGTTGTGATTTCTGTTACTCCAATGGATGGTAGCCTTGTCATTATGGAAGATAATATGTTGTCGATATCTTTGTTACTCCAATGGATGGTAGCCTTGTCATTATGGGACTTAGTCTGTTGTCGAGATTTTTGTTACTCCAATGTATTGTAGCCTTGTCATTATGGAAGGTAGTCTGTTGTCGAGATTTTTGTTACTCCAATGGATGGTAGCCTTTTCATTATGTAAGGTAGTTTGTTATCGAGATTTTTGTTACTGCAATGGATGGTAGACTTGTCATTATGGAAGGTAGTCTGTCGTTGTGATTTCTTATACTCCAATGGATGGTAGCCTTGTCATTATGGAAGATAGTATGTTGTCGATATCTTTGTTACTCCAATGGATGGTAGCCTTTTTATTACGGAAGGTACTTTATTTTCGATTATTTTGTTACTTTAATGTACGGTAGCCTTGTCATTATGGAAGGTAGTCTGTTGTCGATATTTTTGTTACTCCAATGGATGGTAGCCTTTTCATTATGGAAGGTAGTCTCTTGTTGATATTTTTGTTACTACAATGGATGGTAGCCTTGTCATTTTGGAAAGTAATCTGTTTTCGAGATTTTTTTTACTCTAATGGATGGTAGCCTTGTCATTATGGAAGGTAGTCTGCTGTCGAGATTATTGTTACTTTAATGGATGGTAACCTTGTCATTATGGAAGATAGTATGTTGTCGATATCTTTGTTACTCCAATGGATGGTAGCCTTGTTATTACGGAAGGTACTCTATTTTCGAGAATTTTGTTACTTTAATGTATGGTAGCCTTGTCATTATGGAAGGTAGTCTGGTGTCGATATTTTTGTTACTCCAATGGATGATAGCCTTTCCATTATGGAAGGTAGTCTCTTGTTGATATTTTTGTTACTACAATGGATGGTAGCCTTATCATTTTTGAAAGTAGTCTGTTGTCAAGATTTTTGTTACTCTAATGGATGGTAGCATTGTCATTATGGAAGGTAGTCTACTGTCGAGATTTTTGTTACTCCAATGGATGGTAGCCTTGTCATTATGGAAGGTAGTCTGTTGTCGAGATTTTTGTTACTCCAATGGATGGTAGCCTTGTCATGATGGAAGGTAGTCTTTTGTCAAAAATTTTTTTACTCTAATGGATGGTATCCTTTTCATTATGGATGGTAGTATGTTGTCGAGATTTTTGTTACTCTAATGGATGGTAGCCTTGTCATGAATGAAGGTAGTCCATCGTTGTGATTTCTGTTACTCCAATGGATGGTAGCCTTGTCATTATGAAAGCTAGTCTGTTGTCGAGATTTTTGTTACTCCAATGGATGGTATCCTTGTCATTATGGAAGGTAGTCTGTTGTAGATATCTTTGTTACTCCAATGGATGGTAGCCTTGTCATTATTGAAAGTAGTTTGTTGTTGAGATTTTTGTTACTGTAATGGATGGTATCCTTGTCATTGTTGAAGGTAGTATGTTGTGGAGATTTTTTTTATTGTAATGGATGGTAGCCTTTTCATTAATGAAGGTAGTCTGTCGTTGTGATTTCTGTTACTCCAATGGATGGTAGCCTTGTCATTATGGAAGATAATATGTTGTCGATATCTTTGTTACTCCAATGGATGGTAGCCTTGTCATTATGGGACTTAGTCTGTTGTCGAGATTTTTGTTACTCCAATGTATTGTAGCCTTGTCATTATGGAAGGTAGTCTGTTGTCGAGATTTTTGTTACTCCAATGGATGGTAGCCTTTTCATTATGTAAGGTAGTTTGTTATCGAGATTTTTGTTACTGCAATGGATGGTAGACTTGTCATTATGGAAGGTAGTCTGTCGTTGTGATTTCTTATACTCCAATGGATGGTAGCCTTGTCATTATGGAAGATAGTATGTTGTCGATATCTTTGTTACTCCAATGGATGGTAGCCTTTTTATTACGGAAGGTACTTTATTTTCGATTATTTTGTTACTTTAATGTACGGTAGCCTTGTCATTATGGAAGGTAGTCTGTTGTCGATATTTTTGTTACTCCAATGGATGGTAGCCTTTTCATTATTGAAGGTAGTCTCTTGTTGATATTTTTGTTACTACAATGGATGGTAGCCTTGTCATTTTGGAAAGTAATCTGTTTTCGAGATTTTTTTTACTCTAATGGATGGTAGCCTTGTCATTATGGAAGGTAGTCTGCTGTCGAGATTATTGTTACTTTAATGTATGGTAGCCTTGTCATTATGGAAGGTAGTCTGTTGTCGAGATTTTTGTTACTCCAATGGATGGTAGCCTTTTCATTATGTAAGGTAGTTTGTTGTCGAGATTTTTGTTACTCCAATGGATGGTATCCTTGTCATTATGGAAGGTAGTCTGTTGTAGATATCTTTGTTACTCCAATGGATGGTAGCCTTGTCATTATTGAAAGTAGTTTGTTGTCGAGATTTTTGTTACTGTAATGGATGGTATCCTTGTTATTGTTGAAGGTAGTATGTTGTCGAGATATTTGTTATTGTAATGGATGGTAGCCTTGTCATTAATGAAGGTAGTCTGTCATTGTGATTTCTGTTACTCCAATGGATGGTAGCCTTGTCATTATGGAAGATAATATGTTGTCAATATCTTTGTTATTCCAATCGATGATAGCCTTGTCATTATGGAACTTAGTCTGTTGTCGAGATTTTTGTTACTCCAATGTATTGTAGCCTTGTCATTATGGAAGGTAGTCTGTTGTCGAGATTTTTGTTACTCCAATGGATGGTAGCCTTTTCATTATGTAAGGTAGTTTGTTGTCGACATTTTTGTTACTCCAATGGATGGTAGCCTTATCATTATGGAAGGTAGTCTGTCGTTGTGATTTCTTATACTCCAATGGATGGTAACCTTGTCATTATGGAAGATAGTATGTTGTCGATATCTTTGTTACTCCAATGGATGGTAGCCTTGTTATTACGGAAGGTACTCTATTTTCGAGAATTTTGTTACTTTAATGTATGGTAGCCTTGTCATTATGGAAGGTAGTCTGGTGTCGATATTTTTGTTACTCCAATGGATGATAGCCTTTCCATTATGGAAGGTAGTCTCTTGTTGATATTTTTGTTACTACAATGGATGGTAGCCTTATCATTTTTGAAAGTAGTCTGTTGTCAAGATTTTTGTTACTCTAATGGATGGTAGCATTGTCATTATGGAAGGTAGTCTACTGTCGAGATTTTTGTTACTCCAATGGATGGTAGCCTTGTCATCATGGAAGGTAGTCTGTTGTCGAGATTTTTGTTACTCCAATGGATGGTAGCCTTGTCATTATGGAAGGTAGTCTTTTGTCAAAATTTTTTTTACTCTAATGGATGGTATCCTTTTCATTATGGATGGTAGTATGTTGTCGAGATTTTTGTTACTCTAATGGATGGTAGCCTTGTCATGAATGAAGGTAGTCCGTCGTTGTGATTTATGTTACTCCAATGGATGGTAGCCTTGTCATTATGAAAGCTAGTTTTTTGTCGAGATTTTTGTTACTCCAATGGATGGTATCCTTGTCATTATGGAAGGTAGTCTGTTGTAGATATCTTTGTTACTCCAATGGATGGTAGCCTTGTCATTATTGAAAGTAGTTTGTTGTTGAGATTTTTGTTACTGTAATGGATGGTATCCTTGTCATTGTTGAAGGTAGTATGTTGTGGAGATTTTTGTTATTGTAATGGATGGTAGCCTTGTCATTAATGAAGGTAGTCTGTCGTTGTGATTTCTGTTACTCCAATGGATGGTAGCCTTGTCATTATGGAAGATAATATGTTGTCGATATCTTTGTTACTCCAATGGATGGTAGCCTTGTCATTATGGAACTTAGTCTGTTGTCGAGATTTTTGTTACTCCAATGTATTGTAGCCTTGTCATTATGGAAGGTAGTCTGTTGTCGAGATTTTTGTTACTCCAATGGATGGTAGCCTTTTCATTATGTAAGGTAGTTTGTTGTCGAGATTTTTGTTACTGCAATGGTTGGTAGACTTGTCATTATGGAAGGTAGTCTGTCGTTGTGATTTCTTATACTCCAATGGATGGTAGCCTTGTCATTATGGAAGATAGTATGTTGTCGATATCTTTGTTACTCCAATGGATGGTAGCCTTTTTATTACAGAAGGTACTCTATTTTCGATTATTTTGTTACTTTAATGTACGGTAGCCTTGTCATTATGGAAGGTAGTCTGTTGTCGATATTTTTGTTACTCCAATGGATGGTAACCTTTTCATTATGGAAGGTAGTCTCTTGTTGATATTTTTGTTACTACAATGGATGGTAGCCTTGTCATTTTGGAAAGTAATCTGTTTTCGAGATTTTTTTTACTCTAATGGATGGTAGCCTTGTCATTATGGAAGGTAGTCTGCTGTCGAGATTATTGTTACTTTAATGTATGGTAGCCTTGTCATTATGGAAGGTAGTCTGTTGTCGAGATTTTTGTTACTCCAATGGATGGTAGCCTTTTCATTATGTAAGGTAGTTTGTTGTCGAGATTTTTGTTACTCCAATGGATGGTATCCTTGTCATTATGGAAGGTAGTCTGTTGTAGATATCTTTGTTACTCCAATGGATGGTAGCCTTGTCATTATTGAAAGCAGTTTGTTGTCGAGATTTTTGTTACCGTAATGGATGGTATCCTTATTATTATTGAAGGTAGTATGTTGTCGAGATATTTGTTATTGTAATGGATGGTAGCCTTGTCATTAATGAAGGTGGTCTGTCGTTGTGATTTCTGTTACTCCAATGGATGGTAGCCTTGTCATTATGGAAGATAATATGTTGTCAATATCTTTGTTATTCCAATCGATGATAGCCTTGTCATTATGGAACTTAGTCTGTTGTCGAGATTTTTGTTACTCCAATGTATTGTAGCCTTGTCATTATGGAAGGTAGTCTATTGTCGAGATTTTTGTTACTCCAATGGATGGTAGCCTTTTCATTATGTAAGGTAGTTTGTTGTCGAGATTTTTGTTACTCCAATGGATGGTAGCCTTGTCATTATGGAAGGTAGTCTGTCGTTGTGATTTCTTATACTCCAATGGATGGTAGCCTTGTCATTATGGAAGATAGTATGTTGTCGATATCTTTGTTACTCCAATGGATGGTAGCCTTGTTATTACGGAAGGTACTCTATTTTCGAGAATTTTGTTACTTTAATGTATGGTAGCCTTGTCATTATGGAAGGTAGTCTGGTGTCGATATTTTTGTTACTCCAATGGATGGAAGCCTTTCCATTATGGAAGGTAGTCTCTTGTTGATATTTTTGTTACTACAACGGATGGTAGCCTTATCATTTTTGAAAGTAGTCTGTTGTCAAGATTTTTGTTACTCTAATGGATGGTAGCATTGTCATTATGGAAGGTAGTCTACTGTCGAGATTTTTGTTACTCCAATGGATGGTAGCCTTGTCATTATGGAAGGTAGTCTGTTGTCGAGATTTTTGTTACTCCAATGGATGGTAGCCTTGTCATGATGGAAGGTAGTCTTTTGTCAAAAAATTTTTTACTCTAATGGATGGTATCCTTTTCATTATGGATGGTAGTATGTTGTCGAGATTTTTGTTACTCTAATGGATGGTAGCCTTGTCATGAATGAAGGTAGTCCATCGTTGTGATTTCTGTTACTCCAATGGATGGTAGCCTTGTCATTATGAAAGCTAGTCTGTTGTCGAGATTTTTGTTACTCCAATGGATGGTATCCTTGTCATTATGGAAGGTAGTCTGTTGTAGATATCTTTGTTACTCCAATGGATGGTAGCCTTGTCATTATTGAAAGTAGTTTGTTGTTGAGATTTTTGTTACTGTAATGGATGGTATCCTTGTCATTGTTGAAGGTAGTATGTTGTGGAGATTTTTGTTATTGTAATGGATGGTAGCCTTGTCATTAATGAAGGTAGTCTGTCGTTGTGATTTCTGTTACTCCAATGGATGGTAGCCTTGTCATTATGGAAGATAATATGTTGTCGATATCTTTGTTACTCCAATGGATGGTAGCCTTGTCATTATGGGACTTAGTCTGTTGTCGAGATTTTTGTTACTCCAATGTATTGTAGCCTTGTCATTATGGAAGGTAGTCTGTTGTCGAGATTTTTGTTACTCCAATGGATGGTAGCCTTTTCATTATGTAAGGTAGTTTGTTATCGAGATTTTTGTTACTGCAATGGATGGTAGACTTGTCATTATGGAAGGTAGTCTGTCGTTGTGATTTCTTATACTCCAATGGATGGTAGCCTTGTCATTATGGAAGATAGTATGTTGTCGATATCTTTGTTACTCCAATGGATGGTAGCCTTTTTATTACGGAAGGTACTTTATTTTCGATTATTTTGTTACTTTAATGTACGGTAGCCTTGTCATTATGGAAGGTAGTCTGTTGTCGATATTTTTGTTACTCCAATGGATGGTAGCCTTTTCATTATGGAAGGTAGTCTCTTGTTGATATTTTTGTTACTACAATGGATGGTAGCCTTGTCATTTTGGAAAGTAATCTGTTTTCGAGATTTTTTTTACTCTAATGGATGGTAGCCTTGTCATTATGGAAGGTAGTCTGCTGTCGAGATTATTGTTACTTTAATGTATGGTAGCCTTGTCATTATGGAAGGTAGTCTGTTGTCGAGATTTTTGTTACTCCAATGGATGGTAGCCTTTTCATTATGTAAGGTAGTTTGTTGTCGAGATTTTTGTTACTCCAATGGATGGTATCCTTGTCATTATGGAAGGTAGTCTGTTGTAGATATCTTTGTTACTCCAATGGATGGTAGCCTTGTCATTATTGAAAGTAGTTTGTTGTCGAGATTTTTGTTACTGTAATGGATGGTATCCTTGTTATTGTTGAAGGTAGTATGTTGTCGAGATATTTGTTATTGTAATGGATGGTAGCCTTGTCATTAATGAAGGTAGTCTGTCGTTGTGATTTCTGTTACTCCAATGGATGGTAGCCTTGTCATTATGGAAGATAATATGTTGTCAATATCTTTGTTATTCCAATCGATGATAGCCTTGTCATTATGGAACTTAGTCTGTTGTCGAGATTTTTGTTACTCCAATGTATTGTAGCCTTGTCATTATGGAAGGTAGTCTGTTGTCGAGATTTTTGTTACTCCAATGGATGGTAGCCTTTTCATTATGTAAGGTAGTTTGTTGTCGACATTTTTGTTACTCCAATGGATGGTAGCCTTATCATTATGGAAGGTAGTCTGTCGTTGTGATTTCTTATACTCCAATGGATGGTAACCTTGTCATTATGGAAGATAGTATGTTGTCGATATCTTTGTTACTCCAATGGATGGTAGCCTTGTTATTACGGAAGGTACTCTATTTTCGAGAATTTTGTTACTTTAATGTATGGTAGCCTTGTCATTATGGAAGGTAGTCTGGTGTCGATATTTTTGTTACTCCAATGGATGATAGCCTTTCCATTATGGAAGGTAGTCTCTTGTTGATATTTTTGTTACTACAATGGATGGTAGCCTTATCATTTTTGAAAGTAGTCTGTTGTCAAGATTTTTGTTACTCTAATGGATGGTAGCATTGTCATTATGGAAGGTAGTCTACTGTCGAGATTTTTGTTACTCCAATGGATGGTAGCCTTGTCATCATGGAAGGTAGTCTGTTGTCGAGATTTTTGTTACTCCAATGGATGGTAGCCTTGTCATTATGGAAGGTAGTCTTTTGTCAAAATTTTTTTTACTCTAATGGATGGTATCCTTTTCATTATGGATGGTAGTATGTTGTCGAGATTTTTGTTACTCTAATGGATGGTAGCCTTGTCATGAATGAAGGTAGTCCGTCGTTGTGATTTATGTTACTCCAATGGATGGTAGCCTTGTCATTATGAAAGCTAGTTTTTTGTCGAGATTTTTGTTACTCCAATGGATGGTATCCTTGTCATTATGGAAGGTAGTCTGTTGTAGATATCTTTGTTACTCCAATGGATGGTAGCCTTGTCATTATTGAAAGTAGTTTGTTGTTGAGATTTTTGTTACTGTAATGGATGGTATCCTTGTCATTGTTGAAGGTAGTATGTTGTGGAGATTTTTGTTATTGTAATGGATGGTAGCCTTGTCATTAATGAAGGTAGTCTGTCGTTGTGATTTCTGTTACTCCAATGGATGGTAGCCTTGTCATTATGGAAGATAATATGTTGTCGATATCTTTGTTACTCCAATGGATGGTAGCCTTGTCATTATGGAACTTAGTCTGTTGTCGAGATTTTTGTTACTCCAATGTATTGTAGCCTTGTCATTATGGAAGGTAGTCTGTTGTCGAGATTTTTGTTACTCCAATGGATGGTAGCCTTTTCATTATGTAAGGTAGTTTGTTGTCGAGATTTTTGTTACTGCAATGGTTGGTAGACTTGTCATTATGGAAGGTAGTCTGTCGTTGTGATTTCTTATACTCCAATGGATGGTAGCCTTGTCATTATGGAAGATAGTATGTTGTCGATATCTTTGTTACTCCAATGGATGGTAGCCTTTTTATTACGGAAGGTACTCTATTTTCGATTATTTTGTTACTTTAATGTACGGTAGCCTTGTCATTATGGAAGGTAGTCTGTTGTCGATATTTTTGTTACTCCAATGGATGGTAACCTTTTCATTATGGAAGGTAGTCTCTTGTTGATATTTTTGTTACTACAATGGATGGTAGCCTTGTCATTTTGGAAAGTAATCTGTTTTCGAGATTTTTTTTACTCTAATGGATGGTAGCCTTGTCATTATGGAAGGTAGTCTGCTGTCGAGATTATTGTTACTTTAATGTATGGTAGCCTTGTCATTATGGAAGGTAGTCTGTTGTCGAGATTTTTGTTACTCCAATGGATGGTAGCCTTTTCATTATGTAAGGTAGTTTGTTGTCGAGATTTTTGTTACTCCAATGGATGGTATCCTTGTCATTATGGAAGGTAGTCTGTTGTAGATATCTTTGTTACTCCAATGGATGGTAGCCTTGTCATTATTGAAAGCAGTTTGTTGTCGAGATTTTTGTTACCGTAATGGATGGTATCCTTATTATTATTGAAGGTAGTATGTTGTCGAGATATTTGTTATTGTAATGGATGGTAGCCTTGTCATTAATGAAGGTGGTCTGTCGTTGTGATTTCTGTTACTCCAATGGATGGTAGCCTTGTCATTATGGAAGATAATATGTTGTCAATATCTTTGTTATTCCAATCGATGATAGCCTTGTCATTATGGAACTTAGTCTGTTGTCGAGATTTTTGTTACTCCAATGTATTGTAGCCTTGTCATTATGGAAGGTAGTCTATTGTCGAGATTTTTGTTACTCCAATGGATGGTAGCCTTTTCATTATGTAAGGTAGTTTGTTGTCGAGATTTTTGTTACTCCAATGGATGGTAGCCTTGTCATTATGGAAGGTAGTCTGTCGTTGTGATTTCTTATACTCCAATGGATGGTAACCTTGTCATTATGGAAGATAGTATGTTGTCGATATCTTTGTTACTCCAATGGATGGTAGCCTTGTTATTACCGAAGGTACTCTATTTTCGAGAATTTTGTTACTTTAATGTATGGTAGCCTTGTCATTATGGAAGGTAGTCTGGTGTCGATATTTTTGTTACTCCAATGGATGGTAGCCTTTCCATTATGGAAGGTAGTCTCTTGTTGATATTTTTGTTACTACAATGGATGGTAGCCTTATCATTTTTGAAAGTAGTCTGTTGTCAAGATTTTTGTTACTCTAATGGATGGTAGCATTGTCATTATTGAAGGTAGTCTACTGTCGAGATTTTTGTTACTCCAATGGATGGTAGCCTTGTCATCATGGAAGGTAGTCTGTTGTCGAGATTTTTGTTACTCCAATGGATGGTTGCCTTGTCATTATGGAAGGTAGTCTTTTGTCAAATTTTTTTTTACTCTAATGGATGGTATCCTTTTCATTATGGATGGTAGTATGTTGTCGAGATTTTTGTTACTCTAATGGATGGTAGCCTTGTCATGAATGAAGGTAGTCCGTCGTTGTGATTTATGTTACTCCAATGGATGGTAGCCTTGTCATTATGAAAGCTAGTCTGTTGTCGAGATTTTTGTTACTCCAATGGATGGTATCCTTGTCATTATGGAAGGTAGTCTGTTGTAGATATCTTTGTTACTCCAATGGATGGTAGCCTTGTCATTATTGAAAGTAGTTTGTTGTTGAGATTTTTGTTACTATAATGGATGGTATCCTTGTCATTGTTGAAGGTAGTATGTTGTGGAGATTTTTGTTATTGTAATGGATGGTAGCCTTGTCATTAATGAAGGTAGTCTGTCGTTTTGATTTCTGTTACTCCAATGGATGGTAGCCTTGTCATTATGGAAGATAATATGTTGTCGATATCTTTGTTACTCCAATGGATGGTAGCCTTGTCATTATGGAACTTAGTCTGTTGTCGAGATTTTTGTTACTCCAATGTATTGTAGCCTTGTCATTATGGAAGGTAGTCTGTTGTCGAGATTTTTGTTACTCCAATGGATGGTAGCCTTTTCATTATGTAAGGTAGTTTGTTGTCGAGATTTTTGTTACTGCAATGGATGGTAGACTTGTCATTATGGAAGGTAGTCTGTCGTTGTGATTTCTTATACTCCAATGAATGGTAGCCTTGTCATTATGGAAGATAGTATGTTGTCGATATCTTTGTTACTCCAATGGATGGTAGCCTTTTTATTACGGAAGGTACTCTATTTTCGATTATTTTGTTACTTTAATGTACGGTAGCCTTGTCATTATGGAAGGTAGTCTGTTGTCGATATTTTTGTTACTCCAATGGATGGTAACCTTTTCATTATGGAAGGTAGTCTGTTGTTGATATTTTTGTTACTACAATGGATGGTAGCCTTGTCATTTTGGAAAGTAATCTGTTTTCGAGATTTTTTTTACTCTAATGGATGGTAGCCTTGTCATTATGGAAGGTAGTCTGCTGTCGAGATTATTGTTACTTTAATGTATGGTAGCCTTGTCATTATGGAAGGTAGTCTGTTGTCGAGATTTTTGTTACTCCAATGGATGGTAGCCTTTTCATTATGTAAGGTAGTTTGTTGTCGAGATTTTTGTTACTCCAATGGATGGTATCCTTGTCATTATGGAAGGTAGTCTGTTGTAGATATCTTTGTTACTCCAATGGATGGTAGCCTTGTCATTATTGAAAGCAGTTTGTTGTCGAGATTTTTGTTACCGTAATGGATGGTATCCTTATTATTATTGAAGGTAGTATGTTGTCGAGATATTTGTTATTGTAATGGATGGTAGCCTTGTCATTAATGAAGGTAGTCTGTCGTTGTGATTTCTGTTACTCCAATGGATGGTAGCCTTGTCATTATGGAAGATAATATGTTGTCAATATCTTTGTTATTCCAATCGATGATAGCCTTGTCATTATGGAACTTAGTCTGTTGTCGAGATTTTTGTTACTCCAATGTATTGTAGCCTTGTCATTATGGAAGGTAGTCTATTGTCGAGATTTTTGTTACTCCAATGGATGGTAGCCTTTTCATTATGTAAGGTAGTTTGTTGTCGAGATTTTTGTTACTCCAATGGATGGTAGCCTTGTCATTATGGAAGGTAGTCTGTCGTTGTGATTTCTTATACTCCAATGGATGGTAACCTTGTCATTATGGAAGATAGTATGTTGTCGATATCTTTGTTACTCCAATGGATGGTAGCCTTGTTATTACGGAAGGTACTCTATTTTCGAGAATTTTGTTACTTTAATGTATGGTAGCCTTGTCATTATGGAAGGTAGTCTGGTGTCGATATTTTTGTTACTCCAATGGATGGTAGCCTTTCCATTATGGAAGGTAGTCTCTTGTTGATATTTTTGTTACTACAATGGATGGTAGCCTTATCATTTTTGAAAGTAGTCTGTTGTCAAGATTTTTGTTACTCTAATGGATGGTAGCATTGTCATTATTGAAGGTAGTCTACTGTCGAGATTTTTGTTACTCCAATGGATGGTAGCCTTGTCATCATGGAAGGTAGTCTGTTGTCGAGATTTTTGTTACTCCAATGGATGGTTGCCTTGTCATTATGGAAGGTAGTCTTTTGTCAAATTTTTTTTTACTCTAATGGATGGTATCCTTTTCATTATGGATGGTAGTATGTTGTCGAGATTTTTGTTACTCTAATGGATGGTAGCCTTGTCATGAATGAAGGTAGTCCGTCGTTGTGATTTATGTTACTCCAATGGATGGTAGCCTTGTCATTATGAAAGCTAGTCTGTTGTCGAGATTTTTGTTACTCCAATGGATGGTATCCTTGTCATTATGGAAGGTAGTCTGTTGTAGATATCTTTGTTACTCCAATGGATGGTAGCCTTGTCATTATTGAAAGTAGTTTGTTGTCGAGATTTTTGTTACTTTAATGGATGGTATCCTTGTTATTATTGAAGGTAGTATGTTTTCGAGATATTTGTTATTGTAATGGATGGTAGCCTTGTCATTAATGAAGGTAGTCTGTCGTTGTGATTTCTGTTACTCCAATGGATGGTAGCCTTGTCATTATGGAAGATAATATGTTGTCAATATCTTTGTTATTCCAATCGATGATAGCCTTGTCATTATGGAACTTAGTCTGTTGTCGAGATTTTTACTACTCTAATGTATTGTAGCCTTGTCATTATGGAAGGTAGTCTGTTGTCGAGATTTTTGTTACTCCAATGGATGGTAGCCTTTTCATTATGTAAGGTAGTTTGTTGTCGAGATTTTTGTTACTGCTATGGATGGTAGACTTGTCATTATGGAAGGTAGTCTGTCGTTGTGATTTCTTATACTCCAATGGATAGTAGCCTTGTCATTATGGAAGATAGTATGTTGTCGATATCTTTGTTACTCCAATGGATGGTAGCCTTTTTATTACGGAAGGTACTTTATTTTCGATTATTTTGTTACTTTAATGTACGGTAGCCTTGTCATTATGGAAGGTAGTCTGTTGTCGATATTTTTGTTACTCTAATGGATGGTAGCCTTTTCATTATGGAAGGTAGTCTCTTGTTGATATTTTTGTTACTACAATGGATGGTAGCCTTGTCATTTTGGAAAGTAGTCTGTTTTCGAAATTTTTTTTACTCTAATGGATGGTAGCCTTGTCATTATGGAAGGTAGTCTGCTGTCGAGATTATTGTTACTTTAATGTATGGTAGCCTTGTCATTATGGAAGGTAGTCTGTTGTCGAGATTTTTGTTACTACAACGGATGGTGTCCTTGTCATTATGGAAGGTAGTCTATTGTAGATATCTTTGTTACTCCAATGGATGGTAGCCTTGTCATTATGGAAGATAATATGTTGTCAATATCTTTGTTATTCCAATCGATGGTAGCCTTGTCATTATGGAACTTAGTCTGTTGTCGAGAATTTTGTTACTCCAATGTATTGTAGCCTTGTCATTATGGAAGGTAGTCTGTTGTCGAGATTTTTGTTACTCCAATGGATGGTAGCCTTTTCATTATGTAAGGTAGTTTGTTGTCGAGATTTTTGTTACTCCAATGGATGGTAGCCTCGTCATTATGGAAGGTAGTATGTCGTTGTGATTTCTTATACTCCAATGGATGGTAGCCTTGTCATTATGGAAGATAGTATGTTGTCGATATCTTTGTTACTCCAATGGATGGTAGCCTTGTTATTACGGAAGGTACTCTATTTTCGAGAATTTTGTTACTTTAATGTATGGTAGCCTTGTCATTATGGAAGGTAGTCTGTTGTCGATATTTTTGTTACTCCAATGGATGGTAGCCTTTCCATTATGGAAGGTAGTCTTTGTTGATATTTTTGTTACTACAATGGATGGTAGCCTTATCATTTTTGAAAGTAGTCTGTTGTCAAGATTTTTGTTACTCTAATGGATGGTAGCATTGTCATTATGGAAGGTAGTCTACTGTCGAGATTTTTGTTACTCCAATGGATGGTAGCCTTGTCATTATGGAAGGTAGTCTGTTGTCGAGATTTTTGTTACTCCAATGGATGGTAGCCTTGTCATTATGGAAGGTAGTCTTTTGTCAAAAAAAATTTTACTCTAATGGATGGTATCCATTTCATTATGGATGGTAGTATGTTGTCGAGATTTTTGTTACTCTAATGGATGGTAGCCTTGTCATGAATGAAGGTAGTCCGTCGTTGTGATTTATGTTACTCCAATGGATGGTAGCCTTGTCATTATGAAAGCTAGTCTGTTGTCGAGATTTTTGTTACTCCAATGGATGGTATCCTTGTCATTATGGAAGGTAGTCTGTTGTAGATATCTTTGTTACTCCAATGGATGGTAGCCTTGTCATTATTGAAAGTAGTTTGTTGTTGAGATTTTTGTTACTTTAATGGATGGTATCCTTGTCATTGTTGAAGGTAGTATGTTGTGGAGATTTTTGTTATTGTAATGGATGGTAGCCTTGTCATTAATGAAGGTAGTCTGTCGTTGTGATTTCTGTTACTCCAATGGATGGTAGCCTTATCATTATGGAAGATAATATGTTGTCGATATCTTTGTTACTCCAATGGATGGTAGCCTTGTCATTATGGAACTTAGTCTGTTGTCGAGATTTTTGTTACTCCAATGTATTGTAGCCTTCTTATTATGGAAGGTAGTCTGTTGTCGAGATTTTTGTTACTCCAATGGATGGTAGCCTTTTCTTTATGTAAGGTAGTTTGTTGTCGATATTTTTGTTACTGCAATGGATGGTAGACTTGTCATTATGGAAGGTAGTTTGTCGTTGTGATTTCTTATACTCCAATGGATGGTAGCCTTGTCATTATGGAAGATAGTATGTTGTCGATATCTTTGTTACTCCAATGGATGGTAGCCTTTTTATTACGGAAGGTACTCTATTTTCGATTACTTTGTTACTTTAATGTACGGTAGCCTTGTCATTATGGAAGGTAGTCTGTTGTCGATATTTTTGTTACTCCAATGGATGGTAGCCTTTTTTATTATGGAAGGTAGTCTCTTGTTGATATTTTTGTTACTACAATGGATGGTAGCCTTGCCATTTTGGAAAGTAGTCTGTTTTCGAGATTTTTTTTACTCTAATGGATGTTAGCCTTGTCATTATGGAAGGTAGTCTGCTGTCGAGATTATTTTTTACTTTAATGTATGGTAGCCTTGTCATTATGGAAGGTAGTCTGTTGTCGAGATTTTTGTTACTACAATGGATGGTATCCTTGTCATTATGGAAGGTAGTATGTTGTAGATATCTTTGTTACTCCAATGGATGGTAGCCTTGTCATTATTGAAAGTAGTTTGTTGTCGAGATTTTTGTTACTTTAATGGATGGTATCCTTGTTATTATTGAAGGTAGTATGTTTTCGAGATATTTGTTATTGTAATGGATGGTAGCCTTGTCATTAATGAAGGTAGTCTGTCGTTGTAATTTCTATTACGCCAATGGATGGTAGCCTTGTCATTATGGTAGATAATATGTTGTCAATATCTTTGTTATTCCAATCGATGGTAGCCTTGTCATTATGGAACTTAGTCTGTTGTCGAGATTTTTGTTACTCCAATGTATTCTAGCCTTGTCATTATGGAAAGTAGTCTGTTGTCGAGATTTTTGTTACTCCAATGGATGGTAGCCTTTTCATTATGTATGGTAGTTTGTTGTCGAGATTTTTGTTACTCCAATGGATGGTAGCCTTGTCATTATGGAAGGTAGTCTGTCGTTGTGATTTCTTATACTCCAATGGATGGTAGCCTTGTCATTATGGAAGATAGTATGTTTTCGATATCTTTGTTACTCCAATGGATGGTAGCCTTGTTATTACGGAAGGTACTCTATTTTCGAGAATTTTGTTACTTTAATGTATGGTAGCCTTGTCATTATGGAAGGTAGTCTGGTGTCGATATTTTTGTTACTCCAATGGATGGTAGCCTTTCCATTATGGAAGGTAGTCTCTTGTTGATATTTTTGTTACTACAATGGATGGTAGCCTTATCATTTTTGAAAGTAGTCTGTTGTCAAGATTTTTGTTACTCTAATGGATGGTAGCATTGTCATTATGGAAGGTAGTCTACTGTCGAGATTTTTGTTACTCCAATGGATGGTAGCCTTGTCATTATGGAAGGTAGTCTGTTGTCGAGATTTTTGTTACTCCAATGGATGGTAGCCTTGTCATTATGGAAGGTAGTCTTTTGTCAAAAAAAATTTTACTCTAATGGATGGTATCCTTTTCATTATGGATGGTAGTATGTTGTCGAGATTTTTGTTACTCTAATGGATGGTAGCCTTGTCATGAATGAAGGTAGTCTGTCGTTGTGATTTCTGTTACTCCAATGGATGGTAGCCTTGTCATTATGAAAGCTAGTCTGTTGTCGAGATTTTGGTTACTCCAATGGATGGTATCCTTGTCATTATGGAAGGTAGTCTGTTGTAGATATCTTTGTTACTCCAATGGATGGTAGCCTTGTCATTATTGAAAGTATTTTGTTGTTGAGATTTTTGTTACTGTAATGGATGGTATCCTTGTCATTGTTGAAGGTAGTATGTTGTGGAGATTTTTGTTATTGAAATGGATGGTAGCCTTGTCATTAATGAAGGTAGTCTGTCGTTGTGATTTCTGTTACTCCAATGGATGGTAGCCTTGTCATTATGGAAGATAATATGTTGTCGATATCTTTGTTACTCCAATGGATGGTAGCCTTGTCATTATGGAACTTAGTCTGTTGTCGAGATTTTTGTTACTCCAATGTATTGTAGCCTTCTCATTATGGAAGGTAGTCTGTTGTCGAGATTTTTGTTACTCCAATGGATGGTAGCCTTTTCATTATGTAAGGTAGTTTGTTGTCGAGATTTTTGTTACTGCAATGGATGGTAGACTTGTCATTATGAAAGGTAGTCTGTCGTTGTAATTTCTTATACTCCAATGGATGGTAGCCTTATCATTATGGAAGATAGTATGTTGTCGATATCTTTGTTACTCCAATGGATGGTAGCCTTTTTATTACGGAAGGTACTCTATTTTCGATTATTTTGTTACTTTAATGTACGGTAGCCTTGTCATTATGGAAGGTAGTCTGTTGTCGATATTTTTGTTACTCCAATGGATGGTAGCCTTTTCATTATGGAAGGTAGTCTCTTGTTGATATTTTTGTTACTACAATGGATGGTAGCCTTGTCATTTTGGAAAGTAGTCTATTTTCGAGATTTTTTTTACTCTAATGTATGGTAGCCTTGTCATTATGGAAGGTAGTCTGCTGTCGAGATTATTGTTACTTTAATGTATGGTAGCCTTGTCATTATGGAAGGTAGTCTGTTCTCGAGATTTTTGTTACTACAATGGATGGTATCCTTGTCATTATGGAAGGTAGTCTGTTGTAGATATCTTTGTTACTCCAATGGATGGTAGCCTTGTCATTATTGAAAGTAGTTTGTTGTCGAGATTTTTGTTACTGTAATGGTTGGTATCCTTGTTATTATTGAACGTAGTATGTTGTCGAGATATTTGTTATTGTAATGGATGGTAGCCTTGTCATTAATGAAGGTAGTCTTTCGTTGTGATTTCTGTTACTCCAATGGATGGTAGCCTTGTCATTATGGAAGATAATATGTTGTCAATATCTTTGTTATTCCAATCGATGGTAGCCTTGTCATTATGGAACTTAGTCTGTTGTCGAGATTTTTGTTACTCCAATGTATTGTAGCCTTGTCATTATGGAAGGTAGTCTGTTGTCGAGATTTTTGTTACTCCAATGGATGGTAGCCTTTTCATTATGTAAGGTAGTTTGTTGTCGAGATTTTTGTTACTCCAATGGATGGTAGCCTAGTCATTATGGAAGGTAGTCTGTCGTTGTGATTTCTTATACTCCAATGGATGGTAGCCTTGTCATTATGGAAGATAGTATGTTGTCGATATCTTTGTTACTCCAATGGATGGTAGCCTTGTCATTATGGAACTTAGTCTGTTGTCGAGATTTTTGTTACTCCAATGTATTGTAGCCTTCTTATTATGGAAGGTAGTCTGTTGTCGAGATTTTTGTTACTCCAATGGATGGTAGCCTTTTCTTTATGTAAGGTAGTTTGTTGTCGATATTTTTGTTACTGCAATGGATGGTAGACTTGTCATTATGGAAGGTAGTTTGTCGTTGTGATTTCTTATACTCCAATGGATGGTAGCCTTGTCATTATGGAAGATAGTATGTTGTCGATATCTTTGTTACTCCAATGGATGGTAGCCTTTTTATTACGGAAGGTACTCTATTTTCGATTATTTTGTTACTTTAATGTACGGTAGCCTTGTCATTATGGAAGGTAGTCTGTTGTCGATATTTTTGTTACTCCAATGGATGGTAGCCTTTTTTATTATGGAAGGTAGTCTCTTGTTGATATTTTTGTTACTACAATGGATGGTAGCCTTGCCATTTTGGAAAGTAGTCTGTTTTCGAGATTTTTTTTACTCTAATGGATGTTAGCCTTGTCATTATGGAAGGTAGTCTGCTGTCGAGATTATTTTTTACTTTAATGTATGGTAGCCTTGTCATTATGGAAGGTAGTCTGTTGTCGAGATTTTTGTTACTACAATGGATGGTATCCTTGTCATTATGGAAGGTAGTATGTTGTAGATATCTTTGTTACTCCAATGGATGGTAGCCTTGTCATTATTGAAAGTAGTTTGTTGTCGAGATTTTTGTTACTTTAATGGATGGTATCCTTGTTATTATTGAAGGTAGTATGTTTTCGAGATATTTGTTATTGTAATGGATGGTAGCCTTGTCATTAATGAAGGTAGTCTGTCGTTGTAATTTCTGTTACTCCAATGGATGGTAGCCTTGTCATTATGGTAGATAATATGTTGTCAATATCTTTGTTATTCCAATCGATGGTAGCCTTGTCATTATGGAACTTAGTCTGTTGTCGAGATTTTTGTTACTCCAATGTATTCTAGCCTTGTCATTATGGAAAGTAGTCTGTTGTCGAGATTTTTGTTACTCCAATGGATGGTAGCCTTTTCATTATGTAAGGTAGTTTGTTGTCGAGATTTTTGTTACTCCAATGGATGGTAGCCTTGTCATTATGGAAGGTAGTCTGTCGTTGTGATTTCTTATACTCCAATGGATGGTAGCCTTGTCATTATGGAAGATAGTATGTTTTCGATATCTTTGTTACTCCAATGGATGGTAGCCTTGTTATTACGGAAGGTACTCTATTTTCGAGAATTTTGTTACTTTAATGTATGGTAGCCTTGTCATTATGGAAGGTAGTCTGGTGTCGATATTTTTGTTACTCCAATGGATGGTAGCCTTTCCATTATGGAAGGTAGTCTCTTGTTGATATTTTTGTTACTACAATGGATGGTAGCCTTATCATTTTTGAAAGTAGTCTGTTGTCAAGATTTTTGTTACTCTAATGGATGGTAGCATTGTCATTATGGAAGGTAGTCTACTGTCGAGATTTTTGTTACTCCAATGGATGGTAGCCTTGTCATTATGGAAGGTAGTCTGTTGTCGAGATTTTTGTTACTCCAATGGATGGTAGCCTTGTCATTATGGAAGGTAGTCTTTTGTCAAAAAAAATTTTACTCTAATGGATGGTATCCTTTTCATTATGGATGGTAGTATGTTGTCGAGATTTTTGTTACTCTAATGGATGGTAGCCTTGTCATGAATGAAGGTAGTCTGTCGTTGTGATTTCTGTTACTCCAATGGATGGTAGCCTTGTCATTATGAAAGCTAGTCTGTTGTCGAGATTTTGGTTACTCCAATGGATGGTATCCTTGTCATTATGGAAGGTAGTCTGTTGTAGATATCTTTGTTACTCCAATGGATGGTAGCCTTGTCATTATTGAAAGTATTTTGTTGTTGAGATTTTTGTTACTGTAATGGATGGTATCCTTGTCATTGTTGAAGGTAGTATGTTGTGGCGATTTTTGTTATTGAAATGGATGGTAGCCTTGTCATTAATGAAGGTAGTCTGTCGTTGTGATTTCTGTTACTCCAATGGATGGTAGCCTTGTCATTATGGAAGATAATATGTTGTCGATATCTTTGTTACTCCAATGGATGGTAGCCTTGTCATTATGGAACTTAGTCTGTTGTCGAGATTTTTGTTACTCCAATGTATTGTAGCCTTCTCATTATGGAAGGTAGTCTGTTGTCGAGATTTTTGTTACTCCAAGGGATGGTAGCCTTTTCATTATGTAAGGTAGTTTGTTGTCGAGATTTTTGTTACTGTAATGGATGGTAGACTTGTCATTATGAAAGGTAGTCTGTCGTTGTAATTTCTTATACTCCAATTGATGGTAGCCTTATCATTATGGAAGATAGTATGTTGTCGATATCTTTGTTACTCCAATGGATGGTAGCCTTTTTATTACGGAAGGTACTCTATTTTCGATTATTTTGTTACTTTAATGTACGGTAGCCTTGTCATTATGGAAGGTAGTCTGTTGTCGATATTTTTGTTACTCCAATGGATGGTAGCCTTTTCATTATGGAAGGTAGTCTCTTGTTGATATTTTTGTTACTACAATGGATGGTAGCCTTGTCATTTTGGAAAGTAGTCTATTTTCGAGATTTTTTTTACTCTAATGTATGGTAGCCTTGTCATTATGGAAGGTAGTCTGCTGTCGAGATTATTGTTACTTTAATGTATGGTAGCCTTGTCATTATGGAAGGTAGTCTGTTCTCGAGATTTTTGTTACTACAATGGATGGTATCCTTGTCATTATGGAAGGTAGTCTATTGTAGATATCTTTGTTACTCCAATGGATGGTAGCCTTGTCATTATTGAAAGTAGTTTGTTGTCGAGATTTTTGTTACTGTAATGGTTGGTATCCTTGTTATTATTGAACGTAGTATGTTGTCGAGATATTTGTTATTGTAATGGATGGTAGCCTTGTCATTAATGAAGGTAGTCTGTCGTTGTGATTTCTGTTACTCCAATGGATGGTAGCCTTGTCATTATGGAAGATAATATGTTGTCAATATCTTTGTTATTCCAATCGATGGTAGCCTTGTCATTATGGAACTTAGTCTGTTGTCGAGATTTTTGTTACTCCAATGTATTGTAGCCTTGTCATTATGGAAGGTAGTCTGTTGTCGAGATTTTTGTTACTCCAATGGATGGTAGCCTTTTCATTATGTAAGGTAGTTTGTTGTCGAGATTTTTGTTACTCCAATGGATGGTAGCCTAGTCATTATGGAAGGTAGTCTGTCGTTGTGATTTCTTATACTCCAATGGATGGTAGCCTTGTCATTATGGAAGATAGTATGTTTTCGATATCTTTGTTACTCCAATGGATGGTAGCCTTGTTATTACGGAAGGTACTCTATTTTCGAGAATTTTGTTACTTTAATGTATGGTAGCCTTGTCATTATGGAAGGTAGTCTGGTGTCGATATTTTTGTTACTCCAATGGATGGTAGCCTTTCCATTATGGAAGGTAGTCTGTTATCGATATTTTTGTTACTACAGTGGATGGTAGCCTTATCATTTTTGAAAGTAGTCTGTTGTCAAGATTTTTGTTACTCTAATGGATGGTAGCATTGTCATTATGGAAGGTAGTCTACTGTCGAGATTTTTCTTACTCCAATGGATGGTAGCCTTGTCATTATGGAAGGTAGTCTGTTGTCGAGATTTTTGTTACTCCAATGGATGGTAGCCTTGTCATTATGGAAGGTAGTCTTTTGTCAAAAAATTTTTTACTCTAATGGATGGTATCCTTTTCATTATGGATGATAGTATGTTGTCGAGATTTTTGTTACTCTAATGGATGGTATCCTTGTCATGAATGAAGGTAGTCTGTCGTTGTGATTTCTGTTACTCCAATGGATGGTAGCCTTGTCATTATGAAAGCTAGTCTGTTGTCGAGATTTTGGTTACTCCAATGGATGGTATCCTTGTCATTATTTGAAGGTAGTCTGTTGTAGATATCTTTGTTACTCCAATGGATGGTAGCCTTGTCATTATTGAAAGTAGTTTGTTGTTGAGATTTTTGTTACTGTAATGGATGGTATCCTTGTCATTGTTGAAGGTAGTATGTTGTGGAGATTTTTGTTATTGTAATGGATGGTAGCCTTGTCATTAATGAATGTAGTCTGTCGTTGTGATTTCTGTTACTCCAATGGATGGTAGCCTTGTCATTATGGAAGATAATATGTTATCGATATCTTTGTTACTCCAATGGATGGTAGCCTTGTCATTATGGAACTTAGTCTGTTGTCGAGATTTTTGTTACTCCAATGTATTGTAGCCTTCTCATTATGGAAGGTAGTCTGTTGTCGAGATTTTTGTTACTCCAATGGATGGTAGCCTTTTCATTATGTAAGGTAGTTTGTTGTCGAGATTTTTGTTACTGCAATGGATGGTAGACTCGTCATTATGAAAGGTAGTCTGTCGTTGTGATTTCTTATACTCCAATGGATGGTAGCCTTGTCATTATGGAAGATAGTATGTTGTCGATATCTTTGTTACTCCAATGGATGGTAGCCTTTTTATTACGGAAGGTACTCTATTTTCGATTATTTTGTTACTTTAATGTACGGTAGCCTTGTCATTATGGAAGGTAGTCTGTTGTCGATATTTTTGTTACTCCAATGGATGGTAGCCTTTTCATTATGGAAGGTAGTCTCTTGTTGATATTTTTGTTACTACAATGGATGGTAGCCTTGTCATTTTGGAAAGTAGTCTATTTTCGAGATTTTTTTTACTCTAATGTATGGTAGCCTTGTCATTATGGAAGGTAGTCTGCTGTCGAGATTATTGTTACTTTAATGTATGGTAGCCTTGTCATTATGGAAGGTAGTCTGTTGTCGAGATTTTTGTTACTACAATGGATGGTGTCCTTGTCATTATGGAAGGTAGTCTATTGTAGATATCTTTGTTACTCCAATGGATGGTAGCCTTGTCATTATGGAAGATAATATGTTGTCAATATCTTTGTTATTCCAATCGATGGTAGCCTTGTCATTATGGAACTTAGTCTGTTGTCGAGAATTTTGTTACTCCAATGTATTGTAGCCTTGTCATTATGGAAGGTAGTCTGTTGTCGAGATTTTTGTTACTCCAATGGATGGTAGCCTTTTCATTATGTAAGGTAGTTTGTTGTCGAGATTTTTGTTACTCCAATGGATGGTAGCCTCGTCATTATGGAAGGTAGTCTGTCGTTGTGATTTCTTATACTCCAATGGATGGTAGCCTTGTCATTATGGAAGATAGTATGTTGTCGATATCTTTGTTACTCCAATGGATGGTAGCCTTGTTATTACGGAAGGTACTCTATTTTCGAGAATTTTGTTACTTTAATGTATGGTAGCCTTGTCATTATGGAAGGTAGTCTGTTGTCGATATTTTTGTTACTCCAATGGATGGTAGCCTTTCCATTATGGAAGGTAGTCTTTGTTGATATTTTTGTTACTACAATGGATGGTAGCCTTATCATTTTTGAAAGTATTCTGTTGTCAAGATTTTTGTTACTCTAATGGATGGTAGCATTGTCATTATGGAAGGTAGTCTACTGTCGAGATTTTTGTTACTCCAATGGATGGTAGCCTTGTCATTATGGAAGGTAGTCTGTTGTCGAGATTTTTGTTACTCCATTGGATGGTAGCCTTGTCATTATGGAAGGTAGTCTTTTGTCAAAAAAAATTTTACTCTAATGGATGGTATCCATTTCATTATGGATGGTAGTATGTTGTCGAGATTTTTGTTACTCTAATGGATGGTAGCCTTGTCATGAATGAAGGTAGTCCGTCGTTGTGATTTATGTTACTCCAATGGATGGTAGCCTTGTCATTATGAAAGCTAGTCTGTTGTCGAGATTTTTGTTACTCCAATGGATGGTATCCTTGTCATTATGGAAGGTAGTTTGTTGTAGATATCTTTGTTACTCCAATGGATGGTAGCCTTGTCATTATTGAAAGTAGTTTGTTGTTGAGATTTTTGTTACTTTAATGGATGGTATCCTTGTCATTGTTGAAGGTAGTATGTTGTGGAGATTTTTGTTATTGTAATGGATGGTAGCTTTGTCATTAATGAAGGTAGTCTGTCGTTGTGATTTCTGTTACTCCAATGGATGGTAGCCTTATCATTATGGAAGATAATATGTTGTCGATATCTTTGTTACTCCAATGGATGGTAGCCTTGTCATTATGGAACTTAGTCTGTTGTCGAGATTTTTGTTACTCCAATGTATTGTAGCCTTCTTATTATGGAAGGTAGTCTGTTGTCGAGATTTTTGTTACTCTAATGGATGGTAGCCTTTTCTTTATGTAAGGTAGTTTGTTGTCGATATTTTTGTTACTGCAATGGATGGTAGACTTGTCATTATGGAAGGTAGTCTGTCGTTGTGATTTCTTATACTCCAATGGATGGTAGCCTTGTCATTATGGAAGATAGTATGTTGTCGATATCTTTGTTACTCCAATGGATGGTAGCCTTTTTATTACGGAAGGTACTCTATTTTCGATTATTTTGTTACTTTAATGTACGGTAGCCTTGTCATTATGGAAGGTAGTCTGTTGTCGATATTTTTGTTACTCCAATGGATGGTAGCCTTTTTTATTATGGAAGGTAGTCTCTTGTTGATATTTTTGTTACTACAATGGATGGTAGCCTTGCCATTTTGGAAAGTAGTCTGTTTTCGAGATTTTTTTTACACTAATGGATGTTAGCCTTGTCATTATGGAAGGTAGTCTGCTGTCGAGATTATTTTTTACTTTAATGTATGGTAGCCTTGTCATTATGGAAGGTAGTCTGTTGTCGAGATTTTTGTTACTACAATGGATGGTATCCTTGTCATTATGGAAGGTAGTATGTTGTAGATATCTTTGTTACTCCAATGGATGGTAGCCTTGTCATTATTGAAAGTAGTTTGTTGTCGAGATTTTTGTTACTTTAATGGATGGTATCCTTGTTATTATTGAAGGTAGTATGTTTTCGAGATATTTGTTATTGTAATGGATGGTAGCCTTGTCATTAATGAAGGTAGTCTGTCGTTGTAATTTCTGTTACTCCAATGGATGGTAGCCTTGTCATTATGGAAGATAATATGTTGTCAATATCTTTGTTATTCCAATCGATGGTAGCCTTGTCATTATGGAACTTAGTTTGTTGTCGAGATTTTTGTTACTCCAATGTATTCTAGCCTTGTCATTATGGAAAGTAGTCTGTTGTCGAGATTTTTGTTACTCCAATGGATGGTAGCCTTTTCATTATGTAAGGTAGTTTGTTGTCGAGATTTTTGTTACTCCAATGGATGGTAGCCTTGTCATTATGGAAGGTAGTCTGTCGTTGTGATTTCTTATACTCCAATGGATGGTAGCCTTGTCATTATGGAAGATAGTATGTTTTCGATATCTTTGTTACTCCAATGGATGGCAGCCTTGTTATTACGGAAGGTACTCTATTTTCGAGAATTTTGTTACTTTAATGTATGGTAGCCTTGTCATTATGGAAGGTAGTCTGGTGTCGATATTTTTGTTACTCCAATGGATGGTAGCCTTTCCATTATGGAAGGTAGTCTCTGGTTGATATTTTTGTTACTACAATGGATGGTAGCCTTATCATTTTTGAAAGTAGTCTGTTGTCAAGATTTTTGTTACTCTAATTGATGGTAGCATTGTCATTATGGAAGGTAGTCTACTGACGAGATTTTTGTTACTCCAATGGATGGTAGCCTTGTCATTATGGAAGGTAGTCTGTTGTCGAGATTTTTGTTACTCCAATGGATGGTAGCCTTGTCATTATGGAAGGTAGTCTTTTGTCAAAAAAAATTTTACTCTAATGGATGGTATCCTTTTCATTATGGATGGTAGTATGTTGTCGAGATTTTTGTTACTCTAATGGATGGTAGCCTTGTCATGAATGAAGGTAGTCTGTCGTTGTGATTTCTGTTACTCCAATGGATGGTAGCCTTGTCATTATGAAAGCTAGTCTGTTGTCGAGATTTTGGTTACTCCAATGGATGGTATCCTTGTCATTATGGAAGGTAGTCTGTTGTAGATATCTTTGATACTCCAATGGATGGTAGCCTTGTCATTATTGAAAGTATTTTGTTATTGAGATTTTTATTACTGTAATGGATGGTATCCTTGTCATTGTTGAAGGTAGTATGTTGTGGAGATTTTTGTTATTGAAATGGATGGTAGCCTTGTCATTAATGAAGGTAGTCTGTCGTTGTGATTTCTGTTACTCCAATGGATGGTAGCCTTGTCATTATGGAAGATAATATGTTGTCGATATCTTTGTTACTCCAATGGATGGTAACCTTGTCATTATGGAACTTAGTCTGTTGTCGAGATTTTTGTTACTCCAATGTATTGTAGCCTTCTCATTATGGAAGGTAGTCTGTTGTCGAGATTTTTGTTACTCCAATGGATGGTATCCTTTTCATTATGTAAGGTAGTTTGTTGTCGAGATTTTTGTTACTGCAATGGATGGTAGACTTGTCATTATGAAAGGTAGTCTGTCGTTGTAATTTCTTATACTCCAATGGATGGTAGCCTTATCATTATGGAAGATAGTATGTTGTCGATATCTTTGTTACTCCAATGGATGGTAGCCTTTTCATTATGGAAGGTAGTCTCTTGTTGATATTTTTGTTACTACAATGGATGGTAGCCTTGTCATTTTGGAAAGTAGTCTATTTTCGAGATTTTTTTTACTCTAATGTATGGTAGCCTTGTCATTATGGAAGGTAGTCTGCTGTCGAGATTATTGTTACTTTAATGTATGGTAGCCTTGTCATTATGGAAGGTAGTCTGTTCTCGAGATTTTTGTTACTACAATGGATGGTATCCTTGTCATTATGGAAGGTAGTCTGTTGTAGATATCTTTGTTACTCCAATGGATGGTAGCCTTGTCATTATTGAAAGTAGTTTGTTGTCGAGATTTTTGTTACTGTAATGGTTGGTATCCTTGTTATTATTGAAGGTAGTATGTTGTCGAGATATTTTTTATTGTAATGGATGGTAGCCTTGTCATTAATGAAGGTAGTCTGTCGTTGTGATTTCTGTTACTCCAATGGATGGTAGCCTTGTCATTATGGAAGATAATATGTTTTCAATATCTTTGTTATTCCAATCGATGGTAGCCTTGTCATTATGGAACTTAGTCTATTATCGAGATTTTTGTTACTCCAATGTATTGTAGCCTTGTCATTATGGAAGGTAGTCTGTTGTCGAGATTTTTGTTACTCCAATGGATGGTAGCCTTTTCATTATGTAAGGTAGTTTGTTGTCGAGATTTTTGTTACTCCAATGGATGGTAGCCTAGTCATTATGGAAGGTAGTCTGTCGTTGTGATTTCTTATACTCCAATGGATGGTAGCCTTGTCATTATGGAAGATAGTATGTTTTCGATATCTTTGTTACTCCAATGGATGGTAGCCTTGTTATTACGGAAGGTACTCTATTTTCGAGAATTTTGTTACTTTAATGTATGGTAGCCTTGTCATTATGGAAGGTAGTCTGGTGTCGATATTTTTGTTACTCCAATGGATGGTAGCCTTTCCATTATGGAAGGTAGTCTGTTGTCGATATTTTTGTTACTACAGTGGATGGTAGCCTTATCATTTTTGAAAGTAGTCTGTTGTCAAGATTTTTGTTACTCTAATGGATGGTAGCATTGTCATTATGGAAGGTAGTCTACTGTCGAGATTTTTCTTACTCCAATGGATGGTAGCCTTGTCATTATGGAAGGTAGTCTGTTGTCGAGATTTTTGTTACTCCAATGGATGGTAGCCTTGTCATTATGGAAGGTAGTCTTTTGTCAAAACATTTTTTACTCTAATGGATGGTATCCTTTTCATTATGGATGGTAGTATGTTGTCGAGATTTTTGTTACTCTAATGGATGGTAGCCTTGTCATGAATGAAGGTAGTCTGTCGTTGTGATTTCTGTTACTCCAATGGATGGTAGCCTTGTCATTATGATAGCTAGTCTGTTGTCCAGATTTTGGTTACTCCAATGGATGGTATCCTTGTCATTATGGAAGGTAGTCTGTTGTAGATATCTTTATTACTCCAATGGATGGTAGCCTTGTCATTATTGAAAGTAGTTTGTTGTTGATATTTTTGTTACTGTAATGGATGGTATCCTTGTCATTGTTGAAGGTAGTATGTTGTGGAGATTTTTGTTATTGTAATGGATGGTAGCCTTGTCATTAATGAAGGTAGTCTGTCGTTGTGATTTCTGTTACTCCAATGGATGGTAGCCTTGTCATTATGGAAGATAATATGTTATCGATATCTTTGTTACTCCAATGGATGGTAGCCTTGTCATTATGGAACTTAGTCTGTTGTCGAGATTTTTGTTACTCCAATGAATTGTAGCCTTCTCATTATGGAAGGTAGTCTGTTGTCGAGATTTTTGTTACTCCAATGGATGGTAGCCTTTTCATTATGTAAGGTAGTTTGTTGTCGAGATTTTTGTTACTGCAATGGATGGTAGACTTGTCATTATGAAAGGTAGTCTGTCGTTGTGATTTCTTATACTCCAATGGATGGTAGCCTTGTCATTATGGAAGATAGTATGTTGTCGATATCTTTGTTACTCCAATTGATGGTAGCCTTTTTATTACGGAAGGTACTCTATTTTCGATTATTTTGTTACTTTAATGTACGGTAGCCTTGTCATTATGGAAGGTAGTCTCTTGTCGATATTTTTGTTACTCCAATGGATGGTAGCCTTTTCATTATGGAAGGTAGTCTCTTGTTGATATTTTTGTTACTACAATGGATGGTAGCCTTGTCATTTTGGAAAGTAGTCTATTTTCGAGATTTTTTTTACTCTAATGTATGGTAGCCTTGTCATTATGGAAGGTAGTCTGCTGTCGAGATTATTGTTACTTTAATGTATGGTAGCCTTGTCATTATGGAAGGTAGTCTGTTGTCGAGATTTTTGTTACTACAATGGATGGTGTCCTTGTCATTATGGAAGGTAGTCTGTTGTAGATATCTTTGTTACTCCAATGGATGGTAGCCTTGTCATTATTGAAAGTAGTTTGTTGTCGAGATTTTTGTTACTGTAATGGATAGTATCCTTGTTATTATTGAAGGTAGTATGTTGTCGAGATTTTTGTTATTGTAATGGATGGTAGCCTTGTCATTAATGAAGGTAGTCTGTCGTTGTGATTTCTGTTACTCCAATGGATGGTAGCCTTGTCATTATGGAAGATAATATGTTGTCCATATCTTTGTTATTCCAATCGATGGTAGCCTTGTCATTATGGAACTTAGTCTGTTGTCGAGATTTTTGTTACTCCAATGTATTGTAGCCTTGTCATTATGGAAGGTAGTCTGTTGTCGAGATTTTTGTTACTCCAATGGATGGTAGCCTTTTCATTATGTAAGGTAGTTTGTTGTCGAGATTTTTGTTACTGCAATGGATGGTAGACTTGTCATTATGGAAGGTAGTCTGTCGTTGTGATTTCTTATACTCCAATGGATGGTAGCCTTGTCATTATGGAAGATAGTATGTTGTCGATATCTCTGTTAGTCCAATGGATGGTAGCCTTGTTATTACGGAAGGTACTCTATTTTTGAGAATTTTGTTACTTTAATGTATGGTAGCCTTGTCATTATGGAAGGTAGTCTGTTGTCGATATTTTTGTTACTCCAATGGATGGTAGCCTTTCCATTATGGAAGGTAGTCTCTTGTTGATATTTTTGTTACTACAATGGATGGTAGCCTTATCATTTTTGAAAGTAGTCTGTTGTCAAGATTTTTGTTACTCTAATGGATGGTAGCATTGTCATTATGGAAGGTAGTCTACTGTCGAGATTTTTGTTACTCCAATGGATGGTAGCCTTGTCATTATGGAAGGTAGTCTGTTGTCGAGATTTTTGTTACTCCAATGGATGGTAGCCTTGTCATTATGGAAGGTAGTCTTTTGTCAAAAAATTTTTTACTCTAATGGATGGTATCCTTTACATTATGGATGGTAGTATGTTGTCGAGATTTTTGTTACTCTAATGGATGGTAGCCTTGTCGTGAATGAAGGTAGTCCGTCGTTGTTATTTCTGTTACTCCAATGGATGGTAGCCTTGTCATTATGAAAGGTAGTCTGTTGTCGAGATTTTTGTTACTCCAATGGATGGTATCCTTGTCATTATGGAAGGTAGTCTGTTGTAGATATCTTTGTTACTCCACTGGAAGGTAGCCTTGTCATTATTGAAAGTAGTTTTTTTGTCGAGATTTTTGTTACTGTAATGGATGGTATCTTTGTCATTGTTGAAGGTAGTATGTTGTGGAGATTTTTATTATTGTAATGGATGGTAGCCTTGTCATTAATGAAGGTAGTCTGTCGTTGTGATTTCTGTTACTCCAATGGATGGTAGCCTTGTCATTATGGAAGATAATATGTTGTCGATACCTTTGTTACTCCAATGGATGGTAGCCTTGTCATTATGGAACTTAGTCTGTTGTCGAGATTTTTGTTACTCCAATGTATTGTAGCCTTGTCATTATGGAAGGTAGTCTGTTGTCGAGATTTTTGTTACTCCAATGGATGGTAGCCTTTTCATTATGTAAGGTAGTTTGTTGTCGAGATTTTTGTTACTGCAAATGGATGGTAGACTTGTCATTATGGAAGGTAGTCTGTCGTTGTGATTTCTTATACTCCAATGGATGGTAGCCTTGTCATTATGGAAGAGAGTATGTTGTAGATATCTTTGTTACTCCAATGGATGGTAGCCTTTTTATTATGGAAGGTACTCTATTTTCGATTATTTTGTTACTTTAATGTACGGTAGCCTTGTCATTATGGAAGGTAGTCTGTTGTCGATATTTTTGTTACTCCAATGGATGGTAGCCTTTTCATTATGGAAGGTAGTCTCTTGTTGATATTTTTGTTACTACAATGGATGGTAGCCTTGTCATTTTGGAAAGTAGTCTATTTTCGAGATTTTTTTTACTCTAATGGATGGTAGCCTTGTCATTATGGAAGGTAGTCTACTGTCGAGATTATTGTTACTTTAATGTATGGTAGCCTTGTCATTATGGAAGGTAGTCTGTTGTCGATATCTTTGCTACTCCAATGGATGGTAGCCTTGTCATTATTGAAAGTAGTTTGTTAGCGAGATTTTTGTTACTACAATGGATGGTATCCTTGTCATTATGGAAGGTAGTCTGTTGTAGATATCTTTGCTACTCCAATGGATGGTAGCCTTGTCATTATTGAAAGTAGTTTGTTGTCGAGATTTTTGTTACTGTAATGGATGGTATCCTTGTTATTATTGAAGGTAGTATGTTGTCGAGATTTTTTTTATTGTAATGGATGCTAGCCTTGTCATTAATGAAGGTAGTCTGTCGTTGTGATTTCTGTTACTCCCATGGATGGTAGCCTTGTCATTATGGAAGATAATAGGTTGTCAATATCTTTGTTATTCCAATCGATGGTAGCCTTGTCATTATAGAACTTAGTCTGTTGTCGAGATTTTTGTTACTCCAATGTATTGTAGCCTTGTCATTATGGAAGGTAGTCTGTTGTCGAGATTTTTGTTACTCCAATGGATGGTAGCCTTTTCATTATGTAAGGTAGTTTGTTGTCGAGATTTTTGTTAATGTAATGGATGGTAGACTTGTCATTATGGAAGGTAGTCTGTCGTTGTGATTTCTTATACTCCAATAGATGGTAGCCTTGTCATTATGGAAGATAGTATGTTGTCGATATCTTTGTTACTCCAATGGATGGTAGCCTTGTTATTACAGAAGGTACTCTATTTTCGAGAATTTTGTTACTTTAATGTATGGTAGCCTTGTCATTAAGGAAGGTAGTCTGTTGTCGATATTTTTGTTACTCCAATGGATGGTAGCCTTTCCATTATAGAAGGTAGTCTCTTGTTGATATTTTTGTTACTACAATGGATGGTAGCCTTATCACTTTTGAAAGTAGTCTGTTGCCAAGATTTTTGTTACTCTAATGGATGGTAGCATTGTCATTATGGAAGGTAGTCTACTTTCGAGATTTTTGTTACTCCAATGGATGGTAGCCTTGTCATTATGGACCGTAGTCTGTTGTCGAGATTTTTGTTACTCCAATGGATGGTAGCCTTGTCATTATGGAAGGTAGTCTTTTGTCAAAAATGTTTTTACTCTAATGGATGGTATCCTTTTCATTATGGATGGTAGTATGTTGTCGAGATTTGTGTTACTCTAATGGATGGTAGCCTTGTCATGAATGAAGGTAGTCCGTCGTTGTGATTTCTGTTACTCCAATGGATGGTAGCCTTGTCATTATGAAAGGTAGTCTGTTGTCGAGATTTTTGTTACTCCAATGGATGGTATCCTTGTCATTATGGAAGGTAGTCTGTTGGAGATATCTTTGTTACTCCAATGGATGGTAGCCTTGTCATTATTGAAAGTAGTTTGTTGTTGAGATTTTTGTTACTGTAATGGATGGTATCCTTGTCATTGTTGAAGGTAGTATGTTGTGGAGATTTTTGTTATTGTAATGGATGGTAGCCTTGTCATTAATGAAGGTAGTCTGTCGTTGTGATTTCTGTTACTCCAATGGATGGTAGCCTTGTCATTATGGAAAATAATATGTTGTCGATATCTTTGTTACTCCAATGGATGGTAGCCTTGTCATTATGGAACTTAGTCTGTTGTCGAGATTTTTGTTACTCCAATGTATTGTAGCCTTGTCATTATGGAAGGTAGTCTGTTGTCGAGATTTTTGTTACTCCAATGGATGGTAGCCTTTTCATTATGTAAGGTAGTTTGTTGTCGAGATTTTTGTTACTGCAAATGGATGGTAGCCTTATCACTTTTGAAAGTAGTCTGTTGTCAAGATTTTTGTTACTCTAATGGATGGTAGCATTGTCATTATGGAAGGTAGTCTACTGTCGAGATTTTTGTTACTCCAATGGATGGTAGCCTTGTCATTATGGAAGGTAGTCTGTTGTCGAGATTTTTGTTACTCCAATGGATGGTAGCCTTGTCATTATGGAAGGTAGTCTTTTGTCAAAAAATTTTTTACTCTAATGGATGGTATCCTTTTCATTATGGATGGTAGTATGTTGTCGAGATTTTTGTTACTCTAATGGATGGTAGCCTTGTCATGAATGAAGGTAGTCCGTCGTTGTGATTTCTGTTACTCCAATGGATGGTAGCCTTTTCATTATGAAAGGTAGTCAGTTGTCGAGATTTTTGTTACTCCAATGGATGGTATCCTTGTCATTATGGAAGGTAGTCTGTTGTAGATATCTTTGTTACTCCAATGGATGGTAGCCTTGTCATTATTGAAAGTAGTTTGTTGTTTAGATTTCTGTTACTGTAATGGATGGTATCCTTGTCATTGTTGAAGGTAGTATGTTGTGGAGATTTTTGTTATTGTAATGGATGGTAGCCTTGTCATTAATGAAGGTAGTCTGTCATTGTGATTTCTGTTACTCCAATGGATGGTAGCCTTGTCATTATGGAAGATAATATGTTGTCGATATCATTGTTACTCCAATGGATGGTAGCCTTGTCATTATGGAACTTAGTCTGTTGTCGAGATTTTTGTTACTCCAATGTATTGTAGCCTTGTCATTATGGAAGGTAGTCTGTTGTCGAGATTTTTGTTACTCCAATGGATGGTAGCCTTTTCATTATGTAAGGTAGTTTGTTGTCGAGATTTTTGTTACTGCAAACGGATGGTAGACTTGTCATTATGGAAGGTAGTCTGTCGTTGTGATTTCTTATACTCCAATGGATGGTAGCCTTGTCATTATGGAAGATAGTATGTTGTCGATATCTTTGTTACTCCAATGGATGGTAGCCTTTTAATTATGGAAGGTACTCTATTTTCGATTATTTTGTTACTTTAAGTTACGGTAGCCTTGTCATTATGTAAGGTAGTCTGTTGTCGATATTTTTGTTACTCCAATGGATGGTAGCCTTTTCATTATAGAAGGTAGTCTCTTGTTGATATTTTTGTTACTACAATGGATGGTAGCCTTGTCATTTTGGAAAGTAGTCTGTTTTCGAGATTTTTTTTACTCTAATGGATGGTAGCCTTGTCATTATGGAAGGTAGTCTGCTGTCGAGATTATTGTTACTTTAATGTATGGTAGCCTTGTCATTATGGAAGGTAGTCTGTTGTCGAGATTTTTTTTACTACAATGGATGGTATCCTTGTCATTATGGAAGGTAGTCTGTTGTAGATATCTTTGTTACTCCAATGGATGGTAGCCTTGTCATTATTGAAAGTAGTTTGTTGTCGAGATTTTTGTTACTGTAATGGATGGTATCCTTGTTATTATTGAAGGTAGTATGTTGTCGAGATTTTTGTTATTGTAATGGATGCTAGCCTTGTCATTAATGAAGGTACTCTGTCGTTGTGATTTCTGTTACTCCAATGGATGGTAGCCTTGTCATTATGGAAGATAATATGTTGTCAATATCTTTGTTATTCTAATCGATGGTAGCCTTGTCATTATAGAACTTAGTCTGTTGTCGAGATTTTTATTACTCCAATGTATTGTAGCCTTGTCATTATGGAAGGTAGTCTAATGTCGAGATTTTTGTTACTCCAATGGATGGTAGCCTTTTCATTATGTAAGGTAGTTTGTTGTCGAGATTTTTGTTAATGCAATGGATGGTAGACTTGTCATTATGGAAGGTAGTCTGTCGTTGTGATTTCTTATACTCCAATAGATGGTAGCCTTGTCATTATGGAAGATAGTATGTTGTCGATATCTTTGTTACTCCAATGGATGGTAGCCTTGTTATTACAGAAGGTACTCTATTTTCGAGAATTTTGTTACTTTAATGTATGGTAGCCTTGTCATTATGGAAGGTAGTCTGTTGTCGATATTTTTGTTACTCCAATGGATGGTCGCCTTTCCATTATAGAAGGTAGTCTCTTGTTGATATTTTTGTTACTACAATGGATGGAAGCCTTATCACTTTTGAAAGTAGTCTGTTGTCAAGATTTTTGTTACTCTAATGGATGGTAGCATTGTCATTATGGAAGGTAGTCTACTGTCGAGATTTTTGTTACTCCAATGGATGGTAGCCTTGTCATTATGGAAGGTAGTCTGTTGTCGAGATTTTTGTTACTCCAATGGATGGTAGCCTTGTCATTATGGAAGGTAGTCTTTTGTCAAAATTTTTTTACTCTAATGGATGGTATCCTTTACATTATGGATGGTAGTATGTTGTCGAGATTTTTGTTACTCTAATGGATGGTAGCCTTGTCGTGAATGAAGGTAGTCCGTCGTTGTTATTTCTGTTACTCCAATGGATGGTAGCCTTGTCATTATGAAAGGTAGTCTGTTGTCGAGATTTTTGTTACTCCAATGGATGGTATCCTTGTCATTATGGAAGGTAGTCTGTTGTAGATATCTTTGTTACTCCAATGGAAGGTAGCCTTGTCATTATTGAAAGTAGTTTTTTTGTCGAGATTTTTGTTACTGTAATGGATGGTATCCTTGTCATTGTTGAAGGTAGTATGTTGTGGAGATTTTTATTATTGTAATGGATGGTAGCCTTGTCATTAATGAAGGTAGTCTGTCGTTGTGATTTCTGGTACTCCAATGGATGGTAGCCTTGTCATTATGGAAGATAATATGTTGTCGATATCTTTGTTACTCCAATGGATGGTAGCCTTGTCATTATGGAACTTAGTCTGTTGTCGAGATTTTTGTTACTCCAATGTATTGTAGCCTTGTCATTATGGAAGGTAGTCTGTTGTCGAGATTTTTGTTACTCCATTGGATGGTAGCCTTTTCATTATGTAAGGTAGTTTGTTGTCGAGGTTTTTGTTACTGCAAATGGATGGTAGACTTGTCATTATGGAAGGTAGTCTGTCGTTGTGATTTCTTATACTCCAATGGATGGTAGCCTTGTCATTATGGAAGAGAGTATGTTGTCGATATCTTTGTTACTCCAATGGATGGTAGCCTTTTTATTATGGAAGGTACTCTATTTTCGATTATTTTGTTACTTTAATGTACGGTAGCCTTGTCATTATGGAAGGTAGTCTGTTGTCGATATTTTTGTTACTCCAATGGATGGTATCCTTTTCATTATGGAAGGTAGTCTCTTGTTGATATTTTTGTTACTACAATGGATGGTAGCCTTGTCATTTTGGAAAGTAGTCTATTTTCGAGATTTTTTTTACTCTAATGGATGGTAGCCTTGTCATTATGGAAGGTAGTCTACTGTCGAGATTATTGTTACTTTAATGTATGGTAGCCTTGTCATTATGGAAGGTAGTCTGTTGTCGATATCTTTGCTACTCCAATGGATGGTAGCCTTGTCATTATTGAAAGTAGTTTGTTGTCGAGATTTTTGTTACTACAATGGATGGTATCCTTGTCATTATGGAAGGTAGTCTGTTGTAGATATCTTTCCTACTCCAATGGATGGTAGCCTTGTCATTATTGAAAGTAGTTTGTTGTCGAGATTTTTGTTACTGTAATGGATGGTATCCTTGTTATTATTGAAGGTAGTATGTTGTCGAGATTTTTGTTATTGTAATGGATGCTAGCCTTGTCATTAATGAAGGTAGTCTGTCGTTGTGATTTCTGTTACTCCAATGGATGGTAGCCTTGTCATTATGGAAGATAATAGGTTGTCAATATCTTTGTTATTCCAATCGATGGTAGCCTTGTCATTATAGAACTTAGTCTGTTGTCGAGATTTTTGTTACTCCAATGTATTGTAGCCTTGTCATTATGGAAGGTAGTCTGTTGTCGAGATTTTTGTTACTCCAATGGATGGTAGCCTTTTCATTATGTAAGGTAGTTTGTTGTCGAGATTTTTGTTAATGTAATGGATGGTAGACTTGTCATTATGGAAGGTAGTATGTCGTTGTGATTTCTTATACTCCAATAGATGGTAGCCTTGTCATTATGGAAGATAGTATGTTGTCGATATCTTTGTTACTCCAATGGATGGTAGCCTTGTTATTACAGAAGGTACTCTATTTTCGAGAATTTTGTTACTTTAATGTATGGTAGCCTTGTCATTAAGGAAGGTAGTCTGTTGTCGATATTTTTGTTACTCCAATGGATGGTAGCCTTTCCATTATAGAAGGTAGTCTCTTGTTGATATTTTTGTTACTATAATGGATGGTAGCCTTATCACTTTTGAAAGTAGTCTGTTGCCAAGATTTTTGTTACTCTAATGGATGGTAGCATTGTCATTATGGAAGGTAGTCTACTGTCGAGATTTTTGTTACTCCAATGGATGGTAGCCTTGTCATTATGGAAGGTAGTATGTTGTCGAGATTTTTGTTACTCCAATGGATGGTAGCCTTGTCATTATGGAAGGTAGTCTTTTGTCAAAAAAATTTTTACTCTAATGGATGGTATCCTTTTCATTATGGATGGTAGTATGTTGTCGAGATTTTTGTTACTCTAATGGATGGTAGCCTTGTCATGAATGAAGGTTGTCCGTCGTTGTGATTTCTGTTACTCCAATGGATGGTAGCCTTGTCATTATGAAAGGTAGTCTGTTGTCGAGATTTTTGTTACTCCAATGGATGGTATCCTTGTCATTATGGAAGGTAGTCTGTTGTAGATATCTTTGTTACTCCAATGGATGGTAGCCTTGTCATTATTGAAAGTAGTTTGTTGTTGAGATTTTTGTTACTGTAATGGATGGTATCCTTGTCATTGTTGAAGGTAGTATGTTGTGGAGATTTTTATTATTTTAATGGATGGTAGCCTTGTCATTAATGATGGTAGTCTGTCGTTGTGATTTCTGTTACTCCAATGGATGGTAGCCTTGTCATTATGGAAGATAATATGTTGTCGATATCTTTGTTACTCCAATGGATGGTAGCCTTGTCATTATGGAACTTAGTCTGTTGTCGAGATTTTTGTTACTCCAATGTATTGTAGCCTTGTCATTATGGAAGGTAGTCTGTTGTCGAGATTTTTGTTACTCCAATGGATGGTAGCCTTTTCATTATGTAAGGTAGTTTGTTGTCGAGATTTTTGTTACTGCAAATGGATGGTAGACTTGTCATTATGGAAGGTAGTCTGTCGTTGTGATTTCTTATACTCCAATGGATGGTAGCCTTGTCATTATGGAAGATAGTATGTTGTCGATATCTTTGTTACTCCAATGGATGGTAGCCCTTTTATTATGGAAGGTACTCTATTTTCGATTATTTTGTTACTTTAATGTACGGTAGCCTTGTCATTATGGAAGATAGTCTGTTGTCGATATTTTTGTTACTCCAATGGATGGTAGCCTTTTCATTATGGAAGGTAGTCTCTTGTTGATATTTTTGTTACTACAATGGATGGTAGCCTTGTCATTTTGGAAAGTAGTCTGTTTTCGAGATTTTTTTTACTCTAATGGATGGTAGCCTTGTCATTATGGAAGGTAGTCTGTTGTCGAGATTATTGTTACTTTAATGTATGGTAGCCTTGTCATTATGGAAGGTAGTCTGTTGTCGAGATTTTTGTTACTACAATGGATGGTATCCTTGTCATTATGGAAGGTAGTCTGTTGTAGATATCTTTGTTACTCCAATGGATGGTAGCCTTGTCATTATTGAAAGTAGTTTGTTGTCGAGATTTTTGTTACTGTAATGGATGGTATCCTTGTTATTATTGAAGGTAGTATGTTGTCGAGATTTTTGTTATTGTAATGGATGCTAGCCTTGTCATTAATGAAGGTAGTCTGTCGTTGTGATTTCTGTTACTCCAACGGATGGTAGCCTTTTCATTATGGAAGATAATATGTTGTCAATATCTTTGTTATTCCAATCGATGGTAGCCTTATCATTATAGAACTTAGTCTGTTGTCGAGATTTTTGTTACTCCAATGTATTGTAGCCTTGTCATTATGGAAGGTAGTCTGTTGTCGAGATTTTTGTTACTCCAATGGATGATAGCCTTTTCATTATGTAAGGTAGTTTGTTGTCGAGATTTTTGTTAATGCAATGGATGGTAGACTTGTCATTATGGAAGGTAGTTTGTCGTTGTGATTTCTTATACTCCAATAGATGGTAGCCTTGTCATTATGGAAGATAGTATGTTGTCGATATCTTTGTTACTCCAATGGATGGTAGCCTTGTTATTACAGAAGGTACTCTATTTTCGAGAATTTTGTTACTTTAATGTATGGTAGCCTTGTCATTATGGAAGGTAGTCTGTTGTCGATATTTTTGTTACTCCAATGGATGGTAGCCTTTCCATTATAGAAGGTAGTCTCTTGTTGATATTTTTGTTACTACAACGGATGGTAGCC
Source organism: Vicia faba (assembly GCA_948472305.1). NCBI lineage: Eukaryota > Viridiplantae > Streptophyta > Magnoliopsida > Fabales > Fabaceae > Vicia > Vicia faba. The sequence continues at coordinate 536,559,909 of OX451741.1, forward strand.
TTATCACTTTTGAAAGTAGTCTGTTGTCAAGATTTTTGTTACTCTAATGGATGGTAGCATTGTCATTATGGAAGGTATTCTACTGTCGAGATTTTTGTTACTCCAATGGATGGTAGCCTTGTCATTATGGAAGGTAGTCTGTTATCGAGATTTTTGTTACTCCAATGGATGGTAGCCTTGTCATTATGGAAGGTAGTCTTTTGTCAAAAAAATTTTTACTCTAATGGATGGTATCCTTTTCATTATGGATGGTAGTATGTTGTCGAGATTTTTGTTACTCTAATGGATGGTAGCCTTGTCATGAATGAAGGTAGTCTGTCGTTGTGATTTCTGTTACTCCAATGGATGGTAGCCTTGTCATTATGAAAGGTAGTCTGTTGTCGAGATTTTTGTTACTCCAATGGATGGTATCCTTGTCATTATGGAAGGTAGTCTGTTGTAGATATCTTTGTTACTCCAATGGATGGTAGCCTTGTCATTATTGAAAGTAGTTTGTTGTTGAGATTTTTGTTACTGTAATGGAAGGTATCCTTGTCATTGTTGAAGGTAGTATGTTGTGGAGATTTTTGTTATTGTAATGGATGGTAGCCTTGTCATTAATGAAGGTAGTCTGTCGTTGTGATTTCTGTTACTCCAATGGATGGTAGCCTTGTCATTATGGAAGATAATATGTTGTCGATATCTTTGTTACTCCAACGGATGGTAGCCTTGTCATTATGGAACTTAGTCTGTTGTCGAGATTTTTGTTACTCCAATGTATTGTAGCCTTGTCATTATGGAAGGTAGTCTGTTGTCGAGATTTTTGTTACTCCAATGGATGGTAGCCTTTTCATTATGTAAGGTAGTTTGTTGTCGAGATTTTTGTTACTGCAAATGGATGGTAGACTTGTCATTATGGAAGGTAGTCTGTCGTTGTGATTTCATATACTCCAATGGATGGTAGCCTTGTCATTATGGAAGATAGTATGTTGTCGATATCTTTGTTACTCCAATGGATGGTAGCCTTTTTATTATGGAAGGTACTCTATTTTCGATTATTTTGTTACTTTAATGTACGGTAGCCTTGTCATTATGGAAGGTAGTCTGTTGTCGATATTTTTGTTACTCCAATGGATGGTAGCCTTTTCATTATGGAAGTTAGTCTCTTGTTGATATTTTTGTTACTACAATGGATGGTAGCCTTGTCATTTTGGAAAGTAGTCTGTTTTCGAGATTTTTTTTACTCTAATGGATGGTAGCCTTGTCATTATGGAAAGTAGTCTGCTGTCGAGATTATTGTTACTTTAATGTATGGTAGCCTTGTCATTATGGAAGGTAGTCTGTTGTCGAGATTTTTGTTACTACAATGGATGGTATCCTTGTCATTATGGAAGGTAGTCTGTTGTAGATATCTTTGTTACTCCAATGGATGATAGCCTTGTCATTATTGAAAGTAGTTTGTTGTCGAGATTTTTGTTACTGTAATGGATGGTATCCTTGTTATTATTGAAGGTAGTATGTTGTCGAGATTTTTGTTATTGTAATGGATGCTAGCCTTGTCATTAATGAAGGTAGTCTGTCGTTGTGATTTCTGTTACTCCAATGGATGGTAGCCTTGTCATTATGGAAGATAATATGTTGTCAATATCTTTGTTATTCCAATCGATGGTAGCCTTGTCATTATAGAACTTAGTCTGTTGTCGAGATTTTTGTTACTCCAATGTATTGTAGCCTTGTCATTATGGAAGGTAGTCTGTCGTCGAGATTTTTGTTACTCCAATGGATGGTAGCCTTTTCATTATGTAAGGTAGTTTGTTGTCGAGATTTTTGTTAATGCAATGAATGGTAGACTTGTCATTATGGAAGGTAGTCTGTCGTTGTGATTTCTTATACTCCAATAGATGGTAGCCTTGTCATTATGGAAGATAGTATGTTGTCGATATCTTTGTTACTCCAATGGATGGTAGCCTTGTTATTACAGAAGGTACTCTATTTTCGAGAACTTTGTTACTTTAATGTATGGTAGCCTTGTCATTATGGAAGGTAGTCTATTGTCGAAATATTTGTTACTCCAATGGATGGTAGCCTTTCCATTATAGAAGGTAGTCTCTTGTTGATATTTTTGTTACTACAATGGATGGTAGCCTTATCACTTTTGAAAGTAGTCTGTTGTCAAGATTTTTGTTACTCTAATGGATGGTAGCATTGTCATTATGGAAGGTAGTCTACTGTCGAGATTTTTGTTACTCCAATGGATGGTAGCCTTGTCATTATGGAAGGTAGTCTGTTGTCGAGATTTTTGTTACTCCAATGGATGGTAGCCTTGTCATTATGGAAGGTAGTCTTTTGTCAAAAAATTTTTTACTCTAATGGATGGTATCCTTTTCATTATGGATGGTAGTATGTTGTCGAGATTTTTGTTACTCTAATGGATGGTAGCCTTGTCGTGAATGAAGGTAGTCCGTCGTTGTGATTTCTATTACTCCAATGGATGGTAGCCTTGTCATTATGAAAGGTAGTCTGTTGTCGAGATTTTTGTTACTCCAATGGATGGTATCCTTGTCATTATGGAAGGTAGTCTGTTGTAGATATCTTTGTTACTCCAATGGAAGGTAGCCTTGTCATTATTGAAAGTAGTTTTTTTGTCGATATTTTTGTTACTGTAATGGATGGTATCCTTGTCATTGTTGAAGGTAGTATGTTGTGGAGATTTTTGTTATTGTAATGGATGGTAGCCTTGTCATTAATGAAGGTAGTCTGTCGTTGTGATTTCTGTTACTCCAATGGATGGTAGCCTTGTCATTATGGAAGATAATATGTTGTCGATATCTTTGTTACTCCAATGGATGGTAGCCTTGTCATTATGGAACTTAGTCCGTTGTCGAGATTTTTGTTACTCCAATGTATTGTAGCCTTGTCATTATGGAAGGTAGTCTGTTGTCGAGATTTTTGTTACTCCAATGGATGGTAGCCTTTTCATTATGTAAGGTAGTTTGTTGTCGAGATTTTTGTTACTGCAAATGGATGGTAGACTTGTCATTATGGAAGGTAGTCTGTCGATGTGATTTCTTATACTCCAATGGATGGTAGCCTTGTCATTATGGAAGATAGTATGTTGTCGATATCTTTGTTACTCCAATGGATGGTAGCCTTTTCATTATGGAAGGTACTCTATTTTCGATTATTTTGTTACTTTAATGTACGGTAGCCTTGTCATTATGGAAGGTAGTCTGTTGTCGATATTTTTGTTACTCCAATGGATGGTAGCCTTTTCATTATGGAAGGTAGTCTCTTGTTGATATTTTTGTTACTACAATGGATGGTAGCCTTGTCATTTTGGAAAGTAGTCTGTTTTCGAGATTTTTTTTACTCTAATGGATGGTAGCCTTGTCATTAAGGAAGGTAGTTTGCTGTCGAGATTATTGTTACTTAAATGTATGGTAGCCATGTCATTATGAAAGGTAGTCTGTTGTCGAGATTTTTGTTACTCCAATGGATGGTATCCTTGTCATTATGGAAGGTAGTCTGTTGTAGATATCTTTGTTACTCCAATGGAAGGTAGCCTTGTCATTATTGAAAGTAGTTTTTTTGTCGATATTTTTGTTACTGTAATGGATGGTATCCTTGTCATTATTGAAGGTAGTATGTTGTCGAGATTTTTGTTATTGTAATGGATGGTAGCCTTGTCATTAATGAAGGTAGTCTGTCGTTGTGATTTCTGTTACTCCAATGGATGGTAGCCTTGTCATTATGGAAGATAATATGTTGTCGATATCTTTGTTACTCCAATGGATGGTAGCCTTGTCATTATGGAACTTAGTCTGTTGTCGAGATTTTTGTTACTCCAATGTATTGTAGCCTTGTCATTATGGAAGGTAGTCTGTTGTCGAGATTTTTGTTACTCCAATGGATGGTAGCCTTTTAATTATGTAAGGTTGTTTGTTGTCGAGATTTTTGTTACTGCAATGGATGGTAGACTTGTCATTATGGAAGGTAGTCTATCGTTGTGATTTCTTATACTCCAACGGATTGTAGCCTTGTCATTATGGAAGGTAGTCTCTTGTTGATATTTTTGTTACTACAATGGATGGTATCCTTGTCATTTTGGAAGGGAGTCTATTGTCGAGGTTTTTGTTACACTAATGGATGGTAGCCTTCTCATTATGGAAGGTAGTCTGTTGTCGAGATTTTTGTTACTCCAATGGATGGTAGCCTTGTCATTATTGAAGGTAGTCTGTTGTCGAGATTTTTGTTACTACAATGGATGGTAGCCTTGTCATTATGGAAGGTAGTATGTTGTCGAGATTTTTGTTACTCTAATGGATGGTAGCCTTGTCATTATGGAAGGTAGTTTGTTGTCGAGATTATTGTTACTTTAATGTATGGTAGCCTTGTCATTATGGAAGGTAGTCTGTTGTCGAGATTATTGTTACTATAATGGATGGTATCCTTGTCATTATGGAAGGTAGTCTGTTGTAGATATCTTTGTTACTCCAATGGATGGTAGCCTTGTCATTATTGAAAGTAGTTTGTTGTCGAGATTTTTGTTAATGTAATGGACGGTATCCTTGTCATTATTGAAGGTAGTATGTTGTCGAGATTTTTGTTATTGTAATGGATGGTAGCCTTGTCATTAAAGAAGGTAGTCTGTCGTTGTAATTTCTGTTACTCCAATGGATGGTAGCCTTGTCATTATGGAAGATAATATGTTGTCGATATCTTAGTTACTCCAATCGATTGTAGCCTTGTCATTATGGAACTTAGTCTGTTGTTGAGATTTTTGTTACTCCAATGTATTGTAGCCTTGTCATTATGGAAGGTAGTCTGTTGTCGAGATTTTTGTTACTCCAATGGATGGTAGCCTTTTCATTATGTAAGGTAGTTTGTTGTCAAGATTTTTGTTACTGCAATGGATGGTAGACTTGTCATTATGGAAGGTAGTCTGTCGTTGTGATTTCTTATACTCCAATGGATGGTAGCCTTGTCATTATGGAAGGTAGTCTGTTGTCGATATTTTTGTTACTCCAATGGATGGTAGCCTTTTCATTATGGAAGGTAGTCTCTTGTTGATATTTTTGTTACTACAATGGATGGTATCCTTGTCATTTTGGAAAGGAGTCTATTGTCGAGGTTTTTGTTACACTAATGGATGGTAGCCTTCTCATTATGGAAGGTAGTCTGTTGTCGAGATTTTTGTTACTCCAATGGATGGTAGCCTTGTCATTATTGAAGGTAGTCTGTTGTCGAGATTTTTGTTACTACAATGGATGGTAGCCTTGTCATTATGGAAGGTAGTATGTTGTCGAGATTTTTGTTACTCTAATGGATGGTAGCCTTGTCATTATGGAAGGTAGTTTGTTGTCGAGATTATTGTTACTTTAATGTATGGTAGCCTTGTCATTATGGAAGGTAGTCTGTTGTCGAGATTATTGTTACTACAATGGCTGGTATCCTTGTCATTATGGAAGGTAGTCTGTTGTAGATATCTTTGTTACTCCAATGGATGGTAGCCTTGTCATTATTTAAAGTAGTTTGTTGTCGAGATTTTTGTTAATGTAATGGATGGTATCCTTGTCATTATTGAAGGTAGTATGTTGTCGAGATTTTTTTAATTGTAATGGATGGTAGCCTTGTCATTAAAGAAGGTAGTCTATCGTTGTGATTTCTGTTACTCCAATGGATGGTAGCCTTGTCATTATGGAAGATAATATGTTGTCGATATCTTTGTTACTCCAATCGATAGTAGCCTTGTCATTATGGAACTTAGTCTGTTGTTGAGATTTTTGTTACTCCAATGTATTGTAGCCTTGTCATTATGGAAGGTAGTCTGTTGTCGAGATTTTTGTTACTCCAATGGATGGTAGCCTTTTCATTATGTAAGGTAGTTTGTTGTCGAGATTTTTGTTACTGCAATGGATGGTAGACTTGTCATTATGGAAGGTAGTCTGTCGTTGTGATTTCTTATACTCCAATGGATGGTAGCCTTGTCATTATGGAAAGAAGTCTGTTGTCGATATTTTTGTTACTCCAATGGATGGTAGCCTTTTCATTATGGAAGGTAGTCTCTTGTTGATATTTTTGTTAATACAATGGATGGTAGCCTTTTCATTTTGGAAAGTAGTCTGTTGTCGATATTTTTGTTACTCTAATGGATGGTAGCCTTGTCATTATGGAAGGTAGTCTATTGTCGAGATTATTGTTACTTTAATGTATGGTAGCCTTGTCATTATGGAAGGTAGTCTGTTGTCGAGATTTTTGTTACTACAATGGATGGTAGCCTTGTCATTATTGAAGGTAGTCTGTTGTCGAGAATTTTATTACTCCAATGGATGGTAGCCATGTCATTATTGATGGTAGTCTGTCATTGTGATTTCTGTTACTCCAATTGACGATAGCCTTGTCATTATGGAAGGTAATCTGTTGTCCTAATGTTTGTTACTCCAATGGATTGTAGCCTTGTCATTATGGAAGCTAGTCTGTTGTCGAGATTTTTGTTACTCCAATGGATGGTAGCCTTGTCTTTATGGAAGGTAGTCTCTTATTGATATTTTTGTTACTACAATGGATGGTAGCCTTATCATTTTTGAAAGTAGTCTGTTGTCGAGATTTTTGTTACTCTAATGGATGGTAGCCTTGTCATTATGGAAGGTAGTTTATTGCCGATATTATTGTTACTTTAATGTATGGTAGCCTTGTCATTATGGAAGGTAGTTTGTTGTCGAGATTTTTGTTACTACATTGGATGGTAGCCTTGTCATTATGGAAGGTAGTCTGTTGTCGAGATTTTTGTTACTACAATGGATGGTAGCCTTGTCATTATGGAATGTAGTCTGTTGCCGAGATTTTTGTTACTCTAATGAATGGTATCCTTGTCATTATGGAAGGTAGTCTGTTGTCGAGAATTTTATAACTCCAATGGATGGTAGCCATGTCATTATTGAAGGTAGTCTGTCATTGTGATTTCTGTTACTCCAATTGATGGTAGCCTTGTCATTATGGAAGGTAATTTGTTGTCCAGATTTTTGTTACTCCAATGGATTGTAGCCTTGTCATTATGAAATGTAGTCTTTTATCGACATTTTTGTTACTCCAATGGATGGTAGCCTTATAATTATGGAAGGTAGTCTCTTGTTGATATTTTTGTTACTACAATGGATGGTAGCCTTGTCATTTTGGAAAGTAGTCTGTTATCGAGATTTTTGTTACACTAGTGGACAGTAGCCTTGTCATTATGGAAGGTAGTCTGCTGTCAAGATTATTGTTACTTTAATGTATGGTAGCCTTGTCATTATGGAAGGTAGTCTATTGTCGAGATTTTTGTTAGAACAATGGATGGTAGCCTTGTCATTATGGAATGTAGTCTATTGTCGAGATTTTTGTTACTCTAATGGATGATATCCTTGTCATTATGGAAGGTAGTCTGTTGTCGAGAATTTTATTACTCCAATGGATGGTAGCCATGTCATTATTGAAGGTAGTCTGTCATTGTGATTTTTGTTACTCTAATTGACGGTAGCCTTATCATTATGGAAGGTAATCTGTTGTCCTGATTTTTGTTACTCTAATGGATTGTAGCCTTGTCATTATGGAAGGTAGTCTGTTGTCGAGATTTTTGTTACTCCAATGGATGGTAGCCTTGTCATTATGGTAGGTAGTCTGTTGTCGAGATTTTTGTTACTCTAATGGATGGTAGCCTTGTCATTATGGAAGGTAGTCTGTTGTCAAAATATTTGTTACTCTAGTGGATGGTAGTATGTTGTCGAGATTTTTGTTACTCTAATGGATGGTAGCCTTTTCATGAATGAAGGTAGTCTATCATTGTGATTTCTGTTACTAGAATGGATGGTAGCCTTGTCATTATGGAAGATAGTATGTTGTCGATATCATTGTTACTCCAATGGTTGGTAGCCTTGTCATTATGGAACTTAGTCTGTTGTCGAGATTTTTGTTACTCCAATGTATTGTAGCCTTGTCATTATGGAAGGTAGTCTATTATCGAGATTTTTGTTACTCCAATGGATGGTAGCCTTGTCATTATGGAAGGTAGTCGGTTGTCGATATCTTTGTTACTCCAATTGATGATAGCCTTGTCATTATGTAAGGTAGTTTGTTGTTGACATTTTTGGTACTCTAATGGATAGTATCCTTGTCATTATGGAAGGTAGTCTGTTGTCGAGATTTTTGTTACTCTAATGGATGGTAGCCTTGTCATTAATGAAGGTAGTCTGTCGTTCTGATTTCTATTACTCCAATGGATGGTAGCCTTGTCATTATAGAAGATAGTATGTTGTCGATATCTTTGTTACTCCAAGGGCTCGTAGCCTTATCATTATGGAACTTAGTGTGTTGTCCAGATTTTTGTTACTCCAATGTGTTGTAGCCTTGTCATTATGGAAGGTAGTGTGTTGTCGAGATTTTTGTTACTCCAAAGGATGGTAGCCTTTTCATTATGTAAGGTAGTCTGTTGTCGAGATTTTTGTTACTCCAATGGATGGTAGCCTTGTCATTATGGAAGGTAGTATGTCGTTATAATTTCTGATACTCTAATGGATGGTATCCTTATCACTATGGAAGATAGTATGTTGTCGATATCATTGTTACTCCAATGGATGGTAGCCTTGTCATTACGCAAGGTAGTGTATTGTTGAGATTTTTGTTACTTCAATAGATTGTAGCCTTGTCATTATGGAAAGTAGTATGTTGTTGATATCTTTGTTACTCCAATGGATGGTAGCCTTGTCATTATGAAAGGAAGTCTGTTGTCGAGATTTTTGTTACTACAATGGATGGTATCCTTGTCATTATGGAAGGTACTCTATGGTCAAGATTTTTGTTATTCTAATGGATGGTATCCTTGTCATTATGGAAGGTTGTTTGTTGTCGAGAATTTTATTACTCCAATGGATGGTACCCTTGTCATTATTGAAGGTAGTCTATCATTATGATTTCTTTTACTCCAATTGATGGTAGCCTTGTCATTATGGAAGATAGTATGTTGTCGATATCTTTGTTACTCCAATGAATGGTAGCCTTGTCATTACGGAAGGTAGTCTGTTGTTGAGATTTTTGTTACTCCAATGGATTGTAGCCTTGTCATTATGGAAGGTAGTTTGTTGTCGAGGTTTTTGTTACTCTAATGGATGGTAGCCTTCTAATTATGGAAGGTAGTCTGTTGTCGAGATTTTTGTTACTCCAATAAATAGTAGCCTTGTCATTATGTAAGGTAGTCTATTGTCGAGATTTTTGTTACTACAATGGATGGTAGCCTGGTCATTATGGAAGGTAGTATGATGTCGAGATTTTTGTTACTACAATGGATGGTATCCTTGTCATTATGGAAGGGTGTCTTTTGTCGAGATTTTTGTTATTACAATGGATAGTAGCCTTTTCATTATGTAAGGTAGTTTTTTGTCAAGATTTTTGTTACTGCAATGGATGGTAGACTTGTCATTATGGAAGGTTGTCAGTCGTTGTGATTTCTGGTACTCCAATGGACGGTAGCCTTGTCATTATGGAAGATAGTATGTTGTCGATATCTTTGTTACTCCAATGGATGGTAGCCTTGTCATTACGGAAGGTAGTCTGTTGTCGAGATTTTTGTTACTCCAATGGATTGTATCCTTGTCATTATGGAAGGTAGTCTCTTGTTGATATTTTTGTTACTACAATGGATAGTATCCTTGTCATTATGGAAGAGAGTATGTTGTCGATATCTTTGTTACTCCAATGGATGGTAGCCTTGTCATTACGGAAGGTAGTTTGTTGTCGAGATTTTTGTTACTCCAACGGATTGTAGCCTTGTCATTATGGAAGGTAGTCTCTTGTTGATATTTTTGTTACTACAATGGATGGTATCCTTGTCATTTTGGAAGGGAGTCTATTGTCGGGGTTTTTGTTACACTAATGGCTGGTAGCCTTCTCATTATGGAAGGTAGTCTATTGTCGAGATTTTTGTTACTCCAATGGATGGTAGCCTTGTCATTATGGAAGGTAGTCTGTTGTCGAGATTTTTGTTACTACAATGGATGGTAGCCTTGTCATTATGGAAGGTAGTATGTTATCGAGATTTTTGTTACTACGATGGATGGTAGCCTTGTCATTATGGAAGGTAGATTGTTGTCGATATTTTTGTTACTACAATGGATGGTAGCCTTGTCATTATGGAAGGTAGTCTGTTGTCGAGATTTTTGTTACTCCAATGGACGGTAGCCTTTTCATTATGTAAGGTAGTTTGTTGTCGAGATTTTTGTTACTGCAATGGATGGTAGACTTGTCATTATGGAAGGTTGTCTATCGTTGTGATTTCTGGTACTCCAATGGATGGTATTCTTTTTACTCCAATGGATGGTAGCCTTATCATTACGGAAGGTAGTCTATTGTCGAGATTTTTGTTACTCCAATGGATTGTAGCCTTGTCATTATGGAAGGTAGTCTTTTTTCGACATTTTTGTTACTACAATGGATGGTAGCCTTGTCATTATGGATGGTACTCTCTTGTTGATATTTTTGTTACTACAATGGAAGGTAGCCTTGTCATTTTGGAAGGTAGTCTGTTGTCGAGATTTTTGTTACTCTAATGGATGGTAGCCTTGTCATTATTGAAGGTAGTCTGCTGCCGAGATTATTGTTACTTTAATGTATGGTAGCCTTGTCATTATGGAAGGTAGTCTATTGTTGAGATTTTTCTTACTACAATGGATGGTATCCTTGTCATTATGGAAGGTACTCTGTGGTCAAGATTTTTGTTACTCTAATGGATGGTATCCTTTTCATTATGGAAGGTTGTTTGTTGTCAAGAATTTTATTACTCCAATGGATGGTACCCTTGTCATTATTGAAGGTAGTCTATCATTGTGATTTCTTTTACTCCAATTGATGGTAGGCTTGTCATTATGGAAGATAGTATGTTGTCGATATCTTTGTTACTCCAATGAATGGTAGCCTTGTCATTATGGAAGGTAGTCTCTTGTTGATATTTTTGTTACTACAATGGATGGTATCCTTGTCATTTTGGAAGGGAGTCTGTTGTCGAGGTTTTTGTTACTCTAATGGATGGTAGCCTTCTCATTATGGAAGGTAGTCTGTTGTCGAGATTTTTGTTACTCCAATAAATGGTAGCCTTGTCATTATGTAAGGTAGTCTATTGTCGAGATTTTTGTTACTACAATGGATGGTAGCCTGGTCATTATGGAAGGTAGTATGTTGTCGAGATTTTTGTTACTACAATGGATGGTAGCCTTGTCATTATGGAAGGTAGTATGTTGTCAATATTTTTGTTACTACAATGGATGGTAGCCTTGTCATTATGGAAGGTAGTCTGTTGTCGAGATTTTTGTTACTCCAATGGATGGTAGCCTTTTCATTATGTAAGGTAGTTTAGTGTCGAGATTTTTGTTACTGTATTGGATGGTAGACTTGTCATTATGGAAGGTTGTATGTCGTTGTGATTTCTGGTACTCCAACGGATGGTAGCCTTGTCATTATGGAAGATAGTATGTTGTCGATATCTTTGTTACTCCAATGGATGGTAGCCCTGTCATTACGGAAGGTAGTCTGTTGTCGACATTTTTGTTACTCTAATGGATTGTAGCCTTGTCATTATGGAAGGTAGTCTTTTGTCGACATTTTTGTTACTAATATGGATGGTAGCCTTGTCATTATGGAAGGTACTCTCTTGTTGATATTTTTGTTACTACAATGGATGGTAGCCTTGTCATTTTGGAATGTAGTCTGTTGTCGAGATTTTTGTTACTCTAATGGATGGTAGCCTTGTCATTATTGAAGGTAGTCTACTGCCGAGATTATTGTTACTTTAATGTATTGTAGCCTTGTCATTATGGAAGGTAGTCTATTGTCGAGATTTTTGTTACCACAATGGATGGTAGCCTTGTCATTATGGAAGGTAGTCTTTTGTCAAGATTTTTGTTATTACAATGGATGGTAGCCTTGTCATTATGGAAGGTAGTCTGTTGTCGAGATTTTTGTTACTCTAATGGATGGTAGCCTTTTCATTATGTAAGGTAGTTTGTTGTCGAGATTTTTGTTACTGCAATGGATGGTAGACTTGTCATTATGGAAGGTTGTCAGTCGTTGTGATTTCTGGTACTCCAATGGAAGGTAGCCTTGTCATTATGGAAGATAGTATGTTGTCGATATATTTGTTACTCCAATGGATAGTAGCCTTGTCATTACGGAAGGTAGTCTGTTGTCGAGATTTTTGTTACTCCAATGGATTGTAGCCTTGTCATTATGGAAGGTAGTCTCTTGTTGATATTTTTGTTACTACAATGGATGGTATCCTTGTCATTATGGAAGAGAGTATGTTGTCGATATCTTTGTTACTCCAATGGATGGTAGCCTTGTCATTACGGAAGGTAGTTTGTTGTCGAGATTTTTGTTACTCCAATGGATTGTAGCCTTGTCATTATGGAAGGTAGTCTCTTGTTGATATTTTTGTTACTACAATGGATGGTATCCTTGTAATTTTGGAAGGGAGTCTATTGTCGAGGTTTTTGTTACTCTAATGGATGGTAGCCTTCTCATTATGGAAGGTAGTCTGTTGTCGAGATTTTTGTTACTACAATGGATGGTAGCCTTGCTATTATGGAAGGTAGTATGTTGTCAAGATTTTTGTTATTACAATGGATGGTACCCTTGTCATTATTGAAGGTAGTCTGTTGTCGATATTTTTGTTACTACAATGGATGGTAGCCTTGTCATTATGGAAGGTAGTCTGTTGTCGAGATTTTTGTTACTCCAATGGACGGTAGCCTTTTCATTATGTAAGGTAGTTTGTTGTCAAGATTTTTGTTACTGCAATGGATGGTAGACTTGTCATTATGGAAGGTTGTCTGTCGTTGTGATTTCTGGTACTCCAATGGATGGTAGCCTTGTCATTATGGAAGATAATATGTTGTCGATATTTTTTTTACTCCAATGGATGGTAGCCTTATCATTACGGAAGGTAGTCTGTTGTCGAGATTTTTGTTACTCCAATGGATTGTAGCCTTGTCATTATGGAAGGTAGTCTTTTTTCGACATTTTTTTTACTACAATGGATGGTAGCCTTGTCATTATGGAAGGTACTCTCTTGTTGATATTTTTGTTACTACAATGGATGGTAGCCTTGTCATTTTGGAAGGTAGTCTATTGTCGAGATTTTTGTTACTCTAATGGATGGTAGCCTTGTCATTATTGAAGGTAGTCTACTGCCGAGATTATTGTTACTTTAATGTATGGTAGCCTTGTCATTATGGAAGGTAGTCTATTGTCGAGATTTTTGTTACCACAATGGATGGTAGCCTTATCATTATGGAAAGTAGTCTGTTGTCGATATTTTTGTTACTACAATGGATGGTAGCCTTGTCATTATGGAAGGTAGTCTTTTGTCGAGATTTTTGTTATTACAATGGATGGTAGCCTTGTCATTATGGAAGGTAGTCTGTTGTCGAGATTCTTGTTACTGCAATGGATGGTAGACATGTCATTATGGAAGGTTGTCTGTCATTATGATTTCTGGTACTCCAATGGATGGTAGCCTTGTCAATATGGAAGATAGTATGTTGTCGAGATCTTTGTTACTCCAATGGATGGTAGCCTTGTCCTTATGGAAGGTAGTATGTTGTCGAGATTTTTGTTACTCCAATGGATTGTAGCCTTGTCATTATGGAAGAAAGTCTCTTGTTGATATTTTTGTTACTATAATGGATGGTATCCTTGTCATTTTGGAAGGGAGTCTATTGTCGAGGTTTTTGTTACTCTAATGGATGGTAGCCTTCTCATTATGGAAGGTAGTGTGTTTTCCAGATTTTTGTTACTCCAATAGATGGTAGCGTGTCATTATGGTAGGTAGTCGGTTGTCGAGATTTTAGTTACTACAATGGATGTTAGCCTTGTCATTATGGAAGGTAGTATGTTGTCGAGATTTTTGTTATTATAATGGATGGTAGCCTTGTCATTATAGAAGGTAGTCTGTTGTCGATATTTTTGTTACTACAATGGATGGTAGCCTTGTCATCATGGAAGGTACCTTGTTGTCGAGATTTTGGTTACTCTAATGGATGGTATCCTTGTCATTATGGAAGGTTGTTTGTTGTCGAGAATTTTATTACTGCAATGGATGGTAGCCTTGCCATTATTGAAGGTAGTTTGTAATTGTGATTTCTGTTACTCCAATTGACGGTAGCCTTGTCATTATGGAAGATAGTATGTTCTCGATATCTTTGTTACTCCAATGGATGGTAGCCTTGTCATTACGGAAGGTAGTCTGTTGTCGAGATTTTTGTTACTCCAATGGATTGAAGCCTTGTCATTATGGAAGGTAGTCTCTTGTTGATATTTTTGTTACTACAATGGATGGTAGCCTTGTCATTTTGGAAGGTAGTATGTTGTCGATATTTTTGTTAATACAATGGACGGTAGCCTTGTCATTATGGAAGGTAGTCTGTTGTCGTGATTTTTGTAACTACAATGGATGGTAGCCATGTCATTATGGAAGGTAGTCTGTTGTCGAGATTTTTGTTACTACAATGGATGGTAGCCTTGTCATTATGGAAGGTAGTATGTTGTCGAGATTTTTGTTACTACAATGTATGGTAGCCTTGTCATTGTGGAAGGTAGTCTTTTGTGGACATTTTTGTGCCTACAATGGATGGTAGCCTTGTCATTATGGAAGGTACCTTGTTGTCAAGATTTTTGTTACTCTAATGGAAGTTATCCTTGTCATTATGGAAGGTTGTTTGTTGTCGAGAATTTTATTACTCCAATGGACGGTAGCCTTGTCATTATGGAAGATAGTATGTTGTCGATATCTTTGTTACTCCAATGGATGGTAGCCTTGTCATTACGGAAGGTAGTATGTTGTCGAGATTTTTGTTACTACAATGGATGGTAGCCTTGTCATTATGGAAGGTAGTCTTTTGTCGACATTTTTGTTACTACAATGGATGGTAGCCTTGTCATTATGGAAGGTACTTTGTTGTCGAGAGTTTTGTTACTCTAATGGATGGTATCCTTGTCATTATGGAAGGTAGTCTGTTGTCGAGATTTTAGTTACTCTAATGGATGGTATCCTTGTCATTATGGAAGGTTGTCTGTTGTCGAGATTTTTGTTACTACAATGGATGGTAGCCTTGTCATTATAGAACTTAGTATGTTGTCGATATTTTTGTTACTCCATTGGATTGTAGCCTTGTCATTATGGAAGGTAGTCTGTTGTCGAGATTTTTGTTACTCCAATGGATGGTAGCCTTGTCAATATGGAAGGTTGTATGTCGTTGTGATTTCTGGTACTCCAATGGATGGTAGCCTTGTCATTATGGAAGATAGTATGTTGTCGATATCTTTGTTACTCCAATGGATGGTAGCCTTGTCATTAAGGAAGGTAGTCTGTTGTCGAGATTTTTGTTACTCCAATGGATTGTAGCCTTGTCATTATGGAAGGTAGTCTTTAGTCGACATTTTTTTTACTCCAATGGATGGTAGCCTTTTCATTATGGAAGGTAGTCTCTTGTTGATATTTTTGTTACTACAATGGATGGTATCCTTGTCATTTTGGAAAGTAGTCTATTGTCAAGATTTTTGTTACTCTAATGGATGATAGCCTTATCATTATGGAAGGTAGTATGCTGTCGAGATTATTGTTACTACAATGGATGGTAGCCTTGTCATTATGGAAGGTACTCTATTGTCGATATTTTTGTTACTCTAATGGATGGTATCCTTGTCATTATGGAAGGTTGTCTGTTGTCGAGATTTTTATTACTGTAATGGATGGTAGCCTTGTCATTATGGAAGGTAGTCTGTTGTCGAAATTTTTGTTACTACAATGGATGGTAGCCTTGTCATCATGGAACATAGTCTGTTGTCGAGATTTTTGTTACTCCATTGGTTTGTAGCCTTGTCACTATGGAAGGTAGTTTGTTGTCGAGATTTTTGTTACTCCAATGGATGATAGACTTTTCATTATGTAAGGTAGTTTGTTGTCAAGATTTTTGTTACTGCAATGGATGGTAGACTTTTCATTATGGAAGGTTGTCTGTCGTTGTGATATCTGGTACTCCTATGGATGGTATCCTTGTCATTATGGAAGATAGTATGTTGTCGATATCTTTGTTACTCCAATGGATGGTAGCCTTGTCATTACGGAAGGTAGTCTGTTGTCGAGATTTTTGTTACACCAATGGATTGTAGCCTTGTCATTATGGAAGGTAGTCTTTTGTCAACATTTTTTTTACTACAATGGATGGTAGCCTTGTCATTATGGAAGGTACCTTGTTGTCGAGATTTTTGTTATTCTAATGGATGGTATCCTTGTCATTATGGAAGGTTGTTTTTTGTCGAGAATTTTATTACTCCAATGGATGGTAGCCTTGCCATTATTGAAGGTAGTTTGTAATTGTGATTTCTGTTACTCCAATTGACGGTAGCCTTGTCATTATGGAAGATAGTATGTTGTCGATATCTTTGTTACTCCAATGGATGGTAGCCTTGTCATTACGGAAGGTAGTCTGTTGTCGAGATTTTTGTTACACCAATGGATTGTAGCCTTGTCATTATGGAAGGTAGTCTCTTGTTGATATTTTTGTTAATACAATGGATGGTAGCCTTGTCATTATGGAAGGTAGTCTGTTGTCGAGATTTTTGTAACTACAATGGATGGTAGCCTTCTCATTATGGAAGGTAGTCTTTTGTCGAGATTTTTGTTACTACAATGGATGGTAGCCTTGTCATTATGGAAGGTAGTATGTTGTCGAGATTTTTGTTACTACAATGGATGGTAGCCTTGTCATTATAGAAGGTAGTCTTTTGTCGACATTTTTGTTACTACAATGGATGGTAGCCTTGTCATTATGGAAGGTACTTTGTTGTCGAGATTTGTGTTACTCTAATGGATGGTATCCTTGTAACTATGGAAAGGTTGTTTGTTGTCGAGAATTTTATTACTTCAATGGATGGTAGCCTTGTCATTATTGAAGGTAGTCTTTCATTGTGATTTCTGTTACTCCAATTGACGGTAGCCTTGTCATTATGGAAGATAGTATGTTATAAATATCTTTGTTACTCCAATGGATGGTAGCCTTGTCATTACGAAAGGTAGTATGTTGTCGAGATTTTTGTTACTCCAATGGATTGTAGCCTTGTCATTATGGAAGGTAGTCTCTTGTTGATATTTTTGTTACTACAATGGATGGTAGCCTTGTCATTTTGGAAGGTAGTATGTTGTCGAGATTTTTGTTAATACAATGGGAAGTAGCCTTGTCATTATGGAAGGTAGTCTGTTGTCAAGATTTTTGTAACTACAATGGATGGTGGCCTTGTCATCATGGAAGGTAGTCTGTTGTCGAGATTTTTGTTACTACAATGGATGGTAACCTTGTCATTATGAAAGGTAGTATGTTGTCGAGATTTTTGTTACTACAATGGATGGTAGCCTTGTCATTATGGAAGGTAGTCTTTTATCGACATTTTTGTTACTACAATGGATGGTAGCCTTGTCATTATGGAAGGTACCTTGTTGTCGAGATTTTTGTTACTCTAATGGATGGTATCCTTGTCATTATGGAATGTTGTTTGATGTCGAGAATTTTATTACTCCAATGGATGGTAGCCTTTCCATTATTGAAGGTAGTTTGTAATTGTGATTTCTGTTACTCCAATTGACGGTAGCCTTGTCATTATGGAAGATAGTATGTTGTCGATATCTTTGTTACTCCAATGGATGGTAGCCTTGTCATTATGGAAGGTAGTCTGTTGTCGAGATTTTTGTTACACCAATGGATTGTAGCCTTGTCATTATGGAAGGTAGTCTCTTGTTGATATTTTTGTTAATACAATGGATGGTAGCCTTGTCATTATGGAAGGTAGTTTGTTGTCGAGATTTTTGTAACTCTTATGGATGGTAGCCTTGTCATTATGGAAGGTACTTTTTTGTCGAGATTTTTGTTACTCTAATGGATGGTATCCTTGTCATTTTGGAAAGTTGTTTGTTGTCAAGAATTTTATTACTCCAATGGATGGTAGCCTTGCCATTATTGAAGGTAGTTTGTAATTGTGATTTCTGTTACTCCAATTGACGGTAGCCTTGTCACTATGGAAGATAGTATGTTGTCGATATCTTTGTTACTCCAATGGATGGTAGCCTTGTTATTACGGAAGGAAGTCTGTTGTCGAGATTTTTGTTATTCTAATGGATGATAGCCTTATCATTATGGAAGGTAGTATGCGGTCGAGATTATTGTTACTACAATGGATGGTAGCCTTGTCATTATGGAAGGTAGTCTATTGTCGAGATTTTAGTTACTCTAATGGATGGTATCCTTGTCATTATGGAAGGTTGTCTGTTGTCGAGATTTTTATTACTGCAATGGATGGTAGCCTTGTCATTATGGAAGGTAGTCTGTTGTCGAAATTTTTGTTACTACAATGGATGGTAGCCTTGTCATCATGGAACATAGTCTGTTGTCGAGATTTTTGTTATTCCATTGGTTTGTAGCCTTGTCATTATGAAAGGTAGTTTGTTGTCGAGATTTTTGTTACTCCAATGGATGATAGACTTTTCATTATGTAAGGTAGTTTGTTGTCAAGATTTTTGTTACTGCAATGGATTGTAGACTTGTCATTATGGAAGGTTGTCTGTCGTTGTGATATTTGGTACTCCTATGGATGGTAGCCTTGTCATTATGGAAGATAGTATGTTGTCTATATCTTTGTTACTCCAATGGATGGTAGCCTTGTCATTACGGAAGGTAGTCTGTTGTCGAGATTTTTGTTACACCAATGGATTGTAGCCTTGTCATTATGGAAGGTAGTCTTTTGTCAACATTTTTGTTACTACAATGGATGGTCGCCTTGTCATTATGGAAGGTACCTTGTTGTCGAGATTTTTGTTACTCTAATGGATGGTATCCTTGTCATTATGGAAGGTTGTTTGTTGTCGAGAATTTTATTACTCCAATGGATGGTAGCCTTGCCATTATTGAAGGTAGTTTGTAATTGTGATTTCTGTTACTCCAATTGACGGTAGCCTTGTCATTATGGAAGATAGTATGTTGTCGATATCTTTGTTACTCCAATGGATGGTAGCCTTGTCATTACGAAAGGTAGTAAGTTGTCGAGATTTTTGTTACTCCAATGGATTGTAGCCTTGTCATTATGGAAGGTAGTCTCTTGTTGATATTTTTGTTACTACAATGGATGGTAGCCTTGTCATTTTGGAAGGTAGTATGTTGTCGAGATTTTTGTTAATACAATGGGTGGTAGCCTTGTCATTATGGAAGGTAGTCTGTTGTCGAGATTTTTGTGACTACAAAGGATGGTAGCCTTGTCATTATGGAAGGTAGTCTGTGGTCGAGATTTTTGTTACTACAATGGATGGTAGCCTTGTCATTATGGAAGGTAGTATGTTGTCGAGATTTTTGTTACTACAATGGATGGTAGCCTTGTCCTTATGGAAGGTAGTCTTTTGTCGACAATTTTGTTACTACAATGGATGGTAGCCTTGTCATTATGGAAGGTACCTTGTTGTCGAGATTTTTGTTACTCTAATGGATGGTATCCTTGTCATTATGGAAGGTGGTTTGTTGTCGAGAATTTTATTACTCCAATGGATGGTAGCCTTGCCATTATTGAAGGTAGTTTGTAATTGTGATTTTTGTTACTCCAATTGACGGTAGCCTTGTCATTATGGAAGATAGTATGTTGTCGATATCATTGTTACTCCAATGGATGGTAGCCTTGTCATTACGGAAGGTAGTCTGTTGTCGATATTTTTGTTACTCCAATGGATTGTAGCCTTGTCATTATGGAAGGTAGTCTCTTGTTGATATTTTTGTTACTACGATGGATGGTAGCCTTGTCATTTTGGAAGGTAGTATGTTGTCGATATTTTTGTTAATACAATGGATGGTAGCCTTGTCATTATGGAAGGTAGTCTGTTGTCGAGATTTTTGTAACTTCAATGGATGGTAGCCTTGTCATTATGGAAGGTACTGTTGTCAAGATTTTTGATACTACAATGGATGGTAGCCTTGTCATTATGGAATATAGTCTATTGTCTAGATTTTTGTTACTACAATGGATGGTAGCCTTGTCATTATGGAAGGTAGTCTTTTGTCGACATTTTTGTTACTAAAATGGATGGTAGCCTTGTCATTATGGAAGGTACCTTGTTGTCGATATTTTTGTTACTCTAATGGATGGTATCCTTGTCATTATGGAAGGTTGTTTGTTGTCGAGAATTTTATTACTCCAATGGATGGTAGCCTTGCCATTATTGAAGGTAGTTTGTAATTGTGATTTCTGTTACTCCAATTGACGGTAGCCTTGTCATTATGGAAGATAGTATGTTGTCGATATCTTTGTTACTCCAATGGATGGTAGCCTTGTCATTACGGAAGGTAGTCTGTTGTCGAGATTTTTGTTACACCAATGGATTGTAGCCTTGTCATTATGGAAGGTAGTCTCTTGTTGATATTTTTGTTACTACAATGGATGGTAGCCTTGTCATTTTGGAAGGTAGTATGTTGTCGAGATTTTTGTTAATACAATGGATGGTAGCCTTGTCATTATGGAAGGTAGTCTGTTGTCGAGATTTTTGTAACTACAATGGATGGTAGCCTTGTCATTATGGAAGGTAGTCTGTTGTCGAGATTTTTGTTACTACAATGGATGGTAGCCTTGTCATTATGGAAGTTAGTATGTTGTCGAGATTTTTGTTACTACAATGGATGGTAGCCTTGTCATTATGGAAGGTAGTCTTTTGTTGACATTTTTGTTACTACAATGGATGGTAGCCTTGTCATTATGGAAGGTACTTTGTTGTCGAGATTTTTGTTACTCTAATGGATGGTATCCTTGTCATTATGGAAAGGTTATTTGTTGTCGAGAATTTTATTACTCCAATGGATGGTAGCCTTGTCATTATTGAAGGTAGTCTGTCATTATGATTTCTGTTACTCCAATTGACGGTAGCCTTGTCATTATGGAAGATAGTATGTTGTCGATATCTTTGTTACTCCAATGGATGGTAGCCTTGTCATTACGAAAGGTAGTAAGTTGTCGAGATTTTTGTTACTCCAATGGATTGTAGCCTTGTCATTATGGAAGGTAGTCTCTTGTTGATATTTTTGTTACTACAATGGATGGTAGCCTTGTCATTTTGGAAGGTAGTATGTTGTCGAGATTTTTGTTAATACAATGGGTGGTAGCCTTGTCATTATGGAAGGTAGTCTGTTGTCGAGATTTTTGTGACTACAAAGGATGGTAGCCTTGTCATTATGGAAGGTAGTCTGTGGTCGAGATTTTTGTTACTACAATGGATGGTAGCCTTGTCATTATGGAAGGTAGTATGTTGTCGAGATTTTTGTTACTACAATGGATGGTAGCCTTGTCCTTATGGAAGGTAGTCTTTTGTCGACAATTTTGTTACTACAATGGATGGTAGCCTTGTCATTATGGAAGGTACCTTGTTGTCGAGATTTTTGTTACTCTAATGGATGGTATCCTTGTCATTATGGAAGGTTGTTTGTTGTCGAGAATTTTATTACTCCAATGGATGGTAGCCTTGCCATTATTGAAGGTAGTTTGTAATTGTGATTTCTGTTACTCCAATTGACGGTAGCCTTGTCATTATGGAAGATAGTATGTTGTCGATATCTTTGTTACTCCAATGGATGGTAGCCTTGTCATTACGAAAGGTAGTAAGTTGTCGAGATTTTTGTTACTCCAATGGATTGTAGCCTTGTCATTATGGAAGGTAGTCTCTTGTTGATATTTTTGTTACTACAATGGATGGTAGCCTTGTCATTTTGGAAGGTAGTATGTTGTCGAGATTTTTGTTAATACAATGGGTGGTAGCCTTGTCATTATGGAAGGTAGTCTGTTGTCGAGATTTTTGTGACTACAAAGGATGGTAGCCTTGTCATTATGGAAGGTAGTCTGTGGTCGAGATTTTTGTTACTACAATGGATGGTAGCCTTGTCATTATGGAAGGTAGTATGTTGTCGAGATTTTTGTTACTACAATGGATGGTAGCCTTGTCCTTATGGAAGGTAGTCTTTTGTCGACAATTTTGTTACTACAATGGATGGTAGCCTTGTCATTATGGAAGGTACCTTGTTGTCGAGATTTTTGTTACTCTAATGGATGGTATCCTTGTCATTATGGAAGGTGGTTTGTTGTCGAGAATTTTATTACTCCAATGGATGGTAGCCTTGCCATTATTGAAGGTAGTTTGTAATTGTGATTTTTGTTACTCCAATTGACGGTAGCCTTGTCATTATGGAAGATAGTATGTTGTCGATATCATTGTTACTCCAATGGATGGTAGCCTTGTCATTACGGAAGGTAGTCTGTTGTCGATATTTTTGTTACTCCAATGGATTGTAGCCTTGTCATTATGGAAGGTAGTCTCTTGTTGATATTTTTGTTACTACGATGGATGGTAGCCTTGTCATTTTGGAAGGTAGTATGTTGTCGATATTTTTGTTAATACAATGGATGGTAGCCTTGTCATTATGGAAGGTAGTCTGTTGTCGAGATTTTTGTAACTTCAATGGATGGTAGCCTTGTCATTATGGAAGGTACTGTTGTCAAGATTTTTGATACTACAATGGATGGTAGCCTTGTCATTATGGAATATAGTCTATTGTCTAGATTTTTGTTACTACAATGGATGGTAGCCTTGTCATTATGGAAGGTAGTCTTTTGTCGACATTTTTGTTACTAAAATGGATGGTAGCCTTGTCATTATGGAAGGTACCTTGTTGTCGATATTTTTGTTACTCTAATGGATGGTATCCTTGTCATTATGGAAGGTTGTTTGTTGTCGAGAATTTTATTACTCCAATGGATGGTAGCCTTGCCATTATTGAAGGTAGTTTGTAATTGTGATTTCTGTTACTCCAATTGACGGTAGCCTTGTCATTATGGAAGATAGTATGTTGTCGATATCTTTGTTACTCCAATGGATGGTAGCCTTGTCATTACGGAAGGTAGTCTGTTGTCGAGATTTTTGTTACACCAATGGATTGTAGCCTTGTCATTATGGAAGGTAGTCTCTTGTTGATATTTTTGTTACTACAATGGATGGTAGCCTTGTCATTATGGAAGTTAGTATGTTGTCGAGATTTTTGTTACTACAATGGATGGTAGCCTTGTCATTATGGAAGGTAGTCTTTTGTTGACATTTTTGTTACTACAATGGATGGTAGCCTTGTCATTATGGAAGGTACTTTGTTGTCGAGATTTTTGTTACTTTAATGGATGGTATCCTTGTCATTATGGAAAGGTTATTTGTTGTCGAGAATTTTATTACTCCAATGGATGGTAGCCTTGTCATTATTGAAGGTAGTCTGTCATTATGATTTCTGTTACTCCAATTGACGGTAGCCTTGTCATTATGGAAGATAGTATGTTGTCGATATCTTTGTTACTCCAATGGATGGTAGCCTTGTCATTACGAAAGGTAGTAAGTTGTCGAGATTTTTGTTACTCCAATGGATTGTAGCCTTGTCATTATGGAAGGTAGTCTCTTGTTGATATTTTTGTTACTACAATGGATGGTAGCCTTGTCATTTTGGAAGGTAGTATGTTGTCGAGATTTTTGTTAATACAATGGGTGGTAGCCTTGTCATTATGGAAGGTAGTCTGTTGTCGAGATTTTTGTGACTACAAAGGATGGTAGCCTTGTCATTATGGAAGGTAGTCTGTGGTCGAGATTTTTGTTACTACAATGGATGGTAGCCTTGTCATTATGGAAGGTAGTATGTTCTCGAGATTTTTGTTACTACAATGGATGGTAGCCTTGTCCTTATGGAAGGTAGTCTTTTGTCGACAATTTTGTTACTACAATGGATGGTAGCCTTGTCATTATGGAAGGTACCTTGTTGTCGAGATTTTTGTTACTCTAATGGATGGTATCCTTGTCATTATGGAAGGTTGTTTGTTGTCGAGAATTTTATTACTCCAATGGATGGTAGCCTTGCCATTATTGAAGGTAGTTTGTAATTGTGATTTCTGTTACTCCAATTGACGGTAGCCTTGTCATTATGGAAGATAGTATGTTGTCGATATCTTTGTTACTCCAATGGATGGTAGCCTTGTCATTACGAAAGGTAGTAAGTTGTCGAGATTTTTGTTACTCCAATGGATTGTAGCCTTGTCATTATGGAAGGTAGTCTCTTGTTGATATTTTTGTTACTACAATGGATGGTAGCCTTGTCATTTTGGAAGGTAGTATGTTGTCGAGATTTTTGTTAATACAATGGGTGGTAGCCTTGTCATTATGGAAGGTAGTCTGTTGTCGAGATTTTTGTGACTACAAAGGATGGTAGCCTTGTCATTATGGAAGGTAGTCTGTGGTCGAGATTTTTGTTACTACAATGGATGGTAGCCTTGTCATTATGGAAGGTAGTATGTTGTCGAGATTTTTGTTACTACAATGGATGGTAGCCTTGTCCTTATGGAAGGTAGTCTTTTGTCGACAATTTTGTTACTACAATGGATGGTAGCCTTGTCATTATGGAAGGTACCTTGTTGTCGAGATTTTTGTTACTCTAATGGATGGTATCCTTGTCATTATGGAAGGTGGTTTGTTGTCGAGAATTTTATTACTCCAATGGATGGTAGCCTTGCCATTATTGAAGGTAGTTTGTAATTGTGATTTTTGTTACTCCAATTGACGGTAGCCTTGTCATTATGGAAGATAGTATGTTGTCGATATCATTGTTACTCCAATGGATGGTAGCCTTGTCATTACGGAAGGTAGTCTGTTGTCGATATTTTTGTTACTCCAATGGATTGTAGCCTTGTCATTATGGAAGGTAGTCTCTTGTTGATATTTTTGTTACTACGATGGATGGTAGCCTTGTCATTTTGGAAGGTAGTATGTTGTCGATATTTTTGTTAATACAATGGATGGTAGCCTTGTCATTATGGAAGGTAGTCTGTTGTCGAGATTTTTGTAACTTCAATGGATGGTAGCCTTGTCATTATGGAAGGTACTGTTGTTAAGATTTTTGATACTACAATGGATGGTAGCCTTGTCATTATGGAATATAGTCTATTGTCTAGATTTTTGTTACTACAATGGATGGTAGCCTTGTCATTATGGAAGGTAGTCTTTTGTCGACATTTTTGTTACTAAAATGGATGGTAGCCTTGTCATTATGGAAGGTACCTTGTTGTCGATATTTTTGTTACTCTAATGGATGGTATCCTTGTCATTATGGAAGGTTGTTTGTTGTCGAGAATTTTATTACTCCAATGGATGGTAGCCTTGCCATTATTGAAGGTAGTTTGTAATTGTGATTTCTGTTACTCCAATTGACGGTAGCCTTGTCATTATGGAAGATAGTATGTTGTCGATATCTTTGTTACTCCAATGGATGGTAGCCTTGTCATTACGGAAGGTAGTCTGTTGTCGAGATTTTTGTTACACCAATGGATTGTAGCCTTGTCATTATGGAAGGTAGTCTCTTGTTGATATTTTTGTTACTACAATGGATGGTAGCCTTGTCATTTTGGAAGGTAGTATGTTGTCGAGATTTTTGTTAATACAATGGATGGTAGCCTTGTCATTATGGAAGGTAGTCTGTTGTCGAGATTTTTGTAACTACAATGGATGGTAGCCTTGTCATTATGGAAGGTAGTCTGTTGTCGAGATTTTTGTTACTACAATGGATGGTAGCCTTGTCATTATGGAAGTTAGTATGTTGTCGAGATTTTTGTTACTACAATGGATGGTAGCCTTGTCATTATGGAAGGTAGTCTTTTGTTGACATTTTTGTTACTACAATGGATGGTAGCCTTGTCATTATGGAAGGTACTTTGTTGTCGAGATTTTTGTTACTCTAATGGATGGTATCCTTGTCATTATGGAAAGGTTATTTGTTGTCGAGAATTTTATTACTCCAATGGATGGTAGCCTTGTCATTATTGAAGGTAGTCTGTCATTATGATTTCTGTTACTCCAATTGACGGTAGCCTTGTCATTATGGAAGATAGTATGTTGTCGATATCTTTGTTACTCCAATGGATGGTAGCCTTGTCATTACGAAAGGTAGTAAGTTGTCGAGATTTTTGTTACTCCAATGGATTGTAGCCTTGTCATTATGGAAGGTAGTCTCTTGTTGATATTTTTGTTACTACAATGGATGGTAGCCTTGTCATTTTGGAAGGTAGTATGTTGTCGAGATTTTTGTTAATACAATGGGTGGTAGCCTTGTCATTATGGAAGGTAGTCTGTTGTCGAGATTTTTGTGACTACAAAGGATGGTAGCCTTGTCATTATGGAAGGTAGTCTGTGGTCGAGATTTTTGTTACTACAATGGATGGTAGCCTTGTCATTATGGAAGGTAGTATGTTGTCGAGATTTTTGTTACTACAATGGATGGTAGCCTTGTCCTTATGGAAGGTAGTCTTTTGTCGACAATTTTGTTACTACAATGGATGGTAGCCTTGTCATTATGGAAGGTACCTTGTTGTCGAGATTTTTGTTACTCTAATGGATGGTATCCTTGTCATTATGGAAGGTTGTTTGTTGTCGAGAATTTTATTACTCCAATGGATGGTAGCCTTGCCATTATTGAAGGTAGTTTGTAATTGTGATTTTTGTTACTCCAATTGACGATAGCCTTGTCATTATGGAAGATAGTATGTTGTCGATATCATTGTTACTCCAATGGATGGTAGCCTTGTCATTACGGAAGGTAGTCTGTTGTCGATATTTTTGTTACTCCAATGGATTGTAGCCTTGTCATTATGGAAGGTAGTCTCTTGTTGATATTTTTGTTACTACGATGGATGGTAGCCTTGTCATTTTGGAAGATAGTATGTTGTCGATATTTTTGTTAATACAATGGATGGTAGCCTTGTCATTATGGAAGGTAGTCTGTTGTCGAGATTTTTGTAACTTCAATGGATGGTAGCCTTGTCATTATGGAAGGTACTGTTGTCGAGATTTTTGATACTACAATGGATGGTAGCCTTGTCATTATGGAATATAGTCTATTGTCGAGATTTTTGTTACTACAATGGATGGTAGCCTTGTCATTATGGAAGGTAGTCTTTTGTCGACATTTTTGTTACTAAAATGGATGGTAGCCTTGTCATTATGGAAGGTACCTTGTTGTCGATATTTTTGTTACTCTAATGGATGGTATCCTTGTCATTATGGAAGGTTGTTTGTTGTCGAGAATTTTATTACTCCAATGGATGGTAGCCTTGCCATTATTGAAGGTAGTTTGTAATTGTGATTTCTGTTACTCCAATTGACGGTAGCCTTGTCATTATGGAAGATAGTATGTTGTCGATATCTTTGTTACTCCAATGGATGGTAGCCTTGTCATTACGGAAGGTAGTCTGTTGTCGAGATTTTTGTTACACCAATGGATTGTAGCCTTGTCATTATGGAAGGTAGTCTCTTGTTGATATTTTTGTTACTACAATGGATGGTAGCCTTGTCATTTTGGAAGGTAGTATGTTGTCGAGATTTTTGTTAATACAATGGATGGTAGCCTTGTCATTATGGAAGGTAGTCTGTTGTCGAGATTTTTGTAACTACAATGGATGGTAGCCTTGTCATTATGGAAGGTAGTCTGTTGTCGAGATTTTTGTTACTACAATGGATGGTAGCCTTGTCATTATGGAAGTTAGTATGTTGTCGAGATTTTTGTTACTACAATGGATGGTAGCCTTGTCATTATGGAAGGTAGTCTTTTGTTGACATTTTTGTTACTACAATGGATGGTAGCCTTGTCATTATGGAAGGTACTTTGTTGTCGAGATTTTTGTTACTCTAATGGATGGTATCCTTGTCATTATGGAAAGGTTATTTGTTGTCGAGAATTTTATTACTCCAATGGATGGTAGCCTTGTCATTATTGAAGGTAGTCTGTCATTATGATTTCTGTTACTCCAATTGACGGTAGCCTTGTCATTATGGAAGATAGTATGTTGTCGATATCTTTGTTACTCCAATGGATGGTAGCCTTGTCATTACGAAAGGTAGTAAGTTGTCGAGATTTTTGTTACTCCAATGGATTGTAGCCTTGTCATTATGGAAGGTAGTCTCTTGTTGATATTTTTGTTACTACAATGGATGGTAGCCTTGTCATTTTGGAAGGTAGTATGTTGTCGAGATTTTTGTTAATACAATGGGTGGTAGCCTTGTCATTATGGAAGGTAGTCTGTTGTCGAGATT
Source organism: Vicia faba (assembly GCA_948472305.1). Classification (NCBI taxonomy): domain Eukaryota; kingdom Viridiplantae; phylum Streptophyta; class Magnoliopsida; order Fabales; family Fabaceae; genus Vicia; species Vicia faba. The sequence goes on from OX451741.1 coordinate 536,588,089, forward strand.
TTTGTGACTACAAAGGATGGTAGCCTTGTCATTATGGAAGGTAGTCTGTGGTCGAGATTTTTGTTACTACAATGGATGGTAGCCTTGTCATTATGGAAGGTAGTATGTTGTCGAGATTTTTGTTACTACAATGGATGGTAGCCTTGTCCTTATGGAAGGTAGTCTTTTGTCGACAATTTTGTTACTACAATGGATGGTAGCCTTGTCATTATGGAAGGTACCTTGTTGTCGAGATTTTTGTTACTCTAATGGATGGTATCCTTGTCATTATGGAAGGTTGTTTGTTGTCGAGAATTTTATTACTCCAATGGATGGTAGCCTTGCCATTATTGAAGGTAGTTTGTAATTGTGATTTTTGTTACTCCAATTGACGATAGCCTTGTCATTATGGAAGATAGTATGTTGTCGATATCATTGTTACTCCAATGGATGGTAGCCTTGTCATTACGGAAGGTAGTCTGTTGTCGATATTTTTGTTACTCCAATGGATTGTAGCCTTGTCATTATGGAAGGTAGTCTCTTGTTGATATTTTTGTTACTACGATGGATGGTAGCCTTGTCATTTTGGAAGATAGTATGTTGTCGATATTTTTGTTAATACAATGGATGGTAGCCTTGTCATTATGGAAGGTAGTCTGTTGTCGAGATTTTTGTAACTTCAATGGATGGTAGCCTTGTCATTATGGAAGGTACTGTTGTCGAGATTTTTGATACTACAATGGATGGTAGCCTTGTCATTATGGAATATAGTCTATTGTCGAGATTTTTGTTACTACAATGGATGGTAGCCTTGTCATTATGGAAGGTAGTCTTTTGTCGACATTTTTGTTACTAAAATGGATGGTAGCCTTGTCATTATGGAAGGTACCTTGTTGTCGATATTTTTGTTACTCTAATGGATGGTATCCTTGTCATTATGGAAGGTTGTTTGATGTCGAGAATTTTATTACTCCAATGGATGGTAGCCTTGCCATTATTGAAGGTAGTTTGTAATTGTGATTTCTGTTACTTCAATTGACGGTAGCCTTGTCATTATGGAAGATAGTATGTTGTCGATATCTTTGTTACTCCAATGGATGGTAGCCTTGTCATTACGGAAGGTAGTCTGTTGTCGAGATTTTTGTTACACCAATGGATTGTAGCCTTGTCATTATGGAAGGTAGTCTTTTGTCAACATTTTTGTTACTACAATGGATGGTCGCCTTGTCATTATGGAAGGTACCTTGTTGTCGAGATTTTTGTTACTCTAATGGATGGTATCCTTGTCATTATGGAAGGTTGTTTGTTGTCGAGAATTTTATTACTCCAACGGATGGTAGCCTTGCCATTATTGAAGGTAGTTTTTAATTGTGATTTCTGTTACTCCAATTGACGGTAGCCTTGTCATTATGGAAGATAGTATGTTGTCGATATCTTTGTTACTCCAATGGATGGTAGCCTTGTCATTACGGAAGGTAGTCTGTTGTCGAGATTTTTGTTACACCAATGGATTGTAGCCTTGTCATTATGGAAGGTAGTCTCTTGTTGATATTTTTGTTACTACAATGGATGGTAGCCTTGTCATTTTGGAAGGTAGTATGTTGTCGAGATTTTTGTTAATACAATGGATGGTAGCCTTGTCATTATGGAAGGTAGTCTGTTGTCGAGATTTTTGTAACTACAATGGATGGTAGCCTTGTCATTATAGAAGGTAGTCTGTTGTCGATATTTTTGTTACTACAATGGATGGTAGCCTTGTCATTATGGAAGTTAGTATGTTGTCGAGATTTTTGTTACTACAATGGATGGTAGCCTTGTCATTATGGAAGGTAGTCTTTTGTTGACATTTTTGTTACTACAATGGATGGTAGCCTTGTCATTATGGAAGGTACTTTGTTGTCGAGATTTTTGTTACTCTAATGGATGGTATCCTTGTCATTATGGAAAGGTTATTTGTTGTCGAGAATTTTATTACTCCAATGGATGGTAGCCTTGTCATTATTGAAGGTAGTCTGTCATTGTGATTTCTGTTACTCCAATTGACGGTAGCCTTGTCATTATGGAAGATAGTATGTTGTCGATATCTTTGTTACTCCAATGGATGGTAGCCTTGTCATTACGAAAGGTAGTAAGTTGTCGAGATTTTTGTTACTCCAATGGATTGTAGCCTTGTCATTATGGAAGGTACTCTCTTGTTGATATTTTTGTTACTACAATGGATGGTAGCCTTGTCATTTTGGAAGGTAGTATGTTGTCGAGATTTTTGTTAATACAATGGGTGGTAGCCTTGTCATTATGGAAGGTAGTCTGTTGTCGAGATTTTTGTGACTACAAAGGATGGTAGCCTTGTCATTATGGAAGGTAGTCTGTGGTCGAGATTTTTGTTACTACAATGGATGGTAGCCTTGTCATTATGGAAGGTAGTATGTTGTCGAGATTTTTGTTACTACAATGGATGGTAGCCTTGTCCTTATGGAAGGTAGTCTTTTGTCGACAATTTTGTTACTACAATGGATGGTAGCCTTGTCATTATGGAAGGTACCTTGTTGTCGAGATTTTTGTTACTCTAATGGATGGTATCCTTGTCATTATGGAAGGTTGTTTGTTGTCGAGAATTTTATTACTCCAATGGATGGTAGCCTTGCCATTATTGAAGGTAGTTTGTAATTGTGATTTTTGTTACTCCAATTGACGGTAGCCTTGTCATTATGGAAGATAGTATGTTGTCGATATCATTGTTACTCCAATGGATGGTAGCCTTGTCATTACGGAAGGTAGTCTGTTGTCGATATTTTTGTTACTCCAATGGATTGTAGCCTTGTCATTATGGAAGGTAGTCTCTTGTTGATATTTTTGTTACTACGATGGATGGTAGCCTTGTCATTTTGGAAGGTAGTATGTTGTCGATATTTTTGTTAATACAATGGATGGTAGCCTTGTCATTATGGAAGGTAGTCTGTTGTCGAGATTTTTGTAACTTCAATGGATGGTAGCCTTGTCATTATGGAAGGTACTGTTGTCGAGATTTTTGATACTACAATGGATGGTAGCCTTGTCATTATGGAATATAGTCTATTGTCGAGATTTTTGTTACTACAATGGATGGTAGCCTTGTCATTATGGAAGGTAGTCTTTTGTCGACATTTTTGTTACTAAAATGGATGGTAGCCTTGTCATTATGGAAGGTACCTTGTTGTCGATATTTTTGTTACTCGAATGGATGGTATCCTTGTCATTATGGAAGGTTGTTTGTTGTCGAGAATTTTATTACTCCAATGGATGGTAGCCTTGCCATTATTGAAGGTAGTTTGTAATTGTGATTTCTGTTACTCCAATTGACGGTAGCCTTGTCATTATGGAAGATAGTATGTTGTCGATATCTTTGTTACTCCAATGGATGGTAGCCTTGTCATTACGGAAGGTAGTCTGTTGTCGATATTTTTGTTACACCAATGGATTGTAGCCTTGTCATTATGGAAGGTAGTCTTTTGTCAACATTTTTGTTACTACAATGGATGGTCGCCTTGTCATTATGGAAGGTACCTTGTTGTCTAGATTTTTGTTACTCTAATGGATGGTATCCTTGTCATTATGGAAGGTTGTTTGTTGTCGAGAATTTTATTACTCCAACGGATGGTAGCCTTGCCATTATTGAAGGTAGTTTTTAATTGTGATTTCTGTTACTCCAATTGACGGTAGCCTTGTCATTATGGAAGATAGTATGTTGTCGATATCTTTGTTACTCCAATGGATGGTAGCCTTGTCATTACGGAAGGTAGTCTGTTGTCGAGATTTTTGTTACACCAATGGATTGTAGCCTTGTCATTATGGAAGGTAGTCTCTTGTTGATATTTTTGTTACTACAATGGATGGTAGCCTTGTCATTTTGGAAGGTAGTATGTTGTCGAGATTTTTGTTAATACAATGGATGGTAGCCTTGTCATTATGGAAGGTAGTCTGTTGTCGAGATTTTTGTAACTACAATGGATGGTAGCCTTGTCATTATGGAAGGTAGTCTGTTGTCGAGATTTTTGTTACTACAATGGATGGTAGCCTTGTCATTATGGAAGTTAGTATGTTGTCGAGATTTTTGTTACTACAATGGATGGTAGCCTTGTCATTATGGAAGGTAGTCTTTTGTTGACATTTTTGTTACTACAATGGATGGTAGCCTTGTCATTATGGAAGGTACTTTGTTGTCGAGATTTTTGTTACTCTAATGGATGGTATCCTTGTCATTATGGAAAGGTTATTTGTTGTCGAGAATTTTATTACTCCAATGGATGGTATCCTTGTCATTATTGAAGGTAGTCTGTCATTGTGATTTCTGTTACTCCAATTGACGGTAGCCTTGTCATTATGGAAGATAGTATGTTGTCGATATCTTTGTTACTCCAATGGATGGTAGCCTTGTCATTACGAAAGGTAGTATGTTGTTGAGATTTTTGTTACTCCAATGGATTGTAGCCTTGTCATTATGGAAGGTAGTCTCTTGTTGATATTTTTGTTACTACAATGGATGGTAGCCTTGTCATTTTGGAAGGTAGTATGTTGTCGAGATTTTTGTTAATACAATGGATGGTAGCCTTGTCATTATGGAAGGTAGTCTGTTGTCGAGATTTTTGTAACTTCAATGGATGGTAGCCTTGTCATTATGGAAGGTACTGTTGTCGAGATTTTTGATACTACAATGGATGGTAGCCTTGTCATTATGGAAGGTAGTCTATTGTCGAGATTTTTGTTACTACAATGGATGGTAGCCTTGTCATTATGGAAGGTAGTATGTTGTCGAGATTTTTGTTACTACAATGGATGGTAGCCTTATCTTTATGGAAGGTAGTCTTTTGTCGACATTTTTGTTACTACAATGGATGGTAGCCTTGTCATTATGGAAGGTACCTTGTTGTCGAGATTTTTGTTACTCTAATGGATGGTATCCTTGTCATTATGGAAGGTTGTTTGTTGTCGAGAATTTTATTACTCCAATGGATGGTAGCCTTGCCATTATTGAAGGTAGTTTGTAATTGTGATTTCTGTTACTCCAATTGACGGTAGCCTTGTCATTATGGAAGATAGTATGTTGTCGATATCTTTGTTACTCCAATGGATGGTAGCCTTGTCATTACGGAAGGTAGTCTGTTGTCGAGATTTTTGTTACACCAATGGATTGTAGCCTTGTCATTATGGAAGGTAGTCTTTTGTCAACATTTTTGTTACTACAATGGATGGTCGCCTTGTCATTATGGAAGGTACCTTGTTGTCGAGATTTTTGTTACTCTAATGGATGCTATCCTTGTCATTATGGAAGGTTGTTTGTTGTCGAGAATTTTATTACTCCAATGGATGGTAGCCTTGCCATTATTGAAGGTAGTTTGTAATTGTGATTTCTGTTACTCCAATTGACGGTAGCCTTGTCATTATGGAAGATAGTATGTTGTCGATATCTTTGTTACTCCAATGGATGGTAGCCTTGTCATTACGGAAGGTAGTCTGTTGTCGAGATTTTTGTTACACCAATGGATTGTAGCCTTGTCATTATGGAAGGTAGTCTCTTGTTGATATTTTTGTTACTACAATGGATGGTAGCCTTGTCATTTTGGAAGGTAGTATGTTGTCGAGATATTTGTTAATACAATGGGTGGTAGCCTTGTCATTATGGAAGGTAGTCTGTAGTCGAGATTTTTGTAACTACAATGGATGGTAGCCTTGTCATTATGGAAGGTAGTCTGTGGTCGAGATTTTTGTTACTATAATGGATGGTAGCCTTGTCATTATGGAAGGTAGTATGTTGTCGAGATTTTTGTTACTACAATGGATGGTAGCATTGTCCTTATGGAAGGTAGTCTTTTATCGACAATTTTGTTACTACAATGGATGGTAGCCTTGTCATTATGGAAGGTACCTTGTTGTCGAGATTTTTGTTACTCTAATGGATGTTATCCTTGTCATTATGGAAGGTTGTTTGTTGTCGAGAATTTAATTACTCCAATGGATTGTAGCCTTGCCATTATTGAAGGTAGTTTTTAATTGTGATTTATGTTACTCCAATTGACGGTAGCCTTGTCATTATGGAAGATAGTATGTTGTCGATATCTTTGTTACTCCAATGGATGGTAGCCTTGTCATTACGGAATGTAGTCTGTTGTCGAGATTTTTGTTACTACAATGGATGGTAGCCTTGTCATTATGGAAGGTAGTCTGTTGTCGAGATTTTTGTTACTACAATGGATGGTAGCCTTGTCATTATGGAAGGTAGTCTGTTGTCGAGATTTTTGTTACTACAATTGATGGTAGCCTTGTCATTATCGAAGGTAGTATGTTTTTGAGATTTTTGTTACTGCATTGGATGGTAGCCTTGTCATTATGGAAGGTAGTATGTTGTCGAGATTTTTGTTACCACAATGGATGGTAGCCTTGTCATTATGGAAGGTAGTATGTTGTCGAGATTTTTGTTACTACAATGGATGGTAGCCTTGTCATTATGGAAGGTAGTATGTTGTCGAGATTTTTGTTACTACAATGGATGGTAGCCTTGTCATTATGGAAGGTAGTCTGTTGTCGAGATTTTTGTTACTACAATGGATGGTAGCCTTGTCATTATGGAAGGTAGTCTGTTGTCGAGATTTTTGTTACTCTAATGGATGGTATCCTTGTCATTATGGAAAGGTTGTTTGTTGTCGATATTTTTGTTACTGCAATGGATGGTAGCCTTGTCATTATTGAAGGTAGTCTGTCATTGTGATTTCTGTTACTCCAATTGATGGTAGCCTTGTCATTATGGAAGATAGTATGTTGTCGATATCTTTATTACTCCAATGGATGGTAGCCTTGTCATTATGAAAGGTAGTATGTTGTCGAGATTTTTGTTACTCCAATGGATTGTAGCCTTGTCATTATGGAAGGTAGTCTCTTGTTGATATTTTTGTTACTACAATGGATGGTAGACTTGTCATTTTGGAAGGTAGTATGTTGTCGAGATTTTTGTTACTACAATGGATGGTAGCCTTGTCATTATGGAAGGTAGTATGTTGTCGAGATTTTTGTTACTACAATGGATGGTAGCCTTGTCATTATGGAAGGTAGTCTGTTGTCGAGATTTTTGTTACTACAATGGATGGTAGCCTTGACATTATGGAAGGTAGTATGTTGTCGAGATTTTTGTTACTACAATGGATGGTAGCCTTATCTTTATGGAAGGTAGTCTTTTGTCGACATTTTTGTTACTACAATGGATGGTAGCCTTGTCATTATGGAAGGTACCTTGCTGTCGAGATTTTTGTTACTCTAATGGATGGTATCCTTGTCATTATGGAAGGTTGTTTGTTGTCGAGAATTTTATTACTCCAATGGATGGTAGCCTTGCCATTATTGAAGGTAGTTTGTAATTGTGATTTCTGTTACTCCAATTGACGGTAGCCTTGTCATTATGGAAGATAGTATGTTGTCGATATCTTTGTTACTCCAATGGATGGTAGCCTTGTCATTACGGAAGGTAGTCTGTTGTCGAGATTTTTGTTACACCAATGGATTGTAGCCTTGTCATTATGGAAGGTAGTCTTTTGTCAACATTTTTGTTACTACAATGGATGGTCGCCTTGTCATTATGGAAGGTACCTTGTTGTCGAGATTTTTGTTACTCTAATGGATGGTATCCTTGTCATTATGGAAGGTTGTTTGTTGTCGAGAATTTTATTACTCCAATGGATGGTAGCCTTGCCATTATTGAAGGTAGTTTGTAATTGTGATTTCTGTTACTCCAATTGACGGTAGCCTTGTCATTATGGAAGATAGTATGTTGTCGATATCTTTGTTACTCCAATGGATGGTAGCCTTGTCATTACGGAAGGTAGTCTGTTGTCGAGATTTTTGTTACACCAATGGATTGTAGCCTTGTCATTATGGAAGGTAGTCTCTTGTTGATATTTTTGTTACTACAATGGATGGTAGCCTTTTCATTTTGGAAGGTAGTATGTTGTCGAGATTTTTGTTAATACAATGGGTGGTAGCCTTGTCATTATGGAAGGTAGTCTGTTGTCGAGATTTTTGTAACTACAATGGATGGTAGCCTTGTCATTATGGAAGGTAGTCTGTGGTCGAGATTTTTGTTACTATAATGGATGGTAGCCTTGTCATTATGGAAGGTAGTATGTTGTCGAGATTTTTGTTACTACAATGGATGGTAGCATTGTCCTTATGGAAGGTAGTCTTTTATCGACAATTTTGTTACTACAATGGATGGTAGCCTTGTCATTATGGAAGGTACCTTGTTGTCGAGATTTTTGTTACTCTAATGGATGTTATCCTTGTCATTATGGAAGGTTGTTTGTTGTCGAGAATTTAATTACTCCAATGGATTGTAGCCTTGCCATTATTGAAGGTAGTTTTTAATTGTGATTTATGTTACTCCAATTGACGGTAGCCTTGTCATTATGGAAGATAGTATGTTGTCGATATCTTTGTTACTCCAATGGATGGTAGCCTTGTCATTACGGAAGGTAGTCTGTTGTCGAGATTTTTGTTACTACAATGGATGGTAGCCTTGTCATTATGGAAGGTAGTCTGTTGTCGAGATTTTTGTTACTACAATGGATGGTAGCCTTGTCATTATGGAAGGTAGTCTGTTGTCGAGATTTTTGTTACTACAATTGATGGTAGCCTTGTCATTATCGAAGGTAGTATGTTTTCGAGATTTGTGTTACTGCATTGGATGGTAGCCTTGTCATTATGGAAGGTAGTATGTTGTCGAGATTTTTGTTACCACAATGGATGGTAGCCTTGTCATTATGGAAGGTAGTATGTTGTCGAGATTTTTGTTACTACAATGGATGGTAGCCTTGTCATTATGGAAGGTAGTATGTTGTCGAGATTTTTGTTACTACAATGGATGGTAGCCTTGTCATTATGGAAGGTAGTCTGTTGTCGAGATTTTTGTTACTACAATGGATGGTAGCCTTGTCATTATGGAAGGTAGTCTGTTGTCGAGATTTTTGTTACTCTAATGGATGGTATCCTTGTCATTATGGAAAGGTTGTTTGTTGTCGATATTTTTGTTACTGCAATGGATGGTAGCCTTGTCATTATTGAAGGTAGTCTGTCATTGTGATTTCTGTTACTCCAATTGATGGTAGCCTTGTCATTATGGAAGATAGTATGTTGTCGATATCTTTGTTACTCCAATGGATGGTAGCCTTGTCATTATGAAAGGTAGTATGTTGTCGAGATTTTTGTTACTCCAATGGATTGTAGCCTTGTCATTATGGAAGGTAGTCTCTTGTTGATATTTTTGTTAATACAATGGATGGTAGACTTGTCATTTTGGAAGGTAGTATGTTGTCGAGATTTTTGTTACTACAATGGATGGTAGCCTTGTCATTATGGAACTTAGTCTGTTGTCGAGATTTTTGTTACTACAATGGATGGTAGCCTTGTCATTATGGAAGGTAGTCTGTTGTCGAGATTTTTGTTACTACAATGGATGGTAGCCTTGACATTATGGAAGGTAGTATGTTGTCGAGATTTTTGTTACTACAATGGATGGTAGCCTTATCTTTATGGAAGGTAGTCTTTTGTCGACATTTTTGTTACCACAATGGATGGTAGCATTGTCATTATGGAAGGTACCTTGCTGTCGAGATTTTTGTTACTCTAATGGATGGTATCCTTGTCATTATGGAAGGTTGTTTGTTGTCGAGAATTTTATTACTCCAATCGATGGTAGCCTTGCCATTATTAAAGGTAGTTTGTAATTGTGATTTCTGTTACTCCAATTGACGGTAGCCTTGTCATTATGGAAGATAGTATGTTGTCGATATCTTTGTTACTCCAATGGATGGTAGCCTTGTCATTACGGAAGGTAGTTTGTTGTCGAGATTTTTGTTACACCAATGGATTGTAGTCTTGTCATTATGGAAGGTAGTCTTTTGTCAACATTTTTGTTACTACAATGGATGGTCGCCTTGTCATTATGGAAGGTACCTTATTGTTGTGATTTTTGTTATTCTAATGGATGGTATCCTTGTCATTATGGAAGGTTGTTTGTTGTCGAGAATTTTATTACTCCAATGGATGGTAGCCTTGCCATTATTGAAGGTAGTTTGTAATTGTGATTTGTGTTACTCCAATTGACGGTAGCCTTGTCATTATGGAAGATAGTATGTTGTCGATATCTTTGTTACTCCAATGGATGGTAGCCTTGTCATTACGGAAGGTAGTCTGTTGTCGAGATTTTTGTTACTACAATGGATTGTAGCCTTGTCATTATGGAAGGTAGTCTCTTGTCGAGATTTTTGTTACTACAATGGATGGTAGCCTTGTCATTATGGAAGGTAGTCTGTTGTCGAGATTTTTGTTACTACAATTGATGGTAGCCTTGTCATTATCGAAGGTAGTATGTTTTCGAGATTTTTGTTACTGCATTGGATGGTAGCCTTGTCATTATGGAAGGTAGTATGTTGTCGAGATTTTTGTTACCACAATGGATGGTAGCCTTGTCATTATGGAAGGTAGTATGTTGTCGAGATTTTTGTTACTACAATGGATGGTAGCCTTGTCATTATGGAAGGTAGTATGTTGTCGAGATTTTTGTTACTACAATGGATGGTAGCCTTGTCATTATGGAAGGTAGTCTGTTGTCGAGATTTTTGTTACTACAATGGATGGTAGCCTTGTCATTATGGAAGGTAGTCTGTTGTCGAGATTTTTGTTACTCTAATGGATGGTATCCTTGTCATTATGGAAAGGTTGTTTGTTGTCGATATTTTTGTTACTGCAATGGATGGTAGCCTTGTCATTATTGAAGGTAGTCTGTCATTGTGATTTCTGTTACTCCAATTGATGGTAGCCTTGTCATTATGGAAGATAGTATGTTGTCGATATCTTTGTTACTCCAATGGATGGTAGCCTTGTCATTATGAAAGGTAGTATGTTGTCGAGATTTTTGTTACTCCAATGGATTGTAGCCTTGTCATTATGGAAGGTAGTCTCTTGTTGATATTTTTGTTACTACAATGGATGGTAGACTTGTCATTTTGGAAGGTAGTATGTTGTCGAGATTTTTGTTACTACAATGGATGGTAGCCTTGTCATTATGGAACTTAGTCTGTTGTCGAGATTTTTGTTACTACAATGGATGGTAGCCTTGTCATTATGGAAGGTAGTCTGTTGTCGAGATTTTTGTTACTACAATGGATGGTAGCCTTGACATTATGGAAGGTAGTATGTTGTCGAGATTTTTGTTACTACAATGGATGGTAGCCTTATCTTTATGGAAGGTAGTCTTTTGTCGACATTTTTGTTACTACAATGGATGGTAGCCTTGTCATTATGGAAGGTACCTTGCTGTCGAGATTTTTGTTACTCTAATGGATGGTATCCTTGTCATTATGGAAGGTTGTTTGTTGTCGAGAATTTTATTACTCCAATGGATGGTAGCCTTGCCATTATTGAAGGTAGTTTGTAATTGTGATTTCTGTTACTCCAATTGACGGTAGCCTTGTCATTATGGAAGATAGTATGTTGTCGATATCTTTGTTACTCCAATGGATGGTAGCCTTGTCATTACGGAAGGTAGTCTGTTGTCGAGATTTTTGTTACACCAATGGATTGTAGCCTTGTCATTATGGAAGGTAGTCTTTTGTCAACATTTTTGTTACTACAATGGATGGTCGCCTTGTCATTATGGAAGGTACCTTGTTGTTGTGATTTTTGTTACTCTAATGGATGGTATCCTTGTCATTATGGAAGGTTGTTTGTTGTCGAGAATTTTATTACTCCAATGGATGGTAGCCTTGCCATTATTGAAGGTAGTTTGTAATTGTGATTTGTGTTACTCCAATTGACGGTAGCCTTGTCATTATGGAAGATAGTATGTTGTCGATATCTTTGTTACTCCAATGGATGGTAGCCTTGTCATTACGGAAGGTAGTCTGTTGTCGAGATTTTTGTTACACCAATGGATTGTAGCCTTGTCATTATGGAAGGTAGTCTCTTGTTGATATTTTTGTTAATACAATGGATGGTAGCCTTGTCATTTTGGAAGGTAGTATGTTGTCGAGATTTTTGTTAATACAATGGATGGTAGCCTTGTCATTATGGAAGGTAGTCTGTTGTCGAGATTTTTGTAACTACAATGGATGGTAGCCTTGTCATTATGGAAGGTAGTCTGTTGTCGAGATTTTTGTTACTACAATGGATGGTAGCCTTGTCATTATGGAAGGTAGTATGTTGTCGAGCTTTTTGTTACTACAATGGATGGTAGCCTTGTCATTATGGAAGGTAGTCTGTTGTCGAGATTTTTGTTACTACAATGGATGGTAGCCTTGTCATTATGGAAGGTAGTCTGTTGTCGAGATTTTTGTTACTACAATGGATGGTAGCCTTGTCATTATGGAAGGTAGTCTGTTGTCGAGATTTTTGTTACTCTAATGGATGGTATCCTTGTCATTATGGAAAGGTTGTTTGTTGTCGATATTTTTGTTACTGCAATGGATGGTAGCCTTGTCATTATTTAAGGTAGTCTGTCATTGTGATTTCTGTTACTCCAATTGACGGTAGCCTTGTCATTATGGAAGATAGTATGTTGTCGATATCTTTGTTACTCCAATGGATGGTAGCCTTGTCATTATGAAAGGTAGTACGTTGTCGAGATTTTTGTTACTCCAATGGATTGTAGCCTTGTCATTATGGAAGGTAGTCTCTTGTTGATATTTTTGTTACTACAATGGATGGTAGACTTGTTATTTTGGAAGGTAGTATGTTGTCGAGATTTTTGTTACTACAATTGATGGTAGCCTTGTCATTATGTAAGGTAGTCTGTTGTCGAGATTTTTGTTACTACAATGGATGGTAGCCTTGTCATTACGAAAGGTAGTCTGTTGTCGAGATTTTTGTTACTACAATTGATGGTAGCCTTGTCATTATGGAAGGTAGTATGTTTTCGAGATTTTTGTTACTGCATTGGATGGTAGCCTTGTCATTATGGAAGGTAGTATGTTGTCGAGATTTTTGTTACCACAATGGATGGTAGCCTTGTCATTATGGAAGGTAGTATGTTGTCGAGATTTTTGTTACTACAATGGATGGTAACCTTGTCATTATGGAAGGTAGTCTGTTGTCGAGATTTTTGTTACTACAATGGATTGTAGCCTTGTCATTATGGAAGGTAGTCTATTGTCGAGATTTTTGTTACTCCAATGGATGGTAGCCTTTTCATTATGTAAGGTAGTTTGTTGTCGAAATTTTTGTTACTGCAATGGATGGTAGACTTGTCATTATGGAAGGTTCTCTGTCGTTGTGATTTTTGGTACTCCAATGGACGGTAGCCTTGTTATTATGGAAGATAGTATGTTGTCGATATCTTTGTTACTCCAATGGATGGTAGCCTTGTCATTATGGAAGGTAGTCTGTTGTCGAGATTTTTGTAACTACAATGGATGGTAGCCTTGTCATTATGGAAGGTAGTCTGTTGTCGAGAATTTTGTTACTACAATGGATGGTAGCCTTGTCATTATGGAAGGTAGTATGTTGTCGAGATTTTTGTTACTACAATGGATGGTAGCCTTGTCATTATGGAAGGTAGTCTTTTGTCTACATTTTTGTTACTCTAATGGATGGTATCCTTGTCATTATGGAAAGGTTGTTTGTTGTCGATAATTTTATTACTCCAATGGATGGTAGCCTTGTCATTATGGAAGATAGTATGTTGTCGATATCTTTGTTACTCCAATGGATGGTAGCCTTGTCATTATGAAAGGTAGTATGTTGTCGAGATTTTTGTTACTCCAATGGATTGTAGCCTTGTCATTATGGAAGGTAGTCTCTTGTTGATATTTTTGTTACTACAATGGATGGTAGACTTGTCATTTTGGAAGGTAGTATGTTGTCGAGATTTTTGTTACTACAATGGATGGTAGCCTTGTCATTATGGAACTTAGTCTGTTGTCGAGATTTTTGTTACTACAATGGATGGTAGCCTTGTCATTATGGAAGGTAGTCTGTTGTCGAGATTTTTGTTACTACAATGGATGGTAGCCTTGACATTATGGAAGGTAGTATGTTGTCGAGATTTTTGTTACTACAATGGATGGTAGCCTTATCTTTATGGAAGGTAGTCTTTTGTCGACATTTTTGTTACTACAATGGATGGTAGCCTTGTCATTATGGAAGGTACCTTGCTGTCGAGATTTTTGTTACTCTAATGGATGGTATCCTTGTCATTATGGAAGGTTGTTTGTTGTCGAGAATTTTATTACTCCAATGGATGGTAGCCTTGCCATTATTGAAGGTAGTTTGTAATTGTGATTTCTGTTACTCCAATTGACGGTAGCCTTGTCATTATGGAAGATAGTATGTTGTCGATATCTTTGTTACTCCAATGGATGGTAGCCTTGTCATTACGGAAGGTAGTCTGTTGTCGAGATTTTTGTTACACCAATGGATTGTAGCCTTGTCATTATGGAAGGTAGTCTTTTGTCAACATTTTTGTTACTATAATGGATGGTCGCCTTGTCATTATGGAAGGTACCTCGTTGTTGTGATTTTTGTTACTCTAATGGATGGTATCCTTGTCATTATGGAAGGTTGTTTGTTGTCGAGAATTTTATTACTCCAATGGATGGTAGCCTTGCCATTATTGAAGGTAGTTTGTAATTGTGATTTGTGTTACTCCAATTGACGGTAGCCTTGTCATTATGGAAGATAGTATGTTGTCGATATCTTTGTTACTCCAATGGATGGTAGCCTTGTCATTACGGAAGGTAGTCTGTTGTCGAGATTTTTGTTACTACAATGGATTGTAGCCTTGTCATTATGGAAGGTAGTCTCTTGTCGAGATTTTTGTTACTACAATGGATGGTAGCCTTGTCATTATGGAAGGTAGTCTGTTGTCGAGATTTTTGTTACTACAATTGATGGTAGCCTTGTCATTATCGAAGGTAGTATGTTTTCGAGATTTTTGTTACTGCATTGGATGGTAGCCTTGTCATTATGGAAGGTAGTATGTTGTCGAGATTTTTGTTACCACAATGGATGGTAGCCTTGTCATTATGGAAGGTAGTATGTTGTCGAGATTTTTGTTACTACAATGGATGGTAGCCTTGTCATTATGGAAGGTAGTATGTTGTCGAGATTTTTGTTACTACAATGGATGGTAGCCTTGTCATTATGGAAGGTAGTCTGTTGTCGAGATTTTTGTTACTACAATGGATGGTAGCCTTGTCATTATGGAAGGTAGTCTGTTGTCGAGATTTTTGTTACTCTAATGGATGGTATCCTTGTCATTATGGAAAGGTTGTTTGTTGTCGATATTTTTGTTACTGCAATGGATGGTAGCCTTGTCATTATTGAAGGTAGTCTGTCATTGTGATTTCTGTTACTCCAATTGATGGTAGCCTTGTCATTATGGAAGATAGTATGTTGTCGATATCTTTGTTACTCCAATGGATGGTAGCCTTGTCATTATGAAAGGTAGTATGTTGTCGAGATTTTTGTTACTCCAATGGATTGTAGCCTTGTCATTATGGAAGGTAGTCTCTTGTTGATATTTTTGTTACTACAATGGATGGTAGACTTGTCATTTTGGAAGGTAGTATGTTGTCGAGATTTTTGTTACTACAATGGATGGTAGCCTTGTCATTATGGAACTTAGTCTGTTGTCGAGATTTTTGTTACTACAATGGATGGTAGCCTTGTCATTATGGAAGGTAGTCTGTTGTCGAGATTTTTGTTACTACAATGGATGGTAGCCTTGACATTATGGAAGGTAGTATGTTGTCGAGATTTTTGTTACTACAATGGATGGTAGCCTTATCTTTATGGAAGGTAGTCTTTTGTCGACATTTTTGTTACTACAATGGATGGTAGCCTTGTCATTATGGAAGGTACCTTGCTGTCGAGATTTTTGTTACTCTAATGGATGGTATCCTTGTCATTATGGAAGGTTGTTTGTTGTCGAGAATTTTATTACTCCAATGGATGGTAGCCTTG
This sequence comes from Vicia faba, assembly GCA_948472305.1. Taxonomy (NCBI): domain Eukaryota; kingdom Viridiplantae; phylum Streptophyta; class Magnoliopsida; order Fabales; family Fabaceae; genus Vicia; species Vicia faba. The sequence continues at coordinate 536,604,049 of OX451741.1, forward strand.
CCATTATTGAAGGTAGTTTGTAATTGTGATTTCTGTTACTCCAATTGACGGTAGCCTTGTCATTATGGAAGATAGTATGTTGTCGATATCTTTGTTACTCCAATGGATGGTAGCCTTGTCATTACGGAAGGTAGTCTGTTGTCGAGATTTTTGTTACACCAATGGATTGTAGCCTTGTCATTATGGAAGGTAGTCTTTTGTCAACATTTTTGTTACTATAATGGATGGTCGCCTTGTCATTATGGAAGGTACCTTGTTGTTGTGATTTTTGTTACTCTAATGGATGGTATCCTTGTCATTATGGAAGGTTGTTTGTTGTCGAGAATTTTATTACTCCAATGGATGGTAGCCTTGCCATTATTGAAGGTAGTTTGTAATTGTGATTTGTGTTACTCCAATTGACGGTAGCCTTGTCATTATGGAAGATAGTATGTTGTCGATATCTTTGTTACTCCAATGGATGGTAGCCTTGTCATTACGGAAGGTAGTCTGTTGTCGAGATTTTTGTTACTACAATGGATTGTAGCCTTGTCATTATGGAAGGTAGTCTCTTGTCGAGATTTTTGTTACTACAATGGATGGTAGCCTTGTCATTATGGAAGGTAGTCTGTTGTCGAGATTTTTGTTACTACAATTGATGGTAGCCTTGTCATTATCGAAGGTAGTATGTTTTCGAGATTTTTGTTACTGCATTGGATGGTAGCCTTGTCATTATGGAAGGTAGTATGTTGTCGAGATTTTTGTTACCACAATGGATGGTAGCCTTGTCATTATGGAAGGTAGTATGTTGTCGAGATTTTTGTTACTACAATGGATGGTAGCCTTGTCATTATGGAAGGTAGTATGTTGTCGAGATTTTTGTTACTACAATGGATGGTAGCCTTGTCATTATGGAAGGTAGTCTGTTGTCGAGATTTTTGTTACTACAATGGATGGTAGCCTTGTCATTATGGAAGGTAGTCTGTTGTCGAGATTTTTGTTACTCTAATGGATGGTATCCTTGTCATTATGGAAAGGTTGTTTGTTGTCGATATTTTTGTTACTGCAATGGATGGTAGCCTTGTCATTATTGAAGGTAGTCTGTCATTGTGATTTCTGTTACTCCAATTGATGGTAGCCTTGTCATTATGGAAGATAGTATGTTGTCGATATCTTTGTTACTCCAATGGATGGTAGCCTTGTCATTATGAAAGGTAGTATGTTGTCGAGATTTTTGTTACTCCAATGGATTGTAGCCTTGTCATTATGGAAGGTAGTCTCTTGTTGATATTTTTGTTACTACAATGGATGGTAGACTTGTCATTTTGGAAGGTAGTATGTTGTCGAGATTTTTGTTACTACAATGGATGGTAGCCTTGTCATTATGGAACTTAGTCTGTTGTCGAGATTTTTGTTACTACAATGGATGGTAGCCTTGTCATTATGGAAGGTAGTCTGTTGTCGAGATTTTTGTTACTACAATGGATGGTAGCCTTGACATTATGGAAGGTAGTATGTTGTCGAGATTTTTGTTACTACAATGGATGGTAGCCTTATCTTTATGGAAGGTAGTCTTTTGTCGACATTTTTGTTACTACAATGGATGGTAGCCTTGTCATTATGGAAGGTACCTTGCTGTCGAGATTTTTGTTACTCTAATGGATGGTATCCTTGTCATTATGGAAGGTTGTTTGTTGTCGAGAATTTTATTACTCCAATGGATGGTAGCCTTGCCATTATTGAAGGTAGTTTGTAATTGTGATTTGTGTTACTCCAATTGACGGTAGCCTTGTCATTATGGAAGATAGTATGTTGTCGATATCTTTGTTACTCCAATGGATGGTAGCCTTGTCATTACGGAAGGTAGTCTGTTGTCGAGATTTTTGTTACACCAATGGATTGTAGCCTTGTCATTATGGAAGGTAGTCTCTTGTTGATATTTTTGTTAATACAATGGATGGTAGCCTTGTCATTTTGGAAGGTAGTATGTTGTCGAGATTTTTGTTAATACAATGGATGGTAGCCTTGTCATTATGGAAGGTAGTCTGTTGTCGAGATTTTTGTAACTACAATGGATGGTAGCCTTGTCATTATGGAAGGTAGTCTGTTGTCGAGATTTTTGTTACTACAATGGATGGTAGCCTTGTCATTATGGAAGGTAGTATGTTGTCGAGCTTTTTGTTACTACAATGGATGGTAGCCTTGTCATTATGGAAGGTAGTCTGTTGTCGAGATTTTTGTTACTACAATGGATGGTAGCCTTGTCATTATGGAAGGTAGTCTGTTGTCGAGATTTTTGTTACTACAATGGATGGTAGCCTTGTCATTATGGAAGGTAGTCTGTTGTCGAGATTTTTGTTACTCTAATGGATGGTATCCTTGTCATTATGGAAAGGTTGTTTGTTGTCGATATTTTTGTTACTGCAATGGATGGTAGCCTTGTCATTATTTAAGGTAGTCTGTCATTGTGATTTCTGTTACTCCAATTGACGGTAGCCTTGTCATTATGGAAGATAGTATGTTGTCGATATCTTTGTTACTCCAATGGATGGTAGCCTTGTCATTATGAAAGGTAGTACGTTGTCGAGATTTTTGTTACTCCAATGGATTGTAGCCTTGTCATTATGGAAGGTAGTCTCTTGTTGATATTTTTGTTACTACAATGGATGGTAGACTTGTTATTTTGGAAGGTAGTATGTTGTCGAGATTTTTGTTACTACAATGGATGGTAGCCTTGTCATTATGTAAGGTAGTCTGTTGTCGAGATTTTTGTTACTACAATGGATGGTAGCCTTGTCATTACGAAAGGTAGTCTGTTGTCGAGATTTTTGTTACTACAATTGATGGTAGCCTTGTCATTATGGAAGGTAGTATGTTTTCGAGATTTTTGTTACTGCATTGGATGGTAGCCTTGTCATTATGGAAGGTAGTATGTTGTCGAGATTTTTGTTACCACAATGGATGGTAGCCTTGTCATTATGGAAGGTAGTATGTTGTCGAGATTTTTGTTACTACAATGGATGGTAACCTTGTCATTATGGAAGGTAGTCTGTTGTCGAGATTTTTGTTACTACAATGGATTGTAGCCTTGTCATTATGGAAGGTAGTCTATTGTCGAGATTTTTGTTACTCCAATGGATGGTAGCCTTTTCATTATGTAAGGTAGTTTGTTGTCGAGATTTTTGTTACTGCAATGGATGGTAGACTTGTCATTATGGAAGGTTCTCTGTCGTTGTGATTTTTGGTACTCCAATGGACGGTAGCCTTGTTATTATGGAAGATAGTATGTTGTCGATATCTTTGTTACTCCAATGGATGGTAGCCTTGTCATTATGGAAGGTAGTCTGTTGTCGAGATTTTTGTAACTACAATGGATGGTAGCCTTGTCATTATGGAAGGTAGTCTGTTGTCGAGAATTTTGTTACTACAATGGATGGTAGCCTTGTCATTATGGAAGGTAGTATGTTGTCGAGATTTTTGTTACTACAATGGATGGTAGCCTTGTCATTATGGAAGGTAGTCTTTTGTCTACATTTTTGTTACTCTAATGGATGGTATCCTTGTCATTATGGAAAGGTTGTTTGTTGTCGATAATTTTATTACTCCAATGGATGGTAGCCTTGTCATTATGGAAGATAGTATGTTGTCGATATCTTTGTTACTCCAATGGATGGTAGCCTTGTCATTATGAAAGGTAGTATGTTGTCGAGATTTTTGTTACTCCAATGGATTGTAGCCTTGTCATTATGGAAGGTAGTCTCTTGTTGATATTTTTGTTACTACAATGGATGGTAGACTTGTCATTTTGGAAGGTAGTATGTTGTCGAGATTTTTGTTACTACAATGGATGGTAGCCTTGTCATTATGGAACTTAGTCTGTTGTCGAGATATTTGTTACTACAATGGATGGTAGCCTTGTCATTATGGAAGGTAGTCTGTTGTCGAGATTTTTGTTACTACAATGGATGGTAGCCTTGACATTATGGAAGGTAGTATGTTGTCGAGATTTTTGTTACTACAATGGATGGTAGCCTTATCTTTATGGAAGGTAGTCTTTTGTCGACATTTTTGTTACTACAATGGATGGTAGCCTTGTCATTATGGAAGGTACCTTGCTGTCGAGATTTTTGTTACTCTAATGGATGGTATCCTTGTCATTATGGAAGGTTGTTTGTTGTCGAGAATTTTATTACTCCAATGGATGGTAGCCTTGCCATTATTGAAGGTAGTTTGTAATTGTGATTTCTGTTACTCCAATTGACGGTAGCCTTGTCATTATGGAAGATAGTATGTTGTCGATATCTTTGTTACTCCAATGGATGGTAGCCTTGTCATTACGGAAGGTAGTCTGTTGTCGAGATTTTTTTTACACCAATGGATTGTAGCCTTGTCATTATGGAAGGTAGTCTTTTGTCAACATTTTTGTTACTATAATGGATGGTCGCCTTGTCATTATGGAAGGTACCTTGTTGTTGTGATTTTTGTTACTCTAATGGATGGTATCCTTGTCATTATGGAAGGTTGTTTGTTGTCGAGAATTTTATTACTCCAATGGATGGTAGCCTTGCCATTATTGAAGGTAGTTTGTAATTGTGATTTCTGTTACTCCAATTGACGGTAGCCTTGTCATTATGGAAGATAGTATGTTGTCGATATCTTTGTTACTCCAATGGATGGTAGCCTTGTCATTACGGAAGGTAGTCTGTTGTCGAGATTTTTGTTACACCATTGGATTGTAGCCTTGTCATTATGGAAGGTAGTCTCTTGTTGATATTTTTGTTAATACAATGGATGGTAGCCTTGTCATTTTGGAAGGTAGTATTTTGTCGAGATTTTTGTTAATACAATGGATGGTAGCCTTGTCATTATGGAAGGTAGTCTGTTGTCGAGATTTTTGTAACTACAATGGATGGTAGCCTTGTCATAATGGAAGGTAGTCTGTTGTCGAGATTTTTGTTACTACAATGGATGGTAGCCTTGTCATTATGGAAGGTAGTATGTTGTCGAGCTTTTTGTTACTACAATGGATGGTAGCCTTGTCATTATGGAAGGTAGTCTGTTGTCGAGATTTTTGTTACTACAATGGATGGTAGCCTTGTCATTATGGAAGGTAGTCTGTTGTCGAGATTTTTGTTACTACAATGGATGGTAGCCTTGTCATTATGGAAGGTAGTCTGTTGTCGAGATTTTTGTTACTCTAATGGATGGTATCCTTGTCATTATGGAAAGGTTGTTTGTTGTCGATATTTTTGTTACTGCAATGGATGGTAGCCTTGTCATTATTTAAGGTAGTCTGTCATTGTGATTTCTGTTACTCCAATTGACGGTAGCCTTGTCATTATGGAAGATAGTATGTTGTCGATATCTTTGTTACTCCAATGGATGGTAGCCTTGTCATTATGAAAGGTAGTACGTTGTCGAGATTTTTGTTACTCCAATGGATTGTAGCCTTGTCATTATGGAAGGTAGTCTCTTGTTGATATTTTTGTTACTACAATGGATGGTAGACTTGTCATTTTGGAAGGTAGTATGTTGTCGAGATTTTTGTTACTACAATGGATGGTAGCCTTGTCATTATGTAAGGTAGTCTGTTGTCGAGATTTTTGTTACTACAATGGATGGTAGCCTTGTCATTACGGAAGGTAGTCTGTTGTCGAGATTTTTGTTACTACAATTGATGGTAGCCTTGTCATTATGGAAGGTAGTATGTTTTCGAGATTTTTGTTACTGCATTGGATGGTAGCCTTGTCATTATGGAAGGTAGTATGTTGTCGAGATTTTTGTTACCACAATGGATGGTAGCCTTGTCATTATGGAAGGTAGTATGTTGTCGAGATTTTTGTTACTACAATGGATGGTAACCTTGTCATTATGGAAGGTAGTCTGTTGTCGAGATTTTTGTTACTACAATGGATTGTAGCCTTGTCATTATGGAAGGTAGTCTGTTGTCGAGATTTTTGTTACTCCAATGGATGGTAGCCTTTTCATTATGTAAGGTAGTTTGTTGTCGAGATTTTTTTTACTGCAATGGATGGTAGACTTGTCATTATGGAAGGTTCTCTGTCGTTGTGATTTTTGGTACTCCAATGGACGGTAGCCTTGTTATTATGGAAGATAGTATGATGTCGATATCTTTGTTACTCCAATGGATGGTAGCCTTGTCATTATGGAAGGTAGTCTGTTGTCGAGATTTTTGTAACTACAATGGATGGTAGCCTTGTCATTATGGAAGGTAGTCTGTTGTCGAGAATTTTGTTACTACAATGGATGGTAGCCTTGTCATTATGGAAGGTAGTATGTTGTCGAGATTTTTGTTACTACAATGGATGGTAGCCTTGTCATTATGGAAGGTAGTCTTTTGTCTACATTTTTGTTACTACAATGGATGGTAGCCTTGTCATTATGGAAGGTACTTTGTTGTCGAGATTTTTGTTACTCTAATGGATGGTATCCTTGTCATTATGGAAAGGTTGTTTGTTGTCGATAATTTTATTACTCCAATGGATGGTAGCCTTGTCATTATGGAAGATAGTATGTTGTCGATATCTTTGTTACTCCAATGGATGGTATCCTTGTCATTACGAAAGGTAGTATGTTGTCGAGATTTTTGTTACTCCAATGGATTGTAGCCTTGTCATTATGGAAGGTAGTCTCTTGTTGATATTTTTGTTACTACAATGGATGGTAGACTTGTCATTTTGGAAGGTAGTATGTTGTCGAGATTTTTGTTACTACAATGGATGGTAGCCTTGTCATTATGGAAGGTAGTCTGTTGTCGAGATTTTTGTTACTACAATGGATGTTAGCCTTGTCATTATGGAAGGTAGTTTGTTGTCGAGATTTTTGTTACTACAATTGATTGTAGCCTTGTCATTATGGAAGGTAGTATGTTTTCGAGATTTTTGTTACTACATTGGATGGTAGCCTTGTCATTATGGAAGGTAGTATGTTGTCGAGATTTTTGGTACCACAATGGATGGTATCCTTGTCATTATGGAAGGTAGTATGTTGTCGAGATTTTTGTTACTACAATGGATGGTAGCCTTGTCATTATGGAAGGTAGTCTGTAGTCGAGATTTTTGTTACTACAATGGATGTCAGCCTTGTCATTATGGAAGGTAGTTTGTTGTAGAGATTTTTTATACTCTAATGGATGATATCCTTGTCATTATGGAAGGTAGATTATTGTCGAGAATTTTATTACTCCAATGGATGGTAGCCATGTCATTATTGAAGGTAGCCAGTCATTGTGATTTCTATTACTCCAATTGACGGTAGCCTTGTCATTATGGAAAGTAATCTGTTGTCCAAATTTTTGTAACTCCAATGGATTGTAGCCTTGTAATTATGGAAGGTAGTCTTTTGTCGACATTTTTGTTACTCCAATGGATGGTAGCCTTGTCATTAAGGAAGGAAGTCTCTTGTTGATATTTTTGTTACTACAATGGATGGTAGCTTTGTCATTTTGGAAGGTAGTTTGTTGTCGAGATTTTTGTTACTCTAATGGATGGTAGCCTTGTCATTATGGAAGGTAGTCTGCTGCCGAGATTAAAGGTACTTTAATGTATGATAGCCTTGTCATTATGGAAGGTAGTCTGTTGTCGAGATTTTTGTTACTACAATGGATGGTAGCCTTGTCATTATGGAAGGTAGTCTATTGTCAAGATTTTTGTTACTACAATGGATGGTAGCCTTGTCATTATGGAAGGTAGTCTATTGTCGAGATTTGTGTTACTCTAATGGATGGTATCCTTGTCATTATGGAAGGTAGTCTGTTGTCGAGAATTTTATTACTCCAATAGATGGTAGCCATGTCATTATTGAAGTTAGTCTGTCATTGTGATTTCTGTTACTCCAATTGATGGTAGTCTTGTCATTATGGAAGGTAACCAGTTGTCCAGATTTTTGTTACTCCAATGGATGGTAGCCTTTTCATTATGTACATTAGTATGTTGTCGAAATTTGTGTTACTGCAATGGATGATAGACTTGTCATTTTGGAAAGTAGACTGTTGCCGAGATATTTGTTACTCTAATGGATGGTAGTCTTGTCATTTTGGAGGGTAGTCTGCTGTCGAGATTATTGTTACTTTAATGTATGGTAGCCTTGTCATTATGGAAGGTAGTTTGTTGTCGAGATTTTTGTTACTACAATGGATGGTAGCCTTGTCATTATGGAAGGTAGTCTGTTGTCGAGATTTTTGTTACTACGATGGATGGTAGCCTTGTCATTACGAAAGGTAGTATGTTGTCGAGATTTTTGTTACTCCAATGGATTGTAGCCTTGTCATTATGGAAGGTAGTCTCTTGTTGATATTTTTGTTACTACAATGGATGGTAGACTTGTCATTTTGGAAGGTAGTATGTTGTCGAGATTTTTGTTACTACAATGGATGGTAGCCTTGTCATTATGGAAGGTAGTCTGTTGTCGAGATTTTTGTTACTACAATGGATGTTAGCCTTGTCATTATGGAAGGTAGTTTGTTGTCGAGATTTTTGTTACTACAATTGATTGTAGCCTTGTCATTATGGAAGGTAGTATGTTTTCGAGATTTTTGTTACTACATTGGATGGTAGCCTTGTCATTATGGAAGGTAGTATGTTGTCGAGATTTTTGGTACCACAATGGATGGTATCCTTGTCATTATGGAAGGTAGTATGTTGTCGAGATTTTTGTTACTACAATGGATGGTAGCCTTGTCATTATGGAAGGTAGTCTGTAGTCGAGATTTTTGTTACTACAATGGATGTCAGCCTTGTCATTATGGAAGGTAGTTTGTTGTAGAGATTTTTTATACTCTAATGGATGATATCCTTGTCATTATGGAAGGTAGATTATTGTCGAGAATTTTATTACTCCAATGGATGGTAGCCATGTCATTATTGAAGGTAGCCAGTCATTGTGATTTCTATTACTCCAATTGACGGTAGCCTTGTCATTATGGAAAGTAATCTGTTGTCCAAATTTTTGTAACTCCAATGGATTGTAGCCTTGTAATTATGGAAGGTAGTCTTTTGTCGACATTTTTGTTACTCCAATGGATGGTAGCCTTGTCATTAAGGAAGGAAGTCTCTTGTTGATATTTTTGTTACTACAATGGATGGTAGCTTTGTCATTTTGGAAGGTAGTTTGTTGTCGAGATTTTTGTTACTCTAATGGATGGTAGCCTTGTCATTATGGAAGGTAGTCTGCTGCCGAGATTAAAGGTACTTTAATGTATGATAGCCTTGTCATTATGGAAGGTAGTCTGTTGTCGAGATTTTTGTTACTACAATGGATGGTAGCCTTGTCATTATGGAAGGTAGTCTATTGTCAAGATTTTTGTTACTACAATGGATGGTAGCCTTGTCATTATGGAAGGTAGTCTATTGTCGAGATTTGTGTTACTCTAATGGATGGTATCCTTGTCATTATGGAAGGTAGTCTGTTGTCGAGAATTTTATTACTCCAATAGATGGTAGCCATGTCATTATTGAAGTTAGTCTGTCATTGTGATTTCTGTTACTCCAATTGATGGTAGTCTTGTCATTATGGAAGGTAACCAGTTGTCCAGATTTTTGTTACTCCAATGGATGGTAGCCTTTTCATTATGTACATTAGTATGTTGTCGAAATTTGTGTTACTGCAATGGATGATAGACTTGTCATTTTGGAAAGTAGACTGTTGCCGAGATATTTGTTACTCTAATGGATGGTAGTCTTGTCATTTTGGAGGGTAGTCTGCTGTCGAGATTATTGTTACTTTAATGTATGGTAGCCTTGTCATTATGGAAGGTAGTTTGTTGTCGAGATTTTTGTTACTACAATGGATGGTAGCCTTGTCATTATGGAAGGTAGTCTGTTGTCGAGATTTTTGTTACTACGATGGATGGTAGCCTTGTCATTATGGAAGGTAGTCTGTTGTCAATATTTTTGTTACTCTAATGGATGGTATCCTTGTCATTATTCTAGGTAGTCTGTTGTCGAGAATTTTATTACTCCAATGGATGGTAGCCATGTCATTATTGAAGTTAGTCTGTCATTGTGATTGCTGTTACTCCAATTGATGGTAGCCTTGTCATTATGGTAGGTAATCTGTTGTCCAGATTTTTGTTACTCTAATGGATGGTAGCATTGTCATTATGGAAGGGAGTCTTCTGTCGAGATTTTCGTTACTCCAATGGATGGTAGCCTTGTCATTATGGAAGGTAGTCTGTTGTCGAGATTTTTGTTACTACAATGGATGGTAGCCTTGTCATTATGGAAGGTAGTCTATTGTCGAGATTTTTGTTACTACAATGGATGGTAGCCTTGTCATTATGGAAGGTAGTCTATTGTCGAGATTTTTGTTACTACAATGGATGGTAGCCTTGTCATTATGGAAGGTAGTCTATTGTCGAGATTTTTGTTAATCTAATAGATGGTATCCCTGTCATTATGGAAGGTAGTTTGTTGTCGAGAATTTTATTACTCCAATGGATGGTAGCCATGTCATTATTGATGGTAGTCTGTCATTGTGATTTCTGTTACTCCAATTGATGGTAGCCTTGTCATTATGGAAGGTAATCCGTTGTCCAGATTTTTGTTATCCAATGGATTGTAGCCTTGTCATTATGGAAGGTAGTCTGTTGTTGAGATTTTTGTTACTCCAATGGATGTTAGCCTTTTCATTATGTAAGGTAGTTTTCTGTCGATATTTTTGTTACTGCAATGGATGGTAGACTTGTCATTTTGGAAAGTAGACTGTTGTCGAGATTTTTGTTACTCTAATGGATGGTAGTCTTGTCATTTTGGAAGGTACTCTACTGTCGAGATTATTGTTACTTTAATGTATGGTATCCTTGTCATTATGGAAGGTAGTTTGTTGTCGAGATTTTTGTTACTACAATGGATGGTAGCCTTGTCATTATGGAAGGTAGTCTGTTGTCGAGATTTTTGTTACTACGATGGATGGTAGCCTTGTCATTATGGAAGGTAGTCTGTTGTCGATATTTTTGTTACTCTAATGGATGGTATCCTTGTCATTATTGTCGAGAATTTATTACTCCAATGGATGGTAGCCATGTCATTATTGAAGGTAGTCTGTCATTGTGATTTCTGTTACTCCAATAGATGGTAGCCTTGTCATTATGGTAGGTAATCTGTTGTCCAGATTTTTGTTACTCCAATGGATTGTAGCCTTGTAATTATGGAAGGTAGTCTGTTGTCGACATTTTTGTTATTCCAATGGATGGTTGCCTTGTCATTATGGAAGGTAGTCTCTTATTGATATTTTTGTTACTACAATGGATGGTAGCCTTATCATTTTTGAAGGTAGTCTGTTTTCGATATTTTTGTTACTCTAATGGATGGTAGCATTGTCATTATGGAAGGGAGTCTGCTGTCGAGATTTTCGTTACTCCAATGGATGGTAGTGAAGAAGTGAAAAACACAAGAAGGGGGGTTTAATTGTAAAAACTTGAAATCAATTGCAGTCAACACGGTATTTTTATCCTGGTTCGTTTGATCTCAAACTACTCCAGTCCACCAGTAAAGGTGATTTCGCCTCTCTCCAACGAGGTCTTAATCCACTATATTCAACTGAATATTACAACTGCTTTAACAACTGCTAAAGCCTTCTTGAGTCAAACCACAAACCGGTTTCTCAAGGAAATACTTTCTTATTGATAAATGAAATCTAAGTGTGTTGAATGTTTTCTACAAAAACTGTTTATCAAAACTGTGATACTACACACGTTAAGCTTATGAGAACTAGAGTGCTAAAATAATTGAGTAAAGAATTTGAGAGCTTTAGCAAACTGAGAGTGAGGAAGATGATGAATATCTTTTGGCGTGTAGAGAGTTGTAGAGCATTAGCCAATTCAATCTTCACTGACTTGTTTATATAGCATTGAAAAATGGTACGTTGGAGTCAGTTAATTTTGTTTCAATGCCAATAACATTCTTTCCAAATTGAGAAGAACTTGTCTGGAATGATGCCGTTGATAATAAAGTATCTTGAATGCACAGTACCGTTGCCACTTAAGCGTGTTCTGGCTTTGGCTTATTCTGACGCTGCTTAGGTGCTGATGAATTGTTGTTGTCTTGATCAGAGTTCAGATTGTTACGCGTGGATCTGTTCATCACGCTTCAGCATAAGCACATGTTGATCTTCTGATTCTGGCATCTGATATAACATCCTCTGATGCTGATATTGATATTTCATCTTCTGATGCTGATGATGATATTCTCTTGCTGATACCCATCAGAGTTTCTCTAAAACAGAATGTAATTTTTAGGTAGCATATATGTCTTACATGAATCATACAATTTATATATTTTTGCATTTTGTTATCATCAAAACTTAAGCTTAGGGTAGTAGATTCAAACTTTGTTCTAACAATCTCCCCCTTTTTGATGATGACAAAAACTAGATTTTTTCTATTGAAACTTAACGTGAAAAAGTATCAGGAATAACCAAATAATAAATTGTATCAGAATTAAATAGGAAGTTATCAAAGATAAGAGGATAAGGGATAAAGAGATATCAGAGTTTAGATCGGAAATACTCCCCCTGAATTTATTACTTCCCTTTTTAATTCTAAGAGTTCTTCAGGATCAGATCTTTATTGACTTTCTTTGAACATTAGAACATCAGAGCTTCAGTGTATCAGAGATGATTAACTTCTTGTACCTGTAGGCTTATGTAAAACAGAAAACATTCAAGTATATCAGAGTGTTAGAATGTTTGAGACTTTTTGTCTCAGTAATCCGTTATTGAAAAATATCATTCTTTTTCTCCCCCTTTTTGTCAGCAATCAAAAAGTGTAAGTAATATAAGCTAAAACGATCAGAGCAGAAAAACTGTTATATTTAATTCAAAGCTTAGAAGAGAGTACCGAAAACATGGAAAGAAAACAATGAAAACATCATGAATGAAAAACTAAGGTTGGGGTGGAAAGCGTGTGAACAGAGCTTCTAGCATGTTCTTTATCTGATCAGCAGTTTCCTTCTGCTGATGCACCATGCTGACAACTGTATCAATCTTGCCATCTTGAACATCCATCCTTTCATTCATCCTCTGATCATTCTCATCCATTCTTTGCTGTAGACGAATATCATTATGCTTCAGCTCTTCAAGAGTCTGCCTGTCCAAAGCAGCTTGAGAGACATCAGAAATAGGATGCTTCTGAGAGCTTTCAGCAACATCTTCTGCTTGACTAACCTCTTCAGCTTGAATTATCTGAGCTTCTGCTGGCTGCACTTTTGAAGCTGGACGCTTTTCAGACCATGGCTCACTATCCAGAAGTAGCACTTCCTCCTTCAGCAGCTGAATTTCAGCTTCCTTCAGCAGCTTGCTGAAGTTCTGTTGAGCCTGTTCATAATTGATGTCTTGCAGCTTGAGGGCTTCAGTGCGTACCCACATTCTGAATTGTGTCCAGAGTTGGTCTGAAGCAGCAGGATCAATCATTCCAGGACAAACCTACTTTAGAGAAGCAATCCAATTCTGCAAGCCTGTTTCAAAATTCAAAATGCCAGCACCAACATCTAGTTGTTTGGGTTTGGGAATGGCTATTTTGTTTTTAAGATCAGCAAGGCGGTCAAGGACTGTGAGGTCAATGAAGGTCTTGTTGTGGTCATCTTTATTTTGTTTGGGAGATGGAGTGGGAGAATCCGAAATGATTATTGGACTGTTTGGAGTATTTGGAGGGGTAGTTTCTGGTGAGGATGGCAGTTGGGGTATGTTTACAGTTGTACCACAAGGCATCTGAATTGCCAAGGGTTGTGGTTAAGAGGATTTAGGTGAGAGAGGTTCAGGGGTTTGAGTTTTAGGTGATGGAGTTTCAGAGTGTTGAAACTCAGGTTGTGGAGATGATGGTTGAGGTGAAGGTGGATGAAGTTCTGGTTGTGGAGAGGGAGGTGGAATTTCTGGTTGTGGAGAAGGAGGTGGAATTTCTGGTTGCTCTGGTATTGGAGATAGTGTAGTTGCTGGTTGTGGTGAATGGGGAGTTTCTGGTTAAGTGTTTGGATTTTTTGAGAGGGGAGCGGAAGAACGTTGATCAATTTCAGAAAGAACTTTGTCAAGTTCTGATTCTGTTAATGTTGTGGGTTTTGGATTTTGGGATTTGGTGCGGGATCTCTTGAGAGTTAGTGACTCAGAAGGGTCAGCCTCTGGTTCGGTGTCATCAATGGTTGGTAATGGGGATTGGGAGTTCATATGAAGCTGGGGTTGGGATTGATGTTGGAATAGCAAAAGAATTTAAAACATCAACAGCAGATAGATTACCTCTCTTCTTAGGGGTCTGCTGGGATGGTCCTTCTGAAGTAGGCTTTCTCTTCTTCGTCTTCTTCACACTAACTTCTGGATTTTGTTGGTGCAGATCTTTAATGTTCAGAGTGGGATCTGTACCATCAGCCTTGCAAGCATCCAAGTATCTGAGAACAATGATTGGTTTAGAGTCAATCTCAGAGAATATTGGAAAGTCGTCCAGAGGGAATCTTCTACTGGTGATGTCAGCAAGAGGAGTGACGCTGGGCTCCTTTCTGATATTCTCTATCAGTTTAATTTTCTTCAGATTCTTGGCATTCAGAGGCTTGCCAACAGTAGGTTCAATAGAGCTTAATTCCTGTGCTTCTATAAGGTGTTCAATCAGCCTATTCCTAGTTAGAATATCTGATATTAACCTGCCAAAGGGTATCCAGTCCCTTTTTGTCCTTTCTTCTTCTCTTATCTCCTTGACGCTGGTCCTGAGGTGATTAAACAGAAGATTAGCCAAGTTAATCTTTACCTTCTGATTAATAAAATAGATCAGAAACTGCTTATCTATGTTTATATAATCAGGAGAGCTTGTGGGCTTCCTGTGATTGAAGCACCCCAGAATAATCTTCGCCCATATTCTGTGATGATCCTTCAAGTCTCTGATTTTACTGCTGGGAACCCCATGGGTGAAAATCTCTCTTGCAATGACAACAGCATCTGAGCATCTTTCTGCCATGTCGATACAGCGGATACCACCACCAGTGTATCCAATCAATCTTGCAATGTTATCCTAAGTGATCACAATCTTCTTTCCCATGATATAGGAGGTAACTTGATGTGTTGATGAAGACGCATGAATCCAGAATTCCTTGACCAATACAGGGAACGTTGGACCCACTAACCTATCAAAGTATCTCTCCCATCCTTGTGCCCTAATTTCTTCTGTCAAATCGAATCCATTTTCTTTCAGACTGGTGAAATCAACAATCAGTTCAGACAGAACTTCCAAGTTCTTCACTGGTGTAAGTAGAGTTCTGAAGGGAATTTGGTATTGTTCAGATGAAGCCTCCTTCTGAGAACCTGTAGAAACAGTGATAGAAGTTTCCATGTTCACACTCGGGTTTTCTGAGAAAATGTTTGAGAAAGGGTTTCTTTTGAAAAAGGATGAACACACAAGAAGAATGCAGAAAATATTTTGGATGATTGTAAGAGACGGTAAAAGTTTAATGAATGATGTTAATGTGCTTAAATAGATTTCCAAAAGTGTTTTGAAAACGTAAATGGTTTTAAGAAAGAGAATTAATTCATGATTACAGTTTAACTCATGATTACACGCATTTAATGCTTGCTGATTTTGGGGAATTTGAGAAAGATATTTGCAACGGTTACCAGACATGTGTCTCAATGCATCCAATCAGCGTTTTGCCTTCTCAGAAGCATGCACGCGTGTTCTGCTTCAGAGATTTGTTGATGATTGGATGACACTTGTTTGATTTAGTGAGCAGCACGTGTATCCTTGAGCTAAAACGCTCAGATCTTTAACAATAGAATCTGATACAATCTACATGTCTATCTTTCTGAAAGGAGATTGATCAGAAGTTCACAGTAAAAAGAAAACACATTCTGAAGGTTAATATATAAAATTAAAACATTTTCACTCTGGGCAGAGCTTCATGCTGAGATGTTTCAGAATGAAATTGAACCTATCTTCAGAAAGAGGTTTAGTGAAGATATCAGCCCATTGATGGTCTGTATCAATAAATTTTAAGTTCAAAATTCCTTTTTGAATATAGTCCCTAATGAAATGGTGTTTTATTTCTATATGTTTAGCCCTAGAATGCAAAGTAGGATTTTTACTTAAGCAAATGGCAGAAGTATTGTCACAGAGTATAGGGATGTTACTCTCAAAAATCTGGAAGTCTTCAAGCTGACTTTTCATCCAGAGCATTTATGTGCTGCATCCAGGTGCTGCTATGTACTCAGCTTCTGCTGTTGATAGCGCAATTGTGGATTGCCTTTTGCTGGACCAAGAGATCAGATTTTCTCCCAAAAACTGGCAGCTTCCAGAAGTACTTTTACGCTCTACTCTGTCTCCAGCAAATTCAGCATCGCAGTAGCCTACTAAGCTGTAATCACTAGATTTTCTATAAAATAGACCCAGATTAGTAGTACCTTTCAGATACATGAAAATTCGCTTAACATCTGTTAAGTGAGATTCTCTAGGATCTGATTGGAATCTTGCACAAATACATACGCTGAATAAGATATCAGGCCTTGAAGCCGTCAGATAAAGGAGAGAACCAATCATACCTCTGTAGACCTTATGTTCTACCTTTTTGCTTACCTCTTCTCTTTCCAGAATGCACGTGGGATGCATTGGAATCTTTGATGACTTACATTCTGAGAAGTCAAATTTCTTCAGAAGTTCTCTGACATATTTGCTCTGATGAATGTAAGTTCCCTCAGGATTTTGATTGATCTGAATTCCCAGAAAGAATTTCAGTTCTCCCATGAGCCTTATCTCAAATTCTTCCTGCATACACTTAGAAAATTTTCTTCCAAGAGAAGGATTAGTAGATCCAAAAATAATATCATCAACATAAATTTGGCAAACTAAGATGTCATTCTTAACTGACTTACAGAATAAGGTAGTGTCCACCTTCCCTCTGGTGAATTCTTTTTCTAACAAAAAGTTACTCAGTCTTTCATACCAAGCTCTGGGAGCTTGTTTCAGACCATATAGTGACTTCTTTAGTTTGAAAACATATTCTGCATTTTTTGTACTTTCAAAACCAGGGGGTTGGTGCACATAAACCTCTTCTTCTATATAACCATTTAAGAATGCACTCTTGACATCCATCTGATACAGAGTGATGCCTTTATTAACAGCAAACAAAATTAAAAGTCTGATAGATTCTAACCTAGCGACTGGAGCAAAGGTTTCTGTATAGTCTATCCCCTCTTGCTGACTATAACCTTGTGCTACCAGTCGTGCTTTGTTTCTGATAACTTCACCTTGTTCGTTCAGCTTATTTCTGAACACCCATCTTGTTCCAATGACATTGAATCCTTTTGGTCTGGGAACAAGATCCCATACGTCATTTCTGGTGAACTGATTCAGCTCTTCTTGCATTGCTAGAATCCATTCGTTGTCCAGAAGTGCTTCATCAATTGAGGAAGGTTCAATCAGAGAAACAAGTCCCATGAGGGATTATTCAGAGTTTATGAAGTTGGCTCTTGTTCTGATTGGATCTTCTTTTCTTCCTAAGATAGTTTCTTTTGGGTGATCCAAGCTGCTTCTGGGTAGTCTTTTCTGAGGTTGATCAACAGGTGTTGCTGGATTGCTCGCAGTGCCTCTTTCTGATGTTGAAGGAGTGTCGTTGTTGAGAGCTTCTGATGACTTGTCTTCAGAACCTGTGAATTAAACTTCCATACATGCAAAGACTTCATTCTGCTTTGACTTTTCAGAGTCAAGCTTATCATCAAAACAAACACTGATTGATTCTTCCACAATCTGTGTTTCTGTATTGTATACTTTGTACCCTCTTGAGCGTTCAGAGTATCCTAACATAATACACTTCTGTGATTTAGAGTCAAACTTGTTCAAATAATTTTTTGTATTTAACATAAAACAAGTACATCCAAAAGGATGAAAATATGAAATGTTGGGCTTTCTGTTCTTCCACAATTCATATGGAGTCTTTTCCAGAATAGATCTTATTGAGATTCTATTCTGAATGTAGCACGCTGTGTTTATTGCCTCTTCCCAGAAGATCTTAGCAACGTTTGTCTCATTGATCATGGTTCTGGACATTTCTTGCAATGTTCTGTTCTTTCGTTCTACAACTCCATTTTGTTGGGGAGTTCTAGGACAAGAGAAATCATGCAGAATACCTCTGTCATTAAAGAATGACTCAAAATCTTTGTTTTCAAACTCTCCACCATGATCACTTCTGACTTTAATGATTCTAAGATCCTTTTCATTCTGAACTTGGTTACAGAAGCTGACAAACACAGAGTGTGACTCGTCCTTGTGTCTTAAGAACTTTACCCATGTCCATCTGCTATAGTCATCTACGATTACTAACCCATACTTCTTGCCACTGACTAAAGCAGTTTTAACTGGTCCAAATAAGTCAATGTGCAGAAGTTCTAATGGCTTAGAGGTAGAAACAACATTTTTAGATTTGAAAGAAGGTTTTGCAAACATTCCTTTCTGACATGCTTCACACAGAGCATCTGAATTGAACTTCAGATTAGGAATTCCTCTGACTAGATTGAGTTTGTTAATCTGAGATATTCTTCTCATACTAACATGCCCCAATCTTCTGTGCCAGATCCATTGCTCATTGTTAACAGACAGAAGACACTTTACATTCTGACTTTTCAGTTCAGAAAGTTTGATTTTATAAATGTTGTTTTTCCTCTTTCCATTAAATAGGATAGTCCCTTCTTTCTGACTAACATCTTTACATGATTTTTGATTAAAGATTATATCATAACCGTTATCACTTAATTGACTTATGGATAACAGATTATGCATTAATCCATCTATTAACAGAACATTATTTATAGAGGGAAGATTTCCATTACCTACAGTTCCAGAGCCAATGATCTTTCCCCTCTGATTGCCTCCAAATCCAACGTGGCCTCCAGGCTTAAGTTCCAGGCTTTGGAACATATGCCTTCTTCCCATCATGTATCGTGAGCAGCCAGAGTCCAGGTACCATGACTGGTGTTTCTGATTTGCTGCTAAAGATATCTGCAACATGTATTATTTTATCCTTAGGTACCCAGATTTTCTTGGGTCCTGATTTGTTAGATTTACCAAAACTCTGGTTGAATTTTGGTTTCACAGAATACTTACTACTAGTATATTTAATATAATGTGTGTGACCATACACAAAATGTGAGTTCAGAGGAGTGTGTTTAATAGTTAAATCCATGGCATTCTTTGGTGTAGGTACCTTACCTTGGTATCCTATTCCCTTTCTGCCGTTTCTGCTAACTCCATAGATCATTGAAGCCATTTTGCTTCTATCTATGCTTTTAGCAAGGAATTTCTTAAAGCTATGATCAAACTCCTTGATGATCTCATCAGCGCTGCTGGGAGTTTCAGAAATTGTTTCCTTCTGAGAGTTTTGTAAAACATTTTCTAACTTTGAAATTTTATTTTTCAGCTCAGAATTTTCAAATTTAAGACTCTCAGTTTTATCAGAGTCAGATTCAAGATTCCTTTTCAGGTTTCTGAATTTAACTCTAATCTGTTGGTACCTTTCCAGAATTTCGTTAAGGCTTTCAGCAAGTTCAGCCTTAGTAAATTAATTACAAAGTTAGGAAATACCTCTTCAGTGTCTGATTCTGAGTCTGATTCAGAAGCTTCACTGTCTTCTGAAATGTTGGCCATGAGAGCTATGTTTGCTCTCTCATCATCTGATTCTGAGTCAACTTCAGACGAGTCAGAGTCATCCCATGTAGCCATGAGACTTTTCTTCTTTTCTCTTCCAAACTTCTTTTTGGGCTTTTCCCTCTGAAGCTTTGGGCAGTCACTCTTGTAGTGTCCTTGCTCATTGCATTCATAGCAGATGATGTCCTTGGTGTTTGGCTTTCTGCTTCCTGAGGAGCCTTCAGATCATCTGTATCCAGAGGAAGAATCTGACCTTCTGTATCTGGAAGAGGACTCATTTTGATCAGATCTTCTGGGATTCCTGAACTTCTTTTGCCTCTGCTTCCATAGTTGGTTCACTCTTCTGGAGAGGAGGGAAAGTTCGTCTTCTTCTGATGAGGATCCATCAGATGTTTCTTCAACTTCCTGCAAAACTTTAGACTCAGATTTTTTGTTAGATTTTAATGCTAAAGGCTTACCTTGCTTCTGAGGTTCATCAGCTTCCAGCTCTATCTCGTGACTTCTGAGGGAGCTGATGAGTTCCTCCAGAGAAATTTTGTTGAGATCTTTAGCTAGCTTCAGCGCTGTAACCATTGGCCTCCACTGTTTTGGCAAGCTTCTGATGATCTTCTTGACATGATCAGCAGTAGAGTATCCTTTGTCCATAACCTTGAGACCAGCCACCAGAATTTGGAATCTTGAGAACATTGTTTCAATGGATTCACTTTCTTCCATTTTGAATGCCTCATACTTCTGAATTAGCGCAAGAGCTTTAGTTTCTTTGACCTAAATGTTGCCTTCATGCGTCATGTAGTTGTTTAGGTATTGGCTTGCATTTTTGGTAAAACCCAAGTGTATGTGTGAATGTCATGACTGATGTCATAACATTCTAGTTTAGTTTGTACTGACTCATTAGGTACCTTTGCAGAAAAATATTGTAATTCAAGTACTGAAGTTTATAAGTGTGTATCTGAGCATTTTGCAAAATGATCACATTTTGCTAAATCAGTAGACAGGTTTTCTCAGATGTCATAACAGATGTTATGACATCCTGTTCTGAACTAACAGGTTTGCAGGTTGGATAAGTCTGTGTTTTTTCAGGAAAATAACTCAGTCTTTCCTGAACAGAATCCTGCGTTTTCTGAGGGGTAACCTAGCTCAACCCTAACCTGGTTAATAAAGTCCTGTGACCTGGTCTTTAGGTCAAACGGAATTAACCCTAGGTTTTTGTGGAAACCCTAACTGAAGTTGCAGCTGCTATATATTCAACAGAGCTGCTGTTTTGCAAGGCATCCCTTTTATTTGATCAAAAGATCATTTGTAATCTGTATAGGTTTGATTATTGTACTCCAAGCAATTATCATTGTGATAAGTGACTTGGAATAGGTTTCTAATTGTAAGGGTTGTGTAGCACTCAAAGCTTTGAAGCAAGAGTGTTTGAATGTTCCTTGACTAAAGCTGTGAAGCAGAGTCAAGTTAGCTGTGTGCATCACTCAAAGCTGTGAAGCAAGAGTGATTGTGTTACTTGATTAAAAAGCTGTGAAGCTTAATCAAGTGTTTGTTTTTGAAGAGTGTCTTCATCAATTCTTAAGTCAAATTGGTTTATGTATCACTGTTGTGATTGAGGGGGAGTGAGTAGGAACTCAGGTTTAAGTTGTACTTAGATTGGAATTGCATTGGGTAGGTCTTAAGTGAAGGAGATAAACTAGTTGGTTTATTCCTGAATTAACATCTCTTATAGTGGATTTCCTCCCTGGCTTGGTAGCCCCCAGAGTAGGTGTTGTTGCACACTAAACTGGGTAAACAATTGACTGTGTTCTTTATTGCTTTTGTATTTACTGTCATATAGTAAGTCAGATACGGTGTCATAACATTGAACGTGACATTGAGTATCTGCAGCCAGAATTTCAATTGGCATCAGAGCAGGCACCCTGCCTGTATTACTGGGTGAGATCTAGGGATATCACTTTTTGGCACTATGGACAAAGAAGGAGTTTTTGGAAATAGACCACCCATTCTGGATGGAACTAATTATGACTACTGGAAACCTCGTATGATTGCCTTCCTAAAATCTCTGGACAAAAAGGCTTGGAGAGCTGCTGACAAAGGATGGATTCATCCCACCATAACTGAGAAAGATGGGACAATCAGTCTGAAGCCTGAGGAAGATTGTAGTAAAGAAGGAGATGAGTTAGCTCTGGGAAATTCAAAAGCTTTAAATGCCTTGTTCAATGGAATTGATAGAAACATTTTCAGACTAGTACATCAATATGAACTGGCCAAGGAAGTTTGGGACACCCTCAAAACTACTCATGAGGGCACTTCCAAAGTAAAAATGTCAAGGCTTCAGATGTTGACTACCAAATTTGAGAATCTAAAAATGATGGAAGATGAAACCATTCATGAGTTTCACATGAACATCTTGGAGATTGCCAACACCTCAGGAGCACTGGGAGAAAAGATGTCAAGAAAAACTGGTGAGGAAGATTCTCAGATCCTTGCCTAAAATATTTGCAATGAAGGTAACTGCCATAGAGGAAGCCCAGGACATTAGCAAGTTGAAAGTGGATGAACTTATTGGGTCTCTTCAGACTTTTGAGATGGGGATCACTGATAATGGTGTCAAGAAGAACAAGAGCATAGCACTTATGTCCAACACTGATGTTGAAGAAAATATTTCAGAAGCTGTAGCCATGCTTGGAAGACAGTTCAACAAACTCATCAAAAGAATAGATCCAAAGTCAAGGTCTAATGTTCATAACATTCCCTCTGACATTGACAGTTCCAGCAGAAGACCAAGGTCAGAAGAGAAGGGAATTCAAGGCAGAGGAATTCAATGCCATGGTTGTGAAGGATATGGGCATATTCGAGCTGAATGTCCTACCTTTCTTAAGAAACAAAAAGGAATGACAGTTACTTGGTCTGACTGTGATTCAGAAAGTAATTCTGAAGAAGAATCTGCCAAACGAGTTACTACTTTAACTGGTGTTTGTACCTCTGAAAGTGACATCAGTGATGAAGAGGTGACTTTTAAAGAACTGGCTGATACTTACAAGAAATTGTGTATCAGAAGTACTGAAGTCTGTGTGCAGAATGAGAAACAATCAAAACTCATCATAAAGTTGGAGGCTGAAAAAAGGGCAAACCTTGAAACTATAAGTCATCTAGAAGGAGAAGTTCAATTGCTAAACTCACAACTGAATCAAATGACTAAATCTGTCAAGATGTTGACAAATGGAACAGACAAATTGGAAGAGATCCTTCAGGTTGGACAAAATGTAGGAAATAAATCTGGACTAGGATTTATGGAAGCAAAGAAATCTGGTACTGGTAAGCAAATGTCAAAACAGATGTCTCAACACAACTCTCAACATCAGGAACAGAGACATATGGAGAAAAGGTACCAAAGATGGAGATGTCATCATTGTGGGAGATATGGCCACATAAAGCCCTTCTGCTTCAGATTACATGGATATCCTAATCAGAACTCAGGTGTCAAACCTAAGTCTAAAAAGGTACCACATGCTACTAAATGGAAGAAAAAGGCTACTGCAATGATAGCTCACACTTCCCTGAGGGTCTCTGCAAAGGAAGACTGGTACTTTGACATTGGATGTTCCAGACACATGACTGGAATCAAGAACCTCCTCAATAATGTTAAGCCTCACACCACCAATTTTGTGACCTTTGGAGATGGGGCTAAAGGTGAAATCAAAGGAGTTGGGGATTTGGACTGCCCTGGAGTTCCAAGTCTGAATGAAGTACTGCTGGTGAAAGGGATGACCGCTAATCTCATTAGTATCAGTCAATTGTGTGATCTAGGATTCAAGGTCAATTTCTCAAAATCTGAATGCCTGGTAATCAATGACAAACAAGAGATAGTAATGAAAGGAGTCAGATCCAAAGACAACTATTACTTGTGGGAGCCTGAGAACACTAATTTCTCATCTGTGTGTTCCATTGCAAGAGAAGAAAAAGAGGTGAAACTGTGGCACCAAAAACTTGGCCATCTTCATCTAAGGGGTATGAAGAGGATCATCTCCTTGGAGGCAGTCAGAGGGATTCCAAGACTGCAAATTAATGAAGGAAGAGTTTGTGGTGAATGTCAGGTTGGTAAGCAGACTAGGATGTCACATCCAAAGTCAAGACATCTGACCACCTCTAAGGTTCTAGAACTCCTCCATATGGATCTGATGGGACCAATGCAAGTAGAGAGTCTTGGTGGTAAAAGATATGCCTATGTGGTTGTGGATGATTTTTCCAGATTCACCTGGATTAATTTCATTAGGGAAAAATCAGATGTATTTGAAGTTTTTAAAGAATTGTGCAAAAGAATTCAAAGAGAGAAGGAAGGATGTATTGTCAGAATCATAAGTGATCATGGCAGGGAATTTGAAAACAGCAAGTTTGGTGATTTCTGCTCTTCAAAAGGAATTAGTCATGAGTTTTCTTCTCCTATAACACCTCAACAAAATGGAGTTGTGGAAAGAAAAAACAGGACCATACAGGAATCTGCCAGAGCAATGTTACATGCCAAAAGACTTCCTATGTACTTTTGGGCTGAAGCTATGAATACAGCCTGCTATGTTCATAACAGGGTCACCTTGAGGAAGGGAACCTCATCCACCATATATGAACTCTGGAAAGGAAGAAAACCAATTGTGAAGTACTTCCATGTGTTTGGCAGCAAATGCTATATTCTGGCTGATCGTGAACAAAGAAGAAAACTGGATCCTAAAAGTGATGAAGGCATATTTCTAGGATACTCCTCAAATAGCAGAGCTTATAGAGTATTCAACTCCAGAACCAAAACCATGATGGAATCAATAAATGTTATAATTGATGACTATCATGAAGAAATAGATGTTCCTTGTACTGTTGAGACATTCTTTGAGACTTCAACCCAACAGAATGACCTACCCAACTCCACCACAACAGAATCTGAATCAAAGGAAGCTAGCAACATCCCTTCCATCAGAATTCAGAAGGATCATCCAAAAGAGCTCATCATAGGAGATCCCAATAGTGGAGTCATCACAAGATCTAGAGAAATCATCTCAAACTCTTGTTTTGTGTCCAAAATGGAACCAAGAAATGTCAAGGAAGCCTTAACTGATGAATATTGGATTGGTGCAATGCAAGATGAACTGAACCAATTCAAGCAACATGAAGTTTTGGAACTGGTTCCTAGACCTGAAGGAACTAACATCATTGGGACAAAATGGATATTCAAGAACAAGTTAGATGCTGAAGGAGTTGTCACCAGAAATAAGGCAAGACTTGTTGCTCAAGGATACACCCAGGTTGAAGGGGTTGATTTTGATGAAACCTTTGCACCTGTAGCCAGGCTGGAATCAATCAGACTCTTGTTGTCAATTGCTTGTCTTCTGAAGTTCAAGTTATTTCAGATGGATGTGAAAAGTTCCTTTCTAAATGGGTACTTGAATGAGGAAGCTTATGTGGAACAACCTAAAGGCTTTGTGGATCCAACCCACCCTGATCATGTCTACAAATTGAGAAAAGCCCTATATGGCCTGAAACAAGCTCCTAGAGCATGGTATGACAGGTTAACAAAGTTTCTCTTAGACAAAGGCTACAGAAAAGGAGGCTTGGACAAAACTCTCTTTGTCAAAACTGAAGGAGGAAAGTTGATGGTTGCCCAAATATATGTTAACGACATAGTGTTTGGAGGAATGTAAGAACATATGGTTAAACACTTTGCTGACCAAATGCAGGCTGAATTTGAAATGAGTCTCATGGGAGAACTAACTTATTTTCTTGGACTACAAGTCTCACAGATGGAGGACTCAATCTTCTTATCACAAAGCAAGTATGCTAAGAACATTGTAAAGAAGTTTGGTATGGAGAATGCAAGTCACAAAAGGACTCCTGCTCCTACTCATCTAAAGCTTTCCAAAGATTCAAGTGGGGTTAAGGTGGATCAAAGTCTGTACAGAAGCATGATAGGAAGCTTGTTGTACTTAACTCCCAGCAGACCTGATATTGCCTTTGCAGTTGGAGTTTGTGCAAGATACCAAGCTGATCCCAAAGTCAGTCATATCAATCAAGTGAAGAGAATTTTGAAGTATGTAAGTGGTACTTACAACTATGGATTGATGTATACTCATGGCTGTGAACCAGCTCTGACTGGGTACTGTGATGCTGATTGGGCTGGTAGTGCTGATGATAGAAAAAGCACCTCTGGAGGATGTTTCTTCTTGGGAAGTAATCTGGTTTCCTGGTTCAGCAAGAAACAGAATTGTGTGTCTCTTTCCACTGCTGAAGCTGAATACATTGCAGCTGGTAGTAGCTGCTCTCAAATGATATGGATGAAACAGATGCTCACTGAGTATAATGTCACACAAGATGTTATGACATTGCACTGTGACAATCTGAGTACAATCAACATTTCCAAGAATCCCATTCAGCATAGCAGGACCAAACATATTGACATACGACATCACTTTATCAGAGACCTTGTAGAAGAGAAGACAATCAAATTGGAACATGTTGCCACTGAGCTACAGCTGGCTGACATTTTTACCAAGGCTCTGGATGCAAATCAATTTGAAAACTTAAGGGTTAAGTTGGGTATTTGCCAACATGAGGAATTATAGCAATTAATTTTGCTTAAAACAAGGATCAAAGGAGTTATGCCTGTTCTGATTGGTTTAAAATTATATTTTCCCATTTCCTACAATTCTTTTAAGAAGTTGAATAGACACTCCCTTGCTTCCTTCCCCTCTCGTCTCCTCATCAAAACCCAGTCTCTCAATCAGAATTTTCTCCTCAGTTGCTGTTGGTCCTCTAGGACTGTCAAAATGTCTCAAACACCATCATCATCCAATACGACTATTTCAACCTCTTCCTCTGATCAAGATTCTAGGACAATCTCTTCTTGTCTGGACTCTGAAGTTCTGGAGATCTCTTCTCGTAGAAAAGTGGGAACTAACCCCACCAAGGTCAAAGAGTTGAGAACAAGACATGCAGGAAAGCCCCAAGCTTCTGCCTCTGGTAATCCATCTCATCCTTCTTCTTCAGTTCCCCCTGAAATTGCAAATAGGGAAGGGACAGCCTATGTTAATCAAGCAATAGCAAAAATTGTTTCAAGAATTCTGAACGAGAACCACTCAGTTCCTGGCATTTCTATTCCTCTGAACCAAGAAAGTTCAAATGCTGAAACAAATCCAGATGTCTCTAAGAATGTTGAGACATCAAACAAAGAGAAGAATGCTGACATTGCTCACAAGAAAAGAAAGAAGCCCGAATCCTCTGAGTCTGATGACAGTGCTTGAAGGTTGGTTGCTGTTTGGTGGTGTTACTGGTTAGTGCTGATATCTGGTGGAGTTTGGAAGTGTGTTCAGTTCTTTTTTCTGCTGCTACTCTTATTAATTGTTTTTGGATAACTGTATAATCACTATGAACATGTATCTTTGGCCCATTTGTGGCTAAAGAGGGGGAGAATATTTTGGTACTTAATATGTACTTGCTCAATTAGACATTCTATTTTTCTGCAGTCATTTATTTCTGCTGCTATCTATCTCTGATTGCTTAGGGTCTTTTGCCAAAAATCTGCCAAAGGGGGAGTTTGTAGTTGTTTAGGTATTGGCTTGTATTTTTGGTAAAACCCAAGTGTATGTGTGAATGTCATGACTGATGTCATAACATTCTAGTTTAGTTTGTACTGACTCATTAGGTACCTTTGCAGAAAAATATTGTAATTCAAGTACTGATGTTTATAAGTGTGTATCTGAGCATTTTGCAAAATGATCACATTTTGCTAAATTAGTAGACAGGTTTTCTCAGATGTCATAACAGATGTTATGACATCCTGTTCTGAACTAACAGGTTTGCAGGTTGGATAAGTCTGAGTTTTTTCAGGAAAATAACTCAGTCTTTCCTGAACAGAATCCTGCGTTTTCTGAGGGGTAACCTAGCTCAACCCTAACCTGGTTAATAAAGTCCTGTGACCTGGTCTTTAGGTCAAACGGAATTAACCCTAGGTTTTTGTGGAAACCCTAACTGAAGTTGCAGCTGCTATATATTCAACAGAGCTGCTGTTTTGCAAGGCATCCCTTTTATTTGATCAAAAGATCATTTGTAATCTGTATAGGTTTGATTATTGTACTCCAAGCAATTATCATTGTGATAAGTGACTTGGAATAGGTTTCTAATTGTAAGGGTTGTGTAGCACTCAAAGCTTTGAAGCAAGAGTGTTTGAATGTTCCTTGACTAAAGTTGTGAAGCAGAGTCAAGTTAGCTGTGTGCATCACTCAAAGCTGTGAAGCAAGAGTGATTGTGTTACTTGATTAAAAAGCTGTGAAGCTTAATCAAGTGTTTGTTTTTGCAGAGTGTCTTCATCAATTCTTAAGTCAAATTGGTTTATGTATCACTGCTGTGATTGAGGGGGAGTGAGTAGGAACTCAGGTTTAAGTTGTACTTAGATTGGAATTGCATTGGGTAGGTCTTAAGTGAAGGAGATAAACTAGTTGGTTTATTCCTGAATTAACATCTCTTATAGTGGATTTCCTCCCTGGCTTGGTAGCCCCCAGAGTAGGTGTTGTTGCACATTGAACTGGGTAAACAATTGACTGTGTTCTTTATTGCTTTTGTATTTACTGTCATATAGTAAGTCAGATACGGTGTCATAACATTGAACGTGACATTGAGTATCTGTAGCCAGAATTTCACGTCATTCTGAGTGAGTCAAACATGTTCTTTGATGTGTCTCTGTTAGAGATCTTTTCATATTCAGCGTAAGAGATGGCGCTGAGAAGAATGGTTCTGGCCTTGTGGTGATTTTTGAAGTCACAATTTTGTTGGTCAGACATTGCTTTCCTGTCAATCTTCTGACCACTTGCATTTACTGGGTGCGTGTATCCATCTGTCACCATGTCCCACAGATCAACATCATGTGCCAGAAAGAAGCTTTCAATTTTGTCTTTCCAGTAATCAAAATTTTCTCCATCAAATACTGGAGGTTTGCCGCTGAATCTGTCTCTATCTTCATTGTTGTCATTGCTGGTGTGTTGATATGTTCCTGCCATTGTGTTTTTCTGACGCTGGATCTTGTACTGACACGGTTAAGTGTTTTAGCTCAGAACCAGGCGCTCTGATGCCAATTGAAGAAGTGAAAAAGACAAGAAGGTGGGTTGAATTGTAAAAACTTGAAATCAATTGCAGTCAACACGGTATTTTTATCCTGGTTCGTTTGATCTCAAACTACTCCAGTCCACCCGTCAAGGTGATTTCGCCTCTCTCCAACGAGGTCTTAATCCACTATATTCAACTGAATATTACAACTGCTTTAACAACTGCTAAAGCATTCTTGAGTCAAACCACAAACCGGTTTCTCAAGGAAATACTTTCTTACAGATAAATGAAATCTAAGTGTGTTGAATGTTTTCTACAATAATTGTTTATCACAACTGTGATACTACACACGTTAAGCTTGTGAGAACTAGAGTGCTAAAATAATTGAGTAAAGAATTTGAGAGCTTTAGCAAACTGAGAGTGAGGAAGATGATGAATAGCTTTTGGCGTGTAGAGAGTTGTAGAGCATTAGCCAATTAAATCTTCACTGACTTGTTTATATAGCATTAAAAAATGGTACGTTGGAGTCAGTTAATTCTGTTTCAATGCCAATAACATTCTTTCCAAATTGAGAAGATCTTGTCTGGAATGATGCCGTTGATAATAAAGTATCTTGATTGCACAGTACCATTGCCACTTAAGCGTGTTCTGGCTTTGGCTTATTCTGACGCTGCTTAGGTGTTGATGAATTGTTGTTGTCTTGATCAGAGTTCAGATTGTTACGCGGAGATCTGTTCATCACGCTTCAGCGTAAGCACATGTTGATCTTCTGATTCTGGCATCTGATATAACATCCTCTGATGCTGATATTGATATTTCATCTTCTGATGCTGATGATGATATTCTCTTGCTGATACCCATCAGAGTTTATGTAAAATAGAATGTAATTTTTAGGTAGCATATATGTCTTACATGAATCATACAATTTATATATCTTTGCATTTTGTTATCATCAAAACTTAAACTTAGGGTAGTAGATTCAAACTTTGTTCTAACAGGTAGCCTTTTCATTATGGAAGGTAGTCTGTTGTCGAGATTTTTGTTACTACAATGGATGGTAGCCTTGTCATTATGGAAGGTAGTCTGTTGTCGAGATTTTTGTTACTACAATGGATGGTAGCCTTGTCATTATGGAAGGTAGTCTGCTGTCGAGATTTTTGTTACTCTAATGGATGGTATCCTTGTCATTATGGAAGGTAGTCTGTTGTCGAGAATTTAATTACTCCAATGGATGGTAGACATGTCATTATTGAAGGTAGTTTGTCATTGTGATTTCTGTTACTCCAATTGATGGTAGCCTTTTCATTATGGTAGGTAATCTGTTGTCCAAATTTTTGTTACTCCAATGGATTGTAGCCTTGTCATTATGGAAGGTAGTCTGTTGTCGACATTTTTGTTACTCCAATGGATGGTAGCCTTGTCATTATGGAAGGTAGTCTCTTATTTATATTTTTGTTAATACAATGGATGGTAGCCTTATCATTTTTGAAGGTACTCTATTTTCGAGATTTTTGTTACTCTAATGCATGGTAGCATTGTCATTATGGAAGGTAGTCTGTTGTCGACATTTTTGTTACTACAATGGATGGTAGCCTTGTCATTATGGAAGGTAGTCTGTTGTCGAGATTTTTGTTACTCTAATGGATGGTATCCTTGTCATTATGGAAGGTAGTCTGTTGTCGAGAATTTTATTACTCCAATGGATGGTAGCCATGTCATTATTGAAGGTAGTCTATCATTGTGATTTCTGTTACTCCAATTGATGGTAGCCTTGTCATTATGGTAGGTAATCTATTGTCCAGATTTTTCTTACTCCAATGCATTTTAGCCTTGTCATTATGGAAGGTAGTCTGTTGTCGACATTTTTGTTACTCCAATGGATGGTAGCCTTGTCATTATGTAAGGTAGTCTCTTATTGATATTTTTGTTACTACAATGGATGGTAGCCTTATCATTTTTGAAGGTAGTATGTTTTCGAGATTTTTGTTACTCTAATGGATGGTAGCATTGTCATTATGGAAGGGAGTCTGCTGTCGAGATTTTCGTTACTCCAATGGATGGTAGCCTTTTCATTATGGAAGGTAGTCTGTTGTCGAGATTTTTGTTACTACAATGGATGGTACCCTTGTCATTATGGAAGGTAGTCTGTTGTCGAGATTTTTGTTACTACAATGGATGGTAGCCTTGTCATTATGGAAGGTAGTATATTGTCGAGATTTTTATTACTATAATGGATGGTATCCTTGTCATTATGGAAGGTAGTCTGTTGTCGAGAATTTTATTACTCAAATGGATGGTAGCCATGTCATTATTAAAGGTAGTCTTTCATTGTGATTTATGTTACTCCAATTGAGGGTAGCCTTGTCATTCTGGAAGGTAATCAGTTGTCTAGATTTTTGTTACTCCAATGGATTGTATCCTTGTCATTATGGAAGGTAGTCTGTTGTTGAGATTTTTGTTACTCCAATGGATGTTATCCTTTTCATTATGTTAGGTAGTTTATTGTCGAGATTTTTGTTACTGCAATGGATGGTAGACTTGTCATTTTGGTAGGTAGACTGTTGTCGAGATTTTTGTGACTCTAATGGATGGTAGTCTTGTCATTTTGGAAGGTAGTCTGTTGTCAAGATTTTTGTTACTCTAATGGATGGTAGCCTTTTCATTATGTAAAGTAGTTTATTTTCGAGATTTTAGTTACTACAATTGATGGTAGCCATGTCATTATTCAAGGTTGTCTGTCATTGTGATTTCTGGTACTCCAATATATGGTAGCCTTGTCATTATGGAAGATAACATGTTGTCCTGATTTTTGTTACTCCAATGGATTGTAGCCTTGTCATTACGGAAGGTAGTCTGCTGTCGAGATTTTTGTTACTTTAATGTATGGTAGCCTTGTCATTATGGAAGGTAGTCTCTTATTGATATTTTTGTTACTATAATGGATGGTAGCCTTATCATTTTTGAAGGTAGTCTGTTTTCGAGATTTTTGTTACTCTAATGGATGGTAGCATTGTCATTATGGAAGGGAGTCTGCTGTCGAGATTTTTGTTACTCCACTGGATGGTAGCCTTGTCATTATGGAAGGTAGTCTATTGTCTAGATTTTTGTTACTCCAATGGACGGTAGCCTTGTCATTATGGAAGGTAGTCTGTTGTCAAAATTTTTGTTACTCTAATGGATGGTATCCTTTTCATTATGGATGGTAGTATGTTGTCGAGGTTTTTGTTACTCTAATGGATGGTAGCCTTGTCATGAATGAAGGTAGTCCATCGTTGTGATTTCTGTTACTCCAATGGATGGTAGCCTTTTCATTATGAAAGGTAGTCTGTTGTCGAGATTTTTGTTACTCCAATTGATGGTATCCTTGTCATTATGGAAGGTATTCTGTTGTCGATATCTTTGTTACTCCAATGTATGGTAGCCTAGTCATTATTGAAAGTAGTCTGTTGTCGAGATTTTTGGTACTCTGATGGATGGTATCCTTGTCATTAATGAAGGTAGTATGTTGTCGAGATTTTTGTTACTCTAATGGATGGTAGCCTTGTCATTAATGAAGGTAGTCTGTCGTTGTGATTTCTGTTACTCTAATGGATGGTAGCCTTGTCATTATGGAAGATAGTATGTTGTCGATATTTTGTTACTCCAATGGATGGTAGCCTTGTCATTATGGAACTTAGTCTGTTGTCGTGATTTTTTTTACTCCAATGTATTGTAGCCATGTCATTATGGAAGGTAGTTTGTTGTCGAGATTTTTGTTACTCTAATTGATGGTAGCCTTTTCATTATGTAAAGTAGTTTGTTGTCGAGATTTCTGTTACTCCAATATATGGTAGCCTTGTCATTATGGAAGATAGCATGTTGTCGATATCTTTCTTACTCCAATGGATGGTAGCCTTGTCATTATGGAACGAAGTCTATTTTCGAGAATTTTGTAACTTTAATGTATGGTAGCCTTGTCATTATGGAAGGTAGTTTGTTGTCGAGATTTTTGTTACTACAATGGATGGAAGCCTTGTCATTATGGAAGGTACTCTGTTGTCGAGATTTTTGTTACTCTAATGGATGGTATCCTTGTCATTATGGAAGGTAGTCTATTGTCGAGATTTTTGTTACTCCAATGGATGGTAGCCTTGTCATTATGGAAGGTAGTCTCTTATTGATATTTTTGTTACTAGAATGGATGGTAGCCTTATCATTTTTGAAAGTAGACTGTTAGCATGTTTATGTTACTCTAATGGATGGTAGCATTGTCATTATGGAAGGTAGTCTGCTGTCGAGATTTTTGTTACTCCAATGGATGGTAGCCTTGTCATTATAGAAGGTAGTCTATTGTCGAGATTTTTGTTTCTCCAATGGATGGTAGCCTTGTCATTATGGAAGGTAGTTTGTTGTCAAAATTTTTGTTACTCTAATAGATGGTATCCTTTTCATTACGGATGGTAGTATATTGTCGAGATATTTGTTACTCTAATGGTTGGTAGCCTTGTCATGAATGAAGGTAGTCCGTTGTTGTAATTTCTATTACTCCAATGGATGGTAGACTTGTCATTATGAAAGGTAGTCTGTTGTCGAGATTTTTGTTACTCTAATGGATGGTAGCCTTGTCATGAATGAAGGTAGTCCATCATTGTGATTTCTGTTACTCCAATGGATGGTAGCCTTGTCATTATGAAAGGTAGTCTATTGTCGAGATTTTTGTTACTTCAATGGATGGTATCCTTGTCAATATGGAAGGTAGTCTGTTGTCGATATCTTTGTTACTCCAATGGATGGTAGCCTTGTCATTATGGAAGGTAGTCTATTGTCGAGATTTTTGTTACTCTAATGGATGGTATCCTTGTCATTATGGAAGGTAGTCTGTTGTCGAGAATTTTATTACTCCAATGGATGGTAGCCATGTCATTATTGAAGGTAGTCTGTCATTGTGACTTCTGTTACTCCAATTGATGGTAGCCTTGTCATTATGGAAGGTAATCAGTTGTCCAGATTTTTGTTACTCCAATGGATTGTAGCCTTGTCATTATGGAAGGTAGTCTGTTGTTGAGATTTTTGTTACTCCAATGGATGGTAGCCTTGTCATTATGGAAGGTAGTTTGTTGTCAAAATTTTTGTTACTCTAATGGATGGTATCCTTTTCATTATGGATGGTAGTATGTTGTCGAGATTTTTGTTACTCTAATGGTTGGTAGCCTTGTCATGAATGAAGGTAGTCCGTCGTTGTGATTTCTATTACTCCAATGGATGGTAGACTTGTCATTATGAAAGGTAGTCTGTTGTCAAGATTTTGGTTAGTCTAATGGATGGTAGCCTTGTCATGAATGAAGGTAGTCCATCGTTGTGATTTTTGTTACTCCAATGGTTGGTAGCCTTGTCATTATGAAAGGTAGTCTGTTGTCAAGATTTTTGTTACTCCAATGGATGGTATCCTTGTCAATATGGAAGGTAGTCTATTGTCGATATCTTTGTTACAACAATGGATGGTAGCCTTGTCATTATAGAAGGTAGTCTATTGTCGAGATTTTTGTTACTCTAATGGATGGTATCCTTGTGATTATGGAAGGTAGTCTATTGTCGAGAATTTTGTTACTCCAATGGATGGTAGCCATGTCGTTATTGAAGGTAGTCTGTCATTGTGATTTATGTTACTCCAATTGAAGGTAGCCTTGTCATTATGGAAGGTAATCAGTGGTCCAGATTTTTGTTACTCCAATGGATTGTAGCCTTGTCATTAAGGAAGGTAGTCTGTTTTTGAGACTTTTGTTACTCTAGTGGATGGTAGCCTTTTCATTATGTAAGGTAGTTTGTTGTCGAGATTTTTGTTACTGCAATGGATGGTAGACTTGTCATTTTGGAAAGTAGACTATTGTCGTGATTTTTGTTACTCTAATGGATGGTAATCTTGTCATTTTGGAAGGTAGTCTGCTGTCGAGATTATTGTTACTTTAATGTATGGTAGCCTTGTCATTATGGAAGGTAGTTTGTTTTCGAGATTTTTGTTACTACAATGGATGGTAGCCTTGTCATTATGGAAGGTAGTCTGTTGTCGAGATTTTTGTTACTACAATGGATGGTAGCCTTGTCATTATGGAAGGTAGTCTGTTGTCGATATTTTTTTTACTCTAATGGATGGTATCCTTGTCATTATTGAAGGTAGTCTGTTGTCGAGAATTTTATTACTCCAATGGATGGTAGCCATGTCATTATTAAAGGTAGTCTGTCATTGTGATTTTTGTTACTCCAATTGATGGTAGCCTTGTCATTATGGTAGGTAATTTGTTGTCCAGATTTTTGTTACTCCAATGGATTGTAGCCTTGTCATTATGGAAGGTAGTCTGTTGTCGAGATTTTTGTTACTCCAATGGATGGTAGCCTTGTCAATATGGAAGGTAATCTCTTATTGATATTTTTGTTACTACAATGGATGGTAGCCTTATCATTTTTGAAGGTAGTCTGTTTTCGAGATTTTTGTTACTCTAATGGATGGTAGCATTGTCATTATAGAAGGGAGTCTGCTGTCGAGATTTTTGTTACTCCAACTGATGGTAGACTTGTCATTATGGAAGGTAGTCAGTTGTCTAGATTTTTGTTACTCCAATGGACGGTAGCCTTGTCATTATGGAAGGTAGTCTGTTGTCAAAATTTTTGTTACTCTAATGGATGGTATCCTTTTCATTATTGATGGTAGTGTTTTGTCGAGGTTTTTGTTACACTAATGGATGGTAGCCTTGTCTTGAATGAAGGTAGTCCATCATTGTGATTTATGTTACTCCAATGGATGGTAGCCTTGTTATTATGAAAGGTAGTCTGTTGTCGAGATTTTTGTTACTCCAATGGTTGGTAGCCTTGTCATGAATGAAGGTAGTCCGTCGTTCTGATTTTTATTACTCCAATGGATGGTAGACTTGTCATTATGAAAGGTAGTCTGTTGTCGAGATTTTTGTTACTCCAATGGATGGTATCCTTGTCTTTATGGAAGGTAGTCTGTTGTCGTTATCTTTGTTACTCCAATGGATGGTAGCCTTGTCATTATTGAAGGTAGTATGTTGTCGAGAGTTTTGTTACTCTAATGGATGGTATCCTTGTCATTATTAAAGGTAGTATGTTGTCGAGATTTTTGTTACTCTAATGGATGGTAGCCTTGTCATTAATGAATGTAGTCTGTCATTGTGATTTCTGTTACTCCAATGGAAGGTAGCCTTGTCATTAATGAAGGTATTCTATCGTTGTGATTTCTGTTACTCCAATGGATGGTAGCCTTGTCATTATGGAAGATAATATGTTGTCGATATCTTTGTTACTCCATTGGATGGTAGCCTTGTCATTATGGAACTTAGTCTGTTGTCGTGATTTTTTTTACTCCAATGTATTGTAGCCTTGTCATTATGGAAGGTAGTGTGTTGTCGAGATTTTTGTTACTCCAATGGATGGTAGCCTTCTCATTATGTAAATTATTTTGTTGTCGATATTTTTGTTACTACAATGGATGGTAGACCTGTCATTATGGAAGGTTGTCTGTCGTTGTGATTTCTGGTACTCCAATGGATGGTATCCTTGCCATTTTGGAAGATAGTATGTTGTTGATATCTTTGTTACTCCAATGCATGGTAGCCTTGTCATTATTAAAGGTAGTCTGTTGTCGAGATTTTTGTTACTCTAATGGATGGTATCCTTGTCCTTAATGAAGGTAGTCTGTCGTTGTGATTGCTGTTACTCCAATGGATGGTAGCCTTGTCATTATGGAAGATAATATGTTGTCGATATATTTGTTACTCCATTGGATGGTAGCCTTGTCATTATGGAACTTAGTCTGTTGTCGTGATTTTTTTTACTCCAATGTATTTTAGCCATGTCATTATGGAAGGTAGTTTGTTGTCAAGATTTTTGTTACTCTAATGGATGGTAGCCTTTTCATTATGTAAAGTAGTTTATTTTCGAGATTTTTGTTACTGCAATGGATGGTAGACTTGTCATTATGGAAGGTAGTCTGTCGTTGTGATTTCTGGTACTCCAATATATGGTAGCCTTGTCATTATGGAAGATAACATGTTGTCGATATCTTTGTTACTCCAATGGATGTTAGCCTTATCATT
The DNA here is from genome assembly GCA_948472305.1 of Vicia faba. Classification (NCBI taxonomy): domain Eukaryota; kingdom Viridiplantae; phylum Streptophyta; class Magnoliopsida; order Fabales; family Fabaceae; genus Vicia; species Vicia faba. Next base: position 536,640,814 of record OX451741.1, read on the forward strand.
ACGGAAGGTACTCTATTTTCGAGAATTTTGTTACTTTAATGTATGGTAGCCTTGTCATTATGGAAGGTAGTCTGTTGTCGAGATTTTTGTTACTACAATGGATAGAAGCCTTGTCATTATGGAAGGTAGTCTGTTGTCCAGTTTTTTGTTACTCTAATGGATGGTATCCTTGTCATTATGGAAGGTAGTCTATTATCGAGATTTTTGGTATTCCAATGGATGGTAGCCTTGTCATTAAGGAAGGTAGTCTCTTATTGATATTTTTGTTACTACAATGGATGGTAGCCTTATCATTTTTGAAGGTAGTCTGTTGTCGAGATTTTTGTTACTCTTATGGATGGTAGCATTGTCATTATGGAAGGTAGTCGTCTGTCGAGATTTTTGTTATTCCAATGGATGGTAGCCTTGTAATTAGGTAAGGTAGTCTGTTGTCGAGATTTTTTTTACTTCAATGGATGGTAACCTTATCATTATGGAAGGTAGTTTGTTGTCAAAATGTTTGTTACTCTAATGGATGGTATCCTTTTCATTAAGGATGGTAGAATGTTGTCGAGATTTTTGTTACTCTAATGGTTGTTAGCCTTGTCATGAATGAAGGAAGTCCGTCGTTGTGATTTCTATTACTCCAATGGATGGTAGCCTTGTCATTATGAAAGGTAGTCTGTTGTCGAGATTTTTGTTACTCCAATGGATGGTATCCTTGTCATTATTGAAGGTAGTCTGTTGTCGAGATTTTTGTTACTCTAATAGATGGTATCCTTGTCATTATTGAAGGTAGTATGTTGTCGAGATTTTTGTTACTCTAATGGATTGTAGCCTTGTCATTAATGAAGGTAGTCTGTCGTTGGGATTTTTGTTACTCCAATGGATGGTAGCCTTGTCATTATGGAAGATAGTATGTTGTCGATATCTGTGTTACTCCAATGGATGGTAGCCTTGTCATTATGGAACTTAGTCTGTTGTCGTGATTTTTGTTATTCCAATGTATTGTAGCCTTTTCATTATGGAAGGTAGTCTGTTGTCGAGATTTTTGTTACTCCAATGGATTGTAGCCTTCTCATTATGTAAATTATTTTGTTGTCGATATTTTTGTTACTGCAATGGATGGTAGACTTGTAATTATGGAAGGTAGTCTATCATTGTGATTTCTGGTACTCCAATGGATGGTATCCTTGTCATTATGGAAGATAGTATGTTGTCGATATCTTTGTTACTCCAACGGATGGTAGCCTTGTCATTATTAAAGGTAGTTTATTGTCGAGATTTTTATTACTCTAAAGGATGGTATCCTTGTCATTATTGAAGGTAGTATGTTGTCGATATTTTTGTTACTCTAATGGATGATAGCCTTGTCATTAATGAATGTAGTCTGTCGTTGTGATTTCTATTACTCTAATGGATTGTAGCCTTGTCATTATGGAAGATAGTATGTTGTCGATATCTTTGTTAATCCAATGGATGGTAGCCTTGTCTTTATGGAACTTAGTCTATTGTCGAGATTTTTTTTACTCCAATGTATTGTAGCCTTGTCATTATGGAAGGTAGTCTGTTGTCGAGATTTTTGTTACTCTAATGGATGGTAGCCTTGTCATTATGGAAGGTAGTCTGTTGTCGAGATTATTGTTACTTTAATGTATGGTAGCCTTGTCATTATGGAAGGTAGTCTTTTGTCGAGATTTATGTTCCTACAATGGATGGTAGCCTTGTCATTATGGAAGGTAGTCTGTCGTGGAGATTTTTGTTACTACGATGGATGGTAGCGTTGTCATTATGGAAGATAGTCTGTTGTTGAGATTTTTGTTACTCTAATGGATGGTATCCTTGTCATTAGGGAAGGTAGTCTGTAGTCGAGAATTTTATTACTCCAATGGATTGTAGCCATGTCATTATTGAAGGTAGTCTGTCATTATGATTTTTGTTACTCTAATTGACGGTAGCCTTGTCATTATGGAAGGTAATTTGTTGTCCAGATTTTTGTTACTCCAATGGATTTTAGCCTTGTCATTATGGAAGGTAGTCTGTTGTCGAGATTTTTGTTACTCCAATGGATGGTAGCCTTGTCATTATGGAAGGTAGTTTGTTGTCAAAATTTTTGTTACTCTAATGGATGGTATCCTTTTCATTATCGATGGTAGTATGTTGTCGAGATTTTTGTTACTCAAATGGATGGTAGCCTTGTCATGAATGAAGGTAGTCCATCGTTGTGATTTTTGTTACTCCAATGGATGGTAGCCTCATCATTATGAAAGGTAGTCTGTTGTCGAAATTTTTGTTACTCCAATGGATGGTATCCTTGTCATTATGGAAGGTAGTCTGTTATCAATATCTTTGTTACTCCAATGGATGGTAGCCTTTTCATTATTGAAGGTAGTCTGTTGTCGAGATTTTTTTTACTGTAATGGATGGTATCCTTTTCATTTTGGATGGTAGTAAGTTGTCGAGATATTTGTTACTCTAATGGATGGTAGCCTTGTCATTAATGAAGGTAGTCTGTCGTTGTGATTTCTGCTACTCCAATGGATGGTAGCCTTGTCATTATGGAAGATAATATGTTGTCGATATCTTTGTTACTCCAATGGATGGTAGCCTTGTCATTATGGAACTTAGTCTGTTGTCGTGATTTTTTTTACTCCAATGTATTGTAGCCATGTCATTATGGAAGGTAGTCTGTTGTCGAGATTTTTGTTACTCCAATGGATGTTAGCCTTTTCATTATGTAAAGTAGTTTGTTGTCGAGATTTCTGTTATTGCAATGGATGGTACACTTGTCATTATGGAAGGTAGTTTTTCGTTGTGATTTCTGGTACTCCAATATATGGTAGCCTTGTCATTATGGAAGATAGCATGGTTTCGATATCTTTGTTACTCCAATGGATTGTAGCCTTGTCATTATGGAAGGTAGTCTGTTGTTGAGATTTTTGTTACTCCAGTGGATGGTAGCCTTTTCATTATGTAAGGTAGTTTGTTGTCGAGATTTTTGTTACTGCAATGGATGGAAGACTTGTCATTTTGGAAAGTAGACTATTGTCGTGATTTTTGTTACTCTAATGGATGGTAGTCTTGTCATTTTGGAAGGTAGTCTACTGTCGAGATTATTGTTACTTTAATGTATGGTAGCCTTGTCATTATGGAAGGTAGTTTGTTGTCGAGATTTTTGTTACTACAATGGATGGTAGCCTTGTCATTATGGAAGGTAGTCTGTTGTCGAGATTTTTGTTACTACAATGGATGGTAGCCTTGTCATTATGGAAGGTAGTCTGTTGTCGATATTTTTTTTACTCTAATGGATGGTATCCTTGTCATTAATGAAGGTAGTCTGTTGTCGAGAATTTTATTACTCCAATGGATGGTAGCCATGTCATTATTGAAGGTAGTCTATCATTGTGATTTCTGTTACTCCAATTGATGGAAGCCTTGTCATTATGGAAGGTAATCAGTTGTCCAACTTTTTGTTACTCCAATTGATTGTAGCCTTGTCATTATGGAAGGTAGTCTGTTGTTGAGATTTTTGTTACTCCAATGGATTGTAGCCTTGTCATTATGGAAGGTAGTCTGTTGTTGAGATTTTTGTTACTCCAATGGATGGTAGCCTTTTCATTATGTAAGGTAGTTTGTTGTCGAGATTTTTGTTACTACAATGGATGGTAGACTTGTCATTTTGGAAAGTAGACTGATGTCGAGATTTTTGTTACTCAAATGGATGGTAGTCTTGTCATTTTGGAAGGTAGTCTGCTGTCGAGATTATTGTTACTTTAATGTATTCTATCCTTGTCATTATGGAATGTAATTTGTTGTCGAGATTTTTGTTACTACAATGGATGGTAGCCTTGTCATTATGGAAGGTAGTCTGTTGTCGAGATTTTTGTTACTACGATGGATGGTAGCCTTGTCATTATGGAATGTAGTCTGTTGTCGATATTTTTGTTACTCTAATGGATGGTATCCTTATCATTATTGAAGGTAGTCTGTTGTCGAGAATTTTATTACTCCAATGGATGGTAGCCATGTCATTATTGAAGGTAGTCTGTCATTGTGATTTTTGTTACTCCAATTGATGGTAGCCTTGTCATTATGGTAGGTAATTTGTTGTCCAGATTTTTGTTACTCCAATGGATTGTAGCCTTGTCATTATGGAAGGTAGTCTGTTGTCGAGTTTTTTGTTACTCCAATGGATGGTAGCCTTGTCATTATGGAAGGTAATCTCTTATTGATATTTTTGTTACTACAATGGATGGTAGCCTTATCATTTTTGAAGGTAGTCTGTTTTCGAGATTTTTGTTACACTAATGGATGGTAGCATTGTCATTATAGAAGGGAGTCAGCTGTCGAGATTTTCGTTACTCCAACTGATGGTAGCCTTGTCATTATGGAAGGTAGTCTATTGTCTAGATTTTTGTTACTCCAATGGATGGTAGCCTTGTCATTATGGAAGGTAGTCTGTTGTCAAAAATTTTGTTACTCTAATGGATGGTATCCTTTTCATTATGGATGGTAGTATATTGTCGTGGATTTTGTTACTCTAATGGATGGTAGCCTTGTCTTGAATGAAGGTAGTCCATCATTGTGATTTCTTTTACTCCAATGGATGGTAGCCTTGTTATTATGAAAGGTAGTTTGTTGTCGAGATTTTTGTTACTCTAATGGATGGTATCCTTGTCATTATGGAAGGTAGTCTGTTGTCGATATCTTTATTACTCCAATGGATGGTTGCCTTGTCATTATTGAAGGTAGTCTGTTGTCGAGATTTTTGTTACTCTAATGAATGGTATCCTTGTCATTATTGAAGGTAGTATGTTGTCGAGATTTTTGTTACTCTAATGGATGGTAGCCTTGTCATTAATGAAGGTAGTCTGTCGTTGTGATTTCTGCTACTCCAATGGATGTTAGCCTTGTCATTATGGAAGATAGTATGTTGTCGATATCTTTGTTACTCCAATGGATGGTAGCCTTGTCATTATGGAACTTAGTCTGTTCTCGTGATTTTTTTTACTCCAATGTATTGTAGCCATGTCATTATGGAAGGTAGAATGTTGTCGAGATTTTTGTTACTTCAATGGATGGTAGCCTTTTCATTATGTAAAGTAGTTTGTTATCGAGATTTCTGTTACTGCAATGGATGGTAGACTTGTCATTATGGAAGGTAGTTTTTCGTTGTGATTTCTGGTACTCCAATATATGGTAGCCTTGTCATTATGGAAGATAGCATGTTTTCGATATCTTTGTTACTCCAACGGATGGTAGCCTTGTCATTACGGAAGGTAGTCTATTTTCGAGAATTTTGTTACTTTAATGTATGGTAGCCTTGTCATTATGGAAGGTAGTTTGTTGTCCAGATTTTTGTTACTACAATGGATGGTAGCCTTATCATTTTTGAAGGTAGTCTGTTGTTGAGATTTTTGTTACTCTAATGGATGGTAGCATTGTCATTATGGAAGGTAGTCTGCTGTCGAGATTTTTGTTACTCCAATGGATGGTAGCCTTGTTATTATAGAAGATAGTGTGTTGTCGAGATTTTTACTACTCCAGTGGATGGTAGCCTTGTCATTATGGAAGGTAGTTTGTTGTCAAAAATTTTGTTACTCTAATGGATGGTATCCTTTTCATTATGGATGGTAGTATGTTGTCGAGATTTTTGTTACTCTAATGGTTGGCAGCCTTGTCATTATGGAAGGTAGTGTGTTGTCGAGATTTTTGTTACTCCAATGGATGGTAGCCTTCTCATTATGTAAATTATTTTGTTGTCGATATTTTTGTTACTACAATGGATGGTAGACTTGTCATTATGGAAGGTTGTCTGTCGTTGTGATTTCTGGTACTCCAATGGATGGTATCCTTGCCATTTTAGAAGATAGTATGTTGTTGATATCTTTGTTACTCCAATGCATGGTAGCCTTGTCATTATTAAAGGTAGTCTGTTGTCGAGATTTTTGTTACTCTAATGGATGGTATCCTTGATATTAATGAAGGTAGTTTGTCGTTGTGATTGCTGTTACTCAAAAGGATGGTAGCCTTGTCATTATGGAAGATAATATGTTGTCGATATCTTTGTTACTCCATTGGATGGAAGCCTTGTCATTATGGAACTTAGTCTGTTGTCGTGATTTTTTTTACTCCAATGTATTGTAGCCATGTCATTATGGAAGGTAGTCTGTTGTCGAGATTTTTGTTACTCCAATGGATGGTAGCCTTTTCATTATGTAAAGTAGTTTGTTGTCGAGATTTCTGTTACTGCAATGGATGGTAGACTTGTCATTATGGAAGGTAGTTTTTCATTGTGATTTCTGGTACTCCAATATATGGTAGCCTTGTCATTATGGAAGATAGCATGTTTTCGATATCTTTGTTACTCCAATGGATGGTAGCCTTGTCATTACGGAAGGTAGTCTATTTTCGAGAATTTTGTTATTTTAATGTATGGTAGCCTTGTCATTATGGAAGGTAGTTTGTTGTCGAGATTTTTGTTACTACAATGGATGGTAGCCTTATCATTTTTGAAGGTAGTCTGTTGTTGAGATTTTTGTTACTCTAATGGATGGTAGCATTGTCATTATGGAAGGTATTCTGCTGTCGAGATTTTTGTTACTCCAATGGATGGTAGCCTTGTTATTATAGAAGGTAGTGTTTTGTCGAGATTTTTACTATTCTAGTGGATGGTAGCCTTGTCATTATGGAAGGTAGTTTGTTGTCAAAAATTTTGTTACTCTAATGGATGGTATCCTTTTCATTATGGATGGTAGTATGTTGTCGAGATTTTTGTTACTCTAATGGTTGGTAGCCTTGTCATGAATGAAGGTAGTCCGTCGTTGTGATTTTTATTACTCCAATGGATGGTAGACTTGTCATTATGAAAGGTAGTCTGTTGTCGAGATTTTTGTTACTCCAATGGATGGTATCCTTGTCTTTATGGAAAGTAGTCTACTGTCGTTTTTTTTGTTACTCCAATGGATGGTAGCCTTGTCATTATTGAAGGTAGTATGTTGTCGAGATTTTTGTTACTCTAATGGATGGTATCCTTGTCATTATAAAAGGTAGTATGTTGTCTAGATTTTTGTTACTCTAATGGATGGTAGCCTTGTCATTAATGAATGTAGTCTGTCATTGTGATTTCTGTTACTCCAATGGAAGGTAGCCATGTCATTAATGAAGGTATTCTATCATTGTGATTTCTGTTACTCCAATGGATGGTAGCCTTGTCATTATGGAAGATAATATGTTGTCGATATCTTTGTTACTCCATTGGATGGTAGCCTTGTCATTATGGAACTTAGTCTGTTGTCCTGATTTTTTTTACTCCAATGTATTGTAGCCTTGTCATTATGGAAGGTAGTCTGTTGTCGAGATTTTTGTTACTCCAATGGATGGTAGCCTTTTCATTATGTAAAGTAGTTTGTTGTCGAGATTTCTGTTACTGCAATGGATGGTAGACTTGTCATTATGGAAGGTAGTTTTTCATTGTGATTTCTGGTACTCCAATATATGGTAGCCTTGTCATTATGGAAGATAGCATGTTTTTGATATCTTTGTTACTCCAATGGATGGTAGCCTTGTCATTACGGAAGGTAGTCTATTTTCGAGAATTTTGTTATTTTAATGTATGGTAGCCTTGTCATTATGGAAAGTAGTTTGTTTTCGAGATTTTTGTTACTACAATGGATGGTAGCCTTATCATTTTTGAAGGTAGTCTGTTGTTGAGATTTTTGTTACTCTAATGGATGGTAGCATTGTCATTATGGAAGGTAGTCTGCTGTCGAGATTTTTGTTACTCCAATGGATGGTAGCCTTGTTATTATAGAAGGTAGTGTGTTGTCGAGATTTTTACTACTCTAGTGGATGGTAGCCTTGTCATTATGGAAGGTAGTTTGTTGTCAAAAATTTTGTTACTCTAATGGATGGTATCCTTTTCATTATGGATGGTAGTATGTTGTCGAGATTTTTGTTACTCTAATGGTTGGTAGCCTTGTCATGAATGAAGGTAGTCCGTCGTTGTGATTTTTATTACTCCAATGGATGGTAGACTTGTCATTATGAAAGGTAGTCTGTTGTCGAGATTTTTGTTACTCCAATGGATGGTATCCTTGTCTTTATGGAAGGTAGTCTACTGTCGTTTTTTTTGTTACTCCAATGGATGGTAGCCTTGTCATTATTGAAGGTAGTATGTTGTCGAGATTTTTGTTACTCTAATGGATGGTATCCTTGTCATTATTAAAGGTAGTATGTTGTCTAGATTTTTGTTACTCTAATGGATGGTAGCCTTGTCATTAATGAATGTAGTCTGTCATTGTGATTTCTGTTACTCCAATGGAAGGTAGCCTTGTCATTAATGAAGGTATTCTATCATTGTGATTTCTGTTACTCCAATGGATGGTAGCCTTGTCATTATGGAAGATAATATGTTGTCAATATCTTTGTTACTCCATTGGATGGTAGCCTTGTCATTATGGAACTTAGTCTGTTGTCGTGATTTTTTTTACTCCAATGTATTGTAGCCTAGTCATTATGGAAGGTAGTGTGTTGTCGATATTTTTGTTACTCCAATGGATGGTAGCCTTCTCATTATGTAAATTATTTTGTTGTCGATATTTTTGTTACTACAATGGATGGTAGACTTGTCATTATGGAAGGTTGTCTGTCGTTGTGATTTTTGGTACTCCAATGGATGGTATCCTTGCCATTTTGGAAGATAGTATGTTGTTGATATCTTTGTTACTCCAATGCATGGTAGCCTTGTCATTATTAAAGGTAGTCTGTTGTCGAGATTTTTGTTACTCTAATGGATGGTATCCTTGATATTAATGAAGGTAGTCTGTCGTTGTGATTGCTGTTACTCCAATGGATGGTAGCCTTGTCATTATGGAAGATAATATGTTGTCGATATCTTTGTTAATCCATTGGATGGTAGCCTTGTCATTATGGAACTTAGTCTGTTGTCGTGATTTTTTTTACTCCAATGTATTGTAGCCATGTCATTATGGAAGGTAGTCTGTTGTCGAGATTTTTGTGACTCCAATGGATGGTAGCCTTTTCATTATGTAAAGTAGTTTGTTGTCGAGATTTTTTTTACTGCAATGGATGGTAGACTTGTCATTATGGAAGGTAGTTTTTCGTTGTGATTTCTGGTACTCCAATATATGGTAGCCTTGTCATTATGGAAGATAGCATGTTTTCGATATCTTTGTTACTCCAATGGATGGTAGCCTTGTCATTACGGAAGGTAGTCTATTTTCGAGAATTTTGTTATTTTAATGTATGGTAGCCTTGTCATTATGGAAGGTAGTTTGTTGTCGAGATTTTTGTTACTACAATGGATGGTAGCCTTATCATTTTTGAAGGTAGTCTGTTGTTGATATTTTTGTTACTCTAATGGATGGTAGCATTGTCATTATGGAAGGTAGTCTACTGTCGAGATTTTTGTTACTCCAATGGATGGTAGCCTTGTTATTATAGAAGGTAGTGTGTTGTCGAGATTTTTACTACTCCAGTGGATGGTAACCTTGTCATTATGGAAGGTAGTTTGTTGTCAAAAATTTTGTTACTCTAATGGATGGTATCCTTTTCATTATGGATGGTAGTATGTTGTCGAGATTTTTGTTACTCTAATGGTTGGTAGCCTTGTCATGAATGAAGGTAGTCCGTCGTTGTGATTTTTATTACTCCAATGGATGGTAGACTTGTCATTATGAAAGGTAGTCTGTTGTCGAGATTTTTGTTACTCCAATGGATGGTATCCTTGTCTTTATGGAAGGTAGTCTACTGTCGTTATCTTTGTTACTCCAATGGATGGTAGCCTTGTCATTATTGAAGGTAGTATGTTGTCGAGATTTTTGTTACTCTAATGGATGGTATCCTTGTCATTATTAAAGGTAGTATGTTGTCGAGATTTTTGTTACTCTAATGGATGGTAGCCTTGTCATTAATGAATGTAGTCTGTCATTGTGATTTCTGTTACTCCAATGGAAGGTAGCCTTGTCATTAATGAAGGTATTCTATCGTTGTGATTTCTGTTACTCCAATGGATGGTAGCCTTGTCATTATGGAAGATAATATGTTGTCGATATCTTTGTTACTCCATTGGATGGTAGCCTTGTCATTATGGAACTTAGTCTGTTGTCGTGATTTTTTTTACTCCAATGTATTGTAGCCTTGTCATTATGGAAGGTAGTGTGTTGTCGAGATTTTTGTTACTCCAATGGATGGTAGCCTTCTCATTATGTAAATTATTTTGTTGTCGAAATTTTTGTTACTACAATGGATGGTAGACTTGTCATTATGGAAGGTTGTCTGTCGTTGTGATTTCTGGTACTCCAATGGATGGTATCCTTGCCATTTTGGAAGATAGTATGTTGTTGATATCTTTGTTACTCCAATGCATGGTAGCCTTGTCATTATTAAAGGTAGTCTGTTGTCGAGATTTTTGTTACTCTAATGGATGGTATCCTTGTCATTAATGAAGGTAGTCTGTCATTGTGATTGCTGTTACTCCAATGGATGGTAGCCTTGTCATTATGGAAGATAATATGTTGTCGATATCTTTGTTACTCCATTGGATGGTAGCCTTGTCATTATGGAACTTAGTCTGTTGTCGTGATTTTTTTTACTCCAATGTATTGTAGCCATGTCATTATGGAAGGTAGTCTGTTGTCAAGATTTTTGTTACTCTAATGGATGGTAGCCTTTTCATTATGTAAAGTAGTTTGTTTTCGAGATTTTTGTTACTGCAATGGATGGTAGACTTGTCATTATGGAAGGTAGTCTGTCGTTGTGATTTCTGGTACTTCAATATACGGTAGCCTTGTCATTATGGAAGATAGCATGTTGTCGATATCTTTGTAACTCCAATGGATGGTAGCCTTATCATTACAGAAGGTACTCTATATTTGAGAATTTTGTTACTTTAATGTATGGTAGCCTTGTCATTTTGGAAGGTAGTTTGTTGTCGAGATTTTTGTTACTACAATGGATGGAAGCCTTGTCATTATGGAAGGTAGTCTGTTGTCGAGTTTTTTGTTACTCTAATGGATGGTATCCTTGTCATTATGGAAGGTAGTCTATTATCGAGATTTTTGTTACTCCAATGGATGGTAGCCTTGTCATTAAGGAAGGTAGTCTCTTATTGATATTTTTGTTACTACAATGGATGGTAGCCTTATCATTTTTGAAGGTAGTCTGTTGTCGAGATTTTTGTTACTCTAATGGATGGTAGCATTGTCATTATGGAAGGTAGTCTTCTGTCGAGATTTTTGTTACTCCAATGGATGGTAGCCTTGTAATTAGGGAAGGTAGTCTATTGTCGAGATTTTTGTTACTCCAATGGATGATAGCCTTGTCATTATGGAAGGTAGTTTGTTGTCAAAATGTTTGTTACTCTAATGGATGGTATCCTTTTCATTATGGATGGTAGAATGTTGTCGAGATTTTTGTTACTCTAATGGTTGGTAGCCTTGTCATGAATGAAGGTAGTCTGTCGTTGTGATTTATATTACTCCAATGGATGGTAGCCTTTTTATTATGAAAGGTAGTCTGTTGTCGAGATTTTTGTTACTCCAATGGATGGTATCCTTGTCATTTTTGAAGGTAGTCTGTTGTCGAGATTTTTGTTACTCTAATAGATGGTATCCTTGTCATTATTGAAGGTAGTATGTTGTCGAGATTTTTGTTACTCTAATGGATTGTAGCCTTGTCATTAATGAAGGTAGTCTGTCGTTGGGATTTCTGTTACTCCAAAGGATGGTAGCCTTGTCATTATGGAAGATAGTATGTTGTCGATATCTTTGTTACTCCAATGGATGGTAGCCTTGTCATTATGGAACTTAGTCTGTTGTCGTGATTTTTGTTATTCCAATGTATTGTAGCCTTGTCATTATGGAAGGTAGTTTGTTGTCGAGATTTTTGTTACTCCAATGGATGGTAGCCTTCTCATTATGTAAATTATTTTGTTGTCGATATTTTTGTTGCTGCAATGGATGGTAGACTTGTAATTATGGAAGGTAGTATGTTGTCGATATCTTTGTTACTCCAATGGATGGTAGCCTTGTCATTATTGAAGGTAGTCTGTTGTCGAGATTTTTATTACTCTAATGGACGGTATCCTTGTCATTATTTAAGGTAGTATGTTGTCGATATTTTTGTTACTCTAATGGATGGTAGCCTTGTCATTAATGAATGTAGTCTGTCGTTGTGATTTCTATTACTCCAATGGATGGTAGCCTTGTCATTATGGAAGATAGTATGTTGTTGATATCTTTGTTACTCCAATGGATGGTACCCTTGTCTTTATGGAACTTAGTCTGTTGTCGAGATTTTTGTTACTCCAATGTATTGTAGCCTTGTCATTATGGAAGGTAGTCTGTTGTCGAGATTTTTGTTACTCTAATGGATGCTAGCCTTGTCATTATGGAAGGTAGTCTGCTGTCGAGATTATTGTTACTTTAATGTATGGTAGCCTTGTCATTATGGAAGGTAGTCTGTTGTCGAGATTTCTGTTACTACAATGGATGGTAGCCTTGTCATTATGGAAGGTAGTCTGTCGTGGAGATTTTTGTTACTACGATGGATGGTAGCGTTGTCATTATGGAAGATAGTCTGTTGTTGAGATTTTTGTTACTCTAATGGATGGTATCCTTGTCATTAGGGAAGGTAGTCTGTAGTCGAGAATTTTATTACTCCAATGGATTGTAGCCATGTCATTATTGAAGGTAGTCTGTCATTATGATTTCTGTTACTCTAATCGACAGTAGCCTTGTCATTATGGAAGGTAATCTGTTGTCCAGATTTTTGTTACTCCAATGGATTTTAGCCTTGTCATTATGGAAGGTAGTCTGTTGTCGAGATTTTTGTTACTCCAATGGATGGTAGCCTTGTCATTATGGAAGGTAGTTTGTTCTCAAAATTTTTGTTACTCTAATGGATGGTATCCTTTTCATTATCGATGGTAGTATGTTGTCGAGATTTTTGTTACTCAAATGGATGGTAGCCTTGTCATGAATGAAGGTAATCCATCGTTGTGATTTTTGTTACTCCAATGGATGGTAGCCTTATCATTATGAAAGGTAGTCTGTTGTCGAGATTTTTGTTACTCCAATGGATGGTATCCTTGTCATTTTGGAAGGTAGTCTGTTATCGATATCTTTGTTACTCCAATTGATGGTAGCCTTTTCATTATTGAAGGTAGTCTGTTGTCGAGATTTTTTTTACTCTAATGGATGGTATCCTTGTCATTATTGAAGGTACAATGTTGTTGAGATTATTGTTACTCTAAGGGATGGTAGCCGTGTCATTAATGAAGGTAGTCTATCATTGTTATTTCTGTTACTCCAATGGATGGTAGCCTTGTCATTATCGAAGATAGTATGTTATCGATAACTTTGTTACTCCAAAGGATGGTATCCTTGTCATTATGGAAGGTAGTCTGTTGTCAAAAATTTTGTTACTCTAATGGATGGTATCCTTTTCATTTTGGATGGTAGTAAGTTGTCGAGATATTTGTTACTCTAATGGATGATAGCCTTGTCATTAATGAAGGTAGTTTGTCGTTGTGATTTCTGCTACTCCAATGGATGGTAGCCTTGTCATTATGGAAGATAGTATGTTGTCGATATCTTTGTTACTCCAATGGATGGTAGCCTTGTCATTATGGAACTTAGTCTGTTGTCGTGATTTTTTTTACTCCAATGTATTGTAGCCATGTCATTATGGAAGGTAGTCTGTTGTCGAGATTTTTGTTACTCCAATGGATGTTAGCCTTTTCATTATGTAAAGTAGTTTGTCGTCGAGATTTCTGTTACTGCAATGGATGGTAGACTTTTCATTATGGAAGGTAGTTTTTCGTTGTGATTTCTGGTACTCCAATATATGGTAGCCTTGTCATTATGGAAGATAGCATGGTTTCAATATCTTTGTTACTCCAATGGATGGTAGCCTTATCATTACGGAAGGTAGTCTATTTTCGAGAATTTTGTTACTTTAATGTATGGTAGCCTTGTCATTATGGAAGGTAGTTTGTTGTCGAGATTTTTGTTACTACAATGGATGGTAGCCTTATCATTTTTGAAGGTAGTCTGTTGTCGAGTTTTTTGTTACTCTAATGGATGGTATCCTTGTCATTATGGAAGGTAGTCTATTATCGAGATTTTTGTTACTCCAATGGATGGTAGCCTTGTCATTAAGGAAGGTAGTCTCTTATTGATATTTTTGTTACTACAATGGATGGTAGCCTTATCATTTTTGAAGGTAGTCTGTTGTCGAGATTTTTGTTACTCTAATGGATGGTAGCATTGTCATTATGGAAGGTAGTCTTCTGTCAAGATTTTTGTTACTCCAATGGATGGTAGCCTTGTAATTAGGGAAGGTAGTCTGTTGTCGAGATTTTTGTTACTCCAATGGATGGTAGCCTTGTCATTATGGAAGGTAGTTTGTTGTCAAAATGTTTGTTACTCTAATGGATGGTATCCTTTTCATTATGGATGGTAGAATGTTGTCGATATTTTTGTTACTCTAATGGTTGGTAGCCTTGTCATGAATGAAGGTAGTCCGTCGTTGTGATTTCTATTACTCCAATGGATGGTAGCCTTTTTATTATGAAAGGTAGTCTGTTGTCGAGATTTTTGTTACTCCAATGGATGGTATCCTTGTCATTTTTGAAGGTAGTCTGTTGTCGAGATTTTTGTTACTCTAATAGATGGTATCCTTGTCATTATTGAAGGTAGTTTGTTGTCGAGATTTTTGTTACTCTAATGGATTGTAGCCTTGTCATTAATGAAGGTAGTCTGTCGTTGGGATTTCTGTTACTCCAATGGATGGTAGCCTTGTCATTATGGAAGATAGTATGTTGTCGATATCTTTGTTACTCCAATGGATGGTAGCCTTGTCATTATGGAACTTAGTCTGTTGTCGTGATTTTTGTTATTCCAATATATTGTAGCCTTGTCATTATGGAAGGTAGTTTTTTGTCGAGATTTTTGTTACTCCAATGGATGGTAGCCTTCTCATTATGTAAATTATTTTGTTGTCGATATTTCTGGTACTCCAATGGATGGTATCCTTGTCATTATGGAAGATAGTATGTTGTCGATATCTTTGTTTCTCCAATGGATGGTAGCCTTGTCATTATTGAAAGTAGTATGTTGTCGATATTTTTGTTACTCTAATGGATGGTAGCCTTGTCATTAATGAATGTAGTCTGTCGTTGTGATTTCTATTACTCCAATGGATGGTAGCCTTGTCATTATGGAAGATAGTATGTTGTTGATATCTTTTTTACTCCAATGGATGGTACCCTTGTCTTTATGGAACTTAGTCTGTTGTCGAGATTTTTGTTACTCCAATGTATTGTAGCCTTGTCATTATGGAAGGTAGTCTGTTGTCGAGATTTTTGTTACTCTAATGGATGGTAGCCTTGTCATTATGGAAGGTAGTCTGCTGTCGAGATTATTGTTACTTTAATGTATGGTAGCCTTGTCATTATGGAAGGTAGTCTGTTGTCGAGATTTCTGTTACTACAATGGATGGTAGCCTTGTCATTATGGAAGGTAGTCTGTCGTGGAGATTTTTGTTACTACGATGGATGGTAGCGTTGTCATTATGGAAGATAGTCTGTTGTTGAGATTTTTGTTACTCTAATGGATGGTATCCTTGTCATTAGGGAAGGTAGTCTGTAGTCGAGAATTTTATTACTCCAATGGATTGTAGCCATGTCATTATTGAAGGTAGTCTGTCATTATGATTTCTGTTACTCTAATCGACGGTAGCCTTGTCATTATGGAAGGTAATCTGTTGTTCAGATTTTTGTTACTCCAATGGATTTTAGCCTTGTCATTATGGAAGGTAGTCTGTTGTCGAGATTTTTGTTACTCCAATGGATGGTAGCCTTGTCATTATGGAAGGTAGTTTGTTGTCAAAATTTTTGTTACTCTAATGGATGGTATCCTTTTCATTATCGATGGTAGTATGTTTTCGAGATTTTTGTTACTCAAATGGATGGTAGCCTTGTCATGAATGAAGGTAGTCCATCGTTGTGATTTTTGTTACTCCAATGGATGGTAGCCTTATCATTATGAAAGGTAGTCTGTTGTCGAGATTTTTTTTACTCCAATGGATGGTATCCTTGTCATTTTGGAAGGTAGTCTGTTATCGATATCTTTGTTACTCCAATGGATGGTAGCCTTTTCATTATTGAAGTTAGTCTGTTGTCGAGATTTTTTTTACTCTAATGGATGGTATCCTTGTCATTATTGAAGGTACTTTGTTGTTAAGATTATTGTTACTCTAAGGGATGGTAGCCGTGTCATTAATGAAGGTAGTCTATCATTGTTATTTCTGTTACTCCAATGGATGGTAGCCTTGTCATTATCGAAGATAGTATGTTGTCGATAACTTTGTTACTCCAAAGGATGGTATCCTTGTCATTATGGAAGGTAGTCTGTTGTCAAAAATTTTGTTACTCTAATGGATGGTATCCTTTTCATTTTGGATGGTAGCAAGTTGTCGAGATATTTGTTACTCTAATGGATGGTAGCCTTGTCATTAATGAAGGTAGTTTGTCGTTGTGATTTCTGCTACTCCAATGGATGGTAGCCTTGTCATTATGGAAGATAGTATGTTGTCGATATCTTTGTTACTCCGATGGATGGTAGCCTTGTCATTATGGAACTTAGTCTGTTGTCGTGATTTTTTTTACTCCAATGTATTGTAGCCATGTCATTATGGAAGGTAGTCTGTTGTCGAGATTTTTGTTACTCCAATGGATGTTAGCCTTTTCATTATGTAAAGTAGTTTGTTGTCGTGATTTCTGTTACTGCAATGGATGGTAGACTTGTCATTATGGAAGGTAGTTTTTCGTTGTGATTTCTGGTACTCCAATATATGGTAGCCTTGTCATTATGGAAGATAGCATGGTTTCGATATCTTTGTTACTCCAATGGATGGTAGCCTTATCATTACGGAAGGTAGTCTATTTTCGAGAATTTTGTTACTTTAATGTATGGTAGCCTTGGCATTATGGAAGGTAGTTTGTTGTCGAGATTTTTGTTACTACAATGGATGGTAGCCTTATCATTTTTGAAGGTAGTCTGTTGTTGAGATTTTTGTTACTCTAATGGATGGTAGCATTGTCATTATGGAAGGTAGTCTGCTGTCGAGATTTTTGTTACTCCAATGGATGGTAGCCTTGTTATTATAGAAGGTAGTCTGTTGTCGAGATTTTTGTTACTCCAGTGGATGGTAGCCTTGTCATTATGGAAGGTAGTTTGTTGTCAAAATTTTTGTTACTCTAATGGATGGTATCCTTTTCATTATGGATGGTAGTATGTTGTCGAGATTTTTGTTACTCTAATGGTTGGTAGCCTTGTCATGAATGAAGGTAGTCCGTCATTGTGATTTCTATTACTCTAATGGATGGTAGACTTGTCATTATGAAAGGTAGTCTATTGTCGAGATTTTTGTTACTCCAATGGATGGTATCCTTGTCTTTATGGAAGGTAGTCTGTTGTCGATATCTTTGTTACTCCAATGGATGGTAGCCTTGTCATTATTGAAGGTAGTATGTTGTCGAGATTTTTGTTACTCTAATGGATGGTATCCTTGTCATTATTAAAGGTAGTATGTTGTCGATATTTTTGTTACTCTAATGGACGGTAGCCTTGTCATTAATGAATGTAGTCTGTCATTGTGATTTCTGTTACTCCAATGGATGGTAGCCTTGTCATTAATGAAGGTAGTCTGTCGTTGTGATTTTTGTTACTCCAATGGATGGTAGCCTTGTCATTATGGAAGATAATATGTTGTCGATATCTTTGTTACTCGATTGGATGGTAGCCTTGTCATTATGGAACTTAGTCTGTTGTCGTGATTTTTTTTACTCCAATATATTGTAGCCTTGTCATTATGGAAGGTAGTTTGTTGTCGAGATTTTTGTTACTCCAATGGATGGTAGCCTTCTCATTATGTAAATTATTTTGTTGTCGATATTTTTGTTACTACAATGGATGGTAGACTTGTCATTATGGAAGGTTGTCTGTCGTTGTGATTTCTGGTACTCCAATGGATGGTATCCTTGCCATTATGGAAGATAGTATGTTGTTGATATCTTTGTTACTCCAACGCATGGTAGCCTTGTCATTATTAAAGGTAGTCTGTTGTCGAGATTTTTGTTACTCTAATGGATGGTATCCTTGTCATTATTGAAGTTAGTATGTTGTCGACATTTTTGTTACTCGAATGGATGGTAGCCTTGTCATTAATGAAGGTAGTCTGTCGTTGTGATTTCTGTTACTCCAATGGATGGTAGCCTTGTCATTATGGAAGATAATATGTTGTCGATATCTTTGTTACTCCATTGGATAGTAGCCTTGTCATTATGGAACTTAGTCTGTTGTCGTGATTTGTTTTACTCCAATGTATTGTAGCCATGTCATTATGGAAGGTAGTCTGTTGTCAAGATTTTTGTTACTCCAATGGATGGTAACCTTTTCATTATGTAAAGTAGTTTGTTTTCGAGATTTTTGTTACTGCAATGGATGGTCGACTTGTCATTATGGAAGGTAGTCTGTCGTTGTGATTTCTGGTACTCCAATATATGGTAGCCATGTCATTATGGAAGATAGCATGTTGTAGATATCTTTGTAACTCCAATGGATGGTAGCCTTATCATTACGAAAGGTACTCTATTTTCAAGAATTTTTTTACTTTAATGTATGGTAGCCTTGTCATTATGGAAGGTAGTCTGTTGTCGAGATTTTTGTTACTACAATGGATGGAAGCCTTGTCATTATGGAAGGTAGTCTGTTGTCGAGTTTTTTGTTACTCTAATGGATGGTATCCTTGTCATTATGAAAGGTAGTCTATTGTCGAGATTTTTGTTACTCCAATGGATGGTAGCCTTGTCATTAAGGAAGGTAGTTTCTTATTGATATTTTTGTTACTACAATGGTTGGTAGCCTTATCATTTTTGAAGGTAGTCTGTTGTCGAGATTTTTGTTACTCTAATGGATGGTAGCATTGTCATTATGGAAGGTAGTCTGCTGTCGAGATTTTTGTTACTCTAATGGATGGTAGCCTTGTAATTAGGGAAGGTAGTCTGTTGTCGAGATTTTTGTTAATCCAATGGATGGTAGCCTTGTCATTATGGAAGGTAGTTTGTTGTCAAAATGTTTGTTACTCTAATGGATGGTATCATTTTCATTATGGATGGTAGTATGTTGTCGAGATTTTTGTTACTCTAATGGTTGGTAGCCTTGTCATGAATGAAGGTAGTCCGTCGTTGTGATTTCTATTACTCCAATGGATGGTAGCCTTGTCATTATGAAAGGTAGTCTGTTGTCGAGATTTTTGTTACTCCAATGGATGGTATCCTTGTCATTATTGAAGGTAGTCTGTTGTCGAGATTTTTGTTACTCTAATGGATGGTATCCTTGTCATTATTGAAGGTAGTATGTTGTCGAGATTTTTGTTACTCTAATGGATTGTAGCCTTGTCATTAATGAAGGTAGTCTGTCGTTGTGATTTCTGTTACTCCAATGGATGGTAGCCTTGTCAATATGGAAGATAGTATGTTGTCGATATCTTTGTAACTCCAATGGATGGTAGCCTTGTCATTATGGAACTTAGTCTGTTGTCGAGATTTTTGTTATTCCAATGTATTGTAGCCTTGTCATTATGGAAGGTAGTCTGTTATCGAGATTTTTGTTACTCCAATAGGTGGTAGCCTTCTCATTATGTAAATTATTTTGTTGTCGATATTTTTGTTTCTGCAATGGATGGTAGACTTGTAATTATGGAAGGTAGTCTATCGTTGTGATTTCTGGTACTCCAATGGATGGTATCCTTGTAATTATGGAAGCTAGTTTGTTGTCGATATCTTTGTTACTCCAATGGATGGTAGCCTTGTCATTATTGAAGGTAGTCTGTTGTCGAGATATTTATTACTCTAATGGATGGTAGCCTTGTCTTTATGGAAGGTAGTCCGTTGTCGAGATTTTTGTTACCCTAATGGATGGTAGCCTTGTCATTATGGAAGGTAGTCATCTGTCGAGATTATTGTTACTTTAATGTATGGTAGCCTTGTCATTATGGAAGGTAGTCTGTTGTCGAGATTTTTGTTACTACAATTTATGGTAGCCTTGTCATTATGGAAGGTAGTCTGTTGTCGATATCTTTGTTACTCCAATAGATTGTAGCCATGTCATTATTGAAGGTAGTCTGTCATTATGATTTCTGTTACTCTAATGTATGGTATCCTTGTCATTAGGGAAGGTAATCTGTTGTCCAGATTTTTGTTACTCCAATGGATTTTAGCCTTGTCATTATGGAAGGTAGTCTGTTGTCGAGATTTTTGTTACTCCAATGGATGGTAGCCTTGTCATTATGGAAGGTAGTTTGTTGTCAAAATTTTTGTTACTCTAATGGATGGTATCCTTTTCATTATCGATGGTAGTATGTTGTCGAGATTTTTGTTACTCTAATGGATGGTAGCCTTCTCATGAATGAACGTAGTCCATCGTTGTGATTTTTGTTACTCCAATGGATGCTAGCCTTATCATTATGAAAGGTAGTCTGTTGTCGATATCTTTGTTACTCCAATGGATGGTAGCCTTTTCATTATTGAAGGTAGTCTGTTGTCGAGATTTTTTTTACTCTAATGGATGGTATCCTTTTCATTATTGAAGGTACTATGTTGTTGAGATTATTGTTACTCTAATAGATGGTAGCCTTGTCATTAATGAAGGTAGTCTGTCATTGTGATTTCTGTTACTCCAATGGATGGTAGCCTTGTCATTATCAAAGATAGTATGTTGTCGATAACTTTGTTTCTCCAAAGGATGGTATCCTTGTCATTATGGAATGTAGTCTGTTATCAAAATTTTTGTTACTCTAATGGATGATATCCTTTTCATTTTGGATGGTAGTAAGTTGTCGAGATATTTGTTACTCTAATGGATGGTAGCCTTGTCATGAATGAAGGTAGTCCATCGTTGTGATTTCTGTTACTCCAATGGATGGTAGCCTTGTCATTATGAATAGGAGGTCTGTTGTCGAGATTTTTGTTACTCCAATGGATGGTATCCTTGTAATTATGGAAGGTAGTCTGTTGCCGATATCTTTGTTACTCCAATGGATGGTAGCCTTGTCATTATTGAAGGTAGTCTGTTGTCGATATTTTTTTTACTCCAATGGATGGTATCCTTGTCATTATTGAAGGTAGTATGTTGTCGAGATTTTAGTTAATCTAATGGATGGTAGCCTTGTCATTAATGAAGGTAGTTTATCGTTGTGATTTTTGTTACTCTGTTGGATAGTAGCCTTGTCATTATGGAAGATAGTATGTTGTCGATATCGTTGTTACTCCAATGGATGGTAGCCTTGTCATTATGGAACTTAGTCTATTTTCGAGAATTTTGTTACTTTAATGTATGCTAGCCTTGTCATTATGGAACGTAGTCTGTTGTCAACATTTTTGTTACTAGAATGGATGGTAGCCTTGTCATTATGGAAGGTAGTCTGTTGTCGAGATTTTTGTTACTCTAATGGAAAGTAGCCTTGTCGAGATTTTTGTTACTCTAATGGATGGTAGCCTTGTCATTATGGAAGGTAGTCTGTTGTCGAGATTATTGTTACTTTAATGTATGGTAGCCTTTTCATTATGGAAGGTAGTCTGTTGTCAAGATTTTTGTTACTCCAATGGATGGTAGCCTTGTCATTATGGAAGGTAGTCTCTACTGATATTTCTGTTACTACAATGGATGGTAGCCTTATCATTTTTGAAGGTAGTTTGTTGTTGAGATTTTTGTTACTCTAATGGATGGTAGCCTTGTCATTATAGAAGGTAGTCTGTTGTCGAGATTTTTTTTACTCCAATGGTTGGTAGCCTTATCCTTATGGAAGGTAGTTTGTTGTCAAAATTTTTGTTACTCTAATGGATGGTATCCTTTTCATTATGGATGGTAGTATGTTGTCGAGATTTTGTTACTCTAATGGTTGGTAGCCTTGTCATGAATGAAGGTAGTCCGTCGTTGTGATTTCTATTACTCCAATGGATGGTAGCCTTGTCATTATGAAAGGTAGTCTGTTGTCGAGATTTTTATTACTCCAATGGATGGTATCCTTGTCATTATGCAAGGTAGACTGTTATCGATATCTTTGTTACTCCAATGGATGGTAGCCTTGTCATTATTGAAGGTAGTCTGTTGTCGAGATTTTTGTTACTCTAATGGATGGTATCCTTGTCATTATTGAAGGTAGTATGTTGTCGAGATTTTTGTTACTCTAACGGATGGTAGCCTTGTCATTAATGAAGGTAGTCTGTTGTTGTGATTTTTGTTACTCCAATGGATGGTAGCCTTGTCATTACGGAAGATAGTATGTAGTCGATATCTTTGTTACTCCAATGGACGGTAGCCTTGTCATTATGGAACTTAGTCTGTTGTCGAGATTTTTGTTACTCCAGTGTATTGTAGCCTTGTCATTATGGAAGGTAGTCTGTTGTCGAGATTTTTGTTACTCCAATGGATGGAAGCCTTTTCATTATGTAAATTATTTTGTTGTCGATAATTTTGTTACTGCAATTGATGGTAGACATGTCATTATGGAAGGTAGTCTTTCGTTGTGATTTCTGGTACTCCAATTGATGGTAGCCTTGTCATTATGGAAGATAGTATGTTGTCGATATCTTTGTTACTCCAATGGATGGTAGCCTTGTCATTATTGAAGGTAGTCTGTTGTCAAGATTTTTGTTACTCTAATGAATTGTATCCTTGTCATTATTGAAGGTAGTATGTTGTCGAGATTTGTGTTACTCTAATGGATGGTAGCCTTGTCATTAATGAAGGTAGTATGTCGTTGTGATTTCTGTTACTCCAATGGATGGTAGCCTTGTCATTATGGAAGAGAGTATGTTGTCGATATCATTGTTACTCCCACTGATGGTAGCCTTGTCATTATGGAACTTAGTCTGTTGTCGAGATTTTTGTTACTCCAATGGATGGTAGCCTTGTCATTATAAAAGGTAGTCTATTGTCAATATTTTTGTTACTCCAATGGATGGTAGCCTTGTCATTATGGAATGTAGTCTGTTGTCGTGATTTTTGTTACTCCAATCTATTGTAGCCTTGTCATTATGGAAGGTAGTATGTTGTCGAGATTTTTGTTACTCCAATGGATGGTAGCCTTGTCATTATGGAAGGTAGTCTGTTGTCGAGATTTTTGTTACTCCAATGGATGGTATACTTATCATTATGGAAGGTAGTATGTTGTTGAGATTTTTATTATTCCATTGGATGGTAGCCTTGTCATTATGAAAGGTAGTATGTTCTCGAGATTTTTGTTATTCCAATAGATGGTATCCTTTGCATTATGGAAGGTAGTTTGTTGTCGAGATTTTTGTTACTCCAATCGATGGTAGCCTTATTATTATGGAAGGTAGCCTATTTTCTAGATTCTTGCAACTCCAATGGATGGTAGCCTTGTCATTATGGAAGGTAGTATGTTCCCCAGATTTTTGTTATTCCAATAGAACGTAGCCTTTCATTATGGAAGGTAGTCTGTTGTCGCAATTTTTGTTACTCCAATGGATGGTAGCCTTGTAATTATGGAAGGTAGTCTGTCGTTGTGATTTTTGTCACTCCAATGGATGGTAGCCATGTCATTATGGAAAGTAGTCTATTATTCATATTTTTGTTACTCCAATGGATGGTAGACTTGTCATTATGGAAGGTAGTCTGTTGTCAAGATTTTTGTTATTCCATTGGATGGTTGCCTTGTCATTATTGAAGGTAGTATGTTCTCGAGATTTTTGTTATTCCAATCGATGGTATCCTTGTCATTATGAAAGGTAGTCTAATGTCGAGATTTTTGTTACTCCAATGGATGGTAGCCTTGTCATTAAGGAACGTAGTCTGTTGTCGATGTTTTTGTTACTCCAATGGATGGTAGACTTGTCATTATGGAAGGTAGTCTGTTGTCGAGATTTTTGTTATTCCAATGGATGGTAGCCTTGTCATTATAAAAGGTATTCTATTGTCAATATTTTTGTTACTCCAATGGATGGTAGCCTTGTCATTATGGAAGGTAGTCTGTTGTCGAGATTTTTGTTACTCTAATGGATGGTAGCCTTGTCATTATGGAAGGTTTTCTGTCATTGTGATTTATGTCACCCTACTAGATGGTAGCCTTGACATTATGGAAGGTAGTCTATTCTCGAGATTTTTGTTATTTCATTGGATGGTAGCCTTGTCATTATGGAAGGTAGTCTGTTGTCGATATTTTTGTTACTCCAATGCATGGTATCCTTGTCATTATGGAAGGTAGTATGTTGTCGAGATTTTTGTTATTCCATTGGATGGTAGCCTTGTCATTATGGAAGGTAGTCTATTCTCGATATTTTTGTTATTCCAATAGATGGTAGCCTTGTCATTATGGAAGGTAGTCTGTTGTTGAGATTTTTATTATTCCATTGGATGGTAGCCTTGTCATTATGGAAGGTAGTCTGTTTTCGAGATTTTTGTTATTCCAATAGATGGTAACCTTTGCATTATGGAAGGTAGTTTGTTGTCGAGATTTTTGTTACTCCAATGGATGGTAGCCTTATTATTATGGAAGGTAGCGTGTTTTCTAGATTTTTGCAACTCCAATGGATGGTAGCCTTGTCATTATGGAAGGTAGTATGTTCCCCAGATTTTTGTTATTCCAATAGATGGTAGCCTTTCATTATGGAAGGTAGTCTGTTGTCGCGATTTTTGTTACTCCAATGGATGGTAGCCTTGTCATTATGGAACATAGTCTGTTGTCGATGTTTTTGTTACTCCAATGGGTGGTAGACTTGTGATTATGGAAGGTATTCTATTGTCGAGATTTTTGTTATTCCAATTTATGGTAGCCTTGTCATTATAGAAGGTAGTCTATTGTCAATATTTTTGTTACTCCAATAGATGGTAGCCTTGTCATTATGGAAGGTAGTCTGTTGTCGAGATTTTTGTTACTCCAATGGTTGGTAGCCTTGTCATTATGGAAGGTAGTCTGTCATTGTGATTTCTGTCTTTCTAATGGATGGTAGCCTTGTCACTATGGAAGGTAGTCTATTCTCGAGATTTTGTTATTCCATTGGATGGTATCCTTGTTATTATGGAAGGTAGTTTGTTCTCTAGATTTTTGTTATTCTAATAGATGGTATCCTTGTCATTATGGAAGGTACTCTATTATCGATATTTTTGTTACTCCAATAGATGGTAGCCTTATCATTATGGAAGGTAGTATGTTGTCGATATCTTTGTTACTCCAATGGATAGTAGCCTTGTCACTATAGAAGGTAGTCTATTGTTCAGATCTTTGTTACTCTAATGGATGGTAGCCTTGTCATTATGGAAGGTAGTATATTGTCGAGATTTTTGATACTCCAATGGATGGTAGCCTTGTCATTATGGAAGGTAGTCTGTCGTTGTGATTTTTGTCACTCCAATGGATGGTAGCCATGTCATTATGGAAAGTAGTCTATTGTTCAAATTTTTTTTACTCCAATGGATGGTAGACTTGTCATTATGGAAGGTAGTCTGTTGTCGAGATTTTTGTTATTCCATTGGATGGTAGCCTTTTCATTATTGAAGGTAGTACGTTCTCGAGATTTTTGTTATTCCAATCGATGGTAGCCTTGTCATTATGGAAGGTAGTCTGTTGTCCAGACTTTTGTTACTCCAATGGATGGTAGCCTTGTCATAATGGAACGTAGTCTGTTGTCGATGTTTTTGTTACTCAATTGGATGGTAGACTTGTCATTATGGAAGGTAGTCTGTTGTCAAGATTTTTGTAATTCCAATGGATGGTAGCCTTGTCATTATAAAAGGTAGTCTATTGTCAATATTTTTGTTACTCCAATGGATGGTAGCCTTGTCATTATGGAATGTAGTCTGTTGTCGTGATTTTTGTTACTCCAATGTGTTGTAGCCTTGTCATTATGGAAGGTAGTCTGTTGTCGAGATTTTTGTTACTCCAATGGATGGTAGCCTTTTCATTATGTAAAGTATTTTGTTGTTGATATTTTTATTACTGCAATGGATGGTAGACTTGTCATCATGGAAGGTAGTCTGTCGTTGTGATTTCTGGTACTCCAATGGATGGTAGCCTTGTCATTATGGAAGATAGTATGTTGTTGATATCTTTGTAACTCCAATGGATGGTAGCCTTGTCATTATGGAACTTAGTCTGTTGTCGAGATTTTTGTTACTCCAATGTATTGTAGCCTTGTCATTATGGAAGGTAGTCTATTGTCGAGATTTTTGTTACTCCAATGGATGGTAGCCTTTTAATTATGTAAATTATTTTGGTTGTCGATATTTTTGTTACTGAAATGGATGGTAGACTTGTCATTATGGAAGGTAGTTTGTCGTTGTGATTTCTGGTACTCCAATGGATGGTAGCCTTGTCATTATGGAAGATAGTATGTTGTTCATATCTTTGTTACTCCAATGGATGGTAGCCTTGTCATTATTGAAGGTAGTCTATTGTCGAGATTTTTGTTACTCTAATGGATTGTATCCTTGTCATTATGGAAGGTAGTCTGTTGTTGAGATTTTTGTTACTCCAATGGATGTTATACTTATCATTATGGAAGGTAGTATGTTATTGAGATTTTTATTATTCCATTGGATGGTAGCCTTGTCATTATGGAAGGTAGTCTGTTCTCGAGATTTTTGTTATTCCAATAGATGGTAGCCTTTGCATTATGGAAGGTAGTTTGTTGTCGAGATTTTTGTTACTCCAATGGATGGTAGCCTTATTATTATGGAAGGTAGCGTGTTTTCTAGATTTTTGCAACTCCAATGGATGGTAGCCTTGTCATTATGGAAGGTAGTATGTTCCCCAGATTTTTGTTATTCCAATAGATGGTAGCCTTTCATTATGGAAGGTAGTCTGTTGTCGCGATTTTTGTTACTCCAATGGATGGTTGCCTTGTCATTATGGAAAGTAGTCTGTCGTTGTGATTTTTGTCACTCCAATGGATGGTAGCCATGTCATTATGCAAAGTAGTCTATTATTCATATTTTTGTTACTCCAATGGATGGTAGACTTGTCATTATGGAAGGTAGTCTGTTGTCGAGATTTTTGTTATTCCATTGGATGGTAGCCTTTTCATTATTGAAGGTAGTATGTTCTCGAGATTTTTGTTATTCCAATCGATGGTAGCCTTGTCATTATGGAAGGTAGTCCGTTGTCGAGATTTTTGTTACTCCAATGGATGGTAGCCTTGTCATAATGGAACGTAGTCTGTTGTCGATGTTTTTGTTACTCAATTGGATGGTAGACTTGTCATTATGGAAGGTAGTCTGTTGTCAAGATTTTTGTAATTCCAATGGATGTTAGCCTTGTCATTATAAAAGGTAGTCTATTATTCATATTTTTGTTACTCCAATGGATGGTAGACTTGTCATTATGGAAGGTAGTCTGTTGTCAAGATTTTTGTTATTCCATTGGATGGTTGCCTTGTCATTATTGAAGGTAGTATGTTCTCGAGATTTTTGTTATTCCAATCGATGGTATCCTTGTCATTATGAAAGGTAGTCTAATGTCGAGATTTTTGTTACTCCAATGGATGGTAGCCTTGTCATTAAGGAACGTAGTCTGTTGTCGATGTTTTTGTTACTCCAATGGATGGTAGACTTGTCATTATGGAAGGTAGTCTGTTGTCGAGATTTTTGTTATTCCAATGGATGGTAGCCTTGTCATTATAAAAGGTATTCTATTGTCAATATTTTTGTTACTCCAATGGATGGTAGCCTTGTCATTATGGAAGGTAGTCTGTTGTCGAGATTTTTGTTACTCTAATGGATGGTAGCCTTGTCATTATGGAAGGTTTTCTGTCATTGTGATTTATGTCACCCTACTAGATGGTAGCCTTGACATTATGGAAGGTAGTCTATTCTCGAGATTTTTGTTATTTCATTGGATGGTAGCCTTGTCATTATGGAAGGTAGTCTGTTGTCGATATTTTTGTTACTCCAATGCATGGTATCCTTGTCATTATGGAAGGTAGTATGTTGTCGAGATTTTTGTTATTCCATTGGATGGTAGCCTTGTCATTATGGAAGGTAGTCTATTCTCGATATTTTTGTTATTCCAATAGATGGTAGCCTTGTCATTATGGAAGGTAGTCTGTTGTTGAGATTTTTATTATTCCATTGGATGGTAGCCTTGTCATTATGGAAGGTAGTCTGTTTTCGAGATTTTTGTTATTCCAATAGATGGTAACCTTTGCATTATGGAAGGTAGTTTGTTGTCGAGATTTTTGTTACTCCAATGGATGGTAGCCTTATTATTATGGAAGGTAGCGTGTTTTCTAGATTTTTGCAACTCCAATGGATGGTAGCCTTGTCATTATGGAAGGTAGTATGTTCCCCAGATTTTTGTTATTCCAATAGATGGTAGCCTTTCATTATGGAAGGTAGTCTGTTGTCGCGATTTTTGTTACTCCAATGGATGGTAGCCTTGTCATTATGGAACATAGTCTGTTGTCGATGTTTTTGTTACTCCAATGGGTGGTAGACTTGTGATTATGGAAGGTATTCTATTGTCGAGATTTTTGTTATTCCAATTTATGGTAGCCTTGTCATTATAGAAGGTAGTCTATTGTCAATATTTTTGTTACTCCAATAGATGGTAGCCTTGTCATTATGGAAGGTAGTCTGTTGTCGAGATTTTTGTTACTCCAATGGTTGGTAGCCTTGTCATTATGGAAGGTAGTCTGTCATTGTGATTTCTGTCTTTCTAATGGATGGTAGCCTTGTCACTATGGAAGGTAGTCTATTCTCGAGATTTTGTTATTCCATTGGATGGTATCCTTGTTATTATGGAAGGTAGTTTGTTCTCTAGATTTTTGTTATTCTAATAGATGGTATCCTTGTCATTATGGAAGGTACTCTATTATCGATATTTTTGTTACTCCAATAGATGGTAGCCTTATCATTATGGAAGGTAGTATGTTGTCGATATCTTTGTTACTCCAATGGATAGTAGCCTTGTCACTATAGAAGGTAGTCTATTGTTCAGATCTTTGTTACTCTAATGGATGGTAGCCTTGTCATTATGGAAGGTAGTATATTGTCGAGATTTTTGATACTCCAATGGATGGTAGCCTTGTCATTATGGAAGGTAGTCTGTCGTTGTGATTTTTGTCACTCCAATGGATGGTAGCCATGTCATTATGGAAAGTAGTCTATTGTTCAAATTTTTTTTACTCCAATGGATGGTAGACTTGTCATTATGGAAGGTAGTCTGTTGTCGAGATTTTTGTTATTCCATTGGATGGTAGCCTTTTCATTATTGAAGGTAGTACGTTCTCGAGATTTTTGTTATTCCAATCGATGGTAGCCTTGTCATTATGGAAGGTAGTCTGTTGTCCAGACTTTTGTTACTCCAATGGATGGTAGCCTTGTCATAATGGAACGTAGTCTGTTGTCGATGTTTTTGTTACTCAATTGGATGGTAGACTTGTCATTATGGAAGGTAGTCTGTTGTCAAGATTTTTGTAATTCCAATGGATGGTAGCCTTGTCATTATAAAAGGTAGTCTATTGTCAATATTTTTGTTACTCCAATGGATGGTAGCCTTGTCATTATGGAATGTAGTCTGTTGTCGTGATTTTTGTTACTCCAATGTGTTGTAGCCTTGTCATTATGGAAGGTAGTCTGTTGTCGAGATTTTTGTTACTCCAATGGATGGTAGCCTTTTCATTATGTAAAGTATTTTGTTGTTGATATTTTTATTACTGCAATGGATGGTAGACTTGTCATCATGGAAGGTAGTCTGTCGTTGTGATTTCTGGTACTCCAATGGATGGTAGCCTTGTCATTATGGAAGATAGTATGTTGTTGATATCTTTGTAACTCCAATGGATGGTAGCCTTGTCATTATGGAACTTAGTCTGTTGTCGAGATTTTTGTTACTCCAATGTATTGTAGCCTTGTCATTATGGAAGGTAGTCTATTGTCGAGATTTTTGTTACTCCAATGGATGGTAGCCTTTTAATTATGTAAATTATTTTGGTTGTCGATATTTTTGTTACTGAAATGGATGGTAGACTTGTCATTATGGAAGGTAGTTTGTCGTTGTGATTTCTGGTACTCCAATGGATGGTAGCCTTGTCATTATGGAAGATAGTATGTTGTTCATATCTTTGTTACTCCAATGGATGGTAGCCTTGTCATTATTGAAGGTAGTCTATTGTCGAGATTTTTGTTACTCTAATGGATTGTATCCTTGTCATTATGGAAGGTAGTCTGTTGTTGAGATTTTTGTTACTCCAATGGATGTTATACTTATCATTATGGAAGGTAGTATGTTATTGAGATTTTTATTATTCCATTGGATGGTAGCCTTGTCATTATGGAAGGTAGTCTGTTCTCGAGATTTTTGTTATTCCAATAGATGGTAGCCTTTGCATTATGGAAGGTAGTTTGTTGTCGAGATTTTTGTTACTCCAATGGATGGTAGCCTTATTATTATGGAAGGTAGCGTGTTTTCTAGATTTTTGCAACTCCAATGGATGGTAGCCTTGTCATTATGGAAGGTAGTATGTTCCCCAGATTTTTGTTATTCCAATAGATGGTAGCCTTTCATTATGGAAGGTAGTCTGTTGTCGCGATTTTTGTTACTCCAATGGATGGTTGCCTTGTCATTATGGAAAGTAGTCTGTCGTTGTGATTTTTGTCACTCCAATGGATGGTAGCCATGTCATTATGCAAAGTAGTCTATTATTCATATTTTTGTTACTCCAATGGATGGTAGACTTGTCATTATGGAAGGTAGTCTGTTGTCGAGATTTTTGTTATTCCATTGGATGGTAGCCTTTTCATTATTGAAG
The DNA here is from genome assembly GCA_948472305.1 of Vicia faba. Taxonomy (NCBI): domain Eukaryota; kingdom Viridiplantae; phylum Streptophyta; class Magnoliopsida; order Fabales; family Fabaceae; genus Vicia; species Vicia faba. The sequence continues at coordinate 536,671,649 of OX451741.1, forward strand.
GTAGTATGTTCTCGAGATTTTTGTTATTCCAATCGATGGTAGCCTTGTCATTATGGAAGGTAGTCCGTTGTCGAGATTTTTGTTACTCCAATGGATGGTAGCCTTGTCATAATGGAACGTAGTCTGTTGTCGATGTTTTTGTTACTCAATTGGATGGTAGACTTGTCATTATGGAAGGTAGTCTGTTGTCAAGATTTTTGTAATTCCAATGGATGTTAGCCTTGTCATTATAAAAGGTAGTCTATTGTCAATATTTTTGTTACTCCAATGGATGGTAGCCTTGTCATTATGGAATGTAGTCTGTTGTCGTGATTTTTGTTACTCCAATCTATTGTAGCCTTGTCATTATGGAAGGTAGTCTGTTGTCGAGATTTTTGTTACTCCAATGGATGGTAGCCTTTTCATTATGTAAAGTATTTTGTTGTCGATATTTTTGTTACTGCAATGGATGGTAGACTTGTCATTATGGAAGGTAGTCTGTTGTTGTGATTTCTGGTACTCCAATGGATGGTAGCCTTGTCATTATGGAAGATAGTATGTTGTTGATATCTTTGTAACTCCAATGGATGGTAGCCTTGTCATTATGGAACTTAGTCTGTTGTCGAGATTTTTGTTACTCCAATGTATTGTAGCCTTGTCATTATGGAAGGTAGTCTATTGTCGAGATTTTTGTTACTCCAATGGATGGTAGCCTTTTAATTATGTAAATTATTTTGGTTGTCGATATTTGTGTTACTGAAATGGATGGTAGACTTGTCATTATGGAAGGTAGTTTGTCGTTGTGATTTCTGGTACTCCAATGGATGGTAGCCTTGTCATTATGGAAGATAGTATGTTGTTCATATCTTTGTTACTCCAATGGATGGTAGCCTTGTCATTATTGAAGGTAGTCTATTGTCGAGATTTTTGTTACTCTAATGGATTGTATCCTTGTCATTATGGAAGGTAGTCTATTGTTGAGATTTTTGTTACTCCAATGGATGTTATACTTATCATTATGGAAGGTAGTATGTTGTTGAGATTTTTATTATTCCATTGGATGGTAGCCTTGTCATTATGAAAGGTAGTCTGTTCTCGAGATTTTTGTTATTCCAATAGATGGTAGCCTTTGCATTATGGAAGGTAGTTTGTTGTCGAGATTTTTGTTACTCCAATGGATGGTAGCCTTATTATTATGGAAGGTAGCGTGTTTTCTAGATTTTTGCAACTCCAATGGATGGTAGCCTTGTCATTATGGAAGGTAGTATGTTCCCCAGATTTTTGTTATTCCAATAGATGGTAGCCTTTCATTATGGAAGGTAGTCTGTTGTCGCGATTTTTGTTACTCCAATGGATGGTAGCCTTATCATTATGGAACATAGACTGTTGTCGATGTTTTTGTTACTCCAATGGGTGGTAGACTTGTCATTATGGAAGGTATTCTATTGTCGAGATTTCTGTTATTCCAATGGATGGTAACCTTGTTAATATAGAAGGTAGTCTATTGTCAATATTTTTTTTACTCCAATGGATGGTAGCTTTGTCATTATGGAAGGTAGTCTATTGTCGAGATTTTTGTTACTCCAGTGGATGGTAGCCTTGTCATTATGGAAGGTAGTCTGTCATTTTGATTTCTGTCACTCTAATGGATGGTAACCTTGTCACTATGGAAGGTAGTCTATTCTCGAGATTTTGTTATTCCATTGGATGGTAGCCTTGTCATTATGGAAGGTAGTCTGTTCTCGAGATTTTTGTTATTCTAATAGATGGTATCCTTGTCATTATGGAAGGTAGTCTATTATCGATATTTTTGTTACTCCAATAGATGGTAGCCTTGTCATTATGCAAGGTAGTATGTTATCGATATCTTTGTTACTCCAATGGATAGTAGCCTTGTCACTATAGAAGGTAGTCTATTGTTCAGATCTTTGTCACTCCAATGGATGGTAGCCATGTCATTTTGAAAGTAGTCTATTGTCGAGATTTTTGTTACTCCAATGGATGGTAGACTTGTCATTATGGAAGGTAGTCTGTTGTCGAGATTTTTGTTATTCCATTGGATGGTAGCCTTTTCATTATTAAAGGTAGTATGTTCTCGAGATTTTTGTTATTCCAATCGATGGTAGCCTTGTCATCGTGGAAGGTAGTATGTTGTCGAGATTTTTGTTACTCCAATGGATGGTAGCCTTGTCATTATGGAACGTAGTCTGTTGTCGATGTTTTTGTTACTCCAATGGATGGTAGACTTGTCATTATGGAAGGTAGTCTGTTTTCGAGATTTTTGTTATTCCAATGGATGGTAGCCTTGTCATTATAAAAGGTAGTCTATTGTCAATATTTTTGTTACTCCAATGGATGGTAGCCTTGTCATTATGGAATGTAGTCTGTTGTCGTGATTTTTGTTACTCCAATGTATTGTAGCCTTGTCATTATGGAAGGTAGTCTGTTGTCGAGATTTTTGTTACTCCAATGGATGGTAGCCTTTTCATTATGTAAAGTAGTTTGTTGTCGATATTTTTGTTACTGCAATGGATGGTAGACTTGTCATTATGGAAGGTAGTCTGTCGTTGTGATTTCTGTTACTCCAAAGGATGGTAGCCTTGTCATTATGGAAGAGAGTATGTTGTCGATATCTTTGTTACTCCAATGGATTGTAGCCTTGTCATTAATGAACTTAGTCTGTTGTCGAGATTTTTGTTACTCCAATGTATTGTAGCCTTGTCATTATGGAAGGTAGTCTGTTGTCGAGATTTTTGTTACTCCAATGTATGGTAGCCTTTTCATTATGTAAATTATTTTGGTGTCGATATTTTTGTTACTGCAATGGATGGTAGACTTGTCATTATGTAAGGTAGTCTGTCGTTGTGATTTTAAGTACTCTAATGGATGGTAGCCTTGTCATTATGGAAGATAGTATGTTGTCGATATCTTTGTTACTCCAATGGATGGTAGCCATGTCATTAAGGAAGGTAGTCAATTTTCGAGAATTTTGTTACTCCAAAGGATGGTAGCCTTGTCATTATGGAAGGTAGTCTGTTGTCGTGATTTTTGTTACTCCAATGGTTGGTAGCCTTGTCATTATGGAAGGTAGTCTGTCATTGTGATTTCTGTCTTTCTAATGGATGGTAGACTTGTCACTATGGAAGGTAGTCTATTCTCGAGATTTTGTTATTCCATTGGATGGTAGCCTTGTTATTATGGAAGGTAGTCTGTTCTCGAGATTTTTGTTATTCTAATAGATGGTATCCTTGTCATTATGGAAGGTAGTCTATTATCGATATTTTTGTTACTCCAATAGATGGTAGCCTTGTCATTATGCAAGGTAGTATGTTATCGATATCTTTGTTACTCCAATGGATAGTAGCCTTGTCACTATAGAAGGTAGTCTATTGTTCAGATCTTTGTCACTCCAATGGATGGTAGCCATGTCATTATGGAAAGTAGTCTATTGTCGAGATTTTTGTTACTCCAATGGATGGTAGACTTGTCATTATGGAAGGTAGTCTGTTGTCGAGATTTTTGTTATTCCATTGGATGGTAGCCTTTTCATTATTAAAGGTAGTATGTTCTCGAGTTTTTGTTATTCCAATCGATGGTAGCCTTGTCATTGTGGAAGGTAGTATGTTGTCGAGATTTTTGTTACTCCAATGGATGGTAGCCTTGTCATTATGGAACGTAGTCTGTTGTCGATGTTTTTGTTACTCCAATGGATGGTAGACTTGTCATTATGGAAGGTAGTCTGTTTTCGAGATTTTTGTTATTCCAATGGATGGTAGCCTTGTCTTTATAAAAGGTAGTCTATTGTCAATATTTTTGTTACTCCAATGGATGGTAGCCTTGTCATTATGGAATGTAGTCTGTTGTCGTGATTTTTGTTACTCCAATGTATTGTAGCCTTGTCATTATGGAAGGTAGTCTGTTGTCGAGATTTTTGTTACTCCAATGGATGGTAGCCTTTTCATTATGTAAAGTAGTTTGTTGTCGATATTTTTGTTACTGCAATGGATGGTAGACTTGTCATTATGGAAGGTAGTCTGTCGTTGTGATTTCTGTTACTCCAAAGGATGGTAGCCTTGTCATTATGGAAGAGAGTATGTTGTCGATATCTTTGTTACTCCAATGGATTGTAGCCTTGTCATTAATGAACTTAGGCTGTTGTCGAGATTTTTGTTACTCCAATGTATTGTAGCCTTGTCATTATGGAAGGTAGTCTGTTGTCGAGATTTTTGTTACTCCAATGTATGGTAGCCTTTTCATTATGTAAATTATTTTGGTGTCGATATTTTTGTTACTGCAATGGATGGTAGACTTGTCATTATGTAAGGTAGTCTGTCGTTGTGATTTTAAGTACTCTAATGGATGGTAGCCTTGTCATTATGGAAGATAGTATGTTGTCGATATCTTTGTTACTCCAATGGATGGTAGCCATGTCATTAAGGAAGGTAGTCAATTTTCGAGAATTTTGTTACTGTAATGTATGGTAGCCTTGTCATTATGGAAGGTAGTCTGTTGTCGAGATTTTTGTTACTACAAAGGATGGTAGCCTTGTCATTATGGAAGGTTGTATAATGTCGAGATTTTTGTTACTCTAATGGATGGTATCCTTGTTATTATGGAAGGTAGTCTGTTGTCGAGATTTTTGTTACTCTAAGGGATGGTAGCCTTGTCATTATGGAAGGTAGTCTGCTGTCGAGATTATTTTTACTTTAATGTATGGTAGCCTTGTCATTATGGAAGGTAGTATGTTGTCAATATTTTTGTTACTATAATGGATGTTAGCCTTGTCATTATGGAAGGTAGTCTGTTGTCGAGATTTTTGTTACTACGATGGATGGTAGCGATGTCATTATGGAAGGTAGTCTGTTGTTGAGATTTTTTATACTCTAATGGATGGTATCCATGTCATTATGGAAGGTAGTCTGTTGTCAAGAATTTTATTACTCCAATGGATGGTAGACATGTCATTATGGAAGGTAGTCTGTTGTCGATATTTTTGTTACTACAATGGATGGTAGCCTTGTCATTATGGAAGGTAGTCTGTTGTCGAGATTTTTGTTACTCTAATGGATGGTATCCTTGTCATTATGGAAGGTAGTCTGTTGTCGAGATTTTTGTTACTCTAATGGAAGGTAGCCTTGTCATTATGGAAGGTAGTCTGCTGTCGAGATTATTGTTACTTTAATGTATGGTAGCCTTGTCATTATGGAAGGTAGTCTGTTGTCGAGATTTTTGTTACTACAATGGATGGTAGCCTTGTCATTATGGAAGGTAGTCTGTTGTGGAGATTTTTGTTACTACGATGGATGGTAGCGTTGTCATTATGGAAGTTAGTCTATTGTTGAGATTTTTGTTACTCTAATGGATGGTATCCTTGTCATTATGGAAGGTTGTATGTTGTCAAGAATTATATTACTCCAATGGATGGTAGCCATGTCATTATTGAAGGTAGTCTGTCATTATGATTTCTGTTACTCCAATTGACGGAGCCTTGTCATTATGGAAGGTAATCTGTTGTCCAGATTTTTGTTACTCCAATGGATGGTAGCCTTTTCATTATGTAAAGTATTTTGTTGTCGATATTTTTATTACTGAAATGGATGGTAGACTTGTCATTGTGGAAGGTAGTCTGTCGTTGTGATTTCTGGTACTCCAATAGATGGTAGCCTTGTCATTATGGAAGATAGTATGTTGTCGATATCTTTGTTACTCCAATGGATGGTAGCCTTGTCATTACGGAAGGTAGTCTATTTTCGAGAATTTTGTTACTTTAATGTATGGTAGCCTTGTCATTATGGAAGGTAGTCTGTTGTCGAGATTTTTGTTACTACAATGGATGGTAGCCTTCTCATTATGGAAGGTTGTCTGTTGTCGAGATTTTTGTTACTCTAATGGATGGTATCCTTGTTATTATGGAAGGTAGTCTGTTGTCGAGATTTTTGATACTCTAAGGGATGGTAGCCTTGTCATTATGGAACGTAGTCTGCTGTCAAGATTATTTTTACTTTAATGTATGGTAGCCTTGTCATTATGGAAGGTAGTCTGTTGTCGATATTTTTGTTACTATAATGGATGTTAGCCTTGTCATTATGGAAGGTAGTCTGTTTTCGAGATTTTTGTTACTACGATGGATGGTAGCGTTGTCATTATGGAAGGTAGTCTGTTGTTGAGATTTTTGTTACTCTAATGGATGGTATCCTTGTCATTATGGAAGGTAGTCTGTTGTCGATAATTTTATTACTCCAATGGATGGTAGCCATGTCATTATTGAAGGTAGTCTGTCATTATGATTTCTGTTACTCCAATTGACGGTAGAGTTGTCATTATGGAAGGTAATCTGTTGTCCAGATTTTTGTTACTCCAATGGATTGTAGCCTTGTCATTATGGAAGGTAGTCTGTTGTCGAGATTTTTTTTACTCCAATGGATGGTAGCCTTTTCATTATGTAAATTATTTTGTTTTCGATATTTTTGTTACTGCAATGGATGGTAGACTTGTCATTATGTAAGGTAGTCTGTCGTTGTGATTTCTAGTACTCCAATGGATGGTAGCCTTGTCATTATGGAAGATAGTATGTTGTCGATATCTTTGTTACTCCAATGGATGGTAGCCTTGTCATTAAGGAAGGTAGTCTATTTTCGAGAATTTTGGTACTTTAATGTATGGTAGCCTTGTCATTATGGAAGGTAGTCTGTTGTCGAGATTTTTGTTACTACATTGGATGGTAGCCTTGTCATTATGGAAGGTAGTCTATTTTCGATATTTTTGTTACTACAATGGATGGTAGCCTTGTCATTATGGAAGGTAGTCTGCTGTCGAGATTTTTTTTACTCTAATGGATGGTATCCTTGTCATTATGGAAGGTAGTCTTTTATCGATATTTTTCTTACTCTAATGGATGGTAGACTTGTCATTATGGAAGGTAGTCTGCTGTCGAGATTATTGTTACTTTAATGGATGGTAGCCTTGTCATTATGGAAGGTAGTCTGTTGTCGAGATTTTTGTTACTACAATGGATGGTAGCCTTGTCATTATGGAAGGTAGTCTGCTGTGGAGATTTTTGTTACTACGATGGATGGTAGAGTTGTCATTATGGAAGATAGTCTATTGTTGAGATTTTTGTTACTCTAATGGATGGTGTCCTTGTCATTATGGAAGGTAGTCTGTTGACAAGAATTATATTACTCCAATGGATTGTAGCCATGTCATTATTGAAGGCAGTCTGTCATTATGGTTTCTGTTACTCCAATTGACGGTAGCCTTGTCATTATGGAAGGTAATCTGTTGTCCAGATTTTTGTTACTCCAATGGATTGTAGCCTTGTCATTATGGAAGGTAGTCTGTTGTCGAGATTTTTGTTACTCTAATGGATGGTAGCATTGTCATTATGGAAGGTAGTCTACTGTCGAGATTATTGTTACTTTAATGTATGGTAGCCTTGTCATTATGGAAGTTAGTTGGTTGTCAAGATTTTTGTTACTACAATGGATGATAGCCTTGTAATTATGGAAGGTAGTCTGTTGTCGAGATTTTTGTTACTACGATGGATGGTAGCATTGTCATTATGGAAGGTAGTCTGTTGTTGAGATTTTTGTTACTCTAATGGATGGTATCCTTGTCATTATAGAAGGTAGTCTGTTGTCGAGAATTTTATTACTTCAATGGATGGTAGCCATGTCATTATTGAAGGTAGTCTGTCATTATGATTTCTGTTACTCCAATTGACGGTAGCCTTGTCATTATGGAAGGTAATCTATTGTCCAGATTTTTGTTACTCCAATGGATTGTAGCCTTGTCATTATGGAAGGTAGTCTGTTGTCGAGATTTTTGTTACTCCAATTGATGGTAGCCTTTTCATTATGTAAAGTATTTTGTTGTCGATATTTTTATTACTGAAATGGATGGTAGACTTGTCATTGTGGAAGGTAGTCTGTCGTTGTGATTTCTGGTACTCCAATAGATGGTAGCCTTGTCATTATGGAAGATAGTATGTTGTCGATATCTTTGTTACTCCAATGGATGGTAGCCTTGTCATTACGGAAGGTAGTCTATTTTCGAGAATTTTGTTACTTTAATGTATGGTAGCCTTGTCATTATGGAAGGTAGTCTGTTGTCGAGATTTTTGTTACTACAATGGATGGTAGCCTTCTCATTATGGAAGGTTGTCTGTTGTCGAGATTTTTGTTACTCTAATGGATGGTATCCTTGTTATTATGGAAGGTAGTCTGTTGTCGAGATTTTTGATACTCTAAGGGATGGTAGCCTTGTCATTATGGAACGTAGTCTGCTGTCAAGATTATTTTTACTTTAATGTATGGTAGCCTTGTCATTATGGAAGGTAGTCTGTTGTCGATATTTTTGTTACTATAATGGATGTTAGCCTTGTCATTATGGAAGGTAGTCTGTTGTCGAGATTTTTGTTACTACGATGGATGGTAGCGTTGTCATTATGGAAGGTAGTCTGTTGTTGAGATTTTTGTTACTCTAATGGATGGTATCCTTGTCATTATGGAAGGTAGTCTGTTGTCGATAATTTTATTACTCCAATGGATGGTAGCCATGTCATTATTGAAGGTAGTCTGTCATTATGATTTCTGTTACTCCAATTGACGGTAGAGTTGTCATTATGGAAGGTAATCTGTTGTCCAGATTTTTGTTACTCCAATGGATTGTAGCCTTGTCATTATGGAAGGTAGTCTGTTGTCGAGATTTTTTTTACTCCAATGGATGGTAGCCTTTTCATTATGTAAATTATTTTGTTTTCGATATTTTTGTTACTGCAATGGATGGTAGACTTGTCATTATGTAAGGTAGTTTGTCGTTGTGATTTCTAGTACTCCAATGGATGGTAGCCTTGTCATTATGGAAGATAGTATGTTGTCGATATCTTTGTTACTCCAATGGATGGTAGCCTTGTCATTAAGGAAGGTAGTCTATTTTCGAGAATTTTGGTACTTTAATGTATGGTAGCCTTGTCATTATGGAAGGTAGTCTGTTGTCGAGATTTTTGTTACTACATTGGATGGTAGCCTTGTCATTATGGAAGGTAGTCTATTTTCGATATTTTTGTTACTACAATGGATGGTAGCCTTGTCATTATGGAAGGTAGTCTGTTGTCGAGATTTTTTTTACTCTAATGGATGGTATCCTTGTCATTATGGAAGGTAGTCTTTTATCGATATTTTTCTTACTCTAATGGATGGTAGACTTGTCATTATGGAAGGTAGTCTGCTGTCGAGATTATTGTTACTTTAATGGATGGTAGCCTTGTCATTATGGAAGGTAGTCTGTTGTCGAGATTTTTGTTACTACAATGGATGGTAGCCTTGTCATTATGGAAGGTAGTCTGCTGTGGAGATTTTTGTTACTACGATGGATGGTAGAGTTGTCATTATGGAAGATAGTCTATTGTTGAGATTTTTGTTACTCTAATGGATGGTGTCCTTGTCATTATGGAAGGTAGTCTGTTGACAAGAATTATATTACTCCAATGGATTGTAGCCATGTCATTATTGAAGGTAGTCTGTCATTATGGTTTCTGTTACTCCAATTGACGGTAGCCTTGTCATTATGGAAGGTAATCTGTTGTCCAGATTTTTGTTACTCCAATGGATTGTAGCCTTGTCATTATGGAAGGTAGTCTGTTGTCGAGATTTTTGTTACTCTAATGGATGGTAGCATTGTCATTATGGAAGGTAGTCTACTGTCGAGATTATTGTTACTTTAATGTATGGTAGCCTTGTCATTATGGAAGTTAGTTGGTTGTCAAGATTTTTGTTACTACAATGGATGATAGCCTTGTAATTATGGAAGGTAGTCTGTTGTCGAGATTTTTGTTACTACGATGGATGGTAGCATTGTCATTATGGAAGGTAGTCTGTTGTTGAGATTTTTGTTACTCTAATGGATGGTATCCTTGTCATTATAGAAGGTAGTCTGTTGTCGAGAATTTTATTACTTCAATGGATGGTAGCCATGTCATTATTGAAGGTAGTCTATCATTATGATTTCTGTTACTCCAATTGACGGTAGCCTTGTCATTATGGAAGGTAATCTATTGTCCAGATTTTTGTTACTCCAATGGATTGTAGCCTTGTCATTATGGAAGGTAGTTTGTTGTCGAGATTTTTGTTACTCCAATTGATGGTAGCCTTTTCATTATGTAAAGTATTTTGTTGTCGATATTTTTATTACTGCAATGGATGGTAGACTTGTCATTATGGAAGGTAGTTTGTCATTGTTATTTCTGGTACTCCAATAGATGGTAGCCTTGTCATTATGGAAGATAGTATGTTGTCGATATCTTTGTTACTCCATTGGATGGTAGCCTTGTAATTATGGAAGGTAGTCTATTTTCGAGAATTTTGTTACTTTAATGTATGGTAGCCTTGTCATTATAGAAGGTAGTCTGTTGTCGAGATTTTTATTACTACAATGGATGGTAGCCTTGTCATTATGGAAGGTTGTCTGTTGTCGAGATTTTTGTTACTCTAATGGATGGTATCCTTGTTATTATGGAAGGTAATCTGTTGTCGAGATTTTTGTTACTCTAAGGGATGGTAGCCTTGTAATTATGGAAGGTAGTCTGATGTCGAGATTATTTTTACTTTAATGTATGGTAGCCTTGTCATTATGGAAGGTAGTCTAATGTCGAGATTTTTGTTACTCTAAGGGATGGTAGCCTTGTCATTATGGAAGGTAGTCTGCTGTCGAGATTATTTTTACTTTAATGTATGGTAGCCTTGTCATTATGGAAGGTAGTCTATTGTCGAGATTTTTGTTACTATAATGGATGTTAGCCTTGTCATTATGGAAGGTAGTATGTTGTCGAGATTTTTTTTACTACGATGGATGGTAGCGTTGTCATTATGGAAGGTAGTCTGTGGTTGAGATTTTTGTTACTCTAATGGATGGTATCCTTGTCATTATAGAAGGTAGTCTGTTGTCGAGAATTTTATTACTTCAATGGATGGTAGCCATGTCATTATTGAAGGTAGTCTATCATTATGATTTCTGTTACTCCAATTGACGGTAGCCTTGTCATTATGGAAGGTAATCTATTGTCCAGATTTTTGTTACTCCAATGGATTGTAGCCTTGTCATTATGGAAGGTAGTTTGTTGTCGAGATTTTTGTTACTCCAATTGATGGTAGCCTTTTCATTATGTAAAGTATTTTGTTGTCGATATTTTTATTACTGCAATGGATGGTAGACTTGTCATTATGGAAGGTAGTTTGTCATTGTTATTTCTGGTACTCCAATAGATGGTAGCCTTGTCATTATGGAAGATAGTATGTTGTCGATATCTTTGTTACTCCATTGGATGGTAGCCTTGTAATTATGGAAGGTAGTCTATTTTCGAGAATTTTGTTACTTTAATGTATGGTAGCCTTGTCATTATAGAAGGTAGTCTGTTGTCGAGATTTTTATTACTACAATGGATGGTAGCCTTGTCATTATGGAAGGTTGTCTGTTGTCGAGATTTTTGTTACTCTAATGGATGGTATCCTTGTTATTATGGAAGGTAATCTGTTGTCGAGATTTTTGTTACTCTAAGGGATGGTAGCCTTGTAATTATGGAAGGTAGTCTGATGTCGAGATTATTTTTACTTTAATGTATGGTAGCCTTGTCATTATGGAAGGTAGTCTAATGTCGAGATTTTTGTTACTCTAAGGGATGGTAGCCTTGTCATTATGGAAGGTAGTCTGCTGTCGAGATTATTTTTACTTTAATGTATGGTAGCCTTGTCATTATGGAAGGTAGTCTATTGTCGAGATTTTTGTTACTATAATGGATGTTAGCCTTGTCATTATGGAAGGTAGTATGTTGTCGAGATTTTTTTTACTACGATGGATGGTAGCGTTGTCATTATGGAAGGTAGTCTGTGGTTGAGATTTTTGTTACTCTAATGGATGGTATCCTTGTCATTATGGAAGGTAGTATGTTGTCGAGAATTTTATTACTCCAATGGATGGTAGCCATGTCATTATTAAAGGTAGTCTGTCATTATGATTTCTGTTACTCCAATTGACGGTAGCCTTGTCATTATGGAAGGTAATGTGTTGTCCAGATTTTTGTTACTCCAATGGATTGTAGCCTTGTCATTATGGAATGTAGTCTGTGGTCAAGATTTTTGTTACTCCAATGGATGGTAGCCTTTTCATTATGTAAAGTATTTTGTTGTCGATATTTTTATTACTTCAATGGATGGTAGACTTGTCATTATGGAAGGTAGTCTGTCGTTGTGATTTCTGGTACTCCAATAGATGGTAGCCTTGTCATTATGGAAGATAGTATGTTGTCGATATCTTTGTTACTCCAATGGATGGTAGCCTTGTCATTACGGAAGGTAGTCTATTTTCGAGAATTTTGTTACTTTAATGTATGGTAGCCTTGTCATTATGGAAGGTAGTCTGTTGTCGAGATTTTTGTTACTACAATGGATGGTAGCCTTGTCATTATGGAAGGTTGTCTGTTGTCGTGATTTTTGTTACTCTAATGGATGGTATCCTTGTAATCATGTAAGGTAGTCTGTTGTCGAGATTTTTGTTACTCTAGCGGATGGTAGCATTGTCATTATGGAAGGTAGTCTATTGTCGAGATTATTGTTACTTAAATGTATGGTAGCCTTGTCATTATGGAAGGTAGTTGGTTGTCGAGATTTTTGTTAGTACAATGGATGGTAACCTTGTCATTATGGAAGGTAGTCTGTTGTCGAGATTTATTTTACTACGATGGATGGTTGCATTGTCATTATGGAAGGTAGTCTGTTGTTGAGATTTTTGTTACTCTAATGGATGGTATCCTTGTCATTATGAAAGGTAGTCTGTTGTCGAGAATTTTATTACTCCAATGGATGGTAGCCATGTCATTATTGAAGGTAGTCTGTCATTATGATTTCTGTTACTCCAATTGACGGTAGCCTTGTCAATATGGAAGGTAATCTGTTGTCCAGATTTTTGTTGCTCCAATGGATTGTAGCCTTGTCATTATGGAAGGTAGTCTGTTGTCGAGATTTTTGTTACTCCAATGGATGGTAGCCTTTTCATTATGTAAAGTATTTTGTTATCGATATTTTTATTACTTCAATGGATGGTAGACTTGTCATTATGGAAGGTAGTCTGTCATTGTGATTTCTGTTACTCCAAAAGATGGTACCCTTGTCATTATGGAAGATAGTATGTTGTTGATATCTTTGTTACTCCACTGGATGGTAGCCTTGTCATTACCGAAGGTAGTCTATTTTCGAGAATTTTGTTACTTTAATGTATGCCTTGTCATTATGGAAGGTAGTCTGTTGTCGAGATTTTTGTTACTACAATGGATGCTAGCCTTGTCATTATGGAAGGTTGTCTGTTGTCGTGATTTTTGTTACTCTAATGGATGGTATCCTTTTCATTATGGAAGGTAGTCTGTTGTCGAGATTTTTGTTACTCTAAGGGATGGTAGCCTTGTCATTATGGAAGGTAGTCTGCTGTCGAGATTATTGTTACTTTAATGTATGGTAGCCTTGTCATTATGGAAGGCAGTCAGTTGAAGAGCTTTTTGTTACTATAATGGATGGTAGCCTTGTCATTATGGAAGGTAGTCTGTTGTCTAGATTTTTGTTACTACGATGGATGGTAGCGTTGTCATTATGGAAGGTAGTCTGTTGTTGAGATTTTTGTTACTCTAATGGATGGTATCCTTGTCATTATGGAAGGTAGTCTGTTGTCGAGAATTTTATTACTTCAATGGATGGTAGCCATGTCATTATTGAAGGTAGTATGTCATTATGATTTCTGTTACTCCAATTGACGGTAGCCTTGTCATTATGGAAGGTAATCTGTTGTCCAGATTTTTGTTACTCCAATGGATTGTAGCCTTGTCATTATGGAAGGTAGTCTGTTGTCGAGATTTTTGTTACTCCAATTGATGGTAGCCTTTTCATTATGTAAAGTATTTTGTTGTCGATATTTTTATTACTGAAATGGATGGTAGACTTGTCATTATGGAAGGTAGTTTGTCATTGTTATTTCTGGTACTCCAATAGATGGTAGCCTTGTCATTATGGAAGATAGTATGTTGTCGATATCTTTGTTACTCCATTGGATGGTAGCCTTGTAATTACGGAAGGTAGTCTATTTTCGAGAATTTTGTTACTTTAATGTATGGTAGCCTTGTCATTATAGAAGGTAGTCTGTTGTCGAGATTTTTATTACTACAATGGATGGTCGCCTTGTCATTATGGAAGGTTGTCTGTTGTCGAGATTTTTGTTACTCTAATGGATGGTATCCTTGTTATTATGGAAGGTAATCTGTTGTCGAGATTTTTGTTACTCTAAGGGATGGTAGCCTTGTAATTATGGAAGGTAGTCTGATGTCGAGATTATTTTTACTTTAATGTATGGTAGACTTGTCATTATGGAAGGTAGTCTATTGTCGAGATTTTTGTTACTCTAAGGGATGGTAGCCTTGTCATTATGGAAGGTAGTCTGCTGTCGAGATTATTTTTACTTTAATGTTTGGTAGCCTTGTCATTATGGAAGGTAGTCTATTGTCGAGGTTTTTGTTACTATAATGGATGTTAGCCTTGTCATTATGGAAGGTAGTCTGTTGTCGAGATTTTTGTTACTACGATGGATGGTAGCATTGTCATTATGGAAGGTAGTCTGTGGTTGAGATTTTTGTTACTCTAATGGATGGTATCCTTGTCATTATGGAAGGTAGTATGTTGTCGAGAATTTTATTACTCCAATGGATGGTAGCCATGTCATTATTAAAGGTAGTCTGTCATTATGATTTCTGTTACTCCAATTGACGGTAGCCTTGTCATTATGGAAGGTAATGTGTTGTCCAGATTTTTGTTACTCTAATGGATTGTAGCCTTGTCATTATTGAAGGTAGTCTGTGGTCAAGATTTTTGTTACTCCAATGGATGGTAGCCTTTTCATTATGTAAAGTATTTTGTTGTCGATATTTTTATTACTTCAATGGATGGTAGACTTGTCATTATGGAAGGTAGTCTGTCGTTGTGATTTCTGGTACTCCAATAGATGGTAGCCTTGTCATTATGGAAGATAGTATGTTGTCGATATCTTTGTTACTCCAATGGATGGTAGCCTTGTCATTACAGAAGGTAGTCTATTTTCGAGAATTTTGTTACTTTAATGTATGGTAGCCTTGTCATTATGGAAGGTAGTCTGTTGTCGAGATTTTTGTTACTACAATGGATGGTAGCCTTGTCATTATGGAAGGTTGTCTGTTGTCGTGATTTTTGTTACTCTAATGGATGGTATCCTTGTCATCATGTAAGGTAGTCTGTTGTCGAGATTTTTGTTACTCTAACGGATGGTAGCATTGTCATTATGGAAGGTAGTCTATTGTCGAGATTATTGTTACTTAAATGTATGGTAGCCTTGTCATTATGGAAGGTAGTTGGTTGTCGAGATTTTTGTTAGTACAATGGATGGTAACCTTGTCATTATGGAAGGTAGTCTGTTGTCAAGATTTTTGTTACTACGATGGATGGTTGCATTGTCATTATGGAAGGTAGTCTGTTGTTGAGATTTTTGTTACTCTAATGGATGGTATCCTTGTCATTATGAAAGGTAGTCTGTTGTCGAGAATTTTATTACTCCAATGGATGGTAGCCATGTCATTATTGAAGGTAGTCTATCATTATAATTTCTGTTACTCCAATTGACGGTAGCCTTGTCAATATGGAAGGTAATCTGTTGTCCAGATTTTTGTTGCTCCAATGGATTGTAGCCTTGTCATTATGGAAGGTAGTCTGTTGTCGAGATTTTTGTTACTCCAATGGATGGTAGCCTTTTCATTATGTAAAGTATTTTGTTATCGATATTTTTATTACTTCAATGGATGTTAGACTTGTCATTATGGAAGGTAGTATGTCATTGTGATTTCTGTTACTCCAAAAGATGGTACCCTTGTCATTATGGAAGATAGTATGTTGTCGATATCTTTGTTACTCCAATGGATAGTAGCCTTGTCATTACCGAAGGTAGTCTATTTTCGAGAATTTTGTTACTTTAATGTATGCCTTGTCATTATGTAAGGTAGTCTGTTGTCGAGATTTTTGTTACTACAATGGATGCTAGCCTTGTCATTATGGAAGGTTGTCTGTTGTCGTGATTTTTGTTACTCTAATGGATGGTATCCTTTTCATTATGGAAGGTAGTCTGTTGTCGAGATTTTTATTACTCTAAGGGATGGTAGCCTTGTCATTATGGAAGGTAGTCTGCTGTCGAGATTATTGTTACTTTAATGTATGGTAGCCTTGTCATTATGGAAGGCAGTCAGTTGAAGAGATTTTTGTTACTATAATGGATGGTAGCCTTGTCATTATGGAAGGTAGTCTGTTGTCTAGATTTTTGTTACTACGATGGATGGTAGCGTTGTCATTATGGAAGGTAGTCTGTTGTTGAGATTTTTGTTACTCTAATGGATGGTATCCTTGTCATTATGGAAGGTAGTCTGTTGTCGAGAATTTTATTACTCCAATGGATGGTAGCCATGTCATTATTGAAGGTTGTCTGTCATTATGATTTCTGTTACTCCAATTGACGGTAGCCTTGTCATTATGGAAGGTAATTTGTTGTCCAGATTTTTGTTACTCCAATGGATTGTAGCCTTGTCATTATGGAAGGTAGTCTGTTGTCGAGATTTTTGTTACTCCAATGGATGGTAGCCTTTTCATTATGTAAAGTATTTTGTTGTCGATATTTTTATTACTTCAATGGATGGTAGACTTGTCATTATGGAAGGTAGTCTGTCGTTGTGATTTCTGGTACTCCAATAGATGGTAGCCTTGTCATTATGGAAGATAGTATGTTGTCGATATCTTTGTTACTCCAATGGATGGTAGCCTTGTCATTACGGAAGGTAGTCTATTTTCGAGAATTTTGTTACTTTAATGTATGGTAGCCGTGTCATTTTGGAAGGTAGTCTGTTGTCGAGATTTTTGTTACTACAATGGATGGTAGCCTTGTCATTATGGAAGGTTGTCTGTTGTCGTGATTTTTGTTACTCTAATGGATGGTATCCTTGTCATTATGGAAGGTAGTCTGTTGTCGAGATTTTTGTTACTCTAAGGGTTGGTAGCCTTGTCATTATGGAAGGTAGTCTGCTGTCGAGATTATTGTTACTTTAATGTATGGTAGCCTTGTCATTATAAAAGGCAGTCTGTTGTCGAGCTTTTTGTTACTATAATGGATGGTAGCCTTGTCATTATGGAAGGTAGTCTATTGTCGAGATTTTTGTTACTACGATGGATGGTAGCGTTGTCATTATGGAAGGTAGTCTGTTGTTGAGATTTTTGTTACTCTAATGGATGTTAGCCTTGTCATTATGGAAGGTAGTCTGTTGTCGAGATTTTTGTTACTATGATGGATGGTAGCGTTGTCATTATGGAAGGTAGTCTGTCATTATGATTTTTGTTACTCCAATTGATGGTTGCCTTGTCATTATGGAAGGTAATTTGTTGTTCAGATTTTTGTTACTCCAATGGATGGTAGGCTTTTCATTATGGAAGGTAGTCTGTTGTCGAGATTTTTGTTACTACAATGGATGGTAGCCTTATCATTTTTGAAGGTAGTCTGTTGTCGAGATTTTTGTTACTATAATGGATGGTAGCATTGTCATTAATGAAGGTAGTCTGTCGTTGTGATTTTTGTTACTCCAATGGATGGTAACCTTGTCTTTATGGAAGATAGTCTGTTGTCGAGATTTTTGTTACTCCAATGGATGGTAGCCTTGTCATTATGGAAGGTAGTTTGTTGTCGAGATTTTTGTTACTCTAATGGATGGTAGCCTTGTCATTATGGAAGGTAGTCTGTTGTCGAGATTATTGTTACTTTAATGTATGGTAGCCTTTTCATTATGGAAGGAAGTCTGTTGTCGATATTTTTGCTACTCCAATGGATGGTAGCCTTGTCATTATGGAAGGTAATCACTTATTGATATATTTGTTACTAAAATGGATGGTAGCCTTTTCATTTTTGAAGGTAGTCTGTTGTCAAGATTTTTGTTACTCTAATTGATGGTAGCATTGTAATTATGGAAGGTAGTTCGCTGTCGAGATTTTTTTTACTCCAATGGATGGTAGCCTTGTCATTATGGAAGGTAGTCTGTTGTCGAGATTTTTGTTACTCCAATGGATGGTAGCCTTGTCATTATGGAAGGTAGTTTGTTGTCAAATTTTTTGTTACTCTAATGGATGGTATTCTTTTCATTATGGATAGTAGTATGTTGTCGAGATTTTTGTTACTCTAATGGTTGGTAGCCTTGTCATGAATGAAGGTAGTCCGTCGTTGTGATTTCTATTACTCCAATTGATGGTAGCCTTGTCATTATGAAAGGTAGTCTGTTGTCGAGATTTGTGTTACTCCAATGGATGATATCCTTGTCCTTATGGAAGGTAGTCTATTATTGATATCTTTGTTACTCCAATGGATGGTAGCCTTGTCATTATTGAAGATAGTCTGTTATCGAGATTTTTGTTACTCTAATGGATGGTAACCTTGTCATTATTGAAGGTAGTATGTTGTCGAGATTTTTGTTACTCTAATGGATGGTAGCCTTGTCATTAATGAAGGTAGTCTGTCGTTGTGATTTCTGTTACTCCAATGCATCGTAGCCTTGTCATTATGGAAGATAGTATGTTGTCGATATCTTTGTTACTCCAATGGATGGTAGCCTTGTCATTATGGAACTTAGTCTATTGTCGAGATTTTTGTTACTCCAATGTATTATAGCCTTGTCATTATGGAAGGTAGACTATTGTCGAGATTTTTGTTACTCTAATGGATGCTAGACTTTTCATTATGTAAAGTATTTTGTTGTCGATATTTTTATTACTCCAATGTATTGTAGCCTTGTCATTAATGAAGGTAGTCTGTCGTTGTGATTTCTGTTACTCCAATGGATGGTAGCCTTGTCATTATGGAAGGTAGTCTGTTGTTGAGATTTTTATTACTCTAATGGATGGTAGCCTTGTCATTATGGAACATAGTCTGTTGTCAAGATTTTTGTCACTCCAATGGATGGTTGCCTTGTCATTATGTAACGTAGTCTGTTGTCGAGATTTTGGTTACTCCAATGGATGGTAGGCTTGTCATTATGGAACGTAGTATGTTGTCGATATTTTTGTTACTCCAACGGATGGTAGCCTTGTCATTATAGAAGGTAGTCTGTTGTCTAGATTTTTGTTACTCCAATGGATGATAGCCTAGTCATTATGGAAGATAGTCTGTTATAGAGATTTTTGTTACTCCAATGGATGGTATCCTTGACATTATGGAAGGTAGTATGTTGTCGTGATTTTTGTTACTCTAATGGATGGTATCCTTGTCATTATGGAAGGTAGTTTGTTGTCGAGATTTTTGTTACTCTAAGGGATGGTAGCCTTGTCATTATGGAAGGTAGTCTGTTGTCGAGCTTTTTGTTACTATAATGGATGGTAGCCTTGTGATTATGGAAGGTAGTCTGTTGTCGAGATTTTTGTTACTACGATGGATGGTAGCGTTGTCATTATGGAAGGTAGTCTGTTGTTGAGATTTTTGTTACTCTAATGGATGGTATCCTTGTCATTATGGAAGGTAGTCTGTTGTCGAGAATTTTATTACTCCAATGCATGGTAGCCATGTCATTATTGAAGGTAGTCTGTCATTATGATTTCTGTTACTCCAATTGATGGTAGCCTTGTCATTATGGAAGGTAATTTGTTGTCCAGATTTTTATTACTCCAATGGATGGTAGCCTTTTCATTATGGAAGGTAGTCTGTTGTCGAGATTTTTGTTACTATAATGGGTGGTAGCCTTATCATTTTTGAAGGTAGTCTGTTGTCGAGATTTTTGTTACTATAATGGATGGTAGCATTGTCATTAATGAAGGTAGTCTGTCGTTGTGATTTTTATTACTCTAATTGATGGTAGCTTTGTCATTATGGAAGGTAGTCTGCTGTCGAGATTTTTGTTACTCCAATGGATGGTAGCCTTGTCATTATGGAAGGTAGTCTGTTGTCGAGATTTTTGTTACTCCAATGGATGGTATCCTTGTCATTATGGAAGGTAGTTTGTTGTCAAATTTTTTGTTACTCTAATGGATGGTATTCTTTTCATTATGGATGGTAGTATGTTGTCGAGATTTTTGTTACTCTAATGGTTGGTAGCCTTGTCATGAATGAAGGTAGTCCGTCGTTGTGATTTCTATTACTCCAATTGATGGTAGCCTTGTCATTATGAAAGGTAGTCTGTTGTTGAGATTTGTGTTACTCCAACGGATGATATCCTTGTCATTGTGAAAGGTAGTCTATTGTCGATATCTTTGTTACTCCAATGGATGGTAGCCTTGTCATCATTGAAGATAGTCTGTTATCGTGATTTTTGTTACTCTAATGGATGGTATCCTTGTCATTATTGAAGGTAGTATGTTGTCGAGATTTTTGTTACTCTAATGGATGGTAGCCTTGTCATTAATGAAGGTAGTCTGTCGTTGTGATTTCTATTACTCCAATGCATGGTAGCCTTGTCATTATGGAAGATAGTATGTTGTCGATATCTTTGTTACTCCAATGGATGGTAGCCTTGTCATTATGGAACTTAGTCTATTGTCGAGATTTTTGTTACTCCAATGTATTATAGCCTTGTCATTATGGAAGGTAGTCTATTGTCGAGATTTTTATTACTCCAATGGATGCTAGACTTTTCATTATGTAAAGTATTTTGTTGTCGATATTTTTATTACTCCAATGTATTGTAGCCTTGTCATTAATGAAGGTAGTCTGTCATTGTGATTTCTGTTACTTCAATGGATGGTAGCCTTGTCATTATGGAAGATAGTCTGTTGTTGAGATTTTTGTTACTCTAATGGATGGTAGCCTTGTCATTATGGAACATAGTCTGTTGTCGAGATTTTTGTCACTCCAATGGATGGTAGCCTTGTCATTATGTAACGTAGTCTGTTGTCGAGATTTTGGTTACTCCATTGGATGGTAGGCTTATCATTATGGAACGTAGTATGTTGTCGATATTTTTGTTACTCCAACGGATGGTAGCCTTGTCATTATAGAAGGTAGTCTGTTGTGTAGATTTTTGTTACTCCAATGGATGATAGCCTAGTCATTATGGAAGGTAGTCTGTTATAGCGATTTTTGTTACTTCAATGGATGGTATCCTTGACATTATGGAAGGTAGTATGTTGTCGTGATTTTTGTTACTCTAATGGATGGTATCCTTGTCATTATGGAAGGTAGTCTGTTGTCGAGATTTTTGTTACTCTAAGGGATGGTAGCCTTGTCATTATGGAAGGCAGTCTGTTGTCGAGCTTTTTGTTACTATAATGGATGGTAGCCTTGTCATTATGGAAGGTAGTCTGTTGTCGAGATTTTTGTTACTACGATGGATGGTAGCGTTGTCATTATGGAAGGTAGTTTGTTGTTGATATTTTTGTTACTCTAATGGATGGTATCCTTGTCATTATGGAAGGTAGTTTGTTGTCGAGAATTTTATTACTCCAATGCATGGTAGCCATGTCATTATTGAAGGTAGTCTGTCATTATGATTTATGTTACTCCAATTGATGGTAGACTTGTCATTATGGAAGGTAATTTGTTGTCCAGATTTTTGTTACTCCAATGGATGGTAGCCTTTTCATTATGGAAGGTAGTCTGTTGTCGAGATTTTTGTTACTACAATGGATGGTAGCCTTATCATTTTTGAAGGTATTCTGTCGTCGAGATTTTTGTTACTATAATGGATGGTAGCATTGTCATTAATGAAGGTAGTTTGTCGTTGTGATTTTTGTTACTCCAATGGATGGTAACCATGTCATTATGAAAGATAGTTTGTTGTCGATATTTTTGTTACTCCAATGGATGGTAGCCTTGTCATTATGGAAGGTAGTCTGTTGTCGAGATTTTTGTTACTCTAATGGATGGTAGCCTTGTCACTATGGAAGGTAGTCTGCTGTCGAGATTATTGTTACTTTAATGTATGGTAGCCTTTTCATTATGGAAGGTAGTCTGTTGTCGATATTTTTGCTACTCCAATGGATGGTAGCCTTGTCATTATGGAAGGTAGTTATTTATTGATATTTTTGTTACTACAATGGATGGTAGCCTTTTCATTTTTGAAGGTAGTCTGTTGTAAAGATTTTTATTACTCTAATTGATGGTAGCATTGTCATTATGGAAGGTAGTCTGCTGTCAAGATTTTTGTTACTCCAATGGATGGTAGCCTTGTCATTATGGAAGGTAGTCTGTTGTCGAGATTTTTGTTACTCCAATGGATGGTAGCCTTGTCATTATGGAAGGTAGTCTGTTGTCAAATTTTTTGTTACTCTAATGGATGGTATTCTTTTCATTATGGATGGTAGTATGTTGTCGAGATTTTTGTTACTCTAATGGTTGGTAGCCTTGTCATGAATGAAGGTAGTCTGTCGTTGTGATTTCTATTACTCCAATGCATGGTAGCCTTGTCATTATGGAAGATAGTATGTTGTCGATATCTTTGTTACTCCAATGGATGGTAGCCTTGTCATTATGGAACTTAGTCTATTGTCGAGATTTTTGTTACTCCAATGTATTATAGCCTTGTCATTATGGAAGGTAGTCTATTGTCGAGATTTTTGTTACTCCAATGGATGCTAGACTTTTCATTATGTAAAGTATTTTGTTGTCGATATTTTTATTACTCCAATGTATTGTAGCCTTGTCATTAATGAAGGTAGTCTTTCGTTGTGATTTCTGTTACTCCAATGGATGGTAGCCTTGTCATTATGGAAGATAGTCTGTTGTTGAGATTTTTGTTACTCTAATGGATGGTAGCCTTGTCATTATGGAACATAGTCTGTTGTCGAGATTTTTGTCACTCCAATGTATGGTAGCCTTGTCATTATGTAACGTAGTCTGTTGTCGAGATTTTGGTTACTCCATTGGATGGTAGGCTTATCATTATGGAACGTAGTATGTTGTCGATATTTTTGTTACTCCAACGGATGGTAGCCTTGTCATTATAGAAGGTAGTCTGTTGTCTAGATTTTTGTTACTCCAATGGATGATAGCCTAGTCATTATGGAAGGTAGTCTGTTATAGAGATTTTTGTTACTCCAATGGATGGTATCCTTGACATTATGGAAGGTAGTATGTTGTCGTGATTTTTGTTACTCTAATGGATGGTATCCTTGTCATTATGGAAGGTAGTCTCTTGTCGAGATTTTTGTTACTCTAAGGGATGGTAGCCTTGTCATTATGGAAGGCAGTCTGTTGTCGAGCTTTTTGTTACTATAATGGATGGTAGCCTTGTCATTATGGAAGGTAGTCTGTTGTCGAGATTTTTGTTACTACGATGGATGGTAGCGTTGTCATTATGGAAGGTAGTTTGTTGTTGATATTTTTGTTACTCTAATGGATGGTATCCTTGTCATTATGGAAGGTAGTTTGTTGTCGAGAATTTTATTACTCCAATGCATGGTAGCCATGTCATTATTGAAGGTAGTCTGTCATTATGATTTCTGTTACTCCAATTGATGGTAGCCTTGTCATTATGGATGGTAATTTGTTGTCCAGATTTTTGTTACTCCAATGGATGGTAGCCTTTTCATTATGGAAGGTAGTCTGTTGTCGAGATTTTTGTTACTACAATGGATGGTAGCCTTATCATTTTTGAAGGTATTCTGTCGTCGAGATTTTTGTTACTATAATGTATGGTAGCATTGTCATTAATGAAGGTAGTTTGTCGTTGTGATTTTTGTTACTCCAATGGATGGTAACCATGTCATTATGGAAGATAGTTTGTTGTCGAGATTTTTGTTACTCCAATGGATGGTAGCTTTGTCATTATGGAAGGTAGTCTGTTGTCGAGATTTTTGTTACTCTAATGGATGGTAGCCTTGTCATTATGGAAGGTAGTCTGCTGTCAAGATTATTGTTACTTTAATGTATGGTAGCCTTTTCATTATTGAAGGTAGTCTGTTGTCGATATTTTTGCTACTCCAATGGATGGTAGCCTTGTCATTATGGAAGGTAGTCACTTATTGATATTTTTGTTACTACAATGGATGGTAGCCTTTTCATTTTTGAAGGTAGTCTGTTGTCAAGATTTTTATTACTCTAATTGATGGTAGCATTGTCATTATGGAAGGTAGTCTGCTGTCGAGATTTTTGTTACTCCAATGGATGGTAGCCTTGTCATTATGGAAGGTAGTCTGTTGTCGAGATTTTTGTTACTCCAATGGATGGTAGTCTTGTCATTATGGAAGGTAGTTTGTTGTCAAATTTTTTGTTACTCTAATGGATGGTATTCTTTTCATTATGGATGGTAGTATGTTGTCGAGATTTTTGTTACTCTAATGGTTGGTAGCCTTGTCATGAATGAAGGTAGTCTATCGTTGTGATTTCTATTACTCCAATGCATGGTAGCCTTGTCATTATGGAAGATAGTATGTTGTCGATATCTTTGTTACACCAATGGATGGTAGCCTTGTCATTATGGAACTTAGTCTATTGTCGAGATTTTTGTTACTCCAATGTATTATAGCCTTGTCATTATGGAAGGTAGTCTATTGTCGAGATTATTGTTACTCCAATGGATGCTAGACTTTTCATTATGTAAAGTATTTTGTTGTCGATATTTTTATTACTCCAATGTATTGTAGCCTTGTCATTAATGAAGGTAGTCTGTCGTTTTGATTTCTGTTACTCCAATGGATGGTAGCCTTGTCATTATGGAAGATAGTCTGTTGTTGAGATTTTTGTTACTCTAATGGATTGTAGCCTTGTCATTATGGAACATAGTCTGTTATCGAGATTTTTGTAACTCCAATGGATGGTAGCCTTGTCATTATGTAACGTAGTCTGTTGTTGAGATTTTGGTTACTCCATTGGATGGTAGGCTTATCATTATGGAACGTAGTATGTTGTCGATATTTTTGTTACTCCAACGGATGGTAGCCTTATCATTATAGAAGGTAGTCTGTTGTCTAGATTTTTGTTACTCCAATGGATGATAGCCTAGTCATTATGGAAGGTAGTCTGTTATAGAGATTTTTGTTACTCCAATGGATGGTATCCTTGACATTATGGAAGGTAGTATGTTGTCGTGATTTTTGTTACTCTAATGGATGGTATCCTTGTCATTATGGAAGGTAGTCTGTTGTCGAGATTTTTGTTACTCTAAGGGATGGTAGCCTTGTCATTATGGAAGGCAGTCTGTTGTCGAGCTTTTTGTTACTATAATGGATGGTAGCCTTCTCATTATGGAAGGTAGTCTGTTGTCGAGATTTTTGTTACTACGATGGATGGTAGCGTTGTCATTATGGAAGGTAGTTTGTTGTTGATATTTTTGTTACTCTAATGGATGGTATCCTTGTCATTATGGAAGGTAGTTTGTTGTCGAGAATTTTATTACTCCAATGCATGGTAGCCATGTCATTATTGAAGGTAGTCTGTCATTATGATTTCTGTTACTCCAATTGATGGTAGCCTTGTCATTATGGAAGTTAATTTGTTGTCTAGATTTTTGTTACTCCAATGGATGGTAGCCTTTTCATTATGGAAGGTAGTCTGTTGTCGAGATTTTTGTTACTACAATGGATGGTAGCCTTATCATTTTTGAAGGTATTCTGTCGTCGAGATTTTTGTTACTATAATGGATGGTAGCATTGTCATTAATGAAGGTAGTTTGTCGTTGTGATTTTTGTTACTCCAATGGATGGTAACCATGTCATTATGGAAGATTGTTTGTTGTCGAGATTTTTGTTACTCCAATGGATGGTAGCCTTGTCATTATGGAAGGTAGTCTGTTGTCGAGATTTTTGTTACTCTAATGGATGGTAGCCTTGTCATTATGGAAGGTAGTTTGCTGTCGAGATTATTGTTACTTTAATGTATGCTAGCCTTTTCATTATGGAAGGTAGTCTGTTGTCGATATTTTTGCTACTCCAATGGATGGTAGCCTTGTCATTATGGAAGGTAGTCACTTATTGATATTTTTGTTACTACAATGGATGGTAGCCTTTTCATTTTTGAAGGTAGTCTGTTGTCAAGATTTTTATTACTCTAATTGATGGTAGCATTGTCATTATGGAAGGTAGTCTGCTGTCGAGATTTTTGTTACTCCAATGGATGGTAGCCTTGTCATTATGGAAGGTAGTCTGTTGTCGAGATTTTTGTTACTCCAATGGATGGTAGCCTTGTCATTATGGAAGGTAGTTTGTTGTCAAATTTTTTGTTACTCTAATGGATGGTATTCTTTTCATTATGGATGGTAGTATGTTGTCGAGATTTTTGTTACTCTAATGGTTGGTAGCCTTGTCATGAATGAAGGTAGTCCGTCGTTGTGATTTCTATTACTCCAATTGATGGTAGCCTTGTCATTATGAAAGGTAGTTTGTTGTCGAGATTTGTGTTACTCCAACGGATGATATCCTTGTCATTATGAAAGGTAGTCTATTGTCGATATCTTTGTTACTCCAATGGATGGTAGCCTTGTCATTATTGAAGATAGTCTGTTATCGTGATTTTTGTTACTCTAATGGATGGTATCCTTGTCATTATTGTAGGTAGTATGTTGTCGAGATTTTTGTTACTCTAATGGATGGTAGCCTTGTCATTAATGAAGGTAGTATGTCGTTGTGATTTCTATTACTCCAATGCATGGTAGCCTTGTCATTATGGAAGATAGTATGTTGTCGATATCTTTGTTACTCTAATGGATGGTAGCCTTGTCATTATTGGACTTAGTCTATTGTCGAGAGTTTTGTTACTCCAATGTATTATAGCCTTGTCATTATGGAAGGTAGTCTATTGTCGAGAATTTTGTTACTCCAATGGATGCTAGACTTTTCATTATGTAACGTATTTTGTTGTCGATATTTTTATTACTCCAATGTATTGTAGCCTTGTCATTAATGAAGGTAGTTTGTCGTTGTGATTTCTGTTACTCCAATGGATGGTAGCCTTGTCATTATGGAAGATAGTCTGTTGTTGAGATTTTTGTTACTCTAATGGATGGTAGCCTTGTCATTATGGAACATAGACTGTTGTCGAGATTTTTGTCACTCCAATGGATGGTAGCCTTGTCATTATGTAACATAGTCTGTTGTCGAGATTTTGGTTACTCCATTGGATGGTAGGCTTATCATTATGGAACGTAGTATGTTGTCGATATTTTTGTTACTCCAACGGATGGTAGCCTTGTCATTATAGAAGGTAGTCTGTTGTCTAGATTTTTGTTACTCCAATGGATGATAGCCTAGTCATTATGGAAGGTAGTCTATTATAGAGATTTTTTTTACTCCAATGGATGGTATCCTTGACATTATGGAAGGTAGTTTGTTGTCGTGATTTTTGTTACTCTAATGGATGGTAGCCTTGTCATTATGGAACATGGTCTAATGTCGAGATTTTTGTTACTCCAATGGATGGTAGCCTTGTCATTATGGAAGGTAGTCTGCTGTCGAGATTTTTGTTACTCCAATAGATGGTAGCCTTGTCTTTATGGAAAGTCGTTTGTTGTCGATATTTTTGTTACTCCAATGGATGGTAGGCTTGTCATTATGGAACGTAGTATGTTTTCGATATTTTTGTTACTCCAATGGATGGTAGCCTTGTCATTATAGAAGGTAGTCTGTTGCCTACATTTTTGTTACTCCAATGGATGATAGCCTAGTCATTATGGAAGGTAGTCTGTTGTAGAGATTTTTATTACTCCAATGGATGGTAGCCTTGTCATTATGGAAAGTAGTATGTTGTCTAGATTTTTGTTACTCCAATGGATGATAGCCTTGTAATTATGGAAGGTAGTTTGTTGTAGAGATTTTTGTTACTCCAATGGATAGTAGCCTTGTCATTATGGAACATAGTCTGTAGTCGAGATTTTTGTCACTCCATTGGAGGCAGCCTTGTGATTATTGAACGTAGTCTGTTGTCGTGATTTTTGTTACTCCAATGAATGGTAGGATTGTCATTATGCAACATAGTATGTTGTCGATATTTTTATTACTCCAATGGATGGTAGCCTTGTCATTATAGAAGGTAGTATGTTAACGAGATTTTTGTTACTCCAATGGATGATAGCCTAGTCATTATGGAAGGTAGTCTGTTGTAGAGATTTTTGTTACTCCAATGGATGGTATCCTTGACATTATGCAAGGTAGTATGTTGTCTAGATTTTTTTTACTCCAATGGATGATAGCCTTGTAACTATGGAAGGTAGTCTGTTGTAGAGATTTTTGTTACTCCAATGGATGGTAGCCTTGTCATTATGGAACATGGTCTATTGTCGAGATTTTTGTTACTCCAATGGATGGTAGCCTTGTCATTATGGAAGGTAGTCTGTTGTCGAGATTTTTGTTACTCCAATAGATGGTAGCCTTGTCTTTATGGAAGGTAGTCTATTGTCGATATTTTTGTTACTCCAATGGATGGTAGCCTTGTCATTATGGAACGTAGTCTGTTGTCGGGATTTTTGTTACCCCAATGGATGGTAGGTTTGTCATTATGGAACGTAGTATGTTTTCGATATTTTTTTTACTCCAATGGATGGTAGCCTTGTCATTATAGTAGGTAGTCTGTTGTCTACATTTTTGTTACTCCAATGGATGATAGCCTAGTCATTATGGAAGGTAGTCTGTTGTAGAGATTTTTGTTACTCCAATGGATGGTAGCCTTGTCATTATGGAAGGTAGTATGTTGTATAGATTTTTGTTACTCCAATGGATGATAGCCTTGTAATTATGGAAGGTAGTTTGTTGTAGAGATTTTTGTTACTCCAATGGATAGTAGCCTTGTCATTATGGAACATAGTCTGTAGTCGAGATTTTTGTCACTCCATTGGATGGCAGCCTTGTCATTATGGAACGTAGTCTGTTGTCGTGATTTTTGTTACTCCAATGGATGGTAGGATTGTCATTATGGAACATAGTATGTTGTCGATATTTTTATTACTCCAATGGATGGTAGCCTTGTCATTATAGAAGGTAGTATGTTAACTAGATTTTTGTTACTCCAATGGATGATAGCCTAGTCATTATGGAAGGTAGTCTGTTATAGAGATTTTTGTTACTCCAATGGATGGTATCCTTGACATTATGGAAGGAAGTATTTTGTCTAGATTTTTGTTACTCCAATGGATGTTAGCCTTGTCACTATGGAAGGTAGTCTGTTGTAGAGATTTTTGTTACTCCAATGGATGGTAGCCTTGTCATTATGGAACATGGTCTATTGTCGAGATTTTTGTTACTCCAATGGATGGTAGCCTTGTCATTATGGAAGGTAGTCTGCTGTCGAGATTTTTGTTACTCCAATAGATGGTAGCCTTTTCTTTATGGAAGGTCGTCTGTTGTCTATATTTTTGTTACTCCAATGGATGGTAGCCTTGTTATTATGGAACGTAGTCTGTTGTCGAGATTTTTGTTACTCCAATGGATGGTAGGCTTGTCATTATGAAACGTAGTATGTTTTCGATATTTTTGTTACTCCAATGGATGGTAGCCTTGTCATTATAGAAGGTAGTCTGTTGTCTACATTTTTGTTACTTCAATGGATGATAGCCTAGTCATTATGGAAGGTAGTCTATTGTAGAGATTTTTCTTACTCGAATGGATGGTAGCCTTATAATTATGGAAGGTAGTATGTTGTCTAGATTTTTGTTACTCCAATGGATGATAGCCTTGTCACTATGGAAGGTAGTCTGTTGTAGAGATTTTTGTTACTCCAATGGATGGTAGCCTTGTCATTATGGAACATGGTCTATTGTCGAGATTTTTGTTGCTCCAATGGATGGTAGCCTTGTCATTATGGAAGGTAGTCTGCTGTCGAGATTTTTGTTACTCCAATGGATGGTAGGATTGTCATTATGGAACATAGTATGTTGTCGATATTTTTATTACTCCAATGGATGGTAGCCTTGTCATTATAGAAGGTAGTATGTTAACTAGATTTTTGTTACTCCAATGGATGATAGCCTAGTCATTATGGAAGGTAGTCTGTTATAGAGATTTTTGTTACTCCAATGGATGGTATCCTTGACATTATGGAAGGAAGTATTTTGTCTAGATTTTTGTTACTCCAATGGATGTTAGCCTTGTCACTATGGAAGGTAGTCTGTTGTAGAGATTTTTGTTACTCCAATGGATGGTAGCCTTGTCATTATGGAACATGGTCTATTGTCGAGATTTTTGTTACTCCAATGGATGGTAGCCTTGTCATTATGGAAGGTAGTCTGCTGTCGAGATTTTTGTTACTCCAATAGATGGTAGCCTTTTCTTTATGGAAGGTCGTCTGTTGTCTATATTTTTGTTACTCCAATGGATGGTAGCCTTGTTATTATGGAACGTAGTCTGTTGTCGAGATTTTTGTTACTCCAATGGATGGTAGGCTTGTCATTATGAAACGTAGTATGTTTTCGATATTTTTGTTACTCCAATGGATGGTAGCCTTGTCATTATAGAAGGTAGTCTGTTGTCTACATTTTTGTTACTTCAATGGATGATAGCCTAGTCATTATGGAAGGTAGTCTATTGTAGAGATTTTTCTTACTCGAATGGATGGTAGCCTTATAATTATGGAAGGTAGTATGTTGTCTAGATTTTTGTTACTCCAATGGATGATAGCCTTGTCACTATGGAAGGTAGTCTGTTGTAGAGATTTTTGTTACTCCAATGGATGGTAGCCTTGTCATTATGGAACATGGTCTATTGTCGAGATTTTTGTTGCTCCAATGGATGGTAGCCTTGTCATTATGGAAGGTAGTCTGCTGTCGAGATTTTTGTTACTCCAATAGCTGGTAGCCTTGTCTTTATGGAAGGTAGTCTGTTGTCTATATTTTTGTTACTCCAATGGATGGTAGCCTTGTCATTATGGAACATAGTCTGTTGTCGATATTTTTGTTACTCCAATGGATGGTAGGGTTGTCATTATGGAACGTAGTATGTTTTCGATATTTTTGTTACACCAATGGATGGTAGCCTTGTAATTATAGAAGGTAGTCTGTTGTCTATGTTTTTGTTACTCCAATGGATGATAGCCTAGTCATTATGGAAGGTAGTCTGTTGTAGAGATTTTTCTTACTCCAATGGATGGTAGCCTTGTCATTATGGAAGGTAGTATGTTGTCTATATTTTTGTTACTGCAATGGATGATAGCCTTGTAATTATGGAAGTTAGTTTGTTGTAGAGATTTTTGTTACTCCAATGGATAGTATCCTTGTCATTATGGAACATAGTCTGTAGTCGAGATTTTTGTCACTCCATTGGATGGCAGCCTTGCCATTATGGAACGTAGTTTGTTGTCGTGATTTTTTTTACTCCAATGGATGGTAGGATTGTCATTATGGAACATAGTATGTTGTCGATATTTTTATTACTCCAATGGATGGTAGCCTTGTCATTATAGAAGGTAGTATGTTAACTAGATTTTTGTTACTCCAATGGATGATAGCCTAGTTATTATGTATGGTAGTCTGTTATAGAGATTTTATTTACTCCAATGGATGGTATCCTTGACATTATGGAAGGTAGTATGTTGTCTAGATTTTTGTTACTCCAATGGATGATAGCCTTGTTACTATGGAAGGTAGTCTGTTGTAGAGATTTTTGTTACTCCAATGGTTGGTAGCCTTGTCATTATGGAACATGGTCTATTGTCGAGATTTTTGTTACTCCAATGGATGGTAGCCTTGTCATTATGGAAGGTAGTCTACTGTCGAGATTTTTGTTACTCCAATAGATGGTAGCCTTGTCTTTATGGAAGGTAGTCTGTTGTCGATATTTTTGTTACTCCAATGGATGATAGCCTAGTCATTATGGAAGGTAGTCTGTTGTAGAGATTTTTGTTACTCCAATGGATGGTAGCCTTGTCATTATTGAAGGTAGTATGTTGTCTATATTTTTGTTACTCCAATGGATGATAGCCTTGTAATTATGGAAGGTAGTTTGTTGTAGAGATTTTTGTTACTCCAATGGATAGTGGCCTTGTCATTATGGAACATAGTATGTAGTCGAGATTTTAGTCACTCCATTGGATGGCAGCCTTGTCATTATGGAACGTAGTCTGTTGTCGTGATTTTTGTTACTCCAATGGATGGTAGGATTGTCATTATGGAACATAGTATGTTGTCGATATTTTTATTACTCCAATGGATTGTAGCCTTGTCATTATAGAAGGTAGTATGTTAACTAGATTTTTGTTACTCCAATGGATGATAGCCTAGTCATTACGGAAGGTAGTCTGTTGTACAAATTTTTGTTACTCCGATGGATGGTAGCCTTGTCATTATGGAAGGTAGTATGTTGTCTAGATTTTTGTTAATCCAATGGATGATAGCCTTGTCATTATGAAAGGCTAATCTGTTGTAGAGATTTTTGTTACTCCAATGGATGGTAGCCTTGTCATTATGGAACATAGTCTGTTGTCGAGATTTTTGTCACTCCAATGGATGGTAGCTTTGTCATTATGTAACGTAGTCTGTTTTCGAGATTTTGGTTACTCCAATGGATGGTAGGCTTGTCATTATGGAAAGTAGTATGTTGTCGATATTTTTGTTACTCCAATGGATGGTACCCTTGTCATTATAGAAGGTAGTATGTTGTCTAGATTTTTGTTACTCGAATGGATGATAGCCTAGTCATTATGGAAGGTAGTCTGTTATAGAGATTTTTGTTACTCCAATGGATGGTATCCTTCACATTATGGAAGGTAGTATATTGTCTAGATTTTTGTTACTCCAATGGATGATAGCCTTGTCACTATGGAAGGTAGTCTTTTGTAGAGATTTTTGTTACTCCAATGGTTGGTAGCCTTGTCATTATGGAACATGGTCTATTGTCGAGATTTTTGTTGCTCCAATGGATGGTAGCCTTGTCATTATGGAAGGTATTCTGCTGTCGAGATTTTTGTTACTCCAATAGATGGTAGCCTTGTCTTTATGGAAGGTAGTCTGTTTTCTATATTTTTGTTACTCCAATGGATGGTAGCCTTGTCATTATGGAATTTAGTCTGTTGTCGAGATTTTTGTTACTCCAATGGATGGTAGCCTTTATATAATGGAAGGTAGTCTGTCGTTGAGATTTCTGTTACTCCAATGGATAGTAGCCTTGTCATTATGGAAGGTAGTCTGTTGTTCAGATTTATGTTACTCCAATGGATGGTAGCCTTGTCATTATGAAAGGTAGTTTGTTGTTGATATTTTTGTTATTCCGATGGATGATAGCCTTGTCATTATGGAAGGTAATTTCTTGTCGAGATTTTTTTTACTCCAATGGATGGTAGCCTTGTCATTATGTAAGGTAGTCTGTTGTCGATATTTTTGTTACTACAATGGATCGTTTCCTTGTCTTTATGGAAGGAATTCTATTGTCGATATTTTTGTTACTCCCATGGATGGGAGCCTTATCTTTATGTAAGGTAGTCTATTGTCGATATTTTTGTTACTCTAATGGATGATATCCTTGTCATTAATGAAGATAGTTTGTTGTCGAGATATTTGTTATTCAATGGATGGTAGCCTTGTCATTATGGAACATAGTTTGTTGTAGAGATTTTTGTTATTCAATGGATGGTAGCCTTGTCATTATGGAACGTAGTCAGTTGTCGTGATTTCTGTTACTCCAATGGATGGTAGCCTTGTCATTATGGAACATGGTCTATTGTCGATATTTTTGTTACTCCAATGGATGGTAGACTTGTCATTATGGAAGGTAGTCTGTTGTCGATAATTTTGTTACTCCAATGGATGGTAGCGTTGTCTTTTTGGAAGGTAGTTTGTTGTCGATATTTTTGTTAGTCCAATGGATGTTAGCCTTGTCATTATGGAAGGTAGTCTATTGTCGAGATTTTGTTACTCCAATGTATATTATCCTAGTCATTATGAAAGGTAGTATGTTGTCAAAAAATTTGTTACTCCAATGGATTGTAACCTTGGCATTATGGAAGGTAATCTGTTTTCAAGATTTTTGTCACTCCATTGGATGACAACCTTGTCATTATGGAACGTAGTCTGTTGTCGTGATTTTTGTTACTCCAATGGATGGTAGGATTGTCATTATGTAACATAGTATGTTGTCGATATTTTTGTTACTCCAATGGATGGTAGCCTTGTCATTATAGAAGGTAGTATGTTAACTAGATTTTTGTTACTCCAATGGAAGGTATCCTTGTCGTTATGGAAGGTAGTATGTTGTCTAGATTTTTGTTAGTCCAATGGATGATAGCCTTGTCATTATGAAAGGTAGTCTGTTGTAGATATTTTTGTTACTCCAATGGATGGTAGCCTTGTTATAATGGAAGGTAGTCTGTCGTTGAGATTTCTGTTACTCCAATGGATGGTAGCCTTGTCATATGGAAGGTAGTCTGTTGTTCAGATTTATGTTACTCCAATGGATGGTACCCTTGTCATTATGAAAGGTAGTCTGTTGTCGATATTTTTGTTATTCCGATGGATGGTAGCCTTGTCATTATGGAAGGTAATTTGTTATCGATATTTTTTTTACTCCAATGGATGGTAGCCTTGTCATTATGTAAGGTAGTCTGTTGACGAGATTTTTGTTACTACACTGGATCATAGCGTTGTCTTTATGGAAGGTATTCTATTGTCTATATTTTTGTTACTCCCGTGGATGGGAGCCTTGCCTTTATGGAAGGTAGTCTGTTGTCGATATTTTTGTTACTTCAATGGATGATATCCTTGTCATTAATGAAGGTAGTTTGTTGTCGAGATATTTGTTATTCAATGGATGGTAGCCTTGTCATTATGGACCATAGTCTGTTGTAGAGATTTTTGTTACTCCAATGGATGGGAGCCTTGTTATTATGGAAGGAAGTCTGTTGTCAGATTTCTGTTACTCCAATGGATGGTAGCCTTGTCATTATGGAACGTGGTCTATTGTCGATATTTTTGTTACTCCAATGGATGGTAACCTTGTCATTATGGAAGGTAGTCTGTTGTCGAAAGTTTTGTTACTCCAATGGATCATAGCTTTGTCTTTTTGGAAGGTAGTCTATTGTCGATATTTTTGTTACTCCAATGGATGGTAGCCTTGTCATTATGCAAGGTAGTCTGTTGTCGAGATTTTGTTACTCCAATGGATATTAGCCTTGTCATTATGAAAGGTAGTCTGTTGTCAAAAATTTTGTTACTCCAATGGATTGTAGCCTTGCCATTATGGAAGGTAATCTGTTTTCAAGATTTTTGTTACTCCAATGGATGGTAGCCTTGTCTTTATGGAAGGGAGTCTGTTGTCGATATTTTTGTTACTCCAATGGATGGTAGCCTTGTCTTTATGGAAGGTATTCTATTGTCGATATTTTGTTACTCCAATGGATGGTAGCCTTTTCATTATGGAAGGTAGGCTATTGTCGAGATTTATGTTACTCCAATGGATGGTAGCCTTGTCATTATGAAAGGTAGTTTGTTGTCGATATTTTTGTTATTCCGATGGATGGTAGCCTTGTCATTATGGAAGGTAATTTTTTGCCGAGATTTTTTTTACTCCAATGGATGGTAGCCTTGTCATTATGTAAGGTAGTGTGTTGTCGAGATTTTTGTTACTACAATGGATCGTAGCCTTGTCTTTATGGAAGGTATTCTATTGTCGATATTTTTGTTACTCCTATGGATGGGAGCCTTGTCTTTATGGAAGGTAATCTGTTGTCGATATTTTTGTTACTCTAATGGATGATATCCTTGTCATTAATGAAGGTAGTTTGTTGTCAAGATATTTGTTATTCAATGGATGGTAGCCTTGTCATTATGGAACATAGTCTGTTGTAAAGATTTTTGTTACTCCAATGGATTGTAGCCTTGTTATTATGGAAGAAAGTCTGTTGTCAAGATTTTTGTTACTCCAATGGATGGTAGCCTTGTCATTATGGAACACGGTTTATTGTCGATATTTTTGTTACTCCAATGGATGGTAGCCTTGACATTATGGAAGGTAGTCTGTTGTCGACAATTTTGTTACTCCAATGGATGGTAGCGTTGTCATTTTGGAAGGTAGTTTGTTGTCGAGATATTTGTTATTCGATGGATGGTAGCCTTGTCATTATGGAACTTAGTCTGTTGTAGAGA
The DNA here is from genome assembly GCA_948472305.1 of Vicia faba. Taxonomy (NCBI): domain Eukaryota; kingdom Viridiplantae; phylum Streptophyta; class Magnoliopsida; order Fabales; family Fabaceae; genus Vicia; species Vicia faba. The sequence continues at coordinate 536,707,692 of OX451741.1, forward strand.
TTTTTGTTACTCCAATGGATGGTAGCCTTGTTATTATGGAAGGAAGTCTGTTGTCAAGATTTCTGTTACTCCAATGGATGGTAGCCTTGTCATTATGGAATGTGGTCTATTATCGATATTTTTGTTACTCCAATGGATGGTAGCCTTGATATTATGGAAGGTAGTCTGTTGTCGACAAATTTTGTTACTCCAATGGATGGTAGCGTTGTCTTTTTGGAAGGTAGTTTGTTGTCGATATTTTTGATACTCCAATGGATGGTAGCCTTGTCATTATGGAAGGTAGTCTATTTTCGAGATTTTGTTACTCCAATGTATATTAGCCTTGTCATTATGAAAGGTAGTCTGTTGTCAAAATTTTTGTTACTCCAATGGATTGTAGCCTTGCCATTATGGAAGGCAATCTGTTTTCAAGATTTTTGTTACTCCAATGGATGGTAGCCTTGTCTTTATGGAAGGTAGTCTGTTGTCGATATTTTTGTTACTCCAATGGATGGTAGCCTTGTCTTTATAGAAGGTAGTCTATTGTCGATATTTTGTTACTCCAATGGATGGTATCCTTGTCATTATGGAAGGTAGTCTGTTGTGGGGATTTTTGTTACTCTAATGGATGGTAGCATTGTTATTATGAAGGTAGTTTGTTGTCGAGATCTTTTTACTGAATGGATGGTAGCCTTGTCATTTTGTAAAGTAGTCTGTTGTAGAGATTTTTGTTACTCCAATTGATGATAGCCTTTTCATTATGGAAGGTAGTCTATTGTCGAGATTTATGTTACTCCAATGGATGGTAGCCTTGTCATTATGAAAGGTAGTTTGTTGTCGATATTTTTGTTATTCTAATGGATGGTAGCCTTGTCATTATGGAAGGTAATTTTTTGCCGAGATTTTTTTTACTCCAATGGATGGTAGCCTTGTCATTATGTAAGGTAGTGTGTTGTCGAGATTTTTGTTACTACAATGGATCGTAGCCTTGTCATTATGGAAGGTATTCTATTGTCGATATTTTTGTTACTCCTATGGATGGGAGCCTTGTCTTTATGGAAGGTAATTTGTTGTCGATATTTTTGTTACTCTAATGGATGATATCCTTGTCATTAATGAAGGTAGTTTGTTGTCAAGATATTTGTTATTCAATGGATGGTAGCCTTTTCATTATGGAACATAGTCTGTTGTAGAGATTTTTGTTACTCCAATGGATTGTAGCCTTGTTATTATGGAAGGAAGTCTGTTGTCAAGATTTTTGTTACTCCAATGGATGGTAGCCTTGTCATTATGGAACGTGGTCTATTGTCGATATTTTTGTTACTCCAATGGATGGTAGCCTTGACATTATGGAAGGTAGTCTGTTGTCGACAATTTTGTTACTCCAATGGATGGTAACGTTGTCATTTTGGAAGGTAGTTTGTTGTCGAGATATTTGTTATTCAATGGATGGTAGCCTTGTCATTATGGAACATAGTCTGTTGTAGAGATTTTTGTTACTCCAATGGATGGTAGCCTTGTTATTATGGAAGGAAGTCTGTTGTCAAGATTTCTGTTACTCCAATGGATGGTAGCCTTGTCATTATGGAATGTGGTCTATTGTCGATATTTTTGTTACTCCAATGGATGGTAGCCTTGATATTATGGAAGGTAGTCTGTTGTCGACAAATTTTGTTACTCCAATGGATGGTAGCATTGTCATATTGGAAGGTAGTTTGTTGTCGATATTTTTGATACTCCAATGGATGGTAGCCTTGTCATTATGAAAGGTAGTCTGTTTTCGAGATTTTGTTACTCCAATGTATATTAGCCTTGTCATTATGAAAGGTAGTCTGTTGTCAAAATTTTTGTTACTCCAATGGATTGTAGCCTTGCCATTATGGAAGGTAATCTATTTTCAAGATTTTTGTTACTCCAATGGATGGTAGCCTTGTCTTTATGGAAGGTAGTCTGTTGTCGATATTTTTGTTACTCCAATGGATGGTAGCCTTGTCTTCATGGAAGGTAGTCTATTGTCGATATTTTGTTACTCCAATGGATGGTAGCCTTGTCATTATGGAAGGTAGTCTGTTGTCGAGAATTTTGTTACTCTAATGGATGGTAGCATTGTCATTATGAAGGTAGTTTGTTGTCGAGATCTTTGTTACTGAATGGATGCTAGCCTTGTCATTTTGTAAAGTAGTCTGTTGTAGAGATTTTTGTTACTCCAATTGATGATAGCCTTTTCATTATGGAAGGTAGTCTATTGTCGAGATTTATGTTACTCCAATGGATGGTAGCCTTGTCTTTATGGAAGGTAGTCTGTTGTCGATATTTTGGTTATTCTAATGAATGGTAGCCTTGTCATTATGGAATGTAGTCTGTTGTCGAGATTTTTGTTACTCCAATGGATGGTAGCCTTGTAATCATGTAAGGTAGTCTGTTGTCTATATTTTTGTTATTCCAATGAATGGTAGCCATTTCAATATGGAAGGTAGTCTTTTGTCGAGATTTTGGTTACTCCAATTTATGGTATCTTGTCATTATTGAAGGTAGTCTGTTGTCGATATTTTTGTTACTTCAATGGATGGTAGCTTTGTTTTAATAGAAGGTAGTCTGTCATTGAGATTTCTGTTACTCCAATGGATGGTATCCTTGTCATTATGGAAGGTAGTTTGTTGTTCAGATTTATGTTACTCCAATGGATGGTAGCCTTGTCATTATGAAAGGTAGTCTGTTGTCGATATTTTTGTTATTCCGATGGATGGTAGCCTTGTCATTATGGAAGGTAATTTGTTGTCGAGATTTTTTTTACTACAATGGATGGTAGCCTTGCCATTACGTAAGGTAGTTTGTTGTCGAGACTTTTGTTACTACAATGGATCGTAGCCTTGTCTTTATGGAAGGTATTGTATTGTCGATATTTTTGTTACTCCCAAGGATGGGAGCCTTGTCTTTATGTAAGGTAGTCTATTGTCGATATTTTTGTTACTCTAATGGATGATATCCTTGTCATTAATGAAGGTAGTTTGTTGTCGAGATATTTGTTATTCAATGGAAGGTAGCCTTGTCATTATGGAACATAGTCTGTTGTAGAGATTTTTGTTACTCCAATGGATGGTAGCCTTGTTATTATGGAAGGAAGTCTGTTGTCAATATTTTTGTTCCTCCAATGGATGGTAGCCTTGTCATTATGGAACGTGGTCTATTGTCGATATTTTTGTTACTCCAATGGATGGTAGCCTTGACATTATGGAAGGTAGTCTGTTGTCGACAATTTTGTTACTCCAATGGATGGTAGCGTTGTCTTTTTGGAAGGTAGTTTGTTGTCGATATTTTTGTTACTCCAATGGATGGTAGCCTTGTCATTATGGAAGGTAGTCTGTTGTCGAGATTTTGTTACTCCAATGTATATTAGCCTTGTCATTATGAAAGGTAGTCTGTTGTCAAAATTTTTGTTACTCCAATGGATTGTAGCCTTGCCATTATGGAAGGTAATCTGTTTTCAAGATTTTTGTTACTCCAATGGATGGTAGCCTTGTCTTTATGGAAGGTAGTCTGTTGTCGATATTTTTGTTACTCCAATGGATGGTAGCCTTGTCTTTATAGAAGGTAGTCTATTGTCGATATTTTGTTACTCCAATGGATGGTAGCCATGTCATTATGGAAGGTAGTCTGTTGTCGAGAATTTTGTTACTCTAATGGATGGTAGCATTGTCATTATGAAGGTAGTTTGTTGTCGAGATCTTTGTTACTGAATGGATGGTAGCCTTGTCATTTTGTAAAGTAGTCTGTTGTAGAGATTTTTGTTACTCCAATTGATGATAGCCTTTTCATTATGGAAGGTAGTCTATTGTCGAGATTTTTATTACTCCAATGGATGGTAGCCTTGTCTTCATGGAAGGTAGTCTGTTGTCGATATTTTGGTTATTCTAATGAATGGTAGCCTTGTCATTATAGAAAGTAGTCTGTTGTCGAGATTTTTGTTACTCCAATGGATGTTAGCCTTGTCATCATGGAACGTAGTCTGTTGTCTATATTTTTGTAATTCCAATGAATGGTAGCCATTTCATTATGGAAGGTAGTCTTTTGTCGAGATTTTGGTTACTCTAATTTATGGTAGCCTTGTCATTATGGAAGGTAGTCTGTTGTCGATATTTTTGTTACTCCAATGGATGGTAGCCTTGTTATAATGGAAGGTAGTCTGTCGTTGAGATTTCTGTTACTCCAATGGATGGTATCCTTGTCATTATCGAAGGTAGTCTGTTGTTCAGATTTATGTTACTTCAATGGATGGTAGACTTGTCATTATGGAAGGTAGTCTGTTGTCGATATTTTTGTTATTCTGATGGATGGTAGACTTGTCATTATGGAAGGTAATTTGTTGTCGAGATTTTTTTTACTCCAATGGATGGTAGCCTTTTCATTATGGAAGGTAGTCTATCGTCGAGATTATTGTTACTCCAATGAATGGTAGCCTTGTCTTTATGGAAGGTAGTATGTTGTCGATATTTTGGTTATTCTAATGAATGGTAGCCTTGTCATTATGGAAAGTAGACTGTTGTCGAGATTTTTGTTACTCCAATGGATGTTAGCCTTGTCATCAGGGAACGTAGTCTGTTGTCTATATTTTTGTAACTCCAATGAATGGTAGCCATTTCATTATGGAAGGTAGTAATTTGTCGAGATTTTGGTTACTCCAATTTATGGTAGCCTTGTCATTATGGAAGGTAGTCTGTTGTAGAGATTTTTGTTACTCCAATTGGTGATAGCCTTTTCATTATGGAAGGTAGTCTATTGTCGAGATTTATGTTACTCCAATGGATGGTAGCCTTGTCATTATGAAAGGTAGTTTGTTGTCGATATTTTTGTTATTCTGATGTATGGTAGCCTTGTCATTATGGAAGGTAATTTTTTATCGAGATTTTTTTTACTCCAATGGATGGCAGCCTTGTCATTATGTAAGGTAGTCTGTTGTCGAGATTTTTGTTACTACAATGGATCTTAGCCTTGTCTTTATGGAAGGTATTTTATTGTCGATATTTTTGTTACTCCCGTGGATGGGAGCCTTGTCTTTATGGAAGGTAGTCTGTTGTAGATATTTTTGTTACTCTAATGGATGATATCCTTGTCATTAATGAAGGTAGTTTGTTGTCGAGATATTTTTTATTCAATGGATGGTAGCCTTGTCATTATGGAACATAGTCTATTGTAGAGATTTTTGTTACTCCAATGGATGGTAGCCTTGTTATTATGGAAGGAAGTCTGTTGTCAAGATTTCTGTTACTATAATGGATGGTAGCCTTGTCATTATGGAACGTGGTCTATTGTCGATATTTTTGTTACTCCAATGGATGGTTGCCTAGTCATTATGGAAGGTAGTCTGTTGTCGACAATATTGTTACTCCAATGGATGGTAGCGTTGTCTTTTTGTAAGGTAGTTTGTTGTCGACAATTTTGTTACTCCAATGGATGGTAGCGTTGTCATTTTGGAAGGTAGTTTGTTGTCGAGATATTTGTTATTCAATGGATGGTAGCCTTGTCATTATGGAACTTAGTCTGTTGTAGAGATTTTTGTTACTCCAATGGATGGTAGCCTTGTTATTATGGAAGGAAGTCTGTTGTCAAGATTTCTGTTACTCCAATGGATGGTAGCCTTGTCATTATGGAATGTGGTCTATTATCGATATTTTTGTTACTCCAATGGATGGTAGCCTTGATATTATGGAAGGTAGTCTGTTGTCGACAAATTTTGTTACTCCAATGGATGGTAGCGTTGTCTTTTTGGAAGGTAGTTTGTTGTCGATATTTTTGATACTCCAATGGATGGTAGCCTTGTCATTATGGAAGATAGTCTATTTTCGAGATTTTGTTACTCCAATGTATATTAGCCTTGTCATTATGAAAGGTAGTCTGTTGTCAAAATTTTTGTTACTCCAATGGATTGTAGCCTTGCCATTATGGAAGGCAATCTGTTTTCAAGATTTTTGTTACTCCAATGGATGGTAGCCTTGTCTTTATGGAAGGTAGTCTGTTGTCGATATTTTTGTTACTCCAATGGATGGTAGCCTTGTCTTTATAGAAGGTAGTCTATTGTCGATATTTTGTTACTCCAATGGATGGTATCCTTGTCATTATGGAAGGTAGTCTGTTGTGGGGATTTTTGTTACTCTAATGGATGGTAGCATTGTTATTATGAAGGTAGTTTGTTGTCGAGATCTTTTTACTGAATGGATGGTAGCCTTGTCATTTTGTAAAGTAGTCTGTTGTAGAGATTTTTGTTACTCCAATTGATGATAGCCTTTTCATTATGGAAGGTAGTCTATTGTCGAGATTTATGTTACTCCAATGGATGGTAGCCTTGTCATTATGAAAGGTAGTTTGTTGTCGATATTTTTGTTATTCTAATGGATGGTAGCCTTGTCATTATGGAAGGTAATTTTTTGCCGAGATTTTTTTTACTCCAATGGATGGTAGCCTTGTCATTATGTAAGGTAGTGTGTTGTCGAGATTTTTGTTACTACAATGGATCGTAGCCTTGTCTTTATGGAAGGTATTCTATTGTCGATATTTTTGTTACTCCTATGGATGGGAGCCTTGTCTTTATGGAAGGTAATTTGTTGTCGATATTTTTGTTACTCTAATGGATGATATTCTTGTCATTAATGAAGGTAGTTTGTTGTCAAGATATTTGTTATTCAATGGATGGTAGCCTTGTCATTATGGAACATAGTCTGTTGTAGAGATTTTTGTTACTCCAATGGATTGTAGCCTTGTTATTATGGAAGGAAGTCTGTTGTCAAGATTTTTGTTACTCCAATGGATGGTAGCCTTGTCATTATGGAACGTGGTCTATTGTCGATATTTTTGTTACTCCAATGGATGGTAGCCTTGACATTATGGAAGGTAGTCTGTTGTCGACAATTTTGTTACTCCAATGGATGGTAACGTTGTCATTTTGGAAGGTAGTTTGTTGTCGAGATATTTGTTATTCAATGGATGGTAGCCTTGTCATTATGGAACATAGTCTGTTGTAGAGATTTTTGTTACTCCAATGGATGGTAGCCTTGTTATTATGGAAGGAAGTCTGTTGTCAAGATTTCTGTTACTCCAATGGATGGTAGCCTTGTCATTATGGAATGTGGTCTATTGTCGATATTTTTGTTACTCCAATGGATGGTAGCCTTGATATTATGGAAGGTAGTCTGTTGTCGACAAATTTTGTTACTCCAATGGATGGTAGCGTTGTCATATTGGAAGGTAGTTTGTTGTCGATATTTTTGATACTCCAATGGATGGTAGCCTTGTCATTATGAAAGGTAGTCTGTTTTCGAGATTTTGTTACTCCAATGTATATTAGCCTTGTCATTATGAAAGGTAGTCTGTTGACAAAATTTTTGTTACTCCAATGGATTGTAGCCTTGCCATTATGGAAGGTAATCTATTTTCAAGATTTTTGTTACTCCAATGGATGGTAGCCTTGTCTTTATGGAAGGTAGTCTGTTGTCGATATTTTTGTTACTCCAATGGATGGTAGCCTTGTCTTCATGGAAGGTAGTCTATTGTCGATATTTTGTTACTCCAATGGATGGTAGCCTTGTCATTATGGAAGGTAGTCTGTTGTCGAGAATTTTGTTACTCTAATGGATGGTAGCATTGTCATTATGAAGGTAGTTTGTTGTCGAGATCTTTGTTACTGAATGGATGCTAGCCTTGTCATTTTGTAAAGTAGTCTGTTGTAGAGATTTTTGTTACTCCAATTGATGATAGCCTTTTCATTATGGAAGGTAGTCTATTGTCGAGATTTATGTTACTCCAATGGATGGTAGCCTTGTCTTTATGGAAGGTAGTCTGTTGTCGATATTTTGGTTATTCTAATGAATGGTAGCCTTGTCATTATGGAATGTAGTCTGTTGTCGAGATTTTTGTTACTCCAATGGATGGTAGCCTTGTAATCATGTAAGGTAGTCTGTTGTCTATATTTTTGTTATTCCAATGAATGGTAGCCATTTCATTATGGAAGGTAGTCTTTTGTCGAGATTTTGGTTACTCCAATTTATGGTATCTTGTCATTATTGAAGGTAGTCTGTTGTCGATATTTTTGTTACTCCAATGGATGGTAGCTTTGTTTTAATAGAAGGTAGTCTGTCGTTGAGATTTCTGTTACTCCAATGGATGGTATCCTTGTCATTATGGAAGGTAGTTTGTTGTTCAGATTTATGTTACTCCAATGGATGGTAGCCTTGTCATTATGAAAGGTAGTCTGTTGTCGATATTTTTGTTATTCCGATGGATGGTAGCCTTGTCATTATGGAAGGTAATTTGTTGTCGAGATTTTTTTTACTGCAATGGATGGTAGCCTTGCCATTACGTAAGGTAGTTTGTTGTCGAGACTTTTGTTACTACAATGGATCGTAGCCTTGTCTTTATGGAAGGTATTGTATTGTCGATATTTTTGTTACTCCCAAGGATGGGAGCCTTGTCTTTATGTAAGGTAGTCTATTGTCGATATTTTTGTTACTCTAATGGATGATATCCTTGTCATTAATGAAGGTAGTTTGTTGTCGAGATATTTGTTATTCAATGGAAGGTAGCCTTGTCATTATGGAACATAGTCTGTTGTAGAGATTTTTGTTACTCCAATGGATGGTAGCCTTGTTATTATGGAAGGAAGTCTGTTGTCAATATTTTTGTTCCTCCAATGGATGGTAGCCTTGTCATTATGGAACGTGGTCTATTGTCGATATTTTTGTTACTCCAATGGATGGTAGCCTTGACATTATGGAAGGTAGTCTGTTGTCGACAATTTTGTTACTCCAATGGATGGTAGCGTTGTCTTTTTGGAAGGTAGTTTGTTGTCGATATTTTTGTTACTCCAATGGATGGTAGCCTTGTCATTATGGAAGGTAGTCTGTTGTCGAGATTTTGTTACTCCAATGTATATTAGCCTTGTCATTATGAAAGGTAGTCTGTTGTCAAAATTTTTGTTACTCCAATGGATTGTAGCCTTGCCATTATGGAAGGTAATCTGTTTTCAAGATTTTTGTTACTCCAATGGATGGTAGCCTTGTCTTTATGGAAGGTAGTCTGTTGTCGATATTTTTGTTACTCCAATGGATGGTAGCCTTGTCTTTATAGAAGGTAGTCTATTGTCGATATTTTGTTACTCCAATGGATGGTAGCCATGTCATTATGGAAGGTAGTCTGTTGTCGAGAATTTTGTTACTCTAATGGATGGTAGCATTGTCATTATGAAGGTAGTTTGTTGTCGAGATCTTTGTTACTGAATGGATGGTAGCCTTGTCATTTTGTAAAGTAGTCTGTTGTAGAGATTTTTGTTACTCCAATTGATGATAGCCTTTTCATTATGGAAGGTAGTCTATTGTCGAGATTTTTATTACTCCAATGGATGGTAGCCTTGTCTTCATGGAAGGTAGTCTGTTGTCGATATTTTGGTTATTCTAATGAATGGTAGCCTTGTCATTATAGAAAGTAGTCTGTTGTCGAGATTTTTGTTACTCCAATGGATGTTAGCCTTGTCATCATGGAACGTAGTCTGTTGTCTATATTTTTGTAATTCCAATGAATGGTAGCCATTTCATTATGGAAGGTAGTCTTTTGTCGAGATTTTGGTTACTCTAATTTATGGTAGCCTTGTCATTATGGAAGGTAGTCTGTTGTCGATATTTTTGTTACTCCAATGGATGGTAGCCTTGTTATAATGGAAGGTAGTCTGTCGTTGAGATTTCTGTTACTCCAATGGATGGTATCCTTGTCATTATCGAAGGTAGTCTGTTGTTCAGATTTATGTTACTTCAATGGATGGTAGACTTGTCATTATGAAAGGTAGTCTGTTGTCGATATTTTTGTTATTCTGATGGATGGTAGACTTGTCATTATGGAAGGTAATTTGTTGTCGAGATTTTTTTTACTCCAATGGATGGTAGCCTTTTCATTATGGAAGGTAGTCTATCGTCGAGATTATTGTTACTCCAATGAATGGTAGCCTTGTCTTTATGGAAGGTAGTATGTTGTCGATATTTTGGTTATTCTAATGAATGGTAGCCTTGTCATTATGGAAAGTAGACTGTTGTCGAGATTTTTGTTACTCCAATGGATGTTAGCCTTGTCATCAGGGAACGTAGTCTGTTGTCTATATTTTTGTAACTCCAATGAATGGTAGCCATTTCATTATGGAAGGTAGTAATTTGTCGAGATTTTGGTTACTCCAATTTATGGTAGCCTTGTCATTATGGAAGGTAGTCTGTTGTAGAGATTTTTGTTACTCCAATTGGTGATAGCCTTTTCATTATGGAAGGTAGTCTATTGTCGAGATTTATGTTACTCCAATGGATGGTAGCCTTGTCATTATGAAAGGTAGTTTGTTGTCGATATTTTTGTTATTCTGATGTATGGTAGCCTTGTCATTATGGAAGGTAATTTTTTATCGAGATTTTTTTTACTCCAATGGATGGCAGCCTTGTCATTATGTAAGGTAGTCTGTTGTCGAGATTTTTGTTACTACAATGGATCTTAGCCTTGTCTTTATGGAAGGTATTTTATTGTCGATATTTTTGTTACTCCCGTGGATGGGAGCCTTGTCTTTATGGAAGGTAGTCTGTTGTAGATATTTTTGTTACTCTAATGGATGATATCCTTGTCATTAATGAAGGTAGTTTGTTGTCGAGATATTTTTTATTCAATGGATGGTAGCCTTGTCATTATGGAACATAGTCTATTGTAGAGATTTTTGTTACTCCAATGGATGGTAGCCTTGTTATTATGGAAGGAAGTCTGTTGTCAAGATTTCTGTTACTATAATGGATGGTAGCCTTGTCATTATGGAACGTGGTCTATTGTCGATATTTTTGTTACTCCAATGGATGGTTGCCTAGTCATTATGGAAGGTAGTCTGTTGTCGACAATATTGTTACTCCAATGGATGGTAGCGTTGTCTTTTTGTAAGGTAGTTTGTTGTCGATATTTTTGATACTCCAATGGATGGTAGCTTTGTCATTATGGAAGGTAGTTTGTTGTCGAGATTTTGTTACTCCAATGGATATTAGCCTTGTCATTATGAAAGGTAGTCTGTTGTCAAAAATTTTGTTACTCCAATGGATTGTAGCCTTGCCATTATGGAAGGTAATCTGTTTTCCAGATTTTTGTTACTCCAATGGATGGTAGCCTTGTCTTTATTGAAGGTAGTCTGTTGTCGATATTTTTGTTACTCCAATGGATGGTAGCCTTGTCTTTATGGAAGGTAGTCTATTGTCGATATTTTGTTACTCCAATGGATGGTAGCCTTGTCATTATGGAAGATAGTCTGTTGAGGAGATTTTGTTACTCTAATGGATGGTAGCATTGTCATTATGAAGGTAGTTTGTTGTCGAGATCTTTGTTACTGAATGGATGGTAGCCTTGTCATTTTGTAAAGTAGTCTGTTGTAGAGATTTTTGTTACTCCAATTGATGATAGCCTTTTCATAATGGATTGTAGTCTATTGTCGAGATTATTGTTACTCCAATGAATGGTAGCCTTGTCTTTATGGAAGGTAGTCTGTTGTCGATATTTTGGTTATTCTAATGAATGGTAGCCTTGTCATTATGGAAAGTAGACTGTTGTCGAGATTTTTGTTACTCCAATGGATGTTAGCCTTGTCATCAGGGAACGTAGTCTGTTGTCTATATTTTTGTAACTCCAATGAATGGTAGCCATTTCATTATGGAAGGTAGTATTTTGTCGAGATTTTGGTTACTCCAATTTATGGTAGCCTTGTCATTATGGAAGGTAGTCTGTTGTAGAGATTTTTGTTACTCCAATTGGTGATAGCCTTTTCATTATGGAAGGTAGTCTATTGTCGAGATTTATGTTACTCCAATGGATGGTAGCCTTGTCATTATGAAAGGTAGTTTGTTGTCGATATTTTTGTTATTCTGATGGATGGTAGCCTTGTCATTATGGAAGATAGTCTGTTGTCGAGATTTTTGTTACTACAATGGATCTTAGCCTTGTCTTTATGGAAGGTATTTTATTGTCGATATTTTTGTTACTCCCATGGATGGGAGCCTTGTCTTTATCGAAGGTAGTCTGTTGTAGATATTTTTGTTACTCTAATGGATGATATCCTTGTCATTAATGAAGGTAGTTTGTTGTCGAGATATTTTTTATTCAATGGATGGTAGCCTTGTCATTATGGTAAATAGTCTGTTGTAGAGATTTTTGTTACTCCAATGGATGGTAGCCTTGTTATTATGGAAGGAAGTCTGTTGTCAAGATTTCTGTTACTCCAATGGATGGTAGCCTTGTCAATATGGAACGTGGTCTATTGTCGATATTTTTGTTACTCCAATGGATGGTAGCCTAGTCATTATGGAAGGTAGTCTGTTGTCGACAATATTGTTACTCCAATGGATGGTAGCGTTGTCTTTTTGTAAGGTAGTTTGTTGTCGATATTTTTTATACTCCAATGGATGGTAGCCTTGTTATTATGGAAGGTAGTCTATTGTCGAGATTTTGTTACTCCAATGTGTATTAGCCTTGTCATTATGAAAGGTAGTCTGTTGTCAAAAATTTTGTTACTCCAATGGATTGTAGCCTTGCCATTATGGAAGGTAATCTGTTTTCAAGATTTTTGTTACTCCAATGTATGGTAGCCTTGTCTTTATGGATGGTAGTCTGTTGTCGATATTTTTGTTACTCCAATGGATGGGAGCCTTGTGTTTATGGAAGGTAGTCTATTGTCGATATTTTGTTACTCCAATGGATGGTAGCCTTGTCATTATGGAAGGTAGTCTGTTGTCGAGAATTTTGTTACTCTAATGGATGGTAGCATTGTCATTATGAAGGTAGTTTGTTGTCGAGATCTTTGTTACTGAATGGATGGTAGCCTTGTCATTTTGTAAAGTAGTCTGTTGTAGAGATTTTTGTTACTCCAATTGATGATAGCCTTTTCATTATGAAAGGTAGTCTATTGTCGAGATTTTTGTTACTCCAATGGATGGTAGCATAGTCTTTATGGAAGGTAGTCTATTGTCGATATTTTGGTTATTCTAATGAATGGTAGCCTTGTTATTATGGAAAGTAGTCTGTTGTCGAGATTTTTGTTACTCCAATGGATGTTAGCCTTGTCATCATGGAACGTAGTCTGTTGTCTATATTTTTGTAATTCCAATGAATGGTATACATTTCATTATGGAAGGTAGTCTTTTTCCGAGATTTTGGTTACTCCAATTTATGGTAGCCTTGTCATTATGGAAGGTAGTCTGTTGTCGATATTTTTGTTACTCCAATGGATGGTAGCCTTGTTATAATGGAAGGTAGTTTGTCGTTGAGATTTCTTTTACTCCAATGGATGGTATCCTTGTCATTATGGAAGGTAGTCTGTTGTTCAGATTTATGTTACTCCAATGGATGGTAGCCTTGTCATTATGAAAGGTAGTATGTTGTCGATATTTTTGTTATTCCGATGGATGGTAGGTAATTTGTTGTCGAGATATTTTTTACTCCAAAGGATGGTAGCCTTGTCATTATGTAAGGTAGTCTGTTGTCGAGATTATTGTTACTACAATGGATCGTAGCCTTGTATTTATGGAAGGTATTCTATTGTTGATATTTTTGTTACTCCCAAGGATGGGAGCCTTGTCTTTATGAAAGGTAGTCTGTTGTCGATATTTTTGTTACTCTAATGGATGATATCCTTGTCATTAATGAAGGTAGTTTGTTGTCGAGATATTTGTTATTCAATGGATGGTAGCCTTGTCATTATGGAACATAGTCTGTTGTAGAGATTTTTGTTACTCCAATGGATGGTAGCCTTGTTATTATGGAAGGAAGTCTGTTGTCAAGATTTTTGTTACTCCAATGGATGGTAGCCTTGTCATTATGGAACATGGTCTATTGTCGATATTTTTGTTACTCCAATGGATGGTAGCCTTGTCATTATGCAAGGTAGTGTGTTGTCGAGAGTTTTGTTACTCCAATGGATGGTAGCCTTGTCATTATGGAAGGTAGTCCGTTGTCGAGATTTTGGTTATTCCAATGGGTGGTAGTCTTGTCATTATGGAAGGTAGTCTGTTGACGAGATTTTTTTTACCCCAATGGATGGTTGCCTTGTCCTCATAGAACATGGTCTGTTGTCGATATTTTTGTTACTTCAATGGATGGTAGCCTTGTCTTTATGGAAGGTAGTCTCTTGTCGATATTTTTGTTACTCCAATGGATGGTAGCGTTGTCATTATGGAAGGTAGTCTGTTGTCGATATTTTTGTTACTCCAATGGATGGTAGCCTTGTCATTATGGAAGGTAGTCTGTTGTCAAGATTTTGTTACTCCAATGGATGGTAGCCTTGTCATTATGGAAGGTAGTCTGTTGTCAAAATTTTTGTTACTCCAATGGATTGTAGCCTTGCCATTATGGAAGGTAATAAGTTGTCAAGATTTTTGTTACTCCAATGGATGGTAGCATTAGCATTATGGAAGGTAGTCTGTTGTCGAGAGTTTTGTTACTCCAATGGATGGTAGCATTGTCTTTTTGGAAGGTAGTCTGTTGTCGATATTTTTGTTACTCCAATGGATGGTAGCTTTGTCATTATGGAAGGTAGTTTGTTGTCGAGAGTTTGTTACTCCAATGGATATTAGCCTTGTCATTATGAAAGGTAGTCTGTTGTCAAAAATTTTGTTACTCCAATGGATTGTAGCCTTGCCATTATGGAAGGTAATCTGTTTTCTAGATTTTTGTTACTCCAATGGATGGTAGCCTTGTCATTATGGAAGGTAGTCTATTGTCGATATTTTTATTACTCCAATGGATGGTAGCCTTGTCTTTATGGAAGGTAGTCTGTTGTCGATATTTTGGTAATTCTAAAGAATGGTAGCCTTGTCATTATGGAAAGTAGTCTGTTGTCGAGATTTTTGTTAGCCCAATGGCTGTTAGCCTTGTCATCATGGAACGTAGTTTGTTGTCTATATTTTTGTAACTCCAATGAATGGTAGCCATTCCATTATGGAAGGTAGTATTTTGTCGAGATTTTGTTTACTCCAATTTTTGGTAGCCTTGTCATTATGGAAGGTAGTCTGTTGTAGAGATTTTTGTTACTCCAATTGATGATAGCCTTTTCATTATGGAAGGTAGTCTATTGTCGAGATTTATGTTACTCCAATGGATGGTAGCCTTGTCATTATGAAAGGTAGTTTGTTATCGATATTTTTGTTATTCCGATGGATGGTAGCCTTGTCATTATGGAAGGTAATTTTTTGTCGAGATTTTTTTTACTCCAATGGATGGTAGCCTTGTCATTATGTAAGGTAGTCTGTTGTCGAGATTTTTGTTACTACAATGGATCGTAGCCTTGTCTTTATGGAAGGTTTTTTATTGTCGATATTTTTGTTACTCCCATGGATGGGAGCCTTGTCTTTATGGAAAGTAGTCTGTTGTCGATATTTTTGTTACTCTAATGGATGATATCCTTGTCATTAATAAAGGTACTTTGTTGTCGAGATATTTGTTATTCAATGGATGGTAGCCTTGTCATTATGGAACATAGTTTGTTGTAGAGATTTTTGTTACTCCAATGGATGGTAGCCTTGTTATTATGGAAGGAAGTTTGTTGTCAATACTTTTTTTACTCCAATGGATGGTAGCCTTGTTATTATGGAACGTGATCTATTGTCGATATTTTTGTTACTCCAATGTATGGTAGCCTTGTCATTATGGAAGGTAGTCTCTTGTCGACAATTTTGTTACTCCAATGGATGGTAGCGTTGTCTTTTTGGAAGGTAGTTTGTTGTCGATATTTTTGTTACTCCAATGGATGGTAGCCTTGTCATTATGGAAGGTAGTCTGTTGTCGAGATTTTGTTACTCCAATGTATATTATCCTTGTCATTATGAAAGGTAGTCTGTTGTCAAAAATTTTGTTACTCCAATGGATTGTAGCCTTGCCATTATGGAAGTTAATATGTTTTCAAGATTTTTTTATTCCAATGGATGGTAGCCTTGTCTTTATGGAACGTAGTCTGTTGTCGATATTTTTGTTACTCCAATGGATGGTAGCCTTGTCTTTATGGAAAGTAGTCTATTGTCGATATTTTGTTACTCCAATCGATGGTAGCCTTGTCATTATGGAAGGTAGTCTGTTGTCGAGAATTTTGTTACTCTAATGGATGGTAGCATTGTCATTATGAAGGTAGTTTGTTGTCGAGATCTTTATTACTGAATGGATGGTAGCCTTGTCATTTTGTAAAGTAGTCTGTTGTAGAGATTTTTGTTACTCCAATTGATGATAGCCTTTTCATTAGGGAAGGTAGTCTATTGTCGAGATTTTTGTTACTCCAATGGATGGTAGCCTTGTCTTTATGGAAGGTAGTCTGTTGTCGATATTTTGGTTATTCTAATGAATGGTAGCCTTGTCATTATGGAAAGTAGTCTGTTGTCGAGATTTTTGTTACTCCAATGGATGTTAGCCTTGTCATCACGGAACATAGTCTGTTGTCTATATTTTTGTTATTCTAATGAATGGTAGCCATTTCATTATGGAAGGTAGTCTTTTGTCAAGATTTTGGTTACTCCAATTTATGGTAGCCTTGTCATTATGGAAGGTAGTCTGTTGTCAATATTTTTGTTACTCCAATGGATGGTAGCCTTGTTATAATGGAAGGTAGTCTGTCGTTGAGATTTCTGTTACTCCAATGGATGGTATCCTTGTCATTATGGAAGGTAATTTATTGTCGAGATTTTTTTTACTCCAATGGATGGTAGCCTTTTCTTTATGGAAGGTATTCTATTGTCGATATTTTTGTTACTCCAATGGATGGGAGTCTTGTCTTTATGGAAGGTAGTCTATTGTCGATATTTTTGTTACTCGAATGGATGATATCCTTGTCATTATGGAAGGTAGTTTATTGTCGAGATATTTGTTACTCAATGGATGGTAGCCTTGTCATTATGGAACATAGTCTGTTGTAGATATTTTTGTTACTCCAATTGATGGTAGCCTTGTCATTATGGAAGGTAGTATGTTGTCAAGATTTATGTTACTCCAATGGACTGTAGCCTTGTCATTATGGAACTTGGTCTATTGTCGATTTTTTTGTTACTCCAATGGATGGTAGCCTTGTCATTATGGAAGGTAGTCTATCGTTGAGATTTCTGTTACTCCAATGGATGGTAGACTTATCATTATGGAAGGTAGTCTGTTGTTCAAATTTATGTTATTCCATTGGATGGTAGCCTTGTCATTATGGAAGGTAGTCTGTTGTCGAGATTTTGGTTATTCCAATGGGTGGTAGTCTTGTCATTATGGAAGGTAGTCTGTTGTCAAAATTTTTGTTACTCTAATGGATTGTAGCCTTGCCATTATGGAAGGTAATCAGTTGTCAAGATTGTTGTTAGTCCAATGGATGGTAGCCTTGTCTTTATGGATGATAGTCTGTTGTCGATATTGTTTTTACTCCAATGGATGGTAGCCTTGTCTTTATGGAAGGTAGTCTATTGTCCATATTTTGTTACTCCAATGGATGGTAGCCTTATCATTATGGAAGGTAGTCTGTTGTCGAGAATTTTGTTACTCTAATGGATGGTAGCATTGTCATTATGAAGGTAGTTTGTTGTTGAGATCTTTGTTACTGAATGGATGGTAGCCTTGTCATTTTGGAAAGTAGTCTGTTGTAGAGATTTTTGTTACTCCAATTGATGATACCCTTTTCATTATGGAAGGTAGTCTATTGTCGAGATTTTTGTTACTCCAATGGATGTTAGCCTTGTCATCATGGAACGTAGTTTGTTGTCTATATTTTTGTAACTCCAATGAATGGTAGCCATTTCATTATGGAAGGTAGTATTTTGTCGAGATTTTGGTTACTCCAATTTATGGTAGCCTTGTCATTATGGAAGGTAGTTTATTGTCGATATTTTTGTTACTCCAATGGATGGTAGCCTTGTTATAATGGAAGGTAATCTGTCTTTGAGATTTCTGTTACTCCAATGGATGGTAGCCCTGTCGTTATGGAAGGTAGTCTGTTGTTCAGATTTATGTTACTCCAATGGATGGTAGCCTTGTCGTTATGAAAGCTAGTCTGTTGTCGATATTTTTGTTATTCCGATCGATGGTAGCCTTGTCATTATGGAAGGTAATTTGTTGTCGAGAATTTTGTTACTCTAATGGATGGTAGCATTGTCATTATGAAGGTAGTTTGTTGTCGAGATCTTTGTTACTGAATGGATGGTAGCCTTGTCATTTTGTAAAGTAGTCTGTTGTAGAGATTTTTGTTACTCCAATTGATGATAGCCTTTTCATTAGGGAAGGTAGTCTATTGTCGAGATTTTTGTTACTCCAATGGATGGTAGCCTTGTCTTTATGGAAGGTAGTCTGTTGTCGATATTTTGGTTATTCTAATGAATGGTAGCCTTGTCATTATGGAAAGTAGTCTGTTGTCGAGATTTTTGTTACTCCAATGGATGTTAGCCTTGTCATCACGGAACGTAGTCTGTTGTCTATATTTTTGTTATTCTAATGAATGGTAGCCATTTCATTATGGAAGGTAGTCTTTTGTCAAGATTTTGGTTACTCCAATTTATGGTAGCCTTGTCATTATGGAAGGTAATCTGTTGTCAATATTTTTGTTACTCCAATGGATGGTAGCCTTGTTATAATGGAAGGTAGTCTGTCGTTGAGATTTCTGTTACTCCAATGGATGGTATCCTTGTCATTATGGAAGGTAGTCTGTTGTTCAGATTTATGTTACTCCATTGGATGGTAGCCTTGTCATTATGAAAGGTAGTCTGTTGTCGATATTTTTGTTATTCCGATGGATGGTAGCCTTGTCATTATGGAAGGTAATTTATTGTCGAGATTTTTTTTACTCCAATGGATGGTAGCCTTTTCTTTATGGAAGGTATTCTATTGTCAATATTTTTGTTACTCCAATGGATGGGAGCCTTGTCTTTATGGAAGGTAGTCTATTGTCGATATTTTTGTTACTCCAATGGATGATATCCTTGTCATTATGGAAGGTAGTTTATTGTCGAGATATTTGTTACTCAATGGATGGTAGCCTTGTCATTATGGAACATAGTCTGTTGTAGATATTTTTGTTACTCCAATTGATGGTAGCCTTGTCATTATGGAAGGTAGTCTGTTGTCAAGATTTATGTTACTCCAATGGACTGTAGCCTTGTCATTATGGAACTTGGTCTATTGTCGATATTTTTGTTACTCCAATGGATGGTAGCCTTGTCATTATGGAAGGTAGTCTATCGTTGAGATTTCTGTTACTCCAATGGATGGTAGACTTATCATTATGGAAGGTAGTCTGTTGTTCAAATTTATGTTATTCCATTGGATGGTAGCCTTGTCATTATGGAAGGTAGTCTGTTGTCGAGATTTTGGTTACTCTAATGGATTGTATCCTTGCCATTATGGAAGGTAATCAGTTGTCAAGATTTTTGTTAGTCCAATGGATGGTAGCTTTGTCTTTATGGATGATAGTCTGTTGTCGATATTTTTTTTACTCCAATGGATGGTAGCCTTGTCTTTATGGAAGGTAGTCTATTGTCGATATTTTGTTACTCCAATGGATGGTAGCCTTATCATTATGGAAGGTAGTCTGTTGTCGAGAATTTTGTTACTCTAATGGATGGTAGCATTGTCATTATGAAGGTAGTTTGTTGTTGAGATCTTTGTTACTGAATGGATGGTAGCCTTGTCATTTTGGAAAGTAGTCTGTTGTAGAGATTTTTGTTACTCCAATTGATGATACCCTTTTCATTATGGAAGGTAGTCTATTGTCGAGATTTTTGTTACTCCAATGGATGTTAGCCTTGTCATCATGGAACGTAGTTTGTTGTCTATATTTTTGTAACTCCAATGAATGGTAGCCATTTCATTATGGAAGGTAGTATTTTGTCGAGATTTTGGTTACTCCAATTTATGGTAGCCTTGTCATTATGGAAGGTAGTTTATTGTCGATATTTTTGTTACTCCAATGGATGGTAGCCTTGTTATAATGGAAGGTAGTTTGTCTTTGAGATTTCTGTTACTCCAATGGATGGTAGCCTTGTCATTATGGAAGGTAGTCTGTTGTTCAGATTTATGTTACTCCAATGGATGGTAGCCTTGTCGTTATGAAAGGTAGTCTGTTGTCGATATTTTTGTTATTCCGATCCATGGTAGCCTTGTCATTATGGAAGGTAATTTGTTGTCGAGATTTTTTTTACTCCAATGGATGGTAGCCTTGTCATTATGTAAGGTAGTCTGTTGTCGAGATTTTTGTTACTACAATGGATGGTAGCCTTTTCTTTATGGAAGGTATTCTATTGTCGATATTTTTGTTACTCCAATGGATGGGAGCCTTGTCTTTATGGAAGGTAGTCTATTGTCGATATTTTTGTTACTCCAATGGATGATATCCTTGTCATTATGGAAGGTAATTTATTGTCGAGATATTTGTTACTCAATGGATGGTAGCCTTGTCATTATGGAACATAGTCTGTTGTCGATATTTTTGTTAATCCAATGGATGGTAGTCTTGTCATTATGGAAGGTAGTCTGTTGTTCAGATTTATGTTATTCCATTGGATGGTAGCCTTGTCATTATGGAAGGTAGTCTGTTGTCGAGATTTTGGTTATTCCAATGGATGGTAGTCTTGTCATTATGGAAGGTAGTCTATTGAAGAGATTTTTTTTACCCCAATGGATGGTTTCCTTGTCATTATGGAACATGGTCTGTTGTCGATATTTTTGTTACTCCAATGGATGGTAGCCTTGTCTTTATGGAAGGTAGTCTCTTGTCGATATTTTTGGTACTCCAATGGATGGTAGCCTTGTCTTTATGGAAGGTAGTCTGTTGTCGATAGTTTTGTTACTCCAATGGATGGTAGCGTTGTCATTATGGAAGGTAGTCTGTTGTCGATATTTTTGTTACTCCAATGGATGGTAGCCTTGTCATTATGGAAGGTAGTTTGTTGTCGAGATTTTGTTACTCCAATGGATGGTAGCCTTGTCATTATGGAAGGTAGTCTATTGTCGATATTTTTGTTACTCTAATGGATGGTAGCCTTGTCTTTGTGGAAGGTAGTCTATCGTCGATATTTTGTTACTCCAATGGATGGTAGCCTTATCATTATGGAAGGTAGTCTGTTGTCGAGAATTTTGTTACTCTAATGGATGGTAGCATTGTCGTTATGAAGGTAGTTTGTTGTCGAGATCTTTGTTACTGAATGGATGGTAGCCTTGTCATTTAGGAAAGTAGTATGTTGTAGAGATTTTTGTTACTCCAATTGATGATAGCCTTTTCATTATGGAAGGTAGTCTATTGTCAAGTTTTTTGTTACTCCAATAGATGGTAGCCTTGTCTTTATGGAAGGTAGTCTGTTGTCGATATTTTTGTTACTCTAATGAATGGTAGCCTTGTCATTATGGAAAGTAGTCTGTTGTCGAGATTTTTGTTACTCGAATGGATGGTAGCCTTGTTATTATGGAATGTAGTCTATTGTCGAGATTTTTGTTACTCCAATGGATGGTAGCCTTGTCTTTATGGAAGATAGTCTGTTGTCGATATTTTTGTTACTCTAATGGATGGTAGCCTTGTCTTTATGGAAGGTAGTCTATTGTCGATATTTTGTTACTCCAATGGATGGTAGCCTTATGATTATGGAAGGTAGTCTATTGTCGATATTTTTGTTACTACAACGGATGGTAGCCTTGTCATTATTGAAGGTAGTCTGTCGTTGAGATTTCTGTTACTCCAATGGATGGTAGACTTATCATTATGGAAGGTAGTCTGTTGTTCAGATTTATGTTATTCCATTGGATGGTAGCCTTGTCATTATGGAAGGTAGTCTGTTGTAGATATTTTTGTTACTCAATGGATGGTAGCCTTTTCATTATGGAAGGTAAGTTGTTGTCGAGATTTTTGTTACTCCAATGGATGGTAGCCTTGTCATTATGGAAGGTAGTCTATTGTCGAAATTTTTGTTACTCTAATGGATGGTAGCCTTGTCATTATGGAAGGTAGTCTGTTGTCGAGATTTTTGATACTCCAATGGATAGTGCCTTGTCATTATAAAAAGGTAGTATGTTGTTGAGATATTTGTTACTCCAATGGATTGTAGCCTTGTCATAATGGAAGGTAGTCTATTGTCGAGATTTTTGTTATTCCAATGGATGATATCCTTGTCTATATGGAAGGCAGTCTGTTGTAGAGATTTTTGTTATTCCAATTGATGGTAGACTTTTCATTATGGAAGGTAGTATGTTGACTAGATTTTTGTTACTCCAATGGATGATAGCCTTGTGATTATGGAAGGTAGTCTATTATAGAGATATTTTGTTACTTCAATGGATGGTAGCCTTGTCATTATGGAAGGTAGTCTGTTGTCGTGATTTTGTTACTCCAATGGATGGTAGCGTTGTCATTATGGAAGGTAGTCTGTTGTCAAAATTTTTGTTACTCCGATGGATTGTAGCCTTGGCATTATGGAAGGTAGTCTGTCGTTGATAGTTTTGTTACTCAAATGGATGGTAGTGTTATTCTTATGGAAGGTAGTCTGTTGTCGATATTTTTATTACTCCAATGGATGGTAGCCTTGTCATTATGGAAATTAGTATGTTGTCGAGATTTTTGTAACTCCAATGGATGGTAGCATTGTCATTATGGAAGGTAGTTTGTTGTCAAAAAATTTCTTACTCCAATGGACTGTAGCCTTGCCATTATGGAAGGTAATCTGTTTTCAAGATTTTTGTTACTCCAATGGATGGTAGCCTTGTCATTATGGAACGTGGTCTATTGTCGAGATTTTGTTATTCCATTGGATGGTAGCCTTGTCATTATGGAAGGTAATATGTTGTCGAGATTTTTGTTACTCCAATGGATGGTAGCCTTTTCAATATGGAACGTAGTCTGTAGTCGATATTTTTGTTACTCCAATGGATGGTAGCCTTTTCATTATGGAAGGTAAATTGTTGTCGAGATTTTTGTTACTCCAATGGATGGTAGCCTTGTCATTATGGAAGGTAGTCTATTGTCAATATTTTTGTTACTCCAATGGATGGTAGCCTTGTCATTATGGAAGGTAGTCTATTGTCGAGATTTTTGTTACTCCAATGGATAGTAGCCTTGTCATTATAAAAAGGTAATATGTTGTTGAGATATTTGTTACTCCAATGGATTGTAGCCTTGTCATAATGGAAGGTAGTCTATTGTCGAGATTTTTGTTATTCCAATGGATGATAACCTTGTTATTATGGAAGGCAGTCTGTTGTCTAGATTTTTGTTACTCCAATGGATGATAGCCTTGTCATTATGGAAGGAACTCTATTGTAGAGATTTTTGTTACTCCAATGGATGGTAGCGTTGTCATTATGGAACATGGTCTATTGTCGATATTTTTGTCACTCCAATGGATGGTAGCCTTGTCATTATGGAAGGTAGTATGTTGTCTATATTTTTGTTACTCCAATGGATGATAGCCTTGTCATTATGGAAGGTAGTCTGTTGTAGAGATTTTTGTTACTCCAATGGATGGTAGCCTTGTCATTATGGAAGGTAGTCTGTTGTCGAGATTTTTGTTACTCCAATGGATGGTAGCCTTATCATTAAGGAACGTGGTCTATTGTCGAGATTTTTGTTACCCCAATGGATGGTATCCTTATCATTATGGAAGGTACTCTGCTGTCGAGATTTTTGATACTCCAATGGATAGTGCCTTGTCATTATGAAAAGGTAGTATGTTGTTGAGATATTTGTTACTCCAATGGATTGTAGCCTTGTCATAATGGAAGGTAGTCTATTGTCGAGATTTTTGTTATTCCAATGGATGATATCCTTGTCATTATGGAAGGCAGTCTGTTGTAGAGATTTTTGTTATTCCAATTGATGGTAGACTTGTCATTATGGAAGGTAGTATGTTGACTAGATTTTTGTTACTCCAATGGATGATAGCCTTGTGATTATGGAAGGTAGTCTATTATAGAGATATTTGTTACTCCAATGGATGGTAGCCTTGTCATTATGGAACATGGTCTATTGTCTAGATTTTTGTTACTTCAATGGATGGTAGCCTTGTCATTATGGAAGGTAGTCTGTTGTCGAGATTTTGTTACTCCAATGGATGGTAGCGTTGTCATTATGGAAGGTAGTCTGTTGTCAAAATTTTTGTTACTCCGATGGATTGTAGCCTTGCCATTATGGAAGGTAATCTGTTGTCAAGATTTTTGTTACTCCAATGGATGGTAGCCTTGTCTTTATGAAAGGTAGTCTCTTGTCGATATTTTTGTTACTCCAATGGATTGTAGCCTTGGCATTATGGAAGGTAGTCTGCCGTTGATAGTTTTGTTACTCAAATGGATGGTAGTGTTATTCTTATGGAAGGTAGTCTGTTGTCGATATTTTTATTACTCCAATGGATGGTAGCCTTGTCATTATGGAAGTTAGTATGTTGTCGAGATTTTTGTAACTCCAATGGATGGTAGCATTGTCATTATGGAAGGTAGTCTGTTGTCAAAAATTTTCTTACTCCAATGGACTGTGGCCTTGCCATTATGGAAGGTAATCTGTTTTCAAGATTTTTGTTACTCCAATGGATGGTAGCCTTGTCATTATGGAACGTGGTCTATTGTCGAGATTTTTTTATTCCATTGGATGGTAGCCTTGTCATTATGGAAGGTAATATGTTGTCGAGATTTTTGTTACTCCAATGGATGGTAGCCTTTTCAATATGGAACGTAGTCTGTAGTCGATATTTTTGTTACTCCAATGGATGGTAGCCTTTTCATTATGGAAGGTAAATTGTTGTCGAGATTTTTGTTACTCCAATGGATGGTAGCCTTGTCATTATGGAAGGTAGTCTATTGTCAATATTTTTGTTACTCCAATGGATGGTAGCCTTGTCATTATGGAAGGTAGTCTGTTGTCGATATTTTTGTTACTCCAATGGATAGTAGCCTTGTCATTATAAAAAGGTAATATGTTGTTGAGATATTTGTTACTCCAATGGATTGTAGCCTTGTCATAATGGATGGTAGTCTATTGTCGAGATTTTTGTTATTCCAATGGATGATAACCTTGTCATTATGGAAGGGAGTCTGTTGTCTAGATTTTTGTTACTCCAATGGATGATAGCCTTGTCATTATGGAAGGAACTCTATTGTAGAGATTTTTGTTACTCCAATGGATGGTAGCCTTGTCATTATGGAACATGGTCTATTGTCGATATTTTTGTCACTCCAATGGATGGTAGCCTTGTCATTATGGAAGGTAGTATGTTGTCTATATTTTTGTTACTCCAATGGATGATAGCCTTGTCATTATTGAAGGTAGTCTGTTGTAGAGATTTTTGTTACTCCAATGGATGGTAGCCTTGTCATTATGGAAGGTAGTCTGTTGTCGAGATTTTTGTTACTCCAATGGATGATAGCCTCGTCATTATGGAAGGTAGTCTGTTGTTAATATTTTTGTTACTCCAATGGATGATAGACTTGTCATTATGGAAGGTAGTCTGTTGTCGATAGTTTTGTTACTCAAATGGATGGTAGTGTTGTCTTTATGGAAGGTAGTCTGTTGTCGATATTTTTGTTACTCCAATGGATGGTAGCCTTTTCATTATGGAATGTAGTCTATTGTCGATATTTTTGTTACTCCAATGGTTGGTAGCCTTGTCAATATGGAACGTAGTCTGTTGTCGATATTTTTGTAACTCCAATGGATGGTAGCATTGTCATTATGGAAGGTAGTATGTTGTCAAAATATTTGTTACTCCAATGGATTATAGCCTTGCCATTATGGAAGGTAATCTGTTGTCAATATTTTTGTTACTCCAATGGATGGTAGCCTTGTCATTATGGAAGATGGTCTATTGTCGAGATTTTGTTATTCCATTGGATGGTAGCCTTGTCATTATGGAAGGTAGTATGTTGTCGAGATTTTTGTAACTCCAATGGATGGTATCCTTTTCAATATGGAACGTAGTCTATAGTCAATATTTTTGTTACTCCAATGGATTGTAGCCTTTTCATTATGGAAGGTAAATTGTTGTTGAGATTTTTGCTACTCCAACGGATGGTAGCCTTGTCATTATGGAAGGTAGTCTATTGTCGATATTTTTGTTACTCCAATGGATGGTAGCCTTGTCATTATGGAAGGTAGTCTATTGTCGATATTTTTGTTACTCCAATGGATGGAAGCCTTGTCATTATGGAAGGTAGTCTGTTGTCGAGATTTTTGTTACTCCAATGGATAGTAGCCTTGTCATTATAAAAAGGTAGTATGTTGTTGAGATATTTGTTACTCCAATGGATTGTAGCCTTGTCATAATGGAAGGTAGTCTATTGTCAAGATTTTTCTTATTCTAATGGATGATAACCTTGTCATTATGGAAGGCAGTCTGTTGTAGAGATTTTTGTTACTCCAATTGATGGTAGCCTTGTCATTATGGAAGGTAGTATGTTGTCTAGATTTTTGTTACTCCAATGGATGATAGCCTTGTCATTGTGGAAGGTAGTCTATTATAGAGATTTTTGTTACTCCAATGGATGGTAGCCTTGTCATTATGGAACATGGTCTAATGTCGAGATTTTTGTTACTCCAATGGATGGTAGCCTTGTCATTATGTAAGGTAGTATGTTGTCTAGATTTTTGTTACTCCAATGGATGATAGCCTTGTCATTATGGAAGGTAGTCCGTTGTAGAGATTTTTGTTACTCCAATGGATGGTAGCCTTGTCATTATGGAAGGTATTCTGTTGTCGAGATTTTTGTTACTCCAATGGATGGTAGCCTTTTCAATATGGAAGTTAGTCTATAGTCGATATTTTTGTTACTCCAATGGATGGTAGCCTTTTCAATATGGAACTTAGTCTGTAGTCAATATTTTTGTTACTCCAATGGATTGTAGCCTTTTCATTATGGAAGGTAAATTGTTGTCGAGATTTTTGTTACTCCAATGGATGGTAGCCTTGTCATTATGGAAGGTAGTCTATTGTCGACATTTTTGTTATTCCAATGGATGGTAGCCTTGTCATTATGGAAGGTAGTCTGTTGTCGAGATTTTTATTACTCCAATGAATAGTAGCCTTGTCATTATGAAAAGGTAGTATGTTGTTGAGATATTTGCTACTATGATGGATTGTAGCCTTGTCATAATGGAAGATAGTCTATTTTCGAGATTTTTGTTATTCCAATGGTTGATAACCTTGTCATTATGGAAAGCAGTCTGTTGTAGAGATTTTTGTTACTCCAATTGATGGTAGCCTTGTCATTATGGAAGGTAGTATGTTGTCTAGATTTTTGTTACTCCAATGGATGATAGCCTTGTCATTATGGAAGGTAGTCTATTTTAGAGATTTTGTTTACTCCAATGGATGGTAGCCTTCTCATTATGGAACATGGTCTATTGTCGATATTTTTATTACTCCAATGGATGGTAGCCTTGTCATTATGTAAGGTAGTATGTTGTCTAGATTTTTGTTACTCCAATGGATGATAGCCTTGTCATTATGGAAGGTAGTCTATTTTAGAGATTTTGTTTACTCCAATGGATGGTAGCCTTGTCATTATGGAACATGGTCTATTGTCGATATTTTTATTACTCCAATGGATGGTAGCCTTGTCATTATGTAAGGTAGTATGTTGTCTAGATTTTTGTTACTCCAATGGATGATAGCCTTGTCATTATGGAAGGTAGTCCGTTGTAGAGATTTTTGTTACTCCAATGGATGGTAGCCTTGTCATTATGGAACGTCGTCTATTTTCGAGATTTTTATTACCCCAATGGATCGTAGTCTTGTCATTATGGAAGGTAGTATGTTATCGAGATTTTTGTTACTCTAATGAATGGTAGCCTTGTCATTATGGAAAGTAGTCTGTTGTCGAGATTTTTGTTACTCCAATGGATGGTTGCCTTGTCATTATGGAACATAGTCTGTTGTCGATATTTTTGTAACTCCAATGGATGGTAGCCATTTCATTATGGAAGGTATTCTTTTGTTGAGATTTTTGTTACTCTAATTGATGGTAGCCTTGTCATTATGGAAGGTAGTCTGTTGTCGATAGTTTTGTTACTCCAATGGATGATAGCCTTGTCATTTTGGAAGGTAGTCTGTTGTCGATAGTTTTGTTACTCAAATGGATGGTAGTGTTGTCTTTATGGAAGGTAGTCTGTTGTCGATATTTTTGTTACTCCAATGGATGGTAGCCTTGTCATTATGGAAGGTAGTATGTTGTCGAGATTTTTGTTACTCTAATGGATGGTAGCCTTGTTATTATGGAATGTAGTCTATTGTCGAGATTTTTGTTACTCCAATGGATGGTAGCCTTGTCAATATGGAACGTAGTCTGTTGTCGATATTTTTGTAACTCCAATGGATGGTAGGATTGTCATTATGGAAGGTAGGCTGTTGTCAAAATTTTTGTTACTCCAATGGATTGTAGCCTTGCCATTATGGAAGGTAATCTGTTGTCAAGATTTTTGTTACTCCAATGGATGGTAGCCTTGTCATTATGGAACGTGGTCTATTGTCGAGATTTTGTTATTCCATTGGATGGTAGCCTTGTCATTATGGAAGGTAGTATGTTGTCGACATTTTTGTTACTCCAATGGATGGTAGCCTTTTCAATATGGAACGTAGTCTGTAGTCGATATTTTTGTTACTCCAATGGATGGTAGCCTTTTCAATATGGAACGCAGTCTGTAGTAAATATTTTTGTTACTCCAATGGATTGTATCCTTTTCATTATGGAAGGTAAATTGTTGTCGAGATTTTTGTTACTCCAATGGATGGTAGCCTTGTAATTATGGAAGGTACTCTATTGTCGATATTTTTGTTACTCCAATGAATGGTAGCCTTGTCATTATGGAAGGTAGTCTGTTGTCGAGATTTGTGTTACTCCAATGAATAGTAGCCTTGTCATTATAAAAAGGTAGTATGTTGTTGATATATTTGTTACTCCAATGCATTGTAGCCTTGTCATAATGGAAGGTAGTCTATTGTCGAGATTTTTGGTATTCCAATGGATGATAACCTTGTCATTATGGAAGGCAGTCTGTTGTAGAGATTTTTGTTACTCCAATTGATGGTAGCCTTGTCATTATGGAAGGTAGTATGTTGTCTA
Source organism: Vicia faba (assembly GCA_948472305.1). Lineage (NCBI taxonomy): Eukaryota > Viridiplantae > Streptophyta > Magnoliopsida > Fabales > Fabaceae > Vicia > Vicia faba. The sequence continues at coordinate 536,736,750 of OX451741.1, forward strand.
GATTTTTGTTACTCCAATGGATGATAGCCTTGTCATTATGGAAGGTAGTCTATTGTAGAGATTTTTTTTACTCCAATGGATGGTAGCCTTGTCATTATGGAACATGGTCTATTTTCGTTATTTTTGTTACTCCAATGGATGGTAGCCTTGTCATTATGTAAGGTAGTATGTTGTCTAGATTTTTGTTACTCCAATGGATGATAGCCTTGTCATTATGGAAGGTAGTCCGTTGTAGAGATTTTTGTTACTCCAATGGATGGTAGCCTTGTCATTATGGAACGTGGTCTATTTTCGAGATTTTTGTTACCCCAATGGATGGTAGCCTTGTCATTATGGAAGGTAGTATGTTATCGAGATTTTTGTTACTCTAATGAATGGTAGCCTTGTCATTATGGAAAGTAGTCTGTTGTCGAGATTTTTTATACTCCAATGGATGGTTGCCTTGTCATTATGGAACGTAGTTTGTTGTCGATATTTTTGTAACTCCAATGGATGGTAGCCATTTCATTATGGAAGGTATTCTTTTGTCGAGATTTTTGTTACTCTAATTGATGGTAGCCTTGTCATTATGGAAGGTAGTCTGTTGTCGATATTTTTGTTACTCCAATGGATGATAGCCTTGTCATTTTGGAAGGTAGTCCGTTGTCGATAGTTTTGTTACTCAAATGGATGGTAGTGTTGTCTTTATGGAAGGTAGTCTGTTGTCGATATTTTTGTTACTCCAATGGATGGTAGCCTTGTCATTATGGAAGGTAGTATGTTGTCGAGATTTTTGTTACTCTAATGGATGGTAGCCTTGTTATTATGGAATGTAGTCTATTGTCGAGATTTTTGTTACTCCAATGGATGGTAGCCTTGTCAATATGGAACGTAGTCTGTTGTCGATATTTTTGTAACTCCAATGGATGGTAGCATTGTCATTATGGAAGGTAGGCTGTTGTCAAAATTTTTGTTACTCCAATGGATTGTAGCCTTGCCATTATGGAAGGTAATCTGTTGTCAAGATTTTTGTTACTCTAATGGATGGTAGCCTTGTCATTATGGAACGTGGTCTATTGTCGAGATTTTGTTATTCCATTGGATGGTAGCCTTGTCATTATGGAAGGTAGTATGTTGTCGACATTTTTGTTACTCCAATGGATGGTAGCCTTTTCAATATGGAATGTAGTCTGTAGTCGATATTTTTGTTACTCCAATGGATGGTAGCCTTTTCAATATGGAACGCAGTCTGTAGTCAATATTTTTGTTACTCCAATGGATTGTATCCTTTTCATTATGGAAGGTAAATTGTTGTCGAGATTTTCGTTACTCCAATGGATGGTAGCCTTGTAATTATGGAAGGTACTCTATTGTCGATATTTTTGTTACTCCAATGAATGGTAGCCTTGTCATTATGGAAGGTAGTCTGTTGTCGAGATTTTTGTTACTCCAATGAATAGTAGCCTTGTCATTATAAAAAGGTAGTATGTTGTTGATATATTTGTTACTCCAATGGATTGTAGCCTTGTCATAATGGAAGGTAGTCTATTGTCGAGATTTTTGTTATTCCAATGGATGATAACCTTGTCATTATGGAAGGCAGTCTGTTGTAGAGATTTTTGTTACTCCAATTGATGGTAGCCCTGTCATTATGGAAGGTAGTATGTTGTCTAGATTTTTGTTACTCCAATGGATGATAGCCTTGTCATTATGGAAGGTAGTCTATTGTAGAGATTTTTTTTACTCCAATAGATGGTAGCCTTGTCATTATGGAACATGGTCTATTTTCGTTATTTTTGTTACTCCAATGGATGGTAGCCTTGTCATTATGTAAGGTAGTATGTTGTCTAGATTTTTGTTACTCCAATGGATGATAGCCTTGTCATTATGGAAGGTAGTCCGTTGTAGAGATTTTTATTACTCCAATGGATGGTAGCCTTGTCATTATGGAACGTGGTCTATTTTTGAGATTTTTGTTACCCCAATGGATGGTAGCCTTGTCATTATGGAAGGTAGTATGTTATCGAGATTTTTGTTACTCTAATGAATGGTAGCCTTGTCATTATGGAAAGTAGTCTGTTGTCGAGATTTTTGTTACTCCAATGGATGGTTTCCTTGTCATTATGGAACGTAGTTTGTTATCGATATTTTTGTAACTCCAATGGATGGTAGCCATTTCATTATGGAAGGTATTCTTTTGTCGAGATTTTTGTTACTCTAATTGATGGTAGCCTTGTCATTATGGAAGGTAGTCTGTTGTCGATATTTTTGTTACTCCAATGGATGATAGCCTTGTCATTTTGGAAGGTAGTCTGTTGTCGATAGTTTTGTTACTCAAATGGATGGTAGTGTTGTCTTTATGGAAGGTAGTCTGTTGTCGATATTTTTGTTACTCCAATGGATGGTAGCCTTGTCATTATGGAAGGTAGAATGTTGTCGAGATTTTTGTTACTCTAATGGATGGTAGCCTTGTTATTATGGAATGTAGTCTATTGTCGAGATTTTTGTTACTCCAATGGATGGTAGCCTTGTCAATATGGAACGTAGTCTGTTGTCGATATTTTTGTAACTCCAATGGATGGTAGCATTGTCATTATGGAAGGTAGGCTGTTGTCAAAATTTTTGTTACTCCAATGGATTGTAGCCTTGCCATTATAGAAGGTAATCTGTTGTCAAGATTTTTGTTACTCTAATGGATGGTAGCCTTGTCATTATGGAACGTGGTCTATTGTCGAGATTTTGTTATTCCATTGGATGGTAGCCTTGTCATTATGGAAGGTAGTATGTTGTCGACATTTTTGTTACTCCAATGGATGGTAGCCTTTTCAATATGGAACGAAGTCTGTAGTCGATATTTTTGTTACTCCAATGGATGGTAGCCTTTTCAATATGGAACGCAGTCTGTAGTCAATATTTTTGTTACTCCAATGGATTGTATCCTTTTCATTATGGAAGGTAAATTGTTGTCGAGATTTTTGTTACTCCAATGGATGGTAGGCTTGTAATTATGGAAGGTAGTCTATTGTCGATATTTTTGTTACTCTAATGAATGGTAGCCTTGTCATTATGGAAGGTAGTCTGTTGTCGAGATTTTTGTTACTCCAATGAATAGTAGCCTTGTCATTATAAAAAGGTAGTATGTTGTTGATATATTTGTTACTCCAATGGATTGTAGCCTTGTCATAATGGAAGGTAGTCTATTGTCGAGATTTTTGTTATTCCAATGGATGATAACCTTGTCATTATGGAAGGCAGTCTGTTGTAGAGATTTTTGTTACTCCAATTGATGGTAGCCTTGTCATTATGGAAGGTAGTATGTTGTCTAGATTTTTGTTACTCCAATGGATGATAGCCTTGTCATTATGGAAGGTAGTCTATTTAGAGATTTTTTTTACTCCAATGGATGGTAGCCTTGTCATTATGGAACATGGTCTATTTTCGATATTTTTGTTACTCCAATGGATGGTAGCCTTGTCATTATGTAAGGTAGTATGTTGTCTAGATTTTTGTTACTCCAATGGATGATAGCCTTGTCATTATGGAAGGTAGTCCGTTGTAGAGATTTTTGTTACTCCAATGGATAGTAGCCTTGTCATTATGGAAGGTAGTCTATTGTCGAGATTTTTGTTACGCCAATGGATGGTAGCCTTGTCATTATGGAACGTGGTCTATTGTCGAGAGTTTTGTTACCCCAATGGATGGTAGCCTTGTCATTATGGAAGGTAGTATGTTATCGAGATTTTTGTTACTCTAATGAATGGTAGCCTTGTCATTATAAAAAGGTAGTATGTTGTTGATATATTTGTTACTCCAATGGATTGTAGCCTTGTCATAATGGAAGGTAGTCTATTGTCGAGATTTTTGTTATTCCAATGGATGATAACCTTGTCATTATGGAAGGCAGTCTGTTGTAGAGATTTTTGTTACTCCAATTGATGGTAGCCTTGTCATTATGGAAGGTAGTATGTTGTCTAGATTTTTGTTACTCCAATGGATGATAGCCTTGTCATTATGGAAGGTAGTCTATTGTAGAGATTTTTTTTACTCCAATGGATGGTAGCGTTGTCATTATGGAACATGGTCTATTTTCGTTATTTTTGTTACTCCAATGGATGGTAGCCTTGTCATTATGTAAGGTAGTATGTTGTCTAGATTTTTGTTACTCCAATGGATGATAGCCTTGTCATTATGGAAGGTAGTCCATTGTAGAGATTTTTGTTACTCCAATGGATGGTAGCCTTGTCATTATGGAACGTGGTCTATTTTCGAGATTTTTGTTACCCCAATGGATGGTAGCCTTGTCATTATGGAAGGTAGTATGTTATCGAGATTTTTGTTACTCTAATGAATGGTAGCCCTGTCATTATGGAAGGTAGTATGTTGTCTAGATTTTTGTTACTCCAATGGATGATAGCCTTGTAATTATGGAAGGTAGTCTATTGTAGAGATTTTTTTTACTCCAATAGATGGTAGCCTTGTCATTATGGAACATGGTCTATTTTCGTTATTTTTGTTACTCCAATGGATGGTAGCCTTGTCATTATGTAAGGTAGTATGTTGTCTAGATTTTTGTTACTCCAATGGATGATAGCCTTGTCATTATGGAAGGTAGTCCGTTGTAGAGATTTTTATTACTCCAATGGATGGTAGCCTTGTCATTATGGAACGTGGTCTATTTTTGAGATTTTTGTTACCCCAATGGATGGTAGCCTTGTCATTATGGAAGGTAGTATGTTATCGAGATTTTTGTTACTCTAATGAATGGTAGCCTTGTCATTATGGAAAGTAGTCTGTTGTCGAGATTTTTGTTACTCCAATGGATGGTTGCCTTGTCATTATGGAACGTAGTTTGTTATCGATATTTTTGTAACTCCAATGGATGGTAGCCATTTCATTATGGAAGGTATTCTTTTGTTGAGATTTTTGTTACTCTAATTGATGGTAGCCTTGTCATTATGGAAGGTAGTCTGTTGTCGATATTTTTGTTACTCCAATGGATGATAGCCTTGTCATTTTGGAAGGTAGTCTGTTGTCGATAGTTTTGTTACTCAAATGGATGGTAGTGTTGTCTTTATGGAAGGTAGTCTGTTGTCGATATTTTTGTTACTCCAATGGATGGTAGCCTTGTCATTATGGAAGGTAGTATGTTGTCGAGATTTTTGTTACTCTAATGGATGGTAGCCTTGTTATTATGGAATTTAGTCTATTGTCGAGATTTTTGTTACTCCAATGGATGGTAGCCTTGTCAATATGGAACGTAGTCTGTTGTCGATATTTTTGTAACTCCAATGGATGGTAGCATTGTCATTATGGAAGGTAGGCTGTTGTCAAAAATTTTGTTACTCCAATGGATTGTAGCCTTGCCATTATAGAAGGTAATTTGTTGTCAAGATTTTTGTTACTCTAATGGATGGTAGCCTTGTCATTATGGAACGTGGTCTATTGTCGAGATTTTGTTATTCCATTGGATGGTAGCCTTGTCATTATGGAAGGTAGTATGTTGTCGACATTTTTGTTACTCCAATGGATGGTAGCCTTTTCAATATGGAACGAAGTCTGTAGTCGATATTTTTGTTACTCCAATGGATGGTAGCCTTTTCAATATGGAACGCAGTCTGTAGTCAATATTTTTGTTACTCCAATGGATTGTATCCTTTTCATTATGGAAGGTAAATTGTTGTCGAGATTTTTGTTACTCCAATGGATGGTAGCCTTGTAATTATGGAAGGTAGTCTATTGTCGATATTTTTGTTACTCTAATGAATGGTAGCCTTGTCATTATGGAAGGTAGTCTGTTGTCGAGATTTTTGTTACTCCAATGAATAGTAGCCTTGTCATTATAAAAAGGTAGTATGTTGTTGATATATTTGTTACTCCAATGGATTGTAGCCTTGTCATAATGGAAGGTAGTCTATTGTCGAGATTTTTGTTATTCCAATGGATGATAACCTTGTCATTATGGAAGGCAGTCTGTTGTAGAGATTTTTGTTACTCCAATTGATGGTAGCCTTGTCATTATGGAAGGTAGTATGTTGTCTAGATTTTTGTTACTCCAATGGATGATAGCCTTGTCATTATGGAAGGTAGTCTATTGTAGAGATTTTTTTTACTCCAATGGATGGTAGCCTTGTCATTATGGAACATGGTCTATTTTCGATATTTTTGTTACTCCAATGGATGGTAGCCTTGTCATTATGTAAGGTAGTATGTTGTCTAGATTTTTGTTACTCCAATGGATGATAGCCTTGTCATTATGGAAGGTAGTCCGTTGTAGAGATTTTTGTTACTCCAATGGATAGTAGCCTTGTCATTATGGAAGGTAGTCTATTGTCGAGATTTTTGTTACGCCAATGGATGGTAGCCTTGTCATTATGGAACGTGGTCTATTGTCGAGAGTTTTGTTACCCCAATGGATGGTAGCCTTGTCATTATGGAAGGTAGTATGTTATCGAGATTTTTGTTACTCTAATGAATGGTAGCCTTGTCATTATAAAAAGGTAGTATGTTGTTGATATATTTGTTACTCCAATGGATTGTAGCCTTGTCATAATGGAAGGTAGTCTATTGTCGCGATTTTTGTTATTCCAATGGATGATAACCTTGTCATTATGGAAGGCAGTCTGTTGTAGAGATTTTTGTTACTCCAATTGATGGTAGCCTTGTCATTATGGAAGGTAGTATGTTGTCTAGATTTTTGTTACTCCAATGGAGGATAGCCTTGTCATTATGGAAGGTAGTCTATTGTAGAGATTTTTTTTACTCCAATGGATGGTAGCCTTGTCATTATGGAACATGGTCTATTTTCGTTATTTTTGTTACTCCAATGGATGGTAGCCTTGTCATTATGTAAGGTAGTATGTTGTCTAGATTTTTGTTACTCCAATGGATGATAGCCTTGTCATTATGGAAGGTAGTCCATTGTAGAGATTTTTGTTACTCCAATGGATGGTAGCCTTGTCATTATGGAACGTGGTCTATTTTCGAGATTTTTGTTACCCCAATGGATGGTAGCCTTGTCATTATGGAAGGTAGTATGTTATCGAGATTTTTGTTACTCTAATGAATGGTAGCCTTGTCATTATGGAAAGTAGTCTGTTGTCGAGATTTTTGTTACTCCAATGGATGGTTGCCTTGTCATTATGGAACGTAGTTTGTTGTCGATATTTTTGTAACTCCAATGGATGGTAGCCATTTCATTATGGAAGGTATTCTTTTGTCGAGATTTTTGTTACTCTAATTGATGGTAGCCTTGTCATTATGGAAGGTAGTCTGTTGTCGATATTTTTGTTACTCCAATGGATGATAGCCTTGTCATTTTGGAAGGTAGTCTGTTGTCGATAGTTTTGTTACTCAAATGGATGGTAGTGTTGTCTTTATGGAAGGTAGTCTGTTGTCGATATTTTTGTTACTCCAATGGATGGTAGCCTTGTCATTATGGAAGGTAGTATGTTGTCGAGTATTTTGTTACTCTAATGGATGGTAGCCTTGTTATTATGGAATGTAGTCTATTGTCGAGATTTTTGTTACTCCAATGGATGGTAGCCTTGTCAATATGGAACGTAGTCTGTTGTCGATATTTTTGTAACTCCAATGGATGGTAGCATTGTCATTATGGAAGGTAGGCTGTTGTCAAAAAATTTGTTACTCCAATGGATTGTAGCCTTGCCATTATGGAAGGTAATCTGTTGTCAAGATTTTTGTTACTCCAATGGATGGTAGCCTTGTCATTATGGAACGTGGTCTATTGTCGAGATTTTGTTATTCCATTGGATGGTAGCCTTGTCATTATGGAAGGTAGTATGTTGTCGACATTTTTGTTACTCCAATGGATGGTAGCCTTTTCAATATGGAACGTAGTCTATAGTCGATATTTTTGTTACTCCAATGGATGGTAGCCTTTTCAATATGGAACGCAGTCTGTAGTCAATATTTTTGTTACTCCAATGGATTGTATCCTTTTCATTATGGAAGGTAAATTGTTGTCGAGATTTTCGTTACTCCAATGGATGGTAGCCTTGTAATTATGGAAGGTACTCTATTGTCGATATTTTTGTTACTCCAATGAATGGTAGCCTTGTCATTATGGAAGGTAGTCTGTTCTCGAGATTTTTGTTACTCCAATGAATAGTAGCCTTGTCATTATAAAAAGGTAGTATGTTGTTGATATATTTGTTACTCCAATGGATTGTAGCCTTGTCATAATGGAAGGTAGTCTATTGTCGAGATTTTTGTTATTCCAATGGATGATAACCTTGTCATTATGGAAGGCAGTCTGTTGTAGAGATTTTTGTTACTCCAATTGATGGTAGCCTTGTCATTATGGAAGGTAGTATGTTGTCTAGATTTTTGTTACTCCAATGGATGATAGCCTTGTCATTATGGAAGGTAGTCTATTGTAGAGATTTTTTTTACTCCAATAGATGGTAGCCTTGTCATTATGGAACATGGTCTATTTTCGTTATTTTAGTTACTCCAATGGATGGTAGCCTTGTAATTATGTAAGGTAGTATGTTGTCTAGATTTTTGTTACTCCAATGGATGATAGCCTTGTCATTATGGAAGGTAGTCCGTTGTAGAGATTTTTATTACTCCAATGGATGGTAGCCTTGTCATTATGGAACGTGGTCTATTTTTGAGATTTTTGTTACCCCAATGGATGGTAGCCTTGTCATTATGGAAGGTAGTATGTTATCGAGATTTTTGTTACTCTAATGAATGGTAGCCTTGTCATTATGGAAAGTAGTCTGTTGTCGAGATTTTTGTTACTCCAATGGATGGTTGCCTTGTCATTATGGAACGTAGTTTGTTGTCGATATTTTTGTAACTCCAATGGATGGTAGCCATTTCATTATGGAAGGTATTCTTTTGTCGAGATTTTTGTTACTCTAATTGATGGTAGCCTTGTCATTATGGAAGGTAGTCTGTTGTCGATATTTTTGTTACTCCAATGGATGATAGCCTTGTCATTTTGGAAGGTAGTCTGTTGTCGATAGTTTTGTTACTCAAATGGATGGTAGTGTTGTCTTTATGGAAGGTAGTCTGTTGTCGATATTTTTGTTACTCCAATGCATGGTAGCCTTGTCATTATGGAAGGTAGTATGTTGTCGAGATTTTTGTTACTCTAATGGATGGTAGCCTTGTTATTATGGAATGTAGTCTATTGTCGAGATTTTTGTTACTCCAATGGATGGTAGCCTTGTCAATATGGAACGTAGTCTGTTGTCGATATTTTTGTAACTCCAATGGATGGTAGCATTGTCATTATGGAAGGTAGGCTGTTGTCAAAAAATTTGTTACTCCAATGGATTGTAGCCTTGCCATTATGGAAGGTAATCTGTTGTCAAGATTTTTGTTACTCTAATGGATGGTAGCCTTGTCATTATGGAACGTGGTCTATTGTCGAGATTTTGTTATTCCATTGGATGGTAGCCTTGTCATTATGGAAGGTAGTATGTTGTCGACATTTTTGTTACTCCAATGGATGGTAGCCTTTTCAATATGGAACAAAGTCTGTAGTCGATATTTTTGTTACTCCAATGGATGGTAGCCTTTTCAATATGGAACGCAGTCTGTAGTCAATATTTTTGTTACTCCAATGGATTGTATCCTTTTCATTATGGAAGGTAAATTGTTGTCGAGATTTTTGTTACTCCAATGGATGGTAGCCTTGTAATTATGGAAGGTAGTCTATTGTCGATATTTTTGTTACTCTAATGAATGGTAGCCTTGTCATTATGGAAGGTAGTCTGTTGTGGAGATTTTTGTTACTCCAATGAATAGTAGCCTTGTCATTATAAAAAGGTAGTATGTTGTTGATATATTTGTTACTCCAATGGATTGTAGCCTTGTCATAATGGAAGGTAGTCTATTGTCGAGATTTTTGTTATTCCAATGGATGATAACCTTGTCATTATGGAAGGCAGTCTGTTGTAGAGATTTTTGTTACTCCAATTGATGGTAGCCTTGTCATTATGGAAGGTAGTATGTTGTCTAGATTTTTGTTACTCCAATGGATGATAGCCTTGTCATTATGGAAGATAGTCTATTGTAGAGATTTTTTTTACTCCAATGGATGGTAGCCTTGTCATTATGGAACATGGTCTATTTTCGATATTTTTGTTACTCCAATGGATGGTAGCCTTGTCATTATGTAAGGTAGTATGTTGTCTAGATTTTTGTTACTCCAATGGATGATAGCCTTGTCATTATGGAAGGTAGTCCGTTGTAGAGATTTTTGTTACTCCAATGGATAGTAGCCTTGTCATTATGGAAGGTAGTCTATTGTCGAGATTTTTGTTACGCCAATGGATGGTAGCCTTGTCATTATGGAACGTGGTCTATTGTCGAGAGTTTTGTTACCCCAATGGATGGTAGCCTTGTCATTATGGAAGGTAGTATGTTATCGAGATTTTTGTTACTCTAATGAATGGTAGCCTTGTCATTATAAAAAGGTAGTATGTTGTTGATATATTTGTTACTCCAATGGATTGTAGCCTTATCATAATGGAAGGTAGTCTATTGTCGAGATTTTTGTTATTCCAATGGATGATAACCTTGTCATTATGGAAGGCAGTCTGTTGTAGAGATTTTTGTTACTCCAATTGATGGTAGCCTTGTCATTATGGAAGGTAGTATGTTGTCTAGATTTTTGTTACTCCAATGGATGATAGCCTTGTCATTATGGAAGGTAGTCTATTGTAGAGATTTTTTTTACTCCAATGGATGGTAGCCTTGTCATTATGGAACATGGTCTATTTTCGTTATTTTTGTTACTCCAATGGATGGTAGCCTTGTCATTATGTAAGGTAGTATGTTGTCTAGATTTTTCTTACTCCAATGGATGATAGCCTTGTCATTATGGAAGGTAGTCCATTGTAGAGATTTTTGTTACTCCAATGGATGGTAGCCTTGTCATTATGGAACGTGGTCTATTTTCGAGATTTTTGTTACCCCAATGGATGGTAGCCTTGTCATTATGGAAGGTAGTATGTTATCGAGATTTTTGTTACTCTAATGAATGGTAGCCTTGTCATTATGGAAAGTAGTCTGTTGTCGAGATTTTTGTTACTCCAATGGATGGTTGCCTTGTCATTATGGAACGTAGTTTGTTGTCGATATTTTTGTAACTCCAATGGATGGTAGCCATTTCATTATGGAAGGTATTCTTTTGTCGAGATTTTTGTTACTCTAATTGATGGTAGCCTTGTCATTATGGAAGGTAGTCTGTTGTCGATATTTTTGTTACTCCAATGGATGATAGCCTTGTCATTTTGGAAGGTAGTCTGTTGTCGATAGTTTTGTTACTCAAATGGATGGTAGTGTTGTCTTTATGGAAGGTAGTCTGTTGTCGATATTTTTGTTACTCCAATGCATGGTAGCCTTGTCATTATGGAAGGTAGTATGTTGTCGAGATTTTTGTTACTCTAATGGATGGTAGCCTTGTTATTATGGAATGTAGTCTATTGTCGAGATTTTTGTTACTCCAATGGATGGTAGCCTTGTCAATATGGAACGTAGTCTGTTGTCGATATTTTTGTAACTCCAATGGATGGTAGCATTGTCATTATGGAAGGTAGGCTGTTGTCAAAAATTTTGTTACTCCAATGGATTGTAGCCTTGCCATTATGGAAGGTAATCTGTTGTCAAGATTTTTGTTACTCTAATGGATGGTAGCCTTGTCATTATGGAACGTGGTCTATTGTCGAGATTTTGTTATTCCATTGGATGGTAGCCTTGTCATTATGGAAGGTAGTATGTTGTCGACATTTTTGTTACTCCAATGGATGGTAGCCTTTTCAATATGGAACAAAGTCTGTAGTCGATATTTTTGTTACTCCAATGGATGGTAGCCTTTTCAATATGGAACGCAGTCTGTAGTCAATATTTTTGTTACTCCAATGGATTGTATCCTTTTCATTATGGAAGGTAAATTGTTGTCGAGATTTTTGTTACTCCAATGGATGGTAGCCTTGTAATTATGGAAGGTAGTCTATTGTCGATATTTTTGTTACTCTAATGAATGGTAGCCTTGTCATTATGGAAGGTAGTCTGTTGTCGAGATTTTTGTTACTCCAATGAATAGTAGCCTTGTCATTATAAAAAGGTAGTGTTGTTGATATATTTGTTACTCCAATGGATTGTAGCCTTGTCATAATGGAAGGTAGTCTATTGTCGAGATTTTTGTTATTCCAATGGATGATAACCTTGTCATTATGGAAGGCAGTCTGTTGTAGAGATTTTTGTTACTCCAATTGATGGTAGCCTTGTCATTATGGAAGGTAGTATGTTGTCTAGATTTTTGTTACTCCAATGGATGATAGCCTTGTCATTATGGAAGGTAGTCTATTGTAGAGATTTTTTTTACTCCAATGGATGGTAGCCTTGTCATTATGGAACATGGTCTATTTTCGATATTTTTGTTACTCCAATGGATGGTAGCCTTGTCATTATGTAAGGTAGTATGTTGTCTAGATTTTTGTTACTCCAATGGATGATAGCCTTGTCATTATGGAAGGTAGTCCGTTGTAGAGATTTTTGTTACTCCAATGGATAGTAGCCTTGTCATTAGGGAAGGTAGTCTATTGTCGAGATTTTTGTTACGCCAATGGATGGTAGCCTTGTCATTATGGAACGTGGTCTATTGTCGAGAGTTTTGTTACCCCAATGGATGGTAGCCTTGTCATTATGGAAGGTAGTATGTTATCGAGATTTTTGTTACTCTAATGAATGGTAGCCTTGTCATTATAAAAAGGTAGTATGTTGTTGATATATTTGTTACTCCAATGGATTGTAGCCTTATCATAATGGAAGGTAGTCTATTGTCGAGATTTTTGTTATTCCAATGGATGATAACCTTGTCATTATGGAAGGCAGTCTGTTGTAGAGATTTTTGTTACTCCAATTGATGGTAGCCTTGTCATTATGGAAGGTAGTATGTTGTCTAGATTTTTGTTACTCCAATGGATGATAGCCTTGTCATTATGGAAGGTAGTCTATTGTAGAGATTTTTTTTACTCCAATGGATGGTAGCCTTGTCATTATGGAACATGGTCTATTTTCGTTATTTTTGTTACTCCAATGGATGGTAGCCTTGTCATTATGTAAGGTAGTATGTTGTCTAGATTTTTGTTACTCCAATGGATGATAGCCTTGTCATTATGGAAGGTAGTCCATTGTAGAGATTTTTGTTACTCCAATGGATGGTAGCCTTGTCATTATGGAACGTGGTCTATTTTCGAGATTTTTGTTACCCCAATGGATGGTAGCCTTGTCATTATGGAAGGTAGTATGTTATCGAGATTTTTGTTACTCTAATGAATGGTAGCCTTGTCATTATGGAAAGTAGTCTGTTGTCGAGATTTTTGATACTCCAATGGATGTTTGCCTTGTCATTATGGAACGTAGTTTGTTGTCGATATTTTTGTAACTCCAATGGATGGTAGCCATTTCATTATGGAAGGTATTCTTTTGTCGAGATTTTTGTTACTCTAATTGATGGTAGCCTTGTCATTATGGAAGGTAGTCTGTTGTCGATATTTTTGTTACTCCAATGGATGATAGCCTTGTCATTTTGGAAGGTAGTCTGTTGTCGATAGTTTTGTTACTCAAATGGATGGTAGTGTTGTCTTTATGGAAGGTAGTTTGTTGTCGATATTTTTGTTACTCCAATGGATGGTAGCCTTGTCATTATGGAAGGTAGTATGTTGTCGAGATTTTTGTTACTCTAATGGATGGTAGCCTTGTTATTATGGAATGTAGTCTATTGTCGAGATTTTTGTTACTCCAATGGATGGTAGCCTTGTCAATATGGAACGTAGTCTGTTGTCGATATTTTTGTAACTCCAATGGATGGTAGCATTGTCATTATGGAAGGTAGGCTGTTGTCAAAAATTTTGTTACTCCAATGGATTGTAGCCTTGCCATTATGGAAGGTAATCTGTTGTCAAGATTTTTGTTACTCCAATGGATGGTAGCCTTGTCATTATGGAACGTGGTCTATTGTCGAGATTTTGTTATTCCATTGGATGGTAGCCTTGTCATTATGGAAGGTAGTATGTTGTCGACATTTTTGTTACTCCAATGGATGGTAGCCTTTTCAATATGGAACGTAGTCTGTAGTCGATATTTTTGTTACTCCAATGGATGGTTGCCTTTTCAATATGGAACGCAGTCTGTAGTCAATATTTTTGTTACTCCAATGGATTGTATCCTTTTCATTATGGAAGGTAAATTGTTGTCGAGATTTTCGTTACTCCAATGGATGGTAGCCTTGTAATTATGGAAGGTACTCTATTGTCGATATTTTTGTTACTCCAATGAATGGTAGCCTTGTCATTATGGAAGGTAGTCTGTTGTCGAGATTTTTGTTACTCCAATGAATAGTAGCCTTGTCATTATAAAAAGGTAGTATGTTGTTGATATATTTGTTACTCCAATGGATTGTAGCCTTGTCATAATGGAAGGTAGTCTATTGTCGAGATTTTTGTTATTCCAATGGATGATAACCTTGTCATTATGGAAGGCAGTCTGTTGTAGAGATTTTTGTTACTCCAATTGATGGTAGCCTTGTCATTATGGAAGGTAGTATGTTGTCTAGATTTTTGTTACTCCAATGGATGATAGCCTTGTCATTATGGAAGGTAGTCTATTGTAGAGATTTTTTTTACTCCAATAGATGGTAGCCTTGTCATTATGGAACATGGTCTATTTTCGTTATTTTAGTTACTCCAATGGATGGTAGCCTTGTAATTATGTAAGGTAGTATGTTGTCTAGATTTTTGTTACTCCAATGGATGATAGCCTTGTCATTATGGAAGGTAGTCCGTTGTAGAGATTTTTATTACTCCAATGGATGGTAGCCTTGTCATTATGGAACGTGGTCTATTTTTGAGATTTTTGTTACCCCAATGGATGGTAGCCTTGTCATTATGGAAGGTAGTATGTTATCGAGATTTTTGTTACTCTAATGAATGGTAGCCTTGTCATTATGGAAAGTAGTCTGTTGTCGAGATTTTTGTTACTCCAATGGATGGTTGCCTTGTCATTATGGAACGTAGTTTGTTGTCGATATTTTTGTAACTCCAATGGATGGTAGCCATTTCATTATGGAAGGTATTCTTTTGTCGAGATTTTTGTTACTCTAATTGATGGTAGCCTTGTCATTATGGAAGGTAGTCTGTTGTCGATATTTTTGTTACTCCAATGGATGATAGCCTTGTCATTTTGGAAGGTAGTCTGTTGTCGATAGTTTTGTTACTCAAATGGATGGTAGTGTTGTCTTTATGGAAGGTAGTCTGTTGTCGATATTTTTGTTACTCCAATGGATGGTAGCCTTGTCATTATGGAAGGTAGTATGTTGTCGAGATTTTTGTTACTCTAATGGATGGTAGCCTTGTTATTATGGAATGTAGTCTATTGTCGAGATTTTTGTTACTCCAATGGATGGTAGCCTTGTCAATATGGAACGTAGTCTGTTGTCGATATTTTTGTAACTCCAATGGATGGTAGCATTGTCATTATGGAAGGTAGGCTGTTATCAAAAATTTTGTTACTCCAATGGATTGTAGCCTTGCCATTATGGAAGGTAATCTGTTGTCAAGATTTTTGTTACTCCAATGGATGGTAGCCTTGTCATTATGGAACGTGGTCTATTGTCGAGATTTTGTTATTCCATTGGATGGTAGCCTTGTCATTATGGAAGGTAGTATGTTGTCGACATTTTTGTTACTCCAATGGATGGTAGCCTTTTCAATATGGAACGTAGTCTGTAGTCGATATTTTTGTTACTCCAATGGATGGTAGCCTTTTCAATATGGAACGCAGTCTGTAGTCAATATTTTTGTTACTCCAATGGATTGTATCCTTTTCATTATGGAAGGTAAATTGTTGTCGAGATTTTCGTTACTCCAATGGATGGTAGCCTTGTAATTATGGAAGGTACTCTATTGTCGATATTTTTGTTACTCCAATGAATGGTAGCCTTGTCATTATGGAAGGTAGTCTGTTGTCGAGATTTTTGTTACTCCAATGAATAGTAGCCTTGTCATTATAAAAAGGTAGTATGTTGTTGATATATTTGTTACTCCAATGGATTGTAGCCTTGTCATAATGGAAGGTAGTCTATTGTCGAGATTTTTGTTATTCCAATGGATGATAACCTTGTCATTATGGAAGGCAGTCTGTTGTAGAGATTTTTGTTACTCCAATTGATGGTAGCCTTGTCATTATGGAAGGTAGTATGTTGTCTAGATTTTTGTTACTCCAATGGATGATAGCCTTGTCATTATGGAAGGTAGTCTATTGTAGAGATTTTTTTTACTCCAATAGATGGTAGCCTTGTCATTATGGAACATGGTCTATTTTCGTTATTTTAGTTACTCCAATGGATGGTAGCCTTGTAATTATGTAAGGTAGTATGTTGTCTAGATTTTTGTTACTCCAATGGATGATAGCCTTGTCATTATGGAAGGTAGTCCGTTGTAGAGATTTTTATTACTCCAATGGATGGTAGCCTTGTCATTATGGAACGTGGTCTATTTTTGAGATTTTTGTTACCCCAATGGATGGTAGCCTTGTCATTATGGAAGGTAGTATGTTATCGAGATTTTTGTTACTCTAATGAATGGTAGCCTTGTCATTATGGAAAGTAGTCTGTTGTCGAGATTTTTGTTACTCCAATGGATGGTTGCCTTGTCATTATGGAACGTAGTTTGTTGTCGATATTTTTGTAACTCCAATGGATGGTAGCCATTTCATTATGGAAGGTATTCTTTTGTCGAGATTTTTGTTACTCTAATTGATGGTAGCCTTGTCATTATGGAAGGTAGTCTGTTGTCGATATTTTTGTTACTCCAATGGATGATAGCCTTGTCATTTTGGAAGGTAGTCTGTTGTCGATAGTTTTGTTACTCAAATGGATGGTAGTGTTGTCTTTATGGAAGGTAGTCTGTTGTCGATATTTTTGTTACTCCAATGCATGGTAGCCTTGTCATTATGGAAGGTAGTATGTTGTCGAGATTTTTGTTACTCTAATGGATGGTAGCCTTGTTATTATGGAATGTAGTCTATTGTCGAGATTTTTGTTACTCCAATGGATGGTAGCCTTGTCAATATGGAACGTAGTCTGTTGTCGATATTTTTGTAACTCCAATGGATGGTAGCATTGTCATTATGGAAGGTAGGCTGTTGTCAAAAATTTTGTTACTCCAATGGATTGTAGCCTTGCCATTATGGAAGGTAATCTGTTGTCAAGATTTTTGTTACTCTAATGGATGGTAGTCTTGTCATTATGGAACGTGGTCTATTGTCGAGATTTTGTTATTCCATTGGATGGTAGCCTTGTCATTATGGAAGGTAGTATGTTGTCGACATTTTTGTTACTCCAATGGATGGTAGCCTTTTCAATATGGAACAAAGTCTGTAGTCGATATTTTTGTTACTCCAAAGGATGGTAGCCTTTTCAATATGGAACGCAGTCTGTAGTCAATATTTTTGTTACTCCAATGGATTGTATCCTTTTCATTATGGAAGGTAAATTGTTGTCGAGATTTTTGTTACTCCAATGGATGGTAGCCTTGTAATTATGGAAGGTAGTCTATTATCGTTATTTTTGTTACTCTAATGAATGGTAGCCTTGTCATTATGGAAGGTAGTCTGTTGTCGAGATTTTTGTTACTCCAATGAATAGTAGCCTTGTCATTATAAAAAGGTAGTATGTTGTTGATATATTTGTTACTCCAATGGATTGTAGCCTTGTCATAATGGAAGGTAGTCTATTGTCGAGATTTTTGTTATTCCAATGGATGATAACCTTGTCATTATGGAAGGCAGCCTGTTGTAGAGATTTTTGTTACTCCAATTGATGGTAGCCTTGTCATTATGGAAGGTAGTCTATTGTAGAGATTTTTTTTACTCCAATGGATGGTAGCCTTGTCATTATGGAACATGGTCTATTTTCGATATTTTTGTTACTCCAATGGATGGTAGCCTTGTCATTATGTAAGGTAGTATGTTGTCTAGATTTTTGTTACTCCAATGGATGATAGCCTTGTCATTATGGAAGGTAGTCCGTTGTAGAGATTTTTGTTACTCCAATGGATGGTAGCCTTGTCATTATGGAAGGTAGTCTATTGTCGAGATTTTTGTTAGGCCAATGGATGGTAGCCTTGTCATTATGGAACGTGGTCTATTGTCGAGAGTTTTGTTACCCCAATGGATGGTAGCCTTGTCATTATGGAAGGTAGTATGTTATCGAGATTTTTGTTACTCTAATGAATGGTAGCCTTGTCATTATGGAAAGTAGTCTATTGTCGAGATTTTTGTTACTCCAATGGATGGTAGCCTTGTCATTATGGAACGTAGTCTGTTGTCGATATTTTTGTAACTCCAATGGATGGAAGCCATTTCATTATGGATGGTATTCTTTTGTCGAGGTTTTTGTTACTCCAATTGATGGTAGCCTTGTCATTATGGAAGGTAGTTTGTTGTCGATATTTTTGTTACTCCAATGGATGATAGCCTTGTCATTATGGAAGGTAGTCTGTTGTCGATAGTTTTGTTACTCAAATGGATGGTAGTTTTGTCTTTATGGAAGGTAGTCTATTGTCGATATTTTTGTTACTCCAATGGATGGTAGCCTTGTCATTATGGAAGGTAGTATGTTGTCGATATTTTTGTTACTCTAATGGATGGTAGCCTTGTTATTATGGAAGGTAATCTGTTGTCAAGATTTTTGTTACTCCAATGGATGGTAGCCTTGTCATTATGGAACGTGGTCTATTGTCGAGATTTTGTTATTCCATTGGATGGTAGCAATGTCATTATGGAAGGTAGTATGTTGTCGATATTTTTGTTACTCCAATGGATGATAGCCTTTTCAATATGGAACATTGTCTGTAGTCGATATTTTTGTTACTCCAATGGATGGAAGCCTTTTCAATATGGAACGCAGTCTGTAGTCAATATTTTTGTTACTCCAATGGATGGTAGCCTTGTCATTATGGAAGGCAGTCTATTGTCGATATTTTTTTTACTCCAATGGATGGTAGCCTTGTCATTATGGAAGGTAGTTTGTTGTCGAGATTTTTGTTACACCAATGGATAGTAGCCTTGTCATTATAAAAAGGTAGTATGTTGTTGAGATATTTGTTACTCCAATGGATTGTAGCCTTGTCATAATGGAAGGTAGTCTATTGTCGAGATTTTTGTTATTCCAATGGATGATAACCTTGTCATTATGGAAGGCAGTCTGTTGTAGAGATTTTTGTTACTCCAATTGATGGTAGCCTTGTCATTATGGAAGGTAGTCTATTGTAGGGATTTTTGTTACTCCAATGGATGATAGCCTTGTCATTGTGGCAGGTAGTCTATTGTAGGGATTTTTGTTACTCCAATGGATGGTAGGCTTGTCATTATGGAACATGGTCTATTGTCGAGATTTTTAATACTCCAATGGATGGTAGCCTTGTCATTATGTAAGGTAGTATGTTGTCTAGATTTTTGTTACTCCAATGGATGATAGCCTTGTCATTATGGAAGGTAGTCCGTTGTAGAGATTTTTGTTACTCCAATTGATGGTAGCCTTGTCATTATGGAAGGTTGTCTGTTGTCGAGATTTTTGTTACTCCAATGGATGGTAGCCTTGTCATTATGGAATGTGGTCTATTATCGAGATTTTTGTTACCCCAATGGATGGTAGCCTTGTCATTATGGAAGGTAGTATGTTATCGAGATTTTTGTTACTCTAATGAATGGTAGCCTTGTCATTATGGAAAGTAGTCTGTTGTCGAGATTTTTGTTACTCCAATGGGTGGTAGCCTTGTCATTATGGAACGTAGTTTGTTGTCGATATTTTTGTAACTCCAATGGATGGTAGCCATTTCATTATGGAAGGTATTCTTTTGTCGAGATTTTGGTTACTCCAATTGATGGTAGCCTTGTCATTATGGAAGGTAGTCTGTTGTCGATATTTTTGTTACTCCAATGGATGATTGCCTTGTCATTATGGAAGGTAGTCTGTTGTCGATTGTTTTGTTACTCAAATGGATGGTAGTGTTGTCTTTATGGAAGGTAGTTTGTTGTCGATATTTTTGTTACTCCAATGGATGGTAGCCTTGTCATTATGGAAGGTAGTATGTTGTCGAGATTTTTGTTACTCTAATGGATGGTAGCCTTGTTATTATGGAATGTAGTCTATTGTCGAGATTTTTGTTACTCCAATGGATGGTAGCCTTGTCAATATGGAACTTAGTCTGTTGTCGATATTTTTGTAACTCCAATGGATGGTAGCATTGTCATTATGGAAGGTAGTCTGTTGTCAAAATTTTTGTTACTCCAATGGATTGTAGCCTTGCCATTATGGAAGGTAATCTGTTGTCAAGATTTTTGTTACTCTAATGGATGGTAGCCTTGTCATTATGGAACGTGGTCTATTGTCGAGATTTTGTTATTCCATTGGATGGTAGCCTTGTCATTATGGAAGGTAGTATGTTGTTAAGATTTTTGTTACTCCAATGGATGGTAGCCTTTTCAATATGGAACGTAGTCTGTAGTCGATATTTTTGTTACCCCAATGGATGGTAGCCTTTTCAATATGGAACGCAGTCTGTAGTCAATATTTTTGTTACTCCAATGGATTGTAGCCTTTTCATTATGGAAGGTAAATTGTTGTCGAGATTTTTGTTACTCCAATGGATGGTAGCCTTGTCATTATGGAAGGTAGTCTATTGTCGATATTTTTGTTACTCCAATGGATGGTAGCCTTGTCATTATGGAAGATAGTTTGTTGTCGAGATTTTTGTTACTCCAATGGATAGTAGCCTTGTCATTATAAAAAGGTAGTATGTTGTTGAGATATTTGTTACTCCAATGGATTGTAGCCTTGTCATAATGGAAGGTAGTCTATTGTCGAGATTTTTCTTATTCCAATGGATGATAACCTTGTCATTATGGAAGGCAGTCTATTGTAGAGATTTTTGTTACTCCAATTGATGGTAGCCTTGTCATTATGGATGGTAGTATGTTGTCTAGATTTTTGTTACTCCAATGGATGATAGCCTTGTCATTGTGGCAGGTAGTCTATTGTAGGGATTTTTGTTACTCCAATGGATGGTAGGCTTGTCATTATGGAACATGGTCTATTGTCGAGATTTTTGTTACTCCAATGGATGGTAGCCTTGTCATTATGTAAGGTAGTATGTTGTCTAGATTTTTGTTACTCCAATGGATGATAGCCTTGTCATTATGGAAGGTAGTCCGTTGTAGAGATTTTTGTTACTCCAATTGATGGTAGCCTTGTCATTATGGAAGGTTGTCTGTTGTCGAGATTTTTGTTACTCCAATGGATGGTAGCCTTGTCATTATGGAATGTGGTCTATTATCGAGATTTTTGTTACCCCAATGGATGGTAGCCTTGTCATTATGGAAGGTAGTATGTTATCGAGATTTTTGTTACTCTAATGAATGGTAGCCTTGTCATTATGGAAAGTAGTCTGTTGTCGAGATTTTTGTTACTCCAATGGGTGGTAGCCTTGTCATTATGGAACGTAGTTTGTTGTCGATATTTTTGTAACTCCAATGGATGGTAGCCATTTCATTATGGAAGGTATTCTTTTGTCGAGATTTTGGTTACTCCAATTGATGGTAGCCTTGTCATTATGGAAGGTAGTCTGTTGTCGATATTTTTGTTACTCCAATGGATGATAGCCTTGTCATTTTGGAAGGTAGTCTGTTGTCGATAGTTTTGTTACTCAAATGGATGGTAGTGTTGTCTTTATGGAAGGTAGTCTGTTGTCGATATTTTTGTTACTCCAATGCATGGTAGCCTTGTCATTATGGAAGGTAGTATGTTGTCGAGATTTTTGTTACTCTAATGGATGGTAGCCTTGTTATTATGGAATGTAGTCTATTGTCGAGATTTTTGTTACTCCAATGGATGGTAGCCTTGTCAATATGGAACGTAGTCTGTTGTCGATATTTTTGTAACTCCAATGGATGGTAGCATTGTCATTATGGAAGGTAGGCTGTTGTCAAAAATTTTGTTACTCCAATGGATTGTAGCCTTGCCATTATGGAAGGTAATCTGTTGTCAAGATTTTTGTTACTCTAATGGATGGTAGCCTTGTCATTATGGAACGTGGTCTATTGTCGAGATTTTGTTATTCCATTGGATGGTAGCCTTGTCATTATGGAAGGTAGTATGTTGTCGACATTTTTGTTACTCCAATGGATGGTAGCCTTTTCAATATGGAACAAAGTCTGTAGTCGATATTTTTGTTACTCCAATGGATGGTAGCCTTTTCAATATGGAACGCAGTCTGTAGTCAATATTTTTGTTACTCCAATGGATTGTATCCTTTTCATTATGGAAGGTAAATTGTTGTCGAGATTTTTGTTACTCCAATGGATGGTAGCCTTGTAATTATGGAAGGTAGTCTATTATCGATATTTTTGTTACTCTAATGAATGGTAGCCTTGTCATTATGGAAGGTAGTCTGTTGTCGAGATTTTTGTTACTCCAATGAATAGTAGCCTTGTCATTATAAAAAGGTAGTATGTTGTTGATATATTTGTTACTCCAATGGATTGTAGCCTTGTCATAATGGAAGGTAGTCTATTGTCGAGATTTTTGTTATTCCAATGGATGATAACCTTGTCATTATGGAAGGCAGTCTGTTGTAGAGATTTTTGTTACTCCAATTGATGGTAGCCTTGTCATTATAGAAGGTAGTCTATTGTAGAGATTATTTTTACTCCAATGGATGGTAGCCTTGTCATTATGGAACATGGTCTATTTTCGATATTTTTGTTACTCCAATGGATGGTAGCCTTGTCATTATGTAAGGTAGTATGTTGTCTAGATTTTTGTTACTCCAATGGATGATAGCCTTGTCATTATGGAAGGTAGTCCGTTGTAGAGATTTTTGTTACTCCAATGGATGGTAGCCTTGTCATTATGGAAGGTAGTCTATTGTCGAGATTTTTGTTACGCCAATGGATGGTAGCCTTGTCATTATGGAACGTGGTCTATTGTCGAGAGTTTTGTTACCCCAATGGATGGTAGCCTTGTCATTATGGAAGGTAGTATGTTATCGAGATTTTTGTTACTCTAATGAATGGTAGCCTTGTCATTATGGAAAGTAGTCTATTGTCGAGATTTTTGTTACTCCAATGGATGGTAGCCTTGTCATTATGGAACGTAGTCTGTTGTCAATATTTTTGTAACTCCAATGGATGGAAGCCATTTCATTATGGATGGTATTCTTTTGTCGAGGTTTTTGTTACTCCAATTGATGGTAGCCTTGTCATTATGGAAGGTAGTCTGTTGTCGATATTTTTGTTACTCCAATGGATGATAGCCTTGTCATTATGGAAGGTAGTCTGTTGTCGATAGTTTTGTTACTCAAATGGATGGTAGTTTTGTCTTTATGGAAGGTAGTCTATTGTCGATATTTTTGTTACTCCAATGGATGGTAGCCTTGTCATTATGGAAGGTAGTATGTTGTCGATATTTTTGTTACTCTAATGGATGGTAGCCTTGTTATTATGGAAGGTAATCTGTTGTCAAGATTTTTGTTACTCCAATGGATGGTAGCCTTGTCATTATGGAACGTGGTCTATTGTCGAGATTTTGTTATTCCATTGGATGGTAGCAATGTCATTATGGAAGGTAGTATGTTGTCGATATTTTTGTTACTCCAATGGATGATAGCCTTTTCAATATGGAACATTGTCTGTAGTCGATATTTTTGTTACTCCAATGGATGGAAGCCTTTTCAATATGGAACGCAGTCTGTAGTCAATATTTTTGTTACTCCAATGGATGGTAGCCTTGTCATTATGGAAGGCAGTCTATTGTCGATATTTTTTTTACTCCAATGGATGGTAGCCTTGTCATTATGGAAGGTAGTTTGTTGTCGAGATTTTTGTTACACCAATGGATAGTAGCCTTGTCATTATAAAAAGGTAGTATGTTGTTGAGATATTTGTTACTCCAATGGATTGTAGCCTTGTCATAATGGAAGGTAGTCTATTGTCGAGATTTTTGTTATTCCAATGGATGATAACCTTGTCATTATGGAAGGCAGTCTGTTGTAGAGATTTTTGTTACTCCAATTGATGGTAGCCTTGTCATTATGGAAGGTAGTCTATTGTAGGGATTTTTGTTACTCCAATGGATGATAGCCTTGTCATTGTGGCAGGTAGTCTATTGTAGGGATTTTTGTTACTCCAATGGATGGTAGGCTTGTCATTATGGAACATGGTCTATTGTCGAGATTTTTGTTACTCCAATGGATGGTAGCCTTGTCATTATGTAAGGTAGTATGTTGTCTAGATTTTTGTTACTCCATTGGATGATAGCCTTGTCATTATGGAAGGTAGTCCGTTGTAGAGATTTTTGTTACTCCAATTGATGGTAGCCTTGTCATTATGGAAGGTTGTCTGTTGTCGAGATTTTTGTTACTCCAATGGATGGTAGCCTTGTCATTATGGAATGTGGTCTATTATCGAGATTTTTGTTACCCCAATGGATGGTAGCCTTGTCATTATGGAAGGTAGTATGTTATCGAGATTTTTGTTACTCTAATGAATGGTAGCCTTGTCATTATGGAAAGTAGTCTGTTGTCGAGATTTTTGTTACTCCAATGGGTGGTAGCCTTGTCATTATGGAACGTAGTTTGTTGTCGATATTTTTGTAACTCCAATGGATGGTAGCCATTTCATTATGGAAGGTATTCTTTTGTCGAGATTTTGGTTACTCCAATTGATGGTAGCCTTGTCATTATGGAAGGTAGTCTGTTGTCGATATTTTTGTTACTCCAATGGATGATTGCCTTGTCATTATGGAAGGTAGTCTGTTGTCGATTGTTTTGTTACTCAAATGGATGGTAGTGTTGTCTTTATGGAAGGTAGTTTGTTGTCGATATTTTTGTTACTCCAATGGATGGTAGCCTTGTCATTATGGAAGGTAGTATGTTGTCGAGATTTTTGTTACTCTAATGGATGGTAGCCTTGTTATTATGGAATGTAGTCTATTGTCGAGATTTTTGTTACTCCAATGGATGGTAGCCTTGTCAATATGGAACTTAGTCTGTTGTCGATATTTTTGTAACTCCAATGGATGGTAGCATTGTCATTATGGAAGGTAGTCTGTTGTCAAAATTTTTGTTACTCCAATGGATTGTAGCCTTGCCATTATGGAAGGTAATCTGTTGTCAAGATTTTTGTTACTCTAATGGATGGTAGCCTTGTCATTATGGAACGTGGTCTATTGTCGAGATTTTGTTATTCCATTGGATGGTAGCCTTGTCATTATGGAAGGTAGTATGTTGTTAAGATTTTTGTTACTCCAATGGATGGTAGCCTTTTCAATATGGAACGTAGTCTGTAGTCGATATTTTTGTTACCCCAATGGATGGTAGCCTTTTCAATATGGAACGCAGTCTGTAGTCAATATTTTTGTTACTCCAATGGATTGTAGCCTTTTCATTATGGAAGGTAAATTGTTGTCGAGATTTTTGTTACTCCAATGGATGGTAGCCTTGTCATTATGGAAGGTAGTCTATTGTCGATATTTTTGTTACTCCAATGGATGGTAGCCTTGTCATTATGGAAGGTAGTTTGTTGTCGAGATTTTTGTTACTCCAATGGATAGTAGCCTTGTCATTATAAAAAGGTAGTATGTTGTTGAGATATTTGTTACTCCAATGGATTGTAGCCTTGTCATAATGGAAGGTAGTCTATTGTCGAGATTTTTCTTATTCCAATGGATGATAACCTTGTCATTATGGAAGGCAGTCTATTGTAGAGATTTTTGTTACTCCAATTGATGGTAGCCTTGTCATTATGGATGGTAGTATGTTGTCTAGATTTTTGTTACTCCAATGGATGATAGCCTTGTCATTGTGGAAGGTAGTCTATTGTAGAGATTTTTGTTACTCCAATGGATGGTAGCCTTGTCATTATGGAACTTGGTCTGTTGTCGAGATTTTTGTTACTCCAATGGATGGTAGCCTTGTCATTATGTAAGGTAGTATGTTATCTAGATTTTTGTTACTCCAATGGATGATAGCCTTGTCATTATGGAAGGTAGTCCGTTGTAGAGATTTTTGTTACTCTAATGGATGGTAGCCTTGTCATTATGGAATGTAGTCTGTTGTCGAGATTTTTGCTACTCCAATGGATGGTAGCCTTGTCATTATGGAACGTGGTATATTGTCGAGATTTTTGTTACCCCAATGGATAGTAGCCTTGTCATTATGGAAGGTAGTATGTTATCGATATTTTTGTTACTCTAATGATTGGTAGCCTTGTCATTATGGAAAGTAGTCTGTTGTTGAGATTTTTGTTACTCCAATGGATGGTAGCCTTGTCATTATGGAACGTAGTCTGTTGTCGATATTTTTGTAACTCCAATGGTTGGTAGCCATTTCATTATGGAAGGTATTCTTTTTTCGAGATTTTGTTTACTCCAATTAATGGTAGCCTTGTCATTATGGAAGGTAGTCTGTTGTCGATATTTTTGTTACTCCAATGGATGATAGCCTTGTTATTATGGAAGGTAGTCTGTTGTCGATAGTTTTGTTACTCAAATGGATGGTAGTGTTGTCTTTATGGAAGGTAGTCTGTTGTCGATATTTTTGTTACTCCAATGGATGGTAGCCTTGTCATTATGGAAGGTAGTATGTTGTCAAGATTTTTGTTACTCTAATGGATGGTAGCCTTGTTATTTTGGAATGTAGTCTATTGTCGAGATTTTTGTTACTCCAATGGATGGTAGCCTTGTCAATATGGAACGTAGTCTGTTGTCGATATTTTTGTAACTAAAACGGATGGTAGCATTGTCATTATGGAAGGTATTCTATTGTCAAAAATTTTGTTACTCCAATGGATTGTAGCCTTGCCATTATGGAAGGTAATCTATTGTCAAGATTTTTGTTACTCCAATGGATGGTAGCCTTGTCATTATGGAACGTGGTCTATTGTCGAGATTTTTTTATTCCATTGGATGGTAGCCTTGTCATTATGGAAGGTAGTATGTTGTCGAGATTTTTGTTACTCCAATGGATGGTAGCCTTTTCAATATGGAATGTAGTCTGTAATCGATATTTTTGTTACTCCAATGGATGGTAGCCTTTTCAATATGAAACGTAGTCTGTAGTCAATATTTTTGTTACTCCAATGGATTGTAGCCTTTTCATTATGGAAGGTAAATTGTTGTCGAGATTTTTGTTACTCCAATGGATGGTAGCCTTGTCATTATGGAAGGTAGTCTATTGTCGTTATTTTTGTTACTCCAATGGATGGTAGCCTTGTCATTATGGAAGGTAGTCTATTGTCGAGATTTTTGTTACTCCAATGGATAGTAGCCTTGTCATTATAAAAAGGTAGTATCTTGTTGAGATATTTGTTACTCCAATGGATTGTAGCCTTGTCATAATGGTAGGTAGTCTATTGTCGAGATTTTTGTTATTCCAATGGATGATCACCTTGTCATTATGGAAGGCAGTCTGTTGTAGATATTTTTGTTACTCCAATAGATGGTAGCCTTGTCATTATGGAAGGTAGTATGTTGTCTAGATTTTTGTTACTCCAATGCATGATAGCCTTGTCATTATGGAAGGAAGTCTATTGTAGAGTTTTTGTTACTCCAATGGATGGTAGCCTTGTCATTATGGAAGGTAGTCCGTTGTAGAGATTTTTGTTACTCTAATGGATGGTAGCCTTGTCATTATGTAAGGTAGTATGTTGTATAGATTTTTGTTACTCCAATGGACGATAGCCTTGTCATTATGGAAGGTAGTCCGTTGTAGAGATTTTTGTTACTCCAATTGATGGTAGCCTTGTCATTATGGAAGGTTGTCTGTTGTCGAGATTTTTGTTACTCCAATGGATGGTAGCCTTGTCATTATGGAATGTGGTCTATTATCGAGATTTTTGTTACCCCAATGGATGGTAGCCTTGTCATTATGGAAGGTAGTATGTTATCGAGATTTTTGTTACTCTAATGAATGGTAGCCTTGTCATTATGGAAAGTAGTCTGTTGTCGAGATTTTTGTTACTCCAATGGGTGGTAGCCTTGTCATTATGGAACGTAGTTTGTTGTCGATATTTTTGTAACTCCAATGGATGGTAGCCATTTCATTATGGAAGGTATTCTTTTGTCGAGATTTTGGTTACTCCAATTGATGGTAGCCTTGTCATTATGTAAGGTAGTATGTTGTCTAGATTTTTGTTACTCCATTGGATGATAGCCTTGTCATTATGGAAGGTAGTCCGTTGTAGAGATTTTTGTTACTCCAATTGATGGTAGCCTTGTCATTATGGAAGGTTGTCTGTTGTCGAGATTTTTGTTACTCCAATGGATGGTAGCCTTGTCATTATGGAATGTGGTCTATTATCGAGATTTTTGTTACCCCAATGGATGGTAGCCTTGTCATTATGGAAGGTAGTATGTTATCGAGATTTTTGTTACTCTAATGAATGGTAGCCTTGTCATTATGGAAAGTAGTCTGTTGTCGAGATTTTTGTTACTCCAATGGGTGGTAGCCTTGTCATTATGGAACGTAGTTTGTTGTCGATATTTTTGTAACTCCAATGGATGGTAGCCATTTCATTATGGAAGGTATTCTTTTGTCGAGATTTTGGTTACTCCAATTGATGGTAGCCTTGTCATTATGGAAGGTAGTCTGTTGTCGATATTTTTGTTACTCCAATGGATGATTGCCTTGTCATTATGGAAGGTAGTCTGTTGTCGATTGTTTTGTTACTCAAATGGATGGTAGTGTTGTCTTTATGGAAGGTAGTTTGTTGTCGATATTTTTGTTACTCCAATGGATGGTAGCCTTGTCATTATGGAAGGTAGTATGTTGTCGAGATTTTTGTTACTCTAATGGATGGTAGCCTTGTTATTATGGAATGTAGTCTATTGTCGAGATTTTTGTTACTCCAATGGATGGTAGCCTTGTCAATATGGAACTTAGTCTGTTGTCGATATTTTTGTAACTCCAATGGATGGTAGCATTGTCATTATGGAAGGTAGTCTGTTGTCAAAATTTTTGTTACTCCAATGGATTGTAGCCTTGCCATTATGGAAGGTAATCTGTTGTCAAGATTTTTGTTACTCTAATGGATGGTAGCCTTGTCATTATGGAACGTGGTCTATTGTCGAGATTTTGTTATTCCATTGGATGGTAGCCTTGTCATTATGGAAGGTAGTATGTTGTTAAGATTTTTGTTACTCCAATGGATGGTAGCCTTTTCAATATGGAACGTAGTCTGTAGTCGATATTTTTGTTACCCCAATGGATGGTAGCCTTTTCAATATGGAACGCAGTCTGTAGTCAATATTTTTGTTACTCCAATGGATTGTAGCCTTTTCATTATGGAAGGTAAATTGTTGTCGAGATTTTTGTTACTCCAATGGATGGTAGCCTTGTCATTATGGAAGGTAGTCTATTGTCGATATTTTTGTTACTCCAATGGATGGTAGCCTTGTCATTATGGAAGGTAGTTTGTTGTCGAGATTTTTGTTACTCCAATGGATAGTAGCCTTGTCATTATAAAAAGGTAGTATGTTGTTGAGATATTTGTTACTCCAATGGATTGTAGCCTTGTCATAATGGAAGGTAGTCTATTGTCGAGATTTTTCTTATTCCAATGGATGATAACCTTGTCATTATGGAAGGCAGTCTATTGTAGAGATTTTTGTTACTCCAATTGATGGTAGCCTTGTCATTATGGATGGTAGTATGTTGTCTAGATTTTTGTTACTCCAATGGATGATAGCCTTGTCATTGTGGAAGGTAGTCTATTGTAGAGATTTTTGTTACTCCAATGGATGGTAGCCTTGTCATTATGGAACTTGGTCTATTGTCGAGATTTTTGTTACTCCAATGGATGGTAGCCTTGTCATTATGTAAGGTAGTATGTTGTCTAGATTTTTGTTACTCCAATGGATGATAGCCTTGTCATTATGGAAGGTAGTCCGTTGTAGAGATTTTTGTTACTCTAATGGATGGTAGCCTTGTCATTATGGAATGTAGTCTGTTGTCGAGATTTTTGCTACTCCAATGGATGGTAGCCTTGTCATTATGGAACGTGGTATATTGTCGAGATTTTTGTTACCCCGATGGATAGTAGCCTTGTCATTATGGAAGGTAGTATGTTATCGATATTTTTGTTACTCTAATGATTGGTAGCCTTGTCATTATGGAAAGTAGTCTGTTGTTGAGATTTTTGTTACTCCAATGGATGGTAGCCTTGTCATTATGGAACGTAGTCTGTTGTCGATATTTTTGTAACTCCAATGGTTGGTAGCCATTTCATTATGGAAGGTATTCTTTTTTCGAGATTTTGTTTACTCCAATTAATGGTAGCCTTGTCATTATGGAAGGTAGTCTGTTGTCGATATTTTTGTTACTCCAATGGATGATAGCCTTGTTATTATGGAAGGTAGTCTGTTGTCGATAGTTTTGTTACTCAAATGGATGGTAGTGTTGTCTTTATGGAAGGTAGTCTGTTGTCGATATTTTTGTTACTCCAATGGATGGTAGCCTTGTCATTATGGAAGGTAGTATGTTGTCAAGATTTTTGTTACTCTAATGGATGGTAGCCTTGTTATTTTGGAATGTAGTCTATTGTCGAGATTTTTGTTACTCCAATGGATGGTAGCCTTGTCAATATGGAACGTAGTCTGTTGTCGATATTTTTGTAACTAAAACGGATGGTAGCATTGTCATTATGGAAGGTATTCTATTGTCAAAAATTTTGTTACTCCAATGGATTGTAGCCTTGCCATTATGGAAGGTAATCTATTGTCAAGATTTTTGTTACTCCAATGGATGGTAGCCTTGTCATTATGGAACGTGGTCTATTGTCGAGATTTTTTTATTCCATTGGATGGTAGCCTTGTCATTATGGAAGGTAGTATGTTGTCGAGATTTTTGTTACTCCAATGGATGGTAGCCTTTTCAATATGGAATGTAGTCTGTAATCGATATTTTTGTTACTCCAATGGATGGTAGCCTTTTCAATATGAAACGTAGTCTGTAGTCAATATTTTTGTTACTCCAATGGATTGTAGCCTTTTCATTATGGAAGGTAAATTGTTGTCGAGATTTTTGTTACTCCAATGGATGGTAGCCTTGTCATTATGGAAGGTAGTCTATTGTCGTTATTTTTGTTACTCCAATGGATGGTAGCCTTGTCATTATGGAAGGTAGTCTATTGTCGAGATTTTTGTTACTCCAATGGATAGTAGCCTTGTCATTATAAAAAGGTAGTATGTTGTTGAGATATTTGTTACTCCAATGGATTGTAGCCTTGTCATAATGGTAGGTAGTCTATTGTCGAGATTTTTGTTATTCCAATGGATGATCACCTTGTCATTATGGAAGGCAGTCTGTTGTAGATATTTTTGTTACTCCAATAGATGGTAGCCTTGTCATTATGGAAGGTAGTATGTTGTCTAGATTTTTGTTACTCCAATGCATGATAGCCTTGTCATTATGGAAGGAAGTCTATTGTAGAGTTTTTGTTACTCCAATGGATGGTAGCCTTGTCATTATGGAAGGTAGTCCGTTGTAGAGATTTTTGTTACTCTAATGGATGGTAGCCTTGTCATTATGTAAGGTAGTATGTTGTATAGATTTTTGTTACTCCAATGGACGATAGCCTTGTCATTATGGAAGGTAGTCCGTTGTAGAGATTTTTGTTACTCCAATTGATGGTAGCCTTGTCATTATGGAAGGTAGTCTGTTGTCGAGATTTTTGTTACTCCAATGGATGGTAGCCTTGTCATTATGGAAGGTAGTATGTTATCGAGATTTTTGTTACTCTAATGAATGGTAGCCTTGTCATTATGGAAAGTAGTCTGTTGTCGAGATTTTTGTTACTCCAATGGATGGTAGCCTTGTCATTATGGAACGTAGTCTATTGTCGATATTTTTGTAACTCCAATGGATGGTAGCCATTTCATTATGGAAGGTATTCTTTTGTCGAGATTTTTGTTACTCCAATTGATGGTAGCCTTTTCATTAAGGAAGGTAGTCTGTTGTCGATATTTGTGTTACTCCAATGGATGATAGCCTTGTCATTATGGAAGGTAGTCTGTTGACGATAGTTTTGTTACTCAAATGGATGGTAGTGTTGTCTTTACGGAAGGTAGTCTGTTGTCGATATTTTTGTTACTCAAATGGATGGTAGCCTTGTCATTATGGAAGGTAGTATGCTATCGAGATTTTTGTTACTCTAATGGATGGTAGCCTTGTTATTATGGAATGTAGTCTATTGTCGAGATTTTTGTTACTCCAATGGATGGTAGCCTTGTCAATCTGGAACGTAGTTTGTTGTCGATATTTTTGTAACTCCAATGGATGGTAGCATTGTCATTATGGAAGGTAGTCTGTTGTCAAAAATTTTGTTACTCCAATGGATTGTAGCCTTGCCATTATGGAAGGTAATCTGTTGTCAAGATTTTTGTTACTCCAATGGATGGTAGCCTTGTCATTATGGAAGGTAGTCTGCTGTCGAGATTTTTGTTACTCCAATGGATGGTATACTTGTCATTATGGAACGTGGTCTATTGTCGAGATTTTTGTTACCCCAATGGATGGTTGCCTTGTCATTATGGAAGGTAGTCTGTTGTCGGGATTTTTGTTACTCCAATAGATGGTAGCGTTGTCTTTATGGAAGGTAGTCTTTATCGATATTTTTGTTATTCCAATGGATGGTAGCCTTGTCTTTATGGAATGTAGTCTGTTGTCGATATTTTTGTTACTCCAATGGAGGGTAGCTATGTCATTATAGAAGGTAGTCTTTTGTCGAGAATTTTGTTACTCTAATGGATGTTAGCCTTGTCATTATGAAGGTAGTTTTTTTTCGAGATCTTTGTTACTCAATGGATGGTAGCCTTGTAATTTTGGAACATAGTCAATTGTAGAGATTTTTGTTACTCCAAGTGATGATAGCCTTTTCATTATGGAAGGTAGTCTATTGTCGAGATTTTGGTTACTCCAATGCATGGTAGCCTTGACTTTATAGAAAGTAGTCTGTTGTCGATATTTTTGTTACTCCAATGGATGGTAGCCTTGTCTTTATGGAAGGTAGTTTGTTGTTGATATTTTTGTTACTCCAATGGATGGCAGCCTTGTCTTTACGGAAGGTAGTCTGTTGTCGAGATTTTGTTACTCCAATGGATGGTAGCCTTGTCATTATGGAAGGTAGTCTATTGTCGAGATTTTTGTTACTCCAATGGATAGTAGCCTTGTCATTATAAAAAGGTAGTATGTTGTTGAGATATTTGTTACTCCAATGGATTGTAGCCTTGTCATAATGGTAGGTAGTCTATTGTCGAGATTTTTGTTATTCCAATGGATGATCACCTTGTCATTATGGAAGGCAGTCTGTTGTAGATATTTTTGTTACTCCAATAGATGGTAGCCTTGTCATTATGGAAGGTAGTATGTTGTCTAGATTTTTGTTACTCCAATGCATGATAGCCTTGTCATTATGGAAGGAAGTCTATTGTAGAGTTTTTGTTACTCCAATGGATGGTAGCCTTGTCATTATGGAAGGTAGTCCGTTGTAGAGATTTTTCTTACTCCAATGGATGGTAGCCTTGTCATTATGTAAGGTAGTATGTTGTATAGATTTTTGTTACTCCAATGGATGATAGCCTTGTCATTATGGAAGGTAGTCCGTTGTAGAGATTTTTGTTACTCCAATTGATGGTAGCCTTGTCATTATGGAAGGTAGTCTGTTGTCGAGATTTTTGTTACTCCAATGGATGGTAGCCTTGTCATTATGGAAGGTAGTATGTTATCGAGATTTTTGTTACTCTAATGAATGGTAGCCTTGTCATTATGGAAAGTAGTCTGTTGTCGAGATTTTTGTTACTCCAATGGATGGTAGCCTTGTCATTATGGAACGTAGTCTATTGTCGATATTTTTGTAACTCTAATGGATGGTAGCCATTTCATTATGGAAGGTATTCTTTTGTCGAGATTTTTGTTACTCCAATTGATGGTAGCCTTTTCATTAAGGAAGGTAGTCTGTTGTCGATATTTGTGTTACTCCAATGGATGATAGCCTTGTCATTATGGAAGGTAGTCTGTTGACGATAGTTTTGTTACTCTAATGGATGTTAGCCTTGTCATTATGAAGGTAGTTTGTTGTCGAGATCTTTGTTACTCAATGGATGGTAGCCTTGTAATTTTGGAACGTAGTCAATTGTAGAGATTTTTGTTACTCCAAGTGATGATAGCCTTTTCATTATGGAAGGTAGTCTATTGTCGAGATTTTGGTTACTCCAATGCATGGTAGCCTTGACTTTATAGAAAGTAGTCTGTTGTCGATATTTTTGTTACTCCAATGGATGGTAGCCTTGTCTTTATGGAGGGTAGTTTGTTGTTGATATTTTTGTTACTCCAATGGATGGCAGCCTTGTCTTTACGGAAGGTAGTCTGTTGTCGAGATTTTGTTACTCCAATGGATGGTAGCCTTGTCATTATGGAAGGTAGTCTGCTGTTGGGATTTTTTTTACTCCAATAGATGGTAGCATTGTCTTTATGGAAGGTAGTCTTTATCGATATTTTTGTTACTCCAATGGATGGTAGCCTTTTCATTATGGAAGGTAGTATGCTATCGAGATTTTTGTTACTCTAATGGAAGGTAGCCTTGTCTTTATGGAAGGTAGTCTATTGTCGATATTTTTTTACTCCAATGGATGGTAGCCTTGTCATTATGGAAGGTAGTCTGCTGTCGGGATTTTTTTTACTCCAATAGATGGTAGCATTGTCTTTATGGAAGGTAGTCTTTATCGATATTTTTGTTACTCCAATGGATGGTAGCCTTGTCTTTATGGAAAGTTGTCTGTTGTCGATATTTTTGTTACTCAAATGGATGGTAGCCTTGTCATTATGGAAGGTAGTATGCTATCGAGATTTTTGTTACTCTAATGGATGGTAGCCTTGTTATTATGGAATGTAGTCTACTGTCGAGATTTTTGTTACTCCAATGGATGGTAGCCTTGTCAATATGGAACGTAGTCTATTGTCGATATTTTTGTAACTCCAATGGATGGTAGCATTGTCATTATGGAAGGTAGTCTGTTGTCAAAAATTTTGTTACTCCAATGGATTGTAGCCTTGCCATTATGGAAGGTAATCTGTTGTCAAGATTTTTGTTACTCCAATGGATGGTAGCCTTGTCATTATGGAAGGTAGTCTGCTGTCGAGATTTTTGTTACTCCAATGGATGGTAGCCTTTTCATTATGGAACGTGGTCTATTGTCGAGATTTTTGTTACCCCAATGGATGGTAGCCTTGTCATTATGGAAGGTAGTCTGCTGTCGGGATTTTTCTTACTCCAATAGATGGTAGCGTTGTCTTTATGGAAGGGAGTCTTTATCGATATTTTTGTTATTCCAATGGATGGTAGCCTTGTCTTTATGGAATGTAGTCTGTTGTCGATATTTTTGTTACTCCAATGGAGGTTAGCTATGTCATTATGGAAGGTAGTCTTTTGCCGAGAATTTTGTTACTCTAATGGATGTTAGCCTTGTCATTATGAAGGTAGTTTGTTGTCGAGATCTTTGTTACTCAATGGATGGTAGCCTCGTAATTTTGGAACGTAGTCAATTGTAGAGATTTTTGTTACTCCAATTGATGATAGCCTTTTCATTATGGAAGGTAGTCTATTGTCGAGATTTTGGTTACTCCAATGCATGGTAGCCTTGACTTTATAGAAAGTAGTCTATTGTCGATATTTTTGTTACTCCAATGGATGGTAGCCTTGTCTTTATGGAGGGTAGTTTGTTGTTGATATTTTTGTTACTCCAATGGATGGCAGCCTTGTCTTTACGGAAGGTAGTCTGTTGTCGAGATTTTGTTACTCCAATGGATGGTAGCCTTGTCATTATGGAAGGTAGTCTGCTGTCGGGATTTTTTTTACTCCAATAGATGGTAGCATTGTCTTTATGGAAGGTAGTCTGTTATCGAGATTTTTGTTACTCCAATGGATGGTAGCCTTGTCTTTATGGAAGGTAGTCTGTTGTCGATATTTTTGTTACTCCAATGGATGGTAGCCTTGTCTTTATGGAAGGTAGTCTATTGTCGATATTTTTTTACTCCAATGGATGGTAGCCTTGTCATTATGGAAGGTAGTCTGTTGTCGATATTTTTGTTACTCCAATGGATGATAGCCTTATCATTATGGAAGGTAGTCTGTTGTCGATAGTTTTGTTACTAAAATGGATGGTAGTGTTGTCTTTATGGAAGGCATTTTGTTGTCAATATTTTTGTTACTCCAATGGATGTTAGCCTTGTCATTATGGAAGGTAGTATGTTGTCTAGA
This sequence comes from Vicia faba, assembly GCA_948472305.1. Lineage (NCBI taxonomy): Eukaryota > Viridiplantae > Streptophyta > Magnoliopsida > Fabales > Fabaceae > Vicia > Vicia faba. The sequence goes on from OX451741.1 coordinate 536,773,080, forward strand.
TTTTTGTTACTCTAATGGATGGTAGCCTTGTTATTATGGAATGTAGTCTATTGTCAAGATTTTTGTTACTCCAATGGATGGTAGCCTTGTCATTATGGAAGGTAGTCTGTTGTAAAAAATTTTGTTACTCCAATGGATTGTAGCCTTGCCATTATGGAAGGTAATCTGTTGTCAAGATTTTTGTTACTCCAATGGATGGTAGCCTTGTCATTATGGAAGGTAGTATGTTGTCGAGATTTTTGTTACTTTAATGGATGGTAGCCTTGTCATTATGGAACATGGTCTATTGTCGACATTTTTGTTACTCCAATGGATGGTAGCCTTGTCATTATGTAAGGTAGTATGTTGTCTAGATTTTTGTTACTCTAATGGATGATAGCCTTGTCATTATAAAAAGGTAGTATGTTGTTGACATATTTGTTACTCCAATGGATTGTAGCCTTATCATAATGGAAGGTAGTCTATTATCGAGATTTTTGTTACTCCAATTGATGGTAGGCTTATCATTATGGAACGTAGTATGTTGTCGATATTTTTGTTACTCGAATGTACGGTAGCCTTGTCATTATGGAAGGTAGTATGTTGTCTAGATTTTTGTTACTCCAATAGATGATAGCCTTGTCATTATGGAAGGTAGTCTATTGTAGAGATTTTTGTTACTTTAATGGATGGTAGCCTTGTCATTATGGAACATGGTCTATTGTCGAGATTTTTGTTACTCCAATGGATGGTAGCCTTGTCATTATTTAAGGTAGTATGTTGTCTATATTTTTGTTACTCCAATGGATGATAGCCTTGTCATTATGGAAGGTAGTCCGTTGTAGAGATTTTTGTTACTCCAATGGATGGTAGCCTTGTCTTTATGGAAGGTAGTCAGTTGTCGATATTTTTGTTACTCCAATGGATGGTAGCCTTGTCTTTATGGAAGGTAGTCTATTGTCGATATTTTTTTACTCCAATGGATGGTAGCCTTGTCATTATGGAAGGTAGTTTGTTGTCGATATTTTTGTTACTCCAATGGATGATAGCCTTGTCATTATGGAAGGTAGTCTGTTGTCGATAGTTTTGTTACTCAAATGGATGGTAGTGTTGTCTTTATGGAAGGTATTTTGTTGTCAATATTTTTGTTACTCCAATGGATGGTAGCCTTGTCATTATGGAAGGTAGTATGTTGTCTAGATTTTTGTTACTCTAATGGATGGTAGCCTTGTTATTATGGAATGTAGTCTATTGTCAAGATTTTTGTTACTCCAATGGATGGTAGCCTTGTCATTATGGAAGGTAGTCTGTTGTCGATATTTTTGTAACTCCAATGGATGGTAGCATTGTCATTATGGAAGGTAGTTTGTTGTCAAAAATTTTGTTACTCCAATGGATTGTAGCCTTGCCATTATGGAAGGTAATCTGTTGTCAATATTTTTGTTACTCCAATGGATGGTAGCGTTGTCATTATGGAAGGTAGTATGTTGTCGATATTTTTGTTACTTTAATGGATGGTAGCCTTGTCATTATGGAACATGGTCTATTGTCGAGATTTTTGTTACTCCAATGGATGGTAGCCTTGTCATTATGTAAGGTAGTATGTTGTCTAGATTTTTGTTACTCTAATGGATGATAGCCTTGTCATTATAAAAAGGTAGTATGTTGTTGAGATATTTATTACTCCAATGGATTGTAGCCTTATCATAATGGAAGGTACTCTATTATCGAGATTTTTGTTACTCCAATTGATGGTAGGCTTATCATTATGGAACGTAGTGTGTTGTCGATATTTTTGTTACTCGAATGTATGGTAGCCTTGTCATTATGGAAGGTAGTATGTTGTCTAGATTTTTGTTACTCCAATAGATGATAGCCTTGTCATTATGAAAGGTAGTCTATTGTAGAGATTTTTGTTACTTTAATGGATGGTAGCCTTGTCATTATGGAACATGGTCTATTGTCGAGATTTTTGTTACTCCAATGGATGGTAGCCTTGTCATTATGTAAGGTAGTATGTTGTCTAGATTTTTGTTACTCCAATGGATGATAGCCTTGTCATTATGGAAGGTAGTCCGTTGTAGAGATTTTAGTTACTCCAATGGATGGTAGCCTTGTCATTATGGAAGGTAGTCTGCTGTCGAGATTTTTGTTACTCCAATGGATGGTAGCCTTGTCATTATGGAACGTGGTCCATTGTCGAGATTTTTGTTACCCCAATGGATGGTAGCCTTGTCATTATGGAAGGTAGTCTGCTGTCGGGATTTTTGTTACTCCAATAGATGGTAGCGTTGTCTTTATGGAAGGTAGTCTTTATCGATATTTTTGTTATTCCAATGGATGGTAGCCTTGTCTTTATGGAATGTAGTCTGTTGTCAATATTTTTGTTACTCCAATGGAGGGTAGCTATGTCTTTATGGAAGATAGTCTATTGTCGATATTTTGTTACTCCAATGGATGGTAGCCTTGTCATTATGGAAGGTAGTCTTTTGTCGAGAATTTTGTTACTCTAATGGATGTTAGCCTTGTCATTATGAAGGTAGTTTGTTGTCGAGATCTTTGTTACTCAATGGATGGTAGCCTTCTAATTTTGGAACGTAGTCTGTTGTAGAGATTTTTGTTACTCCAAGTGATGATAGCCTTTTCATTATGGAAGGTAGTCTATTATCGAGATTTTGGTTACTGCAATGCATGGTAGCCTTGTCTTTATAGAAAGTAGTTTGTTGTCGATATTTTTGTTACTCCAATGGATGGTAGCCTTGTCTTTATGGAAGGTAGTTTGTTGTCGATATTTTTGTTACTCCAATGGATGGCAGCCTTGTCTTTACGGAATGTAGTCTGTTGTCGAGATTTTGTTACTCCAATGGATGGTAGCCTTGTCATTATGGAAGGTAGTCTGCTGTCGGGATTTTTGTTACTCCAATAGATGGTAGCGTTGTCTTTATGGAAGGTAGTCTGTTATCGAGATTTTTTTTACTCCAATGGATGGTAGCCTTGTCTTTATGGAAGGTAGTCTGTTGTCGATATTTTTGTTACTCCAATGGATGGTAGCCTTGTCTTTATGGAAGGTAGTCTATTGTCGATATTTTTTTACTCGAATGGATGGTCGCCTTGTCATTATGGAAGGTAGTCTGTTGTCGATATTTTTGTTACTCCAATGGATGATAGCCTTGTCATTATGGAAGGTAGTCTGTTGTCGATAGTTTTGTTACACAAATGGATGGTAGTGTTGTCTTTATTGAAGGTATTCTGTTGTCAATATTTTTGTTACTCCAATGGATGGTAGCCTTGTCATTATGGACGGTAGTATGTTGTCTAGATTTTTGTTACTCTAATGGATGGTAGCCTTGTCATTATGGAAGGTAGTCTGTTGTCGATATTTTTGTAACTCCAATGGATGGTAGCATTGTCATTATGGAAGGTAGTCTATTGTCAAAAAATTTGTTACTCCAATGGATTGTAGCCTTGCCATTATGGAAGGTAATCTGTTGTCAAGATTTTTGTTACTCCAATGGATGGTAGCCTTGTCATTATGGAACATGGTCTATTGTCGAGATTTTTTTATTCCATTGGATGGTAGCCTTGTCATTATGGAAGGTAGTATGTTGTCGAGATTTTTGTTACTTTAATGGATGGTAGCCTTGTCATTATGGAACATGGTCTATTGTCGAGATTTTTGTTACTCCAATGGATGGTAGCATTGTCATTATGTAAGGTAGTATGTTGTCTAGATTTTTATTACTCCAATGGATGATAGCCTTGTCATTATAAAAAGGTAGTATGTTGTTGAGATATTTGTTACTCCAATGGATTGTAGCCTTATCATAATGGAAGGTAGTCTATTATCGAGATTTTTGTTACTCCAATTGATGGTAGGCTTATCATTATGGAACGTAGTATGTTGTCGATATTTTTGTTACTCGAATGGACGGTAGCCTTGTCATTATGGAAGGTAGTATGTTGTCTAGATTTTTGTTACTCCAATGGATGATAGCCTTGTCATTATGGAAGGTAGTCTATTGTAGAGATTTTTGTTACTTTAATGGATGGTAGCCTTGTCATTATGGAACATGTTCTATTGTCGAGATTTTTGTTACTCCAATGGATGGTAGCCTTGTCATTATGTATGGTAGTATGTTGTCTAGATTTTTGTTACTCCAATGGATGATAGCCTTGTCATTATGGAAGGTAGTCCGTTGTAGAGATTTTTGTTACTCCAATGGATGGTAGCCTTGTCATTATGGAACATGGTCTATTGTCGAGATTTTTGTTACCCCAATGGATGGAAGCCTTCTCATTATGGAAGGTAGTCTGCTGTCGGGATTTTTGTTACTCCAATAGATGGTAGCGTTGTCTTTATGGAAGGTAGTCTTTATCGATATTTTTGTTATTCCAATGGTTGGTAGCCTTGTCTTTATGGAATGTAGTCTGTTGTCGATATTTTTGTAACTCCAATGGATGGTAGCCTTGTCATTATGGCAGGTAGTCTTTTGTCGAGAATTTTGTTACTCTAATGGATGTTAGCCTTGTCATTATGAAGGTAGTTTGTTGTCGAGATCTTTGTTTCTCAATGGATGGTAGCCTTGTAATTTTGAAACGTAGTCTGTTGTAGAGATTTTTGTTACTCCAAGTGATGATAGCCTTTTCATTATGGAAGGTAGTCTATTGTCGAGATTTTGGTTACTCCAATGCATGGTAGCCTTGTCTTTATAGAAAGTAGTCTGTTGTCGATATTTTTGTTACTCCAAATGGATGGTATCCTTGTATTTATGGAAGGTAGTCTGTTGTCGAGATTTTTGTTACTCCAATGGATGGCAGCCTTGTCATTATGGAAGGTAGTATGTTGTCGAGATTTTTGTTACTCTAATGAATGGTAGCCTTGTCATTAGGGAAAGTAGTCTGTTGTCGAGATTTTTGTTACTCCAATGGATGGTAGCCTTGTCATTATGGAACATAGTCTGTTGTCGATATTTTTGTAACTCCAGGGGATGGTAGCCATTTCATTATGGAAGGTAGTCTTTTGTCGAGATTTTTATTACTCCAATTGATTGTAGCCTTGTCATTATGGAAGGTAGTCTGTTGTCGATATTTTTGTTACTCTAATGGATGGTATCCTTGTCATTATCGAAGGTAGCCTGTCGTTGAGATTTCTGTTACTCCAATGGATGGTAGCCTTGTCATTATGGAAGATAGTCTGTTGTTCAGGTTTATGTTAATCCAAATGATGGTAGCCTTGTCATTATGAAAGATAGTCTGTTGTCGAGATTTTTGTTATTCTATTGTATGGTAGCCTTGTCATTATGGAAGGTAGTCTGTTGTCTATTTTTTTTACAACAATGGATGGTAGCCTTGTCATTATGTAAGTTAGTCTATTGTCGAGAAATTTGTTACCAAATGGATGGTAGCCTTGTCATTATGGAACATAGTCTGTTGTAGAGATTTTTGTTACTCCAATGGATGGTAGCCTTGTATTATGGAAGGTAGTTTGTTGTCGATATTTTTTTTACTCCAATGGATGGTAGCCTTGTCTTTATGGAAGGTAGTCTGTTGTCGAGATTTTTGTTACTCTAATGGATGGTAGCCTTGTCACTATGGAACATATTCTATTGTAGAGATTTTTGTCACTCCAATGGATGGTAGCCTTGTCATTATGGAACGTAGTATGTTGTCGAGATTTTTGTCACTCCAATGGATGGTAGCCTTGTCATTATGGAACGTAGTATGTTGCCGATATTTTTGTTACTCGAATGGATGGTAGCCTTGTCATTATGGAAGGTAGTCTGTTGTCTAGATTTTTGTTACTCCAATGGATGATAGCCTTGTCATTATGGAAGGTAGTCTGTTGTAGAGATTTTTGTTACTCCAATGGATGGTAGCCTTGTTAGTATGAAAGGTAGTATGTTGTCTAGATTTCTGTTACTCCAATGGATGATAGCATTGTCATTATGGAAGGTAGTCTGTTGTAGACATTTTTGTTACTCCAATGGATGGTAGCCTTGTCATTATGGAACATGGTCTATTGTCGAGATTTTTTTACTCCAATGGATGGTACCCTTGTCATTATGGAAGGTAGTCTGTTGTCGAGATTTTTGTTACTCCGATAGATGGTAGCCTTGTCTTTATAGAAAGTAGTTTGTTGTCGATATTTTTGTTACTCCAAATGGATGGTAGCCTTGTATTTATGGAAGGTAGTCTGTTGTCAAGATTTTTGTTACTCCCATGATTGCAGCCTTGTCATTATGGAAGGTAGTATGTTGTCGAGATTTTTGTTACTCTAATGAATGGTAGCCTTGTCATTATGGAAAGCAGTCTATTGTCGAGATTTTTGTTACCCCAATGGATGGTAGCCTTGTCATTATGGAACATGGTCTATTGTCGAGATTTTTGTTACCCCAATGGATGGAAGCCTTCTCATTATGGAAGGTAGTCTGCTGTCGGGATTTTTGTTACTCCAATAGATGGTAGCGTTGTCTTTATGGAAGGTAGTCTTTATCGATATTTTTGTTATTCCAATGGTTGGTAGCCTTGTCTTTATGGAATGTAGTCTGTTGTCGATATTTTTGTAACTCCAATGGATGGTAGCCTTGTCATTATGGCAGGTAGTCTTTTGTCGAGAATTTTGTTACTCTAATGGATGTTAGCCTTGTCATTATGAAGGTAGTTTGTTGTCGAGATCTTTGTTTCTCAATGGATGGTAGCCTTGTAATTTTGAAACGTAGTCTGTTGTAGAGATTTTTGTTACTCCAAGTGATGATAGCCTTTTCATTATGGAAGGTAGTCTATTGTCGAGATTTTGGTTACTCCAATGCATGGTAGCCTTGTCTTTATAGAAAGTAGTCTGTTGTCGATATTTTTGTTACTCCAAATGGATGGTATCCTTGTATTTATGGAAGGTAGTCTGTTGTCGAGATTTTTGTTACTCCAATGGATGGCAGCCTTGTCATTATGGAAGGTAGTATGTTGTCGAGATTTTTGTTACTCTAATGAATGGTAGCCTTGTCATTAGGGAAAGTAGTCTGTTGTCGAGATTTTTGTTACTCCAATGGATGGTAGCCTTGTCATTATGGAACATAGTCTGTTGTCGATATTTTTGTAACTCCAGGGGATGGTAGCCATTTCATTATGGAAGGTAGTCTTTTGTCGAGATTTTTATTACTCCAATTGATTGTAGCCTTGTCATTATGGAAGGTAGTCTGTTGTCGATATTTTTGTTACTCTAATGGATGGTATCCTTGTCATTATCGAAGGTAGCCTGTCGTTGAGATTTCTGTTACTCCAATGGATGGTAGCCTTGTCATTATGGAAGATAGTCTGTTGTTCAGGTTTATGTTAATCCAAATGATGGTAGCCTTGTCATTATGAAAGATAGTCTGTTGTCGAGATTTTTGTTATTCTATTGTATGGTAGCCTTGTCATTATGGAAGGTAGTCTGTTGTCTATTTTTTTTACAACAATGGATGGTAGCCTTGTCATTATGTAAGTTAGTCTATTGTCGAGAAATTTTTTACCAAATGGATGGTAGCCTTGTCATTATGGAACATAGTCTGTTGTAGAGATTTTTGTTACTCCAATGGATGGTAGCCTTGTATTATGGAAGGTAGTTTGTTGTCGATATTTTTTTTACTCCAATGGATGGTAGCCTTGTCTTTATGGAAGGTAGTCTGTTGTCGAGATTTTTGTTACTCTAATGGATGGTAGCCTTGTCACTATGGAACATATTCTATTGTAGAGATTTTTGTCACTCCAATGGATGGTAGCCTTGTCATTATGGAACGTAGTATGTTGTCGAGATTTTTGTCACTCCAATGGATGGTAGCCTTGTCATTATGGAACGTAGTATGTTGCCGATATTTTTGTTACTCGAATGGATGGTAGCCTTGTCATTATGGAAGGTAGTCTGTTGTCTAGATTTTTGTTACTCCAATGGATGATAGCCTTGTCATTATGGAAGGTAGTCTGTTGTAGAGATTTTTGTTACTCCAATGGATGGTAGCCTTGTTAGTATGAAAGGTAGTATGTTGTCTAGATTTCTGTTACTCCAATGGATGATAGCATTGTCATTATGGAAGGTAGTCTGTTGTAGACATTTTTGTTACTCCAATGGATGGTAGCCTTGTCATTATGGAACATGGTCTATTGTCGAGATTTTTTTACTCCAATGGATGGTACCCTTGTCATTATGGAAGGTAGTCTGTTGTCGAGATTTTTGTTACTCCGATAGATGGTAGCCTTGTCTTTATAGAAAGTAGTTTGTTGTCGATATTTTTGTTACTCCAAATGGATGGTAGCCTTGTATTTATGGAAGGTAGTCTGTTGTCAAGATTTTTGTTACTCCCATGATTGCAGCCTTGTCATTATGGAAGGTAGTATGTTGTCGAGATTTTTGTTACTCTAATGAATGGTAGCCTTGTCATTATGGAAAGCAGTCTATTGTCGAGATTTTTGTTACCCCAATGGATGGTAGCCTTGTCATTATGGAACATAGTCTGTTGTCGATATTTTTGTAACTCCAATGGATGGTAGCCATTTCATTATGGAAGGTAGTCTTTTGTCGAGTTTTTTGTTACTGCAATTGATGGTATCCTTGTCATTATGGAAGTTAGTTTGTTGTCGATATTTTTGTTACTCCAATGGATGGTAGCCTTGTCATTATGGAAGGTAGTCTGTCGTTGAGATTTCTGTTACTCCAATGGATGGTAGCCTTGTCATTATGGAAGCTAGTCTGTTGTTCAGGTTTATGTTACTCCAAATGATGGTAGCCTTGTCATTATGAAAGTTAGTCTATTGTCGAGATTTTTGTTATTCCATTGTATGGTAGACTTGTCATTTTGGAAGGTAGTTTGTTGTCTTTTTTTTTTTTACTCCAATGGATGGTAGCCTTGTAATTATGTAAGGTAGTCTATTGTCGAGATATTTGTTACTCAATGGATGGTAGCCTTGTCATTATGGAACATAGTCTGTTGTAGATATTTTTGTTACTCCAATGGATGGTAGCCTTGTCATTATGGAAGGTAGTTTGTTGTCGATATTTTTTTTATTCCAATTGATGGTAGCCTTGTCTTTAGGAAGGTAGTATGTTGTCGAGATTTTTGTTACTCTAATGGATGGTATCCTTGTCACTTTGGAATATATTCTGTTGTCGAGATTTTTGTCACTCCAATGGATGGTAGCCTTGTCATTATGGAACGTAGTCTGTTATCGAGATTTTTGTTACTCCAATTGATGGTAGGCTTGTCATTATGGAACGTAGTATGTTGTGGATATTTTTGTTACTCGAATGGATGGTAGCCTTGTCATTATGGAAAGTAGTATGTTGTCTAGATTTTTGTTACTCCAATGGATGATAGCCTTGTCATTATGGAAGGTAGTCGGTCGTAGATATTTTTGTTACTCCAATGGATGGTAGCCTTGTCATTATGAAAGGTAGTATGTTGTCTAGATTTTTGTTACTCCAATGGATGATAACCTTGTTATTATGGAAGGTAGTCTGTTGTTGAGATTTTTGTTACTCCAATGGATGGTAGCCTTGTCATTATGGAACATGGTCTATTGTCGAGATTTTTTTTACTCCAATGGATGGTAGCAGTGTCATTATGGAAGGTAGTCTTATGTCTAGATTTTTGTTACTCCAATGGATGATAGCCTTTTCATTATGGAAGGTAGTCTGTTGTAGAGATTTTTGTTACTCCAATGGATGGTAGCATTGTCATTATGGAAGGTAGTCTGTTGTCGAGATTTTTGTTACTCCAATAGATGGTAGCCTTGTCTTTATGGAAGGTAGTCTGTTGTCGATTTTTTTGTTACTCCAATGGATGGTAGCCTTGTCTTTATGGAAGGTAGTCTATTGTCGATATTTTTTTACTCTAATTGATGGTAGCCTTGTCATTATGGAAGGTAGTCTGTTGTCGAGAATTTTGTTACTCTAATGGATGGTTACCTTGTCATTATGAAGGTAGTTTGTTGTCGAGATCTTTGTTACTCAATTGATGGTAGCCTTGTCATTTTGGAACGTAGTCTGTTGTAGAGATTTTTGTTACTCCAATTGATGGTACCCTTGTCATTATGGAACGTAGTCTGTTGTCGATATTTTTGTTACTCTAATGGATGGTAGCCTTTACATTATGGAAGGTAGTATGTCGTTTATATTTTTGTTACTACAATGGATGGTAGCCTTGACATTTTGGAAGGTAGTTTGTTGTTCAGATTTATGTTATTCCATTGGATGGTAGCCTTGTCATTATGGAAGGTAGTCTGTTGTCGATATTTTTTTTACTCCAATGGATGGTAGCCTTTTCATTATGTAAGGTAGTTTGTTGTAGAGATTTTTGTTACTCCAATGGATGGTAGCTTTGTCATTATGGAAGGTAGTCTGTTGTAGATATTTGTGGTACTCCAATGGATGGTAGCCTTGTCTATATGGAAGGTAGTCTGTTGTCAATATTATTGTTACTCTAATGAATGGTAGCCTTTTCATTATGGAAGATAGTCTGTTGTCGAGATTTTTGTTACTCTAATGGATGGTAGCCTTGTCATTATGGAACATAGTCTTTTGTCGAGATTTTTGTAACTCCAATGGATGGTATCCTTTTCATTATGGAACGTAGTTTGTTGTCGAGATTTTTGTTACTCCAATGGATGGTAGGCTTGTCATTATGGAACGTAGTATGTTGTCGATATTTTTGTTACTCCAATGGATGACAGCCTTGTAATTATGGAAGGTAGTCTGTTGTCTAGATTTTTGTTACTCCGATGGATGATAGCCTTGTCATTATGGAAGGTAGTCTGTTGTAGAGATTTCTGTTACTCCAATGGATGGTAGCCTTGTCATTATGGAAGGTAGTATGATGTCTAGATATTTGTTACTCCAATGGATGATAGCCTTGTAAGTATGGAAGGTAGTCTGTTGTAGAGATTTTTGTTACTCCAATGGATGGTAGCGTTGTCATTATGGAGCATGGTCTATTGTCGAGATTTTTGTTACTCCAATGGATGGTAGCCTTGTCATTATGGAAGGTAGTATGTTGTCTAGATTTTTGTTACTCCAATGGATGGTAGCCTTGTCATTATGGAAGGTAGTCTACTGTCGAGATTTTTGTTACTCCAATAGATGGTAGCCTTGTCTTTATGGAAGGTAGTCTGTTGTCTATATTTTTGTTACACCAATGGATGGTAGCCTTTTCTTTATGGAAGGTAGTCTGTTGTCAATATTTTTATTACTCTAATGAATGGTAGCATTATCATTATGGAAAGTAGTCTGTTATCGAGATTGTTGTTACTCCAATGGATGGTAGCCTTGTCATTATGGAACATAGTCTGTTGCCGAGATTTTTGTTACTCCAATGGTTGGTAGGCTTGTCATTATGGAACGTAGTATGTTGTCGACATTTTTGTTACTCCGATGGATGGTAGCCTTATCATTGTTGAAGGTAGTCTGTTGTCTAGATTTTTGTTACTCCAATGGATGATAGCCTTGTCATTATGGAAGGTAGTCTGTTGTAGAGATTTTTGTTACTCCAATGGATGGTAGCCTTGTCATTATGGAACATAGTCTGTTGTAGAGATTTTTGTCACTCCAATGGATGGTAGCCTTTTCATTATGGAACGTAGTCTGTTTTCGAGATTTTTGTTATTCTAATGGATGGTAGGCTTGTCATTATGGAACATAGTATGTTGTCGATATTTTTGTTACTCCAATGGATGGTAGCCTTGTCATTATGGAAGGTAGTCTATTGTCTAGATTTTTGTTACTCCAATGGATGATAGCCTTGTCATTATGGAAGGTAGTCTGTTGTAGAGATTTTTCTTACTCTAATGGATGGTAGCCCTGTCATTATGGAAGGTAGTATGTTGTCTAGATTTTTGTTACTCCACTGGATGATAGCCTTGTCATTATGGAATGTAGTCTATTGTAGAGATTTTTGTTACTCCAATGGATGGTATCCTTGTCATTATGGAACATGGTCTATTGTCGAGATTTTTGTTACTCCAATGGATGGAAGCCTTGTCATTATGGAAGGTAGTCTGTTGTCAATATTATTGTTACTCTAATGAATGGTAGCCTTGTCATTATGGAAGGTAGTCTGTTGTCGAGATTTTTGTTACTCTAATGGATGGTAGCCTTGTCATTATGGAACATAGTCTGTTGTCGAGATTTTTGTAACTCCAATGGATGGTATCCTTTTCATTATGGAATGTAGTTTGTTGTCGAGATTTTTGTTACTCCAATGGACGGTAGGCTTGTCATTATGGAACGTAGTATGTTGTCGATATTTTTGTTACTCCAACGGATGGTAGCCTTGTAATTATGGAAGGTAGTCTGTTGTCTAGATTTTTGTTACTCCGATGGATGATAGCCTTGTCATTATGGAAGGTAGTCTGTTGTAGAGATTTCTGTTACTCCAATGGATGGTAGCCTTGTCATTATGGAAGGTAGTATGATGTCTAGATTTTTGTTACTCCAATGGATGATAGCCTTGTAATTATTGAAGGTAGTCTGTTGTAGAGATTTTTGTTACTCCAATGGATGGTAGCGTTGTCATTATGGAGCATGGTCTATTGTCGAGATTTTTGTTACTCCAATGGATGGTAGCCTTGTCATTATGGAAGGTAGTATGTTGTCTAGATTTTTATTACTCCAATGGATGGTAGCCTTGTCATTATTGAAGGTAGTTTGCTGTCGAGATTTTTGTTACTCTAATAGATGGTAGCCTTGTCTTTATGGAAGGTAGTCTGTTGTCGATATTTTTGTTACACCAATGGATGGTAGCCTTTTCTTTATGGAAGGTAGTCTGTTGTCAATATTTTTGTTACTCTAATGAATGGTAGCATTATCATTATGGAAAGTAGTCTATTATCGAGATTTTTGTTACTCCAATGGATGGTAGCCTTGTCATTATGGAACATAGTCTGTTGTCGAGATTTTTGTTACTCCAATGGATGGTAGGCTTGTCATTATGGAACGTAGTATGTTGTCGATATTTTTGTTACTCCGATGGATGGTAGCCTTATCATTATTGAAGGTAGTCTGTTGTCTAGATTTTTGTTACTCCAATGGATGATAGCCTTGTCATTATGAAAGGTAGTCTGTTGTAGAGATTTTTGTTACTCCAATGGATGGTAGCCTTGTCATTATGGAACATAGTCTGTTGTCGAGATTTTTGTCACTCCAATGGATGGTAGCCTTTTCATTATGGAACATAGTCTGTTGTCTATATTTTTGTTACTCCAATGGATGGTAGCCTTGTCATTATGGAAGGTAGTCTGTAGTCTAGATTTTTGTTACTCCAATGGATGATAGCCTTGTCATTATGGAAGGTAGTCTGTTGTAGAGATTTTTTTTACTCTAATGGATGGTAGCCTTGTCATTATGGAAGGTAGTATGTTGTCTAGATTTTTGTTACTCCACTGGATGATAGCCTTGTCATTATGGAAGGTAGTCTATTGTAGAGATTTTTGTTACTCCAATGGATGGTATCCTTGTTATTATGGAACATGGTCCATCGTCGAGATTTTTGTTACTCCAATGGATGGTAGCCTTGTCATTATGAAAGGTAGTATGTTGTCTAGATTTTTGTTACTCCAATGGATGGTAGCCTTGTCATTATGGAAGGTAGTCTACTGTCGAGATTTTTGTTACTCCAATAGATGGTAGCCTTGTCTTTATGGAAGGTAGTCTGTTGTCTATATTTTTGTTACACCAATGGATGGTAGCCTTTTCTTTATGGAAGGTAGTCTGTTGTCAATATTTTTATTACTCTAATGAATGGTAGCATTATCATTATGGAAAGTAGTCTGTTATCGAGATTATTGTTACTCCAATGGATGGTAGCCTTGTCATTATGGAACATAGTCTGTTGCCGAGATTTTTGTTACTCCAATGGATGGTAGGCTTGTCATTATGGAACGTAGTATGTTGTCGACATTTTTGTTACTCCGATGGATGGTAGCCTTATCATTGTTGAAGGTAGTCTGTTGTCTAGATTTTTGTTACTCCAATGGATGATAGCCTTGTCATTATGGAAGGTAGTCTGTTGTAGAGATTTTTGTTACTCCAATGGATGGTAGCCTTGTCATTATGGAACATAGTCTGTTGTCGTGATTTTTGTCACTCCAATGGATGGTAGCCTTTTCATTATGGAACGTAGTCTGTTTTCGAGATTTTTGTTATTCTAATGGATGGTAGGCTTGTCATTATGGAACATAGTATGTTGTCGATATTTTTGTTACTCCAATGGATGGTAGCCTTGTCATTATGGAAGGTAGTCTATTGTCTAGATTTTTGTTACTCCAATGGATGATAGCCTTGTCATTATGGAAGGTAGTCTGTTGTAGAGATTTTTCTTACTCTAATGGATGGTAGCCCTGTCATTATGGAAGGTAGTATGTTGTCTAGATTTTTGTTACTCCACTGGATGATAGCCTTGTCATTATGGAAGGTAGTCTATTGTAGAGATTTTTGTTACTCCAATGGATGGTATCCTTGTCATTATGGAACATGGTCTATTGTCGAGATTTTTGTTACTCCAATGGATGGAAGCCTTGTCATTATGGAAGGTAGTATGTTGTCTAGATTTTTGTTACTCCAATGGATGGTAGCCTTGTCATTATGGAAGGTAGTCTGCTGTCGAGAGTTTTGTTACTCCAATAGATGGTAGCGTTGTCTTTGTGGAAGGTAGTCTGTTGTCAATATTATTGTTACTCTAATGAATGGTAGCCTTGTCATTATGGAAGGTAGTCTGTTGTCGAGATTTTTGTTACTCTAATGGATGGTAGCCTTGTCATTATGGAACATAGTCTGTTGTTGAGATTTTTGTAACTCCAATGGATGGTATCCTTTTCATTATGGAATGTAGTTTGTTGTCGAGATTTTTGTTACTCCAATGGACGGTAGGCTTGTCATTATGGAACGTAGTATGTTGTCGATATTTTTGTTACTCCAACGGATGGTAGCCTTGTAATTATGGAAGGTAGTCTGTTGTCTAGATTTTTGTTACTCCGATGGATGATAGCCTTGTCATTATGGAAGGTAGTCTGTTGTAGAGATTTCTGTTACTCCAATGGATGGTAGCCTTGTCATTATGGAAGGTAGTATGATGTCTAGATTTTTGTTACTCCAATGGATGATAGCCTTGTAATTATTGAAGGTAGTCTGTTGTAGAGATTTTTGTTACTCCAATGGATGGTAGCGTTGTCATTATGGAGCATGGTCTATTGTCGAGATTTTTGTTACTCCAATGGATGGTAGCCTTGTCATTATGGAAGGTAGTATGTTGTCTAGATTTTTATTACTCCAATGGATGGTAGCCTTGTCATTATTGAAGGTAGTTTGCTGTCGAGATTTTTGTTACTCTAATAGATGGTAGCCTTGTCTTTATGGAAGGTAGTCTGTTGTCGATATTTTTGTTACACCAATGGATGGTAGCCTTTTCTTTATGGAAGGTAGTCTGTTGTCAATATTTTTGTTACTCTAATGAATGGTAGCATTATCATTATGGAAAGTAGTCTATTATCGAGATTTTTGTTACTCCAATGGATGGTAGCCTTGTCATTATGGAACATAGTCTGTTGTCGAGATTTTTGTTACTCCAATGGATGGTAGGCTTGTCATTATGGAACGTAGTATGTTGTCGATATTTTTGTTACTCCGATGGATGGTAGCCTTATCATTATTGAAGGTAGTCTGTTGTCTAGATTTTTGTTACTCCAATGGATGATAGCCTTGTCATTATGAAAGGTAGTCTGTTGTAGAGATTTTTGTTACTCCAATGGATGGTAGCCTTGTCATTATGGAACATAGTCTGTTGTCGAGATTTTTGTCACTCCAATGGATGGTAGCCTTTTCATTATGGAACATAGTCTGTTGTCTATATTTTTGTTACTCCAATGGATGGTAGCCTTGTCATTATGGAAGGTAGTCTGTTGTCTAGATTTTTGTTACTCCAATGGATGATAGCCTTGTCATTATGGAAGGTAGTCTGTTGTAGAGATTTTTTTTACTCTAATGGATGGTAGCCTTGTCATTATGGAAGGTAGTATGTTGTCTAGATTTTTGTTACTCCACTGGATGATAGCCTTGTCATTATGGAAGGTAGTCTATTGTAGAGATTTTTGTTACTCCAATGGATGGTATCCTTGTCATTATGGAACATGGTCCATCGTCGAGATTTTTGTTACTCCAATGGATGGTAGCCTTGTCATTATGAAAGGTAGTATGTTGTCTAGATTTTTGTTACTCCAATGGATGGTAGCCTTGTCATTATGGAAGGTAGTCTACTGTCGAGATTTTTGTTACTCCAATAGATGGTAGCCTTGTCTTTATGGAAGGTAGTCTGTTGTCTATATTTTTGTTACACCAATGGATGGTAGCCTTTTCTTTATGGAAGGTAGTCTGTTGTCAATATTTTTATTACTCTAATGAATGGTAGCATTATCATTATGGAAAGTAGTCTGTTATCGAGATTGTTGTTACTCCAATGGATGGTAGCCTTGTCATTATGGAACATAGTCTGTTGCCGAGATTTTTGTTACTCCAATGGATGGTAGGCTTGTCATTATGGAACGTAGTATGTTGTCGACATTTTTGTTACTCCGATGGATGGTAGCCTTATCATTGTTGAAGGTAGTCTGTTGTCTAGATTTTTGTTACTCCAATGGATGATAGCCTTGTCATTATGGAAGGTAGTCTGTTGTAGAGATTTTTGTTACTCCAATGGATGGTAGCCTTGTCATTATGGAACATAGTCTGTTGTCGAGATTTTTGTCACTCCAATGGATGGTAGCCTTTTCATTATGGAACGTAGTCTGTTTTCGAGATTTTTTTTATTCTAATGGATGGTAGGCTTGTCATTATGGAACATAGTATGTTGTCGATATTTTTGTTACTCCAATGGATGGTAGCCTTGTCATTATGGAAGGTAGTCTATTGTCTAGATTTTTGTTACTCCAATGGATGATAGCCTTGTCATTATGGAAGGTAGTCTGTTGTAGAGATTTTTCTTACTCTAATGGATGGTAGCCCTGTCATTATGGAAGGTAGTATGTTGTCTAGATTTTTGTTACTCCACTGGATGATAGCCTTGTCATTATGGAAGGTAGTCTATTGTAGAGATTTTTGTTACTCCAATGGATGGTATCCTTCTCATTATGGAACATGGTCTATTGTCGAGATTATTGTTACTCCAATGGATGGAAGCCTTGTCATTATGGAAGGTAGTATGTTGTCTAGATTTTTGTTACTCCAATGGATGGTAGCCTTGTCATTATGGAGGGTAGTCTGCTGTCGAGAGTTTTGTTACTCCAATAGATGGTAGCGTTGTCTTTGTGGAAGGTAGTCTGTTGTCAATATTATTGTTACTCTAATGAATGGTAGCCTTGTCATTATGGAAGGTAGTCTGTTGTCGAGATTTTTGTTACTCTAATGGATGGTAGCCTTGTCATTATGGAACATAGTCTGTTGTCGAGATTTTTGTAACTCCAATGGATGGTATCCTTTTCATTATGGAATGTAGTTTGTTGTCGAGATTTTTGTTACTCCAATGGACGGTAGGCTTGTCATTATGGAACGTAGTATGTTGTCGATATTTTTGTTACTCCAACGGATGGTAGCCTTGTAATTATGGAAGGTAGTCTGTTGTCTAGATTTTTGTTACTCCGATGGATGATAGCCTTGTCATTATGGAAGGTAGTCTGTTGTAGAGATTTCTGTTACTCCAATGGATGGTAGCCTTGTCATTATGGAAGGTAGTATGATGTCTAGATTTTTGTTACTCCAATGGATGATAGCCTTGTAATTATTGAAGGTAGTCTGTTGTAGAGATTTTTGTTACTCCAATGGATGGTAGCGTTGTCATTATGGAGCATGGTCTATTGTCGAGATTTTTGTTACTCCAATGGATGGTAGCCTTGTCATTATGGAAGGTAGTATGTTGTCTAGATTTTTATTACTCCAATGGATGGTAGCCTTGTCATTATTGAAGGTAGTTTGCTGTCGAGATTTTTGTTACTCTAATAGATGGTAGCCTTGTCTTTATGGAAGGTAGTCTGTTGTCGATATTTTTGTTACACCAATGGATGGTAGCCTTTTCTTTATGGAAGGTAGTCTGTTGTCAATATTTTTGTTACTCTAATGAATGGTAGCATTATCATTATGGAAAGTAGTCTATTATCGAGATTTTTGTTACTCCAATGGATGGTAGCCTTGTCATTATGGAACATAGTCTGTTGTCGAGATTTTTGTTACTCCAATGGATGGTAGGCTTGTCATTATGGAACGTAGTATGTTGTCGATATTTTTGTTACTCCGATGGATGGTAGCCTTATCATTATTGAAGGTAGTCTGTTGTCTAGATTTTTGTTACTCCAATGGATGATAGCCTTGTCATTATGGAAGGTAGTCTGTTGTAGAGATTTTTGTTACTCCAATGGATGGTAGCCTTGTCATTATGGAACATAGTCTGTTGTCGAGATTTTTGTCACTCCAATGGATGGTAGCCTTTTCATTATGGAACATAGTCTGTTGTCTATATTTTTGTTACTCCAATGGATGGTAGCCTTGTCATTATGGAAGGTAGTCTGTTGTCTAGATTTTTGTTACTCCAATGGATGATAGCCTTGTCATTATGGAAGGTAGTCTGTTGTAGAGATTTTTTTTACTCTAATGGATGGTAGCCTTGTCATTATGGAAGGTAGTCTATTGTAGAGATTTTTGTTACTCCAATGGATGGTATCCTTGTCATTATGGAACATGGTCTATTGTCGAGATTTTTGTTACTCCAATGTATGGAAGCCTTGTCATTATGGAAGGTAGTATGTTGTCTAGATTTTTGTTACTCCAATGGATGGTAGCCTTGTCATTATGGAAGGTAGTCTGCTGTCGAGAGTTTTGTTACTCCAATAGATGGTAGCGTTGTCTTTGTGGAAGGTAGTCTGTTGTCAATATTATTGTTACTCTAATGGATGGTAGCCTTGTCATTATGGAACATAGTCTGTTGTC
Source organism: Vicia faba (assembly GCA_948472305.1). Classification (NCBI taxonomy): domain Eukaryota; kingdom Viridiplantae; phylum Streptophyta; class Magnoliopsida; order Fabales; family Fabaceae; genus Vicia; species Vicia faba. The sequence goes on from OX451741.1 coordinate 536,792,050, forward strand.
GAGATTTTTGTAACTCTAATGGATGGTATCCTTTTCATTATGGAATGTAGTTTGTTGTCGAGATTTTTGTTACTCCAATGGACGGTAGGCTTGTCATTATGGAACGTAGTATGTTGTCGATATTTTTGTTACTCCAACGGATGGTAGCCTTGTAATTATGGAAGGTAGTTTGTTGTCTAGATTTTTGTTACTCCGATGGATGATAGCCTTGTCATTATGGAAGGTAGTCTGTTGTAGAGATTTCTGTTACTCCAATGGATGGTAGCCTTGTCATTATGGAAGGTAGTATGATGTCTAGATTTTTGTTACTCCAATGGATGATAGCCTTGTAATTATTGAAGGTAGTCTGTTGTAGAGATTTTTGTCACTCCAATGGATGGTAGCGTTGTCATTATGGAGCATGGTCTATTGTCGAGATTTTTGTTACTCCAATGGATGGTAGCCTTGTCATTATGGAAGGTAGTATGTTGTCTAGATTTTTATTACTCCAATGGATGGTAGCCTTGTCATTATTGAAGGTAGTTTGCTGTCGAGATTTTTGTTACTCTAATAGATGGTAGCCTTGTCTTTATGGAAGGTAGTCTGTTGTCGATATTTTTGTTACACCAATGGATGGTAGCCTTTTCTTTATGGAAGGTAGTCTGTTGTCAATATTTTTGTTACTCTAATGAATGGTAGCATTATCATTATGGAAAGTAGTCTATTATCGAGATTTTTGTTACTCCAATGGATGGTAGCCTTGTCATTATGGAACATAGTCTGTTGTCGAGATTTTTGTTACTCCAATGGATGGTAGGCTTGTCATTATGGAACGTAGTATGTTGTCGATATTTTTGTTACTCCGATGGATGGTAGCCTTATCATTATTGAAGGTAGTCTGTTGTCTAGATTTTTGTTACTCCAATGGATGATAGCCTTGTCATTATGGAAGGTAGTCTGTTGTAGAGATTTTTGTTACTCCAATGGATGGTAGCCTTGTCATTATGGAACATAGTCTGTTGTCGAGATTTTTGTCACTCCAATGGATGGTAGCCTTTTCATTATGGAACATAGTCTGTTGTCTATATTTTTGTTACTCCAATGGATGGTAGCCTTGTCATTATGGAAGGTAGTCTGTTGTCTAGATTTTTGTTACTCCAATGGATGATAGCCTTGTCATTATGGAAGGTAGTCTGTTGTAGAGATTTTTTTTACTCTAATGGATGGTAGCCTTGTCATTATGGAAGGTAGTATGTTGTCTAGATTTTTGTTACTCCACTGGATGATAGCCTTGTCATTATGGAAGGTAGTCTATTGTAGAGATTTTTGTTACTCCAATGGATGGTATCCTTGTCATTATGGAACATGGTCCATCGTCGAGATTTTTGTTACTCCAATGGATGGTAGCCTTGTCATTATGAAAGGTAGTATGTTGTCTAGATTTTTGTTACTCCAATGGATGGTAGCCTTGTCATTATGGAAGGTAGTCTGCTGTCGAGATTTTTGTTACTCCAATATATGGTAGCGTTGTCTTTGTGGAAGGTAGTCTATTGTCGAGATTTTTGTTACTCCAATGGATGGTAGCCTTGTCATTATGGAAGGTAGTCTGTTGTCGATATTTTTGTAACTCCAATGGATGGTAGCCATTTTATTTTGGAAGGTGGTCTTTTGTCGAGATTTTTGTTACTCCAATGGATGGTAGCCTTAACATTATTGAAGGTAGTCTGTCGTTGAGATTTCTGTTACTCCAATGGATGGTATCCTTGTCATTATGGAAGGTATTTTGTTGTTCAGGTTTATGTTACTCCAATGGATGGTAGCCTTGTCATTATGAAATGTAGTTTGTTGTCAAGATTTTTGTTATTCCTTTGGATGGTAGTCTTGTCATTATGGAAGGTAGTCTGTTGTCGATTTTTTTTTTACTCCAATGGATGGTAGCCTTGTCATTATGGAACATAGTCTGTTGTAGAAATATTTGTTACTCTAATGGATGGTAGCCTTGTCATTATGGAAGGTACTCTGTTGTCGATATTTTTGGTACTCCAATGGATGGTAGCCTTTTCTTTATGGAAGGTAGTATGTTGTCGATATTTTTGTTACACCAATGGATGGTAGGCTTGTCATTATGGAACGTAGTATGTTGTCGATATTTTTGTTACTCCAATGGAAGGTAGCCTTGTCATTATGGAAGGTAGTCTGTTGTCTAGATTTTTGTTACTCCAATGGATGATAGCCTTGTCATTATGGAAGGTAGTCTGTTGTAGAGATTTTTGTTACTCCAATGGATGGTAGCCTTGTCATTTTGGAAGGTAGTATGTTGTCTAGATTTTTGTTACTCCAATGGATGATAGCCTTGTCATTATGGAAGGTAGTCTGTTATAGAGATTTTTGTTACTCCAATGGATGGTAGCCTTGTCATTATGGAACATGGTCTATTGTCGAGATTTTTGTTACTCCAATGGATGGTAGTCTTGTCATTATGGAAAGTAGTATGTTGTCTAGATTTTTGTTACTCCAATGGATGGTAGCCTTGTCATAATGGAAGGTAGTCTGCTGTCGAGATTTTTGTTACTCCAATAGATGGTAGCGTTGACTTTATGGAAGGTAGTATGTTGTCGATATTTTTTTTACCTCAATGGATGGTAGCCTTGTCTTTAGGGAAGGTAGTCTAGTGTCGATATTTTGTTACTCCAATGAATGGTAGCCTTGTCATAATGAAAGATAGTCTATTGTCGAGAATTTTGTTACTTTAATGGATGGTAGCCTTGTCATTATGAAGGTAGTTTGTTATCAAGATCTTTGTTACTCAATGGATGGTAGCCTTGTCTTTTTGGAACATAGTCTGTTGTAGAGATTTTTGTTACTCCAATTGATGATTGCCTTTTCATAATTGAAGGTAGTCTATTATCGAGATTTTTGTTACTCCAATGGATGGTAGCCTTGTCTTTATTAAAGGTAGTCTGTTGTCGATATTTTTATTACCCCAATGGATGGTATCCTTGTCATTATGGAATGTAGTATGTTGTCAAGATTTTTGGTACTCCAATGGATGGTAGCCTTGTCATTATGGAACGTAGTCTGTTGTCGATATTTTTGTAACTCCAATGGATGGTAGCCATTTCATTATGAAATGTAGTCTGTTGTCGAGATTTTTGTTACTCCAATTGATGGTAGCCTTGTCATTATGGAAGGTAGTCCGTTCTCGATATTTTTGTTACTCCAATGGATGGTAGCCTTGTCATTATGGAAGGTAGTCTTTCGTTGAGATTTCTGTTACTCCAATGGATGGTAGCCTTGTCATTATGGAAGGTAGTCTGTTGTTCAGATTTTTGTTACTCCAATGGATGGTAGCCTTCTCATTATGGAAGGTACTCTGTTGTCGAGACTTTTGTTATTCCAATTGATGGTAACATTGTCATTATGGAAGGTAGTCTGTGGTCGAGATGTTTTTACTCCAATGGATGGTAGCCTTTACATTATGGAAGGTAGTCTGTTGTCGATATTTTTGTTACTCCAACGGATGGTAGCATTGTCTTTATGGAAGGTAGTCTGTTGTCGATATTTTTATTACTCCAATCAATGGTAGCCTTGTCATTATGGAAGGTAGTATGTTGTCGATATTTTTGTTACTATAATGGATGGTAGCCTTGTCATTATGGAAGGTAGTCTATTGTCGAGATTTTTGTTACTCCAATGGATGGTAGCTTTGTCTTTATGGAAGGTAGTCTATTGTCGATATTTTTGTTACTCCAATGATTGGTAGCCTTGTCATTATGGAAGGTAGTATGTTGTCGAGATTTTTGTTACTATAATGGATGGTAGCCTTGTCATTTTGGAAAGTAGTCTCTTGTCCATATTTTTGTTACTCCAATGGATGGTAGCCTTGTCTTTATGGATGTTATTCTGTTGCCGATATTTTTGTTACTCCAATGGATGGTAGCCTTGTATTTATGGAAGGTAGTCTTGTGTCAAGATTTTTGTTACTCCAATGGATGGTAGCCATTTCATTATTGAAGGTAGTCTTTTGTCGAGATCTTTGTTACTCCAATGGATGGTCGCCTTATCATTATGGAAGGTAGTATGTTGTCGAGATTTTTGTTACTATAATGGATGGTAGCCTTGTCATTATGGAAGATAGTCTATTGTCGAGATTTTTGTTACTCCAATGGATGGTAGCCTTGTCTTTAAGGAAGGTAGTCTGTTGTCAATATTTTTGTTATTCCAATGGATGGTAGCCTTGTATTTATGGAAGGTAGTTTGTTGTCAAGATTTTTGTTACTCCAATGGATGGTAGCCATTTCATTATGGAAGGTAGTATTTTGTCGAGATTTTTGTTACTCCAACGGATGGTCGCCTTGTCATTATGGAAGGTAGTATGTTGTCGAGATTTTTGAAACTCCAATGGATGGTAGCCATTTCATTATGGAAGGTAGTCTTTTGTCGAGATTTTTGTTACTCCAATGGATGGTAGTCTTGTTATTATGGAAGGTAGTCTGTTGTCGAGACTTTTGTTACTCCAATGGATGGTAGGCTTGTCATTATAGAAGATAGTTTGTTGTCGAGACTTTTGTTACTCTAATAGATGGTAGCCTTGTCTTTATGGAAGGTAGTATGTTGTCGATATTTTTGTTACTCCAATGGATGGTAGCCTTGTCTTTATGGAAGGTAGTTCGTTGTCGATATTTTTGTTACTCCAATGTATGGTAGCCTTGTCATTATGGAAGGTAGTTTGTCGTTGAGATTTCTGTTACTCCAATGGATGGTAGCCTTGTCATTATGGAAGGTAGTCTTTTGTTCAGATTTATGTTACTCCAATGGATGGTAGCCTACTCATTATGGAAGGTACTCTGTTGTCGAGACTTTTGTTATTCCAATTGATGGTAACCTTTTCATTATGGAAGGTAGTATGTGGTCGAGATGTTTTTACTCTAATGGATGGTAGCCTTTACATTATGGAAGGTAGTCTGTTGTCGATATTTTTGTTACTCCAATGGATGGTAGCCTTGTCTTTATGGTAGGTAGTATGTTGTCGATATTTTTGTTACTCCAATCGATGGTAGCCTTGTCGTTATGAAAGGTAGTCTGTTGTCGATATTTTTTTTACTCCAATGAATGGTAGCCTTGTCATTATGGAAGGTAGTATGTTGTCGAGATTTTTGATACTATAATGGATGGTAGCCTTGTCATTATGGAAGGTAGTCTATTGTCGAGATTTTTGTTACTCCAGTGGATGGTAGCCTTGTCTTTATGGAAGGTAGTCTGTTGTCGATATTTTTGTTACTCCAATGAATGGTAGCCCTGTATTTATGGAAGGTAGTCCGTTGTCAAGATTTTTGTTACTCCAATGGATGTTAGCCATTTCATTATGGAAGGTAGTCTTTTGTCGAGATTTTTGTTACTCCAATGGATGGTTTCCTTGTCATTATGGAAGGTAGTATGTTGTCGAGATTTTTGTTACTATAATGGATGGTAGCCTTGTCATTATGGAAGGTAGTCTTTTGTCGAGATTTTTGTTACTCCAATTGATGGTAGCCTTGTCATTATGGAAGGTAGTCTGTTGTCGATATTTATATTACTCCAATGGATGGTAGCCTTGCAATTATGGAAGGTAGTATATCGTTGAGATTTCTGATACTCCAATGGATGGTAGCTGTGTCATTATGGAAGGTAGTCTGTTGTTCGGATTTATGTTACTCCAATGGATGGTAGCCTTCTCATTATGGAAGGTACTCTGTTGTTGAGACTTTTGTTATTCCAATTGATGGTAACCTTGTCATTATGGAAGGTAGTCTGTGGTCGAGATGTTTTTACTCCAATGGATGGTAGCCTTTACATTATGGAAGGTAGTCCGTTGTCGATATTTTTGTTACTCCAATGGATGGTAGCCTTGTCTTTATGGTAGGTAGTCAGTTGTCGATATTTTTGTTACTCCAATGGATGGTAGCCATTTCATTATGGAAGGTAGTCTTTTGTCGAGATTTTTGTTACTCCAATGGATGGTCGCCTTGTCATTATGGAAGGTAGTATGTTGTCGAGATTTTTGTAACTCCAATGGATGGTAGCCATTTCATTATGGAAGGTAGTATTTTGTCGAGATTTTTGTTACTCCAATGGATGGTAGCCTTGTCCTTATGGAAGGTAGTCTATTGTCGAGACTTTTGTTACTCCAATGGATGGTAGGCTTGTCATTATAGAAGGTAGTCTATTGTCGATATTTTTATTACTCTAATATATGGTAGCCTTGTCTTTATGGAAGGTAGTCTGTTGTCGATATTTTTATTACTCCAATGGATGGTAGCCTTGTCTTTATGGAAGGTAGTATGATGTCAATATTTTTGTTACTCCAATGGATGGTAGCCTTGTCTTTATGGAAGGTAGTCTATTGTCAATATTTTGTTACTCCAATGGATGGTAGCCTTGTCATAATGGAAGCTAGTCTATTGTCGAGAATTTTGTTACTCTAATGGATGCTTGCCTTGTCATTATGAAGGTAGTTTGTTGTCGAGATCTTTGTTATTCAATGGATGGTAGCCTTGTCATTTTGGAACATAGTCTGTTGTCGAGATGTTTTTACTCCAATGGATGGTAGCCTTTACATTATGGAAGGTAGTCCGTTGTCGATATTTTTGTTACTCCAATGGATGGTAGCCTTGTCTTTATGGTAGGTAGTCAGTTGTCGATATTTTTATTACTCCAATGGATGGTAGCCTTTTCATTATGGAAAGTAGTCTGTTGTCGAGATTTTTGTTACTCCAATGGATGGTAGCCTTGTCATTATGGACCGTAGTCTGTTGTCGATATTTTTAAAACTCCAATGGATGGTAGCCATTTCTTTATGGAAGGTAGTCTTTTGTCGAGATTTTTGTTACTCCAATTGATGGTAGCCTTGTCATTATGGAAGATAGTCCGTTGTCGATATTTTTGTTACTCCAATGGATGGTAGCCTTGTTATTATGGAAGGTAGTCTGTCATTGAGATTTCTGTTACTCCAATGGATGGTAGCCTTGTCATTATGGACGGTACTCTGTTGTGGAGACTTTTGTTATTCCAATTGATGGTAACCTTGTCATTATGGAAGGTAGTCTTTGGTCGAGATGTTTTTAATCCAATGGATGGTAGCCTTTACATTATGGAAGGTAGTCCGTTGTCGATATTTTTGTTACTCCAATGGATGGTAGCCTTGTCTTTATGGTAGGTAGTCGGTTGTCGATATTTTTGTTACTCGAATGGATGGTAGCCTTGTCTTTATGAAAGGTAGTCTGTTGTCGATATTTTTGTTACTCCAATGAATGGTAGACTTGTCATTATGGAAGTTAGTATGTTGTCGAGATTTTTGTTACTATAATGGATGGTAGCCTTGTCATTATGGAACATAGTCTGTTGTCGAGATTTTTGTCACTCAAATGGATGGTAGCCTTGTCTTTATGAAAGTTAGTCTGTTGTCGATATTTTTGTTACTCCAATGAATGGTAGCCTTGTCATTATCGAAGGTAGTCCGTTGTCGATATTTTTGTTACTCTAATGGATGGTAGCCTTGTCATTATGGAAGGTAGTCTGTCGTTGAGATTTTTGTTACTCCAATGGATGGTAGCCTTGTCATTATGGAAGGTAGTCTGTTGTTCAGATTTATGTTACTCCAATGGATGCTATCCTTCTCATTATGGAAGGTACTCTGTTGTCGAGACTTTTGTTATTCCAATTGATGGTAACCTTGTTATTATGGAAGGTAGTCTGTGGTCGAGATGTTTTTAATCCAATGGATGGTAGCCTTTACAATTTGGAAGGTAGTCCGTTGTCGATATTTTTGTTACTCCAATGGATGGTAGCCTTGTCTTTATGGTAGGTAGTCAGTTGTCGATATTTTTGTTACTCCAATGGATGGTAGCCTTGTCTTTTTGAAAGGTAGTTTGTTGTCGATATTTTTGTTACTCCAATGAATGGTAGCCTTGTCATTATGGAGGGTAGTCTGTTGTCGAGATTTTTGTTACTCTAATGGATGGTAGCCTTGTCATTATGGAACATAGTCTGTTGTCGAGATTTTTGTTACTACAATTTATGGTAGCCTTGTCATTATGGAACATAGTCTGTTGTCGATATTTTTGTAACTCCAATGAATGGTAGCCATTTCATTATGGAAGGTAGTCTTTTGTCGAGATTTTTGTTACTCCAATTAATGGTAGCCTTATCATTATGGAAGGTAGTCCGTTGTCGTTATTTTTGTTACTCCAATGGATGGTAGCCTTGTCATTATGGAAGGTAGTCTGTCGTTGAGATTTCTGTTACTCCAATGGATGGTAGCCTTGTCATTATGTAAGGTAGTCTGTTGTTCAGATTTATGTTACTCCAATGGCTAGTAGCCTTCTCATTATGAAAGGTACTCTGTTGTCGAGACTTTTGTTATTCCAATTGATGGTAACCTTGTCATTATGGAAGGTAGTCTGTGGTCGAGATGTTTTTTCTCCAATGGATGGTAGCCTTTACATTATGGAAGGTAGTCTGTTGTCGATATTTTTGTAACTCCAATGGATGGTAGCCTTGTCTTTATGGTAGGTAGTCGGTTGTCGATATTTTTGTTACTCCAATGGATGGTAGCCTTGTCTTTATGAAAGGTAGTCTGTTGTCGATATTTTTGTTACTCCAATGAATGGTAGCCTTGTCATTATGGAACATAGTCTGTTGTCGAGATTTTTGATACTCCAATGGATGGTAACCTTGTCATTATAGAACATAGTCTGTTATCTAGATTTTTGTTACTCCAATGGATGGTAGCCTTGTCTTTATGGAAGGTAGTCTGTTGTCGATATTTTTGTTACTCGAATGAATGGTAGCCTTGTCATTATGGAAGGTAGTCTGTTGTTGGGATTTTTGTTACTCTAATGGATGGTAGCCTTGTCATTATGGAACATAGTCTGTTATCGAGATTTTTGTTACTCCAATTGATGGTAGCCTTGTCATTATGGAACATAGTTTGTTGTCGAGATTTTTGTTACTCCAATGGATGGTAGGCTTGTCATTATGGAACCTAGTATGTTGTCAATATTTTTGTTACTCCAATGGATGGTAGCCTTGTCATTATGGAACATAGTCTGTTGTCTAGATTTTTGTTACTCCAATGGATGGTAGCCTTGTCATTATGGAACATAGTTTGTTGTCTAGATTTTTGTTACTCCAATGGATGGTAGCCTTGTCTTTATGGAAGGTAGTCTCTTGTCGATATTTTTGTTACTCCAATGAATGGTAGCCTTGTCATTATGGAAGGTAGTCTGTTGTCGAGATTTTTGTAACTCTAATGCATGGTAGCCTTGTCATTATGGAACATAGGATGTTGTCGAGATTTTTGTTACTACAATTGATGGAAGCCTTGTCATTATGGAACATAGTCTATTGTCGATATTTTTGTAAATCCAATGGATGGTAGCCATTTCATTATGGAAGGTAGTCTTTTGTCGAGATTTTTGTTACTCCAATTAATGGTAGCCTTGTCATTATGGAAAGTAGTCCGTTGTCGATATTTTTGTTACTCCAATGGATGGTAGCCTTGTCATTATGGAAGGTAGTCTGTCGTTGAGATTTCTGTTACTCCAATGGATGGTAGCCTTGTCATTATGGAAGGTAGTCTTTTATTCAGATTTATGTTACTCCAATGGATGCTAGCCTTCTCATTATGGAAGGTACTCTGTTGTCGAGACTTTTGTTATTCCAATTGATGGTAACCTTGTCATTATGCAAGGTAGTCTGTGGTCGAGATGTTTTTAATCCAATGGATGGTAACCTTTACATTATGGAATGTAGTAAGTTGTCGATATTTTTGTTACTCCAATGGATGGTAGCCTTGTCTTTATGAAAGGTAGTCTGTTGTCGATATTTTTGTTACTCCAATGAATGGTAGACTCGTCATTATGGAAATTAGTATGTTGTCGAGATTTTTGTTACTATAATGGATGGTAGCCTTGTCATTATGGAACATAGTCTGTTGTCGAGATTTTTGTTACTCCAATGGATGGTAGCCTTGTCTTTATGAAAGGTAGTTTGTTGTCGATATTTTTGTTACGCTAATGAATGGTAGCCTTTTCATTATGTAAGGTAGTCCGTTGTCGATATTTTTGTTACTCTAATGGATGGTAGCCTTGTCATTATGGAAGGTAGTCTGTCGTTGAGATTTCTGTTACTCCAATGGATGGTAGCCTTGTCATTATGGAAGGTAGTATGTTGTTCAGATTTATGTTACTCCAATGGATGCTAGCCTTCTCATTATGGAAGGTACTCTGTAGTCGAGACTTTTGTTATTCCAATTGATGGTAACCTTTTCATTATAGAAGGTAGTCTGTGGTCGAGATGTTTTTAATCCAATGGATGGTAGCCTTTACATTATGTAAGGTAGTCCGTTGTCGAGACTTTTGTTACTCCAATGGATGGTAGCCTTGTCTTTATGGTAGGTAGTCCGTTGTCGATATTTTTGTTACTCCAATGGATGGTAGCCTTGTCATTATGGAAGGTAGTCTGTTGTTCAGATTTATGTTACTCCAATGGATGGTAGCCTTCTCATTGTGGAAGGTACTCTGTTGTCGAGACTTTTGTTACTATAATGGATGGTAGCCTTGTCATTATGTAACATAGTCTGTTGTCGAGATTTTTCTTACTCCAATGGATGGTAGCCTTGTCTTTATGAAAGGTAGTCTGTTGTCGATATTTCTGTTACTCCAATGAATGGTAGCCTTGTCATTATGGAAGGTAGTCTGTTGTCGAGATTTTGTTACTCTAATGGATGGTAGCCTTGTCATTATGGAACATAGTCTGTTGTCGAGATTTTTGTTACTCCAATTGATGGTAGCCTTGTCATTATGGAACATAGTCTGTTGTCGAGATTTTTGTAACTCCAATGGATGGTATCCATTTCATTAGGAAGGTAGTCTTTTGTCGAGTCTTTTGTTACTCCAATTGATGGTAGTCTTTTCATTATGGAAGGTAGTCCGTTGTCGATATTTTTGTTACTCCAATGGATGGTAGCCTTGTCATTATGGAAGGTAGTCCGTCGTTGAGATTTCTGTTACTCCAATGGATGGTAGCCTTTTCATTATGGAAGGTATTCTGTTGTTCAGATTTATGTTACTCCAATGGATGGTAGCCTTCTCATTATGGAAGGTACTCTGTTGTCGAGACTTTTGTTATTCCAATTGATGGTAACCTTGTCATTATGGAAGGTAGTCTGTGGTCGAGATGTTTTTTCTCCAATGGATGGTAGCCTTTACATTATGGAAGGTAGTCCGTTGTCGATATTTTTGTTACTCCAATGGATGGTAGCCTTGTCTTTATGGTAGGTAGTCAGTTGTCGATATTTTTGTTACTCCAATGGATGGTAGCCTTGTCTTTTTGAAAGGTAGTCTGTTGTCGATATTTTTGTTACTCCAATGAATGGTAGCCTTGTCATTATGGAAGTTAGTATGTTGTCGAGATTTTTGTTACTATAATGGATGGTAGCCTTGTCATTATGGAACATAGTCTGTTGTCGAGATTTTTGTTACTCCAATTGATGGTAGCCTTGTCATTATAGAACATAGTCTGTTGTCTAGATTTTTGTTACTCCAATGGATGGTAGCCTTGTCTTTATGGAAGGTAGTCTGTTGTCGAGATTTTTGTTACTCCAATTAATGGTAGCCTTGTCATTATGGTAGGTAGTCCATTGTCGATATTTTTGTTACTCCAATGGATGGTAGCCTTGTCATTATGGAAGGTATTCTGTCGTTGAGATTTCTGTTACTCCAATGGATGGTAGCCTTGTCATTATTGAAGGTAATCCGTTGTTCAGATTTATGTTACTCCAATGGATGGTAGCCTTCTCATTATGGAAGGTACTCTATTGTCGAGACTTTTGTTATTCCAATTAATGGTAAGCTTGTCATTATGGAAGGTAGTATGTGGTCGAGATGTTTTTAATCCAATGGATGGTAGCTTTTACATTATGGAAGGTAGTCCGTTGTCGATATTTTTGTTACTCCAATGGACGGTAGCCTTGTCTTTACAGTAGGTAGTCGGTTATCGATATTTTTGTTACTCCAATGGATGGTAGCCTTGTCTTTATGAAAGGTATTCTGTTGTCGATATTTTTGTTACTCCAATGAATGGTAGACTTGGCATTATGGAAGTTAGTATGTTGTCGAGATTTTTGTTACTATAATGGATGGTAGCCTTGTCATTATGGAACATAGTCTGTTGTCGAGATTTTTGTTACTCCAATGGATGGTAGCCTTGTCATTATGGAAGGTAGTCTGTCGTTGAGATTTCTGTTACTCCAATGGATGGTAGCCTTGTCATTATGGAAGGTAGTTTGTTGTTCAGATTTATGTTACTCCAATGGATGCTAGCCTTCTCATTATGGAAGGTACTCTGTTGTCGACACTTTTGTTATTCCAATTGATGGTAACCTTTTCATTATGAAAGGTAGTCTATGGTCGAGATGTTTTTAATCCAATGGATGGTAGCCTTTACATTATGTAAGGTAGTCCGTTGTCGATATTTTTGTTACTCCAATGGATGGTAGCCTTGTCTTTATGGTAGGTAGTCGATTGTCGATATTTTTATTACTCCAATGGATGGTAGCCTTGTCTTTATAAAAGGGAGTCGGTTGTCGATATTTTTGTTACTCCAATGAATGGTAGACTTGTCATTATGGAAGTTAGTATGTTGTCGAGATTTTTGATACTATAATGGATGGTAGCCTTGTCATTATGTAACATAGTCTGTTGTCGAGATTTTTGTTACTCCAATGGATGGCAGCCTTGTCTTTATGAAAGGTAGTCTGTTGTCGATATTTTTGTTACTCCAATGAATGGTAGCCTTGTCATTATGGAAGGTAGTCTATTGTCGAGATTTTTGTTACTCTAATGGATGGTAGCCTTGTCATTATGGAACATAGTCTGTTGTCGAGATTTTTGTTACTCCAATTGATGGTAGCCTTGTCATTATGGAACATAGTCTTTTGTTGAGATTTTTGTAACTCCAATGGATGGTATCCATTTCATTAGAAAGGTAGTCTTTTGTCGAGATTTTTGTTACTCCAATTGATGGTAGTCTTGTCATTATGGAAGGTAGTCCGTTGTCGATATTTTTGTTACTCCAATGGATGGTAGCCTTGTCATTATGGAAGGTAGTCCGTCGTTGAGATTTCTGTTACTCCAATGGATGGTAGCCTTTTCATTATGGAAGGTAGTTTGTTGTTCAGATTTATGTTACTCCAATGGATGGTAGCCTTCTCATTATGGAAGGTACTCTATTGTCGAGACTTTTGTTATTCCAATTGATGGTAACCTTGTCATTATGGAAGGTAGTCTGTGGTCGAGATGTTTTTTCTCCAATGGATGGTAGCCTTTACATTATGGAAGGTAGTCCGTTGTCGATATTTTTGTTACTCCAATGGATGGTAGCCTTGTCTTTATGGTAGGTAGTCAGTTGTCGATATTTTTGTTACTCCAATGGATGGTAGCCTTGTCTTTTTGAAAGGTAGTCTGTTGTCGATATTTTTGTTACTCCAATGAATGGTAGCTTTGTCATTATGGAAGTTAGTATGTTGTCGAGATTTTGTTACTATAATGGATGGTAGCCTTGTCATTATGGAACATAGTCTGTTGTCGAGATTTTTGTTACTCCAATTGATGGTAGCCTTGTCATTATAGAACATAGTTTGTTGTCTAGATTTTTGTTACTCCAATGGATGGTAGCCTTATCTTTATGGAAGGTAGTCTGTTGTCGAGATTTTTGTTACTCCAATTGATGGTAGCCTTGTCATTATGGAAGGTAGTCCATTGTCAATATTTTTGTTACTCCAATGGATGGTAGGCTTGTCATTATGGAACGTAGTTTGTCGTTGAGATTTCGGTTACTCCAATGGATTGTAGCCTTGTCATTATGGAAGGTAATATGTTGTTCAGATTTATGTTACTCCAAGGGATGGTAGCCTTCTCATTATGGAAGGTACTCTATTGTCGAGACTTTTGTTATTCCAATTAATGGTAGCCTTCTCATTATGGAAGGTAGTATGTGGTCGAGATGTTTTTAATCCAATGGATGGTAGCCTTTACATTATGGAAGGTAGTCCGTTGTCGATATTTTTGTTACTCCAATGGATGGTAGCCTTGTCTTTATGGTAGGTAGTCAGTTGTCGATATTTTTGTAACTCCAATGGATGGTAGCCATTTCATTATGGAAGGTAGTCTTTTGTCGACATTTTTGTTACTCCAGTTGATGGTAGACTTGGCATTATGGAAGTTATTATGTTGTCGAGATTTTTGTTACTCCAATGGATGGTAGCCTTGTCATTATGGAAGGTAGTCTGTTGTTCAGATTTATGTTACTCCAATGGATGGTAGCCTTCTCATTGTGGAAGGTACTCTGTTGTCGAGACTTTTGTTATTCCAATTGATGGTAACCTTGTCATTATAGAAGGTAGTTTGTGGTCGAGATGTTTTTAATCCAATGAATGGTAGCCTTTACATTATGGAAGGTAGTCCGTTGTCGATATTTTTGTTACTCCAATGGATGGTAGCCTTATCTTTATGGTAGGTAGTCGGTTGTCGATATTTTTGTTACTCCAATGGATGGTAGCCTTGTCTTTATGAAAGGTAGTCTTTTGTCGATATTTTTGTTACTCCAATGAATGGTAGACTTGTCATTATGGAAGTTAGTATGTTGTCGAGATTTTTGTTACTATAATGGATGGTAGCCTTGTCATTATGGAACATAGTCTGTTGTCGAAATTTTTGTTACTCCAATGGATTGTAGCCTTGTCTTTATGAAAGGTAGTCTGTTGTCGATATTTTTGTTACACCAATGAATGGTAGTCTTGTCATTATTGAAGGTAGTCTGTTTTTGAGATTTTTGTTACTCTAATGGATGGTAGCCTTTTCATTATGGAACATTGTCTGCTGTCGATATTTTTGTAACTCCAATGGATGTTAGCCATTTCATTATGGAAGGTAGTCTTTTGTCGAGATTTTTATTACTCCAATTGATGGTAGTCTTGTCATTATGGAAGGTAGTCCATTATCGATATTTTTGTTACTCCAATGGATGGTAGCCTTGTCATTATGGAAGGTAGTCTGTCGTTGAGATTTCTGTTACTACAATGGATGGTAGCCTTCTCATTATGGAAGGTACTCTGTTGTCGAGACTTTTGTTATTCCAATTGATGGTAACCTTGTCATTATGGAAGATAGTCTGTGGTCGAGATGTTTTTACTCCAATGGATGGTAGCCTTTACATTATGGAAAGTAGTTCGTTGTCGATATTTTTGTTACTCCAATGGATGGTAGCCTTGTCTTTATGGTAGGCAGTCGGTTGTCGATATTTTTGTTACTCCAATGGATGGTAGCCCTGTCTTTATGAAAGGTAGTCTGTTGTCGATATTTTTGTTACTCCAATGAATGGTAGCCTTGTGATTATGGAAGTTAGTAAGTTGTCGAGATTTTTGTTACTCCAATGGATGATAGCCTTGTCATTATGGAAGGTAGTCTGTTGTCGAGATTTTTGTTACTCCAATGGATGGTAGCCTTGTCATTATAGAAGATAGTTTGTTGTCTAGATTTTTGTTACTCCATTGGTTGGTAGCCTTGTCTTTATGGAAGGTAGTCTGTTGTCGATATTTTTGTTACTCGAATGAATGGTAGCCTTGTCATTATGGAAGGTAGTCTGTTGTAGAGATTTTTGTTACTCCAATGGATGGTAGCCTTGTCATTATGGAAGGTAGTCTGTCGTTGAGATTTCTGTTACTCCAATGGATGGTAGCCTTGTCATTATGGAAGGTAGTCTGTTGTTCAGATTTATGTTACTCCAATGGATTGTAGCCTTCTCATTATGGAAGGTACTCTGTTGTCGAGACTTTTGTTATTCCAATTGATGGTAACCTTGTCATTATGGAAGGTAGTATGTGGTCGAGATGATTTTACTCCAATGGATGGTAGCCTTTACATTATGGAAGGTAGTCTGTTGTCGATTTTTTGTTACTCCAATGGATGGTAGCCTTGTCTTTATGGTAGGTAGTCAGTTGTCGATATTTTTGTTACTCAAATGGATGGTAGCCTTGTCTTTTTGAAAGGTAGTGTGTTGTCGATATTTTTGTTACTCCAATGAATGGTAGCCTTGTCATTATGGAAGTTAGTCTGTTGTCGAGATTTTTGTTACTCTAATGGATGGTAGCCTTGTCATTATGGAACATAGTCTGTTGTTGTGATTTTTGTTACTCCAATTGATGGTAGCCTTGTCATTATGGAACATAGTCTGTTGTCGATATTTTTGTAACTCCAATGGATGGTAGCCATTTCATTATGAAAGGTAGTCTTTTGTCGAGATTTTTGTTACTCCAATTAATGGTAGCCTTGTCATTATGGAAGGTAGTCCGTTGTCGATATTTTTGTTAATCCAATGGATGGTAGCCTTGGCATTATGGAAGGTAGTCTGTTGTCGAGATTTTTGTTACTCCAATGGATGGTAGCCTTGTCATTATGGAAGGTAGTCTGTTGTTCAGATTTATGTTACTCCAATGGATGGTAGCCTTCTCATTGTGGAAGGTACTCTGTTGTCGAGACTTTTGTTATTCCAATTGATGGTAACCTTGTCATTATAGAAGGTAGTTTGTGGTCGAGATGTTTTTAATCCAATGAATGGTAGCCTTTACATTATGGAAGGTAGTCCGTTGTCGATATTTTTGTTACTCCAATGGATGGTAGCCTTCTCTTTATAGTAGGTAGTCGGTTGTCGATATTTTTGTTACTCCAATGGATGGTAGCCTTGTCTTTATGAAAGGTAGTCTTTTGTCGATATTTTTGTTACTCCAATGAATGGTAGACTTGTCATTATGGAAGTTAGTATGTTGTCGAGATTTTTGTTACTATAATGGATGGTAGCCTTGTCATTATGGAACATAGTCTGTTGTCGAGATTTTTGTTACCCCAATGGATGGTAGCCTTGTCTTTATGAAAGGTAGTCTGTTGTCGATATTTTTGTTACTCCAATGAATGGTAGCCTTGTCATTATGGAAGGTAGTCTGTTGTCAAGATTTTTGTTACTCTAATTGATGGTAGCCTTGTCATTATGGAACATAGTCTGTTGTCGAGATTTTTGTTACTCGAATTGATGGTAGCCTTGTCATTATGGAACATTGTCTACTGTCGATATTTTTGTAACTCCAATGGATGGTAGCCATTTCATTATGGAAGGTAGTCTTTTGTAGAGATTTTTGTTACTCCAATTAATGGTAGCCTTGTCATTATGGAAGGTAGTCCGTTGTCGATATTTTTGTTAATCCAATGGATGGTAGCCTTGTCATTAAGGAAGGTAGTCTGTCGTTGAGATTTCTGTTACTCCAATGGATGGTAGCCTTGTCATTATGGAAGGTAGTCTGTTGTTCAGATTTATGTTACTCCAATGGATGGTAGCCTTCTCATTATGGAAGGTACTCTGTTGTCGAGACTTTTGTTATTCCAATTGATGGTAACCTTGTCATTATGGAAGGTAGTCTGTGGTCGAGTTGTTTTTAATCCAATGGATGGTAGCCTTTACATTATGGAAGATAGTCCATTGTCGATATTTTTGTTACTCCAATGGATGGTAGCCTTGTCTTTATGGTAGGTAGTCGGTTGTCGATATTTTTGTTACTCCAATGGATGGTAGCCTTGTCTTTATGAAAGGTAGTCTATTGTCGATATTTTTGTTACTCCAATGAATGGTAGATTTTTCATTATGGAAGTTAGTATGTTGTCGAGATTTTTGTTACTATAATGGATGGTAGCCTTGTCATTATGGAACATAGTCT
The DNA here is from genome assembly GCA_948472305.1 of Vicia faba. Taxonomy (NCBI): domain Eukaryota; kingdom Viridiplantae; phylum Streptophyta; class Magnoliopsida; order Fabales; family Fabaceae; genus Vicia; species Vicia faba. Next base: position 536,809,832 of record OX451741.1, read on the forward strand.
GTTGTCCAGATTTTTGTTACTCCAATGGATGGTAGCCTTGTCTTTATGAAAGGTAGTCTGTTGTCGATATTTTTGTTACTCCAATGAATGGTAGCCTTCTCATTATGGAAGGTAGTCTGTTGTCAAGATTTTTGTTACTCTAATGGATGGTAGCCTTGTCATTATGGAACATAGTCTGTTGTCGAGATTTTTGTTACTCGAATTGATGGTAGCCTTGTCATTATGGAACATTGTCTACTGTCGATATTTTTGTAACTCCAATGGATGGTAGCCATTTCATTATGGAAGGTAGTCTTTTGTAGAGATTTTTGTTACTCCAATTGATGGTAGTCTTGTCATTATGGAAGGTAGTCCGTTGTCGATATTTTTGTTACTCCAATGGATGGTAACCTTGTCATTATGGAAGGTAGTCTGTCGTTGAGATTTCTGTTACTCCAATGGATGGTAGCCTTGTCATTATGGAAGGTAGTCTGTTGATTAGATTTATGTTACTCCAATGGATGGTAGCCATCTCATTATGGAAGGTACTCTGTTGTCGAGACTTTTGTTATTCCAATTGATGGTAACCTTGTCATTATGGAAGGTAGTCTGTGGTCGAGATGTTTTTACTCCAGTGGATGGTAGCCTTTACATTATGGAAGGTAGTCCGTTGTCGATATTTTTGTTACTCCAATGGATGGTAGCCTTGTCTTTATGGTAGGTAGTCGGTTGTCGATATTTTTGTTACTCCAATGGATGGTAGCCTTGTCTTTATAAGAGGTAGTCTATTGTCGATATTTTTGTTACTCCAATTAATGGTAGCCTTGTCATTATGGAAGTTAGTATGTTGTCGAGATTTTTGTTACTATAATGGATGGTAGCCTTGTCATTATGGAACATAGTCCGTTGTCGAGATTTTTGTTACTCCAATGGATGGTAGCCTTGTCATTATATAACATAGTCCGTTGTCGAGATTTTTGTTACTCCAATGGATGGTAGCCTTGTACTTATGGAAGGTAGTCTGTTGTCGATATTTTTGTTACTCGAATGAATGGTAGCCTTGTCATTATGGAAGGTAGTCTGTTGTCGAGATTTTTGTTACTCTAATGGATGGTAGCCTTGTCATTATGGAACATTGTCTGCTGTCGATATTTTTGTAACTCCAATGGATGGTAGCCATTTCATTATGGAAGGTAGTCTTTTGTCGAGATTTTTGTTACTCCAATTGATGGTAGTCTTGTCATTATGGAAGGTAGTCCATTATCGATATTTTTGTTACTCCAATGGATGGTAGCCTTGTCATTATGGAAGGTAGTCTGTCGTTGAGATTTCTGTTACTACAATGGATGGTAGCCTTCTCATTATGGAAGGTACTCTGTTGTCGAGACTTTTGTTATTCAAATTGATGGTAACCTTGTCATTATGGAAGATAGTCTGTGGTCGAGATGTTTTTACTCCAATGGATGGTAGCCTTTACATTATGGAAAGTAGTTCGTTGTCGATATTTTTGTTACTCCAATGGATGGTAGCCTTGTCTTTATGGTAGGCAGTCGGTTGTCGATATTTTTGTTACTCCAATGGATGGTAGCCTTGTCTTTATGAAAGGTAGTCTGTTGTCGATATTTTTGTTACTCCAATGAATGGTAGCCTTGTGATTATGGAAGTTAGTAAGTTGTCGAGATTTTTGTTACTATAATGGATGGTAGCCTTGTTATTATGGAACATAGTCTGTTGTCGAGATTTTTGTTACTCCAATGGATGGTAGCCTTGTCATTATAGAAGATAGTTTGTTGTCTAGATTTTTGTTACTCCATTGGTTGGTAGCCTTGTCTTTATGGAAGGTAGTCTGTTGTCGATATTTTTGTTACTCGAATGAATGGTAGCCTTGTCATTATGGAAGGTAGTCATTTGTAGAGATTTTTGTTACTCCAATGGATGGTAGCCTTGTCATTATGGAAGGTAGTCTGTCGTTGAGATTTCTGTTACTCCAATGGATGGTAGCCTTGTCATTATGGAAGGTAGTCTGTTTTTCAGATTTATGTTACTCCAATGGATGGTAGCCTTCTCATTATGGAAGGTACTCTGTTGTCGAGACTTTTGTTATTCCAATTGATGGTAACCTTGTCATTATGGAAGGTAGTATGTGGTCGAGATGATTTTACTCCAATGGATGGTAGCCTTTACATTATGGAAGGTAGTCTGTTGTCGATATTTTTGTTACTCCAATGGATGGTAGCCTTTTCTTTATGGTAGGTAGTCAGTTGTCGATAATTTTGTTACTCAAATGGATGGTAGCCTTGTCTTTTTGAAAGGTAGTGTGTTGTCGATATTTTTGTTACTCCAATGAATGGTAGCCTTGTCATTATGGAAGTTAGTTTGTTGTCGAGATTTTTGTTACTCTAATGGATGGTAGCCTTGTCATTATGGAACATAGTCTGTTGTTGTGATTTTTGTTACTCCAATTGATGGTAGCCTTGTCATTATGGAACATAGTCTGTTGTCGATATTTTTGTAACTCCAATGGATGGTAGCCATTTCATTATGAAAGGTAGTCTTTTGTCGAGATTTTTGTTACTCCAATTAATGGTAGCCTTGTCATTATGGAAGGTAGTCCGTTGTCGATATTTTTGTTAATCCAATGGATGGTAGCCTTGTCATTATGGAAGGTAGTCTGTCGTTGAGATTTCTGTTACTCCAATGGATGGTAGCCTTGTCATTATGGAAGGTAGTCTGTTGTTCAGATTTATGTTACTCCAATGGATGGTAGCCTTCTCATTATGGAAGGTACTCTGTTGTCGAGATTTTGTTATTCCAATTGATGGTAACCTTGTCATTATGGAAGGTAGTCTGTGGTCGAGTTATTTTTAATCCAATGGATGGTAGCCTTTACATTATGGAAGATAGTCCGTTGTCGATATTTATGTTACTCCAATGGATGGTAGCCTTGTCTTTATGGTAGGTAGTCGGTTGTCGATATTTTTGTTACTCCAATGGATGGTAGCCTTGTCTTTATGAAAGGTAGTCTATTGTCGATATTTTTGTTACTCCAATGAATGGTAGATTTTTCATTATGGAAGTTAGTATCTTGTCGAGATTTTTGTTACTATAATGGATGGTAGCCTTGTCATTATGGAACATAGTCTATTGTCGAGATTTTTGTTACCCCAATGGATGGTAGCCTTGTCTTTATGAAAGGTAGTCTGTTGTCGAAATTTTTGTTACTCCAATGAATGGTAGCCTTGTCATTATGGAAGGTAGTCTGTTGTCAAGATTTTTGTTACTCTAATTGATGGTAGCCTTGTCATTATGGAACATAGTCTGTTGTCGAGATTTTTGTTACTCGAATTGATGGTAGCCTTGTCATTATGGAACATTGTCTACTGTCGATATTTTTGTAACTCCAATGGATGGTAGCCATTTCATTATGGAAGGTAGTCTTTTGTAGAGATTTTTGTTACTCCAATTAATGGTAGCCTTGTCATTATGGAAGGTAGTCCGTTGTCGATATTTTTGTTAATCCAATGGATGGTAGCCTTGTCATTAAGGAAGGTAGTCTGTCGTTGAGATTTCTGTTACTCCAATGGATGGTAGCCTTGTCATTATGGAAGGTAGTCTGTTGTTCAGATTTATGTTACTCCAATGGATGGTAGCCTTCTCATTATGGAAGGTACTCTGTTGTCGAGACTTTTGTTATTCCAATTGATGGTAACCTTGTCATTATGGAAGGTAGTCTGTGGTCGAGTTGTTTTTAATCCAATGGATGGTAGCCTTTACATTATGGAAGTTAGTCCGTTGTCGATATTTTTGTTACTCCAATGGATGGTAGCCTTATCTTTATGGTAGGTAGTCGGTTGTCGATATTTTTGTTACTCCAATGGATGGTAGCCTTGTCTTTATGAAAGGTAGTCTATTGTCGATATTTTTGTTACTACAATGAATGGTAGATTTTTCATTATGGAAGTTAGTATGTTGTCGAGATTTTTGTTACTATAATGGATGGTAGCCTTGTCATTATGGAACATAGTCTGTTGTCCAGATTTTTGTTACTCCAATGGATGGTAGCCTTGTCTTTATGAAAGGTAGTCTGTTGTCGATATTTTTGTTACTCCAATGAATGGTAGCCTTCTCATTATGGAAGGTAGTCTGTTGTCAAGATTTTTGTTACTCTAATGGATGGTAGCCTTGTCATTATGGAACATAGTCTGTTGTCGAGATTTTTGTTACTCGAATTGATGGTAGCCTTGTCATTATGGAACATTGTCTACTGTCGATATTTTTGTAACTCCAATGGATGGTAGCCATTTCATTATGGAAGGTAGTCTTTTGTAGAGATTTTTGTTACTCCAATTGATGGTAGTCTTGTCATTATGGAAGGTAGTCCGTTGTCGATATTTTTGTTACTCCAATGGATGGTAACCTTGTCATTATGGAAGGTAGTCTGTCGTTGAGATTTCTGTTACTCCAATGGATGGTAGCCTTGTCATTATGGAAGGTAGTCTGTTGTTCAGATTTATGTTACTCCAATGGATGGTAGCCTTCTCATTATGGAAGGTACTCTGTTGTCGAGACTTTTGTTATTCCAATTGATGGTAACCTTGTCATTATGGAAGGTAGTCTGTGGTCGAGATGTTTTTACTCCAGTGGATGGTAGCCTTTACATTATGGAAGGTAGTCCGTTGTCGATATTTTTGTTACTCCAATGGATGGTAGCCTTGTCTTTATGGTAGGTAGTCGGTTGTCGATATTTTTGTTACTCCAATGGATGGTAGCCTTGTCTTTATAAGAGGTAGTCTATTGTCGATATTTTTGTTACTCCAATGAATGGTAGCCTTGTCATTATGGAAGTTAGTATGTTGTCGAGATTTTTGTTACTATAATGGATGGTAGCCTTGTCATTATGGAACATAGTCCGTTGTCGAGATTTTTGTTACTCCAATGGATGGTAGCCTTGTTATTATATAACATAGTCCGTTGTCGAGATTTTTGTTACTCCAATGGATGGTAGCCTTGTACTTATGGAAGGTAGTCTGTTGTCGATATTTTTGTTACTCGAATGAATGGTAGCCTTGTCATTATGGAAGGTAGTCTGTTGTCGAGATTTTTGTTACTCTAATGGATGGTAGCCTTGTCATTATGGAACATAGTCTGTTGTCGAGATTTTTGTTACTCCAATGGATTGTAGCCTTGTTATTATGGAAGGTAGTCTGTTGTCTAGATTTTTGTTACTCCAATGGATGGTAGCCTTGTCTTTATGGAAGGTAGTTTGTTGTCGATATTTTTGTTACTCGGATGAATGGTAGCCTTGTCATTATGGAAGGTAGTCTATTGTCGAGATTTTTGTTACTCTAATGGATGGTAGCCTTGTCATTATGGAACATAGTCTGTTGTCGAGATTTTTGTTACTCGAATTGATGGTAGCCTTGTCATTATGGAACATTGTCTACTGTCGATATTTTTGTAACTCCAATGGATGGTAGCCATTTCATTATGGAAGGTAGTCTTTTGTAGAGATTTTTGTTACTCCAATTGATGGTAGTCTTGTCATTATGGAAGGTAGTCCGTTGTCGATATTTTTGTTACTCCAATGGATGGTAACCTTGTCATTATGGAAGGTAGTCTGTCGTTGAGATTTCTGTTACTCCAATGGATGGTAGCCTTGTCATTATGGAAGGTAGTCTGTTGTTCAGATTTATGTTACTCCAATGGATGGTAGCCTTCTCATTATGGAAGGTACTCTGTTGTCGAGACTTTTGTTATTCCAATTGATGGTAACCTTGTCATTATGGAAGGTAGTCTGTGGTCGAGATGTTTTTACTCCAGTGGATGGTAGCCTTTACATTATGGAAGGTAGTCCGTTGTCGATATTTTTGTTACTCCAATGGATGGTAGCCTTGTCTTTATGGTAGGTAGTCGTTTGTCGATATTTTTGTTACTCCAATGGATGGTAGCCTTGTCTTTATAAGAGGTAGTCTGTTGTCGATATTTTTGTTACTCCAATGAATGGTAGCCTTGTCATTATGGAAGTTAGTATGTTGTCGAGATTTTTGTTACTATAATGGATGGTAGCCTTGTCATTGTGGAACATAGTCCGTTGTCGAGATTTTTGTTACTCCAATGGATGGTAGCCTTGTCATTATATAACATAGTCTGTTGTCTAGATTTTTGTTACTCCAATGGATGGTAGCCTTGTCATTATATAACATAGTCTGTTGTCGATATTTTTGTTACTCGAATGAATGGTAGCCTTGTCATTATGGAAGGTAGTCTGTTGTCGAGATTTTTGTTACTCTAATGGATGGTAGCCTTGTCATTATGGAACATAGTCTGTTGTCGAGATTTTTGTTACTCCAATGGATTGTAGCCTTGTCATTATGGAAGGTAGTCTGTTGTCTAGATTTTTGTTACTCCAATGGATGGTAGCCTTGTCTTTATGGAAGTTAGTTTGTTGTCGATATTTTTGTTACTCGGATGAATGGTAGCCTTGTCATTATGGAAGGTAGTCTATTGTCGAGATTTTTGTTACTCTAATGGATGGTAGCCTTGTCATTATGGAACATAGTCTGTTGTCGAGAGTTTTGTTACTCCAATTGATGGTAGCCTTGTCATTATGGAACAGAGTCTGTTGTCGAGATTTTTGTTACTCCAATGGATGGTAGGCTTGTCATTATGGAACGTAGTATGTTGTCGATATTTTTGTTACTCCAATGGATTGTAGCCTTGTCATTATGGAAGGTAGTCTATTGTAGAGATTTTTGTTACTCCAATGGATGGTAGCCTTGTCATTATGGAAGGTAGTCTGTCGTTGAGATTTCTGTTACTCCACTGGATGGTAGCCTTGTCATTATGGAAGGTAGTCTGTTGTTCAGATTTATGTTACACCAATGGATGGTAGCCTTCTCATTATGGAAGGTACTTTATTGTCGAGACTTTTGTTATTCCAATTGATGGTAACCTTGTCATTATGGAAGGTAGTCTGTGGTCGAGATGTTTTTACTCCAATGGATGGTAGCCTTTACATTATGGAAGGTAGTCTGTTGTCGACATTTTTGTTACTCCAATGGATGGTAGCCTTGTCTTTATGGTAGGTAGTGAGTTGTCGATATTTTTGTTACTCAAATGGATGGTAGCCTTGTCTTTTTGAAAGGTAGTCTGTTGTCGATATTTTTGTTACTCCAATGAATGGTAGCCTTGTCATTATGGAAGGTAGTCTGTTGTCGAGATTTTTGTTACTCTAATGGATGGTATCCTTGTCATTATGGAAGGTAGTCTGTTGTCGAGATTTTTGTTACTCCAATTGATGGTAGCCTTGTCATTATGGAACATTGTCTGCTGTCGATATTTTTGTAACTGCAATGGATGGTAGCCATTTCATTATGGAAGGTAGTCTTTTGTCGAGATTTTTGTTACTCCAATTAATGGTAGCCTTGTCATTATGGAAGTTAGTCCGTTGTCGATATTTTTGTTACTCCAATGGATGGTAGCCTTGTCATTATGGAAGGTAGTCTGTCGTTGAGATTTCTGTTACTCCAATGGATGGTAGCCTTGTCATTATGGAAGGTAGTCTGTTGTTCAGATTTATGTTACTCCAATGGATGGTAGCCTTCTCATTATGGAAGGTACTCTGTTGTCGAGACTTTTGTTATTCCAATTGATGGTAACCTTGTCATTATGGAAGGTAGTCTGTGGTCGAGATGTTTTTACTCCAATGGATGGTAGCCTTTACATTATGGAAGGTAGTCTGTTATCGATATTTTTGTTACTCCAATGGATGGAAGCCTTGTATTTATGGTAGGTGGTCTGTTGTCGAGATTTTTGTTACTCCAATGGATGATAGCCTTGTCTTTATGAAAGGTAGTCTATTGTCGATATTTTTGTTACTCCAATGAATTGTATGCTTGTCATTATGGAATGTAGTCTGTTGTCGAGATTTTTGTTACTCTAATGGATGGTAGCCTTGTCATTATGGAACATAGTCTGTTGTCGAGATTTTTGTTACTCCAATTGATGGTAGCCTTGTCATTATGGAACATTGTCTGCTGTCGATATTTTTGTAACTGCAATGGATGGTAGCCATTTCATTATGGAAGGTAGTCTTTTGTCGAGATTTTTGTTACTCCAATTAATGGTAGCCTTGTCATTATGGAGGGTAGTCCGTTGTCGATATTTTTGTTACTCCAATGGATGGTAGCCTTGTCATTATGGAAGGTAGTCTGTCGTTGAGATTTCTGTTACTCCAATGGATGGTAGCCTTGTCATTATGGAAGGTAGTCTGTTGTTCAGATTTATGTTACTCCAATGGATGGTAGCCTTCTCATTATGGAAGGTACTCTGTTTTCGAGACTTTTGTTATTCCAATTGATGGTAACCTTGTCATTATGGAAGGTAGTATGTGGTCGAGATGTTTTTAATCCAATGGATGGTAGCCTTTCCATTATGGAGGGTAGTATGTGGTCGAGATGTTGTTACTCCAATGGATGGTAGCCTTGTCTTTATGGTAGGTAGTCAGTTGTCGAGATTTTTGTTACTCCAATGGATGGTAGCCTTGTCTTTATGAATGGTTGTCTGTTGTCGATATTTTTGTTACTCCAATGAATGGTAGCCTTGTCATTATGGAACATAGTCTGTTGTCGAGATTTTTGTTACTCCAATGGATGGTAGCCTTGTCATTATAGAACATAGTCTGTTGTCTAGATTTTTGTTACTCCAATGGATGGTAGCCTTGTCTTTATGGAAGGTAGTCTGTTGTCGATATTTTTGTTACTCGAATGAATGGTAGCCTTGTCATTATGGAAGGTAGTCTGTTGTCGAGATTTTTGTTACTCTAATGGATGGTTGCCTTGTCATTATAGAACATAGTCTGTTGTCGAGATTTTTGTTACTCCAATTGATGGTAGCCTTGTCATTATGGAACATAGTCTGTTGTCGAGATTTTTGTTACTCCAATGGATGGTAGACTTGTCATTATGGAATGTAGGATGTTGTCGATATTTTTGTTACTCCAATGGATTGTAGCCTTGTCATTCTGGAAGGTAGTCTATTGTAGAGATTTTTGTTACTCCAATGGATGGTAGCCTTGTCATTATGGAAGGTAGTCTGTCGTTGAGATTTCTGTTACTCCAATGGATGGTAGCCTTGTCATTATGGAAGGTAGTCTGTTGTTCAGATTTATGTTACTCCAATGGATGGTAGCCTTCTCATTATGGGAGGTACTTTGTTGTCGAGACTTTTGTTATTCCAATTGATGGTAACCTTGTCATTATTGAAGGTATTTTGTGGTCGAGATGTTTTTACTCCAATGGATGGTAGCCTATACATTGTGGAAGGTAGTCCGTTGTCGATATTTTTGTTACTCCAATGGATGGTAGCCTTGTCTTTATGGTAGGTAGTAAGTTGTCGATATTTTTGTTACTCCAATGGATGGAAGCCTTGTTTTTATGGTAGGTGGTCTGTTGTCGAGATTTTTGTTACTCCAATGGATGGTAGCCTTGTCTTTATGAAAGGTAGTCTGTTGTCGATATTTTTGTTACTCTAATGGATGGTAGCCTTGTCATTATGGAACATAGTCTGTTGTCGAGATTTTTGTTACTCCAATTGATGGTAGCCTTGTCATTATGGAACATTGTCTGCTGTCGATATTTTTGTAACTGCAATGGATGGTAGCCATTTCATTATGGAAGGTAGTCTTTTGTCGAGATTTTTGTTACTCCAATTAATGGTAGCCTTGTCATTATGGAAGGTAGTCTGTTGTCGATATTTTTGTTACTCCAATGGATGGTAGCCTTGTCATTATGGAAGGTAGTCTGTCGTTGAGATTTCTGTTACTCCAATGGATGGTAGCCTTGTCATTATGGAAGGTAGTATGTTGTTCAGATTTATGTTACTCCAATGGATGGTAGCCTTCTCATTATGGAAGGTACTCTGTTGTCGAGACTTTTGTTATTCCAATTGATGGTAACCTTGTCATTATGGAAGGTAGTCTGTGGTCGAGATGTTTTTAATCCAATGGATGGTAGCCTTTACATTATGGAAGGTAGTCCATTGTCGATATTTTTGTTACTCCAATGGATGGTAGCCTTGTCTTTATGGTAGGTAGTCAGTTGTCGATATTTTTGTTACTCCAATGGATGGTAGCCTTGTCTTTATGAAAGGTAGTCTATTGTCGATATTTTTGTTACTCCAATGAATGGTAGCCTTGTCATTTTGGAACATAGTTTGTTGTCGAGATTTTTGTTACTCCAATGGATGGTAGCCTTGTCATTATAGAACATAGTCTGTTGTCTAGATTTTTGTTACTCCAATGGATGGTAGCCTTGTCTTTATGGAAGGTAGTCTGTTGTCGATATTTTTGTTACTCGAATGAATGGTAGCCTTGTCATTATGGAAGGTAGTCTGTTGCTGAGATTTTTGTTACTCTAATGGATGGTTGCCTTGTCATTATGGAACATAGTCTGTTGTCGAGATTTTTGTTACTCCAATGGATTGTAGCCTTGTCATTATGGAAGGTATTCTGTTGTCGAGATTTTTGTTACTCCAATGGATGGTAGGCTTGTCATTATGGAAGGTAGTATGTTGTCTAGATTTTTGTTACTCCAATGGATGATAGCCTTATCATTATGGAAGGTAGTTTGTTGTAGAGATTTTTGTTACTCCAATGGATGGTAGCCTTGTCATTATGGAAGGTAGTCTGTTGTCGAGATTTTTGTTACTCCAATGGATGGTATCCTCGACATAATGGAACATGGTCTATTGTCGATATTTTTGTTACTCCAATGGATGGTAGCCTTGTCATTATGGAAGGTAGTCTGTCGTTGAGATTTCTGTTACTCCAATGGATGGTAGCCGTGTATTGATGGAAGGTATTCTGTTGTCGAGATTTTTGTTACTCCAATGGATGGTAGCCTTGTCTTTATGAAAGGTAGTCTGTTGTCGATATTTTTGTTACTCTAATGGATGGTAGCCTTGTCATTATGGAACATAGTCTGTTGTCGAGATTTTTGTTACTCCAATTGATGGTAGCCTTGTCATTATGGAACATTGTCTGCTGTCGATATTTTTGTAACTGCAATGGATGGTAGCCATTTCATTATGGAAGGTAGTCTTTTGTCGAGATTTTTGTTACTCCAATTAATGGTAGCCTTGTCATTATGGAAGGTAGTCCGTTGTCGATATTTTTGTTACTCCAATGGATGGTAGCCTTGTCATTATGGAAGGTAGTCTGTCGTTGAGATTTCTGTTACTCCAATGGATGGTAGCCATCTCATTATGGAAGGTACTCTGTTGTCGAGACTTTTGTTATTCCAACTGATGGTAACCTTGTCATTATGGAAGGTAGTCTGTGGTCGAGATGTTTTTAATCCAATGGATGGTAGCCTTTACATTATGGAAGGTAGTCCATTGTCGATATTTTTGTTACTCCAATGGATGGTAGCCTTCTCTTTATGGTAGGTAGTCAGTTGTCGATATTTTTGTTACTCCAATGGATGGTAGCCTTGTCTTCATGAATGGTAGTATGTTGTCGATATTTTTGTTACTCCAATGAATGGTAGCCTTGTCATTATGGAACATAGTCTGTTGTCGAGATTTTTGTTACTCCAATGGATGGTAGCCTTGTCATTATAGAACATAGTCTGTTGTCTAGATTTTTGTTACTCCAATGGATGGTAGCCTTGTCTTTATGGAAGGTAGTCTGTTGTCGATATTTTTGTTACTCGAATGAATGGTAGCCTTGTCATTATGGAAGGTAGTCTGTTGCTGAGATTTTTGTTACTCTAATGGATGGTTGCCTTGTCATTATGGAACATAGTCTGTTGTCGAGATTTTTGTTACTCCAATGGATTGTAGCCTTATCATTATGGAAGGTATTCTGTTGTCGAGATTTTTGTTACTCCAATGGATGGTAGGCTTGTCATTATGGAAGGTAGTATGTTGTCTAGATTTTTGTTACTCCAATGGATGATAGCCTTATCATTATGGAAGGTAGTTTGTTGTAGAGATTTTTGTTACTCCAATGGATGGTAGCCTTGTCATTATGGAAGGTAGTCTGTTGTCGAGATTTTTGTTACTCCAATGGATGGTATCCTCGACATAATGGAACATGGTCTATTGTCGATATTTTTGTTACTCCAATGGATTGTAGCCTTGTCATTATGGAAGGTAGTCTGTCGTTGAGATTTCTGTTACTCCAATGGATGGTAGCCGTGTATTGATGGAAGGTATTCTGTTGTCGAGATTTTTGTTACTCCAATGGATGGTAGCCTTGGCTTTATGAAAGGTAGTTTGTTGTCGATATTTTTGTTACTCCAATGAATGGTAGCCTTGTCATTATGGAAGGTAGTCTGTTGTCGAGATTTTTGTTAATCTAATGGATGGTAGCCTTGTTATTATGGAACATAGTCTGTTGTCGAGATTTTTGTTACTCCAATTGATGGTAGCCTTGTCATTATGGACCATTGTCTGCTTTCGATATTTTTGTAACTCCAATGGATGGTAGCCATTTCATTATGGAAGGTAGTCTTTTGTCGAGATTTTTGTTACTCCAATTAATGGTAGCCTTGTCATTATGGAAGGTAGTCCGTTGTCGAAATTTTTGTTACTCCAATGGATGGTAGCCTTGTCATTATGGAAGGTAGTCTGTCGTTGAGATTTCTGTTACTCCAATGGATGGTAGCCATCTCATTATGGAAGGTACTCTGTTGTCGAGACTTTTGTTATTCCAACTGATGGTAACCTTGTCATTATGGAAGGTAGTCTGTGGTCGAGATGTTTTTAATCCAATGGATGGTAGCCTTTACATTATGGAAGGTAGTCCATTGTCGATATTTTTGTTACTCCAATGGATGGTAGCCTTGTCTTTATGGTAGGTAGTAAGTTGTCGATATTTTTGTTACTCCAATGGATGGTAGCCTTGTCTTCATGAATGGTAGTCTGTTGTCGATATTTTTGTTACTCCAATGAATGGTAGCCTTGTCATTATGGAACATAGTCTGTTGTCGAGATTTTTGTTACTCCAATGGATGGTAGCCTTGTCATTATAGAACATAGTCTGTTGTCTAGATTTTTGTTACTCCAATGGTTGGTAGCCTTGTCTTTATGGAAGGTAGTCTGTTGTCGATATTTTTGTTACTCGAATGAATGGTAGCCTTGTCATTATGGAAGGTAGTCTGTTGCTGAGATTTTTGTTACTCTAATGGATGGTTGCCTTGTCATTATGGAACATAGTCTATTGTCGAGATTTTTGTTACTCCAATGGATTGTAGCCTTGTCATTATGGAAGGTATTCTGTTGTCGAGATTTTTGTTACTCCAATGGATGGTAGGCTTGTCATTATGGAAGGTAGTATGTTGTCTAGATTTTTGTTACTCCAATGGATGATAGCCTTATCATTATGGAAGGTAGTTTGTTGTAGAGATTTTTGTTACTCCAATGGATGGTAGCCTTGTCATTATGGAAGGTAGTCTGTTGTCGAGATTTTTGTTACTCCAATGGATGGTAGCCTTGACATAATGGAACATGGTCTATTGTCGATATTTTTGTTACTCCAATGGATGGTAGCCTTGTCATTATGGAAGGTAGTCTGTCGTTGAGATTTCTGTTACTCCAATGGATGGTAGCCGTGTATTTATGGAAGGTATTCTGTTGTCGATATTTTGGTTACTCTAATGGATGGTAGCCTTGTCTTTATGGAAGGTAGTCCGTGTCGATATTTTTGTTACTCCAATGGATGGTAGCCTTGTCTTTATGGAAGGTAGTATATTATCGATATTTTGTTACTATAATGGATGGTAGCCTTTTTATTATGGAAGGTAGTCTATTGTCGAGAATTTTGTTACTCTAATTGATGGTAGCCTTGTCATTATAAAGGTAGTTTCTTGTCGAGATCTTTGTTACTCAATGGATGGTAGCCTTGTCATTTTGGAACATAGTCTATTGTAGAGATGTTTGTTACTCCAATTGATGATAGCCTTTTCATTATGGAAGGTAGTCTATTGTCGAGATTTTTGTAACTCCAATGGACGGTAGCCTTGTCTTTACGGAAGGTAGTCTGTTGTCGATATTTTTGTTACTCCAATGGATGGTAGCCTTGTATTTATGGAAGGTAGTCTATTGTTCAGATTTATGTTACTCTAATGGATGGTAGCCTTCTCATTATGGAAGGTACTCTATTGTCGAGACTTTAGTTATTCCAATTGACGGTAACCTTGTCATTATGGAAGGTATTCTGTGGTCGAGATGTTTTTACTCCAATGGATGGTAGCCTTTACATTATGGAAGGTAGTCGTTTATCGATATTTTTGTTACTCCAATGGATGGTAGCCTTGTCTTTTTGGAAGGTAGTCTGTTGTCGATATTTTTGTTACTCCAATGGACGGTAGCCTTGTCTTTATGGAAGGTAGTCTATTGTCGATATTTTGTTACTTCAATGAATGGTAGCCTTGTTATTATGGTAGGTAGTCTATTATCGAGAATTTTGTTACTCTAATGGATGGTAGCCTTGTAATTATAAAGGTAGTTTGTTGTCGAGATCTTTGTTACTAAATGGATGGTAGCCTTGTCATTTTGGAACGTAGTCTATTGTAGAGATTTTTGTTACTCCAATGGATGGTAGCCTTGTCCTTATGGAAGCTAGTCTGTTGTCGAGACTTTTGTTACTCCAATGGATGGTAGGCTTTTGATTATAGAAGGTAGTCTGTTGTCGAGATTTTTGTTACACCAATAGATGGTAGCCTTGTCTTTATGGAAGGTAGTGTGTTGTCGATATTTTTATTACTCCAATGGATGGTAGCCTTGCCTTTATGGAAGGTAGTATGTTGTCGATATTTTTGTTACTCCAATGGATGGTAGCCTTGTCATAATGGAAGCTAGTCTATTGTCGATAATTTTGTGACTCTAATGGATGCTAGCCTTGTCATTATGAAGGTAGTTTGTTGTCGAGATCCTTGTTATTCAATGGATGGTAGCCTTGTCATTTTTGAATGTAGTCTGTTGTATAGATTTTTGTTACTCCAATTGATGATAGCCTTTTCATAATTGAAGGTAGTCTATTATCAAGATTTTTGTTACTCCAATGGATGGTAGCCTTGTCTTTATGGAAGGTAGTCTGTTGTCGATATTTTTATTACTCCAACGGATGGTAGCCTTTTCATTATGGAAAGTAGTCCGTTGTCGAGATTTTTGTTACTCCAATGGATTGTAGCCTTGTCATTATGGAACGTAGTCTGTTGACGATATTTTTGTAACTCCAATGGATGGTAGCCATTTCATTATGTAAGGTAGCCTTTTGTCGAGATTTTTGTTACTCCAATTGATGGTAGCCTTGTCATTATGGAAGATTGTCCGTTGTCGATATTTTTGTTACTCCAATGGATGGTAGCCTTGTTATTATGGAAGGTAGTCTGTCATTGAGATTTCTGTTACTCCAATGGATGGTAGCCTTGTCTTTATGGAAGGTAGTCTGTTGTCGATATTTTTGTTACTCGAATGAATGGTAGCCTTGTCATTATGGAAGGTAGTCTGTTGCTGAGATTTTTGTTACTCTAATGGATGGTTGCCTTGACATTATGGAACATAGTCTGTTGTCGAGATTTTTGTTACTCCAATGGATTGTAGCCTTGTCATTATGGAAGGTATTCTGTTGTCGAGATTTTTGTTACTCCAATGGATGGTAGGCTTGTCATTATGGAAGGTAGTATGTTGTCTAGATTTTTGTTACTCCAATGGATAATAGCCTTATCATTATGGAAGGTAGTTTGTTGTAGAGATTTTTGTTACTCCAATGGATGGTAGCCTTGTCATTATGGAAGGTAGTCTGTTGTTGAGATTTTTGTTACTCCAATGGATGGTAGCCTTGACATAATGGAACATGGTCTATTGTCGATATTTTTGTTACTCCGATGGATGGTAGCCTTGTCATAATGGAAGGTAGTCTGTCGTTGAGATTTCTGTTACTCCAATGGATGGTAGCCGTGTATTTATGGAAGGTATTCTGTTGTCGATATTTTGGTTACTCCAATGGATGGTAGCCTTGTCTTTATGGAAGGTAGTCCGTGTCGATATTTTTGTTACTCCAATGGATGGTAGCCTTGTCTTTATGGAAGGTAGTATATTATCGATATTTTGTTACTATAATGGATGGTAGCCTTTTTATTATGGAAGGTAGTCTATTGTCGAGAATTTTGTTACTCTAATTGATGGTAGCCTTGTCATTATAAAGGTAGTTTCTTGTCGAGATCTTTGTTACTCAATGGATGGTAGCCATGTCATTTTGGAACGTAGTCTATTGTAGAGATGTTTGTTACTCCAATTTATGATAGCCTTTTCATTATGGAAGGTAGTCTATTGTCGAGATTTTTGTAACTCCAATGGACGGTAGCCTTGTCTTTACGGAAGGTAGTCTGTTGTCGATATTTTTGTTACTCCAATGGATGGTAGCCTTGTATTTATGGAAGGTAGTCTATTGTTCAGATTTATGTTACTCCAATGGATGGTAGCCTTCTCATTATGGAAGGTACTCTGTTGTCGAGACTTTAGTTATTCCAATTGACGGTAACCTTGTCATTATGGAAGGTACTCTGTGGTCGAGATGTTTTTACTCCAATGGATGGTAGCCTTTACATTATGGAAGGTAGTCGTTTGTCGATATTTTTGTTACTACTATGGATGGTAGCCTTGTCTTTTTGGAAGGTAGTCTGTTGTCGATATTTTTGTTACTCCAATGGACGGTAGCCTTGTCTTTATGGAAGGTAGTCTATTGTCGATATTTTGTTACTTCAATGGATGGTAGCCTTGTTATTATGGTAGGTAGTCTATTGTCGAGAATTTTGTTACTCTAATGGATGGTAGCCTTGTAATTACAAAGGTAGTTTGTTGTCGAGATCTTTGTTACTAAATGGATGGTAGCCTTGTCATTTTGGAACGTAGTCTATTGTAGAGATTTTTGTTACTCCAATGGATGGTAGCCTTGTCCTTATGGAAGCTAGTCTGTTGTCGAGACTTTTGTTACTCCAATGGATGGTAGGCTTTTCATTATAGAAGGTAGCCTGTTGTCGAGATTTTTGTTACACCAATAGATGGTAGCCTTGTCTTTATGGAAGGTAGTGTGTTGTCGATATTTTTATTACTCCAATGGATGGTAGCCTTGTCTTTATGGAAGGTAGTATGTTGTCGATATTTTTGTTACTCCAATGGATGGTAGCCTTGTCATAATGGAAGCTAGTCTATTGTCGATAATTTTGTTACTCTAATGGATGCTAGCCTTGTCATTATGAAGGTAGTTTGTTGTCGAGATCCTTGTTATTCAATGGATGGTAGCCTTGTCATTTTGGAATGTAGTCTGTTGTATAGATTTTTGTTACTCCAATTGATGATAGCCTTTTCATAATTGAAGGTAGTCTATTATCGAGATTTTTGTTACTCCAATGGATGGTAGCCTTGTCTTTATGGAAGGTAGTCTGTTGTCGATATTTTTATTACTCCAACGGATGGTAGCCTTTTCATTATGGAAAGTAGTCCGTTGTCGAGATTTTTGTTACTCCAATGGATTGCAGCCTTGTCATTATGGAAAGTAGTCTGTTGACGATATTTTTGTAACTCCAATGGATGGTAGCCATTTCATTATGGAAGGTAGTCTTTTGTCGAGATTTTTGTTACTCCAATTGATGGTAGCCTTGTCATTATGGAAGATTGTCCGTTGTCGATATTTTTGTTACTCCAATGGATGGTAGCCTTGTTATTATGGAAGGTAGTCTGTCATTGAGATTTCTGTTACTCCAATGGATGGTAGCCTTGTCTTTATGGAAGGTAGTATGTTGTCGATATTTTTGTTACTCGAATGAATGGTAGCCTTGTCATTATGGAAGGTAGTCTGTTGCTGAGATTTTTGTTACTCTAATGGATGGTTGCCTTGACATTATTGAACATAGTCTGTTGTCGAGATTTTTGTTACTCCAATGGATTGTAGCCTTGTCATTATGGAAGGTATTCTGTTGTCGAGATTTTTGTTACTCCAATGGATGGTAGGCTTGTCATTATGGAAGGTAGTATGTTGTCTAGATTTTTGTTACTCCAATGGATGATAGCTTTATCATTATGGAAGGTAGTTTGTTGTAGAGATTTTTGTTACTCCAATGGATGGTAGCCTTGTCATTATGGAAGGTAGTCTGTTGTCGAGATTTTTGTTACTCCAATGGATGGTAGCCTTGACATAATGGAACATGGTCTATTGTCGATATTTTTGTTACTCCGATGGATGGTAGCCTTGTCATTATGGAAGGTAGTCTGTCGTTGAGATTTCTGTTACTCCAATGGATGGTAGCCGTGTATTTATGGAAGGTATTCTGTTGTCGATATTTTGGTTACTCCAATGGATGGTAGCCTTGTCTTTATGGAAGGTAGTCCGTGTCGATATTTTTGTAACTCCAATGGATGGTAGCCTTGTCTTTATGGAAGGTAGTATATTATCGATATTTTGTTACTATAATGGATGGTAGCCTTTTTATTATGGAAGGTAGTCTATTGTCGAGAATTTTGTTACTCTAATTGATGGTAGCCTTGTCATTATAAAGGTAGTTTCTTGTCGAGATCTTAGTTACTCAATGGATGGTAGCCATGTCATTTTGGAACGTAGTCTATTGTAGAGATGTTTGTTACTCCAATTTATGATAGCCTTTTCATTATGGAAGGTAGTCTATTGTCGAGATTTTTGTAACTCCAATGGACGGTAGCCTTGTCTTTACGGAAGGTAGTCTGTATTCGATATTTTTGTTACTCCAATGGATGGTAGCCTTGTATTTATGGAAGGTAGTCTATTGTTCAGATTTATGTTACTCCAATGGATGGTAGCCTTCTCATTATGGAAGGTACTCTATTGTCGAGACTTTAGTTATTCCAATTGACGGTAACCTTGTCATTATGGAAGGTAGTCTGTGGTCGAGATGTTTTTACTCCAATGGATGGTAGCCTTTACATTATGGAAGGTAGTCTGTTGTCGATATTTTTGTTATTCCAATGGATGGTAGCCTTGTCTTTTTGGAAGGTAGTCTGTTGTCGATATTTTTGTTACTCCAATGGACGGTAGCCTTGTCTTTATGGAAGGTAGTCTATTGTCGATATTTTGTTACTTCAATGGATGGTAGCCTTGTTATTATGGTAGGTAGTCTATTGTCGAGAATTTTGTTACTCTAATGGATTGTAGCCTTGTAATTATAAAGGTAGTTTGTTGTCGAGATCTTTGTTACTAAATGGATGGTAGCCTTGTCATTTTGGAACATAGTCTATTGTAGAGATTTTTGTTACTCCAATGGATGGTAGCCTTGTCCTTATGGAAGCTAGTCTGTTGTCGAGACTTTTGATACTCCAATGGATGGTAGGCTTTTCATTATAAAAGGTAGTCTGTTGTCGAGATTTTTGTTACACCAATAGATGGTAGCCTTGTCTTTATGGAAGGTAGTGTGTTGTCGATATTTTTATTACTCCAATGGATGGTAGCCTTGTCTTTATGGAAGGTAGTATGTTGTCGATATTTTTGTTACTCCAATGGATGGTAGCCTTGTCATAATGGAAGCTAGTCTATTGTCGATAATTTTGTTACTCTAATGGATGCTAGCCTTGTCATTATGAAGGTAGTTTGTTGTCGAGATCCTTGTTATTCAATGGATGGTAGCCTTGTCATTTTGGAATGTAGTCTGTTGTATAGATTTTTTTTACTCCAATTGATGATAGCCTTTTCATAATTGAAGGTAGTCTATTATCGAGATTTTTGTTACTCCAATGGATGGTAGCCTTGTCTTTATGGAAGGTAGTCTGTTGTCGATATTTTTATTACTCCAACGGATGGTAGCCTTTTCATTATGGAAAGTAGTCCGTTGTCGAGATTTTTGTTACTCCAATGGATTGTAGCCTTGTCATTATGGAACGTAGTCTGTTGACGATATTTTTGTTACTCCAATGGATGGTAGCCATTTCATTATGGAAGGTAGTCTTTTGTCGAGATTTTTGTTACTCCAATTGATGGTAGCCTTGTCATTATGGAAGATTGTCCGTTGTCGATATTTTTGTTACTCTAATGGATGGTAGCCTTGTTATTATGGAAGGTAGTCTGCCATTGAGATTTCTGTTACTCCAATGGATGGTAGCCTTTACATTGTGGAAGGAAGTCCGTTGTCGATATTTTTGTTACTCCAATGGATGGTAGCCTTGTCTTTATGATAGGTAGTCTGTTGCTGAGATTTTTGTTACTCTAATGGATGGTTGCCTTGACATTATGGAACATAGTCTGTTGTCGAGATTTTTGTTACTCCAATGGATTGTAGCCTTGTCATTATGGAAGGTATTCTGTTGTCGAGATTTTTGTTACTCCAATGGATGGTAGGCTTGTCATTATGGAAGGTAGTATGTTGTCTAGATTTTTGTTACTCCAATGGATGATAGCCTTATCATTATGGAAGGTAGTTTGTTGTAGAGATTTTTGTTACTCCAATGGATGGTAGCCTTGTCATTATGGAAGGTAGTCTGTTGTCGAGATTTTTGTTACTCCAATGGATGGTAGCCTTGACATAATGGAACATGGTCTATTGTCGATATTTTTGTTACTCCGATGGATGGTAGCCTTGTCATTATGGAAGGTAGTCTGTCGTTGAGATTTCTGTTACTCCAATGGATGGTAGCCGTGTATTTATGGAAGGTATTCTGTTGTCGATATTTTGGTTACTCCAATGGATGGTAGCCTTGTCTTTATGGAAGGTAGTCCATGTCGATATTTTTGTTACTCCAATGGATGGTAGCCTTGTCTTTATGGAAGGTAGTATATTATCGATATTTTGTTACTATAATGGATGGTAGCCTTTTTATTATGGAAGGTAGTCTATTGTCGAGAATTTTGTTACTCTAATTGATGGTAGCCTTGTCATTATAAAGGTAGTTTCTTGTCGAGATCTTAGTTACTCAATGGATGGTAGCCATGTCATTTTGGAACGTAGTCTATTGTAGAGATGTTTGTTACTCCAATTTATGATAGCCTTTTCATTATGGAAGGTAGTCTATTGTCGAGATTTTTGTAACTCCAATGGACGGTAGCCTTGTCTTTACGGAAGGTAGTCTGTATTCGATATTTTTGTTACTCCAATGGATGGTAGCCTTGTATTTATGGAAGGTAGTCTATTGTTCAGATTTATGTTACTCCAATGGATGGTAGCCTTCTCATTATGGAAGGTACTCTGTTGTCGAGACTTTAGTTATTCCAATTGACGGTAACCTTGTCATTATGGAAGGTAGTCTGTGGTCGAGATGTTTTTACTCCAATGGATGGTAGCCTTTACATTATGGAAGGTAGTCTGTTGTCGATATTTTTTTTATTCCAATGGATGGTAGCCTTGTCTTTTTGGAAGGTAGTCTGTTGTCGATATTTTTGTTACTCCAATGGACGGTAGCCTTGTCTTTATGGAAGGTAGTCTATTGTCGATATTTTGTTACTTCAATGGATGGTAGCCTTGTTATTATGGTAGGTAGTCTATTGTCGAGAATTTTGTTACTCTAATGGATTGTAGCCTTGTAATTATAAAGGTAGTTTGTTGTCGAGATCTTTGTTACTAAATGGATGGTAGCCTTGTCATTTTGGAACATAGTCTATTGTAGAGATTTTTGTTACTCCAATGGATGGTAGCCTTGTCCTTATGGAAGCTAGTCTGTTGTCGAGACTTTTGATACTCCAATGGATGGTAGGCTTTTCATTATAAAAGGTAGTCTGTTGTCGAGATTTTTGTTACACCAATAGATGGTAGCCTTGTCTTTATGGAAGGTAGTGTGTTGTCGATATTTTTATTACTCCAATGGATGGTAGCCTTGTCTTTATGGAAGGTAGTATGTTGTCGATATTTTTGTTACTCCAATGGATGGTAGCCTTGTCATAATGGAAGCTAGTCTATTGTCGATAATTTTGTTACTCTAATGGATGCTAGCCTTGTCATTATGAAGGTAGTTTGTTGTCGAGATCCTTGTTATTCAATGGATGGTAGCCTTGTCATTTTGGAATGTAGTCTGTTGTATAGATTTTTTTTACTCCAATTGATGATAGCCTTTTCATAATTGAAGGTAGTCTATTATCGAGATTTTTGTTACTCCAATGGATGGTAGCCTTGTCTTTATGGAAGGTAGTCTGTTGTCGATATTTTTATTACTCCAACGGATGGTAGCCTTTTCATTATGGAAAGTAGTCCGTTGTCGAGATTTTTGTTACTCCAATGGATTGTAGCCTTGTCATTATGGAACGTAGTCTGTTGACGATATTTTTGTTACTCCAATGGATGGTAGCCATTTCATTATGGAAGGTAGTCTTTTGTCGAGATTTTTGTTACTCCAATTGATGGTAGCCTTGTCATTATGGAAGATTGTCCGTTGTCGATATTTTTGTTACTCTAATGGATGGTAGCCTTGTTATTATGGAAGGTAGTCTGCCATTGAGATTTCTGTTACTCCAATGGATGGTAGCCTTTACATTGTGGAAGGAAGTCCGTTGTCGATATTTTTGTTACTCCAATGGATGGTAGCCTTGTCTTTATGATAGGTAGTCTGTTGCTGAGATTTTTGTTACTCTAATGGATGGTTGCCTTGACATTATGGAACATAGTCTGTTGTCGAGATTTTTGTTACTCCAATGGATTGTAGCCTTGTCATTATGGAAGGTATTCTGTTGTCGAGATTTTTGTTACTCCAATGGATGGTAGGCTTGTCATTATGGAAGGTAGTATGTTGTCTAGATTTTTGTTACTCCAATGGATGATAGCCTTATCATTATGGAAGGTAGTTTGTTGTAGAGATTTTTGTTACTCCAATGGATGGTAGCCTTGTCATTATGGAAGGTAGTCTGTTGTCGAGATTTTTGTTACTCCAATGGATGGTAGCCTTGACATAATGGAACATGGTCTATTGTCGATATTTTTGTTACTCCGATGGATGGTAGCCTTGTCATTATGGAAGGTAGTCTGTCGTTGAGATTTCTGTTACTCCAATGGATGGTAGCCGTGTATTTATGGAAGGTATTCTGTTGTCGATATTTTGGTTACTCCAATGGATGGTAGCCTTGTCTTTATGGAAGGTAGTCCATGTCGATATTTTTGTTACTCCAATGGATGGTAGCCTTGTCTTTATGGAAGGTAGTATATTATCGATATTTTGTTACTATAATGGATGGTAGCCTTTTTATTATGGAAGGTAGTCTATTGTCGAGAATTTTGTTACTCTAATTGATGGTAGCCTTGTCATTATAAAGGTAGTTTCTTGTCGAGATCTTAGTTACTCAATGGATGGTAGCCATGTCATTTTGGAACGTAGTCTATTGTAGAGATGTTTGTTACTCCAATTTATGATAGCCTTTTCATTATGGAAGGTAGTCTATTGTCGAGATTTTTGTAACTCCAATGGACGGTAGCCTTGTCTTTACGGAAGGTAGTCTGTATTCGATATTTTTGTTACTCCAATGGATGGTAGCCTTGTATTTATGGAAGGTAGTCTATTGTTCAGATTTATGTTACTCCAATGGATGGTAGCCTTCTCATTATGGAAGGTACTCTGTTGTCGAGACTTTAGTTATTCCAATTGACGGTAACCTTGTCATTATGGAAGGTAGTCTGTGGTCGAGATGTTTTTACTCCAATGGATGGTAGCCTTTACATTATGGAAGGTAGTCTGTTGTCGATATTTTTTTTATTCCAATGGATGGTAGCCTTGTCTTTTTGGAAGGTAGTCTGTTGTCGATATTTTTGTTACTCCAATGGACGGTAGCCTTGTCTTTATGGAAGGTAGTCTATTGTCGATATTTTGTTACTTCAATGGATGGTAGCCTTGTTATTATGGTAGGTAGTCTATTGTCGAGAATTTTGTTACTCTAATGGATTGTAGCCTTGTAATTATAAAGGTAGTTTGTTGTCGAGATCTTTGTTACTAAATGGATGGTAGCCTTGTCATTTTGGAACATAGTCTATTGTAGAGATTTTTGTTACTCCAATGGATGGTAGCCTTGTCCTTATGGAAGCTAGTCTGTTGTCGAGACTTTTGTTACTCCAATGGATGGTAGGCTTTTCATTATAAAAGGTAGTCTGTTGTCGAGATTTTTGTTACACCAATAGATGGTAGCCTTGTCTTTATGGAAGGTAGTGTGTTGTCGATATTTTTATTACTCCAATGGATGGTAGCCTTGTCTTTATGGAAGGTAGTATGTTGTCGATATTTTTGTTACTCCAATGGATGGTAGCCTTGTCATAATGGAAGCTAGTCTATTGTCGATAATTTTGTTACTCTAATGGATGCTAGCCTTGTCATTATGAAGATAGTTTGTTGTCGAGATCCTTGTTATTCAATGGATGGTAGCCTTGTCATTTTGGAATGTAGTCTGTTGTATAGATTTTTTTTACTCCAATTGATGATAGCCTTTCAATAATTGAAGGTAGTCTATTATCGAGATTTTTGTTACTCCAATGGATGGTAGCCTTGTCTTTATGGAAGGTAGTCTGTTGTCGATATTTTTATTACTCCAACGGATGGTAGCCTTTTCATTATGGAAAGTAGTCCGTTGTCGAGATTTTTGTTACTCCAATGGATTGTAGCCTTGTCATTATGGAACGTAGTCTGTTGACGATATTTTTGTAACTCCAATGTATGGTAGCCATTTCATTATGGAAGGTAGTCTTTTGTCGAGATTTTTGTTACTCCAATTGATGGTAGCCTTGTCATTATGGAAGATTGTCCGTTGTCGATATTTTTGTTACTCCAATGGATGGTAGCCTTGTTATTATGGAAGGTAGTCTGCCATTGAGATTTCTGTTACTCCAATGGATGGTAGCCTTTACATTGTGGAAGGAAGTCCGTTGTCGATATTTTTGTTACTCCAATGGATGGTAGCCTTGTCTTTATGATAGGTAGTCTGTTGCTGAGATTTTTGTTACTCTAATGGATGGTTGCCTTGACATTATGGAACATAGTCTGTTGTCGAGATTTTTGTTACTCCAATGGATTGTAGCCTTGTCATTATGGAAGGTATTCTGTTGTCGAGATTTTTGTTACTCCAATGGATGGTAGGCTTGTCATTATGGAAGGTAGTATGTTGTCTAGATTTTTGTTACTCCAATGGATGATAGCCTTATCATTATGGAAGGTAGTTTGTTGTAGAGATTTTTGTTACTCCAATGGATGGTAGCCTTGTCATTATGGAAGGTAGTCTGTTGTCGAGATTTTTGTTACTCCAATGGATGGTAGCCTTGACATAATGGAACATGGTCTATTGTCGATATTTTTGTTACTCCGATGGATGGTAGCCTTGTCATTATGGAAGGTAGTCTGTCGTTGAGATTTCTGTTACTCCAATGGATGGTAGCCGTGTATTTATGGAAGGTATTCTGTTGTCGATATTTTGGTTACTCCAATGGATGGTAGCCTTGTCTTTATGGAAGGTAGTCCGTGTCGATATTTTTGTTACTCCAATGGATGGTAGCCTTGTCTTTATGGAAGGTAGTATATTATCGATATTTTGTTACTATAATGGATGGTAGCCTTTTTATTATGGAAGGTAGTCTATTGTCGAGAATTTTGTTACTCTAATTGATGGTAGCCTTGTCATTATAAAGGTAGTTTCTTGTCGAGATCTTTGTTACACAATGGATGGTAGCCATGTCATTTTGGAACGTAGTCTATTGTAGAGATGTTTGTTACTCCAATTTATGATAGCCTTTTCATTATGGAAGGTAGTCTATTGTCGAGATTTTTGTAACTCCAATGGACGGTAGCCTTGTCTTTACAGAAGGTAGTCTGTTGTCGATATTTTTGTTACTCCAATGGATGGTAGCCTTGTATTTATGGAAGGTAGTCTATTGTTCAGATTTATGTTACTCCAATGGATGGTAGCCTTCTCATTATGGAAGGTACTTTGTTGTCGAGACTTTAGTTATTCCAATTGACGGTAACCTTGTCATTATGGAAGGTAGTCTGTGGTCGAGATGTTTTTACTCCAATGGATGGTAGCCTTTACATTATGGAAGGTAGTCTGTTGTCGATATTTTTGTTACTCCAATGGATGGTAGCCTTGTCTTTTAGGAAGGTAGTCTGTTGTCGATATTTTTGTTACTCCAATGGACGGTAGCCTTGTCTTTATGGAAGGTAGTCTATTGTCGATATTTTGTTACTTCAATGGATGGTAGCCTTGTTATTATGGTAGGTAGTCTATTGTCGAGAATTTTGTTACTCTAATGGATGGTAGCCTTGTAATTATAAAGGTAGTTTGTTGTCGAGATCTTTGTTACTAAAAGGATGGTAGCCTTGTCATTTTGGAACGTAGTCTATTATAGAGATTTTTGTTACTCCAATGGATGGTAGCCTTGTCCTTATGGAAGCTAGTCTGTTGTCGAGACTTTTGTTACTCCAATGGATGGTAGGCTTTTCATTATAAAAGGTAGTCTGTTGTCGAGATTTTTGTTACACCAATAGATGGTAGCCTTGTCTTTATGGAAGGTAGTGTGTTGTCGATATTTTTATTACTCCAATGGATGGTAGCCTTGTCTTTATGGAAGGTAGTATGTTGTCGAGATCCTTGTTATTCAATGGATGGTAGCCTTGTCATTTTGGAATGTAGTCTGTTGTATAGATTTTTGTTACTCCAATTGATGATAGCCTTTTCATAATTGAAGGTAGTCTATTATCGAGATTTTTGTTACTCCAATGGATGGTAGCCTTGTCTTTATGGAAGGTAGTCTGTTGTCGATATTTTTATTACTCCAACGGATGGTAGCCTTTTCATTATGGAAAGTAGTCCGTTGTCGAGATTTTTGTTACTCCAATGGATTGTAGCCTTGTCATTATGGAACGTAGTCTGTTGACGATATTTTTGTAACTCCAATGGATGGTAGCCATTTCATTATGGAAGGTAGTCTTTTGTCGAGATTTTTGTTACTCCAATTGATGGTAGCCTTGTCATTATGGAAGATTGTCCGTTGTCGATATTTTTGTTACTCCAATGGATGGTAGCCTTGTTATTATGGAAGGTAGTCTGCCATTGAGATTTTTGTTACTCCAATGGATGGTAGCCTTTACATTGTGGAAGGAAGTCCGTTGTCGATATTTTTGTTACTCCAATGGATGGTAGCCTTGTCTTTATGATAGGTAGTCTGTTGCTGAGATTTTTGTTACTCTAATGGATGGTAGCCTTATCTTTTTGAAAGGTAGTTTGTTGTCGATATTTTTGTTACTCCAATGAATGGTAGCCTTGTCATTATGGAAGGTAGTCTGTTGTCGAGATTTTTGTTACTCTAATGGATGGTAGCCTTGTCATTATGGTAGGTAGTCTGTTGTCAAGATTTTTGTTACTCCAATTGACGGTAGCCTTGTCATTATGGAACATAGTCTGTTGTCGATATTTTTGTAACTCCAATGGATGGTAGCCATTTCATTATGGAAGGTAGTCTTTTGTCGAGATTTTTGTTACTCCAATTAATGGTAGCCTTGTCATTATGGAAGGTAGTCAGTTGTCGATATTTTTGTTACTCCAATGGATGGTAGCTTTGTCATCATGGAAGGTAGTCTGTCGTTGAGATTTTTGTTACTCCAATGGATGGTAGCCTTGTCATTATGGAAGGTAGTCTATTGTCGAGATTTTTGTTACTCTAATGGATGGTAGCCTTGTCATTATGGAACATAGTCTATTGTCGATATTTTTGTAACTCCAATGGATGGTAGCCATTTCATTATGGAAGTTAGTCTTTTGTCGAGATTTTTGTTACTCCAATTGATGGTAGCCTTGTCATTATGGAAGGTAGTCCCTAGTCGATATTTTTGTTACTCCAATGGATGGTAGCCTTGTCTTTACGGTAGGTAGTCGGTTGTCGATATTTTTGTTACTCCAATGGATGGTAGCCTTGTCTTTATGAAAGGTAGTCTGTTGTCGATATTTTTGTCAGTCCAATGAATGGTAGCCTTGTCATTATGGAAGTTAGTATGTTGTCGAGATTTTTGTTACTATAATGGATGGTAGCCTTGTCATTATGGAACATAGTCTGTTGTCGAAATTTTTGTTACTCCAATGGATGGTAGCCTTGTCATTATAGATAATAGTCTGTTGTCTAGATTTTTGTTACTCCAATGGATGGTAGCCTTGTCTTTATGGAAGGTAGTCTGTTGTCGATATTTTTGTTACTCAAATGAATGGTAGCCTTGTCATTATGGAAGGTAGTCTGTTGTCAAGATTTTTGTTACTCTAATGGATGGTAGCCTTGTCATTATGGAACATAGTCTGTTGTCGAGATTTTTGTTACTCCAATTGTTGGTAGCCTTGTCATTAGGGAACATAGTCTGTTGTCGAGATTTTTGTTACTCCAATGGATTGTAGCCTTGTCATTATGGAACGTAGTCTGTTGTCGATATTTTTGTAACTCCAATGGATGGTAGCCATTTCATTATGGAAGGTAGTCTTTTCTCGAGATTTTTGTTACTCCAATTGATGGTAGCCTTGTCATTATGGAAGATTGTCCGTTGTCGATATTTTTGTTACTCCAATGGATGGTAGCCTTGTTATTATGGAAGGTAGTCTGTCATTGAGATTTCTGTTACTCCAATGGATGGTAGCCTTGTCATTATGGAAGGTACTCTGTTGTTCAGATTTATGTTACTCCAATGGATGCTAGCCTTCTCATTATGGAAGGTACTCTGTTGTGGAGACATTTGTTATTCCAATTGGTGGTAACCTTGTCATTTTGGAATGTAGTTTGTGGTCGAGATGTTTTTACTCCAATGGATGGTAGCCTTTACATTATGGAAGGTAGTCTGTTGTCGATATTTTTGTTACTCCAATGGATGGTAGCCTTGTCTTTATGGTAGGTAGTCTGTTGTCGATATTTTTGTTGCTCCAATGGATGGTAGCCTTGTCTTTATGAAAGGTAGTCTATTGTCTATATTTTTGTTACTCCAATGAATGGTAGCCTTGTCATTATGGAAGTTAGTATGTTGTCGAGATTTTTGTTACTCCAATGGATGGTAGCCTTGTCATTATAAAACATAGTCTGTTGTCTAGATTTTTGTTTCTCCAATGGATGGTAGCCTTGTCTTTATGGAAGGTAGTCTGTTGTCGATATTTTTGTTACTCGAATGAATGGTAGCCTTGTCATTATGGAAGGTAGACTGTTGTCGAGATTTTTGTTACTCTAATGGATGGTAGCCTTGTCATTATGGAACATAGTCTGTTGTCGAGATTTTTGTTACTCCAAATGTTGGTAGCCTTGTCATTAGGGAACATAGTATGTTGTCGAGATTTTTGTTACTCCAATGGATTGTAGCCTTGTCATTATGGAACGTAGTCTGTTGTCGATATTTTTGTAACTCCAATGGATGGTAGCCATTTCATTATGGAAGGTAGTCTTTTGTCGAGATTTTTGTTACTCCAATTGATGGTAGCCTTGTCATTATGGAAGATTGTCCGTTGTCGATATTTTTGTTACTCCAATGGATGGTAGCCTTGTTATTATGGAAGGTAGTTTGTCATTGAGATTTCTGTTACTCTAATGGATGGTAGCCTTGTCATTATGGAAGGTACTCTGTTGTTCAGATTTATGTTACTCCAATGGATGGTAGCCTTCTCATTATGGAAGGTACTCTGTTGTGGAGACATTTGTTATTCCAATTGGTGGTAACCTTGTCATTATGTAACATAGTCTGTTGTCGAGATTTTTGTTACTCTAATGGATGGTAGCCTTGTCATTATGGAACATAGTCTGTTGTCTGAATTTTTGTTACTCTAATGGATGGAAGCCTTGTCTTTATGGAAGGTAGTCTGTTGTCGATATTTTTGTTACTCCAATGAATGGTAGCCTTGTCATTATGGAAGGTAGTCTGTTGTCGATATTTTTGTTACTCTAATGGATGGTAGCCTTGTCATTATGGAACCTAGTCTATTGTCGATATTTTTGTAACTCCAATGGATGGTAGCCATTTCATTATGGAAGGTAGTCTTTTGTCGAGATTTTTGTTACTCCAATTGATGGTGGCCTTGTCATTATGGAAGGTAGTCCGTTGTCGATATTTCTGTAACTCCAATGGATGGTAGCCATTTCATTATGGAAGGTAGTCTTTTGTCGAGATTTTTGTTACTCCAATTGGTGGTAGCCTTGTCATTATGGAAGGTAGTCCGTTGTCGATATTTTTGTTACTCCAATGGATGGTAGCCTTGTCTTTATGGTAGGTAGTCGGTTGTCGATATTTTTGTTACTCCAATGGATGGTAGCCTTGTCTTTATGAAAGGTAGTCTGTTGTCGATATTTTTGTTACTCCAATGAATGGTAGCCTTGTCATTATGGAAGTTAGTATGTTGTCGAGATTTTTGTTACTATAATGGATGGTAGCCTTGTCATTATGGAACATAGTCTGTTGTCGAGATTTTTGTTACTCCAATGGATGGTAGCCTTGTCATTATAGAACATAGTCTGTTGTCTAGATTTTTGTTTCTCCAATGGATGATAGCCTTGTCTTTATGGAAGGTAGTCTGTTGTCGATATTTTTGTTACTCGAATGAATGGTAGCCTTGTCATTATGGAAGGTAGTCTGTTGTCGAGATTTTTGTTACTCTAATGGATGGTAGCGTTGTCATTATGGAACATAGTCTGTTGTCGAGATTTTTGTTACTCCAATTGTTGGTAGCCTTGTCATTAGGGAACATAATCTGTTATCGAGATTTTTGTTACTCCAATGGATTGTAGCCTTGTCATTATGGAACGTAGTCTGTTGTCGATATTTCTGTAACTCCAATGGATGGTAGCCATTTCATTATGGAAGGTAGTCTTTTGTCGAGATTTTTGTTACTCAAATTGATGGTAGCCTTGTCATTATGGAAGATTGTCTGTTGTCGATATTTTTGTTACTCCAATGGATGGTAGCCTTGTCTTTATGGTAGGTAGTCGGGTGTCGATATTTTTGTTACTCCAATGGATGGTAGCCTTGTCTTTATGAAAGGTAGTCTGTTGTCGATATTTTTGTTACTCCAATGAATGGTAGCCTTGTCATTATGGAAGTTAGTATGTTGTCGAGATTTTTGTTACTATAATGGATGGTAGCCTTGTCATTATGGAACATAGTATGTTGTCGAGATTTTTTTTACTCCAATGGATGGTAGCCTTGTCATTATAGATAATAGTCTGTTGTCTAGATTTTTGTTACTCCAATGGATGGTAGCCTTGTCTTTATGGAAGGTAGTCTGTTGTCGATATTTTTGTTACTCGAATGAATGGTAACCTTGTCATTATGGAAGGTAGTATGTTGTCGAGATTTTTGTTACTCTAATGGATGGTAGCCTTGTCATTATGGAACATAGTCTGTTGTCGAGATTTTTGTTACTCCAATTGTTGGTAGCCTTGTCATTAGGGAACATAGTCTGTTGTCGAGATTTTTGTTACTCCAATGGATTGTAGCCTTGTCATTATGGAACATAGTCTGTTGTCGATATTTTTGTAACTCCAATGGATGGTAGCCATTTCATTATGGAAGGTAGTCTTTTGTCGAGATTTTTGTTACTCCAATTGATGGTAGCCTTGTCATTATGGAAGATTGTCCGTTGTCGATATTTTTGTTACTCCAATGGATGGTAGCCTTGTTATTATGGAAGGTAGTCTGTCATTGAGATTTCTGTAACTCCAATGGATGGTAGCCTTGTCATTATGGAAGGTACTCTGTTGTTCAGATTTATGTTACTCCAATGGATGGTAGCCTTCTCATTATGGAAGGTACTCTGTTGTGGAGACATTTGTTATTCCAATTGATGGTAACCTTGTCATTTTGGAATGTAGTCTGTGGTCGAGATGTTTTTACTCCAATGGATGGTAGCCTTTACATTATGGAAGGTAGTCTGTTGTCGATATTTTTGTTTCTCCAGTGGATGGTAGCCTTGTCTTTATGGCAGGTAGTCTGTTGTCGATATTTTTTTTACTCCAATGGATGGTAGCCTTGTCTTTATGAAAGGTAGTCTATTGTCGATATTTTTGTTACTCCAATGAATGGTAGCCTTGTCATTATGGAAGTTAGTATGTTGTCGAGATTTTTGTAACTCCAATGGATGGTAGCCATTTCATTATGGAAGGTAGTCTTTTGTCGAGATTTTTGTTACTCCAATTGATGGTGGCCTTGTCATTATGGAAGGTAGTCCGTTGTCGATATTTCTGTAACTCCAATGGATGGTAGCCATTTCATTATGGAAGGTAGTCTTTTGTCGAGATTTTTGTTACTCCAATTGGTGGTAGCCTTGTCATTATGGAAGGTAGTCCGTTGTCGATATTTTTGTTACTCCAATGGATGGTAGCCTTGTCTTTATGGTAGGTAGTCGGTTGTCGATATTTTTGTTACTCCAATGGATGGTAGCCTTGTCTTTATGAAAGGTAGTCTGTTGTCGATATTTTTGTTACTCCAATGAATGGTAGCCTTGTCATTATGGAAGTTAGTATGTTGTCGAGATTTTTGTTACTATAATGGATGGTAGCCTTGTCATTATGGAACATAGTCTGTTGTCGAGATTTTTGTTACTCCAATGGATGGTAGCCTTGTCATTATAGAACATAGTCTGTTGTCTAGATTTTTGTTTCTCCAATGGATGATAGCCTTGTCTTTATGGAAGGTAGTCTGTTGTCGATATTTTTGTTACTCGAATGAATGGTAGCCTTGTCATTATGGAAGGTAGTCTGTTGTCGAGATTTTTGTTACTCTAATGGATGGTAGCGTTGTCATTATGGAACATAGTCTGTTGTCGAGATTTTTGTTACTCCAATTGTTGGTAGCCTTGTCATTAGGGAACATAATCTGTTGTCGAGATTTTTGTTACTCCAATGGATTGTAGCCTTGTCATTATGGAACGTAGTCTGTTGTCGATATTTCTGTAACTCCAATGGATGGTAGCCATTTCATTATGGAAGGTAGTCTTTTGTCGAGATTTTTGTTACTCAAATTGATGGTAGCCTTGTCATTATGGAAGATTGTCTGTTGTCGATATTTTTGTTACTCCAATGGATGGTAGCCTTGTCTTTATGGTAGGTAGTCGGGTGTCGATATTTTTGTTACTCCAATGGATGGTAGCCTTGTCTTTATGAAAGGTAGTCTGTTGTCGATATTTTTGTTACTCCAATGAATGGTAGCCTTGTCATTATGGAAGTTAGTATGTTGTCGAGATTTTTGTTACTATAATGGATGGTAGCCTTGTCATTATGGAACATAGTATGTTGTCGAGATTTTTGTTACTCCAATGGATGGTAGCCTTGTCATTATAGATAATAGTCTGTTGTCTAGATTTTTGTTACTCCAATGGATGGTAGCCTTGTCTTTATGGAAGGTAGTCTGTTGTCGATATTTTTGTTACTCGAATGAATGGTAACCTTGTCATTATGGAAGGTAGTATGTTGTCGAGATTTTTGTTACTCTAATGGATGGTAGCCTTGTCATTATGGAACATAGTCTGTTGTCGAGATTTTTGTTACTCCAATTGTTGGTAGCCTTGTCATTAGGGAACATAGTCTGTTGTCGAGATTTTTGTTACTCCAATGGATTGTAGCCTTGTCATTATGGAACATAGTCTGTTGTCGATATTTTTGTAACTCCAATGGATGGTAGCCATTTCATTATGGAAGGTAGTCTTTTGTCGAGATTTTTGTTACTCCAATTGATGGTAGCCTTGTCATTATGGAAGATTGTCCGTTGTCGATATTTTTGTTACTCCAATGGATGGTAGCCTTGTTATTATGGAAGGTAGTCTGTCATTGAGATTTCTGTAACTCCAATGGATGGTAGCCTTGTCATTATGGAAGGTACTCTGTTGTTCAGATTTATGTTACTCCAATGGATGGTAGCCTTCTCATTATGGAAGGTACTCTGTTGTGGAGACATTTGTTATTCCAATTGATGGTAACCTTGTCATTTTGGAATGTAGTCTGTGGTCGAGATGTTTTTACTCCAATGGATGGTAGCCTTTACATTATGGAAGGTAGTCTGTTGTCGATATTTTTGTTACTCCAGTGGATGGTAGCCTTGTCTTTATGGCAGGTAGTCTGTTGTCGATATTTTTTTTACTCCAATGGATGGTAGCCTTGTCTTTATGAAAGGTAGTCTATTGTCGATATTTTTGTTACTCCAATGAATGGTAGCCTTGTCATTATGGAAGTTAGTATGTTGTCGAGATTTTTGTTACTATAATGGATGGTAGCCTTGTCATTATGTAACATAGTCTGTTGTCGAGATTTTTGTTACTCTAATGGATGGTAGCCTTGTCATTATGGAACATAGTCTGTTGTCTGAATTTTTGTTACTCCAATGGATGGAAGCCTTGTCTTTATGGAAGGTAGTCTGTTGTCGATATTTTTGTTACTCCAATGAATGGTTGCCTTGTCATTATGGAAGGTAGTCTGTTGTCGAGATTTTTGTTACTCTAATGGATGGTAGCCTTGTCATTATGGAACCTAGTCTGTTGTCGATATTTTTGTAACTCCAATGGATGGTAGCCTTGTCATTATAGAACATAGTCTGTTGTCTAGATTTTTGTTTCTCCAATGGATGGTAGCCTTGTCTTTATGGAAGGTAGTCTGTTGTCGATATTTTTGTTACTCGAATGAATGGTAGCCTTGTCATTATGGAAGGTAGTCTGTTGTCGAGATTTTTGTTACTCCAATGGATGGTAGCCTTGTCTTTATGGTAGGTAGTCTGTTGTCGATATTTTTGTTGCTCCAATGGATGGTAGCCTTGTCTTTATGAAAGGTAGTCTATTGTCGATATTTTTGTTACTCCAATGAATGGTAGCCTTGTCATTATCGAAGTTAGTATGTTGTCGAGATTTTTGTTACTATAATGGATGGTAGCCTTGTCATTATGTAACATAGTCTGTTGTCGAGATTTTTGTTACTCTAATGGATGGTAGCCTTGTCATTATGGAACATAGTCTGTTGTCTGAATTTTTGTTACTCTAATGGATGGAAGCCTTGTCTTTATGGAAGGTAGTCTGTTGTCGATATTTTTGTTACTCCAATGAATGGTAGCCTTGTCATTATGGAAGGTAGTCTGTTGTCGATATTTTTGTTACTCTAATGGATGGTAGCCTTGTCATTATGGAACCTAGTCTATTGTCGATATTTTTGTAACTCCAATGGATGGTA
Source organism: Vicia faba (assembly GCA_948472305.1). NCBI lineage: Eukaryota > Viridiplantae > Streptophyta > Magnoliopsida > Fabales > Fabaceae > Vicia > Vicia faba. The sequence goes on from OX451741.1 coordinate 536,844,952, forward strand.
GCCATTTCATTATGGAAGGTAGTCTTTTGTCGAGATTTTTGTTACTCCAATTGATGGTGGCCTTGTCATTATGGAAGGTAGTCCGTTGTCGATATTTCTGTAACTCCAATGGATGGTAGCCATTTCATTATGGAAGGTAGTCTTTTGTCGAGATTTTTGTTACTCCAATTGGTGGTAGCCTTGTCATTATGGAAGGTAGTCCGTTGTCGATATTTTTGTTACTCCAATGGATGGTAGCCTTGTCTTTATGGTAGGTAGTCGGTTGTCGATATTTTTGTTACTCCAATGGATGGTAGCCTTGTCTTTATGAAAGGTAGTCTGTTGTCGATATTTTTGTTACTCCAATGAATGGTAGCCTTGTCATTATGGAAGTTAGTATGTTGTCGAGATTTTTGTTACTATAATGGATGGTAGCCTTGTCATTATGGAACATAGTCTGTTGTCGAGATTTTTGTTACTCCAATGGATGGTAGCCTTGTCATTATAGAACATAGTCTGTTGTCTAGATTTTTGTTTCTCCAATGGATGATAGCCTTGTCTTTATGGAAGGTAGTCTGTTGTCGATATTTTTGTTACTCGAATGAATGGTAGCCTTGTCATTATGGAAGGTAGTCTGTTGTCGAGATTTTTGTTACTCTAATGGATGGTAGCGTTGTCATTATGGAACATAGTCTGTTGTCGAGATTTTTGTTACTCCAATTGTTGGTAGCCTTGTCATTAGGGAACATAATCTGTTGTCGAGATTTTTGTTACTCCAATGGATTGTAGCCTTGTCATTATGGAACGTAGTCTGTTGTCGATATTTCTGTAACTCCAATGGATGGTAGCCATTTCATTATGGAAGGTAGTCTTTTGTCGAGATTTTTGTTACTCAAATTGATGGTAGCCTTGTCATTATGGAAGATTGTCTGTTGTCGATATTTTTGTTACTCCAATGGATGGTAGCCTTGTCTTTATGGTAGGTAGTCGGGTGTCGATATTTTTGTTACTCCAATGGATGGTAGCCTTGTCTTTATGAAAGGTAGTCTGTTGTCGATATTTTTGTTACTCCAATGAATGGTAGCCTTGTCATTATGGAAGTTAGTATGTTGTCGAGATTTTTGTTACTATAATGGATGGTAGCCTTGTCATTATGGAACATAGTATGTTGTCGAGATTTTTGTTACTCCAATGGATGGTAGCCTTGTCATTATAGATAATAGTCTGTTGTCTAGATTTTTGTTACTCCAATGGATGGTAGCCTTGTCTTTATGGAAGGTAGTCTGTTGTCGATATTTTTGTTACTCGAATGAATGGTAACCTTGTCATTATGGAAGGTAGTATGTTGTCGAGATTTTTGTTACTCTAATGGATGGTAGCCTTGTCATTATGGAACATAGTCTGTTGTCGAGATTTTTGTTACTCCAATTGTTGGTAGCCTTGTCATTAGGGAACATAGTCTGTTGTCGAGATTTTTGTTACTCCAATGGATTGTAGCCTTGTCATTATGGAACATAGTCTGTTGTCGATATTTTTGTAACTCCAATGGATGGTAGCCATTTCATTATGGAAGGTAGTCTTTTGTCGAGATTTTTGTTACTCCAATTGATGGTAGCCTTGTCATTATGGAAGATTGTCCGTTGTCGATATTTTTGTTACTCCAATGGATGGTAGCCTTGTTATTATGGAAGGTAGTCTGTCATTGAGATTTCTGTAACTCCAATGGATGGTAGCCTTGTCATTATGGAAGGTACTCTGTTGTTCAGATTTATGTTACTCCAATGGATGGTAGCCTTCTCATTATGGAAGGTACTCTGTTGTGGAGACATTTGTTATTCCAATTGATGGTAACCTTGTCATTTTGGAATGTAGTCTGTGGTCGAGATGTTTTTACTCCAATGGATGGTAGCCTTTACATTATGGAAGGTAGTCTGTTGTCGATATTTTTGTTACTCCAGTGGATGGTAGCCTTGTCTTTATGGCAGGTAGTCTGTTGTCGATATTTTTTTTACTCCAATGGATGGTAGCCTTGTCTTTATGAAAGGTAGTCTATTGTCGATATTTTTGTTACTCCAATGAATGGTAGCCTTGTCATTATGGAAGTTAGTATGTTGTCGAGATTTTTGTTACTATAATGGATGGTAGCCTTGTCATTATGTAACATAGTCTGTTGTCGAGATTTTTGTTACTCTAATGGATGGTAGCCTTGTCATTATGGAACATAGTCTGTTGTCTGAATTTTTGTTACTCCAATGGATGGAAGCCTTGTCTTTATGGAAGGTAGTCTGTTGTCGATATTTTTGTTACTCCAATGAATGGTTGCCTTGTCATTATGGAAGGTAGTCTGTTGTCGAGATTTTTGTTACTCTAATGGATGGTAGCCTTGTCATTATGGAACCTAGTCTGTTGTCGATATTTTTGTAACTCCAATGGATGGTAGCCTTGTCATTATAGAACATAGTCTGTTGTCTAGATTTTTGTTTCTCCAATGGATGGTAGCCTTGTCTTTATGGAAGGTAGTCTGTTGTCGATATTTTTGTTACTCGAATGAATGGTAGCCTTGTCATTATGGAAGGTAGTCTGTTGTCGAGATTTTTGTTACTCTAATGGATGGTAGCCTTGTCATTATGGAACATAGTCTGTTATCGAGATTTTTGTTACTCCAATTGTTGGTAGCCTTGTCATTAGGGAACATAGTCTGTTGTCGAGATTTTTGTTACTCCAATGGATTGTAGCCTTGTCATTATGGAACGTAGTCTGTTGTCGATATTTTTGTAACTCCAATGGATGGTAGCCATTTCATTATGGAAGGTTGTCTTTTGTCGAGATTTTTGTTACTCCAATTGATGGTAGCCTTGTCATTATGGAAGATTGTCTGTTGTCGATATTTTTGTTACTCCAATGGATGGTAGCCTTGTTATTATGGAAGGTAATCTGTCATTAAGATTTATGTTACTCAAATGGATGGTAGCCATGTCATTATGGAAGGTAGTCTGTTGTTCAGATTTATGTTACTCCAATGGATGGTAGCCTTTTCATTATGGAAGGTACTCTGTTGTGGAGACATTTGTTATTCCAATTGATGGTAACCTTGTCATTTTGGAATGTAGTCTGTGGTCGAGATGTTTTTACTCCAATGGATGGTAGCCTTTACATTATGGAAGGTAGTCAGTTGTCGATATTTTTGTTACTCCAATGGATGGTAGCCTTGTCTTTATGGTAGGTAGTCTGTTGTCGATATTTTTGTTACTCCAATGGATGGTAGCCTTGTCTTTATGAAAGGTAGTCTATTGTCGATATTTTTGTTACTCCAATGAATGGTAGCCTTGTCATTATGGAAGTTACTATGTTGTCGAGATTTTTGTTACTATAATGGATGGTAGCCTTGTCTTTATGGAACATAGTCTGTTGTCTGAATTTTTGTTACTCCAATGGATGGTAGCCTTGTCTTTATGGAAGGAAGTCTGTTGTCGATATTTTTGTTACTCCAATGAATGGTAGCCTCGTCATTATGGAAGGTAGTCTGTTGTCGAGATTTTTTTTACTCTAATGGATTGTAGCCTTGTCATTATGGAACATAGTCTATTGTCGATATTTTTGTAACTCCAATGGATGGTAGCCATTTCATTATGGAAGGTAGTCATTTGTCGAGATTTTTGTTACTCCAATTGATGGTGGCCTTGTCATTATGGAAGGTAGTCCGTTGTCGATATTTCTGTAACTCCAATGGATGGTAGCCATTTCATTATGGAAGGTAGTCTTTTGTCGAGATTTTTGTTACTCCAATTGATGGTAGCCTTGTCATTATGGAAGGTAGTACGTTGTCGATATTTTTGTTACTCCAATGAATAGTAGCCTTGTCATTATGGAAGTTAGTATGTTGTCGAGATTTTTGTTACTATAATGGATGGTAGCGTTGTCCTTATGGAACATAGTCTGTTGTCGAGATTTTTGTTACTCCAATGGATGGTAGCCTTGTCATTATAGAACATAGTCTGTTGTCTAGATTTTTGTTACTCCAATGGATGGTAGCCTTGTCTTTATGGAAGGTAGTATGTTGTCGATATTTTTGTTACTCGAATGAATGGTAGCCTTGTCATTATGAAAGGAAGTCTGTTGTCGAGATTTTTGTTACTCTAATGAATGGTAGCCTTGTCATTATGGAACATAGTCTGTTGTCGAGATTTTTGTTACTCCAATTGTTGGTAGCCTTGTTATTAGGGAACATAGTCTGTTGTCGATATTTTTGTTACTCCAACGGATGGTAGGCTTGTCATTATGGAATGTAGTATGTTGTCGATATTTTTGTTACTCCAATGGATTGTATCCTTGTCATTATGGAAGGTAGTCTATTGTAGAGTTTTTTGTTACTCCAATGGATGGTAGCCTTGTCATTATGGAAGGTAGTATGTTGTCTAGATTTTTGTTACTCCCATGGATGATAGCCTTATCATTATGGAAGGTAGTTTGTTGTAGAGATTGTTGTTACTCCAATGGATGGTAGCCTTGTCATTATGGAAGGTAGTCTGTCGTTGAAATTTTTGTTACTCCAATGGATGGTAGCCGTGTATTTATGGAAGGTATTCTGTTGTCGATATTTTTGTTACTTCAATGGATGGTAGCCTTGTCTTTATGGAAGGTAGTCTGTTGTCGATATTTTTGTTACTCCAATGGATGGTAGCCTTGTCTTTATGGAAGGTAGTCTATTATCAATATTTTGTTACTATAATGGATGGTAGCCTTGTTATTATGGAAGGTAGTCTATTGTCGAGAATTTTGTTACTCTAATGTATGGTAGCCTTGTCATTATAAAGGTAGTTTGTTGTCGAGATCTTTGTTACTCAATGGATGGTAGCCTTGTCATTTTGGAACGTAGTCTGTTGTAGATATTTTTGTTACTCCAATTGATGATAGCCTTTTCATTATGGAAGGTATTCTATTGTCGAGATTTTTGTTACTCCAATGGATGGTAGCCTTGTCTTTATGGAAGGTAGTCTAGTGTCGATATTTTTGTTACTCCAATGGATGGTAGCCTTGTATTTATGGAAGGTAGTCTATTATTCAGATTTATGTTACTCCAATGGATGGTAGCCTTCTTATTATGGAAGGTACTCTATTGTCGAGACTTTAGTTATTCCAATTGGCGGTAACCTTGTCATTATGGAAGGTAGTCTGTGGTCGAGGTGTTTTTACTCCAATGGATGGTAGCCTTTACATTATGGAAGGTAGTCTGTTATCGATATTTTTGTTACTCCAATGGATGGTAGCCTTGTCTTTATAGAAGGTAGTCTGTTGTCGATATTTTTGTTACTCCAATGGATGGTAGCCTTGTCTTTATGGAAGGTAGTCTATTGTCGATATTTTGTTACTCCAATGGATGGTAGCCTTGTTATTATGGAAGGTAGTCTATTTTCGAGATTTTTGTTACTCTAATGGATGTTAGCCTTGTAATTATAAAGGTAGTTTGTTGTCGAGATCTTTGTTACTCAATGGATTGTAGCCTTGTCATTTTGGAACATAGTCTATTGTAGAGATTTTTATTACTCCAATTGATGATAGCCTTTTCATTATGGAAGGTAGTCTATTGTCGAGATTTTTGTTACTCCAATGGATGGTAGCCTTGTCTTTATGGAAGGTAGTCTGTTGTCGATATTTTTGTTACTCCAATGGATGGTATCCTTGTATTTATGGAAGGTAGTCTATTGTTCAGATTTATGTTATTCCAATGGATGGTAGCCTTCTCATTATGGAAGGTACTCTGTTGTCGAGACTTTAGTTATTCCAATTAACGGTAACCTTGTCATTAAGGAAGGTAGCCTGTGGTCTAGATGTTTTTACTCCAATGGATCGTAGCCTTTACATTATGGAAGGTAGTCTGTTGTCGAGATTTTTGTTACTCCAATGGATGGTATCCTTCTCTTTATTGTAGGTAGTCTATTGTCGATATTTTTGTTACTCCAATGGATGGTAGCCTTGTCTTTATGGAAGGTAGTCAGTTGTCAATATTTTTGTTACTCCAATAAATGGTAGCCTTGTCATTATTAAAGGTAGTCTGTTGTCGAGATTTTTGTTACTATAATGGATGGTAGCCTTGTCATTATGGAAGGTAGTCTGTTGTTCAGATTTATGTTACTCCATTGGATGGTAGCCTTGTCCTTATGAAAGGTAGTATGTTGTCGAGATTTATTTTATTCCATTGGATGGTAGCCTTGTTATTACTGAAGGTAGTTTTTTGTCGATATTTTTTTAACTTCAATGGATGGTAGCCTTGTCATTATATAAGGTAGTCTGTTTTCGAGATTTTTGTTACTACAATGTATGGTAGCCTTGTATTTATGGAAGGTATTCTATTGTCGATATTTTTGTTACTCCAATGGATGGGAGCCTTGTCTTTATGGAAGGTAGTCTGTTGTCGATATTTTTGTTACTCCAATGGATGATATCCTTGTCATTAAGGAAGGTAGTTTGTTGTCGAGATATTTGATACTCAATGGATGGTAGCCTTGTCATTATGGAAGGTAGTTTGTTGTCAAGATTTCTGTTACTCCAACGGATGGTAGCCTTGTCATTATGGAACATGGTTTATTATCGATATTTTTCTTACTCCAATGGATGGTAGCCTTATCATTATGGAAGGTAGGGTGTTGTTGTGATTTCTGTTACTCCAATGGATGGTAGACTTGTCATTATGGCAGGTAGTCTGTTGTTCAGATTTATGTTCCTCCAATGGATGGTATCCTTGTCATTATGAAAGGTAGTTTGTTGTCGAAATTTTTGTTATTCCATTGGATGGTAGCCTTATCATTATGGAACGTGGTATGTTGTCGATATTTTTGTTACTCCAATGGATGGTAGCCTTGTCTTTATGGAAGGTAGTGTGTTGTCGATATTTTTGTTACACCAATGGATGGCAACCTTGCCTTTATGGAAGGTAGTCTTTTGTCGATATTTTTGTTACTCCAATGGATGGTAGCCTTGTCATTATGGAAGGTAGTCTTTTTTCGATATTTTTGTTATTCCAATGAATGAAAGCCTTGTCATTATGGAAGGTAGTCTGTTGTCGAGATTTTTGTTACTCCAATGCATGGTAGCCTTGTCATTATGGAAGTAGTCTGTTGTCGTAATTTTTGTAACTCCAATGGATGGTAGCCTTGTCTTTATGGAAGGTAGTCTGTTATCGATATTTTTGTCACTCCAATGAATGGTAGCCTTGTCATTATGGAAGGTAGTATGTTGTCGAGATTTTTGTTACTATAATGGATGGTAGCCTTGTCATTATGGAAGGTAGTCTATTGTCGAGATTTTTGTTACTCCAACGGATGGTAGCCTTGTCTTTATGGAAGGTAGTCTGTTGTCGATATTTTTGTTACTCTAATGGATGGTAGCCTTGTATTTATGGAAGATAGTTTGTTGTCAAGATTTTTGTTACTCTAATGGATGGTAGCCATTTCATTATGGAAGGTAGTCTTTTGTCGAGATTTTTGTTACTCCAATGGATGGTCGCCTTGTCATTATGGAAAGTAGTATGTTGTCGAGATTTTTGTTACTATAATGGATGGAAGCATTGTCATTATGGAAGGTAGTCTATTGTCGATATTTTTGTTACTCCAATGGATGGTAGCCTTGTCTTTATGAAAGGTAGTCTGTTGTCGATATTTTTGTTACTCCACCGAATGGTAGCCTGGTCATTATGGAAGTTAGTATGTTGTCGAGATTTTTGTTACTATAATGGATGGTAGCCTTGTTATTATGGAACATAGTCTGTTGTCGAGATTTTTGTTACTCCAATGGATGGTAGCCTTGTCATTATAGAACATAGTCTGTTGTCTAGATTTTTGTTTCTCCAATGGATGGTAGCCTTGTCTTTATGGAAGGTAGTCTGTTGTCGATATTTTTGTTACTCGAATGAATGGTAGCCTTGTCATTATGGAAGGTAGTCTGTTGTCGAGATTTTTGTTACTCTAATGGATGGTAGCCTTGTCATTATGGAACATAGTCTGTTGTCGAGATTTTTGTTACTCCAATTGTTGGTAGCCTTGTCTTTAGGGAACATAGTCTGTTGTCGAGATTTTTGTTACTCCAATGGATTGTAGCCTTGTCATTATGGAACGTAGTCTGTTGTCAATATTTTTTTAACTCCAATGGATGGTAGCCATTTCATTATGGAAGGTAGTCTTTTGTCGAGATTTTTGTTACTCCAATTGATGGTAGCCTTGTCATTATAGAAGATTGTCCGTTGTCGATATTTTTGTTACTCTAATGGATGGTAGCCTTGTTATTATGGAAGGTAATCTGTCATTGAGATTTATGTTACTCCAATGGATGGTAGCCTTGTCATTATGAAAGGTAGTTTGTTGTTCAGATTTATGTTACTCCAATGGATGGTAGCCTTCTCATTATGGAAGGTACTCTGTTGTGGAGACATTTGTTATTCCAATTGATGGTAACCTTGTCATTTTGGAATGTAGTCTGTGGTCGAGATGTTTTTACTCCAATGGATGGTAGCCTTTACATTATGGAAGGTAGTCTGTTATCGATATTTTTGTTACTCCAATGGATGGTAGCCTTGTCTTTATGGTAGGTAGTCTGTTGTCGATATTTTTGTTACTCCAATGGATGGTAGCCTTGTCTTTATGAAAGGTAGTCTATTGTCGATATTTTTGTTACTCCAATGAATGGTAGCCTTGTCATTATTGAATTTACTATGTTGTCGAGATTTTTGTTACTATAATGGATGGTAGCCTTGTCATTATGTAACATAGTCTGTTGTCGATATTTTTGTTACTCTAATGGATGGTAGCCTTGTCATTATGGAACATAGTCTATTGTCTGAATTTTTGTTACTCCAATGGATGGTAGCCTTGTCTTTATGGAAGGTAGTCAGTTGTCGATATTTTTGTTACTCCAATGAATGGTAGCCTTGTCATTATGGAAGGTAGTCTGTTGTCGAGATTTTTGTTACTCTAATGGATGGTAGCCTTGTCATTATGGAACATAGTCTGTTGTCGATATTTTTGTAACTCCAATGGATGGTAGCCATTTCATTATGGAAGGTAATCTTTTGTTGAGATTTTTGTTACTCCAATTGATGGTGGCCTTGTCATTATGGAAGGTAGTCCGTTGTCGATATTTCTGTAACTCTAATGGATGGTAGCCATTTCATTATGGAAGGTAGTCTTTTGTCGAGATTTTTGTTACTCCAATTGATGGTAGCCTTGTCATTATGGAAGGTAGTCTATTGTCGATATTTTTGTTACTCCAATGAATGGTAGCCTTGTCATTATGGAAGTTAGTATGTTGTCGAGATTTTTGTTACTATAATGGATGGTAGCCTTGTAATTATGGAACATAGTCTGTTGTCGAGATTTTTGTTACTCCAATGGATGGTAGCCTTGTCATTATAGAACATAGTATGTTGTCTAGATTTTTGTTACTCCAATGGATGGTAGCCTTGTCTTTATGGAAGGTTGTCTGTTGTCGATATTTTTGTTACTCGAATGAATGGTAGCCTTGTCATTATGAAAGGTAGTCTATTGTCGAGATTTTTGTTACTCTAATGGATGGTAGCCTTGTCATTATGGAACATAGTCTGTTGTCGAGATTTTTGTTACTCCAATTGTTGGTAGCCTTGTTATTAGGGAACATAGTCTGTTGTCGATATTTTTGTTACTCCAACGGATGGTAGGCTTGTCATTAGGGAACGTAGTATGTTGTCGATATTTTTGTTACTCCAATGGATTGTAGCCTTGTCATTATGGAAGGTAGTCTATTGTAGAGATTTTTGTTACTCCAATGGATGGTAGCCTTGTCATTATGGAAGGTAGTATGTTGTCTAGATTTTTGTTACTCCAATGGATGATAGACTTATCATTATGGAAGGTAGTTTGTTGTAGAGATTTTTGTTACTACAATGGATGGTAGCCTTGTCATTATGGAAGGTAGTCTGTCGTTGAGATTTCTGTTACTCCAATGGATGGTAGCCGTGTATTTATGGAAGGTATTCTGTTGTCGATATTTTTATTACTTCAATGGATGGTAGCCTTGTCTTTATGGAAGGTAGTCTATTATCGATATTTTGTTACTATAATGGATGGTAGCCTTGTTATTATGGAAGGTAGTCTATTGTCGAGAATTTTGTTACTCTAATGGATGGTAGCCTTGTCATTATAAAGGTAGTTTGTTGTCGAGATCTTTGTTACTCAATGGATGGTAGCCTTGTCATTTTGGAACGTAGTCTGTTGTAGAGATTTTTGTTACTCCAATTGATGATAGCCTTTTCATTATGGAAGGTAGTCTATTGTCGAGATTTTTGTTACTCCAATGGATGGTAGCCTTGTCTTTATGGAAGGTAGTCTAGTGTCGATATTTTTGTTACTCCAATGGATGGTAGCCTTGTATTTATGGAAGGTAGTCTATTATTCAGATTTATGTTACTCCAATGGATGGTAGCCTTCTTATTATGGAAGGTACTCTGTTGTCGAGACTTTAGTTATTCCAATTGGCGGTAACCTTGTCATTATGGAAGGTAGTCTGTGGTCGAGATGTTTTTACTCCAATGGATGGTAGCCTTTACATTATGGAAGGTAGTCTGTTATCGATATTTTTGTTACTCCAATGGATGGTAGCCTTGTCTTTATGGAAGGTAGTCTATTGTCGATATTTTGTTACTCCAATGGATGGTAGCCTTGTTATTATGGAAGGTAGTCAATTTTCGAGAATTTTGTTACTCTAATGGATGGTAGCCTTGTAATTATAAAGGTAGTTTGTTGTCGAGTTCTTTGTTACTCAATGGATTGTAGCCTTGTCATTTTGGAACATAGTCTATTGTAGAGATTTTTGTTACTCCAATTGATGATAGCCTTTTCATTATGGAAGGTAGTCTATTGTCGAGATTTTTGTTACTCCAATGGATGGTAGCCTTGTCTTTATGGAAGGTAGTCTGTTGTCGATATTTTTGTTACTCCAATGGATGGTATCCTTGTATTTATGGAAGGTAGTCTATTGTTCAGATTTATGTTACTCAAATGGATGGTAGCCTTCTCATTAAGGAAGGTAGTCTGTGGTCTAGATTTTTTTACTCCAATGGATGGTAGCCTTTACATTATGGAAGGTAGTCTGTTGTCGATATTTTTGTTACTCCAATGGATGGTAGCCTTCTCTTTATGGTAGGTAGTCTATTGTCGATATTTTTGTTACTCCAATAGATGGTAGCCTTGTCATTATGAAAGGTAGTCTGTTGTCGAGATTTTTGTTACTATAATGGATGGTAGCCTTGTCATTATGGAAGGTAGTCTGTTGTTCAGATTTATGTTACTCCATTGGATGGTAGCCTTGTCCTTATGAAAGGTAGTATGTTGTCGAGATTTTTTTTATTCCATTGGATAGTAGCCTTGTTATTACTGAAGGTAGTCTGTTGTCGAGATTTTTTTTACTCCAATGGATGGTAGCCTTTTCATTATATAAGGTAGTCTGTTGTCGAGATTTTTGTTACTACAATGGATGGTAGCCTTGTATTTATGGAAGGTATTCTATTTTCGATATATTTGTTACTCCAATGGATGGGAGCCTTGTCTTTATAGAAGGTAGTCTGTTGTCGATATTTTTGTTACTCCAATGGATGATATCCTTGTCATTAAGGAAGGTAGTTTGTTGTCGAGATATTTGTTACTCAATGGATGGTAGCCTTGTCATTATGGAACATAGTCTGTTGTACAGATTTTAGTTACTCCAATGGATGGTAGCCTTGTCATAATGGAAGGTAGTTTGTTGTCAAGATTTCTGTTACTCCAACGGATGGTAGCCTTGTCATTATGGAACATGGTCTATTATCGATATTTTTCTTACTCCAATGGATGGTAGCCTTATCATTATGGAAGGTAGGTTGTCGTTGTGATTTATGTTACTCCAATGGATGGTAGACTTGTCATTATGGCAGGTAGTCTGTTGTTCAGATTTATGTTCCTCCAAAGGATGGTAGCCTTGTCATTATGAAAGGTAGTTTGTTGTCGATATTTTTGTTATTCCATTGGATGGTAGCCTTGTCATTATGGAACGTGGTATGTTGTCGATATTTTTGTTACTCCAATGGATGGTAGCCTTGTCTTTATGGAAGGTAGTGTGTTGTCGATATTTTTGTTACTCCAATGGATGGCAACCTTGCCTTTATGGAAGGTAGTCTTTTGTCGATATTTTTGTTACTCCAATGGATGGTAGCCTTGTATTTATGAAAGGTAGTCTGTTGTCGATATTTTTGTTACTCCAATGAATGGTAGCCTTGTCATTATGGAAGGTAGTTTGTTGTCGAGATTTTTGTTACTCCAATGGATGGTAGCCTTGTCATTATTGAACGTAGTCTGTTGTCGAAATTTTTGTTACTCCAATGGATGGTAGCCTTGTCTTTATGGAAGGTACTCTGTTGTCGATATTTTTGTTACTCCAATGAATGGTAGCCTTGTCATTATGGAAGGTAGTATGTTGTCGAGATTTTTTTTACTATAATGGATGGTAGCCTTGTCATTATGGAAGGTAGTCTATTGTCGAGATTTTTGTTACTCCAATGGATGGTAGCCTTGTCTTTATGGAACGTAGTCTGTTGTCGATATTTTTGTTACTCCAATGGATGGTAGCCTTGTATTTATGGAAGGTAGTCTGTTGTCAAGATTTTTGTTACTCTAATGGATGGTAGCCATTTCATTATGGAAGGTAGTCTTTTGTCGAGATTTTTGGTACTCCAATGGATGGTCGCCTTGTCATTATGGAAGGTAGAATGTTGTCGATATTTTTGTTACTATAATGGATGGTAGCCTTGTCATTATGGAAGGTAGTCTATTGTCGAGATTTTTGTTACTCCAATGGATGGTAGCCTTGTCTTTATGGAAGGTAGTCTGTTGTCGATATTTTTGTTACTCCAATGGATGGTAGCCATTTCATTATGGAAGGTAGTCTTTTGTCGAGATTTTTGTTACTCCAATGGATGGTAGCCTTATCATTATGAAAGGTAGTCTTTTGTCGAGACTTTTGTTACTCCAATGGATGGTAGGCTTGTCATTATGGAAGGTAGTCTGTTGTCGAGATTTTTGTTACTCCAATAGTTGATAGCCTTGTCTTTATGGAAGGTAGTCTGTTGTCGATATTTTTGTTACCTCAATGGATGGTAGCCTTGTCTTTATGGAAGCTAGTCTGTTGTCGATATTTTTGTTACTCCAATGGATGGTAGCCTAGTCTTTATGGAAGGTAGTCTATTGTCGATATTTTGTTACTCTAATGGATGGTAGACTTGTCATAATGGAAGGTAGTCTATTGTCGAGAATTTTGTTAGTCTAATGGATGGTAGCCTTGTCATTATCGAGATCTTTGTTACTCAATGGATGGTAGCCTTGTCATTTTGGAACGTAGTTTGTTGTAGAGATTTTTGTTACTCCAATTGATGATAGCCTTTTCATAATTGAAGGTAGTCTATTATCGAGATTTTTGTTACTCCAATGGATGGTAGCCTTTTCTTTATGGAAGGTAGTCTGTTGTCGATATTTTTATTACCCCAATGGATGGAAGCCTTGTCATTATGGAAAGTAGTCGGTTGTCGAGATTTTTGTTAGTCCAATGGATGGTAGCCTTGTCATTATGGAACGTAGTCTGTTGTCGATATTTCTGTAACTACAATGGATGGTAGCCATTTCATTATGGAAGGTAATCTTTTGTCGAGATTTTTGTTACTCCAATTGATGGTAGCCTTGTCTTTATGAAAGGTAGTTTGTTGTCGATATTTTTGTTACTCCAATGAATGGTAGCCTTGTCATTATGGAAGTTAGTATGTTTTCGAGATTTTTGTTACTATAATGGATGGTAGCCTTGTCATTATGGACCATACTCTGTTGTCGAGATTTTTGTTACTCCAATGGATGGTAGCCTTGTCTTTATGGAAGGTAGTCTGTTGTCGATATTTTTGTTACTCCAATGAATGGTAGCCTTGTCATTATGGAAGATAGTCTGTTGTCGAGATTTTTGTTACTCCATTTGATGGTATGCTTGTCATTATGGAACATAGTCTGTTGTCGATATTTTTATAACTCCAATGGATGGTAGCCATTTCATTATGGAAGGAAGTCTTTTGTCGGGATTTTTGTTACTCCAATTGATGGTAGCCTTCTCATTATGGAAGGTAGTCCGTTATTGATTTTTTTGTTACTCCAATGGATGGTTGCCTTGTCATTATGGAAGGTAGTCTGTCGTTGAGATTTCTGTTACTCCAATGGATGGTAGCCTTGTCATTATGGAAGGTAGTCTGTTGTTCAGATTTATGTTACTCCAATGGATGGTAGCCTTCTCATTATGGAAGGTGTTATGTTGTCGAGACTTTTGTTATTCCAATTGATGGTAACCTTGTCATTATGGAAGGTAGTCTGTGGTCGAGATGTATTTACTCTAATGGATGTTAGCCTTTACATTATGGAAGGTAGTCTATTGTCGATATTTTTTTTACTCCAATGGATGGTAGCCTTGTCTTTATGGTTGGTAGTCTGCAGTCGATATTTTTATTACTCCAATGGATGGTAGGCTTGTCTTTATGAAAGGTAGTCTGTTGTCGATATTTTTGTTACTCCAATGAATGGTAGCCTTGTCATTATGGAAGTTAGTATGTTGTCGAGATTTTTGTTACTATAATGGATGGTAGCCTTGTCATTATGGAACATATTCTGTGGTCGAGATTTTTGTTACTCCAATGGATGGTAGCCTTGTCATTATGGAACATAGTCTGTTGTCTAGATTTTTGTTACTCCAATGGATTGGTGCCTTGTCTTTATGGAAGGTAGTCTGTTGTCGATATTTTTGTTACTCCAATGAATGGTAGCCTTGTCATTATGGAAGGTAGTATGTTATCGAGATTTTTGTTACTCCAATGGATGGTAGCCTTGTCATTATGGAACATAGTCTGTTGTCGAGATTTTTCTTACTCCAATTGATGGTAGCCTTGTCATTATGGAACATAGTCTGTTGTCGATATTTTTGTAACTCCAATGGATGGTAGCCATTACATTATGCAAGGAAGTCTTTTGTCGAGATTTTTGTTACTCCAATTGATTGTAGCCTTGTCATTATAGAAGGTAGTCTGTTGTCGATATTTTTGTTACTCCAATGGATGGTTGCCTTGTCATTATGGAAGGTAGTCTTTCGTTGAGATTTCTGTTACTCCAATGGATGGTAGCCTTGTAATTATGGAACATAGTCTATTGTTCAGATATATGTTACTCCAATGGATGGTAGCCTTCTCATTATGGAAGGTGCTCTGTTGTCGAGACTTTTGTTATTCCAATTGATGGTAACCTTGTCATTATGGAAGGTAGTCTATGGTCGAGATGTTTTTACTCCAATGCATGGTAGCCTTTACATTATGGAAGGTAGTCTGTTGTCGATATTTTTGTTACTCCAATTGATGGTAGCCTTGTCTTTATGGTAGGTAGTCTGTTGTCGATATTTTTGTTACTCTAATGGATGGTAGCCTTGTCTTTATGAAAGGTAGTATGTTGTCGATATTTTTGTTACGCCAATGAATGGTAGCCTTGTCATTATGGAAGTTAGTATGTTGTCGAGATTTTTGTTACTATAATGGATGGTAGCCTTGTCATTATGGAACATAGTCTGTTGTCGAGATTTTTGTTACTCCAATGGATGGTAGCCTTGTCATTATGGAACATAATCTGTTGTCTAGATTTTTGTTACTCCAATGGGTTGTAGCCTTGTCTTTATGGAAGGTAGTCTGTTGTCGAGATTTTTGTTACTCTAATGGATGGTAGCCTTGTCATTATGGAACATAGTCTGTTGTCGAGATTTTTGTTACTCTAATGGATGGTAGACTTGTCATTATGGAACGTAGTATGTTGTCGATATTTTTGTTACTCCAATGGATTATAGCCTTGTCATTATGGAAGGTAGTCTGTTGTAGAGATTTTTTTTACTCCAATGGATGGTAGCCTTGTCATTATGGAACGTAGTATGTTGTCTAGATTTTTGTTACTCTAATGGATGGTAGCCTTGACATAATGGAACATGGTCTATTGTCGATATTTTTGTTACTCCAATGGATGGTAGCCTTGTCATTATGGAAGGTAGTCTGCCGTTGAGATTTCTGTTACTCCAATGGAAGGTAGCCTTGTATTTATGGAAGGTATTCTATTGTCGATATTTTTGTTACTCCAATGGATGGTAGCCTTGTCTTTATGGAAGGTAGTCTATTGTCGATATTTTTGTTACTCCAATGGATGGTAGCCTTTTCTTTAGGGAAGGTAGTCTATTGTCGATATTTTTGTTACTCCAATGGATGGTAGTATTGTATTTATGGAAGGTAGTCTATTGTTCGGATTTATGTTACTCCAATGGATGGTAGCCTTCTCATTATGGAAGGTACTCTGTTGTCGAGACTTTAGTTATTCCAATAGACGGTAACCTTGTCATTATGGAAGGTAGTCTATGGTCGAGATGTTTTTACTCCAATGGATGGTAGCCTTTACATTATGGAAGGTAGTCTGTTGTCGATATTTATTTTACTCTAATGGATGGTAGCCTTGTCTTTATGGTAGGTAGTCTGTTGTCGATATTTTTGTTACTCCAATGGATGGTAGCCATGTCTTTATGAAAGGTAGTCAGTTGTCGATATTTTTGTTACTCCAATAAATGGTAGCCCTGTCATTATGGAAGCTAGTCTGTTGTTCAGATTTATCTTACTCCATTGGATGGTAGCCTTATCATTGTGGAAGGTAGTCTGTCGTTGTGATTTCTGTAACTCCAATGGATGGTAGACTTGTCATTATGGAAGGTAGTCTGTTGTTCAGATTTATGTTACTCCAATGGATGGTAGACTTGTCATTATGAAAGGTAGTCTGTTGTCGATATTTTTGTTATTCCATTGGATGGTAGCCTTGTCATTATGGAACGTGGTCTGTTGTCGATATTTTTGTTACTCTAATGGATGGTAGCCTTGTCTTTATGGAAGGTAGTGTATTGTCGATATTTTGTTACTCCAATGGATGGAAGCCTTGTCATAATGGAAGGTAGTCTATTGTCGAGAATTTTGTTACTCTAATGGATGGTAGCCTTGTCTTTATGGAATGTAGTCTATTATCGATATCTTTGTTACTCAATGGATGGTAGCCTTGTCATTTTGGAAGGTAGTGTGTTGTCGATATTTATGTTACTCCAATGGATTGCAACCTTTCCTTTATGGAAGGTAGTCTGTTATCGATCTTTTTGTTACTCCAATGGATGGTAGCCTTGTCTTTATGGAATGTAGTCTGTTGTAGAAATTTTTGTTACTCCAATTGATGATAGCCTTTTCATAATTGAAGGTAGTCTATTATCGAGATTTTTGTTACTCCAATGGATGGTAGCCTTGTCATTATGGAAGGTAGTCTGCCGTTGAGATTTCTGTTACTCCAATGGAAGGTAGCCTTGTATTTATGGAATGTATTCTATTGTCGATATTTTCGTTACTCCAATGGATGGTAGCCTTGTCTTTATGGAAGGTAGTCCATTGTCGATATTTTTGTTACTCCAATGGATGGTAGCCTTTTCTTTAGGGAAGGTAGTCTGTTGTCGATATTTTTGTTACTCTAATGGATGGTAGTACTGTATTTATGGAAGGTAGTCTATTGTTCAGATTTATGTTACTCCAATGAATGGTAGCCTTCTCATTATGGAAGGTACTCTGTTGTCGAGACTTTAGTTATTCCAATTGACGGTAACCTTGTCATTATGGAAGGTAGTCTATGGTGGAGATGTTTTTACTCCAATGGATGGTAGCATTTACATTATGGAAGGTAGTCTGTTGTCCATATTTTTGTTACTCTAATGGATGGTAGCCTTGTCTTTATTGTAGGTAGTCTGTTGTCGATATTTTTTTTATTCCAATGGATGGTAGCCATGTCTTTATGGAAGGTAGTCAGTTGTCGATATTTTTATTACTCCAATAAATGAGAGCCTTGTCATTATGGAAGGTAGTTTGTTGTCGAGATTTTTGTTACTATAATGGATGGTAACCCTGTCCTTATGGAAGCTAGTCTGTTGTTCAGATTTATCTTACTCCATTGGATGGTAGCCTTGTCATTATGGAACGTGGTCTATTATCGATATTTTTCTTACGCCAATGGATGGTAGCCTTATCATTATGGAAGGTAGTCTGTCGTTGTGATTTCTGTTACTCCAATGGATGGTAGACTTGTCATTATGGAAGGTAGTCTGTTTTTCAGATTTATGTTACTCCAATGGATGGTAGCCTTGTCATTATGAAAGGTAGTCTGTTGTCGATATTTTTGTTATTCCATTGGATGGTAGCCTTGTCATTATGGAACGTGGTCTGTTGTCGATATTTTTGTTACTCCAATGGATGGTAGCCTTGTCTTTATGGAAGGTAGTGTGTTGTCGATATTTTTGTTACTCCAATGGATGGCAACCTTGCCTTTATGGAAGGTAGTCTGTTATCTATCTTTTTGTGACTCCAATGGATGGTAGCCTTGTCTTTATGGAATGTAGTCTGTTGTCGATATTTTTTTTACTCCAATGGATGGTAGCCTTGTCTTTATGAAAGGTAGTCTGTTGTCGATATTTTTGTTACTCCAATGAATGGTAGCCTTGTCATTATAGAAGGTAGTCTGTTGTCGAGATTTTTGTTACTCCAATGGATGGAAGCCTTGTCATTATGGAACATAGTCTGTTGTCGAAATTTTTGTTACTCAAATGGATGGTAGCCTTGTCTTTATGAAAGGTAGTCTGTTGTCGATATTTTTGTTACTCCAATGAATGGTAGCCTTGTCATTATGGAAGTTAGTATGATGTCTAGATTTTTGTTACTATAATGGATGGTAGCCTTGTCATTATGGAAGGTAGTCTATTGTCGAGATTTTTGTTACTCCAACGGATGGTAGCCTTGTCTTTATGGAAGGTAGTCTGTTGTTGATATTTTTGTTACTCCAATGGATGGTAGCCTTGTATTTATGGAAGGTAGTGTGTTGTCAAGATTTTTGTTACTCCAATGGATGGTAGCCATTTCATTATGGAAGGTAGTCTTTTGACCAGATTTTTGTTACTCCAATGGATGGTCCCCTTGTCATTATGGAAGGTAGTATGTTGTCGAGATTTTTGTAACTCCAATGGATGGTAGCCATTTCATTATGGAAGGTAGTCTTTTGTCAAGATTTTTGTTACTCCAATGGATGGTAGCCTTATCATTATGGAAGTTAGTCTGTTGTCGAGACTTTTGTTACTCCAACGGATGGTAGGCTTGTCATTATGGAAGGTAGTCTGTTGTCGAGATTTTTGTTACTCCAATAGATGGTAGCCTTGTCTTAATGGAAGGAAGTCTATTGTCGATATTTTTGTTAGTCCAATGGATGGTAGCCTTGTCTTTATGGATGGTAGTCGGCTGTCGATATTTTTGTTACTCCAATGGATGGTAGCCTTGTCTTTATGGAAGGTAGTCTATTGTCGATATTTTGTTACTCCAATGGATGGTAGCCTTGTCATAATGGAAGGTAGTCTATTGTCAAGAATTTTGTTACTCTAATGGATGGTAGCCTTGTCATTATGAAGGTAGTTTGTTGTCGATATCTTTGTTACTCAATAGATGCTAGCCTTGTCATTTTGGAACGTAGTCTGTTGTAGAAATTTTTGTTACTCCAATTGATGATAGCCTTTTCATAATTGAAGTTAGTCTATTATCGAGATTTTTGTTACTCCAATGGATGGTAGCCTTGTCTTTATGGAAGGTAGTCTGTTGTCGATATTTTTATTACTCCAATGGATGGTAGCCTTGTCATTATGGAAAGTAGTCTGTTGTCGAGATTTTTGTTACTCCAATGGATGGTAGCCTTGTCATTATGGAACGTAGTCTGTTGTCGATATTTTTGTAACTCCAATGGATGGTAGCCATTTCATTATGGAAGGTAGTCTTTTGTCGAGATTTTTGTTACTCCAATTGATGGTATCCTTGTCATTATGGAAGGTAGTCCGTTGTCGATATTTTTGTTACTCCAATGGATGGTAGCCTTGTCATTATGGAAGGTAGTCTTTCGTTGAGATTTCTGTTACTCCAATGGATGGTAGCCTTGTCATTATGGAAGGTAGTCTGTTGTTCTGATTTTTGTTACTCCAATGGATTGTAGCCTTCTCATTATGGAAGGTACTCTGTTGTCGAGACTTTTGTTATTCCAATTGATGGTAACCCTGTCATTATGGAAGGTAGTCTGTAGTCGAGATGTTTTTACTCCAATGGATGGTAGCCTTTACATTATGGAAGGTAGTTTGTTATGGAAGGTAGCCTTGTCATTATGGAAAGTAGTCTGTTGTTGAGATTTTGGTTATTCCAATGGATGGTAACCTTGTCATTATGGAAGGTAGTCTGTTGACGAGATTTTTTTACCCCAATGGATGGTTGCCTTGTCATTATGGAAGGTAGTCTGTTGTCAAGATTTTTGTTACTCCAATGGATGGTAGCCTTGTCATTATGAAACGTGGTCTATTGTCCATAATTTTGTTACTCCAATGGATGGTAGCCTTGTCATTATGGAAGGTAGTCTATTGTCGATATTTTATTTACTCCAATGGATGGTAGACTTGTCATTATGGAAGGTAGTATGTTGTCGATATCTTGGTTACTCCAATGGATGGTAGCCTTGTCATTATGGAAGGTAATCTGTCGTTGAGATTTCTGTTACTCCAATGGATGGTAGCCTTGTCATTATGGAAGGTAGTTTGTTGTTCAGATTAATGTTACTCCAATGGATGGTAGTGTGTTGTCGATATTTTTGTTACTCCAATGGATGATATCCTTGTCATTATGGAAGGTAGTTTGTTGTCGAGATATTTGTTACTCAATGGATGGTAGCCTTGTCATTATAGAACATAGTCTGTTGTCGAGATATTTGTTAGTCTAATGGATGGTAGCCTTGTCATTATGGAAGGTAGTGTGTTGTCGAGATTTTTGTTACTCTAATGAACGGTAGCCTTGTCATTATGGAAAGTAGTCTGTTGTCGAGATTTTTGTTACTCCAATGAATGGTAGCCTTGTCAAGATTTTTGTTACTCCAATGGATGGTAGCCTTGTCATTATGGAAGGTAGTCTATTGTAAAGATTTTTGTTACTCCAATGGATGGTAGCCTTGTCATTACGAAACATGGTCTATTGTCGATATTTTTGTTACTCCAATGGATGGTAGCCTTGTCATTATGGAAGGTAGTATGTCATTGATATTTCTATTACTCCAATGGATGGTAGCCTTGTCATTATGGAAGGTAGTCTATTGTCGATATTTTAGTTACTCCAACGGATGGTAGCCTTGTCATTATGGAAGGTAGTCTGTCGTTGAGATTCCTGTTACTCCAATGGATGGTAGCCTTGTCATTGTAGAAGGTAGTCTGTTGTTCAGATTAATGTTACTCTAATGGATGGTAGTGTGTTGGCGATATTTTTGTTACTCCAATGGATGATATCCTTGTCATTATGGAAGGTAGTTTGTTGTCGAGATATTTGTTACTCAATGGATGGTAGCCTTGTCATTATAGAACAAGGTCTGTTGTCGAGATTTTTGTTACTCCAATGAATTGTAGACTTGTCATTATGGAAGGTAGTGTGTTGTCGAGATTTTTGTTACTCTAATGAACGGTAGCCTTGTCATTATGGAAAGTAGTCTGTTGTCGAGATTATTGTTACTCCAATGGATGGTAGCCTTGTCATTATGGAACGTAGTCTTTTGTCGATATTTTTGTAACTCCAATGGATGGTAGCCATTTCATTATGGAAGGTAGTCTTTTGTCGAGACTTTTGTTACTCCAGTTGATGATAGCCTTGTCATTATGGAAGGTAGTCCGTTGTCGATATTTTTGTTACTCCAATGGATGGTAGCCTTGTCATTATGGAAGGTAGTCTGTCGTTGAGTTTTATGTTACTCCAATGGATGGTAGCCTTGTCATTATGGAAGGTAGTTTGTTATTCATATTTATGTTACTCCAATGGTTGGTAGCCTTCTCATTATGGAAGGTGCTTTGTTGTCGACACTTTTGTTATTCCAATTGATGGTAACCTTGTCATTATGGAAGGTAGTCTGTGGTCGAGATGTTTTTACTCCAATGGATGGTAGCCTTTATTTTATGGAAGGTAGTCTGCTGTTGATATTTTTGTTACTCCAATGGATGGTAGACTTGTCTTTATGGTAGGTAGTCTGTTGTCGATATTTTTGTTACTCAAATGGATGGTAGCCTTGTCTTTATGAAAGGTAGTCTGTTGTCGATATTTTTGTTACTCCAATGAATGGTATCCCTGTCATTATGGAAGTTAGTATGTTGTCGATATTTTTGTTACTATAATGGATGGTAGCCTTGTCATTATGGAACATAGTCTGTTGTCGAGATTTTTGTTACTCCAATGGATGATAGCCTTGTCTTTATGGAAGGTAGTCTGTTGTCGATATTTTTGTTACTCCAATGAATGGTAGCCTTGTCATTACGGAAGGTAGTCTGTTGACGAGATTTTTGTTCCTCTAATGGATGGTAGCGTTGTCATTATGGAAGGTAGTCTGTTGATGATATTTTTGTTCCTCTAATGGATGGTAGGGTTGTCATTATGGAACGTAGTATGTTGTCGATATTTTTGTTATTCCAATGGATTGTAGTCTTGTCATTATGGAACGTAGTATGTTGTCGATATTTTTGTTACTCCAATGGATTGTAGCCTTGTCATTATGGAAGGTAGTATATTGTAGAGATTTTTGTTACTCCAATGGATGGTAGCCTTGTAATTATGGAAGTTAGTATGTTGTCTAGATTTTTGTTACTCCAATGGACGGTAGCCTTGACATAATGGAACATGGTCTATTGTCAGTATTTTTGTTACTCCAACGGATGGTAGCCTTGTATTTATGGAAGGTATTCTATTGTCGATATTTTCGTTACTCCAATGGATGGTAGCCTTGTCTTTATGGAAGGTAATCTGTTGTCGATATTTTTGTTACTCCAATGGATGGTAGCCTTGTCTTTATGGAAGGTAGTCTATTGTCGATATTTTGTTACTCCAATGGATGGTAGCCTTGTTATTATGAAAGGTAGTCTATTGTCGAGAATTTTGTTACTCTAATGGATGGTAGCCTTGTCATTATAAAGGTAGTTTGTTGTCGAGATCTTTGTTACTCAATGGATGGTAGCCTTGTCATTTTGGAACGTAGTATGTTGTAGAGATTTTTGTTACTCCAATTGATGATAGCCTTTTCATTATGGAAGGTAGTCTATTGTCGAGATTTTTATTACTCCAATGGATGGTAGCCTTATCATTTTGGAAAGTAGTCTGTCGTTGTGATTTCTGTTACTCCAATGGATGGTAGACTTGTCATTATGGAAGGTAGTCTGTTGTTCAGATTTATGTTACTCCAATGGATGGTAGCCTTGTCATTATAAAAGGTAGTCTGTTATCGATATTTTTGTTATTCCATTAGATGGTAGCCTTGTCATTATGGAACGTGGTCTGTTGTCGATATTTTTGGTTACTCCAATGGATGGTAGCCTTGTCTTTATGGAAGGTAGTGTGTTGTCGATATTTTTGTTACTCTAATGGATGGCAACCTTACCTTTATGGAAGGTAGTCTGTTGTCGATGTTTTTGTTACTCCAATGGATGGTAGCCTTGTCTTTATGGAATGTAGTCTATTGTCAATATTTTTGTTACTCCAATGGATGGTAGACTTGTCTTTATGAAAGGTAGTCTGTTGTCGATATTTTTGTTACTCCAATGAATGGTAGCCTTGTCATTATAGAAGGTAGTCTGTTGTCGAGATTTTTGTTACTCCAATGGATGGTAGCCTTGTCATTATGGAACATAGTTTGTTGTCTAGATTTTTGTTACTCCAATGGATGGTAGCCTTGTCTTTATGGAAGGTAGTCTGTTGTCGATATTTTTGTTACTCCAATGAATGGTAGCCATGTCATTATGGAAGGTAGTCTGTTGACAAGAGTTTTGTTCCTCTAATGGATGGTAGCGTTGTCATTATGGAACATAGTTTGTTGTCGAGATTTTTGTTATTCCAATGGATGGTAGGCTTGTCATTATGGAACGTAGTATGTTGTCGATATTTTTGTTACTCCAATGGATTGTAGCCTTGTCATTATGGAAGGTAGTATATTGTAGAGATTTTTGTTACTCCAATGGATTGTAGCCTTGTAATTATGGAAGTTAGTATGTTGTCTAGATTTTTGTTACTCCAATGGACGGTAGCCTTGACATAATGGAACATGGTCTATTGTCGATATTTTTGTTACTCCAACGGATGGTAGCCTTGTCATTATGGAAGGTAGTCTGTCATTGAAATTTCTGTTACTCTAATGGATGGTAGCCTTGTATTTATGGAAGGTATTCTATTATCGATATTTTCGTTACTCCAATGGATGGTAGCCTTGTCTTTATGGAAGGTAGTCTGTTGTCGATACTTTTGTTACTCCAATGGATGGTAGCCTTGTCTTTATGGAAGGTAGTCTATTGTCGATATTTTGTTACTCCAATGGATGGTAGCCTTGTTATTATGAAAGGTAGTCTATTGTCGAGAATTTTGTTACTCTAATGGATGGTAGCCTTGTCATTATAAAGGTAGTTTGTTGTCGAGATCTTTGTTACTCAATGGATTGTAGCCTTGTCATTTTGGAACGTAGTATGTTGTAGAGATTTTTGTTACTCCAATTGATGATAGCCTTTTCATTATGGAAGGTAGTCTATTGTCGAGATTTTTGTTACTCCAATGGATGGTAGCCTTTTCTTTAGGGAAGGTAGTCTGTGGTCGATATTTTTGTTACTCCAATGGATGGTAGCCTTGTATTTACGGAAGGTAATCTATTGTTCAGATTTATGTTACTCCAATGGATGGTAGCCTTCTCATTATGGAAGGTACTCTGTTGTCGAGACTTTAGTTATTCCAATTGACGGTAACCTTGTCATTATGGAAGGTAGTCTGTGGTCGAGATGTTTTTACTCCAATGGATGGTATCCTTTACATTATGGAAGGTAGTCTGTTGTCGATATTTTTGTTACTCCAGTGGATGGTAGCCTTGTCTTTATGGTAGGTAGTCTGTTGTCGATATTTTTGTTACTCCAATGGATGGTAGACTTGTCTTTATGGAAGGTAGACAGTTGTCGATATTTTTGTTACTCCAATAAATGGTAGCCTTGTCATTATGGAAGATAGTTTGTTGTCGAGATTTTTGTTACTATAATGGATGGTGGCCTTGTCATTATGGAAGGTAGTCTGTTGTTCAGATTTATGTTACTCCATTGGATGGTAGCCTTGTCATTATGGAACATGGTCTATTATCAATATTTTTCTTACTCCAATGGATGGTAGCCTTATCATTATGGAATGTAGTCTGTCATTGTGATTTCTGTTACTCCAATGGATGGTAGACTTGTCATTATGGAAGGTAGTATGTTGTTCAGATTTATGTTACTCCAATGGATGGTAGCCTTGTCATTATGAAAGGTAGTCTGTTATCGATATTTTTGTTATTCCATTAGATGGTAGCCTTGTCATTATGGAACGTGGTCTGTTGTCGATATTTTTGTTACTCCAATGGATGGTAGCCTTGTCTTTATGGAAGGTAGTGTGTTGTCGATATTTTTGTTACTCTAAAGGATGGCAACCTTGCCTTTATGGAAGGTAGTCTGTTGTCGATGTTTTTGTTACTCCAATGGATGGTAGCCTTGTCTTTATGGAATGTAGTCTGTTGTAAATATTTTTGTTACTCCAATGGATGGTAGCCTTGTCTTTATGAAAGGTAGTCTGTTGTCGATATTTTTGTTACTCCAATGAATGGTAGCCTTGTCATTATAGAAGGTAGTCTGTTGTCGAGATTTTTGTTACTCCAATGGATGGTAGCCTTGTCATTATGGAACATAGTCTGTTGTCTAGATTTTTGTTACTCCAATGGATGGTAGCCTTGTCTTTATGGAAGGTAGTCTGTTGTCGATATTTTTGTTACTCCAATGAATGGTAGCCTTGTCATTATGGAAGGTAGTCTGTTGACGAGATTTTTGTTCCACTAATGGATGGTAGCGTTGTCATTATGGAACATAGTCTATTATTGATATTTTTGTTATTCCAATGGATGGTAGTCTTGTCATTATGGAACGTAGTATGTTGTCGATATTTTTGTTACTCCAATGGATTGTAGCCTTGTCATTATGGATGGTAGTATATTGTAGAGATTTTTGTTACTCCAATGGATGGTAGCCTTGTAATTATGGAAGTTAGTATGTTGTCTAGATTTTTGTTACTCCAATGGACGGTAGCCTTGACATAATGGAACATGGTCTATTGTCGATATTTTTGTTACTCCAACGGATGGTAGCCTTGTATTTATGGAAGGTATTCTATTGTCGATATTTTCGTTACTCCAATGGATGGTAGCCTTGTCTTTATGGAAGGTAATCTGTTGTCGATATTTTTGTTACTCCAATGGATGGTAGCCTTGTCTTTATGGAAGGTAGTCTATTGTCGATATTTTGTTACTCCAATGGATGGTAGCCTTGTTATTATGAAAGGTAGTCTATTGTCGAGAATTTTGTTACTCTAATGGATGGTAGCCTTGTCATTATAAAGGTAGTTTGTTGTCGAGATCTTTGTTACTCAATGGATGGTAGCCTTGTCATTTTGGAACGTAGTATGTTGTAGAGATTTTTGTTACTCCAATTGATGATAGCCTTTTCATTATGGAAGGTAGTCTATTGTCGAGATTTTTATTACTCCAATGGATGGTAGCCTTATCATTTTGGAAAGTAGTCTGTCGTTGTGATTTCTGTTACTCCAATGGATGGTAGACTTGTCATTATGGAAGGTAGTCTGTTGTTCAGATTTATGTTACTCCAATGGATGGTAGCCTTGTCATTATAAAAGGTAGTCTGTTATCGATATTTTTGTTATTCCATTAGATGGTAGCCTTGTCATTATGGAACGTGGTCTGGTTTCGATATTTTTGGTTACTCCAATGGATGGTAGCCTTGTCTTTATGGAAGGTAGTGTGTTGTCGATATTTTTGTTACTCTAATGGATGGCAACCTTACCTTTATGGAAGGTAGTCTGTTGTCGATGTTTTTGTTACTCCAATGGATGGTAGCCTTGTCTTTATGGAATGTAGTCTATTGTCAATATTTTTGTTACTCCAATGGATGGTAGACTTGTCTTTATGAAAGGTAGTCTGTTGTCGATATTTTTGTTACTCCAATGAATGGTAGCCTTGTCATTATAGAAGGTAGTCTGTTGTCGAGATTTTTGTTACTCCAATGGATGGTAGCCTTGTCATTATGGAACATAGTTTGTTGTCTAGATTTTTGTTACTCCAATGGATGGTAGCCTTGTCTTTATGGAAGGTAGTCTGTTGTCGATATTTTTGTTACTCCAATGAATGGTAGCCATGTCATTATGGAAGGTAGTCTGTTGACAAGAGTTTTGTTCCTCTAATGGATGGTAGCGTTGTCATTATGGAACATAGTTTGTTGTCGAGATTTTTGTTATTCCAATGGATGGTAGGCTTGTCATTATGGAACGTAGTATGTTGTCGATATTTTTGTTACTCCAATGGATTGTAGCCTTGTCATTATGGAAGGTAGTATATTGTAGAGATTTTTGTTACTCCAATGGATTGTAGCCTTGTAATTATGGAAGTTAGTATGTTGTCTAGATTTTTGTTACTCCAATGGACGGTAGCCTTGACATAATGGAACATGGTCTATTGTCGATATTTTTGTTACTCCAACGGATGGTAGCCTTGTCATTATGGAAGGTAGTCTGTCATTGAAATTTCTGTTACTCTAATGGATGGTAGCCTTGTATTTATGGAAGGTATTCTATTATCGATATTTTCGTTACTCCAATGGATGGTAGCCTTGTCTTTATGGAAGGTAGTCTGTTGTCGATATTTTTGTTACTCCAATGGATGGTAGCCTTGTCTTTATGGAAGGTAGTCTATTGTCGATATTTTGTTACTCCAATGGATGGTAGCCTTGTTATTATGAAAGGTAGTCTATTGTCGAGAATTTTGTTACTCTAATGGATGGTAGCCTTGTCATTATAAAGGTAGTTTGTTGTCGAGATCTTTGTTACTCCATGGATTGTAGCCTTGTCATTTTGGAACGTAGTATGTTGTAGAGATTTTTGTTACTCCAATTGATGATAGCCTTTTCATTATGGAAGGTAGTCTATTGTCGAGATTTTTGTTACTCCAATGGATGGTAGCCTTTTCTTTAGGGAAGGTAGTCTGTGGTCGATATTTTTGTTACTCCAATGGATGGTAGCCTTGTATTTACGGAAGGTAATCTATTGTTCAGATTTATGTTACTCCAATGGATGGTAGCCTTCTCATTATGGAAGGTACTCTGTTGTCGAGACTTTAGTTATTCCAATTGACGGTAACCTTGTCATTATGGAAGGTAGTCTGTGGTCGAGATGTTTTTACTCCAATGGATGGTATCCTTTACATTATGGAAGGTAGTCTGTTGTCGATATTTTTGTTACTCCAGTGGATGGTAGCCTTGTCTTTATGGTAGGTAGTCTGTTGTCGATATTTTTGTTACTCCAATGGATGGTAGACTTGTCTTTATGGAAGGTAGACAGTTGTCGATATTTTTGTTACTCCAATAAATGGTAGCCTTGTCATTATGGAAGATAGTTTGTTGTCGAGATTTTTGTTACTATAATGGATGGTGGCCTTGTCATTATGGAAGGTAGTCTGTTGTTCAGATTTATGTTACTCCATTGGATGGTAGCCTTGTCATTATGGAACATGGTCTATTATCAATATTTTTCTTACTCCAATGGATGGTAGCCTTATCATTATGGAATGTAGTCTGTCGTTGTGATTTCTGTAACTCCAATGGATGGTAGACTTGTCATTATGGAAGGTAGTCTGTTGTTCAGATTTATGTTACTCCAATGGATGGTAGACTTGTCATTATGAAAGGTAGTCTGTTGTCGATATTTTTGTTATTCCATTGGATGGTAGCCTTGTCATTATGGAACGTGGTCTGTTGTCGATATTTTTGTTACTCTAATGGATGGTAGCCTTGTCTTTATGGAAGGTAGTGTATTGTCGATATTTTGTTACTCCAATGGATGGAAGCCTTGTCATAATGGAAGGTAGTCTATTGTCGAGAATTTTGTTACTCTAATGGATGGTAGCCTTGTCTTTATGGAATGTAGTCTGTTGTAAATATTTTTGTTACTCCAATGGATGGTAGCCTTGTCTTTATGAAAGGTAGTCTGTTGTCGAGATTTTTGTTACTCCAATGGATGGTAGCCTTGTCATTATGGAACATAGTCTGTTGTCTAGATTTTTGTTACTCCAATGGATGGTAGCCTTGTCTTTATGGAAGGTAGTCTGTTGTCGATATTTTTGTTACTCCAATGAATGGTAGCCTTGTCATTATGGAAGGTAGTCTGTTGACGAGATTTTTGTTCCTCTAATGGATGGTAGCGTTGTCATTATGGAACATAGTCTATTATTGATATTTTTGTTATTCCAATGGATGGTAGTCTTGTCATTATGGAACGTAGTATGTTGTCGATATTTTTGTTACTCCAATGGATTGTAGCCTTGTCATTATGGAAGGTAGTATATTGTAGAGATTTTTGTTACTCCAATGGATGGTAGCCTTGTAATTATGGAAGTTAGTATGTTGTCTAGATTTTTGTTACTCCAATGGACGGTAGCCTTGACATAATGGAACATGGTCTATTGTCGATATTTTTGTTACTCCAACGGATGGTAGCCTTGTATTTATGGAAGGTATTCTATTGTCGATATTTTCGTTACTCCAATGGATGGTAGCCTTGTCTTTATGGAAGGTAATCTGTTGTCGATATTTTTGTTACTCCAATGGATGGTAGCCTTGTCTTTATGGAAGGTAGTCTATTGTCGATATTTTGTTACTCCAATGGATGGTAGCCTTGTTATTATGAAAGGTAGTCTATTGTCGAGAATTTTGTTACTCTAATGGATGGTAGCCTTGTCATTATAAAGGTAGTTTGTTGTCGAGATCTTTGTTACTCAATGGATGGTAGCCTTGTCATTTTGGAACGTAGTATGTTGTAGAGATTTTTGTTACTCCAATTGATGATAGCCTTTTCATTATGGAAGGTAGTCTATTGTCGAGATTTTTATTACTCCAATGGATGGTAGCCTTTTCTTTAGGGAAGGTAGTATGTGGTCGATATTTTTGTTACTCCAATGGATGGTAGCCTTGTATTTATGGAAGGTAATCTATTGTTCAGATTTATGTTACTCCAATGGATGGTAGCCTTCTCATTATGGAAGGTACTCTGTTGTCGAGACTTTAGTTATTCCAATTGACGGTAACCTTGTCATTATGGAAGGTATTCTGTGGTCGAGATGTTTTTACTCCAATGGATGGTACCCTTTACATTATGGAAGGTAGTTTGTTGTCGATATTTTTGTTACTCCAATGGATGGTAGCCTTGTCTTTATGGTAGTTAGTCTGTTTTCGATATTTTTGTTACTCCAATGGATGGTAGACTTGTCTTTATGGAAGGTAGTCAGTTGACGATATTTTTGTTACTCCAATAAATGGTAACCTTGTCATTATGGAAGGTAGTTTGTTGTCGTGATTTTTGTTACTATAATGGATGGTAGCCTTGTCATTATGGAAGATAGTCTGTTGTTCAGATTTATGTTACTCCAATGGATGGTAGCCTTGTCTTTATGGAAGGTAGTGTGTTGTCGATATTTTTGTTACTCCAATGGATAGCAACCTTGCCTTTATGGAAGGTAGTCTGTTGTCGTTGTTTTTGTTACACCAATGGATGGTAGACTTGTCTTTATGGAATGTAGTCGGTTGTAAATATTTTTGTTACTCCAATGGATCGTAGCCTTGTCTTTATGAAAGGTAGTTTGTTGTCGATATTTTTGTTACTCCAATGTATGGTAGCCTTGTCATTATAGAAGGTAGTCTGTTGTCGAGATTTTTGTTACTCCAATGGATTGTAGCCTTGTCATTATGGAACGTAGTGTGTTGTCGAAATTTTTGTTACTCCAATGGATGGTAGCCTTGTCTTTATGGAAGGTAGTCTGTTGTCGATATTTTTGTTACTCCAATGAATGGTAGCCTTGTCATTATGGAAGGTAGTATGTTGTCGAGATTTTTGTTACTATAATGGATGGTAGCCTTGTCATTATGGAAGGTAGTCTATTGTCGAGATTTTTGTTACTCCAACGGATGGTAGCCTTGTCTTTATGGAAGGTAGTCTGTTGTCGATATTTTTGTTACTCCAATGGATGGTAGCCTTGTATTTATGGAAGGTATTTTGTTGTCAAGATTTTTGTTACTCTAATGGATGGTAGCCATTTCATTATGGAATGTAGTCTTTTGTCGAGATTTTTGTTACTCCAATGGATGGTCGCCTTGTCATTATGGAAGGTAGTATGTTGTCGAGATCTTTTTTACTATAATGGATGGTAGCCTTGTCATTATGGAAGGTAGTCTATTGTCGAGATTTTTGTTACTCCAATGGATGGTAGCCATGTCTTTATGGAAGGTAGTCTGTTGTCGATATTTTTGTTACTCCAATGCATGGTCGCCTTGTATTTATGGAAGGTAGTCTGTTGTCAAGATTTTTGTTACTCCAATGGATGGGAGCCATTTCATTATTGAAGGTAGTCTTTTGTCCAGATTTTTGTTACTCCAATGAATGGTCCCCTTGTCATTATGGAAGGTAGTATGTTGTCGAGATTTTTGTAACTCCAATGGATGGTAGCCATTTCATTATGGAAGGTAGTCTTTTGTCGAGATTTTTGTTACTCCAATGGATGGTCGCCTTGTCATTATGGAAGGTAGTATGTTGTCGAGATCTTTGTTACTATTGTGGATGGTAGCCTTGTCATTATGGAAGGTAGTCTATTGTCAATATTTTTCTTACTCCAATGGATGGTATCCTTGTCTTTATGGAAGGTAGTCTATTGTCGATATTTTTGTTACTCCAATGGATGGTAGCCTTGTATTTATGGAAGGTAGTCTATTGTCAAGATTTTTGTTATTCCAATGGATGGTAGCCATTTCATTATGGAAGGTAGTCTTTTGTCCATATTTTTATTACTCTAATGGATGGTCCCCTTGTCATTATGGAAGGTAGTATGTTGTCGAGATTTTTGTAACTCCAATGGATGCTAGCCATTTCATTATGGAAGGTAGTCTTTTGTCGAGATTTTTGTTACTCCAATGGATGGTAGCCTTATCATTATGGAAGGTAGTCTGTTGTCGAGACTTTTGTTACTCCAATGGATGGTAGGCTTGTCATTATGGAAGGTAGTCTGTTGTCGAGATTTTTGTTACTCCAATAGATGGTAGCCTTGTCTTAATGGAAGGTAGTCTGTTGTCAATATTTTTGTTACTCCAATGGATGGTAGCCTTGTCTTTATGGAAGGTAGTATGTTGTCGATATTTTTGTTACTCCAATGGATGGTAGCCTTGTCTTTATGGAAGGTAGTCTATTGTCGATATTTTGTTACTCCAATGGATGGTAGCCTTGTCATAATGGAAGGTAGTCTATTGTCGAGAATTTTGTTACTCTAATGGATGGTAGCCTTGTCATTATGAAGGTAGTTTGTTGTCGAGATCTTTGTTACTCAATGGATGGTAGCCTTGTCTTTATGGTAGGTAGTCTGTTGGCGATATTTTTGTTACTCCAATGGATGGTAGACTTGTCTTTATGGAAGGTAGTCAGTTGTCGATATTTTTGTTACTCCAATAAATGGTAGCCTTGTCATTATGGAAGGTAGTTTGTTGTCGAGATTTTTGTTACTATAATGGATGGTAGCCTTGTCATTATGGAAGGTAGTCTGTTGTTCAGATTTATGTTACTCCAATGGATGGTAGCCTTGTCATTATGAAAGGTAGTTTGTTATCGATATTTTTGTTATTCCATTAGATGGTAGCCTTGTCATTATGGAACGTGGTATGTTGTCGATATTTTTGTTACTCCAATGGATGGTAGCCTTGTCTTTATGGAAGGTAGTGTGTTGTCGATATTTTTGTTACTCCAATGGATGGCAACCTTGCCTTTATGGAAGGTAGTCTGTTGTCGATATTTTTGTTACTCCAATGGATGGTAGCCTTGTCTTTATGGAATGTAGTCTGTTGTAAATATTTTTGTTACTCCAATGGATCGTAGCCTTGTCTTTATGAAAGGTAGTCTGTTGTCGATATTTTTGTTACTTCAATGAATGGTAGCCTTGTCATTATAGACGGTAGTATGTTGTCGAGATTTTTGTTACTCCAATGGATGGTAGCCTTGTCATTATGGAACGTAGTGTGTTGTCGAAATTTTTGTTACTCCAATGGATGGTAGCCTTGTCTTTATGGAAGGTAGTCTGTTGTCGATATTTTTGTTACTCCAATGAATGGTAGCCTTGTCATTATGGAAGGTAGTATGTTGTCGAGATTTTTGTTACTATAATGGATGGTAGCCTTGTCATTATGGAAGGTAGTCTGTAGTCGAGATTTTTGTTACTCCAATGGATGGTAGCCTTGTCTTTATGGAAGGTAGTCTGTTGTCGATATTTTTGTTACTCCAATGGATGGTAGCCTTGTATTTATGGAAGGTATTTTGTTGTCAAGATTTTTGTTACTCTAATGGATGGTAGCCATTTCATTATGGAATGTAGTCTTTTGTCGAGATTTTTGTTACTCCAATGGATGGTCGCCTTGTCATTATGGAAGGTAGTATGTTGTCGAGATCTTTGTTACTATAATGGATGGTAGCCTTGTCATTATGGAAGGTAGTCTATTGTCGAGATTTTTGTTACTCCAATGGATGGTAGCCATGTCTTTATGGAAGGTAGTCTGTTGTCGATATTTTTGTTACTCCAATGCATGGTCGCCTTGTATTTATGGAAGGTAGTCTGTTGTCAAGATTTTTGTTACTCCAATGGATGGGAGCCATTTCATTATTGAAGGTAGTCTTTTGTCCAGATTTTTGTTACTCCAATGAATGGTCCCCTTGTCATTATGGAAGGTAGTATGTTGTCGAGATTTTTGTAACTCCAATGGATGGTAGCCATTTCATTATGGAAGGTAGTCTTTTGTCGAGATTTTTGTTACTCCAATGGATGGTCGCCTTGTCATTATGGAAGGTAGTATGTTGTCGAGATCTTTGTTACTATTGTGGATGGTAGCCTTGTCATTATGGAAGGTAGTCTATTGTCAATATTTTTCTTACTCCAATGGATGGTATCCTTGTCTTTATGGAAGGTAGTCTATTGTCGATATTTTTGTTACTCCAATGGATGGTAGCCTTGTATTTATGGAAGGTAGTCTATTGTCAAGATTTTTGTTATTCCAATGGATGGTAGCCATTTCATTATGGAAGGTAGTCTTTTATCCATATTTTTATTACTCTAATGGATGGTCCCCTTGTCATTATGGAAGGTAGTATGTTGTCGAGATTTTTGTAACTCCAATGGATGCTAGCCATTTCATTATGGAAGGTAGTCTTTTGTCGAGATTTTTGTTACTCCAATGGATGGTAGCCTTATCATTATGGAAGGTAGTCTGTTGTCGAGACTTTTGTTACTCCAATGGATGGTAGGCTTGTCATTATGGAAGGTAGTCTGTTGTCGAGATTTTTGTTACTCCAATAGATGGTAGCCTTGTCTTAATGGAAGGTAGTCTGTTGTCAATATTTTTGTTACTCCAATGGATGGTAGCCTTGTCTTTATGGAAGGTAGTATGTTGTCGATATTTTTGTTACTCCAATGGATGGTAGCCTTGTCTTTATGGAAGGTAGTCTATTGTCGATATTTTGTTACTCCAATGGATGGTAGCCTTGTCATAATGGAAGGTAGTCTATTGTCGAGAATTTTGTTACTCTAATGGATGGTAGCCTTGTCATTATGAAGGTAGTTTGTTGTCGAGATCTTTGTTACTCAATGGATGGTAGCCTTGTCTTTATGGTAGGTAGTCTGTTGTCGATATTTTTGTTACTCCAATGGATGGTAGACTTGTCTTTATGGAAGGTAGTCAGTTGTCGATATTTTTGTTACTCCAATAAATGGTAGCCTTGTCATTATGGAAGGTAGTTTGTTGTCGAGATTTTTGTTACTATAATGGATGGTAGCCTTGTCATTATGGAAGGTAGTCTGTTGTTCAGATTTATGTTACTCCAATGGATGGTAGCCTTGTCATTATGAAAGGTAGTTTGTTATCGATATTTTTGTTATTCCATTAGATGGTAGCCTTGTCATTATGGAACGTGGTATGTTGTCGATATTTTTGTTACTCCAATGGATGGTAGCCTTGTCTTTATGGAAGGTAGTGTGTTGTCGATATTTTTGTTACTCCAATGGATGGCAACCTTGCCTTTATGGAAGGTAGTCTGTTGTCGATATTTTTGTTACTCCAATGGATGGTAGCCTTGTCTTTATGGAATGTAGTCTGTTGTAAATATTTTTGTTACTCCAATGGATCGTAGCCTTGTCTTTATGAAAGGTAGTCTGTTGTCGATATTTTTGTTACTTCAATGAATGGTAGCCTTGTCATTATAGACGGTAGTATGTTGTCGAGATTTTTGTTACTCCAATGGATGGTAGCCTTGTCATTATGGAACGTAGTGTGTTGTCGAAATTTTTGTTACTCCAATGGATGGTAGCCTTGTCTTTATGGAAGGTAGTCTGTTGTCGATATTTTTGTTACTCCAATGAATGGTAGCCTTGTCATTATGGAAGGTAGTATGTTGTCGAGATTTTTGTTACTATAATGGATGGTAGCCTTGTCATTATGGAAGGTAGTCTGTAGTCGAGATTTTTGTTACTCCAATGGATGGTAGCCTTGTCTTTATGGAAGGTAGTCTGTTGTCGATATTTTTGTTACTCCAATGGATGGTAGCCTTGTATTTATGGAAGGTATTTTGTTGTCAAGATTTTTGTTACTCTAATGGATGGTAGCCATTTCATTATGGAATGTAGTCTTTTGTCGAGATTTTTGTTACTCCAATGGATGGTCGCCTTGTCATTATGGAAGGTAGTATGTTGTCGAGATCTTTGTTACTATAATGGATGGTAGCCTTGTCATTATGGAAGGTAGTCTATTGTCGAGATTTTTGTTACTCCAATGGATGGTAGCCATGTCTTTATGGAAGGTAGTCTGTTGTCGATATTTTTGTTACTCCAATGCATGGTCGCCTTGTATTTATGGAAGGTAGTCTGTTGTCAAGATTTTTGTTACTCCAATGGATGGGAGCCATTTCATTATTGAAGGTAGTCTTTTGTCCAGATTTTTGTTACTCCAATGAATGGTCCCCTTGTCATTATGGAAGGTAGTATGTTGTCGAGATTTTTGTAACTCCAATGGATGGTAGCCATTTCATTATGGAAGGTAGTCTTTTGTCGAGATTTTTGTTACTCCAATGGATGGTCGCCTTGTCATTATGGAAGGTAGTATGTTGTCGAGATCTTTGTTACTATTGTGGATGGTAGCCTTGTCATTATGGAAGGTAGTCTATTGTCAATATTTTTGTTACTCCAATGGATGGTATCCTTGTCTTTATGGAAGGTAGTCTATTGTCGATATTTTTGTTACTCCAATGGATGGTAGCCTTGTATTTATGGAAGGTAGTCTATTGTCAAGATTTTTGTTATTCCAATGGATGGTAGCCATTTCATTATGGAAGGTAGTCTTTTGTCCATATTTTTATTACTCTAATGGATGGTCCCCTTGTCATTATGGAAGGTAGTATGTTGTCGAGATTTTTGTAACTCCAATGGATGCTAGCCATTTCATTATGGAAGGTAGTCTTTTGTCGAGATTTTTGTTATTCCAATGGATGGTAGCCTTATCATTATGGAAGGTAGTCTGTTGTCGAGACTTTTGTTACTCCAATGGATGGTAGGCTTGTCATTATGGAAGGTAGTCTGTTGTCGAGATTTTTGTTACTCCAATAGATGGTAGCCTTGTCTTAATGGAAGGTAGTCTGTTGTCAATATTTTTGTTACTCCAATGGATGGTAGCCTTGTCTTTATGGAAGGTAGTATGTTGTCGATATTTTTGTTACTCCAATGGATGGTAGCCTTGTCTTTATGGAAGGTAGTCTATTGTCGATATTTTGTTACTCCAATGGATGGTAGCCTTGTCATAATGGAAGGTAGTCTATTGTCGAGAATTTTGTTACTCTAATGGATGGTAGCCTTGTCATTATGAAGGTAGTTTGTTGTCGAGATCTTTGTTACTCAATGGATGGTAGCCTTGTCTTTATGGTAGGTAGTCTGTTGTCGATATTTTTGTTACTCCAATGGATGGTAGACTTGTCTTTATGGAAGGTAGTCAGTTGTCGATATTTTTGTTACTCCAATAAATGGTAGCCTTGTCATTATGGAAGGTAGTTTGTTGTCGAGATTTTTGTTACTATAATGGATGGTAGCCTTGTCATTATGGAAGGTAGTCTGTTGTTCAGATTTATGTTACTCCAATGGATGGTAGCCTTGTCATTATGAAAGGTAGTTTGTTATCGATATTTTTGTTATTCCATTAGATGGTAGCCTTGTCATTATGGAACGTGGTATGTTGTCGATATTTTTGTTACTCCAATGGATGGTAGCCTTGTCTTTATGGAAGGTAGTGTGTTGTAGATATTTTTGTTACTCCAATGGATGGCAACCTTGCCTTTATGGAAGGTAGTCTGTTGTCGATATTTTTGTTACTCCAATGGATGGTAGCCTTGTCTTTATGGAATGTAGTCTGTTGTAAATATTTTTGTTACTCCAATGGATCGTAGCCTTGTCTTTATGAAAGGTAGTCTGTTGTCGATATTTTTGTTACTTCAATGAATGGTAGCCTTGTCATTATAGACGGTAGTATGTTGTCGAGATTTTTGTTACTCCAATGGATGGTAGCCTTGTCATTATGGAACGTAGTGTGTTGTCGAAATTTTTGTTACTCCAATGGATGGTAGCCTTGTCTTTATGGAAGGTAGTCTGTTGTCGATATTTTTGTTACTCCAATGAATGGTAGCCTTGTCATTATGGAAGGTAGTATGTTGTCGAGATTTTTGTTACTATAATGGATGGTAGCCTTGTCATTATGGAAGGTAGTCTGTAGTCGAGATTTTTGTTACTCCAACGGATGGTAGCCTTGTCTTTATGGAAGGTAGTTTGTTGTCGATATTTTTGTTACTCCAATGGATGGTAGCCTTGTATTTATGGAAGGTAGTCTGTTGTCAAGATTTTTGTTACTCTAATGGATGGTAGCCATTTCATTATGGAATGTAGTCTTTTGTCGAGATTTTTTGTACTCCAATGGATGGTCGCCTTGTCATTATGGAAGGTAGTATGTTGTCGAGATCTTTGTTACTATAATGGATGGTAGCCTTGTCATTATGGAAGGTAGTCTATTGTTGAGATTTTTGTTACTCCAATGGATGGTAGCCTTGTCTTTATGGAAGGTAGTCTGTTGTCGATATTTTTGTTACTCCAATGCATGGTCGCCTTGTATTTATGGAAGGTAGTCTGTTGTCAAGATTTTTGTTACTCCAATGGATCGTAGACATTTCATTATTGAAGGTAGTCTTTTGTCCAGATTTTTGTTACTCCAATGGATGGTCCCCTTGTCATTATGGAAGGTAGTATTTTGTCGAGATTTTTGTAACTCCAATGGATGGTAGCCATTTCATTATGGAAGGTAGTCTTTTGTCGAGATTTTTGTTACTCCAATGGATGGTCGCCTTGTCATTATGGAAGGTAGTATGTTGTCGAGATTTTTGTTACTCCAACGGATGGTAGCCTTGTCTTTATGGAAGGTAGTTTGTTGTCGATATTTTTGTTACTCCAATGGATGGTAGCCTTGTATTTATGGAAGGTAGTCTGTTGTCGATATTTTTGTTACTCCAATGGATGGTAGCCTTGTATTTATGGAAGGTAGTCTGTTGTCAAGATTTTTGTTATTCCAATGGATGGTAGCCATTTCATTATGGAAGGTAGTCTGTTGTCGAGACTTTTGTTACTCCAATGGATGGTAGGCTTGTCATTATGGAAGGTAGTCTGTTGTCGAGATTTTTGTTACTCCAATAGATGGTAGCCTTGTCTTAATGGAAGGTAGTCTGTTGTCGATATTTTTGTTACTCCAATGGATGGTAGCCTTGTCTTTATGGAAGGTAGTATGTTGTCGATATTTTTGTTACTCCAATGGATGGTAGCCTTGTCTTTATGGAAGGTAGTCTATTGTCGATATTTTGTTACTCCAATGGATGGTAGCCTTGTCATAATGGAAGGTAGTCTATTGTCGAGAATTTTGTGACTCTAATGGATGGTAGCCTTTACATTATGGAAGGTAGTCTGTGGTCGAGATACTTTTACTCCAATGGATGGTAGCCTTTACATTATGGAAGGTAGTCTGCTGTTGATATTTTTGTTACTACAATGGATGTAAGCCTTGTCTTTATGGAAGGTATTCTATTGTCGATATTTTTGTTACTCCAATGGATGGGAGCCTTGTCTTTATGGAAGGTAGTCTGTTGTCGATATTTTTGTTACTCCAATGGATGATATCCTTGTCATTAAGGAAGGTAGTTTGTTGTCGAGATATTTGTTACTCAATGGATGGTAGCCTTGTCAATATGGAAAATAGTCTGTTGTAGAGATTTTTGTTACTCCAATGGATGGTAGCCTTGTCTTTATGGAAGGTAGTTTGTTGTCAAGATTTCTGTTACTCCAATGGATGGTAGCCTTGTCATTATGGAACATGGTCTTTTATCAATATTTTTCTTACTCCAATGGATGGTAGCCTTATCATTATGGAAAGTAGTCTGTCGTTGTGATTTCTGTTACTCCAATGGATGGTAGAATTGTCATTATGGAAGGTAGTCTGTTGTTCAGATTTATGTTACTCCAATGAATGGTAGCCTTGTCATTATGAAAGGTAGTCTGTTATCGATATTTTTGTTATTCCATTAGATGGTAGCCTTGTCATTATGGAACGTGGTCTGTTGTCGATATTTTTGTTACTCCAATGGATGGTAGCCTTGTCTTTATGGAAGGTAGTGTGTTGTCGATATTTTTGTTACTCCAATGGATGGCAACCTTGCCTTTATGGAAGGTAGTCTGTTGTCGATGTTTTTGTTACTCCAATGGATGGTAGCCTTGTCTTTATGAAAGGTAGTCTGTTGTCGATATTTTTGTTACTCCAATGAATGGTAGCCTTGTAATTATAGAAGGTAGTCTGTTGTCGAGATTTTTGTTACTCCAATGGATGGTAGCCTTGTCATTATGGAACGTAGTCTGTTGTCGAAATTTTTGTTACACCAATGGATGGTAGCCTTGTCTTTATGGAAGGTAGTTTGTTGTCGATATTTTTGTTACTCCAATGAATGGTAGCCTTGTCATTATGGAACGTAGGATGTTGTCGAGATTTTTGTTACTATAATGGATGGTAGCCTTGTCATTATGGAAGGTAGTCTATTGTCGAGATTTTTGTTACTCCAACGGATGGTAGCCTTGTCTTTATGAAAGGTAGTTTGTTGTCAAGATTTCTGTTACTCCAATGGATGGTAGCCTTGTCATTATGGAACGTGGTCTATTATCGATATTTTTCTTACTCCAATGGATGGTAGCCTTATCATTATGGAAGGTAGTCTGTCGTTGTGATTTCTGTTACTCCAATGGATGGTAGACTTGTCATTATGGAAGGTAGTCTGTTGTTCAGAGTTATGTTACTACAATGGATGGTAGCCTTGTCATTAAGAAAGGTAGTCTGTTGTCGATATTTTTGTTATTACATTGGATTGTAGCCTTGTCATTATGGAACGTGGTCTGTTGTCGATATTTTTGTTACTCTAATGGATGGTAGCCTTGTCTTTATGGAAGGTAGTGTGTTATCCATATTTTTGTTAATCCAATGGATGGAAACCTTGCCTTTATGGAAGGTAGTCTATTGTCGATATTTTGTTACTCCAATGGATGGTAGCCTTGTTATTATGGAAGGTAGTCTATTGTCGAGTATTTTGTTACTCTAATGGATGGTAGCCTTGTCATTATAAAGGTAGTTTGTTGTCGAGATCTTTGTTACTCAATGGATGGTAGCCTTGTCATTTTGGAACGTAGTCTGTTGTAGAGATTTTTGTTACTCCAATTGATGATAGCCTTTTCATTAAGGAAGGTAGTCTATTGTCGAGATTTTTGTTACTCCAATGGATGGTAGCCTTGTCTTTATGGAAGGTAGTCTATTATTCAGATTTAAGTTACCCCAATGGATGGTAGCCTTCTCATTATGGAAGGTACTCTATTGTCGAGACTTTAGTTATTCCAATTGACGGTAACCTTGTCATTTTGGACGGTAGTTTGTGGTCGAGATGTTTTTACTTCAATGGATGGTAGCCTTTACATTATGGAAGGTAGTCTGTTGTCGATATTTTTGTTGCTCCATTGGATGGTAGCCTTGTCTTTATGGTAGGTAGTCTGTTGTCGATATTTTTGTTACTCCAATGGATGGTAGCCTTGTCTTTATGGAAGGTAGTCAGTTGTCGATATTTTTGTTACTCCTATAAATGGTAGCCTTGTCATTATGGAAGGTAGTCTGTTGTCGAGATTTTTGTTACTATAATGGATGGTAGCCTTGTCATTACGGAAGGTAGTCTGTTGTTCAGATTTATGTTACTCCATTGGATGGTAGCCTTGTCCTTATGAAAGGTAGTATGTTGTTGAGATTTTTGTTATTCCATTGGATGGTAGCCTTGTCATTATGGAATGTAATCTGTTGTCGAGAATTTTTTTACTCCAATGGATGGTAGCCTTGTCATTATGTAAGGTAGTCTGTTGTCGAGATTTTTGTTACTACAATGGATGGTAGCCTTGTCTTTATGGAAGTTATTCTATTGTCGATATTTTTGTTACTCCAATGGATGGGAGCCTTGTATTTATGGAAGGTAGACTATTGTCGATATTTTTGTTACTCCAATGGATGATATCCTTGTCATTAAGGAAGGTAGTTTGTTGTCGAGATATTTGTTACTCAATGGATGGTAGCCTTGTCATTATGGAACGTGGTCTATTATCGATATTTTTCTTACTCCAATGGATGGTAGCCTTATCATTATGGAAGGTAGTCTTTCGTTGTGATTTCTGTTACTCCAATGGATGGTAGACTTGTCATTGTGGAAGGGAGTCTGTTGTTCAGAGTTATGTTACTCCAATGGATGGTAGCCTTGTCATTAAGAAAGGTAGTCTGTTGTCGATATTTTTATTATTCCATTGGATGGTAGCCTTGTCATTATGGAACGTGGTCTGTTGTCGATATTTTTGTTACTCCAATGGATGGTAGCCTTGTCTTTATGGAAGGTAGTGTGCTATCCATATTTTTGTTACTCCAATGGATGGAAACCTTGCCTTTATGGAAGGTAGTCTATTGTCGATATTTTGTTACTCCAATGGATGGTAGCCTTGTTATTATGGAAGGTAGTCTATTGTCGAGAATTTTGTTACTCTAATGGATGGTAGCCTTGTCATTATAAAGGTAGTTTGTTGTCGAGATCTTTGTTACTCAATGGATTGTAGCCTTGTCATTTTGGAACGTAGTCTGTTGTAGAGATTTTTGTTATTCCAATTGATGATAGCCTTTTCATTATGGAAGGTAGTCTATTGTCGAGATTTTTGTTACTCCAATGGATGGTAGCCTTGTCTTTATGGAAGGTAGTCTATTGTTCAAATTTATGTTACCCCAATGGATGGTAGCCTTCTCATTATGGAAGGTACTCTGTTGTCGAGACTTTAGTTATTGCAATTGACGGTAACCTTGTCATTATGGAAGGTAGTCTGTGGTCAAGATGTTTTTACTCCAATGGATGGTAGCCTTTAAATTATGGAAGGTAGTCTGTTTTCGATATTTTTGTTACTCCATTGGATGGTAGCCTTGTCTCTATGGTAGGTAGTCTGTTGTCGATATTTTTGTTACTCCAATGGATGGTAGCCTTGTGTTTATGGAAGGTAGTCAGTTGTCGATATTTTTGTTACTCCAATAAATGGTAGCCTTGTCATTATGGAAGGTAGTCTGTTGTCGAGATTTTTGTTACTATAATGGATGGTAGCCTTGTCATTACGGAAGGTAGTCTGTTGTTCAGATATATGTTACTCCATTGGATGGTAGCCTTGTCCTTATGAAAGTAGTATATTGTCGAGATTTTTGTTATTCCATTGGATGGTAGCCTTGTCATTATGTAAGGTAGTTTGTTGTCGAGATTTTTGTTACTACAATGGATGGTAGCCTTGTCTTTATGGAAGGTATTCTATTGTCGATATTTTTGTTACTCCAATGGATGGGAGCCTTGTCTTTATGGAAGGTAGACTATTGTCGATATTTTTGTTACTCCAATGGATGATATCCATGTCATTATGGAAGGTAGTTTGTTGTCTAGATTTCTGTTACTCCAATGGATGGTATCCTTGTCATTATGGAACGTGGTCTATTATCGATATTTTTCTTACTCCAATGGATGGTAGCCTTATCATTATAGAAGGTAGTCTGTCGTTGTGATTTCTGTTACTCCAATGGATGGTGGACTTGTCATTATGGAAGGTAGTATGTTGTTCAGATTTATGTTACTCCAATGGATGGTAGCCTTGTCATTGTGAAAGGTAGTCTGTAGTCGATATTTTTGTTATTCCATTGGATGGTAGCCTTGTCATTATGGAATGTGGTCTATTGTCGATATTTTTGTTACTCCAAGGGATGGTAGCCTTGTCATTATGGAAGGTAGTATGTCGTTGATATTTCTGTTACTCCAATGGATGGTAGCCTTGTCATTATGGAAGGTAGTATATTGTCGATATTTTAGTTACTCCATCGGATGGTAGCCTTGTCATTATGGAAGGTAGTCTGTCGTTGAGATTTCTGTTACTCCAATGGGTGGTAGCCTTTTCATTATGGAAGGTAGTCTTTTGTTCAGATTAATGTTACTCCAATGGATGTTAGTGTGTTGTCGATATTTTTGTTACTCCAATGGATGATATCCTTGTCATTATGGAAGGTAGTTTGTTGTCGAGATATTTGTTACTCAATGGATGGTAGCCTTGTCATTATAGAACATAGTTTGTTGTCGAGATTTTTGTTACTCCAATGGATGGTAGCCTTGTCATTATGGAAGGTAGTGTGTTGTCGAGATTTTTGTTACTCTAATGAATGGTAGCCTTGTCATTATGGAAAGTAGTATGTTTTCGAGAATTTTGTTACTACAATGGATGGTAGCCTTGTCATTATGGAATGTAGTCTATTGTCGATATTTTTGTAACTCCAATGGATGGTAGCCATTTCATTATGGAAGGTAGTCTTTTGTCGAAACTTTTGTTACTCCAATTGATGGTAGCCTTGTCATTATGGAAGGTAGTCCGTTGTCGATATTTTTGTTACTCCAATGGATGGTAGCCTTATAATTATGGAAGGTAGTCTGTCGTTGAGATTTCTGTTACTCCAATGGATGGTAGCCTTGTATTTATGGAAGGTAGTCTGTTGTCGATATTTTTGTTACTCCAATGGATGGTAGCCTCGTCTTTATGGAAGGTAGTCTATTGTCGATATTTTGTTACTCCAATGGATGGTAGCCTTGTTATTATGGAAGGTAGTCTATTGTCGAGAATTTTATTACTCAATGGATGGTAGCCTTGTAATTTTGGAATGTAGTCTGTTGTAGAGATTTTGGTTACTCCAATTGATCATAGCCTTTTCATTATGGAAGGTAGTCTATTGTTCAGATTTATGTTACTCCAATGGATGGTAGCCTTCTCATTATGGAAGGTACTCTGTTGGCGACACTTTAGTTATT
Organism: Vicia faba; assembly: GCA_948472305.1. Taxonomy (NCBI): domain Eukaryota; kingdom Viridiplantae; phylum Streptophyta; class Magnoliopsida; order Fabales; family Fabaceae; genus Vicia; species Vicia faba. The sequence goes on from OX451741.1 coordinate 536,889,752, forward strand.
CCAATTGACGGTAACCTTGTCATTATGGAAGTTAGTCTGTGGTCGAGATGTTTTTACTCCAATGGATGGTAACCTTTAAATTATGGAAGGTAGTCTGTTGTCGATATTTTTGTTACTCCAATGGATGGTAGCCTTGTCTTTATGGTAGGTAGTCTGTTGTCGATATTTTTGTTACTCCAATGGATGGTAGCCTTGTCTTTATGGAAGGTAGTCAGCTGTTGATATTTTTGTTACTCCAATAAATGGTACCCTTGTCATTATGGAAGGTAGTCTGTTGTCGAGATTTTTGTTACTATAATGGATGGTAGCCTTGTCATTATGGAAGGTAGTCTGTTGTTCAGATTTATGTTACTCCATTGGATGGTATCCTTGTCCTTATGAAAGGTAGTATATTGTCGAGATTTATGTTATTCCATTGGATGGTAGCCTAGTCATTATGGAAGGTAGTCTGTTGTCGAGATTTTTTTTACTCCAATGGATGGTAGCCTTGTCTTTATGGAAGGTAGTTTGTTGTCAAGATTTCTGTTACTCAAATGGATGGTAGCCTTGTCATTATGGAATGTGGTCTATTATCGATATTTTTCTTACTCCAATGGATGGTAGACTTATCATTATGGAAGGTAGTCTGTCGTTGTGATTTCTGTTACTCTAATGGATGGTAGACTTGTCATTATGGAAAGTAGTCTGTTGTTCAGATTTATGTTACTCCAATGGATAGTAGCCTTGTCATTATGAAAGGTAGTCTGTTGTCGATATTTTCGTTATTCCATTGGATGGTAGCCTTGTCATTATGGAACATGGTCTGTTGTCGATATTTTTGTTACTCCAATGGATGGTAGCCTTGTCTTTATGGAAGGTAGTGTGTTGTCGATATTTTTGTTACTCCAATGGATGGCAGCCTTGCCTTTATGGAAGGTAGTCTGTTGTCGATATTTTTGTTACTCCAATGGATGGTAGCCTTGTCTTTATGGAATGAAGTATGTTGTCTATATTTTTATTACTCCAATGGATGGTAGCCTTGTCATTATGGAAGGTAGTCTGTTGTCAAGATTTTTGTATCTCCAATGGATGGTAGCCTTGTCATTATGAAACATGGTCTATTGTTGATATTTTTGTTACTCCAATGGATGGTAGCCTTTTCATTATGGAAGGTAGTGTCTTGTCGAGATTTTTGTTACTCTAATGAATGGTAGCCTCGTCATTATGGAAAGTAGTCTATTGTCGAGATTTTTGTTACTACAATGGATGGTAGCCTTGTCATTATGGAACGTAGTCTGTTGTTGATATTTTTGTAACTCTAATGGATGGTAGCCATTTCATTATGGAAGGTAGTCTTTTGTCGAGACTTTTGTTACTACAATGGATGGTAGCCTTGTCATTATGGAACGTAGTCTGTTGTCGATATTTTTGTAACTCCAATGGATGGTAGCTATTTCATTATGGAAGGTAGTCTTTTGTCGATACTTTTGTTACTCCAATTGATGGTAGCCTTGTCATTATGGAAGGTAGTTCGTTGTCGATATTTTTGTTACTCCAATGGATGGTAGCCTTATAATTATGGAAGGTAGTCTGTCGTTGAGATTTCTGTTACTCCAATGGATGGTAGCCTTGTACTTATGGAAGGTAGTCTGATGTCGATATTTTTGTTACTCCAATGGATGGTTTCCTTGTCTTTAGGGAAGGTAGTCTGTTGTCGATATTTTTGTTACTCCAATGGATGGTAGCCTTGTCTTTATGTAAGGTAGTCTATTGTCGATATTTTGTTACTCTAATGGATGGTAGCCATGTTATTATGGAAGGTAGTCTATTGTCGAGAATTTTGTTACTCTAATGGATGGTAGCCTTGTCATTATAAAGGTAGTTTGTTGTCGAGATCTTTGTTACTCAGTGGATGGTAGCCTTGTCATTTTGGAACGTAGTCTGTTGTCGAGATTTTTGTTACTCCAATTGATGATAGCCTTTTCATTATGGAAGGTAGTCTATTGTCGAGATTTTTGTTACTCCAATGGATGGTAGCCTTGTCTTTATGGAAGGTAGTCTGTTGTCGATATTTTTGTTACTCCAATGGATGGTAGCCTTGTATTTATGGAAGGTAGTCTATTGTTCAGATTTATGTTACTCCAATGGATGGTAGCCTTCTCATTCAGGAAGGTACTCTCGAGACTTTAGTTATTCCAATTGACGGTAAGCTTGTCATTATGGAAGGTAGTCTGTGGTCGATATGTTTTTACTCCAATGGATGGTAGCCTTTACATTATGGAAGGTAGTCTTTTGTCGATATTTTTGTTACTCCAATAAATGGTAGCCTTGTCATTATGGAAGGTAGTTTGTTGTCGAGATTTTTGTTTCTATAATGGATGGTAGCCTTGTCATTATGGAAGGTAGTCTATTTTTCAGATTTATGTTACTCCATTGGATGGTAGCCTTGTCCTTATGAAAGGTAGTATGTTGTCGAGATTTTTGTTATTCCATTGGATGGTAGCCTGGTCATTATGGAAGGTAGTTTGTTATCGAGATTTTTTTTACTCCAATGGATGGTAGCCTTGTCATTATGTAAGGTAGTCTCTTGACGAGATTTTTGTTATTACAATGGATGGTGGCCTTGTCTTTATGGAAGGTATTCTATTATCGAAATTTTTGTTACTCCAATGGATGGAGCCTTGTCTTTATGGAAGGTAGTCTATTGTCGATATTTTTGTTACTCCAATGGATGATATCCTTGTCATTAAGGAAGGTAGTTTGTTGTCGAGATATTTGTTACTCAATGGATGGTAGCCTTGTCATTATGGAACATAGTCTGTTGTAGAGATATTTGTTACTCCAATGTATGGTAGCGTTGTCATTATGGAAGGTAGTTTGTTGTCAAGATTTCTGTTACTCCAATGGATGGTAGCCTTGTCATTATGGAACGTGGTCTATTATCGATATTTTTGTTACTCTAATGGATGGTAGCCTTTTCATTATGTAAGGTAGTTTGTCGTTGTGATTTCTGTTACTCCAATGGATGGTAGACTTCTTATTATGGAAGGTAGTTTGTTGTTCAGATTTATGTTACTCCAATGGATGGTAGCCTTGTCATTATGAAAGGTAGTCTGTTGTCGATATTATTGTTATTCCATTGGATGGTAGCCTTGTCATTGTGGAACGTAGTCTGTTGTCGAGATTTTTGTTACTACAATGGATGGTAGCCTTGTCATTATGGAACGTGGTATGTTGTCGATATTTGTGTTACTCCAATGGATGGCAACCTTGCCTTTATGGAAGGTAGTCTGTTGTCGATATTTTTGTTACTCCAATGAATGGTAGCCTTGTCTTTATGGAATGTATTCTATTGTCCATATTTTTGTTACTCCAATGGATGGGAGCCTTGTCATTATGAAAGGTAGTCTGTTGTCGAGATCTTTGTTACTCTAATGGATGGTAGCCTTGTCATTATGGAACGTGGTCTGTTGTCGATATTTTTGTTACTCAAATGGATGTTAGCTTTGTCTTTATGGAAGGTAGTGTGTTGTCGATATTTTTGTTACTCCAATGGATGGCAACCTTGCCTTTATGGAAGGTAGTCTGTTGTCGATATTTTTGTTAATCCAATGGATGGTAGCCTTGTCTTTATGGAAGGTAGTCTATTGTCGATATTTTTGTTACTCCAATGGATGGTAGCCTTGTCATTATGGAAGGTAGTCTGTTGTGAAGATTTTTCTTACTCCAATGGATGGTAGCCTTGTCATTATGAAACGTGGTCTATTGTAGATATTTTTGTTACTCCAATGGATGGTAGCCTTGTCATTATGGAAGGTAGTCTGTCGTTGATATTTCTGTTACTCCAATGGATGGTAGCCTTGTCATTATGGAAGGTAGTCTATTGTCGATATTTTAGTTACTCCAACGGATGGTAGCCTTGTCAATATGGAAGGTAGTATGTCATTGAGATTTTTGTTACTCCAATGGATGGTAGCCTTGTCATTATGGAAGGTAGTCTTTTGTTCAGATTAATGTTACTCCAATGGATGGTAGTGTGTTGTCGATATTTTTGTTACTCCAATGGATGATATCCTTGTCATTATGGAAGGTAGTTTGTGGTCGAGATATTTGTTACTCAATGGATGGTAGCCTTGTCATTATAGAACATAGTCTGTTGTCGAGATTTTTGTTACTCCAATGGATGGTAGCCTTGTCATTATGGAAGGTAGTGTGTTGTCGAGATTTTTGTTACTCTAATGAATGGTAGCCTTGTCATTATGGAAAGTAGTCTGTTGTCGAGATTTTTGTTACTACAATGGATGGTAGCCTAGTCATTATGGAATGTAGTCTGTTGTCGAGATTTTTGTAACTCCAATGGATGGTAGCCATTTCATTATGGAAGGTAGTCTTTTGTCGAGACTTTTGTTACTACAATGGATGGTAGCCTTGTAATTATAGAACGTAGTCGGTTGTCGAGTTTTTTGTAACTCCAATGGATGGTAGCCATTTAATTATGGAAGGTAGTCTTTTGTCGATACTTTTTTTACTCCAATTGATGGTAGCCTTGTCTTTATGGAAGGTAGTCCGTTGTCGATATTTTTGTTACTCCAATGGATGGTAGCCTTATAATTATGGAAGGTAGTCTGTCATTGAGATTTCTGTTACTCCAATGGATGGTAGCCTTGTATTTATGGAAGGTAGTCTGTTGTCGATATTTTTGTTACTCTAATGGATGGTAGCCTTGTCTTTATGGAAGGTAGTCTGTTGTCGATATTTTTGTTACTCCAATGGATGGTAGCCTTGTCTTTATGTAAGGTAGTTTATTGTCGAGAATTTTGTTACTCTAATGGATGGTAGCCTTGTCATTATAAAGGTAGTTTGTTGTCGAGATCTTTGTTACTCAATGGATGGTAGCCTTGTCATTTTGGAACGTAGTCTGTTGTCGAGATTTTTGTTACTCCAATTGATGATAGCCTTTTCATTATGGAAGGTAGTCTATTGTCGAGATTATTGTTACTTCAATGGATGGTAGCCTTGTCTTTATGGAAGGTAGTCTGTTGTCGATATTTTTGTTACTCCAATGGATGGTAGCCTTGTATTTATGGAAGGTAGTCTATTGTTCAAATTTATGTTACTCCAATGGATGGTAGCCTTCTCATTATGGAAGGTACTTTGTTGTCGAGACTTTAGTTATTCCAATTAACTGTAACCTTGTCAATATGGAAGGTAGTCTGTGGTCGAGATGTTTTTACTCCAATGGATGGTAGCCTTTACATTATGGAAGGTAGTCTGTTGTCGATATTTTTGTTACTCCAATGGATGGTAGCCTTGTCTTTATGGAAGGTAGTCAATTGTCGATATTTTTGTTACTCCAATAAATGGTAGCCTTGTCATTATGGAAGGTAGTCTGTTGTCGAGATTTTTGTTACTATAATGGATGGTAGCCTTGTCATTATGGAAGGTAGTCTATTGTTCAGATTTAAGTTACTCCATTGGATGGTAGCCTTGTCCTTATGAGAGGTAGTATGTTGTCGAGATTTTTGTTATTCCATTGGATCGTAGCCTTGTCATTATGGAAGGTAGTCTGTTGTCGAGATTTTTTTTACTCCAATGGATGAAAGCCTTGTCATTATGTAAGGTAGTCTGTTGTCGAGATTTTTGTTACTACAATGGATGGTAGCCTTGTCTTTATGGAAGGTATTCTATTGTCAATATTTTTGTTACTCCAATGGATGGGAGCCTTGTAACAACCCTTCTAAAATACCCCGAATAATATTAATTATATCAATGATTAAAGACATATTCCATCAGAGTTAACACGGAACAAGGGATGTCACAATTATGAAATAAATAAAACTTCCAATAAAACAGTAGTCATGCTACACTGAGGGTCATTATTCAAATAATTCAATCAACTTAAGACCATGTCTTACACAGCAGAAAAATACCATAACCAAAACGGAATAAACCAAAACATAATTATTCCCAATGAAATTCAAACAAACAATTGAATAATAACTAATTCCTCAACTAAACGTTCCCCAGTGTTACAACCTATCAGAGCACGACACTGACACGCAGACTTAAAGTAACATAGCTCTAGAGCCATCCTCACCAACTCCTGAGCTGCTAACTTTAATCTGAAATTGTTAAAGTAAGGGTGAGATTTCTCATAATTAACATGCATTATAAGCTTCTCAATCAACATTATATCACAAGCATATTATTTCACCCATTTTAGCATAAATTCAGGTTCAACACGCAGTTCCAATCATACAAGTCATTATGCACAAATCAATAATCAACCAAAGAATTGTAACACTGGAAGACATCCTAACATGTTACAATTCCATGCAAACACAAATGCAGACACAATGCATGTGGTACCAACACGTGACCAAGTCACCCAACACTGATCCATCATCAACCGGATACAGCAACCATCGATTCGTCCATAAACACCCGGACACGAATCCAGCCTAACCACCCATCATCACCCGGGTATCGGTTAATGGCAATACAAGTCAAATTCCACACAATGGGAATTAACTTCACCAAAACAATGCATATGCACGCACATCACTAGCATGCAACATCAAATCAGTCTATGAAATACATCAATTTATCATAACTGAACCAAAACCAAAAATATGATATCTCAACGATCATGCACACCATCATTAGAAACATAAACATGCCTTTCATTCACACAATACTAATACATCCATCCACCACAGGTTCACTGCTACATACACACCCATGTGCGTTAGCCAATAATCACTTATTCCGGGATTTGACTCATTTTCAAAATAATTTCAGGTTTTAGGAAATCTTTTCATTGTATAAAATTGAGCATTAAATTTAAGAAATAACATCCAAAACGGCACTCAAAACGGACTTACAGTTTGAAAGTTATGAATTTTCAAAGTTTAATATTTTTCAAAAGTTACAGCAAAACCCGGTTCCTACATATGCAGGAACCGGTTTCTGCGAAGTTCAAAAATCACGCTTCTGGAAAAATGTATGGGAACCCAGTTCCTACCTATACAGGAACCGGTTCCTACATGCACTTTTGCCAGTTTTTATAAATTCACAAAGTGGAACCCGGTTCCTCCCCACTGGGAACCGGTTCCCACGACCTGCAGAGTCAAATTCTGCACTTTTGACAGCTTTTATTCATTCTAAACCAATTCCAAACATACCCATACGAATTGCAACATGAGAAACACCAAAACGCATCCATTTTGCACCATTATAACATCAAACAACATTATTTCATCATTCCTTTTTATCATCTGACACCCTAATGGTTTTCAACCTACAATTCGATGCAATAGGGACAATTCTACGGAACCCTAGAATTCCAAACCGGGATTCCCTAACATAATATGATCCATACTATTGAATATCTAAACCGATAATACGAATTAACTAATCGAAATCACCCCTTACCTTGTGGGTTCTTCGAATTCTGACGCTTCCGGTTTTCTCCTTCTTTTTCCTCTTCTCAAATGCACGTATGATGAATATTCCAAAATAACTCTCTTTCTCTTCTTTTTCCTTTTAATACTCCTTTTATTATTCCAATAAAATAATTAAATTAGTAATTAGTAAGAGTAGAGTATTTTACCCCTCACACCCTCTAATCACCCTTCACACCACCAATACTTCTTTCCTTTAATTAATTAAATTAATTCCAATAATCCAAAAATACCAATAATTAAATTTCCAATTAAATTAATAATTAAAAATTCTAATTATTTAATAATCGGATTATTTGGGGTGGCACAACTCTCCCCAACTAAAAGAGTTTTCGTCCTCGAAAACATACCTTAGACGAACAGTTCGGGATACGAGTCCTTCATCTGACTCTCCAGCTCCCAAGTGACATTTCCATCTGCTGGTCCTCCCCAAGCCACTCTTACCAACGCGATCTCCTTGCCTCGCAACTGTTTCAACTTCTGATCCTCAATTCTCGCAGGTATCGCTTCCACAGTCAAATTCTCTCGTACCTGTATATCGTCTACCCGAATCTCATGAGACGGATCAGCAATGTACTTCCTTAGCTGAGATACATGAAAAACATCATGCAAATTTGCAAGTGACGGCGGCAAAGAAATCTGAGAAGCAACTTTCCCAACTCTCTTGGTAATCTGAAATGGACCAATAAAACGTGGAGTCAACTTCTTTGACTTCAAAGCTCGACCAATACCAGTCATCGGAGTAACTCGCATAAAAACATGTTCTCCTTCGCTAAACTCAAGATCTTTCCTCCTCTTATCGTGATAACTTTTCTGACGACTCTGAGAAGTCCTCATCTTCTCCTGAATCATCTTAATCTTTTCCGAAGTTTGTTGGACAATTTTTGGTCCAATCATAGCACTCTCTCCAGATTCATACCAACACAACGGTGTCCGACACCTCCTACCATACAATGCCTCAAAGGAGCCATACCAATGCTCGAATGAAAACTATTGTTGTAGGTAAACTCAATCAATGGTAGATAACTATCCCAAGCTCCACCTTTCTCCAACACACAAGCTCTTAACAAATCTTCAAACGACTGAATCATTCTCTCCGTCTGACCATCTGTCTGTGGATGATAAGCGAAACTCAAACGCAACTTAGTACCCAAAGCTTCTTGCAATCCCGTCCAGAATTTAGATGTAAACCTCGGATCTCGATCCGACACAATACTAGAAGGAATATCGTGCAAACTCACAATCTTCTCAACATACAATTCTTCCAACCTTTCCATCAGATAATCCATTCTTATCAAAATAAAGTGAGAAGATTTCGTCAACCGATCAACAATAACCCAGATAGAATCACAATTCTTTGATGTCCTTGGCAAACCAGACACAAAATCCATAGAGATTCCATCCCATTTCCATTCCGGAACAAACAACGGTTCCATCAATCCTGACGGTTTCTGATGCTCAATCTTCAACTTCTAACAAACCAAACAAGCATACACAAACTCAGCAATTTCCTTTTTCATTCCCGGCCACCAAAACAACTTCTTCAAATCATGGTACATTTTAGTAGCACCAGGATGAATACTCAATCCACTACGATGTCCTTCTTCCAAAATACTCTTCCTAATCTCTGCAACATCCGGAACACACACCCTATTACCAAATCTCATAACACCATTCTCATCAATCTGGAACTCGCCTCCTTGACCTTGGTTGATCAATGTCAATTTATCAACTAACCCAACATCGGACTTCTGTCCATTCTGAATTTCTTCCAGAATACCACTAGTCAGTTTCAACATACCCAATTTCACACTATTCGGATTAGTTTCACATACCAAACTTAAATCTTTGAACTGCTCAACTAAATCTAACTCACGGACCATTAACATCGACATATGCAAGGACTTCCTACTCAAGGCATCCGCAACAACGTTTTCCTTACCAGGATGGTAATTCAAACCGAAATCATAATCCTTTAGAAATTCTAACCATCTCCTCTGCCTCATATTCAACTCTTTCTGATCAAAGAGATACCTCAGACTTTTGTGATCACTGAACACCTCAAACCGAGAACCATATAAATAATGCCTCCACAACTTCAAAACAAACACAATAGCTGCCAACTCCAAATCATGAGTCGGATAATTCCTTTCATGTACTTTCAATTGTCTCGAAGCATAAGCCACCACCTGCTTATCTTGCATCAACACACCACCTAATCCCATTAATGATGCGTCACAATACACAACAAAAGACTTAGTCGAATTTGGCAAAATCAAGATCGGAGCACTTGTCAACCTCCTCTTCAGCTCTTGAAATCCTTTCTCACATTCAACATCCCAAACAAACATCTGACCCTTCTTGGTCAACTTAGTCAACGGTAACGCTAATTTGGAAAATCCTTCTATAAACTTCCTGTAATAACCTGCAAGACCCAGAAAACTACGGATCTCAGAAGCATTCTTCGACGCTTCCCAATGAGATACTGCATCTACCTTCATAGGATCCACAGCAATTCCATTCTTGTAAATTACATGGCCAAGAAAACTTATTTCACTTAACTAGAATTCACACTTGGACAACTTCGCATAAAGCTTCTTCTCTTTCAACAATTTGAACACAACTCTGAGATGTTCTGCATGCTCTTCATCGCTCTTCGAATAAATTAGAATATCATCAATGAACACCACCACAAACTTATCAAGATACGGATGAAATATCCTGTTCATATACTCCATGAAAACACCAGGTGCATTAGTAACTCCAAAGGGCATAACAGAATACTCGTAATGTCCATACCTCGTTCTAAATGCAGTTTTCTGAATATCTTCCGACTTCACACGAATCTGATGATATCCAGATCTCAGATAAATCTTAAAAAATACACAAGCTCCAACTAGTTGATCCATCAAATCATCGATCCTCGGCAAAGGATACCGATTCTTGATTGTAACTTTATTCAGCTGTCTGTAATCAACACATAATCTCATTGAACCTTCTTTCTTCTTAACCAACAACACTGGAGCACCCCATGGCCAAACACTCGGACGAATAAACTTCTTCTCAAGTAACTCCTTCAACTGTTTCTTTAACTCTGCTAATTCAGATGCCGACATACGGTAAGGCGCCATCGACACCGGACTAGTTCCAGGAATCAAATCTATAGTAAATTCTACCTCCCTCTCAGGTGGCAATTCACTAACGTCTTCCGGAAACACCTCTGGAAATTCATTCACCACTGGAAATCCATCACTCTTTGCTTTTCCCTCCGCTTTTATTTCAAAATACAACATAAATACCACAGCACCATCTTTCACAGCTAGGTTCATCTGTTTAACCGACATAGTCACATCTTCGACACCAACCTCTTTAGGAAAAATAACCATCTTCACAAAAAAGTTGATATGAACCTGGTTGAATTCTAACCAGTTCATTACAAGCATGATATCAAGTTGTTCTAATGGTAGGCACACTAAATCCATACCGAAACCCCTGCCAAAAATCACAATAGGACAATTCCTACAAACATACGAAGTAGTCACTGAACCCGGCGCAGGAGTATCAATAACCGTACTTCCATCCATATTAGAAAATTCCAAATTCAATCTTTTAGCACAATCCAAAGCAATAAAATAATGCGTAGCTCCAGTATCAATAATCGCAATCAAAGGTATGTCATTAATAAAACATGTACCTTTAATCAGCCGATCATCTGGCTTAGTCTTTGACCCAGACAATGCAAACACTTTACCACCAGCTTGCTCCTTCTTGGGTTTTGTACACTGAGGACGAGTATGACCTTCTTCACCACAGTTGTAACAAGTCACTACTCTTACTCTGCAATCATTGGCCACATGGCCGAGTTTCCCACACTTGAAACACTTCTTATCATTACTTTTGCAATCCACCATACGATGTCCTGTCTCACCACACTTGTAGCACTTCATGGAAGAACTAGAATCTCCTCCACCAAACTTCTTCCAACCACCGGGTCTCTGATTACTTCTATCATAAGGCTTACCACGATCCATCTGTTGCTTACCCTTCCTATCAACATACCCTCAAGCATTCGACTTAGTGCTAGCAAGATCCTCCTCTAAAATCCTACTACAGTCAACCAGATCATGAAATCTTCAGATACGCTGATACCGAATACCCTACTTAATCTCATCACAAAGACCATTCTCAAACTTGATACATTTGGAAAATTCTCCATCTGCATCGTTAGTATAATGAGCATAATATTTCTCTAACTCAGTAAACTTCGAAGCATACTCACTGACAGTCTTGTTACCCTTCTTGAGTTCCAGAAACTCAATCTCCTTCTTGCCTCTGATGTCCTCAGGAAAGTACCTCCTCAGAAAAGCCCTCCTGAACACAGCCCAAGTCAATGCAATACCATCTTCTTCCATTTCAGTTCTGGTAGCAACCCACCAGTCATCAGCTTCCTCACCTAACATGTGAGTTCCGTATCTCACCTTCAGCCCTTCAGCACAGTCAATTACTCTGAAGATCCTCTCGATCTCCTTCAACCACTTCTGAGCACCTTCGGGATCATGTGCACCCTTGAACAACGGAGGATTATTCCTCTGAAATTTCCCTAATTGTCGGTCAGCACCAATCACAGCTCCCTGCTGGTTCCCTCCGAGTACTCCAGCCAACATTCCCAATGCTTCAGCAATAGCATCATCGTTTCTTCCGTTACCTCTTCCGGCCATTATTCTGTAACATTACAAAACAACCTCATCAGCACACAAGTATCGACAGTGTCATCTTACACTAGTCGCATACAAAAGGGATAACGACACAAGACAAGACTGACTATGCTCTGATACCACTATTGTAACACCCCTTCTAAAATACCCCGAATAATATTAATTATATCAATGATTAAAGACATATTCCATCAGAGTTAACACGGAACAAGGGATGTCACAATTATGAAATAAATAAAACTTCCAATAAAACAATAGTCATGCTACACTGAGGGTCATTATTCAAATAATTCAATCAACTTAAGACGATGTCTTACACAGCGGAAAAATACCATAACCAAAACAGAATAAACCAAAACATAATTATTCCCAATGAAATTCAAAGAAACAATTGAATAATAACTAATTCCTCAACTAAATGTTCCCCAGTGTTACAACCTATCAGAGCACGACACTGAAACGCGGACTTAAAGTAACATAGCTCTAGAACCATCCTCACCAACTCCTGAGCTGCTAACTTTAATCTGAAATTGTTAAAGTAAGGGTGAGATTACTCATAATTAACATGCATTATAAGTTTCTCAATCAACATTATATCACAAGCATATTATTTCACCCATTTTAGCATAAATTCAGGTTCAACACGCAGTTCCAATCATACAAGTCATTATGCACAAATCAATAATCAACCAAAGAATTGTAACACTGGAAGACATCCTAACATGTTACAATTCCATGCAAACACAAATGCAGACACAATGCATGTGGTACCAACACGTGACCAAGTCACCCAACACTGATCCATCATCAACCGGATACAGCAACCATCGATTCGTCCATAAACACCCGGACACGAATCCAGCCTAACCACCCATCATCACCCAGGTATCGGTTAACTGCAATACAAGTCAAATTCCACACAATGGGAATTAACTTCACCAAAACAATGCATATGCACGCACATCACTAGCATGCAACATCAAATCAGTCTATGAAATACATCAATTTATCATAACTGAACCAAAACCAAAAACATGATATCTCAATGATCATGCACACCATCATTAGCAACATAAACATGCCTTTCATTCACACAATACTAATACATCCATCCATCACAGGTTCACCGCTACATACACGCCCATGTGCGTTAGCCAATAATCACTTATTCCGGGATTTGACTCATTTTCAAAATAATTTCAGGTTTTAGGAAATCTTTTCATTTTATAAAATAGAGCATTAAATTTAAGAAATAACATCCAAAACGGCACTCAAAACGGACTTACGGTTTGAAAGTTATGAATTTTCAAAGTTTAATATTTTTCAAAAGTTACAGCAGAACCCGGTTCCTACATATGCAGGAACCGGTTCTTGCGAAGTTCAAAAATCACGCTTCTGGAAAAATGTATGGGAACCCGGTTCCTACCTATACAGGAATCGGTTCCTACGTGCACTTTTTCCAGTTTTTATAAATTCACACAGTGGAACCCGGTTCCTCCCCATTGGGAACCGGTTCCCACGACCTGCAGAGTCAAATTCTGCACTTTTGACAGCTTTTATTCATTCTAACCCAATTCCAAACATACCCATACGAATTGCAACATGAGAAACACCAAAACACATCCATTTTGCACCATTATAACATCAAACAACATTATTTCATCATTCCTTTTTATCATCTGACACTTTAATGGTTTTCAACCTATAATTCGATGCAATAGGGACAATTCTACGGAACCCTTGAATTCCAAACCGGGATTCCCTAACATACTATGATCCATACTATTGAATATCTAAACCGATAATACGAATTAACTAATCGAAATCACCCCTTACCATGTGGGTTCTTCGAATTCTGACGCTTCCGGTTTTCTGCTTCTTTTTCCTCTTCTCAAATGCACGTATGATGAATATTCCAAAATAACTCTCTTTCTCTTATTTTTCCTTTTAATACTCCTTTTATTATTCCAATAAAATAATTAAATTAGTAATTAGTAAGAGTAGAGTATTTTACCCCTCACACCCTCTAATCACCCTTCACACCACCAATACTTCTTTCCTTTAATTAATTAAATTAATTCCAATAATCCAAAAATACCAATTAAATTAATAATTAAAAATTCTAATTATCTAATAATCGGATTATTTAGGGTGTCACAAGCCTTGTCTTTATGGAAGGTAGTCTGTTGTCGATATTTTTGTTACTCCAATGGATGATATCCTTGTCATTAAGGAAGTAGTTTGTTGTCGAGATATTTGTTACTCAATGGATGGTAGCCTTATCATTATGGAACATAGTCTGTTGTAGAGATTTTGTTACTCCAATGGATGGTAGCCTTGTCTTTATGGAAGGTAGTTTGTTGTCAAGATTTCTGTTACTTCAATGGATGTTAGCCTTGTCATTATGGAAGGTAGTCTATTGTTTAGATTAATGTTACTCCAATGGATGGTAGGCTGTTGTCGATATTTTTGTTACTCCAATGGATGATATCCTTGTCATTATGGAAGGTAGTTTGTTGTCGAGATATTTGTTACTCAATGGATGGTAGCCTTGTCATTATGGAACATAGTCTGTTGTAGACATTTTTGTTACTCCAATGGATGGTAGCCTTGTCATTATGGAACGTATTCTGTTGTCGATATTTTTATTACTCCAATGGATGGTAGCCTTGTCTTTATGGAAGGTAGTTTGTTGTCGATATTATTGTTACTCCTATGGATAGTAGCCTTGTCTTTATGGAAGGTAGTGTGTTGTCGATATTTTTGTTACTCCAATGGATGGAAATCTTGCCTTTATGGAAGGTAGTCTGTTGTCGATATTTTTGTTACACCAATGGATGGTAGCCTTGTCATTATGGAACGTAGTCTGTTGTCGATATTTTTTTTACTCCAATGGATGGTAGCCTTGTCATTATGGAAGCTAGTCTTTTGTCGAGATTTTTGTTACTCCAATTTATGGTAGCCTTGTCATTATGGAAGGTAGTCTGTTGTCGATATTTTTGTTACTTCAATGGATGGTAGCCTCGTCATTATGGCAGGTAGTCTGTTGTCTAGATTTCTGTTACTCCAATGGATGGTAGCCTTTTCATTATGGAAGGTAGTCTTTTGTCGATATTTTTGTTACTCCAATTGATGATAGCCTTGTCATTATGGAAGGTAGTCTGTTGTTGATATTTTTGTTACTCCAATGGATGGTAGCCTTGTCATTATGGAAGGTAGTCAGTTGTCTAGATTTCTGTTATTCCATTGGATGGTATCCTTGTCATTATGGAAAGTAGTCTGTTGTCGAGATTTTGGTTATTCCAATGGATGGTAACCTTGTCATTATGGAAGGTAGTCTGTTGTCGAGATTTTTGTTACTCCAATGGATGGTAGCCTTGTCTTTATGGAAGGTAGTCTATTGTCGATATTTTTGTTACTCCAATGGATGGTAGCCTTGTCATTATGGAAGGTAGTCTGTTGTCAAGATTTTTGTTACTCTAATGGATGGTAGCCTTGTCATTATTGAACGTGGTTTATTGTCGATATTTTTGTTACTCTAATGGATGGTAGCCTTGTCATTATGGAAGGTAGTCTGTCGTTGATATTTCTGTTACTCCAATGGATGGTAGCCTTGTCATTATGGTAGGTAGTCTGTTGTTCAGAATTTTGTTACTCCAATGGATGGTAGCCTTGTAACTATGAAAGGTAGTCTGTTGTCGAGATTTTTGTTATTCCATTGGATAGTAGCCTTTTCATTATGGAAGGTAGTCTTTTGTCGAGATTTTTGTTACTCCAATGGATGGTAGCCTTGTCATTATGCAAAGTAGTCTATTGTCGAGATTTTTGTTACTCTAATGGATGGTAGCTTTGTCATTATGGAAGGTAGCATGTCGTTGATATTTCTGTTTCTCCAATGGATGGTAGCCTTGTCATTATGGAAGGTAGTCTGTTGTTCAGAATTTTGTTACTCCAATGGATGGTAGCCTTGTAACTATGAAAGGTAGTCTGTTGTTGAGATTTTTGTTATTCCATTGGATGGTACCCTTGTCATTATGGAAGGTAGTCTGTTGTTGAGTTTTTTTCTAATCCAATGGATGGTAACCTTGTGATTATGGAAGGTAGTCTGTTGTCGAGTTTTTTTTTACTACAATGGATGGTAGCCTTGTCATTATGGAAGGTAGTTTATTGTCGAGATTTTTGTTACTCCAATAGATGGTAGCCTTGTCTTTATGGAAGGTAGTCTATTGTCAATATTATTATTACTCAAATGGATGGTAGCCTTGTCTTTATGGAAGGTGGTCTATTGTCAATATTTTTGTTACTCCATTGCATGGTAGCCTTGACATTATGAAAGGTAGTCTGTTGTCAATATCTTTGTTACTCAATGGATGGTAGCCTTGTCATTTTGGAAGGTAGTCTATTGTCGATATTTTTGTTACTCCCATGGATGGTAGCCTTCTTATAATGGAACATGGTTTATTGTCTAGATTTTTTTATTCCATTCGATGGTAGCCTTGTCATTATGGAACGTAGTCTGTTGTCGAGATTTTTGTTACTCCAATGGATGGTACCCTTGTCATTATGGAAGGTAGTCTGTTGTCGATATTTTTGTTATTCTAATGGATGGTAGCCTTTTCATTATGGAAGGTAGTCTGTTGTTTAGATTTTTGTTACTCCAATTGATGATAGCCTTGTCATTATGGAAGGTAGTCTGTTGTAGAGATTTTTGATACTCCAATTGCTGGTAGCCTTGTCACTATGGAATGTAGTATGTTGTCTAGATTTTTTTCACTCCAATGGATGATAGCCTTGTCATTATGGAAGGAAGTCTGTTGTAGAGATTTTTGTTACTCTAATGGATGGTAGCCTTGTCATTATGGAACATGGTCTATTGTCGAGTTTTTTGTTACTCCAATGGATGGTAGCCTTGTCATTATGGAAGGTAGTCTGTTGTCTAGATTTTTGTTACTCCAATAGATGGTAGCCTTGTCTTTATGGAAGGTAGTCTGTTGTCGATATTTTTGTGTTACTACAATGGATGGTAGCCTTGTCTTTATGGAAGGTAGTTTGTTGTCGATATTTTTGTTACTCCAATGGATAGTAGCCTTGTCTTTATGGAAGGTAGTCTATTGTCGATATTTTGTTACTCCATTGGATGGTAGCCGTGTCATTATGGAAGGTAGTCTGTTGTAGAGATTTTTGTTACTCCAATTGATGGTACCCTTGTCATTATGGAACGTAGTTTGTTGTCGATATTTTTGTTACTCTAATAGATGGTAGCCTTTACATTATGGAAGGTAGTCTATTGTGGAGATTTTTGTTATTACAGTGGATGGTAGCCTTGTCTTTATGGAAGGTAGTCTGTTGTTGAAATTTTTATTATTCCAATGGATGGTAACCTTGTCTTTATGGAAGGTAGTATGTTGTCAAGATTTTTTTTACTCCAATGGATGGTAGCCTTGTTATTATGGAAGGTAGTATGTTGTCGATATCTTTTTCACTCAATGGATGGTAGCCTTGTCATTATGGAAGGTAGTCTGTTGTTGAGATTTTCGTTACTCCAATGGATGGTAGACTAGTCTTTATGGAAGGTAATGTATTGTCGATAATTTTGTTACTCCAATGGATGGTAGCCTTGTCATTATGGAAGGTAGTCTGTTGTCGAGATTTTTGTTACTCCAATGGATGGTAGCCTTATCATTATGGAAGGTAGTTTGTTGTTCAGATTAATGTTACTCCAATTGATGGTAGTCTATTGTCGATATTTTTTTTACTCCAATGGATGATATCCTTGGCATTATGGAAGGTAGTTTGTTGACGAGATATTTGTTACTCAATGGATGGTAGCCTTGTCATTATGGAACATAGTCTGTTGTAGATATTTTTGTTACTCCAATGGATGGTAGCCTTATCATTATGGAACGTAGTCTGTTGTCGATATTTTTGTTACTCCAATGAATGGTAGCCTTATCTCTATGGAAGGTAGTTTGTTGTTGATATTTTTGTTACTCCAATGAATGGTATCCTTGTCATTATGGAAGGTAGTTTGTTGTCGAGATTATTGTTACTCTAATGGATGGTAGCCTTGTCATTATGGAACATAGTCTGTTGTCGAGATTTTTGTTACTCCAATGGATGGTAGCCTTGTCTTTATGGAAGGTAGTGTATTGTCGATATTTTTGTTACTCCAATGGATGGTAGCCTTGTCATTATGGAAGGTAGTCTATTGTCGAGATTTTTGTTACTCCAATGGATGGTAGCCTTATCATTATGGTAGGTAGTTTGTTGTTCAGATTAATGTTACTCCAATGGATGGTAGTCTATTGTCGATATTTTTGTTACTCCAATGGATGATATCCTTGTCATTATGGAAGGTAGTTTGTTGACGAGATATTTGTTACTCAATGGATGGTAGCCTTGTTATTATGGAACATAGTCAGTTGTAGATACTTTTTTTACTCCAATGGATGGTAGCCTTGTCATTATGAAACATAGTCTGTTGTCGATATTTTTGTTACTCCAATGTTGGTAGCCTTATCTCTATGGAAGGTAGTTTGTTGTTGATATTTTTGTTACTCCAATGAATGGTATCCTTGTCATTATAGAAGGTAGTTTGTTGTCGAGATTATTGTTACTCTAATGGATGGTAGCCTTGTCATTATAGAACATAGTATGTTGTCAAGATTTTTGTTACTCCAATGGATGGTAGCATTGTCATTATGGATTGTAGTCTGTTGTCGAGATTTTTGTTACTCCAATGGATGGTAGGCTTGTCATTATGGAACGTAGTATGTTGTCGTTATTTTTGTTACTCCAATGGATGGTAGCCTTGTCATTATGGAAGTTAGCATGTTGTCTTGACTTTTGTTACTCCAATTGATGATAGCCTTGTTATTATGGAAGGTAGTCTGTTGTAGAGATTTTTGTTACTCCAATGGATGGTAGCCTTGTCATTATGGAAGGTAGTATGTTGTCTAGATTTTTGTTATTCCAATGGATGGTAGCCTTGTCATTATAGAATGTAGTCTGTTGTAGAGATTTTTGTTACTCAAATGGATGGTAGCCTTGTCATTATGGAACAAGGTCTATTGTCGAGATTTTTGTTACTCCAATGGATGGTAGCCTTGTCATTATGGAAGGTAGTCTGCTGTCGAGATTTTTGTTAATCCAATAGATGGTAGCCTTGTGTTTATGGAAGGTAGTCTGTTGTCGATATTTTTGTTACTCTAATGGATGGTAGCCTTGTCTTTTTGGAAGGTAGTCTGTTGTCGATATTTTTGTTACTCCAATGGATGGTAGCCTTGTCTTTATGGAAGGTAGTCTATAGTCGATATTTTGTTACTCCAATGGATGGTAGCCTTGTCATTATGGAAGGTAGTATGTTTTCGAGAATTTTGTTACTCTAATGGATGGTTACCTTGTCATTATGAAGGTAGTTTGTTATCGAGATCTTTGTTACTGAATGGATGGTAGCCTTGTCATTTTGGAACGTAGTTTATTGTCGATATTTTTGTTACTCTAATGGATGGTAGCGTTTACATTATGGAAGGTAGTCTGTTGTCGAGATTTTTGTTACTCCAATGGATGGTAGCCTTGTCATTATGCAAAGTAGTCGATTGTCGAGATTTTTGTTACTCTAATGGATGGTAGCTTTGTCATTATGGAAGGTAGCATGTCGTTGATATTTCTGTTACTCCAATGGATGGTAGCCTTGTCATTATGGAAGGTAGTCTGTTGTTCAGATTTTGGTTACTCCAATGGATGGTAGCCTTGTAACTTTGAATGGTAGTCTGTTGTCGAGATTTTTGTTATTCCATTGGATGGTAGCCTTGTCATTATGAAAGGTAGTCTGTTGTCGAGTTTTTTTCTAATCCAATGGATGGTAATCTTGTGATTATGGAAGGTATTCTGTTGTCGAGATTTTTTTTACTACAATGGATGGTAGCCTTGTCATTATGGAAGGTAGTCTATTGTCGAGATTCTTGTTACTCCAATGGATGGTAGCCTTGTCTTTATGGAAGGTAGTCTATTGTCAATATTGTTATTACTCAAATGGATGGTAGCCTTGTCTTTATGGAAGGTGGTCTATTGTCAATATTTTTGTTACTCCATTGCATGGTAGCCTTGACATCATGGAAGGTAGTCTGTTGTCAAGATCTTTGTTACTCAATGGATGATAGCCTTGTCATTTTGGAAGGTAGACTATTGTCGATATTTTTGTTACTCCAATGGATGGTAGCCTTCTCATTATGGAACGTGGTCTATTGTCGAGATTTTTTTATTCCATTGGATGGTAGCCTTGTCATTATGGAACGTAGTCTGTTGTCCAGATTTTTGTTACTCCAATGGATGGTACCTTTGTCATTATGGAAGGTAGTCTGTTGTCGATATTTTTGTTATTCTAATGAATGGTAGCCTTTTCATTATGGAAGGTAGTCTGTTGTTTAGATTTTTGTTACTCCAATTGATGATAGCCATGTCATTATGGAAGGTAGTCTGTTGTAGAGATTTTTGATACTCCAATTGCTGGTAGCCTTGTCACTATGGAAGGTAGTATGTTGTCTAGATTTTTTTTACTCCAATGGATGATAGCCTTCTCATTATGGAAGGAAGTCTGTTGTAGAGATTTTTGTTACTCTAATGGATGGTAGCCTTGTCATTATGGAACATGGTCTATTGTCGAGTTTTTTGTTACTCCAATGGATGGTAGCCTTGTCATTATGGAAGGTAGTCTGCTGTCGAGATTTTTGTTACTCCAATAGATGGTAGCCTTGTCTTTATGGAAGGTAGTCTGTTGTCGATATTTTTGTGTTACTACAATGGATGGTAGCCTTGTCTTTATGGAAGGTAGTCTGTTGTCGATATTTTTGTTACTCCAATGGATGGTAGCCTTGTCTTTATGGAAGGTAGTCTATTGTCGATATTTTGTTACTCCATTGGATGGTAGCCGTGTCATTATGGAAGGTAGTCTGTTGTCGAGAATTTTGTTACTCTAATGGATGGTTACCTTATCATTATGAAGGTAGTTTGTTGTCGAGATCTTTGTTACTCAATTGATGGTAGCCTTGTCATTTTGGAACGTAGTCAGTTGTAGAGATTTTTGTTACTCCAATTGATGGTACCCTTGTCATTATGGAACGTAGTTTGTTGTCGATATTTTTGTTACTCTAATAGATGGTAGCCTTTACATTATGGAACGTAGTCTATTGTGGAGATTTTTGTTACTACAGTGGATGGTAGCCTTGTCTTTATGGAAGGTAGTCTGTTGTTGAGATTTTTATTATTCCAATGGATGGTAACCTTGTCTTTATGGAAGGTAGTATGTTGTCAAGATTTTTTTACTCCAATGGATGGTAGCCTTGTCATTATGGAAGGTAGTATGTTGTCGATATCTTTGTCACTCAATGGATGGTAGCCTTGTCATTATGGAAGGTAGTCTGTTGTTGAGATTTTTGTTACTCCAATGGATGGTAGCCTAGTCTTTATGGAAGGTAGTGTATTGTCGATATTTTTGTTACTCCAATGGATGGTAGCCTTGTCATTATGGAAGGTAGTCTGTTGTCAAGATTTTTGTTACTCCAATGGATGGTAGCCTTGTCATTATGGAAGGCAGTTTGTTGTCGAGATTATTGTTACTCCAATGGATGGTAGCCTTGTCATTATGGAAGGTAGTTTGTTGTCGAGATTATCGTTACTCTAATGGATGGTAGCCTTGTCATTGTGGAACATAGTCTGTTGTCGAGATTTTTGTTACTCGAATGGATGGTAGCCTTGTGTGATCGGTGGATCTGGAACTGACTGTTTAAAGTTGGTTCGCGAAATGTCACGGAAGCAAGAGTCGCCACCGTCTTTTATTTTCTCCAAATGGAAAGGACAAAAGCACAGAAAAATTCCTTATAGAGATTGCTCTCGGTTCGGGAGGTAGTTTATAGAAAGGGAAGGTGTTAGCACCCTTTCTATCCATGGTTATCCATGGGCTCTTAGATACTTGCTCACTTGTGTTTTCAAAAATGGTTTGTTTGCTTTTCAACTGTGGGTTTTAAAAAGTTTCTTTGAAAATTTCAGTTCGACTCTTGTATCAGTCCTCAAGAGTGTTTGAAAAGTTGCTTTCGAAAGCTTTTTGAAAAGGTGTCGGTGTGAAAAGTATTTTTTTGATTTTGTTTTGAAATTAGAGCAAGTATCTAGAGTCGTCTACCTACCCTAAGGAATTCGTCTGTGTAAATGTCCTTTAAAGTAGTGCCATCCCACCATTGAGAGGTAGGTAGCACCACCGTTGGAGGTGTTCGGGTCAATTCGAGGTTCGGACATGGTGATCACCAGAGCAATAGGAAGACACCTTAGAAGCTACCCTCATGCCAGGTTCCTGGATCATGAGAACTTACTAAGACATCCTCTACTCGACGATCACCTTTCGAGGCAAGGCAACAGTGAGGCGTACCTTAGGGGTGATGTGTGATTTTGTGTGTCAGATTTATTTGCATTTATCTTGTTCATGTCAAAGTGATCTACGGTTTGTTTTTATTTTCGTCATTCATTCTTGCATGCATTTATTTAGCAGTTAAAAAAAAAGTGCGGAAAGATAAAATTCCTAAACTATTACAAAGGCGCGGGTCCACATCGCCAAAATTAAAATCCAGGACCCGATTTGACATAAAGTAAATAATTAAAGGTAAAGTGCGAACGATAAATATTTACACGGCTTTGGGAGAAGTACATAAAAATTATACGAAAAGAAGATAAATGCGCGAATTGAATTAAAATTGGAAACGATGGCGTTGGACCCTTTTTAATGAAATTAAATTATTATTATTAAATTAATAAAATTAAAATGAAAAAGAAATTATTTTTGAGTTTTTTGGAATTGTGAATTTTTAATAAGAGAATTAAATGAGATTGAGAAATTAACCCTAATTCTAATTTTTATTTATTAAGAAAAACATGTTAACATTAAACCTAAAATTACTCTAATTATTTACATGCAATTTGATTTATAAAAATAAATTATTAATTATTAGTGAAAAGAAAAGAAAAAGATAAAGATTGATTAAAACCCTAATTCTACAAATTTTTTTAATTTATTAAGAAAATATTTGAATTAAACCTAATTTAAAAGCTAAAATTAATTTATGATATTTATTAAAATAAAATATATTTTGTTTTTTATGACTTTTCTGATTTTTCTATTGTTTTTGCATTTTTATGAAAATAATTAAATTAAATAATTTAAAGGGAATTAACTAAATCAAATAAAAAATAAAATAAAATAAAAAGGAATAGCAAACCTTGGGGGGTCTGTCCCCAATTGGAGGTTATTGTTAGCATTTTAGGCCCATTAAGCCTTTGGCCTTGTCTGACTTTTTGGCTGGCATGTGCACACGTGGACTGACGCCTAGGGTGTTCTCCCAATATGGACCCTTTGATGGATCTCAACAAGCACGTGGAAGGCCTGGGCGTGGAGAGTATGGTGGAACCCTAGAACTTGTGCTGCATAGGATGTCATTATTATGGAATAGAAAGGGGGACCTGGGGCTCGAACCCAGGTCCTAGGGATTACCAACGCGTTCCTTGACCAGTGGAGCTGCTGCATCGCTTTGTATATATAATAGCAAATAATAAATATAACAATAAAGCAAGCGTTAGTGGAAAATTAGCGCGCAAATTTGAACGATCCAATCACTGGCCTACACTTCATCATCTTCTTCATCGTTTGTGTTTTTCCTGAAAATATAAAAAGGTTAGCGGGGGTTTTAAACCCCCCAAAACATGCAATATCCAATAATAGCGAATAGGCCTTCTTGGAATATAAATTGGGCGCGACCCCATCATTGAATTCGTTGGAAGCTTGTGGTTCTCATGATGCCAGTCCCGTGTCCCAATTTTCCCTTGAACGTAAAGCCCTAAATTAGAATCCCTGTAACCCTAAAACCTTCCAATGGTGGAATCGCGTATGAGTGATAAAAACTTAATTAAATCACATGGTTAGTTTCAGAATCATCCAATTAATACAAATCAAGAAGAAAAATGCATGAATATGGCCTAAATAGCAAAGCACGATTATGCAAAAAGAGTGATACAGTTTGACTTTGAATTACCAATTCTTGATGTTAGGGATATAGAAAACTATTTAGTTAGCTTCAGTAACACTTTTGCAAGCTATTGGGATTGATATTGGCCTCTGAATCGTCCTCTAAGACCACTTTCAGTTTTCAAATTTTGGACAAAAAACTCAACTTTGGTTCTTGGTGTATGGCGCAGCTGGGAGCTCTTGGGCACGAGGGTTAGCATATGTATATATGTGTGAGTGATTAGGGTTGAGAAATTGATCAAAAAAATCCATGAATTGATGAAGAGATATTTGATTTTTATGGCATAAGTTTTCAAATCTTTTTCATGCAAATTTGATTCAAATTGGGTCCAATTAACTTGATTCTTTCTAAATCAGATAATGCACAAAATCTTAAGACTATTTCATGCATAAAAAAATTTGATTGCTTAGGTTTAGTATTTTCCACATATTTATTTTAATTAAATGAATTATTAATCATTAAAAATCCAAATAAATAAATAAAAATGATGAAAAACTTCCCTTTGGGCCAAATGGTCGTGCACATGCCTTGGATAATGATTCTTGGAATAAAAAGAGGCCCATTAGCATTTTTAAGACATTTGAAGCAATGTTGACTTTTCAAAATATCCAAACATTTCCCAACTTCCACAAGGCATAACTTGCTCAATTTTTAAGCTTTGCTCATGTTCTTGGACATTTTGGAAAGGTCATTGAGTCCTCTAACCAATGCCTTTGGTCCCAATCTCAATTTTTACCAATCTCAAGTTATGGCCTTTGACTTAAAGTCCCTTTTTGTTTACTTTTGAAAATGACCTATAATATTGAAATTGATAACTTTTTTTGAGCTTCAAAATGAGAGGAGTTGTAGGAAATGTCATTCTCTTAAAAATGAGCTTTGGATGGAATTTTTATGATAATCCATGTGAAAGTTATGCCTTGGTCAAGTTACAGTTGACTTTTTCAACTGTCCAAATATGGAAACTTTTGCATCTTGAGACTTTTTGAGCCAAGCTTTGAGAATCATGATCAAGCATTGATCAAATGATGTTTGTGGCTTCAAAATGAGATGTTGACCAAAAATTTGAACTTTTGACTGTCAAATGACCATTTTGCCCCTACAGTTGACTGTAGTGCAATTAGGGTTTTTGACTGTGAAATTTTGTGCTGTAAGTCTTGAAACTTGGTATGAGGATGCTTGACCATGTTTGTAGGCATATGGGACTTGATTGAGCCCTTGGAAACTTCATTTTCTTTGTTAGAACCAAAACCCTAATCTTTGACTATTAGGAGGCCCTTGAACTGTGCAACCCTTGGGGAGATTTTGAAGCTTTGACTTGGCAAATCTTGAAGAATATGGGAGGGCAAATTTTGGGGTACAACACCTTGTCTTTATGGAAGGTAGTGTATTGTCGAAATTTTTGTTACTCCAATGGATGGTAGCCTTATGATTATGGTAGGTAGTTTGTTGTTCAGATTAATGTTACTCCAATGGATGGTAGTCTATTGTCGATATTTTTGTTACTCCAATGGATGATATCCTTGTCATTATGGAAGGTAGTTTGTTGACGAGATATTTGTTACTCAATGGATGGTAGCCTTGTCATTATGGAACATAGTCAGTTGTAGATATTTTTTTTACTCCAATGGATGGTAGCCTTGTCATTATGAAACATAGTCTGTTGTCGATAATTTTGTTACTCCAATGGTTGGTAGCCTTATCTCTATGGAAGGTAGTTTGTTGTCGATATTTTTGTTACTCCAATGAATGGTATCCTTGTCATTATGGAAGGTAGTTTGTTGTCGAGATTATTGTTACTCTAATGGATGGTAGCCTTGTCATTATAGAACATAGTCTGTTGTCGAGATTTTTGTTACTCCAATGGATGGTAGCATTGTCATTATGGATTGTAGTTTGTTGTCGAGATTTTTGTTACTCCAATGGATGGTAGGCTTGTCATTATGGAACGTAGTATGTTGTCGTTATTTTTGTTACTCCAATGGATGGTAGCCTTGTCATTGTGGAAGGTAGCCTGTTGTCTTGACTTTTGTTACTCCAATTGATGATAGCCTTGTTATTATGGAAGGTAGTATGTTGTCTAGATTTTTGTTATTCCAACGGATGGTAGCCTTGTCATTATGGAAGGTAGTCTATTGTAGAGATTTTTGTTACTCAAATGGATGGTAGCCTTGTCATTATGGAACAAGGTCTATTGTCGAGATTTTTGTTACTCCAATGGATGGTAGCCTTGTCATTATGGAAGGTAGTCTGCTGTCGAGATTTTTGTTACTCCAATAGATGGTAGCCTTGTGTTTATGGAAGGTAGTCTGTTGTCGATATTTTTGTTACTCTAATGGATGGTAGCCTTGTCTTTATGGAAGGTAGTCTATAGTCGATATTTTGTTACTCCAATGGATGGTAGCCTTGTCATTATGGAAGGTAGTATGTTGTCGAGAATTTTATTACTCCAATGGATGGTAGCCTTGTCTTTATGGAAGGTAGTCTATAGTCGATATTTTGTTACTCCAATGGATGGTAGCCTTGTCATTATGGAAGGTAGTATGTTGTCGAGAATTTTGTTACTCTAATGGATGGTTACCTTGTCATTATGAAGGTAGTTTGTTATCGAGATCTTTGTTACTCAATGGATGGTAGCCTTGTCATTTTGGAACGTAGTTTGTTGTAGAGATTTTTTTTACTCCAATTGATGGTACCCTTGTCATTATGGAACGTAGTTTGTTGTCGATATTTTTGTTACTCTAATGGATGGTAGCGTTTACATTATGGAAGGTAGTCTGTTGTCGAGATTTTTGTTACTATAGTGGATAGTAGCCTTGTCTTTATGGAAGGTAGTCTGTTGTCGAGATTTTTATTATTCCAATGGATGGTAACCTTGTCTTTATGGAAGGCAGTCTGTTGTCAAGATTTTTTTTACTCCAATGGATGGTAGCCTTGTCATTATGGAAGGTAGTCTATTATCGATATCTTTGTCACTCAATGGATGGTAGCCTTGTCATTATGGAAGGTAGCCCGTTGTCGAGATTTTTGTTACTCCAATGGATGGTAGCCTTGTCTTTATTGAAGGTAGTGTATTGTCGATATTTTTGTTACTCCAATGGATGGTAGCCTTGTCATTATGGAAGGTAGTCTGTTGTCGAGATTTTTGTTACTCCAATGGATGGTAGCCTTGCCATTATGCAAAGTAGTCTGTTGTCGAGATTTTTGTTACTCTAATGGATGGTAGCTTTGTCATAATGGAAGGTAGCATGTCGTTGATATTTCTGTTACTCCAATGGATGGTAGCCCTGTCATTATGGAAGGTAGTCTATTGTTCAGATTTTTGTTACTCCAATGGATGGTAGCCTTGTACCTATAAAAGGTAGTTTGTTGTCAAGATTTTTGTAATTCCATTGGATGTTAGCCTTGTCATTATGGAATGTAGTCTGTTGTCGAGATTTTTGTTATTCCATTAGATCGTAGCCTTGTCATTATGGAAGGTAGTCTGTTTTCGAGATTTTTATTACTCCAATGGATGGTACCCTTGACATTATGAAATGTAGTCATTTGTCGATATTTTTTTTATTCTAATGGATGGTAGCCTTTTCATTATGGAAGGTAATTTGTTGTCTAGATTTTTGTTACTCCAATTGATGGTAGGCTTGTCATTATGGAACATGGTCTATTGTCGAGAATTTTGTTACTCCAATGGATGGTTGCCTTGTCATTATGGAAGGTAGTCTGCTGTCGAGATTTTTGTTACTCCAATAGATGGTAGCCTTGTCTTTATGGAAGGTAGTCTGTTGTCGATATTATTGTTACTCCAATGGATGGTAGCCTTGTCTTTATGGAAGGTAGTCTTTTGTCGATATTTTTGTTACTCTAATGGATGGTAGCCTTGTCTTTATGGAAGGTAGTCTATTGTGGATATTTTGTTACTCCAATGGATGGTAGCCTTGTTTTTATGGAAGGTGGTCTATTGTCGATATTTTTGTTACTCCATTGCTTGGTACCCTTGACATTATGGAAGGTAGTCTGTTGTCAAGATCTTTGTTACTCAATGGATGGTAGTCTTGTCATTATGGAAGGTAGTCTATTGTCGATATTTTTGTTACTCCAATGGATGGTAGCCTTGTCATTAGGGAAGGTAGTCTGTTGTCGAGATTTTTGTTACTCCAATGGATGGTAGCCTTCTCATTATGGAACGTGGTATATTGTCGAGATTTTTGTTATTCCATTGGATGGTAGCCTTGTCATTATGGAAGGTAGTCTGTTGTCGAGATTTTTGTTACTCCAATGGATGGTACCCTTGTCATTATGGAAGGTAGTCTGTTGTCGATATTTTTGTTATTCTAATGGATGGTAGCCTTTTCATAATGGAAGGTAGTCTGTTGTCTAGATTTTTGTTACTCCAATGGATGATAGCCTTGTCATTATGGAAGGTAGTCTGTTGTAGAGATTTTTGTTATTCAAATGGATGGTCGCCTTGTCATTATGGAACATGGTCTATTGTCGAGACTTTTGTTACTCCAATGGATGGTAGCCTTGTCATTATGGAAGGTAGTCTGCTGTCGAGATTTTTGTTACTCCAATAGATGGTAGCCTTGTCTTTATGGAAGGTAGTCTGTTGTCGATATTTTTGTTACTCCAATGGATGGTAGCCTTTTCATTATGGAAGGTAGTTTGTTGTCGATATTTTTGTAATCCAATGGATGGTAGCCTTGTCTTTATGGAAGGTAGTCTATTGTCGATATTTTGTTACTCCAATGGATGGTAGCCTTGTCATTATGGAAGGTAGTCTGTTGTCGAGAATTTTGTTACTCTAATGAATGGTCACCTTGTCATTATGAAGGTAGTTTGTTGTCGAGATCTTTGTTACTCAATTGATGGTAGCCTTGTCATTTTGGAACATAGTCTGTTGTAGATATTTTTGTTACTCCAATTGATGGTACCCTTGTCATTATGGAACGTAGTGTGTTGTCGATATTTTTGTTACTCTAATGGATGGTAGCCTTTACATTATGGAAGGTAGTTTGTTGTCGAGATTTTTGTTACTACAGTTGATGGTAGCCTTGTCTTTATGGAAGGTAGTCTGTTGTCGAGATTTTTATTATTCCAATGGATGGTAACCTTGTCTTTATGGAAGGTAGTCTGTTGTCAAGATTTTTTTACTCCAATGGAATGTAGCCTTGTCATTATGGAAGGTAGTGAATTGTCGATATCTTTGTCACTCAATGGATGGTAGCCTTGTCATTATGGAAGGTAGTCTGTTGTCGAGATTTTTGTTACTCCAATGGATGGTAGCCTTGTCTTTATGGAAGGTAGTGTATTGTCGATATTTTTGTTACTCTAATGGATGGTAGCCTTGTCATTATGGAAGGTAGTCTGTTGTCGAGATTTTTGTTACTCCAATGGATGGTAGCCTTGTCATTATAGAAGGTAGTCCGTTGTCGAGATTTTTGTTTCTCTAATGGATGGTAGCTTTGTCATTATGGAAGGTAGCCTGTCGTTGAGATTTCTATTACTCTAATGGATGGTAGCCTTGTCATTAAGGAAGGTAGTCTATTGTCGAGATTTTTGTTACTCCAATGGATGGTAGCCTTGTCTTTGTGGAAGGTAGTCTATTGCGATATTTTTATTTCTCAAAAGGATGGTAGCCTTGTCTTTATGGAAGGTAGTCTATTGTCGATATTTTTGTTACTCCATTAAAGGGTAGCCTTGATATTATGGAAGGTAGTCTGTTGTCAAGATCTTTGTTACTCAATGGATCGTAGCCTTGTCATTATGGAAGGTAGTCTATTGTCGATATTTTTGATACTCCAATGGATGGTAGCCTTGTCATTAGGGAAGGTAGTCTGTTGTCGAGATTTTTGTTACTGCAATGGATGGTAGCCTTCTCATTATGGAACGCGGTCTATTGTCGAGATTTTTGTTATTCCATTGGATGGTAGCCTTGTCATTATGGAAGGTAGTCTGTTGTTGAGATTTTTGTTACTCCAATGGATGGTAACCTTGTCATTATGGAACGTAGTATGTTGTCGATATTTTTGTTATTCTAATGGATGGTAGCCTTTTCATTATGGAAGGTAGTCTGTTGTCGAGATTTTTGTTACTACAGTGGATGGTAGCCTTGTCTTTATGGAAGGTAGTCTGTTGTCGAGATTTTTATTATTCCAAAGGATGGTAACCTTGTCTTTATGGAAGGTAGTATGTTGTCAAGATTTTTTTTACTTCAATGTATGGTAGCCTTGTCAGTATGGAAGGTAGTCTGTTGTCGATATCTTGGCCACTCAATGGATGGTAGCCTTGTCATTATGGAATGTAGTCTGTTGTCGATATTTTTGTTACTCCAATGGATGGTAGCCTTGTCTTTATGGAAGGTAGTCTATTTTAGATATTTCTGTTACTCCAATAGATGGTAGCCTTGACATTATGGAAGGTAGTCTGTTGTCGAGATCTTTTTTACTCAATGGATGGTAGCCTTGTCATTATGGAAGGTAGTCTGTTGTCGAGATTTTTGTTACTCCAATGGATGGTAGCCTTGTCATTATGGAAGGTAGTCTATTGTCGAGATTTTTGTTACTCCAATGGATGGTAGCCTTGTCTTTATGGAAGGTAGTCTGTTATCGATATTTTTGTTACTCCAATGGAAGGTAGCCTTGTCGTTATGAAAGGTAGTCTGTTGTCTAGATTTGTTTTACTCCATTGGATGGTAGCCTTTTCATTATTGAAGGTAGTATGTTGTCGAGATTTTTGTTACTCCAATGGATGGTAGCCTTGTCATTATTGAAGGTAGTCTGTCGTCGAGATTTTTATTAGTCCAATGGATGGTAGCCTTGTCATTATAGAAGGTAGTCTGTCGTTGAGATTTTTGTTACTCCAATGGATGGTAGCCTTTTCATTATGGAAGGTAGTCTATTATCGAGATTTTTGTTACTCCAATGGATGGTAGCCTTGTCATTATGGAATGTAGTCTATTATCGATATTTTTGTTATTCTAATGGATGGTTTCCTTTTCATTATGGAAGGTAGTCTGTTGTCGAGATTTTTGTTACTACAGTGGATGGTAGACTTGTCTTTATGGAAGGTAGTCTGTTGTCGAGATTTTTTTTACTCCAATGGATGGTAGCCTTGTCAGTATGGAAGGTAGTCTGTTGTCGATATCTTGGTCACTCAATGGATGGTAGCCTTGTCATTATGGAAGGTAGTCTATTGTCGAGATTTTTGTTACTCCAATGGATGGTATCCTTGTCATTATGGAAGGTAGTCTGTTGTCGAGATTTTTATTACTCAAATGGATGGTAGCCTTGTCATTATGGAAGGTAGTCTGTTGTCGAGGTTTTTGTTACTCCAATGGATGGAAGCCTATTCATTATGGAAGGTAGTCTATTATCGGGATTTTTGTGACTCCAATGGATGGTAGCCTTGTCATTATGGAATGTAGTCTATTATCGATATTTTTGTTACTCTAAAGGATGGTAGCCTTTTCATTGTGGAAGGTAGTCTGTTGTCGAGATTTTTGTTACTCCAATGGATGGTAGCCTTGTCTTTATGGAAGGTAGTCTGTTGTCGATATTTTTGTTACTCCAATGGAAGGTAGCCTTGTCATTATGGAAGGTAGTATGTTGTCGAGATTTTTATTATTCCAATGGATGGTAACCTTGTCTTTATGGAAGGTAGTCTGTTGTCAAGATTTTTTTTACTCCAATGGATGGTAGCCTCGTCAGTATGGAAGGTAGTCTATTGTCGATATCTTGGTCACTCAATGGATGGTAGCCTTGTCTTTATGGAAGGTAGTCTATTGTAGATATTTTTGTTACTCCAATGGATGGTATCCTAGACATTATGGAAGGTAGTCTGTTGTCGAGATCTTTGTTACTCAATGGATGGTAGCCTTGTCATTATGGAAGGTAGTCTGTTGTCGAGATTTTTGTTACTCCAATGGATGGTAGCCTTGTCATTATGGAAGGTAGTTTATTGTCGAGATTTTTGTTACTCCAATGGATGGTAGCCTTGTAATTATGGAATTTAGTCTATTATCAATATTTTTGTTACTCCAAAGGATGGTAGCCTTTTCATTCTGGAAGGTACTCTGTTTTTGAGATTTTTGTTACTCCAATGGATGGTAGCCTTGTCTTTATGGAAGGTAGTATGTTGTCTAGATTTTTTTAACCCAATGGATGGTAGCCTTGTCATTATGGAAGGTAGTCTATTGTCTAGATTTTTTTAACCCAATGGATGGTAGACTTGTCATTATTGAAGGTAGTCTGTTGTCGAGATTTTTGTTACTCCAATGGATGGTAGCCTTGTCATTATGGAAGGTAGTCTGTCGTTGAGATTTCTGTTACTCCAATGGATGGTAGCCTTGTCATTATGGAAGGTAGTCTGTTGTCGAGATTTTTGTTACTCCAATGGATGGTAGCTTTGTCTTTATGGAAGGTAGTCTGTTGTCGATATTTTTGTTACTCAAATGGATGGTAGCCTTGTCTTTATGGAAGGTATTCTATTGTCGATATTTTTGTTACTCCAATGGATGGTAGCCTTGACATTATGGAAGGTCGTCTGTTGTCGAGATCTTTGTTACTCAATGGATGGTAGCCTTGTCATTATGGAAGGTTGTCTGTTATCGAGATTTTTGTTACTCCAATGGATGGTAGCCTTGTCATTATGGAAGGTAGTCTGTTATTGAGATTTTAGTTTGTCCAATGGATGGTAACCTTGTCATTATGGAAGGTAGTGTATTTTCTAGATTTTTGCTACTCCAATGGATGGTAGCCTTGTCATTTTGGAAGGTAGTTTGTCATGAGATTTTTGTTACTCCAATGGATGGTAGCCTTGTCATTATGAAGGTAGTCTGTTGTCAAGATTTTTATTACTCTAATGGATGGTAGCCTTGTCATTTTGGAAGGTAGTCTGTTGTCGAGATTTTTGTTACTCCAATGGATGGTACCCTTGTCATTATGGATCGTAGTTTGTTGTCGATATTTTTGTTATTCTAATGGATGGTTTCCTTTTCATTATGGAAGGTAGTCTGTTGTCGAGATTTTTGTTACTACAGTGGATGGTAGACTTGTCTTTATGGAAGGTAGTCTGTTGTCGAGATTTTTATTATTCCAATGGATGGTAACCTTGTCTTTATGGAAGGTAGTCTGTTGTCAAGATTTTTTTTACTCCAATGGATGGTAGCCTTGTCAGTATGGAAGCTAGTCTGTTGTCGATATCTTGGTCACTCAATGGATGGTAGCCTTGTCATTATGGAAGGTAGTCTGTTGTCGAGATTTTTGTTACTCCAATGGATGGTATCCTTGTCATTATGGAAGGTAGTCTGTTGTCGAGATTTTTATTACTCAAATGGATAGTAGCCTTGTCTTTCTGGAAGGTAGTCTATTGTAGATATTTTTGTTACTCCAATAGAGGGTAGCCTTAACATTATGGAAGGTAGTCTGTTGTCGAGATCTTTGTTACTCAATGGATGGTAGCCTTGTCATTATGGAAGGTAGTCTAATGTCAAGATTTTTGTTACTCCAATGGATGGTAGCCTTGTCATTATGGAATGTAGTCTATTATCGATATTTTTGTTACTCCAAAGGATGGTAGCCTTTTCATTGTGGAAGGTAGTCTGTTGTCGAGATTTTTGTTACTCCAATGGATGGTAGCCTTGTCTTTATGGAAGATAGTTTGTTGTCGATATTTTTGTTACTCCAATGGATGGTAGCCTTGTCATTATGGAAGGTAGTCTGTTGTCTAGATTTTTTTTACTCCAATGGATGGTAGCCTTGTCATTATCGAAGGTAGTCTGTTGTCTAGATTTTTGTTACTCCAATGGATGGTAGCCTTGTCATTTTGGAAGGTAGTTTGTTGTCGATATTTTTGTTATTCTAATGGATGGTTGCCTTTTCATTATGGAAGGTAGTCTGTTGTCGAGATTTTTGTTACTACAGTGGATGGTAGCCTTGTCTTTATGGAAGGTAGTCTCTTGTCGAGATTTATATTATTCCAATGGATGGTAACCTTGTCTTTATGGAAGGTAGTCTGTTGTCAAGATTTTTTTTACTCCAATGGATGGTAGCCTTGTCAGTATAGAAGTTAGTTTGTTGTCGATATCTTAGTCACTCAATGGATGGTAGCCTTGTCATTATGGAAGGTAGTCTGTTGTCGAGATTTTTGTTACTCCAATGGATGGTATCCTTGTCATTATGGAAGGTAGTCTGTTGTCGAGATTTTTATTACTCAAATGCATGGTAGCCTTGTCTTTAGGGAAGGTAGTCTATTGTAGATATTTTTGTTACTCCAATGGATGGTAGCCTTGACATTATGGAAGGTAGTCTGTTGTCGAGATCTTTGTTACTCAATGGATGGTAGCCTTGTCATTATGGAAGGTTGTCTGTTGTCGAGATTTTTGTTACTCCAATGGATGGTAGCCTTGTCATTATGGAAGGTAGTTTATTGTCGAGATTTTTGTTACTCCAATGGATGGTAGCCTTGTCATTATGGAATGTAGTCTATTTTCGATATTTTTGTTACTCCAAAGGATGGTAGCCTTTTCATTGTGGAAGGTAGTCTGTTGTCGAGATTTTTGTTACTCCAATGGATGGTACCCTTGTCATTATGGAACGTAGTTTGTTGTCGATATTTTTGTTATTCTAATGGATGGTTTCCTTTTCATTATGGAAGGTAGTCTGTTGTCGAGATTTTTGTTACTACAATGGATGGTAGACTTCTCTTTATGGAAGGTAGACTCTTGTCGAGATTTATATTATTCCAATGGATGGTAACCTTGTCTTTATGGAAGGTAGTCTATTGTCAAGATTTTTTTTACTCCAATGGATGGTAGCCTTGTCAGTATAGAAGTTAGTCTGTTGTCGATATCTTAGTCACTCAATGGATGGTAGCCTTGTCATTATGGAAGGTAGTCTGTTGTCGAGATTTTTGTTACTCCAATGGATGGAATCCTTGTCATTATGGAAGGTAGTCTGTTATCGAGATTTTTATTACTCAAATGGATGGTAGCCTTGTCTTTAGGGAAGGTAGTCTATTGTAGATATTTTTGTTACTCCAATAGATGGTAGCCTTAACATTATGGAAGGTAGTCTGTGGTCGAGATCTTTGTTACTCAATGGATGGTTGCCTTGTCATTATGGAAGGTAGTCTGTTGTCGAGATTTTTGTTACTCCAAAGGATGGTAGCCTTGTCATTATGGAAGGTGGTTTATTGTCGAGATTTTTGTTACTCCAATGGATGGTAGCCTTGTCTTTATGGAAGGTAGTCTATTATCAATATTTTTGTTACTCTAAAGGATGGTAGCCTTTTCATTGTGGAAGGTAGTCTGTTGTCTAGATTTTTTTAACCCAATGGATGGTAGCCTTGTCATTATTGAAGGTAGTCTGTCGTTGAGATTTCTATTACTCCTATGGATGGTAGCCTTGTCATTATGGAAGGTAGTCTGTTGTCGAGAGTTTTGTTACTCCAATGGATGGTAGCCTTGTCTTTATGGAAGGTAGTCTGTTTTCGATATTTTTGTTACTCAAATGGATGGTAGCCTTGTCTTTATGGAAGGTATTCTATTGTCGATATTTTTTTACTCCAATGGATGGTAGCCTTGACATTATGGAAGGTAGTCTGTTGTCGAGATCTTTGTTACTCAATGGATGGTAGCCTTGTCATTATTGAAGGTTGTCTGTTATCGAGAATTTTGTTACTCCAATGGATGGTAGCCTTGTCATTATGGAAGGTAGTCTGTTGTTGAGATTTTAGTTTGTCCAATGGATGGTAACCTTGTCATTATGGAAGGTAGTCTGTTTTCTAGATTTTTGTTACTCCCATGGATGGTAGCCTTGTCATTTTGGAAGGTAGTTTGTCATTGAGATTTTTGTTACTCCAATGTATGGTAGCCTTGTCATTATGGAACATGGTCTATTGTGGAGATTTTTGTTATTCCTTTGGATGGTAGCCTTGTCATTATGGAAGGTAGTCTATTGTCGAGATATTTATTACTCCAATGGATGGTACCCTTGTCATTATGGAACGTAGTCTGTTGTCAATATTTTTGTTATTCTAATGGACGGTAGCCTTTTCATTATGGAAGGTAGTCTGTTGTCGAGATTTTTGTTACTACAGTGGATGGTAGCCTTGTCTTTATGGAAGGTTGTTTGTTGTCGAGATTTTTATTATTCCAATGGATGGTAACCTTGTCTTTATGGAAGGTAGTCTGTTGTCAAGGTTTTTTTTACTCCAATGGATGGTAGCCTTGTCAGTATGGAAGGTAGTTTGTTGTCGATATCTTGGTCACTCAATGGAGAGTAGCCTTGTCATTATGGAAGGTAATCTATTGTCGAGATTTTTGTTACTCCAATGGATGGTATCCTTGTCATTATGGAAGGTAGTCTGTTGTCAAGATTTTTATTACTCAAATGGATGGTAGCCTTGTCTTTATGGAAGGTAGTCTATTGTCGATATTTTTGTTACTCCAATGGATGGTAGCCTTGTCATTATGGAAGGTAGTCTGTTGTCTAGAATTTTTTTACTCCAATGGATGGTAGCCTTGTCATTATTGAAGGTAGTCTGTTGTCTAGATTTTTGTTACTCCAATGGATGGTAGCCTTGTCATTTTGGAAGGTAGTCTGTTGTCGAGATTTTTGTTACTCCAATGGATGGTACCCTTGTCATTATGGAACGTAGTTTGTTGTCGATATTTTTGTTATTCTAATGGATGGTTTCCTTTTCATTATGGAAGGTAGTCTATTGTCGAGATTTTTGTTACTACAATGGATGGTAGACTTGTCTTTATGGAAGGAAATATGTTGTCGAGATTTTTATTATTCCAATGGATGGTAACCTTGTCTTTATGGAAGCTAGTCTGTGGTCAAGATTTTTTTTACTCCAATGGATGGTAGCCTTGTCAGTATGGAAGGTAATCTGTTGTCGATATCTTGGTCACTCAATGGATGGTAGCCTTGTCATTATGAAAGGTAGTCTTTTGTCGAATTTTTTGTTACTCCAATGGATGGTATCCTTGTCATTATGAAAGGTAGTCCGTTGTCGAGATTTTTATTACTCAAATGGATGGTAGCCTTGTTTTTATGGAAGGTAGTCTATTGTAGATATTTTTGTTACTCCAATAGATGGTAACCTTAACATTATGGAAGGTAGTCTGTTGTCGAGATCTTTGTTACTCAATGGATGGTAGCCTTGTCATTATGGAAGGTAGTTTGTTGTCGAGATTTTTGTTACTCCAATGGATGGTAGCCTTGTCATTATGGAAGGTAGTCTAATGTCAAGATTTTTGTTACTCCAATGGATGGAAGATTTGTCATTATGGAATGTAGTCTATTATCGATATTTTTGTTACTCCAAAAGATGGTAGCCTTTTCATTGTGGAAGGTAGTCTGTTGTCGAGATTTTTGTTACTCCAATGGATGGTAGCCTTGTCTTTATGGAAGGTAGTTTGTTGTCGATATTTTTGTTACTCCAATGGATGGTAGCCTTGTCATTATGGAAGGTAGTCTGTTGTCTAGATTTTTTTTACTCCAATGGATGGTAGCCTTGTCATTATTGAAGGTAGTCTGTTGTCTAGATTTTTGTTACTCAAATGGATGGTAGCCTTGTCATTTTGGAAGGTAGTCTGTTGTCGAGATTTTTGTTACTCCAATGGATGGTACCCTTGTCATTATGGAACGTAGTTTGTTGTTGATATTTTTGTTATTCTAATGGATGGTTGCCTTTTCATTATGGAAGGTAGTCTGTTTTCGAGATTTTTGTTACTACAGTGGATGGTAGCCTTGTCTTTATGGAAGGTAGTCTCTTATCGAGATTTTTATTATTCCAATGGATGGTAACTTTGTCTTTATGGAAGGTAGGCTGTTGTCAAGATTTTTTTTACTCCAATGGATGGTAGCCTTGACATTATGGAAGGTAGTCTGTTGTCGAGATTTTTATTACTCAAATGGATGGTAGCCTTGTCTTTATGGAAGGTAGTCTATTGTAGATATCTTTGTTACTCCAATGGATGGTAGCCTTGTCATTATGGAAGGTAGTCTGTTGCGATATTTTTGTTACTCCAATGGATTGTAGCCTTGTCATTATAGAAGGTAGTTTATTGTCGAGATTTTTGTTACTCCAATGGGTGGTAGCCTTGTCATTATGGAATGTAGTCTATTATCGATATTTTTGTTACTCCAAAGGATGGTAGCCTTTTCATTGTGGAAGGTAGTCTGTTTTCGAGATTTTTGTTACTCCAATGGATGGTAGCCTTGTCTTTATGGAAGGTAGTTTGTTTTCGATATTTTTGTTACTCCAACGGATGGTAGCCTTGTCATTATGGAAGGTATTCTGTTGTCTTGATTTTTTTAACCCAATGGATGGTAGCCTTGTCATTATTGAAGGTAGTCTGTTGTCGAGATTTTTGTTACTCCAATGGATGGTAGCCTTCTCATTATGGAAGGTAGTCTGTCGTTGAGATTTCTGTTACTCCAATGGATGGTAGCCTTGTCATTATGGAAGGTAGTCTGTTGTCGAGATTTTTGTTACTCCAATGGATGGTAGCCATGTCATTATGGAATGTAGTTTATTATCGATATTTTTTTTACTCCAAAGGATGGTAGCCTTTTCATTGTGGAAGGTAGTCTGTTGTCGAGTTTTTTGTTACTCCAATGGATGGTATCCTTGTATTTATGGAAGGTAGTCTGTTGTTGATATTTTTTGTTACTCCAATGGATGGTAGCCTTGTCATTATGGAAGGTAGTCTGTTGTCTAGATTTTTTTTACTCCAATGGATGGTAGCCTTGTCATTATTGAAGGTAGTCTGTTGTCGAGATTTTTGTTACTCCAATGGATAATAGCCTTGTCTTTATGGAAGGTAGTCTACTGTCGATATTTTTGTTACTCAAATGGAGAGTAGCCCTGTCTTTATGGAAGGTATTCTATTGTCGATATTTTTGTTACTCCAATGGATGGTAGCCTTTACATTATGGAAGGTAGTCTGTTGTCGAGATCTTTGTTACTCAATGGATGGTAGCCTTGTCATTATGGAAGGTTGTCTGTTATCGAGAATTTTGTTACTCCAATGGATGGTAGCCTTGTCATTATGGAAGGTAGTCTATTGTTGAGATTTTAGTTTGTCCAATGGATGGTAACCTTGTCATTATGGAAGGTAGTCTATTTTCTAGATTTTTGTTACTCCAATGGATGGTAGCCTTGTCATTTTGGAAGGTAGTTTGTCATTGAGATTTTTGTTACTCCAATGGATGGTAGCCTTGTCATTATGAAACGTGGTCTATTGTGGAGTTTTTTATTATTCCATTGGATGGTATCCTTGTGATAATGGAAGGTAGTCTATTGTCGAGATTTTTGTTACTCCAATGGATGGTACCGTTGTCATTATGGAACGTAGTCTGTTGTCGATATTTTTGTTATTCTAATGATGGTTTCCTTTTCATTATGGAAGGTAGTCTGTTGTCAAGATTTTTGTTACTATAGTGGATGGTAGACTTGTCTTTATGGAAAGTAGTCTGTTGTCGAGATTTTTATTTTTCCAATGGATGGTAACCTTGTCTTTATGGAAGGTAGTCTGTTGTCAAGATTTTTTTACTCCAATGGATGGTAGCCTTGTCAGTATGGAAGGTAGTCTATGGTCGATATCTTGGTCACGCAATGGATGGTAGCCTTGTCATTATGGAAGGTAGTCTGTTGTCGAGATTTTTGTTACTCCAATGGATGGTATCCTTGTCATTATGGAAGGTAGTCCGTTGTCGAGATTTGTATTACTCAAATGGATGGTAGCCTTGTCTTTATGGAAGGTAGTCTATTGTCGATATTTTTGTTACTCCAATAGATGGTAGCCTTAACATTATGGAAGGTAGTCTGTTGTCAAGATCTTTGTTACTCAATGGATGGTAGCCTTGTCATTATGGAAGGTAGTCTGTTGTCGAGATTTTTGTTACTCCAATGGATGGTAGCCTGGTCATTATGAAAGGTAGCCTAATGTCGAGATTTTTGTTACTCCAATGGATGGTAGACATGTCATTATGGAATGTAGTCTATTATCGATATTTTTGTTACTCCAAAGGATGGAAGCCTTTTCATTGTGGAAGGTAGTCTGTTGTCGAGTTTTTTGTTACTCCAATGGATGGTATCCTTGTATTTATGGAAGGTAGTCTGTTGTCGATATTTTTTGTTACTCCAATGGATGGTAGCCTTGTCATTATGGAAGGTAGTCTGTTGTCTAGATTTTTTTTACTCCAATGGATGGTAGCCTTGTCATTATTGAAGGTAGTCTGTTGTCGAGATTTTTCTTACTCCAATTGATTGTAGCCTTGTCATTATGGAAGGTAGTCTGTCGTTGAGATTTCTGTTACTCCAATGGATGGTAGCCTTGTCATTATGGAAGGTAGTCCGTTGTCGAGATTTTTGTTACTCCAATGGATAGTAGCCTTGTCTTTATGGAAGGTAGTCTATTGTCGATATTTTTGTTACTCAAATGGATGGTAGCCTTGTCTTTATGGAAGGTATTCTATTGTCGATATTTTTGTTACTCCAATGGATGGTAGCCTTGACATTATGGAAGGTAGTCTGTTGTCGAGATCTTTGTTACTCAATGGATGGTAGCCTTGTCAGTATGGAAGGTTGTCTGTTATCGAGAATTTTGTTACTCCAATGGATGGTAGCCTTGTCATTATGGAAGGTAGTCTATTGTTGAGATTTTAGTTTGTCCAATGGACGGTAACCTTGTCATTATGGAAGGTAGTCTATTTTCTAGATTTTTGTTACTCCAATTGATGGTAGCCTTGTCATTTTGGAAGGTAGTTTGTCATTGAGATTTTTGTTACTCCAATGGATGGTAGCCTTGTCATTATGGAACGTGGTCTATTGTGGAGATTTTTATTATTCCATTGGATGGTAGCCTTGTCATTATGGAAGGTAGTATATTGTCGAGATTTTTGTTACTCCAATGGATGGTA
Organism: Vicia faba; assembly: GCA_948472305.1. Classification (NCBI taxonomy): domain Eukaryota; kingdom Viridiplantae; phylum Streptophyta; class Magnoliopsida; order Fabales; family Fabaceae; genus Vicia; species Vicia faba. The sequence goes on from OX451741.1 coordinate 536,930,908, forward strand.
CCCTTGTCATTATGGAACGTAGTCTGTTGTCGATATTTTTGTTATTCTAATGGATGGTTTCCTTTTCATTACTGAAGGTAGTATGTTGTCAAGATTTTTGTTACTATAGTGGATGGTAGACTTGTCTTTATGGAAGGTAGTCTATTGTCGAGATTTTTATTATTCCAATGGATGGTAACCTTGTCTTTATGGAAGGTAGTCTGTTGTCAAGATTTTTTATACTCCAATGGATGGTAGCCTTGTTAGTATGGAAGGTAGTCTGTGGTCGATATCTTGGTCACGCAATGGATGGTAGCCTTGGCATTATGGAAGGTAGTCTGTTGTCGAGATTTTTGTTACTCCAATGGATGGTATCCTTGTCATTATGGAAGGTAGTCCGTTGTCGAGATTTTTATTACTCAAATGGATGGTAGCCTTGTCTTTATGGAAGGTAGTCTATTGTAGATATCTTTGTTACTCCAATAGATGGTAGCCTTAACATTATGGAAGGTAGTCTGTTGTCGAGATCTTTGTTACTCAATGGATGGTAGCCTTGTCATTATGGAAGGCAGTTTGTTGTAGAGATTTTTGTTACTCCAATAGATGGTAGCCTGGTCATTATGGAAGGTAGTCTAATGTCGAGATTTTTGTTACTCCAATGGATGGTAGCCTTGTCATTATGGAATGTAGTCTATTATCGATATTTTTGTTACTCCAAAAGATGGTAGCCTTTTCATTGTGGAAGGTAGTCTGTGGTCGATATCTTTGTCACTCAATGGATGGTAGCCTTGTCTTTATGGAAGGTAGTTTGTTGTCGATATTTTTGTTACTCCAATGGATGGTAGCCTTGTCATTATGGAATGTAGTCTGTTGTCTAGATTTTTTTACTCCAATGGATGGTAGCCTTGTCATTATTGAAGGTAGTCTGTTGTCTATATTTTTGTTACTCTAATGGATGGTAGCCTTGTCATTATGGAAGGTAGTCTGTCGTTGAGATTTCTGTTACTCCAATGGATGGTAGCCTTGTCATTATGGAAGGTAGTCCGTTGTCGAGATTTTTGTTACTCTAATGGATAGTAGCCTTGTATTTATGGAAGGTAGTCTATTGTCGATATTTTTGTTACTCAAATGGATGGTAGCCTTGTCTTTATAGAAGGTATTCTATTGTCGATATTTTTGTTACTCCAATGGATGGTAGCCTTGACATTATGGAAGGTAGTATGTTGTCGAGATCTTTGTTACTCAATGGATGGTAGCCTTGTCATTATGGAAGGTTGTCTGTTGTCGAGAATTTTGTTACTCCAATGGATGGTAGCCTTGTCATTATGGAAGGTAGTCTGTTGTTGAGATTTTCGTTTGTCCAATGGATGGTAACCTTGTCATTATGGAAGGTAGTCTATTTTCTAGATTTTTGTTACTCCAATGGATGGTAGCCTTGTCATTTTGGAAGGTAGTTTGTCATTGATATTTTTGTTACTCCAATGGATGGTAGCCTTGTCATTATGGAACGTGGTCTATTGTGGTGATTTTTGTTATTCCATTGGATGGTAACCTTGTCATTATGGAAGGTAGTCTATTGTCGAGATTTTTGTTACTCCAATGGATGGTACCCTTGTCATTATGGAACGTAGTCTGTTGTTGATATTTTTGTTACTACAGTGGATGGTAGACTTGTCAGTATAGAAGTTAGTCTGTTGTCGATATCTTAGTCACTCAATGGATGGTAGCCTTGACATTATGGAAGGTAGTCTGTTGTCGAGATCTTTGTTACTCAATGGATGGTAGCCTTGTCATTATGGAAGGTAGTTTGTTGTCGAGATTTATGTTACTCCAATGGATGGTAGCCTTGTCATTATGGAAGGTAGTTTATTGTCGAGATTTTTGTTACTCCAATGGATAGTAGCCTTGTCATTATGGAATGTAGTCTATTATCGATATTTTTGTTAGTCCAAAGGATGGTAGCCTTTTTATTGTAGAAGGTAGTCTGTTTTCGAGATTTTTGTTACTCCAATGGATGGTAGCCTTGTCTTTATGGAAGGTAGTCTGTTGTCGATATTTTTGTTACTCCAATGGATGGTAGCCTTGTCATTATGGAAGGTAGTCTGTTGTCTAGATTTTTTTAACCAAATGGATGGTAGCCTTGTCATTATTGAAGGTAGTTTGTTGTCAAGATTTTTGTTACTCCAATAGATGGTAGCCTTGTCATTATGGAAGGTAGTTTGTCGTTGATATTTCTGTTACTCCAATGGATGGTAGCCTTGTCATTATGGAAGGTAGTCTGTTGTCGAGATTTTTGTTACTCAAATGGATGGTAGCTTTGTCTTTATGGAAGGTAGTCTGTTGTCGATATTTTTGTTACTCAAATGGATGGTAGCCTTATCTTTATGGAAGGTATTCTATTGTAGATATTTTTGTTACTCCAATGGATGGTAGCCTTGACATTATGGAAGGTAGTCTGTTGTCGAGATCTTTGTTACTCAATGGATGGTAGCCTTGTCATTATGGAAGGTTGTATGTTATCGATATTTTTGTTACTCCAATGGATGGTAGCTTTTCATTATGGAAGGTAGTCTGTTGTTGAGATTTTAGTTTGTCCAATGGATGGTAACCTTGTCATTATGGAAGGTAGTCTGTTGTCAAGATTTTTGTTACTCCAATGGATGGTAGCCTTGTCATTTTGGAAGGTAGTTTGTCATTCAGATTCTTGTTACTCCAATGGATGGTAGCCTTGTCATTATAGAACATGGTCTATTGTGGAGATTTTTGTTATTCCATTGGATGGTAGACTTGTCATTATGGAAGGTAGTCTGTTGTCGAGATTTTTGTTATTCCAATGGAAGGTACCCTTGTCATTATGGAACGTAGTTTGTTGTCGATATTTTTGTTATTCTAATGGATGGTTTCCTTTTCATTATGGAAGGTAGTCTGTTGTCGAGATTTTTGTTACTACAGTGGATGGTAGACTTGTCTTTATGGAAGGTTGTCTGTTGTCGAGATTTTTATTATTCCAATGGATGGTAACCTTGTCTTTATGGAAGGTAGTCTATTGTCAAGATTTTTTTTACTCCAATGGATGGTAGCCTTGTCAGTATGGAAGGTAGTTTATTGTCGATATCTTGGTCACTCAATGGAGGGTAGCCTTGTCATTATGGAAGGTAGTCAATTGTCGAGATTTTTGTTACTCCAATGGATGGTATCCTTGTCATTATGGAAGGTAGTCTATTGTCGATATTTTTGTTACTCTAATGGATGGTAGCCTTGACATTATGGAACGTAGTCTTTTGTCCAGATCTTTGTTACTCAATGGATGGTAGCCTTGTAATTATGGAAGGTAGTCTGTTGTCGAGATTTTTGTTACTCCAATGGATGGTAGCCTTGTCAATATGGAAGGTAGTCTGTTGTCGAGATTTTTGTTACTCCAATGGATGGTAGCCATGTCATTATGGAATGTAGTCTATTATCGATATTTTTGTTACTCCAAAGGATGGTAGCCTTTTCATTGTGGAAGGTAGTCTGTTGTTGATATTTTTGTTACTCCAATGGATGGTATCCTTGTATTTATGGAAGGTAGTATGTTGTCGATATTTTTTGTTACTCCAATGGATGGTAGCCTTGTCATTATGGAAGGTAGTCTGTTGTCTAGATTTTTTTACTCCAATGGATGGTAGCCTTGTCATTATTGAAGGTAGTCTGTTGTCGAGATTTTTGTTACTCCAATGGATGGTAGCCTTGTCATTATGGAAGGTAGTCTGTCGTTGAGATTTCTGTTACTCCAATGGATGGTAGCCTTGTCATTATGGAAGGTAGTCCGTTGTCGAGATTTTTGTTACTCCAATGGATAGTAGCCTTGTCTTTATGGAAGGTAGTCTATTGTCGATATTTTTGTTACTCAAATGGCTGGAAGCCTTGTCTTTATGGAAGGTATTCTATTGTCGATATTTTTGTTACTCCAATGGATGGTAGCCTTAAAATTATGGAAGGTAGTCTGTTGTCGAGATCTTTCTTACTCAATGGATGGTAGCCTTGTCATTATGGAAGGTTGTCTGTTATCGAGAATTTTGTTACTCCAATGGATGGTTGCCTTGTCATTATGGAAGGTAGTATATTGTTGAGATTTTAGTTTGTCCAATGGATGGTAACCTTGTCATTATGGAAGGTAGTCTATTTTCTAGATTTTTGTTACTCCAATGGATGGTAGCCTTGTCATTTTGGAAGGTAGTTTGTCATTGAGATTTTTGTTACTCCAATGGATGGTAGCCTTGTCATTATGGAACATGGTCTATTGTGGAGATTTTTATTATTCCATTGGATGGTAGCTTTGTCATTATGGAAGGTAGTCTATTGTCTAGATTTTTGTTACTCCAATGGATGGTACCCTTGTCATTATGGAACATAGTCTGTTGTCGATATTTTTGTTATTCTAATGGATGGTTTCCTTTTCATTATGGAAGGTAGTCTGTTGTCAAGATTTTTGTTACTATAGTGGATGGTAGACTTGTCTTTATGGAAGGTAGTCTGTTGTCGAGATTTTTATTATTTCAATGGATGGTAAACTTGTCTTTATGGAAGGTAGTCTATTGTCAAGATTTTTTTTACTCCAATGGATGGTAGCCTTGTTAGTATGGAAGGTAGTCTGTTGTCGAGATTTTTGTTACTCCAATGGATGGTATCCTTGTCATTATGGAAGGTAGTCCGTTGTCGAGATTTTTATTACTCAAATGGATGGTAGCCTTGTCTTTATAGAAGGTAGTCTATTGTAGATATTTTTGTTACTCCAATAGATGGTAGCCTTAACATTATGGAAGGTAGTCTGTTGTCGAGATCTTTGTTACTCAATGGATGGTAGCCTTGTCATTATGGAAGGTAGTTTGTTGTCGAGATTTTTGTTACTCTAATGGATGGTAGCCTGGTCATTATGGAAGGTAGTCTAATGTCGAGATTTTTGTTACTCCTATGGATGGTAGCCTTGTCATTATGGAATGTAATCTATTATCGATATTTTTGTTACTCCAAAGGATGGTAGCCTTTTCATTGTGGAAGGTAATTTGTGGTCGATATCTTGGTCACTCAATGGATGGTAGCCTTGTCTTTATGGAAGGTAGTCTGTTGTCGATATTTTTGTTACTCCAATGGATGGTAGCCTTGTCATTATGGAAGGTAGTCTGTTGTCTAGATTTTTTTTACTCTAATGGATGGTAGCCTTGTCATTATTGAAGGTAGTTTGTTGTCTATATTTTTGTTACTCCAATTGATGGTAGCCTTGTCATTATGGAAGGTATTATGTCGTTGAGATTTCTGTTACTCCAATGGATGGTAGCCTTGTCATTATGGAAGGTAGACCGTTGTCAAGATTTTTATTACTCTAATGGATAGTAGCCTTGTCTTTATGGAAGGTAGTCTATTGTCGATATTTTTGTTTCTCAAATCGATGGTAGCCTTGTCTTTATTGAAGGTATTCTACTGTCGATATTTTTGTTACTCCAATGGATGGTAGCCTTGACATTATGGAAGGTAGTCTGTTGTCGAGATCTTTGTTACTCAATGAATGGTAGCCTTGTCATTATGGAAGGTTGTCTGTTATCGAGAATTTTGTTACTCCAATGGATGGTAGCCTTGTCATTATGGAAGGTAGTCTGTTGTTGAGATTTTAGTTTTTCCAATGGATGGTAACCTTGTCATTATGGAAGGTAGTCTATTTTCTAGATTTTTGTTACTCCAATGGATGGTAGCCTTGTCATTTTGGAAGGTAGTTTGTCATTGAGATTTTTGTTACTCCAATGGATGGTAGCCTTGTCATTATGGAACGTGGTCTATTGTGGAGATTTTTGTTATTCCATTGGATGGTAGCCTTGTCATTATGGAAGGTAGTCTATTGTTGAGATTTTTGTTACTCCAATGGATGGTACCCTTGTCATTATGGAATGTAGTCTGTTGTTGATATTTTTGTTATTCTAATGGATGGTTTCCTTTTCATTATGGAAGGTAGTCTGTTGTCGAGATTTTTGTTACTATAGTGGATGGTAGACTTGTCAGTATAGAAGTTAGTCTGTTGTCGATATCTTAGTCACTCAATGGATGGTAGCCTTGACATTATGGAAGGTAGTCTATTGTCGAGATCTTTGTTACTCAATGGATGGTAGCCTTGTCATTATGGAAGGTAGTCTGTTGTCGAGATTTTTGTTACTCCAATGGATGGTAGCCTTGTCATTATAGAAGGTAGTTTATTGTCGAGATTTTTGTTACTCCAATGGATGGTAGCCTTGTCATTATGGAATGTAGTCTATTATCAATATTTTTGTTACTCCAAAGGATGGTAGCCTTTTTATTGTGGAAGGTAGTCTGTTCTCGAGATTTTTGTAACTCCAATGGATGGTAGCCTTGTCTTTATGGAAGGTAGTCTGTTGTCGAGATTTTTATTATTCCAATGGATGGTAAACTTGTCTTTATGGAAGGTAGTCTATTGTCAAGATTTTTTTTACTCCAATGGATGGTAGCCTTGTCAGTATGGAAGGTAGTCTGTTGTTGAGATTTTTGTTACTCCAATGGATGGTATCCTTGTCATTATGGAAGGTAGTCCGTTGTCGAGATTTTTATTACTCAAATGGATGGTAGCCTTGTCTTTATAGAAGGTAGTCTATTGTAGATATTTTTGTTACTCCAATAGATGGTAGCCTTAACATTATGGAAGGTAGTCTGTTGTCGAGATCTTTGTTACTCAATGGATGGTAGCCTTGTCATTATGGAAGGTAGTTTGTTGTCGAGATTTTTGTTACTCCAATGGATGGTAGCCTGGTCATTATGGAAGGTAGTCTAATGTCGAGATTTTTGTTACTCCTATGGATGGTAGCCTTGTCATTATGGAATGTAATCTATTATCGATATTTTTGTTACTCCAAAGGATGGTAGCCTTTTCATTGTGGAAGGTAATTTGTGGTCGATATCTTGGTCACTCAATGGATGGTAGCCTTGTCTTTATGGAAGGTAGTCTGTTGTCGATATTTTTGTTACTCCAATGGATGGTACCCTTGTCATTATGGAAGGTAGTCTGTTGTCTAGATTTTTTTTACTCTAATGGATGGTAGCCTTGTCATTATTGAAGGTAGTTTGTTGTCTATATTTTTGTTACTCCAATTGATGGTAGCCTTGTCATTATGGAAGGTATTATGTCGTTGAGATTTCTGTTACTCCAATGGATGGTAGCCTTGTCATTATGGAAGGTAGTCCGTTGTCAAGATTTTTATTACTCTAATGGATAGTAGCCTTGTCTTTATGGAAGGTAGTCTATTGTCGATATTTTTGTTTCTCAAATCGATGGTAGCCTTGTCTTTATGGAAGGTATTCTACTGTCGATATTTTTGTTACTCCAATGGATGGTAGCCTTGACATTATGGAAGGTAGTCTGTTGTCGAGATCTTTGTTACTCAATGGATGGTAGCCTTGTCATTATGGAAGGTTGTCTGTTATCGAGAATTTTGTTACTCCAATGGATGGTAGCCTTGTCATTATGGAAGGTAGTCTGTTGTTGAGATTTTAGTTTTTCCAATGGATGGTAACCTTGTCATTATGGAAGGTAGTCTATTTTCTAGATTTTTGTTACTCCAATGGATGGTAGCCTTGTCATTTTGGAAGGTAGTTTGTCATTGAGATTTTTGTTACTCCAATGGATGGTAGCCTTGTCATTATGGAACGTGGTCTATTGTGGAGATTTTTGTTATTCCATTGGATGGTAGCCTTGTCATTATGGAAGGTAGTCTATTGTCGAGATTTTTGTTACTCCAATGGATGGTACCCTTGTCATTATGGAATGTAGTCTGTTGTTGATATTTTTGTTATTCTAATGGATGGTTTCCTTTTCATTATGGAAGGTAGTCTGTTGTCGAGATTTTTGTTACTATAGTGGATGGTAGACTTGTCAGTATAGAAGTTAGTCTGTTGTCGATATCTTAGTCACTCAATGGATGGTAGCCTTGACATTATGGAAGGTAGTCTATTGTCGAGATCTTTGTTACTCAATGGATGGTAGCCTTGTCATTATGGAAGGTAGTCTGTTGTCGAGATTTTTGTTACTCCAATGGATGGTAGCCTTGTCATTATAGAAGGTAGTTTATTGTCGAGATTTTTGTTACTCCAATGGATGGTAGCCTTGTCATTATGGAATGTAGTCTATTATCAATATTTTTGTTACTCCAAAGGATGGTAGCCTTTTTATTGTGGAAGGTAGTCTGTTTTCGAGATTTTTGTAACTCCAATGGATGGTAGCCTTGTCTTTATGGAAGGTAGTTTGTTGTCGATATTTTTATTACTGCAATGGATGGTAGCCTTGTCATTATGGAAGGTAGTCTGTTGTCTAGATTTTTTTAACCAAATGGATGGTAGCCTTGTCATTATTGAAGGTAGTCTGTTGTCAAGATTTTTGTTACTCCAATAGATGGTAGCCTTGTCATTATGGAAGGTAGTCTGTCATTGAGATATTTGTTACTCCAATGGATGGTAGCCTTGTCATTATGGAAGGTAGTCTGTTGTCGAGATTTTTGTTACTCCAATGGATGGTAGCCTTGTCTTTATGGAAGGTAGTCTGTTGTCGATATTTTTGTTACTCAAATGGATTGTAGCCTTGTCTTTATGGAAGGTATTCTATTGTCGATATTTTTGTTACTCCAATGGATGGTAGCCTTGACATTATGGAAGGTAGTTTATTGTCGAGATCTTTGTTACTCAATGGATGGTAGCCTTGTCATTATGGAAGGTTGTCTGTTATCGAGAATTTTTTTACTCCAATGGATGGTAGCCTTGTCATTATGGAAGGTAGTCTGTTGTTGAGATTTTAGTTTGTCCAATGGATGGTAAACTTGTTATTATGGAAGGTAGTCTGTTTTCTAGATTTTTGTTACTCCAATGGCTGGTAGCCTTATCATTTTGGAAGGTAGTTTGTCATTGAGATTTTTGTTACTCCAATGTATGGTAGCCTTGTCATTATGGAACATGGTCTATTGTGGAGATTTTTGTTATTCCATTGGATGGTAGCCTTGTCATTATGGAAGGTAGTCTATTGTCGAGATTTTTGTTACTCCAATAGATGGTACCCTTGTCATTATGGAACGTAGTTTGTTGTCAATATTTTTGTTATTCTAATGGATGGTAGCCTTTTCATAATGGAAGGTAGTCTGTTGTCGAGATTTTTGTTACTACAGTGGATGGTAGCCTTGTTGTATGGAAGGTTATCTGTTGTCGAGATTTTTATTATTCCAATGGATGGTAACCTTGTCTTTATGGAAGGTAGTCTATTATCAAGATTTTTTTTACTCCAATGGATGGTAGCCTTGTCAGTATGGAAGGTAGTTTGTTGTCGATATCTTGGTCACTCAATGGAGGGTAGCCTTGTCATTATGGAAGGTAGTCTATTGTCGAGATTTTTGTTACTCCAATGGATGGTAGCCTTGTCATTATGGAAGGTAGTCTGTTGTCGAGATTTTTATTACTCAAATGGATGGTAGCCTCGTCTTTATGGAAGGTAGTCTATTGTCGATATTTTTGTTACTCCAATGGATGGTAGCCTTGACATTATGGAAAGTAGTCTGTTGTAAAGATCTTTGTTACTCAATGGATGGTAGCCTTGTAATTATGGAAGGTAGTCTGTTGTCGAGATTTTTGTTACTCCAATGGATGGTAGCCTTGTCATTATGGAAGGTAGTCTGTTGTCGAGATTTTTGTTACTCCAATGGATGGTAGGCATGTCATTATGGAATGTAGTCTATTATCGATATTTTTGTTACTCCAAAGGATGGTAGGCTTTTCATTGTGGAAGGTAGTCTGTTGTCGATATTTTTGTTACTCCAATGGATGGTATCCTTGTATTTATGGAAGGTAGTCTTTTGTCGATATTTTTTGTTACTCCAATGGATGGTAGCCTTGTCATTATGGAAGGTAGTCTGTTGTCTAGATTTTTTTTACTCCAATGGATGGGAGCCTTGTCATTATTGAAGGTAGTCTATTGTCGAGATTTTTGTTACTCCAATGGATGGTAGCCTTGTCATTATGGAAGGTAGTCTGTCGTTGAGATTTCTGTTACTCCAATGGATGGTAGCCTTGTCATTATGGAAGGTAGTCCGTTGTCGAGATTTTTGTTACTCCAATGGATAGTAGCCTTGTCTTTATGGAAGGTAGTCTATTGTCGATATTTTTGTTACTCAAATGGCTGGAAGCCTTGTCTTTATGGAAGGTATTCTATTGTCGATATTTTTGTTACTCCAATGGATGGTAGCCTTAAAATTATGGAAGGTAGTCTGTTGTCGAGATCTTTCTTACTCAATGGATGGTAGCCTTGTCATTATGGAAGGTTGTCTGTTATCGAGAATTTTGTTACTCCAATGGATGGTTGCCTTGTCATTATGGAAGGTAGTATATTGTTGAGATTTTAGTTTGTCCAATGGATGGTAACCTTGTCATTATGGAAGGTAGTCTATTTTCTAGATTTTTGTTACTCCAATGGATGGTAGCCTTGTCATTTTGGAAGGTAGTTTGTCATTGAGATTTTTGTTACTCCAATGGATGGTAGCCTTGTCATTATGGAAGGTAGTCTGTTGTCGAGATTTTTGTTACTCAAATGGATGGTAGCTTTGTCTTTATGGAAGGTAGTCTGTTGTCGATATTTTTGTTACTCAAATGGATGGTAGCCTTATCTTTATGGAAGGTATTCTATTGTAGATATTTTTGTTACTCCAATGGATGGTAGTCTTGACATTATGGAAGGTAGTCTGTTGTCGAGATCTTTGTTACTCAATGGATGGTAGCCTTGTCATTATGGAAGGTTGTATGTTATCGAGATTTTTGTTACTCCAATGGATGGTAGCTTTTCATTATGGAAGGTAGTCTGTTGTTGAGATTTTAGTTTGTCCAATGGATGGTAACCTTGTCATTATGGAAGGTAGTCTGTTGTCAAGATTTTTGTTACTCCAATGGATGGTAGCCTTGTCATTTTGGAAGGTAGTTTGTCATTCAGATTCTTGTTACTCCAATGGATGGTAGCCTTGTCATTATAGAACATGGTCTATTGTGGATATTTTTGTTATTCCATTGGATGGTAGACTTGTCAATATGGAAGGTAGTCTGTTGTCGAGATTTTTGTTATTCCAATGGATGGTACCCTTGTCATTATGGAACATAGTTTGTTGTCGATATTTTTGTTATTCTAATGGATGGTTTCCTTTTCATTATGGAAGGTAGTCTGTTGTCGAGATTTTTGTTACTATAGTGGATGGTAGACTTGTCTTTATGGAAGGTTGTCTGTTGTCGAGATTTTTATTATTCCAATGGATGGTAACCTTGTCTTTATGGAAGGTAGTCTATTGTCAAGATTTTTTTTACTCCAATGGATGGTAGCCTTGTCAGTATGGAAGGTAGTTTATTGTCGATATCTTGGTCACTCAATGGAGGGTAGCCTTGTCATTATGGAAGGTAGTCAATTGTCGAGATTTTTGTTACTCCAATGGATGGTATCCTTGTCATTATGGAAGGTAGTCTATTGTCGATATTTTTGTTACTCCAATGGATGGTAGCCTTGACATTATGGAACGTAGTCTTTTGTCAAGATCTTTGTTACTCAATGGATGGTAGCCTTGTAATTATGGAAGGTAGTCTATTGTCGAGATTTTTGTTACTCCAATGGATGGTAGCCTTGTCAATATGGAAGGTAGTCTGTTGTCGAGATTTTTGTTACTCCAATGGATGGTAGCCATGTCATTATGGAATGTAGTCTATTATCGATATTTTTGTTACTCCAAAGGATGGTAGCCTTTTCATTGTGGAAGGTAGTCTGTTGTCGATATTTTTGTTACTCCAATGGATGGTATCCTTGTATTTATGGAAGGTAGTATGTTGTCGATATTTTTTGTTACTCCAATGGATGGTAGCCTTGTCATTATGTAAGGTAGTCTGTTGTCTAGATTTTTTTACTCCAATGGATGGTAGCCTTGTCATTATTGAAGGTAGTCTGTTGTCGAGATTTTTGTTACTCCAATGGATGGTAGCCTTGTCATTATGGAAGGTAGTCTGTCGTTGAGATTTCTGTTACTCCAATGGATGGTAGCCTTGTCATTATGGAAGGTAATCCGTTGTCGAGATTTTTGTTACTCCAATGGATAGTAGCCTTGTCTTTATGGAAGGTAGTCTATTGTCGATATTTTTGTTACTCAAATGGCTGGAAGCCTTGTCTTTATGGAAGGTATTCTATTGTCGATATTTTTGTTACTCCAATGGATGGTAGCCTTAAAATTATGGAAGGTAGTCTGTTGTCGAGATCTTTCTTACTCAATGGATGGTAGCCTTGTCATTATGCAAGGTTGTCTGTTATCGAGAATTTTGTTACTCCAATGGATGGTTGCCTTGTCATTATGGAAGGTAGTATATTGTTGAAATTTTAGTTTGTCCAATGGATGGTAACCTTGTCATTATGGAAGGTAGTCTATTTTCTAGATTTTTGTTACTCCAATGGATGGTTGCCTTGTCATTTTGGAAGGTAGTTTGTCATTGAGATTTTTGTTACTCCAATGGATGGTAGCCTTGTCATTATGGAACGTGGTCTATTGTGGAGATTTTTGTTACTCCAATGGATGGTACCCTTGTCATTATGGAACATAGTCTGTTGTCGATATTTTTGTTATTCTAATGGATGATTTCCTTTTTATTATGGAAGGTAGTCTGTTGTCTAGATTTCTGTTACTATAGTGGATGGTAGACTTGTCTTTATGGAAGGTAGTCTGTTGTCGAGATTTTTATTATTCCAATGGATGGTAAACTTGTCTTTATGGAAGGTAGTCTATTGTCAAGATTTTTTTTACTCCAATGGATGGTAGCCTTGTCAGTATGGAAGGTAGTCTGTTGTCGAGATTTTTATTACTCCAATGGATGGTATCCTTGTCATTATGGAAGGTAGTCCGTTGTCGAGATTTTTATTACTCAATTGGATGGTAGCCTTGTCTTTATAGAAGGTAGTCTATTGTAGATATTTTTGTTACTCCAATAGATGGTAGCCTTAACATTATGGAAGGTAGTCTGTTGTCGAGATCTTTGTTACTCAATGGATGGTAGCCTTGTCATTATGGAAGGTAGTTTGTTGTCGAGATTTTTGTTACTCCAATGGATGGTAGCCTGGTCATTATGGAAGGTAGTCTAATGTCGAGATTTTTGTTACTCCAATGGATGGTAGCCTTGTCATTATGGAATGTAATCTATTATCGATATTTTTGTTACTCCAAAGGATGGTAGCCTTTTCATTATGGAAGGTAATTTGTGGTCGATATCTTGGTCACTCAATGGATGGTAGCCTTGTCTTTATGGAAGGTAGTCTGTTGTCGATATTTTTGTTACTCCAATGGATGGTAGCCTTGTCATTATGGAAGGTAGTCTGTTGTCTAGATTTTTTTTACTCCAATGGATGGTAGCCTTGTCATTATTGAAGGTAGTCTGTTGTCTATATTTTTGTTACTCCAATGGATGGTAGCCTTGTCATTATGGAAGGTATTATGTCGTTGAGATTTCTGTTACTCCAATGGATGGTAGCCTTGTCATTATGGAAGGTAGTCCGTTGTCAATATTTTTATTACTCTAATGGATAGTAGCCTTGTCTTTATGGAAGGTAGTCTATTGTCGATATTTTTGTTTCTCAAATCGATGGTAGCCTTGTCTTTATGGAAGGTATTCTATTGTCGATATTTTTGTTACTCCAATGGATGGTAGCCTTGACATTATGGAAGGTAGTCTGTTGTCGAGATCTTTGTTACTTAATGGATGGTAGCCTTGTCATTATGGAAGGTTGTCTGTTATCGAGAATTTTGTTACTCCAATGGATGGTAGCCTTGTCATTATGGAAGGTAGTCTGTTGTTGAGATTTTAGTTTTTCCAATGGATGGTAACCTTGTCATTATGGAAGGTAGTCTATTTTCTAGATTTTTGTTACTCCAATGGATGGTAGCCTTGTCATTTTGGAAGGTAGTTTGTCATTGAGATTTTTGTTACTCCAATGGATGGTAGCCTTGTCATTATGGAACGTGGTCTATTGTGGAGATTTTTGTTATTCCATTGGATGGTAGCCTTGTCATTATGGAAGGTAGTCTATTGTCGAGATTTTTGTTACTCCAATGGATGGTACCCTTGTCATTATGGAATGTAGTCTGTTGTTGATATTTTTGTTATTCTAATGGATGGTTTCCTTTTCATTATGGAAGGTAGTCTGTTGTCGAGATTTTTGTTACTACAGTGGATGGTAGACTTGTCAGTATAGATGTTAGTCTGTTGTCGATATCTTAGTCACTCAATGGATGGTAGCCTTGACATTATGGAAGGTAGTCTATTGTCGAGATCTTTGTTACTCAATGGATGGTAGCCTTATCATTATGGAAGGTAGTCTGTTGTCGAGATTTTTGTTACTCCAATGGATGGTAGCCTTGTCATTATAGAAGGTAGTTTATTGTCGAGATTTTTGTTACTCCAATGGATGGTAGCCTTGTCATTATGGAATGTAGTCTATTATCGATATTTTTGTTACTCCAAAGGATGGTAGCCTTTTTATTGTGGAAGGTAGTCTGTTTTCGAGATTTTTGTAACTCCAATGGATGGTAGCCTTGTCTTTATGGAAGGTAGTTTGTTGTCGATATTTTTATTACTGCAATGGATGGTAGCCTTGTCATTATGGAAGGTAGTCTGTTGTCTAGATTTTTTTAACCAAATGGATGGTAGCCTTGTCATTATTGAAGGTAGTCTGTTGTCAATATTTTTTTTACTCCAATAGATGGTAGCCTTGTCATTATGGAAGATAGTCTGTCGTTGAGATATTTGTTACTCCAATGGATGGTAGCCTTGTCATTATGGAAGGTAGTCTGTTGTCTAGATTTTTGTTACTCCAATGGATGGTAGCCTTGTCTTTATGGAAGGTAGTCTGTTGTCGATATTTTTGTTACTCAAATGGATTGTAGCCTTGTCTTTATGGAAGGTATTCTATTGTCGATATTTTTGTTACTCCAATGGATGGTAGCCTTGACATTATGGAAGGTAGTCTATTGTCGAGATCTTTGTTACTCAATGGATGGTAGCCTTGTCATTATGGAAGGTTGTCTGTTATCGAGAATTTTTTTACTCCAATGGATGGTAGCCTTGTCATTATGGAAGGTAGTCTGTTGTTGAGATTTTAGTTTGTCCAATGGATGGTAACCTTGTTATTATGGAAGGTAGTCTGTTTTCTAGATTTTTGTTACTCCAATGGCTGGTAGCCTTATCATTTTGGAAGGTAGTTTGTCATTAAGATTTTTGTTACTCCAATGTATGGTAGCCTTGTCATTATGGAACATGGTCTATTGTGGAGATTTTTGTTATTCCATTGGATGGTAGCCTTGTCATTATGGAAGGTAGTCTATTGTCGAGATTTTTGTTACTCCAATAGATGGTACCCTTGTCATTATGGAACGTAGTTTGTTGTCAATATTTTTGTTATTCTAATGGATGGTAGCCTTTTCATAATGGAAGGTAGTCTGTTGTCGAGATTTTTGTTACTACAGTGGATGGTAGCCTTATTTTATGGAAGGTTGTCTGTTGTCGAGATTTTTATTATTCCAATGGATGGTAACCTTGTCTTTATGGAAGGTAGTCTATTGTCAAGACTTTTTTTACTCCAATGGATGGTAGCCTTGTCAGTATGGAAGGTAGTTTGTTGTCGATATCTTGGTCACTCAATGGAGGGTAGCCTTGTCATTATGGAAGGTAGTCTATTGTCGAGATTTTTGTTACTCCAATGGATGGTAGCCTTGTCATTATGGAAGGTAGTCTGTTGTCGAGATTTTTATTACTCAAATGGATGGTAGCCTCGTCTTTATGGAAGGTAGTCTATTGTCGATATTTTTGTTAATTCAATGGATGGTAGCCTTGACATTATTGAACGTAGTCTGTTGTCAAGATCTTTGTTACTCAATGGATTGTAGCCTTGTAATTATGGAAGGTAGTCTGTTGTCGAGATTTTTGTTACTCCAATGGATGGTAGCCTTGTCATTATGGAAGGTAGTCTGTTGTCGAGATTTTTGTTACTCCAAAGGATGGTAGCCATGTCATTATGGAATGTAGTCTATTATCGATATTTTTGTTACTCCAAATGATGGTAGCCTTTTCATTGTGGAAGGTAGTCTGTTGACGATATTTTTGTTACTCCAATGGATGGTATCCTTGTATTTATGGAAGGTAGTATGTTGTCGATATTTTTTGTTACTCCAATGGATGGTAGCCTTGTCATCATTGAAGGTAGTCTGTTGTCTAGATTTTTTTTACTCCAATGGATGGTAGCCTTGTCATTATTGAAGGTAGTCTGTTGTCGAGATTTTTGTTACTCGAATGGATGGTAGCCTTGTCATTATGGAAGGTAGTCTGTCGTTGAGATTTCTATTACTCCAATGGATGGTAGCCTTGTCATTATGGAAGGTAGTCCGTTGTCGAGATTTTTGTTACTCCAATGGATAGTAGCCTTTTCTTTATGGAAGGTAGTCTATTGTCGATATTTTTGTTACTCAAATGGCTGGTAGCCTTGTCTTTATGGAAGGTATTCTATTGTCGATATTTTTGTTACTCCAATGGATGGTAGCCTTAAAATTATGGAAGGTAGTCTGTTGTCTAGATCTTTCTTACTCAATGGATGGTAGCCTTGTCATTATGCAAGGTTGTCTGTTATCGAGAATTTTGTTACTCCAATGGATGGTTGCCTTGTCATTATGGAAGGTAGTATATTGTTGAGATTTTAGTTTGTCCAATGGATGGTAACCTTGTCATTATGGAAGGTAGTCTATTTTCTAGATTTTTGTTACTCCAATGGATGGTAGCCTTGTCATTTTGGAAGGTAGTTTGTCATTGAGATTTTTGTTACTCCAATGGATGGTAGCCTTGTCATTATGGAACGTGGTCTATTGTGGAGATTTTTATTATTCCATTGGATGGTAGCCTTGTCATTATGGAAGGTAGTCTATTGTCGAGATTTTTGTTACTCCAATGGATGGTACCCTTGTCATTATGGAACATAGTCTGTTGTCGATATTTTTGTTATTCTAATGGATGGTTTCCTTTTAATTATGGAAGGTAGTCTGTTGTCGATATTTTTATTATTCCAATGGATGGTAAACTTGTCTTTATGGAAGGTAGTCTATTGTCAAGATTTTTTTTACTCTAATGGATGGTAGCCTTGTCAGTATGGAAGGTAGTCTGTGGTCGATATCTTGGTCACGCAATGGATGGTAGCCTTGTCATCATGGAAGGTAGTCTGTTGTCGAGATTTTTGTTACTCCAATGGATGGTATCCTTGTCATTATGGAAGGTAGTCCGTTGTCGAGATTTTTATTACTCAAATGGATGGTAGCCTTGTCTTTATAGAAGGTAGTCTATTGTAGATATTTTTGTTACTCCAATAGATGGTAGCCTTAACATTATGGAAGGTAGTCTGTTGTCGAGATCTTTGTTACTCAATGGATGGTAGCCTTCTCATTATGGAAGGTAGTTTGTTGTCGAGATTTTTGTTACTCCAATGGATGGTAGGTAGGTCATTATGGAAGGTAGTCTAATGTCGAGATTTTTGTTACTCCAATGGATGGTAGCCTTGTCATTATGGAATGTAGTCTATTATCGATATTTTTGTTACTCCAAAGGATGGTAGCCTTTTCATTATGGAAGGTAATTTGTGGTCGATATCTTGGTCACTCAATGGATGGTAGCCTTGTCTTTATGGAAGGTAGTCTGTTGTCGATATTTTTGTTACTCCAATGGTTGGTAGCCTTGTCATTATGGAAGGTATTATGTCGTTGAGATTTCTGTTACTCCAATGGATGGTAGCCTTGTCATTATGGAAGGTAGTCCGTTGTCAAGATTTTTATTACTCTAATGGATAGTAGCCTTGTCTTTATGGAAGGTAGTCTATTGTCGATATTTTTGTTACTCAAATGGATGGTAGCCTTGTCTTTATGGAAGGTATTCTATTGTCGATATTTTTGTTACTCCAATGGACGGTAGCCTTGACATTATGGAAGGTAGTCTATTGTCGAGATCTTTGTTACTCAATGGATGGTAGCCTTGTCATTATGGAAGGTTGTCTATTATCGAGAATTTTGTTACTCCAATGGATGGTAGCCTTGTCATTATGGAAGGTAGTCTGTTGTTGAGATTTTAAATTTTCCAATGGATGGTAACCTTGTCATTATGGAAGGTAGTCTATTTTCTAGATTTTTGTTACTCCAATGGATGGTAGCCTTGTCATTTTGGAAGGTAGTTTGTTATTGAGATTTTTGTTACTCCAATGGATGGTAGCCTTGTCATTATGGAACGTGGTCTATTGTGGAGATTTTTGTTATTCCATGGGATGGTAGCCTTGTCATTATGGAAGGTAGTCTATTGTCGAGATTTTTGCTACTCCAATGGATGGTACCCTTGTCATTATGGAATGTAGTCTGTTGTTGATATTTTTGTTTTTCTAATGGATGGTTTCCTTTTCATTATGGAAGGTAGTCTGTTGTCGATATTTTTGTTACTACAGTGGATGGTAGACTTGTCAGTATAGAAGTTAGTCTGTTGTCGATATCTTAGTCACTCAATGGATGGTAGCCTTGACATTATGGAAGGTAGTCTTTTGTCGAGATCTTTGTTACTCAATGGATGGTAGCCTTGTCATTATGGAAGGTAGTCTGTTGTCGAGATTTTTGTTACTCCAATGGATGGTAGCCTTGTCATTATGGAAGGTAGTTTATTGTCGAGATTTTTGTTACTCCAATGGATGGTAGCCTTGTCATTATGGAATGTAGTCTATTATCGATATTTTTGTTACTCCAAAGGATGGTAGCCTTTTTATTGTGGAAGGTAGTCTGTTTTCGAGATTTTTGTTACTCCAATGGATGGTAGCCTTGTCTTTATGGAAGGTAGTTTGTTGTCGATATTTCTATTACTGCAATGGATGGTAGCCTTGTCATTATGGAAGGTAGTCTGTTGTCTAGATTTTTTTAACCAAATGGATGGTAGCCTTGTCATTATTGAAGGTAGTCTGTTGTCAAGATTTTTGATACTCCAATAGATGGTAGCCTTGTCATTATGGAAGGTAGTCTGTCGTTGAGATATTTGTTACTCCAATGGATGGTAGCCTTGTCATTATGGAAGGTAGTCTGTTGTCGAGATTTTTGTTACTCCAATGGATGCTAGCCTTGTCTTTATGGAAGGTATTCTGTTGTCGATATTTTTGTTACTCAAATGGATTGTAGCCTTGTCTTTATGGAAGGTATTCTATTGTCGATATTTTTGTTACTCCAATGGATGGTAGCCTTGACATTATGGAAGGTAGTCTGTTGTTGAGATCTTTGTTACTCAATGGATGGTAGCCTTGTCATTATGGAAGGTTGTCTGTTATCGAGAATTTTGTTACTCCAATGGATGGTAGCCTTGTCATTATGGAAGGTAGTCTGTTGTTGAGATTTTAGTTTGTCCAATGGATGGTAACCTTGTCATTATGGAAGGTAGTCTGTTTTCTAGATTTTTGTTACTCCAATGGCTGGTAGCCTTGTCATTTTGGAAGGTAGTTTGTCATTTAGATTTTTGTTACTCCAATGTATGGTAGCCTTGTCATTATGGAACATGGTCTATTGTGGAGATTTTTGTTATTCCATTGGATGGTAGCCTTGTCATTATGGAAGGTAGTCTATTGTCGAGATTTTTGTTACTCCAATAGATGGTACCCTTGTCATTATGGAACGTAGTTTGTTGTCAATATTTTTGTTATTCTAATGGATGGTAGCCTTTTCATTATGGAAGGTAGTCTGTTGTCGAGATTTTTGTTACTACAGTGGATGGTAGCCTTGTTTTATGGAAGGTTGTCTGTTGTCGAGATTTTTATTATTCCAATGGATGGTAACCTTGTCTTTATGGAAGGTAGTCTGTTGTCAAGACTTTTTTCACTCCAATGGATGGTAGCCTTGTCAGTATGGAAGGTAGTTTGTTGTCGATATCTTGGTCACTCAATGGAGGGTAGCCTTGTCATTATGGAAGGTAGTCTATTGTCGAGATTTTTGTTACTCCAATGGATGGTATCCTTGTCATTATGGAAGGTAGTCTGTTGTCGAGATTTTTATTACTCAGATGGATGGTAGCCTCGTCTTTATGGAAGGTAGTCTATTGTCGATATTTTTGTTACTCCAATGGATGGTAGCCTTGACATTATGGAACATAGTGTATTGCCGAGATCTTTGTTACTCAAT
The DNA here is from genome assembly GCA_948472305.1 of Vicia faba. Taxonomy (NCBI): domain Eukaryota; kingdom Viridiplantae; phylum Streptophyta; class Magnoliopsida; order Fabales; family Fabaceae; genus Vicia; species Vicia faba. The sequence continues at coordinate 536,951,142 of OX451741.1, forward strand.
GGATGGTAGCCTTGTAATTATGGAAGGTAGTCTATTGTCGAGATTTTTGTTACTCCAATGGATGGTAGCCTTGTCACTATGGAAGGTAGTCTGTTGTCGAGATTTTTGTTACTCCAATGGATGGTAGCCATGTCATTATGGAATGTAGTCTATTATCGATATTTTTGTTACTCCAAAGTATGGTAGCCTTTTGATTGTGGAAGGTAGTCTGTTGTCGAGATTTTTGTTACTCCAATGGATGGAAGCCTTGTATTTATAGAAGGTAGTCTCTTGTCTATATTTTTTTTTACTCCAATGGATGGTAGCCTTGTCATTATGGAAGGTAGTCTGTTGTCTAGATTTTTTTACTCCAATGGATGGTAGCCTTGTCATTATTGAAGGTAGTCTGTTGTCGAGATTTTTGTTACTCCAATGGATGGTAGCCTTGTCATTATGCAAGGTAGTCTGTCGTTGAGATTTCTGTTACTCCAATGGATGGTAGCCTTGTCATTATGGAAGGTAGTCTGTTGTCGAGATTTTTGTTACTCCAATGGATAGTAGCCTTGTCTTTATGGAAGGTAGTCTGTTGTCGAGATTATTGCTACTCCAATGGATGGTACCCTTGTCATTATGGAATGTAGTCTGTTGTTGATATTTTTGTTTTTCTAATGGATGGTTTCCTTTTCATTATGGAAGGTAGTCTGTTGTCGAGATTTTTGTTACTACAGTGGATGGTAGACTTGTCAGTATAGAAGTTAGTTCGTTGTCGATATCTTAGTCACTCAATGGATGGTAGCCTTGACATTATGGAAGGTAGTCTGTTGTCGAGATCTTTGTTACTCAATGGATGGTAGCCTTGTCATTATGGAAGGTAGTCTGTTGTCGAGATTTTTGTTACTCCAATTGATGGTAGCCTTGTCATTATGGAAGGTAGTTTATTGTCGAGATTTTTGTTACTCCAATGGATGGTAGCCTTGTCATTATGGAATGTAGTTTATTATCGATATTTTTGTTACTCCAAAGGATGGTAGCCTTTTTATTGTGGAAGGTAGTCTGTTTTCGAGATTTTTGTTACTCCAATGGATGGTAGCCTTGTCTTTATGGAAGGTAGTTTGTTGTCGATATTTCTATTACTGCAATGGATGGTAGCCTTGTCATTATGGATGGTAGTCTGTTGTCTAGATTTTTTTAACCAAATGGATGGTAGCCTTGTCATTATTGAAGGTAGTCTGTTGTCAAGATTTTTGTTACTCCAATAGATGGTAGCCTTGTCATTATGGAAGGTAGTCTGTCGTTGAGATATTTGTTACTCCAATGGATGGTAGCCTTGTCATTATGGAAGGTAGTCTGTTGTCGAGATTTTTGTTACTCCAATGGATGGTAGCCTTGTCATTATGGAAGGTATTTTGTTGTCGATATTTTTGTTACTCAAATGGATTGTAGCCTTGTCTTTATGGAAGGTATTCTATTGTCGATATTTTTGTTACTCCAATGGATGGTAGCGTTGACATTATGGAAGGTAGTCTGTTGTCGAGATCTTTGTTACTCAATGGATGGTAGCCTTGTCATTATGGAAGGTTGTCTGTTATCGAGAATTTTGTTACTCCAATGGATGGTAGCCTTGTCATTATGGAAGGTAGTCTGTTGTTGAGATTTTAGTTTGTCCAATGGATGGTAACCTTGTCATTATGGAAGGTAGTCTGTTTTCTAGATTTTTGTTACTCCAATGGCTGGTAGCCTTGTCATTTTGGAAGGTAGTTTGTCATTTAGATTTTTGTTACTCCAATGTATGGTAGCCTTGTCATTATGGAACATGGTCTATTGTGGAGATTTTTGTTATTCCATTGGATGGTAGCCTTGTCATTATGGAAGGTAGTCTATTGTCGAGATTTTTGTTACTCCAATAGATGGTACCCTTGTCATTATGGAACGTAGTTTGTTGTCAATATTTTTGTTATTCTAATGGATGGTAGCCTTTTCATTATGGAAGGTAGTCTGTTGTCGAGATTTTTGTTACTACAGTGGATGGTAGCCTTGTTTTATGGAAGGTTGTCTGTTGTCGAGATTTTTATTATTCCAATGGATGGTAACCTTGTCTTTATGGAAGGTAGTCTGTTGTCAAGACTTTTTTTACTCCAATGGATGGTAGCCTTGTCAGTATGGAAGGTAGTTTGTTGTCGATATCTTGGTCACTCAATGGAGGGTAGCCTTGTCATTATGGAAGGTAGTCTATTGTCGAGATTTTTGTTACTCCAATGGATGGTATCCTTGTCATTATGGAAGGTAGTCTGTTGTCGAGATTTTTATTACTCAAATGGATGGTAGCCTCGTCTTTATGGAAGGTAGTCTATTGTCGATATTTTTGTTACTCCAATGGATGGTAGCCTTGACATTATGGAACATAGTCTATTGCCGAGATCTTTGTTACTCAATGGATGGTAGCCTTGTAATTATGGAAGGTAGTTTATTGTCGAGATTTTTGTTACTCCAATGGATGGTAGCCTTGTAACTATGGAAGGTAGTCTGTTGTCGAGATTTTTGTTACTCCAATGGATGGTAGCCATGTCATTATGGAATGTAGTCTATCGATATTTTTGTTACTCCAAAGTATGGTAGCCTTTTGATTGTGGAAGGTAGTCTGTTGACGAGATTTTTGTTACTCCAATGGATGGAAGCCTTGTATTTATAGAAGGTAGTCTCTTGTCTATATTTTTTTTACTCCAATGGATGGTAGCCTTGTCATTATGGAAGGTAGTCTGTTGTCTAGATTTTTTTACTCCAATGGATGGTAGCCTTGTCATTATTGAAGGTAGTCTGTTGTCGAGATTTTTGTTACTCCAATGGATGGTAGCCTTGTCATTATGCAAGGTAGTCTGTCGTTGAGATTTCTGTTACTCCAATGGATGGTAGCCTTGTCATTATGGAAGGTAGTCTGTTGTCGAGATTTTTGTTACTCCAATGGATAGTAGCCTTGTCTTTATGGAAGGTAGTCTGTTGTCGAGATTTTTGCTACTCCAATGGATGGTACCCTTGTCATTATGGAATGTAGTCTGTTGTTGATATTTTTGTTTTTCTAATGGATGGTTTCCTTTTCATTATGGAAGGTAGTCTGTTTATGAGATTTTTGTTACTACAGTGGATGGTAGACTTGTCAGTATAGAAGTTAGTCTAGTGTCGATATCTTAGTCACTCAATGGATGGTAGCCTTGACATTATGGAAGGTAGTCTGTTGTCGAGATCTTTGTTACTCAATGGATGGTAGCCTTGTCATTATGGAAGGTAGTCTGTTGTCGAGATTTTTGTTACTCCAATGGATGGTAGCCTTGTCATTATGGAAGGTAGTTTATTGTCGAGATTTTTGTTACTCCAATGGATGGTAGCCTTGTCATTATGGAATGTAGTCTATTATCGATATTTTTGTTACTCCAAAGGATGGTAGCCTTTTTATTGTGGAAGGTAGTCTGTTTTCGAGATTTTTGTTACTCCAATGGATGGTAGCCTTGTCTTTATGGAAGGTAGTTTGTTGTCGATATTTTTATTACTGCAATGGATGGTAGCCTTGTCATTATGGAAGGTAGTCTGTTGTCTAGATTTTTTTAACCAAATGGATGGTAGCCTTGTCATTATTGAAGGTAGTCTGTTGTCAAGATTTTTGTTACTCCAATAGATGGTAGCCTTGTCATTATGGAAGGTAGTCTGTCGTTGAGATATTTGTTACTCCAATGGATGGTAGCCTTGTCATTATGCAAGGTAGTCTGTCGTTGAGATTTCTGTTACTCCAATGGATGGTAGCCTTGTCATTATGGAAGGTAGTCTGTTGTCGAGATTTTTGTTACTCCAATGGATAGTAGCCTTGTCTTTATGGAAGGTAGTCTGTTGTCGAGATTTTTGCTACTCCAATGGATGGTACCCTTGTCATTATGGAATGTAGTCTGTTGTTGATATTTTTGTTTTTCTAATGGATGGTTTCCTTTTCATTATGGAAGGTAGTCTGTTTATGAGATTTTTGTTACTACAGTGGATGGTAGACTTGTCAGTATAGAAGTTAGTCTAGTGTCGATATCTTAGTCACTCAATGGATGGTAGCCTTGACATTATGGAAGGTAGTCTGTTGTCGAGATCTTTGTTACTCAATGGATGGTAGCCTTGTCATTATGGAAGGTAGTCTGTTGTCGAGATTTTTGTTACTCCAATGGATGGTAGCCTTGTCATTATGGAAGGTAGTTTATTGTCGAGATTTTTGTTACTCCAATGGATGGTAGCCTTGTCATTATGGAATGTAGTCTATTATCGATATTTTTGTTACTCCAAAGGATGGTAGCCTTTTTATTGTGGAAGGTAGTCTGTTTTCGAGATTTTTGTTACTCCAATGGATGGTAGCCTTGTCTTTATGGAAGGTAGTTTGTTGTCGATATTTTTATTACTGCAATGGATGGTAGCCTTGTCATTATGGAAGGTAGTCTGTTGTCTAGATTTTTTTAACCAAATGGATGGTAGCCTTGTCATTATTGAAGGTAGTTTGTTGTCAAGATTTTTGTTACTCCAATAGATGGTAGCCTTGTCATTATGGAAGGTAGTCTGTCGTTGAGATATTTGTTACTCCAATGGATGGTAGCCTTGTCATTATGGAAGGTAGTATGTTGTCGAGATTTTTGTTACTCCAATGGATGGTAGCCTTGTCTTTATGGAAGGTATTCTGTTGTCGATATTTTTGTTACTCAAATGGATTGTAGCCTTGTCTTTATGGAAGGTATTCTATTGTCGATATTTTTGTTACTCCAATGGATGGTAGCCTTGACATTATGGAAGGTAGTCTGTTGTCGAGATCTTTGTTACTCAATGGATGGTAGCCTTGTCATTATGGAAGGTTGTCTGTTATCGAGAATTTTGTTACTCCAATGGATGGTAGCCTTGTCATTATGGAAGGTAGTCTGTTGTTGAGATTTTAGTTTGTCCAATGGATGGTAACCTTGTCATTATGGAAGGTAGTCTGTTTTCTAAATTTTTGTTACTCCAATGGCTGGTAGCCTTGTCATTTTGGAAGGTAGTTTGTCATTTAGATTTTTGTTACTCCAATGTATGGTAGCCTTGTCATTATGGAAGGTAGTCTATTGTCGAGATTTTTGTTACTCCAATAGATGGTACCCTTGTCATTATGGAATGTAGTTTGTTGTCAATATTTTTGTTATTCTAATGGATGGTAGCCTTTTCATTACGGAAGGTAGTCTGTTGTCGAGATTTTTGTTACTACAGTGGATGGTAGCCTTGTTTTATGGAAGGTTGTCTGTTGTCGAGATTTTTATTATTCCAATGGATGGTAACCTTGTCTTTATGGAAGGTAGTCTGTTGTCAAGACTTTTTTTACTCCAATGGATGGTAGCCTTGTCAGTATGGAAGGTAGTTTGTTGTCGATATCTTGGTCACTCAATGGAGGGTAGCCTTGTCATTATGGAAGGTAGTCTATTGTCGAGATTTTTGTTACTCCAATGGATGATATCCTTGTCATTATGGAAGGTAGTCTGTTGTCGAGATTTTTATTACTCAAATGGATGGTAGCCTCGTCTTTATGGAAGGTAGTCTATTGTCGATATTTTTGTTACTCCAATGGATGGTAGCCTTGACATTATGGAACATAGTGTATTGCCGAGATCTTTGTTACTCAATGAATGGTAGCCTTGTAATTATGGAAGGTAGTCTATTGTCGAGATTTTTGTTACTCTAATGGATGGTAGCCTTGTCACTATGGAAGGTAGTCTGTTGTCGAGATTTTTGTTACTCCAATGGATGGTAGCCATGTCATTATGGAATGTAGTCTATTATCGATATTTTTGTTACTCCAAAGTATGGTAGCCTTTTGATTGTGGAAGGTAGTCTGTTGTCGAGATTTTTGTTACTCCAATGGATGGAAGCCTTGTATTTATAGAAGGTAGTCTCTTGTCTATATTTTTTTTTTACTCCAATGGATGGTAGCCTTGTCATTATGGAAGGTAGTCTGTTGTCTAGATTTTTTTACTCCAATGGATGGTAGCCTTGTCATTATTGAAGGTAGTCTGTTGTCGAGATTTTTGTTACTCCAATGGATGGTAGCCTTGTCATTATGCAAGGTAGTCTGTCGTTGAGATTTCTGTTACTCCAATGGATGGTAGCCTTGTCATTATGGAAGGTAGTCTGTTGTCGAGATTTTTGTTACTCCAATGGATAGTAGCCTTGTCTTTATGGAAGGTAGTCTGTTGTCGATATTTTTGTTACTCCAATGGATGGTAGCCATGTCATTATGGAATGTAGTCTATCGATATTTTTGTTACTCCAAAGTATGGTAGCCTTTTGATTGTGGAAGGTAGTCTGTTGTCGAGATTTTTGTTACTCCAATGGATGGAAGCCTTGTATTTATAGAAGGTAGTCTCTTGTCTATATTTTTTTTACTCCAATGGATGGTAGCCTTGTCATTATGGAAGGTAGTCTGTTGTCTAGATTTTTTTACTCCAATGGATGGTAGCCTTGTCATTATTGAAGGTAGTCTGTTGTCGAGATTTTTGTTACTCCAATGGATGGTAGCCTTGTCATTATGCAAGGTAGTCTGTCGTTGAGATTTCTGTTACTCCAATGGATGGTAGCCTTGTCATTATGGAAGGTAGTCTGTTGTCGAGATTTTTGTTACTCCAATGGATAGTAGCCTTGTCTTTATGGAAGGTAGTCTGTTGTCGAGATTTTTGCTACTCCAATGGATGGTACCCTTGTCATTATGGAATGTAGTCTGTTGTTGATATTTTTGTTTTTCTAATGGATGGTTTCCTTTTCATTATGGAAGGTAGTCTGTTTATGAGATTTTTGTTACTACAGTGGATGGTAGACTTGTCAGTATAGAAGTTAGTCTAGTGTCGATATCTTAGTCACTCAATGGATGGTAGCCTTGACATTATGGAAGGTAGTCTGTTGTCGAGATCTTTGTTACTCAATGGATGGTAGCCTTGTCATTATGGAAGGTAGTCTGTTGTCGAGATTTTTGTTACTCCAATGGATGGTAGCCTTGTCATTATGGAAGGTAGTTTATTGTCGAGATTTTTGTTACTCCAATGGATGGTAGCCTTGTCATTATGGAATGTAGTCTATTATCGATATTTTTGTTACTCCAAAGGATGGTAGCCTTTTTATTGTGGAAGGTAGTCTGTTTTCGAGATTTTTGTTACTCCAATGGATGGTAGCCTTGTCTTTATGGAAGGTAGTTTGTTGTCGATATTTTTATTACTGCAATGGATGGTAGCCTTGTCATTATGGAAGGTAGTCTGTTGTCTAGATTTTTTTAACCAAATGGATGGTAGCCTTGTCATTATTGAAGGTAGTCTGTTGTCAAGATTTTTGTTACTCCAATAGATGGTAGCCTTGTCATTATGGAAGGTAGTCTGTCGTTGAGATATTTGTTACTCCAATGGATGGTAGCCTTGTCATTATGGAAGGTAGTATGTTGTCGAGATTTTTGTTACTCCAATGGATGGTAGCCTTGTCTTTATGGAAGGTATTCTGTTGTCGATATTTTTGTTACTCAAATGGATTGTAGCCTTGTCTTTATGGAAGGTATTCTATTGTCGATATTTTTGTTACTCCAATGGATGGTAGCCTTGACATTATGGAAGGTAGTCTGTTGTCGAGATCTTTGTTACTCAATGGATGGTAGCCTTGTCATTATGGAAGGTTGTCTGTTATCGAGAATTTTGTTACTCCAATGGATGGTAGCCTTGTCATTATGGAAGGTAGTCTGTTGTTGAGATTTTAGTTTGTCCAATGGATGGTAACCTTGTCATTATGGAAGGTAGTCTGTTTTCTAGATTTTTGTTACTCCAATGGCTGGTAGCCTTGTCATTTTGGAAGGTAGTTTGTCATTTAGATTTTTGTTACTCCAATGTATGGTAGCCTTGTCATTATGGAAGGTAGTCTATTGTCGAGATTTTTGTTACTCCAATAGATGGTACCCTTGTCATTATGGAACGTAGTTTGTTGTCAATATTTTTGTTATTCTAATGGATGGTAGCCTTTTCATTATGGAAGGTAGTCTGTTGTCGAGATTTTTGTTACTACAGTGGATGGTAGCCTTGTTTTATGGAAGGTTGTCTGTTGTCGAGATTTTTATTATTCCAATGGATGGTAACCTTGTCTTTATGGAAGGTAGTCTGTTGTCAAGACTTTTTTTACTCCAATGGATGGTAGCCTTGTCAGTATGGAAGGTAGTTTGTTGTCGATATCTTGGTCACTCAATGGAGGGTAGCCTTGTCATTATGGAAGGTAGTCTATTGTCGAGATTTTTGTTACTCCAATGGATGGTATCCTTGTCATTATGGAAGGTAGTCTGTTGTCGAGATTTTTATTACTCAAATGGATGGTAGCCTCGTCTTTATGGAAGGTAGTCTATTGTCGATATTTTTGTTACTCCAATGGATGGTAGCCTTGACATTATGGAACATAGTCTATTGCCGAGATCTTTGTTACTCAATGGATGGTATCCTTGTAATTATGGAAGGTAGTCTATTGTCGAGATTTTTGTTACTCCAATGGATGGTAGCCTTGTCACTATGGAAGGTAGTCTGTTGTCGAGATTTTTGTTACTCCAATGGATGGTAGCCATGTCATTATGGAATGTAGTCTATTATCGATATTTTTGTTACTCCAAAGTATGGTAGCCTTTTGATTGTGGAAGGTAGTCTGTTGTCGAGATTTTTGTTACTCCAATGGATGGAAGCCTTGTATTTATAGAAGGTAGTCTCTTGTCTATATTTTTTTTTACTCCAATGGATGGTAGCCTTGTCATTATGGAAGGTAGTCTGTTGTCTAGATTTTTTTACTCCAATGGATGGTAGCCTTGTCATTATTGAAGGTAGTCTGTTGTCGAGATTTTTGTTACTCCAATGGATGGTAGCCTTGTCATTATGCAAGGTAGTCTGTCGTTGAGATTTCTGTTACTCCAATGGATGGTAGCCTTGTCATTATGGAAGGTAGTCTGTTGTCGAGATTTTTGTTACTCCAATGGATAGTAGCCTTGTCTTTATGGAAGGTAGTCTGTTGTCGATATTTTTGTTACTCAAATGGATGGTAGCCTTGTCTTTATGGAAGGTATTCTATTGTCGATATTTTTGTTAATCCAATGGATGGTAGCCTTGACATTATGGAAGGTAGTCTGTTGTCGAGATCTTTGTTACTCAATGGATGGTAGACTTGTCATTATAGAAGGTTGTCTGTTATCGAGAATTTTGTTACTCCAATGGATGGTATCCTTGTCATTATGGAAGGTAGTCTGTTGTTGAGATTTTAGTTTGTCCAATGGATGGTAACCTTGTCATTATGGAAGGTAGTCTGTTTTCTAGATTTTTGTTATTCCAATGGATGGTAGACTTGTCATTTTGGAAGGTAGTTTGTCATTGAGATTTTTGTTACTCCAATGGATGGTAGCCTTGTCATTATGGAACGTGGTCTATTATGGAGATTTTTGTTATTCCATTGGATGGTAGCCTTCTCATTATGGAAGGTAGCCTGTTGTCAAGATTTTTATTACCCCAATGGATGGTACCCTTGTCATTATGGAACATAGTCTGTTGTAGATATTTTTGTTATTCTAATGGATGGTAACCTTTTCATTATGGAAGGTAGTCTGTTGTCGAGATTTTTGTTACTACAATGGATGGTAGCCTTGTCTTTATGGAAGGTTGTCTGTTGTCGAGATTTTTATTGTTCCAATGGATGGTAACCTTGTCTTTATGGAAGGTAGTCTGTTGTCAAGATTTTTTTACTCCAATGGATGGTAGCCTTGTCAGTATGGAAGGTAGTTTGTTGTCGATATCTTGGTCACTCAATGGATGGTAGCCTTGTCGTTATGGAAGGTAGTCTATTGTCGAGATTTTTGTAACTCCAATGGATGGTATCCTTGTCATTATGGAAGATAGTATGTTGTCGAGATTTTTATTACTCAAATGGATGGTAGCCATGTCTTTATGGAAGGTAGTCTATTGTCGATATTTTTGTTACTCCAATGGATGGTAGCCTTGACATTATGGAACATAGTCTATTGTCGAGATCTTTGTTACTCAATGGATGGTAGCCTTGTAATTATGGAAGGTAGTCTGTTGTCGAGATTTTTGTTACTCCAATGGATGGTAGCCTTGTCATTATGGAAAGTAGTTTGTTGTCGATATTTCTGTTACTCCAATGGATGGTAGCCTTGTCATTATGGAATGTAGTCTATTATCGATATTTTTGTTACTCCAAAGGATGGTAGCCTTTTCATTGTGGAAGGTAGTCTATTGTCGAGATTTTTGTTACTCCAATGGATGGTATCCTTGTCTTTATGGAAGGAAGTCTGTTGTCGATATTTTTGTTACTCCAATGGATGGTAGCATTGTCATTATGGAAGGTATTTTGTTGTCTAGATTTTTTTTACTCCAATGGATGGTAGCCTTGTCATTATTGAAGGTAGTCTGTTGTCGAGATTTTTGTTACTCCAATGGATGGTAGCCTTGTCATTATGGAAGGTAGTCTGTCGTTGAGATTTCTGTTACTCCAATGGATGGTAGCCTTGTCATTATGGAAGGTAGTTTGTTGTCGAGATTTTTGTTACTCCAATGGATAGTAGCCTTATCTTTATTGAAGGTAGTCTGTTGTCGATATTTTTTTTACTCAAATGGATTATAGCCTTGTCTTTATGGAAGGTAGTCTATTGTCGATATTTTTGTTACTCTAATGGATGTTAGCCTTGACATTATGGAAGGTAGTCTGTTGTCGATATCTTTGTTACTCAATGGATGGTAGCCTTGTCATTATGGAAGGTTGTCTGTTATCGAGATTTTTGTTACTATAATGGATGGTAGCCTTATCATTATCGAAGGTAGTCTGTTGTTGAGATTTTAGTTTGTCCAATGGATGGTAACCTTGTCATTATGGAAGGTAGTCTGTTGTCTAGATTTTTGTTACTCCAATGGATTGTAGCCTTGTCATTATGGAAGGTAGTCTGTTGTTGAGATTTTTGTTTGTCCAATGGATGGTAACCTTGTTATTATGGAAGGAAGTCTATTGTCTAGATTTATATTACTCCAATGGATGGTAGCCTTGTCATTATGGAAGGTAGTTTGTCATTGATATTTTTGTTACTCCAATGGATGTGAGCTTTCTCATTATGGAAGGTAGTCTTTTGTTCAGATTTTTGTTACACTAATGGATGGTAGCCTTGTAATTATGAAAGGTAGTCTGTTGTCGATATTTTTGTTATTCCATTGGATGTTAGCCTTGTCATTATGGAAGGTAGTCTGTTGTCGAGATTTGTTTTACCATAATGGATGGTAGCCTTGCCATTATGGAAAGTAGTCTTTTGTCGAGATTTTTGTTACTCTAATGGATGGAAGCCTTGTCATTACGGAACATAGTCTATTGTCGACATTTTTGTTACTCCAATGGATGGTTGGCTTCTCATTATGGAAGGTAGTCTGTTGTCGAGATCTTTGTTACTCAATGGATGGAAGCCTTGTCATTATGGAAGGTAGTCTGTTGTCGAGATTTTTGTTACTCCAATGGATGGTAGCCTTGTCATTAGGGAAGGTAGTCTGTTGTCGAGCTTTTTGTTATCCCAAAGTTTTGTAGCGTTTCGACAAGCCCTCGGTTTATTTTGAATTTCCGATAGGAACGCGTGCAATTGCGTTTTTGCCAAGAACGGAAGTGGAGGCAAACGCGCCTTAGGAATATAATTTCCTGCTGAATTTTTGCATGGACATCCCAAATAACACATTGAGAGTATCCCCAACGTTTCATAGCGTTTCGACAAGCCCTCGATTTACTTTGAATTTCCGACGGTACGCGTGCAATTGCATTTTTGCCAAAAACGGAAGCGGAGGCAAACGAGCCTTAGGAAAATAATTTTCGGCTTATTTATTTCATGGACATGCCAAATAACACATTTAGAGTGTTCCATGAGTATCATAGCATTTCGACAAGCCCTTGATTTATTTTGAATATCTGACTGGTACGCGTGCAATTGCCTATTTTGCCATGAACAGAAGTGGAGGCAAACGCGCCTTAGGAAAAGCATTTCCTACTGATTTTTTTCATGGACATCTCAAAGAACCCATTGAGATTATCCCCGTAGTTTGGTAGCATTTCTACAAGCCCTCGGTTTAATTTGAATTTCTGACCGGAACGTGTGCAATTGCGTTTTTGCCAAGAACAGAAGTGGAGGCAAACGCGCCTTAGGAAAATAATTTCCTGCGGATTTTTTGCATGGACATCCCAAATAACCCATTGAGAATATCCCCATAGTTTGGTAGAGTTTATACAAGCCCTCGGTTTATTTTGAATTTCTGACCAGAAAGCATGCAATTGCGATTTTGCCAAAAACGGAAGCGGAGGCAAACGCGCCTTAGGAAAATCATTTCATGCTGAAGTTTTGCATGGACATCCCAAATAACACATTGAGAGTATCCCCAATGTTTCATAGTGTTTCGACAAGCCCTCGATATATTTTAAATTTCCGACGGTACGCGTGCAATTGCGTTTTTGCCAAAAATGGAAGCGGAGGCAAACGAGCCTTAGGGAAATAATTTTCGGCTTATTTTTTGCATGGACATGCCAAATAACACATTGAGAGTGTTCCCTTAGTATCTTAGCATTTTGACAAGCCCTCGATATATTTTGAATTTATAACCGGTACGCGTGCAATTACGTTTTTGCCGTGGGGCAGAAGTAAACAAAGTCGGGTTACGCAATGATTTTCGATATGAATTTATTCATCCATTAATCTTACATCATATTGAGATGGAATGCCAAGTTTCATATAATAAGGGTGATCCCTCAATATATTTCATCTTTTCGTGTGTCGGGCGCCCAAGGATTTTTAAGAATGAAAGCGGAGGCAAACGCGCCTTAGGAACATAATTTCCTGCTGATTTTTTGCATGGACATCCCAAATAACACATTGAGAGTGTCCCCAAAGTTTCGTAGAGTTTCGACAAGCCCTCGGTTTATTTTGAATTTCCGACGGAACGCGTGCAATTGCATTTTTGCCAAGAACGGAAGCAGAGGCAAACGCGCCGTAGGAAAATAATTTCCGGCTGATTTTTTGCATGGACATCCCATATAACACATTGAGAGTGTCCCCAAAGTTTCGTAGCGTTTTGACAAACCCTCGGTTTATTTTGACTTTCCGACCGAAACGCGTGAAATTGCATTTTTTGCCAAGGGGCGGAAGCGGAGGAAAACGCGCCTTAGGAAAATAACTTTATGCTGATTTTTTGCATGGACATCCCATATAACACATTGAGAGTGTCCCCAATGTTTCGTAGCATTTTGACAAACCCTCAGTTTATTTTGAATTTCCGACCGAAACGCGTGCAATTTCATTTTGCCAAGAACAGAAGTGGATGAAAACTCGCCATAGGAAAGTAATTTCCTTCTAATTTTTTGCATGGACATCTCAAATAATACATTTAGATTGTCCCCAAAGTTTCGTAGCGCTTTGACAAGCCCTCGGTTTATTTTGAATTTCTGGCCGGAACGCGTGATATTGCGTTTTTGCCAAGACCAGAAGCGGAGGCAAACGCGCCATAGGAAAATAATTTCCTGCTAATTTTTTGCATGGAAATCTCAAATAATTCATTCAGAGTGTCCCCAAAGTTTCGTATCGTTTCGACAAGCCCTCGCTTTATTTTGAATTTCTGACCGGGACGCGTGCAAATGCGTTTTTGCCAAGAACAAAAACTGAGGCAAATGCGCCTTAGGAAAATAATTTCCTGCTGAATTTTTGCATGGGTGTACCAAATAACCCATTGAGATTATCCCCGTAGTTTGGTAGCATTTCTACAAGCCCTCAGTTTAATTTGATTTTTCTGACCGGAACGTATGCAATTGCGTTTTTGCCAAGAACATAAGTCGAGGCAAACGCGCCTTAGGAAAATAATTTCCTGCTGATTTTTTGCATGGACATCCCAAATAACCCATTGAGAGTATCCCCATAGTTTGGTAGAGTTTATACAAGCCCTCGGTTTATTTTGAATTTCTGACCAGAAAGCATGCAATTGTGATTTTGGCAAAAACGAAAGCGGAGGCAAACCCGCCTTAGGAAAATAATTTCCTGCTGAATTTTTGCATGGACATCCCAAATAACACATTGAGAGTATCCCCAATGTTTCATATTGTTTCGACAAGCCCTCGATATATTTTAAATTTCCGACGGTACGCGTGCAATTGCGTTTTTGCCAAAAATGGAAGCGGAGGCAAACGAGCCTTAGGGAAATAATTTTCGGCTTATTTTTTGCATGGACATGACAAATAACACCTTGAGAGTGTTCCCTTAGTATCTTAGCATTTTGACAAGCCCTCGATTTATTTTGAATTTCTGACCTGTACGCGTGCAATTGCGTTTTTGCCGTGGGGCAGAAGCAAACAAAGTCGGGTTACGCAATGATTTTCGATATGAATTTATTCATCCATTAATCTTACATCATATTGAGATGGAATGCCAAGTTTCATATAATAAGGGTGATCCCTCAATATATTTCATCTTTTCGTGTGTCGGGCGCCCAAGGATTTTTAAGAATGAAAGCGGAGGCAAACGCGCCTTAGGAACATAATTTCCTGCTGATTTTTTGCATGGACATCCCATATAACACATTGAGAGTGTCCCCAAAGTTTCTTAGAGTTTTGACAAACACTCGGTTTATTTGGACTTTCTGACTGAAACGCGTGCATTTGCGTTTTTGCCAAGAACAAATGTGGAGGAAAACACGCCATAGGAACATAATTTACTACTGATTTTTTGCATGGACATCCCATATAATACATTGAGAGTGACCCCAAAGTTTCGTAGCGTTTCGATAAGCCCTCGGTTTATTTTGAATTTCCGACCGAAACGCGTGAAATTGCATTTTTTGGCAAGGGGCGGAAGCGGAGGAAAACGCGCCTTAGGAAAATAATTTTATGCTGACTTTTTGCATGGACATCCCATATAACACATTGAGAGTGTCCCCAATGTTTCGTAGCATTTTGACAAACCCTCAGTTTATTTTGAATTTCCGACCGAAACGCGTGCAATTTCATTTTGCCAAGAACAGAAGTGGATGAAAACTCGCCATAGGAAAGTAATTTCCTTCTAATTTTTTGCATGGACATCTCAAATAATACATTTAGATTGTTCCCAAAGTTTCGTATCATTTTGACAAGCCCTCGGTTTATTTTGAATTTCCGGCTGGAACGCGTGATATTGCGTTTTCGCCAAGACCAGAAGCGGAGGCAAACGCGCCATAGGAAAATAATTTCCTGCTAATTTTTTGCATGGAAATCTCAAATAATTCATTGGGAGTGTCCCCAAAGTTTCGTATCGTTTCGACAAGCCCTCGCTTTATTTTGTATTTCTGATCGGGACGCGTGCAAATGCGTTTTTGCCAAGAACAAAAACTGAGGCAAATGCGCCTTAGGAAAAAAATTTCCTGCTGAATTTTTGCATGGGTGTACCAAATAACCCATTGAGATTATCCCCGTAGTTTGGTAGCATTTCTACAAGCCCTCAGTTTAATTTGATTTTTCTGACCGGAACGTATGCAATTGCGTTTTTGCCAAGAACAGAAGTGGAGGCAAACGCGCCTTAGGAAAATAATTTCCTGCTGATTTTTTGCATGGACATCCCAAATAACCCATTGAGAGTATCCCCATAGTTTGGTAGAGTTTATACAAGCCCTCGGTTTATTTTGAATTTCTGACCAGAAAGCATGCAATTGCGATTTTGGCAAAAACGAAAGCGGAGGCAAACCCGCCTTAGGAAAATAATTTCCTGCTGAATTTTTGCATGGACATCCCAAATAACACATTGAGAGTATCCCCAATGTTTCATATTGTTTCGACAAGCCCTCGATATATTTTAAATTTCCGACGGTACGCGTGCAATTGCGTTTTTGCCAAAAATGGAAGCGGAGGCAAACGAGCCTTAGGGAAATAATTTTTGGCTTATTTTTTGCATGGACATGCCAAATAACACATTGAGAGTGTGCCCTTAGTATCTTAGGATTTTGACAAGCCCTCGATTTATTTTGAATTTCTGACCGGTACGCGTGCAATTGCGTTTTTGTCGTGGGGCAGAAGCAAACAAAGTCGGGTTACGCAATGAGTTCCGGTATGAGTTTATTCATCCAGTAATCTTACATCATATTGAGATGGAATGCCAAGTTTCATATAATTAGGGTGATCCCTCAATATATTTCGTCTTTTCGGGTGTCGGGCGCCCAAAGATTATTAAGAATGGAAGCGGAGGCAAACGCGCCTTAGGAACATAATTTCCTGCTGATTTTTTGCATGGACATCCCAAATAACACATTGAGAGTGTCCCCAAAGTTTCGTAGAGTTTCGATAAGCCCTCGGTTTATTTTGAATTTCCGACGGAACGCGTGCAATTGCATTTTTGCCAAGAACGGAAGCAGAGGCAAACACGCCGTAGGCAAATAATTTCTGGCTGATTTTTTGCATGGACATCCCATATAACACATTGAGAGTGTCCCTAAATTTTCTTAGAGTTTTGACAAACACTCGGTTTATTTGGACTTTCTGACTGAAACGCGTGCATTTGCGTTTTTGCCAAGAACAAATGTGGAGGAAAACGCGCCATAGGAACATAATTTCCTACTGATATTTTGCATGGACATCCCAAATAATACATTGAGAGTGTCTCCAAAGTTTCGTAGCATTTCGACAAGCCCTAGGTTTATTTTGAATTTCCAACCGAAACACGTGAAATTGCATTTTTTGCCAAGGGGCGGAAGCGAAGGCAAACGCGCCTTAGGAAAATAATTTTATGCTGATTTTTTGCATGGACATCCCATATAACACAATTGAGAGTGTCCCCAATGTTTCGTAGCATTTTGACAAACCCTCGGTTTATTTTGAATTTCCGACCGAAACGCGTGCAATTGCATTTTGCCAAGAACAGAAGTGGAGGAAAACTCGCCTTAGGAAAGTAATTTCCTTCTTATTTTTTGCATGGACATCTCAAATAATACATTTAGATTGTCCCCAAAGTTTTGTAGCATTTTGACAAGCCCTTGGTTTATTTTGAATTTCCGGCCAGAACGCGTGATATTGCGTTTTTGCCAATACCAGAAGCGGAGGCAAACGCCCCATAGGAAAATAATTTCCTGCTAATTTTTTGCATGGACATCTCAAATAATACATTGAGACAGTCCCCAAAGTTTCGTAGCATTTCGACAAGCCCTCGCTTTATTTTGAATTTCTGACCGGGACGCGTGCAAATGCGTTTTTACCAAGAACGAAAACTGAGGCAAACGCGCCTTAGGAAAATAATTTCTTGCTAAATTTTTTCATGGGTGTACCAAATAACCCATTGAGATTATCCCCGTAGTTTGGTAGCATTTCTACAAGCCCTCGGTTTAATTTAAATTTCCGACCAGAACGTGTGCAATTGCGTTTTTGCCAAGAACAGAAGTGGAGGCAAACGCGCCTTAGGAAAATAATTTCCCTGTGATTTTTTTCATGGACATCCAAAATACCCATTGAGAGTATCCACATAGTTTGTTAGAGTTTATACAAGCTCTCGGTTTATTTTGAATTTCTGACCAGAAAGCATGCAATTGCATTATTGCCAAAAACGGAAGCAGAGGCAAACACGCCTTAGGAAAATAATTTCATGCTGAATTTTTGCATGGACATCCCAAATAAAACATTGAGAGTGTCCCCAACGTTTCATAGCGTTTCGACAAGCCCTCGATTTATTTTGAATTTCCGACGGTACGCGTGCAATTGCGTTTTTACCAAAAATGGAACGGAGGCAAACGAGCCTTAGGAAAAAAAATTTCGGCTTATTTTTTGCATGGAAATGCCAAATAACACATTGAGAGTGTTCCCTTAGTATCATAGCATTTCGACAAGCCCTCTATTTATTTTGAATTTCTGACCGGTACGCGTGCAATTGCGTTTTTGCGGTGGGGCAGAAGCAAACAAACGTCGGGTTACGCAATGAGTTTCGGTCTGAATTTATTCATCCATTAATCTTCCATCATATTGAGATGGAATGCCAAGTTTCATAGAATTAGGGTGATCCTCAATATATTTCGTCTTTTCGCGTGTCGGGCGCCCAAGGATTTTCAAGAATGGAAGCGGAGGCAAACGCGCCTTAGGAACATAATTTCCTGCTGATTTTTTGCATGGACATCCCAAATATCACATTGAGAGTGTCCCCAAAGTTCCGTAGAGTTTAGACAAGCCCTCGGTTTATTTTGAATTTCCGACGGAACGCGTGCAATTGCATTTTTGCCAAGATCAAGAAGACGAGGCAAACGCGCCGTAGGAAAATAATTTCCAGCTGATTTTTTGCATGGACATCCCATATAACACATTGAGAGTGTCCCCAAAGGTTCGTATCGTTTTGACAAACCCTCGGTTTATTTTGACTTTCCGACCGAAACGCGTGAATTTGCGTTTTTGCCAAGAACAGGTGTGGAGGAAAACGTGCCATAGGAACATAATTTCATGCTGATTTTTTGCATGTACATACCAAATAACACATTGAGAGTGTCCCAAAAGGTTCGTAGCATTTCACAAGCCCTCGGTTTATTTTGAATTTCCAACGGAACGCGTGCAATTGCATTATTTCCAAGAACGGAAGCAGAGGCAAATGCCTCGTAGGAAAATAATTTCCGGCTGATTTTTTGCATGGACATCCCATATAACACATTGAGAGTGTCACCAAAGTTTTATAGCTCTTTGACAAACCGTCGGTTTATTTTGAATTTCTGACCGAAACGCGTGCAATTGCGTTTTTGCCAAGAATAGACATGGAGGAAAATGCGCCTTAGGAAAATAATTTCCTACTGATTTTTTGCATGGACATCTCAAATAATATATTGAGAGTGTCCCCAAAGTTTCGTAGTGTTTCGACAAGCCCTCGGTTTATTTTGAATTTCCGACGAAACGCGTGAAATTGCATTTTTTGCCAAAGGGCGGAAGCGGAGGTAAACACGCCTTAGGAAAATAATTTTATGCTGATTTTTTGCATGGACATCCCATATAACACATTGAGAGTGTCCCCAATGTTTCTTAGCATTTTTACAAACCCTCGTTTTATTTTGAATTTCCTACCGAAACGCGTGCAATTGCATTTTGCCAAGAACAGAAGTGGAGGAAAACTCGCCTTAGGAAAGTAATTTCCTTCTGATTTTTTGCATGGACATCTAAAATAATACATTTAGATTGTCCCCAAAGTTTCGTATCATTTTGACAAGCCCTCGGTTTATTTTGAATTTTCGGCCGGAACGCGTGATATTGCGTGTTAGCCAAGACCAGAAGAGGAGGCAAACGCACCATAGGAAAATAATTTCCTGCTAATTTTTTGCATGTACATCTCAAATAATACATTGAGAGTGTCCCCAAAGTTTCGTAGCGTTTCGACAAGCCCTCGCTTTATTTTGAATTTTTTACTGGGACGCGTGAAATGCGTTTTTGCCAAGAACAGAAACTGAGGCAAACGGGCCTTAGGAAAATGATTTACTACTTAATTTTTGCATGGGTGTACCAAATAACCCATTGAGATTATCCCCATAGTTTGGTAGCATTTCTACAAGCCCTCGTTTTAATTTGAATTTCCGAGAGGAACGTGTGCAATTGCGTTTTTGCCAAGAACAGAAGTCGAGGCAAACGCGCCTTAGGAAAATAATTCCCTGCTGATTTTTTGCATGGAAATCCCAAATAACCCATTGAGAGTATCCCCATAGTTTGGTAGAGTTTATACAAGCTCTCGGTTTATTTTGAATTTCTAACCAGAAAGCATGCCATTGCATTATTGCCAAGACAGAAGCTGAGGAAAACGCGTCGTAGGAAAATAATTTTCGGCTGATTTTTTGCATGGACATCCCATATAACACATTGAGACTGTCCCCAAAGTTTTGTAGCGCTTTGGAAAACCCTCGATTTATTTTGAATTTCCGACGGGAACGCGTGGAATTGCGTTTTTGCCAATAAGAGAAGTGGAGGCAAACGCGTCTTAGGAAAATAATTTCCTGCTGATTTTTTGCATGGATATCTCAAATAATACATTTACAGTGTCCCCAAAGTTTCGAAGCATTTCAACAAGCCCTCAGTTTATTTTAAATTTCCGACCGGAACGCGTGCAATTGCGTTTTTGCCAAGAACGGAAGTGGATGCAAACGCGTCATAGTAAAATACTTTCCTGCTGAATTTTTTCATGTGTGTTCCAAATAACCCGTTGAAAGTATCCCCGTAGTTTAGTAGAGTTTCGACAATGCCTCGGTTTATTTTGAATTTCCGACCGAAACGCGTGAAATTGCATTTTTTGCCAAGGGGCGGAAGTGGAGGCAAACGCGCCTTAGGAAAATAAGTTTCGGCTTATTTATTTCATGGACATCTAGAATAAAACATTGATAGTGTTCCCTAAGTATCGTAGCGTTTCGACAAGCCCTCGATTTATTTTGAATTTCTGACCGGTACGCATGCAATTGCGTTTTTATCATGGGGCGGAAGCAAAGAAACGCCGGGTTACGTAATGAGTTCTGGTCTGAAGTTTTTCATCCATTAACCTGCCATCATATTGAGATGGAAGGCCAAGTTTCATAGCATTCGGGCGATCCCTCGATATATTTCGGCTTTTCGCGTGTCGGGCGCCCAAGGATTTTCAAGAATGGAAGCAGAGGCAAACGCGCCTTAGGAACATAATTTCCTGCTGATTTTTTGCATGGACATCCCAAATAACACATTGAGAGTGTCCCCAAGGTTAGTAGCATTTTGACAAGCCCTTGGTTTATTTTGAATTTCTGACGGAACGCGTGCAATTTCATTATTGCCAAGAACAGAAACTGAGGAAAACGCGTCGTAGGAATATAATTTCCGGCTGATTTTTTGCATGGACATCCCATATAACACATTGAGACTGTCCCCAAAGTTTTGTAGCACTTTGGCAAACCCTCGATTTATTTTGAATTTCCGACGGGACTGCGTGCAATTGCGTTTTTGCCAATAAGAGAAGTGGAGGAAAACGCGTCTTAGGTAAATAATTTCCTGCTGATTTTTTGCATGGATATCTCAAATAATACATTTACAGTGTCCCCAAAGTTTCGAAGCATTTCAACAAGCCCTCAGTTTATTTTGAATTTCCGACCGGAACGCGTGCAATTGCGTTTTTGCCAAGAACGGAAGTGGATGCAAATGCGTCATAGTAAAATACTTTCCTGCTAAATTTTTTCATGTGTGTTCCAAATAACCCATTGAAAGTATCCCCGTAGTTTAGTAGAGTTTCGACAATGCCTCGTTTTATTTTGAATTTCCGACCGAAACGCGTGAAATTGCATTTTTTGCCAAGGGGCGGAAGCGGAGGCAAACGCGCCTTAGGAAAATAATTTCCTGCTTATTTATTTCATGGACATCGTGAATAAGACATTGAGAGTGTTCCCTAAGTATCGTAGCGTTTCGACAAGCCCTCAGTTTATTTTGAATTTCCGACCGGAACGCGTGCAATTGCGTTTTTGCCAAGAACGGAAGTGGATGCAAACGCGTCATAGTAAAATACTTTCCTGCTTAATTTTTTCATGTGTCTTCCAAATAACCCGTTGAAAGTATCCCCGTAGTTTAGTAGAGTTTCGACAATGCCTCGGTTTATTTTGAATTTCCGATCGAAACGCGTGAAATTGCATTTTTTGCCAAGGGGCGGAAGTGGAGGCTAACGCGCCTTAGGAAAATAAGTTCCGGCTTATTTATTTCATGGACATCCAGAATAAAACATTGATAGTGTTCCCTAAGTATCGTAGCGTTTCGACAAGCCCTCGATTTATTTTGAATTTCTGACCGGTACGCATGCAATTGCGTTTTTATCATGGGGCGGAAGCAAAGAAACGCCGGGTTACGTAATGAGTTCTGGTCTGAAGTTTTTCATCCAATAACCTGCCATCATATTGAGATGGAATGCCAAGTTTCATAGCATTCGGGCGATCCCTCGATATATTTCGGCTTTTCACGTGTCGGGCGCCCAAGGATTTTCAAGAATGGAAGCAGAGGCAAACGCGCCTTAGGAACATAATTTCCTGCTGATTTTTTGCATGGACATCCCAAATAACACATTGAGAGTGTCCCCAAACGTTAGTAGCATTTTGACAAGCCCTTGGTTTATTTTGAATTTCTGACGGAACGCGTGCAATTTCATTATTGCCAAGAACAAAAACTGAGGAAAACGCATCGTAGGAATATAATTTTCGGATGATTTTTTGCAAGGACATTCCATATAACACATTGAGACTGTCCCCAAAGTTTTGTAGCGCTTTGGCAAACCCTCGATTTATTTTGAATTTCCGACGGGAACGCGTGCAATTGCGTTTTTGCCAATAAGAGAAGTGGAGGCAAACGCGTCTTAGGAAAATAATTTCCTGCTGATTTTTTGCATGGATATCTCAAATAATACATTTACAGTGTCCCCAAAGTTTCGAATCATTTCAACAAGCCCTCAGTTTATTTTGAATTTCTGACCGGAACGCTTGCAATTGCGTTTTTGCCAAGAACGGAAGTGGATGCAAACGCGTCATAGTAAAATACTTTCCTGCTGAATTTTTTCATGTGTGTTCCAAATAACCCATTGAAAGTATCCCCGTAGTTTAGTAGAGTTTCGAAAATGCCTCGGTTTATTTTGAATTTCCGACCGAAACGCGTGAAATTGCATTTTTTGCCAAGGGGCGGAAGCGGAGGCAAACGCGCCTTAGGAAAATAATTTCCTGCTTATTTATTTCATGGACATCCTGAATAAGACATTGAGAGTGTTCCCTAAGTATCGTAGCGTTTCGACAAGCCCTCGATTTATTTTGAATTTCCGACCGGAACGCGTGCAATTGCGTTTTTGCCAAGAACGGAAGTGGATGCAAACGCGTCATAGTAAAATACTTTCCTGCTGAATTTTTTCATGTGTGTTCCAAATAACCCATTGAAAGTATCCCCGTAGTTTAGTAGAGTTTTGACAATGCCTCGGTTTATCTTGAATTTCCGACCGAAACGCGTGAAATTGCATTTTTTGCCAAGGGGCAGAAGTGGAGGCAAACGCGCCTTAGAAAAATAATTTCCTGCTTATTTATTTCATGGACATCCAGAATAACATATTGACAGTGTTCCCTAAGTATCGTATCATTTCGACAAGCCCTCGATTTATTTTGAATTTCTGACCGGTACGCGTGCAATTGCGTTTTTGCCATGGGGCGGAAGCAAAGAAACGTCGGGTTACGTAATGAGTTTTGGTCTGAAGTTTTTCATCCATTAACCTGCCATCATATTGAGATGGAATGCCAAGTTTCAAAGCATTCGGGCCATCCCTCGATATATTTCGGCTTTTCGCGTGTCAGGGGCCCAAGGATTTTCAAGAATGGAAGCAGAGGCAAACGCGCCTTAGGAACATAATTTCCTACTGATTTTTTGCATGGACATCCCAAATAACACATTGAGAGTGTCCCCAAAGGTTAGTAGCATTTTGACAAGCCCTCTGTCTATTTTGAATTTCTGACGGAACGCGTGCAATTTCATTATTGCCAAGAACAGAAACTGATGAAAATGCGTCGTAGGAATATAATTTCCGGCTGATTTTATGCATGGACATCCCATATAACACATTGAGACTGTCCCCAAAGTTTTGTAGCGCTTTGGAAAACCCTCGATTTATTTTGAATTTCTGACGGGAACGCGTGCAATTGCGTTTTTGCCAATAAGAGAAGTGGAGGCAAACGCGTCTTAGGAAAATAATTTCCTGCTGATTTTTTGCATGGATATCTCAAATAATACATTTATAGTGTCCCCTAAGTTTCGAAGCATTTCAACAAGCCCTCAGTTTATTTTGAATTTCCGACCGGAACGCGTGCAATTGCGTTTTTGCCAAGAACGGAAGTGGATGCAAACGCGTCATAGTAAAATACTTTCCTGCTGAATTTTTTCATGTGTGTTCCAAATAACCCATTGAAAGTATCCCCGTAGTTTAGTAGAGTTTCGACAATGCCTCGGTTTATTTTGAATTTCCGACCGAAACGCGTGAAATTGCATTTTTTGCCAAGGGGCGGAAGCGGAGGCAAACGCGCCTTAGGAAAATAATTTCCTGCTTATTTATTTCATGGACATCCTGAATAAGACATTGAGAGTGTTCCCTAAGTATCATAGCGTTTCGACAAGCCCTCGATTTATATTGAATTTCCGACCGGAACGCGTGCAATTGCGTTTTGGCCAAGAACGGAAGTGGATGCAAACGCGTCATAGTAAAATACTTTCCTGCTGAATTTTTTCATGTGGGTTCCAAATAACCCATTGAAAGTATCCCCGTAGTTTAGTAGAGTTTCAACAATGCCTCGGTTTATTTTGAATTTCCGACCGAAACGCGTGAAATTGCATTTTTTGCCAAGGGGCGGAAGTGGAGGCAAACGCGCCTTAGAAAAATAAGTTCCTGCTTATTTATTTCATGGACATCCAGAATAACACATTGAGAGTATTCCCTAAGTATCGTATCGTTTCGACATGCCCTCGATTTATTTTGAATTTCTGACCGGTACGCGTGCAATTCCGTTTTTGCCATGGGGCGGAAGCAAAGAAACGTCGGGTTACATAATGAGTTTTGGTCTGAAGTTTTTCATCCATTAACCTGCCATCATATTGAGATGGAATGCCAAGTTTCATAGCATTCGGGCTATCCCTCGATATATTTCGGCTTTTCGCGTGTCGGGCGCCCAAGGATTTTCAAGAATGGAAGCAGAGGCAAACGCGCCTTAGGAACATAATTTCCTGCTGATTTTTTGCATGGACATCCCAAATAACACATTGAGAGTGTCCCCAAAGGTTAGTAGCATTTCGACAAGCCCTCGGTTTATTTTGAATTTCTGACGGAACGCGTGCAATTTCATTATTGCCAAGAACAGAAACTGAGGAAAACGCGTCGTAGGAATATAATTTCCGGCTGATTATTTGCATGGACATCCCATATAACACATTGAGACTGTCCCCAAAGATTTGTTGCGCTTTGGAAAACCCTCGATTTATTTTGAATTTCCGACGGGAACGCGTGCAATTGCGTTTTTGCCAATAAGAGAAGTGGAGGCAAACGCGTCTTAGGAAAATAATTTCCTGCTGATTTTTTACATGGATATCTCAAATAATACATTTACAGTGTCCCCAATGTTTCGAAGCATTTCAACAAGCCCTCAGTTTATTTTGAATTTCCGACCGGAACGCGTGCAATTGCGTTTTTGCCAAGAACGGAAGTGGATGCAAACGCGTCATAGTAAAATACTTTCCTGCTGAATTTTTTCATGTTTGTTCCAAATAACCCATTGAAAGTATCCCCGTAGTTTAGTAGAGTTTCGACAATGCCTCGGTTTATTTTGAATTTCCGACCGAAATGCGTGAAATTGCATTTTTTGCCAAGGGACGGAAGCGGAGGCAAACGTGCCGTAGGAAAATAATTTCCTGCTTATTTATTTCATGGACATCCTGAATAAGACATTGAGAGTGTTCCCTAAGTATCGTAGCGTTTCGACAAGCCCTCGATTTATTTTGAATTTCTGACCGGTACGCGTGCAATTGCGTTTTTGCCATGGGGCGGAAGCAAAGAAACACCGGGTTACGCAATGAGTTCCACTCTGAAGTTTTTCATCCATTAACCTGCCATCATATTAAGATGGAATGCCAGGTTTCATAGAATTCGGGCTATCCCTCGATATATTTCGGCTTTTCGCGTGTCGGGCGCCCAAGGATTTTCAAGAATGGAAGCAGAGGCAAACGCGCCTTAGGAACATAATTTCCTGCTGTTTTTTTGCATGGACATCCCAAATAACACACTGAGAGTGTCCCCAAAGGTTTGTAGCATTTCGACAAGCCCTCGGTTTATTTTGAATTTCTGACGGAACGCGTGCAATTGCATTATTCCCAAGACCAGAAGCTGAGGAAAACGCGTCGTAGGAAAATAATTTACGGCTGATTTTTTGCATGGACATCCCATATAACACATTGAGACTGTCCCCCAAGTTTTGTAGCGCTTTGGCAAACCCTCGATTTATTTTGAATTTCCGACGGGAACGCGTGCAATTGCGTTTTTGCCAATAAGAGAAGTGGAGGCAAACGCGTCTTAGGAAAATAATTTCCCGCTAATTTTTTGCATGGATATCTCAAATAATACATTTACAGTGTCCCCAAAGTTTCGAAGCATTTCAACAAGCCCTCAGTTTATTTTGAATTTCCGACCGGAACGCGTGCAATTGCGTTTTTGCCAAGAACGGAAGTGGATGCAAACGCGTCATAGTAAAATACTTTCCTGCTGAATTTTTTCATGTGTGTTCCAAATAACCCATTGAAAGTATCCCCGTAGTTTATTAGGGTTTCGACAATGCCTCGGTTTATTTTGAATTTCCGACCGAAATGCGTGAAATTGCATTTTTTGCCAAGGGGCGGAAGCGGAGGCAAACGCGCCTTAGGAAAATAATTTCCTGCTTATTTATTTCATGGACATCCTGAATAAGACATTGAGAGTGTTCCCTAAGTATCATAGCGTTTCGACAAGCCCTCGATTTATTTTGAATTTCCGACCGGAACGCGTGCAATTGCGTTTTTGCCAAGAACGGAAGTGGATGCAAACGCGTCATAGTAAAATACTTTCCTGCTGAATTTTTTCATGTGGGTTCCAAATAACCCATTGAAAGTATCCCCGTAGTTTAGTAGAGTTTCAACAATGCCTCGGTTTATTTTGAATTTCCGACCGAAACGCGTGAAATTGCATTTTTTGCCAAGGGGCGGAAGTGGAGGCAAACGCGCCTTAGAAAAATAAGTTCCTGCTTATTTATTTCATGGACATCCAGAATAACACATTGAGAGTATTCCCTAAGTATCGTATCGTTTCGACAAGCCCTCGATTTATTTTGAATTTCTGACCGGTACGCGTGCAATTCCGTTTTTGCCATGGGGCGGAAGCAAAGAAACGTCGGGTTACATAATGAGTTTTGGTCTGAAGTTTTTCATCCATTAACCTGCCATCATATTGAGATGGAATGCCAAGTTTCATAGCATTCGGGCTATCCCTCGATATATTTCGGTGTTTCGCGTGTCGGGCGCCCAAGGATTTTCAAGAATGGAAGCAGAGGCAAACGCGCCTTAGGAACATAATTTCCTGCTGATTTTTTGCATGGACATCCCAAATAACACATTGAGAGTGTCCCCAAAGGTTAGTAGCATTTCGACAAGCCCTCGGTTTATTTTGAATTTCTGACGGAACGCGTGCAATTTCATTATTGCCAAGAACAGAAACTGAGGAAAACGCGTCGTAGGAATATAATTTCCGGCTGATTATTTGCATGGACATCCCATATAACACATTGAAATTGTCCCCAAAGTTTTGTTGCGCTTTGGAAAACCCTCGATTTATTTTGAATTTCCGACGGGAACGCGTGCAATTGCGTTTTTGCCAATAAGAGAAGTGGAGGCAAACGCGTCTTAGGAAAATAATTTCCTGCTGATTTTTTACATGGATATCTCAAATAATACATTTACAGTGTCCCCAATGTTTCGAAGCATTTCAACAAGCCCTCAGTTTATTTTGAATTTCCGACCGGAACGCGTGCAATTGCGTTTTTGCCAAGAACGGAAGTGGATGCAAACGCGTCATAGTAAAATACTTTCCTGCTGAATTTTTTCATGTTTGTTCCAAATAACCCATTGAAAGTATCCCCGTAGTTTAGTAGAGTTTCGACAATGCCTCGGTTTATTTTGAATTTCCGACCGAAATGCGTGAAATTGCATTTTTTGCCAAGGGACGGAAGCGGAGGCAAACGTGCCGTAGGAAAATAATTTCCTGCTTATTTATTTCATGGACATCCTGAATAAGACATTGAGAGTGTTCCCTAAGTATCGTAGCGTTTCGACAAGCCCTCGATTTATTTTGAATTTCTGACCGGTACGCGTGCAATTGCGTTTTTGCCATGGGGCGGAAGCAAAGAAACACCGGGTTACGCAATGAGTTCCACTCTGAAGTTTTTCATCCATTAACCTGCCATCATATTGAGATGGAATGCCAGGTTTCATAGCATTCGGGCTATCCCTCGATATATTTCGGCTTTTCGCGTGTCGGGCGCCCAAGGATTTTCAAGAATGGAAGCAGAGGCAAACGCGCCTTAGGAACATAATTTCCTGCTGTTTTTTTGCATGGACATCCCAAATAACACACTGAGAGTGTCCCCAAAGGTTTGTAGCATTTCGACAAGCCCTCGGTTTATTTTGAATTTCTGACGGAACGCGTGCAATTGCATTATTCCCAAGACCAGAAGCTGAGGAAAACGCGTCGTAGGAAAATAATTTACGGCTGATTTTTTGCATGGACATCCCATATAACACATTGAGACTGTCCCCCAAGTTTTGTAGCGCTTTGGCAAACCCTCGATTTATTTTGAATTTCCGACGGGAACGCGTGCAATTGCGTTTTTGCCAATAAGAGAAGTGGAGGCAAACGCGTCTTAGGAAAATAATTTCCTGCTAATTTTTTGCATGGATATCTCAAATAATACATTTACAGTGTCCCCAAAGTTTCGAAGCATTTCAACAAGCCCTCAGTTTATTTTGAATTTCCGACCGGAACGCGTGCAATTGCGTTTTTGCCAAGAACGGAAGTGGATGCAAACGCGTCATAGTAAAATACTTTCCTGCTGAATTTTTTCATGTGTGTTCCAAATAACCCATTGAAAGTATCCCCGTAGTTTATTAGGGTTTCGACAATGCCTCAGTTTATTTTGAATTTCCGACCGAAATGCGTGAAATTGCATTTTTTGCCAAGGGGCGGAAGCGGAGGCAAACGCGCCTTAGGAAAATAATTTCCTGCTTATTTATTTCATGGACATCCTGAATAAGACATTGAGAGTGTTCCCTAAGTATCATAGCGTTTCGACAAGCCCTCGATTTATTTTGAATTTCCGACCGGAACGCGTGCAATTGCGTTTTTGCCAAGAACGGAAGTGGATGCAAACGCGTCATAGTAAAATACTTTCCTGCTGAATTTTTTCATGTGTGTTCCAAATAACCCATTGAAAGTATCCCCGTAGTTTAGTAGAGTTTCGACAATGCCTCGGTTTATTTTGAATTTCCGACCGAAACGCGTGAAATTGCATTTTTTGCCAAGGGGCGGAAGTGGAGGCAAACGCGCCTTAGAAAAATAAGTTCCTGCTTATTTATTTCATGGACATCCAGAATAACACATTGAGAGTGTTCCCTAAGTATCGTAGCGTTTCGACAAGCCCTCGATTTATTTTGAATTTCTGACCAGTACGCGTGCAATTGCGTTTTTGCCATGGGGCGGAAGCAAAGAAACGTCGGGTTACATAATGAGTTTTGGTCTGAAGTTTTTCATCCATTAACCTGCCATCATATTGAGATGGAATGCCAAGTTTCATAGCATTCGGGCTATCCCTCGATATATTTCGGCTTTTCGCGTGTCGGGCGCCCAAGGATTTTCAAGAATGGAAGCAGAGGCAAACGCGCCTTAGGAACATAATTTCCTGCTCATTTTTTGCATGGACATCCCAAATAACACATTGAGAGTGTCCCCAAAGGTTAGTAGCATTTCGAAAAGCCCACAGTTTATTTTGAATTTTTGACGGAACGCGTGCAATTTCATTATTGCCAAGAACAGAAACTGAGGAAAATGCGTCGTAGGAATATAATTTCCGGCTGATTTTTTGCATGGACATCCCATATAACACATTGAGACTGTCCCCAAAGTTTTGTAGCGCTTTGGAAAACCCTCGATTTATTTTGAATTTCCGACGGGAACGCGTGCAATTGCGTTTTTGCCAATAAGAGAAGTGGAGGCAAACGCGTCTTAGGAAAATAATTTCCTGCTGATTTTTTGCATGGATATCTCAAATAATACATTTACAGTGTCCCTAATGTTTCGAAGCATTTCAACAAGCCCTCAGTTTATTTTGAATTTCCGACCGGAACGCGTGCAATTGCGTTTTTTCCAAGAACGGAAGTGGATGCAAACGCGTCATAGTAAAATACTTTCCTGCTGAATTTTTTCATGTTTGTTCCAAATAACCCATTGAAAGTATCCCCGTAGTTTAGTAGAGTTTCGACAATGCCTCGGTTTATTTTGAATTTCCGACCGAAATGCGTGAAATTGCATTTTTTGCCAAGGGACGGAAGCGGAGGCAAACGTGCCGTAGGAAAATAATTTCCTGCTTATTTATTTCATGGACATCCTGAATAAGACATTGAGAGTGTTCCCTAAGTATCGTAGCGTTTCGACAAGCCCTCGATTTATTTTGAATTTCTGACCGGTACGCGTGCAATTGCGTTTTTGCCATGGGGCGGAAGCAAAGAAACACCGGGTTACGCAATGAGTTCCACTCTGAAGTTTTTCATCCATTAACCTGCCATCATATTGAGATGGAATGCCAGGTTTCATAGCATTCGGGCTATCCCTCGATATATTTCGGCTTTTCGCGTGTCGGGCGCCCAAGGATTTTCAAGAATGGAAGCAGAGGCAAACGCGCCTTAGGAACATAATTTCCTGCTGTTTTTTTGCATGGACATCCCAAATAACACACTGAGAGTGTCCCCAAAGGTTTGTAGCATTTCGACAAGCCCTCGGTTTATTTTGAATTTCTGACGGAACGCGTGCAATTGCATTATTCCCAAGAGCAGAAGCTGAGGAAAACGCGTCGTAGGAAAATAATTTACGGCTGATTTTTTGCATGGACATCCCATATAACACATTGAGACTGTCCCCCAAGTTTTGTAGCGCTTTGGCAAACCCTCGATTTATTTTGAATTTCCGACGGGAACGCGTGCAATTGCGTTTTTGCCAATAAGAGAAGTGGAGGCAAACGCGTCTTAGGAAAATAATTTCCTGCTAATTTTTTGCATGGATATCTCAAATAATACATTTACAGTGTCCCCAAAGTTTCGAAGCATTTCAACAAGCCCTCAGTTTATTTTGAATTTCCGACCGGAACGCGTGCAATTGCGTTTTTGCCAAGAACGGAAGTGGATGCAAACGCGTCATAGTAAAATACTTTCCTGCTGAATTTTTTCATGTGTGTTCCAAATAACCCATTGAAAGTATCCCCGTAGTTTATTAGGGTTTCGACAATGCCTCGGTTTATTTTGAATTTCCGACCGAAATGCGTGAAATTGCATTTTTTGCCAAGGGGCGGAAGCGGAGGCAAACGCGCCTTAGGAAAATAATTTCCTGCTTATTTATTTCATGGACATCCTGAATAAGACATTGAGAGTGTTCCCTAAGTATCATAGCGTTTCGACAAGCCCTCGATTTATTTTGAATTTCCGACCGGAACGCGTGCAATTGCGTTTTTGCCAAGAACGGAAGTGGATGCAAACGCGTCATAGTAAAATACTTTCCTGCTGAATTTTTTCATGTGTGTTCCAAATAACCCATTGAAAGTATCCCCGTAGTTTAGTAGAGTTTCGACAATGCCTCGGTTTATTTTGAATTTCCGACCGAAACGCGTGAAATTGCATTTTTTGCCAAGGGGCAGAAGTGGAGGCAAACGCGCCTTAGAAAAATAAGTTCCTGCTTATTTATTTCATGGACATCCAGAATAACACATTGAGAGTGTTCCCTAAGTATCGTAGCGTTTCGACAAGCCCTCGATTTATTTTGAATTTCTGACCGGTACGCGTGCAATTGCGTTTTTGCCATGGGGCGGAAGCAAAGAAACGTCGGGTTACATAATGAGTTTTGGTCTGAAGTTTTTCATCCATTAACCTGCCATCATATTGAGATGGAATGCCAAGTTTCATAGCATTCGGGCTATCCCTCGATATATTTCGGCTTTTCGCGTGTCGGGCGCCCAAGGATTTTCAAGAATGGAAGCAGAGGCAAACGCGCCTTAGGAACATAATTTCCTGCTCATTTTTTGCATGGACATCCCAAATAACACATTGAGAGTGTCCCCAAAGGTTAGTAGCATTTCGAAAAGCCCACGGTTTATTTTGAATTTTTGACGGAACGCGTGCAATTTCATTATTGCCAAGAACAGAAACTGAGGAAAATGCGTCGTAGGAATATAATTTCCGGCTGATTTTTTGCATGGACATCCCATATAACACATTGAGACTGTCCCCAAAGTTTTGTAGCGCTTTGGAAAACCCTCGATTTATTTTGAATTTCCGACGGGAACGCGTGCAATTGCGTTTTTGCCAATAAGAGAAGTGGAGGCAAACGCGTCTTAGGAAAATAATTTCCTGCTGATTTTTTGCATGGATATCTCAAATAATACATTTACAGTGTCCCTAATGTTTCGAAGCATTTCAACAAGCCCTCAGTTTATTTTGAATTTCCGACCGGAACGCGTGCAATTGCGTTTTTTCCAAGAACGGAAGTGGATGCAAACGCGTCATAGTAAAATACTTTCCTGCTGAATTTTTTCATGTTTGTTCCAAATAACCCATTGAAAGTATCCCCGTAGTTTAGTAGAGTTTCGACAATGCCTCGGTTTATTTTGAATTTCCGACCGAAATGCGTGAAATTGCATTTTTTGCCAAGGGACGGAAGCGGAGGCAAACGTGCCGTAGGAAAATAATTTCCTGCTTATTTATTTCATGGACATCCTGAATAAGACATTGAGAGTGTTCCCTAAGTATCGTAGCGTTTCGACAAGCCCTCGATTTATTTTGAATTTCTGACCGGTACGCGTGCAATTGCGTTTTTGCCATGGGGCGGAAGCAAAGAAACACCGGGTTACGCAATGAGTTCCACTCTGAAGTTTTTCATCCATTAATCTGCCATCATATTGAGATGGAATGACAGGTTTCATAGCATTCGGGTTATCCCTCAATATATTTCGGCTTTTCGCGTGTCGGGCGCCCAAGGATTTTCAAGAATGGAAGCAGAGGCAAACGCGCCTTAGGAACATAATTTCCTGCTGTTTTTTTGCATGGACATCCCAAATAACACACTGAGAGTGTCCCCAAAGGTTTGTAGCATTTCGACAAGCCCTCGGTTTATTTTGAATTTCTGACGGAACGCGTGCAATTGCATTATTGCCAAGAACAAAAGCTGAGGAAAACGCGTCGTAGAAAAATAATTTACGGCTGATTTTTTGCATGGACATCCCATATAACACATTGAGATTGTCCCCAAAGTTTTGTAGCGCTATGGCAAACCCTCGATTTATTTTGAATTTCCGACGGGAACGCGTGAAATTGCGTTTTTGCCAATAAGAGAAGTGGAGGCAAACGCGTCTTAGGAAAATAATATCCTGCTGATTTTTTCCATGGATATCTCAAATAATACATTTACAGTGTCCCCAAAGTTTTGTAGCATTTAAACAAGCCCTCAGTTTATTTTGAATTTCCGACAGGAACGCGTGCAATTGAGTTTTTGCCAAGAACAGAAGTGGATGCAAAAGCGTCATAGTAAAATACTTTCCTGTTGAATTTTTTCACGTGTGTACCAAATAACCCATTGAAAGTATCCTCGTAGTTTAGTAGATTTTCGACAATGCCTCAGTTTATTTTGAATTTCCGACCGAAACGCATGAAATTTGATTTTTTGCCAAGGGGCGGAAGCGGAGGCAAACGCGCCTTAGGAAAATAATTTCCTACTTATTTATTTCATTGACATCCAGAATAACACATTGAGAGTGTTCCCTAAGTATTGTAGCGTTTCGACAAGCCCTCGATTTATTTTGAATTTCTGACCGGTACGCGTGCAATTGCGTTTTTGCCATGGGGCGGAAGCAAAGAAACGCCGGGTTACGTAATGAGTTCCAGTCTGAAGTTTTTCATCCATTAACCTTTCATCATATTAAGATGGAATGCCAAGTTTCATAGCATTCGGGCTATCCCTCGATATATTTCGGATTTTCGCTTGTCGGGCGCCCAAGGATTTTCAAGAATGGAAGTAGAGGCAAACGCGCCTTAGGAACATAATTTCCTGCTGATTTTTTGCATGGAAATCCCAAATAACACATTGAGAGTTTCCCCAAAGGTTTGTATCATTTCGACAAGCCCTTGGTTTATTTTGAATTTCCGACGAAACGCGTGCAATTGCATTATTGCCAAGAACAGAAGCTGAGGAAAACGCGTCGTAGAAAAATAATTTCCGGCTGATTTTTTGCATGGACATCCCATATAACACATTGAGACTGTCCCCAAAGTTTTGTAGCGCCTTGGAAAACCCTGGATTTATTTTGAATTTCCGACGGGAACGCGTGAAATTGGGTTTTTGCCAATAAGAGAACTAGAGGCAAACACGTCTTAGGAAAATAATATCCTGCTGATTTTTTCCATGGATATCTCAAATAATACATTTACAGTGTCCCCAAAGTTTTGTAGCATTTAAACAAGCCCTCAGTTTATTTTGAATTTCTGACAGGAACGCGTGCAATTGAATTTTTGCCAAGAACAGAAGTGGATGCAAAAGCGTCATAGTAAAATACTTTCCTGCTGAATTTTTTCATGTGTGTACCAAATAACCCATTGAAAGTATCCTCGTAGTTTAGTAGAGTTTCGACAATTCCTCGGTTTATTTTGAATTTCCGACCGAAACGCGTGAAATTTGATTTTTTGCCAAGGGGGTGAAGCGGAGGCAAACGCGCCTTAGGAAAATAATTTCCTACTTATTTATTTCATGGACATCCAGAATAACACATTGAGAGTGTTCCCTGATTATCTTAGAGTTTCGACAAGCCCTCGATTTATTTTGAATTTCTGACCGGTACGCGTGCAATTGCGTTTTTGCCATGGGGCAGAAGCAAAGAAACGTCGGGTTACGCAATGATTTCTGGTCTGAATTTTTTAATCCATTAACCTGCCATCATATTGAGATGGAATTCCAAGTTTCATAGCATTCGGGCAATCCCTCGATATATTTCGGCTTTTCGCGTGTCGGGCGACCAAGGATTTTCAAGAATGGATGTGGAGGCAAACGCGCCTTAGGAACATAATTTCCTACTGATTTTTTTCACGCACATCCCAAATGACACATTGAGAGTGTCCCCAAAGGTTTGTATCATTTTGACAAGCCCTCGGTTTATTTTGAATTTCCGACGGAACGCGTGCAATTGCATTATTTCCAAGAACGGAAGCTAAGCCAAACGCGTCGTAGGGAAATAATTTCCAACTGGTTTTTAGCATGGACATACCATATAACACATTGAGACTGTGCCCAAAGTTTTGTCGCACTTTGACAAACCCTCGATTTATTTTGAATTTCTGACTGGAACGTGTGCAATTGTGTTTTTGCCAATAACAAAAGTGGAGGAAAACGCGTCTTAGGAAATAATTTCCTGCTGATTTTTTGCATGGATATCTCAAATAATACATTTACAGTGTCCCCAAAGTTTCGTAGCATTTCAACAAGCCTTCAGTTTATTTTGAATTTTCGACCGGAACGCGTGCAATTGCGTTTTTGCCAAGAACGGAAGTGGATGCAAACGCGTCATAGTAAAATACTTTCCTGCTGAATTTTTTCATGTGTGTTCCAAATAACCCATTGAAAGTATCCCCGTAGTTTAGTAGAGTTTCGAAAATGCCTCGGTTTATTTTGAATTTCCGACCGAAACGCGTGAAATTGCATTTTTTGCCAAGGGGCGGAAGCGGAGGCAAACGCGCCTTAGGAAAATAATTTCCTGCTTATTTATTTCATGGACATCCTGAATAAGACATTGAGAGGGTTCCCTAAGTATCGTAGCGTTTCGACAAGCCCTCGATTTATTTTGAATTTCCGACCGGAACGCGTGCAATTGCGTTTTTGCCAAGAACGGAAGTGGATGCAAACGCGTCATAGTAAAATACTTTCCTGCTGAATTTTTTCATGTGTGTTCCAAATAACCCATTGAAAGTATCCCCGTAGTTTAGTAGAGTTTTGACAATGCCTCGGTTTATTTTGAATTTCCGACCGAAACGCGTGAAATTGCATTTTTTGCCAAGGGGCAGAAGTGGAGGCAAACGCGCCTTAGAAAAATAATTTCCTGCTTATTTATTTCATGGACATCCAGAATAACATATTGACAGTGTTCCCTAAGTATCGTATCATTTCGACAAGCCCTCGATTTATTTTGAATTTCTGACCGGTACGCGTGCAATTGCGTTTTTGCCATGGGGCGGAAGCAAAGAAACATCGGGTTACGTAATGAGTTTTGGTATGAAGTTTTTCATCCATTAACCTGCCATCATATTGAGATGGAATGCCAAGTTTCAAAGCATTCGGGCCATCCCTCGATATATTTCGGCTTTTCGCGTGTCGGGCGCCCAAGGATTTTCAAGAATGGAAGCAGAGGCAAACGCGCCTTAGGAACATAATTTCCTGCTGATTTTTTGCATGGACATCCCAAATAACACATTGAGAGTGTCCCCAAAGGTTAGTAGCATTTTGACAAGCCCTCTGTCTATTTTGAATTTCTGACGGAACGCGTGCAATTTCATTATTGCCAAGAACAGAAACTGATGAAAACGCGTCGTAGGAATATAATTTCCGGCTGATTTTATGCATGGACATCCCATATAACACATTGAGACTGTCCCCAAAGTTTTGTAGCGCTTTGGAAAACCCTCGATTTATTTTGAATTTCTGACGGGAACGCGTGCAATTGCGTTTTTTCCAATAAGAGAAGTGGAGGCAAACGCGTCTTAGGAAAATAATGTCCTGCTGATTTTTTGCATGGATATCTCAAATAATACATTTATAGTGTCCCCTAAGTTTCGAAGCATTTCAACAAGCCCTCAGTTTATTTTGAATTTCCGACCGGAACGCGTGCAATTGCGTTTTTGCCAAGAACGGAAGTGGATGCAAACGCGTCATAGTAAAATACTTTCCTGCTGAATTTTTTCATGTGTGTTCCAAATAACCCATTGAAAGTATCCCCGTAGTTTAGTAGAGTTTCGACAATGCCTCGGTTTATTTTGAATTTCCGACCGAAACGCGTGAAATTGCATTTTTTGCCAAGGGGCGGAAGCGGAGGCAAACGCGCCTTAGGAAAATAATTTCCTGCTTATTTATTTCATGGACATCCTGAATAAGACATTGAGAGTGTTCCCTAAGTATCATAGCGTTTCGACAAGCCCTCGATTTATATTGAATTTCCGACCGGAACGCGTGCAATTGCGTTTTGGCCAAGAACGGAAGTGGATGCAAACGCGTCATAGTAAAATACTTTCCTGCTGAATTTTTTCATGTGGGTTCCAAATAACCCATTGAAAGTATCCCCGTAGTTTAGTAGAGTTTCAACAATGCCTCGGTTTATTTTGAATTTCCGACCGAAACGCGTGAAATTGCATTTTTTGCCAAGGGGCGGAAGTGGAGGCAAACGCGCCTTAGAAAAATAAGTTCCTGCTTATTTATTTCATGGACATCCAGAATAACACATTGAGAGTATTCCCTAAGTATTGTATCGTTTCGACAAGCCCTCGATTTATTTTGAATTTCTGACCGGTACGCGTGCAATTGCGTTTTTGCCATGGGGCGGAAGCAAAGAAACGTCGGGTTACATAATGAGTTTTGGTCTGAAGTTTTTCATCCATTAACCTGCCATCATATTGAGATGGAATGCCAAGTTTCATAGCATTCGGGCTATCCCTCGATATATTTCGGCTTTTCGCGTGTCGGGCGCCCAAGGATTTTCAAGAATGGAAGCAGAGGCAAACGCGCCTTAGGAACATAATTTCCTGCTGATTTTTTGCATGGACATCCCAAATAACACATTGAGAGTGTCCCCAAAGGTTAGTAGCATTTCGACAAGCCCTCGGTTTATTTTGAATTTCTGACGGAACGCGTGCAATTTCATTATTGCCAAGAACAGAAACTGAGGAAAACGCGTCGTAGGAATATAATTTCCGGCTGATTATTTGCATGGACATCCCATATAACACATTGAGACTGTCCCCAAAGTTTTGTTGCGCTTTGGAAAACCCTCGATTTATTTTGAATTTCCGACGGGAACGCGTGCAATTGCGTTTTTGCCAATAAGAGAAGTGGAGGCAAACGCGTCTTAGGAAAATAATTTCCTGCTGATTTTTTACATGGATATCTCAAATAATACATTTACAGTGTCCCCAAAGTTTCGAAGCATTTCAACAAGCCCTCAGTTTATTTTGAATTTCCGACCGGAACGCGTGCAATTGCGTTTTTGCCAAGAACGGAAGTGGATGCAAACGCGTCATAGTAAAATACTTTCCTGCTGAATTTTTTCATGTGTGTTCCAAATAACCCATTGAAAGTATCCCCGTAGTTTAGTAGAGTTTCGACAATGCCTCGGTTTATTTTGAATTTCCGACCGAAACGCGTGAAATTGCATTTTTTGCCAAGGGGCGGAAGCGGAGGCAAACACTCCTTAGGAAAATAATTTCCTGCTTATTTATTTCATGGACATCCTGAATAAGACATTGAGAGTGTTCCCTAAGTATCATAGCGTTTCGACAAGCCCTCGATTTATATTGAATTTCCGACCGGAACGCGTGCAATTGCGTTTTGGCCAAGAACGGAAGTGGATGCAAACGCGTCATAGTAAAATACTTTCCTGCTGAATTTTTTCATGTGGGTTCCAAATAACCCATTGAAAGTATCCCCGTAGTTTAGTAGAGTTTCAACAATGCCTCGGTTTATTTTGAATTTCCGACCGAAACGCGTGAAATTGCATTTTTTGCCAAGGGGCGGAAGTGGAGGCAAACGCGCCTTAGAAAAATAAGTTCCTGCTTATTTATTTCATGGACATCCAGAATAACACATTGAGAGTATTCCCTAAGTATTGTATCGTTTCGACAAGCCCTCGATTTATTTTGAATTTCTGACCGGTACGCGTGCAATTGCGTTTTTGCCATGGGGCGGAAGCAAAGAAACGTCGGGTTACATAATGAGTTTTGGTCTGAAGTTTTTCATCCATTAACCTGCCATCATATTGAGATGGAATGCCAAGTTTCATAGCATTCGGGCTATCCCTCGATATATTTCGGCTTTTCGCGTGTCGGGCGCCCAAGGATTTTCAAGAATGGAAGCAGAGGCAAACGCGCCTTAGGAACATAATTTCCTGCTGATTTTTTGCATGGACATCCCAAATAACACATTGAGAGTGTCCCCAAAGGTTAGTAGCATTTCGACAAGCCCTCGGTTTATTTTGAATTTCTGACGGAACGCGTGCAATTTCATTATTGCCAAGAACAGAAACTGAGGAAAACGCGTCGTAGGAATATAATTTCCGGCTGATTATTTGCATGGACATCCCATATAACACATTGAGACTGTCCCCAAAGTTTTGTTGCGCTTTGGAAAACCCTCGATTTATTTTGAATTTCCGACGGGAACGCGTGCAATTGCGTTTTTGCCAATAAGAGAAGTGGAGGCAAACGCGTCTTAGGAAAATAATTTCCTGCTGATTTTTTACATGGATATCTCAAATAATACATTTACAGTGTCCCCAATGTTTCGAAGCATTTCAACAAGCCCTCAGTTTATTTTGAATTTCCGACCGGAACGCGTGCAATTGCGTTTTTGCAAAGAACGGAAGTGGATGCAAACGCGTCATAGTAAAATACTTTCCTGCTGAATTTTTTCATGTTTGTTCCAAATAACCCATTGAAAGTATCCCCGTAGTTTAGTAGAGTTTCGAGAATGCCTCGGTTTATTTTGAATTTCCGACCGAAATGCGTGAAATTGCATTTTTTGCCAAGGGACGGAAGCGGAGGCAAACGTGCCGTAGGAAAATAATTTCCTGCTTATTTATTTCATGGACATCCTGAATAAGACATTGAGAGTGTTCCCTAAGTATCGTAGCGTTTCGACAAGCCCTCGATTTATTTTGAATTTCTGACCGGTACGCGTGCAATTGCGTTTTTGCCATAGGGCGGAAGCAAAGAAACACCGGGTTACGCAATGAGTTCCACTCTGAAGTTTTTCATCCATTAACCTGCCATCATATTGAGATGGAATGCCAGGTTTCATAGCATTCGGGCTATCCCTCGATATATTTCGGCTTTTCGCGTGTCGGGCGCCCAAGGATTTTCAAGAATGGAAGCAGAGGCAAACGCGCCTTAGGAACATAATTTCCTGCTGTTTTTTTGCATGGACATCCCAAATAACACACTGAGAGTGTCCCCAAAGGTTTGTAGCATTTCGACAAGCCCTCGGTTTATTTTGAATTTCTGACGGAACGCGTGCAATTGCATTATTGCCAAGAACAAAAGCTGAGGAAAACGCGTCGTAGAGAAATAATTTACGGCTGATTTTTTGCATGGACATCCCATATAACACATTGAGACTGTCCCCAAAGTTTTGTAGCGCTATGGCAAACCCTCGATTTATTTTGAATTTCCGACGGGAACGCGTGAAATTGCGTTTTTGCCAATAAGAGAAGTGGAGGCAAACGCGTCTTAGGAAAATAATATCCTGCTGATTTTTTCCATGGATATCTCAAATAATACATTTACAGTGTCCCCAAAGTTTCGAAGCATTTCAACAAGCCCTCAGTTTATTTTGAATTTCCGACCGGAACGCGTGCAATTGCGTTTTTGCCAAGAACGGAAGTGGATGCAAACGCGTCATAGTAAAATACTTTCCTGCTGAATTTTTTCATGTGTGTTCCAAATAACCCATTGAAAGTATCCCCGTAGTTTATTAGGGTTTCGACAATGCCTCGGTTTATTTTGAATTTCCGACCGAAATGCGTGAAATTGCATTTTTTGCCAAGGGGCGGAAGCGGAGGCAAACGCGCCTTAGGAAAATAATTTCCTGCTTATTTATTTCATGGACATCCTGAATAAGATATTGAGAGTGTTCCCTAAGTATCATAGCGTTTCGACAAGCCCTCGATTTATTTTGAATTTCCGACCGGAACGCGTGCAATTGCGTTTTTGCCAAGAACGGAAGTGGATGCAAACGCGTCATAGTAAAATACTTTCCTGCTGAATTTTTTCATGTGTGTTCCAAATAACCCATTGAAAGTATCCCCGTAGTTTAGTAGAGTTTCGACAATGCCTCGGTTTATTTTGAATTTCCGACCGAAACGCGTGAAATTGCATTTTTTGCCAAGGGGCGGAAGTGGAGGCAAACGCGCCTTAGAAAAATAAGTTCCTGCTTATTTATTTCATGGACATCCAGAATAACACATTGAGAGTGTTCCCTAAGTATCGTAGCGTTTCGACAAGCCCTCGATTTATTTTGAATTTCTGACCGGTACGCGTGCAATTGCGTTTTTGCCATGGGGCGGAAGCAAAGAAACGTCGGGTTACATAATGAGTTTTGGTCTGAAGTTTTTCATCCATTAACCTACCATCATATTGAGATGGAATGCCAAGTTTCATAGCATTCGGGCTATCCCTCGATATATTTCGGCTTTTCGCGTGTCGGGCGCCCAAGGATTTTCAAGAATGGAAGCAGAGGCAAACGCGCCTTAGGAACATAATTTCCTGCTCATTTTTTGCATGGACATCCCAAATAACACATTGAGAGTGTCCCCAAAGGTTAGTAGCATTTCGAAAAGCCCACGGTTTATTTTGAATTTTTGACGGAACGCGTGCAATTTCATTATTGCCAAGAACAAAAACTGAGGAAAATGCGTCGTAGGAATATAATTTCCGGCTGATTTTTTGCATGGACATCCCATATAACACATTGAGACTGTCCCCAAAGTTTTGTAGCGCTTTGGAAAACCCTCGATTTATTTTGAATTTCCGACGGGAACGCGTGCAATTGCGTTTTTGCCAATAAGAGAAGTGGAGGCAAACGCGCCTTAGGAAAATAATTTCCTGCTTATTTATTTCATGGACATCCTGAATAAGATATTGAGAGTGTTCCCTAAGTATCATAGCGTTTCGACAAGCCCTCGATTTATTTTGAATTTCCGACCGGAACGCGTGCAATTGCGTTTTTGCCAAGAACGGAAGTGGATGCAAACGCGTCATAGTAAAATACTTTCCTGCTGAATTTTTTCATGTGTGTTCCAAATAACCCATTGAAAGTATCCCCGTAGTTTAGTAGAGTTTCGACAATGCCTCGGTTTATTTTGAATTTCCGACCGAAACGCGTGAAATTGCATTTTTTGCCAAGGGGCGGAAGTGGAGGCAAACGCGCCTTAGAAAAATAAGTTCCTGCTTATTTATTTCATGGACATCCAGAATAACACATTGAGAGTGTTCCCTAAGTATCGTAGCGTTTCGACAAGCCCTCGATTTATTTTGAATTTCTGACCGG
This sequence comes from Vicia faba, assembly GCA_948472305.1. Lineage (NCBI taxonomy): Eukaryota > Viridiplantae > Streptophyta > Magnoliopsida > Fabales > Fabaceae > Vicia > Vicia faba. The sequence continues at coordinate 536,993,296 of OX451741.1, forward strand.
TACGCGTGCAATTGCGTTTTTGCCATGGGGCGGAAGCAAAGAAACGTCGGGTTACATAATGAGTTTTGGTCTGAAGTTTTTCATCCATTAACCTACCATCATATTGAGATGGAATGCCAAGTTTCATAGCATTCGGGCTATCCCTCGATATATTTCGGCTTTTCGCGTGTCGGGCGGCCAAGGATTTTCAAGAATGGAAGCAGAGGCAAACGCGCCTTAGGAACATAATTTCCTGCTCATTTTTTGCATGGACATCCCAAATAACACATTGAGAGTGTCCCCAAAGGTTAGTAGCATTTCGAAAAGCCCACGGTTTATTTTGAATTTTTGACGGAACGCGTGCAATTTCATTATTGCCAAGAACAAAAACTGAGGAAAATGCGTCGTAGGAATATAATTTCCGGCTGATTTTTTGCATGGACATCCCATATAACACATTGAGACTGTCCCCAAAGTTTTGTAGCGCTTTGGAAAACCCTCGATTTATTTTGAATTTCCGACGGGAACGCGTGCAATTGCGTTTTTGCCAATAAGAGAAGTGGAGGCAAACGCGTCTTAGGAAAACAATTTCCTGCTGATTTTTTGCATGGATATCTCAAATAATACATTTACAGTGTCCCTAATGTTTCGAAGCATTTCAACAAGCCCTCAGTTTATTTTGAATTTCCGACCGGAACGCGTGCAATTGCGTTTTTTCCAAGAACGGAAGTGGATGCAAACGCGTCATAGTAAAATACTTTCCTGCTGAATTTTTTCATGTTTGTTCCAAATAACCCATTGAAAGTATCCCCGTAGTTTAGTAGAGTTTCGACAATGCCTCGGTTTATTTTGAATTTCCGACCGAAATGCGTGAAATTGCATTTTTTGCCAAGGGACGGAAGCGGAGGCAAACGTGCCGTAGGAAAATAATTTCCTGCTTATTTATTTCATGGACATCCTGAATAAGACATTGAGAGTGTTCCCTAAGTATCGTAGCGTTTCGACAAGCCCTCGATTTATTTTGAATTTCTGACCGGTACGCGTGCAATTGCGTTTTTGCCATGGGGCGAAAGCAAAGAAACACCGGGTTACGCAATGAGTTCCACTCTGAAGTTTTTCATCCATTAACCTGCCATCATATTGAGATGGAATGCCAGGTTTCATAGCATTCGGGCTATCCCTCGATATATTTCGGCTTTTCGCGTGTCGGGCGCCCAAGGATTTTCAAGAATGGAAGCAGAGGCAAACGCGCCTTAGGAACATAATTTCCTGCTGTTTTTTTGCATGGACATCCCAAATAACACACTGAGAGTGTCCCCAAAGGTTTGTAGCATTTCGACAAGCCCTCGGTTTATTTTGAATTTCTGACGGAACGCGTGCAATTACATTATTGCCAAGAACAAAAGCTGAGGAAAACGCGTCGTAGAAAAATAATTTACGGCTGATTTTTTGCATGGACATCCCATATAACACATTGAGACTGTCCCCAAAGTTTTGTAGCGCTATGGCAAACCCTCGATTTATTTTGAATTTCCGACGGGAACGCGTGAAATTGCGTTTTTGCCAATAAGAGAAGTGGAGGCAAACGCGTCTTAGGAAAATAATATCTTGCTGATTTTTTCCATGGATATCTCAAATAATACATTTACAGTGTCCCCAAAGTTTTGTAGCATTTAAACAAGCCCTCAATTTATTTTGAATTTCCGACAGGAACGCGTGCAATTGAGTTTTTGCCAAGAACAGAAGTGGATGCAAAAGCGTCATAGTAAAATACTTTCCTGTTGAATTTTTTCATGTGTGTACCAAATAACCCATTGAAAGTATCCTTGTAGTTTAGTAGATTTTCGACAATGCCTCAGTTTATTTTGAATTTCCGACCGAAACGCGTGAAATTTGATTTTTTGCCAAGGGGCGGAAGCGGAGGCAAACGCGCCTTAGGAAAATAATTTCCTACTTATTTATTTCATTGACATCCAGAATAACACATTGAGAGTGTTCCCTAAGTATTGTAGCGTTTCGACAAGCCCTCGATTTATTTTGAATTTCTGACCGGTACGCGTGCAATTGCGTTTTTGCCATGGGGCGGAAGCAAAGAAACGCCGGGTTACGTAATGAGTTCCAGTCTGAAGTTTTTCATCCATTAACCTTTCATCATATTAAGATGGAATGCCAAGTTTCATAGCATTCGGGCTATCCCTCGATATATTTCGGATTTTCGCTTGTCGGGCGTCCAAGGATTTTCAAGAATGGAAGCAGAGGCAAACGCGCCTTAGGAACATAATTTCCTGCTGATTTTTTGCATGGAAATCCCAAATAACACATTGAGAGTTTCCCCAAAGGTTTGTATCATTTCGACAAGCCCTTGGTTTATTTTGAATTTCCGACGAAACGCGTGCAATTGCATTATTGCCAAGAACAGAAGCTGAGGAAAACGCGTCGTAGAAAAATAATTTCCGGCTTATTTTTTGCATGGACATCCCATATAACACATTGAGACTGTCCCCAAAGTTTTGTAGCGCCTTGGAAAACCCTGGATTTATTTTGAATTTCCGACGGGAACGCGTGAAATTGGGTTTTTGCCAATAAGAGAACTGGAGGCAAACGCGTCTTAGGAAAATAATATCCTGCTGATTTTTTCCATGGATATCTCAAATAATACATTTACAGTGTCCCCAAAGTTTTGTAGCATTTAAACAAGCCCTCAGTTTATTTTGAATTTCTGACAGGAACGCGTGCAATTGAATTTTTGCCAAGAACAGAAGTGGATGCAAAAGCGTCATAGTAAAATACTTTCCTGCTGAATTTTTTCATGTGTGTACCAAATAACCCATTGAAAGTATCCTCGTAGTTTAGTAGAGTTTCGACAATTCCTCGGTTTATTTTGAATTTCCGACCGAAACGCGTGAAATTTGATTTTTTGCCAAGGGGGGGAAGCGGAGGCAAACGCGCCTTAGGAAAATAATTTCCTACTTATTTATTTCATGGAAATCCAGAATAACACATTGAGAGTGTTCCCTGATTATCTTAGAGTTTCGACAAGCCCTCGATTTATTTTGAATTTCTGACCGGTACGCGTGCAATTGCGTTTTTGCCATGGGGCAGAAGCAAAGAAACGTCGGGTTACGCAATGATTTCTGGTCTGAATTTTTTAATCCATTAACCTGCACATCATATTGAGATGGAATTCCAAGTTTCATAGCATTCGGGCAATCCCTCGATATATTTCGGCTTTTCGCGTGTCGGGCGACCAAGGATTTTCAAGAATGGATGTGGAGGCAAACGCGCCTTAGGAACATAATTTCCTACTGATTTTTTTCACGCACATCCCAAATGACACATTTAGAGTGTCCCCAAAGGTTTGTATCATTTCGACAAGCCCTCGGTTTATTTTGAATTTCCGACGGAACGCGTGCAATTGCATTATTTCCAAGAACGGAAGCTAAGCCAAACGCGTCGTAGGGAAATAATTTCCAGCTGGTTTTTAGCATGGACATACCATATAACACATTGAGACTGTGCCAAAAGTTTTGTCGCACTTTGACAAACCCTCGATTTATTTTGAATTTCTGACTGGAACGTGTGCAATTGTGTTTTTGCCAATAACAGAAGTGGAGGAAAACGCGTCTTAGGAAATAATTTCCTGCTGATTTTTTGCATGGATATCTCAAATAATACATTTACAGTGTCCCCAAAGTTTCGTAGCATTTCAACAAGCCTTCAGTTTATTTTGAATTTTCGACCAGAACGCGGGCAATTGAGTTTTTGCCAAGAACGAAAGTGGATGCAAACGCGTCATAGTAAAATACTTTCCTGCTGAATTTTTTCATGTGTTTACCAAATTACCCATTGAAAGTATCCTCGTAGTTTAGTAGAGTTTCGACAATTCCTCGGTTTATTTTAAATTTCCGACCGAAACGCGTGAAATTGCATTTTTTGCCAAGGGGCGGAAGCGGAGGCAAACGCGCCTTAGGAAAATAATTTCCTGCTTATTTATTTCATGGACATCCTGAATAAGACATTGAGAGTGTTCCCTAAGTATCGTAGCGTTTCGACAAGCCCTCGATTTATTTTGAATTTATGACCAGTACGCGTGCAATTGCGTTTTTGCCATGGGACGGAAGAAAAGAAACACCGGGTTACGCAATGAGTTCCGCTCTGATGTTTTTCACCCATTAACCTTCCATCATATTGAGATGGAATGCCAAGTTTCATAGCATTCGGTTTATCCCTCGATATATTTCGGCTTTTCGCGTGTCGGGCGCCCAAGGATTTTCAAGAATGGAAGCAGAGGCAAACGCGCCTTAGGAACATAATTTCCTGCTGATTTTTTGCATGGACATCCCAAATAACACACTAAGAGTGTCCCCAAAGGTTTGTAGCATTTCGACAAGCCCTTGGTTTATTTTGAATTTCCGACGGAACGCGTGCAATTGCATTATTGCCAAGAACAGAAGCTGAGGAAAACGTGTCGTAGGAAAATAATTCCCGGCATATTTTTTGCATGGACATCCCATATAACACATTGAGACTGTCCCCAAAGTTTTGTAACGCTTTGGCAAACCCTCGATTTATTTTGAATTTCCGACGGGATCGCGTGCAATTGCATTTTTGCCAATAAGAGAAGTGGAGGCAAACGCGTCTTAGGAAAATAATTTCCTGCTGATTTTTTGCATGGATATCTCAAATAATACATTTACAGTGTCCCCAAAGTTTTGAAGCATTTCAACAAGCCCTCAGTTTATTTTGAATTTCCGACCGGAACGCGTGCAATTGCATTTTTGCCAAGAACGGAAGTGGATGCAAACGCGTCATAGTAAAATACTTTCCTGCTGAATTTTTTGATGTGTGTTACAAATAACACATTGAAAGTATCCCTGTAGTTTAGTATAGTTTCGACAATGCCTCAGTTTATTTTGAATTTCCGACCGAAACGGGTGAAATTGCATTTTTTGCCAAGGGGCGGAAGCGGAGGCAAACGCGCCTTAGGAAAATAAGTTCCTGCTTATTTATTTCATGGACATCCAGAATGACACATTGAGAGTGTTCCCTAAGTATCGTAGCGTTTCGACAAGCCCTCGATTTATTTTGAATTTCTGACCGGTACGCGTGCAATTGGGTTTTTGCCATGGGGCAGAAGCAAAGAAACGTCGGGTTACGTAATGATTTTCGGTATGAAGTTTTTCATGCATTAACCTTCCATCATATTGAGATGGAATGCCAAGTTTCATAGCATTCGGGCTATCCCTCGATATATTTCGGCTTTTCGCGTGTCGGGCGCCCAAGGATTTTCAAGAATGGAAGCAGAGGCAAACGCGCCTTAGGAACATAATTTCCTGCTGATTTTTTGCATGGACACTCAAATAACACATTGAGAGTGTCCCCAAAGGTTTTTAGCATTTCGACAAGCCCTCGGTTTATTTTGAATTTCCGACGAAACGCGTATAATTGCATTATTGCCAAGAACAGAAGCTGAGGAAAACGCGTCGTAGAAAAATAATTTCCGGCTGATTTTTTGCATGGACATCCCATATAACACATTGAGACTGTCCCCAAAGTTTTGTAGCGCTTTGGCAAACCCTCGATTTATTTTGAATTTCCGACGGGATCGCGTGCAATTGCGTTTTTGCCAATAAGAGAAGTGGAGGCAAACGCGTCTTAGGAAAATAATTTCCTGCTGATTTTTTGCATGGATATCTCAAATAATACATTTACAGTGTCCCCAATGTTTTGAAGCATTTCAACAAGCCCTCAGTTTATTTTGAATTTCCGACCGGAACGCGTGCAATTGCATTTTTGCCAAGAACGGAAGTGGATGCAAACGCGTCATAGTAAAATACTTTCCTGCTGAATTTTTTGATGTGTGTTACAAATAACCCATTGAAAGTAAACCGTAGTTTAGTATAGTTTCGACAATGCCTCAGTTTATTTTGAATTTCCGACCGAAACAGGTGAAATTGCATTTTTTGCCAAGGGGCGGAAGCGGAGGCAAACGCGCCTTAGGAAAATAAGTTACTGCTTATTTATTTCATGGACATCCAGAATGACACATTGAGAGTGTTCCCTAAGTATCGTAGCGTTTCGACAAGCCCTCGATTTATTTTGAATTTCTGACCCGGTACACGTGCAATTGCGTTTTTGCCTTGGGGCAGAAGCAAAGAAACGTCGGGTTACGTAATGAGTTTCGGTATGAAGTTTTTCATGCATTAACCTTCCATCATATTGATATGGAATGCCAAGTTTAATAGCATTCGGGCTATCCATCGATATATTTCGGCTTTTCGCGTGTCGGGCGCCCAAGGATTTTCAAGAATGGAAGCAGAGGCAAACGCGCCTTAGGAACATAATTTCCTACTGATTTTTTGCATGGACATCTCAAATAACACATTGAGAGTGTCCCCAAAGGTTTTTAGCATTTCGACAAGCCCTCGGTTTATTTTGAATTTCTGACGAAACGCGTGCAATTGCATTATTGCCAAGAACAGAAGCTGAGGAAAACGCGTCGTAGAAAAATAATTTCCGGCTGATTTTTTGCATGGACATCCCATATAACACATTGAGATTGTCCCCAAAGTTTTGTAGCGCTTTGGCAAACCCTCGATTTGTTTTGAATTTCCGACGGGAACGCGTGCAATTGGGTTTTTGCCAATAAGAGAAGTGGAGGCAAACGCGTCTTAGGAAAATAATTTCCTGCTGATTTTTTCCATGGATATCTCAAATAATACATTTACAGTGTCCCCAAAGTTTTGTAGCATTTAAGCAAGCCCTCAGTTTATTTTGAATTTCTGACCGGAACGCGTGCAATTGAGTTTTTGCCAAGAACTGGAGTGGATGCAAAAGCGTCATAGTAAAATACTTTCCTGCTGAATTTTTTCATGTGTGTACCAAATAACCCATTGAAAGTATCCTCGTAGTTTAGTAGAATTTCGACAATTCCTTGGTTTATTTTGAATTTCCGACCGAAACGCGTGAAATTTGATTTTTTGCCAAGGGGGGGAAGCGGAGGCAAATGCGCCTTAGGAAAATAATTTCCTACTTATTTATTTCATGGACATCCAGAATAACACATCGAGAGTGTTCCCTAAGTATCGTAGAGTTTCGACAAGCCCTCAATTTATTTTGAATTTCTGACCGGTACGCGTGCAATTGCGTTTTTGCCATGGGGCAGAAGCAAAGAAACGCCGGGTTACGCAATGATTTCTGGTCTTAATTTTTTAATCCATTAACCTGCCATCATATTGAGATGGAATTCCAAGTTTCATAGCATTCGGGCAATCCCTCGATATATTTCGGATTTTCGCGTGTCGGGCGCCCAAGGATTTTCAAGAATGGAAGTGGAGGCAAACGCGCCTTAGGAACATAATTTCCTACTGTTTTTTTGCATGGACGTCCCAAATAACACATTGAGGGTGTCCCCAAAGGTTTGTATCATTTCGACAAGCCCTCGGTTTATTTTGAATTTCCGACGGAACGCGTGCAATTGCATTATTTCCAAGAACGGAAGCTAAGCCAAACGCGTCGTAGGGAAATAATTTCAAGCTGATTTTTAGCATGGACATCCCATATAACACATTGAGATTGTGGCCAAAGTTTTGTAGCACTTTGACAAACCCTCGATTTATTTTGAATTTCTGACTGGAACGCGTGCAATTGCGTTTTTGCCAATAACAGAAGTGGAGGAAAACGCGTCTTAGGAAATAATTTCCTGCTTATTTTTTGCATGGATATCTCAAATAATACATTTACAGTGTCCCCAAAGTTTCGTAGCATTTCAACAAGCCTTCAGTTTATTTTGAATTTTCGACCGGAACGCGTGCAATTGAGTTTTTGCCAAGAACGAAAGTGGATGCAAACGCGTTATAGTAAAATACTTTCCTGCTGAATTTTTTCATGTGTGTTACAAATAACCCATTGAAAGTATCCCCGTAGTTTAGTAGAGTTTCGACAATGCCTCAGTTTATTTTGAATTTCCGACAGAAACGCGTGAAATTTGATTTTTTGCCAAGGGGCGGAAGCGGAGGCAAACGCGCCTTAGGAAAATCATTTCCTGCTTATTTATTTCATGGACATCCAGAATAACACATTGAGAGTGTCCCCTAAGTATCGTAGCATTTCGACAAGCCCTCGATTTATTTTGAAAATCTGACCGGTACGCGTGCAATTGCGTTTTTGCCATGGGGAGGAAGCAATGAAATGTCGGGTTAAGAAATGAGTTCCGGTCTGAATTTTTTCATCCATTAACCTGCCATCATATTGAGATGGAATGCCAAGTTTCATAGAATTCGGGCGATCCCTCGATATATTTCGGCTTTTCCCGTGTCGGGTGCCCAAGGATTTTCAAGAATGGAAGCGGAGGCAAACGCGCCTTAGGAACATAATTTCCTACTGATTTTTTGCATGGACATCCCATATAACACATTGAGACTGTCCCCAAAGTTTTGTAGCGCTTTGACAAACCCTCGATTTATTTTGAATTTCCGGCCGGAACGCGTGATATTGCGTTTTTGCCAAGACCAGAAGCGGAAGCAAACACGCCATAGGAATATAATTTCCTACTGATTTTTTGCATGGATATCTCAAATATTACATTTACAGTGTCCCCAATGTTTCGTAGCATTTCAACAAGCCCTCAGTTTATTTTGAATTTCTGACCGGAACGCGTGCAATTGAGTTTTTCCCAAGAACGGAAGTGGATGCAAACGCGTCATAGTAAAATACTTTCCTGCTGAATTTTTTCATGTGTGTACCAAATAACCCATTGAAAGTATCCCCGTAGTTTAGTATAGTTTCGACAATTCCTCGGTTTATTTTGAATTTCCAACTGAAACGCGTGAAATTGCATTTTTTGCCAAGGGGCAGAAGCGGAGGTAAACGCGCCCTAGGAAAATAATTTCCTGCTTATGTATTTCATGGACATCCAGAATAACACATTGAGAGTGTTCCCTATGTATCGTAGCGTTTCAACAAGCCCTCGATTTATTTTGAATTTCTGACCGGTACGCGTGCAATTGCGTTTTTGCCATGGGACAGAAGGAAAGAAACATCGAGTTACGCAATGAGTTCCGGTCTGAATTTTTTCATCCATTAACCTGCCATCATATTGAGATGGAATTCCAAGTTTCATAGCATTTGGGCGATCCCTCGATATATTTCGGCTTTTCACGTGTCGGGCTCCCAAGGATTTTCAAGAATGAAAGCAGAGGCAAACGCTCCTTAGGAACATAATTTCCTGCTGATTTTTTGCATGGACATCCCAAATAACACATTGAGAGTGTCCCAAAAAGGTTCGTAGCGTTTTGATAAGCCCTCGGTTTATTTTGAATTTCCAATGGAACGCGTGCAATTGCATTATTGCCAAGAACGGAAGCAGAGGAAAACGCATTGTAGGAAAATAATTTCTGGCTCATTTTTTGCATGGACATCCCATATAACACATTGAGAGTGTCCCCAAAGTTTCGTAGCGCTTTGACAAACCCTGGTTTATTTTGAATTTCCGACCAAAACGCGTGCAATTGCGTTTTTACCAAGAACAAAAGTGGAGGAAAATGCGCCTTAGGAAAATAATTTCCTGCTGATTTTTTGCATGGACATCTCAAATAATACATTGAGAGTGTCCCCATAGTTTCGTAGAGTTTCGAAAAGCCCTCAGTTTATTTTGAATTTCTCATCGAAACGTGTGAAATTGCATTTTTTGCAAGGGGCGGAAGCGGAGGGAGACGCGCCTTAGGATAATAATTTTATGCTGATTTTTTGCATGGAAATCCCATATAACACATTTAGAGTTTCCTCAATGTTTCGTAGCATTTTGACAAACCCTCGGTTTACTTTGAATTTTCGACCGAAACGCGTGCAATTGCGTTTTGCCAAGACCAGAAGCGGAGGCAAATGCGCCATAGGAAAATAATTTCCTGCTGATTTTTTGCATGGACATCTCAAATAATACATTGAGAGTGTCCCCAAAGTTTCCTAGCATTTTGACAAGCCCTCGGTTTATTTTGAATTTCCGGCCGGAACGCGTGATATTGCGTTTTTTCCAAGACCAGTAGCAGAGGCAAACGCGCCATAGGAAAATAATTTCCTACTGATTATTTGCATGGACATCTCAAATAATACATTTAGAGTGTCCCCAAAGTTTCGTAGCGTTTCGACAAGCCCCCGGTTTAATTTTAACTTTGGACCGGAACGCGTGCAATTGTGTTTTTACCAAGAAAGGGAGCGGAGGCAACGCGCCATAGGAAAATAATTTGCTGCTGAATTTTTTCATGGGTGTACCAAATAACCCCTTGAGAGTGTCCCCAATGTTTCGTAGCGTTTCGACAAGCCCTTGGTTTATTTGGAATTTCCGACCAGAACGCGTGCAATTGCGTTTTTGCCAAGAACTGAAGTGGAGGCAAACGCGCCTTAGGAAAAGCATTTCCTGCTGATTTTTTGCATGGACATCTCAAATGATACATTGAGGGTGTCCCGAAAGTTTAGTAGCGTATCGACAAGCCCTCGATTTATTTTGAATTTCTGACCGGTACGCGTGCAATTTCGTTTTTGCCATGGGGAGGAAGCAAAGAAACGTCGGGTTACGCAATGAGTTCCGGTCTGAATTTTTTCATCCATTAACCTGCCATCATATTGAGATGGAATGCCAAGTTTCATAGCATTCGGGCGATCCCTCGATATATTTCGGCTTTTCGCGTGTCGGGTGCCCAAGGATTTTCAAGAATGGAAGCGGAGGAAAACGCGTCTTAGGAACATAATTTCCTACTTATTTTTTGCATGGACATCCCAAATAACACATTGAGAGTGTCCCCAAAGGTTTGTAGCATTTTGACAATCCCTCGGTTTATTTTGAATTTCCAACGGAACGCGTGCATTTGCATTATTTCCAAGAACGGAACCTAAGGCAAACGCGTCGTAGGAAAATAATTTCCGGCTGATTTTTTGCATGGACATCCCATATAACACATTGAGACTGTCCCCAAAGTTTTGTAGCACTTTGACAAACCCTTGATTTATTTTGAATTTCCGGCCGGAACGCGTGATATTGTGTTTTTGCCAAGACCTGAAGCGGAGGCAAACGCGCCATAGGAAAATAATTTCCTGCTGATTTTTTGCATGGATATCTCAAATAATACATTTATAGTGTCCCCAAAGTTTCGTAGCATTTCAACAAGCCCTCAGTTTATTTTGAGTTTCTGACCGGAACACGTGCAATTGAGTTTTTGCCAAGAACGAAAGTGGATGCAAACGCGTCATAGTAAAATACTTTCCTGCTGAATTTTTTCATGTGTGTACCAAATAACCCATTGAAAGTATCCCCGTAGTTTAGTATAGTTTCGACAATTCCTCGGTTTATTTTGAATTTCCGACTGAAACGCGTGAAATTGCATTTTTTGCCAAGGGGCGGAAGCGGAGGTAAACGCGCCTTAGGAAAATAATTTCCTGCTTATGTATTTCATGGACATCCAGAAAAACACATTGAGAGTGTTCCCTATGTATCGTAGCGTTTCAACAAGCCCTCGATTTATTTTGAATTTCTGACCGGTACGCGTGCAATTGCGTTTTTGCCATGGGACGAAAGGAAAGAAACATCGACTTACGCAATGAGTTCGGGTTTGAATTTTTTCATCCATTAACCTGCCATCATATTGAGATGGAATTCCAAGTTTCATAGCATTTGGGCGATCCCTCGATATATTTCGGCTTTTCACGTGTCGGGCTCCCAAGGATTTTCAAGAATGAAAGCAGAGGCAAACGCTCCTTAGGAACATAATTTCCTGCTGATTTTTTGCATGGACATCCCAAATAACACATTGAGAGTGTCTCAAAAAGGTTCGTAGCGTTTTGATAAGCCCTCGGTTTATTTTGAATTTCCAATGTAACGCGTGCAATTGCATTATTGCCAAGAACGGAAGCAGAGGAAAACGCGTTGTAGGAAAATAATTTCTGGCTCATTTTTTGCATGGAAATCCCATATAACACATTGAGAGTGTCCCCAAAGTTTCGTAGCGCTTTGACAAACCCTGGTTTATTTTGAATTTCCGAACAAAACGCGTGCAATTGCGTTTTTACCAAGAACAAAAGTGGAGGAAAATGCGCCTTAGGAAAATAATTTCCTGCTGATTTTTTGCATGGACATCTCAAATAATACATTGAGAGTGTCCCCATAGTTTCGTAGCGTTTCGAAAAGCCCTCAGTTTATTTTGAATTTCTCATCGAAACGTGTGAAATTGCATTTTTTGCAAGGGGCGGAAGCAGAGGGAGACGCGCCTTAGGATAATAATTTTATGCTGATTTTTTGCATGGAAATCCCATATAACACATTTAGAGTTTCCTCAATGTTTCGTAGCATTTTGACAAACCCTCGGTTTACTTTGAATTTTCGACCGAAACGCGTGCAATTGCGTTTTGCCAAGACCAGAAGCGGAGGCAAATGCGCCATAGGAAAATAATTTCCTGCTGATTTTTTGCATGGACATCTCAAATAATACATTGAGAGTGTCCCCAAAGTTTCCTAGCATTTTGACAAGCCCTTGGTTTATTTTGAATTTCCGGCCGGAACGCGTGATATTGCGTTTTTTCCAAGAGCAGTAGCAGAGGCAAACGCGCCATAGGAAAATAATTTCCTGCTGATTATTTGCATGGACATCTCAAATAATACACTTAGAGTGTCCCCAAAGTTTCGTAGCGTTTCGACAAGCCCCCGGTTTAATTTTAACTTTGGACCGGAACGCGTGCAATTGTGTTTTTACCAAGAAAGGGAGTGGAGGCAACGCGCCATAGGAAAATAATTTGCTGCTGAATTTTTTCATGGGTGTACCATATAACCCATTGAGAGTGTCCCCAATGTTTCGTAGCGTTTCGACAAGCCCTTGGTTTATTTGGAATTTCCGACCAGAACGCGTGCAATTGCGTTTTTGCCAAGAACTGAATTGGAGACAAACGCGCCTTAGGAAAAGCATTTCCTGCTGATTTTTTGCATGGACATCTCAAATGGTACATTGAGGGTGTCCCGAAAGTTTAGTAGCGTATCGACAAGCCCTCGATTTATTTTGAATTTCTGACCGGTACGCGTGCAATTTCGTTTTTGCCATGGGGAGGAAGCAAAGAAACGTCGGGTTACGCAATGAGTTCCGGTCTGAATTTTTTCATCCATTAACCTGCCATCATATTGAGATGGAATGCCAAGTTTCATAGCATTCGGGCGATCCCTCGATATATTTCGGCTTTTCGCGTGTCGGGTGCCCAAGGATTTTCAAGAATGGAAGCGGAGGCAAATGCGTCTTAGGAACATAATTTCCTACTTATTTTTTGCATGGACATCCCAAATAACACATTGAGAGTGTCCCCAAAGGTTTGTAGCATTTTGACAATCCCTCGGTTTATTTTGAATTTCCAACGGAACGCGTGCAATTGCATTATTTCCAAGAACGGAACCTAAGGCAAACGCGTCGTAGGAAAATAATTTCTGGCTGATTTTTTGCATGGACATCCCATATAACACATTGAGACTGTCCCCAAAGTTTTGTAGCACGTTGACAAACCCTTGATTTATTTTGAATTTCCAGCCGGAACGCGTGATATTGTGTTTTTGCCAAGACCAGAAGCGGAGGCAAACACGCCATAGGAAAATAATTTCCTGCTGATTTTTTGCATGGATATCTCAAATAATACATTTACAGTGTCCCCAAAGTTTCGTAGCATTTCAACAAGCCCTCAGTTTATTTTGAATTTCTGACCGGAACACGTGCAATTGAGTTTTTGCCAAGAACGAAAGTGGATGCAAACGCGTCATAGTAAAATACTTTCCTGCTGAATTTTTTCATGTGTGTACCAAATAACCCATTGAAAGTATCCCCGTAGTTTAGTATAGTTTCGACAATTCCTCGGTTTATTTTGAATTTCTGACTGAAACGCGTGAAATTGCATTTTTTGCCAAGGGGCGGAAGCGGAGCTAAACGCGCCTTTGGAAAATAATTTCCTGCTTATGTATTTCATGGACATCCAGAATAACACATTGAGAGTGTTCCCTATGTATCGTAGCGTTTCAACAAGCCCTCGATTTATTTTGAATTTCTGACCGGTACGCGTGCAATTGCGTTTTTGCCATGGGACGAAAGGAAAGAAACATCGAGTTACGCAATGAATTCCGGTCTGAATTTTTTCATCCATTAACCTGCCATCATATTGAGATGGAATTCCAAGTTTCATAGCATTTGGGCGATCCCTCGATATATTTCGGCTTTTCACGTGTCGGGCTCCCAAGGATTTTCAAGAATGAAAGCAGAGGCAAACGCTCCTTAGGAACATAATTTCCTGCTGATTTTTTGCATGGACATCCCAAATAAGACATTGAGAGTGTCCCAAAAAGGTTCGTAGCGTTTTGATAAGCCCTCGGTTTATTTTGAATTTCCAATGGAACGCGTGCAATTGCATTATTGCCAAGAACGGAAGCAGAGGAAAACGCGTTGTAGGAAAATAATTTCTGGCTCATTTTTTGCATGGACATCCCATATAACACATTAAGAGTGTCCCCAAAGTTTCGTAGCGCTTTGACAAACCCTGGTTTATTTTGAATTTCCGACCAAAACGCGTGCAATTGCGTTTTTACCAAGAACAAAAGTGGAGGAAAATGCGCCTTAGGAAAATAATTTCCTGCTGATTTTTTGCATGTACATCTCAAATAATACATTGAGAGTGTCCCCATAGTTTCGTAGCGTTTCGAAAAGCCCTCAGTTTATTTTGAATTTCTCATCGAAACGTGTGAAATTGCATTTTTTGCAAGGGGCGGAAGCGGAGGGAGACGCGCCTTAGGATAATAATTTTATGCTGATTTTTTGCATGGAAATCCCATATAACACATTTAGAGTTTCCTCAATGTTTCGTAGCATTTTGACAAACCCTCAGTTTACTTTGAATTTTCGACCGAAACGCGTGCAATTGCGTTTTGCCAAGACCAGAAGCGGAGGCAAATGCGCCATAGGAAAATAATTTCCTGCTGATTTTTTGCATGGACATCTCAAATAATACATTGAGAGTGTCCCCAAAGTTTCCTAGCATTTTGACAAGCCCTCGGTTTATTTTGAATTTCCGGCCGGAACGCGTGATATTGCGTTTTTTCCAAGACCAGAAGCAGAGGCAAACGCGCCATAGGAAAATAATTTCCTGCTGATTATTTGCATGGACATCTCAAATAATACATTTAGAGTGTCCCCAAAGTTTCGTAGCATTTCAACAAGCCCCCGGTTTAATTTTAACTTTGGACCGGAACGCGTGCAATTGTGTTTTTACCAAGAAAGGGAGCGGAGGCAACGCGCCATAGGAAAATAATTTGTTGCTGAATTTTTTCATGGGTGTACCAAATAACCCATTGAGAGTGTCCCCAATGTTTCGTAGCGTTTCGACAAGCCCTTGGTTTATTTGGAATTTCCGACCAGAACGCGTGCAATTGCGTTTTTGCCAAGAACTGAAGTGGAGGCAAACGCGCCTTAGGAAAAGCATTTCCTGCTGATTTTTTGCATGGACATCTCAAATGATACATTGAGGGTGTCCCGAAAGTTTAGTAGCGTATCGACAAGCCCTCGATTTATTTTGAATTTCTGACCGGTACGCGTGCAATTTCGTTTTTGCCATGGGGAGGAAGCAAAGAAACGTCGGGTTACGCAATGAGTTCCTGTCTGAATTTTTTCATCCATTAACCTGCCATCATATTGAGATGGAATGCCAAGTTTCATAGCATTCGGGCGATCCCTCGATATATTTCGGCTTTTCGCGTGTCGGGTGCCCAAGGATTTTCAAGAATGGAAGCGGAGGCAAACGCGTCTTAGGAACATAATTTCCTACTTATTTTTTGCATGGACATCCCAAATAACACATTGAGAGTGTCCCCAAAGGTTTGTAGCATTTTGACAATCCCTCGGTTTATTTTGAATTTCCAACGGAACGCGTGTAATTGCATTATTTCCAAGAACGGAACCTAAGGCAAACGCGTCGTAGGAAAATAATTTCCGGCTGATTTTTTGCATGGACATCCCATATAACACATTGAGACTGTCCCCAAAGTTTTGTAGCACTTTGACAAACCCTTGATTTATTTTGAATTTCCGGCCAGAACGCGTGATATTGTGTTTTTGCCAAGACCAGAAGCGGAGGCAAACGCGCCATAGGAAAATAATTTCCTGCTGATTTTTTGCATGGATATCTCAAATAATACATTTACAGTGTCCCCAAAGTTTCGTAGCATTTCAACAAGCCCTCAGTTTATTTTGAATTTCTGACCGGAACACGTGTAATTGAGTTTTTGCCAAGAACGAAAGTGGATGCAAACGCGTCATAGTAAAATACTTTCCTGCTGAATTTTTTCATGTGTGTACCAAATAACCCATTGAAAGTATCCCCGTAGTTTAGTATAGTTTCGACAATTCCTCGGTTTATTTTGAATTTCCTACTGAAACGCGTGAAATTGCATTTTTTGCCAAGGGGCGGAAGCGGAGGCAAACGCGCCTTAGGAAAATAATTTCCTGCTTATGTATTTCATGGACATCCAGAATAACACATTGAGAGTGTTCCCTATGTATCGTAGCGTTTCAACAAGCCCTCGATTTATTTTGA
The DNA here is from genome assembly GCA_948472305.1 of Vicia faba. Lineage (NCBI taxonomy): Eukaryota > Viridiplantae > Streptophyta > Magnoliopsida > Fabales > Fabaceae > Vicia > Vicia faba. The sequence goes on from OX451741.1 coordinate 537,009,874, forward strand.
ATTTCTGACCGGTACGCGTGCAATTGCGTTTTTGCCATGGGACGAAAGGAAAGAAACATCGAGTTAAGCAATGAGTTCCGGTCTGAATTTTTTCATCCATTAACCTGCCATCATATTGAGATGGAATTCCAAGTTTCATAGCATTTGGGAGATCCCTCGATATATTTCGGCTTTTCACGTGTCGGGCTCCCAAGGATTTTCAAGAATGAAAGCAGAGGCAAACGCTCCTTAGGAACATAATTTCCTGCTCATTTTTTGCATGGACATCCCAAATAACACATTGAGAGTGTCCCAAAAAGGTTCGTAGCGTTTTGATAAGCCCTCGGTTTATTTTGAATTTCCAATGGAACGCGTGCAATTGCATTATTGCCAAGAACGGAAGCAGAGGAAAACGCGTTGTAGGAAAATAATTTCTGGCTCATTTTTTGCATGGACATCCCATATAACACATTGAGAGAGTCCCCAAAGTTTCGTAGCGCTTTGACAAACCCTGGTTTATTTTGAATTTCCGACCAAAACGCGTGCAATTGCGTTTTTACCAAGAACAAAAGTGGAGGAAAATGCGCCTTAGGAAAATAATTTCCTGCTGATTTTTTGCATGGACATCTCAAATAATACATTGAGAGTGTCCCCATAGTTTCGTAGCGTTTCAAAAAGCCCTCAGTTTATTTTGAATTTCTCATCGAAACGTGTGAAATTGCATTTTTTGCAAGGGGCGGAAGTGGAGGGAGACGCGCCTTAGGATAATAATTTTATGCTGATTTTTTGCATGGAAATCCCATATAACACATTTAGAGTTTCCTCAATGTTTCGTAGCATTTTGACAAACCCTCGGTTTACTTTGAATTTTCGACCGAAACGCGTGCAATTGCGTTTTGCCAAGCCAGAAGCGGAGGCAAATGCGCCATAGGAAAATAATTTCCTGCTGATTTTTTGCATGGACATCTCAAATAATACATTGAGAGTGTCCCCAAAGTTTCCTAGCATTTTGACAAGCCCTCGGTTTATTTTGAATTTCCGGCCGGAACGCGTGATATTGCGTTTTTTCCAAGACCAGAAGCAGAGGCAAACGCGCCATAGGAAAATAATTTCCTGCTGATTATTTGCATGGACATCTCAAATAATACATTTAGAGTTTCCCCAAAGTTTCGTAGCGTTTCGACAAGCCCCCGGTTTAATTTTAACTTTGGACCGGAACGCGTGCAATTGTGTTTTTACCAAGAAAGGGAGCAGAGGCAACGCGCCATAGGAAAATAATTTGCTGCTGAATTTTTTCATGGGTGTACAAAATAACCCATTGAGAGTGTCCCCAATGTTTCGTAGCGTTTCGACAAGCCCTTGGTTTATTTGGAATTTCCGACCAGAACGCGTGCAATTGCGTTTTTGCCAAGAACTGAAGTGGAGGCAAATGCGCCTTAGGAAAAGCATTTCCTGCTGATTTTTTGCATGGACATCTCAAATGATACATTGAGGGTGTCCCGAAAGTTTAGTAGCGTATCGACAAGCCCTCGATTTATTTTGAATTTCTGACCGGTACGCGTGCAATTTCATTTTTGCCATGGGGAGGAAGCAAAGAAACGTCGGGTTACGCAATGAGTTCCGGTCTGAATTTTTTCATCCATTAACCTGCCATCATATTGAGATGGAATTCCAAGTTTCATAGCATTCGGGCGATCCCTCGATATATTTCGGCTTTTCGCGTGTCGGGTGCCCAAGGATTTTCAAAAATGGAAGCGGAGGCAAACGCGTCTTAGGAACATAATTTCCTACTGATTTTTTTCATGGACATCCCAAATAACACATTGAGAGTGTCCCCAAAGGTTTGTAGCATTTTGACAATCCCTCGGTTTATTTTGAATTTCCAACGGAACGCGTGCAATTGCATTATTTCCAAGAACGGAACCTAAGGCAAACGCGTCGTAGGAAAATAATTTCCGGCTGATTTTTTGCATGGACATCCCATATAACACATTGAGACTGTCCCCAAAGTTTTGTAGCGCTTTGACAAACCCTTGATTTATTTTGAATTTCCGGCCGGAACGCGTGATATTGTGTTTTTGCCAAGACCAGAAGCGGAGGCAAACGTGCCATAGGAAAATAATTTCCTGCTGATTTTTTGCATGGATATCTCAAATAATACATTTACAGTGTCCCCAAAGTTTCGTAGCATTTCAACAAGTCCTCAGTTTATTTTGAATTTCTGACCAGAACACGTGCAATTGAGTTTTTGCCAAGAACGAAAGTGGATGCAAACGTGTCATAGTAAAATACTTTCCTGCTGAATTTTTTCATGTGTGTACCAAATAACCCATTGAAAGTATCCCCGTAGTTTAGTAGAGTTTCGACAATTCCTCGGTTTATTTTGAATTTCCGACTGAAACGCGTGAAATTGCATTTTTTGCCAAGGGGCGGAAGCGGAGGCAAACGCGCCTTAGGAAAATAATTTCCTGCTTATCTATTTCATGGACATCCAGAATAACACATTGAGAGTGTTCCCTATGTATCGTAGTGTTTCGACAAGCCCTCGATTTATTTTGAATTTCTGACCGGTACGCGTGCAATTGCGTTTTTGCCATGGGGCGGAAGCAAAGAAACGTCGAGTTACGCAATGAGTTCCGGTCTGAATTATTTCATCCATTAACCTGCCATCATATTGAGACGGAATTCCAAGTTTCATAGCATTTGGGCGATCCCTCGATATATTTCGGCTTTTCGCGTGTCGGGCTCCCAAGGATTTTCAAGAATGAAAGCGGAAGCAAACGCTCCTTAGGAACATAATTTCCTGCTTATTTTTTGCATGGACATCCCAAATAACACATTGAGAGTGTCCCAAAAAGGTTCGTAGAGTTTTGATAAGCCCTCGGTTTATTTTGAATTTCCGATGGAACGCGTGCAATTGCATTATTGCCAAGAACAGAAGCAGAGGAAAACGCGTTGTAGGAAAATAATTTCTGGCTCATTTTTTGCATGGACATCCCATATAACACATTAAGAGTGTCCCCAAATTTTCGTAGCGCTTTGACAAACCCTCGGTTTATTTTGAATTTCCGAACAAAACGCTTGCAATTGCATTTTTACCAAGAACAAAGGTGGAGGAAAATGCGCCTTAGGAAAATAATTTCCTGCTGATTTTTTGCATGGACATCTCAAATAATACATTGAGAGTGTCCCCAAAGTTTTGTAGCGTTTTGAAAAGCCCTCAGTTAATTTTGAATTTCTGACCGAAACGCGTGAAAATGCATTTTTTGCCAAGGGGCGGAAGCGGAGGGAGACGCGCCTTAGGATAATAATTTTATGCTGATTTTTTGCATGGAAATCCCATATAACACATTTAGAGTTTCCTCAATGTTTCGTAGTATTTTGACAAACCCTCAGTTTACTTTGAATTTCCGACCGAAACGCGTGCAATTGCGTTTTGCCAAGACCAGAAGTGGAGGCAAACGCGCCATAGGAAAATAATTTCCTGTTGATTTTTGGCATGACATCTCAAATAATACATTGAGAGTGTCCCCAATGTTTCGTAGCATTTTGACAAGCCCTCGGTTTATTTTGAATTTCCGGCCGAAACGCGTGATATTGCGTTTTTGCCAAGACCAGAAGCGGAGGCAAACGCGCCATAGGAAAATAATTTCCTTCTTATTTTTTGCATGGACATCTCAAATAATACATTTAGAGTGTCCCCAAAGTTTCGTAGCGTTTCGACAAGCCCCCGGTTTAATTTTAACTTCCGACCAGAACGCGTGCAATTGCGTTTTTACCAAGAAAGGGAGCGGAGGCAACGCGCCATAGGAAAATATTTTGCTGTTGAATTTTTTCATGGGTGTACCAAATAAACCATTAAGAGTGTCCCCAAGGTTTCGTAGCGTTTCTACAAGCCCTCGGTTTATTTGGAATTTCCGACCAGAACTTGTTCAATTACGTTTTTGCCAAGAACAGAAGTGGAGGCAAACGCGCCTTAGGAAAAGCATTTCCTGCTGATTTTTTGCTTGGAAATCTCATATGATACATTGAGGGTGTCCCGAAAGTTTCTTAGTGTTTCGACAAGCCCTCAGTTTATTTGGAATTTCCGACCGGAACGCGTGCAATTGCGTTTTTGCCAAGAACAGAAGTGGGGGAAAAAGTGCCTTAGGAAAATAATTTCCTGCGTATTTTTTGCATGGACATATCAAATAATACATTGAGAGTGTCCCGAAAGTTTCTTATCGTTTCTACAAGCCCTCAGTTTATTTGGAATTTCCGACCAAAACGCGTGCAATTGCGTTTTTGCCAAGAACAGAAGTGGAGGAAAACGCGCCTTAGGAAAAGCATTTCCTGTTGATTTTTTGCATGGACATCTCAAATGATACATTGAGAGTGTCCCGAAAGTTTCGTAGCGTTTCGACAAGCCCTCAGTTTATTTTGAATTTCCAACCGGAACACACGCAATTGCGTTTTTGCCAAGAACAGAAGTGGAGGAAAAAGTGCCTTAGGAAAATAATTTCCTGCTGATTTTTTGCATGGACATATCAAATAATACATTTAGAGTGTCCTCAAAGTTTTCTAGCGATTCGATAAGCCCTCTGCTTATTTTGAATTTTCGACCAGAATGCGTGCAAATGCGTTTTGGCCAAGAACGGAAGCGGAGACAAACGCGCCTTAGGAAACTAATTTCATGCTGAATTTTTGCATAGGTGTAACAAATAACCCATTGTGAGTATCCCCATTGTTTGGTAGCGTTTCTAAAAGCCGTCGGTTTATTTTGAATTTCCGACCGGAACGCGTGCAATTGCGTTTTTGCAAAGAACATAAGTGGAGGCAAACGTGCCTTAGGAAAATAATTTCATGCTGATTTTTTTGCATGGACATCCCAAATAACACATTTAGAGTATCCCCAACGTTTTGTAGCGTGTCAACAAGCCCTCGGTTTATTTTGAATTTCCGACCAAAACGCGTGCAATTGTGTTTTTGCCAAGAACGGAAGCGGAGGCAAACGCGCCTTAGGTAAATAATTTCCTACTGAATTTTTGCAGAGGTGTACAAGATAACCCATTGAGAGTATCCCCATAGTTTATTAGTGTTTCTACAAGCCCTCGGTTTATTTTGAATTTCCGACTGGAACGCGTGCAATTGTGTTTTTTCCAAGAACATAAGTGGAGGAAAACGTGCCTTAGGAAAAGCATTTCCTGCTGATTTTTTGCATGGACATATCAAATGATACATTGAGAGTGTCCCGAAAGTTTCATAGCGCTTCGACAAGCCCTCGGTTTATTTTGAATTTCCGACTGAAACGCGTGAAATTGCATTTTTGCCAAGAACGGAAGCGGAGGCAAACGCGCCTTAGGAAAATAATTTCCTGCTGATTGTTTTCATGGGCATCCCATATAACACATTGAGAGTGTCCCCAAAGTTTCGTAGCGTTTTGACAAACCCTCAGTTTATTTTGTATTTCCGACCGAAACGCTTGCAATCGCGTTTTTGCCATGAACGGAAGCTGAGGAAAACGCGTCGTAGGAAAAAAATTTCCAACTGATTTTCTTTCATGGACATTTCAAATAATACATTTAGAGTGTCCCCAAAATTTCGTAGCGTTTCAACAAGCCCTCGGTTTATTTTGAATTTCCGACCGGAATGTGTGATATTGCGTTTTTGCCAAGAACGGAAGCGGAGGCAAACACACCTTAGGAAAATAATTTCCTGCTGATTTTTTGCATGGACATCCCAAATAATACATTGAGAGTATTCCCAACATTTCGTAGCATTTCGAAAAGCCATCGATTTATTTTGAATTTCCGACAGGAACGCGTGCAATTGTGTTTTTGCCAAGAACGGAAGCGGAGGAAAATGCGCCGTAGGAAAATAATTTCCTGCTGATTTTCTTGCATGGACATCTCAAATAATACATTTAGAGTGTCCCCAAAGTTTCGTAGCGTTTCGACAAGCCCTCGGTTTATTTTGAATTTTCGACCGGAACGCGTGCAATTGCGTTTTTGCCAAGAACGGAAGCAGAGGCAAACACGCCTTAGGAAAATAATATCCTCCTGAATTTTTGCATAAGTGTACCAAAAACCCATTGAGAGTATCCCTATAGTCTAGTAGCATTTCTACAAGCCCTCGGTTTATTATGAATTTCCGATCGGAACGCGTGCAATTGGGTTTTTGACAAGAACAGAAGTGGAGGAAAATGTGCCTTAGGAAAATAATTTCATTCTGATTATTTGCATGGACATCTCAAATAATACATTGAGAGTGTCCCCAAAGTTTCGTAGTGTTTCGACAAGCCCTCGGTTTATTTTGAATTTCCGACGGTACGCGTGCAATTGCCTTTTTGCCAAGAATGGAAGCGGAGGCAAACGTGCCTAAGGAAAATAATTTCCTGCTGATTTTTTTCATCGACATCTCAAATAATACATTGAGAGTTTACCCAAAGTTTTGTAGCGTTTTGACAAGCCCTCGGTTTATTTTTTATTTCTGACCGGAACGCGTGCAATTGCGTTTTTGCTAAGTACGGAAGCGGAGGCAAACGCGCCTTAGGAAGACAATTTCATGCTGATTTTTTGCACGGACATCCCAAATAACACATTGAGATTAGCCCCATCATTTTGTAGCATTACTACAAACCCTCTGTTAATTTTGATTTTCTGACGGTACGCGTGCAATTGCTTTTTTGCCAAAAACAGAAGCGGACGCAAACGAGCCTTAGGAAAATAATTTTCGACTGATTTTTTGCATGGACATCCCATGTAACACATTGAGAGTGTCCCCAAATTTTCATAGAGTTTGACTAACTCTCGGTTTATTTTGAATTTCCGATCGAAACGCATGCAATTGCGTTTTTGCCAAGAACGGAAGCGGAGGAAAATGCGCATTAGGAAAATAATTTCCTGTTGATATTTTTCATGGACATCCCATATAACACATAGAGAGTGTCCCCAAAGTTTCATAGCGTTTTGACAAAACCTAAGTTTATTTTAAATTTCCGACCGAAATGCGTGCAATTGCGTTTTTCCCAAGAACATAAGTTGAGGAAAACGGACCTTATGAAATAACCTCCTGCTTATTTTTTGCATGGACATCTCAAATGATACATTGAGAGTGTCCCCAATGTTTCATAGCATTTCGACAAGCCCTCGGTTTATTTTGAATTTCTGACCGGAACGTGTGATATTGCGTCTTTGCCAAGAACGGAAGCGGGGGCAAACACGCCTTAGGAAAATAATTTTCTGCTGATTGTTTGCATGGACATCTCAAATAATACATTTAGAGAGTCCCCAAAGTTTCATAGCCTTTTGATAAGCCCTCGGTTTATTTTGAATTTCCGACCGGAATGCGTGCAATTGCGTTTTTGCCAAGAAGGAAAGTGGAGGAAAACGCGCCGTAGGAAAATAATTTACTGCTGATTTTCTTGCATGGACATCTCAAATAATACATTTAGAGTGTCCCAAAAGGTTCTTAGCAATTCAACAATCCCTCGGTTTATTTTTAATATCCGACGGGAACGTGTGATATTGCGTTTTTGCCAAGAACGGAAGCGGAGGAAAACGTGCCTTAGGAAGACAATTTCCTGATGATTTTTCTCATGGACATCCCAAATAACACATTGAGAGTATCCTCAACATTTCATAGAGTTTTGACTATCCCTAAGTTTATTTTGAATTTCCGACCGAAACACGTGCAATTGTGTTTTTGCCAAAAACGGAAGCGGAGGAAAATGCACCTTAGGAAAATCACTTCCTGCTGATTTTTTTCATGGACATCCCATATAACACATAGAGAGTGTCCCAAAAGTTTGGTAGCGTTTTGACAAACCCTCGGTTTATTTTGAATTTTCGACTGAAACGTGTGCAATTACGTTTTTGCCAAGAACAGAAGTGGAGGAAAACGCGCCTTAGGAAATAACTTCCTGCTTATTTTTTGCAAGGACATCTAAAATAATAAATTGAGAGTGTCCCCAAAGTTTCGTAGCATTTCAAGAAGCCCTCTATTTATTTTGAATTTCTGACCGTAACGTGTGATATTGCGTCTTTGCCAAGAACGTAAGCGGGGGCAAACACGCCTTAGGAAAATAATTTCCTGTTGATTTTTTGCATGTACATCTCAAATAATACATTGAGAGAGTCCCCAATGTTTCGTAGCAATTCGACAAGCCCTCGGTTTATTTTGAATTTCCGACCGGAACGTGTGATATTGCGTTTTTGCCAAGAACGGATGCGGAGGAAAACGTACCTTAGGAAGACAATTTCCTGATGATTTTTCTCATGGACATCCCAAATAACAAAATGAGAGTATCCCCAATGTTTTGTAGCGTTTCGACAAGCCATCAGTTTATTTTGAATTTCCGATGGTACACGTGCAATTGTTTTTTGCCAAGAATGGAAGCGGAGGCAAACGCGCCTTAGGAAAAAATTTCCGGTTGATTTTTTTCATGGACATCCCATATAACACATTGAGCATGTCCTTAAAGTTTAGTAGCGTTTTTACAATCCCTCGGTTTATTTTCAATTTCCGATCGGAACGCGTGCAATTGCATTTTTTCCAACAACAAAAGTGGAGGCAAATGCGCCTTAGGAACATAATTTCCTACTGATTTTATGCACGGACATCCCAAATAACACATTGAGAGTGTCACCAAATTTTCGTAGCGTTTCGACAAGGCCTCTATTTATTTTGAATTTCCGACGGAACGCGTGCAATTGCATTTTTCCCAAGAATGGAAGCACAGACATACGCGTCATAGGAAAATAATTTCCGGATGATTTTTTGCATGGACATCCCATATTACACATTGAGAGTGCCGCCAAAGTTTCGTAGCATTTTGACAAACCCTCGGTTTATTTTGAATTTCTGACCGAAATGCTTGCAATTGCATTTTTGCCAAGAACGAAAGTGGAGGAAAATGCGTCGTAGGAAAATAATTTCCAGCTTATTTTTTGCATGGACTTCCCATATAACACATTGAGAGTGTCGACAAAGTTTCGTAGCGTTTTGACAAACCCTCGGTTTATTTTGAATTTCCGACCGAAACACTTGCAATTACGTTTTTGCCAAGAACGGAAGCGGAGGCAAACGCGCCTTAGGAAAATAATTTCCTGCTGATTTTTTGCATGGACATCTAAAATATTACATTGATATTTTCCCCAAAGTTTCGTAGCGTTTCGACAAATTTCCGACCGTAACGCGTGCAATTGCATTTTTGGCAAGAACGGAAGCGGAGGAAAACCCGCCATAGGAAAATAATTTCCTGCTGAATTTTTTCATGGGTGTACCAAATAACCCATTGAGAGTATCCTCATAGTTTAGTTTCATTTCTACAAGCCCACAGTTTATTTTGAATTTCCGACCGGAACGCGTGCAATTGCGTTTTTGCCAAGAACGGAAGCGAGGGAAAACGCGCCATAGAAAGACAATTTCCTGCTTATATTTTGCATGGACATCCCATATAACAGATTGAGAGTATCCCCAAATATTTATAGCGTTTCGACAAGCCCTCAGTTTATTTTGAATTTCCGACGGTACGCGTGCAATTGCATTTTTGCCAAGAACAGAAGCGGAGGCAAACGCGCCTTAGGATGACAATTTCCTGCTGATTTTTTGCATGGACTTCCAAAATAACACATTGAGAGTATCCCTAACGTTTGGTGGCATTTCAACAAGCCCTCGGTTTATTTTGATTTTCTGACGGTACGCGTGCAATTGCTTTTTTCCGAAGAACGGAAGCGGAGGAAAAAGCGCCTTACGAAAATAATTTCTGGCTGATTTTTTTCGTGGACATCCCATATAAAAGATTGCGAGTATCCCCAAAGTTTCATAGGGTTTCGACAAGCCCTCTGTTTATTTTGAATTTCTGAAGGTACGCGTGCAATTGCGTTTTTACGAAGAACAGAAGCGGAGGCAAACGCGCCTTAGGAATACAATTTCCTGCTGATTTTTTGCATGGACATCCTAAATAACACATTGAGAGTATCCCCAATGTTTCGTTGCATTTCGAAAAGCCCTCGGTTTATTTTGAATTTCCGACCGTATGTGTGCAATTGCTTTTTTACCAAGAACAGAAGTCGTGGAAAACGCGCCATATGTAAATAATTTCTGGATGATTTTTTGCATGGACATCCCATAAAACATATTGAGAGTATCCCTGAAGTTTCGTGGCGTTGTGGCAAGCCCTCAGTTTATTTTGAATTTCCGATGGTACTCGTGCAATTGTGTTTTTACCAAGAACAGAAGCGGAGGCAAACTCCCCTTAGGAAGAGAATTTCTTGCTGATTTTTTGCATGGGCATCCCAAATAACACATTGAGAGTATCCCCAATGTTTCGTAGCATTTTGACAAGCCCTCAGTTTATTTTGAATTTTCGACGGTACGCGTGTAATTGCTTTTTTGCCAAGAACAGAAGCAGAGGAAATCGCGCCTTAGGAAAATAATTTCCAGCTGAATTTTAGCATGCACATACCATATAAAATATTGAGAGTATCCCCAAAGTTTCATTGCATTTCGACAAGCCCTCGGTTTTTTTGAATTTCCGACGGTACGCGTGCAATTGCATTTTTGCCAAGAACGGAAGCGGAGAAAAACATGCCTTAGGAAGACAATTTCCTGCTGATTTTTTTCTTGGACATTCCAAATAACACATTGAGAGTATCCCCAACGTTTTGTAGCATTTCGATAAGCCCTCGGTTTATTTTCAATTTCCGACCGGAACGCGTGCAATTGCGTTTTTGCCAAGAATAAAAGTGGAGCAAAACGCGCCATAGGAAAATAATTTCCTGCTAATTTTTTGCATGGACATCTCAAATAATATATATAGAGTGTCCCGAATGTTTCGTAGTATTTCGACAAGCCCTCGGTTTATTTTGAATTTTGGACCGGAACACGTGATATTCCGTTTTTTCCAAGAACGGAAGCGGAGGCAAATGCACCTTAGGAAAATAATTTCCTACTTATTTTTTCCATGGACATCTAAAATAATACATTGAGAGTGTCCCCAATGTTTCATAGCATTTCGACAAGCCGTCGATTTATTATGAATTTCTGACCGGAACGGGTGCAATTGGGTTTTTGCCAAGAACGAAAGCAGAGGAAAACGCGCCGTAGGGAAATAATCTCCTGCTGATTTTTTTCATGGACATCACATATAACACATTGAGAGTGTCCCCAAAGTTTCATAGCATTTTGACAAGCCCTCAGTTTATTTTGAATTTCTGACGGTACGCGTGCAATTGTTTTTTTCCAAGAACAGAAGCGGAGGCAAACGCGCCTTACGAAAAAAATGTCCTGTTGATTTTTTTCATGGACATCCTATATAACACATTGAGCGTGTCCTTAAAGTTTAGTAGCATTTTGACAAGCCCTCGGTTTATTTTCAACTTCAGAACGGAACGCGTGCAATTGCAATTTTGCCAAGAACAGAAGTGGAAGCAAATGTGCCTTAGGAACATAATTTCCTACTGATTTTGTGCATGGACATCCCGAATAACAAATTTAGAGTGGCCCAAAAGTTTTGTAGCATTTCGACAAGGCCTCTATTTATTTTGAATTTCTGACGGAACGCGTGCAATTGCATTTTTGCAATGAATGGAAGCAGAGGCATACGCATCGTAGGAAAATAATTTCCAGCTGATTTTTTGCATGGACATCCCATATAACACATTGAGAGTGTCGACAAAGTTTCGTAGCGTTTTGACAAACCCTCGGTTTATTTTGAATTTCTGACCGAAACACTTGCAATTGCGTTTTTGCCAAGAACGGAAGCGGAGGAAAACGCGCCTTAGGAAAATAGTTTCCTGCTGATTTTTGCATGGACATCTAAAATATTACATTGAGATTTTCCCCAAAGTTTCGTAGCGTTTCGACAAATTTCCGACCGTAACGCGTGCAATTGCATTTTTGGCAAGAACGAAAGCGGAGGAAAACGCGCCATAGGAAAATAATTTCCTGCTGAATTTTTTCATGGGTGTACAAAATAACCCATTGAGAGTATCCCCATAGTTTAGTTGCATTTCTACAAGCCCACAATTTATTTTGAATTTCCGACCGGAACGCGTGCAATTGCGTTTTTTCCAAGAACGGAAGCGAGGCAAAATGCGCCATAGAAAGACAATTTCCTGCTGATATTTTGCATGGACATCCCATATACCATATTGAGAGTATCCCAAAATATTCATAGCATTTCGACAAGCCCTAAGTTTATTTAGAATTTCCGACGGTACGCGTGCAATTACATTTTTTCCAAGAACAGAAGCGGAGGCAAACGCGCCTTAGGATGACAATTTACTGCTGATTTTTTGCATGGACTTCCAAAATAACACATTGAGAGTATCCCTAACATTTGGTAGTATTTCAACAAGCCCTCGGTTTATTTTGAATTTCCGACGGTACCCGTGCAATTGCTTTTTTGCCAAGAACGGAAGCGGAGGAAAACGCGCCTTACGAAAATAATTTCCAGCTGATTTTTTTCATGGACATCCTATATAACAGATTGCGAGTATGCCCAAAGTTTCATAGGGTTTCGACAAGCCCTCGGTTTATTTTGAATTTCTGAAGGTACGCGTGCAATTGCGTTTTTACGAAGAACAGAAGCGGAGGTAAACGCGCCTTAGGAATACAATTTCCTGGTGATTTTTTGCATGGACATCCTAAATAACACATTGAGAGTATCCCCAATGTTTCATTGCATTTCGACAAGCCCTCAGTGTATTTTTAATTTCCGACCGTATGTGTGCAATTGCTTTTTTGCCAAGAACAGAAGCGGTGGCAATCGCGCCATATGTAAATAATTTCTGGCTGATTTTTTGCATGGACATCCCATATAACATATTGAGAGTATCCCTGAAGTTTCGTGGCGTTGCGGCAAGCCCTCGGTTTATTTTGAATTTCCGATGGTACTCGTGCAATTGTGTTTTTACCAAGAATAGAAGCGGTGGCAAACGCCCCTTAAGAAGACAATTTCTTGCTGATTTTTTGCATGGGCATCCAAAATAACACATTGAGAGTATCCCCAATGTTTCGTAGCATTTTGACAAGCCCTCAGTTTATTATGAATTTTCGACGGTACGCGTGCAATTGGTTTTTTGCCAAGAACAGAAGCGAAGGAAATCGCGCCTTAGGAAAATAATTTCCAGCTGAATTTTAGCATGCACATACCATATAACATATTGAGAGTATCCACAAAGTTTCATTGCATTTCGACAAGCCCTCGGTTTTTTTGAATTTCCGACGGTACGCGTGCAATTGCATTTTTGCCAAGAACGGAAGCGGAGAAAAACATGCCTTAGGAAGACAATTTCCTGCTTATTTTTTTCATGGACATTCCAAATAACACATTGAGAGTATCCCCAACGTTTTGTAGCATTTCGACGAGCCCTCGGTTTATTTTCAATTTTCGACCGGAACGCGTGCAATTTCATTTTTGCCAAGAATAAAAGTGGAGGAAAACGTGCCATAGGAAAATAATTTCCCGCTAATTTTTTGCATGGACATCTCAAATAATACATTGAGAGTGTCCCAAATGTTTCGTAGTATTTCGACAAGCCCTCGGTTTATTTTGAATTTCATACAGGGACACGTGATATTGCATTTTTTCCAAGAACGGAAGCGGAGGCAAACACACCTTAGGAAAATAATTTCCTACTGATTTTTTGCATGGACATCTAAAATAATACATTGATAGTCTCCCCAATGTTTCGTAGGAAGCCCTCGGTTTATTATGAATTTCCGACCGGAACGGGTGCAATTGCGTTTTTTGCCAAGAACGAAAGCAGAGGCAAACGCGCCGTAGGGAAATAATCTCCTGCTGATTTATTTCATGAACATCACATATAACACATTGAGAGTGTCCCCAAAGTTTCATATCATTTTGACAAACCCTTGGTTTATTTTGAATTTCTGGCCGAAACGCGTGTAAATGTGTTTTTGCCAAGAACAGAAGTGGAGGAAAACGCGCCTTAGGAAAATAATTCCCCGCTAATTTTTTGCATGGAAATCTCAAATAATACATTGAGAGTGTACCCAAGGTTTTGTATCATTTCGACAAGCCCTCGGTTTATTTTATTTTCAGACCGGAACGTGTGATATTGCGTTTTTGCCAGGAACGGAAGCGAGGCAAACACGCCTTAGGAAAATAATTTTCTGCATATTATTTGCATTGACATGTCAAATAATACATTGAGAGTGTCCCAAAAGTTTCTTAGTATTTCGACAAGCTGTTGGGTTATTTTGAATTTTCGACAAGAACGCGTGCAATTGTGTTTTTGCCAAGAACGGAAGCAGAGGCAAACGCGCCTTAGGAAATAATTTCCTGCTGAATTTTTGCATGGGTGTACAAAATAACCAATTGAGAGTATCCCCGTAGTTTAGTAGCGTTTCTACAAGCCCTCAGTTTATTTTGAATTTCCGACCGGAACGCGTGCAATTGTGTTTTTGCCAAGAACGGAAGCGGAGGCAAATGCGCCTTATGAAAATAATTTCCTTCTGATTATTTGTATGGACATCTCAAATAATACATTGAGAGTGTCCCCAAAGTTTCGTAGCATTTCTACAAGCCCTCGGTTTATTTTGAATTTCCGAGCGGAACGGGTGCAATTGCGTTTTTGCCAAGAACGAAAGTGGAGGCAAACGTGCCGTAGGGATATAATTTCCTGCTGATTTTTTACATGGACATCCAATATAACACATTGAGAGTGTTTCCAATGTTTTGTAGCATTTTGACAAACCCTCGGTTTATTTTGAATTTGTGACCGAAACGCGTGTCATTGCGTTTTTGCCAAGAACAGAATTGGAGGAAAACGCACCTTAGGAAATTAATTCCCCGCTAATTTTTTTGCATGGACATCTCAAATAATACATTGAGAGTGTTGAAACAACCGGCTGAAAATCATGAAACAATGAAGTCGCCATCGAACGTCTTTTATCCCACATGTAGGGAAAGGTAAACATCGAGAAAACCTGAGAAGGGAGAAGTCACGGTCTTGCGACCGAGAGATCGGGTAAGGGAGTCTGTTATGCGAAGGGAAGGTATTAGCACCGCACACGCCCGTAGTACTCTATGGTATCCACTCTTGTTTTCTATCTTATGGGTGTGTTTAATCTATGCTTACTCTCTACTATACTACTGGAAGGAAAATGAATGCAAAATAAGGAGAAAAGAATGTAGGGAAAATAAAATTTTGCTCGCCTGGGCCCTACCCTAATGCCTACGTATCCATTTTGAGGAATCAGAGGTACCGTAGTTCAGCTCATATGTTTTTATTTGTTTTTTGTTTTTTATGGACAATGTTAATTCCGCCTTCTGCCACAGCTCGACCTTTGGAGACTTATGCGTTGGCACAGAAGTAAATTAATCATGTCCTTACCTGAAAAGGGTTTTAGAGAAAAGGTGCTCGAGCGCACAAAATGATTTGGATTTGTTTTGTATTTTTGTTACCTTGAAAAAGGGTTTAAAGTATGATTAGCATGTTTTTTATTTGCTAAGAAAATGAGTTTTGTTTTGAATGCACATGCAAAAGGGGATAAAAGAGTCTAAGGGAGACTAGCCTATTTCTAACCTAATGTTATCATACAATGGTGGTCCTAAGGTTTGGATTAACAAAAGGGGAAACATATACCTAATGTTAGCATGCATGGTTTACAACCTAAGGTCTAACTTGCGTCCGAATGGAGCAAGCGCAACCTAAGGGAACATGGTATGTACAAGGATGAAGCAAGAAAGCCAGCAAAAAGCACACCTAAAGGGATCCTGCCTAGGTTAGCATGTCGAAGAAAAGTCTAAAAACCTATCCTATAGGGAGCATGCAATGAGAGCGAAGTCGTGATCTCAATTACTAAATTGAGTGACTCATCGATCTGCAAGAAATAAAGGAAAGCGATAAAATCCTATAGGGAGCATGCATTGAGAGCGAAGTCGTGATCTCAATTGCTAAATTGAGTGACTCATCGATCAACAATAACGTAAACAAACACAAGCACAACACATATAGCAAATGAATTGCGGAATGCCTGCTACAGGTCTTTAAACAGCGACTTCGAGCGCACGCTCTTTATTTCCTACTTCTCATGATATCTAAAAAGTGGTAAAGTGCAGGAATAATATAGAGTTGTGATGATACCGAACGGAGAAGGTCCGTTGCCTCTTCATAACCATGCAAGCCATAAGAAAACTCTACTAAAAGCTCCCTCAAATTCCCTTGGTGAAAATTATGCTCTTAGATAGCTTATAAGCTCCTTGAAAACTTCCTGTACGTCTCTTTTGTCCAATAATATCATACAAAATAATTGACAAAAAAATGTTGAAACAAGTATATAAAAAAAAGAAATTAAAGAAATCAGGATGTGTAGCTTGGAATCAAGGGTGTACTGTAACAATGGGATTTCGGGGGTTAATCCCATTAAATTTGAGCCCACCGTGCCTTTTTGTTGACAAACCAAGAAGCTGTAAAAAAAAGACAATTTTGGGCCAATACCAAGAGATGACTCGGTCCAGTCCAATATATCAATATTAATCACCATTTTTCCATATTAATTTACTTATTCTGGTTATTACTAAATCAAAATAATAAAAATAATAAAAAGGAAAGTAGGTAGCAAAACGACCGTGTTTGATATAATTCTAGGTCAGAAAGCTTCATCTTCATGAAAAAAACTCTCTCATTTGTTGACGGTGCCGATCACCTCTTCCCCTTCACCGTCATGATTTGTTATCTGGCCACCAACATCAACACTTCGACATCAACGCCTCTGACTGATTTGCTTTGTTGCCATATCCATCAAGATTTCGAGGCAGCACCGTCCTAGCTCATCGCGACTTATTCATCGCCTTCGTTCACGATTCAAAGATGCATCGCCTCAAATCGTTTCATTCTGTTTTTCGGCCTCATCCCTGTCGTCTTCTCCACCTTACCTCTGCCTTAAATCATCCTAAACCTTCGCCGCGCTCAATCTAACATTTGCTTCGTTCTGATTCATTTCCGGTCACAGTTGGTTTCGATTGCTAATTCTCAGAACAAATTTGCGGAAACAAAGATTAAAAAATAACGCAAGGTTTACCAACTGGATATGAGTCTGGCGCTCTATCGAGGCGGCACAGATGATGCGAAAACTAGAGGAAATTTCAGGTACAACTTCTTCGTATACTTCTTCTTCATTTGCGATTTGTGTTATCTTTCTTCTCTTTGATTGCTATTTTGTGATGTTGTCATTAATCGCATATCGGTGTTGTTGTTGTTAACCGTTCCTGAAGCAGATTGATGATGATGAAGAACTACAGTTGCACCTATTGAAGGTTGCTGACGACGGTGATTAAAGATGTACAGTGAGATGAAGATCGATGGTGATTCATGAAGTTCGGTGGTGTAGGTGTTGCAGGGAAGGAAGGTTGATAAAGTGATGGAAGGAGAAGAGAGATTTCGAGAAAAATGAAGGTTGACGAAGATTGGAGAGTGATGGAGTTTGAAGGTTGAGATTGAGGAAGATTAAAGGTGCGTGAAGATGAAGATGGGGGAGAAGGTGAGAGATTGCTGAGAGAGTTCAAAGGTGAGTCTGAAATTTTCTATTATCCTTTTTTGTGCCTCTCCCCTCCATTCTATTATGATTCTGCTATGCATATGCTGTTAGATCTGTAGGAATTGTTTATTGTTGAAACTTTCTGTTAGAAGTTAGTTTGTTGTGGAAGTTAGGATGAGCTGGATGTTCCTATTAGAGAGAAGGTTTGTTACGGTTATAGTTAGAAACAGTTAGGAGTTAGTTAGCTACAGGTTTGGGTGGTTAGGAAGTAGTTATGAATTCTGTTTTGGCCAGCAGTTAGTGAAATGGTTTTGACAGTTAAGGGTTGTTAGAATCTGTTTTGGTTATTCTGTTTGTGGTTATTCTAGAATCTGAATGAAACTATTAAACATTTGCTAATTGTTTTGCATTTTTCCCTAAGCTAGTTTTATTTATTTGATACAGGGCTGCAGGTTTTGGCATAGCTGGAGAATTGATCATGGTCATGATTTAGAAGCTTGAAAAGGGCTTAAAATGTGGATCTCATGGTGTTTTGGCAAAGGAGGTTATAGATGAGGAGAAAGTCATTGGTTTAATGTAATGTGTTATTTTGTAATTTTGGTGTAATGTCTATGTACCATGAAAAATCTTGTACTTGTACCTTTTGTCCCAAACTTGAATAAAACATGATATTTTTGTACAAACTTGCACACTTGGTCCAATGATGGAATTTTGGATGAGACTTGAATGAATGATGAGTGGTTATAAATTTATTGAAACTTAAATGGTTTCATGGGCTTGTAAGTCTTTGCAAATTTATAAGTTGTATACCAAGAGAACCATATGAATGAACTATCCAACCTTATCTTGAATCAACCAAATGATAAATCGTGAAACCGAGACCTTAAACCAATATTAATCTTGAGTGCAATTAGAAGATTTAATGAACCTAAATTGACATATCATTTCTCTTTAAATCCTAGTTAACTTGTAATTGAAGCAACAAGTATTTGGAATAATGACGCCCTGAGCACAATGGATCTCCAAACTCAACACCTTGTATCATGGTTCAACAGTGGTCTTAACACAACAACAAAGCCTTGAGGGAATCTGGAGAATAAACATAGGAATACGGAAGATAGCCTTGACTTGAAAATCCAAGGATCCTTAATTGAATATTACAGGCGAAAACCCTAAATCTTCAAGATCTCCGATCTCATGCCAAATTATGTTGTTAGCGAATGTATGCAATGTTAAATGACCTAATGGAGATATGTACATGAGAAAAGCGCGAAAATGCATAAACCAGATAAAAGTAAAAGGGTAGGACAAATTTGGGGTATTACAAGTTTACCCAAGGTTTCGTACCATTTCGACAAGCCCTCAGTTTATTTTGAATTTCCGACCGGAACGCGTGATATTGCATTTTTGCCAAGAACGGAAGCGGAAGCAAACGCGCCTTAGGAAAATAATTTCCTGCTGATTATTTGCCTGGACATCTCAAATAATACATTGAGAGTTTCCCCAAAGTTTCGTAGCATTTCAAGAAGCCCTCGGTTTATTTTAAATTTCCGACCAGAACGGGTGCAATTGCGTTTTTGCCAAGAACGAAAGTGGAGGCAAACGCGTCGTAGGGAAATAATTTCCTGCTTATTTTTTGCATGGACATCCCAAATCACACATTGAGAGTTTCCACAAAGTTTCATAACATTTTGACAAACCCTCGGTTTATTTTGAATTTCTGGCCGAAACGCGTGTAATTGCGTTTTTGCAAAGAACAGAAGTGGATGAAAACGCGCCTTAGGAAAATAATTCCCCGCTAATTTTTTGCATGGAAATCTCAAATAATACATTGAGAGTGTACCCAAGGTTTCGTAGCATTTCAACAAGCCCTCGGTTTATTTTAATTTTCCGACCGGAACGTGTGATATTGCCTTTTTGCCAAGTACGGAAGCGGAGGCAAACGCGCCTTAGGAAAATAATTTCCTGCTGATTATTTGCATGGAAATCTCAAATAATACATTGAGAGTGTCCCCAAAGTATCGTAGCATTTCGAAAATCCCTCGGTTTATTTTGAATTTCCGACCGGAACGGGTGCAATTGCGTTTTTGCCAAGAACAAAAGTGGAGGCAAACGCGCTGTAGGTAAATAATTTCCTGCTGATTTTTTGCATGGACATCCCATATAACACATTGAGATTGTCCCCAAATTTTCGTAGCATTTTGAAAAACCCTCGGTTTATTTTTTATTTCTGGCCGAAACGCATGTAATTGCGTTTTTGCAAAGAACATAAGTGGAGGAAAATGCGCCTTTGGAAAACAATTCCCCGCTAATTTTTTTCATGGAAATATCAAATAATACATTGAGAGTGTACCTAATGTTTCGTAGCATTTCGACAAGCCCTCGGTTTATTTTGATTTTCCGACCGGAACGTGTGATATTGCGTTTTTCCCAAGAACGGAAGCGGAGGCAAACACGCCTTAGGAAAATAATTTCCTGCTGATTATTTGCATGGACATCTCAAATAATACATTGAGAGTGTACCCAATGTTCCATAGCATTTCAACAAGTCGTCAGTTTATTTTGAATTTCAGACAGGAACGCGTCCAATTGCGTTTTTGCCATGAACGGAAGCAGAAGGAAACGCGCATTAGGAAAATAATTTCCTGCTGAATTTTTTCATGGGTGTAACAAATAACCCATTGAGAGTATCCCCATAATTTAGTAGAGTTTCTACCAGCCCTCGGTTTATTTTGAATTTCCGACTGGAACGCGTGCAATTGCGTTTTTGCCAAGAACAGAAGCGAGGTCAAACGCGCCTTAGGAAGAAAATTTCCTTCTGATTTTTTTCAAGGACATCCCAAATAACACATTGAGAGTATCCCCAATGTTTCGTAGCGTTTCGACAAGCCCTCAGTTTATTTTGAATTTCTGATGGTACGCATGCAATTGCGTTTTTGCCAAGAATAGAATTGAAGTAAAACGCGCCATAGGAAAATAATTTCCTGCTGATTTTTTGCATGGACATCTCAAATAATACATTAAGATTGTCCCCAAAGTATCGTAGCATGTCGACAAGCCCTCGATTTATTTTGAATTTCCGACCGAAACACGTGATATTGCGTTTTTGCCAAGAAAGGAAGCGGAGGCAAACGCGCTTAGGAAAATAATTTCCTGCTGATTTTTTGCAATGGACATCTAAAATAATACATTGAGAGTGTCCCCAAAGGTTCGTAGTGTTTCGACAAGCCCTCAGTTTATTTTGAATTTCCGACCTGAACGCGTGCAATTGCATTTTTGCCAAGAACGGAAGCGGAGGAAAACACGCTGTAGGGAAATAATCTCCAACTAATTTTTTTCATGGACATCACATATAACACATTGAGATTTTCCCCAAAGTTTCGTAGCATTTTGACAAACCTTCGGTTTATTTTTATTTTCAGACCGGAACATGTGATATTGCGTTTTTGCCAAGAACAGAAGTGGAGGAAAACACGCCTTAGGAAAATAATTTCCTGCATATTATTTGCATGGACATGTCAAATAATACATTGAGAGAGTCCCCAAAGTTTCTTAGTATTTCGACAAGCTGTTGGGTTATTTTGAATTTTCGACAGGAATGCGTGCAATTGTGTTTTTGCCAAGAACGGAAGCAGAGGCAAACGCGCCTTAGGAAATAATTTCCTGCTGAATTTTTGCATGGGTGTACAAAATAACCAATTGAGAGTATCCCCATAGTTTAGTAGCATTTCTACAAGCCCTCAGTTTATTTTGAATTTCCGACTAGAACGCGTGCAATTGTGTTTTTGCCAAGAATGGAAGCGGAGGCAAATGCGCCTTATGAAAATAATTTCCTTCTGATTATTTGTATGGACATCTCAAATAATACATTGAGAGTGTCCCCAAAGTTTCGTAGCATTTCTACAAGCCCTCGGTTTATTTTGAATTTCCGAGCGGAACGGGTGCAATTGCGTTTTTGCCAAGAACGAAAGTGGAGGCAAACGTGCCGTAGGGATATAATTTCCTGCTGATTTTTTGCATGGACATCCCATATAACACATTGAGAGTGTTGCCAATGTTTCGTAGCATTTTGACAAACCCTCGGTTTATTTTGAATTTGTGACCGAAACGCGTGTCATTGCGTTTTTGCCAAGAACAGAAGTGGAGGAAAACGCGCCTTAGGAAATTAATTCCCCGCTAATTTTTTGCATGGACATCTCAAATAATACATTGAGTGTGTACCCAAGGTTTCCTACCATTTCGACAAGCCCTCTGTTTATTTTGAATTTCCGACCGGAATGCGTGATATTGCATTTTTGCCAAGAACGGAAGCGGAGGAAAACGCGCCTTAGGAAAATAATTTCCTTCTGATTATTTGCCTGGACATCTCAAATAATACATTGAGTGTTTCCCCAAAGTTTCGTAGCATTTCAACAAGCCCTCGGTTTATTTTGAATTTCCGACAAGAACGGGTCCAATTGCGTTTTTGCCAAGAACGAAAGCGGAGGCAAACGCGCTGTAGGTAAATAATTTCCTGCTGATTTTTTTCATGGAAATCACATATAACACATTGATAGTGTCCCCAATGTTTCGTAGCATTTTGACAAACCCTCGGTTTATTTTGAATTTCTGGATGAAACGCGTGTAATAGCGTTTTTGCCAAGAACAGAAGTGGAGGAAAATGCGCCTTTGGAAAACAATTCCCCACTAATTTTTTTCATGGAAATATCAAATAATACATTGAGCGTGTACCCAAGGTTTTGTAGCATTTCGACAAGCCCTCGGTTTATTTTTATTTTCAGACCGGAACGTGTGATATTGCATTTTTCCCAAGAACAGAAGCGGAGGCAAACACGCCTTAGGAAAATAATTTCCTGCATATTATTTTCATGGACATGTAAAATAATACATTGAGAGTGTCCCCAAAGTTTCGTAGTATTTCGACAAGCTGTCGGGTTATTTTGAATTTTCGACAGGAACGCGTGCAATTGCGTTTTTGCCAATAACAGAAGCAGAGGCAAACGCGCCTTAGGAAATAATTTCCTGCTGAATTTTTGCATGGGTGTACCAAATTACCAATTGAGAGTATCCCCAAAGTTTTGTAGCATTTCGACAAGCCCTCATTTTATTTTGAATTTCCGACTGGAACGGGTGCAATTGCGTTTTTGCCAAGAACGAAAGTGGAGGCAAACGCGTCATAGGGAAATAATTTCATGCTTATTGTTTTCATGGACATCTCAAATAATACATTGAGAGTGTCCCTAATATTTCGTAGCATTTCGACAAGCCGTCGAATTATTTTGAATTTCTGACGGGAACGCGTGCAATTGCGGTTTTGCCAAGAACGGAAGCAGAAACAAACGCGCATTAGGAAAATAATTTCCTGCTGAATTTTTTCATGGGTGTACCAAATAACCCATTGAGAGTATCCCCATAATTTAGTAGCGTTTCTACAAGCCCTCGGTTTATTTTGAATTTCCGACTGGAACGCGTGCAATTGCGTTTCTGCCAAGAACAGAAGCGAGGGCAAATGCGCCTTAGGAAGAAAAGTTCCATCTGATTTTTTTCATGGACATCCCAAATAACACATTGAGAATATCCCCAATGTTTCGTAGCGTTTCGACAAGCCCTCAGTTTATTTTAAATTTCTTACGGTACGCATGCAATTGCGTTTTTGCCAAGAACAGAAGTGGAGTAAAACGCGCCATAGGAAAATAATTTCCTGCTGATTTTTTGCATGGACATCTAAAATAATACATTAAGAGTGTCCCCAAAGTATCGTAACATGTCGACAAACCCTCGGTTTATTTTGAATTTCCGACCGGAACACGTGATATTGTGTATTTGCGAAGAAGGGAAGCATAGGCAAACGCGCCTTAGGAAAATAATTTCCTGCTGATTTTTTGCATGGACATCTAAAATAATACATTGAGAGTGTCTCCAAAGGTTCATAGTGTTTCGACAAGCCCTCAGTTTATTTTGAATTTCCGACCTGAACGCGTGCAATTGCGATTTTGCCAAGAACGGAAGCGGAGGCAAACGCGTCGTAGGGAAATAATCTCCTGCTGATTTTTTTCATGGACATCACATATAACACATTGAGAGTGTCCCCAAAGTTTCGTAGCATTTTGACAAACCCTCGGTCTTTTTTGAATTTCTGGCCGAAACGCGTGTAAATGCGTTTTTGCCAAGAACAAAAGTGGAGGAAAACGCGCCTTAGGAAAATAATTCCCCGCTAATTTTTTGCATGGAAATATAAAATAATACATTGAGCGTGTACCCATGGTTTTGTAGCATTTCGACAAGCCCTCGGTTTATTTTATTTTCAGACCGGAACGTGTGATATTGCGTTTTTGCCAAGAACAGAATCGGAGGCAAACACGCCTAGGAAAATAATTTCCTGCATATTATTTGCATGGACATGTCAAATAATACATTAAGAGTGTCCCCAAAGTTTTTTAGTATTTCGACAAGCTGTCGGGTTATTTTGAATTTTCGACAGGAACGCGTGCAATTGCGTTTTTGACAAGAACAGAAGCAGAGGCAAACGCGCCTTTGGAAATAATTTCCTGCTGAATTTTTGCATGGGTGTACAAAATAACCAATTGAGAGTATCCCCATAGTTTGGTAGAGTTTCTACAAGCCCTCAGTTTATTTTGAATTTCCGACCGGAACGCGTGCAATTGTGTTTTTGTCAAGAACGGAAGCGGAGGCAAATGCGCCTTATGAAAATAATTTCCTGCTGATTATTTGTATGGACATCTTAAATAATACAATGAGAGTTTCCCCAAAATTTCGTAGCATTTCGACAAGCCCTCGGTTTATTTTGAATTTCCGAGCGGAACGGGTGCAATTACGTTTTTGCCAAGAACGAAAGCGGAGGCAAACGCGCCGTAGGGAAATAATTTCCTGCTGATTTTTTTCATGGACATCCCATATAACACATTGAGAGTGTTGCCAATGTTTCGTAGCATTTTAACAAACCCTCGGTTTATTTTGAATTTGTGACCGAAACGCGTGTCATTGCGTTTTTTCCAAGAACAAAAGTGGAGGAAAACGCGCCTTAGGAAATTAATTCCCTGCTAAATTTTTGCATGGACATCTCAAATAATACATTGAGAGTGTACCCAAGGTTTTGTACCATTTCGACAAGCCCTCAGTTTATTTTGAATTTCCGATCGGAACGCATTGCGTTTTTGCCAAGAACGGAAGCGGAGGCAAACGCGCCTTAGGAAAATAATTTCCTGCTGATTATTTGCCTAGACATCTCAAATAATACATTGAGATTTTCCCCAAAGTTTCGTAGCATTTCAAGAATCCCTCGGTTTATTTTGAATTTCCGACCAGAACGGGTGCAATTGCGTTTTTGACAAGAACGAAAGCGGAGGCAAACGCGCCGTAGGGAAATAATTTCCTGCTGATTTTTTCATGGAAATCACATATAACACATTGATAGTGTCCCCAAAGTTTCGTAGCATTTTGACAAACCCTCTGTTTATTTTGAATTTCCGACCGGAACGGGTGCAATTACGTTTTTGCCAAGAACGAAAGCGGAGGCAAACGCGTCGTAGGGAAATAACTTCCTGCTGATTTTTTGCATGGACATCCCATATAACACATTGAGAGTGTCCCCTAATTTCGTAGCATTTTGACAAACTCTCGGTTTATTTTAAATTTCTGACCGAAACGCGTGTAATTGCATTTTTGCCAAGAATATAAGTGGAGAAAATCACATCTTAGGAAAATAATTCCCCGCTAATTTTTTGCATGGAAATCTCAAATAATACATTGAGATTGTACTCAAGGTTTCATAGGATTTCGACAAGCCCTGGATTTATTTTGATTTTCTTATCAGAACGTGATATTGCGTTTTTGCCAAGAAAGGAAGCGGAGGCAAACACGCCTTAGGAAAATAATTTCCTGCTGATTATATGCATGGACATCTCAAATAATACATTGAGAGTGTAACCAATGTTTCGTAGCATTTCGACAAGCCGTCGGTTTATTTTGAATTTTAGACAGGAACGCGTCCAATTGCGTTTTTGCCAAGAACGCAAGCGGAAGCAAACGCGCCCTAGGAAAATAATTTCCTGCTGAATTTTTGCATGGGTGTACCAAATAACCCATTGAGAGTATCCCCATAGTTTAATAGCGTTTCTACAAGCCCTCGGTTTATTTTGAATTTCTGACCGGAACGCGTGCAATTTTGTTTTTTCCATGAACGTAAGTGGAGGCAAACGCACCTTGGGAAAAGCATTTCCTGCTGATTTTTTGCATGGACATAGAGAGTTTCCCTAATGTTTCCTAGCGTTTCGACAAACCCTCGGTTTATTTTGAATTTTCGACCGGAACGGGTGCAATTACGTTTTTGCCAATAACGAAAGCGGAGGCAAACGCGCCGTAGGGAAATAACTCCCTGTTGATTTTTTGCATGGACATCCAAATAAAACATTGAGAGTGTCCCCAAATTTCGTAGAATTTTGACAAACTCTCAGTTTATTTTGAATTTCTGACCGAAACGCGTGTAATTGCGTTTTTGCGAAGAATATAAGTGGAGAAAATCACACCTTAGGAAAATAATTTCCTGCTGATTTTTTGCATGGACATCTAAAATAATACATTGAGAGTGTCCCCAAAGTTTCGTAGTGTTTCGACAAGCCCTCAATTTATTTTGAATTTCCGACCTGAACGCGTGCAATTGCATTTTTGCCAAGAACAAAAGCGGAGGAAAACGCGCCGTAGGGAAATAACTTCCTACTGATTTTTTGCATGGACATCCCATATAACACATTGAGAGTGTCCCCAA
This sequence comes from Vicia faba, assembly GCA_948472305.1. Classification (NCBI taxonomy): domain Eukaryota; kingdom Viridiplantae; phylum Streptophyta; class Magnoliopsida; order Fabales; family Fabaceae; genus Vicia; species Vicia faba. Next base: position 537,036,128 of record OX451741.1, read on the forward strand.
TGTTTCATAGTATTTTGACAAAGCCTCGGTTTATTTTGAATTTCTGATCGAAACGCGTGTAATTGCGTTTTTGCCAAGAACATAAGTGGAGGAAAACGAGCCTTAGGAAAATAATTCCCCGCTAATTTTTTGCATGGACATATCAAATAATACATTAAGAGTGTCCCCAAAGTTTCGTAGCATGTCGACAAGCCCTCGGTTTATTTTGAATTTCCGACCGGAACACGTGATATTGTGTTTTTGCCAAGAAGCTAAGCGGAGGCAAACACGCCTTAGGAAAATAATTTCCTGCTGATTTTTTGCATGGACATCTAAAATAATACATTGAGAGTGTACCCAAAGGTTCGTAGTTTTTCGAAAAGCCCTCAGTTTATTTTGAATTTCTGACCTGAGTGCGTGCAATTGCGTCTTTGCCAAGAACCGAAGCGGAGGAAAACTCGCCGTAGGGAAATAACTTCCTGCTGATTTTTTGCATGGACATCCCATATAACACGTTGAGAGTGTCCCAAAAATTTCGTAGTGTTTCATTAAGCCCTCAGTTTATTTTGAATTTCTGAATTGAACGCGTGCAATTGCGTTTTTCCCAAGAATGGAAGCGGAGGAAAATGCGCCTTAGGAAAATAATTGCCTGCTGAATTTTTGCATGGGTGTACCAAATAACCCATTGAGAGTATCCCCATAGTTTAGTAGCGTTTCTAAAAGCCCTCGGTTTATTTTGAATTTCCAACCGGAACGCGTGCAATTTTGTTTTTGCCAAGAACGAAAGCGGAGGCAAACGCATCTTGGGAAAAGCATTTCCTGCTGATTTTTTGCATGGACATTGAGAGTTTCCCTAATGTTTCGTAGCGTTTCTACAAGCCCTCTGTTTATTTTGAATTTCCGACCAGAACGGGTGCAATTACGTTTTTGCCAAGAACGAAAGCGGAGGCAAACGCGCCGTAGGGAAATAACTTCCTGCATGGACATCCCATATAACACATTGAGAGTGTCCCCTAATTTCGTAGCATTTTGACAAACTCTCGGTTTATTTTAAATTTCTGACCGAAACGCGTGTAATTGCGTTTTTGCCAAGAATATAAGTGGAGAAAATCGCATCTTAGGAAAATAATTCCCCGCTAATTTTTTGCATGGACATCTCAAATAATACATTGAGATTGTACCCAAGGTTTCATAGGATTTCGACAAGCCCTCGATTTATTTTGATTTTCTGATCAGAACGTGATATTGCGTTTTTGCCAAGAAAGGAAGCGGAGGCAAACACGCCTTAGGAAAATAATTTCCTGCTGATTATTTGCATGGACATCTCAAATAATACATTGAGAGTGTAACCAATGTTTCGTAGCATTTCGACAAGCCGTCGGTTTATTTTGAATTTTAGACAGGAACGCGTCCAATTGCGTTTTTGCCAAGAACGCAAGCGGAAGCAAACGCGCCCTAGGAAAATAATTTCCTGCTGAATTTTTGCATGGGTGTACCAAATAACCCATTGAGAGTATCCCCATAGTTTAATAGCGTTTCTACAAGCCCTCGGTTTATTTTGAATTTCTGACCGGAACACGTGAAATTTTGTTTTTTCCATGAACGGAAGCGGAGGCAAACGCACCTTGGGAAAAGCATTTCCTGCTGATTTTTTGCATGGACATTGAGAGTTTCCATAATGTTTCGTAGCGTTTCGACAAGCCCTCGGTTTATTTTGAATTTCCGACCGGAACGGGTGCAATTACATTTTTGCCAAGAACGAAAACGGAGGCAAACGTGTCGTAGGGAAATAACTTCCTGCTGATTTTTTGCATGGACATCCAAATAACACATTGAGAGTGTCCCCAAATTTCGTAGCATTTTGACAAACTCTCGGTTTATTTTGAATTTCTGACTGGAACGTGTGATATTGCGTTTTTGCCAAGAACGGAAGCGGAAGCAAAACGCCTTAGGAAAATAATTTCCTGCAAATTATTTGCATGGACATCTCAAATAAGACATTGAGAGTGTACCCAATGTTTTGTAGCATTTCGACAAGCCGTCAGTTTATTTTGAATTTCAGACAGGAACGCGTCCAATTGCGTTTTTGCCATGAACAGAAGCAGAAGCAAACGCGCCTTAGGATAATAATTTCCTTCTGAATTTTTTCATGGGTGTATCAAATAACACATTGAGAGTATCCCCATAGTTTAGTAGAATTTCTACAAGCCCTCGGTTTATTTTGAATTTCCGACCGGAACGCGTGCAATTGCGATTTTGCCAAGAACGGAAGCGAGGGCAAACGCGCCTTAGGAAGAAAAGTTCCTTCTGATTTTTTTCATGGACATACCAAATAACACATTGATAGTATCCCCAATGTTTTGTAGCATTTCGACAAGCCCTCAGTTTATTTTGAATTTCTGACGGTACGCGTGCAATTGCATTTTTGCCAAGAATAGAAGTGGAGTAAAACGCGCCATAGGAAAATAATTTTATACTGATTTTTTGCATGGACATCTCAAATAATACATTAAGAGTGTCCCTAAAGTTTCATAGCATGTCGACAAGCCCTCAGTTTATTTTGAATTTCCGTCCGGAACACTTAATATTGCGTTTTTGCCAAGAAGGGAAGCGGAGGCAAACGCGCCATAGGAAAATAATTTCCTGCTGAGTTTTTGCATGGACATCTAAAATAATACATTGAGAGTGTCCCCAAAGGTTCATAGTGTTTTGACAAGCCCTCAGTATATTTTGAATTTCCGACCTGAACGCGTGCAATTGCGTTTTTGTCAAGAACGAAAGCGGAGGCAAACGCGCCGTAGGGAAATAATTTCCTGCTGATTTTTTGCATGGACATACCATATAACACATTGAGAGTGTTCCCAAATTTCGTAGCATTTTGACAAACTCTCGGTTTATTTTGAATTTCTGACCGAAACGCGTGTAATTGCATTTTTGCCAAGAATATAAGTGGAGAAAATCGCACCTTAGGAAAAAAATTTCCTGCTGATTTTTTGCATGGACATCTAAAATAATACATTGAGAGTGTCCCCAAAGTTTCTTAGTGTTTCGACAAGCCCTTGGTTTATTTTGAATTTCCGACCTGAACGCGTGCAATTGCGTTTTTGCCAAGAACAGAAGCGAAGGAAAACGCGTCGTAGGGAAATAACTTCCTGCTGATTTTTTGCAGGGACATCCCATATAACACATTGAGAGTGTCCCCAATGTTTCATAGTATTTTGACACAGCCTCGGTTTATTTTGAATTTCTGATCGAAACGCGTGTAATTGCGTTTTTGCGAAGAACAAAAATGGAGGAAAACCTTCCATAGGAAAATAATTTCCTGCTGATTTTTTGCATGGACATCTCAAATAATACATTAAGAGTGTGCCCAAAGTTTCGTAGCATGTCGACAAGCCCTCGGTTTATTTTGAATTTCTGACCGGAACACGTGATATTGCGTTTTTGCCAAGAAGCGAAGCAGAGGCAAACGCGCCTTAGGAAAATAATTTCCTGCTGATTTTTTGCATGGACATCTAAAATAATACATTGAGAGTGTACCCAAAGGTTCGTAGTGTTTCGAAAAGCCCTCAGTTTATTTTGAATTTCTGACCGGAACGTGTGATATTGCGTTTTTTCCAAGAACAGAAGGGGAGGCAAACGCGCATTAGGAAAATAATTTCCTCCTGATTTTTTGCATGGACATCTAAAATAATACATTGAGAGTGTCCCCAAAGGTTCGTAGTGTTTCGATAAGCCCTCAATTTATTTTGAATTTCCGACCTGAACGCGTGCAATTGCGTTTTTGCCAAGAACGAAAGCAGAGGCAAACGCGCCGTAGGGAAATAATTTCCTGCTGATTTTTTGCATGGACATCCCATATAACACATTGAGAGTGTCCCCAAATTTCTGGCCGAAACGCGTGTAATTGTGTTTTTGCAAAGAACAGAAGTGGATGAAAACGTGCCTTAGGAAAATAATTCCCCACTAATATTTTGCATGGAAATCTCAAATAATACATTGAGAGTGTACCCAAGGTTTCATAGCATTTCGACAAGCCATCGGTTTATTTTGATTTTCCGACTGGAACGTGTGATATTGCGTTTTTGCCAAGAAAGGAAGCGGAGGCAAACACGCCTTAGGAAAATAATTTCCTGCTGATTATTTGCATGGACATCTCAAATAATACATTGAGAGTGTAACCAATGTTTCGTAGCATTTCGACAAGCCGTCGGTTTATTTTGAATTTTAGACAGGAACGCGTCCAATTGCGTTTTTGCCAAGAACGCAAGCGGAAGCAAACGCGCCCTAGGAAAATAATTTCCTGCTGAATTTTTGCATGGGTGTACCAAATAACCCATTGAGAGTATCCCCATAGTTTAATAGCGTTTCTACAAGCCCTCGGTTTATTTTGAATTTCTGACCGGAACACGTGCAATTTTGTTTTTTCCATGAACGGAAGCGGAGGCAAACGCACCTTGGGAAAAGCATTTCCTGCTGATTTTTTGCATGGACATTGAGAGTTTCCATAATGTTTCGTAGCGTTTCGACAAGCCCTCGGTTTATTTTGAATTTCCGACCGGAACGGGTGCAATTACATTTTTGCCAAGAACGAAAACGGAGGCAAACGTGTCGTAGGGAAATAACTTCCTGCTGATTTTTTGCATGGACATCCAAATAACACATTGAGAGTGTCCCCAAATTTCGTAGCATTTTGACAAACTCTCGGTTTATTTTGAATTTCTGACTGGAACGTGTGATATTGCGTTTTTGCCAAGAACGGAAGCGGAAGCAAAACGCCTTAGGAAAATAATTTCCTGCAAATTATTTGCATGGACATCTCAAATAAGACATTGAGAGTGTACCCAATGTTTTGTAGCATTTCGACAAGCCGTCAGTTTATTTTGAATTTCAGACAGGAACGCGTCCAATTGCGTTTTTGCCATGAACAGAAGCAGAAGCAAACGCGCCTTAGGATAATAATTTCCTTCTGAATTTTTTCATGGGTGTATCAAATAACACATTGAGAGTATCCCCATAGTTTAGTAGAATTTCTACAAGCCCTCGGTTTATTTTGAATTTCCGACCGGAACGCGTGCAATTGCGATTTTGCCAAGAACGGAAGCGAGGGCAAACGCGCCTTAGGAAGAAAAGTTCCTTCTGATTTTTTTCATGGACATACCAAATAACACATTGATAGTATCCCCAATGTTTTGTAGCATTTCGACAAGCCCTCAGTTTATTTTGAATTTCTGACGGTACGCGTGCAATTGCATTTTTGCCAAGAATAGAAGTGGAGTAAAACGCGCCATAGGAAAATAATTTTATACTGATTTTTTGCATGGACATCTCAAATAATACATTAAGAGTGTCCCCAAAGTTTCGTAGCATGTCGACAAGCCCTCAGTTTATTTTGAATTTCCGTCCGGAACACTTAATATTGCGTTTTTGCCAAGAAGGGAAGCGGAGGCAAACGCGCCATAGGAAAATAATTTCCTGCTGAGTTTTTGCATGGACATCTAAAATAATACATTGAGAGTGTCCCCAAAGGTTCATAGTGTTTTAACAAGCCCTCAGTATATTTTGAATTTCCGACCTGAACGCGTGCAATTGCGTTTTTGTCAAGAACGAAAGCGGAGGCAAACGCGCCGTAGGGAAATAATTTCCTGCTGATTTTTTGCATGGACATCCCATATAACACATTGAGAGTGTTCCCAAATTTCGTAGCATTTTGACAAACTCTCGGTTTATTTTGAATTTCTGACCGAAACGCGTGTAATTGCATTTTTGCCAAGAATATAAGTGGAGAAAATCGCACCTTAGGAAAAAAATTTCCTGCTGATTTTTTGCATGGACATCTAAAATAATACATTGAGAGTGTCCCCAAAGTTTCTTAGTGTTTCGACGAGCCCTTGGTTTATTTTGAATTTCCGACCTGAACGCGTGCAATTGCGTTTTTGCCAAGAACAGAAGCGAAGGAAAACGCGTCGTAGGGAAATAACTTCCTGCTGATTTTTTGCAGGGACATCCCATATAACACATTGAGAGTGTCCCCAATGTTTCATAGTATTTTGACACAGCCTCGGTTTATTTTGAATTTCTGATCGAAACGCGTGTAATTGCGTTTTTGCGAAGAACAAAAATGGAGGAAAACCTTCCATAGGAAAATAATTTCGTGCTGATTTTTTGCATGGACATCTCAAATAATACATTAAGAGTGTGCCCAAAGTTTCGTAGCATGTCGACAAGCCCTCGGTTTATTTTGAATTTCTGACCGGAACACGTGATATTGCGTTTTTGCCAAGAAGCGAAGCAGAGGCAAACGCGCCTTAGGAAAATAATTTCCTGCTGATTTTTTGCATGGACATCTAAAATAATACATTGAGAGTGTACCCAAAGGTTCGTAGTGTTTCGAAAAGCCCTCAGTTTATTTTGAATTTCTGACCGGAACGTGTGATATTGCGTTTTTTCCAAGAACAGAAGCGGAGGCAAACGCGCATTAGGAAAATAATTTCCTCCTGATTTTTTGCATGGACATCTAAAATAATACATTGAGAGTGTCCCCAAAGGTTCGTAGTGTTTCGATAAGCCCTCAATTTATTTTGAATTTCCGACCTGAACGCGTGCAATTGCGTTTTTGCCAAGAACGAAAGCAGAGGCAAACGCGTCGTAGGGAAATAATTTCCTGCTGATTTTTTGCATGGACATCCCATATAACACATTGAGAGTGTCCCCAAATTTCTGGCCGAAACGCGTGTAATTGCGTTTTTGCAAAGAACAGAAGTGGATGAAAACGTGCCTTAGGAAAATAATTCCCCACTAATATTTTGCATGGAAATCTCAAATAATACATTGAGAGTGTACCCAAGGTTTCATAGCATTTCGACAAGCCATCGGTTTATTTTGATTTTCCGACTGGAACGTGTGATATTGCATTTTTGCCAAGAACGGAAGCGGAGGAAAACACGCCTTAGGAAAATAATTTCCTGCTGATTATTTGCATGGACATCTCAAATAATACATTGAGAGTGTCCCCAAAGTTTTGTAGCATTTCGACAAGCCGTCAGTTTATTTTGAATTTCCGACAGGAACGCGTGCAATTGCGTTTTTGCCATGAACGAAAGCGGAGACAAACACACCTTAGGAAAATAATTTCCTACTTAATTTTTGCATGGGTGTACCAAATAACCCATTGAGAGTATCCCCATAGTTTAGTAGCGTTTCTACAAGCCCTCAGTTTATTTTGAATTTCCGACCGGAACGCGTTCAATTGTGTTTTTGCCAAGAACGGAAGCGAGGGCAAACGCACCTTAGGAAGACAATTTCCTGCTGATTTTTTTCTTGGACATCCAAAAAAACACATGGAGGATATCTATAATGTTTCGAAGTGTTTCGACAAGCCCTCAGTTTATTTTGAAATTCTGGCGATACGCGTGCAATTGCGTTTTTGCTAAGAACAGAAGTGGAGGAAAACGCGACATAGGAAAATACTTTCTTGCTGATTTTTTGCATGGGTGTACCAAATAATACATTAAGAGTGTCCCCAAAGTTTCGTAGCATTTCGACAAGCCCTCAGTTTATTTTGAATTTCCGACCAGAACACGTGATATATCCTTTTTGCCAAGAACGGAAGCGGAGGCAAATGTGCCTTAGGAAAATAATTTCCTGCTGATTTTTTGCATGGACATCTAAAATAATACATTGAGAGTGTCCCCAAAGTTTCGTAGTGTTTCGACAAGCCCTCAGTTTATTTTGAATTTCCGACCTGAACGCGTGTAATTGCGTTTTTGCCAAGAACGGAAGCATAGGCAAACACACCTTAGGAAATAATTTCCTGCTGAATTTTTGCATGGGTGTACCAAATAACCAATTGAGAGTATCCCCAAAGTTTTGTAGCATTTCGAAAAGCCCTCGGTTTATTTTGAATTTCCGACCGGAACGGGTGCAATTGCGTTTTTTGCCAAGAACGAAAGCGGAGGCAAACGCGTCGTAGGGAAATAATTTCCTGCTTATTTTTTGCATGGACATCCCATATAACACATTGAGAGTTTTCCGAAAGTTTCATAACATTTTTACAAACCCTCGGTTTATTTTGAATTTCTGGCCGAAACGCGTGTAATTGCGTTTTTGCAAAGAACAGAAGTGGATGAAAACGCGCCTTAGGAAAATAATTCCCCGCTAATATTTTGCATGGAAATCTCAAATAATACATTGAGAGTTTACCCAAGGTTTCGTAGCATTTCGACAAGCCATCAGTTTATTTTGATATTCCGACCGGAACGTGTGATATTGCATTTTTGCCAAGAACGGAAGCAGAGGAAAACACGCCTTAGGAAAATAATTTCCTGCTGATTATTTGCATGGACATCTCAAATAATACATTGAGAGTGTCCCAAAAGTTTTGTAGCATTTCGACAAGCCGTCGGTTTATTTTGAATTTCCGACTGGAACGCGTGCAATTGCGTTTTTGCCAAGAACGAAAGCGGAGACAAACACACCTTAGGAAAAAAATTTCCTACTTAATTTTTGCATGGGTGTACCAAGTAACCCATTGAGAGTATCCCCATAGTTTAGTAGCGTTTCTATAACCCCTCAGTTTATTTTGAATTTCCGACCGGTACGCGTTCAATTGTGTTTTTGCCAAGAACAGAAGCGAGGGCAAACGCACCTTAGGAAGACAATTTCCTGCTGATTTTTTTCTTGGACATCCAAAAAAAACATGGATAGTATCCATAATGTTTCGAAGTGTTTCGACAAGCCCTCAGTTTATTTTGAAATTCTGACGATACGCGTACAATTGCGTTTTTGCTAAGAACAGAAGTGGAGGAAAACGCGACATAGGAAAATAATTTCTTGCTGATTTTTTGCATGGGTGTACCAAATAATACATTAAGATTGTCCCCAAAGTTTCGTAGCATTTCGACAAGCCCTCAGTTTATTTTGAATTTCCGACCGGAACACGTGATATATCCTTTTTGCCAAGAACGGAAGCGGAGGCAAATGCGGCTTAGGAAAATAATTTCCTGCTGATTTTTTGCATGGACATCTAAAATAATACATTTAGAGTGTCCCCAAAGTTTCGTAGTGTTTCGACAAGCCCTCAGTTTATTTTGAATTTCCGACCTAAACGCGTGCAATTGCGTTTTTGCCGAGAACAAAAGCGGAGGAAAATGCGCCGTAGGGAAATAACTTCCTGCTAATTTTTTGCATGGACATCCCATATAACACATTGAGAGTGTCCCCAATGTTTTATATTATTTTGACAAAGCCTCGGTTTATTTTGAATTTCTGACCGAAACGCGTGTAATTGCGTTTTTGCCAAGAACAGAAGTGGAGGAAAACGCGCCTTAGGAAAATAATTCCCTGCTAATTTTTTGCATGGACATTTCACGTAATACATTGAGAGTGTACCCAAGGTTTCATAGCATTTCGACAAGCCCTCGGTTTATTTTAATTTTCCGACCGGAACGTGTGATATTGCGTTTTTGCCAAGAACAGAAGCGGAGGCAAACGCGCCTTAAGGAAATAGTTTTCTTCTGATTATTTGAATGGAAATCTCAAATAATACATTGAGAGTGTCCCCAAATTTTCGTAGCATTTCGAAACTCCCTCGATTTATTTTGAATTTCCGACTGGAACCGGTGCAATTGCGTTTTTGCCAAGAACGAAAGAGGAGGCAAACGCGTCGTAGGGAAATAATTTCCTGCTGATTTTTTGCATGGACATCCCATATAACACATTGAGAGTGTCACCAAATTTTCTTAGAATTTTGAAAAACCCTCGGTTTATTTTGTATTTCTGGCCGAAACGCGTGTAATTGCGTTTTTGCCAAGAACAGAAGTGGAGGAAAACGCGCCTTAGGAAAATAATTCCCCGCTAATTTTTTGCATGGAAATCTCAAATAATACATTGAGAGTGTACCCAAGGTTTCGTAGCATTTCGACAAGGCCTCGATTTATTTTGATTTTCTGACCGAAACGTGTGATATTGCGTTTTTGCCAAGAACGGAAGCGGAGGCAAACACGCCTTAGGAAAATAATTTCCTGCTAATTATTTGCATGGACATCTCAAATAATACATTGAGAGTGTACCCAATGTTCCATAGCATTTCGACAAGTCGTCGGTTTATTTTGAATGTCAGACAGGAACGCGTCCAATTGCGTTTTTGCCATGAACGGAAGCAGAAGCAACGCGCATTACGAAAATAATTTCCTGCTGAATTTTTTCATGGGAGTACCAAATAACCCATTGAGAGTATCCCCATAATTTAGTAGCGTTTCTACAAGCCCTCGGTTTATTTTGAATTTCCAACTGGAACGCGCCTTAGGAAGAAAAGTTCCGTCTGATTTTTTTCATGGACATCCAAGATAAAACATTGAGAGTATCCCCAATGTTTCGTATCATTTCGACAAGCCCTCAGTTTATTTTGAATTTCTGACGGTACGCGTGCAATTGCGTTTTTGCCAAGAACGAAAGCGGAGGAAAATGCGCTGTAGGGAAATAACTTCCTGCTGATTTTTTGCATGGACATTCCATATTACACGTTGATAGTGTCCCCAAAATTTCGTAGTGTTTCATCAAGCCCTCAGTTTATTTTGAATTTCCGACTTGAACGCGTGCAATTGCGTTTTTGCCAAGAATGGAAGTGGAGGAAAATGCGCCTTAGGAAAATAATTGCCTGCTGAATTTTTGCATGGGTGTACCAAATAACCCATTGAGAGTATCCCCATAGTTTAGTAGCGTTTCTAAAAGCCCTCGGTTTATATTGAATTTCCGACCGGAATGCGTGCAATTTATTTTTGCCAAGAACGGAAGCGCATGCAAACGCACCTTGGGAAAAGCATTTCCTGCTGATTTTTTTCATGGACATTGAGAGTTTCCCTAATGTTTCGTAGCGTTTCGACAAGCCCTCTGTTTATTTTGAATTTCCGACCGGAACGGGTGCAATTACGTTTTTGCCAAGAACGAAAGCGGAGGCAAACGCGCCGTAGGGAAATAACTTCCTGCTGATTTTTTGCATGGACATCCCATATAACACATTGAGAGTGTCCCCTAATTTCGTAGCATTTTAACAAACTCTCGGTTTATTTTAAATTTCTGACCGAAACGCGTGTAATTGCGTTTTTGCCAAGAATATAAGTGGAGAAAATCGCATCTTAGGAAAATAATTCCCCGCTAATTTTTTGCATGGAAATCTCAAATAATACATTGAGATTGTACTCAAGGTTTCATAGGATTTCGACAAGCCCGGGATTTATTTTGATTTTCTGATCAGATCGTGATATTGCGTTTTTGCCAAGAAAGGAAGCGGAGGCAAACACGCCTTAGGAAAATAATTTCCTGCTGATTATTTGCATGGACATCTAAAATAATACATTGAGAGTGTAACCAATGTTTAGTAGCATTTCGACAAGCCGTCGGTTTATTTTGAATTTTAGACAGGAACACGTCCAATTGCGTTTTTGCCAAGAACGCAAGCGGAAGCAAACGCGCCCTAGGAAAATAATTTCCTGCTGAATTTTTGCATGGGTGTACCAAATAACCCATTGAGAGTATCCCCATAGTTTAATAGCGTTTCTACAAGCCCTCGGTTTATTTTGAATTTCTGACAGGAACGCGTGCAATTTTGTTTTTTCCATGAACGGAAGCGGAGGCAAACGCACCTTGGGAAAAGCATTTCCTGCTGATTTTTTGCATGGACATAGAGAGTTTACCTAATGTTTCCTAGCGTTTTGACAAGCCCTCGGTTTATTTTGAATTTTTGACCGGAACGGGTGCAATTACGTTTTTGCCAAGAACGAAAGCGGAGGCAAACGCACCGTAGGGAAATAACTTCCTGTTGATTTTTTGCATGGACATCCAAATAAAACATTGAGAGTGTCCCCAAATTTCGTAGAATTTTGACAAACTCTCAGTTTATTTTGAATTTCTGACCGAAACGCGTGTAATTGCGTTTTTGTGAAGAATATAAGTGGAGAAAATCGCACCCTAGGAAAATAATTTCCTGCTGATTTTTTGCATGGACATCTAAAATAATACATTGAGAGTGTCCCCAAAGTTTCGTAGTGTTTTGACAAGCCCTCAATTTATTTTGAATTTCCGACCTGAACGCGTGCAATTGCGTTTTTGCCAAGAACAGAAGCAGAGGAAAACGCGCCGTAGGGAAATAACTTCCTGCTGATTTTTTGCATGGACATCCCATATAACACATTGAGAGTGTCCCCAATGTTTCATAGTATTTTGACAAAGCCTCGGTTTATTTTGAATTTCTGATCGAAACGCGTGTAATTGCGTTTTTGCCAAGAACAGAAGTGGAGGAAAACGAGCCTTAGGAAAATAATTCCCCGCTAATTTTTTGCATGGACATATCAAATAATACATTAAGAGTGTACCCAAAGTTTCGTAGCATGTCGACAAGCCCTCGGTTTATTTTGAATTTCCGACCGGAACACGTGATATTGTGTTTTTGCCAAGAAGCTAAGCGGAGGCAAACGCGCCTTAGGAAAATAATTTCCTGCTGATTTTTTGCATGGACATCTAAAATAATACATTGAGAGCGTACCCAAAGGTTCGTAGTGTTTCGAAAAGCCCTCAGTTTATTTTGAATTTCCGACCTGAGTGCGTGCAATTGCGTCTTTGCCAAGAACCGAAGCGGAGGAAAACTCGTCGTAGGGAAATAACTTCCTGCTGATTTTTTGCATGGACATCCCATATAACACGTTGAGAGTGTACCCAATGTTTTATATTATATTGACAAAGCCTCGGTTTATTTTGAATTTCTGACCGAAACGCGTGTAATTGCGTTTTTGCCAAGAACAGAAGTGGAGGAAAACGCGCCTTAGGAAAATAATTCCCCGCTAATTTTTTGCTTGGACATTTCACGTAATACATTGAGAGTGTACCCAAGGTTTCATAGCATTTCGACAAGCCCTCGGTTTATTTTAATTTTCCGACCGGAACGTGTGATATTGCGTTTTTGCCAAGAACAGAAGCGGAGGCAAACGCGCCTTAAGGAAATAGTTTTCTTCTGATTATTTGAATGGAAATCTCAAATAATACATTGAGAGTGTCCCCAAAGTTTCGTAGCATTTCGAAACTCCCTCGATTTATTTTGAATTTCCGACTGGAACCGATGCAATTGCGTTTTTGCCAAGAACGAAAGAGGAGGCAAACGCGTCGTAGGGAAATAATTTCCTGCTGATTTTTTGCATGGACATCCCATATAACACATTGAGAGTGTCACCAAATTTTCTTAGAATTTTGAAAAACCCTCGGTTTATTTTGTATTTCTGGCCGAAACGCGTGTAATTGCGTTTTTGCCAAGAACAGAAGTGGAGGAAAACGCGCCTTAGGAAAATAATTCCCCGCTAATTTTTTGCATGGAAATCTCAAATAATACATTGAGAGTGTACCCAAGGTTTCGTAGCATTTCGACAAGGCCTCGATTTATTTTGATTTTCTGACCGAAACGTGTGATATTGCGTTTTTGCCAAGAACGGAAGCGGAGGCAAACACGCCTTAGGAAAATAATTTCCTGCTAATTATTTGCATGGACATCTCAAATAATACATTGAGAGTGTACCCAATGTTCCATAGCATTTCGACAAGTCGTCGGTTTATTTTGAATGTCAGACAGGAACGCGTCCAATTGCGTTTTTGCCATGAACGGAAGCAGAAGCAACGCGCATTACGAAAATAATTTCCTGCTGAATTTTTTCATGGGAGTACCAAATAACCCATTGAGAGTATCCCCATAATTTAGTAGCGTTTCTACAAGCCCTCGGTTTATTTTGAATTTCCAACTGGAACGCGCTCTAGGAAGAAAAGTTCCTTCTGATTTTTTTCATGGACATCCAAGATAAAACATTGAGAGTATCCCCAATGTTTCGTATCATTTCGACAAGCCCTCAGTTTATTTTGAATTTCTGACGGTACGCGTGCAATTGCGTTTTTGCCAAGAACGAAAGCGGAGGAAAACGCGCTGTAGGGAAATAACTTCCTGCTGATTTTTTGCATGGACATTCCATATTACACATTGATAGTGTCCCCAAAATTTCGTAGTGTTTCATCAAGCCCTCAGTTTATTTTGAATTTCCGACTTGAACGCGTGCAATTGCGTTTTTGCCAAGAATGGAAGCGGAGGAAAATGCGCCTTAGGAAAATAATTGCCTGCTGAATTTTTGCATGGGTGTACCAAATAACCCATTGAGAGTATCCCCATAGTTTAGTAGCGTTTCTAAAAGCCCTCGGTTTATTTTGAATTTCCGACCGGAACGCGTGCAATTTATTTTTGCCAAGAACGGAAGCGCATGCAAACGCACCTTGGGAAAAGCATTTCCTGCTGATTTTTTTCATGGACATTGAGAGTTTCCCTAATGTTTCGTAGCGTTTCGACAAGCCCTCTGTTTATTTTGAATTTCCGACCGGAACGGGTGCAATTACGTTTTTGCCAAGAACGAAAGTGGAGGCAAACGCGCCGTAGGGAAATAACTTCCTGCTGATTTTTTGCATGGACATCCCATATAACACATTGAGAGTGTCCCCTAATTTCGTAGCATTTTAACAAACTCTCGGTTTATTTTAAATTTCTGACCGAAACGCGTGTAATTGCGTTTTTGCCAAGAATATAAGTGGAGAAAATCGCATCTTAGGAAAATAATTCCCCGCAAATTTTTTGCATGGAAATCTCAAATAATACATTGAGATTGTACTCAAGGTTTCATAGGATTTCGACAAGCCCGGGATTTATTTTGATTTTCTGATCAGAACGTGATATTGCGTTTTTGCCAAGAAAGGAAGCGGAGGCAAACACGCCTTAGGAAAATAATTTCCTGCTGATTATTTGCATGGACATCTAAAATAATACATTGAGAGTGTAACCAATGTTTCGTAGCATTTCGACAAGCCGTCGGTTTATTTTGAATTTTAGACAGGAACACGTCCAATTGCGTTTTTGCCAAGAACGCAAGCGGAAGCAAACGCGCCCTAGGAAAATAATTTCCTGCTGAATTTTTGCATGGGTGTACCAAATAACCCATTGAGAGTATCCCCATAGTTTAATAGCGTTTCTACCAGCCCTCGGTTTATTTTGAATTTCTGACCGGAACGCGTGCAATTTTGTTTTTTCCATGAACGGAAGCGGAGGCAAACGCACCTTGGGAAAAGCATTTCCTGCTGATTTTTTGCATGGACATAGAGAGTTTACCTAATGTTTCCTAGCGTTTCGACAAGCCCTCGGTTTATTTTGAATTTTTGACCGGAACGGGTGCAATTACGTTTTTGCCAAGAACGAAAGCGGAGGCAAACGCGCCGTAGGGAAATAACTTCCTGTTGATTTTTTGCATGGACATCCAAATAAAACATTGAGAGTGTCCCCAAATTTCGTAGAATTTTGACAAACTCTCAGTTTATTTTGAATTTCTGACCGAAACGCGTGTAATTGCGTTTTTGTGAAGAATATAAGTGGAGAAAATCGCACCCTAGGAAAATAATTTCCTGCTGATTTTTTGCATGGACATCTAAAATAATACATTGAGAGTGTCCCCAAAGTTTCGTAGTGTTTTGACAAGCCCTCAATTTATTTTGAATTTCCGACCTGAACGCGTGCAATTGCGTTTTTGCCAAGAACAGAAGCGGAGGAAAACGCGCCGTAGGGAAATAACTTCCTTCTGATTTTTTGCATGGACATCCCATATAACACATTGAGAGTGTCCCCAATGTTTCATAGTATTTTGACAAAGCCTCGGTTTATTTTGAATTTCTGATCGAAACGCGTGTAATTGCGTTTTTGCCAAGAACAGAAGTGGAGGAAAACGAGCCTTAGGAAAATAATTCCCCGCTAATTTTTTGCATGGACATATCAAATAATACATTAAGAGTGTACCCAAAGTTTCGTAGCATGTCGACAAGCCCTCGGTTTATTTTGAATTTCCGACCGGAACACGTGATATTGTGTTTTTGCCAAGAAGCTAAGCGGAGGCAAACGCGCCTTAGGAAAATAATTTCCTGCTGATTTTTTGCATGGACATCTAAAATAATACATTGAGAGCGTACCCAAAGGTTCGTAGTGTTTCGAAAAGCCCTCAGTTTATTTTGAATTTTCGACCTGAGTGCGTGCAATTGCGTCTTTGCCAAGAACCGAAGCGGAGGAAAACTCGTCGTAGGGAAATAACTTCCTGCTGATTTTTTGCATGGACATCCCATATAACACGTTGAGAGTGTCCCAAAAATTTCGTAGTGTTTCATCAAGCCCTCAGTTTATTTTGAATTTCCGAATTGAACGCGTGCAATTGTGTTTTTGCCAAGAATGGAAGCGGAGGAAAATGCGCCTTAGGAAAATAATTGCCTGCTGAATTTTTGCATGGGTGTACCAAATAACCCATTGAGAGTATCCCCATAGTTTAGTAGCGTTTCTAAAAGCCCTCGGTTTATTTTGAATTTCCAACCGGAACGCGTGCAATTTTGTTTTTGCCAAGAACGAAAGCGGAGGCAAACGCACCTTGGGAAAAGCATTTCCTGCTGATTTTTTGCATGGACATTAAGAGTTTCCCTAATGTTTCGTAGCGTTTCTACAAGCCCTCTGTTTATTTTGAATTTCCGACCGGAACGGGTGCAATTACGTTTTTCCCAAGAATGAAAGCGGAGGCAAACGCGCCGTAGGGAAATAGCTTCCTGCTGAATTTTTGCATTGACATCCCATATAACACATTGAGAGTATCCCCTAATTTCGTAGCATTTTGACAAACTCTCGGTTTATTTTAAATTTCTAACCGAAACGCGTGTAATTGCGTTTTTGCCAAGAATATAAGTGGAGAAAATCGCATCTTAGGAAAATAATTCCCCGCTAATTTTTTGCATGGACATCTCAAATAATACATTGAGATTTTACCCAAGGTTTCATAGGATTTCGACAAGCCCTCGATTTATTTTGATTTTCTGATCAGAACGTGATATTGCGTTTTTGCCAAGAAAGGAAGCGGAGGCAAACACGCCTTAGGAAAATAATTTCCTGCTGATTATTTGCATGGACATCTCAAATAATACATTGAGAGTGTAACCAATTTTTCGTAGCATTTCGACAAGCTGTCGGTTTATTTTGAATTTTAGACAGGAACGCGTCCAATTGCGTTTTTGCCAAGAACGCAAGCGGAAGCAAACGCGCCCTAGGAAAATAATTTCCTGCTGAATTTTTGCATGGGTGTACCAAATAACCCATTGAGAGTATCCCCTTAGTTTAATAGCGTTTCTACAAGCCCTCGGTTTATTTTGAATTTCTGACCGGAATGCATGCAATTTTGTTTTTTCCTTGAACGGAAGCGGAGGCAAACGCACCTTGGGAAAAGCATTTCCTGCTGATTTTTTGCATGGACATTGAGAGTTTCCATAATGTTTCGTAGCGTTTCGACAAGCCCTCGGTTTATTTTGAATTTCCGACCGGAACGGGTGCAATTACATTTTTGCCAAGAACGAAAGCGGAGGCAAACGTGTCGTAGGGAAATAACTTCCTGCTGATTTTTTGCATGGACATCCAAATAACACATTGAGAGTGTCCCCAAATTTCGTAGCATTTTGACAAACTCTCGGTTTATTTTGAATTTCTGACTGGAACGTGTGATATTGCGTTTTTGCCAAGAATGGAAGCGGAGGCAAAACGCCTTAGGAAAATAATTTCCTGCAAATTATTTGCATGGACATCTCAAATAAGACATTGAGAGTGTACCCAATGTTTTGTAGCATTTCGACAAGCCGTCAGTTTATTTTGAATTTCAGACAGGAACGCGTCCAATTGCGTTTTTGCCATGAATAGAAGCAGAAGCAAACGCGCCTTAGGATAATAATTTCCTTCTGAATTTTTTCATGGGTGTATCAAATAACCCATTGAGAGTATCCCCATAGTTTAGTAGAATTTCTACAAGCCCTCGGTTTATTTTGAATTTCCGACCGGAACGCGTGCAATTGCGATTTTGGCAAGAACGGAAGCGAGGGCAAACGCGCCTTAGGAAGAAAAGTTCCTTCTGATTTTTTTCATGGACATCCCAAATAACACATTGATAGTATCCCCAATGTTTTGTAGCGTTTCGACAAGCCCTCAGTTTATTTTGAATTTCTGACGGTACGCGTGCAATTGCATTTTTGCCAAGAATAGAAGTGGAGTAAAACGCGCCATAGGAAAATAATTTTATACTGATTTTTTGCATGGACATCTTAAATAATACATTAAGAGTGTCCCCAAAGTTTCGTAGCATGTCGACAAGCCCTCGGTTTTTTTTGAATTACCGACCGGAACACTTAATATTGCGTTTTTGCCAAGAAGGGAAGCAGAGGCAAACGCGCCATAGGAAAATAATTTTCTGCTGATTTTTTGCATGGACATCTAAAATAATACATTGAGAGTGTCCCCAAAGGTTCATAGTGTTTTGACAAGCCCTCAGTATATTTTGAATTTCCGACCTGAACACGTGCAATTGCGTTTTTGTCAAGAACGAAAGCGGAGGCAAACGCGCCGTAGGGAAATAATTTCCTGCTGATTTTTTGCATGGACATCCCATATAACACATTGAGAGTGTTCCCAAATTTCGTAGCATTTTGACAAACTCTCGGTTTATTTTGAATTTCTGACCGAAACGCGTGTAATTGCATTTTTGCCAAGAATATAAGTGGAGAAAATCGCACCTTAGGAAAAAAATTTCCTGCTGATTTTTTGCATGGACATCTAAAATAATACATTGAGAGTGTCCCCAAAGTTTCTTATTGTTTCGACAAGCCCTCAGTTTATTTTGAATTTCCGACCTGAACGCGTGCAATTGCGTTTTTGCCAAGAACAGAAGCGAAGGAAAACGCGCTGTAGGGAAATAAATTCATGCGGATTTTTTGCATGGACATCCCATATAACCCATTGAGAGTGTCCCAAATGTTTCATAGTTTTTTGACAAAGCCTCAGTTTATTTTGAATTTCTGATCGAAACGCGTGTAATTGCGTTTTTGCCAAGAACAGAAATGGAGGAAAACGCGCCATAGGAAAATAATTTCCTGCTGATTTTTTGCATGGACATCCCATATAACACGTTGAGAGTGTCCCCAAAATTTCGTAGTGTTTCATCAATCCCTCAGTTTATTTTGAATTTCCGACTTGAACGCGTGCAATTGCGTTTTTGCCAAGAATGGAAGTGGAGGAAAATGCGCCTTAGGAAAATAATTGCCTGCTGAATTTTTGCATGGGTGTACCAAATAACCCATTGAGAGTATCCCCATAGTTTAGTAGTGTTTCTACAAGCCCTCGGTTTATTTTGAATTTCCCACCGGAACGCGTGCAATTTTGTTTTTGCCAAGAACGGAAGCAGAGGCAAACGCACCTTGGGAAAAGCATTTCCTGCTGATTTTTTGCATGGACATTGAGAGTTTCCCTAATGTTTCGTAGCGTTTCGACAAGCCCTCTGTTTATTTTGAATTTCCGACCGGAACGGGTGCAATTACGTTTTTTCCAAGAACGAAAGCGGAGGCAAACGCGCCGTAGGGAAATAACTTCCTGCTGATTTTTTGCATGGACATCCCATATAACACATTGAGAGTGTCCGCTAATTTCGTAGCATTTTGACAAACTCTCGGTTTATTTTGAATTTCTGACCGAAACGCGTGTAATTGCGTTTTTGCCAAGAATATAAGTGGAGAAAATCGCATCTTAGGAAAATAATTCCCCGCTAATTTTTTGCATGGACATCTCAAATAATACATTGAGATTCTACCCAAGGTTTCGTAGGATTTCGACAAGCCCTCGATTTATTTTGATTTTCTGATCAGAACGTGATATTGCGTTTTTGCCAAGAAAGGAAGCGGAGGCAAACACGCCTTAGGAAAATAATTTCCTGCTGATTATTTGCATGGACATCTTAAATAATACATTGAGAGTGTAACCAATGTTTCGTAGCATTTCGACAAGCCGTCTGTTTATTTTGAATTTTAGACAGGAACGCGTCCAATTGCGTTTTTGCCAAGAACGCAAGCGGAAGCAAACGGGCCCTAGGAAAATAATTTCCTGCTGAATTTTTG
This sequence comes from Vicia faba, assembly GCA_948472305.1. Classification (NCBI taxonomy): domain Eukaryota; kingdom Viridiplantae; phylum Streptophyta; class Magnoliopsida; order Fabales; family Fabaceae; genus Vicia; species Vicia faba. The sequence continues at coordinate 537,056,132 of OX451741.1, forward strand.
CATGGGTTTACCAAATAACCCATTGAGAGTATCCCCATAGTTTAATAGCGTTTCTACAAGCCCTCGGTTTATTTTGAATTTCCTACCGGAACGGGTGTAATTACGTTTTTGCCAAGAACGGAAGCGGAGGCAAACACGAGGTAGGGAAATAACTTCCTGCTGATTTTTTGCATGGAAATCCAAATAACACATTGAGAGTGTCCTCAAATTTCGTAGCATTTTGACAAACTCTCGGTTTATTTTGAATTTCTGACCGGAACGTGTGATATTGTGTTTTTGCCAAGAACGGAAGCGGAGGCAAAACGCCTTAGGAAAATAATTTCCTGCAGATTATTTGCATGGAAATCTCAAATAAGACATTGAGAGTGTACCCAATGTTTTGTAGCATTTCGACAAGCCGTCGGTTTATTTTGAATTTCAAACAGGAACGCGTCCAATTGCGTTTTTGCCATGAACGGAAGCAGAAGCAAACGCGCCTTAGGATAATAATTTCCTTCTGAATTTTTTCATGGGTGTACCAAATAACCCATTGAGAGTATCCCCATAGTTTAGTAGAATTTCTACAAGCCCTCGGTTTATTTTGAATTTCCGACCGGAACGCGTGCAATTGCGATTTTGCCAAGAACGGAAGCGAGGGCAAACGCGCCTTAGGAAGAAAAGTTCCTTCTGATTTTTTTCATGGACATCCCAAATAACACATTGATAGTATCCCCAATGTTTTGTAGCGTTTCGACAAGCCCTCAGTTTATTTTGAATTTCTGACGGTACGCGTGCAATTGCATTTTTGCCAAGAATAGAAGTGGAGTAAAACGCGCCATAGGAAAATAATTTCCTACTGATTTTTTGCATGGACATCTCAAATAATACATTAAGAGCGTCCCCAAAGTTTCGTAGCATGTCGACAAGCCCTCGGTTTATTTTGAATTTTTGATCGGAACACTTAATATTGCGTTTTTGCCAAGAAGGGAAGCGGAGGCAAACGCGCCTTAGGAAAATAATTTCCTGCTGATTTTTTGCATGGACATCTAAAATAATACATTGAGAGTGTCCCCAAAGGTTCGTAGTGTTTCGACAAAACCTCAGTTTATTTTGAATTTCCGACCTGAACGCGTGCAATTGCGTTTTTGTCAAGAACGAAAGTGGAGGCAAACGCGTCGTAGGGAAATAATTTCCTGCTAATTTTTTGCATGGACATCCCATATAACACATTGAGAGTGTCCCCAAATTTCATAGCATTTTGACAAACTCTCGATTTATTTTGAATTTCTGACCGAAACGCGTGTAATTGCATTTTTGCCAAGAATATAAGTGGAGAAAATCGCACCTTAGGAAAATAATTTCCTGCTGATTTTTTGCATGGACATCTAAAATAATACATTGAGAGTGTCCCCAAAGTTTCGTAGTGTTTAGACAAGCCCTCAGTTTATTTTGAATTTCCGACCTGAACGCGTGCAATTGCGTTTTTGCCAAGAACAAAAGCGAAGGAAAACGTGTCATAGGGAAATAACTTCCTGCTTATTTTTTGCATGGACATCCCATATAACACATTGAGAGTGTCCCCAATGTTTCATAGTATTTTGACAAAGCTTCGGTTTATTTTGAATTTCTGATCGAAACGCGTGTAATTGCGTTTTTGCCAAGAATAGAAATGGAGGAAAACGCGCCATAGGAAAATATTTTTCCTGCTGATTTTTTGCATCGACATCTCAAATATTACATTAAGAGTTTCCCCAAAGTTTCGTAGCATGTCGACAAGCCCTCGGTATATTTTGAATTTCCGACTGGAACACATGATATTGCGTTTTTGCCAAGAAGCGAAGCGGAGGCAAACACGCCTTAGGAAAATAATTCCTGCTAATTTTTTGCATGGACATCTAAAATAATACATTGAGAGTGTACCCAAAGGTTCGTAGTGTTTCGAAAAGCCCTCAGTTTATTTTGAATTTCTGACCGGAACGTGTGATATTGCGTTTTTGCCAAGAACAGAAGCGGAGGCAAACACGCCTTAGGAAAATAACTTCCTGCAGATTATTTGCATGGACATCTCAAATAAGACATTGAGAATGTACCCATTGTTCTGTAGCATTTCGACAAGCCGTCTGTTTATTTTGAATTTCAGACAGGAACGCGTCCAATTGCGTTTTTGCCATGAACGGAAGCAGAAGCAAACGCGCCTTAGGATAATAATTTCCTACTGAATTTTTGCATGGGTGTACCAAATAACCCATTGAGAGTATCCCCATAGTTTAGTAGCGTTTCTACAAGACCTTGGTTTATTTTAAATTTCCGACCGGAACGCGTGCAATTGCGATTTTGCCAAGAACGGAAGCGAGGGCAAACGCGCCTTAGGAAGAAAAGTTCCTTCTGATTTTTTTCATGGACATCCCAAATAAAACATTGATAGTATCCCCAATGTTTTGTAGTGTTTCGACAAGCCCTAAGTTTATTTAGAATTTCTGACGGTACGCGTGCAATTGCATTTTTGCCAAGAATAGAAGTGGAGTAAAACACGCCATAGGAAAATAATTTCCTACTGGTTTTTTGCATGGATATCTCAAATAATACATTAAGAGTGTCCCCAAAGTTTCGTAGCATGTCGACAAGCCCTCGATTTATTTTGAATTTCCGACCGGAACACTTGATATTGCGTTTTTGCCAAGAAGGGAAGCGGAGGGAAACATGCCTTAGGAAAATAATTTCATGCTGATTTTTTGCATGGACATCTAAAATAATACATTGAGAGTGTCCCCAAAGTTTCGTAGTGTTTCGACAAGCCCTCAATTTATTTTGAATTTCCGACCTGAACGCGTGCAATTGCGTTTTTGCCAAGAACGAAAGCGGAGGCAAACGCGCCGTTGGGAAATAATTTCCTGCTGATTTTTTGCATGGACATCCCATATAATACATTGAGAGTGTCCCCAAATTTCGTAGCATTTTGACAAACTCTCGGTTTATTTTGAATTTTTGACCGAAACGCGTGTAATTGCATTTTTGCCAAGAATATAAGTGGAGAAAATCGCACCTTAGGAAAATAATTTCCTGCTGATTTTTTGAATGGACATCTAAAATAATACATTGAGAGTGTCCCCAAAGTTTCGTATTGTTTCGACAAGCCCTCAGTTTATTTTGAATTTCCGACCTGAACGCGTGCAATTGCGTTTTTGCCAAGAACAGAAGCGGAGGAAAACGCGCCGTAGGGAAATAACTTCCTGCGGATTTTTTGCATGGACATCCCATATAACCCATTGAGAGTGTCCCCAATGTTTCATAGTATTTTGACAAAGCCTCGGTTTATTTTGAATTTCTGACCGAAACGCGTGTAATTGCGTTTTCGCCAAGAACAGAAATGGAGGAAAACACGCCATAGGAAAATAATTTCCTGCTGATTTTTTGCATGGACAACTCAAATAATACATTAAGAGTGTCCCCAATGTTTCGTAGCATGTCGACAAGCCCTCGGTTTATTTTGAATTTCCGACCGGAACACGTGATATTGCGTTTTTGCCAAGAAGCGAAGCGGAGGCAAACTCGCCTTAGGAAAATGATTTCCTGCTGATTTTTTGCACGGACATCTAAAATAATACATTGAGAGTGTACCCAAAGGTTCGTAGCGTTTCGAAAAGCCCTCAGTTTATTTTGAATTTCCGACCTGAACGCGTGCAATTGCGTCTTTGCCAAGAACGGAAGCGGAGGAAAACGCGCCGTAGGGAAATAACTTCCTGCTGATTTTTTGCATGGACATCCCATATAACACGTTGAGAGTGTCCCCAAAATTTCGTAGCGTTTCGACAAGCCCTAAGTTTATTTTGAATTTCTGACGGTACGCGTGCAATTGCATTTTTGCCAAGAATAAAAGTGGAGTAAAACGCGCCATAGGAAAATAATTTCCTGCTGATTTTTTGAATGGACATCTCAAATAATACATTAAGAGTGTCCCCAAAGTTTCATAGCATGTCGACAAGGAAAATAATATCCTGCTGATTTTTTGCATGGACATCTAAAATAATACATTGAGAGTGTACCCAAAGGTTCGTAGTGTTTCGAAAAGCCCTCAGTTTATTTTGAAATACCGACCTGAACGCGTGCAATTGCGTCTTTGCCAAGAACGGAAGCGGAGGAAAACTCGCTGTAGGGAAATATATTCCTGTTGATTTTTTGCATGGACATCCCATATAACACGTTGAGAGTGTCCCCAAAATTTCGTAGTGTTTCATCAAGCCCTCAGTTTATTTTGAATTTCCGACTTGAACGCGTGCAATTGCGTTTTTGCCAAGAATGGAAGTGGAGGAAAATGCGCCTTAGGAAAATAATTGCCCGCTGAATTTTTGCATGGGTGTACCAAATAACCCATTGAGAGTATCCCCATAGTTTAGTAGTGTTTCTACAAGCCCTCGGTTTATTTTGAATTTCCAACCGGAACGCATGCAATTTTGTTTTTGCCAAGAACGGAAGCGGAGGCAAACGCACCTTGGGAAAAGCATTTCCTGCTGATTTTTTGCATGGACATTGAGAGTTTCCCTAATGTTTCGTAGCGTTTCGACAAGCCCTCTATTTATTTTGAATTTCCGACCGGAACGGGTGCAATTACGTTTTTGCCAAGAACGAAAGCGGAGGCAAACGCGCCGTAGGGAAATAACTTCCTGCTGATTTTTTGCATGGACATCCCATATAACACATTGAGAGTGTCCCCTAATTTCGTAGCATTTTGACAAACTCTCGGTTTATTTTGAATTTCTAACCGAAACGCGTGTAATTGCATTATTGCCAAGAATATAAGTGGAGAAAATCGCATCTTAGGAAAATAATTCCCCGCTAATTTTTTGCATGGACATTGAGATTTTACCCAAGGTTTCGTAGGATTTCGACAAGCCCTCGATTTATTTTGATTTTCTGATCAGAACGTGATATTGCGTTTTTGCCAAGAAAGGAAGCGGAGGCAAACACGCCTTAGGAAAATAATTTCCTGCTGATTATTTGCGTGGACATCTCAAATAATACATTGAGAGTGTAACCAATGTTTCGTAGCATTTCGACAAGCCGTCGGTTTATTTTGAATTTTAGACAGGAACGCGTCCAATTGCGTTTTTGCCAAGAACGCAAGCGGAAGCAAACGCGCCCTAGGAAAATAATTTCCTGCTGAATTTTTGCATGGGTGTACCAAATAACCCATTGAGAGTATCCCCATAGTTTAATAGTGTTTCTACAAGCCCTCGGTTTATTTTGAATTTCTGACCGGAACGCGTGCAATTTTGTTTTTGCCATGAACGGAAGCGGAGGCAAACACACCTTGGGAAAAGCATTTCCTGCTGATTTTTTGCATGGACATTAAGAGTATCCATAATGTTTCGTAGCGTTTCGACAAGCCCTCGGTTTATTTTGAATTTCCGACCGGAACGGGTGCAATTACGTTTTTGCCAAGAACGAAAGCGGAGGCAAACACGAGGTAGGGAAATAACTTCCTGCTGATTTTTTGCATGGAAATCCAAATAACACATTGAGAGTGTCCCCAAATTTTGTAGCATTTTGACAAACTCTCGGTTTATTTTGAATTTCTGACCGGAACGTGTGATATTGTGTTTTTGCCAAGAACGGAAGCGGAGGCAAAACGCCTTAGGAAAATAATTTCTGGTAGATTATTTGCATGGACATCTTAAATAAGACATTGAGAGTGTACCCAATGTTATGTAGCATTTCGACAAGCCGTCGGTTTATTTTGAATTTCAGACAGGAACGCGTCCAATTGCGTTTTTGCCATGAACGAAAGCAGAAGCAAACGCGCCTTAGGAAAATAATTTCCTTCTGAATTTTTTCATGGGTGTACTAAATAACCCATTGAGAGTATCCCCATAGTTTAGTAGAATTTCTACAAGCCCTCGGTTTATTTTGAATTTTCGACCGGAACGCGTGCGATTGCGATTTTGCCAAGAACGGAAGCGAGGGCAAACGCGCCATAGGAAGAAAAGTTCCTTCGGATTTTTTGCATGGACATCCCAAATAACCCATTGAGAGTGTCCCCAATGTTTCCTAGTATTTTGACAAAGCCTCGGTTTATTTTGAATTTCTGACCGAAACGCGTGTAATTGCCTTTTTGCCAAGAACAGAAATGGAGGAAAACACGGCATAGGAAAATAATTTCCTACTGGTTTTTTGCATGGATATCTCAAATAATACATTAAGAGTGTCCCCAAAGTTTCGTAGCATGTCGACAAGCCCTCAATTTATTTTGAATTTCCGACCGGAACACTTGATATTGCGTTTTTGCCAAGAAGGGAAGCGGAGGCAAACGTGCCTTAGGAAAATAATTTCAAGCTGATTTTTTGCATGGACATCTAAAATAATAAATTTGAGAGTGTCCCCAAAGGTTCGTAGTGTTTCGACAAGCCCTTAATTTATTTTGAATTTCCGACCTAAACGCATGCAATTGCGTTTTTGCCAAGAACGAAAGCGGAGGCAAACGCGCCGTAGGGAAATAAGTTCCTGCAGATTTTTTGCATGGACATCCCATATAACACATTGAGAGTGTCCCCAAATTTCGTAGCATTTTGACAAACTCTCGGTTTATTTTGAATTTCTGACCGAAACGCGTGTAATTGCATTTTTGCCAAGAATATAAGTGGAGAAAGTCGCACCTTAGGAAAATAATTTCCTGCTGATTTTTTGCATGGACATCTAAAATAATACATTGAGAGTGTCCCCAAAGTTTCATATTGTTTCGACAAGCCCTCAGTTTATTTTGAATTTCCGACCTGAATGCGTGCAATTGCATTTTTGCCAAAAACAGAAGCGGAGGAAAACGCGCCGTAGGGAATTAACTTCCTGTGGATTTTTTGCATGGACATCCCATATAACCCATTGAGAGTGTCCCCAATGTTTCCTAGTATTTTGACAAAGCCTCGGTTTATTTTGAATTTCTGACCGAAACGCGTGTAATTGCATTTTTGCCAAGAACAGAAATGGAGGAAAACACGCCATAGGAAAATAATTTCCTGCTGATTTTTTGCATGGAAAACTCAAATAATACATTAAGAGTGTCCGCAATGTTTCGTAGCATGTCTACAAGCCCTCGGTTTATTTTGAATTTCCGACTGGAACACGTGATATTGCGTTTTTGCCAAGAAGCGAAGCAGAGGCAAACGCGCCTTAGGAAAATAATTTCCTGCTGATTTTTTGCACGGACATCTAAAATAATACACTGAGAGTGTCCCCAAAGGTTCGTAGTGTTTCGACAAGCCCTCAATTTATTTTGAATTTCCGACCTGAACGCGTGCAATTGCGTTTTTGCCAAGAACGAAAGCGGAGGCAAACGCGCCGTAGGGAAATAACTTCCTGCGGATTTTTTGCATGGACATCCCATATAACACATTGAGAGTGTCCCCAAATTTCGTAGCATGTTGACAAACTCTCGGTTTATTTTGAATTTCTGACCGAAACGCGTGTAATTGCATTTTTGCCAAGAATATAAGTGGAGAAAGTCGCACCTTAGGAAAATAATTTCCTGCTGATTTTTTGCATGGACATCTAAAATAATACATTGAGAGTGTCCCCAAAGTTTCGTATTGTTTCGACAAGCCCTCAGTTTATTTTGAATTTCCGACCTGAACGCGTGCAATTGCGTTTTTGCCAAGAACAGAAGCAGAGGAAAACGCGCCGTAGGGAAATAACTTCCTGCGGATTTTTTGCATGGACATCCCATATAACCCATTGAGAGTGTCCCCAATGTTTCCTAGTATTTTGACAAAGCCTCGGTTTATTTTGAATTTCTGACCGAAACGCGTGTAATTGCGTTTTTGCCAAGAACATAAATGGAGGAAAACACGCCATAGGAAAATAATTTCCTGCTGATTTTTTGCATGGACAACTCAAATAATACATTAAGAGTGTCCCCAATGTTTCGTAGCATGTCTACAAGCCCTCGGTTTATTTTGAATTTCCGACCGGAACACGTGATATTGCATTTTTGCCAAGAAGCGAAGCGGAGGCAAACGCGCCTTAGGAAAATGATTTTCGGCTGATTTTTTGCACGGACATCTAAAATAATACATTGAGAGTGTCCCCAAAGGTTCGTAGTGTTTCGACAAGCCCTCAATATATTTTGAATTTCTGACCTGAACGCGTGCAATTGCGTTTTTGCCAAGAACAGAAGCGGAGGAAAACGCGCCGTAGGGAAATAACTTCCTGCGGATTTTTTGCTTGGACATCCCATATAACCCATTGAGAGTGTCCCCAATGTTTCATAGTATTTTTACAAAGCCTCGGTTTATTTTAAATTTCTGACCAAAATGCGTGTAATTGCGTTTTTGCCAAGAACAGAAATGGAGGAAAACACGCCATAGGAAAATAATTTCCTGCTGATTTTTTGCATGGACAACTCAAATAATACATTAAGAGTGTCCCCAATGTTTCGTAGCATGTCTACAAGCCCTCGGTTTATTTTGAATTTCCGACAGGAACACGTGATATTGCGTTTTTGCCAAGAAGCGAAGCGGAGGCAAACGCGCCTTAGGAAAATGATTTCCTGCTGATTTTTTGCACGGACATCTAAAATAATACATTGAGAGTGTACCCAAAGGTTCGTAGCATTTCGAAAAGCCCTCAGTTTATTTTGAATTTCCGACCTGAACGCGTACAATTGCGTCTTTGCCAAGAATGGAAGCGGAGGAAAACGCATCGTAGGGAAATAACTTCCTGCTGATTTTTTGCATGGACATCCCATATAACACGTTGAGAGTGTCCCCAAAATTTCGTAGCGTTTCGACAAGCCCTAAGTTTATTTTGAATTTCTGACGGTACGCGTGCAATTGCATTTTTGCCAAGAATAAAAGTGGAGTAAAACGCGCCATAGGAAAATAATTTCCTGCTGATTTTTTGAATGGACATCTCAAATAATACATTAAGAGTGTCCCCAATGTTTCGTAGCATGTCTACAAGCCCTCGGTTTATTTTGAATTTCCGACCGGAACACGTGATATTGCGTTTTTGCCAAGAAGCGAAGCGGAGGCAAACGCGCCTTAGGAAAATGATTTCCTGCTGATTTTTTGCACGGACATCTAAAATAATACATTGAGAGTGTACCCAAAGGTTCGTAGCGTTTTGAAAAGCCCTCAGTTTATTTTGAATTTCCGACCTAAACGCGTACAATTGCGTCTTTGCCAAGAACGGAAATGGAGGAAAACGCGCCATAGGGAAATAACTTCCTGCTGATTTTTTGCATGGACATCCCATATAACATGTTGAGAGTGTCCCCAAAATTTTGTAGCGTTTCGACAAGCCCTAAGTTTATTTTGAATTTCTGACGGTACGCGTGCAATTGCATTTTTGCCAAGAATAAAAGTGGAGTAAAACGCGCCATAGGAAAATAATTTCCTGCTGATTTTTTGAATGGACATCTCAAATAATACATTAAGAGTGTCCCCAAAGTTTCATAGCATGTCGACAAGGAAAATAATTTCCTGCTGATTTTTTGCATGGACATATAAAATAATACATTAAGAGTGTCCCCAAAGTTTTGTAGTGTTTCGACAAGCCCTCAGTTTATTTTGAATTTCCGACCTGAACGCGTGCAATTGCGTTTTTGCCAAGAACGAAAGCGGAGGCAAACGCGTCGTAGGGAAATAATTTGCTGCTGATTTTTTGCATGGACATCCCATATAACACATTGAGAGTGTCCCCAAATTTCGTAGCATTTTGACAAACTCTTGGTTTATTTTGAATTTCTTACCGAAACGCGTGTAATTGCGTTTTTGCCAGAAATATAAGTGGAGAAAATCGCGCCTTAGGAAAATAATTCACCGCTAATTTTTTGCATGGACATCTCAAATAATACATTGAGAGTGTACCCAAGGTTTCGTAGCATTTCGACAAGCCCTCGATTTATTTTGATTTTCAGATCGGAACGTGTGATATTGCGTTTTTGCCAAGAACCGAAGCGGAGGCAAAAACGCCTTAGGAAAATAATTTCCTGCTGATTATTTGCATGGACATCTCAAATAATACATCGAGAGTGTACCCAATGTTTCGTAGCATTTCGACAAGTCGTCGGTTTATTTTGAATTTCAGACAGGAACGCGTCCATTTTCGTTTTTGCTAAGAACGCAAGCGTAAGCAAACGCGCCCTAGGAAAATAATTTCCTGATGAATTTTTGCATGGGTGTACCAAATAACCCATTTAGAGTATCCCCATAATTTAGTAGCGTTTCTACAAGCCCTCGGTTTATTTTGAATTTTTGACTGGAACGCGTGCAATTTTATTTTTGCCAAGAACGGAAGCGGAGGCAATCTCACCTTGGGAAAAGCATTTCCTGCTGATTTTTTTCATGGAAATTGAGAGTTTCCCTAATGTTTCCTAGCGTTTCGACAAGCCCTCGGTTTATTTTGAATTTTCGACCGGAACGCGTGCAATTGCGTTTTTGCCAAGAACGAAAGCGGAGGCAAACGTGTCGTAGGGAAATAACTTCCTGCTGATTTTTTGCATGGACATACCATATAACACATTGAGAGTGTCGCCAATGATTCGTAGCATTTTGACAAACCCTTGGTTTATTTTGAATTTCTGACCGAAACGCGTGTAATTGCGTTTTTGCCAAGAATAGAAGTGGAGGAAATCGTGCCTTAGGAATATAATTCCCCGCTAGTTTTTTGCATGGAAATCTCAAATAATACATTGAGAGTGTACCCAAGGTTTCGTAGCATTTCGACAAGCCCTCGGTTTATTTTTAATTTCCGACCGGAACACGTGATATTGCATTTTTGCCAAGAACGGAAGCGGAGGCAAACACGCCTTAGGAAAATAATTTCCTGCTGATTATTTGCATGGACATCTCAAATAAGACATTGAGAGTGTACCCAATGTTCCGTAGCATTTTGAAAATCCGTCGGTTTATTTTTAATTTCAGACAGGAACGCGTCCAATTGTGTTTTTGCCATGAACCGAAGCACAAGCAAACGCGCCTTAGGAAAATAATTTCCTGCTGAATTTTTTCATGGGTGTACCAAATAACCCATTGAGAGAATCCCCATAGTTTAGTAGCGTTTCTACAAGCCCTCGGTTTATTTGGAATTTTCGACCAGAACCCGTGCAATTGCGATTTTGCCAAGAACGGAAGCGAGGGCAAACACGCCTTAGGAAGAAAAGTTCCTTCTGATTTTTTTCATGGACATCCCAAATAACACTCTGAGAGTATCCCCAATTTTTCGTAGCGTTTCGACAAGCCCTCAGATTATTTTGAATTTCTGACGGTACGCGTGCAATTGTGTTTTTGCCAAGAACAGAAGTGGAGTAAAACGCGCCATAGGAAAATAATTTCCTGCTGTTTTTTTGCATGAACATCTCAAATAATACATTAAGAGTGTCCCCAAAGTTTCGTAGCATGTCGACAAGCCTCGGTTTATTTTGAATTTCCGACCGGAACACTTGATATTGCGTTTTTGCCAAGAAGGGAAGCGGAGGCAAACGCGCCTTAGGAAAATAATTTCCTGCTGATTTTTTGCATGGACATCTAAAATAATACATTGAGAGTGTCCCCAAAGGTTCGTAGTGTTTCAACAAGCCCTCAGTTTATTTTGAATTTCTGACCTGAACGCGTGCAATTGCGTTTTTGCCAAGAACGAAAGCGGAGGCAAACGCGTCGTAGGGAAATAACTTCCTGCTGATTTTTTGCATGGACATCCCATATAACACATTGAGATTGTCCCCAATGTTTCGTAGCATTTTGACAAACCCTCGGTTTATTTAGAATTTTTGACCGAAACGCGTGTAATTGCGTTTTTGCCAAGAATAAAAGTGGAGGAAATCGCGCCTTAGGAATATAATTCCCCGCTAATTTTTTGCATGGATATCTCAAATAATACATTAAGAGTGTACCCAAGGTTTCTTAGCATTTCGACAAGCCCTCGATTTATTTTGATTTTCCGACCAGAATGTGTGATATTGCGTTTTTGCCAAGAACGGAAGCGGAGGCAAACACAACTTAGGAAAATAATTTCCTGCTGATTTTTTGCATGGACATCTCAATTAAGACATTGAGAGTGTACCCAATGTTCTGTAGCATTTCAACAAGCCGTCGGTTTGTTTTGAATTTCAGACAGGAACGCGTCCAATTGCGTTTTTGCCATGAACGGAAGCAGAAGCAAACGCGCCTTAGGAAAATAATTTCCTATTGAATTTTTTCATGGTTTACCAAATAACCCATTGAGAGTATCCCCATAGTTTAGTAGCGTTTCTAACAGCCCTCGGTTTATTTTGAATTTCCGACCAGAACGCGTGCAATTGCGATTTTGCCAAGAACGGAAGCGAGGGCAAACGCGCCTTAGGAAGAAAAGTTCCTTTTGATTTTTTTCATGGACATCCCAAATAACACATTGAGAGTATCCCCAATGTTTCGTAGCATTTCGACAAGCCCTGAGTTTATTTTGAATTTCTGACGGTACGCGTGCAATTGCGTTTTTTCCAAGAATAGAAGTGGAGTAAAACGCGCCATAGGAAAATAATTTCGTGCTGTTTTTTTGCATGAACATCTCAAATAATACATTAAGAGTGTCCCAAGAGTTTCGTAGCATGTCGACAAGCCCTCGGTTTATTTTGAATTTTCGACCGGAACACTTGATATTGTGTTTTTGCCAAGAGGGGAAGCGGAGGCAAACGCGCCTTAGGAAAATAATTTCCTGCTGATTTTTTGCATGGACATCTAAAATAATACATTGAGAGTGTCCCCAAAGGTTCGTAGTGTTTCGACACGCCCTCAGTTTATTTTGAATTTCCGACCTGAATGCGTGCAATTGCGTTTTTGCCAAGAACGAAAGCGGAGGCAAACGCGTCGTAGGGAAATAACTTCCTGCTGATTTTTTTCATGGACATCCCATATAACACATTGAGAGCGTCCCCAATGTTTCGTAGCATTTTGACAAACCCTCGGTTTATTTTGAATTTCTGACCGAAAAGCGTGTAATTGCATTTTTGCCAAGAATAAAAGTGGAGGAAATCGCGCCTTAGGAATATAATTCCCCGCTAATTTTTTGCATGGATATCTCAAATAATACATTGAGAGTGTACCCAAGGTTTCGTAGCATTTCGACAAGCCCTCGGTTTATTTTGATTTTACGACCGGAATGTGTGATATTGCGTTTTTGTCAAGAACGGAAGCGGAGGCAAACACGCCTTAGGAAAATAAGTTCCTGCTGATTATTTGCATGGACATCTCAAATAAGACATTGAGAGTGTACCCAATGTTCCGTAGCATTTCGACAAGCCGTCGGTTTATTTTGAATTTTAGACAGGAACGCGTCCAATTGCGTTTTTGCCATGAACGGAAGCAGAAGCAAACGCGCCTTAGGAAAATAATTTCCTGCTGAATTTTTTCATCTTGTACCAAATAACCCATTGAGAGTATCCCCATAGTTTAGTAGCGCTTCTACAAGCCCTCAGTTTATTTGGAATTTCCGACCAGAACGCGTGCAATTGCGATTTTGCCAAGAACGGAAGCGAGGGCAAACGCGCCTTAGGAAGAAAAGTTCCTTTTGATTTTTTTCATGGACATCCCAAATAACACATTGAGAGTATCCCCAATGTTTCGTAGCATTTCGACAAGCCCTCAGTTTATTTTGAATTTCTGACGGTACGCGTGCAATTGCGTTTTTGCCAAGAACAGAAGTGGAGTAAAACGCGCCATAGGAAAATAATTTCCTACTGTTTTTTTGCATGGACATCTCAAATAATACATTAAGAGTGGCCCAAAGTTTCGTAGCATGTCGACAAGCCCTCGGTTTATTTTGAATTTCCGACCGGAACACTTGATATTGTGTTTTTGCCAAGAAGGGAAGCGGAGGCAAACGCGCCTTAGGAAAATAATTTCCTGCTGATTTTTTGCATGGACATCTAAAATAATACATTGAGCGTGTCCCCAAAGGTTCGTAGTGTTTCGACAAGCCCTCGGTTTATTTTGAATTTCCGACCTGAACGCGTGCAATTGCGTTTTTGCCAAGAACGAAAGCGGAGGCAAACGCGTCGTAGGGAAATAACTTTCTGCTGATTTTTTTCATGGACATCCCATATAACACATTGAGAGTGTCCCCAATGTTTCGTAGCATTTTGACAAACCCTCGGTTTATTTTGAATTTCTGACCGAAACGCGTGTAATTGCGTTTCTGCCAAGAATAAAAGTGGAGGAAATCGTGCCATAGGAATATAATTCCCCGCTATTTTTTTTCATGGAAATCTCAAATAATACATTGAGAGTGTACCCAAGGTTTCGTAGCATTTCGACAAGCCCTCAGTTTATTTTGATTTTCGGACCGGAACGTGTGATATTGCGTTTTTGCCAAGAACGGAAGCGGAGGCAAACACGCCTTAGGAAAATAATTTCTTGCTGATTATTTGCATGGACATCTCAAATAAGACATTGAGAGTGTACCCAATGTTCCGTAGCATTTCGACAAGCCGTCGGTTTATTTTGAATTTCAGACAGGAACGCGTCCAATTGCGTTATTGCCATGAACGGAAGCAGAAGCAAACGCGCCTTAGGAAAATAATTTCCTGCTGAATTTTTTCATGGGTGTATCAAATAACCCATTGAGAGTATCCCCATTGTTTAGTAGCGTTTCTACAAGCCCTCGGTTTATTTTGAATTTCCGACCAGAATGCGTGCAAATGCGATTTTGCCAAGAACGTAAGCGAGGGCAAACGCGCCTTAGGAAGAAAAGTTCCTTCTGATTTTTTTCATGGACATCCCAAATAACACATTGATAGTATCTCCAATGTTTCGTAGCGTTACGATAAGCCCTCCGTTTATTTTGAATTTCTGACGGTTCGCGTGCAATTGCGTTTTTGCCAAGAACAGAAGTGGAATAAAACGCGCCATAGGAAAATAATTTCCTACTGTTTTTTTGCATGGACATCTCAAATAATACATTAAGAGTGTCCCCAAAGTTTCGTAGCAAGTCGACAAGCCCTAGGTTTATTTTGAATTTCCGACCGGAACACTTGATATTGTGTTTTTGCCAAGAAGGGAAGCGGAGGCAAACGCGCCTTAGGAAAATAATTTCCTGCTGATTTTTTGCATGGACATCTAAAATAATACATTGAGCGTGTACCCAAAGGTTCGTAGTGTTTCGACAAGCCCTCCGTTTATTTTGAATTTCCGACCTGAACGCGTGCAATTGCGTTTTTGCCAAGAACGAAAGCGGAGGCAAACGCGTCGTAGGGAAATAACTTCCTGCTGATTTTTTTCATGGACATCCCATATAACACATTGAGAGTGTCCCCAATGTTTCGTAGCATTTTGACAAACCCTCGGTTTATTTTGAATTTCTGACCGAAACGCGTGTAATTGCGTTTTTGCCAAGAATAAAAGTGGAGGAAATCGCGCCTTAGGAATATAATTCCCCGCTAATTTTTTGCATGGATATCTCAAATAATACATTGAGAGTGTACCCAAGGTTTCGTAGCATTTCGACAAGCCCTCGGTTTATTTTGATTTTACGACCGGAATGTGTGATATTGCGTTTTTGTCAAGAACGGAAGCGGAGGCAAACACGCCTTAGGAAATTAAGTTCCTGCTGATTATTTGCATGGACATCTCAAATAAGACATTGAGAGTGTACCCAATGTTCCGTAGCATTTCGACAAGCCGTCGGTTTATTTTGAATTTTAGACAGGAACGCGTCCAATTGCGTTTTTGCCATGAACGGAAGCAGAAGCAAACGCGCCTTAGGAAAATAATTTCCTGCTGAATTTTTTCATCTTGTACCAAATAACCCATTGAGAGTATCCCCATAGTTTAGTAGCGCTTCTACAAGCCCTCAGTTTATTTGGAATTTCCGACCAGAACGCGTGCAATTGCGATTTTGCCAAGAACGGAAGCGAGGGCAAACGCGCCTTAGGAAGAAAAGTTCCTTTTGATTTTTTTCATGGACATCCCAAATAACACATTGAGAGTATCCCCAATGTTTCGTAGCATTTCGACAAGCCCTCAGTTTATTTTGAATTTCTAACGGTACGCGTGCAATTGCGTTTTTGCCAAGAACAGAAGTGGAGTAAAACGCGCCATAGGAAAATAATTTCCTACTGTTTTTTTGCATGGACATCTCAAATAATACATTAAGAGTGTCCCCAAAGTTTCGTAGCATGTCGACAAGCCCTCGGTTTATTTTGAATTTCCGACCGGAACACTTGATATTGTGTTTTTGCCAAGAAGGGAAGCGGAGGCAAACGCGCCTTAGGAAAATAATTTCCTGCTGATTTTTTGCATGGACATCTAAAATAATACATTGAGCGTGTCCCCAAAGGTTCGTAGTGTTTCGACAAGCCCTCGGTTTATTTTGAATTTCCGACCTGAACGCGTGCAATTGCGTTTTTGCCAAGAACGAAAGCGGAGGCAAACGCGTCGTAGGGAAATAACTTTCTGCTGATTTTTTTCATGGACATCCCATATAACACATTGAGAGTGTCCCCAATGTTTTGTAGCATTTTGACAAACCCTCGGTTTATTTTGAATTTCTGACCGAAACGCGTGTAATTGCGTTTCTGCCAAGAATAAAAGTGGAGGAAATCGCGCCTTAGGAATATAATTCCCCGCTATTTATTTTCATGGAAATCTCAAATAATACATTGAGAGTGTACCCAAGGTTTCATAGCATTTCGACAAGCCCTCGGTTTATTTTGATTTTCCGACCGGAACGTGTGATATTGCGTTTCTGCCAAGAACGAAAGCGGAGGCAAACACGCCTTAGGAAAATAATTTCTTGCTGATTATTTGCATGGACATCTCAAATAAGACATTGAGAGTGTACCCAATGTTCCGTAGCATTTCGACAAGCCGTCGGTTTATTTTGAATTTCAGACAGGAACGCGTCCAATTGCGTTATTGCCATGAACGGAAGAAGAAGCAAACGCGCCTTAGGAAAATAATTTCCTGCTGAAATTTTTCATGGGTGTATCAAATAACACATTGAGAGTATCCACATTGTTTAGTAGCGTTTCTACAAGCCCTCGGTTTATTTTGAATTTCCGACCAGAACGCGTGCAAATGCGATTTTGCCAAGAACGTAAGCGAGGGCAAACGCGCCTTAGGAAGAAAAGTTCCTTCTGATTTTTTTCATGGACATCCCAAATAACACATTGATAGTATCTCCAATGTTTCGTAGCGTTACGACAAGCCCTCAGTTTATTTTGAATTTCTGACGGTTCGCGTGCAATTGCGTTTTTGCCAAGAACAGAAGTGGAATAAAACGCGCCATAGGAAAATAATTTCCTACTGTTTTTTTGCATGGACATCTCAAATAATACATTAAGAGTGTCCCCAAAGTTTCGTAGCATGTCGACAAGCCCTAGGTTTATTTTGAATTTCCGACCGGAACACTTGATATTGTGTTTTTGCCAAGAAGGGAAGCGGAGGCAAACGCGCCTTAGGAAAATAATTTCCTGCTGATTTTTTGCATGGACATCTAAAATAATACATTGAGCGTGTACCCAAAGGTTCGTAGTGTTTCGACAAGCCCTCAGTTTATTTTGAATTTCCGACCTGAACGCGTGCAATTGCGTTTTTGCCAAGAACGAAAGCGGAGGCAAACGCGTCGTAGGGAAATAACTTCCTGCTGATTTTTTTCATGGACATCCCATATAACACATTGAGAGTGTCCCCAATGTTTCGTAGCATTTTGACAAACCCTCGATTTATTTTGAATTTCTGACCGAAACGCGTGTAATTGCGTTTCTGCCAAGAATAAAAGTGGAGGAAATCGCGCCTTAGGAATATAATTCCCCACTATTTTTTTTCATGGAAATCTCAAAGAATACATTGAGAGTGTACCCAAGGTTTCGTAGCATTTCGACAAGCCCTCGGTTTATTTTGATTTTCCGACCGGAACGTGTGATATTGCGTTTTTGCCAAGAACAAAAGCGGAGGCAAACACGCCTTAGGAAAATAATTTCTTGCTGATTATTTGCATGGACATCTCAAATAAGACATTGAGAGTGTACCCAATGTTCCGTAGCATTTCGACAAGCCGTCGGTTTATTTTGAATTTCAGACAGGAACGCGTCCAATTGCGTTTTTGCCATGAACGGAAGCAGAAGCAAACGCGCCTTAGGAAAATAATTTCCTGCTGAATTTTTTCATGGGTGTATCAAATAACCCATTGAGAGTATCCCCATAGTTTAGTAGCGTTTCTACAAGCCCTCGGTTTATTTTGAATTTCCGACCAGAACGCGTGCAATTGCGATTTTGCCAAGAACGTAAGCGAGGGAAAACGCGCCTTAGGAAGAAAAGTTCCTTCTGATTTTTTTCATGGACATCCCAAATAACACATTGATAGTATCCCCAATGTTTCGTAGCATTTCGACAAGCCCTCAGTTTATTTTGAATTTCTGACGGTACGCGTGCAATTGCGTTTTTGCCAAGAACAGAAGTGGAGTAAAACGCGCCATAGGAAAATAATTTCGTGCTGGTTTTTTTGCATGAACATCTCAAATAATACATTAAGAGTGTCCCCAGAGTTTCGTAGCATGTCGACAAGCCCTCGGTTTATTTTGAATTTCCGACCGGAACACTTGATATTGCGTTTTTGCCAAGAGGGGAAGCGGAGGCAAACGCGCCTTAGGAAAATAATTTCCTGCTGATTTTTTGCATGGACATCTAAAATAATACATTGAGCGTGTCCCCAAAGGTTCGTAGTGTTTCGACAAGCCCTCAGTTTATTTTGAATTTTCGACCTGAACGCGTGCAATTGCGTTTTTGCCAAGAACGAAAGCGGAGGCAAACGCGTCGTAGGGAAATAAATTCCAGCTGATATTTTTCATGGACATCCCATATAACACATTGAGAGTGTCCCCAATGTTTCGTAGCATTTTGACAAACCCTCGGTTTATTTTGAATTTCTGACCGAAACGCGTGTAATTGCATTTTTGCCAAGAATAAAAGTGGAGGAAATCGCGCCTTAGGAATATAATTCCCCGCTAATTTTTTGCATGGATATCTCAAATAATACATTGAGAGTGTACCCAAGGTTTCGTAGAATTTCGACAAGCCCTCGGTTTATTTTGATTTTACGACCGGAATGTGTGATATTGCGTTTTTGTCAAGAACGGAAGCGGAGGCAAACACGCCTTAGGAAAATAAGTTCCTGCTGATTATTTGCATGGACATCTCAAATAAGACATTGAGAGTGTACCCAATGATCCGTAGCATTTCGACAAGCCGTCGGTTTATTTTGAATTTCAGACAGGAACGCGTCCAATTGCGTTTTTGCCATGAACGGAAGCAGAAGCAAACGCGCCTTAGGAAAATAATTTCCTGCTGAATTTTTTCATCTTGTACCAAATAACCCATTGAGAGTATCCCCATAGTTTAGTAGCGCTTCTACAAGCCCTCAGTTTATTTGGAATTTCCGACCAGAACGCGTGCAATTGCGATTTTGCCAAGAACGAAAGCGAGGGCAAACGCGCCTTAGGAAGAAAAGTTCCTTTTGATTTTTTTCATGGACATCCCAAATAACACATTGAGAGTATCCCCAATGTTTCGTAGCATTTCGACAAGCCCTCAGTTTATTTTGAATTTCTGACGGTACGCGTGCAATTGCGTTTTTGCCAAGAACAGAAGTGGAGTAAAACGCGCCATAGGAAAATAATTTCCTACTGTTTTTTTGCATGGACATCTAAAATAATACATTAAGAGTGTCCCCAAAGTTTCGTAGCATGTCGACAAGCCCTCGGTTTATTTTGAATTTCCGACCGGAACACTTGATATTGTGTTTTTGCCAAGAAGGGAAGCGGAGGCAAACGCGCCTTAGGAAAATAATTTCCTGCTGATTTTTTGCATGGACATCTAAAATAATACATTGAGCGTGTCCCCAAAGGTTCGTAGTGTTTTGACAAGCCCTCGGTTTATTTTGAATTTCCGACCTGAACGCGTGCAATTGCGTTTTTGCCAAGAACGAAAGCGGAGGCAAACGCGTCGTAGGGAAATAACTTTCTGCTGATTTTTTTCATGGACATCCCATATAACACATTGAGAGTGTCCCCAATGTTTCGTAGCATTTTGACAAACCCTCGGTTTATTTTGAATTTCTGACCGAAACGCGTGTAATTGCGTTTTTGCCAAGAATAAAAGTGTAGGAAATCGCGCCTTAGGAATATAATTCCCCGCTATTTTTTTTCATGGAAATCTCAAATAATACATTGAGAGTGTACCCAAGGTTTCGTAGCATTTCGACAAGCCCTCGGTTTATTTTGATTTTCCGACCGGAACGTGTGATATTGCGTTTTTGCCAAGAACGAAAGCGGAGGCAAACACGCCTTAGGAAAATAATTTCTTGCTGATTATTTGCATGGACATCTCAAATAAGACATTGAGAGTGTACCCAATGTTCCGTAGCATTTCGACAAGCCTTCGGTTTATTTTGAATTTCAGACAGGAACGCGTCCAATTGCGTTTTTGCCATGAACGGAAGCAGAAGCAAACGCGCCTTAGGAAAATAATTTCCTGCTGAATTTTTTCATGGGTGTATCAAATAACCCATTGAGAGTATCCCCATTGTTTAGTAGCGTTTCTACAAGCCCTCGGTTTATTTTGAATTTCCGACCAGAACGCGTGCAAATGTGATTTTGCCAAGAACGTAAGCGAGGGCAAACGCGCCTTAGGAAGAAAAGTTCCTTTTTATTTTTTTCATGGACATCCCAAATAACACATTGATAGTATCCCCAATGTTTCGTAGCGTTACGACAAGCCCTCAGTTTATTTTGAATTTCTGACGGTTCGCGTGCAATTGCGTTTTTGCCAAGAACAGAAGTGGAATAAAACGCGCCATAGGAAAATAATTTCCTACTGTTTTTTTGCATGGACATCTCAAATAATACATTAAGAGTGTCCCCAATGTTTCGTAGCATGTCGACAAGCCCTCGGTTTATTTTGAATTTCCGACCGGAACACTTGATATTGTGTTTTTGCCAAGAAGGGAAGCGGAGGCAAACGCGCCATAGGAAAATAATTTCCTGCTGATTTTTTGCATGGACATCTAAAATAATACATTGAGCGTGTCCCCAAAGGTTCGTAGTGTTTCGACAAGCCCTCAGTTTATTTTGAATTTCCGACCTGAACGCGTGCAATTGCGTTTTTGCCAAGAACGAAAGCGGAGGCAAACGCGTCGTAGGGAAATAACTTTCTGCTGATTTTTTTCATGGACATCCCATATAACACATTGAGAGTGTCCCCAATGTTTCGTAGCATTTTGACAAACCCTCAGTTTATTTTGAATTTCTGACCGAAACGCGTGTAATTGCGTTTCTGCCAAGAATAAAAGTGGAGGAAATCGCGCCTTAGGAATATAATTCCCCGCTATTTTTTTTCATGGAAATCTCAAAGAATACATTGAGAGTGTACCCAAGGTTTCGTAGCATTTCGACAAGCCCTCGGTTTATTTTGATTTTCCGACCGGAACGTGTGATATTGCGTTTTTGCCAAGAACGAAAGCGGAGGCAAACACGCCTTAGGAAAATAATTTCTTGCTGATTATTTGCATGGACATCTCAAATAAGACATTGAGAGTGTACTAAATGTTCCGTAGCATTTCGACAAGCCGTCGGTTTATTTTGAATTTCAGACAGGAACGCGTCCAATTGCGTTTTTGCCATGAACGGAAGCAGAAGCAAACGCGCCTTAGGAAAATAATTTCCTGCTGAATTTTTTCATGGGTGTATCAAATAACCCATTGAGAGTATCCCCATAGTTTAGTAGCGTTTCTACAAGCCCTCGGTTTATTTTGAATTTCCGACCAGAACGCGTGCAATTGCGATTTTGCCAAGAACGTAAGCGAGGGAAAACGCGCCTTAGGAAGAAAAGTTCCTTCTGATTTTTTTCATGGACATCCCAAATAACACATTGATAGTATCCCCAATGTTTCGTAGCATTTCGACAAGCCCTCAGTTTATTTTGAATTTCTGACGGTACGCGTGCAATTGCGTTTTTGCCAAGAACAGAAGTGGAGTAAAACGCGCCATAGGAAAATAATTTCCTACTATTTTTTTGCATGGACATCTCAAATAATACATTAAGAGTGTCCCCAAAGTTTCGTAGCATGTCGACAAGCCCTCGGTTTATTTTGAATTTCCGACCGGAACACTTGATATTGTGTTTTTGCCAAGAAGGGAAGCGGAGGCAAACGCGCCTTAGGAAAATAATTTCCTGCTGATTTTTTGCATGGACATCTAAAATAATACGTTGAGCGTGTCCCCAAAGGTTCTTAGTGTTTCGACAAGCCCTCAGTTTATTTTGAATTTCCGACCTGAACGCGTGCACTTGCGTTTTTGCCAAGAACGAAAGCGGAGGCAAACGCGTCGTAGGGAAATAACTTTCTGCTGATTTTTTTCATGGACATCCCATATAACACATTGAGAGTGTCCCCAATGTTTCGTAGCATTTTGACAAACCCTCAGTTTATTTTGAATTTCTGACCGAAACGCGTGTAATTGCGTTTCTGCCAAGAATAAAAGTGGAGGAAATCGCGCCTTAGGAATATAATTCCCCGCTATTTTTTTTCATGGAAATCTCAAATAATACATTGAGAGTGTACCCAAGGTTTCGTAGCATTTCGACAAGCCCTCGATTTATTTTGATTTTCCGACCGGAACGTGTGATATTGCATTTTTGCCAAGAACGGAAGCGGAGGCAAACACGCCTTAGGAAAATAATTTCTTGCTGATTATTTGCATGGACATCTCAAATAAGACATTGAGAGTGTACCCAATGTTCCGTAGCATTTCGACAAGCCGTCGGTTTATTTTGAATTTCAGACAGGAACGCGTCCAATTGCATTTTTGCCATGAACGGAAGCAGAAGCAAACGCGCCTTAGGAAAATAATTTCCTGCTGAATTTTTTCATGGGTGTATCAAATAACCCATTGAGAGTATCCCCATAGTTTAGTAGCGTTTCTACAAGCCCTCGGTTTATTTTGAATTTCCGACCAGAACGCGTGCAATTGCGATTTTGCCAAGAACGTAAGCGAGGGAAAACGCGCCTTAGGAAGAAAAGTTCCTTCTGATTTTTTTCATGGACATCCCAAATAAAATATTGATAGTATCCCCAATGTTTCGTAGCATTTCGACAAGCCCTCAGTTTATTTTGAATTTCTGACGGTACGCGTGCAATTGCGTTTTTGCCAAGAACAGAAGTGGAGTAAAACGCGCCATAGGAAAATAATTTCGTGCTGGTTTTTTTGCATGAACATCTCAAATAATACATTAAGAGTGTCCCCAGAGTTTCGTAGCATGTCGACAAGCCCTCGGTTTATTTTGAATTTCCGACCGGAACACTTGATATTGCGTTTTTGCCAAGAGGGGAAGCGGAGGCAAACGCGCCTTAGGAAAATAATTTCCTGCTGATTTTTTGCATGGACATCTAAAATAATACATTGAGCGTGTCCCCAAAGGTTCGTAGTGTTTCGACAAGCCCTCAGTTTATTTTGAATTTTCGACCTGAACGCGTGCAATTGCGTTTTTGCCAAGAACGAAAGCGGAGGCAAACGCGTCGTAGGGAAATAAATTCCAGCTGATATTTTTCATGGACATCCCATATAACACATTGAGAGTGTCCCCAATGTTTCGTAGCATTTTGACAAACCCTCGGTTTATTTTGAATTTCTGACCGAAACGCGTGTAATTGCATTTTTGCCAAGAATAAAAGTGGAGGAAATCGCGCCTTAGGAATATAATTCCCCGCTAATTTTTTGCATGGATATCTCAAATAATACATTGAGAGTGTACCCAAGGTTTCGTAGAATTTCGACAAGCCCTCGGTTTATTTTGATTTTACGACCGGAATGTGTGATATTGCGTTTTTGTCAAGAACGGAAGCGGAGGCAAACACGCCTTAGGAAAATAAGTTCCTGCTGATTATTTGCATGGACATCTCAAATAAGACATTGAGAGTGTACCCAATGATCCGTAGCATTTCGACAAGCCGTCGGTTTATTTTGAATTTCAGACAGGAACGCGTCCAATTGCGTTTTTGCCATGAACGGAAGCAGAAGCAAACGCGCCTTAGGAAAATAATTTCCTGCTGAATTTTTTCATCTTGTACCAAATAACCCATTGAGAGTATCCCCATAGTTTAGTAGCGCTTCTACAAGCCCTCAGTTTATTTGGAATTTCCGACCAGAACGCGTGCAATTGCGATTTTGCCAAGAACGAAAGCGAGGGCAAACGCGCCTTAGGAAGAAAAGTTCCTTTTGATTTTTTTCATGGACATCCCAAATAACACATTGAGAGTATCCCCAATGTTTCGTAGCATTTCGACAAGCCCTCAGTTTATTTTGAATTTCTGACGGTACGCGTGCAATTGCGTTTTTGCCAAGAACAGAAGTGGAGTAAAACGCGCCATAGGAAAATAATTTCCTACTGTTTTTTTGCATGGACATCTAAAATAATACATTAAGAGTGTCCCCAAAGTTTCGTAGCATGTCGACAAGCCCTCGGTTTATTTTGAATTTCCGACCGGAACACTTGATATTGTGTTTTTGCCAAGAAGGGAAGCGGAGGCAAACGCGCCTTAGGAAAATAATTTCCTGCTGATTTTTTGCATGGACATCTAAAATAATACATTGAGCGTGTCCCCAAAGGTTCGTAGTGTTTTGACAAGCCCTCGGTTTATTTTGAATTTCCGACCTGAACGCGTGCAATTGCGTTTTTGCCAAGAACGAAAGCGGAGGCAAACGCGTCGTAGGGAAATAACTTTCTGCTGATTTTTTTCATGGACATCCCATATAACACATTGAGAGTGTCCCCAATGTTTCGTAGCATTTTGACAAACCCTCGGTTTATTTTGAATTTCTGACCGAAACGCGTGTAATTGCGTTTTTGCCAAGAATAAAAGTGTAGGAAATCGCGCCTTAGGAATATAATTCCCCGCTATTTTTTTTCATGGAAATCTCAAATAATACATTGAGAGTGTACCCAAGGTTTCGTAGCATTTCGACAAGCCCTCGGTTTATTTTGATTTTCCGACCGGAACGTGTGATATTGCGTTTTTGCCAAGAACGAAAGCGGAGGCAAACACGCCTTAGGAAAATAATTTCTTGCTGATTATTTGCATGGACATCTCAAATAAGACATTGAGAGTGTACCCAATGTTCCGTAGCATTTCGACAAGCCTTCGGTTTATTTTGAATTTCAGACAGGAACGCGTCCAATTGCGTTTTTGCCATGAACGGAAGCAGAAGCAAACGCGCCTTAGGAAAATAATTTCCTGCTGAATTTTTTCATGGGTGTATCAAATAACCCATTGAGAGTATCCCCATTGTTTAGTAGCGTTTCTACAAGCCCTCGGTTTATTTTGAATTTCCGACCAGAACGCGTGCAAATGTGATTTTGCCAAGAACGTAAGCGAGGGCAAACGCGCCTTAGGAAGAAAAGTTCCTTTTTATTTTTTTCATGGGCATCCCAAATAACACATTGATAGTATCCCCAATGTTTCGTAGCGTTACGACAAGCCCTCAGTTTATTTTGAATTTCTGACGGTTCGCGTGCAATTGCGTTTTTGCCAAGAACAGAAGTGGAATAAAACGCGCCATAGGAAAATAATTTCCTACTGTTTTTTTGCATGGACATCTCAAATAATACATTAAGAGTGTCCCCAATGTTTCGTAGCATGTCGACAAGCCCTCGGTTTATTTTGAATTTCCGACCGGAACACTTGATATTGTGTTTTTGCCAAGAAGGGAAGCGGAGGCAAACGCGCCATAGGAAAATAATTTCCTGCTGATTTTTTGCATGGACATCTAAAATAATACATTGAGCGTGTCCCCAAAGGTTCGTAGTGTTTCGACAAGCCCTCAGTTTATTTTGAATTTCCGACCTGAACGCGTGCAATTGCGTTTTTGCCAAGAACGAAAGCGGAGGCAAACGCGTCGTAGGGAAATAACTTTCTGCTGATTTTTTTCATGGACATCCCATATAACACATTGAGAGTGTCCCCAATGTTTCGTAGCATTTTGACAAACCCTCAGTTTATTTTGAATTTCTGACCGAAACGCGTGTAATTGCGTTTCTGCCAAGAATAAAAGTGGAGGAAATCGCGCCTTAGGAATATAATTCCCCGCTATTTTTTTTCATGGAAATCTCAAAGAATACATTGAGAGTGTACCCAAGGTTTCGTAGCATTTCGACAAGCCCTCGGTTTATTTTGATTTTCCGACCGGAACGTGTGATATTGCGTTTTTGCCAAGAACGAAAGCGGAGGCAAACACGCCTTAGGAAAATAATTTCTTGCTGATTATTTGCATGGACATCTCAAATAAGACATTGAGAGTGTACTAAATGTTCCGTAGCATTTCGACAAGCCGTCGGTTTATTTTGAATTTCAGACAGGAACGCGTCCAATTGCGTTTTTGCCATGAACGGAAGCAGAAGCAAACGCGCCTTAGGAAAATAATTTCCTGCTGAATTTTTTCATGGGTGTATCAAATAACCCATTGAGAGTATCCCCATAGTTTAGTAGCGTTTCTACAAGCCCTCGGTTTATTTTGAATTTCCGACCTGAACGCGTGCAATTGCGATTTTGCCAAGAACGTAAGCGAGGGAAAACGCGCCTTAGGAAGAAAAGTTCCTTCTGATTTTTTTCATGGACATCCCAAATAACACATTGATAGTATCCCCAATGTTTCGTAGCATTTCGACAAGCCCTCAGTTTATTTTGAATTTCTGACGGTACGCGTGCAATTGCGTTTTTGCCAAGAACAGAAGTGGAGTAAAACGCGCCATAGGAAAATAATTTCCTACTATTTTTTTGCATGGACATCTCAAATAATACATTAAGAGTGTCCCCAAAGTTTCGTAGCATGTCGACAAGCCCTCGGTTTATTTTGAATTTCCGACCGGAACACTTGATATTGTGTTTTTGCCAAGAAGGGAAGCGGAGGCAAACGCGCCTTAGGAAAATAATTTCCTGCTGATTTTTTGCATGGACATCTAAAATAATACATTGAGCGTGTCCCCAAAGGTTCTTAGTGTTTCGACAAGCCCTCAGTTTATTTTGAATTTCCGACCTGAACGCGTGCACTTGCGTTTTTGCCAAGAACGAAAGCGGAGGCAAACGCGTCGTAGGGAAATAACTTTCTGCTGATTTTTTTCATGGACATCCCATATAACACATTGAGAGTGTCCCCAATGTTTCGTAGCATTTTGACAAACCCTCAGTTTATTTTGAATTTCTGACCGAAACGCGTGTAATTGCGTTTCTGCCAAGAATAAAAGTGGAGGAAATCGCGCCTTAGGAATATAATTCCCCGCTATTTTTTTTCATGGAAATCTCAAATAATACATTGAGAGTGTACCCAAGGTTTCGTAGCATTTCGACAAGCCCTCGATTTATTTTGATTTTCCGACCGGAACGTGTGATATTGCATTTTTGCCAAGAACGGAAGCGGAGGCAAACACGCCTTAGGAAAATAATTTCTTGCTGATTATTTGCATGGACATCTCAAATAAGACATTGAGAGTGTACCCAATGTTCCGTAGCATTTCGACAAGCCGTCGGTTTATTTTGAATTTCAGACAGGAACGCGTCCAATTGCATTTTTGCCATGAACGGAAGCAGAAGCAAACGCGCCTTAGGAAAATAATTTCCTGCTGAATTTTTTCATGGGTGTATCAAATAACCCATTGAGAGTATCCCCATAGTTTAGTAGCGTTTCTACAAGCCCTCGGTTTATTTTGAATTTCCGACCAGAACGCGTGCAATTGCGATTTTGCCAAGAACGTAAGCGAGGGAAAACGCGCCTTAGGAAGAAAAGTTCCTTCTGATTTTTTTCATGGACATCCCAAATAAAATATTGATAGTATCCCCAATGTTTCGTAGCATTTCGACAAGCCCTCAGTTTATTTTGAATTTCTGACGGTACGCGTGCAATTGCGTTTTTGCCAAGAACAGAAGTGGAGTAAAACGCGCCATAGGAAAATAATTTCGTGCTGGTTTTTTTGCATGAACATCTCAAATAATACATTAAGAGTGTCCCCAGAGTTTCGTAGCATGTCGACAAGCCCTCGGTTTATTTTGAATTTCCGACCGGAACACTTGATATTGCGTTTTTGCCAAGAGGGGAAGCGGAGGCAAACGCGCCTTAGGAAAATAATTTCCTGCTGATTTTTTGCATGGACATCTAAAATAATACATTGAGCGTGTCCCCAAAGGTTCGTAGTGTTTCGACAAGCCCTCAGTTTATTTTGAATTTTCGACCTGAACGCGTGCAATTGCGTTTTTGCCAAGAACGAAAGCGGAGGCAAACGCGTCGTAGGGAAATAAATTCCAGCTGATTTTTTTCATGGACATCCCATATAACACATTGAGAGTGTCCCCAATGTTTCGTAGCATTTTGACAAACCCTCGGTTTATTTTGAATTTCTGACCGAAACGCGTGTAATTGCATTTTTGCCAAGAATAAAAGTGGAGGAAATCGCGCCTTAGGAATATAATTCCCCGCTAATTTTTTGCATGGATATCTCAAATAATACATTGAGAGTGTACCCAAGGTTTCGTAGAATTTCGACAAGCCCTCGGTTTATTTTGATTTTACGACCGGAATGTGTGATATTGCGTTTTTGTCAAGAACGGAAGCGGAGGCAAACACGCCTTAGGAAAATAAGTTCCTGCTGATTATTTGCATGGACATCTCAAATAAGACATTGAGAGTGTACCCAATGTTCCGTAGCATTTCGACAAGCCGTCGGTTTATTTTGAATTTCAGACAGGAACGCGTCCAATTGCGTTTTTGCCATGAACGGAAGCAGAAGCAAACGCGCCTTAGGAAAATAATTTCCTGCTGAATTTTTTCATGGGTGTATCAAATAACCCATTGAGAGTATCCCGATAGTTTAGTAGCGTTTCTACAAGCCCTCGGTTTATTTTGAATTTCCGACCAGAACGCGTGCAATTGCGATTTTGCCAAGAACGTAAGCGAGGGAAAACGCGCCTTAGGAAGAAAAGTTCCTTCTGATTTTTTTCATGGACATCCCAAATAACACATTGATAGTATCCCCAATGTTTCGTAGCATTTCGACAAGCCCTCAGTTTATTTTGATTTCTGACGGTACGCGTGCAATTGCGTTTTTGCCAAGAACAGAAGTGGAGTAAAACGCGCCATAGGAAAATAATTTCGTGCTGGTTTTTTTGCATGAACATCTCAAATAATACATTAAGAGTGTCCCCAGAGTTTCGTAGCATGTCGACAAGCCCTCGGTTTATTTTGAATTTCCGACCGGAACACTTGATATTGCGTTTTTGCCAAGAGGGGAAGCGGAGGCAAACGCGCCTTAGGAAAATAATTTCCTGCTGATTTTTTGCATGGACATCTAAAATAATACATTGAGCGTGTCCCCAAAGGTTCGTAGTGTTTCGACAAGCCCTCAGTTTATTTTGAATTTTCGACCTGAACGCGTGCAATTGCGTTTTTGCCAAGAACGAAAGCGGAGGCAAACGCGTCGTAGGGAAATAAATTACAGCTGATTTTTTTCATGGACATCCCATATAACACATTGAGAGTGTCCCCAATGTTTCGTAGCATTTTGACAAACCCTCGGTTTATTTTGAATTTCTGACCGAAACGCGTGTAATTGCATTTTTGCCAAGAATAAAAGTGGAGGAAATCGCGCCTTAGGAATATAATTCCCCGCTAATTTTTTGCATGGATATCTCAAATAATACATTGAGAGTGTACCCAAGGTTTCGTAGAATTTCGACAAGCCCTCGGTTTATTTTGATTTTACGACCGGAATGTGTGATATTGCGTTTTTGTCAAGAACGGAAGCGGAGGCAAACACGCCTTAGGAAAATAAGTTCCTGCTGATTATTTGCATGGACATCTCAAATAAGACATTGAGAGTGTACCCAATGTTCCGTAGCATTTCGACAAGCCGTCGGTTTATTTTGAATTTCAGACAGGAACGCGTCCAATTGCGTTTTTGCCATGAACGGAAGCAGAAGCAAACGCGCCTTAGGAAAATAATTTCCTGCTGAATTTTTTCATCTTGTACCAAATAACCCATTGAGAGTATCCCCATAGTTTAGTAGCGCTTCTACAAGCCCTCAGTTTATTTGGAATTTCCGACCAGAACGCGTGCAATTGCGATTTTGCCAAGAACGAAAGCGAGGGCAAACGCGCCTTAGGAAGAAAAGTTCCTTTTGATTTTTTTCATGGACATCCCAAATAACACATTGAGAGTATCCCCAATGTTTCGTAGCATTTCGACAAGCCCTCAGTTTATTTTGAATTTCTGACGGTACGCGTGCAATTGCGTTTTTGCCATGAACAGAAGTGGAGTAAAACGCGCCATAGGAAAATAATTTCCTACTGTTTTTTTGCATGGACATCTCAAATAATACATTAAGAGTGTCCCCAAAGTTTCGTAGCATGTCGACAAGCCCTCGGTTTATTTTGAATTTCCGACCGGAACACTTGATATTGTGTTTTTGCCAAGAAGGGAAGCGGAGGCAAACGCGCCTTAGGAAAATAATTTCCTGCTGATTTTTTGCATGGACATCTAAAATAATACATTGAGCGTGTCCCCAAAGGTTCTTAGTGTTTCGACAAGCCCTCAGTTTATTTTGAATTTTCGACCTGAACGCGTGCAATTGCGTTTTTGCCAAGAACGAAAGCGGAGGCAAACGCGTCGTAGGGAAATAAATTCCAGCTGATTTTTTTCATGGACATCCCATATAACACATTGAGAGTGTCCCCAATGTTTCGTAGCATTTTGACAAACCCTCGGTTTATTTTGAATTTCTGACCGAAACGCGTGTAATTGCATTTTTTCCAAGAATAAAAGTGGAGGAAATCGCGCCTTAGGAATATAATTCCCCGCTAATTTTTTGCATGGATATCTCAAATAATACATTGAGAGTGTACCCAAGGTTTCGTAGAATTTCGACAAGCCCTCGGTTTATTTTGATTTTACGACCGGAATGTGTGATATTGCGTTTTTGTCAAGAACGGAAGCGGAGGCAAACACGCCTTAGGAAAATAAGTTCCTGCTGATTATTTGCATGGACATCTCAAATAAGACATTGAGAGTGTACCCAATGTTCCGTAGCATTTCGACAAGCCGTCGGTTTATTTTGAATTTCAGACAGGAACGCGTCCAATTGCGTTTTTGCCATGAACGGAAGCAGAAGCAAACGCGCCTTAGGAAAATAATTTCCTGCTGAATTTTTTCATCTTGTACCAAATAACCCATTGAGAGTATCCCCATAGTTTAGTAGCGCTTCTACAAGCCCTCAGTTTATTTGGAATTTCCGACCAGAACGCGTGCAATTGCGATTTTGCCAAGAACGAAAGCGAGGGCAAACGCGCCTTAGGAAGAAAAGTTCCTTTTGATTTTTTTCATGGACATCCCAAATAACACATTGAGAGTATCCCCAATGTTTCGTAGCATTTCGACAAGCCCTCAGTTTATTTTGAATTTCTGACGGTACGCGTGCAATTGCGTTTTTGCCATGAACAGAAGTGGAGTAAAACGCGCCATAGGAAAATAATTTCCTACTGTTTTTTTGCATGGACATCTCAAATAATACATTAAGAGTGTCCCCAAAGTTTCGTAGCATGTCGACAAGCCCTCGGTTTATTTTGAATTTCCGACCGGAACACTTGATATTGTGTTTTTGCCAAGAAGGGAAGCGGAGGCAAACGCGCCTTAGGAAAATAATTTCCTGCTGATTTTTTGCATGGACATTTAAAATAATACATTGAGCGTGTCCCCAAAGGTTCGTAGTGTTTTGACAAGCCCTCGGTTTATTTTGAATTTCCGACCTGAATGCGTGCAATTGCGTTTTTGCCAAGAACGAAAGCGGAGGCAAACGCGTCGTAGGGAAATAACTTTCTGCTGATTTTTTTCATGGACATCCCATATAACACATTCAGAGTGTCCCCAATGTTTCGTAGCATTTTGACAAACCCTCGGTTTATTTTGAATTTCTGACCGAAACGCGTGTAATTGCGTTTTTGCCAAGAATAAAAGTGTAGGAAATCGCGCCTTAGGAATATAATTCCCCGCTATTTTTTTTCATGGAAATCTCAAATAATACATTGAGAGTGTACCCAAGGTTTCGTAGCATTTCGACAAGCCCTCGGTTTATTTTGATTTTCCGACCGGAACGTGTGATATTGCGTTTTTGCCAAGAACGAAAGCGGAGGCAAACACGCCTTAGGAAAATAATTTCTTGCTGATTATTTGCATGGACATCTCAAATAAGACATTGAGAGTGTACCCAATGTTCCGTAGCATTTCGACAAGCCTTCGGTTTATTTTGAATTTCAGACAGGAACGCGTCCAATTGCGTTTTTGCCATGAACGGAAGCAGAAGCAAACGCGCCTTAGGAAAATAATTTCCTGCTGAATTTTTTCATGGGTGTATCAAATAACCCATTGAGAGTATCCCCATTGTTTAGTAGCGTTTCTACAAGCCCTCGGTTTATTTTGAATTTCCGACCAGAACGCGTGCAAATGCGATTTTGCCAAGAACGTAAGCGAGGGAAAACGCGCCTTAGGAAGAAAAGTTCCTTTTTATTTTTTTCATGGACATCCCAAATAACACATTGATAGTATCCCCAATGTTTCGTAGCGTTACGACAAGCCCTCAGTTTATTTTGAATTTCTGACGGTTCGCGTGCAATTGCGTTTTTGCCAAGAACAGAAGTGGAATAAAACGCGCCATAGGAAAATAATTTCCTACTGTTTTTTTGCATGGACATCTCAAATAATACATTAAGAGTGTCCCCAAAGTTTCGTAGCATGTCGACAAGCCCTCGGTTTATTTTGAATTTCCGACCAGAACACTTGATATTGTGTTTTTGCCAAGAAGGGAAGCGGAGGCAAACGCGCCATAGGAAAATAATTTCCTGCTGATTTTTTGCATGGACATCTAAAATAATACATTGAGCGTGTCCCCAAAGGTTCGTAGTGTTTCGACAAGCCCTCAGTTTATTTTGAATTTCCGACCTGAACGCGTGCAATTGCGTTTTTGCCAAGAACGAAAGCAGAGGCAAACGCGTCGTAGGGAAATAACTTTCTGCTGATTTTTTTCATGGACATCCCATATAACACATTGATAGTGTCTCCAATGTTTCGTAGCATTTTGACAAACCCTCAGTTTATTTTGAATTTCTGACCGAAACGCGTGTAATTGCGTTTCTGCCAAGAATAAAAGTGGAGGAAATCGCGCCTTAGGAATATAATTCCCCGCAATTTTTTTTCATGGAAATCTCAAAGAATATATTGAGAGTGTACCCAAGGTTTCGTAGCATTTCGACAAGCCCTCGGTTTATTTTGATTTTCCGACCGGAACGTGTGATATTGCGTTTTTGCCAAGAACGAAAGCGGAGGAAAACACGCCTTAGGAAAATAATTTCTTGCTGATTATTTGCATGGACATCTCAAAAAAGACATTGAGAGTGTACCCAATGTTCCGTAGCATTTCGACAAGCCGTCGGTTTATTTTGAATTTCAGACAGGAACGCGTCCAATTGCGTTTTTGCCATGAACGGAAGCAGAAGCAAACGCGCCTTAGGAAAATAATTTCCTGCTGAATTTTTTCATGGGTGTATCAAATAACCGATTGAGAGTATCCCCATAGTTTAGTAGCGTTTCTACAAGCCCTCGGTTTATTTTGAATTTCCGACCAGAACGCGTGCAATTGCGATTTTGCCAAGAACGTAAGCGAGGGAAAACGCGCCTTAGGAAGAAAAGTTCCTTCTGATTTTTTTCATGGACATCCCAAATAACACATTGATAGTATCCCCAATGTTTCGTAGCATTTCGACAAGCCCTCAGTTTATTTTGAATTTCTGACGGTACGCATGCAATTGCGTTTTTGCCAAGAACAAAAGTGGAGTAAAACGCGCCATAGGAAAATAATTTCCTACTGTTTTTTTGCATGGACATCTCAAATAATACATTAAGAGTGTCTCCAAAGTTTCGTAGCATGTCGACAAGCCCTCGGTTTATTTTGAATTTCCGACCGGAACACTTGATATTGTGTTTTTGCCAAGAAGGGAAGCGGAGGCAAACGCGCCTTAGGAAAATAATTTCCTGCTGATTTTTTGCATGGACATCTAAAATAATACATTGAGCGTGTCCCCAAAGGTTCTTAGTGTTTCGACAAGCCCTCAGTTTATTTTGAATTTCCGACCTGAACGCGTGCAATTGCGTTTTTGCCAAGAACGAAAGCGGAGGCAAACGCGTCGTAGGGAAATAACTTTCTGCTGATTTTTTTCATGGACATCCCATATAACACATTGAGAGTATCCCCAATGTTTCGTAGCATTTTGACAAACCCTCAGTTTATTTTGAATTTCTGACCGAAACGCGTGTAATTGCGTTTCTGCCAAGAATAAAAGTGGAGGAAATCGCGCCTTAGGAATATAATTCCCCGCTATTTTTTTTCATGGAAATCTCAAATAATACATTGAGAGTGTACCCAAGGTTTCGTAGCATTTCGACAAGCCCTCGGTTTATTTTGATTTTCCGACCGGAACGTGTGATATTGCGTTTTTGCCAAGAACGGAAGCGGAGGCAAACACGCCTTAGGAAAATAATTTCTTGCTGATTATTTGCATGGACATCTCAAATAAGACATTGAGAGTGTACCCAATGTTCCGTAGTATTTCATCAAGCCGTCGGTTTATTTTGAATTTCAGACAGGAACGCGTCCAATTGCGTTTTTGCCATGAACGGAAGCAGAAGCAAACGCGCCTTAGGAAAATAATTTCCTGCTGAATTTTTTCATGGGTGTATCAAATAACCCATTGAGAGTATCCCCATAGTTTAGTAGCGTTTCTACAAGCCCTCGGTTTATTTTTAATTTCCTACCAGAACGCGTGCAATTGCGATTTTGCCAAGAACGTAAGCGAGGGCAAACGCGCCTTAGGAAGAAAAGCTCCTTCTGATTTTTTTCATGGACATCCCAAATAACACATTGATAGCATTCCCAATGTTTCGTAGCGTTACGACAAGCCCTCAGTTTATTTTGAATTTTTGACGGTTCGCGTGCAATTACGTTTTTGCCAAGAACAGAAGTGGAATAAAACGCGCCATAGGAAAATAATTTCCTATTGTGTTTTTGCATGGACATCTCAAATAATACATTAAGAGTGTCCCCAAAGTTTCGTAGCATGTCGACAATCCCTCAGTTTATTTTGAATTTCCAACCGGAACACTTGATATTGCGTTTTTGCAAGGAAGGGAAGCGGAGGCAAACGCGCCTTAGGAAAATAATTTCTGCTGATTTTTTGCATGGACATCTAAAATAATACATTGAGAGTGTCCCCAAAGGTTCGTAGTGTTTCGACAAGCCCTCAGTTTATTTTGAATTTCCGACCTGAACGCGTGCAATTGCGTTTTTGCAAAGAACGAAAGCGGAGGCAAACGCGTCCCAGGGAAATAACTTTCTGCTGATTTTTTTCATGGACATCCCATATAACACATTGAGAGTGTCCCCAATGTTTCGTAGCATTTTGACAAACCCTCGGTTTATTTTGAATTTCTGACCGAAACGCGTGTAATTGCGTTTTTGCCAAGAATAAAAGTGTAGGAAATCGCGCCTTAGGAATAT
The DNA here is from genome assembly GCA_948472305.1 of Vicia faba. Classification (NCBI taxonomy): domain Eukaryota; kingdom Viridiplantae; phylum Streptophyta; class Magnoliopsida; order Fabales; family Fabaceae; genus Vicia; species Vicia faba. The sequence continues at coordinate 537,091,712 of OX451741.1, forward strand.
AATTCCCCGCTATTTTTTTTTCATGGAAATCTCAAATAATACATTGAGAGTGTACCCAAGGTTTCGTAGCATTTCGACAAGCCCTCGGTTTATTTTGATTTTCCGACCGGAACGTGTGATATTGCGTTTTTGCCAAGAACGGAAGCGGAGGCAAACACGCCTTAGGAAAATAATTTATTGCTGATTATTTGCTTGGACATCTCAAATAAGACATTTAGAGTGTACCCAATGTTCCGTAGCATTTCGACAAGCCTTCGGTTTATTTTGAATTTCAGACAGGAACGCGTCCAATTGCGTTTTTGCCATGAACGGAAGCAGAAGCAAACGCGCCTTAGGAAAATAATTTCCTGCTGAATTTTTTCATGGGTGTATCAAATAACCCATTGAGAGTATCCCCATAGTTTAGTAGCGTTTCTACAAGCCCTCGGTTTATTTTGAATTTCCGACCAGAACGCGTGCAATTGCGATTTTGCCAAGAACGTAAGCGAGGGAAAACGCGTCTTAGGAAGAAAAGTTCCTTCTGATTTTTTTCATGGACATCCCAAATAACACATTGATAGTATTCCCAATGTTTCGTAGCGTTACAACAAGCCCTCAGTTTATTTTGAATTTCTGACGGTTCGCGTGCAATTGCATTTTTGCCAAGAACAGAAGTGGAATAAAACGCGCCATAGGAAAATAATTTCCTACTGTGTTTTTGCATGGACATCTCAAATAATACATTAAGAGTGTCCCCAAAGTTTCGTAGCATGTCAACAAGCCCTCAGTTTATTTTGAATTTCCGACCGGAACACTTGATATTGCGTTTTTGCAAGGAAGGGAAGCGGAGGCAAACGCGCCTTAGGAAAATAATTTCTGCTGATTTTTTGCATGGACATCTAAAATAATACATTGAGAGTGTCCCCAAAGGTTCGTAGTGTTTCGACAAGCCCTCAATTTATTTTGAATTTCCGACCTGAACGCGTGCAATTGCGTTTTTGCAAAGAACGAAAGCGGAGGCAAACGCGTCCCAGAGAAATAACTTTCTGCTGATTTTTTTCATGGACATCCCATATAACACATTTAGAGTGTCCCCAATGTTTCGTAGACTTTTGACAAACCCTCGGTTTATTTTGAATTTCTGACCGAAACTCGTGTAATTGCGTTTTTGCCAAGAATAAAAGTGTAGGAAATCGCGCCTTAGGAATATAATTCCCCGCTATTTTTTTTTTCATGGAAATCTCAAATAATACATTGAGAGTGTACCCAAGGTTTCGTAGCATTTCGACAAGCCCTCGGTTTATTTTGATTTTCCGACAGGAACGTGTGATATTGCGTTTTTGCCAAGAACGGAAGCGGAGGCAAACACGCCTTAGGAAAATAATTTCTTGCTGATTATTTGCTTGGACATCTCAAATAAGACATTGAGAGTGTACCCAATGTTCCGTAGCATTTCGACAAGCCTTCGGTTTATTTTGAATTTCAGACAGGAACGCGTCCAATTGCGTTTTTGCCATGAACGGAAGCAGAAGCAAACGCGCCTTAGGAAAATAATTTCCTGCTGAATTTTTTCATGGGTGTACCAAATAACCCATTGAGAGTATCCCCATAGTTTAGTAGCGTTTCTACAAGCCCTCGGTTTATTTTGAATTTCCGACCAGAACGCGTGCAATTGCGATTTTGCCCAGAACAGAAGCGAGGCCAAACGCGTCTTAGGAAGAAAATTTCCTTCTGATTTTTTTCATGGACATCCCAAATAACACATTGAGAGTATCCCCAATGTTTCGTAGCGTTACGAAAAGCCCTCAGTTTATTTTGAATTTCTGACGGTTCGCGTGCAATTGCGTTTTTGCCAAGAATAGAAGTGGAGTAAAACGCGCCATAGGAAATTAATTTCCTACTGATTTTTTGCATGGACATCTCAAATAATACATTAAGAGTGTCCCCAAAGTTTCTTAGCATGTCGACAAGCCCTCGGTTTATTTTGAATTTCCGACCGGAACATTTGATATTGCGTTTTTGCCAAGAAGGGAAGCGGAGGCAAACGCTCCTTAGGAAAATAATTTCCTGTTGATTTTTTGCATGGACATATAAAATAATACATTGAGAGTGTCCCCAAAGGTTTGTAGTGTTTTGACAAGCCCTCAGTTTATTTTGAATTTCCAACCTGAACGCGTGCAATTGCGTTTTTGCCAAGAACGAAAGCGGAGGCAAACGCGCCGTAGGGAAATAATTTCCTGCTGATTTTTTGCATGGACATCCCATATAACACATTGAGAGTGTCCCCAAATTTCGTAGCATTTTGAAAAACTCTAGGTTTATTTTGAATTTCTGACCGAAACGCGTGTAATTGCGTTTTTGCCAAGAATATAAGTGAAGAAAATCGCGCCATAGAAAAATAATTCCTCGCTAATTTTTTGCATGGACATCTCAAATAATACATTGAGAGTGTACCCAAGGTTTTGTAGCATTTCGACAAGCCCTCGATTTATTTTGATTTTCTGATCGGAAAGTGTGATATTGCGTTTTTTCCAAGAACGGAAGCGGGGGCAAAGACGCCTTAGGAAAATAATTTCCTGCTGATTATTTGCATGGACATCTCAAATAATAAATTGAGAGTGTACCCAATGTTTCGTAGCATTTCGACAAGCCGTCGGTTTATTTTGAATTTCAGACAGGAACGCGTCCAATTGTGTTTTTGCCAAGAATGCAAGCGGAAGCAAACGCGCCCTAGGAAAATAATTTCCTGCTGAATTTTTGCATGGGTGTACCAAATAACCCATTGAGAGTATCCCCATAATTTAGTAGCGTTTCTACAAGCCCTCGGTTTATTTTGAATTTCTGACCGGAACGCGTGCAATTTTGTTTTTGCCAAGAACGGAAGCGGAGGCAAACGCACCTTGGGAAAAGCATTTCCTGCTGATTTTTTGCATGGACATTGAGAGTTTCCCTAATGTTTTGTAGCGTTTCGACAAGCCCTCGGTATATTTTGAATTTCCGACCGGAACGGGTGCAATTACGTTTTTGCCAAGAACGAAAGCGAAGGCAAACGCGCCGTAGGGAAATAACTTCCTGCTGATTTTTTGCATGGACATCCAAATAACACATTGAGAGTGTCCTCAAATTTCGTAGCATTTTGACAAACTCTCAGTTTATTTTGAATTTCTGACCGAAACGCGTGTAATTGTGTTTTTGCCAAGAATATAAGTGGAGAAAATCGCGCCTTAGGAAAATAATTCCCCGATAATTTTTTGCATGGACATCTCAAGTAATACATTGAGAGTGTACCCAAGCTTTCATAGCATTTTGACAAGCCCTCGATTTATTTTGATTTTCTGACCGGAATGTGTGATATTGCGTTTTTGCCAAGAACGGAAACGGAGGCAAACACGCCTTAGGAAAATAATTTCCTGCTGATTATTTGCATGGACATATCAATTAATACATTGAGAGTGTACCCAATGTTTCGTAGCATTTCGACAAGCCGTCGATTTATTTTGAATTTCAGACAGGAACGCGTCCAATTGCGTTTTTGCCATGAACGGAAGCAGAAGCAAACGCGCCCTAGGAAAATAATTTCCTACTGAATTTTTTCATTGGTGTACCAAATAACCCATTGAGAGTATCCCCATAGTTTAGTAACATTTCTACAAGCCCTCGATTAATTTTGAATTTTCGGCCAGAACGCGTGCAATTGCGTTTTTGCCAAGAACGGAAGCGAGGGAAAACTGTTCGTAAGGAAATAACTTCCCTTCTGATTTTTTGCATGGACATCCCTTATAACACATTGAGAGTGACCCCAATGTTTCGTAGCGTTTCGACAAGCCCTCAGTTTATTTTGAATTTCTGACGGTACGCGTGCAATTGCGTTTTTGCCAAGAACAGAAGTGGAGTAAAACGCGCCATAGGAAAATAATTTCCTGCTGATTTTTTGAATGGACATATAAAATAATACATTGAGAGTGTCCCCAAATTTCGTAGTGTTTCGACAAGCCCTAAGTTTATTTTGAATTTCCGACCTGAACGCGTGCAATTGCGTTTTTGCCAAGAACGAAAGCGGAGGCAAACGCGCCGTAGGGAAATAATTTCCTGCTGTTTTTTGCATGGACATCCCATATAACACAGTGAGAGTGTCCCCAAATATCGTAGCATTTTGACAAACTCTCGGTTTATTTTGAATTTCTTACCGAAACGCGTGTAATTGCGTTTTTGCCAAGAATATAAGTGGAGAAAATCGCGCCTTAGAAAAATAATTCCCTGCTTATTTTTTGCATGGACATCTCAAATAATACATTGAGATTGTACCCAAGGTTTCGTAGCATTTTGACAAGCCCTCAAATTATTTTGATTTTCTGATCGGAACGTGTGATATTGCGTTTTTGCCAAGAACGGAAGCGGAGGCAAACACGCCTTAGGAAAATAATTTCCTGCTGATTATTTGCATGGACATCTCAAATAATACATTGAGAGTGTACCCAATGTTTCGTAGCATTTCGACAAGCCGTCGGTTTATTTTGAATTTCAGACAGGAACGTGTCCAATTGCGTTTTTGCCAAGAACGCAAGCGGAAGCAAACACGCCCTAGGAAAATAATTTCCTGCTGAATTTTTGCATGGGTGTACCAAATAACCCATTGAGAGTATCCCCATAATTTATTAGCGTTTCTAGAGGCCCTCGGTTTATTTTGAATTTCTGACCGGAACGCGTGCAATTTTGTTTTTGCCAAGAACGGAAGCGGAGGCCAACGCACCTTGGGAAAAGCATTTCCTGCTGATTTTTTGCATGGACATTGAGAGTTTCCCTAATGTTTCGTAGCGTTTCGACAAGCCCTTGGTTTATTTTGAATTTCCGACCGGAACGGGTGCAATTACGTTTTTGCCAAGAACGAAAGCGGAGGCAAACGTGCCGTAGGGAAATAACTTCCTGCTGAATTTTTGCATGGACATCCAAATAACATATTGATAGTGTCCCCAAATTTCGTAGCATTTTGACAAACTCTCAGTTTATTTTTAATTTATGACCGAAACGCGTGTAATTGCGTTTTTGCCAAGAATATAAGTGGAGAAAATCGCGCCTTAGGAAAATAATTCCTCGCTAATATTTTGCATGGACATCTCAAGTAATACATTGAGAGTGTACCCAAGGTTTCGTAGCATTTCGACAAGCCCTCGATTTATTTTAATTTTCTGACTGGAATGTGTGATATTGCGTTTTTGCCAAGAACGGAAGCGGAGGCAAACACGCCTTAGGATAATAATTTCCTGATGATTATTTGTATGGACATCTCAAATAATACATTGAGAGTGTACCCAATGTTTCGTGGCATTTTGACAAGCCGTCGGTTTATTTTGAATTTCAAACAGGAACGTGTCCAATTGTGTTTTTGCCAAGAACGCAAGCGGAAGCAAACACGCCCTAGGAAAATAATTTCCTGCTGAATTTTTGCATGGGTGTACCAAATAACCCATTGAGAGTATCCCCATAATTTAGTAGCGCTTCTAGAGGCCCTCGGTTTATTTTGAATTTCTGACCGGAACGCGTGCAATTTTGTTCTTGCCAAGAACGGAAGCGGAGGCAAACGCACCTTGGGAAAAGCATTTCCTGTTGATTTTTTGAATGGACATTGAGAGTTTCCCTAATGTTTCGTAGCGTTTCGACAAGCCCTCGGTATATTTTGAATTTCCGACCGGAACGGGTGCAATTACGTTTTTGCCAAGAACGAAAGCGGAGGCAAACGCGCCGTAGGGAAATAACTTCCTGCTGATTTTTTGCATGGACATCCAAATAACACATTGAGAGTGTCCTCAAATTTCGTAGCATTTTGACAAACTCAGTTTATTTTGAATTTATGACCGAAACGCGTGTAATTACGTTTTTGACAAGAATATAAGTGGAGAAAATCGCGCCTTAGGAAAATAATTCCTCGCTAATTTTTTGCATGGACATCTCAAGTAATACATTGAGAGTGTACCCAAGGTTTCGTAGCGTTTCGACAAGCCCTCGATTTAATTTGATTTTCTGACCGGAACGTGTGATATTGCGTTTTTGACAAGAACGGAAGCGGAGGCAAACACGCCTTAGGAAAATAATTTCCTGCTGATTATTTGCATGGACATCTCAAATAATACATTGAGAGTGTACCCAATGTTTCGTAGCATTTCGACAAGCCGTCGGTTTATTTTGAATTTCAGACAGGAACGCGTCCATTTGCCTTTTTGCCAAGAACGCAAGCGGAAGCAAACGCGCCCTAGGAAAATAATTTCCTGCTGAATTTTTGCATGGGTGTACCAAATAACCCATTGAGAGTATCCCCATAATTTAGAAGCGTTTCTACAATCCCTCGGTTTATTTTGAATTTCTGACCGGAAAGCGTGCAATTTTGTTTTTGCCAAGAACGGAAGCGGAGGCAAATGCACCTTGGGAAAAGCATTTCCTGCTGATTTTTTGCATGGACATTGAGAGTTTCCCTAATGTTTCGTAGCGTTTCGACAAGCCCTCGGTTTATTTTGAATTTCCGACCAGAACGGGTGCTATTACGTTTTTGTCAAGAACGAAAGCGGAGGCAACCGCGCCGTAGGGAAATAACTTCCTGTTGATTTTTTGAATGGACATCCAAATAACACATTGAGAGTGTCCCCAAATTTCGTAGCATTTTGACAAACTCTCAGTTTATTTTGAATTTCTGACCGAAACGCGTGTATTTGCGTTTTTGCCAAGAATATAAGTGGAGAAAATCGCGCCTTAGGAAAATAATTCCCCGCTAATTTTTTGCATGGACATCTCAAGTAATACATTGAGAGTGTACCCAAGGTTTCATAGCATTTCGACAAGCCCTCGATTTATTTTGATTTTCTGACCGGAATGTGTGATATTGCGTTTTTGCCAAGAACGGAAGCGGAGGCAAACACGCCTTAGGATAATAATTTCCTGCTGTTTATTTGCATGGACATCTCAAATAATACATTGAGAGTGTACCCAATGTTTCGTAGCATTTCGACAAGCCGTCGGTTTATTTTGAATTTCAGACAAGAACGTGTCCAATTGCGTTTTTGCAAAGAACGCAAGCGGATGCAAACACACCCTAGGAAAATAATTTCCTGCTGAATTTTTGCATGGGTGTACCAAATAACCCATTGAGAGTATCCCCATAATTTAGTAGCGTTTCTAGAGGCCCTCGGTTTATTTTGAATTTCTGACCGGAACGCGTGCAATTTTGTTTTTGCCAAGAACGGAAGCGGAGGCAAACGCACCTTGGGAAAAGACTTTCCTGCTGATTTTTTGCATGGACATTGAGAGTTTCCCTAATGTTTCGTAGCGTTTCGACAAGCCCTCGGTATATTTTGAATTTCCGACCGGAACGGGTGCAATTACGTTTTTGCCAAGAACGAAAGCGGAGGCAAACGCGCTGTAGGGAAATAACTTCCTGCTGATTTTTTGCATGCACATCCAAATAACACATTGAGAGTGTCCCCAAATTTCGTAGCATTTTGACAAACTCTCAGTTTATTTTGAATTTATGACCGAAACGCGTGTAATTGCGTTTTTGCCAAGAATATAAGTGGAGATAAACGCGCCTTAGGAAAATAACTCCCCGCTAATTTTTTGCATGGACATCTCAAGTAATACATTCAGAGTGTACCCAAGGTTTCATAGCATTTTGACAAGCCCTCGATTTATTTTGATTTGCTGATCGGAACGTGTGATATTGCGTTTTTGCCAAGAACGGAAGCGGAGGCAAACACGCCTTAGGAAAATAATTTCCTACTGATTATTTGCATGGACATCTCAAATAATACATTGAGAGTGTACCCAATGTTTCGTAGCATTTCGACAAGCCGTCGGTTTATTTTGAATTTCAGACAGGAACGCGTCCAATTGCGTTTTTGCCAAGAACGCAAGTGGAAGCAAACGCGCCCTAGGAAAATAATTTCCTGCTGAATTTTTGCATGGGTGTAGCAAATAACCCATTGACAGTATCCCCATAATTTAGTAGCGTTTCTACAAGCCCTCGGTTTATTTTGAATTTCTGACCGGAACGCGTGCAATTTTGTTTTTGCCAAGAAAGGAAGCGTAGGAAAACGCACCTTGGGAAAAGCATTTCCTGCTGATTTTTTGCATGGACATTGAGAGTTTCCCTAATGTTTCGTAGCGTTTCGACAAGCCCTCCGTTTATTTTGAATTTCCGACCAGAATGGGTGCAATTACGTTTTTGCCAAGAACGGAAGCAGAGGCAAACGCTCCGTAGGGAAATAACTTCCTGCTGATTTTTTGCATGGACATCCAAATAACACATTGAGAGTGTCCCCAAATTTCGTAGCATTTTGACATACTCTCAGTTTATTTTGAATTTCTGACCGAAAAGCGTGTAATTGCGTTTTGCCAAGAATATAAGTGGAGAAAATTACGCCTTAGGAAAATAATTCCCCGCTAATTTTTTGCATGGACATCTCAAGTAATACATTGAGAGTGTACCTAAGGTTTCATAACATTTTGACAAGCCCTCGATTTATTTTGATTTTCTGACCGGAATGTGTGATATTGCGTTTTTGCCAAGAACGGAAGCGGAGGCAAACACGCCTTACGAAAATAATTTCCTGCTGATTATTTGCATGGACATCTCAAATAATACATTGACAGTGTACCCAATGTTTTGTAGCATTTCGAAAAGCCGTCGGTTTATTTTGAATTTCAGACAGGAACGCGTCCAATTGCTTTTTTGCCATGAACGGAAGCATAAGCAAACGCGCCCTAGGAAAATAATTTCCTGTTGAATTTTTTCATGGGTGTACCAAATAACCCATTGATATTATCCCCATATTTTAGTAACGTTTCTACAAGCCCTCGGTTTATTTTGAATTTTCGACCAGAACGCGTGCAATTGTGTTTTTTCCAAGAACAGAAGCGAGGGAAAACTGTTCTTAGGGAAATACTTCCTGCTGATTTTTTGCATGGACATCCCATATAACACATTGAGAGTGTCCCCAATGTTTCGTAGCGTTTCGACAAGCCGTCAGTTTATTTTGAATTTCTGACGGTACGCGTGCAATGGCGTTTTTGCCAAGAACAGAAGTGGAGTAAAACGCGCCATAGGAAAATAATTTCCTGGTGATTTTTTGCATGGACATCTCAAATAATACATTAAGAGTGTCCCCAAAGTTTCTTAGCATGTTTACAAGCCCTCGGTTTATTTTGAAGTTCCGACCGGAACACTTGATAATGCGTTTTTGCCAAGAAGGGAAGCGGAGGCAAATGCGCCTTAGGAAAATAATTTCCTGCTGATTTTTTGCATGGACATCTAAAATAATACATTGAGAGTGTCCCCAAATGTTCGTAGTGTTTCGACAAACCCTCAGTTTATTTTGAATTTCCGACCTGAACGCGTGCAATTGCGTTTTTGCCAAGAACGAAAGCGGAGGCAAACGCGCCGTAGGGAAATAAATTCCTGCTGATTTTTTGCATGGACATCCCATATAACACATTGAGATTGTCCCCAAATTTCGTTGCATTTTGACAAACTCTCGGTTTATTTTGAATTTCTGACCGAAACGCGTGTAATTGCGTTTTTGCCAAGAATATCGGGCCTTAGGAAAATAATTCCCCGCTAATTTTTTGCATGGACATCTCAAATAATAAATTGAGAGTGTAACCATGGTTTCGTAGCATTTCGACAAGCCCTCGATTTATTTTGATTTTCTGATCGGAACGTGTGATATTGCGTTTTTGCCAAGAACGGAAGCGGAGGCAAAAATGCCTTAGGAAAATAATTTCCTGCTGATTATTTGCATGGACATCTCAAATAATACATTGAGAGTGTACCCAGTGTTTCGTAGCATTTTGACAAGTCATCGTTTAATTTTGTATTTCAGACAGGAACGCGTCCATTTTAATTTTTGCCAAGAACGCAAGCGGAAGCAAACGCGCCCTAGGAAAATAATTTCCTGCTGAATTTTTGCATGGGTGTACCAAATAACCCATTTAGAGTATTCCCATTATTTAGTAGCGTTTCTACAAGCCCTCGATTTATTTTGAATTTTTGACCGGAACGCGTGCAATTTTATTTTTGCCAAGAACGAAAGCGGAGGCAAACGCACCTTGGGAAAAGCATTTCCTGCTGATTTTTCAAATGGAAATTGAGAGTTTCCCTAATGTTTCGTAGCGTTTCGACAAACCCTCGGTTTATTTTGAATTTCCGACCGGAACGGGTGCAATTACGTTTTTGCCAAGAACGAAAGCGGAGGCAAACGCGTCGTAGGGAAATAACTTCATGTTGATTTTTTGCATGGACATCCAAATAACACATTGAGAGTGTCCCCAAATTTCGTAGCATTTTGACAAACTCTCAGTTTATTTTGAATTTCTGACCGAAACGCGTGTAATTGTGTTTTTGCCAAGAATATAAGTGGAGAAAATCGCGCCTTAGGAAAATAATTCCCCGCTAATATTTTGCATGGACATCTCAAATAATACATTGAGAGTGTACCCAAGGTTTCGTAGAATTTCGACAAGCCCTCGATTTATTTTGATTTTCTGACCGGAATGTGTGATATTACATTTTTGCCAAGAACGGAAGCGGAGGAAAACACGCCTTAGGAAAATAATTTCCTGCTGATTATTTGCATGGACATCTCAAATAATACATTGAGAGTGTACCCAATGTTTTGTAGCATTTCGACAAGCCGTCGGGTTAATTTGAATTTCAGACAGGAACGCGTCCAATTGCGTTTTTGCCAAGAACGCAAGCGGAAGCAAACGCTCCCTAGGAAAATAATTACCTGCTGAATTTTTTCATGGGTGTACCCAATAACCCATTGAGAGTATCCCCATAGTTTAGTAACGTTTCTACAAGCCCTTGGTTTATTTTGAATTTCCGACCGGGACACGTGCAATTGCGTTTTTGCCAAGAACCAAAACGGAGGCAAACGCGTCGTAGGGAAATAACTTCCTGCTGATTTTTTGCATGGACATCCCATATAACACATTGAGAGTGTCCCCAATGTTTCGTAGCATTTTGAAAAACCCTCGGTTTATTTTGAATTTCTGACCGAAACGCGTGAAATTGCGTTTTTGCCAAGAATAGAAGTGGAGGAAATCGCGCCTTAGGAATATAATTCGCCGCTAATTCTTTGCAATGAAATCTCAAATAATACATTGAGAGTGTACCCAAGGTTTAGTAGCATTTCAACAAGCCCTCGGTTTATTTTGATTTTCCGACCAGAATGTGTGATATTGCGTTTTTGCCAAGAACGGAAGCGGAGGCAAACACGCCTTAGGAAAATAATTTCCTGCTGATTATTTGCATGGACATCTAAAATAAGACATTGAGAGTGTACCCAATGTTCCGTAGCATTTCGACAAGCCGTCGGTTTATTTTGAATTTCAGACAGGAACGTGTCCAATTGCGTTTTTGCCATGAACGGAAGCAGAAGCAAACGCGCCTTAGGAAAATAATTTCCTGCTGAATTTTTTCATGGGTGTACCAAATAACCCATTGAAAGTATCCCCATAGTTTAGTAGCGTTTCTATAAGCCCTCGGTTTATTTGGAATTTCCGACCAGAACGCGTGTAATTGCGATTTTGCCAAGAACGGAAGCGAGGGAAAAAACGCCTTAGGAAGAAAAGTTCCTTCTGATTTTTTTGATGGACATCCCAAATAACACAATGAGAGTATCCCCAATGTTTCGTAGCATTTCGACAAGCCCTCAGTTTATTTTGAATTTCTGACGGTACGCGTGCAATTGCGTTTTTGCCAAGAACAGAAGTGGAGTAAAACGCGCCATAGGAAAATAATTTCATGATGTTTTTTTGCATGGACATCTCAAATAATACATTAAGAGTGTCCCCAAAGTTTCTTAGCATGTCGACAAGCCCTCAGTTTATTTTGAATTTCCGACCGGAACACTTGATATTGCGTTTTTGCCAAGAAGGGAAGCGGAGGCAAACGCGCCTTAGGAAAATAATTTCCTGCTGATTTTTTGCATAAACATCTAAAATAATACATTGAGAGTGTCCCCAAAGGTTCGTAGTGTTTCGACAAACCCTCAGTTTATTTTGAATTTCCGACCTGAACGCGTGCAATTGCGTTTTTGCCAAGAACGAAAGCGGAGGCAAACACGCTGTAGGGAAATAAATTCCTGCTGATTTTTTGCATGGACATCCCATATAACACATTGAGATTGTCCCCAAATTTCGTTGCATTTTGACAAACTCTCGGTTTATTTTGAATTTCTGACCGAAACGCGTGTAATTGCGTTTTTGCCAAGAATATAAGTGGAGAAAATCGGGCCTTAGGAAAATAATTCCCCGCTAATTTTTTGCATGGACATCTCAAATAATAAATTGAGAGTGTAACCATGGTTTCGTAGCATTTCGACAAGCCCTCGATTTATTTTGATTTTCTGATCGGAACGTGTGATATTGCGTTTTTGCCAAGAACGGAAGCGGAGGCAAAAATGCCTTAGGAAAATAATTTCCTACTGATTATTTGCATGGACATCTCAAATAATACATTGAGAGTGTACCCAGTGTTTCTTAGCATTTCGACAAGTCATCGTTTAATTTTGAATTTCAGACAGGAACGCGTCCATTTTAATTTTTGCCAAGAACGCAAGCGGAAGCAAACGCGCCCTAGGAAAATAATTTCCTGCTGAATTTTTGCATGGGTGTACCAAATAACCCATTTAGAGTATTTCCATAATTTAGTAGCGTTTCTACAAGCCCTCGATTTATTTTGAATTTTTGACCGGAACGCGTGCAATTTTATTTTTGCCAAGAACGGAAGCGGAGGCAAACGCACCTTGGGAAAAGCATTTCCTGCTGATTTTTTAAATGGAAATTGAGAGTTTCCCTAATGTTTCGTAGCGTTTCGACAAACCCTCGGTTTATTTTGAATTTCCGACCGGAACGGGTGCAATTACGTTTTTGCCAAGAACGAAAGCGGAGGCAAACGCGCCGTAGGGAAATAACTTCATGTTGATTTTTTGCATGGACATCCAAATAACACATTAAGAGTGTCCCCAAATTTCGTAGCATTTTGACAAACTCTCAGTTTATTTTGAATTTCTGACCGAAACGCGTGTAATTGTGTTTTTGCCAAGAATATAAGTGGAGAAAATCGCGCCTTAGGAAAATAATTCCCCGCTAATATTTTGCATGGACATCTCAAATAATACATTGAGAGTGTACCCAAGGTTTCGTAGAATTTCGACAAGCCCTCGATTTATTTTGATTTTCTGACCGGAATGTGTGATATTACATTTTTGCCAAGAACAGAAGCGGAGGAAAACACGCCTTAGGAAAATAATTTCCTGCTGATTATTTGCATGGACATCTCAAATAATACATTGAGAGTGTACCCAATGTTTTGTAGCATTTCGACAAGCCGTCGGTTTAATTTGAATTTCAGACAGGAACGCGTCCAATTGCGTTTTTGCCAAGAACGCAAGCGGAAGCAAACGCTCCCTAGGAAAATAATTACCTGCTGAATTTTTTCATGGGTGTACCCAATAACCCATTGAGAGTATCCCCATAGTTTAGTAACGTTTCTACAAGCCCTTGGTTTATTTTGAATTTCCGACCGGAACACGTGCAATTGCGTTTTTGCCAAGAACCAAAACGGAGGCAAACGCGTCGTAGGGAAATAACTTCCTGCTGATTTTTTGCATGGACATCCCATATAACACATTGAGAGTGTCCCCAATGTTTCGTAGCATTTTGACAAACCCTCGGTTTATTTTGAATTTCTGACCGAAACGCGTGAAATTGCGTTTTTGCCAAGAATAGAAGTGGAGGAAATCGCGCCTTAGGAATATAATTCGCCGCTAATTTTTTGCAAGGAAATCTCAAATAATACATTGAGAGTGTACCCAAGGTTTAGTAGCATTTCGACAAGCCCTCGGTTTATTTTGATTTTCCGACCAGAATGTGTGATATTGCGTTTTTGCCAAGAACGGAAGCGGAGGCAAACACGCCTTAGGAAAATAATTTCCTGCTGATTATTTGCATGGACATCTAAAATAAGACATTGAGAGTGTACCCAATGTTCCGTAGCATTTCGACAAGCCGTCGGTTTATTTTGAATTTCAGACAGGAACGTGTCCAATTGCGTTTTTGCCATGAACGGAAGCAGAAGCAAACGCGCCTTAGGAAAATAATTTCCTGCTGAATTTTTTCATGGGTGTACCAAATAACCCATTGAAAGTATCCCCATAGTTTAGTAGCGTTTCTATAAGCCCTCGGTTTATTTGGAATTTCCGACCAGAACGCGTGTAATTGCGATTTTGCCAAGAACGGAAGCGAGGGAAAACACGCCTTAGGAAGAAAAGTTCCTTCTGATTTTTTTGATGGACATCCCAAATAACACATTGAGAGTATCCCCAATGTTTCGTAGCATTTCGACAAGCCCTCAGTTTATTTTGAATTTCTGACGGTACGCGTGCAATTGCGTTTTTGCCAAGAACAGAAGTGGAGTAAAACGCGCCATAGGAAAATAATTTCATGATGTTTTTTTGCATGGACATCTCAAATAATACATTAAGAGTGTCCCCAAAGTTTCTTAGCATGTCGACAAGCCCTCAGTTTATTTTGAATTTCCGACCGGAACACTTGATATTGCGTTTTTGCCAAGAAGGGAAGCGGAGGCAAACGCGCCTTAGGAAAATAATTTCCTGCTGATTTTTTGCATGGACATCCCATATAACACATTGAGATTGTCCCCAAATTTCGTTGCATTTTGACAAACTCTCGGTTTATTTTGAATTTCTGACCGAAACGCGTGTAATTGCGTTTTTGCCAAGAATATAAGTGGAGAAAATCGGGCCTTAGGAAAATAATTCCCCGCTAATTTTTTGCATGGACATCTCAAATAATAAATTGAGAGTGTAACCATGGTTTCGTAGCATTTCGACAAGCCTTCGATTTATTTTGATTTTCTGATCGGAACGTGTGATATTGCGTTTTTGCCAAGAACGGAAGCGGAGGCAAAAATGCCTTAGGAAAATAATTTCCTGCTGATTATTTGCATGGACATCTCAAATAATACATTGAGAGTGTACCCAGTGTTTCTTAGCATTTCGACAAGTCATCGTTTAATTTTGAATTTCAGACAGGAACGCGTCCATTTTAATTTTTGCCAAGAACGCAAGCGGAAGCAAACGCGCCCTAGGAAAATAATTTCCTGCTGAATTTTTGCATGGGTGTACCAAATAACCCATTTAGAGTATTTCCATAATTTAGTAGCGTTTCTACAAGCCCTCGATTTATTTTGAATTTTTGACCGGAACGCGTGCAATTTTATTTTTGCCAAGAACGGAAGCGGAGGCAAACGCACCTTGGGAAAAGCATTTCCTGCTGATTTTTTAAATGGAAATTGAGAGTTTCCCTAATGTTTCGTAGCGTTTCGACAAACCCTCGGTTTATTTTGAATTTCCGACCGGAACGGGTGCAATTACGTTTTTGCCAAGAACGAAAGCGGAGGCAAACGCGCTGTAGGGAAATAACTTCATGTTGATTTTTTGCATGGACATCCAAATAACACATTGAGAGTGTCCCCAAATTTCGTAGCATTTTGACAAACTCTCAGTTTATTTTGAATTTCTGACCGAAACGCGTGTAATTGTGTTTTTGCCAAGAATATAAGTGGAGAAAATCGCGCCTTAGGAAAATAATTCCCCGCTAATATTTTGCATGGACATCTCAAATAATACATTGAGAGTGTACCCAAGGTTTCGTAGAATTTCGACAAGCCCTCGATTTATTTTGATTTTCTGACCGGAATGTGTGATATTACATTTTTGCCAAGAACAGAAGCGGAGGAAAACACGCCTTAGGAAAATAATTTCCTGCTGATTATTTGCATGGACATCTCAAATAATACATTGAGAGTGTACCCAATGTTTTGTAGCATTTCGACAAGCCGTCGGTTTAATTTGAATTTCAGACAGGAACGCGTCCAATTGCGTTTTTGCCAAGAACGCAAGCGGAAGCAAACGCTCCCTAGGAAAATAATTACCTGCTGAATTTTTTCATGGGTGTACCCAATAACCCATTGAGAGTATCCCCATAGTTTAGTAACGTTTCTACAAGCCCTTGGTTTATTTTGAATTTCCGACCGGAACACGTGCAATTGCGTTTTTGCCAAGAACCAAAACGGAGGCAAACGCGTCGTAGGGAAATAACTTCCTGCTGATTTTTTGCATGGACATCCCATATAACACATTGAGAGTGTCCCCAATGTTTCGTAGCATTTTGACAAACCCTCGGTTTATTTTGAATTTCTGACTGAAACGCGTGAAATTGCGTTTTTGCCAAGAATAGAAGTGGAGGAAATCGCGCCTTAGGAATATAATTCGCCGCTAATTTTTTGCAAGGAAATCTCAAATAATACATTGAGAGTGTACCCAAGGTTTAGTAGCATTTCGACAAGCCCTCGGTTTATTTTGATTTTCCGACCAGAATGTGTGATATTGCGTTTTTGCCAAGAACGGAAGCGGAGGCAAACACGCCTTAGGAAAATAATTTCCTGCTGATTATTTGTATGGACATCTAAAATAAGACATTGAGAGTGTACCCAATGTTCCGTAGCATTTCGACAAGCCGTCGGTTTATTTTGAATTTCAGACAGGAACGTGTCCAATTGCGTTTTTGCCATGAACGGAAGCAGAAGCAAACGCGCCTTAGGAAAATAATTTCCTGCTGAATTTTTTCATGGGTGTACCAAATAACCCATTGAAAGTATCCCCATAGTTTAGTAGCGTTTCTATAAGCCCTCGGTTTATTTAGAATTTCCGACCAGAACGCGTGTAATTGCGTTTTTGCCAAGAACGGAAGCGAGGGAAAACACGCCTTAGGAAGAAAAGTTCCTTCTGATTTTTTTGATGGACATCCCAAATAACACATTGAGAGTATCACCAAGTTTCGTAGCATTTCGACAAGCCCTCAGTTTATTTTGAATTTCTGACGGTACGCGTGCAATTGCGTTTTTGCCAAGAACAGAAGTGGAGTAAAACGCGCCATAGGAAAATAATTTCATGATGTTTTTTTGCATGGACATCTCAAATAATACATTAAGAGTGTCCCCAAAGTTTCTTAGCATGTCGACAAGCCCTCAGTTTATTTTGAATTTCCGACCGGAACACTTGATATTGCGTTTTTGCCAAGAAGGGAAGCGGAGGCAAACGCGCCTTAGGAAAATAATTTCCTGCTGATTTTTTGCATGGACATCTAAAATAATACATTGAGAGTGTCCCCAAAGGTTCGTAGTGTTTCGACAAACCCTCAGTTTATTTTGAATTTCCGACCTGAACGCGTGCAATTGCGTTTTTGCCAAGAACGAAAGCGGAGGCAAACGCGCCGTAGGGAAATAAATTCCTGCTGATTTTTTGCATGGACATCCCATATAACACATTGAGATTGTCCCCAAATTTCGTTGCATTTTAACAAACTCTCAGTTTATTTTGAATTTCTGACCGAAACGCGTGTAATTGCGTTTTTTCCAAGAATATAAGTGGAGAAAATCGGGCCTTAGGAAAATAATTCCCCGCTAATTTTTTGCATGGACATCTCAAATAATAAATTGAGAGTGTAACCAAGGTTTCGTAGCATTTCGACAAGCCCTCGATTTATTTTGATTTTCTGATCGGAACGTGTGATATTGCGTTTTTGCCAAGAACGGAAGCGGAGGCAAAAATGCCTTAGGAAAATAATTTCCTGCTGATTATTTGCATGGACATCTCAAATAATACATTGAGAGTGTACCCAGTGTTTCGTAGCATTTCGACAAGTCATCGTTTAATTTTGAATTTCAGACAGGAACGCGTCCATTTTAATTTTTGCCAAGAACGCAAGCGGAAGCAAACGCGCCCTAGGAAAAAAATTTCCTGCTGAATTTTTGCATGGGTGTACCAAATAACCCATTTAGAGTATTCCCATAATTTAGTAGCGTTTCTACAAGCCCTCGATTTATTTTGAATTTTTGACCGGAACGCGTGCAATTTTATTTTTGCCAAGAACGGAAGCGGAGGCAAACGCACCTTGGGAAAAGCATTTCCTGCTGATTTTTTAAATGGAAATTGAGAGTTTCCCTAATGTTTCGTAGCGTTTCGACAAACCCTCGGTTTATTTTGAATTTCCGACCGGAACGGGTGCAATTACGTTTTTGCCAAGAACGAAAGCGGAGGCAAACGCGCCGTAGGGAAATAACTTCATGTTGATTTTTTGCATGGACATCCAAATAACACATTGAGAGTGTCCCCAAATTTCGTAGCATTTTGACAAACTCTCAGTTTATTTTGAATTTCTGACCGAAACGCGTGTAATTGTGTTTTTGCCAAGAATATAAGTGGAGAAAATCGCGCCTTAGGAAAATAATTCCCCGCTAATATTTTGCATGGACATCTCAAATAATACATTGAGAGTGTACCCAAGGTTTCGTAGAATTTCGACAAGCCCTCGATTTATTTTGATTTTCTGACCGGAATGTGTGATATTACATTTTTGCCAAGAACGGAAGCGGAGGAAAACACGCCTTAGGAAAATAATTTCCTGCTGATTATTTGCATGGACATCTCAAATAATACATTGAGAGTGTACCCAATGTTTTGTAGCATTTCGACAAGCCGTCGGTTTAATTTGAATTTCAGACAGGAACGCGTCCAATTGCGTTTTTGCCAAGAACGCAAGCGGAAGCAAACGCTCCCTAGGAAAATAATTACCTGCTGAATTTTTTCATGGGTGTACCCAATAACCCATTGAGAGTATCCCCATAGTTTAGTAACGTTTCTACAAGCCCTTGGTTTATTTTGAATTTCCGACCGGAACACGTGCAATTGCGTTTTTGCCAAGAACCAAAACGGAGGCAAACGCGTCGTAGGGAAATAACTTCCTGCTGATTTTTTGCATGGACATCCCATATAACACATTGAGAGTGTCCCCAATGTTTCGTAGCATTTTGACAAACCCTCGGTTTATTTTGAATTTCTGACCGAAACGCGTGAAATTGCGTTTTTGCCAAGAATAGAAGTGGAGGAAATCGCGCCTTAGGAATATAATTCGCCGCTAATTTTTTGCAAGGAAATCTAAAATAATACATTGAGAGTGTACCCAAGGTTTAGTAGCATTTCGACAAGCCCTCGGTTTATTTTGATTTTCCGACCAGAATGTGTGATATTGCGTTTTTGCCAAGAACGGAAGCGGAGGCAAACACGCCTTAGGAAAATAATTTCCTGCTGATTATTTGCATGGACATCTAAAATAAGACATTGAGAGTGTACCCAATGTTCCGTAGCATTTCGACAAGCCGTCGGTTTATTTTGAATTTCAGACAGGAACGTGTCCAATTGCGTTTTTGCCATGAACGGAAGCAGAAGCAAACGCGCCTTAGGAAAATAATTTCCTGCTGAATTTTTTCATGGGTGTACCAAATAACCCATTGAAATTATCCCCATAGTTTAG
Organism: Vicia faba; assembly: GCA_948472305.1. Taxonomy (NCBI): domain Eukaryota; kingdom Viridiplantae; phylum Streptophyta; class Magnoliopsida; order Fabales; family Fabaceae; genus Vicia; species Vicia faba. Next base: position 537,111,137 of record OX451741.1, read on the forward strand.
TAGCGTTTCTATAAGCCCTCAGTTTATTTGGAATTTCCGACCAGAACGCGTGTAATTGCGATTTTGCCAAGAACGGAAGCGAGGGAAAACACGCCTTAGGAAGAAAAGTTCCTTCTGATTTTTTTGATGGACATCCCAAATAACACATTGAGAGTATCCCCAATGTTTCGTAGCATTTCGACAAGCCCTCAGTTTATTTTGAATTTCTGACGGTACGCGTGCAATTGCGTTTTTGCCAAGAACAGAAGTGGAGTAAAACGCGCCATAGGAAAATAATTTCATGATGTTTTTTTGCATGGACATCTCAAATAATACATTAAGAGTGTCCCCAAAGTTTCTTAGCATGTCGACAAGCCCTCAGTTTATTTTGAATTTCCGACCGGAACACTTGATATTGCGTTTTTGCCAAGAAGGGAAGCGGAGGCAAACGCGCCTTAGGAAAATAATTTCCTGCTGATTTTTTGCATGGACATCCCATATAACACATTGAGATTGTCCCCAAATTTCGTTGCATTTTGACAAACTCTCGGTTTATTTTGAATTTCTGACCGAAACGCGTGTAATTGCGTTTTTGCCAAGAATATAAGTGGAGAAAATCGGGCCTTAGGAAAATAATTCCCCGCTAATTTTTTGCATGGACATCTCAAATAATAAATTGAGAGTGTAACCATGGTTTCGTAGCATTTCGACAAGCCCTCGATTTATTTTGATTTTCTGATCGGAACGTGTGATATTGCGTTTTTGCCAAGAACGGAAGCGGAGGCAAAAATGCCTTAGGAAAATAATTTCCTGCTGATTATTTGCATGGACATCTCAAATAATACATTGAGAGTGTACCCAGTGTTTCGTAGCATTTCGACAAGTCATCGTTTAATTTTGAATTTCAGACAGGAACGCGTCCATTTTAATTTTTGCCAAGAACGCAAGCGGAAGCAAACGCGCCCTAGGAAAATAATTTCCTGCTGAATTTTTGCATGGGTGTACCAAATAACCCATTTAGAGTATTCCCATAATTTAGTAGCGTTTCTACAAGCCCTCGATTTATTTTGAATTTTTGACCGGAACGCGTGCAATTTTATTTTTGCCAAGAACGGAAGCGGAGGCAAACGCACCTTGGGAAAAGCATTTCCTGCTGATTTTTTAAATGGAAATTGAGAGTTTCCCTAATGTTTCGTAGCGTTTCGACAAACCCTCGGTTTATTTTGAATTTCCGACCGGAACGGGTGCAATTACGTTTTTGCCAAGAACGAAAGCGGAGGCAAACGCGCCGTAGGGAAATAACTTCATGTTGATTTTTTGCATGGACATCCAAATAACACATTGAGAGTGTCCCCAAATTTCGTAGCATTTTGACAAACTCTCAGTTTATTTTGAATTTCTGACCGAAACGCGTGTAATTGTGTTTTTGCCAAGAATATAAGTGGAGAAAATCGCGCCTTAGGAAAATAATTCCCCGCTAATATTTTGCATGGACATCTCAAATAATACATTGAGAGTGTACCCAAGGTTTCGTAGAATTTCGACAAGCCCTCGATTTATTTTGATTTTCTGACCGGAATGTGTGATATTACATTTTTGCCAAGAACGGAAGCGGAGGAAAACACGCCTTAGGAAAATAATTTCCTGCTGATTATTTGCATGGACATCTCAAATAATACATTGAGAGTGTACCCAATGTTTTGTAGCATTTCGACAAGCCGTCGGTTTAATTTGAATTTCAGACAGGAACGCGTCCAATTGCGTTTTTGCCAAGAACGCAAGCGGAAGCAAACGCTCCCTAGGAAAATAATTACCTGCTGAATTTTTTCATGGGTGTACCCAATAACCCATTGAGAGTATCCCCATAGTTTAGTAACGTTTCTACAAGCCCTTGGTTTATTTTGAATTTCCGACGGGAACACGTGCAATTGCGTTTTTGCCAAGAACCAAAACGGAGGCAAACGCGTCGTAGGGAAATAACTTCCTGCTGATTTTTTGCATGGACATCCCATATAACACATTGAGAGTGTCCCCAATGTTTCGTAGCATTTTGACAAACCCTCGGTTTATTTTGAATTTCTGACCGAAACGCGTGAAATTGCGTTTTTGCCAAGAATAGAAGTGGAGGAAATCGCGCCTTAGGAATATAATTCGCCGCTAATTTTTTGCAAGGAAATCTAAAATAATACATTGAGAGTGTACCCAAGGTTTAGTAGCATTTCGACAAGACCTCGGTTTATTTTGATTTTCCGACCAGAATGTGTGATATTGCGTTTTTGCCAAGAACGGAAGCGGAGGCAAACACGCCTTAGGAAAATAATTTCCTGCTGATTATTTGCATGGACATCTAAAATAAGACATTGAGAGTGTACCCAATGTTCCGTAGCATTTCGACAAGCCGTCGGTTTATTTTGAATTTCAGACAGGAACGTGTCCAATTGCGTTTTTGCCATGAACGGAAGCAGAAGCAAACGCGCCTTAGGAAAATAATTTCCTGCTGAATTTTTTCATGGGTGTACCAAATAACCCATTGAAAGTATCCCCATAGTTTAGTAGCGTTTCTATAAGCCCTCAGTTTATTTGGAATTTCCGACCAGAACGCGTGTAATTGCGATTTTGCCAAGAACGGAAGCGAGGGAAAACACGCCTTAGGAAGAAAAGTTCCTTCTGATTTTTTTGATGGACATCCCAAATAACACATTGAGAGTATCCCCAATGTTTCGTACCATTTCGACAAGCCCTCAGTTTATTTTGAATTTTTGACGGTACGCGTGCAATTGCATTTTTGCCAAGAACAGAAGTGGAGTAAAACGCGCCATAGGAAAATAATTTCATGATGTTTTTTTGCATGGACATCTCAAATAATACATTAAGAGTGTCCCCAAAGTTTCTTAGCATGTCGACAAGCCCTCAGTTTATTTTGAATTTCCGACCGGAACACTTGATATTGCGTTTTTGCCAAGAAGGGAAGCGGAGGCAAACGCGCCTTAGGAAAATAATTTCCTGCTGAGTTTTTGCATGGACATGTAAAATAATACATTGAGAGTGTCCCGAAAGGTTCGTAGTGTTTGGACAAGCCCTCAGTTTATTTTGAATTTCCGACCTGAACGCGTGCAATTGCGTTTTTGCCAAGAACGAAAGCGGAGGCAAACGCGTCGTAGGGAAAAAATTTCCTACTGATTTTTTGCATGGACATCCCATATAACACATTGAGAGTGTCCCCAAATTTCGTAGCATTTTGACAAACTCTCGGTTTATTTTAAATTTCTGACCGAAACGCGTGTAATTGTGTTTTTGCCAAGAATATAAGTGGAGAAAATTGTGCCTTAGAAAAATAATTCCCCACTAATTTTTTGCATGGACATCTCAAATAATACATTGAGAGTGTACCCAAGGTTTCGTAGCATTTCGACAAGCCCTCGATTTATTTTGATTTTCTGATTGGAACGTGTGATATTGCGTTTTTTCCAAGAACGGAAGCGGAGGCAAGCATGCCTTAGGAAAATAATTTCCTGCTAATTATTTGCATGGACATCTCAAATAATACATTGAGAGTGTACCCAATGTTTCGTAGCATTTCGACAAGCCGTCGGTTTATTTTGAATTTCAGACAGGAACGCGTCCAATTGCGTTTTTGCCAAGAGCGCAAGCGGAAGCAAACGCGCCCTAGGAAAATAATTTCCTGCTGAATTTTTGCATGGTTGTACCAAATAACCCATTGAGAGTATCCCCATAATTTAGTAGCGTTTCTACAAGCCCTCAGTTTATTTTGAATTTCTGACCGGAACGCGTGCAATTTTGTTTTTGCCAAGAACGGAAGCGGAGGCAAATGCACCTTGGGAAAAGCATTTCCTGCTGATTTTTTGCATGAACATTGTGAGTTTCCCTAATGTTTCGTAGCGTTTCGACAAGCCCTCGTTTTATTTTGAATTTCCGACCAGAACGGGTGTAATTACGTTTTTGCCAAGAACGAAAGCGGAGGCAAACGCGCTGTAGGGAAATAACTTCCTGCTTATTTTTTGCATGGACATCCAAATAACACATTGAGAGTGTCCCAAAATTTCGTAGCATTTTGACAAACTCTCAGTTTATTTTGAATTTCTGACTGAAACGCGTGTAATTGCGTTTTTGCCAAGAATATAAGTGGAGAAAATCGCGCCTTAGGAAAATAATTCCCCGCTAATTTTTTGCATGGACATCTTAAATAATACATTGAGAGTGTACCCAAGGTTTCGTATCATTTCGACAAGCCCTCGATTTATTTTGATTTTCTGAACGGAACGTGTGATATTGCGTTTTTGCAAAGAACGGAAGCGGAGGCAAACACGCCTTAGGAAAATAATTTCCTGCTGATTATTTGCATGGACATCTCAAATAATACATTGAGAGTGTACCCAATGTTTCGTAGTATTTCGACAAGCCGTCGGTTTATTTTGAATTTCAGACAGGAACGCGTCCAATTGCGTTTTTGCCATGAACGGAAGCAGAAGCAAACGCGCCCTAGGAAAATAATTTCCTGCTTAATTTTTTCATTGGTGTACCAAATAACCCATTGAGAGTATCCCCATAGTTTAGTAACGTTTCTACAAGCCCTTGGTTTATTTTGAATTTCCGACCGGAACGCGTGCAATTGCGTTTTTGCCAAGAACTGAAGTGAGGGCAAACGCATCGTAGGGAAATAACTTCCTGCTGATTTTTTGCATGGACATCCCATATAACACATTGAGAGTGTCCCCAATGTTTCGTAGCGTTTCGACAAGCCCTCAGTTTATTTTGAATTTCTGACGGTACGCGTGCAATTGCGTTTTTGCTAAGAATATAAGTGGAGTAAAATGTGCCATAGGAAAATAATTTCCTGCTGATTTTTAGCATGGACATATCAAATAATAGATTAAGAGTGTCCCGAAAGTTTCGTAGAATGTTGACAAGCCCTCAGTTTATTTTGAATTTCCGACCGGAACACTTGATATTGCGTTTTTGCCATGAAGGGAAGCGGAGGCAAACGCGCCTTAGGAAAATAATTTCCTGCTGATTTTTTGCATGGACATCTAAAATAATACATTGAGAGTATCCCCAAAGGTTCGTAGTGTTTCGACAAGCCCTCTGTTTATTTTGAATTTCTAACCTGAACGCGTGCAATTGCATTTTTGCCAAGAACGAAAGCGGAGGCAAACGCGCCCTAGGGAAATAATTTCCTATTGATTTTTTGCATGGACATCACTTATAACACATTGAGAGTGTCCCCAAATTTCGTAGCATTTTGACAAACTCTCAGTTTATTTTGAATTTCTGACCGAAACGCGTGTAATTGCGTTTTTGCCAAGAATATAAGTGGAGAAAATCGCGCCTTAGGAAAATAATTCCCAGCTAATTTTTTGCATGGACATCTCAAATAATACATTGAGAGTGTACCCAAGGTTTCGTAGCATTTCGACAAGCCCTCGATTTATTTTTATTTTCTGATCGGAACGTGTGATATTGCGTTTTTGCCAAGAACGGAAGCGGAGGCAAACACGCCTTAGGAAAATAATTTCCTGCTGATTATTTTCATGGACATCTCAAATAATACATTGAGAGTGTACCCAATGTTTCGTAGCATTTCGACAAGCCGTCGGTTTATTTTGAATTTCAGAGAGGAACGCGTCCAATTGCGTTTTTGCCAAGAACGCAAGCGGAAGCAAACGTGCCCTAGGAAAATAATTTCCTGCTGAATTTTTGAATGGGTGTACCACTAAACCCATTGAGAGTATCCCCATAATTTAGTAGAGTTTCTACAAGCCCTCGGTTCATTTTTAATTTCTGACCGGAACGCTTGCAATTTTGTTTTTGCCAAGAACGGAAGCGGAGGCAAATGCACCTTGGGAATAGCATTTCCTGCTGATTTTTTGCATGGACATTGAGAGTTTCCCTAATGTTTCGTAGCGTTTCGACAAGCCCTCGGTTTATTTTGAATTTCCGAAAAGAACGGGTGTAATTACGTTTTTGCCAAGAACGAAAGCGGAGGCAAACGCGCCGTAGGGAAATAACTTCCTGCTGATTTTTTGCATGGACATCCAAATAACACATTGAGAGTGTCCCCAAATTTCGTAGCATTTTGAGAAACTCTCTGTTTATTTTGAATTTCTGACCGAAACGCGTGTAATTGCGTTTTTGCCAAGAATATAAGTGGAGAAAATCGCGCCTTAGGAAAATAATTCCCAGCTAATTTTTTGCATGGACATCTCAAATAATACATTGAGAGTGTACCCAAGGTTTCGTAGCATTTCGACAAGCCCTCGATTTATTTTTATTTTCTGACTGAAACGTGTGATATTGCGTTTTTGCCAAGAACGGAAGCGGAGGCAAACACGCCTTAGGAAAATAATTTCCTGCTGAAATTTTTTCATGGCTGTACCAAATAACCCATTTAGAGTATCCCCATGGTCTAGTAACGTTTCAACAAGCCCTCGGTTTATTTTGAATTTCCGACAGGAACGCGTGCAATTGCATTTTTGCCAAGAACGGAAGCGAGGGCAAATGCGTCGTAGGGAAATAACTTCCTGCTTATTTTTTGCATGGACATCCCATATAACACATTGAGAGTGTCCCCAATGTTTCATAGCGTTTCGACAAGCCCTCAGTTTATTTGGAATTTCTGACGGTACGCGTGCAATTGCGTTTTTGCCAAGAACAAAAGTGGAGTAAAACGCGCCATAGGAAAACAATTTCCTGCTGATTTTTTGCATGGACATCTCAAATAATACATTAAGAGTGTCCCCAAAGTTTCGTAGCATGTTGACAAGCCCTCGGTTTATTTTGAATTTCCGACCGGAACACTTGATATTGCGTTTTTGCCAAGAAGGGAAGCGGAGGCAAACGCGCCTTAGAAAAATAATTTCCTGCTGATTTTTTGCATGGACATCTAAAATAATAAATTAAGAGTGTCCCCAAAGGTTCGTAGTGTTTCGACAAGCCCTTAGTTTATTTTGAATTTCCGACCTGAACGCGTGCAATTGCATTTTTGCCAAGAACGAAAGCGGAGGCAAACGCGCCGTAGGGAAATAATTTCCTGCTGATTTTTTGCATGGACATCCCATATAACACATTGAGAGTGTCCCCAAATTTTGTAGCATTTTGACAAACTCTCGGTTTATTTTGAATTTCTGACCGAAACGCGTGAAATTGCATTTTTGCCAAGAATATAAGTGGAGAAAATCGCGCCTTAGGAAAATAATTCCCAGCTAATTTTTTGCATGGACATCTCAAATAATACATTGAGAGTGTACCCAAGGTTTCGTAGCATTTCGAAAAGCCCTCGATTTATTTTGATTTTCTGATCGGAACGTGTGATATTGCATTTTTGCCAAGAACGGAAGCGGAGGCAAACACGCCTTAGGAAAATGATTTACTGCTGATTATTTGCATGGACATCTCAAATAATACATTGAGATTGTACCCAATGTTTCGTAGTATTTCGACAAGCCGTCGGTTTATTTTGAATTTCAGACAGGAACGCGTCCAATTGCGTTTTTGCCATGAACGGAAGCAGAAGCAAACCCGCCCTAGGAAAATAATTTCCTGCTGAATTTTTTCATGGGTGTACCAAATAACCCATTTAGAGTATCCCCATAGTTTAGTAATGTTTCTACAAGCCCTCGGTTTATTTTGAATTTCCGACCGGAACGCGTGCAATTGCGTTTTTGCCAAGAACGGAAGCGAGGGCAAACGCGTCGTAGGGAAATAACTTCCTGCTTATTTTTTGCATGGACATCCCATATAACACATTGAGAGCCCAATGTTTCGTAGCGTTTTGACAAGCCCTCTATTTATTTTGAATTTCTGACGGTACGCGTGCAATTGCGTTTTTGCCAAGAACAGAAGTGGAGTAATACGCGCCATAGGAAAATAATTTCCTGCTAATTTTTTGCATGGACATCTCAAATAATACATTAAGAGTGTCCCCAAAGTTTCGTAGCATGTTGACAAGCCCTCGGTTTATTTTGAATTTTCGACCGGAACACTTGATATTGCGTTTTTGCCAAGAAGGGAAGCAGAGGCAAACGCGCCTTAGGAAAATAATTTCCTGCTGATTTTTTGCATGGACATCTAAAATAATACATTGAGAGTGTCCCCAAAGGTTCGTAGTGTTTCGACAAGCCCTAAGTTTATTTTGAATTTCCGACCTGAACGCGTGCAATTGCGTTTTTGCCAAGAACGAAAGCGGAGGCAAACGTGCCGTAGGGAAATAATTTCCTGCTGATTTTTTGCATGGACATCCCATATAACACATTGAGAGTGTCCCCAAATTTCGTAGCATTTTGACAAACTCTCGGTTTATTTTGAATTTCTGACCGAAACACGTGAAATTGCATTTTTGCCAAGAATATAAGTGGAGAAAATCACGCCTTAGGAAAATAATTCCCAGCTAATTTTTTGCATAAACATCTCAAATAATACATTGAGAGTGTACCCAAGGTTTCGTAGCATTTTGACAAGCCCTCGATTTATTTTGATTTTCTGATCGGAACGTGTGATATTGCGTTTTTGCCAAGAACGGAAGCGGAGGCAAACACGCCTTAGGAAAATAATTTCCTGCTGATTATTTGCATGGACATCTCAAATAATACATTGAGATTGTACCCAATGTTTCGTAGTATTTCGACAAGCCGTCGGTTTATTTTGAATTTCAGACAGGAGACGCGTCCAATTGCGTTTTTGCCATGAACGGAAGCAGAAGCAAACGCGCCCTAGGAAAATAATTTCCTACTGAATTTTTTCATGGTTGTACCAAATAACCCATTTAGAGTATCCCCATAGTTTAGTAACGTTTCTACAAGCCCTCGGTTTATTTTGAATTTCCGATCGGAACGCGTGCAATTGCGTTTTTGCCAAGAACGGAAGCGAGGGCAAACGCGTCGTAGGGAAATAACTTCCTGCTTATTTTTTGCATGGACATCCCATATATACCATTGAGAGTGTCCCTAATGTTTCGTAGCGTTTTGACAAGCCCTCAGTTTATTTTGAATTTCTGACGGTACGCGTGCAATTGCGTTTTTGCCAAGAACAGAAGTGGAGTAAAACGCGCCATACGAAAATAATTTCCTGCTAATTTTTTGCATAGACATCTCAAATAATACATTAAGAGTGTCCCCAAAGTTTCGTATCATATTGACAAGCCCTCGGTTTATTTTGAATTTCCGACCGGAACACTTGATATTGCGTTTTTGCCAAGAAGGGAAGCGGAGGCAAACGCGCCTTAGGAAAATAATTTCCTGCTGATTTTTTGCATGGACATCTAAAATAATACATTGAGAGTGTCCCCAAAGGTTCGTAGTGTTTCGACAACCCCTCAGTTTATTTTGAATTTCCGACCTGAACGCGTGCAATTGCGTTTTTGCCAAGAACGAAAGCGGAGGCAAACGCGCCGTAGGGAAATAATTTCCTGCTGATTTTTTGCATGGACATCCCATATAACACATTGAGAGTGTCCCCAAATTTCATAGCATTTTGACAAACTCTCAGTTTATTTTGAATTTCTGATCGAAACGCGTGAAATTGCGTTTTTGCCAAGAATATAAGTGGAGAAAATCGCGCCTTAGGAAAATAATTCCCAGCTAATTTTTTGCATGGACATCTCAAATAATACATTGAGAGTGTACCAAAGGTTTCGTAGCATTTCGACAAGCCCTCGATTTATTTTGATTTTCTGATGGGAACGTGTGATATTGCGTTTTTGCCAAGAACGGAAGTGGAGGCAAACACTCCTTAGGAAAATAATTTCCTGCTGATTATTTGCATGGACATCTCAAATAATACATTGAGATTGTACCCAATGTTTTGTAGTATTTCGACAAGCCGTCGGTTTATTTTGAATTTCAGACAGGAAACGCGTCCAATTGCGTTTTTGCCATGAACGGAAGCAGAAGAAAACGCGCCCTAGGAAAATAATTTCCTGCTGAATTTTTTCATGGGTGTACAAAATAACCCATTTAGAGTATCCCCATAGTTTAGTAACGTTTCTACAAGCCCTCGGTTTATTTTGAATTTCTGACCAGAACGCGTGCAATTGCATTTTTGCCAAGAACGGAAGCGAGGGAAAACGCGTCGTAGGGAAATAACTTCCTGCTTATTTTTTGCATGGACATCCCATATAACACATCGAGAGTGTCCCTAATGTTTCGTAGCGTTTTGACAAGCCCTCAGTTTATTTTGAATTTCTGACGGTACGCGTGCAATTGCGTTTTTGCCAAGAACAGAAGTGGAGTAAAACACGCCATAGGAAAATAATTTCTTGCTGATTTTTTGTATGGAAATCTCAAATAATACATTAAGAGTGTCCCCAAAGTTTCCTAGCATTTTGACAAGCCCTCGGTTTATTTTGAATTTTCCACCGGAACACTTGATATTGGGTTTTTGCCAAGAAGGGAAGCGGAGGCAAACGCGCCTTAGGAAAATAATTTACTACTGATTTTTTGCATGGACATCTAAAATAATACATTGAGAGTATCCCCAAAGGTTCGTAGTGTTTCGACAAGCCATCATTTTATTTTGAATTTCCGACCTGAACGCGTGCAATTGCGTTTTTGCCAAGAACGAAAGCGGAGGCAAACGCGCCGTGGGGAAATAATTTCCTGCTGATTTTTTGCATGGACATCCCATATAACACATTGAGAGTGTCCCCAAATTTCATAGCATTTTGACAAACTCTCGGTTTATTTTGAATTTCTGACCGAAACGCGTGAAATTGCGTTTTTGCCAAGAATATAAGTGGAGAAAATCGCGCCTTAGGAAAATAATTCCCAGCTAATATTTTGCATGGACATCTCAAATAATACATTGAGAGTGTACCCAAGGTTTCGTAGCATTTTGACAAGCCCTCGATTTATTTTGATTTTCTGATCGGAACGTGTGATATTGCATTTTTGCCAAGAACGGAAGCGGAGGAAAACACGCCTTAGGAAAATAATATCCTGCTGATTATTTGCATGGACATCTCAAATAATACATTGAGATTGTACCCAATGTTTCGTAGTATTTCGACAAGCCGTCGGTTTATTTTGAATTTCAGACAGGAAACGCGTCCAATTGCGTTTTTGCCATGAACGGAAGCAGAAGCAAACGCGCCCTAGGAAAATAATTTCCTGCTGAATTTTTTCATGGGTGTACAAACTAACCCATTTAGACTATCCCCATAGTTTAGTAACGTTTCTACAAGCGCTCGGTTTATTTTGAATTTCCGACCGGAACGCGTGCAATTGCGTTTTTGCCAAGAACGGAAGCGACGGCCAACGCGTCGTAGGGAAATAACTTCCTGCTTATTTTTTGCATGGACATCCCATATAACACATTGAGAGTGTCCCCAATGTTTCGGAGCATTTTGACAAGCCCTCAGTTTATTTTGAATTTCTGACGGTACGCGTGCAATTTCGTTTTTGCCAAGAACAGAAGTGGAGTAAAACGCGCCATAGGAAAACAATTGCCTGCTGATTTTTTGCATGGACATCTCAAATAATACATTAAGAGTGTCCCCAAAGTTTCGTATCATATTGACAAGCCCTCGGTTTATTTTGAATTTCCGACCGGAATACTTGATATTGCGTTTTTGCCAAGAAGGGAAGCGGAGGCAAACGCGCCTTAGGAAAATAATTTCCTACTGATTTTTTGCATGGACGTCTAAAATAATACATTGAGAGTGTCCCCAAAGTTTCGTAGTGTTTCGACAAGCCCTCAGTTTATTTTGAATTTCCGACCTGAACGCGTGCAATTGCGTTTTTGCCAAGAACGAAAGCGGAGGCAAACGCGCCGTAGGGAAATAATTTCCTGCTGATTTTTTGCATGGACATCCCATATAACACATTGAGAGTGTCCCCAAATTTCATAGCATTTTGACAAACTCTCGGTTTATTTTGAATTTCTGACCGAAACGCGTGAAATTGCGTTTTTGCCAAGAATATAAGTGGAGAAAATCGCGCCTTAGGAAAATAATTCCCAGCTAATTTTTTGCATGGACATCTCAAATAATACATTGAGAGTGTACCCAAGGTTTCGTAGCATTTCGACAAGCCCTCGATTTATTTTGATTTTCTGATGGGAACGTGTGATATTACGTTTTTGCCAAGAACGGAAGCGGAGGCAAACACGCCATAGGAAAATAATTTCCTGCTGATTATTTGCATGGACATCTCAAATAATACATTGAGATTGTACCCAATGTTTCGTAGTATTTCGACAAGCCGTCGGTTTATTTTGAATTTCAGACAGGAAACGCGTCCAATTGCGTTTTTGCCATGAACGGAAGCAGAAGCAAACGCGCCCTAGGAAAATAATTTCCTGCTGAATTTTTTCATGGGTGTACAAAATAACCCATTTAGAGTATCCCCATAGTTTAGTAACGTTTCTACAAGCCCTCGGTTTATTTTGAATTTCCGACCGGAACGCGTGCAATTGCGTTTTTGCCAAGAACGGAAGCGACGGCAAACGCGTCGTAGGGAAATAACTTCCTGCTTATTTTTTGCAAGGACATCCCATATAACACATTGAGAGTGTCCCCAATGTTTCGTAGCGTTTTGACAAGCCCTCAGTTTATTTTGAATTTCTGACGGTACGCGTGCAATTGCGTTTTTGCCAAGAACAGAAGTGGAGTAAAACGCGCCATAGGAAAACAATTTCCTGCTGATTTTTTGCATGGACATCTCAAATAATACATTAAGAGTGTCCCCAAAGTTTCGTATCATATTGACAAGCGCTCGGTTTATTTTGAATTTCCGACCGGAATACTTGATATTGCGTTTTTGCCAAGAAGGGAAGCGGAGGCAAACGCGCCTTAGGAAAATAATTTCCTGCTGATTTTTTGCATGGACATCTAAAATAATACATTGAGAGTGTCCACAAAGGTTCGTAGTGTTTCAACAAGCCCTCAATTTATTTTGAATTTCTGACCTGAACGCGTGCAATTGCGTTTTTGCCAAGAACGAAAGCGGAGGCAAACGCGCCGTAGGGAAATAATTTCTTGCTGATTTTTTGCATGGACATCCCATATAACACATTGAGAGTGTCCCCAAATTTCGTAGCATTTTGACAAACTCTCGGTTTATTTTGAATTTTTGACTGAAACGCGTGAAATTGCGTTTTTACCAAGAATATAAGTGGAAAAAATCGCGCCTTAAGAAAAGAATTCCCAGCTAATTTTTTTCATGGACATCTCAAATAATACATTGAGAGTGTACCCAAGGTTTCGTAGCATTTCGACAAGCCCTCGATTTATTTTGATTTTCTGATCGGAACGTGTGATATTGCATTTTTGCCAAGAATGGAAGCGGAGGCAAACACGCCTTAGGAAAATAATTTCCTGCTGATGATTTGCATGGACATCTCAAATAATACATTGAGATTGTATCCAATGTTTCGTAGTATTTCGAAAAGCCGTCGGTTTATTTTGAATTTCAGACAGGAACGCGTCCAATTGCGTTTTTGCCATGAACGGAAGCGGAAGCAAACGCGCCCTAGGAAAATAATTTCCTGCTGAATTTTTTCATGGGTGTACCAAATAACCCATTTATAGTATCCCCATAGTTTAGTAACGTTTCTACAAGCCCTCAGTTTATTTTGAATTTTCGATCGGAACGCGTGCAATTGCGTTTTTGCCAAGAACGGAAGCGAGGGAAAACGCGTCGTAGGGAAATAACTTCCTGCTTATTTTTTGCATGGACATCCCATATGACACATTGAGAGTGTCCCCAATGTTTCGTAGCGTTTTGACAAGCCCTCAGTTTATTTTGAATTTCTGACGGTACGTGTGCAATTACGTTTTTGCCAAGAACAGAAGTGGAGTAAAAGGCGCCATAGGAAAATAATTTCTTGCTGATTTTTTGCATGGAAATCTCAAATAATACATTAAGAGTGTCCCCAAAGTTTCCTAGCATGTTGACAAGCCCTCGGTTTATTTTGAATTTCCGACCAGAACACTTGATATTGGGTTTTTGCCAAGAAGGGAAGCGGAGGCAAACGCGCCTTAGGAAAATAATTTTCTGCTGATTTTTTGCATGGACATCTAAAATAATACATTGAGAGTGTCCCCAAAGGTTCGTAGTGTTTCGACAAGCCCTCAGTTTATTTTGAATTTTCGACCTGAACGCGTGCAATTGCGTTTTTGCCAAGAACGAAAGCGGAGGCAAACGCGCCGTAGGGAAATAATTTCCTGCTGATTTTTTGCATGGACATCCCATATAACACATTGAGAGTGTCCCCAAATTTCATAGCATTTTGACAAACTCTCGGTTTCTTTTGAATTTCTGACCGAAACGCGTGAAATTGCGTTTTTGCCAAGAATATAAGTGGAGAAAATCGCGCCTTAGGAAAATAATTCCCAGCTAATTTTTTGCATGGACATCTCAAATAATACATTGAGATTGTACCCAATGTTTCGTAGCATTTCGACAAGCCCTCGATTTATTTTGATTTTCTAATGGGAACGTGTGATATTGCGTTTTTGCCAAGAATGGAAGCGGAGGCAAACACGCCTTAGGAAAATAATTTCCTGCTGATTATTTGCATGGACATCTCAAATAATACATTGAGATTGTACCCAATGTTTCGTAGTATTTCGACAAGCCGTCGGTTTATTTTGAATTTCAGACAGGAAACGCGTCCAATTGCGTTTTTCCCATGAACGGAAGCAGAAGCAAACGTGCCCTAGGAAAATAATTTCCTGCTGAATTTTTTCATGGGTGTACAAAATAACCCATTTAGAGTATCCCCATAGTTTAGTAACGTTTCTACAAGCCCTCGGTTTATTTTGAATTTCCGACCGGAACGCGTGCAATTACGTTTTTGCCAAGAACGGAAGCGACGGCAAACGCGTCGTATGGAAATAACTTCCTGCTTATTTTTTGCAAGGACATCCCATATAACACATTGAGAGTGTCCCCAATGTTTCGTAGCGTTTTGACAAGCCCTCAGTTTATTTTGAATTTCTGACGGTACGCGTGCAATTGCGTTTTTGCCAAGAACAAAAGTGGAGTAAAACGCGCCATAGGAAAACAATTTCCTGCTGATTTTTTGCATGGACATCTCAAATAATACATTAAGAGTGTCCCCAAAGTTTCGTATCATATTGACAAGCCCTCGGTTTATTTTGAATTTCCGACCGGAATACTTGATATTGCGTTTTTGCCAAGAAGGGAAGCGGAGGCAAACGCGCCTTAGGAAAATAATTTCCTGCTGATTTTTTGCATGGACATCTAAAATAATACATTGAGAGTGTCCCCAAAGGTTCGTAGTGTTTCGACAAGCCCTCAGTTTATTTTGAATTTCTGACCTGAACGCGTGCAATTGCGTTTTTGCCAAGAACGAAAGCGGAGGCAAACGCGCCGTAGGGAAATAATTTCCTGCTGATTTTTTGCATGGACATCCCATATAACACATTGAGAGTGTCCCCAAATTTCGTAGCATTTTGACAAACTCTCGGTTTATTTTGAATTTTTGACTGAAACGCGTGAAATTGCGTTTTTACCAAGAATATAAGTGGAGAAAATCGCGCCTTAAGAAAAGAATTCCCAGCTAATTTTTTTCATGGACATCTCAAATAATACATTGAGAGTGTACCCAAGGTTTCGTAGCATTTCGACAAGCCCTCGATTTATTTTGATTTTCTGATCGGAACGTGTGATATTGCATTTTTGCCAAGAATGGAAGCGGAGGCAAACACGCCTTAGGAAAATAATTTCCTGCTGATGATTTGCATGGACATCTCAAATAATACAATGAGATTGTATCCAATGTTTCGTAGTATTTCGAAAAGCCGTCGGTTTATTTTGAATTTCAGACAGGAACGCGTCCAATTGCGTTTTTGCCATGAACGGAAGCGGAAGCAAACGCGCCCTAGGAAAATAATTTCCTGCTGAATTTTTTCATGGGTGTACCAAATAACCCATTTATAGTATCCCCATAGTTTAGTAACGTTTCTACAAGCCCTCAGTTTATTTTGAATTTTCGATCGGAACGCGTGCAATTGCGTTTTTGCCAAGAACGGAAGCGAGGGAAAACGCGTCGTAGGGAAATAACTTCCTGCTTATTTTTTGCATGGACATCCCATATGACACATTGAGAGTGTCCCCAATGTTTCGTAGCGTTTTGACAAGCCCTCAGTTTATTTTGAATTTCTGACGGTACGCGTGCAATTGCGTTTTTGCCAAGAACAGAAGTGGAGTAAAACGCGCCATAGGAAAATAATTTCTTGCTGATTTTTTGCATGGAAATCTCAAATAATACATTAAGAGTGTCCCCAAAGTTTCCTAGCATGTTGACAAGCCCTCGGTTTATTTTGAATTTCCGACCAGAACACTTGATATTGGGTTTTTGCCAAGAAGGGAAGCGGTGGCAAACGCGCCTTAGGAAAATAATTTTCTGCTGATTTTTTGCATGGACATCTAAAATAATACATTGAGAGTGTCCCCAAAGGTTCGTAGTGTTTCGACAAGCCCTCAGTTTATTTTGAATTTCCGACCTGAACGCGTGCAATTGCGTTTTTGCCAAGAACGAAAGCGGAGGCAAACGCGCCGTAGGGAAATAATTTTCTGCTGATTTTTTGCATGGACATCCCATATAACACATTGAGAGTGTCCCCAAATTTCATAGCATTTTGACAAACTCTCGGTTTATTTTGAATTTCTGACCGAAACGCGTGAAATAACGTTTTTGCCAAGAATATAAGTGGAGAAAATCGCGCCTTAGGAAAATAATTCCCAGCTAATTTTTTGCATGGACATCTCAAATAATACATTGAGAGTGTACCCAAGGTTTCGTAGCATTTCGACAAGCCCTCGATTTATTTTGATTTTCTGATGGGAACGTGTGATATTGCGTTTTTGCCAAGAACGGAAGCGGAGGCAAACACACCTTAGGAAAATAATATCCTGCTGATTATTTGCATGGACATCTCAAATAATACATTGAGATTGTACCCAATGTTTCGTAGTATTTCGACAAGCCGTCGGTTTATTTTGAATTTCAGACAGGAAACGCGTCCAATTGCGTTTTTGCCATGAACGGAAGCAGAAGCAAACGCGCCCTAGGAAAATAATTTCCTGCTGAATTTTTTCATGGGTGTACAAAATAACCCATTTAGAGTATCCCCATAGTTTAGTAACGTTTCTACAAGCGCTCGGTTTATTTTGAATTTCCGACCGGAACGCGTGCAATTGCGTTTTTGCCAAGAACGGAAGCGACGGCAAACGCGTCGTAGGGAAATAACTTCCTGCTTATTTTTTGCAAGGACATCCCATATAACACATTGAGAGTGTCCCCAATGTTTCGTAGCGTTTTGACAAG
This sequence comes from Vicia faba, assembly GCA_948472305.1. Lineage (NCBI taxonomy): Eukaryota > Viridiplantae > Streptophyta > Magnoliopsida > Fabales > Fabaceae > Vicia > Vicia faba. Next base: position 537,128,423 of record OX451741.1, read on the forward strand.
CCCTCAGTTTATTTTGAATTTCTGACGGTACGCGTGCAATTGCGTTTTTACCAAGAACAGAAGTGGAGTAAAACGCGCCATAGGAAAACAATTTCCTGCTGATTTTTTGCATGGACATCTCAAATAATACATTAAGAGTGTCCCCAAAGTTTCGTATCATATTGACAAGCCCTCGGTTTATTTTGAATTTCCGACCGGAATACTTGATATTGTGTTTTTGCCAAGAAGGGAAGCGGAGGCAAACGCGCCTTAGGAAAATAATTTCCTGCTGATTTTTGCATGGACATCTAAAATAATACATTGAGAGTGTCCCCAAAGGTTCGTAGTGTTTCGACAAGCCCTCAGTTTATTTTGAATTTCTGACCTGAACGCGTGCAATTGCGTTTTTGCCAAGAACGAAAGCGGAGGCAAACGCGCCGTAGGGAAATAATTTCCTGCTAATTTTTTGCATGGACATCCCATATAACACATTGAGAGTGTCCCCAAATTTCGTAGCATTTTGACAAACTCTCGGTTTATTTTGAATTTTTGACTGAAACGCGTGAAATTCCGTTTTTACCAAGAATATAAGTGGAGAAAATCGCGCCTTAAGAAAAGAATTCCCAGCTAATTTTTTTCATTGACATCTCAAATAATACATTGAGAGTGTACCCAAGGTTTTGTAGCATTTCGACAAGCCCTCGATTTATTTTGATTTTCTGATCGGAACGTGTGATATTGCGTTTTTGCCAAGAACGGAAGCGGAGCCAAACACGCCTTAGGAAAATAATTTCCTGCTGATGATTTGCATGGACATCTCAAATAATACATTGAGATTGTACCCAATGTTTCGTAGTATTTCGAAAAGCCGTCGGTTTATTTTGAATTTCAGACAGGAACGCGTCCAATTGCGTTTTTGCCATGAGCGGAAGCGGAAGCAAACGCGCCCTAGGAAAATAATTTCCTGCTGAATTTTTTCATGGGTGTACCAAATAACCCATTTTGAGTATCCCCATAGTTTAGTAACGTTTCTACAAGCCATCAGTTTATGTTGAATTTCTGACCAGAACGCGTGCAATTGCGTTTTTGCCAAGAACGGAAGCGAGGGAAAACGCGTCGTAGAGAAATAACTTTCTGCTTATTTTTTGCATGGACATCCCATATAACACATTGAGAGTGTCCCCAATGTTTCGTAGCGTTTTGACAGGCCCTCAGTATATTTTGAATTTCTGACGGTACGCGTGCAATTGCGTTTTTGCCAAGAAAAGAAGTGGAGTAAAGCGCGCCATAGGAAAATAATTTCCTGCTGATTTTTTGCATGGACATCTCGAATAATACATTAAGAGTGTTCACAAAGTTTCGTAGCATGTTGACAAGCCCTCGATTTATTTTGAATTTCCGACCGGAACACTTGATATTGCGTTTTTGCCAAGAAGGGAAGCGGAGGCAAACGCGCCTTAGGAAAATAATTTCCTATTGATTTTTTGCATGGACATCTAAAATAATACATTGAGAGTGTCCCCAAAGGTTCGTAGTGTTTCGACAAGCCCTCAGTTTATTTTGAATTTCCGACCTGAACGCGTGCAATTGCGTTTTTGCCAAGAACGAAAGCGGAGGCAAACGCGCCGTAGGGAAATAATTTCCTTCTGATTTTTTGCACTGACATCCCATATAACACATTGAGAGTGTCCCTCAATTTCATAGAATTTTGACAAACTCTCGGTTTATTTTGAATTTCTGACCGAAACGCGTGAAATTGCGTTTTTGCCAAGAATATAAGTGGAGAAAATCGCGCCTTAGGAAAATAATTCCCAGCTGATTTTTGCATGGACATCTCAAATAATACATTGAGAGTGTACCCAAGGTTTCGTGGCATTTCGACAAGCCCTCGATTTATTTTGATTTTCTGATCGGAACGTGTGATATTGCGTTTTTGCCAAGAATGGAAGCGGAGGCAAACACGCCTTAGGAAAATAATTTCCTGCTGATTATTTGCATGGACATCTCAAATAATACATTGAGAATGTACCCAATGTTTTGTAGTATTTCGACAAGACGTCGGTTTATTTTGAATTTCAGACAGGAAACGCGTCCAATTGCGTTTTTGCCATGAACGGAAGCAGAAGCAAACGCGCCCTAGGAAAATAATTTCCTGCTGAATTTTTTCATGGGTGTACAAAATAACCCATTTAGAGTATCCCCATAGTTTAGTAACGTTTCTACAAGCCCTCGGTTTATTTTGAATTTCAGACCGGAACGCGTGCAATTGCGTTTTTGCCAAGAACGGAAGCGAGGGCAAACGCGTCGTAGGGAAATAACTTCCTGCTTATTTTTTGCATGGACATCCCATATAACACATTGAGAGTGTCCCCAATGTTTCGTAGCGTTTTGACAAGCCCTCAGTTTATTTTTAATTTCTGACGGTACGCGTGCAATTGCGTTTTTGCCAAGAACAGAAGTGGAGTAAAACGTGCCATAGGAAAATAATTTCCTGCTGATTTTTTGCATGGACATCTCAAATAATACATTAAGAGTGTCCCCAAAGTTTCGTATCATATTGACAAGCCCTCGGTTTATTTTGAATTTCCGACAGGAATACTTGATATTGCGTTTTTGCCAAGAAGGGAAGCGGAGGCCAACGCGCCTTAGGAAAATAATTTCCTGCTGATTTTTTGCATGGACATCTAAAATAATACATTGAGAGTGTCCCCAAAGGTTCGTAGTGTTTCGACAAGCCCTCAGTTTATTTTGAATTTCCGACCTGAACGCGTGCAATTGCGTTTTTGCCAAGAACGAAAGCGGAGGCAAACGCGCCGTAGGGAAATAATTTCCTGCTGATTTTTTGCATGGACATCCCATATAACACATTGAGAGTGTCCCCAAATTTCGTAGCATTTTGACAAACTCTCGGTTTATTTTGAATTTTTGACCGAAATGCGTGAAATTGCGTTTTTGCCAAGAATATAAGTGGAGAAAATCGCGCCTTAAGAAAAGAATTCCCAGCTAATTTTTTTCATGGACATCTCAAATAATACATTGAGAGTGTACACAAGGTTTTGTAGCATTTCGACAAGCCCTCGATTTATTTTGATTTTCTGATCGGAACGTGTGATATTGCGTTTTTGCCAAGAACGGAAGCAGAGGCAAACACGCCTTAGGAAAATAATTTCCTGCTGATGATTTTCATGGACATCTCAAATAATACATTGAGATTGTATCCAATGTTTCGTAGTATTTCGAAAAGTCGTTGGTTTATTTTGAATTTCAGACAGGAACGCGTCCAATTGCGTTTTTGCCATGAACGGAAGCGGAAGCAAACGCGCCGTAGGAAAATAATTTTCTGCTTAATTTTTTCATGGGTGTACCAAATAACCCATTTTTAGTATCCCCATAGTTTAGTAACATTTCTACAAGCCATCAGTTTATTTTGAATTTCCGACCGGAACACGTGCAATTGCGTTTTTGCCAAGAACGGAAGCGAGGGCAAACGCGTCGTAGGGAAATAACTTCCTACTTATTTTTTTCATGGACATCTCATATAACACATTGAGAGTGTCCCCAATGTTTCGTAGCGTTTTGACAAGCCCTCAGTTTATTTTGAATTTCTGACGGTACGCGTGCAATTGCGTTTTTGCCAAGAAAAGAAGTGGAGTAAAACGCGCCATAGGAAAATAATTTCCTGCTGATTTTTTGCATGGACATCTCGAATAATACATTAAGAGTGTCCCCAAAGTTTCGTAGCATGTTGACAAGCCCTCGATTTATTTTGAATTTCCGACCGGAACACTTGATATTGCGTTTTTGCCAAGAAGGGAAACGGAGGAAAACGCGCCTTAGGAAAATAATTTCCTGTTGATTTTTTGCATGGACATCTAAAATAATACATTGAGAGTGTCCCCAAAGGTTCGTAGTGTTTCGACAAGCCCTCAGTTTATTTTGAATTTCCGACCTGAACGCGTGCAATTGCGTTTTTGCCAAGAACGAAAGCGGAGGCAAACGCGCCGTAGGGAAATAATTTCCTGCTGATTTTTTGCATGGACATCCCATATAATACATTGAGAGTGTCCCCAAAGGTTTGCAGTGTTTCGACAAGCCGTCAGTTTATTTTGAATTTCAGACAGGAACGCGTACAATTGCATTTTTGCCAAGAACGGAAGCGGAGGAAAACGTGCCGTAGGGAAATAACTTCCTGCTGATTTTTTGCATGGGTGTACCAAATAATACATTGAGAGTGTACCCGTAGTTTAGTAGCATTTCTACAAGCCCTCGATTTATTTTTATTTTCTGATCGGAACGTGTGATATTGCGTTTTTGCCAAGAACGGAAGCGGAGACAAACACGCCTTAGGAAAATAATTTCCTGCTGATGATTTGCATGGACATCTAAAATAATACATTGAGATTGTACCCAATGTTTCGTAGTATTTCGAAAAGCCGTCGGTTTATTTTGAATTTCAGACAGGAACGCGTCCAATTGCGTTTTTGCCATGAACGGAAGCAGAAGCAAACACGCCCTAGGAAAATAATTTCCTGCTGAATTTTTTCATGGGTGTACCAAATAACCCATTTAGAGTATCCCCGTAGTTTAGTAACGTTTCTACAAGCCCTCGGTTTATTTTTAATTTCCGACCGAAACGCGTGCAATTGCGTTTTTTCCAAGAACGGAAGCGAGGGAAAATGCGTCGTAGGGAAATAACTTCCTGCTTATTTTTTGCATGGACATCCCATATAATACATTGAGAGTGTCCCCAATGTTTCGAAGCGTTTTGACATGCCCTCGGTTTATTTTGAATTTCTGACGGTACACGTGCAATTGCGTTTTTGCCAAGAACAGAAGTTGAGTAAAACGCGCCATAGGAAAATAATTTCCTGCTGATTTTTTGCATGGACATCTCAAATAATACATTAAGAGTGTCCCCAAAGTTTCGTATCATATTGACAAGCCCTCAGTTTATTTTGAATTTCCGACCGGAATACTTGATATTGTGTTTTTGCCAAGAAGGGAAGCGGAGGCAAACGCGCCTTAGGAAAATAATTTCCTGCTGATTTTTTGCATGGACATCTAAAATAATACATTGAGAGTGTCCCCAAAGGTTCGTAGTGTTTCGACAAGCCCTCAGTTTATTTTGAATTTCCGACCTGAACGCGTGCAATTGCGTTTTTGCCAAGAACGAAAGCGGAGGCAAACGCGCCGTAGGGAAATAATTTCCTTCTGATTTTTTGCATGGACATCCCATATAACACATTGAGAGTGTCCCTCAATTTCATAGAATTTTGACAAACTCTCGGTTTATTTTGAATTTCTGACCGAAACGCGTGAAATTGCGTTTTTGCCAAGAATATAAGTGGAGAAAATCGCGCCTTAGGAAAATAATTCCCAGCTGATTTTTGCATGGACATCTCAAATAATACATTGAGAGTGTACCCAAGGTTTCGTGGCATTTCGACAAGCCCTCGATTTATTTTGATTTTCTGATCGGAACGTGTGATATTGCGTTTTTGCCAAGAATGGAAGCGGAGGCAAACACGCCTTAGGAAAATAATTTCCTGCTGATTATTTGCATGGACATCTCAAATAATACATTGAGAATGTACCCAATGTTTTGTAGTATTTCGACAAGACGTCGGTTTATTTTGAATTTCAGACAGGAAACGCGTCCAATTGCGTTTTTGCCATGAACGGAAGCAGAAGCAAACGCGCCCTAGGAAAATAATTTCCTGCTGAATTTTTTCATGGGTGTACAAAATAACCCATTTAGAGTATCCCCATAGTTTAGTAACGTTTCTACAAGCCCTCGGTTTATTTTGAATTTCAGACCGGAACGCGTGCAATTGCGTTTTTGCCAAGAACGGAAGCGAGGGCAAACGCGTCGTAGGGAAATAACTTCCTGCTTATTTTTTGCATGGACATCCCATATAACACATTGAGAGTGTCCCCAATGTTTCGTAGCGTTTTGACAAGCCCTCAGTTATTTTTAATTTCTGACGGTACGCGTGCAATTGCGTTTTTGCCAAGAACAGAAGTGGAGTAAAACGCGCCATAGGAAAATAATTTCCTGCTGATTTTTTGCATGGACATCTCAAATAATACATTAAGAGTGTCCCCAAAGTTTCGTATCATATTGACAAGCCCTCGGTTTATTTTGAATTTCCGACAGGAATACTTGATATTGCGTTTTTGCCAAGAAGGGAAGCGGAGGCAAACGCGCCTTAGGAAAATAATTTCCTGCTGATTTTTTGCATGGACATCTAAAATAATACATTGAGAGTGTCCCCAAAGGTTCGTAGTGTTTCGACAAGCCCTCAGTTTATTTTGAATTTCCGACCTGAACGCGTGCAATTTCGTTTTTGCCAAGAACGAAAGCGGAGGCAAACGCGCCGTAGGGAAATAATTTCCTGCTGATTTTTTGCATGGACATCCCATATAACACATTGAGAGTGTCCCCAAATTTCGTAGCATTTTGACAAACTCTCGGTTTATTTTGAATTTTTGACCGAAATGCGTGAAATTGCGTTTTTGCCAAGAATATAAGTGGAGAAAATCGCGCCTTAAGAAAAGAATTCCCAGCTAATTTTTTTCATGGACATCTCAAATAATACGTTGAGAGTGTACACAAGGTTTTGTAGCATTTCGACAAGCCCTCGATTTATTTTGATTTTCTGATCGGAACGTGTGATATTGCGTTTTTGCCAAGAACGGAAGCAGAGGCAAACACGCCTTAGGAAAATAATTTCCTGCTGATGATTTTCATGGACATCTCAAATAATACATTGAGATTGTATCCAATGTTTCGTAGTATTTCGAAAAGTCGTTGGTTTATTTTGAATTTCAGACAGGAACGCGTCCAATTGCGTTTTTGCCATGAACGGAAGCGGAAGCAAACGAGCCGTAGGAAAATAATTTTCTGCTTAATTTTTTCATGGGTGTACCAAATAACCCATTTTTAGTATCCCCATAGTTTAGTAACATTTCTACAAGCCATCAGTTTATTTTGAATTTCCGACCGGAACACGTGCAATTGCGTTTTTGCCAAGAACGGAAGCGAGGGCAAACGCGTCGTAGGGAAATAACTTCCTACTTATTTTTTTCATGGACATCTCATATAACACATTGAGAGTGTCCCCAATGTTTCGTAGCGTTTTGACAAGCCCTCAGTTTATTTTGAATTTCTGACGGTACGCGTGCAATTGCGTTTTTGCCAAGAAAAGAAGTGGAGTAAAACGCGCCATAGGAAAATAATTTCCTGCTGATTTTTTGCATGGACATCTCGAATAATACATTAAGAGTGTCCCCAAAGTTTCGTAGCATGTTGACAAGCCCTCGATTTATTTTGAATTTCCGACCGGAACACTTGATATTGCGTTTTTGCCAAGAAGGGAAACGGAGGAAAACGCGCCTTAGGAAAATAATTTCCTGTTGATTTTTTGCATGGACATCTAAAATAATACATTGAGAGTGTCCCCAAAGGTTCGTAGTGTTTCGACAAGCCCTCAGTTTATTTTGAATTTCCGACCTGAACGCGTGCAATTGCGTTTTTGCCAAGAACGAAAGCGGAGGCAAACGCGCCGTAGGGAAATAATTTCCTGCTGATTTTTTGCATGGACATCCCATATAATACATTGAGAGTGTCCCCAAAGGTTTGCAGTGTTTCGACAAGCCGTCAGTTTATTTTGAATTTCAGACAGGAACGCGTACAATTGCATTTTTGCCAAGAACGGAAGCGGAGGAAAACGTGCCGTAGGGAAATAACTTCCTGCGGATTTTTTGCATGGGTGTACCAAATAATACATTGAGAGTGTACCCGTAGTTTAGTAGCATTTCTACAAGCCTTCGATTTATTTTTATTTTCTGATCGGAACGTGTGATATTGCGTTTTTGCCAAGAACGGAAGCGGAGACAAACACGCCTTAGGAAAATAATTTCCTGCTGATGATTTGCATGGACATCTAAAATAATACATTGAGATTGTACCCAATGTTTCGTAGTATTTCGAAAAGCCGTCGGTTTATTTTGAATTTCAGACAGGAACGCGTCCAATTGCGTTTTTGCCATGAACGGAAGCAGAAGCAAACGCGCCCTAGGAAAATAATTTCCTGCTGAATTTTTTCATGGGTGTACCAAATAACCCATTTAGAGTATCCCCGTAGTTTAGTAACGTTTCTACAAGCCCTCGGTTTATTTTTAATTTCCGACCGAAACGCGTGCAATTGCGTTTTTTCCAAGAACGGAAGCGAGGGAAAATGCGTCGTAGGGAAATAACTTCCTGCTTATTTTTTGCATGGACATCCCATATAATACATTGAGAGTGTCCCCAATGTTTCGAAGCGTTTTGACAAGCCCTCGGTTTATTTTGAATTTCTGACGGTACACGTGCAATTGCGTTTTTGCCAAGAACATAAGTTGAGTAAAACGCGCCATAGGAAAATAATTTCCTGCTGATTTTTTGCATGGACATCTCAAATAATACATTAAGAGTGTCCCCAAAGTTTCGTATCATATTGACAAGCCCTCAGTTTATTTTGAATTTCCGACCGGAATACTTGATATTGTGTTTTTGCCAAGAAGGGAAGCGGAGGCAAACGCGCCTTAGGAAAATAATTTCCTGCTGATTTTTTGCATGGACATCTAAAATAATACATTGAGAGTGTCCCCAAAGGTTCGTAGTGTTTCGACAAGCCCTCAAATTAATTTGAATTTCCGACCTGAACGCGTGCAATTGCGTTTTTGCCAAGAACGAAAGCGGAGGCAAACGCGTCGTAGGGAAATAATTTCCTGCTGATTTTTTGCATGGACATCCCATATAACACATTGAGAGTGTCCCCAAATTTCGTATCATTTTGACAAACTCTCGGTTTATTTTGATTTTTTTACCGAAACGCGTGAAATTGCGTTTTTGCCAAGAATATAAGTGGAGAAAATCGCGCCTTAGGAAAAGAATTCCCAGCTAATTTTTTTCATGGACATCTCAAATAATAAATTGAGAGTGTACCCAAGGTTTTGTAGCATTTCGACAAGCCCTCGATTTATTTTGATTTTCTGATCGGAACGTGTGATATTGCGTTTTTACCAAGAACGGAAGCGGAGGCAAACACGCCTTAGGAAAATAATTTCCTGCTGATGATTTGCATGGACATCTCAAATAATACATTGAGATTGTACCCAATGTTTCGTAGTATTTCGAAAAGCCGTCGGTTTATTTTGAATTTTAGACAGGAACGCGTCCAATTGCGTTTTTGCCATGAACGGAAGCGGAAGCAAACGCGCCCTAGGAAAATAATTTCCTGCTGAATTTTTTCATGGGTGTACCAAATAACCCATTTTGAGTATCCCCATAGTTTAGTAACATTTCTACAAGCCATCAGTTTATGTTGAATTTCCGACCAGAACGCGTGCAATTGCGTTTTTGCCAAGAACGGAAGTGAGGGCAAACGCGTCGTAGAGAAATAACTTCCTGCTTATTTTTTGCATGGACATCCCATATAACACATTGAGAGTGTCCCCAATGTTTCGTAGCGTTTTGACAGGCCCTCAGTATATTTTGAGTTTCTGACGGTACGCGTGCAATTGCGTTTTTGCCAAGAAAAGAAGTGGAGTAAAACGCGCCATAGGAAAATAATTTCCTGCTGATTTTTTGCATGGACATCTCGAATAATACATTAAGAGTGTTCACAAAGTTTCGTAGCATGTTGACAAGCCCTCGATTTATTTTGAATTTCCGACCGGAACACTTGATATTGCGTTTTTGCCAAGAAGGGAAGCGGAGGCAAACGCACCTTAGGAAAATAATTTCCTGTTGATTTTTTGCATGGACATCTAAAATAATACATTGAGAGTGTCCCCAAAGGTTCGTAGTGTTTCGACAAGCCCTCTGTTTATTTTGAATTTCCGACCTGAACGCGTGCAATTGCGTTTTTGCCAAGAACGAAAGCGGAGGCAAACGCGCCGTAGGGAAATAATTTCCTTCTGATTTTTTGCATGGACATCCCATATAACACATTGAGAGTGTACCCCAATTTCATAGAATTTTGACAAACTCTCGGTTTATTTTGAATTTCTGACCGAAACGCGTGAAATTGCGTTTTTGCCAAGAATATAAGTGGAGAAAATCGCGCCTTAGGAAAATAATTCCCAGCTGATTTTTTGCATGGACATCTCAAATAATACATTGAGAGTGTACCCAAGGTTTCGTAGCATTTCGACAAGCCCTCGATTTATTTTGATTTTCTGATCGGAACGTGTGATATTGCGTTTTTGCCAAGAACGGAAGCGGATGCAAACACGCCTTAGGAAAATAATTTCCTGCTGATTATTTGCATGGACATCTCAAATAATACATTGAGATTGTACCCAATGTTTTGTAGTATTTCGACAAGACGTCGGTTTATTTTGAATTTCAGACAGGAAACGCGTCCAATTGCGTTTTTGCCATGAACGGAAGCAGAAGCAAACGCGCCCTAGGAAAATAATTTCCTGCTGAATTTTTTCATGGGTGTACAAAATAACCCATTTAGAGTATCCCCATAGTTTAGTAACGTTTCTACAAGCCCTCGGTTTATTTTGAATTTCAGACCGGAACGCGTGCAATTGCGTTTTTGCCAAGAACGGAAGCGAGGGCAAACGCGTCGTAGGGAAATAACTTCCTGCTTATTTTTTGCATGGACATCCCATATAACACATTGAGAGTGTCCCCAATGTTTCGTAGCGTTTTGACAAGCCCTCAGTTTATTTTTAATTTCTGACGGTACGCGTGCAATTGCGTTTTTGCCAAGAACAGAAGTGGAGTAAAACGCGCCATAGGAAAATAATTTCCTGCTGATTTTTTGCATGGACATCTCAAATAATACATTAAGAGTGTCCCCAAAGTTTCGTATCATATTGACAAGCCCTCGGTTTATTTTGAATTTCCGACCGGAATACTTGATATTGCGATTTTGCCAAGAAGGGAAGCGGAGGCAAACGCGCCTTAGGAAAATAATTTCCTGCTGATTTTTTGCATGGACATCTAAAATAATACATTGAGAGTGTCCCCAAAGGTTCGTAGTGTTTCGACAAGCCCTCAGTTTATTTTGAATTTCCGACCTGAACGCGTGCAATTGCGTTTTTGCCAAGAACGAAAGCGGAGGCAAACGCGCCGTACGGAAATAATTTCCTGCTGATTTTTTGCATGGACATCCCATATAACACATTGAGAGTGTCCCCAAATTTCGTATCATTTTGACAAACTCTCGGTTTATTTTGAATTTTTGACCGAAATGCGTGAAATTGCGTTTTTGCCAAGAATATAAGTGGAGAAAATCGCGCCTTAAGAAAAGAATTCCCAGCTAATTTTTTCCATGGACATCTCAAATAATACATTGAGAGTGTGAACTAGGTTTTGTAGCATTTCGACAAGCCCTCGATTTATTTTGATTTTCTGATCGGAACGTGTGATATTGCGTTTTTGCCAAGAACGGAAGCAGAGGCAAACACGCCTTAGGAAAATAATTTCCTGCTGATGATTTTCATGGACATCTCAAATAATACATTGAGATTGTATCTAATGTTTCGTAGTATTTCGAAAAGTCGTCGGTTTATTTTGAATTTCTGCTGAATTTTTTCATGGGTGTACCAAATAACCCATTTTGAGTATCCCCATAGTTTAGTAGTGTTTCTACAAGCCCTCGGTTTATATTGAATTTCCGACCGGTACGCGTGCAATTGCGATTTTGCCAAGAAAGGAAGCGACGGCAAACGTGCCTTAGGAAGACAAGTTCCTTCTGATTTTTTTCATGGACATCCCAAATAACACATTGAGAGTATCCCAATGTTTCGTAGCGTTTCGACAAGCCCTCAAATTATTTTGAATTTCTGACGGTACGCGTGCAATTGCGTTTTTGCCAAGAAGAGAAGTGGAGGAAAACGCGCCATAGGAAAATAATTTCCAACTAATTTTTTGCATGGACATCTCAAATAATACATTAAGAGTGTCCCCAAAGTTTCGTAGCATGTCGACAAGCCCTCGGTTTATTTTGAATTTCCTGTTGATTTTTTGCATGGACATCTAAAAGAATACATTGAGTGTCCCCAAAATTTGGTAGTGTTTCTACAAGCCCTCGGTTTATTTTGAATTTCCGACCTGAACGCGTGCAATTGCGTTTTTGCCAAGAATGGAAGCGGAGGAAAATGCTTCTTAGGAAAATAATTGCCTGTTGAATTTTTGCATGGGTGTACCAAATAACCCATTGAGAGTATCTCCATAGTTTAGTAGCGTTTCTACAAGCCCTCGATTTATTTTGAATTTCCGACCGGAACGCGTGCAATTTTGTTTTTTCTAAGAACGGAAGCAGAGGCAAATGCACCTTAGGAAAAGCATTTCCTGCTGATTATTTGCATGGACATTGAGAGATTCCCTAAAGTTTCGTAGCGTTTCGACAAGCTCTCGGTTTATTTTGAATTTCCGATCGGAACGGGTGCAATTACAATTTTGCCAAGAACGAAAGCGGAGGCAAACGCGCCGTAGGGAAATAACTTCCTGCTGATTATTTGCATGGACATTCCATATAACACATTGAGAGTGTCCCTGAAGTTTCGTAGCATTTTGAGAAACTCTCGGTTTATTTTGAATTTCTGACCGAAACGCGTTTAATTGAGTTTTTGCCAAGAATAGAAGTGGAGAATATCGCGCCTTAGGAAAATAATTTCCCGCTGATTATTTGCATGGACATCTCAAATAATACATTGAGAGTGTACCCAATCTTCCATAGCATTTCGATAAGCCGTCGGTTTATTTTGAATTTCAGACAGGAACGCGTCCAATTACGTTTTTGCCATTAACGGAAGTAGAAGCAAACGCGCCTTAGGAAAATAATTTCCTGCTGAATTTTTTCATGGGTGTACCAAATAACCCATTGAGAGTATCCCCATAATTTAGTAGCGTATCTACAAGCCTTCAATTTATTTTGAATTTCCGACCGGAACGCGTGCAATTGCGTTTTTGCCAAGAACGGAAGCGAGGGCAAACGCGCCTTAGGAAGAAAATTTCCTTCTTATTTTTTTCATGGACATCCCAAATAACACATTGAGAGTATCCCCAATGTTTCATAGCGTTTCGACAAGCCCTCAGTTTATTTTGAATTTCTAACGGTACGCGTGCAATTGCGTTTTTGCCAAGAACAGAAGTTGAGGAAAACGCGCCATAGGTAAATAATTTCCTGCTTATTTTTTGCACGGACATCTCAAATAATACATTAAGAGTGTCCCCAAAGTTTAGTAGCTTGTCGACAAGCCCTCAGTTTATTTTGAATTTCTGACCGGAACACGTGATATTGTGTTTTTGCCAAGAACAGAAGTGGAGGCAAACGCGCCTTAGGAAAATAATTTCCTGCTGATTTCTTGCATTGACATCTCAAATAATACATTGAGAGTGTCTCCAAAGTTTCATAGTGTTTTGACAAGCCCTCGGTTTATGTTGAATTTCCGACGGTACGCGTGCAATTGCATTTTTGTCAAAAACGGAAGCGGAGGCAATCGCGCCTTAGGAAAATAATTTTCTTCTCATTTTTTGCATGGACATCTCAAATAACACATTGAGAGTGTCCCAATGTTTCATAGCGTTTCGACAAGCCCTCGGTTTATTTTGAATTTCCGACGGTACGCGTGCAATTGCATTTTTGCCAAAAACGGAAGCAGAGGCAAATGCACCTTAGGAAAATAATTTCCGGCTTATTTTTTGCATGGACATTCCATATAACACATTGAGTGAGTCCATAAAGTTTCGTATCATTTTGACAAACCCTCTTTTCATTTTCAATTTCCGACCCAAACGCGTGCAATTGCGTTTTTGCCAAGAACGGAAGAGGAGGCAAACGCGCCTTAGGAAAATAATTTCCTGCTGATTTTTTGCATGGACATTCCATATAACACATTGAGTGAGTCCATAAAGTTTCGTAGCGTTTTGACAAGCCCTCGTTTTATTTTCAATTTCCGATCGAAACGCATGCAATTGCGTTTTTGCCAAGAACGGAAGCAGAGGCAAACGCGCCTTAGGAAAATAATTTCCTGCTAATTTTTTGTATGGAGATATAAAATAATACATTTAGAGATTCCCCAAAGTTTCATAGAGTTTCTACAAGCCCTCGGTTTAGTTTGAATTTCGGACGGTACGCGTGCAATTGCGTTTTTGCCAAAAACTGAAGCGGAGGCAAACGCGCCTTAGGAAAATAATTTCGTGCTTACTTTTTGCATGGACATCTCAAATAACACATTGAGAGTCTCCCCAACGTTTTGTAGCGTTTCGACAAGCCCTCGGTTTATTTTGAATTTCTAACGGTACGCGTGCAATTGCGTTTTTGCCAAAAACGGAAGCAGAGGCAAACGCACCTTAGGAAAATATTTTCCGGCTTATTTTTTGCATGGACATTCCATATAATACATTTAGTGAGTCCATAAAGTTTCGTATCGTTTTAACAAGCCCTTGTTTTATTTTCAATTTCCGACCGAAACTCGTGCAATTGCGTTTTTGCCAAGAACGAAAGCGGAGGCAAACACGCCTTAGGAAAATAATTTCCTGCAGATTTTTTGCATGGACATTCCATATAACACATTGAGTGAGTCCATAAAGTTTCATAGCATTTTGACAAGCCCTCGTTTTATTTTTAATTTTCGACCGAAATGCGTGCAATTACGTTTTTGCCAAGAACGGAAGCGGAGGCAAACGCGCCTTAGGAAAATAATTTTATGCTGATTTTTTGCATGGACATCTCAAATAACACATTGAGAGTGTCCCGAACGTTTCTTAGCGTTTCGACAAGCCCTCGGTTTATTTTGAATTTCCGATGGTACGCGTGCAATTGCGTTTTTGCCAAAAACGGAAGCAGAGGCAAACGCAACTTAGGAAAATTATTTCCGGCTTATTTTTTGCATGGACATTCCATATAACACATTTAGTGAGTCCATAAAGTTCGTATCATTTTGACAAACCCTCATTTTATTTTCAATTTCCGACCCAAACGCGTGCAATTGCGTTTTTGCCAAGAACGAAAGCGGAGGCAAACGCGCCTTAGGAAAATAATTTCCTGCTGATTTTTTGCATGGAAATTCCATTTAACACATTTAGTGAGTCCATAAAGTTTCGTAGCGTTTTGACAAGCCCTCGTTTTATTTTCAATTTCCGATCGAAACGCATGCAATTGCGTTTTTGCCAAGAACGGAAGCGGAGGCAAACGCGCCTTAGGAAAATAATTTCCTGCTAATTTTTTGTATGGAGATATAAAATAATACATTTAGAGATTCCCCAAAGTTTCATAGAGTTTCTACAAGCCCTCGGTTTAGTTTGAATTTCAGACGGTACGCGTGCAATTGCGTTTTTGCCAAAAACGGAAGCGGAGGCAAACGCGCCTTAGGAAAATAATTTCCTGCTTATTTTTTGCATGGACATCTCAAATAACACATTGAGATTTTCCCCAACGTTTTGTTGCGTTTCGACAAGCCCTCGGTTTATTTTGAATTTCCGACGGTACACGTGCAATTGCGTTTTTGCCAAAAACGAAAGCAGAGGCAAACGTACCTTAGGAAAATAATTTCTGGCTTATTTTTTGCATGGACATTCCATATAACACATTGAGTGAGTCCATAAAGTTTCGTATCATTTTGACAAACCCTCTTTTCATTTTCAATTTCCGACCGAAACGCGTGCAATTGCATTTTTGCCAAGAACGAAAGCGGAGGCAAACACGCCTTAGGAAAATAATTTCCTGCTGATTTTTTGCATGGACATTCCATATAACACATTTAGTGAGTCCATAAAGTTTCGTAGCGTTTTGACAAGCCCTCGTTTTATTTTCAATTTCCGATCGAAACGCATGCAATTGCGTTTTTGCCAAGAACGAAAGCGGAGGCAAACGCGCCTTAGGAAAATAATTTCCTGCTAATTTTTTAAATGGACATATATAATAATACATTTAGAGATTCCCCAAAGTTTCATAGAGTTTCTACAAGCCCTCGGTTTATTTTGAATTTCAGACGGTACGCGTGCAACTGCGTTTTTGCCAAAAACGGAAGCGGAGGCAAACGCGCCTTAGGAAAATAATTTCCTGCTTATTTTTTGCATGGACATCTCAAATAACACATTGAGATTTTCCCCAACGTTTTGTTGCGTTTCGACAAGCCCTCGGTTTATTTTGAATTTCTGACGGTACACGTGCAATTGCGTTTTTGCCAAAAACGAAAGCAGAGGCAAACGTACCTTAGGAAAATAATTTCTGGCTTATTTTTTGCATGGACATTCCATATAACACATTGAGTGAGTCCATAAAGTTTCGTATCTTTTTAACAAGCCCTCGTTTTATTTTCAATTTCCGACCGAAACGCGTGCAATTGCATTTTTGCCAAGAACGAAAGCGGAGGCAAACACGCCTTAGGAAAATAATTTCCTGCTGATTTTTTGCATGGACATTCCATATAACACATTGAGTGAGTCCATAAAGTTTCGTAGCGTTTTGACAAGCCCTCGTTTTATTTTCAATTTTCGACCGAAACGCGTGCAATTGTGTTACGTTTTTGCCAAGAACGGAAGCGAAGGCAAACGCGCCTTAGGAAATTAATTTTATGCTGATTTTTTGCATGGATATCTCAAATAACACATTGAGAGTGTCCCCAACGTTTCATAGCGTTTCGACAAGCCCTCGGTTTATTTTGAATTTCCGACGGTACGCGTGCAATTGCGTTTTTGCCAAAAACGGAAGCAGAGGCAAACGCACCATAGAAAAATAATTTTCGGCTTATTTTTTGCATGGACATTACATATAAGACATTGAGTGAGTCCATAAAGTTTCGTATCATTTTGACAAACCCTCTTTTTATTTTCAATTTCCGACCCAAACGCTTGCAATTGCGTTTTTGCCGAAAACGGAAGCGGAGGCAAACGCGCCTTAGGAAAATAATTTCCTGATGATTTATTTCATTGACATCTCAAATAATACATTGAGAGTGTCTCCAAAGTTTCGTAGTGTTTCGACAAGCCATCGGTTTATATTGAATTTCCGACGGTACGCGTGCAATTGCGTTTTTGCCAAAAACGGAAGCGGAGGCAAACGTGCCTTAGGTAAATAATTTTTTGCTGATTTTTTTGCATGGACATCTAAAATAACACATTGAGAGTGTCCCCAATGTTTCGTAGCATTTCGACAAGCCCTCGGTTTATTATGAATTTCCGACGGTACGCGTGCAATTGCGTTTTTGCCAAAAACGGAAGCAGAGGCAAATGCACCTTAGTAAAATAATTTCTGGCTTATTTTTTGCATGGACATTCCATATAACACATTTAGTGAGTCCATAAAGTTTCGTAGAGTTTCGACAAGCCCTCGGTTTATTTTCAATTCCCGACCAAAACGCGTGCAATTGCGTTTTTGCCAAAAATAGAAGCGGAGGCAAATGCACCTTAGGAAAATAATTTTCTGCTGATTTTTTGCATGAACATCTAAAATAAGACATTGAGAGTGTCCCCAACGTTTCGTGGCGTTTCGACAAGCCCTCGGTTTATTTTGAATTTCCGACGGTATGCGTGCAATTGCGTTTTTGCCAAAAACGGAAGCGGAGCCAAACGCACCATAGGAAAATAATTTCAGGCTTCTTTTTTTCATGGACATTACATATAACACATTGAGTGAGTCTATAAAGTTTCGTATCGTTTTGACAAGCCCTCGTTTTATTTTCAATTTCCGATCGAAACGCGTGCAATTGCGTTTTTGCCAAGAACGGAAGCGGAGGCAATCGCGCCTTAGGAAAATAATTTCTTTCTGAATTTTTTTATGGACATGTCAAATAATACATTTAGAGATTCTCCAAAGTTTCATAGAGTTTCAACAAGCCCTCGGTTTATTTTGAATTTCCGACGGTACGCGTGCAAATGCATTTTTGCCAAAAACAGAAGCGGAGACAAACGCGACTTAAGAAAATAATTTCCTGCTGATTTTTTGCATGGACATATCAAATAATACATTTAGAGATTCCCCAAAGTTTTGTAGAGTTTCGACAAGCCCTCGGTTTATTTTGAATTTCCGACGGTACGTGTGCAATTGCGTTTTTGCGAAAAACGGAAGCGGAGGCAAACGCGCCTTAGGAAAATTATTTTCTGCTGATTTTTTGCATGGACATTGAAAATAATACATTAAGAGTGTCTCCAAAGTTTCGTAGAATTTCGACATGTCCTTGGTTTATTTTAAATTTCTGACGGTACGCGTGCAATTGCGTATTTGCCAAAAACGGAAGCGGAGGCAAACGCGCCTTAGGAAAATAATTTCCTGCTGATTTTTTGCATGGACATCTCAAATAAAACATTGAGAGTGTCCCCAAAGTTTTGTAGATTTTCAAATAGGCCTCCGTTTATTTTTAATTTCTGACGGTACGCGTGCAATAGCGTTTTTGCCAAAAACGGAAGCGGAGGCAAACGCGCCTTAGGAAAATAATTTCCTGCTGATTTATTGCATGGACATCTCAAATAACACATTGAAAGTGTCCCCAATGTTTCGTAGCGTTTCGACAAGCCCTCGATTTATTTTGAATTTCCGACGGTACGCGTGTAATTGCGTTTTTGCCAAAAACGTAAGCGGAGCCAAACGCACCATAGGAAAATAATTTCTGACTTCTTCTTTTCATGGACATTCCATTTAACACATTGAGTGAGTCAATAAAGTTTCGTATCGTTTTGACAAGCCCTCGTTTTATTTTCAATTTCCGATCGAAACGCGTGCAATTGCGTTTTTGCCAAGAACGGAAGCGGAGGCAAACGCGCCTTAGGAAAATAATTTCCTGATGATTTTTTTATGGACATATCAAATAATACATTTAGATATTCCCCAAAGATTCATAGAGTTTCAACAAGCCCTCGGTTTATGATGAATTTCCGACGGTACGCGTGCAATTGCGTTTTTGCCAAAAACAGAAGCGGAGACAAACGCGACTTAGGAAAATAATTTCCTGCTGATTTTTTGCATGGACATCTCAAATAATACATTTAGAGATTCCCCAAATTTTCGTAGAGTTTCGACAAGCCCTCGGTTATTTTGAATTTCCGACGGTACGTGTGCAATTGCGTTTTTGCGAAAAACGGAAGCGGAGGCAAACTCGCCTTAGGAAAATTATTTTCTGCTGATTTTTTGCATGGACATTTAAAATAATACATTGAGAGTGTCTCCAAAGTTTCGTAGAATTTCGACATGCCCTCGGTTTATTTTGAATTTCCGACGGTACGCGTGCAATTGCGTATTTGCCAAAAACGGAAGCGGTGGCAAACGCGCCTTAGGAAAATAATTTCCTGCTTATTTTTTGCATGGACATCTCAAATAATACATTTAGAGATTCCCAAAGTTTCATAAAGTTTCGACAAGCCCTCAGTATATTTTGAATTTCCGACGGTACGTGTGCAATTGCGTTTTTGCGAAAAACGAAAGCGGAGGCAAACGTGCCTTAGGAAATAATTTCTGGCTGATTTTTTGCATGGACATTCCTTATAACACATTGAGTGAGTCCACAAAGTTTCGTAGAGTTTCGACAAGCCCTCGGTTTATTTTCAATTCCCGACCGAAACGCGTGCAATTGCTTTTTTTCCAAAAACAGAAGCGGAGGCAAACGCGCCTTAGGAAAATGATTTCCTGCTGATTTTTTGCATGGACATCTCAAATAATACATTTAGAGATTCCCCAAATTTTCATAGAGCTTCGACAAGCCCTCGATTTATTTTGAATTTCCGACGGTACGTGTGCAATTGCGTTTTTGCGAAAAATGGAAGCGGAGGCAAACGCGCCTTAGGAAAATAATTTTCTGCTGATTTATTGCATGGACATCTAAAATAACACATTGAGAGTGTCCCCAACGTTTCGTAGCTTTTCAACAAGCCCTCAATTTATTTTGAATTTCCGACGGTACGCGTGTAATTGCGTTTTTGCCAAAAATGTAAGCGGAGCCAAACGCACCATAGGAAAATAATTTCCTGCTTATTTTTTTCATCGACATTCCATACAACACATTGAGTGAGTCCATAAAGTTTCGTATCGTTTTGACAAGCCCTCGTTTTATTTTCAATTTCCGATCGAAACGCGTGCAATTGCGTTTATGCCAAGAACGGAAGAGGAGGCAATCGCGCCTTAGGAAAATAATTTCCTGCTGATTTTTTTTATGGACATATCAAATAATAAATTTAGAGATTTACCAAAGTTTCATAGAGTTTCAATAAGCCCTCGGTTCATTTTGAATTTCCGACGGTACGCGTGCAATTGCGTTTTTGCCAAAAACTGAAGCGTAGACAAACGCGTCTTAGGAAAATAATTTCCTGCTGATTTTTTGCATGGACATCTCAAATAATACATTTAGAGATTCCCCAAATTTTCGTAGAGTTTCGACAAGCCCTCGGTTTATTTTGAATTTCCGACGGTACGTGTGCAATTGCGTTTTTGCGAAAAACGGAAGCGGAGGCAAACGCGCCTTAGGAAATTTTTTTTTTGCTGATGTTTTGCATGGACATTTAAAATAATACATTGAGAGTGTCTCCAAAGTTTCGTAGAATTTCGACATGCCCTCGGTTTATTTTGAATTTCCGACGGTACGCGTGCAATTGCGTATTTTCCAAAAACGGAAGCGGAGGCAAACGCGCCTTAGGAAAATAATTTGCTGCTTATTTTTTGCATGGATATCTCAAATAATACATTTAGAGATTCCCAAAGTTTCATAAAGTTTCGACAAGCCCTCGGTATATTTTGAATTTCCGACGGTACGTGTGCAATTGCGTTTTTGCGAAAAACGAAAGCGGAGGAAAACGCGCCTTAGTAAATAATTTCCGGCTGATTTTTTGCATGGACATTCCATATAACACATTGAGTGAGTCCACATAGTTTCGTAGAGTTTCGACAAGCCTTCGGTTTATTTTCAATTCCCGACCGAAACGCGTGCAATTGCGTTTTTTCCAAAAACAGAAGCGGAGGCAAACGCGCCTTAGGAAAATGATTTCCTGCTGATTTTTTGCATGGACATCTCACATAATACATTTAGAGATTCCCCAAATTTTCGTAGAGCTTCGACAAGCCCTCGATTTATTTTGAATTTCCGACGGTACGTGTGCAATTGCGTTTTTGCGAAAAACGGAAGCGGAGGCAAACGCGCCTTAGGAAAATAATTTTCTGCTGATTTTTTGCATGGACATCTAAAATAACACATTGAGAGTGTCCCCAACGTTTTGTAGCATTTCGACAAGCCCTCGGTTTATTTTGAGTTTCCGACGGTCCGCGTGCAATTGCGTTTTTGCCAAAAACGGAAGCAGAGGCAAACGCACCTTAGGAAAATAATTTTCGGCTTATTTTTTGCATGGACATTCCATATAACACATTGAGTGAGTCCATAAAGTTTCGTATCGTTTTGACAAGCCCTCATTTTATTTTCAATTTCCGACCCAAACGCACGCAATTGCGTTTTTGCCAAGAACGGAAGTGGAGGCAAACGCGCCTTAGGAAAATAATTTCCTGCTGATTTTTTGCATGGACATTCCATATAACACATTGAGTGAGTCCATAAAGTTTCGTAGCGTTTTTACAAGCCCTCGTTTGATTTTCAATTTCCGATCGAAACGCATGCAATTGCGTTTTTGCCAAGAACGGAAGTGGAGGCAAACGCGCCTTAAAAATAATTTCCTGCTAATTTTTTGTATTGAAATATCAAATAATACATTTAGAGATTCCCCAAAGTTTCATAGAGTTTCGACAAGCCCTCGGTTTATTTTGAATTTCCGACGGTACGCATACAATTGCGTTTTTGCCAAAAACGGAAGCGGAGGCAAACGTGCCTTAGGAAAATAATTTCCTGCTGATTTATTGCATGGACATCTCAAATAACACATTGAGCGTGTCCCCAATGTTTCGTAGCGTTTCAACAAGCCCTCGATTTATTTTGAATTTCCGACGGTACGCGTGTAATTGCGTTTTTGCCAAAAATGTAAGCGGAGCCAAACGCACCATAGGAAAATAATTTCCTGCTTATTTTTTTCATGGACATTCCATATAACACATTGAGTGAGTCCATAAAGTTTCGTATCGTTTTGACAAGCCCTCGTTTTATTTTCAATTTCCGATCGAAACGCGTGCAATTGCGTTTATGCCAAGAACGGAAGAGGAGGCAATCGCGCCTTAGGAAAATAATTTCCTGCTGATTTTTTTATGGACATATCAAATAATACATTTAGAGATTCCCCAAAGTTTCATAGAGTTTCAACAAGCCCTCGGTTTATTTTGAATTTCTGACGGTACGCGTGCAATTGCGTTTTTGCCAAAAACAGAAGCGGAGACAAACACGTCTTAGGAAAATAATTTCCTGCTGATTTTTTGCATGGACATCTCAAATAATACATTGAGTGAGTCCACATAGTTTCGTAGAGTTTCGACAAGCCTTCGGTTTATTTTCAATTCCCGACCGAAACGCGTGCAATTGCGTTTTTTCCAAAAACAGAAGCGGAGGCAAACGCGCCTTAGGAAAATGATTTCCTGCTGATTTTTTGCATGGACATCTCACATAATACATTTAGAGATTCCCCAAATTTTCGTAGAGCTTCGACAAGCCCTCGATTTATTTTGAATTTCCGACGGTACGTGTGCAATTGCGTTTTTGCGAAAAACGGAAGCGGAGGCAAACGCGCCTTAGGAAAATAATTTTCTGCTGATTTTTTGCATGGACATCTAAAATAACACATTGAGAGTGTCCCCAACGTTTTGTAGCATTTCGACAAGCCCTCGGTTTATTTTGAATTTCCGACGGTCCGCGTGCAATTGCGTTTTTGCCAAAAACGGAAGCAGAGGCAAACGCACCTTAGGAAAATAATTTTCGGCTTATTTTTTGCATGGACATTCCATATAACACATTGAGTGAGTCCATAAAGTTTCGTATCGTTTTGACAAGCCCTCATTTTATTTTCAATTTCCGACCCAAACGCACGCAATTGCGTTTTTGCCAAGAACGGAAGTGGAGGCAAACGCGCCTTAGGAAAATAATTTCCTGCTGATTTTTTGCATGGACATTCCATATAACACATTGAGTGAGTCCATAAAGTTTCGTAGCGTTTTTACAAGCCCTCGTTTGATTTTCAATTTCCGATCGAAACGCATGCAATTGCGTTTTTGCCAAGAACGGAAGTGGAGGCAAACGCGCCTTAAAAATAATTTCCTGCTAATTTTTTGTATTGAAATATCAAATAATACATTTAGAGATTCCCCAAAGTTTCATAGAGTTTCGACAAGCCCTCGGTTTATTTTGAATTTCCGACGGTACGCATACAATTGCGTTTTTGCCAAAAACGGAAGCGGAAGCAAACCTGCCTTAGGAAAATAATTTCCTGCTGATTTATTGCATGGACATCTCAAATAACACATTGAGCGTGTCCCCAATGTTTCGTAGCGTTTCAACAAGCCCTCGATTTATTTTGAATTTCCGACGGTACGCGTGTAATTGCGTTTTTGCCAAAAATGTAAGCGGAGCCAAACGCACCATAGGAAAATAATTTCCTGCTTATTTTTTTCATGGACATTCCATATAACACATTGAGTGAGTCCATAAAGTTTCGTATCGTTTTGACAAGCCCTCGTTTTATTTTCAATTTCCGATCGAAACGCGTGCAATTGCGTTTATGCCAAGAACGGAAGAGGAGGCAATCGCGCCTTAGGAAAATAATTTTCTGCTGATTTTTTTATGGACATATCAAATAATACATTTAGAGATTCCCCAAAGTTTCATAGAGTTTCAACAAGCCCTCGGTTTATTTTGAATTTCTGACGGTACGCGTGCAATTGCGTTTTTGCCAAAAACAGAAGCGGAGACAAACACGTCTTAGGAAAATAATTTCCTGCTGATTTTTTGCATGGACATCTCAAATAATACATTGAGTGAGTCCACATAGTTTCGTAGAGTTTCGACAAGCCTTCGGTTTATTTTCAATTCCCGACCGAAACGCGTGCAATTGCGTTTTTTCCAAAAACAGAAGCGGAGGCAAACGCGCCTTAGGAAAATGATTTCCTGCTGATTTTTTGCATGGACATCTCACATAATACATTTAGAGATTCCCCAAATTTTCGTAGAGCTTCGACAAGCCCTCGATTTATTTTGAATTTCCGACGGTACGTGTGCAATTGCGTTTTTGCGAAAAACGGAAGCGGAGGCAAACGCGCCTTAGGAAAATAATTTTCTGCTGATTTTTTGCATGGACATCTAAAATAACACATTGAGAGTGTCCCCAACGTTTTGTAGCATTTCGACAAGCCCTCGGTTTATTTTGAATTTCCGACGCTCCGCGTGCAATTGCGTTTTTGCCAAAAACGGAAGCAGAGGCAAACGCACCTTAGGAAAATAATTTTCGGCTTATTTTTTGCATGGACATTCCATATAACACATTGAGTGAGTCCATAAAGTTTCGTATCGTTTTGACAAGCCCTCATTTTATTTTCAATTTCCGACCCAAACGCACGCAATTGCGTTTTTGCCAAGAACAGAAGTGGAGGCAAACGCGCCTTAGGAAAATAATTTCCTGCTGATTTTTTGCATGGACATTCCATATAACACATTGAGTGAGTCCATAAAGTTTCGTAGCGTTTTTACAAGCCCTCGTTTGATTTTCAATTTCCGATCGAAACGCATGCAATTGCGTTTTTGCCAAGAACGGAAGTGGAGGCAAACGCGCCTTAAAAATAATTTCCTGCTAATTTTTTGTATTGAAATATCAAATAATACATTTAGAGATTCCCCAAAGTTTCATAGAGTTTCGACAAGCCCTCGGTTTATTTTGAATTTCCGACGGTACGCATACAATTGCGTTTTTGCCAAAAACGGAAGCGGAGGCAAACGTGCCTTAGGAAAATAATTTCCTGCTGATTTATTGCATGGACATCTCAAATAACACATTGAGCGTGTCCCCAATGTTTCGTAGCGTTTCAACAAGCCCTCGATTTATTTTGAATTTCCGACGGTACGCGTGTAATTGCGTTTTGGCCAAAAATGTAAGCGGAGCCAAACGCACCATAGGAAAATAATTTCCTGCTTATTTTTTTCATGGACATTCCATATAACACATTGAGTGAGTCCATAAAGTTTCGTATCGTTTTGACAAGCCCTCGTTTTATTTTCAATTTCCGATCGAAACGCGTGCAATTGCGTTTATGCCAAGAACGGAAGAGGAGGCAATCGCGCCTTAGGAAAATAATTTCCTGCTGATTTTTTTATGGACATATCAAATAATACATTTAGAGATTCCCCAAAGTTTCATAGAGTTTCAACAAGCCCTCGGTTTATTTTGAATTTCTGACGGTACGCGTGCAATTGCGTTTTTGCCAAAAACAGAAGCGGAGACAAACACGTCTTAGGAAAATAATTTCCTGCTGATTTTTTGCATGGACGTCTCAAATAATACATTTAGAGATTCCCCAAATTTTCGTAGAGTTTCGACAAGCCCTCGGTTTATTTTGAATTTCCGACGGTACGTGTGCAATTGCGTTTTTGCGAAAAACGGAAGCGGAGGCAAACGCGCCTTAGGAAAATAATTTTCTGCTGATTTTTTGCATGGACATCTAAAATAACACATTGAGAGTGTCCCCAACGTTTTGTAGCATTTCGACAAGCCCTCGGTTTATTTTGAATTTCCGACGGTCCGCGTGCAATTGCGTTTTTGCCAAAAACGGAAGCAGAGGCAAACACACCTTAGGAAAATAATTTTCGGCTTATTTTTTGCATGGACATTCCATATAACACATTGAGTGAGTCCATAAAGTTTCGTATCGTTTTGACAAGCCCTCATTTTATTTTCAATTTCCGACCCAAACGCACGCAATTGCGTTTTTGCCAAGAACGGAAGTGGAGGCAAACGCGCCTTAGGAAAATAATTTCCTGCTGATTTTTTGCATGGACATTCCATATAACACATTGAGTGAGTCCATAAAGTTTCGTAGCGTTTTTACAAGCCCTCGTTTGATTTTCAATTTCCGATCGAAACGCATGCAATTGCGTTTTTGCCAAGAACAGAAGCGGAGGCAAACGCGCCTTAAAAATAATTTCCTGCTAATTTTTTGTATTGAAATATCAAATAATACATTTAGAGATTCCCCAAAGTTTCATAGAGTTTCGACAAGCCCTCGGTTTATTTTGAATTTCCGACGGTACGCATGCAATTGCGTTTTTGCCAAAAACGGAAGCGGAGGCAAACGTGCCTTAGGAAAATAATTTCCTGCTGATTTATTGAATGGACATCTCAAATAACACATTGAGCGTGTCCCCAGTGTTTCGTAGCGTTTCAACAAACCCTCGATTTATTTTGAATTTCCGACGGTACGCGTGTAATTGCGTTTTTGCCAAAAATGTAAGCGGAGCCAAACACACCATAGGAAAATAATTTCCTGCTTATTTTTTTCATGGACATTCCATATAACACATTGAGTGAGTCCATAATGTTTCGTATCGTTTTGACAAGCCCTCGTTTTATTTTCAATTTCCGATCGAAACGCGTGCAATTGCGTTTATGCCAAGAACGGAAGAGGAGGCAATCGCGCCTTAGGAAAATAATTTCCTGCTGATTTTTTTTATGGACATATCAAATAATACATTTAGAGGTTCCCCAAAGTTTCATAGAGTTTCAATAAGCCCTCGGTTTATTTTGAATTTCCGACGGTGGGCGTGCAATTGCGTTTTTGCCAAAAACAAAAGCGGAGACAAACGCGTCTTAGGAAAATAATTTCCTGCTGATTTATTGCATGGACATCTCAAATAACACATTGAGCGTGTCCCCAATGTTTCGTAGCGTTTCAACAAGCCCTCGATTTATTTTGAATTTCCGACGGTACGTGTGCAATTGCGTTTTTGCGAAAAACGGAAGCGGAGGCAAACGCGCCTTAGGAAAATAATTTTCTGCTGATTTTTTGCATGGACATCTAAAATAACACATTGAGAGTGTCCCCAACGTTTTGTAGCATTTCGACAAGCCCTCGGTTTATTTTGAATTTCTGACGGTCCGCGTGCAATTGCGTTTTTGCCAAAAACGGAAGCAGAGGCAAACGCACCTTAGGAAAATAATTTTCGGCTTATTTTTTGCATGGACATTCCATATAACACATTGAGTGAGTCCATAAAGTTTCGTATCGTTTTGACAAGCCCTCATTTTATTTTCAATTTCCGACCCAAACGCACGCAATTGCGTTTTTGCCAAGAACGGAAGTGGAGGCAAACGCGCCTTAGGAAAATAATTTCCTGCTGATTTTTTGCATGGACATTCCATATAACACATTGAGTGAGTCCATAAAGTTTCGTAGCGTTTTTACAAGCCCTCGTTTGATTTTCAATTTCCGATCGAAACGCATGCAATTGCGTTTTTGCCAAGAACGGAAGTGGAGGCAAACGCGCCTTAAAAATAATTTCCTGCTAATTTTTTGTATTGAAATATCAAATAATACATTTAGAGATTCCCCAAAGTTTCATAGAGTTTCGACAAGCCCTCGGTTTATTTTGAATTTCCGACGGTAGGCATACAATTGCGTTTTTGCCAAACACGGAAGCGGAGGCAAACGTGCCTTAGGAAAATAATTTCCTGCTAATTTATTGCATGGACATCTCAAATAACACATTGAGCGTGTCCCCAATGTTTCGTAGCGTTTCAACAAGCCCTCGATTTATTTTGAATTTCCGACGGTACGCGTGTAATTGCGTTTTTGCCAAAAATGTAAGCGGAGCCAAACGCACCATAGGAAAATAATTTCCTGCTTATTTTTTTCATGGACATTCCATATAACACATTGAGTGAGTCCATAAAGTTTCGTATCGTTTTGACAAGCCCTCGTTTTATTTTCAATTTTCGATCGAAACCCGTGCAATTGCGTTTATGCCAAGAACGGAAGAGGAGGCAATCGCGCCTTAGGAAAATAATTTCCTGCTGATTTTTTTATGGACATATCAAATAATACATTTAGAGATTCCCCAAAGTTTCATAGAGTTTCAACAAGCCCTCGGTTTATTTTGAATTTCTGACGGTACGCGTGCAATTGCGTTTTTGCCAAAAACAGAAGCGGAGACAAACACGTCTTAGGAAAATAATTTCCTGCTGATTTTTTGCATGGACATCTCAAATAATACATTTAGAGATTCCCCAAATTTTCGTAGAGTTTCGACAAGCCCTCGGTTTATTTTGAATTTCCGACGGTACGTGTGCAATTGCGTTTTTGCGAAAAACGGAAGCGGAGGCAAACGCGCCTTAGGAAAATAATTTTCTGCTGATTTTTTGCATGGACATCTAAAATAACACATTGAGAGTGTCCCCAACGTTTTGTAGCATTTCGACAAGCCCTCGGTTTATTTTGAATTTCCGACGGTCCGCGTGCAATTGCGTTTTTGCCAAAAACGGAAGCAGAGGCAAACACACCTTAGGAAAATAAATTTCGGCTTATTTTTTGCATGGACATTCCATATAACACATTGAGTGAGTCCATAAAGTTTCGTATGGTTTGGACAAGCCCTCATTTTATTTTCAATTTCCGACCCAAACGCATGCAATTGCGTTTTTGCCAAGAACAGAAGTGGAGGCAAACGCGCCTTAGGAAATTAATTTCTTGCTGATTTTTTGCATGGACATTCCATATAACACATTGAGTGAGTCCATAAAGTTTCGTAGTGTTTTTACAAGCCCTCGGTTGATTTTCAATTTCCGATCGAAACGCATGCAATTGCGTTTTTGCCAAGAACGGAAGCGGAGGCAAACGCGCCTTAAAAATAATTTCCTGCTAATTTTTTGTATTGAAATATCAAATAATACATTTAGAGATTCCCCAAAGTTTCATACAGTTTCGACAAGCCCTCGGTTAAATTTGAATTTCCGACGGTACGCATGCAATTGCGTTTTTGCCAAAAACGGAAGCGGAGGCAAACGCGCCTTAGGAAAATAATTTCCTGCTGATTTATTGCATGGACATCTCAAATAACACATTGAGAGTGTCCCCAACGTTTCGTAGCGTTTCGACAAGCCCTCGGTTTATTTTGAATTTCCGACGGTACGCGTGTAATTGCGTTTTTGCCAAAAATGTAAGCGGAGCCAAACGCAACATAGGAAAATAATTTCCTGCTTATTTTTTTCATGGACATTCCATATAACACATTGAGTGAGTCCATAAAGTTTCGTATCATTTTGACAAGCCCTCGTTTTATTTTCAATTTCCGATCGAAACGCGTGCAATTGCGTTTATGCCAAGAACGAAAGAGGAGGCAATCGCGCCTTAGGAAAATAATTTCCTGCTGATTTTTTTTATGGACATATCAAATAATACATTTAGAGATTCCCCAAAGTTTCATAGAGTTTCAACAAGCCCTCGGTTTATTTTGAATTTCCGACGGTACGCGTGCAATTGCGTTTTTGCGAAAAACAGAAGCGGAGACAAACGCGCCTTAGGAAAATAATTTCCTGCTGATTTTTTTTATGGACATATCAAATAATACATTTAGAGATTCCCCAAAGTTTCATAGAGTTTCAATAAGCCCTCGGTTTATTTTGAATTTCCGACGGTACGCGTGCAATTGCGTTTTTGCCAAAAACAGAAGCGGAGACAAACGCGTCTTAGGAAAATAATTTCCTGCTGATTTTTTGCATGGACATCTCAAATAATTCATTTAGAGATTCCCCAAATTTTCGTAGAGTTTCGACAAGCCCTCGGTTTATTTTGAATTTCCGACGGTACGTGTGCAATTGCGATTTTGCGAAAAACGGAAGCGGAGGCAAACGCGCCTTAGGAAATTTTTTTTGCTGATGTTTTGCATGGACATTTAAAATAATACATTGAGAGTGTCTCCAAAGTTTCGTAGAATTTCGACATGCCCTCGGTTTATTTCGAATTTCCGACGGTACGCGTGCAATTGCGTATTTGCCAAAAACGGAAGCGGAGGCAAACACGCCTTAGGAAAATAATTTCCTGCTTATTTTTTGCATGGATATCTCAAATAATACATTTAGAGATTCCCAAAGTTTCATAAAGTTTCGACAAGCCCTCGGTATATTTTGAATTTCCGACGGTACGCGTGCAATTGCGTTTTTACGAAAAACGAAAGCGGAGGAAAACACGCCTTAGGAAATAATTTCCGGCTGATTTTTTGCATGGACATTCCATATAACACATTGAGTGAGTCCACAAAGTTTCGTAGAGTTTCGACAAGCCTTCGGTTTATTTTCAATTCCCGACCGAAACGCGTGCAATTGCGTTTTTTCCAAAAACAGAAGCGGAGGCAAACGCGCCTTAGGAAAATGATTTCCTGCTGATTTTTTGCATGGACATCTCAAATAATACATTTAGAGATTCCCCAAATTTTCGTAGAGCTTCGACAAGCCCTCGATTTATTTTGAATTTCCGACGGTACGTGTGCAATTGTGTTTTTGCAAAAAACGGAAGCGGAGGCAAACGCGCCTTAGGAAAATAATTTTCTGCAGATTTTTTGCATGGACATCTAAAATAACACATTGAGAGTGTCCCCAACGTTTTGTAGCATTTCGACAAGCCCTCGGTTTATTTTGAATTTCCGACGGTCCGCGTGCAATTGCGATTTTGCCAAAAACGGAAGCAGAGGCAAACGCACCTTAGGAAAATAATTTTCGGCTTATTTTTTGCATGGACATTCCATATAACACATTAAGTGAGTCCATAAAGTTTCGTATGGTTTTGACAAGCCCTCATTTTATTTTCAATTTCCGACCCAAACGCATGCAATTGCGTTTTTGCCAAGAACGGAAGTGGAGGCAAACGCACCTTAGGAAAATAATTTCCTGCTGATTTTTTGCATGGACATTCCATATAAAACATTGAGTGAGTCCATAAAGTTTCGTAGCGTTTTTACAAGCCCTCGGTTGATTTTCAATTTCCGATCGAAACGCATGCAATTGCGTTTTTGCCAAGAACGGAAGCGGAGGCAAACGCGCCTTAAAAATAATTTCCTGCTAAGTTTTTGTATTGAAATATCATATAATACATTTAGAGATTCCCCAAAGTTTCATACAGTTTCGACAAGCCCTCGGTTAAATTTGAATTTCCGGCGGTACGCATGCAATTGCGTTTTTGCCAAAAACGGAAGCGGAGGCAAACGCGCCTTAGGAAAATAATTTCCTGCTGATTTATTGCATGGACATCTCAAATAACACATTGAGAGTGTCCCCAACGTTTCGTAGCGTTTCGACAAGCCCTCGGTTTATTTTGAATTTCCGACGGTACGCGTGTAATTGCGTTTTTGCCAAAAATGTAAGCGGAGCCAAACGCAACATAGGAAAATAATTTCCTGCTTATTTTTTTCATGGACATTCCATATAACACATTGAGTGAGTCCATAAAGTTTCGTATCATTTTGACAAGCCCTCGTTTTATTTTCAATTTCCGATCGAAACGCGTGCAATTGCGTTTATGCCAAGAACGAAAGAGGAGGCAATCGCGCCTTAGGAAAATAATTTCCTGCTGATTTTTTTTATGGACATATCAAATAATACATTTAGAGATTCCCCAAAGTTTCATAGAGTTTCAACAAGCCCTCGGTTTATTTTGAATTTCCGACGGTACGCGTGCAATTGCGTTTTTGCGAAAAACAGAAGCGGAGACAAACGCGCCTTAGGAAAATAATTTCCTGCTGATTTTTTGCATGGACATCTCAAATAATACATTTAGAGATTCCCCAAATTTTCGTAGAGTTTCGACAAGCCCTCGGTTTATTTTGAATTTCTGACGGTACGTGTGCAATTGCGTTTTTGCGAAAAACGGAAGCGGAGGAAAACGCACCTTAGGAAAAAAAATGTTTGCTGATGTTTTGAATGGACATTTAAAATAATACATTGAGAGTGTCTCCTAAGTTTCGTAGAATTTCGACATGCCCTCGGTTTATTTTGAATTTCTGACGGTACGCGTGCAATTGCGTATTTGCCAAAAATGAAAGCGGAGGCAAACGCGCCTTAGGAAAATAATTTCCTGCTTATTTTTTGCATGGATATCTCAAATAATACATTTAGAGATTCCCAAAGTTTCATAAAGTTTCGACAAGCCCTCGGGTTATTTTGAATTTCCGACGGTACGTGTGCAATTGCGTTTTTGCGAAAAACGAAAGCGGAGGCAAACGCGCCTTAGGAAATAATTTCCGGCTGATTTTTTGCATGGACATTCCATATAACACATTGAGTGAGTCCACAAAGTTTCGTAGAGTTTCGACAAGCCCTCGGTTTATTTTCAATTCCCGACCGAAACGCGTGCAATTGCGTTTTTTCCAAAAACAGAAGCGGAGGCAAACGCGCCTTAGGAAAATGATTTCCTGCTGATTTTTTGCATGGACATCTCAAATAATACATTTAATGATTCCCCAAATTTTCGTAGAGCTTCGACAAGCCCTCGATTTATTTTGAATTTCCGACGGTACGTGTGCAATTGCGTTTTTGCGAAAAACAGTAGCGGAGGCAAACGCGCCTTAGGAAAATAATTTTCTGCTGATTATTTGCATGGACATCTAAAATAAAACATTGAGAGTGTCCCCAACGTTTTGTAGCATTTCGACAAGCCCTCGGTTTATTTTGAATTTCTGACGGTCCGCGTGCAATTGCGTTTTTGCCAAAAACAGAAGCAGAGGCAAACACACCTTAGGAAAATAATTTTCGGCTTATTTTTTGCATGGATATTCCATATAACACATTGAGTGAGTCCATAAAGTTTCGTATCATTTTGACAAGCCCACATTTTATTTTCAATTTCCGACTCAAACGCATGCAATTGCGTTTTTGCCAAGAACGGAAGTGGAGGCAAACGCGCCTTAGGGAATAATTTCCTGCTGATTTTTTGCATGGACATTCCATATAACACATTGAGTGAGTCCATAAAGTTTCGTAGCGTTTTTACAAGCCCTCGTTTTATTTTCAATTTTCGATCGAAACGCATGCAATTGCGTTTTTGCCAAGAACGGAAGCGAAGGCAAACGCGCCTTAAAAATAATTTCCTGCTAATTTTTTGTATTGACATATCAAATAATACATTTAGAGATTCCCCAAAGTTTCATAGAGTTTCGACGAGCCCTCGGTTTATTTTGAATTTCCGACAGTACGCATGCAATTGCGTTTTTGCCAAAAACGGAAGCGGAGGCAAACGCGCCTTAGGAAAATAATTTCCTGCTGATTTATTGCATGGACATCTCAAATAACACATTGAGAGTGTCCCCAACGTTTCGTAGCGTTTCGACAAGCCCTCGGTTTATTTTGAATTTCCGACGGTACGCGTGTAATTGCGTTTTTGCCAAAAATGTAAGCGGAGCCAAACGCACCATAGGAAAATAATTTCCTGCTTATTTTTTTCATGGACATTCCATATAACACATTGAGTGAGTCCATAAAGTTTCGTATCGTTTTGACAAGCCCTCGTTTTATTTTCAATTTCCGATCGAAACGCGTGCAATTGCGTTTATGCCAAGAACGGAAGAGGAGGCAATCACGCCTTAGGAAAATAATTTTCTGCTGATTTTTCTTATGGACATATCAAATAATACATTTAGAGATTCCCCAAAGTTTCATAGAGTTTCAACAAGCCCTCGGTTTATTTTGAATTTCCGACGGTACGCGTGCAATTGCGATTTTGCCAAAAACAGAAGCGGAGACAAACGCGCCTTAGGAAAATAATTTCCTGCTGATTTTTTGCATGGACATCTCAAATAATACATTTAGAGATTCCCCAAATTTTCGTAAAGTTTCGACAAGCCCTCGGTTTATTTTGAATTTCCGACGGTACGTGTGCAATTGCGTTTTTGCGAAAAACGGAAGCGGAGGCAAACGCGCCTTAGGAAAAAAAATTTTGCTGATGTCTTGCATGGACATTTAAAATAATACATTGAGAGTGTCTCCAAAGTTTCGTAGAATTTCGACATGCCCTCGGTTTATTTTGAATTTCCGACGGTACGCGTGCAATTGGGTATTTGCCAAAAAAGGAAGCGGAGGCAAACGCGCCTTAGGAAAATAATTTCCTGCTTATTTTTTGCATGGATATCTCAAATAATACATTTATAGATTCCCAAAGTTTCATAAAGTTTCGACAAGCCCTCGGTTTATTTTGAATTTCCGACGGTACGTGTGCAATTGCGTTTTTGCGAAAAACGAAAGCGGAGGCAAACGCGCCTTAGGAAATAATTTCCTGCTGATTTTTTGCATGGACATTCCATATAAAACATTGAGTGTGTCCACAAAGTTTCGTAGAGTTTCGACAAGCCCTCGGTTTATTTTCAATTCCCGACCGAAACGCGTGCAATTGCATTTTTTCCAAAAACAGAAGCGGAGGCAAACGCGCCTTAGGAAAATAATTTCCTGCTGATTTTTTGCATGGACATCTCAAATAATACATTTAGAGATTCCCCAAATTTTTGTAGAGCTTCGGGAAGCCCTCGGTTTATTTTGAATTTCCGACAGTACGTGTGCAATTGTGTTTTTGCGAAAAACGGAAGCGGAGGCAAACGCGCCTTAGGAAAATAATTTTCTGCTGATTTTTTGCATGGACATCTAATATAACACATTGAGAGTGTCCCCGGTGTTTTGTAGCATTTCGACAAGCCCTCGGTTTATTTTGAATTTCCGACGGTCCGCGTGCAACTGCGTTTTTGCCAAAAACGGAAGCAGAGGCAAACGCACCTTAGGAAAATAATTTTTGGCTTATTTTTTGCATGGACATTCCAGATAACACATTGAGTGAGTCCATAAGGTTTCGTATCGTTTTGACAAGCCCTCAATTTATTTTAAATTTCCGACCCAAACGCATGCAATTGCGTTTTTGCCAAGAACGGAAGTGGAGGCAAACACGCCTTAGGAAAATAATTTCCTGCTGATTTTTTGCATGGACATTCCATATAACACATTGAGTGAGTCCATAAAGTTTCGTAGCGTTTTTACAAGCCCTCGTTTTATTTTCAATTTCCGATCGAAACGCATGCAATTGCGTTTTTGCCAAGAACGGAAGCGGAGGCAAACGCGCCTTAAAAATAATTTTCATGCTAATTTTTTGTATTGAAATATCAAATAATACATTTAGAGATTCCCCAAAGTTTCATAGAGTTTTGACAAGCCCTCAGTTTATTTTGAATTTCCGACGGTACGCATGCAATTGCGTTTTTGCCAAAAACGGAAGCGGAGGCAAAGGCGCCTTAGGAAAATAA